>JASDDO010000031.1:164306549-166806549 GCA_030015575.1 Agapanthus africanus
ACGAGTTAACAACGTATTTTGATGTGTTGGTTAAACTAAATGTCGTAACAAGGAAATGTAAAAAAAAAGAGACTCGTTAAGGGTAGTAATAGGTTAGATTGCATGAAGGTGATGTTTGCCGATTCCTTATAGCCCCAACTTTGGTTTTGACACTAAAGCAATAGGTAACAATGCGGATTAGGGAACTTGAAATACGGTATTTACGGCATTTCGCTAAATCCGTCTTCCTTGTCCCTTGTCCTTCCGTTGTTATCTCTTGATTTTAACCTTCGGCAAATCACTAGCAATCCGGTCACGATTAGGAATCATCGCTATCGTGGTAGGATAGGATGCCCAGTGGAGCGGAATTGTGAGTGATTCCGCTCTGATCCCGAAGCAGTGAAGTTTGCTTTGCTGCTCTTTCCAATTCTAATTGAAATCTTGCACGGAGTTTCTATTGCAAAGTTTAAGGTTTTTAAGGTTTTAGCAAAGAACATCTTAAAATACAATCTAACCGTTTTCCACCCTTAACAAGTAAAGCGATTACTCACACATATTTACAAAATAAAAATAAGAAAAAGGGAAAAGAGTAAGGAACATAACGAAAAATACAAGAAAAGAATGAAAAAGAGAGAACCAATGAATCGAAGTGCGAATATCTCCAAGTGTTCGTAACTCCGGTGAAGTGTGAAATCCAAACACAAAACTTTAAGGTTGCAAGCTCACTTAAGAGCTTGCAAGATCAAAGTAAAGCGCGGATTTCATAAGTTCAAATATGTAAACATAGAACACAACATGGTAAAAAGAAATGAGAACTTTTTATTGAATCACAAAACAAGTTACACTAATTTTGAAGTCAAGAACCTAAACCTTAAGCTTTCAAGTTCAATGAAGAAGTTGCAAGGTCAAGGCAAAGGGACAAGAACTCAAGAATTACAAAGGAAAGCAAGCTAACAAATTACAAGAGTTTTGATACAAAACTAAACAAAAGGTATCCACTTCCTCATGCCTCTGGTCTGTATTTATAGGCTCAAAAACTAAATAAATAAACAAGAACAAAATGATGACAAGGCACCAGGGAGGGGCCAGGAGAAGAGTAGGGCCCACAGGAGGTGGTGGGGCCGGCCAGGCCGGTTCTGGCAGGAAAGATCTCGGCCCAAAACCGAGGGGTGGGTCCCGTCTTGCAGTGGTGGTCTTGTGTTGTCCCCAGCATGCCTCTGGTGTTGTTTGCTTGGTCTGTAAAGGCTTTGGATGCACCCAGGTTTTGGAGGGAACTTGTAGCTTCAAATCACATCAACTCTTTTTGCATTAAATGCACCATTAATGCATATCACACCATGCCCTCTTGCACTAGCCATGATTCATGGCTGCCCCCTAGGTCCATGGTTCAAGCTCCAATAATTTAGTGTGTACACATGTTATGTGTTGGACCAAAATATTGTGCACACTCTAGTTTGCAAAATAGCTCTTGGGATATCGGTCGGTTTCCAGTTCTGGCTGCAGTGTTGGCTCACAAATGATATATCCGTGTTTCTGGATGTATTTCTAGTATTTTGTCACGTACACCTGTAATCTATATTACTGACCAAACACCGGTTAATAGTACCGATATATAATAAAACAGATAACGAATGAGCGGTATTGAAATGCAGTTTTCTGTGATGAACAAATACCCCCAAACTTATCTTTTGCTCGTCCCGAGCAAAGCAAAAGAAAAGAATCCTGACCTCACTTTCACAGGGAACGCGATTGCACTGAGCTCGTGCAACAAGCCGTTAAACCTCTAGGTGTCCCTAGTAGGAGGAGTGTTGTCTCCTGAGGGTTTTCAGCAGATTTCACCCACAAAATCCTGTCAAGCTAGTTTTGCGAAATAACTATGATTCTAACCCTAAGGTTTTGTTTTAAAGCTAGCAATTCTATTATCCTAAAGTTAGAATAATCGAACCTTTATTTTTCACACCTCGCCTCTTATTTAACTAAAGATTTTATATGTCTTTACGTGCAGTGCAAATAGTGTCGTTAAGTTTCAAAATGGTCGATTAAAGTCGCCATGTCACAAAATAAAGCCCAGATAAAATTTAAAAAGGATCATACAAGTTTTATAAAGATTTAAGTACATCTCATGTTTCATTTTCCAGTTAAGTTTTAAATTCAGAATTTCTATCTTCCTTAACAGGAAACTAGGTCTTATTTTTCACTCCACTTTTTTCTTGTTTTCGTTTCATACACACCACTGTGAACGTGCGAAAGTCTTCATCATAGGATAAAACCTTCATATCCCCGTTAAAAATATTTTTTATAAAAATCCTGTCTTTTGTCAAGATTATTCTCACATAAAGAACCGTTAGGAATTTTAACTCGGAGAGAACACTTGCTTGACTTTGTTTCAATTTGGACTTTCTAGGCTTCTTAGCGAGCTTTGGGCCAATGCACCCAAACCAGTTGGTTTTAGGGCCTTAGGTGTAAAGTCACCCCAGCGGACTTAATTACTCAAGTTACCTAGGCCCTAAAACAAAAGACCAATTTTAGCGTGAAAATCATGATGATTTAATGCGAACGGAGACATAACCGGTAGTTCAATTATTGTTTTGGATAGAAGACGTGTTTAGTGGGTTAGGTGTGTAATCACTCCAATCAAGTTTCAGATGGGTTATTCTTCAGAATTAGTTCCAATTAAGGTATCAATAACATCCCTTCATATCCGCTTCACTTCATAAACTATTCTTGATATTACTTATTTCAGAACAAACCTATATGATCCTCAGAAAATAGTTTATCAATTAAAAAGTCTTCAGACATAATATACTTGTCATCTATTTTTAAAACTCACGACACGTGTAGTGTGATGTAAAGACGTATATTAGCTATAGTTAACATCAAAGGAGGGTTATCATTCAGGTTTTCAAAATCTAAAAATAGGATTTAGTTGTTCCTATCTTATTAAACAAAACCGTCAAAATATTGAATCTAAGTTCTCCCACTAGCCAACTTAACAACAAAGTTTTTATGTTTTTAGAATTTTTTTTGATTTTTATAGGTTTTAATAAGTATGCAAATGCAAAAATATACACATGAATGCGAAGGTTAGAAATGCGTACCGAGCATACCCCCAAACATAAACTAGACAGTGTCCCCACTGTCATTGTACATCAAGCAGGCAGAATTATTGAGGGGTCAAAATCGTCGGTTATATACACACAATTTTTTTATGAGACTGTGCATCACCAAACAAGATTGCTCATAAAAAATGGATATGCACCGGACAAGAACATCCATATATATATATACAAAAAGCAGTATATACATACCTCCAAACTTTTTTGACAACAGTGTCCACTGTTTTTGGCTGGATAACCAAAGTTTGGTGGTAGGTAGAGGAAGATTATGCAGGGTAAACCGGCTCCTGTAAGACCAGGAGCTCCTTTGATGGTTCAGCGCTAAGGTACGGTTTCAGTGTGTGTCCGTTTACTTTGAAAAACGAACCGTCCTTTGGATTTTTCAAATCCACAGCGCCTTGCGGGTACACATTCCGCACAAAAATGTCCCTTTCCAGCGAGATCTGAGCTTACCTAGATGGAAATGTAGCCGGGTGTTGTAAAGCAGTACCTATTGACCAGGTGCGAAAGTTTTGCGCAAAAGGTGTTTATCGTGAAACACCTTTGTTCAGTTCTTAACGACAACCGCGTTTTCGTAAGCCTCATCCCGAAGCTCGCTCAATTCGTTCAACTGCAGCTTCCGATGGCTGCCCGCATCTTCGAGAGATAGATTCAGCTCCTTTATCGCCCAAAATGCACGATGCTCTATTTCCACTGGAAGGTGGCAAGCCTTTCCATAAACAAGACGATAGGGAGACATGCCAAGATCGGTCTTATAAGCAGTTCGAAATGCCCAAAGGGCATCAGTGAGTTTTAAAGACCAATCCTTACGGTTCTTGGAAACCGTCTTCTGCAATGTCTGCTTGATTTTTCGTTTTGAAACCTCGGCTTGCCCATAAGTTTGGGGGTGGTAGGGCGTTGATAGCTTATGATTAATGGAATACTTCCGCACCAAGGCCTCAAAAGTCCTATTACAGAAATGAGTTCCATTGACACTAATGATCGCTCGGGGGTGCCCAAACCGGGAAAAGATGTTTTCCTTAAGAAATCTAACGACAACCTTGTTGTCGTTAGTCCGGCTGAGCACAGCCTCGACCCACTTAGAGATATAATCAACAGCGAGAAGAATATATAAGTTCCCAAAAGAGCTGGGAAACGGCCCATAAAATCAATCCCCCAAACATCGAAAATCTCCACAGCCAAGATTGGTTGGAGCGGCATCTCGTTTCTCCTGGATATCCGGCCCAAGTGTTGGCACCGGGAGCAAGTCTTGCAGTAGTCATGAGCATCTTTGAAGAGTTGTGGCCAGTAGAAACCACACTGCAAGATCTTCTCGGCTGTCTTTCTGGGGCCAAAGTGCCCGCCACATGCTTGATCATGGCAAAACGATAGCACACTCTTGAATTCATTATTAGGGACACACCGACGAATAATCTGGTCGGGACAGTACTTGAACAGATAAGGTTCGTCCCAGTAAAAGTGTTTTACTTGGGATAAGAATCGAAGTCTGTCTTGATTGGACCATTCATTCGGTAGTAGTCCTGTGGCCAAATAGTTCACAAAATATGCGAACGAGGGTTCGCATGATACTGTCAAGAGCTGTTCATCCAGAAAAACATCGTTGATCGGAATTTGAAGCAACAACGAAGAAGGAAGTCATGAGAGATGGTCGGCGACTACGTTTTCACATCCTCTTTTGTCTTTGATGACAAGGTCAAACTCTTGAAGCAAGAGGATCCAACGTATCAACCGAGATTTGGCATCCTTTTTCACAAAAAGATGGCGAAGAGCTGAATGGTCTATGTAGACGATGACCGAAGAGCCGATCAAGTAAGGCCTGAACTTTTCTAAAGCGAACACAACAGCCAAGAATTCCTTCTCAGTTGTTGTGTAGTTCTGCTGGGCATCTTTCAGGGTTCGGCTTGCATAATAGATTACGTGCGTCATCTTATCAATGTGCTGTCCAAGGACCGCACCGATGGCAAAGTCAGGTGCATCGCACATAATCTCAAATGGATACGTCCAGTCAGGAGAGGAAAGCACGGGAGCAGAAGTGAGAGATCTTTTTAATGACTCGAACGCAGTCACACAGCTCGAGTTGAAGTCAAATGTCGTGTCCTTGGCCAGCAAAAGAGTCAAGGGCCTAGCAATCTTGCTAAAGTCCTTGATGAACCGTCTATAGAAACCGACATGGCCAAGGAAGGCTCGGATGTCTCTGACGCTTTTGGGAGGAGGGAGATTGGAAATGACTTCAATCTTTGCTTTATCACCTCAATGCCTTTTTGTGAAATGATATGTCCTAGGACAATACCTTCACGTACCATGAAGTGGCACTTCTCCCAGTTCAAAGTGAAGTTCTTATCCTTACACCGGATAAGGACAGCATCAAGATGCAGCAAACACTCATTAAAGGAATCGCCAAAAATGGAGAAATCATCCATGAAGATCTCCAAGAATTTTTCCACCATGTCTGAGAAGATTCTCATCATACACCGCTGGAAGGTAGCGGGCGCATTGCATAACCCAAAGGGCATGCGATGATATGCAAACGTGCCGAAAGGACAGGTGAATGTGGTCTTGTCCTGGTCTTTTTCGGCGATGGGAATCTGATTATAGCCGGAGTAGCCATCCAGAAAGCTGTAGTACTTGTGTCCAGCCAATCGTTCAAGTATTTGGTCAATGAAAGGTAGCGGAAAGTGGTCTTTCCGCGTTGCGGTGTTGAGTTTTCTATAATCGATGCATACTCGCCACCCAGTTTGGGTGCCTGTAGGGATTAACTCGTTCGCCTCGTTAGTTATGACCGTTATGCCCAATTTCTTGGGGACAACGTGAATGGGGCTAACCCACTGGCTATCAGAGATAGGGTAAATGATACCACTATCCAGACACTTTACGATCTCCTTTTTTATAACATCCTTCATGACTGGGTTGAGTCGCCTTTGTGGATCCCTGGCTGGTTTGGCATCATCCATCATATGAATATGATGTTCAACGATCATGGGACTAATCCCCTTGATGTCCGCCATTGACCAACCAAAAGCTTGCTTATTGCTGTTTAGGACCGTAAGAAGGGCTTTCTCTTGCTTTGGAGCTAGAGAAGCCGAGATGATTACAAGTAGGGTCTCGTTCTCATCCAAGTAAGTGTACTTAAGGTGAGACGGCAATGTCTTGAGTTCGAGCGTTGGAGGAGAAACGATTGAAGGCAAGATTGGTGAAAAGGTCTCGAACTCAAAGGATTCTAGCGGAGGTTCAAAACGAGTGTAAGCGACCGAGTTGGATGGTTCAGCTAACTCATCCGGAAATTCAAAGGATTCAAACTCGGGTGGTGACCGGTTAAGAACGTTCGAGAAAGTGAAACACTCGTAGTCATTGTCGGGTGCAGAAGCAGCAGTAGGTTCAAAGAGGAACGCACTAGTGGCATCAAGATTGCTGTGATCGAACAAAAACTCCTCGAATTCACAGTCCTCTGGGGTGATCTCCTGGATCGAACAAACGTCGAGTATATGAGCATTAGGTTCGGAGGGCTAATTCCCTAACCTGAAAATGTTGAGTTCAATTGTCATGTTTCCAAAAAAGATAGGTTCAGCGAACCATTTCGACAATTGATTACAGCATTAGAGGTTGCAAGGAATGGACGTCCGAGTATCACCGGAATTTGATTCCAGGGGTTAGCTATAGGCTGTATGTCTAGAACAATGAATTCAACGTGGAATATGAAGTCCCCAACCTTTATTAACACATCCTCTAGCTCACCCCTAGGATGGGTGATAGATTGGTCGGCCATTTGGAGAGTATAATGTGTGGGTTTCATCTCTCCTACACCTAGTTGTTCATATACTGAGTATGGAAGCAGGTTAACACTGGCACCAAGATCCAAAAGTGCACGGTTGATATTCTTATCCCCAATGGTGATTGAAATCGTAGGACAGCCAGGGTCCTTCCATTTTTGAGGTAAAGATTGGGTAAGAGCATCACTCACGGCACTAGCTAAGAAAAATTTCTTGGGTACCTGAGATTTCCTCTTTTTCGTGCACAAGTCCTTCAAAATTTTTGTGTAGGAAGGGACTTATTGGACATCATCTAAAAGGGGAATGTTGATGTTTACCTGCTTAAACAACTCCAGAATCTTCTCCATTTATGGATTTTGTTTATTGGACCTCAACCGGCTTGGAAATGGAACGTTTTTAAAATTGGTTGAGTCTAATGCTTGTAGAGGAGATTGTGGAGTTGGAACGGATCCCAGAGCTGGAATTTTCGTGGAGTGAGAAGTGGGTCCATTCAGAGCAAAAGAAGAAGAAGAGATTTTTGAAGAAGGGAGAATAGGCTCAGAAGACGACGAAGAAGAAGAAGAAGAAGAAACGGCCAGGGTGTCATAATTTATCCGTGTCCCAATGTTTTTGTGCAGCATCCTTCCAGATCTCAATGTAGTCACGGCACTCACATTATGGTTCTGTTGTTTAAGAGCAACATGTACATTATGTGGGTGACCAGGATTTGGGAGTGGTTGAGATGGAAGCTTCCCCTTCTCTCGCTAGCTTAAGGCCGCATTCAGCTGTGCTATCTGGGCTTCGATGGTTTTGATGCTTTTCCCGTGAGTGGCAGTGTGTTGCACCAAAGACTGAATGGAAGACTGGATGTTGGCGGTGGATTGAGTCGATTGCTTTACGAACGCCTACAGACTTCGTTCTAGTGAGGAAACCTTATCGTTATTTGACGGAACAAAGTTGTTTTGAGGAAAAGAATTGTTGGGTGCAAAATTGTTCGTCGGATTTTGAAAAGGTTGGGGTTGGAAGGGCTGCTGAAATTGATGTTGAGTTTGTTGCTGAGCTTGTTGTTGCGGAGGAGGGGGCCTCTGAAAATTGTTGCCTTGGAATTGATGCTGGTTCTGATTCCAGGCGAAATTGGGGTGGTTCCTCCAGCCGGGATTGTAGGTGGAAGAGTATGGATCATTTCTTGGTCTCTGCTGAAATGCAGCATTGACCTGATCCTGTCCTTGGGAAGGTGGGTTGTAAGGACACTCTTCGGTCAAATGGGATTTGTTCCCCTCCGAAAGACGGCTAAGACGTTAGGACGTCTCGCCTGAGATTCGGGGAAGATACTATTTGGTTTTATCCGTCCACCTCTCCGAAGATGCCAAGTTGATTTATGGCACCGTGTATTGGAGGTTTAGACGGATGCGGCCGATGTAGCAGACTTCGTCAGATTCCCCCTTGCTTGAGGGGTTTTTGATTGTGGGGACGCTCTTCCCTGCAGGCGCAAGCCTCTGCAGTTAATTACGCTACCGCATCGCGGTAACAACTTTCTCCTTCTCCAGAATTTCACTTCGTGTCGTGTGTGTTTGTTTTGTTTGTGGTTGCCCGTGGATTGTATACGGAGACTGAGTAATGTCGTCGCCCGTAGGACGTGGATTAGTCCAAATCCGTATTAACTTAGATTTGGGTTTGGTGTTTTTAGTTTAAGGATGCATTAGTCGCGTTGCGGCTAAGATCAACTTAAACGTTCGTTAAGGATACGTTAGTCCTGTTTTAGACTAAGATCAACTTAACGTAGTGATCCATTTAATATATGGTCGTCAGGACTCGTCACCTCTCTGATATCGTTGAATGATTACAACGACATGTGTCAGAGGAGCTCGGAGATGTACCCTCGAACCAGAGATGATTTGGAATTTTATAATCCATTTGAATGTTTAAGGATACGTTAGCCGTGTTTGGGGCTAAGATCGACTTAAACGAGATTGTTTAGATCAGGTAAAAGAGCATTTGGAGGCTCTATTGTTCCAGTTTAGGGACGTGGTGGTCCATACTCCAGTTTAGGGACGTGGTGGTCCACTTTCCAGTTTGGGGACGTGGTGGTCTATCGCCAGTTTAGGGACTTGGTGGTCCATATTCCAGTTTAGGGACATGGTGGTCCATCGCCAGTTTAGAGACGTGGTGGTCCATATTCCAGTTTAAGGACGTGGTGGTCCATCGCCAGTTTAGGGACGTGGTGGTCCATATTCCAGTTTAGGGACGTGGGGGTCCATGATTAGTTTAAGGATGTTTCGGTCCAACATTAGTTTAAGGACGTCTCGGTCCGATATTAGTTTAAGGACGTTTCGGTCCACATTAGTTTAAGGACGTTTCGGTCCAATATTAGTTTAAGGACGTTTCGGTCCACATTAGTTTAAGGACGTTTCGGTATGGAAATGGTAGGAAAAATGTAATAACAAATGTGCAGCTTTATCAACTGAACATAGCATCTGCCAGTTTAGCTAAAGAGGTCACTCCCGGTGAAGGGATCTCGGCTCTTTCCTCATCGAATAAGGTGCAGGGTATATCATATATACCGCTGTGCAAAGCAAAAACTGTAGCTGCCCTTTTTATAAAGTTTTTTGATTCTACAACATCTTTTAGATTTCTTTTCTTTTATTAATCTCATTAATAAAAATCCCATCAATTAATGCTTCCTAAGCATCACAGAAGAAACGAAAGCAGTAATATTTATATATCAACATATATATTGTATAAGCATTCGTCTCAGACAGTAATATGATCTCATCACAGAACATTGCAGCAGAAGAACATATATGAAATATTGGATATACTAGGATGTCCGTGTTTTAATACGAGCCTGTATAAAACATAGAATCCACGGTCGCGATGAATAGCCAAACCCACATCCCTAGACCCCTACGAGAGCGGCAAGTAACACTGCCAATTCTAGGGTTAAGAGACCCGGTCTCGACTCCTTGAGATGGCCTCCCACTGTACCCTAGAACCCGGTTACTTGTTCTCCCCTCCTTGGTTCTACCTAATGCGGAAAAGTAAACAATATACGATGGTGACATCATCCTCATCCCGGAAGTGCCCCAATAAAAGAATATTACATACAAATGAATTTTACATGAATGAAAATAAAAACCCTCATCTCACATAAAACCCCCGGCTATTCAGAACACGACGATCCAATATAACATATCACAGCAACACATAATATCTTATATCATCAACGTAAGCAAGTATGCGTATCCCAATTGTCGTTGATGTATAGCAACGAAGCCGGCGATACCCCCACATACTACGCTTATGGTCACAGAAAAGAAAGTGTAAAACTACAACATTTGGAATCCACAACTCTTTAGACATCGTAAATCCGAAATATCACATACTTCGCATTTCTTGCCTAACTATATGAATTCCACATATTGTATCACATTCCAGATAAATAGACAATATTAAACTTTCCGATCGAATAATCAAATACCTAAGATTTTCTAAATAGCTCAACATTTGAGCGGAGTTCAAAAAGTCCCAGAATATGTCACAGTACCAATGGTCCAGCCGTAGAAGGGTCAAGCCAACGCCTCACATGTGGCAACGCCGTACTGCCCCAAACCCTAAGGTTCAGAGGCGGTTCAGACGGTCACATAATCGAGTTAAGGTTTGTGTTCTTCTAGAGGGTCCACCGCGTTACCTGTACGTTTTTCCGAAAGATTTAAACTCAAGAAAAATTCAACACTTGAAAGTTTTTCGTGCCGGGAAAAAGTGAGTTAATGATATCCGTTCGAACATTTTAACAGTTTCTAAATAATCCGGAAAACAGAACGAAATTAAACTTTCTGATCGAATCAACGAATTCAAAATAATCCCCAGAACACTCAATACTTGAGTCAGATTAAAAATACCCAGAAGAATTTACAAGTATCTACGGATATTACTGTACAAAATCCTAACCCTAATTCTACCGTTCCGCCGCGGAACCGCCGCGCAAGCAAGGTATTGCCGCGGTTCCGCAGCTCTGTAGTGGAATTAGGATGTCGTATTTTACAGTAATGCTTAGAATTCCCTGCTGATTTTTTTGAGTATTTTTAATGCAGAAAAAATCACATTTTTACAAAATTTCCAGAGAGGGGTTCAATTTCGACGTATCAGGGTTCGATCGGACTTTTAACTTCGTATATACGTCGCCTAATGCTCTAGCTTGGCTCTGATACCACTGTAGGGTTTCTTGGTAGTCATACAAGGGTCTATAAGGTATCAACCATGCCCGATTTAAAATTTGGACGTGCCGAAACAACCCAAAGTCGGGATCTTTGCTAGATTATTAAGGTTTAACATGCAAGTAAACATCTTTACAACTAAGAGTGAAGGATTACAACCTTTTTAGTCCGCTCCTTCGCTTCATAAGCTCCGAGTAGAAGTCCCTTCGCCACGATCCATGATCTCCCGGACTCAAGACAGGCTCCACAACCCGAATGATCCATGCTAGCTTGTAGTCTTCCTTTTCTCCGATGATCTACCTCGAAGTTTCTATAACTCAAGCTCTCTCTCTCTAATGAGGTTAACACCCTAATCTAATTGGCTAGATTAGATAAGGATGATGAAGTAGTATTTATGCTCTCTTTTATTATCAAATTCTCACACTAAATCATCACATAAAGAAAACCTAGAAAGCTTTCTCAAAGCTCAAGGAAGAAGAAGAAGAAGGAAATTCCATTTGTGATGAATAATGAAAATTCAAGTGATAATTACAAATGCAACCATAGTTAATAATGAGTAGGCTAACCCATGTAGAGACTTAACCTAGGGTGAAGGGTTTGGGTTGGGTTAATAATATCTAGCAAAATATCAAGCATAATATCTTTTGCTAGAAACAAAATAAAACCTTCTAGAAGTATCAAGAAAGAACTAACCCAAATCAAATCCTAACCTTGTTTAATCTCCACAAAACATGTTGCATTAGTAATCATATCATGTTACAATATTATATATCACATATATAATATATATTTGTAACAAAAGAAAATAATACAATTAACATATATCGCATATATATCAATGTATTACCCGGTGAGAAAATGAATCAATAAAGCGAGCCAATATTAGATAATGTAATGCAATATATCATATATATAATTATACATTAAATTATCGAATCAACACTTGATTCGACAATCCGGCTATATCGAATATAACCGACTAATATATCATGTACCGATTTATCAAATCAACACTTGATCCGATGACCCGGCTCATATCAAAATATCGCGAGAATATAATACGGTATCCCATATCGTATTATCCTCGGTCCTGCACATATCACATACGTGCTCCTACTCCGTTTTGCCTGAGTCAAGAAACCTCTGTGTAGGACTCTAAAGAATCGTTAATACGCCGGTAGCAGGTGATGATCATATCAAACACCCACAAGCTGCAAGCGGTCAGCTAAACAACAGCCACCCAGGTATTGAGCGATCAGAAGATCAACAAGCAAGCATGTACATTCTCCTGTGAATCCAATCAGTAACACTCCCGTACAGTCTGGTCTCTTCGTCTGATATGTTGCATATCTAGTCTAGGGGTGGTATACGTCAGACCCCAGTACCGATAATTCGTGTCGATGTGAGGCTCATAACAGGTTGAGAAACTACTGGTAACACTTACCAGTAAATCTCTATATCAGCCCTGGCCAGGGAATTCCAGTTATAGCCAATCGAACACAGCACAACATCAACTCCCTATACTGGGAGAGACGAATCCCCTCCTATCGTTCATTGCCTCCATGTAATTCGGGACTGCACCCAAAAGCCACCGTTTTGCACGCCCTCTTGGACGTGGTAAGGTGGAAATCAAAGCACAGTGGGAATCACACAAGACTCTATGACGATCTCGGGTCTACAGACTACCATGTACCAGTATCAGCGGAGAACTGCCATCTGACGTGAGGTATAATACCATCTGGCAGTTCTCGGCGAGTCCGTCCAGTGTACCCAGTCTCCACTGAGCACCCGTACACCATCTCTGATGTCAAAACGCCAATGAATATGGGATCATCCATCGCCCATCATATGGGTCAAGATGCGTATACGCTAGTCTACTCTAGTATATCGATGCCCTGTCTCGATACACCCTCGACTAGGAACAGTTATAGGATGTACTCATTGACTACCCTGGCCCCACTAGTATGATCTCATCATAGTCCCAGTAGTCGAGTACATATCCTAAGGGCTTTATCAACATGTGAGAGTAAGACAGTAAACTAATATAAGTCAACATGTTAAGATAAAGTGAAACCAAATAGCATACTATCATGATGAGCAAGAAAGTCCTCTATATATATATCCAAGCATCTATTATAATATACATCATATGTACAACAATGGCATCTAGGGCATATATATAACTAACATCTTGTGCTATGCGTAATTGTTTTCTGATGGTTCTTATCACCTCCACTATCTCGACAATCATCTCGGGACCTAGAAGTTCTCGGTCCCCAACATCGTCCCAACTTAACGGTGACCTACACTTTCGTCCATACAAAGTGGCGAAAGTCGCCATGTCGATACTAGACTGGTAGCTATTGTTGTAAGAAAACTCTACCAAGTGCAGGTGATCTTCCCAAGATCCTTTAAAATCCAACATACAGGCCCGGAGCATGTCTTCGAGAATTTGAATAACCCTTTCTGATTGGCCATCGGTCTGAGGATGGTAGGCGGTACTGAAACTCAGATTCGTGCCCAGACTCTCTTGTAGGTTTTGCCAAAACTGAGATCTGAAACGTGTATCTCGGTCGGACACGATGCAAATCGGTACGCTGTGCAATCTAACAATCTCCTCCATATACCTTTTTGCAAGGCTTTCGGTTGATTGACCCACTCGAAAAGGAATGAAATTTGCCGACTTGGTGAGTCGGTCCACAATCACCCATACAGCATCGTTTCCCTTAGAGCTGCGAGGGAGTGCGGTCACAACATCCATAGTAATGTTTTTCCATTTCCATTCAGGTATTGGTAACGGCTGTAATAGACCTGCCGTCCTGCGGTGTTCGGCTTTTACTTGTTGGCAAACAAGACATTTGGATACACTCTTGGCTATCTCCCGCTTCATCCCATACCACCAATAGTTTTGCCTGAGGTCCTTGTACATCTTTGTTCCTCCCGGATGAACAGAGTATAGAGAACTATGTGGCTCTTTTAATAATTCCTCTCTCATCTCCTCCACAGACTCTGCATCCATATCTCAAGGAACCGTCTTTGTTGATGATGAAGTCCGTCCGCAGATTTGCGTCCACTTGTTCTCTGATCCTTCGCAACCTCGGGTCCTCCATTTGAGCTGTCTTGATCCGTTCGACTAATGTTGAGTGAATTTGCAAATTCATGAAGGATGTAAGCATTCCGGGCATTATCAACTTGGTATCTAGTTCATTAAGATCTTGGTGATTTCTCCAATGAGTAGTCAGACCCGAAATCATTGGTTGGCGACTCAAAACGTTCGGGACTACATTCACCTTTCCCGGATGATATTGTAAATTTATGTCGAAATCTGCCATTAATTTCAGCCATCTCCTCTGCCTCATATTGAGTTCCTTCTAGGTGAAGATATACTTCAAGCTCTTGTGATCGGTGTAAACATCTACCCTCTCACCCAATAAATAGTGCCTCCAAATCTTGAGTGCGAAAACAACTGCGGCAAGTTCTAAATCGTGCGTTGGGTAGTTTCGCTCATGCACCTTTAATTGTCTTGACGCATATGCGACTATATCGCCGTGCTGATACTTCACATCACTAAGTCCCCTCTCCGAAAATCGTTGTGGATGTTTAAAACTTCTGGGTTTGCTAAGAGTTTCAAGAATGGTTGTGATAGTTAAGATCTACCCTCCTTAGAATAATTTCATATTTGAAATTTTCAAAGGAGTGGCCACTACTAGGCACGAAAATCAGTAACGCTGTCAGGAATCCTCTTTGCTGCATGTGTCGCTCCCGCGAGTTGGTGTATCACTTGATGCATGTAAAGTCTCTGAAGGGTTTAGGTACAAGGAATTGGAAATGTAAAATCAATAGTTGCTTCCAGATAGAAAAGTTTGGAAGTTGAAGGAAGGTTGTGAATTTATGGAAGACTTGAAGATATGTCATAAAGGCAACTGGTTGAAAATACGAAAAATAGAAGAATACAGTGAATCCAACTAAGATTTGCACCGAAAGATAAATAAGCATGGTATCAAAAGCAAGGTTGAAAATAAAAGAGTATCCCTGCTATCTTGCCACGTGGTATCAGCCTTCTCGGCTGTCATGGTTAAAGTCTGGCGTTTGGGTCCATTCCTCTGCGCTTGTTGAAAAAACATGCTCCTGTGATGACAAGAGTGGTCCCTTTAGTGATGCCCCCTGACCGGTTGGTTTAGTGGCGGAAAGTGGTTGGTTTCCCTGTGTTGGTGACACATAGTTAGCCGGCTTGGTGACGGGGCCTGATTGTCTCCCTCTCTGAGGACAGTCTCCAATAGCATGATCCGGAGACCCATAGACTATGCAAAGTTTATCCACAATGCAACAGTCTCTCATGAAGTGTCCGGATCTACCGCAATGGTTGCATATAATGGCTGATTTTTCCGAAGATAGTTGGTCCTGCTGGTCTCTTGGGTTGTGGTCTCTCGTTGAATCTGGAAGATAATCCTTCAAGAATTTGTTTGGCTGGTCGCTTAATGCCAGACAAACGGTCATCCTTCATCATGCGTCTCTGAAGGTCTTCAAAGTTTCATGTCGCTTCTAAGATTTCATCATAAGTCGAAAGAGTAGCAGAAGACATGGAGGACTGCGTCTTCAGGTCCAATCCTTATCTGAATCTCTTAGCATAAAGTTCTGGGGTTGCCACCAGATGATGCGCGAACCGACTCATCCTACATGCTCCCTCGTTGGAAATGTATAAACTCTCTTTCCATCCTTAAGTGTGACATGACTGGAAAATACTTGGTATCAAAACGTTGTTTGAACGTTTCCCAGTCGATGGGCTCCTTCAATCTACTTTCCTCTGCCTCCCACCATATCCTGGCATTATCCGTAAGTTGTAGCTTAGCGATGTTCACCTACGCGTCCTTCGGAATTTGAGCGGCACTGAGATCATTGACTGTTCCCTTGAGCCATTCCTCTGTTAGTGTATATGCCCTAGGGGCCATTATTGTATCATAAAAGTTTGTATATTACTTAATGGAAGCTTGGGATATTCACATGTATATAACAGTCTTGCTAAACATGGTAGTATGCTACTTGGTTTTTCTATCTTAATATGTGAGTATACGTATTGATGGAGCTCTTAGGATCTTGCTTGACTACCAGCGTTGTGATGGCAGTCACACTAGTGGGGGCTGGGTAGTCTACAAGCACATCCTTATTCAGGTCCCTAGTCGTAGGATTATCGAGACAGGGCATCGATACTCCGGAGTAGACTAGTGTGTACGCTTCTCATCCCAGTTAGGGAGATGGTCTGTCCCACAGCCGTCAGTACGTCGTACTGGAGATAGTATGCAGGTGCTCGTTGGGTTACGGGTACACCGGACAGGACTCACAGGGAACTGTTGGTTGGTTTTATACCAGTCGTCAGTTAACAGTTCCCATGTGACATGAGTACAGCATAGTCCGCAGACTTGACACTGCTACTTCGCCTCGAGTGTGTCCCACTGTTCTTAGATTGCTACCCTACCACGGCTCAAAGGAGTCGTGCAAACAGGTAGCGGTTGGGTGCAGTCCTGAGCACTTGGAGGCAGTGGCGGTTAGACAGGATTCGTCTCTCCCGGTATTGGGGGTTGATATCGCGCTGTGTCAGAGAGCCATTACGCAAAGTCCCTGGCCAGGGCAAGCGAGATTTGCTGGTAGGTTCCAGTAGTTTCTCAGGGTGTAATGGGCTTCGCTCCGACACGACTTATACCGCTATTAGGGGACTGACGCTTGCCGCCCCCTAGGCCCGATATGCGATAGTCTTAGACGAACAGACCGGACTGTACGGAGATTGTCACATCAGACTCAGTAGGAGTTCGGATGGGTTTCCTCATCGGCCTTCTTATCGACATCTACCTGGGCACCGTTACGTACAGCTAGTGCCGCTTGCGGTCTATGGTTAAACCCACTGCCAGCGTAGTAGTCGAGTCTCTAGAGTCCCACACAGAGAGTTTCCCTACTCCAGGCGAAACGATATAGAGGTCGTATGGTTTTACGACAAGGGTTCGGACGCATACGTGTGTTTACGCACGTACGACATCCGGATAGTTTTTACTAGCCAGCTTTGGTTTAAGCCAGTTTCTAGTATCCGGTTATTGGATTTATACAGTCTAAAGCTTTTCCGTATTTTCACGGATAGGAGGGGCGTTCTCGTAATTGCATGAGAAGCTTCTAGAAGATGGTGACTTGGGGGTTAAGGTGGCATATGCATTAAATGAGATTAGTGAGTCATTTGAGTGATTCATCCATGTCATTAATGCATCATAAATGCTTAATGACTCATGGAGATGAATCACCCTCTTGTATTTATTAAGCATGATGATTAATCCTTTATTTTCTTTTATTGGATAAATGATAATGCTTGATATATATTATGATAGATCATTATCTCATCTCATTCTCTTGCTCACTTTCTCTCTCCTCAAGCTCTCCCTCTTCAAACCCTAATCCTCCCCTCTCATGTGTTGAGACCAAGGATTAGAGTAGACTACTTAATCCTTAACCATTCTCTATATCACCTAGGTTACTTAGATTAGCGATTTAAGAAACCTAGTTACCTCAAGTTAGAGGTGAAGCTTGTAGTAAAGCTCTCGGGTGGATCTTCTACTACATAGAGAAGGCCGGAGAGGAAGAGGAGAATGACAAGACGAAGGACATGGTTCTTTAGGTATAATCACTTATCATAGTAGTTAACTCTTCTATGGTTTCTTGTTAGTTATTGTTTATGCAAAGATTCTCGGTTAGTCGATGTTTACGCCTGAAACAAGATCGTTTTTCATTATTCCGCCTCCCCGCAAGACGTGGGGTGTTGTACATCGACTTACAGTGGTATCAGAGCCTCGCTAAACAATAATTAACTCATTAGCAAAGATGTATGAATTTCGAACGCAAAACGAACCAAAAAAGACATCAATATCACAAGTTTCTGACGAATTTTAAACAGGCTCTAAAAATTTTTCAGGTTGCTACAGAGTAACAAGTATAGAAAGATAAGAACACTGGAGAAAAATGGGTTAGTGAATCGGCCATACAGCCGCGGAACTGCGTTCGATCCCACCGATCCGCCGCGGATCCGCGGCCGAGTTGGGGCCGATTCGACCCAGTTTGCTCATGTTATTCTTTTGTGATATTGTTGTGTTTTCTGGAATGTTTATTTTCTGCTCAAAGTCTCAGGTGCACAGAGAAGTTTTGGGAGTAGAATCTGATATGTTTGCTCGATCGAAATTATACGAAGTTTGCTAATTTGATTATATCTGTGTTTGTATAATGTGTTCGTAAACCTCCCCTAACTGCTAGTATGTCGGTTGGCAGGGGGTTGCACATTTCTGTAATGGTTTTTACTATTTGTGGTTGTGAACTGTATTAGACTGTTGTGATGTTTAGCCGGGGTTTGAGATGGGTTGTTATATTCATTCATTCGATATAATTGTAATATATTGTAATATTATTTTGCGGGGCGCATCCAGGTTGCGGTTGTTACCACCGTTGTATTATTTCATTTTACTGTTTTTTCTCCTAGGATAGACCCAAGGTGGGGTGCACAAACTACCGAGTACTTTGAAGTGTTTAGTGGCCTACCCACTTTGTTGTGGGAGACCGCTTCACTTCGGGTATTTGGCGGGTAGTTTGCCGTACCCGTAGGGGTCTAGGGTGGGGTAATGGCTATTCATCACAACTGTGGAATCCGTCTTTTGTTGCAGGCTCTAAACAAACGCGGATTGCTTGCAAATCCAATAAAGTTCATATGAGATCTAGAATGCATATTATTGCATCTGACGAATGTACAATATCTATATATGATAGCTATTTAGACGTCACTTATGTTTTACACCCGCGCTAGCCCAGCCCCCGCTCTGCCGTTAGTTAAGTAACCTAACGGGTGATAACGGGACCCCGTGGAGAATGCGGATGGAATAAGAGGACGTTGTATTTTCGTTGTTTTCTGCAATGATAGGTTAATGATGGGACGCATTATTTATAATGCAAAGAAAATAACCAAAAATTTGAATCGTTGGAACAATTTAAAAGAAACCACTCGGTTATTTTAAAATGGATGATATTTTTTAATTGCAGAGCTTTAACCACTCCTTTTAAAAGCTATCAGGTTCCTTCGGTCATATCAAGTTCATTACGTTCACGGTTTTGCCAAAACCGTGAATAGCCCTCCGTCATTTCATTTGGATATTCAGTAGTATTCAAGCTATGCATTTTTGGCCAAAGTCAAGGCATAGTGTTTGGAAGATGCTGGGTCTTCATTTGTTGCATAAGATAGATGAGTTAGTTTGGGACAGTCGTATTATCATTTGACCAAAGTCAGGGATATGTACGGATGGGTTCAAATTGACAAGATAATGACGGGTAGAACTTGACATGTGACTTATGACATTTTGACCAAAGCCAAGGTCATAAGAGCATGGGGAAAAAATATATATCGGGAATTTCTAAAGAAACTAAAATTTGCAAAGAGATGCATACCATTTGGAGTTTGATGAATGTTGGTAGCATTCCTTCAACATTATCATACGATGATATTTGGATCCCGATCCTACTGAGAGTATATGCTACTCATCAGGATATTCGTCACTTAACGATCAATACTATAAACCAAGTAGGTGTCAAGAAAGGTGTCAGCGGGGTTACGCCCCTAGAGAAAAGAGGTTATTTAATTAAGGAACTTCGCGAAAGCGTTGGAAAACCTCCCTCGAAGTACCGACACCAGCCTGGTTGAACGGTTAAGCAAGTATTGTACAGTGAGAATAGTCGTGGCTAATTCTTCTTTTATGGTTTGAGGAAGGATTCGAGAAACAGTGGGAGCCATCCAGTTTAGATAAATTAAAAACCACTCTAAATTTGCAAGAGCATCATGCTAAAGAATTTTCTTCTCTCTCCCAATTGCAGCGACCCTGAAAATGACTGAACTTAAGTTACTTTTAGAGAAAAATTTACTGACAGGGCCAAACTATAAAGATTGGCTGCGGAATGTCAAAATGGCTTTGACCTATGACAAATTGGGGTACGTCCTCACCGCTAAGGCACCTGCTGTCCCTGGTCCTAAATCCAGTAATGCGGATAAGGAAATCCGCAAAAACTGGGAGTATGATTGCGCGAAAGCCAAGTGCATCGTGCTTGCCTCGATGAACAATGAACATCAGAGGAGGCACAAGGATATGGAACTAGATGCCATATTTCTCCATACAAAGGAACTTTATGGAGAGCAATCTCGTATAGCAAGATATGAGACCTCTAAGAACTTGTTTCGAGCGAGGTTGGTTGTCGGATCATCGGTAGGAGAACATGTCCTAAAGATGATTGGCTACATAGAAGAGCTCGCAGACCTTGGAATGACTTTGGATAATGAGCTCTATACAGACCTTATTCTCCAGTCCCTTCCTTCCACCTACGCCCAGTTTATTCTGAACTTCAACATTCAATGAAAAGAAGTTGAACTTCCGGAACTCCTGAACATGTTAAGGAGTGCAGAGGGCACCTTGCAGAAGGCAAGGGAAACACCCGCTATGTTTGTTAGCGGTGCTTCTTCTTCCGGATCCAAGGCTAGGGCCAAAGGAAGGAAAAAGAAGGCCGCCACCAAACCTAGAGGAGGTGTAAGTAAGGTAGGAGGGAAGGGAAAGAAAAAGTTTGCAGTACCAGTAGTAGGCCAGGATGAGTGCTTCCATTGTCATAGGAAAGGGCACTGGAAGAAGGATTGCAAGGCGTGGAACGCCAAGAACCAGGAACCGAAGCAAGCTGTGGCTTCGACTTCAGGTGTGTTTGTAATTGAGAATTGTCTGTCAATCAACTCTACTTCCTGGGTATTGGATACCGGATCAGGATCTCATATTTGCAATTCATTGCAGGCACTGAGAAACCGTAGAGTGCTGAAGGAAGGTGATATGACCCTGATGGTTGCTAACGGAGCTAGCGTGGGAGCTGTGTCCGTAGGGGATTATCACCTGGGATTGACGAGTGGACACATTTTGGTTTTACATAACTGTTTTTGTGTACCCAGCTTAACGTGTAATATCATATCTGTTTCCTTGTTATCAGATAAAGGTTATGATTTCACGTTTGTAAGTGATGTTGTTAACATCCACCTTAATCATAGTTTGATTGGGTCCGGTACACTGGATAACGGTATATCTGTGTTAAACCAACTCCAAATTTTCAACGTCCAGAACACACTAAAAAGAAAGTCTCCAGATTTAAATAAAGCTTTCTTATGGCATTGTAGACTGGGTCACATCAATGAGAGAAGGTTGACTAAGTTACATAGAGAAGGATATTTGGACTCGTTCGAATATCAAACTTATGCCACTTGTCAATCTTGTCTCAAAGGAAAGATGACAAAGACTCCATTCACTGGACATGGAGTAAGAGCGAGCGAGCTCTTAGGACTCATACACAGCGATGTATGTGGTCCAATGTCTACACATGCAAGAGGTGGTTTTTCCTATTTCATTACTTTCACAGATGATTACTCAAGGTACGGATTCATTTATCTGATGAAATATAAATCCGAGGCTTTTGAGAAATTCCAAGAGTACAAGAATGAAGTAGAAAACCAAACCGGAAAAAGTATCAAGACAGTAAGATCTGATCGAGGTGGTGAATACTTGAGTGCCGAGTTCCTAGGTTACCTAAAAGAGAAGGGAATTCTCTCTCAGCTTACTCCTCCATACACTCTACAGCATAACGGTGTATCGGAGAGACGGAATCGAACCCTATTGGATATGGTACGTTCCATGATGAGTAATGTTGAGTTACCGTGATCTTTTTGGGGTTATGCTGTTAGTTATATGTATGCCCTAGAGGCCATTACTGTACATTGGATGTATATTGTAGTGGATGCTGGGACATATATAGGGAGGACTTTCTTGCTCGACATGATAGTATGCTATCTGGTTACTCTTTACCTTAATGTGTATACTGATTGTCTCTCCGATACATGTTGGTAAAGCCCCTAGGATGTGTACTTGACTACCTGGACTGTGATGCGGATCATACTAGTAGGGACATGGTAGTCTATAAGTACATCCTCCAAGGTCCCTAGTCGTGGGTATATCGAGCCGGGGCATCGATATACCAGAGTAGACTAGCGTATACCTTCTCGACCCATACAGATGGGCGATGGATGATCCCATATCCATTGGTGTTTGACATCAGAGATGATATACGGGTGCTCAGTAGAGACTGGGTACACTGGACGGACTCGCCGAGAACTCCCAGATGGTATTATACCTCACGTCAGATGGCAGTTCTCTGGTGATACTGGTACAGAGTAGTCTGTTGACCCGAGATCGTCATAGAGTCTTGTGTGGTTCCCACTGTGCTTTGATTTCCACCTTACCACGTCCAAGAGGGCGTGCAAAACGGTGGTTTTTGGGTACAGTCCCGAGTCGCATGGAGGCAATGAGCGATAGGAGGGGATTCGTCTCTCCCGGTATAGGGACTTGATGTTGCACTGTGTTCGATTGGCTATAACAGGAAGTCCCTGGCCAGGGTTGATCAGAGAATTGCTGGTAAGTGTTACCAGTAGTTTCTCGACCCGTTATGAGCCTCATATCGACACGACTTATCGAGCTATTGGGGTCTGACGTTTACCACCCCTAGGCAAGATATGCGACATATCAGACGAACAGACCGGACTGTACGGTAGTGTTACTGGTTGGATTCACTGGAGTGTGAGCGGGCTTGCTCGTCGATCTTCTGATCGCTCAATACCCGGGTTGTCGTTACGTTTAGCAGACCACTTGCGGCTTGTAGGTGTTTGATATGATCATCACCTGCTGCCGGCGTATTGACGAGTCTTTAGAGTCCTACACAGAGGTTTCCTGGTTCAAGCGAAACGAAATAGGAGCGCATATGAGATATGTGCGGGACCAAGAATAATGCGTGTATGTGATACAGTATTCTATTCTCGGGATGAATGTATCGAATGGTTGTATGCGATATAACCTAGTTATCGATTCAAGCGTTGATTCGATAAGTCGATACATTGAATACTAGTCGGTTATGTTCGACATGACCGGATCGTTAAATCAAGTGTTGATTTAATGATTTAATGTATAATTATATATTTGATATATTACTTTGCATTAACTAGTATTGGTTCACTCTAAATGGATTTTCTCACTTGGATTGTGCACATTGTATATGTGATATACATTTGTACATTTGATTGTATCATGTTTGATGATACATGATTGTTTAAGTGTATGTTAAGATTAAACCATGGTTATGTAATGGTTAGGGTTATGATTTTATTTACACACTCATTTATTTATTTATTTATTTCATTTTGGCAAAAGAAAAGAAATGGTGGCTTGCTTTGTTTTACATTGAAGCTTCATGAAGGTTTGAAAAAGTCCACCATTTTTGTTGCATGCCTAACCTAACCATTGACCTAACCCTAGTTTATTCTCTACACTTGACCATGGTTATTATTATGATAAGTATTCTTTTTCATTTCCTTTTTAATTAACTTATCATAACAATTATCATCATCTTCTTCTTCTTCTTCAAGAAAGAAGCTTGCATCCATCAATGGTGATTGATGAATTAGAGTGAGAAATCCAATTCTAAACTCTACCCACTTCCAATTTCTTCATCCTCTACCTCTTGCCAAGTAGTAGAGTGTGTTTCCTTCACAAGTTTTCATGGCTTGGTGAAGGTGGAGCTTGATCTAGTGATGCTTCGACGTAGATCATCTTCGGCACGTCGTCGATGACCTAGCCCGTCCATTCTCCGATGAAGCCGACGCTAGAGCCCGGGATTGCATTTGGACAGTGGAGAGGACTTCATCATGGAGCCGTGGAGGTGGAGGACCGGATCTAAAAAGGTTGTATTTCCGTTCACTTAGTTAAATTATTAACTAGTTTGTGTTTCGCCTAGAAATCTAGCCAACGATCCATAGTCTAGGGTTTCTCGGCACCGTATTTTTGAAATTGGCATGGTTGATGCCTTGTGAGACCTCTAGTGTGTGCTTAGGAACCCTACAGTGGTATCAGAGCCTAGCTAGAGCCTTAGGCGAAGTCTAGAAGAAGTTTGAAACCCGAACGAACCGAAACCCTAACACAATCCATGCTCTCTGGACTTTTTCTAAAAACAGGGATTTTTGTGAATTAAAAATTGCCAAAAAATTCAGCAGGGAATCCTATGAGTTACTGTGAAGCACGTGGCTCTAAATTGACCAAAGAGCCGCGGAACCGCGGCCCCACCCTGGGTTTCGCGGCGGTTCCGCGGCCATGTTGGTGATTTATACCACGTGTATTGCACAGTAATTCTTGTGTCAAAGTGCTGAGTCTTCTGGAAATTTTTATTTTTTATTCAAGAGTTGAATTTTCTGGGGTTGTTTTGGGGATTCGGTGTTTCGATCGGAGTATCAAATTTTGTCTGTGTGGCTTTCCGGATAAATTTTAGAATATGTTAAAAATTTCGACCGGATATAAATACCCAATTTTTCCCCTGTCGGGAAATTTCCAAGTGTTGGATTTTTCCGTAGTTTAAAGACGTTCTAAGTAGTGCAAGTAACTCGATGGACCCTCTAGAAGACAACAAACCTTAACTCGATTATGTGACCGTCTTGAACTGCCCTTTGAACCTTCGGGTTTGGGGCAGTACGGCGTGCCACATGTGAGGCGTTGGCTTGACCCTTCTACGGCTGGACCGTTGGTACTGAGGCATGAACAGAATATTTTTAGACTTATTTCATGTGTTGATCTGTTACGGGAAAACTTGGGTGTTCGATTGTTCGATCGAAAAAGTTTAACATTTTCTATTTATCCGGAATGTGATACAATAATTGGAATTCACAAGTAGTTATGAGATAACTGAATGAATGTTATAAACATAGCAGTTTAGTCTCACTTGATCGGTTGCCACGGAATTTTGATGTGATCAAAAGTCCGTCGTAATCACGTAGCGTACGCGGATACTCGCCGGGTAAACTTAATAGACAGCTACACCCCATAGCCCCGACCAAGTGACTGTAGGAGAACCCCGTCGCCGAAAGCATCCGTTCGGGTGCTCGCGGCAGCGGTGTTCCGCCTTGGTGCACTTCGTCGACGGTATCGGGGGTGCGACTGTCTACTGAAGTTTGCGACGAGCATTCGATCAGTTTTTCGGGAATCCTGTTGAATTGCCCGACTTGATATTGAAAAGTGTTTTCGATAATGAGACTAAAATGCGGGGTTTATAATTGTTAGGCATGTGATGTCTAAGTAATTCATTTGGTCAGGCATGCGATGTCTGAGGTGGTTGCGGATTCCAACTGTTGTAGTTTTACACTTTCTTTTCTGTGACCATAAGTGTAATATATGATATCGCCGGTTTCGTTGCTATATGTCAACGACAATTGGGATACGCATGTTTACTTACGTTGATGACATGTGATGTTATGTGTTGCTGGATATGTTATATTGGATCGTCGTGTTTGAATAGCCGGGGGGGTTTTATGTGAGATGAGTGTTTTTCATTTTCATTCATGTAAAAACTTGTATGTAATATTCTTTTATTGGGGCACTTCCAGGTTGCGGAAGTTGTCACCGTTGATGTATATTATTTACTTTTCCGCACTAGGATAGACCCAAGGAGGGGAGCACAAGTAACCGGGTTCTGGGGTCCAGTGGGAGACCAACTCGAGGAGTCGAGTCCGGGTCTCCTAACTCTAGAATTGGTAGGGTTGCTTGCCGCTCTCGTAGGGGTCTAGGGGTGTGGGTTTGGCTATTCATCATGACCGTGGAATCCGTATTTTATACTGGCTCGTATTGAAAACACGGACGTCCTAGTATATCCAATATTTCATATGTTTCTTCTACTGCAATATCTGTGATGTGATCATGTGATGTTCTGTGATAGATACAGTATATAGTATATATGATATATTATATAGGCGTTACTTATGTTTTACACCCGCGCTAGCCCTACCCCGCTCTTCCGTTAGTTACCTAACCTAACGGTGCACGAGGGGACATCGAGGCGAATGCGGATGGCATAAGTGTACGTCGTATTTATCTGTGATGTTTAGGTAACTTAAATGATGGGACATCATTAATGAGATTAATGAAATAAAAGAAACCTAAGATGTTGTAGAATCGAATTTCAAAATAAACAGGTAGCTACAGTTCTTGCTTTGCACAGCGGTATATATATGATATATCCTGCACCTTATTCGATAAGGAAAGGACCGAGATCCCTTCACCGGGAGTGACTCCTTTAGCAATAACTGGCAGATGCTACACACTCGGTTTGTCTTTTGATTGCTTTTAAGTGTTTTTGCTTTGCACAGTGATATATATGATATATCCCGCACCTCATTCGACGAGGAAAGGACCGACGATCCCTTCACCGGGAGTGACTCCTTTAGCAAAACTAGAAAAGCCTCAAAATCACTCCATTTAAAATTCATTTGATTCTACAACGATATCAAGTTCATTACGCAATAGGTTTTCAGAAAAACCTGTCGTAGCCCTCCGTCATTTCAGATAAGTACTAGTTAGTATTCGTGCTGCGGTTGTTTGGCCTCCGTCAAGGCGTAGTGTACGGCAGCAAACTAGTGCTTATCTGCTTGCATATGATGCGATTGGATTAGGGTATTCGTACGGCGTTGTTTGGCCTCCGTCAAGGGTCGTGCGGGTGGGTTTAATTCAATCAGGAAATGACGGGTTGAACTTGACTAGCGGACTATGGGTAGTTTGGCCTCCGTCAAGGTCATAGGACGCTAGGGGCAAAATATTATCGGGAATTTCAAGTGTTGAAATTTGCAATGAGATTGCATACCTTCTATGAGATAGTTGGATCCCGATACCCGCTGTGAGTAAGAGTTACTCCTAGGAGAGTTTTACACATTACAATTAGCCGATCAAGTAGGTGTCTAGAAAGGTGTCAACGGGGTTACGCCTCTGGGAAAACGAGGTTTACATTAATTAGGTTCGTGCGAAAGCACGGGGGACCTCCCTCAAAGTACTGACACTGTCCTGGCTGAAAGATTGGCGAACTTGTAGTGTGTAATTAATCCCGGCTAGTCTTTCCTTTTAGGGTTTGAAGGAAGATTTGATAAAAAGCAGTGGGAGCCATCCTGATTAGATAAAATAATAACCAATCTATTCTTGCAAGAGCGCACGCTGAGTGTTTTCTTCTCTCTCTCTTCAGGTAGCGACCATATCACGCCTTAATCAAGATAATAAAACGGATTATTGACCGAACCCGCTTGTTATATTGAGCTGGGGAACGTTGATCCCGCTCCAACTTTTAATTGTTATAAGACAGAGCAGGAAATTGGGGAATACCAGATTTCCCGTGCCGCCCAAACGAAGAAAGTGCATATGATGCATCATCTTCGGGTGTGTTCATTATACAGAACTGTTTCTCAGTATCCTCTGCATCCTGAGTATATGATACCGGATAAGGATCCCATATATGTAATCTGTTACATAGGGCTACAAAAGGGTAGAAAAACTGAGAACGGGTGATAAGTTTCATGAGGCAGAAAACGGGGTAAGTGTTGCAGCCAAGTCTGTCGGTCACTGTCACCCTGTATTAACAATACATTGATTCTGAACAAATGCTATTAGATACCGAACCTGATATACAAAATAATATCAGTCTCTTTATTAGTAAAGAAATGATATAATTTTGTATTGCTGGATAATGTTTTGAACATTTCCTATATCAAAAGTTGATCGGTTCAGGCACGTTATCTAAAAGCATTGATGTTCTAAATCAAACTACAGTTCTTAGTATACAGAACACACACAAGAGGAAGAGTTCAGAAATGAACGAATCCTTCTTGAGGTATTGTAGACTAGGTCATATCAATGCGACCCGACTAGCAGAGTTACATTTAGATGAATATTTAAATCAGTTTGAATTTACATCTTGTGAAACTCGCCAGTCATGTCACAAAGATAAGATGACCATAGCTCCGTTTACTGGAAACAGAGAAAGAGTTAGTGAACTCTTGGGATGATACATGTTGATGTATGTAGGTCCCCTGTCTACACATGCCAAGACCGGTTCTTTGTACTTCATTACATTCTCCGATAATCTCTCGAGATTCAGACACATGTTCCTGTTGAAACACAAGTCCGAACCTTTTGAGATATTCATAGAATATAAGTTAGAAGTAGAGAACCAAAATACGGGTATAAGTATTATGTCCTATGATGAGATCAGGGAGGAGAATACTTGAGCACGGAATTCTTGGACTTTTCTAAAGGAGAATGAGATTCTCTCTCAGAATTACTCCTCCGTATACACCATAGCAACGATGGTATATCGGGGCGGAGCAATTACACCCTATATGATAAGGTGTGCTCTATGATGAGTACTGCTGAGTTACCTATTTCCTTTTGGGAGTTATGCACTTGAGAAGATGCATACCTATTGAATGGGGTTCCAATCAAATCATTTGCCTACCATTTCATATGTGATATGGAAAGGGAAGAGCCCATGTCTAAAGCTAGTTAAGATTTAGGGTTGTCCGGCTTATGTCTAAAGCAAAATCCGGACAAGCTCGAGGCAAGGTCTGTTATGTACAACTGGAAATGTTCCAGCTATACAAACTGCAGCTGATGATTTGGTACAACCAAAGGATTCAGTAGATTCCAACGAACCTCAGCCTCTCCGCCGATCTAGTAGGGTTCCTCACCCACCTGAGAGTTACTTCGGTTTCTCTATGACAGTGGGAGCGAGGATTGCATCATGAGATGATGACCCAACTAGTTTCGAGCTGGCTATCAGGAGTGAGACTCTGTAAGAATGGCTGGATGCTTAGTGATCTGAGATGGAATCCAAGTACACCAACAAAGTATGGACTTTGGTTGCTATATCTGAAGGGTTAAATCCCCATCAGGAGCAAGTATATCTTGAGAAGATTACTTGGTGTAGATGGAAAAGTTGAGACTTTCAAAGCTAGACTTGTTAAAGGTTTTCGTCATCAACCAGGCGTGGATAATGATGAAACCTTTTCCAGTACCTATGCTTAAGTCCATCCAGATCCTACTTGTCACGGCTACATACCATGACTACGATATCTGGTGGTTGGGTGTCATGACTGCTTTTCTAAATGATGTTTTAGAAGAGTGCGTCTATAAGTACACAGCCAGAGGGCCTCGTAGACAGTGGGAGCAGCAGAAACGTGTGCAAGATGCTTTATAGGATAAAGTAGGCATCGCGGAGTTGGAACATCTGTTTTGATGGAGAAGTCAAAGAAGTTGACATCATCAAAATGGTAGATGAACCTTGTATAAACAAAAGGGTAGTAGGGAGTATAGTGACTATCCTCGTAGAGTACGTGGATGACATACTCTTGATAGGGAAGGAGTTTCCTATGCTACGCTCGGTCAATCTCCGCTTATCACAATGATTCTCCATATAGGATCAAAATGATACCTACTAAATCCTGGATTTTGGATCTATGAGATAAATCTAATTGGATGTTAGGTATCTCACTAGTAGTAGTGAGATGGTATCAATCGATCCAGGGGAGAATCACTGGAAGGGTTCCAGGGTGATAAAGACGACTGAATGTCAGTCGCAGGCATTGTCTTTACCCTCAGTAAAGGGACGGTATGTTGGAAGAGTTCCAAGCTAGATACCGTGGCATACTAGACGATAAAGGCAGGATACATCGCTACTTAAGATGCTACCAAAGAGGCTGTTTGGATGTATAATGGTTCATGAGATGAACTATGTTCCTCCCATTGTGTGACAATGGAGTTGTGGCTTTTGCCAAGGAACGTCCGTCCCATCAGTGATCCAGACATATTCTAGCGCAGTATCACCTGATCATGGAGATGGTTGATCTCCAGGCTGATCGAGGTTAGGAGAGCAGACTCAGAGGACAACACGGCGGATCCACTCACAAAGGCCTATTCCCAGAGAGAGACTTTTATGGGATGGTTGAGTATGAGATACTTCAACCACTGCTACAGATGGCCCTAGTGCAAGTGGGAGATTGTTAGTTATATGTATGCCCTAGAGGCCATTACTGTACATTGGTTGTATATTGTAGTGGATGCTGGGACATATATAGGGAGGACTTTCTTGCTCGACATGATAGTATGCTATCTGGTTACTCTTTACCTTAACGTGTATACTGATTGTCTCTCCGATACATGTTGGTAAAGCCCCTAGGATGTGTACTTGACTACCTGGACTGTGATAGAGATCATACTAGTGGGGACATGGTAGTCTATAAGTACATCCTTCAAGGTCCCTAGTCGTGGGTATATCGAGACGGGGCATCGATATACCAGAGTAGACTAGCGTATACCTTCTCGACCCATACAGATGGGCGATGGATGATCCCATATCCATTGGTGTTTGACATCAGAGATGATATACGGGTGCTCAGTAGAGACTGGGTACACTGGACGGACTCGCCGAGAACTCCCAGATGGTATTATACCTCACGTCAGATGGCAGTTCTCTGGTGACACTGGTACAGAGTAGTATGTTGACCCAAGATCGTCATAGAGTCTTGTATGGTTCCCACTGTGCTTTGATTTCCACCTTACCACGTCCAAGAGGGCGTGCAAAACGGTGGTTTTTGGGTACAGTCCCGAGTCGCATGGAGGCAATGAGCGATAGGAGGGGATTCGTCTCTCCCGGTATAGGGAGTTGATGTTGCACTGTGTTCGATTGGCTATAACAGGAAGTCCCTGGCCAGGGCTGATCAAAGAATTGCTGGTAAGTGTTACCAGTAGTTTCTCGACCCGTTATGAGCCTCATATCGACACGACTTATCGAGCTATTGGGGTCTGACGTTTACCACCCCTAGGCAAGATATGCGACATATCAGACGAACAGACCGGACTGTACGGTAGTGTTACTGGTTGGATTCACTGGAGTGTGAGCGGGCTTGCTCGTCGATCTTCTGAACGCTCAATACCCGGGTGGCCGTTACGTTTAGCAGACCGCTTGCGGCTTGTGGGTGTTTAATATGATCATCACCTGCTGCCGGCGTATTGACGAGTCTTTAGAGTCCTACACAGAGGTTTCCTGGTTCAAGCGAAACGAAATAGGAGCGCATATGAGATATGTGCGGGACCAAGAATAATGCGTGTATGTGATACAGTATTCTATTCTCGGGATGAATGTATCGAATGGTTGTATGCGATATAACCTAGTTATCGATTCAAGCGTTGATTCGATAAGTCGATACATTGAATACTAGTCGGTTATGTTCGACATGACCGGATCGTTAAATCAAGTGTTGATTTAATGATTTAATGTATAATTATATATTTGATATATTACTTTGCATTAACTAGTATTGGTTCACTCTAAATGGATTTTCTCACTTGGATTGTGCACATTGTATATGTGATATACATTTGTACATTTGATTGTATCATGTTTGATGATACATGATTGTTTAAGTGTATGTTAAGATTAAACCATGGTTATGTAATGGTTAGGATAATGATTTTATTTACTCACTCATTTATTTATTTATTTATTTCATTTTGGCAAAAGAAAAGAAATGGTGGCTTGCTTTGTTTTACATTGAAGCTTCATGAAGGTTTGAAAAAGTCCACCATTTTTGTTTCATGCCTAACCTAACCATTGACCTAACCGTAGTTTATTCTCTACACTTGACCATGGTTATTATTATGATAAGTATTCTTTTTCATTTCCTTTTTAATTAACTTATCATAACAATTATCATCTTCTTCTTCTTCTTCTTCAAGAAAGAAGCTTGCATCCATCAATGGTGATTGATGAATTAGAGTGAGAAAGCCAATTCTAAAGTCTACCCACTTCCAATTTCTTCATCCTCTACCTCTTGCCAAGTAGTAGAGTGTGTTTCCTTCACAAGTTTTCATGGCTTGGTGAAGGTGGAGCTTGATCTAGTGATGCTTCGACGTAGATCATCTTTGGCACGTCGTCGATGACCTAGCCCGTCCTTTTTCCGATGAAGCCGACGCTAGAGCCCGGGATTGCATTTGGACAGCGGAGAGGACTTCATCATGGAGCCGTGGAGGTGGAGGACCGGATCTACAAAGGTTGTATTTCCGTTCACTTAGTTAAATTGTTAACTAGTTTGTGTTTCGCCTAGAAATCTAGCCAACGATCCATAGTCTAGGGTTTCTCGGCACCGTATTTTTGAAATTGGCATGGTTGATGCCTTGTGAGACCTCTAGTGTGTGCCTAGGAACCCTACATATGCACTAGATTCAGCGGCATATCTTCTGAACAGGGCTCCTACCAAGACTGTTCCTACCACCCCATATCAGATGTGGAGTGGAAAGAAACCCCATCTTCAGCATATGAAGATTTGGGGATGTCCAGCTTTTGTTAAAAAGCAGCATGTGGACAAGCTCGAGGCACGATCAGTAAAGTGGGAGCAAAAGGTTTTTGTTTACGCAGAGGAACAAAAGGTTTTTGTTTCTCGTAATTCTCATTTTCTAGAACAGCAGTTTTTAGAAAAGGAAATAAGTGGGAGCGAAATAGAACTGGAAGAAATTCCAGAACCACAAACTAATGCTGAAAGTTTGGTAGAACAAGTAGTTCAAGAAGAACAGGACATTCCCGCACCCCTCCGCAGGAGTAGTAGGCCGTCTCATCCGCCTGAGAGATACTACGGTTTTCTCATAGATGGGGAAAGAGAGGATTGCATCATAGATGATGATGAACCTACTGGCTTCCAGCAGGCCATCCAGAGCGGCGACTCGGTACGATGGCTAGATGCAATGCGGACCGAAATGGAGTCCATATACACCAACAAAGTATAGACTTTGGACTTTGCTCCAGATGGGGTAAAACCCATAGGATGCAAATGGATCTTCAAGAAAAAGATTGGTGTAGATGGACAGGTGGAAACCTATAAGGCTAGACTTGTTGCAAAGCGTTTTCGTCAAAGACCTTGTTTGGACTATGACGAAACTTTTTCTCCAGTGGCTATGCTCAAATCCATTCGGGTCCTTCTTGCTTTTGCTGCCTTCCATGATTATGAAATCTGGAAGATGGACGTAAAGACGGCTTTCCTGAATGGAAATTTAGAAGAGTGCGTCTATATGGATCAGCCAGAGGGTTTCAATCAGAGTGGGAGCAGCGGGAAAGTATGCAAGTTGCTTAAGTCCATTTATAGACTGAAGCAGGCATCGCGGAGTTGGAACATCTGTTTTGATGAAACAGTCAAAGAATATGACTTTATCAAAAATCTATATGAACCGTGCATATATAGTAAAGTTGTAGCAAGAACTGTCGTATTCCTCGTCTTGTACGTGGATGACATTCTATTGATAGGAAATGACATTCCTATGCTACAATCTGTCAAAGGATTCTTGTCACACAGGTTCTCCATGAAAGACCTGGGTGATGCCTCTTACATTCTGGGGATCCGGATCTATCGTGATAGATCTAAGAGGATGTTGGGAATTTCGCAGTCCAGGCATATCGACACTGTACTGAAAAGATTTAGTATGGAAGATTCTAAACGCGGTAATCTACCGGCTTGTCATGGAATCACCCTATCCAAAGAGATGTCTCCCAAGACTGATTTGGAAAGGGAACGCATGTCTATTATACCCTATGCTTCTGCGGTAGGCTCTATAATGTATGCGATGTTGTGCACCATACCAGATGTTGCTTACGCAGTGAGCGTGGTAAGCCGGTATCAGTCAGACCCAGGGGAGAAACACTGGATAGCAGTAAAGAACATTCTCAAGTACCTGAGGAGGACTAAGGAGATGTTCTTGGTTTACGGCGGAAAAGACCTCAGGATGGAGGCCTATGCTGATTCCGGCTTCCAGAGTGATAAGGACGATTCCAAGTCCATGTCAGGTTATGTATTTACCCTCAATGGAGGGGCGGTGTGCTGGAAGAGTTCCAAGCAGGACACCGTTGCTGACTCGACGATGGAAGCGGAGTATATTGCTGCTTCCGATGCCGCAAAAGAAGCGGTCTGGATGAAGAAGTTCCTAACAGAACTTCAGGTGGTTCCTACCATTGTTGATCCAATACCTCTGTATTGCGACAACAACGGATCTATAGCTTTAGCGAAGGAACCAAGGTCCCATCAAAAGTCCAGACACATCTTAAGGCGGTATCACCTAATCGGGGAGATCATTGATTGTCGGGAGATCGAGGTTCGGAGAGTTGCTACTGAAGAGAACATTGCTGATCCATTCACAAAGGCCCTACCTCAGATTCAGTTCGAGAGGCTACTCGAGATCATCGGTCTTCGATATGCCAGTTCATGGCCCTAGTGCAAGTGGGAGATTGTTATATGCCCTAGGGGCCATTATTGTATCATACTAGTTTGTATATTACTTAATGGAAGCTTGGGATATTCACATGTATATAACAGTCTTGCTAAACATGGTAGTATGCTACTGGGTTTTTCTATCTTAATATGTGAGTATACGTATTGATAGAGCTCTTAGGATCTTGCTTGACTACCAGCGTTGTGATGGCAGTCACACTAGTGGGGGCTGGATAGTCTACAAGCACATCCTTATTCAGGTCCCTAGTCGTAGGATTATCGAGACAGGGCATCGATACTCCGGAGTAGACTAGTGTGTACGCTTCTCATCCCAGTTGGGGAGATGGTCTGTCCCACAGCCGTCAGTACGTCGTACTAGAGATAGTATGCAGGTGCTCGTTGGGTTACGGGTACACCGGACTGGACTCACAAGGAACTGTTGGTTGGTTTTATACCGGTCGTCAGTTAACAGTTCCCAGGTGACATGAGTATAGCATAGTCCGCAGACTTGATACTGCTACTTCGCCTCGAGTGTGTCCCACTGTTCTTAGATTGCTACCCTACCACGGCTCAAAGGAGTCGTGCAAACAGGTAGCAGTTGGGTGCAGTCCCGAGCACTTGGAGGCTGTCACGACCCGAAAGAGCACGTGACTGGCCCTCGAACCATATGAAATCTATAGGACTCCATCTGATCCAAGTAAGCCAAAGCCCAGAAATCTAAAACCATTTTAAGAGTAAGTGAAGAAAACTGGTTTAAAGAAGTGAAGGAAAATATGTTTGAAGTCGAGGTTTTTAAATAACTAAGCCGAAGGTGCATTTTTAAAAGGTAAAGTCTTTTCTAAAAATTTCGGCAGAGTTTCTTTTGTAAATACTGGCCCCGAACGGGATACAACAAGCATAACATATATACAATGATAAAAGGCATCCCCAAGCGGGAGCTAGCTCTTCGTCAATTGACGGTCACAACCACACATGCAATATAATATACAACGCCGAAAGGCGAGGATCGATCCAAAAGAAACACAGTAAGCATGAAAACCGCAATACTACTAAGCGCGACTCTAAGGCCAAATAAAACATCACTAAAGTCTGAGTCTGAAACAATAAACAAATTTGGTTGATGGAAATTCTAGATACAAAGAATAATATAAGTACAATGGTGGTTTTGATGCAAAAGGAACCACCTACCAAATGCAATTCACCCGCAAGGAAGCAATGTGCCAGAAATGCCGCAAAAGAACCTGTACGGCAAAACCTGCAAGAACTGTGGCACAACGGGGGTGAGTTGCCAACTCGTGAATAGAGAATAACTACAAGCAGAAACCGAACGCAAGACATAATCCTAGGTCAAAACGATCAGTACAAAATCCTCAATATAAAACATGCAGCCTATAACAAGGCTAGGGTAAATATCTAACCCGGGTGTAATCTCCTGTGCCTGTGTCAGTGCCTCAGGTAGCAATATAACATAAGAATGAGGTATGAATGCATGAGAACATAATACATGTAAATGAAGAAACTGTTTTCATACTTTAGTGAGATTTCCTTTGTATTTTTTAAAATGAGGTATCATAATGAAATCAGCATAAAACAGTGCCTAACATCGGCACAAAACGTAATCCAAATATCCCGATATCTCTGTATCCCAATCACAAAATCTAGGGCGCCGTCAGTCCAGACCGGCCCCTACCATCAATCTCAAGACCACGACGGTATCCTCCGGATATCCGACGTGTCAGGTAAAATCACCGGTCGGTAGTGCTCCCCTGCCAGGCTCAACGTCATCACCACATTCATCTTGCCCCGGGGTACCGCACCGGGTCCACCATGTACCCGAAACGGTTCATCCGTCTCCTCGAATCGGGTTTCCAAATCCATCAGCAAACTCATGGTGGACGACTCATACATCATGGGAAAACCGCACTTTTTATTTTAAAAGAGAGAAAATGTTTATCTGTGTTTTTGCGGTTTTCCTCCAAATCCAGAAAATCTCACGGAAATCCAAATCCAAAACCTCAGTAACACGTAAAATAGTGAATATATGCATGAGAATCCATGAATGCGGCATAACAATGAATATCAGTATGCATGAAGTAGCAGGTAATAACTACAATGTCTAAACTATTAGCTAATAGGTTATGTCAAGCAATAGTATTTTCTAAGGTGTACGTGACATGGCAATTACCGATAAAGATGTGTGTGAGCCGGCAAGTAAGTGTACGTGGTACATACGCAACATCGGTAATGGTGCTGGTGTCCTAACAGCATGATATCAATAATGGAGTATGAAACATAATATAAGAATGCGATGCAAAGCGAACCACAAAAAAAGTGGGAGCTGAATCTAGACGCAACTATAACTAATCTGCATTAATCTAATATAAGTCCTACAAATGGTGCCTTTTGAAATATCACGAATCATGGGGTTTTGAAAATAGGGGCTACGGTGTTTTTATGAAAAGATACGCCTTTTGAAATGTCCGTAGATCCCTTGACCTGTCTTTTAAAATACCCACGACCCGCTAGTTTTGAAATAGGTAGGAGTCTAATCTATTCTAACAACTACACTAAACTATACAGCTGAACTAACAAGATGAGCTACAGGTAAGGAAACCGCCTAACATCTGAGTCGATATATATATAGATATAATAGTCGGTGATTCCGCCTCAATAGTATCGCGTACGATACAGTATATCATATGACATCCTCAAGTCATGAGTGCGGATCTATCATCAATGTAAAGCTCATACGGTAAATCGTCGTACGGCATCCCAATAGCTGGGTACGGGTCAATATTACACTATCTCATCACACTTCAGGTATCACTATCAACATATCATATAATCTGGGGTACTATTCTATGTCTAGTATAAATCGATACCATCAATAAAGTATGCATGCGGGGGTAAACATACATCCCAAGCCCGCAAAAATCACATTTCGTATCCCAAATACGAATCATATCACATCACCGATCTCGCGGCACAAAGCCCAATTTCATTGACTCATCTCCAAAGTCATCCAATATCATCAACACAGTGCCAGTATAAGTAATATGCAAGGGTGTGCGTGTAGGTGTAATTCTATTCTAGGGTTCGCGACTATGAACTACACTAGTCACTTCTAACCCTACACTATCCATAATACACCTAACTATCATATATAATAACAACTACGGACTGCGGGGGTGCTATACGCCATCCACCCGACTTCCCCCAGTAGATATAATCTACTCACCTAGTGTCTTCATTTGTGGACGTCGCCACGCGCTTGCTTGTCGTCCCGAAGTCTTCATAGGGTACCTACACATCAAAATATCGTATATGCGCATTAAAACCAAATCAAAGCTAAAACGGCACATGAAATCCAAAATGATACGATAAGAGGCCTATAGGTTAAAACCCATGGCACGCCTTCAAAACCATCAACACATCCTCTATATCGTCGTATAAACGCCAAATAGTCGAGGCAAAACACAATCCACAATTGCAGAATTAAAAATACGGAATACGGAAACATGAATCTAAAACAGCAACTTAGGAAATATGTCCCAGATTTTACCCTAGGTCACTTTATACAAATCTATATATACCAGGGGTCTAACATGAACATGTAGGAGCTACAGAACCAATACGAGCCAAAATGGTGGGACCCAGGCCGCAATTTGCGGCCAATGGGAATAAATTGGCGGCCGGGAAGAAGAAGTGGGAGCTGGGGTCTTGGGGTTAGCTTCCTGGGTGCCTGCACGTGTCACTGTCCAATCAATTTTAATTTAGGGTGTCTCGGGTGATAGCAGATTCAATATACCCTTCACAGATTTCATAAATTCCCCGATATCGGTTTCTAAAATCCGTATTATGGTTTAAGCTTCAGGTTTTGGATTTCCAATTCATACACTAGGGTGATGGTATAACCTCTACTGACCTCAATTCCATATTACAACCCATAAATCATCACAACCCTAACTAGGTTATCCACAAGTCCACAATATCACACAATATCGATTCGATCTTAATATGAGGGTAAAGGAAATGCATAAACTAAGTTTAAGGTCCAGAAAATACCTCATTTGGCAACTCAAGAATTTTCTTGAGTTGCCCCTAGTGGCCAAAATCCTTGCTTCTTTAGCACCAAGTGTAGATCTAGGGATTGTGCACACATTTAATGAAATGGAGATTGGGTTTTGGGGTTGTTTTAGAGGGGTTTTGGAGCTTGAAGAGGGGAGGGAAAGGAGGTGCAGGAGCAGCAGCAGGAGAAGGGAGAAGAGGGAGGGAAATGAGGGGAGAAATGGTTAAATTCTTAGTCAATGAAGCCCATACCTCTTTCTCTCTCACCAACTACCCATTTCTTTATTCTTTTCCTTTTCTTTTTCCTTTTAAAACCCTTCTCACTCAAATAGTAAACCCAAATGAAAAGCATGGCAAGAAAATGCACAAGTGTGAAAAGGTGATATGTGCATGTGTTGCACAAAAAGCTAAAAACCGATTAGCGATTTTTAATCGCGATTAGCACTAAATTAGTGTCAAATTAATCCCAAAAACTTTAAAATGTCATAATTCTCTAATTTACCCTATTTTAGAATTTTCCAAAATTTTTCCCCATTTATTTGTATTTAATAATTCCAAAATATTAAAATATTCAATAAAATAATATTAAATTATAAAAATTCCCAAAATTAACATTTTATCTTTTTTGAAATGTTACAGAGGCAGTGGCGGTTAGACAGGATACGTCTCTCCCGGTATTGGGGGTTGATATCGCGCTGTGTTAGAGAGCCATTACGCAAAGTCCCTGGCCAGGGCAAGCGAGATTTGCTGGTAGGTTCCAGTAGTTTCTCATGGTGTAATGGGCTTCGCTCCGACATGACTTATACCTCTATTAGGGGACTGACGCTTGTCGCCCCCCTAGGCCCGATATGCGATAGTCTTAGACGAACAGACCGGACTGTACGGAGATTGTCACATCAGACTCAGTAGGAGTTCGGATGGGTTTCCTCATCGGCCTTCTTATCGACATCTACCTGGGGACCGTTACGTACAGCTAGTGCCGCTTGCGGTCTATGGTTAAACCCACTGCCAGCGTAGTAGTCGAGTCTCTAGAGTCCCACACAGAGAGTTTCCCTACTCCAGGCGAAACGATATAGAGGTCATATGGTTTTACGACAAGGGTTCGGACGCATACGTGTGTTTACGCACGTACGACATCCGGACAGTTTTTACTAGCCGGCTTTGGTTTAAGCCAGTTTCTAGTATCCGGTTATTGGATTTATACAGTCTAAAGTTTTTCCGTGTTTTCACGGATAGGAGGGGCGTTCTCGTAATTGCGCGAGAAGCTTTTAGAAGATGGTGCCTTGGGGGTTAAGGTGGCATATGCATTAAATGACATTAGTGAGTCATTTGAGTGATTCATCCATGTCATTAATGCATCATAAATGCTTAATGACTCATGGAGATGAATCACCCTCTTGTATTTATTAAGCATGATGATTAATCCATTATTTTCTTTTATTGGATAAATGATAATGATTGATATATATTATGAAAGATCATTATCTTATCTCATTCTCTTGCTCACTTTCTCTCTGCTCAAGCTCTCCCTCTTCAAACCCTAATCCTCCCCTCTCATGTGTTGAGACCAAGGATTAGAGTAGACTACTTAATCCTTAACCATTCTCTATATCACCTAGGTTACTTAGATTAGCGATTTAAGAAACCTAGTTACCTCAAGTTAGAGGTGAAGCTTGTAGTAAAGCTCTCGGGTGGATCTTCTACTACATAGAGAAGGCCGGAGAGGAAAAGGAGAATGACAAGACGAAGGACTTGGTTCTTTAGGTATAATCACTTATCATAGTAGTTAACTCTTCTATGGTTTCTTGTTAGTTATTGTTTATGCAAAGATTCTCGGTTAGTCGATGTTTACGCCTAAAACAAGATCGTTTTTCATTATTCCGCCTCCCCGCAAGTCGTGGGGTGTTGTACATCGACTTACATCCTCAGCTTCTAAGGGAGTTTCCTTCCCTGAAAAGTCTTAGGGTGGAGCGATCTGAACTGCTTTACTCCCGCCGAACCTTAAGAAACTGGGATTAGTGCCTTACTTAATATCTCTGCTTGTTGCTGCCTACTTTCTCGTAGCTCCTGATGAAGGGCAGCTGTCTGTTGCTGCTGCTCCAGTAGTCCTTGCATCATGTAGCATAGCTGCGTGCTGAGCAGCGGCTTCATTGACTCCATTTCCTCTTCTGTTGCGGTCATGGTGTCGTCCGGCCATTGATGATCAGATTAGGTTAGGTTACAAACAAGCTGAGGGATGAGACTAGATAATAGCTTGCATGGAAGAACAACAATTAATGCAAGAGAGAGACTAATAAGAAGAGCAAGAGACACGACAGATTTTTGCTCGAAACTAAGATTTTATTATTCAATTTCAATATGGAGAGTATAACCGAAAAGTAAGGACATGCCCTTAATGTTCTTACATCGTTTTATTCGGCCAAAGAAAAGGAAAAAGACTTATTAATCTTGATTATGGGAGTTCAACAAGTGGTGATAGGTCCTCGCACTAAGAAAGGTACGGCCATTCCCACGGTACCTTGCGGGGACAACTGCCTAAGTTTCTTCGGCCTCGAGTTCCTCATCACTTGAAGCTTCGTCCTTCGACTCATCCTTCGGCAGGACCCTCGCTCTCTGATTCTACCTCTATAGGGTTTTGTTCCTTTGCAGGAACATCCTCATCCGGACCATATTTCATAGGATTCTCTTCTGCCGCAGGTGCCTCTTTTTTGGCCCCTCCTATAAATGCTCCTATTTCACGGGATCTTCTTCTTCGTCTTCGGAGTCATTGGCCATCGCAGGCTCCGGAGTTGCAGTATCGACTTCTTCGTCTCCCGAGTCGCTGTCGGAAATAACCGCCTGAGAGTCTACGACTTCGTCGTCTGAATCTCCAGATGTAGCTTTAAAAGTAATATCGGACATGTCATCCTCGTTGGAAAGATTTGCCATGACCAGAAGGGAAGGTCATGGTCAGGGTACAGAATGTCAAGGAAGGGACGAGGGACATAGGAGAATTTTGAAATCGGTATGAATGGATGAGATTCACAAATATAATAAGTCGGTTAATGGTTTCATTTTAGCACACAAGAGGACCTGCATAGGCCACCACAAAAACCTGTCACGCCCAGCTTCCCAAAAGAAGGAGAAGGATGACGTGGCATGGTCCGCAACCTAACTGTATTGAAGGTGGTCTATTCAATACAGTTACGTTAAGCGTATGAATATTTAACATGCAGGATATGTACCAAAACAAAAATAATAAAAGCGAAAGGCATTTATTTCCATTAACCAAACTTTATTACATCCTAAAAGAAAGAGTACAATAAACTAAGTAGTTTGATTACATCAAAGGAGAAACGAAAGCCCTAAACATGTGGGCAACAACAAAAATTTAATCTAGCTAATCTTCCATCGTCCAGCCTGCATAAGCTTCATAAGTTTGCTTCACACCTTGATCTTTGCTTTGATACTCATTCTTATCTGACGGACATTCCAAAGATAGAGAAAGAAAAGGAAAGTCCGTCAGCGAGTTATACTCGGGTAGGATTGGCTCATAAGAAAGTAAAGGTATAGAAACGAACAGGTGTATATAATGAATATGATGTACATGTGTATAAAGGTATGAGATTATATACAAATTAGATATGTGAATATGAGTAGGTTGTGTGAGGTATATGTTTGGTAAAGGTTCAAGTCAAGTCAAACGGATATTCAGTCTAAGAGTTAGATCAGGTTAAACAGGGTGTGTATGGATGGAATTGACGGGTGAACATACTCATATCCTTGAGGTATCCCATGACTAGCTGGAAGCAGTATGAGCCGGTGCTCGTGCCTGGGATGGCAATCAATGTGGTAGCGTGAACATCCCCGAAAGGTGTCCCATGACTACAATGGAGCTTTGTCTAGCGTGAACATCACTCAAGTGCACAGGTATTACCACCCTTCAGTTCTATAATAAACAACAAGTCTAAACTGGTAAAATATCCACATCCAAGATACTGAATAACTCGTATCTCATGAAGAAAGGTAGATAAGGTAACAGGTAGGTATATCACATGATGTGGGTTTAGTGTTGAGTATCAATAGGTATTGTAAACGCTTTAGTTTGTTAAACAAAGGTCCGGATACTCGCGATTATTCCGTTGTGGCCACGGAACAACAACTAGGGAAGTGAAATGTACCGTTTCACTTCCCGGGATCATGATCGAGTAGTAGGGGAATTCAAGTTCCGAATTTCCTTGCCTAATCAAACTACCCATCCATGTGGTTCAGTATAAAGGTGTCACGACCCGAAAGTACGGAACATGACCGGCACTTAGGCTACGAACGTCTCAAGGCGCACGTGCTCTAAGTAAGCCGAGCCCAGAAATCCAAACCAAGAAAAGTAGTGGAGTGAAGGAAAAGCCATAAGTAAAACAACCAGTCTGCAATATAAATATACAACGCCTAAAGGCGAGGATCACAACAGAAAGGAAACTCAACAGCATGAATCCCAGAGAAATATAACGTGCGACTCTAAGGTCGAAAGAATAATGAACACTGGTCTCAATCTCAAATAAGTACATGTTTGGTTGATGGAACTTCTAGATACAACTGAATATAATATACAATGTATAATGATGGGTATGATACAAATAAACCCACCTACTAGCAAGTCACCCGAAAGAAGCAGTGCCGCAAGCCGTAATGAATCCCTGTACGGCAAACACCTGCAAGAACTGGGGCACAACGGGGGTGAGTTGCCAACTCGTGAATAGAAGAACATCTATGAACAGAAAATCGCATGTATGACGCAATCCTAGGTCATACGATCAACAAATATAAACCTCAAATGAATAAATCTGAAGCATGCTCAAGTGGCAATGTAACATCTATACATGTATGTAGTGCCAAGTACTCGCAAATGCCTCAGGTAATAACATGTCATAAATATGAGGTATGTCTGCATAGAGTAATATGAATCAATGCCAGCTATATCATGAATCTAGTAGTATGTGGATGTCCTCCAACTAGGTAATCAATAGCTGTAAATCGGTGGATCCCGTCCACGTGTCACCCAATGACAACAAGCATCATGCATGTAAATATCGTAAAACATATGCATGGAAATATGAGGATATAATCAAATCATGGAACCTGAGTGCCTAGCATCGACACTCGAAAACATCATGAACACCTGTGCCTAGCATCGACACGTAAATCCTCATGTATCTCAGGCGCCGCACACCCTGGTCGGCCCTCATATCCATCTCATGACTCCAATCGGTATCCCCCTAATAACCGATGGGTCCCAAGTACTATCACCGGTAGGTAGTACTCCCCTGCCGGGCTCACCGTCTAGCATCTACGAGTCTTCTTGCCCCGGGGTACCTCACCGGGTCCACCATGTACCCGCAATCGGTGCCTACCGCTCCTCGAATCGGGTATACTCACACAAGCTCTCTGGAACCGAGAAAACTCATGGTGGACGCACTGAAATATCATATCAAGGGTGACCGGATTTTTAAAACAATTACATATTTTCTTTTGAAATATCCACGGTCCCCAAATCCAGAATATCATGGAAACAACATATCTCAATGCGTAAAATCGAACATGATGTATGCGACATGTAAAGAAAGGTAAGCATATCAGTAAGTCATGCAACATGGAATAGTAATGTGCGCATGTCGAGGGAAACCGCTCTCTTAAAATGAATCGGTTTTAAAGAATATCTTGCGGTTCCCAAATCTCTAATCAAGACGGAATCATCTATGTATGTGTACAGGTATAAGTGTACAATATGCCATGCAAGAATCATATCATGAATGCAACTGTACTACAGTGTAGTGGCATGGCAATTATCGATGATGAAGTGTGTGAACCGGCAAACAGTGTACGTGGGACATACGCATCATCGATAATGGTGCTGGTGACCTAACAGCATGATGGTAATATCTCAATAAACGTAAGTAATGCGAAGCAAATGATATGAATATGCGGAATCAAATAATCAACGCAATAGTGAAGAGTCTACATCAATATGTAAGTGTCATGCAGTTCTGCCTTTTTGAAATAAGACGAATCGGGGTTTTTGTAAAATAAGGGCTACGGTGTTTTTAAGAAAAGATACCCCTTTTGAAATTATCCGTAGAGTCCCTTTTTGCCTGTCTTTAAAATACTCCCGATTCGTTAGTTTTGAAATAGGTATGACTCGGGTCAAGTCTAACATCTACTATACTAACTACTGATCTAACTATCAGGTCGATCGGGAGGGGTAAGGAAACCACCTAAGTCTGAGTCGATCTATATAAATAAAGATAGTAGTCGGTGATCCCGCCTCAATAGTATCGCATACGATACTGTAAATCATCTGACACCCTCAAGTCATGAGTGCAGATCAATCATCAATATAAAGCTCGTACGGTAAATCGTCGTACGGCATCCCAATAGCTGGGTGCGGGTCAATATCACAGTCTTCACATCAATGATCTGGTATCCTTATCATCAAATCACATAATCTGGGGTACTGATCTAAGTCTAATACGAACCGATACCATCTACATAAGTATGAATGCGTGTGCGGAAGACACGCCCTAATGCCCGCTAAAAATCATATATCGTATCCCAAATACGAATCATATCACATCACTGATATCATGACACCATGCCCAAACTCATCGACTCACATCCAAAGTCCTCCAATATCCTCGTCATCACAGTATGAACATAGCAATTAAGCACGTGTGTGCGTGTGGGTGCAAACTATTCTAGGGTTCGCGACTAGGAACTACACTAGTTACCTTTAAACCCTAATCTATGTATAGTACACCTACAACATCTTAAACAATCAAGTCACACATAAGCTATCATATATAATTACAGTATATATGGTATACTAGACATCGGACTGCGGGGGTGCTATACGCCATCCACCCGACTTCTCCCCGTAGATATAAATCTACTCACCTTTTCTTATGTGTGCCGGTGCCGATATCGCCAATGGCATCTCCAACGCTTCGACGCCACGCGGGGTACCTACAAGGATATCACACGCTAAAACACATAAAAACCATGTCGGAAGCCAAAATGGTGCATGCTACGCCCTTAGGTGAAAACCTGTGGCCTCGCGTGCAAACACAGTCCATAACCCCCTTCCGTTGGCGTTCAAACGCCACCCGACAGAAACGAATCATCGAATACCAAAATCCATACGAAAAACAAGTCGTAAATCATGCGCCAAGTCAAGAAATCAACCCAGATTCTACCCTGGTTGGAACCAGACAAAACTAGACATTCCAGGGGTCAAGTTTACAGGTAAAAGAGTCGTGCATGCAAAACGAGGCAGTTCCCTACTGCTCTGGCCGCAATTTGCGGCCAGAAGGGGTAAATTTGCGGCCATGAAGTTGGTCCAGGGGTTGGGGCTTTGGGTGTTGGCTTCTATCTACCTGCACGTCTCACTGTCAAGTCAATTTTATTTTAGGAGGTCCCGGGTTGTAGCAGATTCCAGAAAGGCTACAAAGTCGACAAAATTGCTAAATTACGCCAAGTATAACAAATCTGGTATTTTGCTGGAATCTGGGGAATTTTTGGGTTAAACTAGTCTCAAATACACCTAATAAGGTTATACCAACCATCAAAACAAACACTTGGTCAAGTCTCACTCAATTTCACTAAAACTAGCACTATATCACAAAACTAACACTAAACTTCAGATAATATCAGAACTTGGCAACTTAGGAGTTGGGTTGCAAGATTATACCTCAAGAGAAGTCCTAGGATGTAGGAGAAGAGAAGATGAAGGAAGGAGGAAGGGTTGCTGCTCCTTGTGCTGCAGTTTGAAGCTGATGCTGCTGGTGCTATGGCTTTGGCTGCAGCTGCTGCTTGTAATTCTCTTTGCATTTCTCTGTTGCTGTTGCAGCAGCTGCTCTGGCTGTTGTTGTTGTTGTTGTTGTTGTGGGAATGGTTGTGGTGGTGTGGTGGTGATGTTTTGAATGAGTTTGTTTCAGCTGATGCAAAGAAATTGGGGCTGATGTGTTGATATGGGGGCTGAAGTTGGGGCTGATGTGAGTGTGTAGGTGTTGGGCTAAGGTGCTAGGGCTGGTGTGTGTTGTTGTGATGGTTGAGTGTGAGAGTGAGAGATGTGAGGGCAATGTGAGTGAGAGGGAGAGATGTGAGGGAAAAGCAAAAGATTTGAAATGCGATGGAACATAACACATCCAAGAGCCACCTCTCTCTCTCTACAAATGTTGCATGACAACCATCATGGCTCTCTCTTTCTCTCTCTCTCTCTCTACACAAGGTCAACTCTAACCCTAATTACCCAATTATCCTAATCTAATGGTTCAACCCACCATGGTCATCTACATGGTTCAACCCTAGGCTTAATCCAAGTTACCATGCACATATGTGTGCAGCCTAGATAAAGCATCCGATAAAATATTCATAAAATCAGATAAATCATCAGAAACCAATTTTGGTAAACTTTTTACCAAAAACCCTACATTAAACACATTTTAGAATTTCCATAATTTTTCTTCAGAATTTTCCCCATTTATCGGTATTTAATTATACCGAAATATTAAAATATTTAATAAAATAATATTAAATTATAAAATTCCCAAAAATAATATTATATTTTTCTGAAATGTTACAAAAGGTTTTGACGAATTAAAGTTAGTGCGTATACCTCTAGGCATGAAATTTCCACATTGTATAGTCGCCCATATATTGGACTGGTCACCCGGAATATCGGGATCTTCATATTTGTATGGTCGCCCATATATTGGACTGGTCACCCTGCCTGCAGGGATCCTCATAATAAGTATTCCATACCTAGGTCCGCGCATTCTAACCCTAACCGTATCATGTTTTGTATATGTCATTTTGTCATAAACTGAAAATTTAAAATGTATTGATCTCGTTTAATATGGCCTTCCACAACCACTCGTTTTATTTTCTAAAGTTCGTATAGTACTTCGTGTCATCTTAGGGATTGCTTAGTAAAAAGAATAATAGTGTTTAATTATCTTTTATTACTTCTAAGAAAAACCATGGGATTTGGAATATTTATCATTTTGGAAAAACATAATGTTTTACGGAAAAATATCCTTTCGATAAAAGGTTGTGGTGTTTATTTGAAAATCTTTTGCAAAAGATTTTTATAAGGACAAGTTGCAAGAGGTTTTTATTTGAAAAATATAGATTGCTCCTAATGTTCCAAAAGGACAAGTTGTGAGATCCTCAAATCGCCTCTTCACCGCCAATTGTGGCCAGGTAAGCACAAGTAAGGAAAGGAGGGATCCGCTCACGAATCACCGTGAGACGGGCCTTTTAAAGTTACCTTTCCCACTTGTCTAGCCTAGGCACCACAAAGTCTGATTTAGATAAACGACCGATCTCTACAACCTTTCCTTTATCCTAGATTGGTGTTATTTTGAAATTACCTTTTAATAAGGTACTAAATATTCCTTTTGAAAAGATATCGTTATTTAAATTTTAGTATTTTCTTCTTCAAAAAGGTTGAAGGGGGTTTAACAATATTATAGTAGTTGATGAAAAAGTATAAGTAAAATATACGTATGTCGTATCTAAATTATTTATTTCACATATCTTATACGGATATTTTAAACAAATATAATATTTTAATTAAACGATGGTATTTTGTAGAAGTAACCTATTTCGAGATCATTTTTATAGTAATGGGCAAGTGTGGGTATGTCAGAGGTGAATTTACAATTCATAGGTTATGACATTCCAGGTATTATGAGTGTGCGATATATTTTTTGTGTACAGAGGAAATTAAACACCGTTTTAAAATATGGTTTAACATTATCATTATTGAGGGTACAAGGAATTGGTATGCACGAATATTATAACAACATTTTAAATAGAGGGTTGATGATTAGAAGTTGGAACTAAGTTGTTGAGAAAAGAAGAAGCGACAGAATGAGGGGAGAGATGCGGATCCTAACTTGTGTTTGAGTCGGATGCCGAAGGGTTGAAAACGTAGGCGTGTAGAAAATCCTCAATAGCTCCGCGCTCAGATTTTTCCTCGGTGATTGGGTGGAGCCGTAGCGTTGGCGTCGTCGATACGAAGGCAGTGATATTTTTTTCAGAATTTTTGGAGTTCTGAGATGTGAGAAATTAGTGTTTGAAATGCCTATTTAAAGCGTTTTTTCTCCAACCATAAAATCCAAACTTTCCGTTAGAATCCCATCAAAATCCGCGATGTCAATGATTTATGAATCAATTGCTGATGATTGCGCCCGCCGCCTCTTATCTCAGCCGTTGGATTGAGATCCAACGGGCTGGATCGCGCAGCCAAGAGCTGCCGCCGCCACCACGTGTCACGCGTGGGGGGATCACGCGGTTTCGCGTGGTCCCCACCACGTGGCGCGTCGGTAGGTTCTGAGCCGTTGGATCTTGCATCCAACGGTCCAGGTAAAAAGGGTTTAAATATATATATATATGTGTGTGTGTGTGTGTTTTTTATATAAAAATAATAATTTGTTTATTATTTTAAAATTTGAATTTGGTTTAGAAAAATTGTTAAAAATACGGGAAAATTATGGAAAAATTTCAGAAAATATATTTTATTGTTATCTTTAGTATAAAAATAATTTTGAGCTAAAAACTAAGTAATATAACTATTCCTATGGTTTTAGTTAGTTATTAAAGTTATATAATATCTAGTTTATCTTTTAAAATATTTTTAATTACTAATTAATTACTTTTATTGATAATAAAAATATATAGATTATTTTAAGGCGTTATGAAATCTTACTAAAACATTTTAAGCCTATAAAAACAATAAATAGATTTTAGAAATTTCCTTTGATCATATTTAATGCTTTGAAAATTATTAACATTACTTTAAAAATTATTCTTCTATAAAAGAAACACGTAAATAATTATTTGATAGTATAATTTTAAATAAAATATATTTTATTAGATATTAGAAAACACGGTCGTTACAAAAGATGAAGGTGGGTTTTTATCAGGTTGTGATGAAGAAGCTTATGACGACAATAATGAGAGTAAAGTTGGTAATTGAATAATAAATTAAATTGAAAAAATAAAATTAACAATCATTTAATAAGTCTGGATGTATTTAAAAGAACTTAAAGAATTTTGAAATGTGTGAGCAATAACCAAAAATAATGAGGATATATAAGAAAGAGAGAAAATGAAATATCTTTTAATTAAACATTTATTTAAAAGGCATTTTGAGAATCAATTAAAGTCGAGAGGACAAAGTGCTGGTTTTAGAAAGTTAGGGAGATTTCATGCTATTAGGGTAAATGTTAGGAATATTTCCTGTTGTTTAGCCTTTTTAAAACTATATATATATATATATATATATATATATATATATATATATATATATAAAGGAGGTTGCTAACTTGGTATATTGTTAAAAAAAATTATAAAATTTCCTTTTAAATTGCTTGCCATATTTATTGATGGCTCCGCCACTATAGACGATCCACCACAGGATATTGTGTTTTAGTTGATGGAAACTTGATATCAGTGGAAGAGCAAGGAACATAGTGTTATATCTCGTTCGAATGTTAGATCAAAATATCAGGTTATGACGAATACCACAAACGAATTGGTATGTACATCTTTCTTGTATATCTTTCTTGCTCCAAGACCTTGGTTGTGATACTACATCTCCTATGAAGCTGTATTGTTACAACAAAGCTACTATATCTATATCACCAATAATCCTATGTTTCATGAACGAATGAAATATATTAAGATTGATTATCACTTCGTTCGAGAGAATATCGAAGAAGGGATCATTGATACTTTTTTGTGAAATTTGCAAGAGTTAGCAGAATTGTCTTCAAAACCCTAGGGCAAATCTCGGTGTAACATTTCTCTGCGACAAGTCGAACATGCTTGATATATATGGGAGTGTTGGTTTTATATACGAGTCATGCCCGTATTGAGATTAAAGAAGTGTGATGCTTGTATTTGGTATTTGTATATATGCTTGTATTTGGTATTTGTATAAATAGAAGAGAAGAGAAGAAATCTCATTTATCCATTTTCATTCCAATATGTTGACCCTAGAAACCCCCCCTCCGCCTCTCTCCCCAACTCCCTGAGTTCTCCAACTCCCTGAGTTCTTACAAATTTATGTCGTAAAACTTTCACAGTTCGATTCCAAAAGATAAGCTCTCACTAAATCCATTGAACGGTTCATACAGCTCATCAATGCTCGTATTTAACACAGTTTTTATATATATAAAAAACGATCCGCAAGACGGACACTATAAATCTCTCAATGGAGCATTTATAGTTTTTCTTTTAAAAACATTGACATAAATAAAAAGGAGGAGAGCATCAAATCTTGGCAATGAAACAAGAAAGGGATAGCTTTTACACACTTGCGATAGATCTGGTAATTTCTCTGAAGAGTGTGATTAACAACAAACTCTAAGCATCCATCTTGGCTAAGGAATTACTCCCGCTAATTTTGTAGCACCTATTGCAATTTTTCCCAGACTTATATTAAACCAAGACATAACATCTCGGATGCTTAGAAACTCTGCTGTTGCATACTCGACTACTCACAGGCTTGAAAAATGATGTTGCAGAAATATCTATATTCAAGGACAGAAAATCAATTATATCTTTGACATGTCCGAACCTCATCGGAAAAATGACTTTGCGCCTATGACATAACTTTGCCAAGGTAACTAACTCCCTAAGAACGACGTCTAGAACTTGATGACAGTATTCCTTCCCATCTCAGTTATTTTGAGCTCCTACGGTGTGAAGGGGACTGCAGGCCCAGCAGTATGAAGAGAATTTCTACCATTATAAGCTAGAGACTGCCCTCAATAGAGAAGAATGGGAAAACAGTTTCACATAGCCGACACCAAACGTTTGGGATAAAGGTTTGTTGTGGTGGTGGCTGTCATTGTCATATAAACTGGCGTAAACCTGCCTAGATGTGAATCATTGTAAAGCTTCGCAAGCTGCTCATTACATCTCTGCTAACATCCCTTGAGGTCACTTCAGAGGCTAAGACAACCTGGTTTGGTTTCGTCCTACACCACACCGTGCTGTCAATCATCTGCACAAAAATTCCAAAGTTTGATGAGGGTTGACAGATATATTCTTATTTTCTAACACACTTGAGGCTAATACTACAAAACTTTCTTTGAAGGGAAAAAGAATGAACAATCTACTGATTCCCTATTTCTTTAACTCCTTGAAAAGTGCAATATAACTTGGGGCCGCTTCCTTTGGGAAAATATAAAAAAATTGAAAGAAATTTTTTTCCCCTCTTTTCCAATTTGAGATTGTAAACAAATACTTGTAACCCTTATCTAACTTGATGTTTTTTAATAAATGTGATGGTATGAAAAATAACTCTATACTGAGAAGTTCCCATTGAAAGATTGACCTAAAGTTATGATATCACTTATATTGATAATTTAAAAATGAGGAAACCCTTCCATATTTTCTATTTTGATAATTTAAAAATGGCAAGACTAAGAAATTCAAATTACCTTTAGAGGAATTCTGTAATAGGCATCGCCGCAAGACTGTATTAATATTTGAGGCCTCCGTAACAGGCTATGTGGAGGCAGAGCGCTTGCACAAGCAGTTTGCAGACGAAGGCAGAGATAGGGATGCATGGCAACCAGCATTGATCATAAGAATCACTGAGATCGAATCTAGTAGACTTTGATGAAGTTGGGCATGGTCTAATGTACTGCAGCAATTTTATTTAGAGTATCCGTACAACCATCGCTGTCTACTGTTAGATTCTCGTACGCGACCAAGAAATAGGACTTCCCTATCATTTTTCCTAACAGTTCCAATAAACCAAGCTGCCCCATAGTTCTCTATCACCTCTTACTTCTACCCGTGCTCCCTCACCAAACACCGCATGCTCTCCTTTCCTGTTAAGGAAAATCTTATTCAATGAATCGGTCGATATGCAATATAATTTGCAAAGGATTCATAGAAGAGAGCATAATAGGCATTTATGGCTATTGGATAGGAATGATATCACAAGATTGAGGATATTCAGTCAAGATATTGAAGAAAAAATTAATTTACAAAAAACTTTACTAATGTTAAATTTTGATGTTGAAAGAAATGGTATAGATTTCACATCTCGCTCCTTTGATTATCATGGCAGACCTTCCTAAGGCCATCACATCTTAATAATAGGGACAAGGTTAATCTGGTTAGACAATGGCATCGATAATGATCCTAATGAAATCACATGACAATAGGAGAGATTGATGTTGAAGTTTTCTGAATCCTAGAGAAAAAAGAGAGGGGAGGGTTGTGGAGGTAGGACAAAATTAATTTGTAACCAATACAAGTAGTGAATACTTGTGGAAATCTCAAATGACCCAATAATTTAAGATGCATATGCAGAGAGATTCATAGTTGGGGGTGACATGGTTTTTGCTGAGATTGCTAAGCATTAATCGATTCAAAATGTTTCAAAACACACTGGCCAAAAGTAAATAAGAATTTTGGCATATCCACGCCTCGAAATGTCATCATCATCGTCATCATCTAAGCCTTTTCCCATCTAAATGGGGTAAGCTATGAAGCAAAGCTCCAATAAAGATTTGACAAAGTTTTACAACCCGCCGTCAACCCTCCCCAAGTAAATGTCAAATTCATGGTTCAAAAACTATATCATGAGAGGGACCCGTCATAGTTGTAGATGATCAGTTGGCATCCTCCGAATTCTCATAGACTATGAACAAGTCTACGAGAAGTGGATCAGATATAGTTGCTATATGGAATAATGTTCAACTCTAAGACACAAATATATCCACGCCTCGAAATGTTTACTTTCTATATGCATATGCACATCTTGGCATACCAAAAGCGCATATGTCTTGTAGAAAAACTTTATTATTTAAAGTGGCAGGTAGTCGGTTTGATTCCCAAGGGGGTCGCGTCCACCACAAAAAAATCTTGACATGTGCGGATTTGGAGGGAAAACATGTTTGCATTATTTAAAAAAATAGAAGGTGGTCATATTGCAAATTTAAACAAAAGAACGCTAAATAGTTTATTAGAAGATTTCTCCGTATAAATTTAAACAGAAGTACACTAAATGTTGCAGAAATACCTTTATTCAATTTTGAGCTTGAAGAGCTGCTATGCAAAGGGTAGTTTACAGCAGTATAAGATATATTCTGCAATCATAAGCTTGAGATGGCAAGAGCAGAATGGAAGAGACAAATTTATATAGCCAAGCACAAAGTTGGGATAAAGTCCTGCTGCAGATGCTGCTGCTGCTGCTGCTGTTAACAAACAGGTTCATTATGTCCTTTTGCTAACAGCCCTCGAGGTCACTCCAGGAGGCATGACAACCTGGTTTGGATCTGTAAACATGCTGTCAATCATCTGTACCAAAACTCTAAAGTTAGTTTGAGCTATAATTATTCACACATTTTTCAACTAGAATGGGATATAAAGATACAATGAAGGTTATGTACATTTTTGTTCGACAAATAGACACAAACTTCGCAGAAGTATGAGAAAATGAGGGCAATATCGCAGATGGCTCTAATGGATGCAGTACAAGTATCCTAATATGTACTAAGACTAGGGTCATTATGTAGAAAGGAAAACAAGAATCAAAACAACTAGAGGATATATTAATAATGCAAAATTAAATATAATGTTTCCAAGGGGCAAAAAACCAAATCCTGAGATTGAATTTGAACCTCAAAAAGCAAGTTCAAAGACACAAAACGGAACAAATTGACAATACTTAAGTATGACTAGTCGTAAGAGCTTGTGTGTGAAACAAGGAGATTGCGCAAAAACAGATACATGACAAATTTGTCCACCCAAAAGGCCATGCACATTACCAATGAAACAATAACAGATGATGTTTATATGTATACTAGTCAAAAAAAGCTTAGAAGAATTGCTTCATCATACACTTTGTTATCTAGATAATAAATAAACATTTATTATGATTATAAATATACCGTTTTGACATGGTTCGAGGACTGAGATTCGCTTTCGACTCTTTGAAATCTGGTCCTTACCGGTGGGTTTCAGTTAGTTTCTTTGAAGTTAGATGAGTTTCGGCTATATATATATATATATATATGGAGGAAAGGTGCCATAGGAGGAAATTTCCTCGTGGCGTTGAAAAAATACACCCTTCATGATTTTTTCGACAATCGGCACCATCATCCTTATTATCTAAAATGTGGATATACCAAATTTTATTTGATTCTACCACTTTTTCACCGTTAATTTAGTGGTGCAAAATTAATTGTTTACCCATAATAGAACTATTTACATTTCTAATTCAATGGTGAAAAAGTGATGGAATCAAATGAAGTTTAGTGTATCCACATCTTAGATGATGATGATGGGTGCCGATCGTCAAAAAAAACATGGAGGTTGTATTTTTTAGACACCATATGTGGAAATTCCCTCCTATGCCTCTCTCTCTCTCTCTCTCTCTCTATATATATATATATATATATATATATATATATATGTGTGTGTGGGGGGGGGGAGTGATCCATTGCAAATCGGTCCGCGATTCTTAAAAACGGGAACTCCCGATCTACGGCATATTTTAACGATACGATCCGTTCAAGTTGATCACCTTACCCTCAAATATATGTGTATGAAAATCAAAGGATTAAAGACCGCTAGCATATGCATCGATGAGTGCAAAAATGAACGTCTTTCGATAATGCAATACAAACGCCATCTGATGCATAAGCTGGAGGTCTTTGAATCTTTTGATTTTTCATACACATATATTTGAGGGTAAAATGATCAACTTGAAAGGATCGGATCGTTAAAATATGTCGTAGACCGGGAGTTCCCATTTTTTTTAAAAATGCAGACCGGTTTGCAATGGATTACTCCCGGTCTATGGCATATTTTAACGATCCGGTCCGTTCAAGTTGATTACCCTATCTTCAAGTCTCTGTGTATGAAAAGTCGTCGAAAGACGATCATTTTTGCACCATCCGATGCAAGGGATAGAAGCCTTCAAATCGTTTGACTTTTCATACACAAAGACTTGAAGATAGAATGATCAAGTTGAACGGATCGGATTGTTAAAATAAGTATAGGGGAGTGATTTATTGCAAACCGATTCGTGTTTTTATAAAAACGGGAACTCTCAATCTACAACATATTTTAACGATCCGATGTGCTCAACTTGATCACCCTATCTTCAAGTCTATGTATGACAAATCAAACAATTTGAAGATCTATATCCCATGCATCGGATGAAATTTATGTTGTATTATCGAAAGACGTTCATTTTATATACATATTTACAATACACATATATACAAATATGCACACATGTAATAATATCTTCTATATGACGATAAAACAAACCATCTGCATCATTAGTCATTACCTTGCTTGCCTTCATGATCCCTAAACCCAAAATACAAACACAAATCCTAACACCAAATCTACCTTCTAAATTTTGCTAGAAATATCTGTTTCTCTAGCAGAATCTTTCTTAAACTAATAAAAACTTATTGAAATCGGCCAAAGCAAATTTTTTGGCCTGGTTTCGAACTAGCATCTTCAGAAACCGATTTGAATCTGCCAAAATTGTTTTGTCCGAAACCTCAACCCACGCATGTTATGTCTGATATTCAAACAATTGATGAGGGGAATATTTAGTAATGCAACTCTCTTATGCTATGTTATACTAACGGAAGAAGTTGGATTATCTAGTAGTTCTATGCAACCATATGTACGTGCATTCTTAGAGATTTCAATATCATAAGTACCATATTATGGTATGGTATGTTTTGGAATATTCCAAAGGTATGGTTAAGTGTTATATAATGGAATAATATTTTCATTTGTACAACTGATATATAATGCTAGATTAATAATCTCTCTTGTATATCATCATTAAGTATATAAAGCATAATATCTTATATATGAGGATAAGCCAAACCATCTGCATCAGCAGTCATTAATATGTTTGCATTCATGATCCCATCTATCTATTATCCTCTAGTTCATACTACTTTAAAACAAAGATTGTTTTCCCTTATCTTTCTTCAACAACTAAAATCAAATCTTCCGCGAGCAACCAAGTGAGAATAGCTCATGCAGTAAAGCTTTTCTCTGTTCGATTCTCGAACGTATCAGAGCCGGTCCCTCAATAGTAGGTTTGTGGTTCAAGGACGAACCGTTGTTCAAAGGTGGGGAGAATGTCGGGACCTGGTTCTTGCTCACGGAGCAAAGTGCCACACGGAACAAAGTGCCATGCCAAGTGTCATGTTAAGTGGGCGGGGGCCACCTCTTGAATCCGTGGGGGGCACCTCTTGAGTCCGTGGGACCCACTGTAGAACAATGGGGACTCTTCGGAATACATTCCGAAAGGGGGAAGATCTGTACTATAAATGGAATGATATCACTCTTCAATACAGAGGCGCCTTTTAAGTGAACAGTAACTACAGGAGCTTGAGAACTCCGTAGTTAAGCGTGCTCAGGCCAGGGAAGTCTTGGGATAGGTGACCTCCTGGGAAGTGGCCCCTGGTTGGGTCCGGTTCGCTCCGAAGGACAAAACCGTGCGGCTTCGGCCAGAGCGGACAATACTCTCTGTATTGGAGGTGGGGCGTGACAAATGGTATCAGAGCCTGGTTTGTTCGAGAGAGGGGTGGAGCGGAAAAAAACAAAAATATTGATGTGGGAGTTGGGTTGAGTGCTTGTGTTGAACACCAATGTTGTACATCACTGAAGAAAGGTTGTGAGTGCAACGGGCCATCACTTGGAGTTGAAACGCCTGTATGTATACCGTCGATGTTGTATGCTTCCTACAACGGTGCAGGCGGGTATGTACGATACGAGTCAAGCTCGGGATTGTTGAGTTTGTGACTCGTATTAGTCCCACATCGGGAGTTTAAGGGGAAGTTGATGTGTATATAATGTAACTTGGACCTCTACCTAACAGCTCGGGCTTTTGGGTTAGAATGGGCACCCAAGTTGTGTTGTGTACGCGTCGCTTGCGGGCTCCGCCCCCGACAAATGGTATCAGAGAGCCTGGTTTGTTCGGGAGAGGGGTGGAGCAGAATAAACATAAATATTGATGTGGGAGTTGGGTTGAGTGCTTGTGTTGAACACCAATGTTGTATATCACTGAAGAAAGGTTGTGAGTACAATGGGCCATCACTTGGTGCCCATTCTAACCCAAAAGCCCGAGCTGTTAGGTAGAGGTCCAAGTTACATTATATACACATCAACTTCTTTGTAAACTCCCGATGTGGGACTAATACGAGTCACACAACTCAACAATCCCGAGCTTGACTCGTATCGTACATATCCGCCTGCACCGTTGTAGGAAGCATACAACATCGACGGTATACATACAGGCTTACAGGCGCTTCAACACCAAGTGATGGCCCGTTGCACTCACAACCTTTCTTCAGTGATGTACAACATTGGTGTTCAACACAAGCACTCAACCCAACTCCCACATCAATATTTTTGTTTTTTCCGCTCCACCCCTCTCCCGAACAAACCAGGCTCTGATACCATTTGTCGGGGGCGGAGCCCGCAAGCGACGCGTACACAACACAACTTGGGTGCCCATTCTAACCCAAAAGCCCGAGCTGTTAGGTAGAGGTCCAAGTTACATTATATACACATCAACTTCCCCTTAAACTCCCGATGTGGGACTAATACGAGTCACAAACTCAACATTCGCATCCCAAATAAACTAAAATCAAATCTAAATTTTATCCTATAAATAATAGGAAGTTCATCTATATGCTCCCACCAAGGAAAGTAGTGTCCCCTACTCTCCTTTGCCTACCAACTAACAACTTGGTAAGGGGCCAGCCCCAACCATAATGGAGAGCTCACAGGTGCATTACACGAGGCAGCATAAAATAAGTAGAAATCTCCTATAGATAAATAGGGGAGGTCTATGCTCCCACCAAGGAAAGTAGTGTCCCCTACTCTCCTTTGTCTACCAACTAACAACTTGGTAAGGGGCCAGCCCCAACCATAATGGAGAGCTCACAGGTGCATTACACGAGACAGCATAAAATAAGTAGAAATCTCCTACAGATAAATAGGGGAGGGTTTTCACCTTTATCCTTAAATATTACTGTTTTTGATATACAAACTATTGCTATTGGTAATCAAAGAATAGTTATTTCATGACCTTTTATCCTATAAGTACTTCAATTAAACTCTTCTTTTAAGATTCACATCGTTTAGACAACAATCTAATAGCCCAAAATTTGATAATTTAATATTACAAGATGATTAAAATTAATCATGATGCCTTGATAATGAACCAATAAAAACCTAAATTTTCTCTTGGATTCCAATTGTTAGTCAACACCATACTCTCGAATATGCATAATAAAATAAAGATAAAGCTTTTTCCTCATTCTAGATAAACCTCAAGTGCGCATACTCAATTCCTCATGCCGCTCGACAAATATGTGGTTAGATATGATCTTATGCAAACTAGGCATTTGCACCAAATCTATCTGTCTATTTTAATATGTAAGGTCTTAGTTTGAGACGAAAGAAAGCAAGCACACCACAATTTGAACACATTCAAGCTGTGGTGGAGTTCAAGATTTTATATCTTTGAAGTTAGGATTATATGCTAGAAGAGGCAAAATCTTTTAGATGATAATCCAAAAAAACGTTAGGATACCAACTCCAATCTAAGCCAACTTAGGTCTTGCACATTCAAACCTTGGGCTTGGAACCACTGCTCTTTGAAAGTGATATTTAATGTGTTAATTTGTTTTTTTTTAATCTCCCTTTTTTTAGATGCATAAATAGAAAAAAATTCGACAAAGAGTTTGTCCTGCCTAACCTCGACCCACACTTGATTTGCTCTTGTATTCAATAGCCATGCATCATTGGTCTCCTTTTAAAAAGAGAGATACTTCACTAAATTCATGCTTACTTGTAGGCTGACATAATGAGACTCGGCGGTGACATGCAAAGTCCATTGTCTCGGAGCCTCTAACTGTTATATGAATAGGCATGTCCGTGTCTAGACATGAACAAGATGGTATAATGTATGAAAACATAGATCTCTACTATGCATATAGTTCAGTTACCTTTGTAGGCAGTTATTAAGTCTTTTAAGTTAGGGTAGAATTTAGTTAGGGAATCCCGTCTCGATGAAAGATCCTTCATGCAGGATACTAATTAACATTTGGCTTATCGAATCAAAATTTACAATGAAGCACATATTTTGAAAACTATTGTTTATGCATTTAATGGATATTGATTGTAAAATGATGGCATATGTTAACAAACAAATTGCAGACCAAAAAAGAAAAAAACATCTCAATTCTACAAATAAAAAAAAAGACAAATCATTGCAAACAAACGACTGAATAACGATTCCAAAGGACCAAAAAAACATCTATAGAACCCAATTCCCATTTTCATTTCATAGCGAATGGATGAGCTTGGTAGCGAATTATCTCACACAAAAAAGAGATCCAGATAATGATGTCTAATGATGTCTGATGTTTCAAGTAGGTCAATTTATGTTATATTTAAATGTAACCCAGTCAATTTACCAAATAATAATTTTCATGTAAAAGGTTAGATTGCTCTTGGGGCATTAATATTGGTTATAGTGAAGAAGATTCTATTTTTTGGGGGAAGAACTTTGATTTATCTGTTTTGATCATATTTGGAGCCTTGATGCCAAATACCGAATAATAATTTTCATGTAATTGTTTTTGCATGGCCTATCTCCACATTCAAACTTCTGCCATAGTTGTCAATATCTTACGATATACAATTCATATCCTACAATACGATACGGTAACTTTTTTATATGATACAAAACGATAAGATATAGAATAGTGCATGACACCAAAAATTAAGTTCTAAATTCTACTTCGGTTCGGTTCCACTTATATTGGTTAATTTTCTTATGAACTAAAATTGTTCATTTGAAATTTTTTGATTTACAAATTTTATATTTGCATTTGTGTGGTTGTGTGACTTGCTTGACTAACACTTTACTATCCATTATATTCCTCTGTACATATATTGTTCCATATTTACTAATTTGACCATATATTTATGAAATATATAGTTGGATACTTAATTGTATAGCTATTAAGAAAAAATATATTACGATATGCGATATGAAAGAAAAACGATATGCGATACATATCATGATTCGACAACTATGCTTCTCTCCCTGATTTGAAAGAGTTGACATGTAGATCTCAAGATTTCAGATACCTGTTTCTCATTCAGCTTCTTTGTAAAGCGCCGGCCTCATTGTTCCCTTATAGTCCATAGGAAACGTCAACCGATTCAAAGGCTCACTGGATAATCCAGTATGTTATAGCGCTGTTCGCAATCTTTCCATTGCGTCACTTCAACTCTGATTAATATATCCGACTCCAAAAGTTTGGGATAAAGTTTTGTTGTAACAGCCCTCGAGCTCACTTCAGGGACTATGGCAACCCGATTTGAATCTTTCTTACACCGCACTATGCTGTCGAGATGGTCATGAGAAGTACCTCGTTGATTAGACAAGCACAACACTGTTTCCACCGAGCTAGTAACCCTCACAAGACTTGAAAGAGGATGCTCAGATACCATCTTCAATGTCTCTGTCATAACACCAAAACTCCAACAGTCAACACCCTTTTTAACAAATACTTCAAAAGAAAACTATGTACCCTATCCCTATTGCTACTGAGAGAAAATATTCCCTTCGCACTTTTCTTTTCAGATACAGTATTATTACAATAATTTCTTTGGACGGGAAAAGAATGAACTATTTAACTGATTCCCTCTTTCTTGAACTCCTTGAAAAGTGCAGTATAACTCAACGTCCCTTCTTTGCCTTCAAATAACAAAGGAAAAAAAGAATAAATATTTTCCCCCTCTATCCCATTTTGAGATTTTAGGCACGAGTCATCTAAAGTTTAAGAGTTTTCCCAAAAAAGGGATGGTATGAAGAATAGCGCTAAATTGACAAGTATTCATTGGAAGATTGATGAAAAGTTAAAATATCGGCTATCAACACCCTAAACTGATGTACGTTGTTGGTAGATATATTTATTGGCAGGGAAAGATATTGTTGTAGAATCCAAAAGTCTATTTGGTGAGTATGAAACCTATCTTACTGGTCAGTGGTCACGTAACTAACCCTTGCACAACCAAGCCTGTCTATGCTTTTTCTAATTTGATATTTAAAAAATGATCAGTCTAGGAAATTCAAATTACCATAAAATGAAATGAAATAATAAAATTAAATGATCCAAGATTCAATATACGCATAATAAGATGATGAGATTTGAAACCATGTACCTTCTTCAACAATATTCAGGCTATCTTGGGGCTACTGTGAACCTCATTGCACTCGAAGAGCTCCATCACACCACCAACTCCTTTCTCTAAAGCACTGTCATAAAATTAGCAGTTTGTTTCAGGCAAAGCAAAACTGCTTGTTATTTTAAATAGAAATTGCAAAGCTTACAATTTGGGCAAGTCAGATAAAAGATGTTAATAAAATGGTAATGAGAGCTATATATCCTGCAGGCATCTGGATCAGTAGATTCATAGGATTTTTATGCAGACATGAACAATGGACTATAGTGTCCACTTTTCAATGCCAAAATTAGAAATAATCAAGATTACGTATTCATGAGTAAATTTCCATCCCTATCAATATGTCTATCGTCCAAATTCATATTCCTATTGTCAAATAAGTAGTAAGCCAAAGAAAATCATGGATGGACCATAGTGATGAGAACTAAATTTGTTTACACTTTCTGATTGCATGTCCTGGAAACGTATAAAAGATAAAATTCAACAAGAATGTGAACATGAACATGGAAGAAGTAGGAGGAAATGAGTAATATCACAAATGGCTTCAATGGATGTGGTAGAAGTATCCTAATATGTACTAAGACAATAGTACTCATTCTGGAGAAAGGAAACAAGCATTAATACAGCACAAAGTTGCATTTATGCAATGTTCAAATATTATTTTTCTAGGATAGTAAACCAACTTAACACTCAAGAAAGCAAATACTCTGACACAGCGTGAACCAAACAAAATGACAACTCTTTAACAAGACAAGGGTAAGACATTAAACAAATATGTATATGTGTTTTTTGTATAATAATAAAGATAGTGCAAAAGATGCATGACATATCCATGCATCCAAATGTCCAAACAGATTTCCAAATAATACAGTAACAAATAATTTTCATACGCATGCTAAATAAAAATGTACCATAGACCCTTATAATTTTGCATAACGAATTGTCTTCGACTCTTCAACTTTCTATAAATAGCATGATGTATTTTCTAAATAAAACTAACTTATCATAGGTTATACAAGTCAAATCAATATTTTATATGTCCTTTCTTCTATAAAGTATAATGTCTGATACACAAATGAAATTAAATTAACATCTCAACTGGTGATTAACACAAATAAAACATGTGTGCAAGAAGTGTCTCAGAAGTGTCTAGAACTAAGCATAAACTCTGATACCGAGAACATGTTTTCTTGTCCAATCCGTGTCCCAACTCCTAAGAGTACTAAAGAAGCTTCATATCAGACCTGTGCTTGAGATCAGTATGGATTTGTGACGTAAGTTTCAGTGCTACATATATTAAAGTGAAAAGGGAACTGCTGTGGTTTTGGAAAAAATAGGAGACGTTATAAAAAAGCCGGACTGATGAGCCGATATAAAGATGAAAGGGGGAAAAGGAATTATTTATTAGCCATATAATCTTTAGATCAAAGCTTTCTCGTATTCTCTGTTGTGTCAATGTTTGATACATTTTTAATAAAATTATAAATATGCCATGTTATACTATATGATGTTAAGTTAAATTTTGGATTTCAATTGTATAATTAAATGTTATATAAGGGAATAATATTTCTTATATATCAACTTCTATATTACACTGAAGTAATAATATTTCTCTTTTACATCTCCATTACGCATTATATAAAGCAATGGTATATTCTATATTAGGTTAAACGAGTTCATCCACGTCATTTGTGATTAAGTGAAAGTGCATATTATGACCCCATCTATCTATTAGTCCACTAGTTAACTCATTCTTAACTAGTTCTTTGCTTTTTAGCAATAGGAAGTTAATCTACTCCCGATCTAAAGTTTAACTAGTTCTATGCTTTTTAGCAAAAGGAAGTTCATCCACTCTTCCAACAAGAAAGACGAGTATCAATTAGTCTCTTAGATCGACCAACTAGGAGCAAGTTGATTAGAGGACAACTATATTGGTAGAGGTCACAAGTCCTTTACACAAACTAGTGCAAAACAAGTTGAAACTCCCCCCACGAAAAAAGGGGAGGGATCATACCTATATCATCAAACATCACTCTCCTCAATAGACATTTTATCATGGTTGATAATTGAATAATAATATTTTCCGTGCATCTCCTCTACCTGCAGCCTTAACACTTATTTTGGAGGGGTTTTTAATTATAAAGCAATGTTGTAGAAAACGGACTCGGAGTTTATTCGGTTGGCCAGCGAATAAAGAATATCAAGTTTATTCGGTGAATATACGGTTTATTTGAATTATGCGGTCATCAATATTTCATATAAGTATTACATATAAAAATTCAAAAAAATATAAAGAATTAGAAAACTAATATACCGTGGCCTAATGGTAAGACGTCCGAACTAAATCGGAAGATTGTGGGTTCAAGAGAGAAGAACAAGATATGAGAAATGAGAGTGTTTATGCAATAATAAGTGTAGGTCCCACTTATTTTTTTAACTAAGTTGTGCATTCCACATTTGTCTTTTTAGCTGTGGGTTTTGTTGTTTTGGGCCAAATGGGCCAATTTGGCTGAATATTAGCGTTATTCGCCCGAGCATGTGGTTTGCACAGCAAATATTCGGTTTGACCGAATATTGCAAAGTTTGTTCGTTTTACTACCGAATCCGAATATTCGACTGAATATTCCGTTTTTTTCAACACTATTATAAAGACTATATTCTTCCAAAATTGAAGTTCAATAACCATAAAATTTGCCTATGATGTCTCACAAAGCAGCCAATTGGACCTTATCGATTTCTCTAGGATGTAAATAACTAGTCGGTAGTACAATCTCTATGCATAAGGAATGCAGATATCATCTGTCTCCTCGTAATTTTTTTTCGAGCAAAACTAATTCACTCGATATGTGTTCACATAGGATCTTATGCTACCTGAGCCATTATACCACAACTGATTTAAGAAAGCACGAGCACAAAGTTTGCAAAGCTTTCAGGCTGTGTGGCTGTGTTGAAAATTTATAATGGAGTCACGATTTTATGCTAGAAAAGGGAAAAAATTCGATGATAGATCATATAAAAATTGGGATTTGGTCCTCTCCATTATCGAAAAAGCACTGAGGGTCAGATTAAATTATCTGGCCGCCCAACTAGATATGTTTTATATTAAGTTATGAAGTAACGGTTACATATTCATCACTATGTTTTGTTTATGGTTCCAATAGCCATGCCAACCACATGTAGCCCATTCTTCCCTATCCCCACCTTCAAGCTATCAGACACAGACGGAAACAACAAAGTTGGCAAGGATTAAGTCACTCCTGGGCCACATTTAAGGTTAAAGGCGCGACTATTGGATTGGAGGTGGGCCCTATCTTAAAGTTAATCCATACCCTTGTATTTGCTTCCTTTTACCATGGAAAATCGTTTCAAACAAATTTTATCTCTCGTACGACCATAAATATACACAAAATTCCAAATTGCATACCAAAGGATAATGACAAATTCATGATCATTAAATAATTTATTTAGGAAAAATGGATTGTCAAGAAGGATGTAGATACAGCCTATAGATGTAATTTCTATATAGAGAAATAATAATGAAATACCTAACGCATACAGTTTTCATGCTCTATGGAAAAATGTCTGATCCCTTGTGAGCTTCACTAAGCAGAATGGAGGAGAACCAAATGTTGCCTTGTCCCCTATCTCTCAGTTAAACTCATGACTCTAGATGCAAATCTCCTAGGTTGAGTCCCTTCTCAGTTCTCTACTTGAATAGTAAACGGAAATAATTAGAGATTGCCAGAGAATGCAAATTGACCACCTTGGGTCCCACCAGTTCTGCTATATTAGTAGAGTAACAAAAACAAGACAAAAAAATACAGTTCCCATGCAACCAAATAAGAAATTACACCGTTCGTTAATCTACAGGAAACATAATGTTGTCTTGATGTCGTAGGTCCTCCAACTTCTGCCCGATAATTAATAAGAATGAGTAATACATAACACAAACAGAATTCCTCTCCACCACTTTCCATTCAAAAAAGGGAGAGAGTTCAGAAATCTATTATTCACATCCTAAACTTGCAGGATTATGATTACTGTGCAATACTCAACAAATCTAGCCAAGCATATCAGTATATAAAGTACGGAAAAAAAAGCTTCTCGCATAAGAAGACACAATAAAGAACAATATCAGTCTACCAATTACAAATACATCCACCTCAATCTGAAACATTTATCATAAGATTACTAAGACATAAAGGCATGGGCAAAAATTTATCACAAGGATCTTTTTTCCATTAAAATAGAATATACATAGAAAGAAACAATCCAGCTTAATTTCAGAAGATAAACTTATTCTATCAGTTCATATATTTTAAAGTTTGCAATTAATCAACTATAATTCTGAACTTTCTGTTTCTTTCTTATTTTAGTAATAGAACTGCCTTTTTATATGTTATTTATATTTTCAAAATCACCATCTAATAGCAATCAGGCAATACATAGAATATATATTCAATCAAAGAGAAAGAAAATCCCTCTTGCACAATCGCATAGTCAGGTGCAAAATAACTACCGTTCTCTTAGAATGGAAAGCGGCTTCATTTCACATATGATTCATCAATCACTACAAATTTAGTTTCAGAATTTCATTCAGCTTGAATTTTAGAGAATTCCCTAGTTTTAGACTCAACTCATACAATGACCTAGACACAATATTCAAAATAAAAACCTTCAATTTTAAAGACAAAAAGATCAGCAATTATAAAGAAGGGGGGAAATCATACCTTACTGCCCAGCAGGTAGGGGAAAAATTGATGTGATTTGAATCTTTAAAAAATGGAAAAGCTTCATAGATAATATATATGATGAGCATCAGAAAAGCATAACTTCAAAGATAATATATATGACGAGCATTAGAAAGAAAAGACCAAGTTCAAGAAAAGACTACTTAGAATATAAAAACATAACTTAATTATCCTTGCCAATAAGTTTATACTAAAGCAGCACTTTGTTGTTAAGTTTAAACTCCATCGCGCTCGACTCCTCCCGAGCTTAATCCATCAATTCCCTTGCCTTCTCGATTATAAAATCGCTGATCTCGTTGTTCAGCTTCATCTCTTCCACCTTCTGCATTTTAAGCTTCCTTTCATACGCCATAAGCTCCTCCACGCCAGCCTTTCCTAGCATCTCCACGGCCAGAACATTCCCCATCACCACCGTGGACGCCATCAACAAGGGAAAATACCTCTTCAAACTCCCCGCTTTCCGGACCGGAACCGCATCTTTAGGCTTAGCACGCCCCTTCGACTTCTTCTTCTTACTCGGATTCGCACGGTTCGGTTGCTTGCTCACCTCAATTACATCGCCCCAAATGGTCATCCCGAGCTCACAGATAGCCAAATCATGAGGATCGTCGGACTTATGATTTCTAGCATCCAGGTATTTCTTCTTCAACGCCCTAATCTTGTTGAACAGCATAGTAGAAGACACATCGACGCTCAAAGACTTGTCCTTCTTCAGGTATCCATGGAGATCTTCGATCAGGGCATGAGCCAACTTCTTGAGGGGGCCATTCTGGGCCTGATACTCCCCCAGCTTAGTGAGGATGGTGATCTCGTCGTCCAAGGTAAAGATTCTCTCGAATCGCTTATACAGCTTCTCCGAGGCCTCCGTCATCTTCTTCTTATTCTTCGAAGGGCTGACAACGGGCTCGGGCTTCTTGTTGCTAGCAGCGGGTTGAGACTTGCCTGCTTCGTCTTCATCCTCATCCTCGCTCTCGCTCTCTGATACGGATGCGGGTCTGGAGGGGGCGGCCTTAACGGGTTGTGGCTTCTTGTTGCTAGCAGCGGGTTGCGATTTGGGGACATCTTCGTCTTCGCCGCTTGAGTCATCCTCATCCTCGCTCTCGCTCTCGCTTTCGATCAATTTGGGTTTGGTTTGTGTTGTGGTTTGGGTTTGGGCGGCGGGCTTGGCGTTGGTGAGCGGCGGTTGCGCGTCGGAATCTTCCTCCTCTTCGGCGGATGATGAGGAAGAAGGAGGCTCTTGGGGTGGAGGCAGTTTCTTCGATTTCGCCATTAGGGTTTTAGGGTTAGGGTTTGGGTTTGGGATTTGGGGTTCTCTGGTGTCGATCTTTTCTACCAAACAAAACCCAGCCCCATTTTGTGAGGAGTTAATAATGTAAAGACTGCTGACATTCCTAATCTTTCTAGATTATTATTATAGCCCATTTGGTTGCAGGATTTGTATGGATTTGAATCGTGGAATCTCAAGATGCCATAATTTATATTTGGTTGATGGATTTGGATTTTTAGGAATCCTTTGCTTTTTTATGGGTGGCCCACCACAAAACAAGAATTCTTGAATCCTAAATTTTTTAAGAATTTTCAAGGGATTTGGCACTATTTATTGTACTTTTAGATGGGGCCCGTATACTTTATTTATTTAATAATCCTCTCTCTATCTCTATCTCTAAAATCCTCAAATTTAAATCCCACTTTATTTTCACCAACCAAACAAAAATTACAAGAATCTACAAATCCAATGCTAGGAATCCAAAACCAACCAAACAACAAATTACCAAATCCAGAAATTTCAACCGTACTATTTTGGAATTCAAATTTCATAATCTTGCAAACAAACAGGCCCTTACTAAAATTCTGTTGGATATAGTGCTCTCAGAGTCAATTATTGGATCACAGGCACGTGATTGCAATGATTGAGGGAAGACCTATGCCGGTAGGACAGTCTTACTCGGGATGATAGTATGCTATCTGGTTTATCTTTATCATCGTGTACTGCTTCAGATGATCTTACATGTCACTATTGCACGTTGATAGAGCCCTTAGGATTCTTGCTTGACGGCCGGCAACATGATGGTGATCATATACGTGGGAACTGGGGTCTATAAGCACATCCTTAAAGTGGTCCCTAGTCGTGGGAGTTTCGAGACATGGCATCGATACTCTGGAGTAGACTAGTGTATACAGTAGAGACCCCGACGAGGGGCGGTGGCCGGTCTCACAAGCCGCTGGTGTCAGTTGGTTTACCTAGGATGTATACAGGTGCTCATTGGGTTATGAGCACACCGGACATGACTCGCCGGGAACATGCTAGTTGGTCTTATACCTGACGTCAGACAGCAGTTCCCTGGTGACATGTGTACAGGTTGGTTCATCGACCTGAGATCGTTATTTGTCTCGTGTGAGTTCCCACTGTACTTTGATTACTACCCTACCACGGCTCAAATGAGTCGTGCAAACAGGTTTTAGTTGGGTACAGTTGATTGGTTTATTTTCTGACGTGTATATGTAAAAAGTATAAAAGTCACAATCAAAAAATTATATTTGACCGCAATCAACTACGGTGTCAGTTGTAGATCGTAAGCGAGTGCGGATCGTCCACAGGGATTGTGCGATTCGTTTTTATATTTGACTTGTTTGAATCGAAAAGTTAATTGACAAGAAAAGAAAACATGATTCAAGAATTTATCAATTGATTCAGGTGTCACGATGTTTAATCAAGAATCAAGAAACTGATAAACAATCAAGAATTGGGTTTCGATAATATTTCCAACCAAAATGTCAAGAATCTAAATGAGGCTCGTAGGAATCGATCGGATCGATAGACGTGATGTGATCTAAAGATAACGTGTTCTTGTCCTTCGAAGGATTGATACTAGATCGATGATAATCGACGAGAGTTAGGGCTTTCTCGTGAAACTAGGGTTTCATCATTTAACCCTTGTTCTTTCGTCGATATCATTCACATTCTAGCCTCTAGCAATTTCAAGAAACGATCGTAACTTCCCAATTTCGAGCGATATCAATCAAGAAAGCATCGCAACAAAATGGGTCGTCGGTTCTTGAACTTGCTAGGGTTTACAAAACTCGTAGGAATCAAGAACCGTTTTCAGATTTGTTACAACATCATTCTATTGATTGTCTCGACTCCTCGACGAGCGGAGTATTACTCAAACATCACAACAAGAATTATAACTAGAAATGTAGATTGATTCATGATGCAAGAATTTAAAGAAAACAAGATAAAAGAATATCACCTTTTATTTATATCAACACTTTGATTACAATCGCTCAAGAACTACAAGAGGAAAAATCTAAATTATTGAATTGGCGTCGCTCGGCTCCGTGAGTCGCGGATCGCTTGAACCACTTGCTCCGTTGAAGATCGGCTCGGCTCATAAAAGGTTGCAAGGCTTCTTGCTTGAATGGGTACTCGAGATCTTGGCTTTTGGATGGAATTAGGGTTAGGGTTTCACACAAGTTTTGTCACTAGACTTGTGGAAGAAGAAGATGAAGAGAGAGATAGAATGAACTAATGTATTGATTCAATAGTATTGAATTTCCAAGATTGAATAATTGGATCCTTTTTACAATGAGCCTCGGGTCTTATTTATAGAACACCCAAACCCTAAGCCTCTTGAGTTCCCTCCAAAAGTTTGTTGAATGACTTCTAGAAGTAGTTTGTTAGGCTTAGCTTAGGGTTTAGGAAGAAGGTTCTAGAATATTAGGCTTAGTTTAGTGTAGGACAAAGGGTTTGCTGATCTGGTAGAAGTCTCTGGAGTATTCTGAAATTTGAAGTATATGATCTGAATGTGGGCCCAGAATGAAGCATTGTACACCAAATATTTAGGGCTGACGTGGCAATACGGCCGCGGAACCGCGGCGCAAGCAGGCTCCGGCCGCGGTTCCGCGGCCATGTAGGAGGCTTGGGCCTTGTGGCTTCTTCTGTTGTCTTGGGTTGCTATTTGGGGCTTCCTTTGATATGTTGAATTGTATTTTGCCTTTTGGATTGCTGCCAGAACTGAAATCATTGAGTTGGCGTATAAATTTTGGCCTTTCTTCTGGATTTTCCTGCACAGATCTCAAAACAAGTGTTGCGCAAATGTAGGGATGATGCGATGCCATGAAATGCGGTCAATTTCCTGTATAGTGTCGGTTTAAGAGTCTAATACATGTAATCTGATATTTTGTGACAGTTTTGCTAATATGTAAAATATGAATGCCGAACACTTCTATATGAATGCAATTGATGAGGAAATTGCCGGTAAAAATATACAATATTTTCGACTAATCAAATTCCCCCAAACTTAATTTCGATCGTCTCGAGCGAACTGTTTTATTAAAAAGAGAAGGAGAAAATAAAGAAAGAGAAAAACTAACTAGCACACTTTCGTAGGCAACACGATTGCACTGAGCGCGTGCAACAAGCCTTTAAACCTCTAGGTGTCCCTAGTAGGAGGAGTGTTGTCTCCTGAGGGTTTTTCAGCGGATTGCACCCACAAAATCCAATAATAAAAGGAAGATCATGAATATTACATTTAAAGAAAAGAATTGTAAAAGAAAGACTTTGAAAATTAGGGTTTCTAACTAAGCTAGCTTTTCGGTTGTCATGAGCCCTATCTTAATGGTCATGAAAAGATGTTAGAAATCACGTCCTCCCTCAATAAAACATCGTCTTATTTTTCATTCCTATCTTTCTTCCAAAACATCGATCATATCACCCTGCGTGTGTGTAATAAACATCCCTACACCCGGAGAATTCAATTCAAGTTATCATACTCTTGCCCATCAGTCTCAGTACTTTTTAATTAATGAATATTTAGATGAGATTGCTCACACACTTTCATGCGACCGTTAATACTTCTTGAGGTACTAACCGACCGATTACTCCTGTGCTTGCTTACTTGGTGTATTTTCCTCGTCTTGCACCACCTCAGGCATAGCAGTGACTCCTAGACCAGTTGGCCTTAAGGCACTAGGTGAAGAAGCACCCTCGCTATATATTTTTTATTGCCCTCGGTGATAACAAAACCAGTGTCCATTTTTCTCACCACTTTATATTTTCTTTATTCATTTTTTTTATTTCCTTCATACTTTTGGCTTTAAGACAAGAGCATTTCAAGGTATCCTCTACTATCCCAGGCTTTAAGACGTGTGTAAGTGCGAATAGCAGGGTATCAACGTTCAAAATGTTTGGCTTCCAGAATAGAAACTATTTTTCAGACTTATTTTTATCCTCAGATTAGTGATGTCTTTCATCTTACTAACCCTTGGGACAACGGCTCATAACTACTTATTACTAGTTCGTATAAGAAAACTTCTAATTTTCTTGGTTTTCTTAAATTTTTCTAATCTCATGGATGTAATTTTTTCACTATCTAAACTTTCATTATCTTATTTATGTACAAAAATTATTTTTATATTTTGAAATTTTTGAAATTTTTATGGGTTTTCGAAAATGTTTTGTGCTTATGCAAATGATATGCAAATGATGCGAAAATAAGCACAAACCTCCCCCAAACTTGTTTTCAACAGTGTCCTCACTGTTGCCATCTGCTAAATCTCGAAAAACCTGTAAGCTTGGAAGGAATTTATTAGTGGGGGCAAAATATTTAAGTGAAGACCCTTCCCCAAACTTATTTTTGGCTCATCATTTTGTAAAAATTCTTTTTAGGAGTCAGAAAAACATACCCCCCAAACTTGAGTTATGCAATGTTAAGCTTTGAAAATCACAAGAGGGGGTCAAGAATCATTGGTCGATGCCAAGCTTTGCAAAGACCGAAAGTTAACACCAACCATTCAAATTTTTTATCGATGCAGTGTTCTGGTTGGTGGAAGAAGAAGTGGGGAAAGAGTAAGTGGTGGAATAGAATATGTGTGCGTCTCATATTGGAGAGACGATGCAGTGAATGTGATGGATTACTCGCATTCTTTTTACATTTCAAAAGAAGGGGTGGAGGTTCAATTTCATTGATTTGGACATGATTCGTCTCAACACCCGTGCTTTTTAGAAATGCGAGTTCATCAGCGAAGATCTCCTCAAAAGTTTCATCTATACCCCGAAGAATAATGTCATCACAAGGTGCGGGGTGATCTTCAGACTCTAAAAGCAGTTCATAATTAGTGTTCATTGTTGACCCGGACATCTCGGTGGAAGAGTCCGTATGTGTATGATACATAGTTGGGTCAAACAATAACGTATGAAAAGAGTCAAGATCAATATTATGAGGATTATGAAATTCGCTGCTGTCGACATCCATTAAGTCGACAGAACAGACCTGAGCAGTAGGTTCGGAGGGTACACTTCCTAACTTGTAAATGTTCATCTCAATTGTCCTCGTCCCGAAGGATAGGGTCATAGAACCGTTACGACAATTGATGATAGCGTTGGAAGTGGCCAAAAAGGGGCGACCTAAAATCACCGGAATTTGATTCCGTGAGTTCGCTACAGGCTGTGTATCAATTACAATAAAGTCCACAAGGAAGATAAATTCCCCTATTTTTATTAACACATCCTCTAGTTCACCCCTAGGTCTGGTGATTGATCGGTCAGCCATCTGGAGAGTACAAGAAGATGGTTTTAACTCTCCGATCCCTAACTGCTCATAAACTGAGAAAGGAAGCAGGTTAACACTTGCCCCAAGATCTAGTAGAGCACGGTTAATGTGTTTCTCCCCAATAGAGATGGAAATCGTAGGATAACCAGGATCCTTACGTTTTCTCGGTAATTGCTGGGGGAAAGCTGTGTCTACTGTTTTTGCCATGAATATTTTCTTGGGCATTTGTTTCTTCCTCTTTCTAGTGCACAAGTCTTTAAGAACTTTCGCATCTGCAGGGACTTGTTGGATAGCATCTAGAAGAGGGATATTGATGTTAACCTGTTTAAACATCTCAGTGATCTTCTCCATATGTGGACCTGGTGTGTTAGCCCTTAACCGATTAGGGTAAGGTGCTTTAGCAATAAGCGCTGGGTCCATCATAGGAGAAGGAAGTGTGTGTGGAACCGATCCCAGAATAGAAGTGGGAATCGTCCGTGGAAGGGTAAAAGAGGTGGGCTGTAGTGGCGAGCCTTTTGAGAAACGAAGAATAGGCTCGGAAGAAGGTGGTAGGGTAGAAGAACTGGGGTCAGAACTAGAAGTGTGTGTGTGTGGAAAGGTCTCAGCCGGGGTGTTGATATGATTTTCAGTATCATCAACTTCTTCCCCAATATGATTGTCAAGCACTCTTCCAGATCTCAACGTGGTGATTGCATTCACATGATGTGAATAACCAGGATTGGGTAAGGGTTGAGCTGGAAGTTTCCCTTTCTCTCTTGCACTCATTTCGGCTTTTAATCGTGCAATTTCTTCTTCCATCGATTTAATACTCTCGTTTTGGGACACAGAGTTTTTCTCAATTTTATCGACAGAAGACTTCATTTCAGCCGAAACTTGCATGATATTTGATAAGACCAAATTCATGTATTGTGCAAAAGAAGAGGATTAATCAGTTCCGGTCAACTGTAAAGGACTAGACAGTGCAGGTGTGTTGACCGGATTTTGAAAGTTATGTGCTTGAAAGGGGTGCTGACTCAATTGAAGTTGTGGTTGCTGTTGTGGTGGAGGGACCCTTTGGAAATTGTTTTGGTTTGGAACCGTGTTTTGAGATTGTGATTGGTTCCAAGCAAAATTAGGGTGATTCCTCCAACCCTGATTATATGTGGAAGAAAAAGGATCGTTTCTCGGTCTTTGAAATGCGGCATTGGTATGCTTACGACCTTGAAACGGACATTCTTCCGTCAAGTGAGACGGATCAGAACAGCAGCCACATACAGTTTTGGAAAGTGACATTTGATTAAGGGAGGCAGCTAAAAATTTGTTTTCCATAGTCTCGAGTTTCTTGTGTATAGCTGAAATGTTTGCTCTAACTCCTATGGAAACATCCGATTGGTTATTGCCACTCCTAAATGATGGACTTTCCCACTGTAAAGACTTTTCAGCGAACTCTTCTAAATATCGCCAAGCTTCCTCATCATCCTTAGACATGAAGGTGCCTTGACACATGTTTTCAAGACTCCGTTTAGTGTTAGGGTTACTGCCCTCATATATAATTCGGCAAAGCTCCCATCTCGGGATGCCGTGATGAGGACATTGAACCAATAGATCCTTGAAACGTTCAAAGCATTTTGAAAATGGTTCAGCAGGGAGCTGGGCAAATTGATTTAGTTCGCTACAGATTCGAGCTGTCTTTTGTATTGGGTAAAATTTCTTAAGGAATGCAGCGACGAATTCTCCCCAATTCGTAATAGAATGTGCGGTAGTGTTATATAGCCACTTCTCGGCTATATCGCACAATGTAAATGGGAGAAGTCGTAGACGCATAGCATCCACTGAAAGTTGTGACGTACCCATCATTGCGCATACGTTTTCAAATTTGGTAATGAAAACGTAAGCGTCCTCAGTCTCGAGTCCGTGGAATTTGGGTAAAAGATTGATATACTGGGGTTTAATCTCAAAGTTATCCCCATTGGCTGGTGGTGTGGATAAGCAGGTCGAAAGAGGACCTCGAATAGGGTAGCATCTCTCCTGGAGAGAGATGCGGGGTGGATTCTGCGCACCAACGGACGGCGGCAGATTAGGGTTAAAGAAATTTGATGGAAGTGGATCCATCAGTGTGGGTGTGGTAGTGGGTAAAGAAAAGGTAAATGGAGAAATATCGACTTCGGAGTCGATAAAGGTACGCGGACTAAACGGGCACTAGAATCCCGTGTCCAGCCTATCTTGTACTAAAAAGGGTTAGTACAAGTGGCAGCGTTAGCTTATAATTAGGGGTAAATGAATGCGGTGTTTGCTTTTGAAAAAGGGACGGATTTTTGAAAAAAATGATGCGACACAACAAATGCAGCACACAAACCCTAGAATCTAGTGGTCACCTAGGTCCGGCTCTAGACCGCTCCTAACTGCCAAAAGACAAGTCGCAGGATAGAATCCTCCACTGCCTCTTTGTTCTCCTGTGGCCGGATAAGTGCCAGGTAAGTGGGAAGGTACTCCACTACGTAAGTAGTGGGCCTAATTAATAACCACTAGCCTTAGACACACTCGCCTTAGGCACCACAAGAAAACGCGGATAAGCAATGAATTACCTACGGCCCTCTTCTGTCCTAATTGAGCGCGACAGTCCTTAGAGTCATCTCTAGATTTCTTTTAGTTAATGTAGGTCAATGCGGATGCAAGTTTGGTGATTTTCGGGGCCTAGGAAGGGTAATGAAATCCCCACCTAATTTGGATTTGGCCGTGCCCCTTAATTTCCGTATTTAGAATGCAAACAACCAAGAAACAAAATACGCACAAATTTACTTTTGCAATTTGCGAGCTGCGATTATTTGCAAAGAATCCAGCAGCAAAGTATTAGTTGGAGCTAAAAAGAGGAGAGAGGAGAAGGCAAGAAACTTACAGAGAAAAAATTGCACAGAGATCCCTCAAAGGGGCCGCGGAACCGCCGCAATAGGGGGCTCCCACCGCGGAAACGCGGTCGTTAGTGCAGATCACTTCACCAAATTTCAACAGCTGCTTGCTGTTGATAACTCCAGCTCTCTGGAATTTTCCAAAATTTTTCCTCAATTGCCAAACAGCTCCAAATTTCCTCGCAATGAACCACAACAAATCGTTTAGGGTTTGCACGAATTTTGATCTCAAAAAAAATCAAAATGAAATAAATCTTTCAATTCAAACTATGATATAAAACGAATTAGCGCGTAATCCCCGGCAATGGCGTCATTTTGATTGGTTTATTTTCTGACGTGTATATGTAAAAAGTATAAAAGTCACAATCAAAAAATTATATTTGACCGCAATCAACTACGGTGTCAGTTGTAGATCGTAAGCGAGTGCGGATCGTCCACAGGGATTGTGCGATTCGTTTTTATATTTGACTTGTTTGAATCGAAAAGTTAATTGACAAGAAAAGAAAACATGATTCAAGAATTTATCAATTGATTCAGGTGTCACGATGTTTAATCAAGAATCAAGAAACTGATAAACAATCAAGAATTGGGTTTCGATAATATTTCCAACCAAAATGTCAAGAATCTAAATGAGGCTCGTAGGAATCGATCGGATCGATAGACGTGATGTAATCTAAAGATAACGTGTTCTTGTCCTTCGAAGGATTGATACTGTTAGTTATATGTATGCCCTAGAGGCCATTACTGTACATTGGATGTATATTGTAGTGGATGCTGGGACATATATAGGGAGGACTTTCTTGCTCGACATGATAGTATGCTATCTGGTTGCTCTTTACCTTAACATGTACACAGATTGTCTCTCTATTACATGTTGGTAAAGCCCTTAGGATGTGTACTTGACTACCTGGACTATGATGCGGATCATACTAGTGGGGACATGGTAGTCCATAAGTACATCCTTCAAAGCCCCTAGTCGTGGGTGTATCGAGACGGGGCATCGATATACCAGAGTAGACTAGCGTGTACCTTCTCGACCCATACAGATGGGCGATGGATGATCCCATATCCATTGGTGTTTGACATCAGAGATGATATACGGGTGCTCAGTAGAGACTGGGTACACTGGACGGACTCGCCGAGAACTCCCAGATGGTAATATACCTCACATCAGATGGCAGTTCTCTGGTGACACTGGTACAGAGTAGTCTGTTGACCCGAGATCGTCATAGAGTCTTGTGTGGTTCCCACTGTGCTTTGATTTCCACCTTACCACGTCCAAGAGGGCGTGCAAAACGGTGGTTTTTGGGTACAGTCCCGAGTCACATGGAGGCAATGAGCGATAGGAGGGGATTCGTCTCTCCCGGTATAGGGGGTTGATGTTGCGCTGTGTTCGATTGGCTATAACCGGAAATCCCTGGCCAGGGTTGCTGAGATTTACTGGTAAGTGTTACCAGTAGTTTCTCGAACTGTTATAGACCTCATATCGACACGACTTATCGAGCTATTGGGGTCTGACGTTTACCACCCCTAGGCAAGATATGCGACATATCAGACGACGAGACCGGACTGTACGGTAGTGTTACTGGTTGGATTCACTGGAGTGTGAGCGGGCTTGCTCGTCGATCTTCTGATCGCTCAATACCCGGGTGGCTGTTACGTTTAGCAGACCGCTTGCGCCTTGTGGGTGTTTGATATGATCATCATCTGCTGCCGGCGTATTGACGAGTCTTTAGAGTCCTACACAGAGGTTTCCTGGCTCAAGCGAAACGAAATAGGAGCGCATATGAGATATGTGCGGGACCGAGAATAATGCGTGTATGTGATACCGTATTTCATTCTCGCGATCAATGTGTCGAATGGTTGTATGCGATATAACCTAGTTATCGATTCAAGCGTTGATTCGATAAGCCGATACATTGTATACTAGTCGGTTGTGTGAGACATGACCGGATCATTGAATCAAGTGTTGATTTAATGATTTAATGCATAATTATATATTTGATATATTACTTTGCATTAACTAGTATTGGTTTACTTTAAATGGATTTTCTCACTTGGATGCACAAGTTGTATATGTGATATACTTTTTGTGCAAATGATTGTATCATGTTTGATGATACATGTTAACTTGGTTAAGTGTAAAGAATTAAACCATGGTTAAACATATAATTAGGGTTTTATTTTTCCATTATTCATTTATTTATTTATTTATTTATTTATACATTTTGGAAAATAAATGGCATAAAGAGAAAAGAATGGTGGCTTTATTTGTTGTTTTGTGAAGCTTCATGAAGCTTTGACCTAGTCCACCATTCTTATCTCTTGCTTAACCCTAACCATCATTACTAACCATGGTCTATTCTCTACACTTAACTAAGGTTAAGAATATGATAAGAATGATTTTCTTTTTCAATTATTCTAACAAAACTTATCATATTCTTCATCTTCTTCTTCTTCTTCACTTCAAGAAAAAGCTTGAAAGCTTTAATGGCAAAGTGAGAAAATGAGTGAGAAATCCAATTCTAAAGTCTACCCACTTCCTATTTCTTCATCCTCTATCTCTTGCCAAGTAGTAGAGTGTGTTTTCTTCACAAGTTTCATCACTTGGTGAAGTGGGAGCTTGATCTTGTGATGTCTCGACGTAGATCATCTTCGGCACGTAGTCGATGACCTAGCCCATCCATTCTCCGATGAAGCCGACGCTAGAGCCCGGGATCCATTTTGGACAGCGAGGAGACATCATCACGGAGCTATGGAGGTGGAGCACCGGATCTACAAAGGTTGTATTTCCGTATTCTAGTAGTTAAGTGTTAACTAGTTTGCTTTGTCGCCTAAAAATCTAGCCAACGATTTTGTTAGGGTTTCTCGGCACCTCTAAATTTTGAAATTGGCATGGTTGATGCCTTGTGAGACCTCTTGAGAGTGCCTAGGAACCCTCCAGTAGTATCAGAGCCTAGCTAGAGCCTTAGGCGAAGTCTAGACGGTGTTTGAAACCCGATCGAACCGAAAACCCAACCCGGAAAATGCTCTCTGGACTTTTTCTAAAAACTGGGATTTTTCCAGATTAAAAATTGCTAAAAAATTCAGCAGGAAGATCTAAGAGTTATGGTGCAAAACGACATCCTAATTCATCTATACCACCACGGTTCCGCGGCATGAGCATGGCTCATGCGGCGGTTCCGCGGCCGTACGACCCTGTCTCACAGTAAGATTTGCACAGTAACTCCTCTTTTATGATGCTAGATTTTATGGGAATTTTTAAATTTTATTCAACAGTTGAATTTTCTGGGGTTGTTTTGGGGATTCAAATGTTCGATCGGATTATCAAATTTTGTCTGTGTGGCTTTCCGGATAAATTTTAGAATATGTTAAAAAGTTCGACCGGATATAAATACCCAATTTTTCCCCTGTCGGGAAATTTCCAAGTGTTGGATTTTTCCGTGGTTTAAAGACATTCTAAGTAGTGCAAGTAATGCAATGGACCCTCTAGAAGACAACAAACCTTAACTCGATTATGTGACCGTCTTGAACTGCCCTTTGAACCTTCGGGTTTGGGGCAGTACGGCGTGCCACATGTGAGGCGTTGGCTTGACCCTTCTACGGCTGGACCATTGGTACTTAGGCACGAACTGAATGTTTTTAGACTTGTTTCATGTGTTGATCTGTATCGGGAAAACTTGGGTGTTCGATTGTTCGATCGGAAAGTTTGATATTTTCTATTTATCCGGAATGGGATACAATAATTGGAATTCACAAAAAGTTATGTGATAACTAAATGAATGTTATAAACATAGCACTTTAGTCTCACTTAATCGGTTGCCACGGAATTTTGATGTGATCAAAAGTCCGTCGCAATCACGTAGCGTACGCGGATACTCGCCGGATAAACTTAATAGACAGCCTCGCTCCATAGCCCCGACCAAGTGACTGTAGGAGAACCCCGTCGCCGAAAGCATCCGTTCGGGTGCTCGCGGTAGCGGTGTTCCGCCTTGGTGCACTTCGTCGTCGGTATCGGGGGTGCGACCGTCTACTGAAGTTTGCGACGAGCATTCGATCAGGATGTCGGGAATCTTGTTGAATTGCCCAACTTGGTATTGAAAAGAGTTTTCGATTTTGAGACTAAAATGCGGGGTTTATAATTGTTAGGCATGCGATGTCTAAGTAATTCATTTGGTCAGGCATGCGATGTCTGAGGTGGTTGCGGATTCCAACTGTTGTAGTTTTACACTTTCTTTTCTGTGACCGTAAGTGTAATATGTGATATCGCCGGTTTCGTTGCTATATGTCAACGACAATTGGGATGGACATATTTACTTACGTTGATGACATGTGATGTTATGTGTTGCTGGATATGTTATATTTGATCGTCGTGTATGAATAGCCGGGGGTTTTTATGTGAGATGAGTGTTTTTCATTTTCATTCATGTAAAAACTTGTATATAATATTCTTTTATTGGGGCGCTTCCAGGTTGCGGAAGTTGTCACCTTTTGTATATTATTTACTTTTCCGCACTAGGATAGACCCAAGGAGGGGAGCACAAGTAACCGGGTTCTGGGGTCCAGATGGAGACCATCTCGAGGAGTCGAGTCCGGGTCTCCTAACTCCAGAATTGGTAGGGTTGCTTGCCGCTCTCATAGGGGTCTAGGGGTGTGGGTTTGGCTATTCATCACGACCGTGGAATCCGTGTTTTATACTGGCTCGTATTGAAAACACGGACGTCCTAGTATATCCAATATTTCATATGTTTCTTCTGCTGCGATATCTGTGATGTGATCATGTGATGTTCTGTGATAGATATAGTATATAGTATATATGATATATTATATAGACGTTACTTATGTTTTACACCCACGCTAGCCCTGCCCCGCTCTGCCGTTAGTTACCTAACCTAACGGTGCACGAGGGGACATCGAGGCGAATGCGGATGGCATAAGTGTACGTCGTATTTATCTGCGATATTTAGATACATTAAATGATGGGACTTCATTAATGTGATTAATGAAATAAAAGAAACTTAAGATGTTGTAGAATCGAATTTCAAAATAAAACAGGTAACTACAGTTCTTGCTTTGCATCGCGGTGTTCCTTGTAGAACATCCTGCACCTTATTCGATAAGGAAAGGACCGAGATCCCTTCACCGGGAGTGACTCCTTTAGCAATAACTGGCAGCTGCTACAACTCTCGGTTTGTCGTTTGATTGCTTCTATAGTTTCTGCTTTGCACAGTGATATATATGATATATCCCGCACCTTATTCGATGAGGAAAGGACCGACGATCCCTACACCGGGAGTGACTCCTTTAGCAAAACTAGAAAAGCCTAAAAAACACTCCATTTCAAAATTCATTCGATCCTACAACGATATCAAGTTCATTACGCAATAGGTTTTCAGAAAAACCTGTCGTAGCCCTCCGTCATTTCAGATATGTACTAGTTAGTATTCGTGCTGCGGTTGTTTGGCCTCCGTCAAGGCGTAGTGTACGGTAGCTAACTAGTGCTTATCTGTTAGCATATGATGCGATTGGATTAGGGTATTCGTACGGCGTTGTTTGGCCTCCGTCAAGGGTCGTGCGGGTGGGTTTAATTCAATCAAGAAATGTACGGGTTGAACTTGACTAGCGGACTATGGGTTGTTTGGCCTCCGTCAAGGTCATAGGACGCTAGGGGCAAAATTATCGGGAATTTCAAGTGTTGAAATTTGCAATGAGATTGCATACCTTCTATGAGATAGTTGGATCCCGATACCCACTGCGAGTAAGAGTTACTCCTGGGAGAGTTTTACACATTACAATTAGCCGATCAAGTAGGTGTCTAGAAAGGTGTTAACGAGATTACGCCTCTGGGAAAACGAGGTTTATATTAATTAGGTTCGTGCGAAAGTACGGGGGACCTCCCTCAAAATACCGACACTGGCCTGGCTGAAAGATTGGCGAACTTGTAGTGTGTAATTAATCCCGGCTAGTCTTTCCTTTTAGGGTTTGAAGGAAGATTTGATTAAAAGCAGTGGGAGCCATCCTGATTAGATAAAATAAAAACCAATCTATTCTTGACAGAGCGCACGCTGAGTGTTTTCTTCTCTCTCTCTCCTGGTAGCGACCATGTCACGCCTTAATCAAGATAATAATACGGATAATTGACCGAACCCGCTTGTTATACTGAGCTGGGGAACGTTGGTCCCGCTCCAACTTATAAATGTTATAAAGACAGAGCAGGAAGTTGGGGATTACCAGAATTCCCGTGCCGCCCAAACGAAGAGAGTGCATGATGATGCATCATCTTCGGGTGTGTTCATTATACAGAACTGTTTCTCAAATGTCCTTTACGTCCTGGGTATATGATACCGGATCAGGATCCCGCATATGTAATCTGTTACATGGGCTACAGACAGGTAAAGAACTGAGAACGGGTGATAAGTTTCATGAGGCAGAAAACGGGGCAAGAGTTGCAGCCAAGTCTGTCGGTCACTGTCACCCTGTATTACAATACATTGATTCTGAACGAATGTTATTAGATACCGAACCTGATATACAAAATCATATCAGTCTCTTTATTAGTAAAGAAACGATAAAATTTTGTATTGTTGGATAATGTTTTGGACATTTTCTATATCAAAAGTTGATCGGTTCAGGCACGTTATCTAAAAAATATTAATGTTCTAAATTAAACTACAGTTCTTAGTATACAGAACACACACAAGAGGAAGAGTTCAAAAATGAACGAATTCTTCTTGAGGTATTGTAGACTAGGTCAGATCAATGTGACCCGATTAGCTAGAGTTACATAAAGATGCATATTTAAATTAGTTTGAATTTACATCTTGTGAAACTCGCCAGTCATGTCACAAAGATAAGATGACCATAGCTCCGTTTACTGGAAACAGAGAAAGAGTTAATGAACTCTTGGGACTGATACATGATGATGTATGTAAGGTCTCCTGTCTACACATACCAAGACCGGTTCTTTATACTTCATTACATTCTCTGATGATCTCTCAAGATTCAGACATATGTTCCTGTTGAAACACAAGTCCGAACCTTTTGAGATATTCACAGAATATGATTTAGAAGTAGAGAACCAAAATACGGGTAAAAGTATTATGTTCTTTGATGTGATCGAGGAGGAGAATATTTGAGCACGGAAATCCTGGACTATTTTAAAGGAGAATGAGATTCTCTCTCAGAATTACTCCTCCGTATACACCATAGCACGATGGTATATCGGGGCGGAGCAATCACACCCTATATGATAAGGTGTGCTCTATGATGAGTACTACTGAGTTACCTTTTTCCTTTTGGGAGTTATGCGCTTGAGAAGCTGCATACCTATTGAATAGGGTTCCAATCAAATCAGTTGCCTACCATTTCATATGTGATATGGAAAGGGAAGAGCCCATGTCTTAAGCTAGTTAAGATTTGGGGTTGTCCGGCTTATGTCTAAAAGCAAAGTCCGGACAAGCTCGAGGTAAGGTCTGTTATGTAGAACTGGAAATGTTCCAGCTATACAAACTGCAGCTGATGATTTGATAGAACCAAAGGATTCAGTAGAAACCAACGAACCTCAGCCTCTCCGCCGATTTAGTAGGGTTCCTCACCCACCTGAGAGATACTTCTGTTTCTCTATGACAGTGGGAGCGAGGATTGCATCATGAGATGATGACCCAACTAGTTTCGAGCAGGCCATCAGGAGTAAGACTCTGTAAGAATGGCTGGATGCTTAGCGATCTGAGATGGAATCCTTATACACCAACAAAGTATGGACTTTGGTTGCTATATCTGAAGGGTTAAATCCCCATCAGGAGCAAGTATATCTTGAGAAGATTACTTGGTGTAGATGGAAAAGTTGAGACTTTCAAAGCTAGACTTGTTAAAGGTTTTCGTCATCGACCAGGCGTGGATAATGATGAAACCTTTTCCAGTACCTATGCTTAAGTCCATCCAGATACTACTTGCCACAGCTACATACTATGACTACGATATCTGGCGGTTGGGTGTCATGACTGCTTTTCTAAATGATGTTTTAGAAGAGTGCGTCTATAAGTACACAGCCAGAGGGCCTCGTAGACAGTGGGAGCAGCGGAAACGTGTGCAAGATGCTTTATAGGATAAAGCAGGCATCGCGGAGATGGAACATCTGTTTCGATGGATTTGTCAAGGAAGTTGACATCATCAAAATGGTAGATGAACCTTGTATATACAAAAAGGTAGTAGGGAGTATGGTGGTGATCCTCGTAGAGTACGTGGATGACATACTCATGATAGGGAAGGAGTTTCCTATGCTACGCTCGATCAATCTCCGCTTATCACTCTGATTCTCCATATAGGACCAAAGTGATACCTACTAAATCCTGGATTTTGGATCTATGAGATAGATCTAAATGGATGTTAGGAATCTCACTAGTAGTAGTGAGATGGTATCAATTGATCCTGGGGAAAATCACTGGAAGGGTTCCAGGGTGATAAAGACGACTGAATGTCAGTCGCAGGCATTGTCTTTACCCTCAGTAAAGGGACGGTATGTTGGAAGAGTTCCAAGCTAGATACCGTGGCATACTAGACGATAAAGGCAGGATACATCGCTACTTAAGATGCTACCAAAGAGACTGTTTGGATGTATATTAGTTCATGAGATGAACTTAGTTCCTACCATTGTGTGACAATGGAGTTGTGGCTTATGCCAGGAACCCCCGTCCCATCAGTGATCCAGACATATTCTAAGGCAGTATCACTTGATCATGGAGATGGTTGATCTCTAAGGGATCGAGGTTAGGAGAGTAGACTCAGAGGACAACACGACGGATCCACTCACGAAGGCCTATTCCCCGAGAGAGACTTTTATGGGATGGTTGAGTATGAGATACTACAACCACTGCTACAGATGGCCCTAGTGCAAGTGGGAGATTGTTAGTTATATGTATGCCCTAGAGGCCATTACTGTACATTGGATGTATATTGTAGTAGATGCTGGGACATATATAGGGAGGACTTTCTTGCTCGACATGATAGTATGCTATCTGGTTGCTCTTTACCTTAACATGTACACAGATTGTCTTTCTATTACATGTTGGTAAAGCCCTTAGGATGTGTACTTGACTACCTGGACTATGATGCGGATCATACTAGTGGGGACATGGTAGTCCATAAGTACATCCTTCAAAGTCGCTAGTCGTGGGTGTATCGAGACGGGGCATCGATATACCAGAGTAGACTAGCGTGTACCTTCTCGACCCATACAGATGGGCGATGGATGATCCCATATCCATTGGTGTTTGACATCAGAGATGATATACGGGTGCTCAGTAGAGACTGGGTACACTGGACGGACTCGCCGAGAACTCCCAGATGGTAATATACCTCACATCAGATGGCAGTTCTCTGGTGACACTGGTACAGAGTAGTCTGTTGACCCGAGATCGTCATAGAGTCTTGTGTGGTTCCCACTGTGCTTTGATTTCCACCTTACCACGTCCAAGAGGGCGTGCAAAACGGTGGTTTTTGGGTACAGTCCCGAGTCACATGGAGGCAATGAGCGATAGGAGGGGATTCGTCTCTCCCGGTATAGGGGGTTGATGTTGCGCTGTGTTCGATTGGCTATAACCGGAAATCCCTGGCCAGGGTTGCTGAGATTTACTGGTAAGTGTTACCAGTAGTTTCTCGAACTGTTATAGACCTCATATCGACACGACTTATCGAGCTATTGGGGTCTGACGTTTACCACCCCTAGGCAAGATATGCGACATATCAGACGACGAGACCGGACTGTACGGTAGTGTTACTGGTTGGATTCACTGGAGTGTGAGCGGGCTTGCTCGTCGATCTTCTGATCGCTCAATACCCGGGTGGCTGTTACGTTTAGCAGACCGCTTGCGCCTTGTGGGTGTTTGATATGATCATCATCTGCTGCCGGCGTATTGACGAGTCTTTAGAGTCCTACACAGAGGTTTCCTGGCTCAAGCGAAACGAAATAGGAGCGCATATGAGATATGTGCGGGACCGAGAATAATGCGTGTATATGATACCGTATTTCATTCTCACGATCAATGTGTCGAATGGTTGTATGCGATATAACCTAGTTATCGATTCAAGCGTTGATTCGATAAGCGATACATTGTATACTAGTCGGTTGTGTGAGACATGACCGGATCATTGAATCAAGTGTTGATTTAATGATTTAATACATAATTATATATTTGATATATTACTTTGCATTAACTAGTATTGGTTTACTTTAAATGGATTTTCTCACTTGGATGCACAAGTTGTATATGTGATATACTTTTTGTGCAAATGATTGTATCATGTTTGATGATACATGTTAACTTGGTTAAGTGTAAAGAATTAAACCATGGTTAAACATATAATTAGGGTTTTATTTTTCCATTACTTATTTATTCATTTATTTATTTGTTTATACATTTTGGAAAATAAATGGCATAAAGAGAAAAGAATGGTGGCTTTATTTGTTGTTTTGTGAAGCTTCATGAAGCTTTGACCTAGTCCACCATTCTTATCTCTTGCTTAACCCTAACCATCATTACTAACCATGGTCTATTCTCTACACTTAACTAAGGTTAAGAATATGATAAGAATGATTTTCTTTTTCAATTATTCTAACAAAACTTATCATATTCTTCATCTTCTTCTTCTTCTTCACTTCAAGAAAAAGCTTGAAAGCTTTAATGGAAAAGTGAGAAAATGAGTGAGAAATCCAATTCTAAAGTCTACCCACTTCCTATTTCTTCATTCTCTACCTCTTGCCAAGTAGGAGAGTGTGTTTTCTTCACAAGTTTCATCACTTGGTGAAGTGGGAGCTTGATCTTGTGATGCCTCGACGTAGATCATCTTCGGCACGTAGTCGATGACCTAGCCCGTCCATTCTCCGATGAAGCCGACGCTAGAGCCCGGGATCCATTTTGGACAGCGAGGAGACATCATCACGGAGCTATGGAGGTGGAGCACCGGATCTACAAAGGTTGTATTTCCGTATTCTAGTAGTTAAGTGTTAACTAGTTTGCTTTGTCGCCTAAAAATCTAGCCAACGATCTTGTTAGGGTTTCTCGGCACCTCTAAATTTTGAAATTGGCATGGTTGATGCCTTGTGAGACCTCTTGAGAGTGCCTAGGAACCCTTGCCGGTAGGACAGTCTTATTGGATCACAGGCACGTGATTGCAATGATTGAGGGAGGACCTATGCCGGTAGGACAGTCTTACTCGAGATGATAGTATGCTATCTGGTTTATCTTTATCATCGTGTACTGCTTCAGGTGATCTTACATGTCACTATTGCACGTTGATAGAGCCCTTAGGATTCTTGCTTGACGGCCGGCAACATGATGGTGATCATATACGTGGGAGCTGGGGTCTATAAGCACATCCTTAAAGTGGTCCCTAGTCGTAGGAGTTTCGAGACATGGCATCGATACTCTGGAGTAGACTAGTGTATACAGTCGAGACCCCGACGAGGGGCGGTGGCCGGTCTCACAAGCCGCTGGTGTCAGTTGGTTTACCTAGGATGTATACAGGTGCTCATTGGGTTATGAGTACACCGGACATGACTCGCCGGGAACATGCTAGTTGGTCTTATACCTGACGTCAGACAGCAGTTCCCTGGTGACATGTGTATATGTTAGTTCATCGACCTGAGATCGTTATTTGTCTCGTGTGAGTTCCCACTGTACTTTGATTACTACCCTACCACGGCTCAAATGAGTCGTGCAAACAGGTTTTAGTTGGGTACAGTTGATTGGTTTATTTTCTGACGTGTATATGTAAAAAGTATAAAAGTCACAATCAAAAAATTATATTTGACCGCAATCAACTACGGTGTCAGTTGTAGATCGTAAGCGAGTGCGGATCGTCCACAGGGATTGTGCGATTCGTTTTTATATTTGACTTGTTTGAATCGAAAAGTTAATTGACAAGAAAAGAAAACATGATTCAAGAATTTATCAATTGATTCAGGTGTCACGATGTTTAATCAAGAATCAAGAAACTGATAAACAATCAAGAATTGGGTTTCGATAATATTTCCAACCAAAGTGTCAAGAATCTAAATGAGGCTCGTAGGAATCGATCGGATCGATAGACGTGATGTAATCTAAAGATAACGTGTTCTTGTCCTTCGAAGGATTGATACTAGATCGATGATAATCGACGAGAGTTAGGGCTTTCTCATGAAACTAGGGTTTCATCATTTAACCCTTGTTCTTTCATCGATATCATTCACATTCTAGCCTCTAGCAATTTCAAGAAACGATCGTAACTTCCCAATTTCGAGCGATATCAATCAAGAAAGCATCGCAACAAAATGGGTCGTCGGTTCTTGAACTTGCTAGGGTTTACAAAACTCTGTAACGTTTTGAAAATCGTTTCGGTGAAATTTCGAAAAAACGGTAAAATAAGGGGGTTTTCTGTAAAAAGTCAAAATACAAATATCTTATTATAAAAATTAAATATACATATTCTAGATATGAAATTGCTATTATTTGGTGTTTATTGAGCCGCGGGTGAAATTTCAAATTTTCTGAAAAAAATATTATTTTATTATTATTTTAAGCCGTCACTAATACATTTAATTAGGGAAAATTACAAATTGGAATGAGTTGAAACAAATTTTGTGCATCATAAAACATTAAATAAAATTTTATCATGTGGTTTTTGGAACGAAATCATTTGCCAAAACGGTTTAGAAATTATTGAAGAAAAAAGGCTTTTTTTTTAGCGTAAATGGATGTTTGGGGTATTATATTTATCATTTATCATTTTTCCCTCATCCACACTCACCCACACCCTCTCTCCCCTCTCCAAATCAGCAGCCCAAGTGCCCCCTCATTTTCCCCACTTGAGTTGTTAAAAGAAAAATCAAGAGAAGAGTAAAGAAAAAGGGGTTTAATAAAGAAAGAAGCTTGACTTTGTTGACTTTGACCATTCCTTATACCCACACCACTCTCTCTCTCTCTTCCCCTCCCCATTTCCAGCCGAGCCTCCCCTCTCCCTCCAACAGCAGCCCCTCACAAAAAATCCCCTCTCATTTCATCACAAAATTCCATCAAAAAATCATCCAAAATGCTTCAAAAATCCCACAAAATCAAAATCTAATCCCTACCCATTTTTACTTGACCATTCTAGTATGGATCTAGGGAATAAGATTGCTATTTGGGAGGCTAAGTGTGCTTGTGGGATCTTCAATTTGTTTGGGTAAATTCTAAACCTTTTGCTTAAATTGTTGTTAATTGCTTGTAGTTAGCTTAATTAAGTGTTAATTTGGTTTTATGTGGGTTCAATTGTATGATTAAGAAATTCTAGTTAGGGTTTTGTTTTGAAATTGGATGGTGATCACTTGTGCATGGTTTGTGATGTGAGCTAACATCTTGAAAAATTGTTAAAATTTATCTAGTTGCATATTACAAGTTGTTACTTGAAAAATGTCCAAATTAAGCTTTTTTTGTGCAAACTAGGGTTTTGTGAAATGCATTTATATGTGAGATTAAAAATATGGTTAGGGTTTTTATCATATTATTAACTTTATTAAGTGTAGTTTAACACTTTAGTTCATGGAAATCCAATCTAAATTGTAGTTTGTGCATTTTTGCTATGAAATTGTAAAAAAAAAGGGTATTTTGTAAACTAGAATATTAGGGTTTTTGGAATTTAATGAGATTAAATTCCGGAAATTGTTTCTATGACTTATTTAAGATATTAATAAATATATTGGCCGCTACATTCATTTAAACATCCTGTTTTGTACAAAAACGGCGAATTGTGCTTGCTAGATTTTCGGAAAAGTGACTTTTTAAGTAAAATTGGGGTTTTTGTGAGTTTTAACCTAGTTTATATTAAAATTAGTGTTCGTGAATGTGCAAATGAGTGTGATTGGATTTTTCTCGATGGTTTGACATTTGTACATCGACATCGAGGGTTGGTTTGACTATTCTTGCATGCGTAGGCGATAGGTTTGGACCTATGCGTGATACGCGTGCCGATTTGATTTTCGTATGCCGTTTCGATTTCGAATTTAGTTTTAATGCGATACGGTGCGTTATGATATGTAGGTACCCCATGCGGACTTCGAGACGACAAGCAAGCGCGTGGCGACGTCGGCACCGGCGAGCGAGGACCAGGTGAGTAGATTTATATCTACGGGGAGAAGTCGGGTGGATGGCGTATAGCACCCCCGCAGTCCGTAGTATAGTTTATATATATATATATGTTTATATAGGTGTTTTATGATAGGGAATGTTTATTAGTGATATGTTTATGTGTTCATGGATTACCTTTGGGTTAGTTGCGAAACCCTAGAGTAGTTGTTATACCCACATACGCACACACAGACTTGCATTCATTACATTCTTATGCGTAGATGGGATGTGTATATATGTATATATGCGTGGGTATGGGACTATGCATATATACATTCATATACACATGCATGGATGATGAGGATAGTACTTGGGATTTGAGCTGAGTCGATGAGATTTGATTTGAGGCCGTGAGATCGGTGATATAGCAGGGTTCGTATCTTAGATACGACATGACGTTGTAGCGGGTCCTTGACGTAGTGTTTCACATACGTCCATGCATACTTAGGCGGTATCAGTATTGTACTAGACGCAGATCAGTACCCCTATCATGATATTTGATAAAGAGAATACCAGGTGAATAGTATGATGAATGTGATATTGACCCGTACCCAGATTTGGGGATGCCGTACGACGGATTTACGTACGAGCTTTATTGATGATTGATCCGCACTCTTGACTTGGGATGCCTGATTATAGATATGGTATCGGCTATGATATTATTGAGGCGGGATCACCGACTATACATATACAGGTAGGTATATGTATCGACTCAGATGTTAGGCAGTTTCCTTACCTGTAGTCCAGCTTGTTAGCTTAGCCCTTTAGTTTAGTTTAGTTGTTAGATTAGATTCGATTCTTACCTATTTCAAAACTAACGAATCATGGGTATTTTAAAGGACAGCCCAAGGGATCTTACGGATATTTCAAAAGACGTATCTTTTCATAAAAACACCGTAGCCCCTATTTTCAAAACCCCATGACTCGTGTTATTTCAAAAGGCACCATTTGTAGGACTTATATTAGATTAGTGCAGATTAGTTATAGTTGCGTCTAGTATTCAGCTCCTGCTCATTTTTACTGTTCGCTCCGCATTGCATGCTTATATTATAATTTCTTATTGCATTATTAACATCATGCTGTTAAGACACCAGCACCATTACCGATGACGCGTATGTACCATGTACACTTACTTGCCGGCTCACACACATCTTCATCGGTAATTGACATGTCACGAACACTTTAGAAAATACTATTTCATTTGACATAGGTTGTTAGCTAATAGTTTAGACATGATATTAGTGTGCATACCTTATATGCCAGCTTAGATATTGTAGTTATTACTTGTCGCTCGCTTCATGCATACTGTTATTCATTCTCATGCTTATATTCATGGTTCTACATGCTATTGATGATTCGGATTTCCATGATATTTTCTGGATTTGGAGGAAAACCGCAAAACATATATAAACTGATTTCTCTCTTTTTAAATAAAAGTGCGGTTTTTCCTATGATGTATGAGTCGTCCACCATGAGTTTGCTGATGGATTTCGAGACCCGATTCGAGGAGATGGATGAACCGTTTCGGGTACATGATGGACCCAGTAATGTACCCCGGGGCAAGAAGCGCGTGATGATGACGATGTGAGCCTGGCAGGGGAGCACTACTTACTGGTGATTTTACCCGACGCGTCGGATATCCGGAGGATACCGTCGTGGTCTTGAGATGGATGGTAGGGGCCGGTCTGGACTGACGGCGCCCTAGATATTGTGATTGAGGTACAGAGACCGTGATACCAAGATATCGAGATATTGGGATTACGTTTTGTGCCGATGTTAGGCACTGTTTTATGCTGATTTCATTATAATACCTCATTTTGAAAATATACAAAGGAAATCTCACTAATTTATGAAAACAGTTTCTTCATTTGCATGTATTCTGTCTTTATGCATTCATACCTCATTCATATGATATATTGCTACCTGAGGCACTGACACGGGCATATGAGATTACACTCGGGTTAGATATTTACCCTAGCCTTGTTATAGGCTGCTGGTTATTTTTGAGGATATATTATGATCATTGACCTAGGTTGCGTTATTTATGCGATTTCTGTGCGTAGATGTTTTTCTATTCACGAGTTAGCAACTCACCCCCGTTGTGCCCCAGTTTCTTGCAGGTTGCCGTACAGGTTTCATTACGGCTTTGCGGGCATAGTTTCCTTCGGGTGATTTGCTAGTAGGTGGGTTTTTCTTGTATCGTACCCATCATATTACCTTGTATAATATTATTCCGTTGTATCTAGTAAATTCCATCAACCAAACATGTATTTATTGAGATTGAGACCAGTGTTGTTTATTCTTACGACCTTAGAGTTGCTCGTTATATTTCTGGTGGTTTTGAGTTTCCTTTTGAGTTTTGATCCTCGCCGTTGGTGTTGTATATATTATTGCTTGTGTGGTTGTGACCGTCGATTGACGAAGAGCTAGCTCCCGCTCGGGGATGCCTTTTTATTGATTTCGTATACTATTCATGTTGTATCCCGTTTGGGAGCCAGTATTTACAAAGGAGACTCTGCCGAAATTTTCAGTAAATTTTGATGTTCTTAAAAACTGCATAATTCGGCTTATGCTATTAAAACTACTTGTTTTAAATTGGTTTTTCTTCACTCTACTTCTTTTCTTGGTTTGGATTTCTGGGTTTTCGGTTTACTTAGATTACGTACGTCTCGAGACGTTTCGTAGTTTAAGTGCCGGTCATGTTCCGTACTTTCGGGACGTGACAAACTCGTAGGAATCAAGAACCGTTTTCAGATTTGTTACAACATCATTCTATTGATCGTCTCGACTCCTCGACGAGCGGAGTATTACTCAAACATCACAACAAGAATTATAACTAGAAATGTAGATTGATTCATGATGCAAGAATTTAAAGAAAACAAGATAAAAGAATATCACCTTTTATTTATATCAACACTTTGATTACAATCGCTCAAGAACTACAAGAGGAAGAATCTAAATTGTTGAATTGGCGTCGCTCGGCTCCGTGAGTCGCGGATCGCTTGGACCACTTGCTCCGTTGAAGATCGGCTCGGCTCATAAAAGGTTGCAAGGCTTCTTGCTTGAATGGGTACTCGGGATCTTGGCTTTTGGATGGAATTAGGGTTAGGGTTTCACACAAGTCTTGTCACTAGACTTGTGGAAGAAGAAGAAGATGAAGAGAAAGATAGAATGAACTAATGGATTGATTCAATAGTATTGAATTTCCAAGATTGAATAATTGGATCCTTTTTACAATGAGCCTAGGGTCTTATTTATAGAACACCCAAACCCTAAGTGTCACGACCCGCAGGGTACGGAACGTGACTGGCACTTAAGTTCACGAAACGTCTAAAGGCGTCCGTAAAATAAGTAAGCCAAAGCCCAGAAAACAAAACCAATGAAGCAAAAGAGTGAAGAAAACCCAATTAATTGAAAGCGAGTTATCAAATAAGTCATGTAAAACACTTTTTAAAAACAATACAAATTTTCCCGAAAATTTCGGCAGAGTCTCCTTTGTAAATACTGACCCCCAAAAATGGGTACAACAAAATATATACATGAATCCACAAAATAGGGCATCCCCAAGCGGGAGCTAGCTCTTCGCCATACGGCGGTCACAAATCCCACGCAATGTAAATGACAACAAGCATAATAAAGCATAATAAAGCATAAGGAAGCATGAAAAAGTAATATGTCGGCTCAAGTGAGCTCGACCCCAAAATACAGCATAAAATCCACAACCTCACAGTCTCATCTCTAGGTCAGTATACAAATATCTGGTAGAACAGTAGATGGAGTACACTAGATACAAGAATATACAAGAATATACAAGGTGGTACAAAATTTAACATAACCCACCTATGAGCAACTCTCGAGCTCAGGCAAAAGAGGCAAAAGACAAGTGCGCCCGCCGCTACTGAACTGACGGAGCGGACCTGCAAAAGACTGTGGCACAACGGGGGTGAGTTGCCAACTCGTGAGTAATAAATAACATCTACAAAGGCTATCGTATGCATGCACACAAGCATCCTAGCATCTAAAATACAGGTATGACTGGATGCACTAGCAGGTATGTATATAGCATCAGTGTACTGGTATGCATGCAACATGAATATCTGAGGTCTCAAAAGGTATATATATAAGAAATATTTTATCTTCTTTTGTTTTTGAAACTCTTTTAGAATGCCAGCATAATGTCAATGAATCGACAAAAATCGGTGTCCAGCAACGACACCCAAAAGCTGTCTCAAATCTCATAAATCCATGTCATAGTGTCTCTGGCCTCAGCCATCCGGCTGACCCATCTCAGTATCAATATATCATCCTCTCGCGGCCCCGGTCGGTATCCTCTGGATATCCGCCGTGCCCAATGAAATCACCGGTAGGTAATCCGTCCCCTGCCAGGCTCATCGTCAACACCACGTCTTCTTGCCCCGGGGTACCTTACCGGGTCCACCATGTACCCGAAACGGTTCATCCAACTCCTCGAAACGGGTCTCCAAAAACCACAGCAAACTCATGGTGGACGACACTTACATCACTAGAAAACCGCAATTTACATGTTTTAAAAATATCATAAGTTTGGAAATTTTGCGGCTTTCCCCCGAAATCCAGCAATATCATAAAATCTCACGAAAGTCCTCATAAGTGCATATATCAATGATAATGAATGCGTATGATATCAATAATCAAGTTACGATGTGTGATTAATGTATTAAGCATGAACAATTAATATGATGAAGTACATGCACATGAATAGCAATCCTAGGGTTTCATTTTAAGGAAATAGCACAATTTAAGTACCAATTAATAAAAGGTTTAAATTAAAGGTTATCTAGTGTGGTGGCATGGCAATTACCAGGGTGTGTGTGTAAACATGAATGTGCTCGTGCTGCATATAAAAACCTGGTAATGGTGCATGTGTCCTACAATTAAGTTTGCGCATATGGATATAACCTACTGATCTAATGGCAGAAATTTTCGTGCCAGTATTATTATTCTATGTCACAAGTAATTATCCAATTTACTATTTTCCAGTTTACTAAATCTATCGGGCGACTTGCGCCATCCAGACGATCGTCCCCCGTAGATGTTAAATCTACTCACCGGGATCCCTGGCTAGCTGTGTCCAATCACCGCCTTTCCCTTTCGCGCGGCGTCTGACGTTTCCGCGACCGAACCTGGAATTTACATCAATACCAAATATAAGGTTACACATTCAAGAACGACGCAAAACCCCAACGAAACTTACTAAAGTTCGTTAGCTAGGTACAACGTGCACAAAGTGCGCGGACACACGCGAAAATCGCAAAAACTGCCAAAAACACCGATTTGGGTCACCTGGCAAAACTAAAACCCGACTACCCAAAAACCGCACTCACGCATCCTAAAAGTCGTAGGACAAGCCAACAAAATCAACAAGACGCCACAATTGACTCATCACACAACTTTGATAAGAATCTAGTAAGCAGAAATTTGCAATTTGATGCAAACATCGACGATAAAGCGACAAAGTCAACACCACCCAACACCAACATCCCAAGCTAACCAAAAAGTGAGCCAATACACAAATTCTAAACCATTAACTAAGCTTAAAAACCCTAATTTACATAACAAAACCTTTTCTTGATTTTTATAAGTAGCAATTGCAAATCAAAAACCATACTTGAAAAACTTAATTAACACTAATTTCAACCCCAATTAGCAAGTTCACCTCTTAGATTTAGGTTAGCAAAATACTAGTTAACAAATTAGGTTTAATCAACTAAATAAGGGTTTCTAAACCCTAAACAACTCACTAATCAAGTTTCAAATACCAATTCCATACAAAAACCTTTTCTTGAAATCCTAAAACAACAATTTCACACTTCAAAAGTTAACTAATTTAGCAAAGTTGAAACTACAACAACAAGGTAACTAAATAGATTAGTTTACTAACAACTAGATTAACTAATAAACTACTTAATTAATTATCATGGCTTTCAAACCCTAGTTCAATTTTCACAAAATCTAAGAATTCTAGATTAACTACACTAAATTATCACTAAACCATATAATATATAAGCACTTAAACAAAGAATTTAACAAGCTAGAATTTATACCTCTTGATCAATAGATCAAGCAAGAAAGTTTCCTCCAAAAGTGCCTCCTTTCCACATGATTTCAACCATAATAGGTTTGAGAAGAGGTAGCATAAGGATTTTGTGTTGAAAAAGAGAAGGATTTGTGGATATTTATTGAATTTTCTTGCAAATTTTGAAGAAAATTGAAGAAAAATGAAAAGGAAAAAGATGAAGAAGGGGAGGGTTCAGTTTCGGCCAGAGGAGGGGAATGGGGGAGGGTATGGGCAAGTGGGGAAAGTCATGGTCAAGTTTCTAAAGTCAAATGTATCATATATTAACCATTTTATTTAAAATAAATTCAAAAAAACAACTCCAATTCACACAAGAAGGCAACTAAAGAAAGAGCCCAGAATTTTCTGGTCTTGACCAAGACTTGGGCTGTTATAGGGCTGAGGGAAAAGATAGAGGGGTTTTACAAAAGAAATTTTATGCAAAAAGGCCCCCTACAACTCAAAAATTGCAAGTTTAAGCCCAAAATTCAATAATTTCGTTTCAATTTATAAAAATTGGTTAAAAATCAAAATAAATTACTAAAAATTCATGTTATCACTAGAATATAATTATCATAATTTTAGAGATTAAAATTAGCCCGGAAAAATTTGTATTTATCGCTTATTTAATGTATTTTCTTACCGGCTTAAATAATATTAAAAAAATGAAAAATAGGGAAAAAATTTTTAAATGACCAAAATTTCATAATTAACTCATTAGTCACTAAAAACAAGTAATTACCTATCCATTTAAGGTATAATTAGCCCTAAACTGCAAAATATCGAGAAAGACGGTTTTCGGAAAAATACCGAATTTTCACCGAATTTCAAGAAAACACCAAAACGACTTTTCAAGACGCTACAATCTTCCCCCCTTAAAGAAATTCGGTCCCCGAATTTAAGAATATAGCTACGCGTACCTTCAAAGAGATGGGGATATTTCTTCCTCATCTCGCCCTCGGTCTCCCAGGTAACCTCCTCGCTGCTCGGGCTACGCCAAAGGACCTTGACGGTTGGTATAATCTTCGACCTCAACTTCTTCACCTGCCGATCCAGGATGGCCACCGGCTGCTCTGCAAAGGAAAGGTCGCGCTCTAGCTGGACTGTCGGGTGCTGAATCGCATGCGAAGGGTCGTGAAGGTACTTGCGGAGCATCGAAACATGGAAGACGGGGTGAACATCGGGAAAGCTGGGTGGAAGAGCCAAACGATATGCAACAGCGCCGACACGCTCGAGGATCTCGAAGGGACCTACGAATCTAGGGCTAAGCTTCCCCTTTCGCCCAAAACGCATCACGCCCTTCATCGGTGAGACCTTCAGAAAAACATGGTCGCCAACTGCGAACTCTAAACTGCGACGGCGCCTGTCTGCATACGATTTCTGCCTGCTCTGAGCCGCTCTCATCCGGTCTCGAATCAACTGTATCTTCGCTGTCGTCTCCTCAACAAGCTGCGGCCCCAAAATACTGCTCTCGCTGAGCTCTGTCCAACAAACGGGCGATCTGCATCTCCTCCCATACAATGCCTCGAAAGGTGCCATCTGAATAGTATCCTGGAAGCTGTTGTTGTAGGAGAACTCCACTAGAGGTAAATGACGATCCCAGCTACCCCCAAAGTCTAAAACGCACGCTCTGAGCATGTCCTCGAGAGTCTGAATGGTCCGCTCTGACTGTCCGTCTGTCTGCGGATGAAACGCTGTGCTGAAGCTCAAACGAGTGCCCAAAGCCTCCTGAAGTCTCTGCCAAAGTCGGCTGGTGAACTGAGTGCCTCGATCTGACACGATACAAGTCGGTACGCCATGTAGTCGCACGATCTCGTCAATATAGAGCTGAGCATACTGAGCGAAGCTGAAAGTCGTCTTCACTGGAAGGAAGTGAGCCGCTTTCGTCAATCTATCCACGATCACCCAGATGGAGTCGTACCCTCGACTGGTCCTGGGTAGACCCACAACGAAGTCCATCGAAATCTGCTCCCATTTCCACTCTGGAATGGGTAACGGCTGTAGCTCTCCTGCGGGCCTCTGGTGCTCGGCCTTGACTTGCTGACAAGTCAGGCATCTCGAAACGAACTCCGCAATGTCCCTCTTCATCCCGTCCCACCAGTAGGTCTCTCTCATATCATGGTACATCTTGGTGGAACCGGGGTGGACACTATACACTGATCGGTGTGCCTCCTCAAGAATGTCGCGCCGTAATCCATCAGCATCTGGTACGCACAGTCTAGATCCATACCGTAAAATCCCCTGATCGTCAACCATGAACTCGGAAAATCTGCCCTGTCCCATCTGTGCCATGATCTCTGAGCAACGGTCGTCACTACGCTGTGCCTCATATATACGGTCAAGCAACTGTGGGCGTGCACGAACATGCGCGAGCTGTCCCCCTGTCTGAGTGAACTCGAACTCAACTCGGCTGTCGCATAACGTCTGCCAATCTGCTGACGACTGCCTCTGCACTGTGCGCAAAAAGGATAGACTACCCCCGGGCCTCCTACTCAACGCATCTGCCACCACATTCGCCTTGCCGGGGTGATATAAGATCTCGCAGTCGTAGTCTTTCACCAACTCCATCCAACGACGCTGTCTGAGGTTCAGGTCTCGCTGCTGAAATATGTACTTTAAGCTCTTGTGATCGGTGAATATCTGACATGACTCGCCGTAAAGGTAATGTCGCCAAATCTTCAGTGCAAAGACCACTGCAGCCATCTCCAAATCATGAGTGGGGTAGTTCTGTTCATGCTTCTTCAACTGCCGAGAAGCGTAAGCGATCACCCGGCCATGCTGCATCAAAACGCATCCTAATCCCACTCGCGAAGCATCACAGTAGACAACAAATCCGCCTGATCCCGAAGGCAAAGATAATACCGGCGCCGTAGTCAAACATGTCCGCAGCTGCTGAAAACTGCGCTCGCACTCCTCCGTCCAGACGAAAGGAACTCCCTTCCGGGTCAAACTGGTCAACGGTGCAGCTATACGGGAGAAGTCCTGAACAAAACGCCTGTAGTAGCCCGCCAAGCCTAGAAAACTACGGATCTCAGTAACCGATGTAGGTCGGGGCCACTGCTGAACAGCCTCAATCTTCTTCGGGTCCACACAAATGCCGTCTCTCGTAACCACGTGACCCAAGAATCCGACGCTGTCCAGCCAGAAAGCACACTTGGAGAACTTCGCGAACAGCTGGTGCTCCCTCAGAGTCTGTAACGTAATCCGCAAGTGCTGCTCGTGCTCCTCTCTGCTCCGGGAGTACACCAAGATATCGTCGATAAACACGATGATGAACAAGTCAAGATACGGCCTGAATGTACGGTTCATCAAATCCATAAAAGCTGCTGGGGCGTTGGTGAGTCCGAACGACATCACCAAAAACTCGTAGTGGCCATAGCGTGTACGGAAAGCTGTCCTCGGTATATCCTCCTGTCGGACTCGCAGCTGATGGTATCCTGATCGCAAGTCGATCCTCGAAAAATACCCCGCACCCTGAAGCTGGTCGAACAAATCATCAATGCGCGGCAACGGATATCTGTTCCGAATGGTAACTTTGTTCAGCTGGCGGTAGTCGATACACAAGCGCAAACTTCCATCCTTCTTCTTGACAAACAGGACCGGAGCACCCCACGGAGAAACACTCGGTCGAATAAGCCCTTTATCCAACAAATCCTGCAACTGATCCTTCAGCTCTCGAAGCTCTGCCGGGGCCATCCGATAAGGCGGTATAGAAATAGGCCCCGAACCGGGAATCAAATCAATGCAGAACTCAACATCGCGCTCAGGCGGTAGCCCAGGTAGCTCATCAGGGAAAACATCAGGGAACTCACAAACTACCGGGACCTGGTCCAACGGAACCTCTGTAGCTCGAGTATCACAAACAAACGCTAAGAATCCCTGACATCCCTTCCGCAAGAGCTGACCAGCGCGAAGAGAAGAAATTAAGCTGGGAAGGGCGACACTGCGGTCTCCCTGAATAACAAGGACTGGCTCTCCCGGAAAGCTAAATCTGACTGCCTTCTCACGGCAGTCCACCGAAGCATAACAAGTGGCTAGCCAATCCATGCCCAGAAGCACATCAAAGTCCAACATATCGAGGAGTATCAAATCAACTGATGAATCCCTCTCCCCGATACGAACGGAACACAAACGAAAAACAAACCGAGCGACAAACGACTCGCCTACCGGAGTAACAACAACAAGCGGCTGGTCTAACGACGACGACTCACGGCCCAACATCGGTGCAAAGTGTGTAGAGACGTACGAATGTGTAGAACCTGGGTCGAATAATACCCGTGCGTCGAAAGAACAAACTGGCAAGGTACCTGTCACGACGGCATTGGATGCCTGCGCATCCTGCGGTGTCAAAGCAAAAACTCGGGCCTGTCCTCCACCGATAGCGGGCTGACCTCGACCTCGGCCTCTGCCTCCTCGTCCTCTCTGAACAGGACCGCCGCATCCACGGCCTCTCGGTGCACCTAGCTGGCGTGGAGCATCGCCTGGGGTAGGAAGTAGGGCTCTCTGAGGAGGGGGTGGTGAGGGTGGTAGGGTCACGTGCGGAACTGTCGCTGCTGCCTGTCGTCTCACCGGGCAGTCTCTGACAAGATGGTGCAAACTCCCGCACCCAAAACATCCTGGCGACGGCTGCTGCCCCTGGGAATAAGAACCATATAACTGTCCCCGTCCAAAACCTCTGCCTGGCCTATCTCTCGGAAAGAATCTGGCGCGCTGCCTCTGAGGTGGTACATCTGTGCGCATCCTCTTCGGCCCAGAAACGGCCGAAGTCTGTGATATGCGTGCCTCCATCCGCAATGCCGTATCCCTAGCAGCTGAATAAGTGTCGTAGCGCTGGGCGCCAATGGCAAGATATAGCTGGGCATCAAGTCCCTGTACGAACCTCTTCACCATCTTCTCCTCGGTATCCACCAAATACTGAGCATATCGGGACAACTGTGTAAACTGGATGTCATACTCAGACACCGTCATCCCAGGTGTCTTGACTAAGGCCTCGAAGCTGCGAGCTCTGGCGTCCCGAACGCTCTCTGGAAGGAAACGGGCTAGAAAGACCGCTGTAAACTCGGCCCAAGTCATAGGCGGTAGATCTGCAGCTCGACCTCTCAAGACTGACTCCCACCATGTCTGCGCGAGACCCTCTAGCCGGAAACTGGCAAGCTCTACCCATCGATCATCCGAACATCTCAGCGAACGGCAGATCCTGGCTAAACTATCAAGGAACGTCTGTGGGTCCTCCGCTGCCTCGGTGCCGGTGAATACTGGAGGTCTCAGCCTCATGAAGTCCTGTAGTGAAACCGGAATGGCCACGGTGGTGGTAGTAGGAGCAGGTATCATGGTCGTCTGTGATGTAGTAGGTACGTCATCCGGCCTCGGTGTACGACTGGCTGCAACTAGGGATCCTACCATCTGACGCAGCTCCTGCATGCCTCCCATCATCTGTCGCAACTCCTCCATACCGGTCTCGAGCCTATCCATACGGCCTGGGGAAGGTGGATCGGTCTGTCCCAGCGGCGTAGGCATACCACCCTGCTCAGTCCTAGTCTCGGACGAGCCAGCTCGAATCTCGTCTCTGGCGGCAGCCCTCTGTGCCCTCGTAGCCTTCGGCGGCATAGTGGCTATTACAGGAAAACAGATAGTAAGGACAGTGCAATAGGATCATAGGATACACGGAATTGAAGAAGGAATTTTTCAAGCAAGTATATCCTAAAGTCACTTAGGCGGAGTACCGTATCGTAAGTATGCCGCGGACATACGCACGCTACGTTACCCTGCTTAAGTCACTTACTCCATCTACCAAGGGTCATCCTACACTCACAAAGGTGAAACCTATCGCTCTGATACCAACTTTGTCACGACCCGCAGGGTACGGAACGTGACTGGCACTTAAGTTCACGAAACGTCTAAAGGCGTCCGTAAAATAAGTAAGCCAAAGCCCAGAAAACAAAACCAATGAAGCAAAAGAGTGAAGAAAACCCAATTAATTGAAAGCGAGTTATCAAATAAGTCATGTAAAACACTTTTTAAAAACAATACAAATTTTCCCGAAAATTTCGGCAGAGTCTCCTTTGTAAATACTGACCCCCAAAAATGGGTACAACAAAATATATACATGAATCCACAAAATAGGGCATCCCCAAGCGGGAGCTAGCTCTTCGCCATACGGCGGTCACAAATCCCACGCAATGTAAATGACAACAAGCATAATAAAGCATAATAAAGCATAAGGAAGCATGAAAAAGTAATATGTCGGCTCAAGTGAGCTCGACCCCAAAATACAGCATAAAATCCACAACCTCACAGTCTCATCTCTAGGTCAGTATACAAATATCTGGTAGAACAGTAGATGGAGTACACTAGATACAAGAATATACAAGAATATACAAGGTGGTACAAAATTTAACATAACCCACCTATGAGCAACTCTCGAGCTCAGGCAAAAGAGGCAAAAGACAAGTGCGCCCGCCGCTACTGAACTGACGGAGCGGACCTGCAAAAGACTGTGGCACAACGGGGGTGAGTTGCCAACTCGTGAGTAATAAATAACATCTACAAAGGCTATCGTATGCATGCACACAAGCATCCTAGCATCTAAAATACAGGTATGACTGGATGCACTAGCAGGTATGTATATAGCATCAGTGTACTGGTATGCATGCAACATGAATATCTGAGGTCTCAAAAGGTATATATATAAGAAATATTTTATCTTCTTTTGTTTTTGAAACTCTTTTAGAATGCCAGCATAATGTCAATGAATCGACAAAAATCGGTGTCCAGCAACGACACCCAAAAGCTGTCTCAAATCTCATAAATCCATGTCATAGTGTCTCTGGCCTCAGCCATCCGGCTGACCCATCTCAGTATCAATATATCATCCTCTCGCGGCCCCGGTCGGTATCCTCTGGATATCCGCCGTGCCCAATGAAATCACCGGTAGGTAATCCGTCCCCTGCCAGGCTCATCGTCAACACCACGTCTTCTTGCCCCGGGGTACCTTACCGGGTCCACCATGTACCCGAAACGGTTCATCCAACTCCTCGAAACGGGTCTCCAAAAACCACAGCAAACTCATGGTGGACGACACTTACATCACTAGAAAACCGCAATTTACATGTTTTAAAAATATCATAAGTTTGGAAATTTTGCGGCTTTCCCCCGAAATCCAGCAATATCATAAAATCTCACGAAAGTCCTCATAAGTGCATATATCAATGATAATGAATGCGTATGATATCAATAATCAAGTTACGATGTGTGATTAATGTATTAAGCATGAACAATTAATATGATGAAGTACATGCACATGAATAGCAATCCTAGGGTTTCATTTTAAGGAAATAGCACAATTTAAGTACCAATTAATAAAAGGTTTAAATTAAAGGTTATCTAGTGTGGTGGCATGGCAATTACCAGGGTGTGTGTGTAAACATGAATGTGCTCGTGCTGCATATAAAAACCTGGTAATGGTGCATGTGTCCTACAATTAAGTTTGCGCATATGGATATAACCTACTGATCTAATGGCAGAAATTTTCGTGCCAGTATTATTATTCTATGTCACAAGTAATTATCCAATTTACTATTTTCCAGTTTACTAAATCTATCGGGCGACTTGCGCCATCCAGACGATCGTCCCCCGTAGATGTTAAATCTACTCACCGGGATCCCTGGCTAGCTGTGTCCAATCACCGCCTTTCCCTTTCGCGCGGCGTCTGACGTTTCCGCGACCGAACCTGGAATTTACATCAATACCAAATATAAGGTTACACATTCAAGAACGACGCAAAACCCCAACGAAACTTACTAAAGTTCGTTAGCTAGGTACAACGTGCACAAAGTGCGCGGACACACGCGAAAATCGCAAAAACTGCCAAAAACACCGATTTGGGTCACCTGGCAAAACTAAAACCCGACTACCCAAAAACCGCACTCACGCATCCTAAAAGTCGTAGGACAAGCCAACAAAATCAACAAGACGCCACAATTGACTCATCACACAACTTTGATAAGAATCTAGTAAGCAGAAATTTGCAATTTGATGCAAACATCGACGATAAAGCGACAAAGTCAACACCACCCAACACCAACATCCCAAGCTAACCAAAAAGTGAGCCAATACACAAATTCTAAACCATTAACTAAGCTTAAAAACCCTAATTTACATAACAAAACCTTTTCTTGATTTTTATAAGTAGCAATTGCAAATCAAAAACCATACTTGAAAAACTTAATTAACACTAATTTCAACCCCAATTAGCAAGTTCACCTCTTAGATTTAGGTTAGCAAAATACTAGTTAACAAATTAGGTTTAATCAACTAAATAAGGGTTTCTAAACCCTAAACAACTCACTAATCAAGTTTCAAATACCAATTCCATACAAAAACCTTTTCTTGAAATCCTAAAACAACAATTTCACACTTCAAAAGTTAACTAATTTAGCAAAGTTGAAACTACAACAACAAGGTAACTAAATAGATTAGTTTACTAACAACTAGATTAACTAATAAACTACTTAATTAATTATCATGGCTTTCAAACCCTAGTTCAATTTTCACAAAATCTAAGAATTCTAGATTAACTACACTAAATTATCACTAAACCATATAATATATAAGCACTTAAACAAAGAATTTAACAAGCTAGAATTTATACCTCTTGATCAATAGATCAAGCAAGAAAGTTTCCTCCAAAAGTGCCTCCTTTCCACATGATTTCAACCATAATAGGTTTGAGAAGAGGTAGCATAAGGATTTTGTGTTGAAAAAGAGAAGGATTTGTGGATATTTATTGAATTTTCTTGCAAATTTTGAAGAAAATTGAAGAAAAATGAAAAGGAAAAAGATGAAGAAGGGGAGGGTTCAGTTTCGGCCAGAGGAGGGGAATGGGGGAGGGTATGGGCAAGTGGGGAAAGTCATGGTCAAGTTTCTAAAGTCAAATGTATCATATATTAACCATTTTATTTAAAATAAATTCAAAAAAACAACTCCAATTCACACAAGAAGGCAACTAAAGAAAGAGCCCAGAATTTTCTGGTCTTGACCAAGACTTGGGCTGTTATAGGGCTGAGGGAAAAGATAGAGGGGTTTTACAAAAGAAATTTTATGCAAAAAGGCCCCCTACAACTCAAAAATTGCAAGTTTAAGCCCAAAATTCAATAATTTCGTTTCAATTTATAAAAATTGGTTAAAAATCAAAATAAATTACTAAAAATTCATGTTATCACTAGAATATAATTATCATAATTTTAGAGATTAAAATTAGCCCGGAAAAATTTGTATTTATCGCTTATTTAATGTATTTTCTTACCGGCTTAAATAATATTAAAAAAATGAAAAATAGGGAAAAAATTTTTAAATGACCAAAATTTCATAATTAACTCATTAGTCACTAAAAACAAGTAATTACCTATCCATTTAAGGTATAATTAGCCCTAAACTGCAAAATATCGAGAAAGACGGTTTTCGGAAAAATACCGAATTTTCACCGAATTTCAAGAAAACACCAAAACGACTTTTCAAGACGCTACACTAAGCCACTTGAGTTCCCTCCAAAAGTTTGTTGAAAGACTTCTAGAAGTAGTTTGTTAGGCTTAGCTTAGGGTTTAAGCTAGGGTTTAGGAAGAAGGTTCTAGAATATTAGGCTTAGTTTAGTGTAGGACAAAGGGTTTGCTGATCTGGTAGAAGTCTCTGGAGTATTCTGGAATTTGAAGTATATGATCTGAATGTGGGCCCAGAATGAAGCATTGTACACCAAATATTTAGGGCTGATGTGGCAATACGGCCGCGGAACCGCGGCGCAAGCAGGCTCCGGCCGCGGTTCCGCGGCCATGTAGGAGGCTTGGGCCTTGTGGCTTCTTCTGCTGTCTTGGGTTGCTATTTGGGGCTTCCTTTGATATGTTGAATTGTATTTTGCCTTTTGGATTGCTACCAGAACTGAAATCATTGAGTTGGCGTATAAATTTTGGCCTTTCTTCTGGATTTTCCTGCACAGATCTCAAAACAAGTGTTGCGCAAATGTAGGGATGATGCGATGCCATGAAATGCGGTCAATTTCCTGTATAGTGTCGGTTTAAGAGTCTAATACATGTAATCTGATATTTTGTGACAGTTTTGCTAATATGTAAAATATGAATGCCGAACACTTCTATATGAATGCAATTGATGAGGAAATTGCCGGTAAAAATATAAAATATTTTCGACTAATCAACAGTCCCGAGCCACATGGAGGCAGTGAGCGGATCGGCAGGGGTTCGTCTCTCCCGGTATTGGGGGTGAGTTCGCGCTGTGTCTAGGAGAGCCATTACACAAAGCCCTCGGCCGAGGCAGGAGATTTACTGGTAGGTATTCCAGTAGTATCTCAGGGTGTTCTGGGCTACACTCCGACACGACTTGTACCGCTTTTGGGGGTCTGACTTTTACCAACCCCCTAGGCCCGCCATGCGATACTCATAGACGAACGAATTGGACTGTACGGATATTGTCACTGACAGGCTCAGTAGGGTGTCAGGATGAGTTCGCTCATCGACCTCTCTTTTGGTCAATACTTGGTAGCCCGTTACGTACGGCTAATACCTCTGAAGTGATAGTGGTTAAATCCACAACCAAAGTATCGACGAGTCTTTAGAGTCCCCCACAGACAGTTTCTCAAGTTTCGGGCGATACGTTGTAGTGGCCGTATGATATATGGCAGGGTTCGATCTTATACGTGCGGTATTGCACGGATCATGATCGGACGGATCATACTAGTGGGCTTTGGTTTAAGCCAGATCCTAGTATTAGATTTGTTGGATTACTTTAGTCTTATCGCATTCGCATTCAGTCGGAATGCGGATGCAGGTATGTATATACAGGTGAGGGGTATCCTTGTGATCCGTCACGAGTTTACTTTAGATGTTGCCGGATCTTTTTATTGTTGCAAACATTTGGATTAATGTTTGTTAATGGAAATAATGAGCTTGAAATTCATCATGCATTGCATTAAATGTGACATGGACATTTAGATGACTCATGGTCTCTTTTTTAGCAAATATGTCACATTAGTGTTTTGTTTAATGTGTTGAAATGAGATGGAGAGAGAGGGGGGGGGCTGCAATGGTGGTGATATTAGTCTTGTATTTTTCTTGAACACACACTCTCACTCTCATTCCAACAAAAGAAAAGAAAAGAAAAAGAAAAGCTCTTGTTCTTGTTCTTCTTCCTCTAGCTCATTGCTTCCATCAATGGCAACACTTTAACCTCCATCCAAAGCCATGGATGCAAGAGACAAAGTGATCACAACGTTCTCTACTTCACCTTGGGCACGTCGGCTAGCACACTTCGTGCCCGAGTTGCTTCGGATGAAGCGGGAGCCCGTAAAAAGACTTCTCGAAGTGGTGCCCTTTCCGACGAGGAGATGAAGATCGGAGATGCCGCGGGGAGATCGGGATGGTGGCCAAAGACCGAAGGACACGGATCGCTCGGTATAGCATTCTATCCCTTCTCTAGATAGCTAGGTGTAGGTTAATGGTTACGATTCGGGTTTTTTGAGGATGCGGTAGTGCCGGTTTAAAGTCAAGAAAAATTTTCGTTTCCGCATTTTGGCCTCGGATAGACGGCCGGGGCGCTACCGTAGTCCTACATGGTATCAGAGCCACGCCATTAACCTAGTCTAGCTTGCTCTAACGTGTTTACAAGTTCGATCGAACGGTTTTTCCAAAAACAGCGTTTTCATGTCACAGTTTCTGTCGAATTTTTGCAGTGGTCAAAATTTTTTTTGGTGTATTGCAGAAATACGTGCAGGGTTTTCTAAGAGTTCTGTGAAAATTTGTTGCCCTAATTTTACTGTTCAGCCGCGGAACCGCGGCCAAACCCATGCTTTGGCTGCGGTTCCGCCGCAATATTGACTCCTTTTTGCACAAATTTCTACAGTGGGTTTCTGACATGGAAATAGGGTTTCTAGTATATTCTTTTTGGGCCCAGATTTATTTTAAGTGCTACAGTTGTACTTAGGGGCCCACTTTGGGAATTTTAGTCGATCGAAAATTTTAAACATGTTAGTTCACAGTATTTACATTATATCTGCGACCGTGAATGTCATTTGATCGGTAAATCCTGTCTAACTGCTATAGCCTTTTTAGACGGATTTGCGAACGTGACATTCACGTTGATGTTCTGTGTTGTGCTGTGATGTTGCGGATTTGTCGTGGTGGATAGCCTGGATGCAATGGTAGTACAGTTTGGTATTATTATGTACATTTGATATTGCGGGGCAAGCGTCCGACATGTGGACTGCCGTCACTACCTGTTTGTATATTATTCTTTTGGGGCACGACCGGGCTGAGGTCGATGTACCTATTGTATATTTTACTTTCTTATCTAGGATTACCCCGCGGAGGGGTGCACGGATAGCTGGGTTCTAGAGGGCAACGAGCCCGCATCTCATGGCTTTGAGACGGAGGGGGCTTCACTCTAGAATTGACGGGCTATTCGCCGCACTCGTAGGGGGTACAGGTTGACCCAAGGAGTGGTGCTCAAGTTACCGGATTCCGTGAAGTGCTGGGTGGTCCATTCACGTTGTTGAAGGGGGCTGCCTCGCTTCAGGTTTTGGCGGGTAACTTGCCGCACCCGTAGGGGTCTAGAATTTCATTGCACAGGCTATCCACACGACCACGGGAATGTCGGGTTTCAGTAGCGGCTCTATGAAACCCGGGGATCCCAGATTATCTATATTGTTCTGTGATGCTTATTACATTTCTGTGATGATGCATTTTATCACGCCTTGAGCGAATATTATATATTGATATATATACTAGTAGATGTTGTATATGTTTTACATCCTCGCTAGTCCAGTCCCCGCTCTGTCGTTAGTTAAGTAACCTAAAGGGTGATGACGGGACCTAGTGGCGAATGCGGATGGCATATAAGTACATCGTATTTTCGTTCTTTATTGGTGTGATCAATTGATGAGACTGCATTGATTCGGATCAATGCAAGCTAAACAAACCTATTCTGATGTTGTTGGAACATTTTTCAAAAAGCTGTTATTGCGAGGATGTTCTCTTTTGTTTTGCATAGTGGTATTCGGTTATGAATATCCAGCACCTCAGTCGACGAGGCAAGGGCCGAGATCCCTTCACCGGGAGTGACCCCTTGGGCAGAAGTTTGCGTCAGGGTAATAACTTCACTATAGCCGATTACTTTTTTGCTTTGCATCGTGGTATTCAGTTGGAATATCCTGCACCTCATTCTATGGGGAAAGAGCTAAGATCCCTTCACCGGGAGTGACCTCTTTAGCAAAGGTTTTCGTCACAATATTTTTATAAAAAGCTATGCAGTTCCTTCAACGATATCAAGTTCATTACGTTAAAAGTTTTGCACCAAAAACTAGACGTAGTCCTCCGTCATTTCTTATAAGCATTACTTAGTATTTGTAAGTCTACGATAGCGCCCCGGCCGTTTACAGACGCCAAATGCGGAACAAAAACTTTTTAACTGGCGCTATCGTATATTTTAATCCGGATCTGCCATTATTGTTAAACTAACAAACTGTAAAGAGTGTAGAAAGGTTATACCGAACGATCCGAGTCCTTCATTCTTCAACCATTATCCCACGCTCCGTTGCGGCTGCTTCGATCTCGTCGATCTTCGATCTGCTCGTCCAGGTTGCACCACGTCAACGATTCTTTAAACGGGCTCCCGCCTCTGACTCGAGGCAACTCGGTCGTCAAGTTTGCTAAAAGAGACGACCAAGAATGATGTAGAGAATGAGTAGAAGACTTTGTCTCACTTCGTCCAAAACCGTGGACGATCGGTTAATGAAGTTGCCACTCGAATCGAGTGATGGAATGAAACGAGATATGAAATTTCCATACACCCAAAACCATAGTCTTTTCTCTCAAGAATGAAATTAATCTCTCTCTCTCTCACAATGGTGGCCGGCCACTATAAAAGGAGGTGGAGGGTGAGTGTAGGAGAGGGGGGGTGACCATAAGAGAAAAGATCATGAAGAAATATCCTTAAGTAAACAAGAAGCATTAAAGCTTAAAGCATGAGTCATTATAACACATCATCAAGTCTTTAATGCACCAATTAATGTCAAGATGACTCATTAGCCACCTCACCACTTCTAGAACCTTCTAGAAGCATCCACACTCATCTCAAGAAAAGACAAATCCGTCTTTAACCGAATGTTAAAAGACGGCTGATAGAAAACTGGAAACTGGCAACTTCCAAAAGTGATCCCGAAACGAATTTCAGGATAACCCCGTAACTGTATAAATATACCCGCATTTGTATTACGACCGAATACAAATGCAACTGAGACAAAGATATTATATCTACTCAATATAATACTCGGATCCGGCTTAAACCAAAGCCGACCAGTATCATCTGCCCGAAAAATAACACGTGCGTAAACGCATGTGCATTTTCCGAACCCTGCCATAAAACCATACGGCCTCTACAACGTTTCGCCCGAACTTGGGAAACTGTCTGTGGGGAACTCTAATGACTCGTCAGTACCCTGACAGTGGGTTTAACCATAAACCGTCAGCGGCACTAGCTATGCGTAACGGCTGCCCATGGACTGACCTCAAGGGAGGCCGATGAGCGAACTTATCCGGAAACCCTACTGAGCCTAACAGTGACAATGTATATACAGTCTGGTCCGTTCGTCTATGAGTGTCGCATATCTGCCTAGGGGGCTAGTAACGTCAGACCCCCAATAGCAGTATAAGTCGTGTCGGAGTGTAGCCTAATAACACCCTGAGATACTACTGGAGTACCTACCAGTAAATCTCCTGCCACGGCCGTGGGCTTTGTGTAATGGCTCTCCTAGACACAGCACGATCTCGCCCCCAATACCGGGAGAGACGAATCCCCTGCCGATCCTCTCACGTGCCTCCATGTGGCTCGGGACTGTACCCAAAAACTACCTGTTTGCACGACTCCTTTGAGCCGTGGTAGGGTAGAAATCAAAGCACAGTGGGAACTCACACGAGACAAATGACGACCTCAGGTCGATGAACTAACCTGTACACATGTCACCAGGGAACTGCTATCTGACGATATGTATAATACCAACTAGCAGATTCCCGGCGAGTCCTGTCCGGTGTACTCATAACCCAATGAGCACCTGTATACATCTTAGGTGATCCAACTGACATCAGTGGCTTGTGAGACCGGCCACCGCCCCTCGTCGGGGTCTCGACTGTATACACTAGTCTACTCCGGAGTATCGATGCCCTGTCTCGAAACTCCCATGACTAGGGACCACAATTAAGGATATGCATATAAACCACCCAACTCTCACGTATATGATCGCCATCATACTGTTGGTAGTAAAGCAAGATCCTAAGGGCTCTATCAAAGTGTAACATGTAATCAGTCACCTGAACATGTACACGACTGATAAAGGCAAACCAGATAGCATACTATCATCTCGAGTAAGACTGTCCTACCGGTATAGGTCCTCCGCAATCATTGCAATCACGTACCTGCGATCCAATAATTGACTCTGAGGTCACTATCTCCAACAATCTCCCACTTGCACTCAAGGCTAATTATTGCGATGTCGACTACTCACAGCCCGTGTGAAACCGAACATCCAACTCCTCTACTAATCAGTTTCACAAAGCCCGTTTGTAAAACTATTGTGTTCGAGAAATAGCCTCAGTGAGTGGATCCGCCTAGATGTTTCTTTCTATATCTCTCTTAATCTCAAGTTCGCGGAGAAAACCATCTCCCGAATCGAGTAATACCTGTCTTAGAATATGTCTGGAAATCTGATGGGACCTAGTTCATAAATGAACTCCAAATCCAAACTTCTTAGACTGTAACGATCACTGAACCTAATCAGTATCCTGCACCATGCCTCCCACAGTATCCTCTTGGACCACCTGTCCATAATACTGTCCCTCATCAGAGGAATAACTATAACTCTGACAATCACTCTGTCAACTATGTCACCTTTGAAGCCTGGAATGATAATCGTCTCCCGAAGGAGGCTGCCGTCATCAAATCCGTAGAACATGTACTTATGTTCTAAAACTGCTTCCTTATGTTTCTCCAGGATTGGATTAATACAAACTTATTGCATCTAGTGCAAAAACAACATCTGGTGTGGTACTTGACATCTCACGATTGACTCAATTGCCTAAGCAAGTGATCTGCCAATCATGCACATCCCTCTCCCCTTTAGTCTGTAAGACACCTTTAGAGAGGGTGACTCCATCACCTGCAGGTACACCACCATGCTAGGAGTCATCTATTCTAAAAACCATTAGAATACTGTCAAAGTACCCACTTTGGGAAACTACCCAAATCCAGATCTAAAACCATAGATCTAGAAACCAGATTGTCAAATATTATATCCATATTCTGTCTGGAGAAACAACTGTGTGACGACCACAGTACAACCGATCGTAGTATAGGAATTTTACTTCCTACTCTGTGTATGTCATCCAAATACCACGACATCACACCCTACTACCTTCTTAACAGATCCATCCCTTATTCTGATTGAAGTCAAACCCATGACTGTCACATCAAAATTAGATGATCTATCTCCGCTATAACTGCTCAAGTCTATAAATAGACATAAGCTACTTGCCCACTAAACTTCTGCTGCTCCCACTGACTACGACAACCCTCCTACCGGGTCTCATAGCCTGGAACAACAGTAGTGTCAAGTCTGGGTAGATAATAACCTCCTTGTAACCGTCCTTGAGGCTACCAGAGTACCTCTCGGGTGTCTGAGGTTACCCACCATATCTGCGGAGTGGCTAATGGAATGTCAAACCTGATTGAATATATAGGTCCTATTAAATTTTCCGTAATCGTTTGCGGTTCTGGAATCACTTCCAGTTCTACCATACTTCCACTACTGTTTTCTGAAAAAATCCATTTTACTAAAACTGTGGCGAGTCAAGAACAATATCACTATTGATCTTCCAAATGGTAGAATATCAACCCTTGTCATAGCCAGGGTCAACCCACAAACAGCCATTACAGAAACGTGCCCTGAGTTATCCAGAGTCTGGTTTTAAGCATAAGCTGGACAACTTCCCGTACCTTAACATCTTTTAAGGTATGATCCATTCTATATCCAATATAGAAACTTTGGCACTTATTTAATTGGAACCATATTCAAATCATGCAGCTGTCTCCAGTGCAAATCATCTTAATGGAAAGAGGCTAATCAGCATTACTCAACTTAGGAATCCATCCAATTATGAGTAACCTGAAAGAGAAACACGTTTCTCAAAACCATCACTATCATCTGAATACCAATCACAAGAATCTACATCTTCGATCTCTTTGAAGAATCCCGATACTTGTGACACCTGGTTCTCTACTTTATTTTTATACCCACAACTTCTCAAAACTTAGACCATGTATTTCTACGAAACACTTGTCTAAAAACTAGAGAAGTTATAAGTAAACAGAACATAGCACGAGGACTTACCCCTTTGTCCTGATGGACACTGGACAACATACAATACTCTGTATAAGTCCGCTGAGTTAAGCAACTCAAAACCTGTGCGTCGTAGGTGTAAAACTGTACCCTGGCGATTTCCTCAAATATCACCAATTACAACGAATTCCGATATAATGAGGATGATCACCTAATTCCCAATAACTTACTCTCACTCATCATCTGTAAAACCATACAGATATGAGAATGAAACCTGGTAAATACATACCCTTGGAGTAAGTATATAATTGGGAAAACAACAATGCACTAAAACATGAAAATGTTTCGTAGGGGTATCCTGGTATTCATAGTAATTCCTCTTCCATAATCCAATTCATGATTTTAACCGTATATCTCTTTGCCATCTCTCCAAATCCCTTTATTTGTCTTTAGTCATTACCTTCTGTACACCATCGTTAGGCTAAATGGTTTTCTTCCTTCCCTACCGTTCGGCACCAGCCTATGGTTTGGAAGAAGACTATCCAGTAAGCATAATAGGTGTACCCTCCTAAACCAAGGAGTACTCGCAACTGAGAGAAGGTGATGATAAAAGACAACTGAATAATACCTTATTCTTTAAAGGTGAAATAGGAGTGGCGATGAAGTACGCGGTTTTGGTCGTGAATGATAACAGTCGCAATTTACTTTGCCCTCTTTCTAATCCCTTTATTTTGTCTTTACATATTACCTTCTGCACACCCTACTTAGGTTAATTGGTTTTCTTCATTCCCTACCTTTCGGCACCTGCCTATGGTTTGGAATAAGACTATCCAATAAGCGTAATAGGTGTACTCTCCTAAACCAAGGAGCTCTCGCAACCTGAGAGAAGGTGATAATAAAAGACAACTGAATAAACCAATTCTATTTCTCCTGAACCTGGATCCATCCTCGAAGAAGTCCCTTCGAGTTCGTATATAACCATACGATGGATCTATCCAATGGAAGTGGATGTCCGTAGTAATACGGGTGTTCTGAGAAATACAAAGGGTAAAAGAAGGAGTGGTAATGACTTATGCAACTTGGACGATCCAAAAGCCAGTATTTTAAGAAGGTTCGGTCAACTTGGTCACTGAGTCATAGTCTAGGGTCGGTCAAAGGTCGCTGCCAAAGAGAGAGAGAGAAAAGAAACACTCTGTGTGCACTCTAACCTAGATCAGAATGGTTATCACTTTATCTAATCCGGAAACCTCCCACTGTCTTGTCAAATTCTTCTCCAAACCTAAAAGAAGAATCAATCGGGATCACCCGAAGAGTAAACCAACTCATCAGTGGGAATCGGGATCCAACTCTCATCGCATGATAACGTGATGGAATGCATCTACGTTACTCATACTCCAGAAGGTATGCACATACTTGGCAAGTTTCAGTTTCTTTAGAAACTCCCGATATGATTTTTGCCCCATGCTCTTATAACCTTGGCGTTAGGTCAAAATGTCATAAGTCACATGCCAAGTTCTACCCGTCACTATCTTGTTAATTTGAACCCACCCGCACATGCCCTTGGCGTTAGGTCAAAATGGCAGAACGGCTGTCCCAAACCAACTCATCTATCTATGCAACAATTGAATACCCAGCAGCTACCAAACACTATGCCTTGGCGTTAGGTCAAAATATATAGCTTGAATACTACTGAATACCCAAAAGAAGTGACGGAGGGCTACGGCTGGTTTTTGGCGAAAAACCTTTAACGTAGTGAACTTGATATCGCTGAAGGAACCTGATAGCTTTTTTTAAAATATAGTGGCGAAAACCTTTTGCTAAAGAGGTCACTCCCGGTGAAGGGATCTCGGCTCTTTCCTCGTGGAATGAGGTGCAGGATATTCCACTGAATACCGCGATGCAAAGCAACATGTAATCGACTATAGTGAAGTTATTACCCTAACGCAAACTTCTGCCTAAGGGTTCAGTCCCGGTGAAGGGATATCGGCCCTTGCCCCATCGAATGAGGTGCAGGATATTCCAACCGAATATCACTATGCAAAACAAAAGGAAACGTCTTTGCAATAACACTTTTTAAATTTGTTCCAACAACTGTAAACAGGTTTGCTTTCCTTTTGCATTGATAAGAATCAACGCAGTCCCATCAATCATCACACCAGAAAAGGACGAAAATAAAATGTACGTATATGCCATCCGCATTCGTCACTGGGTCCCGTCATCACCCGTTAGGTTACTTAACTAACGACAGAGCGGGGACTGGACTAGCGCGGGTGTAAAACATATACAACATCTAATAGTATATAAACCAATATACAATAATCGCTCCAAGCGTGATAATATGCAACATTACAGAACAATACAGATAATCTGGGATCCCCGAGTTTCACAGAGCCACTGCTGAAACCCGACGTTCCCCTGTCGTGTGGATTGCTTGTGCAATGAAACCTAGACCCCTACGGGTGCGGCAAGTTACCCGCCAAAACCTGAAGCGAGGCAGCTGTTGGAGATAGTGCCCTTAGAGTCAATTATTAGGTCACATGTATGTGATTGCAATGATTGATGAAGGACCTATCCCGGTAGGACAGTCTTACTCGAGATGATAGTATGCTATCTGGTTTACCTTTATCATCGTGTACTGTTTTAGGTGACCTGACAAGTTGCTATTACACGTTGATAGAGCCCCTAGGATTCTTGCTTGACCACCAGCAGTATGAGGGCGATCATGTAAGTGGGAGCTGGGGTCTATAAGCATATCCTTAAATGGTCCCTAGTCGTGTGAGTTTCGAGACAGGGCATCGATACTCCAGAGTAGACTAGTGTGTACAGTCGAGACCCCGACGAGGGGCGGTGGCCGGTCTCACAAGCCACTGGTGTCAGTTGGATCACCTAAGATGTATACAGGTGCTCATTGGGTTATGAGTACACCGGACAGGACTCGCCGGGAACATGCTAGTTGGTCATATACCAGACGTCAGATGGCAGTTCCCTGGTGACATGTGTGCAGGTTAGTTCATCGACCTGGGGATCGTCATTTGTCTCGTGTGAGTTCCCACTGTACTTTGATTACTACCCTACCACGGCTCAAAGGAGTCGTGCAAACAGGTTTTAGTTGGGTACAGTTCCGAGCCACATGGAGGCAGTGAGCGTATCTTCAGGGGTTCGTCTCTCCCGGTATTGGGGGTGAGGTCGTGCTGTGTCTAGGAGAGCCATTACACGAAGTCCTTGGCCAAGGCAAGGAGATTTACTGGTAGGTATTCCAGTAGTATCTCAGGGTGTTCTGGGCTACACTCCGACACGACTTGTACCGCTTTTGGGGGTCTGACTTTTACCAACCCCCTAGGCCCGCCATGCGATACTCATAGACGAACGGACCGGACTGTACGGATATTGTCACTGACAGGCTCAGTAGGGTTGTCAGGCTGAGTTCGCTCACAGACGTCCCTTTTAGTCAATACCTGGTAGCCCGTTACGTATTGGCTTATACCTCTGACGTGCTAGTGGTTAAATCCACAACCAAGGTGTTGACGAGTCTTTAGAGTCCCCCACATTCAGTTACTCAGCTTTCGGGCGAAAGGTTGTAGAGGCCGTATTGAGATATGGCAAGGTCCGATCAGATACGTGCGGTATTGCACGGATCAGGATCAGACAGTTTGTACTACAGGCCGTATGGGTATATGGCAGGGTTCGATCAGATACGTGCGGTATTGCACGGATCAGGATCGAACGGATAATACTAGCCGGTTTTGGTTTAAGCCGGATCCTAGTATAGTACAGTGGAGATTTTGTCTCATTGCATTTGTATTTCGGTCGGAATACAAATGCGGGTGTGTATGCACAGTATCGGGGTTTTCCTGTGATTTATTACAGGACCAGTTTTCTGGAGTTGCCAGTTTGCTTTCCGTTTCGGCCAATTTCCTTTGTATCGTTCATTGGCCGAAGATTGGTGGAGGAGGGCTTATTTGCATTGTTGCAAATAAGTGGTTGTGGAGGGGTTCTTTGCTTATATTTGTATCATGATGGTTTCATGATGGAGCCCATCCTTTGACTCTTTCTTTTCCATCATGGCTTGACTTTGTAAACAATCATGGTTGTTGATGATTGTTGGTTGAGTGTTGGGATTGTTGCTGATGATGGGAGGTGATATGGTTGTTGAGTGAGGACTTTTCTTTGTGATCATTTTATTCCATATGATAACCATTCCTCTCTCTCTTTCTTGCATGATTGATATGGTCACCTCCCCCTTGACTTTTCCCTCTCTCCTTTTTCCATACATGGGCCGGCCACTATTGTAGGATGGGGGGGGCATTCATTTTTGGTGTGGCAATTTTTGGTTCTCTTCATGCTCCAAAAATCACACAAGAAGACTCTCCAAAATTCCAAGTTCTTTTTCCTCCACCACAAAGGCAATTCCACAACCCCAAAGTGAGACATGGTTCTTCATACATTCTACAGCAAACCTTGGGCACGTCGACTAGCCAGCTTCGTGCCCGAGTTGCCTTGGCATTGAGGTGGGAGCCCGTAAAAGAAGTAGGCGATGTGGTGCACTTCCGGCGACGAGGAGGAGACGGCACATTCCGCAGGAGATCGGGACTACGACGAGAAGACCGGAGGACTCGGATCTGTCGGTATATCTCTCTTCCCTTTCTTGTAGATAGCTAGGACTAGTTAGTGGTTCGATCCGGGTATTAGTGCGCGGCGGTTTGCTAAGTCCGCAAAATTAAAGTTTATCACCGCTTACGCATTTTGGCCGTCGGATTGACGGCCGGGGCGCCGCCGTGCACTTACAGTGGTATCAGAGCCTCGCCATTAACTTAGTCTAGCTTGGTTTAATGTGTTTGCATTTCCGATCGATCAAAAAGTTCCAAAACCGTGTTTTTCCAATCGACAGTTTTCTGTTGAAATTTTTTGGTCTCCAAAATTTTTTCAGGTTGTATAAAATTGATGTACTGGAGATTACAAGGATACTGTAGAAATTCGACAGGGTCAGTCGACAGTGGAGGCGCGGAACCGCGGCCAAAACCCCCTTTGGGCCGCGGTTCTGCCGCGCACTGTGCAGATCCCTGCACCAAATTTCTACAGTGTCTTTGTGGGCTTAAAATATGGGTTTTGGAATATTAATATTGGGCCCAGAATTTCTTGATCTGCTACAGTAGCGCTTGGGGCCCACTTATTATAATTTTGATTGATCGGATATTTTAAACACATTATTTCACAGTATTTACATTATATCTGCGACCGTGAATGTCACTTGATCGGTAAATCCTGTCTAACTGCTATAGCCCGGTTAGACGGATTTGCGAACGTGACTTTCACGTTGATGTTCTGTTTTTGCTGTGATATTGCGGATCGGTCGTGGGGGATAGCCTGGATGCAATGCTAGTACAGTTATGGTTGTATTATGTACATTTGATATTGCGGGGCGAGCGTCCGACATGTGGACTGCCGTCACTGCCTGATTGTATTATTATTTTGGGGCACGGCCAGGTTGCGGTCGATGTACCCGTTGTATGTATATTTTACTTTCTGTACTAGGATTACCCCGCGGAGGGGTGCATGGATAGCCGGGTTCTAGAGGGCAACAAGCCCGCATCTCATGGCATTGAGATGGAGGGGGCTTCACTCTAGGATTGGCGGGCTATTCGCCGCACTCGTAGGGGGTACAGGTTGACCCAGGAGGGGTGCCCAAGTTACCGGATTCCGTGAAGTGCTGGGTGGTCCATTCACGGTGCTGAAGGGGGCTGCCTCGCTTCAGGTTTTGGCGGGTAACTTGCCGCGCCCGTAGGGGTCTAGGATTTCATTGCACAGGCTATCCACACGACCAGGGGAACGTCGGGTTTCAGTAGTGGCTCTGTGAAACCCGGGGATCCCAGATATCTGTATTGTTTCTGTGATGCTGTACATTTCTGTGATGTTGCATTTCTTTCACGCCTTGAGCGAAATATAATATATTGGTATATATATTAGTAGATGTTGTATATGTTTTGCATCCGCGCTAGTCCAGTCCCCGCTCTGTCGTTAGTTAGCTAACCTAACGGGTAATGACGGGACCCAGTGGCGAATGCGGATGGCATATACGTACATCAGTATATTTTCGTTCTTTTTGGTGTGATCAATTGATGGGACTGCATTGATTCGGATCAATGCAAGTTAAAAACAAACCTAATCTGATGTTGTTGGAACACTTTTTCAAAAAGCTGTTATTGCGAGGACGTTCACTTTTGTTTTGCATCGTGGTATTCAGTTGGAATATCCTGCTCCTCAGTCGACGAGGCAAGGGCCGAGATCCTTTCACCGGGAGTGACCCCTTGGACAGAAGTTTGCGTCAGGGCATTAACTTCACTATAGCCGATTACTTTTGCTTTGCATCGCGGTATTCATTTGGAATATCCTGCACCCCATTCTACGGGGAAAGAGCCGAGATCCCTTCACCGGGAGTGACCTCTTTAGCAACGGTTTTCGTCACTATATTTTCAAAAAGCTATCCGTTCCTTCGACGATATCAAGTTCTTTACGTTAAAGGTTTTCGACAGAAACCATTCGTAGCCCTCCGTCGTTTCAGACGGGTAGCACGTAGTATTCATGCTATGTTTGTTGACCTTCGTCAAGGCATAGTGTATGGTAGCTGCTTGTTACCTTTCTGCTGCATAGATAGATGTGTTGGTTTGGGACAGTCGTATAGCCTTGTTGACCTTCGTCAAGGGCTTGTACGGGTGGATTCAAATTAACCTGGATAATGACGGGTAGAACTTGACATGTGACTTATGATTTGTTGACCTTCGCCAAGGTCATAAGAGCATGGGGCAGAAATCACATCGGGAGTTTCAAAAGAACTGAAACTTGCCAGATATGCGCATACCTTCTGGAGTGTGATACCGTGAGCGGATTCCGTCACGTTATCATGCGATGATAGTTGGATCCCGATTCCCACTGACGAGTTGGTTTACTCCTCGGGTGACCCCGACTAATTCTTCTTTCAGGTTTGGAGGAGAATTTGAGGTACAGTGGGAGGTTTCCAGATTAGATAAATTGGTAACCATTCTGATCTAGGTTAGAGTGCACGCTGAGTGTTTCTTTTCTCTCTCTCTTTGGCAGCGACCATTGACCCGACCCTAAGACTATGACTCAGTGACCAAGTTGACCGAACCTTCTTAACACTGGCTTTTGGATTGTCAGAGTTGCAAACCTCATTGCCACTCCTACTTTTACCCTTTTCTCCAGGACACCCCGTATTGCTACGAACGTCCACTTCCATTGGACAAAACCATCGTATGGTTAGATACGAACTTGAAAGAATTTATTCGAGGATGGTTTCAGGTTCTGGAGAAAACGGATAGGATTATTCAGTTGTCTTTTCCTTTTACCTTCTCTCAAGTTGTGAGTACTCCTTGGTTTAGGAGATAGTACACCTATTACGCAAATTGGATAGTCTTCTTCCAAACCTTAGGCTGGTGCCGACCGGTAGGGAATGAAGAAAACCAATTAGCATAACGATGGTGTGCAGAAGGTATTAAGCTAAGACAAAGCAAGGGATTAGTAAGAGGGCAACGTAAATTGCGACTGATATTCACGACCAAACCAAGTATTCCTTCGCCAATTCTAAATCACCTTTGTATTTCTCCAGGACACTCCGTATCACTACGAAGATCCACAGTTTATTGGATACTCCATCGTATGGTTATATACGAACTCGAAAGGAACTTGTTCCAGTTCGGGGATGGATTCTGGTCCAGGAGAAATAGGAATAAGGTTTATTCGGTTGTATTTTATCTTCACCCTCTCTCTCATTGCGAGTGTTCCTAGGATTGGGACAGTACACCCATTATGCTTATTGGATAGTCTTCTTCCAAACCATAGGCTGGTGCCGAACGGTAGGGAAGGAAGAAAACCATTTGGCCTAAAGGGGTATACAGAAGGTAAAGACTAAAGGCATATGAAGGGATTTGGAGAGGTGGCAAAGAATTATACGGTTACAGTCGTGAATCTGGAAGAGGCATTACTAGGAATACCGGGATACCCTATCGAAACATTTCAATGTTTCAGTTTCACTGTGTAATGTTAAAAGAAAACTGATTTCCCGATTAGATACTTACTCCTGGGTATGTATTTACCAAGTATGATTCTCACATCTGTATGGTTTTACAGATGTTGAGTGGGAGTAAGTTATTGGGAATTGGGTGATCATCCTCATTATATCGGGATTCGTTGTAATCGGTGACATTTGAGGAAATCACCTGGGCTGTTTGCCGGTCGGCAAATATTTGGTTTTGAATATCCGTTGTTATGCACCAATTTCAAATCGATATATCTGTACGTCTATTTTCATAGAGTGAGATATACCCTTTTGAAATTATGTCTACGGCATTTACCTATATCAGTGGATGGTTAGGTAAGGAGTATTAAACAGCGGTGTAATTCTTCTTAACCATAAGTACAGTTTTCAACCTACGACACAGAGTGAATGAGTTATCAGACTCAAGGGACTTATACAGAGTATTGTATGTTGTCCAGGGTCCATCAGGACAGCGGGGTTGGTCCTCGTACTATATTCGGTTTACTTATGACTTCTCTAGTTTTTAGACAGGTGTTTCGTGGAAATACAGGGTCCGAATTTTGAGAAGTTATAGGTATTTGAATAGAGTAGAGAACCAGGTGAAGCAAGTATCGGGATTCTTCAAAGAAATCGAAGATGTAGATATTTGCGTATGGTATTCAGTTCATAGTAATGATAAAGAGATCTTGCTTCTCTTTCAGGTTACTCATAATTGGAAGCATTCCTAAGTTGAGTAACGCTGATCGGCCTCTCTCCATTTAGTTGACATGCACTGGAGACAGCTGCATGATTTGGATCTGGCTCAATTAAATCAGTGTCTCTGTTTCTATATTGGATATAGAACAGTTTATATCTTAACGATGTTAAGGTACGAGGAGTTGTCCTGCTTATGATTAAAACCAGACACTGGACAACTCAAGGCACGTTTCTGTAATGGCTGTTTGTGGGTTGACCCAGGCTATGACGAGGGTTGACTTTCTACCATTTGGATGAACAATAGCAATATTGTTCTAGACTCGCCACAGTTTTATTAAAAATGGATTTTTTTTCAGAAAACAGCAGTGGGAGTATGGTAGAACTGGAAGTGATTCCAGAACCACAAACGATTACTGAAGATTTGATAAGGAACCTAAAGATTCAATCTGGATTGACATTCCATTGGCCACTCCGCAGATACGGTGGGTAACTTCAGGCACCCGAGAGGTACTCCGGTAGCCTCAAGGACGGTGACAGAGAAGTTCTTGTTTACCCACAATTACCATTGCTGTTGTTCCAGGCTGCGAGACCCGGCGGGAGGATGAGTATAGCGTCGTTCTAAACTAGTTTTAGAAGTGTACGTCTATATGACTCTGCCAGAGGGTTGTCGTAGTCAGTGGGAGCAGCGGAAGCATTGGTGGACAGGTAGCTTATGCCTATTTATAGACTAAAGCAGATGTAGCGGAGATAGATCATCTATTTCTGACGTGACAGTCATGGGTTTGACTTCATCAGAATAGGGGATGGATCTGTTGAGAAGGTAGTAGAGTGTGATATCCTGGTATTTGGATGACATACACAGAGTAGGAAAAGAAACTCCTATACTACGATCGGTTATACTTTGGTTGTCACACAGTAGTTTCTCCACAAGGGACTTAGATATTATATCAGACATACTGGTTACTAGATCTATGATTTTAGATCTAGATTTGGGTTGTTTCCCAATCAGGGTACTTAGACAGCATTCTAAGAGTATTTAGAATGGACGACTCCTGGCACGGTGGTGTACCTGCAGGTGACAGAGTCACCCTCTCTAAAGTTGTCTTATAGACTAAAGGGGAGAGGGATGTGCATGATTGGCAGATCACTTGCTTGGGCAATTGAGTCAATCATGAGATGTCAAGTACCACACCAGATGTTGTTCTTGCACTAGATGCAATAAGTTGACATTGATCCAATCCAGGAGAAACAGTCGGAAGCAGTTTTAGAACATAAGTGGATGTTCTAGGGATATGATAACGACAGCCTCATGCAGGAGACAGTTATCATTCCAGGCTTCCAAGGTGACCTGGACGACAAGGAGGTTGTCAGAGTTATAGTTTTCCCTCCGATGAGAGGCAGTATTTTGGACAGGTGATCCAAGGCAATACTGAGGGTGGCATGGCGCAGGATACTGATTAAGTTCAGTTGACGATACAATCTAAGAAGTTTGGATTTGGAGTTCATTTATGAGCTAGGTCCCATCAGACATCCAGACACATTCTAAGACAGGTATTGCTCTTTTCGGGAGATGGGTTTCTCCGCGAACTTGAGATATAGAGAGACATAGAAAGAGACAACAAAGCGGATCCACTCACTAAGGCTATTCCTCGAACGCAATAGTTTCGCAAACGAGCTTTGTGAGACTGACTAGTAGAGGAGTTGGGTGTTCGGTATCACACGGGCTGTGAGTATGCGACATCGCAATAATTAGCCTTGAGTGCAAGTGGGAGATTGTTGGAGATAGTGCCCTTAGAGTCAATTATTAGGTCACAAGTACGTGATTGCAATGATTGATGAAGGACCTATCCCGGTAGGACAGTCTTACTCGAGATGATAGTATGCTATCTGGTTTACCTTTATCATCGTGTACTGTTTTAGGTGACCTGACAAGTTGCTATTACACGTTGATAGAGCCCCTAGGATTCTTGCTTGACCACCAGCAGTATGAGGGCGATCATATAAGTGGGAGCTGGGGTCTATAAGCATATCCTTAAATGGTCCCTAGTCGTGTGAGTTTCGAGACAGGGCATCGATACTCCAGAGTAGACTAGTGTGTACAGTCGAGACCCCGACGAGGGGCGGTGGCCGGTCTCACAAGCCACTGGTGTCAGTTGGATCACCTAAGATGTATACAGGTGCTCATTGGGTTATGAGTACACCGGACAGGACTCGCCGGGAACATGCTAGTTGGTCATATACCAGACGTCAGATGGCAGTTCCCTGGTGACATGTGTGCAGGTTAGTTCATCGACCTGGGGATCGTCATTTGTCTCGTGTGAGTTCCCACTGTACTTTGATTACTACCCTACCATGGCTCAAAGGAGTCGTGCAAACAGGTTTTAGTTGGGTACAGTTCCGAGCCACATGGAGGCAGTGAGCGTATCTTCAGGGGTTCGTCTCTCCCGGTATTGGGGGTGAGGTCGTGCTGTGTCTAGGAGAGCCATTACACAAAGTCCTTTGCCAAGGCAAGGAGATTTACTGGTAGGTATTCCAGTAGTATCTCAGGGTGTTCTGGGCTACACTCCGACTCGACTTGTACCGCTTTTGGGGGTCTGACTTTTACCAACCCCCTAGGCCCGCCATGCGATACTCATAGACGAACGGACCGGACTGTACGGATATTGTCACTGACAGGCTCAGTAGGGTTGTCAGGCTGAGTTCGCTCACAGACGTCCCTTTTAGTCAATACCTGGTAGCCCGTTACGTATTGGCTTATACCTCTGACGTGCTAGTGGTTAAATCCACAACCAAGGTGTTGACGAGTCTTTAGAGTCCCCCACATTCAGTTACTCAGCTTTCGGGCGAAAGGTTGTAGAGGCCGTATGGAGATATGGCAAGGTCCGATCAGATACGTGTAGTATTGCACGGATCAGGATCGGACAGTTTGTACTACAGGCCGTATGGGTATATGGCAGGGTTCGATCAGATACGTGCGGTATTGCACGGATCAGGATCGAACGGATAATACTAGCCGGTTTTGGTTTAAGCCGGATCCTAGTATAGTACAGTGGAGATTTTGTCTCATTGCATTTGTATTTCGGTCGGAATACAAATGCGGGTGTGTATGCACAGTATCGGGGTTTTCCTGTGATTTATTACAGGACCAGTTTTCTGGAGTTGCCAGTTTGCTTTCCGTTTCGGCCAATTTCCTTTGTATCGTTCATTGGCCGAAGATTGGTGGAGGAGGGCTTATTTGCATTGTTGCAAATAAGTGGTTGTGGAGGGGTTCTTTGCTTATATTTGTATCATGATGGTTTCATGATGGAGCCCATCCTTTGACTCTTTCTTTTCCATCATGGCTTGACTTTGTAAACAATCATGGTTGTTGATGATTGTTGGTTGAGTGTTGGGATTGTTCTTGATGATGGGAGGTGATATGGTTGTTGAGTGAGGACTTTTCTTTGTGATCATTTTATTCCATATGATAACCATTCCTCTCTCTCTCTCTCTCTCTCTTGCATGATTGATATGGTCACCTCCCCCTTGACTTTTCCCTCTCTCCTTTTTCCATACATGGGCCGGCCACTATTGTAGGATGGGGGGGCATTCATTTTTGGTGTGGCAATTTTTGGTTCTCTTCATGCTCCAAAAATCACACAAGAAGACTCTCCAAAATTCCAAGTTCTTTTTCCTCCACCACAAAGGCAATTCCACAACCCCAAAGTGAGACATGGTTCTTCACACATTCTACAGCAAACCTTGGGCACGTCGACTAGCCAGCTTCGTGCCCGAGTTGCCTCGGCATTGGGTGGGAGCCCGTAAAAGAAGTAGGCGATGTGGTGCACTTCCGGCGACGAGGAGGAGACGGCACATTCCGCAGGAGATCGGGACGACGACGAGAAGACCGGAAGACTCGGATCTGTCGGTATATCTCTCTTCCCTTTCTTGTAGATAGCTAGGACTAGTTAGTGGTTCGATCCGGGTATTAGTGCGCGGCGGTTTGCTAAGTCCGCAAAATTAAAGTTTATCACCGCTTCCGCATTTTGGCCGTCGGATTGACGGCCGGGGCGCCGCCGTGCACTTACAGCAGCCCCCTCCAGCAAAGTGAATGGACCACCCAGCACTTCACGGAATCCGGTAATCTTGGACACCCCTCCTTGGGTCAACCTGTACCCCCTACGAGTGCGGTGAATAGTCTGCCAATTCTAGAGTGAGGCCCCTCTGCCTCTCAAAGCCATGAGATGCGGACCCGTTGCCCTCCAGAACCCGGCTATCTGTGCACTCCGTCGCGGGGCAAAACCTAGTACAGTAATGAAAAATAGTACAACAGGTACATCGACCGCAACCTGGTCGTGCCCCAAAAGAATATTATACAACAGGCAGTGACGGCAGTCCACATGTTGGACGCTCGCCCTGCAATATCAAATGTACAAATAAACTCAAACTGCACTACCATTGCACACTGCTATCCACCATGACAAATCTGCAACATCACAGTACAACACAAAACATCAACGCGAATGTCACATTCGCAAACCCGTCTAAAAGAACTATAGCAATCAGACGCGGTTTACCGATCAAATGATATTCCCGGTCGGAGATATAATGTAAGCACTGTAAACTAACGTGTTTAAATTTCGATCGACTAAATATCATAAAGTGGGCCCCACGAACATCTGTTGAACAGTAACAAAATCTGGGCCCAAAAGATATATACAAAAAACCCCAATTTCCAGAGAAGAATACACTGTGCAAGTTTGGGGGCATGATCACACAGAATGGCCGCGGATGCACGGCCAAACCATAGGTTTGGCCGCGATTCCGCGGCAGTATTGTCGATTCATGAGCCCAAATTTGTACGGTGTTCTTATAAAACCCTGCACAGTTTTCTGAGATATGTAGAATAATTTTAGGACATCATTTAAAATCGACAGAAACTGTGAAGCTTGAAAATTGTGTTTTTCGATATCCGGTTCGATCGATGTTTTAAACGCGTTAGCACAAGTTAGTATAGCAAAATGGTGAGGCTCTGATACCACTGTAAGTCTACGGTAGCGCCCCGGCCGTCTACAGACGCCAAATGCGGAACAAAAACTTTTTAACTGGCGCTATCGTATACTTTAACCCGGATCTGCCATTATTGCTAAACTAACAAACTGTAAAGAGTGTAGAAAGGTTATACCGAACGATCCGAGTCCTTCGTTCTTCAACCATCATCCTACGCTCCGTTGCGGCTGCTTCGATCTCGTCGATCTCCGATCTGCTCGTCCAGGTGGCACCACGTCAACGATTCTTTAAACGGGCTCCCGCCTCTGACTCGAGGCAACTCGGTCGTCAAGTTTGCTAAAAGAGACGACCAAGAATGATGTAGAGAATGAGTAGAAGACTTTGTCTCACTTCGTCCAAAACCGTGGACGATCAGTTAATGAAGTTGCCACTCGAATCGAGTGATGGAATGAAACGAGATATGAAATTTCCATATACCCAAAACCATAGTCTTTTCTCTCAAGAATGAAATTAATCTCTCTCTCTCTCACAATGGTGGCCGGCCACTATAAAAGGAGGTGGAGGGTGAGTGTAGGAGAGGGGGTGACCATAAGAGAAAAGATCATGAAGAAATATCCTTAAGTAAACAAGAAGCATTAAAGCTTAAAGCATGAGTCATTAGAACACATCATCAAGTCTTTAATGCACCAATTAATGTCAAGATGACTCATTAGCCACCTCACCACTTCTAGAACCTTCTAGAAGCATCCACACTCATCTTAAGAAAAGACAAATCCGTCTTTAACCGAATGTTAAAAGACGGCTGATAGAAAACTGGAAACTGGCAACTTCCAAAAGTGATCCCGAAACGAATTTCAGGATAACCCCGTAACTGTATAAATATACCCGCATTTGTATTATGACCGAATACAAATGCAACTGAGACAAAAATATTATATCTACTCAATATAATACTCGGATCCGGCTTAAACCAAAGCCGACCAGTATCATCTGCCCGAAAAATAACACGTGCGTAAACGCACGTGCATTTTCCGAACCCTGCCATAAAACCATACGGCCTCTACAACGTTTCGCCCGAACTTGGGAAACTGTCTGTGGGGAACTCTAATGACTCGTCAGTACCCTGGCAGTGGGTTTAACCACAAACCGTCAGCGGCACTAGCTATGCGTAACGGCTGCCCATGGACTGACCTCAAGGGAGGCCGATGAGCGAACTTATCCGGAAACCCTACTGAGCCTAACAGTGACAATGTATATACAGTCCGGTCCGTTCGTCTATGAGTGTCGCATATCTGCCTAGGGGGCTAGTAACGTCAGACCCCCAATAGCATTATAAGTCGTGTCGGAGTGTAGCCCAATAACACCCTGAGATACTACTGGAGTACCTACCAGTAAATCTCCTGCCACGGCCGTGGGCTTTGTGTAATGGCTCTCCTAGACACAGCACGATCTCGCCCCCAATACCGGGAGAGACGAATCCCCTGCCGATCTTCTCACGTGCCTCCATGTGGCTCGGGACTGTACCCAAAAACTACCTGTTTGCACGACTCCTTTGAGCCGTGGTAGGGTAGAAATCAAAGCACAGTGGGAACTCACACGAGACAAATGACGACCTCAGGTCGATGAACTAACCTGTACACATGTCACCAGGGAACTGCTATCTGACGATATGTATAATACCAACTAGCAGATTCCCGGCGAGTCCTGTCCGGTGTACTCATAACCCAATGAGCACCTGTATACATCTTAGGTGATCCAACTGACACCAGTGGCTTGTGAGACCGGCCACCGCCCCTCGTCGGGGTCTCGACTGTATACACTAGTCTACTCCGGAGTATCGATGCCCTGTCTCGAAACTCCCATGACTAGGGACCACAATTAAGGATATGCATATAAACCACCCAACTCTCACGTATATGATCGCCACAATTAAGGATATGCAATCTTCCGTCGAGAATGTGATGAAGATCATTATCTCTCAAAATGAGAACATCAAATCGATGGAAGAACAAATTGCACAACTAAAAGCCGAAATGTGTGCAAGAGAGAAAGGGAAACTTCCAGCTCAACCTTTACCCAATCCTGGCTATTCACATCATGTGGATGCAATCACGTTGAGATCTGAAAGAGTGCTTGACAATCACCTTGGGGAAGAGTTTGATGATACTGATAAATCAATCAATAACACCCCGGCTGAGACCTTTCCTCACACACACACTTCTAGTTCTGACCCCAGTTCTTCTACCCCACCACCTTCTTGCGAGCCTATTCTTCGTTTCCCAAAAGGCCCGCCACTTCAGCCCACCTCTTTTACTCCTCCACAGACGATCCCCACTTCTATTTTGGGATCGGGTCCACACACACTTCCTTCTCCTATGATGGACCCAGCGCTTATTGCTAAAGCACCTTATCCTAATCGGTTAAGGGCTAATACATCGAGTCCACATATGGAGAAGATCATGGACATTTTTAAGCAAGTTAACATCAACATCCCTCTCCTATATGCTATCCAACAAGTTTCGTCCTATGCGAAAACTCTTAAGAACTTGTGCACGAGGAAGAGGAGGACTCAAGTGCCCAAGAAGATTTTTATGGAAAAGACAGTAGACACAGCTTTCCCCTAACAATTACCGAGGAAACGTAAGGATCCTGGATATCCTACTATTTCCATTTCTATTGGGGAGAAACACATCAACCGTGCTCTACTAGACTTTGGCGCTAGTGTTAACTTGCTTCCATACTCAGTTTATGAGCAACTAGGTATCGGAGAGTTGAAGCCAACCCATTGAACTCTCCAGATGGCTGACCGATCAATCACTAAACCTAGGGGTGAACTGGAGGATGTGTTAATAAAAATCGGGGAATTTATATTCCCTGTGGACTTTATTGTAATTGATACACAGCCTGTAGCGAACCCACAGAATCAAATTCCGGTGATTTTAGGTCGCCCCTTTTTGGCCACTTCCAATGCAATAATCAACTGTCGTAATGGTTCTATGACCCTATCCTTCCGGAATAGGTCAATTGACCTGAACATTTACAAGTTGGAAAGTGTACCCTCCGAACCTACTGCTCAGGTCTGTTCTGTCGACTTAATGGATATCGACAGCAGCGAATTTGATGATCCTCCTGATATTGATCTAGACTCTTTTCATACATTATTGTTTGACCCAACTATGTATCATACACATACGGACTCTTCCACTGAGATGTCCGGGTCAACAAGTAACACTGATTATGAACTGCTTTTAGAGTCTGAAGATCACCCCGTACTTTGTGATGACATTATTCATCGGGGTATTGATGGAACTTTTGAGGAGATCTTCGCTGATGAACTCGCATTTTTGAATGACACGGGTGTTGAGATGAATCATCTCCCAATCAATGAAATTGAACCTCCACCCCTTCTTCTGACTTGTAAAAAGAATGCGAGCAATCCATCATATACACTGCATCATCTCTCCAAAACGAGACGCACACACATTCTATTCCACCACTTAACCTTTCCCCACTTCTTCTTCCACCAACCAGAGCACTGCATTGATAAAATTTTTGAATGGTTGGTGTTAACATTCGGTCTTTGCAAAGCTTGGCATCGACCAATGATTTTTGACCCCCTCATATGATTTTCAAAAGATTAACATTGCATAACTCAAGTTTGGGGGGGGGGGCAATTTTTCTGGCTCTTGAAAAGAAAATTTTTACAAAATGATGAGCCAAAAATAAGTTTTGGGGAGGTTCTTCACTTAAATATTTTGCCCCCACTAATAAATTCCTCCCAAGTTTACAGGTTTTTCGAGATTTAGCAGATGGCAACAGTGAGGACACTGTTGAAAACAAGTTTGGGGGAGGTTTGTGCTTATTTTCGCATCATTTGCATTATACTTTGCATAAGCACAAAACATTTTTTGAAAACCTATAAAAATTTAAAAATTTTCAAAAAGGTAAAAACATTTTTTTGTACATAAATAAGATAATAAAAGTTTAGATAGTGAAAAATTATATCCATGAGATTAGAAAAAATTTAAGAAAACCAAGAAAATTAGAAGTTTGCTTATACGAACTAGTATTAAGTAGTTATGAGCCGTTGTCCCAAGGGTTAGTAAGATGAAAGACGTCACTAATTTGAGGATAAAAATAAGTCTGAAAAATAGTTTCTATTCTGGAAGCCAAACATTTTGAACGTTGATACCCTGCTATTCGCACTTACACACGTCTTAAAGCCTGGGATAGTAGAGGATATCTTGAAATGCTCTTGTCTTAAAGCCAAAAGTATGAAGGAAATAAAAAAAAATGAATGAAGAAAATATAAAGTGGTAAGAAAAATGGACACTAGTTTTGTTATCACCAAGGGCAATAAAAAAATATATAGCGAAGGTGCTACTTCACCTAGTGCCCTAAGGCCAACTGGTCTGGGAGTCACTGCTATGCCTGAGGTGGTGCAAGACGAGGAAAATACACCAAATAAGCAAGCACATGAGTAATCGGTCGGTTATTACCTCAAGAAGTATTAACGGTCGCATGAAAGTGTGTGAGCACATCTAAATATTCATTAATTAGAAAGTACTGAGGCTGATGGGCAAGAGTATGATAGCTTGAATTGAATTCTCCGGGTGTAGGGATGTCCTTTACACACACGCAGGGTTATATGATCGATGTTTGGAATAAAGATAGGAATGAAGAATAAGACGATGTTTTATTGAGGGAGGACGTGATTTCTAACATCTTTTCATGACCATTAAGATAGGGTTCATGACAACCGAAAAGCTAGCTTAGTTGGAAACCCTAATTTTCAAAGTCTTTCTTTTACAATTCTTTTCTTTAAATGTAATATTCATGATCTTCCTTTTATTATAGGATTTTGTGGGTGCAATCCGCTGAAAACCTTCAGGAGACAACACTCCTCCTACTAGGGACACCTAGAGGTTTAAAGGCTTGTTGCACATGCTCAGTGCAATCGTGTTGCCTACGAAAGTGTGTTAGTTAGTTTTTCTCTTTCTTTATTTTCTCCTTCTGTTTTTAATAAAACAGTTCACTCGAGACAATCTAAAATAAGTTTGGGGGAATTTGATCAGTCGAAAATACTGCATTTTTAACACGGCAATTTCCCTATCTATTGCACTCATCTAGAAGTGTTCGGTATTCATATTGCACATATTAGCAAAATAGTCATGAAATACCAGATTGCATGTGTTATAATTTAAAACCGGCATTTCTAGGGAAATTGACTGTATATTATGGCATCGCATCATCTCTATATTGCGCAACACTTGTCTTGAGAAATTATGTAGGAAATTGCAGGAACAAAGCCAAAAGAAGCTGATCAAAAATACGCCAACTCAAAGGTTAAAGATCTGGTAGCAATACAGAAGGCCAAATAAAATTCAAAATATCAGGAAAAGGCCCAAACATCAGCCCAAACCAGCAGAGGAAAGACCAAGCCCTGAAGCTTCCAAACCGCCGCGGTTCCACGGCGAGAGCACGCTTGCGCCGCGGTTCCGCGGCGGCTTGATGGCTTCAGATGCCCAAAATTCTTACACGTGTCTCAGCTAACGGCCCAAGCTTCCAGAACATTGTAGAAACACCACGTGGCACATCTAGAAGGCTCGGCTTAACAAACTTCATCTAGAAGCTTCTCCTCAACAAACTTTTGGAGGGAAATTCAAATCTCCTCTAACTAACTTTTGGAGGGAAATTCAAATCCTAGTTCTAGGGTTTGGAGGTCTATAAATAGGAGCCTAGACCTAGGGTTAAACTTCTTCCATCTTCCATAATCTTTAGTCTTCTTCAATCTTTAGTAGTTCAATTCTTCATCTTCTTCCACAAGTCTAGTGACAAGACTTGTGCGAAACCCTAACCCTAATTCCACTCCAAATTCAAGATCCCGAGTACCAAATCAAGCAAGAAGCCCTTCAACCTTTTAGGAGCGGAGCCGATCTCCAATCGAGCAAGTGATCCAAGCCGATCCGCGACTCACGGAGCCGAGCGAAGCCAAATCGACGATTGAGTTCTTCCTCTTGTAGTTCTTGAGCGATTGTAATGAAATTGTTGATATAAATAAAAGGTGAAATTCTTTTATCTTGTTTTCTTTAAATTCTTGCATCATGATTCGATCTCAATTTGTAATTGTAGTTCTTGTTGTGATGTTTGAGTAAAACTCCGCTCGTAAAGGAGTCGAGAAGATCAATAGAATAATGATGTAACAAATATTAATACGATTCTTAAGTCCTACGAGTTTTGTAAACCCTAGAAAGTTCAAGAATCGATGACCTAGTTTCGTTGCGATACTTCCTTGATTGTTATCGCTCGAAATTAGGGATCTACGATCGTTTCTTGAATTTACTAGAGGCTAGAATGTGAATGATGTCGACGAAGGAACAAGGGATAAAGGATGAAACCCTAGTTTCACTAGAAATCCTTAATTCGCGTTGATCATCATCGATCTAGTATCAATTCATCGAAGGATAAGAATACGACATCTTGAGATTACATCACATCTATAGATCCGATCGATTCCTACGAGCCTCATTTAGATTTTTGATATTTGGTTGGAAAAATCATCAAACTCTCAATTCTTGATTCTATCTTTTTCTTGTTATTAGATCTATATTTTCTAATTCTTGAACTTCAACTATAAATCATGAATTGTTTTGTTTTCTTTTCTTTAAAGTTTCGACTCATCTAATTCAAAAGAAGAACGATTACCCTTTCCCTGTGGACGATCCACACTCGCTAACGATCTACATCCGACACCGTAGTTGATTGCGGTCAAATAATTTTTGGTTGTGATTTCTTTACAATTTTCATATTACACAATCCGAAATCATTTTCAATCAAATGGCGCCGTTGCCGGGGACCATTTGATTTGATTTACACAAACAAGAATTTCTATTCAATCATAACTCGAAGGAATTTATTCGAGGATGGTTTCCGGTTCTGGAAAAAACGAATAGGACTATTCGGTTGTCTTTTCCTTTTACCTTCTCTCAGGTTGCAAGTGCTCCTTGGATTAGGACAGTACACCTATTACGCTTATTGGATAGTCTTCTTCCAAACCATAGGCAGGTGCCGACCGGTAGGGAATGAAGAAAACCATTTATCCTAAAAGGTGTACAGAAGGTATTAAGTAAAGACATATCAAGGGATTAGTAAGAGGGCAAAGTAAACCGCGACTGCTATTCACGACCAAAACCAAGTATTTCATCGCCACTCCTATATCTCCTTTGTATTTCTTCAGAACACTCCGTATCACTACGAAGATCCACAGTTTATTGGATACTCTATCATATGGTTATATACGAACTCGAAGGAACTTGTTCCAGTTCGGGGATGGATTCTGGTTCAAGAGAAATAGGAATAAGGTTTATTCGGTTGTCTTTTATCTTCACCTTCTCTCACGTTGCGAGTGCTCCTAGGATTAGGAAAGTACACCCATTATGCTTATTGGATAGTCTTCTTCCAAACCATAGGCTGGTGCCGAACGGTAGGGAAGGAAGAAAACCATTTGGCCTAAAGGGGTGTACAGAAGGTAATGAATAAAAACATATAAAGGGATTTGGAGAGATGGCAAAGAAATATACGGTTACAGTTGTGAATCTGATAATGGAAGAGGCATTACTAGGAATACCCGGATACCCCTTCGAAACATTTCCATGTTTCAGTATCACTGTGTATTGTTAAAAGAAAACTGATTTCCCAATTAATCCTTGCTCCAGGGTATGTATTTACCAGGTATGATTCTCACATCTGTATGGTTTTACAGATGATGAGTGGGAGTAAGTTATTGGGAATTAGGTGATTGTCCTCATTATATCGGGATTCGTTGTAATTGGTGATATTTGAGGAAATCGCCTGGGATGTTTGCCGGACGACGAATATTTGGTTTTGAATATCCGTTGTTATGCACCAATTTCAAATTGATATATCTGTACGTTTATTTTTATAAAGTGAGATATAACTTTTTGAAATTATGTCTATGACATTTACCTATATCAGTGGATGGTTAGGTAAGGAGCATTAAACAGCGGTGTAATTCTTCTTAACCATAAGTACAGTTTTCAACCTACGACACACAGGGAATGAGTTATTAGACTCAAGGGACTTATACAGAGTATTGTATGTTGTCCAGTGTTCATGAGAACATAGGGGTTGGTACTCGTACTATATTCGGTTTACTTATGACTTCTCTAGTTTTTAGACAAGTGTTTCGTAGAAACACAAGGTCTGAGTTTTGAGAAGTTATAGGTATATGAATAAAGTAGAGAACCAGGTATTGCAAGTATTAGGATTCTTCAAGGTGATCGAAGATGTAGATACTTGTGTATGGTATTCAGTTGATAGTAATGATTAAAAGAGCTTGCTTCTCTTTCACGTTACTCATATTTGGAAGCATTCCTAAGTTGAGTAATGCTGATCGGCCTTCTTCCATTTAGTTGACATGCACTGGAGACAGCTGCATGATTTGAATCTGGTTCCAATTAAATCAGTGCTTCTGTTTCTATATTGGATATAAAATAGTTCATATCTTAACGATGTTAAGGTACGGAGAGTTGTCCGGCTTATGCTTAAAACCAGACTCTGGATAACTCAAGGCACGTTTCTGTAATGGCAGTTTGTGGGTTGACCCAGGCTATGACAAGGGTTGATTTTCTACCATCTGGAAGATCAATTGTGATATTGTTCTAAACTCGCCACAGTTTTAATAAAAATGGATTTTTTCAGAAAACAGAAGTGGGAGTATGGTAGAACTGGAAGTGATTCCAGAACCACAAACGATTACTGAAAATTTGATAAGAACCTAAAGATTCAATCTGGTTTGACATTTCATTGGCCACTCCGCAGATATGGTGGGTAACCTCAGGCACCCGAGAGCTACTCCGGTAGCCTCAAGGAAGGTGACAGGGAGGTTCTTGTTTACCCAGACTTGCCATTGCTGTTGTTCCAGGCTATGGGACCCAGAAGGAGGATGAGTATAGCGTCGTTCTAAACTAGCTTTAGAAGAGTACGTGTAGATGATTCTGCCAGAGGGTTGTCGTAATCAGTGGGAGCAGCGGAAGCATATTGGACAAGTGGCTTATGTCTATTTATAGACTAAAGCAGATATAGTGGAGATAGATCATCTATTTCTGATGTGACTGTCATAGGTTTGACTTCGTCAGAATAGGGGATGGATCTGTTAAGAAGGTAGTAGGGTGTGATATTCTGGTATTTGGATGACATACACAGAGTGGGAAGTGAAATTCCTATACTACAATCGGTTTTACTGTGGTTGTCACACAGTGGTTTCTCCACATAGGATATGGATATTATATCAGATATTCTGGTTACTAGATCTATGGTTTTAGATCTAGATTTGGGTAGTTTCCCAATCTGGGTACTTTGACAGCATTCTAAAAGTGTTTTAGAATGGACGACTCCTGGCACGGTAGTGTACCTGCAGGTGATGGAGTCACCCTCTCTAAAGGTGTCTTACAGACTAAAGTGGAGAGAGATGTGCATGATTGGCAGATCACTTAATTAGGCAATTGAGTCAATCATGAGATGTCAAGTACCACACCAGATGATGTTTTTGCACTAGATGCGATAAGTTGATATTGTTCCAATCCTGGAGAAACGATCGGAAGCAGTTTTAGAACATAAGTGGATGTTCTAGGGATATGATAACAACTGCCTCTTTCGGGAGACAGTTATCATTCCAGGTTTCCAAGGTGACCTGGATGACAGAGCGACTGTCAGAGTTATAGTTTTCCCTTTGACGAGGGGCAGTATCTTAGACAGGTGGTCCAAGCGGATATTGAGGGAGGCATGGCGCATGATACTAATTGGTTTCAGCTGACGACACAGTCTAAGAAGTTTGTATTTGGAGTTCATTTATGAATTAGGTCCCATCAGATATCCAGACATATTCTAAGACAGGTATTGCTCATTTCGGGAGATGGCTTTCTCCACGAACTTGTGATAAAGAGAGACATAGAAAGAAACATCAGGGCGGATCCACTAGCTGAGGCTATTCCTCGAACGCAATAGTTTCACAAACGGGCTTTGTGAGACTGATCAGTAGAGAAGTTGGGTGTTCGGTATCACACGGGCTGTGAGTATGCGACATCGTAATAATTAGCCTTGAGTGCAAGTGGGAGATTGTTGGATATAGTGCCCTCAGAGTCAATTATTAGATCACAGGCACGTGATTGCAATGATTGAGCGAGGACCTATGCCGGTAGGACAGTCTTACTCGAGATGATAGTATGCTATCTGGTTTATCTTTATCATCGTGTACTGCTAAAGGTGACCTTACAGGTCACTATTGTATGTTGATAGAGCCCTTAGGATTCTTGCTTGACGGCCAGCAGTATGATGGTGATCATATACGTGGGAGCTGGGGTCTATAAGCACATCCTTAAATTGGTCCCTAGTCGTGGGAGTTTCGAGACAGGGCATCGATACTCTGGAGTAAACTAGTGTATACAGTCGAGACCCCAACGAGGGCCGGTGGCCGGTCTCACAAGCCACTGGTGTTAGTTGGTCACCTAAGATGTATACAGGTGCTCATTGGGTTATGAGTACACCGGACAGGACTCGCCGGGAATATGCTAGTTGGTCTTATACCTGACGTCAGACAGCAGTTCCCTGGTGACATGTATACAGGTTAGTTCATCGACCTGAGATCGTCATTTGTCTCGTGTGAGTTCCCACTGTACTTTGATTACTACCCTACCATGGCTCAAAGGAGTCGTGCAAACAGGTTTTAGTTGGGTACAGTCCCGAGCCACATGGAGGCAGTGAGCGGATCGGCAGGGGTTCGTCTCTCTCGGTATTGGGGGTGAGGTCGCGCTGTGTCTAGGAGAGCCATTACACAAAGCCCTCGGCCGAGGCAGGAGATTTACTGGTAGGTATTCCAGTAGTATCTCAGGGTGTTATGGGCTACACTCCGACACAACTTGTACCGCTTTTGGGGGTCTGACTTTTACCAACCCCTAAGCCCGCCATGCGATACTCATAGACGAACGGACCAGACTATACGGATATTGTCACTGACAGGCTCAGTAGGGTGTCAGGATGAGTTCGCTCATCGACCTCCCTTTTGGTCAATACTTGGTAGCCCGTTATGTACGGCTAATACCTTTGACGTGCTAGTGGTTAAATCCACAACCAAAGTATTGACGTGTCTTTAGAGTCCCCCACAGACAGTTTCTCAAGTTTCGGGCGAAACGTTGTAGAGGCCGTATGATATATGGCAGGGTTCGATCTTATACGTACGGTATTGCACAGATCATGATCGGACGGATCATACTAGTGGGCTTTGGTTTAAGTCGGATCCTAGTATTAGATTTGTTGGATTACTTTAGTCTCATCGCATTCGCATTCAGTCGGAATGCGGATGCAGGTATGTATATACAGGTGATGGGTATCCTTGTGATCCGTCACGAGTTTACTTTAGATGTTGCCGGATCTTTTTATTGTTGCAAATATTTGGATTAATGTTTGTTAATGGAAATAATGAGCTAGAAATTCATCATGCATTGCATTAAATGTGACATGGACATTTAGATGACTCATGGTCTCTTTTTTAGCAAATATGTCACATTAGTTTTTGTTTAATGTGTTGAAATGAGATGGAGAGAGTGAGAGGGGATGCCATGGTGGTGATATTAGTCTTGTATTTTTCTTGAACACACACTCTCACTCTCATTCCAACAAAAGAAAAGAAAAGAAAAAGAAAAGCTCTTGTTCTTCTTCCTCTAGCTCATTGCTTCCATCAATGGAAACACTTTAACCTCCATCCAAAGCTATGGATGCAAGAGACAAAGTGATCACAACGTTCTCTACTTCATCTTGGGCACGTTGGCTAGCACACTTCATGCCCGAGTTGCTTCGGATGAAGCGGGAGCCCATAAAAAGACTTCTCGAAGTGGTGCCCTTTCCGACGAGGAGATGAAGATCGGAGATGCCGCGGGGAGATCGGGATGGTGGCCAAAGACCGAAGGACACGGATCGCTCGGTATAGCATTCTATCCTTTCTTTAGATAGCTAGGTGTAGGTTAATGGTTACGATCCGGGTTTTTTTAGGATGCGGTAGTGCCGGTTTAAAGTCAAGAAAAATTTTCGTTTCCGCATTTTGGCCTCGGATAGACGGCCGGGGCGCTACCGTAGTCCTACAAATTCATGCACATGCGAATGATAAATGAATATAATAATAAGAGTTAACATACATAATTTAAATAATAATGAGGGGGCTTATGTATAATTTTTTGTTTCAAGTTCCAAGATGTATGAATGGCCTTTGTGAGAGAGAGAGGGGAGGAGGAGGGAGAGAGATGATGTGGGAGCTTTAAAAATGAGGAAAAATCATAGAAATTTTAACATTTTTTTGAGTTTTCCTTGAAAAATGACAAAATGCCACATGGCGGCCCCTAAATTCTAGTTATAATAGCGATGATTACTAGTGTCTTGTAATGCACGTGTTCGAATAAAAATTATGTACAATTTTTTACTTGAATTCAAAATAAATATTTATATTCTTATTCCTTAATTCATTCTGATAGACCCGTTTCCCCCAACAATAGGAGTATAAAATCGAATTCGCTTAACTCTAAATATTCACCAAATTTATACGATATTTGTATAAATATAATCATATTTTACCTCAGACTATATTTTGCCTAATTCTAGCCATCTGTTTACTCTAAAATTAGATATGCACTAAAATCAAAAATAATTAGCACGATACTATCTCCCTCAACAGATGGGTCGTCGTTAGAGAAAGGGAAGAACATTCTTCCTTAATAAAATAGAAACGGACATCTTGGTTGCATGGACAAAGATTTATAAATTACACAGCAAAGGTAAAAGTCATCCAGCCATCATATTATTGATAAAATAGGGTTACAGTTACATATGATCTGATAATAAAAGCAAACTCTCAAACCCTTAGATCATGATCTCGTCTTGAAGACCGAGTGTAAGAGCATAGATGGACATCTAAATCTTTTACACCGTAAGTCTCAAGCCGAGTCATGATTCATCGATCATACCGCTCAGCTTGCTCTCAATACCCGAGCGCAGGAATGTACGTCTAAATCGCTCGATCGTTTATTACCAGACTAAGTAGAGGGCCGATCGTCTCTCCTAGATCGAGACCAATCCCAGAATCACAACATATGGGCAGGAATGGACATCTAAATCCCCTTTGTTGTGACCACCAAGCTTGATAGGGCCGGAGGCCAATATCAGTTCTATTATCATGTTACGAGAGTAAGGATGGACGTCTGAACCTTTCATAGGCATTATAACAGCCCTGATCCGGCCATCGGCGCCCTCGCCCATGTTGGCTATAGTGCCCTCAAGTCAATTATTGTGATCGCAGACACGCGATTGTGATGATTGAGGGAGGACCTAAACGGGTAGAACAGTCTTACTAAAAATGATAGTATACTATCTGGTTTGTCTTTATCATCATGTACATGCATTATGTGGTATTACAGATCACTATTACATGTTGACAGAGTCCATAGGATTCTTGCTTGACTACCAGCATTATGATGACGATCATATAAGTGGGAGCTGGATGGTCTATAACCACATCCTTAAATGTCACTATTGTATACTTATCGAGACCCCGACGAGGGGCGGTGGCCGGTCTCATAAGCCATTGGTGTCAGTCAGTCACCTAAGATAGTATACAGGTGCTCATTGGGTTATGAGTACACTGGACGGACTCACCGGGAATATGCTAGTTGGTATTATACCCATTGTCAGATAGCAGTTCCCAGGTGACATGTGTACAGGTTAGTCTGTCGACCTGAGATCGTCATTTGTCTCATGTGAGTTTCCAAAGTACTTTGATTACTACCCTACCACGGCTCAAAGGAGTCATGCAAAAAGGTTTTAGTTGGGTACAATCCCGAGCCACATGGAGGCAATGAGCGGATCGTCGGGGATCCGTCTCTTCCGGTATTGGGGGTTGATGTTGCGCGGTGCACGGGTGGCCATCACCAGAAATCCTTGGCCAAGGTAGTCGAGAATTACTGATTTGGATCAGTAGTTTCTTAGTTGGTGATGGGCTTCATACTGACACGAAATATCGTGTTATTAGGGGTCTGACTTTATCCACCCCTCTAGACCCGATATGCGATACTCTTAGACGAACAGACTGGACTGTATGGATATTGTCACTGTCAGGCTCAGTAGGGGTTCAGATGAGTTTGCTCGTCGGCCTTCCTTTCGCTCAATACCTGGGTAGCCGTTACGTACAGCTAGTGCCGCTGATGTGCTTGTGGTTAAACCCACTGCCAGTGTATTGATGAGTCTTCAGAGTCCCACACAGAGGGTTTCCCTGGTTCTGGCAAAATGATGTAGTAGCCGTATTGGATACGTGCAGGGTTCCGATCGAATAAGTGCACTAGTTACCCGGATTTTTGATCGGACGGTTGATAATACTAGCCGGCTCGGGTTTGAGCCGGATTATTAAATCAGGTATTGATTTAATAATTTACGTATATGTATTTCTATATGTGTATTCTAGTATTATGTTCTTTGTGTTATTCTATCTCTTCGGGTATTTGTATTTCGGTACGAATACATGTATGCATATACAGTAGAATGTAATCCGTATTTTTTACAAATAACATACTAGAAGGTGGACACCTCATTTTAGGTTTGACCATTTATTTTAAATGGATAATAAGGTGGAAAAGAAATGATGGGGAGTATGGTGAGAACCATGCTTTCATAGTGTGCACAAATGAATTATTAATTCATTTGCGCAAACTATTCAAGCATGGGTTGTATTTTAAAATGGAAAATATTGTTTTTACAAAACCAAGCATGCTTGATATTTTCTCACTTGATGAAAAAGAAAAGAGATGGTTCATTTGGGAAGGTTCTCTCACTCTCACCATTTGCTTCACTCTCCTCTAGCTTTTGAGTTTCTCCACCTTTAAGCTTAACCTCCTCTCTACAATCTCATGAGTTGAGAATCAAGAGAGGAGGTGATATGGATAAACACTTAGAACACTCACTACATCCTAGGCATTCTAGATTAGCAACCTAGAATCCCTAGTTGCTTCACTTGCTTTTGATATGGAGCTAGAGCCATGAACTACATCCCTTGGGTGGACCATCTTCGACGAAGGAAGACCGGCGGCCAAGTTCAATCGAGCATACTTCAAGGAGCTAAGGAAGATGATGGAAAAACGAAGGACTTGGTTCGTTCGGTATAATATTTTTATCTCAGTAGTTTAGCTCTTTGTTGTTAGCTAGTAAAGGTTTATGGTTCGATCTTGACGGATTCATTAGTGCCAAAATTTTTAAACGCCAGTTTTTGTTCCGCACCGGCCACGGCAAATGGCCAGGGCGCTATCGTAACCCAACATGGTATCAGAGCCACCCCATAAACCATTACTAGCTAGTTTGCACAAGGTTAAAATCTCGATCGACCAATTTTTCTGAATCGTATTTCTATTTGTTCATGCTTGCTGTCGATTTTAAAAGTTGTACAAAAAATCTTTCAGAGGATCTTAAAATTATGTGCAGTCAAAACTAGAGCTAAGAAAAATATTTGGGCACCTACCTCCAAAATTTGGCCACGGAACCGAAGCAAAATGGTACATTTTGCCGCTGAACCGCAGCGTTTTTTGGGCTACAGTGCCCCAAATTTTTTCTGGGGCTCTAGTTCATGGAAATATGATTTTTTTGATGTATGGTTTGACCCAGATTTGTTTGAGTGCTGGATTGCATTTGGGGCCAATTTTGGGGAAGTTTAGGCGATCGAAATTTAAGTGTGTATTTACCAGTGCATGTGATATATCTGCGACCGAGAATATCATTGAGCGGTACAACCCGACTAGTTGCTATATGTTTGACTACACGGGTTTGCGAACATGATATTCACGTTGATGTTCTGTATTGTGCTGATATTGTGGTTGGATTGTCATGGTGGATAGCCTATTATGCAATGGTAGCAGTACAGTTAAGATTCATTTGTATATTTGTTATTGCAGGGCGAGCGTCCGACATGTAGACTGCCGTCTCTGCCAGATTGTATATTCTTTTATTAGGGCACGACCAGATTGAGGTCGATGTCGCCATTGTATATATATTTTTCTTTTCTGTACTAGGTTTACCCCGCGGTGGAGTGCTCGAATAGCCGGGTTCTAGAGGAAAACAAGCCCGCATCTCATGGTGTTGAGATGGAGGGGCCCTTACTCTAGAATTAGCGGGCTATTCGCCGCATTCATAGGGGGTATAGGACGACTACGGAGGGGTACCCAAGTTACCGGATTCCGTGAAGTGATGGGTGGCCTATTCACGTTGTTGATCGGGGTTACCTCACTTCTAAGATTGGCGGGTAACTTGCCGCACTTGTAGGGGTCCAGGTTCTCATTACACAGGCTATCCACACGACCGGGAACGTCGGGTCTCATTTGCGGATCAAATGAAACCCGATGCTACAAGATTATCCACCACTCTGTGTTGCTTGCTGAGATTTTGTGATGTTGCTTATATCATGCTTGGGACGAATGTTATATATATATTTATATATACTAGTAGATATTGTATATGTTTTGCACCCGCGCTAGTCCATACCCCGCTCTGCCGTTAGTTATGTAACCTAACGATGCATGACGGGGCCCCGTGGCGAATGCGGATGGATATACGTACATTTTATTTTCATTCATTTTTCTGGTGTGATATGGATTAATTGATGGGACTGCATTAATTCTGATTAATGCAAGGAAAATAAATTTATATGATGTTGTTGGAACCAATTTTTGAAAACTGTTATTATAGACGTTTTTTTTGCTTTGCACAGTGGTATTCGGTTATGAATATCCAGCACCTCATTCGACGAGGCAAGAGCCGAGATCCCTTCATAAGGAGTGGCCTCTTGGGCAAAAGTTTGCGTCAGTGTAATAACTTCACTATAGTCGATTCTTTTGCTTTGCATCATGGTATTCAGTTAGGAATATCCTGCACCTCATTCGATGAGGAAAGAGCCGAGATCCCGTCACAGGGAGTGACCTCTTTAGCAAAAGTTTACGCCACTATATATTTGTAAAACCACTCGGTTCCTTCAACGATATCAAGTTCATGACGTTAAAAGTTTTTCGCCAAAAACCAACCGTAGCCCTCCGTCATTTCGAATAAGTAGCACATAGTATTCATGCGGTATTTGTTGGCCAAAATCAAGGCATCGTGAATGGTAGCTGTGTGTTGCTTATCCGTAGCATTGGTAAATGCATTGGTTTAGGGTAGTCGTACCACTTTGTTGGCCAAAGTCAAGGGTGTGTGCGGGTGGGTCTAAATCAATCTGGATAGTGACGGGTAGAACTTGAATTGCGTGTTATGATTTGTTGGCCAAAGTCAAGGTCATAAGCGCTTAGGGTAAAAACCACATCGGGAGTTTCAAACATACAGGAAACTTTCCAGGCATGCGCATACCTTCTGGAGTGTGGTGACTTGAGTGGCTTCCATCAAGTTATCATTCGATGATAGTTGGGTCCCGATTCCTACTGATGAGTAGGTTTTACTCCTCGGGTGATTTTAGATGATCCCGACTAATTCTCCTTTTAGGGTTTGAGGGAGAATTCGAGGAAACAGTGGGAGCCATCCTGATTAGATAAAGTGATTAACCAATCTAATTTAGGTTAGAGTACACGCTGAGTGTTTCTTCTCTCTCTCTCTCTTTGGCAGCGACCATGACCCGACCTCAAACAAAAACCCATGAACCAAGTTAACCGAACCTTCTTAAAACACTTTGGCTATTGGATTGTCATTAAGTTGCATATATCATTGCCACCACTACATCCCTTTTGCATTTCTCAGGAACATTCCGTATCACTACGAAGATCCATATTTTTTTTGGATATTTCATCGTATAGTTACATACGAACTCGAAGGAACTTGTTCTAGTTCGATGATGGATTCTGGTTCTGGAGAAATTGAATAGGATTATTCAGTTGTCTTTTCTCTTTACCTTCTCTCAGATTGCGAGGGCTCCTGGTATTAGGAGAGTACACCTATTGCGCTTATTGGATAGTCTTCTTCTAAACCAAAGGCAGGTGCCGAAAGGTAGGGAAGGAAGAAAACCAATTAGTCTAAGTGTGGTGTACAGAAGGTAATAAGTAAAGACATATAAAAGGATTAGATTAAGGGCAAAGGAAATTGCGACTTCTATCATTCACGATGAAACATCGTATACCCCTGCCACTCCTATATTACCTTTGCATTTCTCCAGAACACTCCGTGTCATTACGAAGATCCACATTTCTTGGATATTCCATCGTATAGTTACATACGAACTCGAAGGAACTTGTTCCAGTTCGAGGATGGATTCCGATTCTGGAGAAATTGAATAAGATTATTCGGTTCTTTTCTCTTTACCTTCTCTCAGGTTGCGAGGGCTCCTAGTGTGAGGAGAGTACACTTATTACGCTTATTAGATAGTCTTCTTCTAAATCTTAGGCTGGTGCCGAAAGGAAGGGAAAGAAGAAAACCAATTAGCCTAAGTGTGGTGTACAGAAGGTAAGAAGTAAAGACATATGAAAGGATTGGAGTGAGGGCAAGGAAATATACGGTTACTGTCATAAATCTGGATAGTGGAAGAGGCATTACTAGTGAAAGTGTTTATTACCACCATCACTGGGTTTTACTAGCATCAAGCATGGCATTTTTAAAATTTGGGGGGTGCTAATTAACACTAATCCAGAATCTAAACTAGATGATTAGGGTTTTAGCTTGATATAAAGAAAACTATGTTAAGAGAAAGAGGCTACAACCTTTGTAGACCGTGTCATTCTCTTCTCAAGCTCCGTGTAGTAGTCCACGCGACTCCACTAGGCTCCACTTGAAGTTGGATCGAGCTTTCTTTGTGATCTTCATGCCGAAGATGATCCACCCGAAACTCCGCTAATCCAAGCTACCTCTTCACTAAACTCTTTAGTGAAGGAAACACACTACACTTAATTGCTAATCAAGTATAGGATGGTGAAGTAGGGGTTTTATTTGCTCACTAGGGTTCTCACAAGCTCAATATTTCATAACTCATGTGAGGGGTTGAGCTTGGAGGGGGTGAGGAAGAAGATGAAGAGAGCTAGAGAGCAAGAGCTCAAGTGAAGAAAAATCACAAGTGTAAAGAAGGCAAGTCAAGAATGGCTTGATCAAAAAATGAACTCAATTATTGAAGCATGGAATTCATTTCAATAAAGAAATGAACCATACTTCAATAGTAAAACCAAACCAACCTTCACCCATTCCTTTTAAAACTCTCCCCATTTTCTACCTCATTTTCTATTTTCTCAAAATAGAAAATCTATTCCATGCTTCATAATACACACACACACATCATATATATATATATTAATATATATATATATATATATATATATATATATATTAAGAAGAAAATAATTAGTGAGCAATAATATTAGTTAATATATAATTATATCAAATATAAATATATATCATATTATTAAATCAACACTTGATTTAATAATCTGGTCATATCACATAAAACCTACTAATATCATTTATCTGTATATCACATTATCAAATCAACACTTGATTCAATAATCCAGTCATATCACATATAACCTAATCGATATCAGATTATTGCCGGATTAGAATACAGTATCACATAATCGTATTTAATCAGGCCCCTTGCACATATCAGCATATGTGCCCTACTTCATTTCGCTTGAACTAGGAAACCTTTGTGTGGGACTCTAAAGACTCGTCAATACGTCAGCAGCAGGTGATGATCACATCAGTCATCCACAAGCCGTCAGCGGTATTAGCTGGACGTAACGGCTATTCGTATTGAGCGATTAGAAGATCAACAAGCAATCTTGTCCAAAATCTCATGAAGCCTATAAGTAACACTTACCGTACAGTCCGGTCTCTTCGTCTGATATGTAGCATATCAAGTCTAGGGGTGGAATCGTCAGACCCCAGTAACTTGATAAGTCATGCCGATGTATGGCTCATAACGGTTCGAGAAACTACTGATAACACTTACTAGTAAATCTTATCAGCCCTGGCCAGGGACTTAATGTTATAGCCAATCGAGCATAGCGCAACATCAACTCCCAATACCGGGAGAGACGAAACCCCCTATCGCTCACTGCCTCCATGCGACTCGGGACTGTACCCAAAATCCACATGTTTGCACGACTCTTTTGAGCCGTGGTAGGGAGGAAATTAAAGCATAGTGGGAACCACACAAGACACTATGACGATCTCGGGTCTACAGACTAACCTATACTAGTGTCACCAGAGAACTGCTATCTGACGATAGGTATAGTACCAACTAGGAGTTCTCGGCGAGTCCTGTTTGGTGTACCCATTCTTTAATAAGTACCTGTGTACAATCTTTGATGTTAAACACTAATGGTTATGGGATCAACCTGTAGGGTTCCTAGGCACTCTAACAAGGTTCAATAAGGCATCAACCATGCCAAAAACAAAATTTTATGTGCCGAACAACCCTATGCAAGATCGTATACTAGAGATTAGACGAAACTAAAAGCAAGCAAACGACTTTGCTACTAAGTGAAAGGGATTACAACCTTTGTAAATCCGGTTCTTCACTTCTAAAGCTCCGTGTTGACGTTCCTTCGCTGCAATCATCGGGATCCCGGACTCTAGCGATGGTTTCTTCGGAGAAATGAGCGGGCTAGGTCGTTGACTTCGAGGCCGAAGATGATCTACGTCGGGGAGACTCAAACTCAAGCTATTCCTTCACTTGGTCATGAACTTTGTGAAGAGAACGCCCTATACTATATGGTAAGTAGTAGAGGATGAATAAGTAGGAAGTGGGCTCACTTTAGAATTGATTTTCTCACACTTTTTCTCATGGCACCATTGGAGCTAGCAAGCTTTTCATGGAGCTTGATGAAGAAGAAGAAGAAGAAAGAAAAAAGAATAATAAACGTAACGGCCAATACTAGTTAATGTAAAGTAATATATCAAATATATAATTATACATTAAATCATTAAATCAACACTTGATTTAACGATCCGGTCATAACCGACTAATATCATGTGTAACAACTTATCGAATCAACACTTGATCCGATAACCCGGCTATATCGCATACAACCGATGAATGTCATGAATCGCGAGAATAGAATATGGTATATAATATCGTATTAATCTCGGTCCTGCACATATCACATATGTGCTCCTACTCCGTTTCGCTTGAGCCAGGAAACCCCTGTGTAGGACTCTAAAGACTCGTCAATACGCCGGCAGTAGGTGATGATCATATCAAACACCCACAAGCCGTAAGCGGTCTGCTAAACGTAACGGCTATCCAGGTATTGAGCGATCAGAAGATCAACGAGCAAGCCTGCTCACACTCCTGCGAATCCAATCAGTAACATTTACCGCACAGTCCGGTCTGATCGTCTGATATGTCGCATATCTCGCCTAGGGGTAGTAAACGTCAGACCCCAGTAGCTTGATAAGATAGTTCTGATCGTGCCCTCTTTCCGAATGGAATTCGATACTCCTCATTGTTCTACAGTGGGTCCCCGTGTGTATCCATATCGGTTACATCCCCACCTCGATACCGGATAACATCTCACTTCTTACGGGGTAGGTGGTATTCATCCCCAACTCCACTTGGGGTCACGACCCGAAGGTACGGAACATGACTGGCACTTAAATTACGAAACGTCTAAATGCGTAACGTAGTCCGAGTAAGCCAAATCCCAGAAAACTAAACCGTTTAACAATTAGAGTGAAGGAAAACTTGTTTTAAAGCAAGTGGTTTTAACAAATAAGTGACATTAAACATTTAAAAGCAACATCATATTTTCCGGAAAATTTCGGCAGAGTCTCCTTTGTAAATACTGGCCCCCAAACGGGTACAACACATGAAAATACATATAAATAATGAATAAAGGCATCCCCAAGCGGGAGCTAGCTCTTCGCCAATGGCGGAATTATAACCACATGCAATATGTATATCAAAAGTGTGAAATAAGCATCTGAAAGCAAGAAATGAGAAACACCACGTCGGCTTAAATGAGCATCGACACCAAACACCACAAATATAAGTCTCATGAGTCTCACCGTATAGCCAAATATACAAGGGTAGATGGAGTATACTAGATACAAAATAATATACATGATAGAATAAAATATCCTCGCAACCCACCTACGAGCAATGCCACAAGTCCAAGCAAAAGAAACGAAATGAGGAAGTGCGCCCGCCACTACTGTGCTGATGGGTCGAACCTGCAAGATACTGTGGCACAACGGGGGTGAGTTGCCAACTCGTGAGTAGTAAGTAACATCTAATAAGGCTATCGTAAGCATGCACGCAAATGCGTCGCAGCCTACATATACTAATATGATGCAATGCACAAGTATGAATGCAACATGAATGCGAAATCAAACACGAAACCTGAACATGTCTGGTATGAGAAAATCTTTATTCTTATCTTAGAAAAACTTTTGTATAATAAAAAATGGAATATCATCAATGAAATCGACAGAAAATCCGTGTCAAGCGTCGACACAATATCCTCAAAATCCCGGCTCCGTCTGTCCGGATCGGCCCATATCATCATATCACGACCACGGTCGGTATCCTACAGATATTCGCCGCGCCAAACTATCTCGTGCTCCGTCAGTCCGGATCGTCCCATATCATCATATCACGACAACGGACGGTATCCTACAGATATCCGCCGCGCTAAACTATCTCGGGCTCCGTCAGTCCGGATCGGCCCATATCATCATATCACGAGAAAAACCGCAACTTGTAATTTAAAAGGTAATAAGTTTATAAAATTCTTGCGGTTTCCCCCAAAATCCAGAAATATCATATATACTGAAATCCCCAAGAAGAATCACAATATATAAATGTAGCGTTAATAATGGATGTCCAAAATATCAATAACATGCAATGCGATGTATGGCTAGAAAACTATATATGAATGATGATGCGATGAGGCAGATGACTAACAATCTACATATAATACATGATGCAATGCACCGATATTGATTTTACGCAAGTTCTATAGTGTTCGTGACATAGCAATTACCAATGGCGTCTGTGTTCGCATGAATAGTGCACGTGCGGCATGAACCAATGGTAATGGTGCAAGTGTCCTAACGAATAACATCGTAATTAAGAATATGAATATGCCATGATATGGATGATTTGAGACTACGCATATAGATGCAAGAACTACTCATCATTCCTAATTATCGGGCACCTCGTGCAATCCAGACGATCCCCCCGTAGATGTGTACATCTACTCACCGGGATGGCTCGGCTAATCTGATCCGATCTCAGCCTTGCTTTTTCCGCGCCACATCCGACGCCTCTGCACCCGATCCTAGAATCGCACACAAGTAAATAAGAGGATAGATATAAATAGTCACGGTCACAACGATACAAGTCAACCACGTGCACTAACTAGACGCGCCGCACTTGGTGCACAAAACGCGCTCGCGACAACGCCACAAACCACAACTAGGGTCACTATACGTGGCAACTACCAAGCCTAGAACCCAATCGCACCAATCACGCATTCACAACACACTAAATAAATTAGGAAATAGGTTGTATATCATCAAAACCTCAAACTTAATTAAAATCGATTTATTCCAAAAACCTAGAAAGCATCAATTTACCATATTAGTTCAAATCTAGATGTTTTAACAAAACTAGTGGCCACAATATTCCTTTAATAACTTAATTAAGCTACACAATTATTAACTAGATTTTAATCTCACCTATTTACCTTAATCACAAAAATTTAGTTTGCAAGATTATATAATTAAGACAATTTAAAAATAACAATTAGCAATTTAACAACTAGTTTAGATTTTGCATGTCTTGACATGTTAAACTACACATCGTAACCATAAACAAAAGATAAAAACCCTAACTTGATCTCAAAACCCTTCTGTTGAAATTTCAAACATGAAATCAAAACCATATTAATACCTAAATAAGTTTGATTTAAAGTAATTAAACAACAAATTAACTATAGGGTTACGATTTATACCTCACAAATTTTGAGATCTAGCATGCAAACTTAGCCTCCCAAATTGCCATCTTGCTCCTAGATCCAAGCAAGTTTGGGCAAAAGAAAAATGGGTGAAGGTTTAACTAGGAATTAATGAGGTTTTGTGTTGATTTTTGAAGCAAAAATGAAGAATTTTGAGTTAGAAATGAGGTGGAGAAAATAGAGGCTGTTGCAATGGGGTTGTTGGCTATAGTGCCCTCAAGTCAATTATTGGATCACAGGAACGTGATTGCAAAGATTGAGGGAGGACATATACCGGTAGAACAGTCTTACTCGAGATGATAGTATGCTATCTGGTTTGTCTGTATTATCGTGTACATGCTTCGGATGGTAGTATGCTATCTTGCTTGACTACCAGCAGTATGATTGCGATCATATACATGAGAGTTGGGCAATCTATAAGCACATCCTTAAAGTGTCCCTAGTCGTGGGAGTTTCGAGACTGGGCATCGGTACTCCATGAGTAGACTAGTGTATACGGATCGAGACCCCGACGAGGGGCGGTGGCTGGTCTAACAAGCCATTGGTGTTAGTTGGTTCACTAAAGATAGTATACAGGTGCTCATTGGGTTATGAGTACACCGGACGGACTCGCAGGGGCACTGCTGATTGGTACTATACCTATCGTCAGGAGCAGTTCCCAGGTGACATGAGTACAGCTTAGTCCGTTGACTTGACATTGCTACTTTGCCTCAAGTGTGTTCCCACTGTTCTTTGATTGCTACCCTACCACGTCTTAAAGGAGTCGTGCAAACAGGTAGTAGTTGGGTGCAGTCCCGAACCACTTGGAGGCAGTGGCGGTTAGATAGGATTCGTCTCTCCCGGTATTGGGGGTTGATATCGCTGTAGGGTTCCCATCGACGGCAGAAAGGTTTAGGGAGGCATCGTCCATGCCATTTTTCAAAAAAATTCCGTTTCAAGAAACTCTAAACTAGAATCGATAACTAGAAATATAATACAAAAACATATGTAAACCATTTACATCTAAGTGAAGAGGAAATACAACCTTTGTAGTTCGGTACTTCACTTCATAAGCTCCATGTAGTAGTCCTTTCACTGCGATCATGGTGCTCCCGGACTCTCGGACGGCTCCATGAGAAGATAGGAACGGTATTGCTTGAAGTCTTCGAGGCCGAAGATGATCTACGTCGAGGGAATACGAACTCAAGCTACCACTTCACTAAAGTGAAGCAAACACCCTATACTAAAGTGCTAATCTAGAAGAGGATGGAGAAATAGGAAATGGGTTCACTTTAGAATTTCTTTTCTCACAATATTTCTCTCTCTTTATCAAACGCTAACAAGCTTTTGAAGGAGGAAGAAGATATGCTCAAGAAAAATGAGAATGAAAACTAATCAAGAGAGAGAGCTAACCATGGGTGAGTGGGTATCATATACTAACTCATGTAGAGACATAACCATGGCTAATTATAGTGGTTAGGTTAATTAATATCTTAAGTAAAACAAAACTAGTGGACTAAGTCAATGCAACCATAAGCTTCATGAAGCTTCATACATGTGAGCTCATCATCCACTAATTTTAGAATTACTTTAAATATAAAAACCTAACACTATAATTAGTATGGTATAAGTCTTATACACCTATGTAAGTTGTATCAACAACCATGATACAAAATGAACACAAATAAATATATATCACATATATATTAAGTTGTGCACAAGTGAGAAAAATAAATGCTTAAGTGAACCAATGTTAGTTAATGTAAATTAGTATATCACATATACAATTATACACTAAATTATTAAATCAACACTTGACTTAATAATCCGGTTATATCACATATAATCGACTAACATCCAATGTATCGACTTATCGAATCAACCATTGATTTGATAATCTGGCTATATCTCATATTATCGACCGATACAAAAGTCGCGAGAATAGAATACGGTATCACATACATGCATTATTCTCGGTCCCGCAAATATCACATATGCGCTCCTATTTCGTTTTGCCTGAGCCAGTAAAACCTCTATGTAGGACTCTAAATACTCGTCAATACGCCGGCAGTAGGTGATGATCATATCAAGCACCCACAAGCCGTCAGCGGTACTAGCTGGACAGAAGATCAGCAAGCAAGCCCGCTCCAACTCCTGCAAAAGCCTGACAGTGACACTACCCTACAATCCGGTCTCCTCGTCTGATAGTCGCATATCAAGTCTAGGGGTGGTAAACGTCAGACCCCAATAACCGATAAGTCATGCCGATATGAGGCTCATAACGGGTCGAGAAACTGCCGGTAACACTTACCAGTAAATCGCTAAATCAGCCCTGGCCAGGGACTTCCCTGTTATGGCCAATCGAGCACAGCGCAACATCAACCCCCAATACCGGGAGAGACGAATCCCCTCCTATCGCTCATTGCCTTCATGTGACTCAGCGCAAAATCGTTTCGGTGAAATTTCGGAAAATCGGTAAAATAAGGGGGTTTTCTGTAAAAAGTCAAAATACAAATATCTTTATTATAAAATTAAATATACATATTCTAGCTATGCAATTACAAGTATTTGGTGTTCATTGAGCCACTGGTGAAATTTCAAATTTTCTGAAATTTTTTCCGAAATTAATTATTTTAATATTATTTTAAGCTGTCACTAATACATTTAATTAGGGAAAATTATAAATTGGAATGGGTTGAAACCAATTTTGTGCATCATAACACATTAAACAAAATTTTAACTTGTTGTTTTTGAAATGAAATGAAGTTGCCAAAAGGTTTTAGAAAATATTGAAGAAAAAGGCTTAAATAATGAAAATAGTGTAAATAGATGTTGGGGTATATCATTTATCATTTTTCCCTCACCCACACTCACCCACACCCTCTCTCCTCTCCCCAAATCAGCGGCCTAAGTTTCCCCCTCCTCATTTCCCCACTTGTTTTGCCCAAAAGAAATGAAAAGAAAACAAAAGAAAGAAAGAATAAAAGAATATATAAGCATGGGCTTTGACCTTGGGTTGACTTGATATCATTTTCCCCACTTGACTCTCTCTCCTCTCTCCCTCAACTCCTGGCCGAGCACCCCTCCTCCAACAGCAGCAGCCCACCCTTTTTCCTCACCTCATTTCAACCCAAATCCAATCAAAAATGCTTCAAAATCAACACAAAAATCCCACAAAATAAAAATCCAACTCGTACCCATTTTTCCTTAGCCTAACATGCATGGATTGTGGTGAAAAGAGAGCAAATTGGAGGTCAAGATTTTCATGCTAGATCTCAAATCTTGTGAGGTATAAATCTTGACCTTTTGTTAAATTGTTGTTTGAATATTTTAAATCTAGCATAATTAGTTAATAATTTGGGTTTAATTAAATGTTTTGAAAAATATAGTAAGGGTTTGTGATTTCAATTAGGGTTTTAATTATATCATTAGGGATGCAATGTTTAGTTAACATCTTAATGTATGTAAAACCTAGTTTGGTTGATTAAATTGCACTTGTTATATGTAATTTGTCCAAATCACACATATTTGTAAACTAGGTTTTGGTAATTAATTCAAAATTGAGAATTTAAAATATGGTTAGCGTTTTTATCACCTCATTAGCAACTTAATGTGTAGTTTAACACTTTAGGGCTATGCAAAACCTAGCTAGTTGTTGAATTGAGAATTTTGTTTTAAAAATGTTAAAAGAATTGATATCTTTGCAAACTAGAAATTTTGTTTAAATACAAATTGATGAGATAAAAATATGGAGGTGATTTGTATGACTTAATTATGTTATTAAGTGAGCATTTTAGCCATTAGAATCGTTAAAATATTTAGTTTGGGTAAAACATCAAGTTTTGAACCGAAATGGGAATTTGTGCTAACTAGGTTTTTGGGAAATAAAACGATTTGTTTACTTTTATGGTTTTGATGAATTAAAACCTATTTCTTATATAATTAGTGAGTTTTGAAACCACGATTGGTGCGTTTAGGTGTTTCTCGATGGTTTGGCGTTTGTATGCCGACGTCGAGGGTTTTTGGGTTGATTTGTGAAAGCAACCATAGGTTTTGACCTATGTGGGGTTCGTGTGTCGTTTTGGTCATGGGTCGGATTTTAATGCGATACGGTGCGTTATGATATGTAGGTACCTCCTGTGGACTTCGAGACGACAAGCAAGCGCGTGGCGACGTCGGCACCGGCGAACGAGGACCAGGTGAGTAGATTTATATCTACGGGAAGAAGTCGGGTGGATGTCGTATAGAACCCCCACAGTTCATGGTGATGTATACGGACACGTATACACACATATATTGATTATATATATTGTTTGATGTCATTGATGATAAAGATGGATATTTGGTGTGATAGGATTGGTTTAGTGTTGCGAAACCCTAGAGTAGCGGTTGCACCACACATACACACACACACCCTACTTGCATACATTCTTCTTTCATACGTGCGTATATGGGATTATATTGTTATGTGTTCACATGGGTATGAGACTATGTGTTCATATACTGGATTTGAGGATAGTATTTGGGATTTGAGATGAGTCGATAAGATTTGATTGAGACCGCGAGAACGGTGATATGGCAAGATTCGTACTTGAGATACGTCCTGATGTTATAGCGGATCTTGGGACGACGATACATGTGAATAGGGTTATACATTGAATGGTTGACATGTGATCGTGATATGAGATAAGATATGTTAAGATATTCATAATAGGTCGCATTAGGCGATGTATACCTCTTTATGACGATATATGATGATGATATCGGTTTGTATGAGGCTGTAGATCAGTAGTCAGATCATGATTAGATTGATGATATTAGTATTGTACTAGACGTAGATCAGTACCCCGGATTATGATCTTTGATAAAGAGGAAACCAAATGATTAATTTGATGAATGTGATACTTGTAAGTGTATATGCCCTAGAGGCCATTACTGTATCATACTAGATTGTATATTACTTGATGGAAGCTTGGGATATTCACCTTGTATTGACATTCTTGCTCGAAATGGTAGTATGATACTTGGTTTGTTTCTGCTTTAATGTGTGCATGTGTTTCTTTTAGCATATCGCCTTTACACATTAGTGGAGCCCTTAGGATTTTTTGCTTGATTACCAGCGTTGTGATGGCAGTCACACTAGTAGGGGCTGGATAAACCATAAGCACATCCTTATGCAGGTCCATAGTCGTAGGACTATCGAGACAGGGCATCGATACTCCGGAGTAGACAAGCGTATGCGCTTCTTATCTCAGCTTGGGAGACGGTCTGTCCCACAGCCGTCAGTACGTCGTACTTGAGATAGTATGCAGGTGCTCGTTAGGTTACGAGTACACTCGACATGACTCGTCGGGAATTGTTGGTTGGTATTATACCTATCGTCAGTTATCAATTCCCAGGTGACATGAGTACAGCTTAGTCCGTTGACTTGACACTGTCACTTCGCCTCGAGTGTGTTCCCACTGTACTTTGATTACTACCCTACCACGGCCCAAAGAAGTCGTGCAAACAGGTAGTTTTTGGGTGCAGTCCCGAAGCACTTGGAGGCAGTGACGGTTAGAAAGGATTCGTCTCTCCTGGTATTGGGGGTTGATATCGCGCTGTGTCTTGGAGAGCCATTACACAAAGTCCCTGGCCAGGGCAAGCGAGATAGTTTGGTAGGTTTCCAGTGTTATCTCAGGTGTTCTGGGCTACACTCCAGCACGACTTGTACCGCTAGTAGGGGACTGAAATTTACCGCCCCCTTAGGCCCGCCATGCGATGTTCTTAGACGAACAGACCGGACTGTACGGAGACTGTCACATTCAGGCTCAGTAAGAGTTCAGATGGGGTTTACCTCGTCAGTCTTCTTCTCGGCATCTACCTGGGGACCGTTACGTACAGCTAGTGCCGCTTGCAGTCTGTGGTTAAACCCACTGCCAGCGTAGTGTCGAGTCTTTAGAGTCCCACACAGAGGGTTATTCGCCTTTAGGCAAAATGAGTAGAGGTCGCATGGTTTTGCGATAGGGTTCGTTCACATCTGCGCACTTGTGCACGTTTGGTGTCCGGACAGCTTATACTAGCGGGCTTTGGTTTAAGCCGGATCCTAGTATATGATTTGGGATTGGTTTTATCTCATTGTATTCGTGTTCCTCGGAACAAGGATACGGGTGTGTATGCACAGTTGACTGAGACAGAGGACTTTCATTAGGGTTGATGACCATTGTCATTTTCTTAACCCTAATGTTTATATGTGAATTATGATTTATTAATATTAGTTAATTATAATTGTGCATGGTTAGGGTTGTTGACCATTTGACTATACCTGACTTGTTGACCTAGGTTGACAAGTTGACCATCATCATTCCATATGAAAGATGCTCTTTGATCCTTGCAAAAGCATTTAATGTGAAATGATAATAGTCATTTCTTGATTAACCATGACAATTACCTTTAGCTAATTATCTGATTTTCATAAATCACATATATGTAAGAAGGGTTGCATTATTCTTCTCACTTGATAATTTTCATTCTCTCTCCTCCTCTTCCTCTCTCTCTCTAGCTCTCCCCTCTCATGAGTTGAGAACCATTTTGAGCTTGAGATAATCCTTTCAAAAACACTCTCTACTCTTTCTAAGGTCCTAGGTCTAGCACACCAAGCACCTTAGTTACTTCTAGTTTGAGGTTGGAGCCAAAGGTTGAGGCCCTCGGGTGGATCTTTCTTCGGCAAGAGAAGGCGACAAGTTGAACCCGTTCTTTCACTCCAAGGAGCAAGAAGAGAAGGACTTGAAGACCTAGGTATAACCCCTTTTCCGAGTAGCTAAACTCTTTTAGCTTTGGTAGTTAGTTTTTGTTTAGCAAAGATCCCTCCTTTGGTTAGTCCATGTTGCCTAGTGTTGTAAAAATCAGATTTTTCATAACGTTTCCGCCTCCCCGCAAGCACCGGGGTGGGAAACGTGGACTTACAGTGGTATCAGAGCCTAGCTAAACACAAACTAACTAGTTAGCAAAGTATCTAGAACTCCGATCGGAAAAAATCGCAAAACATTTTTTCAAAACCCTAAGTTTCTGCCGATTTTTAAATCTTCTCTAAAAATAATAAATCATACTTTAAAAATTGGCTCAGGGTTTTTATAGAACACAGAAGAAAAACGAGCCAGTGAGTCGACCAACTCGGCCGCGGAACCGCGGCAAGAGCATGCTCTTGCCGCGGATCCGCGACCGAGTTGACTCGGCCGTGGGTCGTTTTTCCTGCAGTGTTCTTCTGCTACTGTTTTGTGATTTTTGATGTAGTTTGTTTCCACCCAGATTTTCCAGAGAACAAGTTGGTTTTTGGGGTGGTCACAAATCCGTATTTTTGATCGAACTTCTTTACACTTTGGCTAATGGGTTATATCTATGATGTGATATATGTATTGAACGTCCGCTTATCGCTATACGTCGATTAGTGGGGGTTATACATATCTGTGATCTGTAATGTTGATGGTTTGTGTATATGAATTCGTTGGATTGTCGCGGATGAATAGCCGGGGGTTGTGAGATGCGAGTTTTCTTATTCTTTCAATTCTTGTAATATGTAAATTGATGTAATATTATTTGTATGGCCACACAACCGGGTCGGGGTTGTATCCGTCATTGTATAATTTCATTTTACTATTTTTGCTCCTAGGATAGACCCAAGGTGGGGTGCACAAACTACCGGGTACCTCGAAGTGCCGAGTGGCCTACTCACGTTGTTGAGGGAGGTTGCTTCACTTCGGATACTTGGCGGGTAGTTTGCCGCACCCGTAGGGGTCTAGGGTGGGGTTTGGCTATTCATCGCGACCGTGTAATCCGTTCTTCGTTACAGGCTCGTACGAATTGCGGATCCTAGTATATCCAATGTATTCATCTGTGATCTGGAATGGCTATCATTGCATGTGACGAATGTTTATATATATCTATATGATATCTATTTAGGCGTTGCTTATGTTTTGCATCCGTGCTAGTCCAGCCCCCGCTCTGTCGTTAGTTAAGTAACTTAACGGGTGATGACGGGACCCCGTGGCGAATGCGGATGGCATAAGCGTACGTCATATTTTCGTTGTTTTCTGCAATGGTAGGATTAAATGATGGGAAGCATTGGAATTAATGAAAGAAAAAAAAAACCAAGTAAAAGTCGTTGGAACACTTTGAAAACCACTCGGTTCTTTTCAAAACCAAACTTTTAAATGCGGAGCTTGAACCACTCCTTTTGAAAGCTATCTCGTTCCTTCGATTATATCAAGTTCACTACGTTCACGATTTCTCCAAAACCATTCGTAGCCCTCCGTCGTTTCACATGAATGGTCAATAAGTATTCAAGCTATGTATGTTTGCCAAAGTCAAGGCATAGTGATTGGTAGCTATTGGGTATTCATGTGCAGCATAGATAGATGTGTTGGTTTGGGGCAGTCGTTCTACCATGTTGGACAAAGTCAAGGGTATGTGCGGGTGGGCTCAAATTAACCTGGAGAATGACGGGTAGAACTTGACATGTGAATTATGATATTTTGGCCAAAGTCAAGGTCATAAGAGCATGGGGCAAAAATCCACATCGGGAGTTTCAAAAGAACTGAAACTTGCTAGCGCTGCATACCATTTGGAGTGTGATGATTCTGGTAGGATTCCTTCAGTTTTGTCACGCGATGATATTTGGATTCCGATCCTACTGTGAGTATATGCTACTCCTCCGGAACTTTCTCACTTAACAATCAATGCTATAAACCAAGTAGGTGTCTAGAAAGGTGTTAGCGGGGCTACGCCCACAGGGAAAAGAGGTTACTTAATTAAGGAACTTCGCGAAAGCGTTGGAAAACCTCCCTCGAAGTACTGACACTGGCCTGACTGAACGGTTAAGCAAGTATTGTACGGTGAGATTGATCCCGACTAGTTCTTCCTTTATGGTTTGAGGAGGGATTCGAGAGACAGTGGGAGCCATCCTGTTTAGACAAATTAAAAATCACTCTAAACCTGCAAGAGCATCATGCTAAAGTGTTTCTTCTCTCTCTCCTAATTGCAGCGACCATTTATCATGACTGGACTTAAGTTACTTCTAGATAAAAACATACCGACAGGGCCAAACTACAAAGATTGGCTCAGGAATGTAAAAATGGCAATCACTTATGACAAGTTGGGGTATCTTCTTACCACCAAAGCTCCCCCTGTCCCAGGTCCCAAAACCAGCGTCACGGATAAGGAAATCCGTAAGACCTGGGAGATCGACTGCGCGAAGGCCAAGTGCCTCGTGCTTGCCTCTATGGACAACGAACATCAGAGGAGGCACGAGAATATGGACTTCGAATCGATATTTCTCCATACAAAAGAACTGTATGGAGAGCAATCATGTATCTCCAGATACGAAGTATCGAAGAAGTTGTTTTCGGCGAGATTGGCCGTCGGATCACCGGTAGCGGAACACGTGCTTAAGATGATTGGCTACATAGAGGAGCTCGCGGACCTTGGGACCACGTTGGAGAATGAGCTCTATACAGACTTAATTCTTCACTCCCTTCCTTCCACTTACGCCCAGTTCATCCTGAACTTCAACTTGTAAGAAAAGGAAGTTGAACTTTCAGAGCTCCTCAACATGCTGAGGAGTGCGGAGGGCACCCTACAAAAAGGTAGGGAAACATCCACTTTGTTTATAGGAGGATCTTGCTCTTCTAAGTCCAGGGCGAAAGCCAAGGGAAAGAAGAAGAAAACCCCGCCAAACCAAGGGGCGGTGTTAGTAAAGTGGATACGAAGGGAAAGGCAAAAGCAACAAAGGCAGCGGGGAAGCTTGTGGATAAGGAAGAGTGCTTTTACTGTCACAAGAGTAGACACTGGAAGAAAGATTGGAGGGCTTGGAAGGCCAGAACACAGGATCTGAAGCAGGTTGCGGCTTCAGCTTCAGGTGTGTATGTTATTGAAAACTGTCTATCAATAAACTCTACGTCCTAGGTATTGGATATCGGATCAGGATCTCATATCTGTAATTCTTTGCAGGCGTTGAGAAAGCGTAGGTTTTTGAAGGCATGTGACATGACCCTCAAAGTTGCAAATGGAGCTAGCATGGATGCTGAGGCCGTGGGGGAGTATCACCTGGGAATGTCAGATGGACATGTTTTGGTTTTACGTAATTGCTTTTTTGTACCCAATGCAACTTGTAATATCATTTCTGTATCTTTGATTTCTAAAGAAGGTTATGAATTTGCGTTTGTAAGTAATGTTGTAAACATTCACCTTAATCAAGTTCTGATTGGGTCAGGTACATTAAGCAATGGTATATACCTATTAAACCAACCACAGATTTTCAATGTCCAGAATACACACAAAAGAAAGTCTCCGGAAACAAATCAGACTTTCTTATGGCATTGTAGACTGGGTCACATCAATGAGAGAAGGTTGACGAAGTTACATACAGAAGGATATTTGGATCCGTTCTAATATCAATCATATGTAACTTGTCAATCCTGTCTCAAAGGAAAGATGACAAAGACTCCGTTCACTGGACACGAAGTAAGAGCGAGCGAGCTCTTGGGACTCGTACACAGCGACGTGTGCGGTCCAATGTCTACGCATGTACGAAGCGGTTATTCTTACTTCATTACTTTTACGGATGACTTTTCAAGGTATGGTTATGTCTTCTTAATGAAATATAAATCAGAAGCCTTTGGAAAATTCCAGGAATATAAGAATGAAGTAGAAAAACAAACAGGCAAAAGTATCAAGACACTGAGATCTGATCGAGGTGGTGAATACTTGAGTGCCGAATTCCTGGATTACTTAAAAGAGAATGGAATTCTCTCTCAGCTTACTCCTCCATACACTCCGCAACATAACGGTGTATCGGAGAGATGAAACCGAACCCTATTGGATATGGTACGGTCCATGATGAGTAACGCTGAGTTACCGCGATCATTCTGGGGATATGCACTAGAATCAGCTGCATACCTTTTGAACTGAGTTCCAACTAAGACTGTGTTAGTGTATATGCCCTAGAGGCCATTACTGTATAATACTAGTTTGTATATTACTTGATGGAAGCTTGGGATATTCACCTTATATAGACAATCTTGCTTAATATAGTAATATGCTACTTGGTTTGTTTCTGCTTTAATGTGTGCATGTGTTTCTTTTAGCATATCGCCTTTACACATTAGTGGAGCCCTTAGGATCTTTGCTTGATTACCAGCGTTGTGATGGCAGTCACACTCGTGGGGGCTGGGTAATCCATAAGCACATCCTTATGCACGTGCTTAGTCATAGGACTATCGAGACAGGGCATCGATACTCTGGAGTAGACTAGCGTATGCGCTTCTCATCCCAGCTTGGGAGATGGTCTGTCCCACAGCCGTCAGTACGCTGTACTTTGATTACTACCCTACCACGGCTCAAAGGAGTCGTGCAAACAGGTAGTTTTTGGGTGCAGTCCCGAAGCACTTGGAGGCAGTGACGGTTAGACAGGATTCGTCTCTCCCGGTATTGGGGGTTGATATCGCGCTGTGTCTAGGAGAGCCATTACACAAAGTCCCTGGCCAGGGCAAGCGAGATAGACTGGTAGGTTTCCAGTGTTATCTCAGGTGTTCTGGGCTACACTCCGACACGACTTGTACCGCTAGTAGGGGACTGACGTTTACCGCCCCCTAGGCCCGCCATGCGATGTTCTCAGACGAACAGACCGGACTGTACGGAGATTGTCACATTCAGGCTCAGTAGGAGTTCAGATGGGTTTACCTCGTCAGTCTTCTTATCGGCATCTACCTGGCGACCGTTGTGTACAGCTAGTGCCGCTTGCGGTCGGTGGTTAAACCCACTGCCAGCGTAGTGTCGAGTCTTTAGAGTCCCACACAGAGGGTTATTCGTCTTTGGGCAAAACAGAGTAGAGGTCACATGGTTTTGCGACAGGGTTCGTTCACATCCGCGCACTTGTGCACGTTTGGCGTCCGGACAGACATTACTAGCGGGCTCTGGTTTGAGCCAGATCCTAGTATATGTTTTGGGGTTAGTTTTATCTCATAGTATTCATGTTCCTCGGAACACGAATGCGGGTGTGTATGCACAGTTGATTAAGGCGGAGGAAGAGGTTTTTCATTAGGGTTTTGGAACGGGTGCGTATGCACAGTTGACAGTCATCTTTTTCCAAACCCTAATAAATTTGTGATATATCAATTAATAATGTTATTTAAATGAAATTGTGTAATGGTTGGGTTTGTTGACTTGTTGACCAAGGTTTACTAGTTGACCATGGTTGAAACTTTGACCATCATCATTTCTTTGCTAAGATGCTCTTTGATCTTTGCAAAAACATTTAATATGAAATGATAATGGTCTTATCAAACCAACCATCACCTTATTCATTTTGGATTAATATTATTAATTTGATAATTCACATATATTGTTATGGTTGTAAAAACTATTCTCATTTCTATCATAACTATTCTCCTTCCTCTCTTCATCTTCCTCCTCCTCTAGTTCAAGGAGAATCATTCTCATGAGTTGAGAAACCTCTCCTTGGAGATAAAACACCCAAAGCCACTCTCTACTCTTCCTAAGGTTGAAGTTCTAGCAAGCCGGAGACTTTAGTTTTCTCAAAGTTCGAGAAAGGAGCTCAAGGAAGAAACCCTCAGGTGGATCCATCTTCGACAAGAGAAGGCAACGAGGAAAGCACCATCCGACCACCATCAAGAGTCAAAGAGAAGGAGTTCAAGTTGAGGTATAACCCCTAACTGAGTAGATAACTCTCTTGTTAGTTGCTAGTGTGTAGTTTAGCCAAGATCCGTTTTCGTAGTCCATGTTACCTAAACACTAAAAATCGTTTTTCACCATTTCCGCAAGCCCGAAAGAACCGGGAGAGCTAACGTGGACTTACAGTGGTATTAGAGCCTAACTAAACACACCCTAGCATGTTAGCAAAGTATCTAGAATTTCGACCGGGTATACGTCGATTAGTGGGGGTTATACATATCTGTGATCTGTAATGTTGATGGATTGTGTATATGAATTCGTTGGATTGTCGCGGATAAATAGCCGGGGTTGTTAGATGAGAGTTTTCTTTGTCTTTCAATTCTTGTAATATGTAATTTGATGTAATATTATTTGTATGGCCGCACAACCGGGTCGGGGTTGTAGCCGTCATTGTATAATTTCTTTTTACTGTTTTTGCTCCTAGGATAGACCCAAGGTGAGGTGCAGAAACTACCGGGTACCTCGAAGTGCCGAGTGGCCTGCTCACGTTGTTGAGGGAGGTTGCTTCACTTCGGATACTTGGCGGGTAGTTTGCCGCACCCGTAAGGGTCTAGGGTGGGGTATTGGCTATTCATCGCGACCGTGTAATCCGCTCTTCGTTACAGGCTCGTACGAATTGTGGATTCCTAGTATATCCAATGTATTCATCTGTGATCTGGAATGGCTATCATTGCATGTGAAGAATGCTTATATATATCTATATGATATCTATTTAGGCGTTGCTTATGTTTTGCATCCGCGCTAGTCCAGCCCCCGCTCTGTCGTTAGTTAAGTAACCTAACGGGTGATGACGGGACCCCGTGGCGAATGCGGATGGCATAAGCGTATGTCATATTTTCGTTGTTTTCTGTAATGGTAGGATTAATTGATGGGACGCATTAAAATTAATGCAAGAAAAATAAACCAAAGTAAAAGTCGTTGGAACACTTTCAAAAACCACTCGGTTTCTTTTCAAAATAACTTTTAAACGCGGAGCTTAAACCACTCCTTTTAAAAGCTATCTCGTTCCATCGATTATATCAAGTTCACTACGTTCACGGTTTCGCCAAAACCATTCGTAGCCCTCCGTCATTTCACATGGATGGTCAATAGTATTCAAGCTATGTTTGTTGGCCAAAATCAAGACATAGTGATTGGTAGCTATTGGGTATTCATGTGCAACATAGATAGATGCGTTGGTTTGGGACAGTCGTACTGCCTTGTTGGCCAAAGTCAAGGGTAGGTGCGGGTGGGTTCTGTTGCGCCACGGCAGCGCCCCGGCCGTCTATCCGAGGCCAAAATGCGGAATCAAAAATTTTCCTTACTTGGAAACTGGCGCTACCGCGGACAATGAAAACCCGGATCGTAACCAATAACCTAATGCTAGCAAATAAGAGATAGGAAGAGAAGTATACCAAGTGATCCGAGTCCGCCGGTCTTCTCTTCATCGTCCCGATCTCCCGCGGAATGTCTTGTCTCCACATCGTCGCCTCCTCGCCGGAAGGGCACCACATAGCCTGCGTCTTTTACGGGCTCCCGCCTCAATACCGAGGCAACTCGAGCATGAAGCCGGCAAGTCGACATGCCCAAGAAGTGCTGTAGAATGTAGTGTAGATGATGCTTGTCTCTTTGGGGTTTTGTTGCCATTAGAAGATGATGGAGGAAACTAGATAAGGAAAAATGGTGCTTGCATTTTTCCTAGCATGAAATGAGATCAAGATAAATCCCTCAAGCTCAAAATGAAACTCTCTCTTCTTCTTCTCTCTTGTTCTTCTCTCAAGTGAGTTCTCTCATCTCCCAAATGAGAATGGTGGAGGAGGGAATACAAAACCACAACCATAGAAGGAAGGTAATGGTAGTAAAAGCAAGTGGTGACCATAGCCGAACATTATCATCACAATCTCACATCAAAACCAAATCAATCCTAATCACCTTTTACAAGAAATGATGATAGAAAAGAAAGGAATAAAAAGGATGCTATCATAATAAATACATATGCAAGAAACCCCCTCCTCAAATGTAATTTGCAAAACTGCAAATTACCCCCTCCATCAGAAAAGTCCGGCCGGGAAAGAACAAAGGAAAACCGGCCGGAACGGAATGCAAACTGGCAACTCCAGAAAACTGGTCCCGTAATAAATTACAGGAAAACCCCGATACTGTGCATACACACCTGCATCTGTATTCCGTCCGGATACAAATGCAATGAGACAAAATCTACACTGTACTAAACTAGGACCGGCTTAAGCCAAAGCCGGCTAGTAATATCCGTTCGATCCTGATCCGTGCAATACCGCACGTATCAGATCGAACCCTGCCATATAACTATACGGCCACTAGTACAAAACTGTCCGATCCTGATCCGTGCAATACCGCACGTATCTGATCGAACCCTGCCTTATCTCCATACGGCCTCTACAGCGTTTCGCCCGAAAGCTTGAGTAACTGTAAATGTGGTGGACTCTAAAGACTCGTCAATACTATGGCTGTGGATTTAACCACTAGCACGTCAGAGGTATTAGCCAATACATGACGGGCCACCAGCTATTGACCAAAAGGGACGTCGATGAGCGAACTCATCCTGACACCCTACTGAGCCTGTCAGTGACAATATCCGTACAGTCCGGTCCGTTCGTCTATGAGTATCGCATGTCGGGCCTAGGGGGTTGGTAAAAGTCAGACCCCCAAAAGCGGTACAAGTCGTGTCGGAGTGTAGCCCAAAATGCCCTGAGATACTACTGGAATACCTACCAGTAAATCTCCTGCCTCGGCCGAGGGCTTTGCATAATGGCTCTCCTAGACACAGCGCGACCTCACCCCCAATACCGCGAGAGACGAACCCCTGAAGATCCGCTCACTGCCTCCATGTGGCTCGGGACTGTACCCAACTAAAACCTGTTTGCACGACTCCTTTGAGCCGTGGTAGGGTAGTAATCAAAGTACAGTGGGAACTCACACGAGACAAATGACGATCCCCAGGTCGATGAACTAACCTGTACACATGTCACCAGGGAACTGCTATCTGACGTCAGGTATAAGACCAACTAGCATGTTCCCGGCGAGTCCTGTCCGGTGTACTCATAACCCAATGAGCACCTGTATACATCTTAGGTGAACCAACTGACACCAGTGGCTTGTGAGACCGGCCACCGCCCCTCGTCGGGGTCTCGACTGTATACACTAGTCTAGTCTGGAGAATCGATGCCCTGTCTCGAAACTCCCACGACTAGGGACCTTTTAAGGATGTGCTTATAGACCACCAGCTCTCACGTATATGATCGCCATCATACTGCCGGCAGTCAAGCAAGAATCCTAGGGGCTCTATCAGCGTGTAATAGCGACATGTCAGGTCACCTAAAGCAGTACACGATGATAGAGGCAAACCAGATAACATACTATCATTTCGAGTAAGACTGTCCTACCGGGATAGGTCCTCCCTCAATCATTGCAATCACGTGCCTGTGATCCAATAATTGACTCTGAGGGCACTATCTCCAACAATCTCCCACTTGCACTCAAGGCTAATTATTGCGATGCCGCATACTCACAGCCCGTGTGATACCGAACACCCAACTCCTCTACTAGTCAGTCTCACAAAGCTCGTTTGCGAAACTATTGCGTTCGAGGAATAGCCTCAGTGAGTGGATCCGCTGTGATGTTTCTTTCTATGTCTCTCTATATCTCAAGTTCGCGGAGAAAACCATCTCCCGAAATGAGCAATACCTGTCTTAGAATGTCTGGATGTCTGATGGGACCTAGCTCATAAATGAACTCCAAATCCAAACTTCTTAGACTGTATCGTCAACTGAACTTAATCAGTATCCTGCGCCATGTCACCCTCAGTATTGCCTTGGACCATCTGTCCAAAATACTGCCCCTCGTCAGAAGGAAAACTATAACTCTGACAACCTCCTTGTCGTCCATGTCACCTTGGAAGCCTGGAATGATAACTGTCTCCCAAATGAGGCTGTCGTTATCATATCCCTAGAACATCCACTTATGTTCTAAAACTGTTTCCGACTGTTTCTCCAGGATTGGATCAATGTCAACTTATTGCATCTAGTGCAAGAACAACATCTGGTGTGGTACTTGACATCTCATGATTGACTCAATTGCCTAAGCAAGTGATCTGCCAATCATGCGTATCCCTCTCCCCTTTAGTCTGTAAGACACCTTTAGAGAGGGTGACTCCATTACCTGCAGGTGTACAACCGTGCCAGGAGTCGTCCATTCTAAATACTCATAGAATGCTGTCAAGGTACCCAGATTGGGAAACTACCCAAATCTAGATCTAAAACCATAGATCTAGTAACCAGAATGTCTGATATAATATCCAAGTCCTGTGTGGAGAAACTACTGTGTGACAACCAAAGTATAACCGATCGTAGTATAGGAGTTTCTTTTCCTACTCTGTGTATGTCATCCGGATACCAGGATATCACACCCTACTACCTTCTCAACAGATCCATCCCCTATTCTGATGAAGTCAAACCTATGACTGTCACGTCAGAAATAGATGATCTATCTCCGCTACATCTGCTTTAGTCTATAAATAGACATAAGCCTGATGTCCACCAATGCTTCCGCTGCTCCCACTGACTATGACAACCCTCTGGCAGAGTCATATAGACGTGCACTTCTAAAGCTAGTTTAGAACGACGCTATACTCATCCTCCTGCCGGGTCTCGCAGTCTGGAACAACAGCAATGGTAAGTCTGGGTAAACAAGAACTTCTCTGTCACCGTCCTTGAGGCTACCGGAGTACCTCTCGGGTGCCTGAAGTTACCCACCGTATCTGCGGAGTAGCCAATGGAATGTCAAACCAGATTGAATCTTTAGGTTCCTTATCAAATCTTCAGTAATCGTTTGCGGTTCTGGAATCACTTCCAGTTCTACCATACTCCCACTTCTGTTTTCTGAAAAAATCCATTTTTATTAAAACTGTGGCGAGTCAAGAACAATATCACTATTGATCTTCCAGATGGTAGAAAGTCAATCCTCGTCATAGCCTGGGTCAACCCGCAAACAGCCATTACAGAAACGTGCCTTGAGTTGTCCAGTGTCTGGTTTTAAGCATAAGCCGGACAACTCCCCGTACCTTAACATCGTTAAGATATGAACTGTTCTATATCCAATATAGAACCAGAGGCACTGATTCAATTGAACCAGATTCAAATCATGCAGCTATCTCCAGTGCATGTAAACTAAATGGAAGGAGGCCGATCAGCGTTACTCAACTTAGGAATGCTTCCAATTATGAGTAACCTGAAAGAGAAGCAATTTCTCTTTATCATTACTATCAACTGAATACCATACACAAGTATCTACATCTTCGATCACTTTGAAGAATCCCGATACTTGCTATACCTGGTTCTCTACTCTATTCAAATACCTATAACTCCTCAAAACTTAGACCCTGTGTTTCCACGAAACACATGTCTAAGAACTAGAGAAGTTAAAAGTAAACAGAATATAGTATGAGGACCAAACCCCTCTGTCCTAATGGACACTGGACAACATACAATACTCTGTATAAGTCCGCTGAGTCTAACAACTCTTTCACTGTGTGTCGTAGGTTGAAAACTGTACTTATGGTTAAGAAGAATTACACCGCTGTTTAATGCTCCTTACCTAACCATCCACTGATATAGGTAAATGTCATCGACATAATATCAAAAGGTATATCTCACTTTATGAAAATAGACGTACAAATATATCAATTTGAAATTGGTGCACAACAGCGGATATTCAAAACCAAATATTTGCCGACCGGCAAACAGCCTAGATGATCTCCTCAAATATCACCGATTACAACGAATCCCGATATAATGAGGATAATTACCCTATTCCCAATAACTTACTCCCACTCATCATCTGTAAAACCATATAGATGTGAGAATCAAACCTGGTAAATACATACCCTGGAGCAAGTGTCCAATCGGGAAATCGGTTTTCTTTTAACAGTACACAGCTGAACTGAAACATTGAAATGTTTCGATGGGGTATTCCGGTATTCCTAGTAATGCCTCTTCCATTATCCAGATTCACAACTGTAACCTTGTAATTCTTTGCCATTTCTCCAAATCCCTTTATATGTCTTTAGTCATTACCTTCTGTACACCCCTTTAGGCCAAATGGTTTTCTTCCTTCCCTACCGTTCGGCACCAGCCTATGGTTTGGAAGAAGACTATCCAATAAGCATAATGGGTGTACTGTCCTAATCCTAGGAGCACTCGCAATGCGAGAGAAGGTGAAGAGAAAAGACAACCGAATAAACCGTATTCCTATTTCTCCTGGACCAGAATCCATCCCCGAACTGGAACAAGTTCCTTTCGAGTTCGTATATAACCATACGATGGAGTATCCAATAAACTGTGGATCTTCGTAGTGATACGGAGTGTCCTGGAGAAATACAAAGGTGATTTAGGATTGGCGAAGAAATACTTGGTTCGGTCGTGAATAGCAGTCGCAATTTACTTTGCCCTCTTACTAATCCCTTGCTTTGTCTTAATCTTAATACCTTCTGCACACCTTTTAGGCTAATTGGTTTTCTTCATTCCCTACCGGTCGGCACCAGCCTGAGGTTTGGAAGAAGACTATCCAATTTGCGTAATAGGTGTGCTATCTCCTAAACCAAGGAGTACTCACAACTTGAGAGAAGGTAAAAGGGAAAAGACAACTGAATAATCCTATCCGTTTTCTCCAGAACCGGAAACCATCCTTGAATTCCTTCGAGTTCGTATATAACCATACGATGGTTTTGTCCAATGGAAGTGGACGTTCGTAGTAATACGGGGTGTCCTGGAGAAAAGGGTAAAGGTAGGAGTGGCAATGAGGTTTGCAACTCTGACAATCCAAAAGCCAGTGTTTATGAAGGTTCGGTCAACTTGGTCACTGAGTCATAGTCCAGGGTCGGGTCAATGGTCGCTGCCAAAGAGAGAGAGAAAAGAAACACTCAGCGTGCACTCTAACCTAGATCAGAATGGTTATCACTTTATCTAATCAGGAAACCTCCCACTGTACCTCAAATTCTCCTCCAAACCTGAAAGAAGAATTAGTCGGGGTCACCCGAGGAGTAAACTAACTCATCAGTGGGAATCGGGATCCAACTATCATCGCATGATAACTTGACGGAATCCACTCAAGTCACCACACTCCAGAAGGTATGCGCATGCCTGGCAAGTTTCAGTTCTTTTGAAACTCCCGATGTGTGTTTTTACCCCTAGGACTCAAGTGACCTTGACGGAGTCAACAAATCAAAGAGTCCTAGTCAAGTTCAACCCGTCATTATCTGGATTGCATTAAACCCACCCGTACGTGCCCTTGACGGAGTCAACAAGGCCGCACGACTGTCCTAACCAATCCCATTTATGCAACAAACAAGCACCACTTAGCTACCGTACACTACGCCTTGACGGAGTCAACAAACGCAGCACGAATACTAAATGATTCCCATAAGAAATGACGGAGGGCTACGAATGGTTTTTGGCGAAAAACCTTTAACGTAAAGAACTTGATATCGTTGAAGGAACTGCATAGCCTTTTATAAAAGATAGTGACGAAAACCATTGCTAAAGAGGTCACTCCCGGTGAAGGGATCTCGGCTCTTTCCCCGTAGAATGAGGTGCAGGATATTCCAACTGAATACCACGATGCAAAGCAAAAGTAATCGGCTATAGTGAAGTTAATGCCCTGACGCAAACTTCTGTCCAAGGGGTCACTCCCGGTGAAGGGATCTCGGCCCTTGCCTCGTCGACTGAGGAGCAGGATATTCCAAATGAATACCACGATGCAAAACAAAAGTGAACGTCCTTGCAGTAACAGCTTTTGAAAAATGTTCCAACAACATCAGAATAGGTTTGTTTATCTTGCATTGATCCGAATCAACGCAGTCCCATCAAATGATCACACCACAAAGAACGAAAATATACTGATGTACGTATATGCCATCCGCATTCGCCACTGGGTCCCGTCATCACCCGTTAGGTTACTTAACTAACGACAGAGCGGGGACTGGACTAGCGCGGATGCAAAACATATACAACATCTACTAATATATATACCAATATATTATATTCGCTCAAGGCGTGATAAAAATGCAACATCACAGAAATGTACATCATCACAGAACAATACAGATATCTGGGATCCCCGGGTTTCACAGAGCCGCTGCTGAAACCCGACGTTCCCCTGGTCGTGTGGATAGCCTGTGCAATGAAATCCTAGACCCCTACGGGCGCGGCAAGTCACCCGCCGAAACCTGAAGCGAGGCAGCCCCCTTCAGCACCGTGAATGGACCACCCAGCACTTCACGGAATCCGGTAACTTGGGCACCCCTCCTGGGTCAACCTGTACCCCCTACGAGTGCGGCGAATAGCCCGCCAATCCTAGAGTGAAGCCCCTCCGTCTCAATGCCATGAGATGCGGGCCCGTTGCCCTCCAGAACCCGGATATCCGTGCACCCCTCCTCGGGGTAATCCTAGTACAGAAAGTAAAATATACATACACCGGGTACATCGACCGCAACCAGGTCGTGCCCCAAAAGAATAATACAATCAGGCAGTGACGGCAGTCCACATGTCGGACGCTCGTCCCGCAATATCAAATGTACATATAAAACAAAACTGTACTAACATTGCATCCAGGCTATCCCCCACGACCGATCCGCAACAACACAGCATAAACATAGAACATCAACGTGAAAGTCACGTTCGCAAATCCGTCTAACCGGGCTATAGCAGTTAGACCGGATTTACCGATCAAGTGACATTCACGGTCGCAGATATAATGTAAATACTGTGAAATAATATTTTTAAAATATCCAATCGATCAAAAAATTAACAAGTAGGCTCTCAAGCAATACTGTAGCACTCACAGAAATTCTGGGCCCAAATTTAATATTCCAAAAACCCTATTTTCTAGTGAAAGACAATCTGGAAAAATTTGGTACAGTGAAGAGCCTAACAGGCGGCGGAACCGCGGCCAAAGCATGGCTTTGGCCGCGTTTCCGCGGTGAGATGAAGGATTCAAGCGACCAAATTTTACCAGAATTCTTACACTTCCCTGCACATCATTCTGCAACTACCTGAAAAATTTTTCGAGCCCGGAAAAAATCGACAGAAAACTGATGCATGCAAAATGTGGTTTTTGGGATTTTGGTCGATCGGATAAGTAAAAAACATTAGAACAAGGTAGGCAAGGTTAATGGCGTGGTTCTGATACCATGTTGCGCCACGGCAGCGCCCCGGCCGTCTTTCCGAGGCCAAAATGCGGAATACAAATTTTTCCTTACTTGGAAACTGGCGCTACCGCGGACAATGAAAACCCGGATCGTAACCATTAACCTAATGCTAGCAAATAAGAGATGGGAAGAGAAGTATACCAAGTGATCCGAGTCCGCCGGTCTTCTCTTCATCGTCCCGATCTCCCGCGGAATGTCTTGTCTCCACATCGTCGCCTTCTCGCCGGAAGGGCACCACATCGCCTGCGTCTTTTACGGGCTCCCGCCTCAATACCGAGGCAACTCGAGCATGAAGCCGGCAAGTCGACATACCCAAGAAGTGCTGTAGAATGTAGTGTAGATGATGCTTGTCTCTTTGGGGTTTTGTTGCCATTAGAAGATGATGGAGGAAACTAGATAAGGAAAAATGGAGCTTGCATTTTTCCTAGCATGAAATGAGATCAAGATAAATCCCTCAAGCTCAAAATGAAACTCTCTCTTCTTCTTCTCTCTTGTTCTTCTCTCAAGTGAGTTCTCTCATCTCCCAAATGAGAATGGTGGAGGAGGGAATACAAAACCACAACCATAGAAGGAAGGTAATGGTAGTAAAAGCAAGTGGTGACCATAACCGAACATTATCATCACAATCTCACATCAAAACCAAATCAATCCTAATCACCTTTTAGAAGAAATGATGATAGAAAAGAAAGGAATAAAAAGGATGCTATCATAATAAATACATATGCAAGAAACCCCCTCCTCAAATGTAATTTGCAAAACTGCAAATTACCCCCTCCATCAGAAAAGTCCGGCCGGGAAAGAACAAAGGAAAACCGGCCGGAACGGAATGCAAACTGGCAACTCCAGAAAACTGGTCCCGTAATAAATTACAGGAAAACCCCGATACTGTGCATACACACCCGCATCTGTATTCCGTCCGGATACAAATGCAATGAGACAAAATCTACACTGTACTAAACTAGGACCGGCTTAAGCCAAAGCCGACTAGTAATATCCGTTCGATCCTGATCCGTGCAATACCGCACGTATCAGATCGAACCCTGCCATATAACTATACGGCCACTAGTACAAAACTGTCCGATCCTGATCCGTGCAATACCGCACGTATCTGATCGGACCCTGCCATATCTCCATACGGCCTCTACAGCGTTTCGCCCGAAAGCTTGAGTAACTGTAAGTGTGGTGGACTCTAAAGACTCGTCAATACTATGGCTGTGGATTTAACCACTAGCACGTCAGAGGTATTAGCCAATACGTGACGGGCCACCAGCTATTGACCGAAAGGGACGTCGATGAGCGAACTCATCCTGACACCCTACTGAGCCTGTCAGTGACAATATCCGTACAGTCCGGTCCGTTCGTCTATGAGCATCGCATGTCGGGCCTAGGGGGTTGGTAAAAGTCAGACCCCCAAAAGCGGTACAAGTCGTGTCGGAGTGTAGTCCAGAACGCCCTGAGATACTACTGGAATACCTACCAGTAAATCTCCTGCCTTGGCCGAGGGCTTTGCGTAATGGCTCTCCTAGACACAGCGCGACCTCACCCCCAATACCGGGAGAGACGAACCCCTGAAGATCCGCTCACTGCCTCCATGTGGCTCGGGACTGTACCCAACTAAAACCTGTTTGCATGACTCCTTTGAGCCATGGTAGGGTAGTAATCAAAGTACAGTGGGAACTCACACGAGACAAATGACGATCCCCAGGTCGATGAACTAACCTGTACACATGTCACCAGGGAACTGCTATCTGACGTCAGGTATAAGACCAACTAGCATGTTCCCGGCGAGTCCTGTCCGGTGTACTCATAACCCAATGAGCACCTGTATACATCTTAGGTGAACCAACTGACACCAGTGGCTTGTGAGACCGGCCACCGCCCCTCGTCGGGGTCTCGACTATATACACTAGTCTACTCTGGAGAATCGATGCCCTGTCTCGAAACTCCCACGACTAGGGACCTTTTAAGGATGTGCTTATAGACCACCAGCTCTCACGTATATGATCGCCATCATACTGCCGGCAGTCAAGCAAGAATCCTAGGGGCTCTATCAGCGTGTAATAGCGACATGTCAGGTCACCTAAAGCAGTACACGATGATAGAGGCAAACCAGATAGCATACTATCATTTCGAGTAAGACTGTCCTACCGGGATAGGTCCTCCCTCAATCATTGCAATCACGTGCCTGTGATCCAATAATTGACTCTGAGGGCACTATCTCCAACAGGTTCAAATTAACCTGGAGAATGACGGGTAGAACTTGACATGTGACTTATGATTTGTGGGCCAAAGTCAAGGTCATAAGAGCATGGGGCAAAAATCCACATCGGGAGTTTCAAAAGAACTGAAACTTGCTAGCGCTGCATACCATTTGGAGTGTGATGATTCTGGTAGGATTCCTTCAGTTTTCATGCAATGATATTTGGATCCCGATCCTACTGTGAGTATATGCTATTCCTCGGGAAAATTCTCGCTTAACGATCAATACTATAAACCTAGTAGGTGTCTAGAAAGGTGTTAGCGGGGCTGCGCCCCCAGGGAAAAGAGGTTATTTAATTAAGGAACTTCGCGAAAGCGTTGGAAAACCTCCCTCGAAGTACTGACACTAGCCTGACTGAACGGTTAAGCAAGTATTGTACGGTGAGATTGATCCTGACTAATTCTTCCTTTTTGGTTTGAGGAGGGATTCGAGAGACAGTGGGAGCCATCCTGTTTAGACAAATTAAAAACCACTCTAAACTTGCAAGAGCATCATGCTAAAGTGTTTCTTCTCTCTCTCCGAATTGCAGCGACCAAATAACATGACTGGACTTAAGTTACTACTAGATAAAAACATACTGACAGGGCCAAACTACAAAGATTGGCTCAGGAATGTCAAAATGGCAATCACTTACGACAAGTTGGGGTATCGCCTTACCACCAAAGCTCCCCTGCCCCAGGTCCCACCTCCAGCGTCGTGGATAAGGAAATCCGTAAGACTTGGGAGATTGATTGCGCGAAGGCCAAGTGCCTCGTGCTTGCCTCTATGGACAATGAACACCAGAAGAGGCACGAGATTATGGACCTTGAATCCATATTTCTTCATGCAAAAGAACTGTATGGAGAGCAATCCCGTATCGCCAGATACGAAGTCTCGAAAAAGTTGTTTTCGGCAAGATTGGCCATCGGATCACCGGTAGCGGAACACGTGCTTAATATGATTGGCTTCATTGAGGAGCTCACGGACCTTAGGACCACGTTGGAGAATGAGCTCTATACGGACTTGATTCTCCAGTCCCTTCCTTCCACTTACGCCCAGTTCATCCTGAACTTCAACTTACAGGAAAAGGAAGTTGAACTTTCAGAACTCCTCAACATGCTGAGGAGTGCAGAGGGCACCCTATAGAAAGGTAGGGAAACATCCACTTTGTTTGTAGGAGGATCTTCCTCTTCTAGGCCCAAGGCGAAAGCCAAGGGAAAGAAGAAGAAAACCCCCGCCAAACCAAGGGGCGGTGTTAGTAAGGTGGATATGAAGGGAAAGGAAAAAGCAACAAAGGAAGCGGGAAAACTTGTGGGAAAGGAAGAATGCTTTTACTGTCACAAGAGTGGACACTGGAAGAAAGATTGAAGGGCTTGGAAGGCCAGAACACAGGATCTGAAGCGTGTTGCGGCTTCAGCTTCAGGTGTGTATGTTATTGAAAACTGTCTATCAATAAACTCTACTTCCTGGGTATTGGATACCGGATTAGGATCTCATATCTGTAATTCTTTGCAGGCGTTGAGAAACCGTAGGGTTTTAAAGGCAGGTGATATGACCCTCAGAGTTGCAAACGGAGCTGGCATGGATGCTGAGTCCATGGGGGACTATCACCTAGGGTTGTCAGATGCACACGTTTTGGTTTTGCGTAATTGTTATTTTGTACCCAATGCAACTTGTAATATCATTTCTGTATCTTTAGTTTCTAAAGAAGGTTATGAATTTGCGCTTTTAAGTAATGTTGTAAACATTCACCTTAATCAAGTTCTGATTGGGTCAGGTACATTAAACAATGGAATATACATATTAAACCAACCACAGATTTTCAATGTCCAGAATACACACAAAAGAAAGTCTCCGGAAATAAATCAGGCTTTCTTATGGCATTGTAGACTGGGTCACATCAATGAGAGAAGGTTGACGAAGTTACATACAGAAGGATATTTGGATCCTTTCGAATATCAATCATATGCAACTTGTCAATCCTGTCTCAAAGAAAAGATGACAAAGACTCCGTTCACTGGACATGGAGTAAGAGCGAGCGAGCTCTTGGGACTCGTACACAGCGATGTGTGCGGTCCAATGTCTACACATGCGCGAAGCGGTTATTCTTACTTCATTACTTTTACGGATGACTTTTCAAGGTACGGTTATGTCTTCTTAACGAAACATAAATCCGAAGCCTTTGGAAAATTCCAGGAATATAAGAATGAAGTGGAAAAACAAACAGGCAAAAGTATCAAGACACTAAGATCTGATCGAGGTGGTGAATACTTGAGTGACGAGTTCCTAGATTACTTAAAAGAGAATGGAATTCTCTCTCAGCTTACTCCGCAACATAACGGTGTATCGGAAAGACGGAACCGGATCCTATTGGATATGGTACGTTCCATGATGAGTAACGCTGAGTTAACACGATCATTCTGGGGATATGCACTAGAATAAGCTGCATACCTTTTGAATCGAGTTCCAACTAAGACTGTGCCTACTACACCATATAAGATGTGGTGTGGGAAGAAACCCTTTCTTAAGCATATTAAGACATGGGGATGTCCAGCTTTTGTCAAAAAGCAGCATGCGGACAAACTTGAGACACGCTCAGTACAGTGCAAGTTTGTGGGATATCCAAAGAACTCTAAGGGATATTTCTTCTATTGCAAAGAGGAACAAAAGGTTTTTGTTTCTCGTCATGCCTATTTCTTGGAAACTAAGTTTTTGGAAAACCAGATAAGTGGGAGCGCAATAGAACTGGAAGAAATTACAGAGCCACGAGCTATTGCTGAAAGTTTAGTAGAACCAGAGGGTTCGAAAGATCAGGACATTCCTGCGCCGCTCCGCAGGAGTAGTAGGCAGTCTTATCCGCCCGAGAGATACTACGGTTTTCTCATAGACGGGGATAGAGAGGATTGCATCATTGATAGTGATGAGCCGACTAGCTTCCAGCAGGCCATTCAGAGCGTTGACTCGGTAAAATGGCTGGATGCAATGCCGACCGAAATGGAGTCCATGTACACCAACAAAGTATGGACGTTGGACGTTGCTCTAGATGGGGTAAAAACCGTAGGATGCAAGTGGATCTTCAAAAGGAAGATTGGTGTAGATGGACAGGTTGAGACCTATAAAGCTAGACTTGTTGCAAAGGGTTTTCGTCAAAGACCTGGTTTGGACTATGACGAAACCTTTTCTCCAGTGGCTATGCTAAAATCCATTCGGATCCTTCTTGCCATTGCAGCCTTCCACGATTATGAGATATGGCAGATGGACGTAAAGACCGCTTTTCTGAATGGAAATTTAGAGGAGTGTGTCTATATGGACCGGCCAGAGGGTTTCATTCAGAGTTGGAGCAGTGGAAAGGTGTGCAAGTTGCTTAAGTCAATCTATGGACTAAAGCAGGCATCGCGGAGTTGGAACATCTGTTTTGATGAGATGGTCAAAGATTTTGGCTTTATCAATAATCCAGATGAACCATGCATCTATAGTAGATTTGTAGCACGAACTGTCGTATTCCTTGTTTTATACGTGGATGACATTCTCTTGATAGGAAATGACATTCCTATGCTACAATCTGTCAAAGGGTTCTTGTCACACAGGTTCTCTATGAAAGACCTGGGTGATGCCTCTTACATTCTGGGGATCCGGATCTATCGTGACAGATCCAAGAGGATATTAGGACTTTCACAGTCTAGGTACATCGACACCATACTGAAAAGATTCAGTATGGAAGATTCCTAGCGCGGTAATCTACCAGCTTGTCACGGGTTCACCCTCTCCAAAGAGATGTCTCCCAAGACTGATTTGGAAAGGGATCGCATGTCTATTATACCGTACGCTTCTGCGGTAGGCTCTATAATGTATGCGATGTTGTGTACCAGACCAGATGTAGGTTATGCACTGAGTGTGGTAAGCAGGTATCAGTCAAACCCTGGGGAGAAACACTGGATAGCGGTAAAGAACATTCTCAAGTACCTGAGAAGGACTAAGGAGATGTTCTTGGTGTATGGCGGAAAAGACCTCCAGATTGAGGCCTTTGCTGACTCCAGCTTCCAGAGTGACAAGGATGATTCCAAGTCCATGTCGGGTTATGTCTTTACCCTCAATGGAGGGGCGGTGTGTTGGAAGAGTTCCAAACAGGAAACCGTTGCTGACTCGACGATGGAAGCGGAATATATCGCTGCATCTGATGCCATAAAAGAAGCCGTCTGGATGAGGAAGTTCTTAATAGAACTTCTGGTGGTTCCGTCCATTGTTGATCCAATACCTCTGTATTGCGACAACAACGGGGCTATAGCTTTAGCAAAGGAACGCATGTCCCATCAGAAGTCCAGGCACATCTTAAGGCGATATCACCTGATCAGGGAGATAATGGGTCGCCAGGAGATCGAGGTTCGGAGAGTTGCTACGGAAGATAACACTGCTGATCCATTCACAAAGTCCTTACCCCAGACTCAGTTCGAGCGGCTGATCGAGATGATAGGTCTTCAATACGCCAGTACATGGCCTTAGTGCAAGTGGGAGATTGTTAGTGTATATGCCCTAGAGGCCATTACTGTATCATACTAGTTTGTATATTACTTGATGGAAGCTTGGGATATTCACCTTGTATAGACAATCTTGCTCAATATAGTAGTATGCTACTTGGTTTGTTTCTGCTTTAATGTGTGCATGTGTTTCTTTTAGCATATCGCCTTTACACATTAGTGGAGCCCTTAGGATCTTTGCTTGATTACCAGCGTTGTGATGGCAGTCACACTCGTGGGGGCTCGGTAATCCATAAGCACATCCTTATGCAGGTCCCTAGTCATAGGACTATCGAGACATGGCATCGATACTCCGGAGTAGACTAGCGTATGCGCTTCTCATCCCAGCTTGAGAGACGGTCTGTCCCACAGCCGTCAGTACGCCGTACTTGAGATAGTATGCGGGTGCTCGTTAGGTTACGAGTACACTGGACATGACTCATCGGGAACTGTTGGTTGGTACTATACCTATCGTCAGTTATCAGTTCCCAGATGACATGAGTACAGCTTAGTCCGTTGACTTGACACTGTCACTTTGCCTGGAGTGTGTTCCCACTGTACTTTGATTACTACCCTACCACGGCTCAAAGGAGTCATGCAAACAGGTAGTTTTTGGGTGCAGTCCCGAAGCACTTGGAGGCAGTGACGGTTAGACAGGATTCGTCTCTCCTGGTATTGGGGGTTGATATCGCGCTGTGTCTAGGAGAGCCATTACACAAAGTCCCTGGCCAGGGAAAGCGAGATAGACTGGTAGGTTTCCAGTGTTATCTCAAGTGTTCTGGGCTACACTCCGACATGACTTGTACCGCTACTAGGGGACTGACGTTTACCGTCCCCTAGGCCCGCCATGCGATGTTCTCAGACGAACAGACCGGACTGTACGGAGATTGTCACATTCAGGCTCAGTAGGAGTTCAGATAGGTTTACCTCGTCGGTCTTCTTATCGGCATCTACCTGGCGACCGTTACGTACAGCTAGTGCCGTTTGCGGTCTGTGGTTAAACCTACTGCCAGCGTAGTGTCGAGTCTTTAGAGTCCCACACAGAGGGTTATTCGCCTTTGGGCAAAACAGAGTAGAGGTCGCATGGTTTTGCGACAGGGTTCGTTCACATCCGCGCACTTGTGCACGTTTGGCGTTCGGACAGACATTACTAGCGGGCTCTGGTTTTAGGGTTAGTTTTATCTCATAATATTCATGTTCCTCGGAACACGAATGCGGGTGTGTATGCACAGTTGATTGAGGCGGAGAAAGAGGTTTTTCATTAGGGTTTTGGAACGGGTACGTATGCACAGTTGACAGTCGTCTTTTTCCAAACCCTAATGAATTTGTGATATATCAATTAATAATGTTATTTAAATGAAATTGTGTCATGGTTGGGTTTGTTGACTTGTTGACCAAGGTTGACTAGTTGACCATGGTTGAAACTTTGACCATCATCATTTCTTTGCTAAGATGCTCTTTGATCTTTGCAAAAACATTTAATGTGAAATGATAATGGTCTTATCAAACCAACCATCACCTTTTTCATTTTGGATTAATATTATTAATTTGATAATTCACATATATTGTTATGGTTGTAAAAACAATTCTCATTTCTATCATAACCATTCTCTCTCCTCTCTTCATCTTCCTCCTCCTCTAGTTCAAGGAGAATCATTCTCATGAGTTGAGAAACCTCTCCTTGGAGATAAAACACCCAAAGCCACTCTCTACTCTTCCTAAGGTTGAAGGTCTAGCAAGCCGGAGACTTTAGTTTTCTCAAAGTTCGAGAAAGGAGCTTAAGGAAGAAACCCTCAGGTGGATCCATCTTCAACACGAGAAGGCAACGAGGAAAGCACCATCCGACCACCATCAAGAGTCAAAGAGAAGGAGTTCAAGTTGAGGTATAACCCCTAACCGAGTAGATAACTCTCTTGTTAGTTGCTAGTGTGTAGTTTAGCCAAGATCCGTTTTCGTAGTCCATGTTACCTAAACCCTAAAAATCGTTTTTCGCCATTTCCGCAAGCCCGAAAGAACCGGGAGAGGTAACGTGGATTTACAGACTGTGCCTACCACACCATATCAGATGTGGTGTGGGAAGAGACCCTATCTTAATCACATTAAGACATGGGGATGTCCAGCTTTTTTCAAAAAGCAGCATGCGGACAAGCTCGAGGCACGCTCAGTACAGTGCAAGTTTGTGGGATATCCAAAGAACTCCAAGGGATATTTCTTCTATTGCGAAGAGGAACAAAAGGTTTTTGTTTCTCATCATGCCCACTTCTTGGAAACTCAGTTTTTGGAAAAACAGATAAGTGAGAGCGCAATAGAACTGGAAGAAATTCCAGAACCACGAGCTATTACTGAAAGCTTAGTAGAACCAGAGGGTTCGAAAGATCAGGACATTCCTACGCCGCTCCGCAGAAGTAGTAGGCAGTCTCATCCGCCCGAGAGATACTACGATTTTCTCATAGACGGGGATAGAGAGGATTGCACCATTGATAGTGATGAGCCTACTAGCTTCCAGCAGGCCATTCAGAGCGTTGACTCGGTAAATGGCTGGATGCAATGCAGACCGAAATGGAGTCCATGTACACCAACAAAGTATGGACGTTGGACATTTCTCCAGATGGGGTAAAACCCGTAGGATGCAAGTGGATCTTCAAAAGGAAGATTGGTGTAGATGGACCGGTTGAGACCTATAAAGCTAGACTTGTTGCAAAGGGTTTCCGTCAAAGACCTGGTTTGGACTATGACGAAACCTTTTCTCCAGTAGCTATGCTGAAATCCATTCGGATCCTTCTTGCCTTTTGTGCCTTCCACGATTATGAGATCTGGCAGATGGACGTAAAGAACGCTTTTTTAAATGGAAATTTAGAGGAGTGTGTCTATATGGACCAGCCAGAGGGTTTCATTCAGAGTGGGAGCAGCGGAAAGGTGTGCAAGTTGCTTAAGTCCATATATGGACTAAAGCAGGCATCGCGGAGTTGGAACATCTGTCTTGATGAGACGGTCAAAGAATTTGGCTTTATCAAAAATCCAGATGAACCATGCATCTATAGTAGATTTATAGCAAGAACTGTTGTATTCCTCGTATTATACGTGGATGACATTCTCTTGATAGGAAATGACATTCCTATGCTACAATCTGTCAAAGGGTTCTTGTCACATAGGTTCTCCATGAAAGACCTGGGTGATGCCTCATACATTCTGGGGATCCGGATCTACCGTGACAGATCCAAGAGGATATTAGGACTCTCACAGTCCAGGTACATTGACACCATACTGAAAAGATTCAGTATGGAAGATTCCAAGCACGGTAATATACCGGCTTGTCACGGGATTGTTGCGCCACGGCAGCGTCCCGGCCGTCTATCCGAGGCCAAAATGCGGAATCAAAAATTTTCCTTACTTGGAAACTGGCGCTACCGCGGACAATGAAAACCTGGATCGTTAACCATTAACCTATACTAGCTAACAAGAGATGGGAAGAGAAGTATACCGAGTGATCCGAGTCCTCCGGTCTTCTCGTCATCGTCCCGATCTCCCGCGGAAAGTCTTGTCTCCATATCGTCGCCTCCTCGCCGGAAGGGCACCACATCGCCTGCGTCTTTTACGGGCTCCCGCCTCAATACCGAGGCAACTCGGGTACGAAGCTGGCTAGTCGACGTGCCCAAGGTGTGCTGTAGAATGTAGTGTAGATGATGCTTGTCTCTTTGGGGTTATGTTGCCTTGATGGAGGAAACTAGATAAGGAAAAATGGTGCTTGCATTTTTCCTAGCATGAAATGAGATCAAGAAAAATCCCTCAAGCTCAAAATGAAACTCTCTCTTCTTCTTCTCTCAAGTGTGGCTTCTTTTCTTCTAATGAGAAAATGGTGGAGAAAAAACCAACATAAGCAAGAGGGAGGTGAGGGTAGTAAAAGCAAGTGGTAACCATATCCTAAACCTCATCATAACAATCTCACATCATCTTTCATCTCATTTCTAATCTTAATAAAGCATGAAATGATGAAGGAAAAGAATGGTATCTAAAGATGCTATCATAATAAATACATATGCAAGAAACCCCCTCCTCAAATGTAATTTGCAAAACTGCAAATTACCCCCTCCATCAGAAAAGTCCGGCTGGGAAAGAACAAAGGAAAACCGGCCGGAACGGAATGCAAACTGGCAACTCCAGAAAACTGGTCCCGTAATAAATTACAGGAAAACCCCTATACTGTGCATACACACCCGCATCTGTATTCCGTCCGGATACAAATGCAATGAGACAAAATCTACACTGTACTAAACTAGGATTCGGCTTAAACCAAAGCCGGCTAGTATTATCCGTCCGATCCTGATCCGTGCAATACCGCACGTATCAGATCGAACCCTGCCATATAACTATACGGCTACTAGTACAAAACTGTCCGATCCTGATCCGTGCAATACCGCACGTATCTGATCGGACCCTGCCATATCTCCATACGGCCTCTACAGCGTTTCGCCCGAAAGCTTGAGTAACTGTAAGTGTGGTGGACTCTAAAGACTCGTCAATACTATGGCTGTGGATTTAACCACTAGCACGTCAGAGGTATTAGCCAATACGTGACGGGACACCAGCTATTGACCAAAAGGGACGTCGATGAGCGAACTCATCCTGACACCCTACTGAGCCTGTCAGTGACAATATCCGTACAGTCTAGTCCGTTCATCTATGAGCATCGCATGTCGGGCCTAGGGGGTTGGTAAAAGTCAGACCCCCAAAAGCGGTACAAGTCGTGTCGGAGTGTAGCCCAGAACACCCTGAGATACTACTGGAATACCTACCAGTAAATCTCCTGCCTCGGCCGAGGGCTTTGTGTAATGGCTCTCCTAGACACAGCGCGACCTCACCCCCAATACCTGGAGAGACGAACCCCTGAAGATCCGCTCACTGCCTCCATGTGGCTCGGGATTGTACCCAACTAAAACCTGTTTGCACGACTCCTTTGAGCCGTGGTAGGGTAGTAATCAAAGTACAGTGGGAACTCACACGAGATAAATGACGATCCCTAGGTCAATGAACAAACCTGTACACATGTCACCAGGAAACTGCTATGTGACGTCTGGTATAATCCCAACTGGCAGGTTCCCGGCGAGTCCTGTCCGGTGTACTCATAACCCAATGAGCACTTGTATACATCTTAGGTGAACCAACTGACACCAGTGGCTTGTGAGACCGGCCACCGCCCCTCGTCGGGGTCTCGACTGTATACACTAGTCTACTCTGGAGAATCGATGCCCTGTCTCGAAACTCCCACGACTAGGGACCTTTTAAGGATATGCTTATAGACCACCAGCTCTCACGTATATGATCGCCATCATACTGTCGGCAGTCAAGCAAGAATCCTAGGGGCTCTATCAGCGTGTAATAGCGACCTGTCAGGTCACCTGAAGCAGTACACGATGATAAAGGTAAACCAGATAGCATACTATCATCTCGAGTAAGACTGTCCTACCGGGATAGGTCCTCCTTCAATCATTGCAATCACGTGCCTATGATCCAATAATTGACTCTGAGGGCACTATCTCCAACAATCTCCCACTTGCACTCAAGGCTAATTATTGCGATGCCGCATACTCACAGCCCGTGTGATACCGAACACCCAACTCCTCTACTAGTCAGTCTCACAAAGCTCGTTTGCGAAACTATTGCGTTCGAGGAATAGCCTCAGTGAGTGGATCCGCTGTGATGTTTCTTTCTATGTCTCTCTATATCTCAAGTTCGCGGAGAAAACCATCTCCCGAAATGAGCAATACCTGTCTTAGAATGTCTGGATGTCTGATGGGACCTAGCTCATAAATGAACTCCAAATCCAAACTTCTTAGACTATATCGTCAACTGAACTTAATCTGTATCCTGCGCCATGCCACCCTCAGTATTGCCTTGGACCACCTGTCCAAAATACTGCCCCTCGTCAGAAGGAAAACTATAACTCTGACAACCTCCTTGTCGTCCATGTCACCTTGGAAGCCTGGAATGATAACTGTCTCCCAAATGAGGCTGTCGTTATCACATCCCTAGAACACGCACTTATGTCCTAAAACTGCTTCCGATTGTTTCTCCAGGATTGGATTAATATCAACTTATTGCATCTACTGCAAGAACAACATCTGGTGTGGTACTTGACATCTCATGATTGACTCAATTGCCTAAGCAAGTGATCTGTCAGTCATGCACATCCCTCTCCCCTTTAGTCTGTAAGACACCTTTAGAGAGGGTGACTCCATTACCTGCAGGTACACTACCATGCCAGGAGTCGTCCATTCTAAATACTCTTAGAATGCTGTCTAAGTACCCAGATTGGGAAACCACCCAAATCTAGATCTAAAACCATATATCTAGTAACCAGTATGTCAGATATTATGTCCAAGTCCCATGTGGAGAAACCACTGTGTGACGACCAAAGTATAACTGATCGTAGTATAGGAGTTTCTTTTCCTACTATGTGTATGTCATCCAAATACCAGGATATCACACCCTACTACCTTCTCAACAGATCCATCCCCTATTCTGATGAAGTCAAACCTATGACTGTCACATCAGTAATAGATGATCTATCTCCGCTGTAACTGCTTTAGTCTATAAATAGACATAAGCCTGATGACCACCAATGCTTCCGCTGCTCCCACTGACTACGACAACCCTCTGCCAGAGTCATATAGACGTGCATTTCTAAAGCTAGTTTAGAACGACGCTATACTCATCCTCCTGCCGGGTCTCGCAGTCTGGAACAACAACAATGGCAAGTGTGGGTAAACAAGAACTTCCCTGTCACCGTCCTTGAGGCTACCGGAGTACCTCTCGGGTGCCTGAAGTTACCCACCTTATCTGCGGAGTGGCTAATGGAATGTCAAATCAGATTGAATCTTTAGGTTCCTTATCAAATCTTCAGTAATCGTTTGCGGTTCTGGAATCACTTCCAGTTCTACCATACTCCCACTACTGTTTTTGAAAAAAAAACATTTTTATTAAAACTGTGGCGAGTCAAGAACAATATTACTATTGATCTCCCAGATGGTAGAAAGTCAACCCTCGTCATAGCCTGGGTCAACCCACAAACAGCCATTACAGAAACGTGCCTTGAGTTGTCCAGTGTCTGGTTTTAAGCATAAGCCGGACAACTCCCCGTACCTTAACAATGTCAAGATATGAACTGTTCTATATCCAATATAGAAACAGAAGCACTGATTTAATTAGAACCAGATTCAAAACATGCAGCTGTCTCCAGTGCATGTCAACTAAATGGAAGGAGGCCGATCAGCGTTACTCAACTTAGGAATGCTTCCAATTATGAGTAACCTGAAAGAGAAGCAATTTCTCTTTATCATTACTATCAACTGAATACTATACACAAGTATCTACATCTTCGATCACTTTGAAGAATCCCGATACTTGCTACACCTGGTTCTCTACTCTATTCAAATACCTATAACTCCTCAAAACTTAGACCCTGTGTTTCCACGAAACACATGTCTAAGAACTAGAGAAGTTAAAAGTAAACAGAATATAGTATGAGGACCAACCCCTCTGTCCTAATGGACACTGGACAACATACAATACTCTGTATAAGTCCGCTGAGTCTGACAACTCTTTCATTGTGCGTCGTAGGTTGAAGACTGTACTTATGGTTAAGAAGAATTACACCGCTGTTTAATGCTCCTTACCTAACCATCCACTGATATAGGTAAATGTCATCGACATAATATCAAAAGGTATATCTCACTCTATGAAAATAGACGTACAGATATATCAATTTGATATTGGTGCACAACAGCGGATATTCAAAACCAAATATTTGCCGACCGGCAAACAGCCCAGATGATCTCCTCAAATATCACCGATTACAACGAATCCCGATATAATGAGGATGATCATCCTATTCCCAATAACTTACTCCCACTCATCATCTGTAAAACCATACAGATGTGAGAATCATACCTGGTAAATACATACTCTGGAGTAAGTATCTAATCGGGAAATCAGTTTTCTTTTAACATTACACAGTGAAACTGAAACATTGAAATATTTCGGTGGGGTATTCCGGTATTCTTAGTAATGCCTCTTCCATTATCCAGATTCACAACTGTAACCGTATATCTCTTTGCCATCTGTCCAAATCCTTTTATATGTCTTTAGTCATTACCGTCTGCACACCCCTTTAGGCCAAATGGTTTTCTTCTTTCCCTACCATTTGGCACCAGTCTATGGTTTGGAAGAAGACTATCCAATAAGCATAAAAGGTGTACTGTCCTAATCGTAGGAGCACTCGCAAAGCGAGAGAAGGTGAAGATAAAGGACAACCGAATAAACCGTATTCCTATTTCTCCTGGACCAGAATCCATCCCCGAACTGGAACAAGTTCCTTTCGAGTTCGTATATAACCATACGATGGAGTATCCAAATAAACTGTGGATCTTAGTAGTGATACGGAGTGTCCTGGAGAAATACAAAGGTGATTTAGGATTGGCGAAGAAATACTTGGTTCGGTCGTGAATAGCAGTCGCAATTTACTTTGCCCTCTTACTAATCCCTTGCTTTGTCTTAATCTTAATACCTTCTGCACACCTTTTAGGCTAATTGGTTTTCTTCATTCCCTACCGGTCGGCACCAGCCTAAGGTTTGGAAGAAGACTACCCAATTTGCGTAATAGGTGTACTATCTCCTAAACCAAGGAGTACTCACAACTTGAGAGAAGGTAAAAAGGAAAAGACAACTGAATAATCCTATCCGTTTTCTCCAGAACCGGAAACCATCCTCGAATTCCTTCGAGTTCATATCTAACCATACGATGGTTTTGTCCAATGGAAGTGGACGTTCGCAGTAATGCGGGGTGTCCTGGAGAAAAGGGTAAAAGTAGGAGTGGCAATGAGGTCTGCAACTCTGACAATCCAAAAGCCAGTGTTAAGAAGGTTCGGTCAACTTGGTCACTGAGTCATAGTCTTAGGGTCGGGTCAATGGTCGCTGCCAGAGAGAGAGAAAAGAAACACTCAGCGTGCACTCTAACCTAGATCAGAATGGTTACCAATTTATCTAATCAGGAAACCTCCCACTGTACCTCAAATTCTCCTCCAAACCTGAAAGAAGAATTAGTCGGGGTCACCCGAGGAGTAAACTAACTCATCAGCGGGAATCGGGATCCAACTATCATCGCATGATAACTTGACGGAATCCACTCAAGTCACCACACTCCAGAAGGTATGCGCATGCCTGGCAAGTTTCAGTTCTTTTGAAACTCCCGATGTGTGTTTTTACCCCAAGCGGTTTATGACCTTGACTAGGTCAACAAACCATAAACCGCCAGTCAAGTTCAACCCGTCATTATTCTGGATTGCATTAAACCCACCCGTACGTGCCCTTGACTAGGTCAACAAGGCCGCACGACTGTCTTAACCAATCTCACTTATGCAACAAACAAGTACCACTTAGCTACCGAACACTACGTCTTGACTAGGTCAACAAACGCAGCACGAATACTAAATAATACCTGTAGGAAATGACGGAGGGCTACGGCTGGTTTTTGGCGAAAAACCTTTAACGTAATGAACTTGATATCGTTGAAGGAACTGCATAGTTTTTATAAAAATATAGTGACGAAAACCTTTGCTAAAGAGGTCACTCCCGGTGAAGGGATCTCGGCTCTTTCCCCGTAGAATGAGGTGCAGGATATTCCAACTGAATACCACGATGCAAAGCAAAAGTAATCGGCTATAGTGAAGTTAATGCCCTGACGCAAACTTCTGTCCAAGGGGTCACTCCCAGTGAAGGGATCTCGGCCCTTGCCTCGTCGACTGAGGAGCAGGATATTCCAAATGAATACCACGATGCAAAACAAAAGTGAACGTCCTTGCAATAACAGATTTTTGAAAAATGTTCCAACAACATCAGAATAGGTTTGTTTATCTTGCATTGATCCGAATCAACGCAGTCCCATCAATTGATCACACCACAAAGAACGAAAATATACTGATGTACGTATATGCCATCCGCATTCGCCACTGGGTCCCGTCATCACCCGTTAGGTTACTTAACTAACGACAGAGCGGGGACTGGACTAGCGTCGATGCAAAACATATACAACATCTACTAATATATATACCAATATATTAAATTCGCTCAAGGCGTAATAAAATGCAACATCACAGAAATGTACAGCATCACAGAACAATACAGATATCTGGGATCCCCGGGTTTCACAGAGCCGTTGCTGAAACCCGACGTTCCCTTGGTCGTGTGGATAGCCTGTGCAATGAAATCCTAGACCCCTACGGGCGCGGCAAGTCACCTGCCAAAACCTGAAGCGAGGCAGCCCCCTTCAGCACCGTGAATGGACCACCCAGCACTTCACGGAATCCGGTAACTTGGGCACAACTCCTGGGTCAACCTGTACCCCCTACGAGTGCGGCGAATAGCCCGCCAATCCTAGAGTGAAGCCCCCTCCGTCTCAATGCCATGAGATGCGGGCCCGTTGCCCTCTAGAACCCGGCTATCCGTGCACCCCTCCGTGGGGTAATCCTAGTACAGAAAGTAAAATATACATACAACGGGTACATCGACCGCAACCAGGTCGTGCCCCAAAAGAATAATACAAACAGGCAGTGACGGCAGTCCACATGTCGGACGCTCGCCCCGCAATATCAAATGTACATAAAACAACAAAACTGTACAAGCATTGCATCCAGGCTATCCCCCACGACCGATCCGCAACAACACAGCATAAACATAGAACATCAACGTGAAAGTCACGTTCGCAAATCCGTCTAACCGGGCTATAGCAGTTAGACGGGATTTACCGATCAAGTGACATTCAGGTCGCAGATATAATGTAAATACTGTGAAATAATGTGTTTAAAATATCCGATCGATCAAACAATTAACAAGTGGGCCCCCAAGCAATACTGTAGCAGTCACGGAAAATCTGGGCCCAAATTTAATATCCCAAAACCCCTAAAATTAGCCCACAAGCCCACTGGAAAAATTGGACAAAGTGAAGACACCAATGTGCGGCGGAACCGCGGCCCAAGGGGGGTTTGGCCGCGGTTCCGCGCTAAAGTCGTCGACTGAATGTGTCGAATTTTTACAGATGTCTTAGAATTTCCAGTACATTAGTTTTTTATAACCTGAAAAATTTTTAGAGCTCGGAAAAAATCGACAGAAAACTGATGCATGCAAAAACGCGGTTTTTGGAATTTTGCTCGATCGGATAAGTAAAACGCATTAGAACAAGCTAGACAAGGTTAATGGCGTGGCTCTGATACCATGTTGCGCCACGGCAGCGCCCTGGCCGTCTATCCGAGGCCAAAATGCGGAATCAAAAATTTTCCTTACTTGGAAACTGGTGCTACCGCGGACAATGAAAACCCGGATCGTTAACCATTATCCTATACTAGCTAACAAGAGATGGGAAGAGAAGTATACCGAGTGATCCGAGTCTTCCGGTCTTCTCGTCATCGTCCCGATCTCCCGCGGAAAGTCTTGTCTCCATATCGTCGCCTCCTCGCCGGAAGGGCACCACATCGCCTGCGTCTTTTACGGGCTCCCGCCTCAATACTGAGGCAACTCGGGCACGAAGCTGGCTAGTCGATGTGCCCAAGGTGTGCTGTAGAATGTAGTGTAGATGATGCTTGTCTCTTTGGGGTTATGTTGCCTTGATAAAGGAAACTAGATAAGGAAAAATGGTGCTTGCATTTTTCCTAACATGAAATGAGATCAAGAAAAATCCCTCAAGCTCAAAATGAAACTCTCTCTTCTTCTTCTCTCTTCTTCTCTCAAGTGTGGCTTCTTTTCTTCTAATGAGAAAATGGTGGAGAAAAAACCAACATAAGCAAGAGGGAGGTGAGGGTAGTAAAAGCAAGTGGTAACCATATCCTAAACCTCATCATAACAATCTCACATCATCTTTCATCTCATTTCTAATCTTAATAAAGCATGAAATGATGAAGGAAAAAAATGGTATCTAAAGATGCTATCATAATAAATACATATGCAAGAAACCCCCTCCTCAAATGTAATTTGCAAAACTGCAAATTACCCCCTCCATCAGAAAAGTCCGGCCGGGAAAGAACAAAGGAAAACCGGCCGGAACGGAATGCAAACTGTCAACTCCAGAAAACTGGTCCCGTAATAAATTACAGGAAAACCCCTATACTGTGCATACACACCCGCATCTGTATTCCGTCCGGATATAAATGAAATGAGACAAAATCTACACTGTACTAAACTAGGATTCGACTTAAACCAAAGCCGGCTAGTATTATCCGTCCGATCCTGATCCGTGCAATACCGCACGTATCAGATCGAACCCTGCCATATAACTATACGGCTACTAGTACAAAACTGTCCGATCCTGATCCGTGCAATACCGCACGTATCTGATCGGACCCTGCCATATCTCCATACGACCTCTACAGCGTTTCGCCCGAAAGCTTGAGTAACTGTAAGTGTGGTGGACTCTAAAGACTCGTCAATACTATGGCTGTGGATTTAACCACTAGCACGTCAGAGGTATTAGCCAATACGTGACGGGCCACCAGCTATTGACCGAAAGGGACGTCGATGAGCGAACTCATCCTGACACCCTACTGAGCCTGTCAGTGACAATATCCGTACAGTCCGGTCCGTTCGTCTATGAGCATCGCATGTCGGGCCTAGGGGGTTGGTAAAAGTCAGACCCCCAAAAACGGTACAAGTCGTGTCAGAGTGTAGCCCAGAACACCGTGAGATACTACTGGAATACCTACCAGTAAATCTCCTGCCTCGGCCGAGGGCTTTGTGTAATGGCTCTCCTAGACACAGCGCGACCTCACCCCCAATACCGGGAGAGACGAACCCCTGAAGATCCGCTCACTGCCTCCATGTGGCTCGGGACTGTACCCAACTAAAACCTGTTTGCACGACTCCTTTGAGCCGTGGTAGGGTAGTAATCAAAGTACAGTGGGAACTCACACTAGATAAATGACGATCCCCAGGTCAATGAACTAACCTGTACACATGTCACCAGGGAACTGCTATCTGACGTCTGGTATAACCCCAACTGGCAGGTTCCCGGCGAGTCCTGTCCGGTGTACTCAGAACCCAATGAGCACCTATATACATCTTAGGTGAACCAACTGACACCAGTGGCTTGTGAGACCGGCCACCGCCCCTCCTCGGGGTCTCGACTGTATACACTAGTCTACTCTGGAGAATCGATGCCCTGTCTCGAAACTCCCACGACTAGGGACCTTTTAAGGATATGCTTATTGACCACCAGCTCTCACGTATATGATCGCCATCATACTGCCGGCAGTCAAGCAAGAATCCTAGGGGCTCTATCAGCGTGTAATAGCGACCTGTCAGGTCACCTGAAGCAGTACACGATGATAAAGGTAAACCAGATAGCATACTATCATCTCGAGTAAGACTGTCCTACCGGGATAGGTCCTCCCTCAATCATTGCAATCACGTGCCTGTGATCCAATAATTGACTCTGAGGGCACTATCTCCAACAGGGATCACCCTCTCCAAAGAGATGTCTCCCAAGACTGATTTGGAAAGGGATCGCATGTCTATTATACCCTACGCTTCCGCGGTAGGCTCTATAATGTATGCGATGTTGTGTACCAGACCAGATGTAGCTTATGCACTGAGTGTGGTAAGCCGGTATCAGTCAAACCCTGGGGAGAAACACTGGATAGCGGTAAAGAACATTCTCAAGTACCTGAGAAGGACTAAGGAGATGTTCTTGGTGTATGGCGGAAAAGACCTCCAGATCGAGGCCTTTGCTGACTCCAGCTTCCAAAGTGACAAGGATGATTCCAAGTCCATGTCGGGTTATGTCTTTACCCTCTATGGATGGGAGGTGTGTTGGAAGAGTTCCAAATAGGAAACCGTTGCTGACTCGATGATGGAAGCGGAATATATCGCTGCTGCAGATGCCGCAAAAGAAGCCGTCTGGATAAGGAAGTTCCTAACAGAACTTCAGGTGGTTCCATCCATTGTTGATCCAGTACCTCTGTATTGCGACAACAACGGGGCTATAGCTTTAGCGAAGGAACCCAGGTCCCATCAGAAGTTCAGGCACATCTTGAGGCGGTATCACCTGATCAGGGAGATCGTGGGTCGCCAGGAGATCGAGGTTCGGAGAGTTGCTACGGAAGATAACACTGCTGATCCATTCATGAAGGCTTTACCCCAGACTCAGTTCGAGCGGCTGATCGAGATGATAGGTCTTTGATACGCCAGTACATGGCCTTAGTGCAAGTGGGAGATTGTTAGTGTATATGCCCTAGAGGCCATTACTGTATCATACTAGATTGTATATTACTTGATGGAAGCTTGGGATATTCACCTTGTATTGACATTCTTGCTCGAAATGGTAGTATGCTACTTGGTTTTTTTCTGCTTTAATGTGTGCATGTGTTTCTTTTAGCATATCGCCTTTACACATTAGTGGAGCCTTTAGGATCTTTTGCTTGATTACCAGCGTTGTGATGGCAGTCACACTCGTGGGGGCTGGGTAATCCATAAGCACATCCTTATGCAGGTCCCTAGTCGTAGGACTATCGAGACAAGGCATCGATACTCCGAAGTAGACTAGCATATGTGCTTCTTATCCCAGCTTGGGAGACGGTCTGTCCCACAGCCGTCAGTACATCGTACTTGAGATAGTATGCGGGTGCTCGTTAGGTTACGAGTACACTGGACATGACTCGTTGGGAACTGTTGGTTGGTATTATACCTATCGTCAGTTATCAGTTACCAGGTGATATGAGTACAGCTTAGTCCGTTGACTTGACACTGTCACTTCGCCTCGAGTGTGTTCCCACTATACTTTGATTACTACCCTACCACGACTCAAAGAAGTCGTGCAAACAGGTAGTTTTTGGGTGCAGTCCCGAAGAACTTGGAGGCAGTGACGGTTAGACAGGATTCGTCTCTCCCGGTATTGGGGGTTGATATCGTGCTGTGTCTAGGAGAGCCATTACTCAAAGTCCCTGGCCAGGGTAAGCGAGATAGACTGGTAGGTTTCCAGTGTTATCTTAGGTGTTCTGGGCTACACTCCGGCACAACTTGTACCGCTAGTAGGGGACTAACGTTTACCGCCCCCTAGGCCCGCCATGCGATGTTCTTAGACGAACAGACCGGACTGTACGGAGACTGTCACATTCAGTCTCAGTAGGAGTTCAGATGGGGTTTACCTCGTCAGTCTTCTTCTCGGCATCTACCTGGGGACCGCTACGTACAGCTAGTGCCGCTTGTGGTATGTGGTTAAACCCACTGCCAGCGTAGTGTCGAGTCTTTAGAGTCCCACACAGAGGGTTATTCTCCTTTAGGCAAAATGAGTAGAGGTCGCATGGTTTTGCGACAGGGTTCGTTCACATCCGCGCACTTGTGCACGTTTGGTGTCCGGACAGCTTATACTAGCGGGCTTTGGTTTAAGCCGGATCCTAGTATATGATTTGGGATGGGTTTTATCTCATTGTATTCGTGTTCCTCGGAACACGGATACGGGTGTGTATGTAGGGTTCCTAGGCACTCTTGTGAAGGTTCATAAGGCATCAAACATGCCCGGATAAAATTTTAGACGTGCCGAACAACCCAAAGACAGGATCTTTGCTAGATTATTAGGGTTAAGCATGCAAGATAACAACTTTTTATCTAAGTGTGAGGGATTACAACCTTTGTAGTCCGCTCCTTCGCTTCACAAGCTCCGAGTAGAAGTCCCTTCGCAGCGATCCTCGATCTCCCGGACTCATGAGAGGCTCCACGACTCGAACGATCCATGCTTGCTTGAAGTGTTCCAAATCTCCGATGATCTACGTCGAATTTTCAATAACTCAAGCTTTCTCACTCTAAAGAGACGAACACACTAATCTCATGGGCTAGATGAGATGATGATGAGAGAGTAGTATTTATGCTTTCTTTTTAAATCATTTTCTCATAATTTATCATCACAAAATGAATATCTAGTGAGCTCAAAATCAAGAGAGAAGAAGATGATAATGGAAAAGATAATGATAATTCCTTTTGTGATGAATAGAAAAGAAAACTATATGATTGATATATCAACCATGGTCAAGGATTAGTGGCTAAGAGTTTGTAGAGAATAAACTAGAGTTAGGGTTTGGTTAGGTTAAGTTATGAGTTATGGAAAATTATCAACCATAATATCTTAACCAAGACAAAAGCAAAGCTTCTAGAAGGTGCAAGAAGAAGCTAACCCTAATCAAACCCTAATCCCTTTTAATCATCCTTAAACATGTTTAATAATAAATCATATCATGTCACAATAATATATATCACATATATATTATATATTTGCAACAAAAGAAAATAATACAATTAACATATATCGCATATTTATCAATGTATCATCCAGTGAGAAAATGAAATAATAAAGCGAGCCTATATTAGATAATGTAATACAATATATCATATATATTATTATACATTAAATCATCGAATCAACACTTGATCCGACGATCCGGCTATATCGAATATTACCGACTAATATATCATGTACCGATTCATCGAATCAACACTTGATCCGATGACCCGGTTCATATCTAAATATCGCGAGAATATAATACGGTATCTCATATCGCATTATTCTCGGTCCTGCACATATCACATATGCGCCTCTACTCCGTTTCGCCTGAGCCAAGAAACCTCTGTGTAGGACTCTAAAGAATCGTCAATACGCCGGTAGCAGGTGATGATCATATCAAACACCCACAAGCTGCAAGCGGTCAGCTAAACGTAACAGCCATCTAGGTATTGAGCGATCAGAAGATCAACAAGCTAGCCTGTGCGTTCTCCTGTGAATCCAATCAGTAACACTCCCGTACAGTCCGGTCTGTTCGTCTGATATGTCGCATATCAAGTCTAGGGGTGGTAAACGTCAGACCCCAGTAACCGATAAGTCGTGTCGATGTGTGGCTCATAACGGGTCGAGAAACTACTAGTAACACTTACCAGTAAATCTCTATATCAGCCCTGGCCAGGGACTTCCAGTTATAGCCAATCGAACACAGCACAACATCAACTCCCTATACCGGGAGAGACGAATCCCCTCCTATCGCTCATTGCCTCCATATGATTCGGGACTGTACTAAAAAGCCACCGTTTTGCACGCCCTCTTGGACGTGGTAAGGTGGAAATCAAAGCACAGTGGGAATCACACAAGACTCTATGACGATCTCGGGTCTACAGACTACCCTGTACCAGTGTCACCAGAGAACTGCCATCTGACGTGTGGTATATCACCATCTGGGAGTTCTCGGCGAGTCCGTCCAGTGTACCCAGTCTCCACTGAGCACCCGTACACCATCTCTGATGTCAAACACAGATGGATATGGGATCATCCATCGCCTATCATATGGGTCAAGATGCGTATACGCTAGTCTACTCTGGTGTATCGATGCCCTGTCTCGATATACCCTCGACTAGGAACAGTTATAGGATGTACTCATAGACTATCATGGACCCACTAGTATGATCTCATCATAATCCCAGTAGTCGAGTACAGATCCTAAGGGCTTTATCAACATGTGAGAGAAAAACAGTAAACCAATACAAGTCAACATGTTAAGATAAAGTGAAACCAAATAGCATACTATCATGACGAGCAAGAAAGTCCTCTCTGTATATATCTAAGCATCCATCATAATATACATCATATGTACAACAATGGCCTCTAGGGCATATACATAACTAACAATCTCCCACTTGCACTAAGGCCAGCTGCTGTAGTATCTCATACCTAGCATCCCGAATAATCTCTCAAACTGTATCTGGGGAATAGCCTTCGTGAATGGATCCGCAGTGTTGTCCTTCGTATCTACTCTCCTGACCTCGATCTCCCGGTGATCAACTATCTTCCTGATCAGGTGGTACCGCCTTAGAATATGTCTGGACTTTTGATGGGACCTGGGTTCCTTGGCCAAAGCCACAGCTCCATTGTTATCGCAATACAGAGGTATTGGATGCTCAATGGATGGAACCACACCAAGTTCACTAATGAACTTCCTTATCCAGACAGCTTCTTTGGCAGCATCGTTGGCAACGATGTATTCAGCCTCCATCGTCGAGTCTGCAACGGTATCCTGTTTGGAACTCTTCCAACATACCGCCCCTCTATTGAGGGTAAAGACAAATCCCGAGTGCGACTTAGAATCGTCCTTATCACTTTGGAAGCTGGAATCGGTAAAGGACTCCACCTGGAGTTCTCCGTTACCATACACCAAGAACATCTCCTTAGTCCTTCGTAAGTACTTGAGAATGTTCTTCACAGCTGTCCAGTGACTCACTCCAGGATCTACTTGATACCGACTCACTACACTTAGTGAGTATGCTACATCGGGTCTGGTACATAGCATCGCATACATGATAGAGCCTACTGCCGAAGCATAGGGTATCCCTTGCATGCGAGCTCTCTCGAAATCAGTCTTGGGAGACATCTCTTTGGAGAGAGTGAGTCCAGAGATCGTGGGCTGGTTCCCAAGCTTGGATTCTTCCATACTAAACCTCTTTAGTATGGTGTCAATGTACCTGGATTGGGACAATCCCAATATCCGTTTAGATCTATCTCTATAGATCATGATTCCCAATATGCAGGAGGCATCACCTAGATCTTTCATTGAGAATCTCTGTGATAAGAAGAGCTTGACTGATTGCAGCATAGGAATATCATTTCCTATCAAGAGTATGTCATCCACGTACAATACGAGGAAGACAACCTTACCCTCTGCTACCTTCTTATAGATACAAGGTTCATCTATATTTTTGATGAAGTCAAACTCTTTGACTACAACATCAAAATAGATGTTCCAACTCCGCAATGCTTGCTTTAACCCATACATGGATTTAAGCAGCTTGCACACCTTTCCGCTGCTCCCACTATCTACGAAGCCCTCTGGCTGAGTCATGTACACGCACTCTTCTAAATCACCGTTTAGAAAGGCGGTCTTAACATCCATTTGCCAGATTTCGTAGTCATGGTATGCAGCAATGGCAAGTAAGATCCGGATGGACTTAAGCATAGCCACTGGAGAAAAGGTTTCGTCATAGTCCACACCTGGTCATTGACGAAATCCCTTTGCTACAAGTCTAGCTTTGAAAGTCTCAACTTTTCCATCTACACCAAATTTCTTTTTAAAAATCCACTTGCTCCCAATGGGTTTTACCCCTTCAGGAGCATTTTCTAAAATCCATACTTTATTGGTGTACATGGATTCCATCTCAGATCGCATTGCATCCAGCCATTTCACAGAGTCACCACTCGTGATGGCCTGCTCGAAACTAGTGGGGTCATCATCATCCATGATGCAATCCTCGCTTCCACCATCAATGAGAAAACCGTAGTATCTCTCAGGTGGACGTGAAACCCTGCTAGATCGGCGGAGAGGCCGGGGTTCGTCGGGTACTACTGAATCCTCCGGTTCTTCCAAATTATCTGTTGTAGTTTGTTCTGCTGGAACTTCTTCCAGTTCTACCTCAATGCCACTAATCTGTTTCATAAGAAAACCTTTTTCTAAGAAAGTGGCATGTCGAGAAACAAACACCTTTTGTTCCTCGGAGTGGTAGAAGATATACCCTTGCGAATGCTTGGGATATCCAATAAACTTACATAGGATAGACCTTGCCTCAAGCTTGCCCAGATTGTGTGTTTTAACATAGGCCGGGCAACCCCATATCTTAACAAAATTAAGATATGGTCTCTTCCCTTCCCATATCTCATATGGGGTGGTAGGCACAGATTTGGTAGGAACTTTATTCAGTATGTATGCAGCTGTCTCCAGTGCATATCCCCAAAAGGAAATAGGTAACTCAGCCTCGCTCATCATAGAGCGCACCATATCTAATAGGGTGCGATTCCTCCGTTCAGATACACCGTTGTGCTGTGGTGTATAAGGAGGAGTAAGCTGAGAGAGAATCCCATTCTCTTTTAGATAATCTAGGAACTCACTGCTTAAGTATTCACCTCCTCGATCAGATCGAAGAATCTTAATACTTTTGCCCGTTTGGTTCTTTACTTCGTGCTTATATTCTCTGAGTTTCTCAAAAGCTTCAGACTTGTGTTTCATCAGAAACACATGTCCGTATCTAGAGAGATCGTCAGTGAATGTAATGAAGTAGGAAGAACCGTTCCTGGCATGCGTAGACATGAGACCGCATACATCACTATGTACCAGTCCTAAGAGTTCGGTAACTCTTTCTCCGTGTCCACTAAACGGAGCTTTGGTCATTTTTCCTTTGAGACATGAATGGCAAGTATCATAAGATGATAATTCGAACGGATTCAAATATCCATCTTTATGTAACTTAGTCAGTCGTGTCGCATTGATATGACCAAGTCTACAATGCCACAAGTAGGATTCGTTCATTTCTGAACTTTTCCTCTTGTGTGTGTTTTGTATATTGAGGACTGTATTTTGATTGAGAATGAATATGCCATTATGTAACGAGCCTGATGCAATCAACTTTTGATTTAGGAAGATGTTCATAACATTATCCTGTACTACAAAATTATATCCTTCTTTACTTAATAAAAAAACTGATATAATGTTGCACATCATGTTCGGTATATAATAAGACTCATTCAGAATCAGCGTATTACGACTTGGTAATACAAGGTGATATTCGCCAACTGCTTTGGCTACAATACTTGCACCATTCCCTACTTGAACGGAATGATCACCTTTTCCCAGTTCTCTACCTTTTCGTAACCCATGTAACAATTTACATATGTGGGATCCTGATCCGGTATCTAATACCCAGGACGTAGGGTGAACTGAGAAACAGTTCTCAATAACTAACACACCCGAAGAAGATGCATCAACATGCATGTTCTTTTGGGCGGCTTGAGAATCCAGATATTCTCCTGTTTCCTGTTCAGTCTTATAACTCTTATAAGAAAGAACGGGTCCAACGTTCCCTTGCTCAGTACAATAATCGGGTTTAGTCAATACATCCATATTATTATCTTGATTATGGCCTGACATGGTCGCTACCTGGAGAGAGAGAGAAGAAAACACTTTAGCGTATGCTCTTGCAAGATTAGATTGGTTATTATCTTATCTAATCAGGATATCTCCCACTGTTTTTATCAAATCTACCTTCAAACCCTAAAAGGTAAGATTAGCCGGGATTAATTACACCCTACAATTTCGTCAATCTTTCAGCCAGATCAGTGTCGGTACTTTGAGGGAGGTTCCCCGTGCTTTCGCACGGACCTAATTAAAGTAAACCTCGTTTTCCCAGAGGCGTAACCCCGTTAACACTTTTCTAGACACCTACTTGAATGACTAATTGTCCTGTGTAAAACTCTCCCAGGAGTAACACTTACTCGCAGTGGGTATCGGGATCCAACTATCTCATAGAAGGTATGCAATCTCATTGCAAATTTCAACACTTGAAATTCCCAATAATATTTTTACCCTTAGCGTCCCATGACCTTGACGGAGGCCAAACTACCCATAGGGCGCTAGTCAAGTTCAACCCGTCATTTCTTGATTGAATTAAACCCACCCGTACGACCCTTGACGGAGGCCAAACTACGCCGTACGAATACCTTTATCCAATCGCATCATATGCTAGCAGATAAGCACCAGTTAGCTACCGTACACTACGCCTTGACGGAGGCCAAACAACCGCAGCACGAATACTAAGTAGTACTTATCTGAAATGACGGAGGGTTACGCAGGTTTTTTTTTATAGAAAAACCCTGAGCGTAATGAACTTGATATCGTCGTAGAATCATGTGTTTTTGAAAAGGAGTGTTTCTGAGGCTTTTCTTAGTTTCGCTAAAGGGGTCACTCCCGGTGAAGGGATCGTCGGCTCTTTCCTCATCGAATAAGGTGCAGGATATATCATATATACCGCTATATATTAATGTTTGATCCGCACTCTTGACTTGGGAATGTATGATTATAGATATGGTATCGGATGTGATATTATTGAGGCAGGATCACCGACTAACATATACATGTAGGTATATGTATCGACTCAGAGGTTAGGCGGTTTCCTTACCTTCAGTAGCCAGTTAGCTTAGCCCTTTAGTTTAGTGTAGTTGTTAGACTAGAATTATATTAAATATAGATTTGTTATCTTTGTGTCTAGTATTTAGCTCCCGCTCATTATTGCTGTTGCTCTGCATCACATACTTATTGTGATTCATATTCCATTATTGATATCATGCTGTTAGGACACCAGCACCATTACCGATGATGCGTATGTACCACATACACTTACTTGCCGGCTCACACACATCTTCATCGGTAATTGCCATGTCACGTACACTTAGAGAATATTATTGCTTGACTTAGCTTGTTAGATAGTAGTTTTGACATGATATTAGTGTACTTGCCTTATATGCCAATTTAGACGTTGTAGTTATTACTTGTCACTTCATGCATACTGTTATTCATTGTTATGCCGCATTCATGGATTCTCATGCATATATTCACTATTTTACGTGGTATTGAGGTTTTGGATTCGGATTTCCATGATATTTTCTGGATTTGGGGGAAAACCGCAAAACTTATACAAACTTATTCTCTCTCTTTTTTTAAATGAAAAGCGCGGTTTTCCCATGATGTATGAGTCGTCCACCATGAGTTTGCTGATGGATTTCGAGACCCGATTCGAGGAGACGGATGAACCGTTTCGGGTACATGGTGGATCCGGTAAGGTACCCCGGGGCAAGAAGCGCGTGGTGATGACGATGTGAGCCTGGCAGGGGAGCACTACCTACCGGTGATATTACCCGACGCGTTAGATATCCGGAGGATACCGTAGTGGTCTTGAGATTGATGGTAGGGGCCGGTCTGGACTGATGGCGCCATAGATAGTGAGATTGAGACATACAGAGATATTTGAGATATCGAGGTACAGATATCGCGACACAGATATATCGAGATATTTGGATATTTGTTTTGTGTCAATGCTAGGCACTGTTTATGTTGATTTCATTTATGATACCTCGTTTTTTTTAAAAGATACAGAAATCTCACTAATTTATGAAAGCAGTTTTCTTCAGTACATGCATTCTGTTTCATGCATTCATACATCATCCATATGATATATTGCTACCTGAGGCACTGACACGAGCACATGGGATTACACTCGGGTTAGATATTTACCCTAGCCATTGTTATAGGCTGCATGTTATTTATATTTGAGGATATATTATGATCGTATGACCTAGGATTGCGTCATACATGCGATTCATGTTCGTAGATGTATTCTATTCACGAGTTGGCAACTCACCCCCGTTGTGCCACAGTTTCTTGCAGGTTTTGCCGTACAGGTTTCATTACGGCTTTGCTGGCACTGCTTCTTTTCGGGTGACTTGCTAGTAGGTGGGTTTATTTGTATCGTACCCATCATAACATTTTGTATATTATTATTCAGTTGTATCTAGAAGTTCCATCAACTAAACACGTATTTATTCAGATAGAGACCAGTGTTGTTTATTCTTTCGACCTTAGAGCCGCGCGTTGTATTTCTATAGATTTCTTGCTGTTTTGAGTTTCCTTTTGAGTTTTGGTTCTCGCCCTTGGCGTTGTATATTATATTGCTTGCGTGGTTGTGACCGTCGATTGACGAAGAGCTAGCTCCCGCTTAGGAATGACTTTTTATTCATTTCGTATACTATTCGTGTTGTATCCCGTTTGGGGGCCAGTATTTACAAAAGAGACTCTGCCGAAATGTTCAGAAAATACTTGATGTTTTTTTTAAACGCATAATTCAACTTATGCTATTAAAACTACTTGTTTTAAGTTGGTTTTCCTTCACTCTATTGCTTCTTTGGTTTTAATTTCTGGGTTTTGGCTTACTTAGATTACGTACGCCTCGAGACGTTTCGTAATTTAAGTGCCGGTCATGTTCCGTACCTTTCGGGTCGTGACAAAGTTGGTATCAGAGCGTTAGGTTTTACCTGTTAGTTATATGTATGCCCTAGAGGCCATTACTATACATACGATGTATATTGTAGTGGATGCTTGGACATATATAGGGAGGACTTTCTTGCTCGACATGATAGTACGCTATCCGGTTGCTCTTTATCTTAACATGTACTCTAATTGTCTCTATGTTACATGTTGATAAAGCCCTTAGGATATGTACTCGACTACTGGGACTATGATGAGATCATACTAGTGGGGCCACGGTAGTCGACGAGTACATCCTATAACTGTTCCTAGTCGGGGGTGTATCGAGACAGGGCATCGATACACCAGAGTAGACTAGCGTATACGCATCTTGACCCATATGATGGGCGATGGATGATCCCATATCCATTGGTGTTTGACATCAAGGATGGTGTATGGGTTCTCAGTGGAGACTGGGTATACTGGACGGACTCGCCGAGAACTCACAGATGGTATTATACCTCACGTCAGATGGCAGTTCTCCGGTGACACTGGTACAGAGTAGTCTGTTGACCCGAGATCGTCATAGAGTCTTGTGTGATTCCCACTGTGCTTTGATTTCCATCATACCACGTCCAAGAGGGCGTGCAAAAAGGTGGCTTTTGGGTACAGTCCCGAATCACATGGAGGCAATGAGTGATAGGAGGGGATTCGTCTCTCCCAGTATAGGGAGTTGATGTTGCGCTGTGTTCGATTGGCTATAACCGGAAATCCCTGGCCAGGGTTGCTGAGATTTACTGGTAAGTGTTATCAGTAGTTTCTCGAACTGTTATGGACCTTATATCGACACGACTTATCGAGCTACTGGGGTCTGACGTTTACCACCCCTAGGCGAGATATGCGAAATATCAGACTAAGAGACCGGACTGTACGGGAGTGTTACTGATTGGATTCGCAAGAGAATGTACAGGCTTGCTTGTTGATCTTCTGATCGCTCAATACCCGGGTGGCCGTTATGTTTAGCAGACCGCTAGCGGCTTGTGGGTGTTTGATATGATCATCACCTACTGCCGGCGTATTGACGAGTCTTTAGAGTCCTACACAGAGGTTTCCTGGCTCAAGCGAAACGGAGTAGGAGCACATATGTGATATGTGCGGGACCAAGATTGATACGATATGAGATACCGTATTCTATTCTTGCGATTTGTAACATTGATCGGTTGTATGCGATATAACCGGGTTATCGGATCAAGTGTTGATTCGATAAGTTGTTACACATGATATTAGTCGGTTTAGCCAGGTTATTAAATCAAGAGTTGATTTAATAATTTAATGTATAATTATATATTTGATATATTACATTACATTAACTAGTATTAGCTCACTTAAGATTTATTTTCTCACTTATTGTTCATAAGTGTATATGTGATATATATTTGTGTACATATGATTGTGTCATGCTTGATGATACATCAAAGATGGGTGTCTGAGACTTATATCAAGTTTAGGTTAAATTAGGGTTTACTTATTTCCTTAAGAATAACAAAAGTGAGGATACTTTAGTCAATGTTATCAAGCTTGTAGAAGCTTGTATGCAACATTGACAAAGTCAACTCTTTAGTCATTCCTTAGGATATTAGTTAACCCAACTCTTAACCTCATACTTTGGTTAGTTCTCTACATGAGTTAAGCATGAGGGCTTAACTCAACCATGGTGCAATAATTCAAAGGATAAGTTTTCATTTGGATGAATTATTCTTTCTTCTTCTTCTTCTTCAAGCTCCTTGAAAATGGTTTCAAGCTCTAATGGTGCTTTGAGAAAAAGTGTGAGAAAATCAATTCTAAAGTGAGCCCACCTCCTACTTCTTCATCCTCTACCACTTGCCATGTAGTAGAGTGTGTTCTCTTCACAAAGTTCATGACCTAGTGAAGGAATAGCTTGAGTTAGTGTCTCCCCGACGTAGATCATCTTCGGCCTCGAAGTCATCGAAGCAAGCACGTTCGTTCTTCTTGTGGAGCTTCTCTAGAGTCCGGATTTTACGATCGCAGCGAAGGGGACATCTACACGGAGCTATTGAAGTGAAGGACCGGATCTACAAAGGTTGTAATCCCTCTCACTTAGTGTTAAAATGTTTAACATACTTGTTTTTGCATAAACTCTAGTTTAAAGATCCGGCTTTGGGTTGTTCGGCACGGCTAAATTTTAAATCGGGCATGGTTGATGCCTCGTAGAACCTTGTGAGCATGCCTAGCAATCCTACAGTGGTATCAGAGCCAAGCTAGAGCTTTAGGCGAAGTCTAGGCGAAGTTTAAAGTCCGATCGAACTCCGAATACCCGGTTTATACCCCTCTCTGTACATTTTCTAAAAATGTGATTTTTTCAGTATTAAAAATACTCAGAAAAACAAGCAGGAAAAACTAAGAATTGCTGTGAAGTACGACCCACTAATTCGCTCATATGACCGCGGAACCGCGGCCAAACCAAGGGTTTAGCGGCGGTTCTGCGGCCAAAATTGTGAATTAGTCCCTGGAACTTCATATATTTATTCTTAGGTCCTTTCTTGTCATTTTTTTCTGGGAATGTTTTAATTCCACTCAAGTGTTGAGTTTTCTAGGGTTGTATTGGGGACTCGTTGATTCGATCGGATAATTTAACTTTGTTTAGTTTGTCCGGGTAATTTTTAGAAACTGTTAAAAAGTTCGAACGGATATCAATAACTCACTTTTTGCCCTGTCGGAAATTTTTTCAAAAGTTGGATTTTTTCTCGAGTTTAAGAACGTTCTAAGTCGTTCAAGTAACGCGGTGGACCCTCTAGAAGAAAACAAACCTTTACTTGATTATGTGACCGTCTTGAACTGCCTCTAAACCTTAGGGTTTGGGGCAGTACGGCGTGCCACATGTGAGGCGTTGGCTTGACCCTTCTATGGCTGGACCATTGGTACTGTGGCATGTGATGGATTTTTTTAAACTGATTTCAAGTGTTGAGATATATTGGGAAATCTTGGGTGTTTGATTATTCGATCGGAAAGTTTAACGCTGTCTTTTTATCTGGAATGTTATACAATATTTGGAATCCACATGTAGTTATGAGATAACTAATTTGAATATTATAAACATAGAGTTTAGTCTCAGATGATTGGTTGCCACGGACTTTTGATGTGATCAAAATTCCGTCGCAATCACATAGTGTACGCGGATACTCGCCGGATAAACTTAATAGACAGCCAAGCCCCATAGCCCCGACAGAGTGACTGTAGGAGAACCCCGTCGCCAAAAGTATCCGTTCGGGTGCTCGCGGCAGCGGTGTTCCGCCTTAGTGCACTTCATCGACGGCATCCGGGGGTGCGGCCGTCTACTAAAGTTTGCGACGAGCATTCGATCAGGTTGTCGGGAATCTTGTTGAATTGCCCGACTAGATATTGAAAAGAGTTTTCGAAAATGCAGGGTTTATAATTGTTAGGCATGCGATGTCTACGGAATTCATTTGGTTAGGCATGCGATGTCTAAGGAGGTTGCGGATTCCAACTGTTGTAGTTTTACACTTTCTTTTCTGTGACCGTAAGCGTAGTATGTGGTGTATCACCGGCTTCATTGCTATACATCAACGACAATCGGGATACGCATACTTGCTTACGTTGATGATATGAGATATTATGTGTTGCTGTGATATGTTATATTGGATCATCGCATTTTGAATAGCCGGGGGTTTTATGTGAGATGAGAGTTTTTTCTTTTTCATTCATGTAAAATTCATTTGTATGTAATATTCTTTTATTGGGGCACTTCCGGGCTGAGGATGATGTCACCGTTGTATATTATTTACTTTTCCGCATTAGGTAGACCCAAGGCGGGGAGCACAAGTAACCGGGTTCTAGGGTCCAGTGGGAGCCCATCTCGAGGAGTCGAGACCGGGTCTCCTAACCCTAGAATTGGCAGTGTTGCTTGCCGCTCTCGTAGGGGTCTAGGGATGTGGGTTTGGCTATTCATCGTGACCGTGGAATCCGTGTTTTATACAGGCTCGTATTGAAAACATGGATGTCCTAGTATATCCAATATTTCATATATGTTCTTCTGCTGCAATGTTCTGTGATGAGATCATATTACTGCCTGAGACGAATGTTTATATTATATATATGAGATATATGTTATATTGCAGATTTCGTTTCAAATGTGATGCTTGTGAAGAATAATTAAAATGGGACTTCATTAATGAGATTAATGAAAATAAAAGAAACCTAAGCTGTTGTAGAAACTTGTTTAAAAACTGGTAGCTCTAGTTCTTGCTTTGCATAGCGGTGTTCCTTGTAGAACATCCAGCACCTTATTCGATAAGGAAAGAGCCGAGATCCCTTCACCGGGAGTGACCTCTTTAGTGAAACTAGCAGATGCTACAAACTCGGTCTGTCTTTTGATTGCTTCTATAGTTCTTGCTTTGCAAAGTGGTATTTATGAAATATCCTGCACCTTATTCAATGAGGAAAGGGCCGACGATCCCTTCACCGGGAGTGACCCCTTTAGGAATACTAGAAAAGCCTAAAAAAACACTCCATTTAAAAATCACTCAATTCTACAACGATATCAAGTTCATTACGCAAAGGGTTTTCTTAAAAACCTGTCCTAGCCCTCCGTCATTTCAGATAGGTACTTCATAGTATTCGTGCTGCGTTTGTTGGCTTTCGTCAAGGCGTAGTGTGCGGTAGCTATTTATGCTTATCTGTATATGAATATGATGCAGATTGAGTTAGGGTAGTCGTGCGACTTTGTTGGCTTTCGTCAAGGGCCGTGCGGGTGGGTTTAATTCAATTGGGAAATGACGGGTTGGACTTGACTAGTAGCCTATGGTTTGTTGGATTTCGTCAAGGTCATAGGATGCTAGGTGCAAAATATTATTGGGAATTTCAAGTGCTGAAATTTGTAATGAGATTGCATACCTTCTATGAGATAGTTGGATCCCGATACCCGCTGCGAGTAAGAGTTACTCATGGGAGAGTTTTACACATTACAATTAGCCGATCAAGTAGGTGTCTAGAAAGGTGTTAACGGGGTTACTCCCCTGGGAAAACGAGGTTTACATTAATTAGGTTCGTGCGAAAGCACGAGGGACCTCCCTCAAAGTACCGGCACTGGCCTGGCTGAAAGATTGGCGAACTTGTAGCGTGTAATTAATCCCGTCTAGCTTTCCTTTTAGGGTTTGAAGGAAGATTTGACTAAAACAGTGGGAGACATCCTGATTAGATATATTAGATAACCAATATAATCTTGCAAGTGCATACGCTGAGTGTTTTCTTCTCTCTCTCTCTCCAAGTAGCGACCATATCACGCCTTAATCAAGATAATAATACGGATGTATTGACCGAACCCGCTTGTTATACTGAGCTGGGGAACGTTGGTCCCGCTCCAACTTATAATTGTTATAAGACAGAGCAGGAAATTAGGGAATACCAGATTTCCCGTGCCGCCCAAACGAAGAAAGTGCATGCTGATGCATCTTCTTAGGGTGTGTTCATTACAGAGAACTGTTTCTCAGTATCCTATAAGTCCTGGGTATGAGATACCGGATTAGGATCCCGCATATGTAATCTGTTACATGGGATACAGAAAGGTAGAGAACTGAGAACGGGTGATAAGTTTCATGAGACAGAAAACGGTGCAAGTGTTGCAGCCAAGTCTGTTGGTCACTATCTGTCACGACCCAAAATTGGCCCGTGACGGCCCTAATACTACGCAACGCCCTAAGACGTAACGTAGTAAAAGAAAGCCAAAACCCAGAAGTCTAAACCATAAAAATAAGGGAAAGATAATATAAGTTTTGAAACATTTGAAATCGCAACCCAAATTCTTTAAAAGTCTTACTTTCTTTCTTTAAAATTTTAGCAACACCCCCTTTTTGTAAAAACTAGCCAAAATGAATACAATACAAATATACGACGCCGTAGCGAAGAAATAAAGACAGTAGAGAGAAAGCTGTATATAAAAGACAACAAATCCACAATAATATACAAATTCGTCCTCACCAAGTCTCTAAGTCCACAATACAATAGTAGATGGAGAGTACAAATACAACGAAGGTACAATAGGAAATACAGATAATCATCTAACCCACCTAAGCAAAAGGTACTGTGAGCTGATGCGGTATCTGTAGCAAAGGATGGTAGCTGGATAGCTGAATAGAAGAATAGCCTGCCTCGACTACTCTGGGGAACAACCTGAAACACCTGTGGCACAACGGGGGTGAGTTGCCAACTCGTGAATAGTATAAAACATATGCAGGTAATGCAGGAATGCACGTACAGCATGAATCTAAGATATGCGATTACAGTAATAACATGTCATGCAAATGCTGGATAAAGGAGAGTACACTAGCAGGTACAATCAATATGTGAAGCAATAGCAACATGACGGTAATATGCAATAACTATGCAAAAAGGATATGAGGATATAGATATGCAACTATCATAAGGGTACACTAACATGTACTATCACAAAATGAATCTGTGCATAAAAATAGGTAAGGGTGAGGTATAGAGTGGAATATGTCATTTCCACGGAAACCTGACATCGTGGCAGGATCACAATCCATCAAGACACTCAAATCCCAAATCCTCAAATCAGCCCCCACATTGGGCCCTCACATCATATAAGTCTCACATCTCCTCAATGTACAATATCGAGTAATCTCCTATATCCCGAATATACAAATCAGCAATCACATAGGTATGTCCAATATCCAATCCCAATGAATCACCTAATATCCCAAGTCAAAACCTAAGTAAGAATCTAACATCCTAAAGGTAAATACATAGAAATAAGTATGATGGGGGCAATACACATATATTAGCGTCCCATTCCACTAATATTGGTGTAAGGGTATATATAACAACGGCTAAATCCCCTGTTATATATACAAAAAGGGGTTAAAGAAATATCATGAAAACAATGTGGCAAGCATCGACACAGAAATCCTCGTATATCGGGCTCCGTCAGTCCGGATCGGCCCACGGGGTCCGTCTGCGGTGTCGGCCCTCGGCCCCGACAGTACAGATCATCCCGCATCCATCTCTCGACTCTGGCCAGTATCCTCCGGATAACTGCCAGGTCCAACCAATCACCGGTAGGTACTCGCCCGCCTCTAGGCTCAATCTGCAAACCCATCGATCTTCTTGCCGAGGGGAACCATACCGGGCCCCACCATGTACTCTCATACGGCAACTACACCTCGTATGGAGCATATAATCAGCACCGATAAAACTCATGGGGGACGCGCAAATATCATATCAAGGAAATCGGGTTGTTCCATGTATGCATAAATTCATGAACCCCCGCGGTTCCCAAATCCCGAAAACATCATATAAAATCCAAATAAACAATGCGCAAATCCAGGAATGAATATATGCGATATATCTAAATGCGAGCAGGTAAACAAAAGTATATAGCTGAACCAGATGTATGCGAAATCAAGATGATACAGCTAAGTGACATCAGTAAAAGTAAATAGGTATCTGCAACTGAATATGTGTATAACATACATGTGTAGCAATGCACAGGTATCTACCTATAGGAACTGATGTCGTATACCCCCCTGGGTATAAGTAACATATGTAGGAAATCCCTCCCGGTATAACTAAGATATGTGCACGGTATACCTGTAGCTGTATCGCAAGGTGTAAATGTACCTATCACTAAAGGTATGATACACTATAGGTATACCGGTAATCTAGATGTCAAGTATGATAGACAATAGAATCTATAAGGGGTTTTGTGTGACATGGCAATTATTGACGGTGTGTGTGTAGCATACAATCCGTGCTCGTGCAACATGAACCATCAATAATGTGTGCAGTGTCCTACGGCTGCTAGTCACAGTATAACAATATCTAAGGAAAAACAGTAAAGGCGCAATTCTACAATGACGTAGAATGTGCGACAGGTAATTGAATCCTAGCCCAGACGCATAACGCCATGCGGGCGATTCCCCTGTAGATGTTAAATCTACTCACCTACACTCCACGCTAGGTGAATCCTACTATCTGCTCCCCCTGTAGTAGTGTCCGTAGTCCCTGCCTGCAAACCTGCAAATAAGACATGGAAATCACATATAAGCCAAAATATTCCGCGAAACGCGATATCGAACCAAAACGAGAAACTCGCGTCGCGAACCAAACGCGCGTGTGCACGATACGCTGAATCGTGTGTGTACGCGTCTAAAACCATCGCGACACGCCGCGATACGCTGGATCACAGAACCCACTCACGTATCGCGCGTATCGCGCAAACACAACGGACACCAAAAACGATATATGGTCCCAGATTTTCCTATAGGTAAGATATCACAAAACTAGACATGCCAAAGACCTAGACAACACAGCAGACTACCATTCCCAAAATTCCAGCACCCCACTCCCCTTCCTGGCCGCAAATTGCGGCCAAAATGATGAAATTGGCGGCCTGGGTTGGGAGTTAGGGGGTCGTGCTCTGGTGGTGTGATCTAAACCTAGGTATCATGTCCCAGTCTTCTCAATTTTACACTGAAGGCATCGGGTCACAAGCAGGTCACAGAAATCACAAATATCGCTTAAAAACGACAATTTTGCACAAAATAGAAACCTTATGGTATTTTAGTGAAATCGGGGGATTTATCAGTGTGAGTGACCCTACTAACACTAAATTAACCTAAGGTAGCTAACAAAATCAACAATTTACCACAACATCTCACAAATCACTCAAACTAGCACCAAACTAGCTAATTTAACACTAATCGAGCTAATTAACACACAAGCTACACAACAAGCAATAGGGTTCAGAAAATATACCCCATGCAACCCTAGGAAGCAGGTGAAGAAGTGTGTGAGGGGTTGCTACTGCTGCTGGGGCTCCTGCTGCTACAGTTGCTGATGCTGGTGCCACTGCTGCTGCTTCTGCTACTTGCTGCTGCTGCTGAAGCTTGCTGCTGCTGCTGAAGCTTCAGGTGAGTGTGTGCGTGTGTTGATGAAGCTGCTGCTGTTGCTGAAGATGATGATGATGCTGGAGCTGATGATGGTGATGCTGTTGTTGTTGTTGATCTTGTTGTTGATGTTGTTGTTGCTATGGCTGCTGCTGTTGTTCTTGCTGTTGTTGTTGTTGTACTTGATGTTACTGTTGTTTCTGCTGCTGGTGAGTGAGTGAGTGTGTGTGTTTGTGTGAGAGTGAGAGTGAGTGAGAAGAGAAGTGAGAAATGAGAGGCAAAAAAAAAAACCCTCTCCTCTCTCTCTCTCTTCATTGATGAGGGCATGGGCAAAGCCATGATGCCCTATCATGCATTCTCCCTCTCTCTCACCAAGGTCAACCAAATTTAAAAATTCCATTTTAAAACCCTTTTTAAATTCATTTTCACTTTTTAACAACCATGACACTTAAACCAAACTTAACACTAGATTAGGGAGAAATGGTTAGTTAACCATGGTTGCTAATCATGTTTAACTCCAAAAACAACCCTAGTTATCATGCACAAGTGTGTGCAAGCCTAACAAAATTCCAATAAAATACACAATAAATAGGATAAAATATTTAAAACTTAATTTGGTAAACTTTTTATTAAAAACCACACATTAAAATATAATTAGCTACAAAACAAATTCTAAGGTGTTACACTATCACTGGGTCGAGTTTGGTGCAGTGTATCTCTGGCTTGGTTTTAGGATTTTTAAGATATATTATATGTGCCCAGATTTTCCAGAATAGAAATTTATTTTTGGGGGCCTATAATTCCGTATTTTTTCCGAACTTCACTACACTTTGACTATGGAGGTTATATCTGTGATGTTTGCATGTATTGAACGTCGGCTAATCGCTATATGTCGATTAGTCGGGGTTATACATCTCTGTGATTTGTGTTTGATACTGGTTTGTGTATATGAATGGGTTGGATTGTCACGGGTGAATAGCCGGGGTGGATGTGAGATGAGTGTTGCTTTTCTTTCATTCATTTTTATCATGTAAATTGATGTAATATTATTATTTGTTTGGCCGTACAACCGGGTCGGGGTTGTAGCCGTTATTGTATGTAACGTCTTCAAAATAATAAAATATGATTTTTGGGAAATTTTATAATTTAATATTATTTTAATGAATATTTTAATATTCTGGTATAATTAAATACAGATAAATGGGGAAAAATTATGGAAAATTCTAAAATAAGGTATTTTAAGGAATTGCCTCGTTTTCTGTGCATGCCCCCATTTCCTCTCGTATTGACCCTGGGTACTTCTAGTTTTGACTGATTCTATCTAGGGTGAAATCTGGGTTGATTTTCCTATGTTGGTGTATATTTTACGACTTGATTTAGCATGGATTTTGGTATTTGGTGATTCATTCCTGTCGGATGGCGTTTGGACGTCAACGACAAGTGGATATTGATTGTGTTTACATGCGAGTCGATAGGTTTTTACCTATGCGGGTAGCGTGTGCTATTTTGGTTTCCGATGTGATTTTCATGTGCTTTAGCGTTGTGATATACTTGTAGGTACCCCGCGTGATGTTGAGGCAAAGGAGGTGAAGATAGCGACATCGGCTTTGGCACACGAGAAGCAAGGTGAGTAGATTTATATCTACGGGGAGAAGTCGGGTGGATGGCGTATAGCACCCCCGCAGTCCGTGGTGTTGTATACGAATACGTATACACACATATATTATTATGTGTGGTTAGGATCATTGATAGTAATAATGGTATTCTTGATGCTGAGATCCTTGGGTGTAATATAGTGCGAACCTTAGGGTAGCGATTGCACTCATACCTATACTTACCCTTATATTTACACACATTCTTGCATTCATTCTCTCATATGTTGGTGCGTATATCTACACATGGGTATGGGACTATGTGTTCATATACGGGTTTGGTGATGATACGTGGGTTTGAGGTGTTACTTGATGTGAGGCCGTGAGATCGGCGGTGTGACACAGTCGCCTTTTGAGGTGCGATATGATAGTTTAGCGGGCCTTTGGACATGTGCTTTACCCGCATTCATATTTTTATAGATGGTATCGATTTGTACTAGACTTACAGTAGTACCCCAGATGTGTGATCTGATGATGGTGATACCTGATATGTGATGAGATAGTGTGACATTGACCCCTACCCAGCTATTGGGATGCCATACGACGATTTACCGTACGAGCCGATATTGATGATAGATCCGTCCTCATGATTCGAGGATATCTTACGATATGTTATTGAGGCGAGATCACCGACTATCATATCTATACTTATATATTGACTCAGATTAGGTGGTTTCATACCCCTCCGGTCCAGATTTCTTAGTGGGCATTGGACTAGACCGAGTCATACCTATTTCAAAAGTAACGAATCGGGGATATTTTAAAGATAAGCAGAAGGGTTATACGGATATTTTCAAATGATGCATCTTTTCTTAAAACACCGTAGCCCTTACTTTACCAAAAGCCCTGATTCGTCTTATTTCAAAAGGCAAGGTTGCATGACATATCTTGTGAGGCAGGTTCTGTGTTTTTGCGTTGATTATTCGTTTCCGCATTATTCCTGCTATCTGCATTGCATCGCTTGTATTGTTGTGATATTCAGTCATGCTGCTAGGACACCAGCACCATTATCGATGATGCATATGCTCCACGTACACTTGTTGCCGGCTCACACACTTATCATCGATAATTGCCATGTCACTACACTGTAGTACTATTACATTCAGTATATGATCCTTGCATGACATGATGATGTACATACATTCCTTCACATGTAGCATGCTTCATGCTTGATTTTACGCATTGAGATATGTTGTTTCTATGATATTTCTGGATTTGGGAACCGAGGGTGTTTTAAAAAGAGAATATATCATTACTTTAAAAACCCGGTTACCCTTGATATGATATTTCAGTGCGTCCACCATGTGTTTTCTCGGTGCTGAGAGCGACATGTGTAACCCGAATCGAGGAGTGGATGAGCCGATTGCGGGTGCATGGTGGACCCGGTATGGTTCCCCTCGGCAAGATGATCGATGAGCTTTGCCGATTGAGCCTGGAGGCGGGCGAGCACCTACCGGTGATTGGTTGGACCTGGTGGTTATCCGGAGGATACCGACCAGAGTCGATAGATGTTTGGGCATACTGCCGGGGCCGGGGGCCGAGGGCCGATACCGCAGACAGAGCCCACGGGCCGATCCGGACTGACGGAGCCCGATATATGAGGATTTACGTGCCGATGCTGGGCACGGTTTTCATGATGTTTTCGAGTGTCGATGCTGGGCACCCTGGTTCCATGATTTTGATGTGTCGCGAGGGACATGGGTGGATTATATCCTCATATTTCCATGCACAGGTTATGATATTTACTTGCATGATGGTTATTGTCAGTGGGTGACGAGTGGACGGGATCCACGTGTGTGCAGATTTGATTACATTGATCATACCTCATATTCTTGACATGCTATTACCTGAGGCACTAGCACGAGCTCTTGGCATTACACTCATGTATAGAGATTACATTGCCAGTTTAGCATGTTTCAGCTTTATTCATATTGAGGTTTATTTATATCTGATCGTATTGACCTAGGATGGGTCATGCATTCGATCTCTGCTTGTAGATATATCTCTATTCACGAGTTGGCAACTCACCCCCGTTGTGCCCCAGTTCTTGCAGGTTTTTGCCGTACAGATTCCTTAGCGGCATTTCGGGCACACTGCTTCCATCGGGTGACTTGCTTGGTTAGGTGGGTTCTTTTGTATCAGAACCACTATTGTATTGGTATTATTCATTGTATCTAGAATTGTCCATCAACCAAAAACTTGTTTATTGTTTCAGACTTAGAAAACAGTGTTGTTTTATTTCGACCTTAGAGTCGCGCTAGTAGTATTACGGTTTTCTGGCTGTTTTGAGTTTCTTTTTTTTGGGTTTTGATCCTCGCCCTTTGGCGTTGTATATTATTATTGCTTGCGTGGTTGTGACCGTCGATGGACGAAGAGCTAGCTCCCGCTTGGGGATGCCTTTTATCATTTCATATATATTATTCTTGTTGTACCCCGTTCGGGGCCAGTTTTTACAAAGGAAACTCTGCCGAAATTTTCAGGAAAGGTTACACATTTTTAAAAAATGCATATTCGGCTTAGTTATTTAAAAACTTTGATTTCCAAACATGATTTCCTTACTTTTCAAAAACAGTTTTCCTTATTTACTCTTTAAATGGTTTTAGATTGCTGGGCTTTTGGCTTACTTGGATCAGATGGGGTCCTATAGACTTCATATGGTCCAAGGGCCAGTCACGTGCTCTTTCGGGTCGTGACAAAGTTGGTATCAGAGCGCTAGGTTGACCTTGGTTCGAGTCTAAGTTTGACTATGTGGAGCCTAGGGCGTTATTTATATGTGGAACTTAGGTTTGACCTTACGGAACTTAGACTTGGTCGAGGGGGTGTAAACCCGAACTTTCATCGTGTAGGATGACCCTTGGTTGATGGAATAGGTGACTAAAGTAGAGTGACGTACCGTTGGTATGTTCCGCGGCATACTTACGACACGACACTCCGCTTAAGGAACCTTAGGATGTACATACTTTCGAGATCAGTGATTCTCTTCATATCCAGGATTATACATCCATTTGAGATCCCCGATTCTATTAGTTTCATGATCATACCTTCATTGATGTTGTTCCTTCCTATGATCATGTATCCACTATGGATCTGTTGTTTCCCTTCTTGCCACTGGTGTGCTCTCTTGATACTCGATTGAGGTTCCTGTCACCATGTTTGAGCGCAGTTTGGGCTGCTGCTAGGGTTACGGCCGGTGTGAGCTCGTTTGGTACGAGGGCCGACCATTGTGTTTTCTGGTGACATGAGAACGTCTCGAGTTGGTATTGTGGATTGTGACCTCTAGTGGAGGCAAGTGCTTGGTCTTGCACCGGATGATCGGGTCATTGTTAGAGCTGCCAGTTGAGAGAGGACTGTTGATGTACAGCATACCTCAGAGATTGTGATGTCGCCTACCGTGCAGACAGATGGACCAGCTGTTGCTGAGATTGACAGGATGTTGCTTTCGGAGCTTACGAGCTGAGATTGCCGGAGCTTTCAGGTAGATATGCGACAGATGATAGCTAGTCTACCCGATTTGAGAGACGAAGGTGATTCGTCCGATTTTTGCGCCGGAGCGGGCCCAGTTGTGTTGAAGATCTCTAGTGTGGAGAGTCTTGCTCAGATCTAGAGCAGACCGATTCTGAGATGACCGCTTATGTATCGCCTTTTCTGGGGGATTGAGGCGTTGTTCGGCGTACAGGCGTATGAGCCAGTTGTTGCTGCAAATGATGAGATATCGTCCAGATGATTGGAGCTACTGCAGCATGAGCATATTCTTGAGATATGATGGTGAGTCGCTAGTCACCGAGGATGAATGACTAGGACGTGTGGTGAGTTCGCTTACCCCGATGCGAGGTCATCAGGTGGATTGATTCCAGCTAGAGGCGACTTCATGCAGATTCGTTGAGAGTTGATTGAGACGATCGAATGTCAGGAACCTATTTTCCAAGTTTAAAGTATACGGAAAGACATGCAGGTGATTCTATGGACCCTCTAGAAGAATGAAACCCTAACTCGACTTAATGACCGTGTGAAAGCCTTTGAACCTTAGGGTTTGCGGCAGTTCCTCGGCGCCATTAGTGAGGCTTGGGTTTGCCCTTCTACGGCTGGACCACCGACGCTGTGGCATGTACTCGATACTACTAAACTGTACCAGAGATGTGAGCTCTTGGGGGATCATGAGGTTCTGACGAGTCGATCGGATGGTTCGACATCTTTCGGATATTGTGATGGGACACTGCTTGGGAGACTCCAGATGTGAGCATAGCCATCGGAGCGCAGTTCGTGTAGCCACGATGAGATGAGTCCGAATCAGTAGATATTTGAGCAAGGTGGAGTAAAGAGTTCGCACGAAATTTCGATGAGATGACGTTCCACTCCGCTGACATCAGAGATGTGACATGCACGTTGAGGACGTGTTCGGCTAGATATCTTCTACGGAGTGATGAAGATACCGAGTTCGTGATTTCGAGTCCGTGTTAGAGACTTCGGATGGACCGTAGCCGAGGACATTGCAGTGTGCAGATAAAGACGCGACGTCGAATGGTCGATGATACAGACAAGCGGGACAAGAAGTTCGTGCGAGAGGCAGACGAGCTGTTACTACACCCCGTTAAGATTAAAGGCCGGACATGCATACAGAGACGCAGAGATGCGACCAGCTTCCGAGGGGATGTTGTACTAAGGACGCAGAGGTCCAGAGAGCGAGAAAAGATTACGCCAGAGTACCAGCCTCCTTACAGTTTGGCTTAGGCAAGATCAGAAGAGACCTTGAGTAGGATTCCTTCCAGTACACTGCTGCAATAAGAGTTGCACCCAGGATCGGATGTGTGATATGCATTCAGAGGACCCGAGGTCGGCGCCAGAGATGTGCTGCTTTACGAGCGGTCGTGAGGATTGACCGAGAGATGACCAGGGAAGTGCAAGAACGGAATCGTTCCTGTCAGCACACCTGACCGGGCCGATGAGTCGATGGATTGCGAGTTGGTAATCTACAGGAAGGATCAGGAACCAGAGGCAGAGGACGCCAGCCGCGAGCAAGAGGCAAGTAGATATCTTGCGCCGCTAGCATCGGATGTACCGGTACCTTCTCGACCCTGAAGGAGGGTATACCGACGACGGTAATTATGATTTGTGATTTTGTGATTTGATTATCACGTATCCGTTGCTTAGGATTTCGGTATTTTGGGCGATCTATTCGCATGATTTAGTCTTGATGACTGAGTTTCATGATATTTGATTTTGTGCACCATGGTTGCACCTACTGGGTATTTATACCTTGTACATAGTTATTACTCTTGAGCTGTTGATTGCGATTTCATGCCTATTTTATGCTGGTGATTTGATTTACGCTTCCAGCAGAGTTTCATGTAATTTTAGTGTTTTGATTTTGCACTCGGTATAGCTTATATGTGCTTGTAGTGCATCGATATGTGTTTTGTGCCCGCAGCTGCACACGTTTATGATTTTCTTCATATCTGGATACACTTGGTGTTGCTGCTTATGTATTTGAGTTATTGCTTGGTATTTGTGCATGGGATGCACCAGTTCTATACTTCGTGCATTTGTCGCACCAGTTTTATTTTTCTTGCGTTTATCGCATCAGATTTATATTTCGTGCCTTTGTTGCACCGGATTTATATTTTGTGCATTACGATTGCACCTGACTTCGATTTGATGCCTTCCGGTATGTCGATTTTGATTGTGATATTGATGTGGATTCTTGCATTCCGTGCTTTTGACTGGACTTACGCATATTCGACGTTGCTATTGGATTTTGTGATTCCGTGCATATTGAGTGCGCAGGGTCTAGATTTTCATTCGTGCATGATGGATGCACCGATTTGGATTTTCGCGCATGTTGGGCGCATGTTTTGAGATACGATTTTGGGGCACACCAGATGCACTAAATCGAGATTCTTCGTGCATGTCAGATGCACCTGTTTTGGCTGTCAGGCACACATGTTGCCTATGACAGATGCTTCGTGCACACCCGTTGCATCTAGATGTTGTTTTGTGCACATGTTTAGCGCATATATGGATTTTGATTTTCGTGCGCGTCAGACGCACAGGGTGGTGTTATGTGCATTTTTGGAATTTATTCCTTTTGGAGCAGTACATTTTTATGATGTGGGATATTTGCTTTCATACTAAGCAGGACTAGTCAGTGGACAGTGCCTGGATATATTTTGCATGCATCGATAGTTATCGAAGGGATTTCCGAAAAGCGAGCTATAGTCTCAGTATATACCTACGTGTTCGATATGACACAAAACGTTTTAAAAACAAGGAAACCCTTCTGATTATTTTCAAAATGGTGGAACGTGCTTATTAAACAAAGGATATATATACACATATATAGTTATTTTCTTATGAGAAACGTCCGCCACTGTGCAGTGTTACGCGCATCGCACAGCGACTTAAAAAGATTTGGCATACAGTTGCATCAGCTAATTACATGTATAGATTGGGTGTCTACATGTATAGTCTTGGTCCATATCATATTGATTTTGTATTGGATTTGACATTGTGTCGTTACCATGACTCCGATGATTGCGGATGCTTGATGGAGTGTTGCTTTTGAGTTATCTGCTCAGTACTCATGCGCATGCATTGCGCTATGATGTTTTATGTATAGATGATTTCGGAGCCCCGATGACTTGGAATTTGTATTGAAATATTTAGTATTTGGGGGTTTAAATTTAAATTCGGGGACCGAATTTCTTTAAGGGGGGTAGATTGTAACGTCTTCAAAATAATAAAATATGATTTTTGGGAAATTTTATAATTTAATATTATTTTAATGAATATTTTAATATTCTGGTATAATTAATACAGATAAATGGGGAAAAATTATGGAAAATTCTAAAATAAGGTATTTTAAGGAATTGCCTCGTTTTCTGTGCATGCCCCCATTTCCTCTCGTATTGACCCTGAGTACTTCTAGTTTTGACTGATTCCATCTAGGGTGAAATCTGGGTTGATTTTCCTATGTTGGTGTATGTTTTACGACTTGATTTAGCATGGATTTTGGTATTTGGTGATTCATTCCTGTCGGATGGCGTTTGGACGTCAACGACAAGTGGATATTGATTGTGTTTACATGCGAGTCGATAGGTTTTTACCTATGCGGGTAGCGTGTGCTATTTTGGTTTCCGATGTGATTTTCATGTGCTTTAGCGTTGTGATATACTTGTAGGTACCCCGCGTGATGTTGAGGCAAAGGAGGTGAAGATAGCGACATCGGCTTTGGCACACGAGAAGCAAGGTGAGTAGATTTATATCTACGGGGAGAAGTCGGGTGGATGGCGTATAGCACCCCTGCAGTCCGTGGTGTTGTATACGAATACGTATACACACATATATTATTATGTGTGGTTAGGATCATTGATAGTAATAATGGTATTCTTGATGCTGAGATCCTTGGGTGTAGTATAGTGCGAACCCTAGGGTAGCGATTGCACTCATACCTATACTTACCCTTATATTTACACACATTCTTGCATTCATTCTCTCATATGTTGGTGCGTATATCTACACATGGGTATGGGACTATGTGTTCATATACGGGTTTGGTGATGATACGTGGGTTTGAGGTGTTACTTGATATGAGGCCGTGAGATCGGCGGTGTGACACAGTCGCCTTTTGAGGTGCGATATGATAGTTTAGCGGGCCTTTGGACATGTGCTTTACCCGCATTCATATTTTTATAGATGGTATCGATTTGTACTAGACTTACAGTAGTACCCCAGATGTGTGATCTGATGATGGTGATACCTGATATGTGATAAGATAGTGTGACATTGACCCCTACCCAGCTATTGGGATGCCATACGACGATTTACCGTACGAGCCGATATTGATGATAGATCCGTCCTCATGATTCGAGGATATCTTACGATATGTTATTGAGGCGAGATCACCGACTATCATATCTATACTTATATATTGACTCAGATTAGGTGGTTTCATACCCCTCCGGTCCAGATTTCTTAGTGGGCATTGGACTAGACCGAGTCATACCTATTTCAAAAGTAACGAATCGGGGATATTTTAAAGATAAGCAGAAGGGTTATACAGATATTTTCAAATGATGCATCTTTTCTTAAAACACCGTAGCCCTTACTTTACCAAAAGCCCTGATTCGTCTTATTTCAAAAGGCAAGGTTGCATGACATATCTTGTGAGGCAGGTTCTGTGTTTTTGCGTTGATTATTTGTTTCCGCATTATTCCTGCTATCTGCATTGCATCGCTTGTATTGTTGTGATATTCAGTCATGCTGCTAGGACACCAGCACCATTATCGATGATGCATATGCTCCACGTACACTTGTTGCCGGCTCACACACTTATCATCGATAATTGCCATGTCACTACACTGTAGTACTATTGCATTCAGTATATGATCCTTGCATGACATGATGATGTACATACATTCCTTCACATGTAGCATGCTTCATGCTTGATTTTACGTATTGAGATATGTTGTTTCTATGATATTTCTGGATTTGGGAACCGAGGGTGTTTTAAAAAGAGAATATATCATTACTTTAAAAACCCGGTTACCCTTGATATGATATTTCAGTGCGTCCACCATGTGTTTTCTCGGTGCTGAGAGCGACATGTGTAACCCGAATCGAGGAGTGGATGAGCCGATTGCGGGTGCATGGTGGACCCGGTATGGTTCCCCTCGGCAAGATGATCGATGAGCTTTGCCGATTGAGCCTGGAGGCGGGCGAGCACCTACCGGTGATTGGTTGGACCTGGCGGTTATCCGGAGGATACCGACCAGAGTCGATAGATGTTTGGGCATACTGCCGGGGCCGGGGGCCGAGGGCCGATACCGCAGACAGAGCCCGCGGGCCGATCCGGACTGACGGAGCCCGATATATGAGGATTTACGTGCCGATGCTGGGCACGGTTTTCATGATGTTTTCGGGTGTCGATGCTGGGCACCCTGGTTCCATGATTTTGATGTGTCGCGAGGGACACGGGTGGATTATATCCTCATATTTCCATGCACAGGTTATGATATTTACTTGCATGATGGTTATTGTCAGTGGGTGACGAGTGGACGGGATCCACGTGTGTGCAGATTTGATTACATTGAGCATACCTCATATTCTTGACATGCTATTACCTGAGGCACTAGCACGAGCTCTTGGCATTACACTCATGTATAGAGATTACATTGCCAGTTTAGCATGTTTCAGCTTTATTCATATTGAGGTTTATTTATATCTGATCGTATTGACCTAGGATAGGTCATGCATTCGATCTCTGCTTGTAGATATATCTCTATTCACGAGTTGGCAACTCACCCCCGTTGTGCCCCAGTTCTTGCAGGTTTTTGCCGTACAGATTCCTTAGCGGCATTTCGGGCACACTGCTTCCATCGGGTGACTTGCTTGGTTAGGTGGGTTCTTTTGTATCAGAACCGCTATTGTATTGGTATTATTCATTGTATCTAGAATTGTCCATCAACCAAAAACTTGTTTATTGTTTCAGACTTAGAAAACAGTGTTGTTTTATTTCGACCTTAGAGTCGCGCTAGTAGTATTACGGTTTTCTGGCTGTTTTGAGTTTCTTTTTTTTGGGTTTTGATCCTCACCCTTTGGCGTTGTATATTATTATTGCTTGCGTGGTTGTGACCGTCGATGGACGAAGAGCTAGCTCCCGCTTGGGGATGCCTTTTATCATTTCATATATATTATTCTTGTTGTACCCCGTTCGGGGCCAGTTTTTACAAAGGAAACTCTGCCGAAATTTTCAGGAAAGGTTACACATTTTTAAAAAATGCATATTCGGCTTAGTTATTTAAAAACTTTGATTTCCAAACATGATTTCCTTACTTTTCAAAAACAGTTTTCCTTATTTACTCTTTAAATGGTTTTAGATTGCTGGGCTTTTGGCTTACTTGGATCAGATGGGGTCCTATAGACTTCATATGGTCCAAGGGCCAGTCACGTGCTCTTTCGGGTCGTGACATTGTATAATTCTTTTTACTGTTTTTGCTCCTAAGATAGACCCATGGAGGGGGTGCACAAACTACCGGGTATCTCGAAGTGCCGAGTGGCCTACTCACGGTGGTGAGGGAGGTTGCTTCACTTCGGGTACTTGGCGGGTAGTTTGCCACACCCGTAGGGGTCTTAGGTGGGGTATTTGGCTATTCACCGCGACCGTGTAATCCGCTTTTCGTTGCAGGCTCGAACGGATTGCGGATTCCTAGTATATCCAATGTATTCATCTGTGATCTGTAATGTCTATCATTGCTATATATTTATATAAGATAACTATTTAGGCATTGCTTATGTTTTACAGCCGCGCTAGCCCAGCCCCCGCTCTGTCGTTAGTTAAGTAACCTAACGGGTGATGACGGGGCCCCGTGGCGAATGCGAATGGCATAAGCGTACGTCATATTTTGGTTGTTTTCTGCAATGGTAGGATTAAATGATGGGATGCATTACAAGAACTAATGCAAGAAAATAAACCAAGTAAAAGTCGATTGGAACACTTTGAAAACCACTCGGTTCTTTTCAAAACTAAACTTTTAAACGCGGAGCTTGAACCACTCCTTTTAAAAGCTATCTCGTTCCATCGATTATATCAAGTTCACTACGTTCACGGTTTCACCAAAACCATCCGTAGCCCTCCATCATTTCAGTTAAATATACGGTAGTATTCAAGCTATGTATTTTGACCTCACGCCAAGGCATAGTGATTGGTAGCTGCCGGATATTTATCTGTTGCATAGATAGAATGCGTTGGTTTGAGACAGTCGTACTGCCATTTTGGCCTACGTCAAGGGTAGGTACGGGTGGGTTCAAATTAACCAGGATAATGATGGGAAGAACTTGACATGTGACTTATGACATTTTGACCTCACGCCATGGTCATAAGAGCATGGGGCAAAAATCCACATCGGGAGTTTCATAAGTACTGAAACTTGCTAGCTTTGCATACCATTTGGAGTGAGATGATTCTGGTAGGATTCCTTCGGTTTTATCACGCAATGATATTTGGATCCCGATCCTACTGTGAGTATATGCTACTCCTCGGGAAAACTCTCACTTAACGATCAATGCTATAAACTTAGTAGGTGTCTAGAAAGGTGTTAGCGGGGCTACGCCCACAGGGAAAAGAGGTTACTTAATTAAGGAACTTCGCGAAAGCGTTAGAAAACCTCCCTCGAAGTACCGACACTGGCCTGGCTGAACGGTTAAGCAAGTATTGTACGGTGAGAGTGATCTGTAGGGTTCCTAGGCACACTCAAGAGGTCTCACAAGGCATCAACCATGCCAATTTCGAATTTTAACGGTGTCGAGAAACCCTAGACTAGATCGTTGGCTAGAAGTCTAGGCGAAACAAGAAACTAGCTAACAACTTAGCTAAAGAGAAAACGGAAATACAACCTTTGTAGATCCGGTGCTCCACCTCCACAGCTCCGCAATGAAGTCTTCTCGCTGTCCAAATGAAATCCCGGGCTCTGGCGTCGGCTTCATCGGAGAAATGGGCGGGCAAGGTCGTCGGCTTCGTGCCGAAGATGATCTACGTCGAGGCATCGCTAGATCAAGCTCCAACTTCACCAAGTCAAGAAAACTTGTGAAGGAAACACACTCTACTAATTGGCAAGAGGTAGAGGATGAAGAAATAGGAAGTGGGTAGACTTTAGAATTGGATTTCTCACTCTTATTCATCAATTACCATTGATGGTCAAGCTTTTTCTTCTTGTGAAGAAGAAGAAGAAGAGGAAGAAAGAATTATGATAAGTTAATTAAAAGGAAAAGAAAAAGAATACTTATCATAATAATAACCATGGTCAAGTGTAGAGACTAAACTAAGGTTAAGTGAAGTGGTTAGGGTTAAGCATGAGACAAAATGGTCACAAAGTCAAAGCTTCATAGAAAGAAACAAAACTTGCAACCATTTCATTTCTAATCTTTTCCAAAAATAAATAAATAAATAAATTAGTAAGAAAAAGAAAACCCTAATCATTAACTTAACCAAGGTTTAATTCTTTACACTTAACCAAGTCAACATGTATCATCAAACATGATACAATCAAGTGCACAAAAGTATATCACATATACAACTTGCACATTTCAAGTGAGAAAATCCATTTAAAGTGAACCAATACTAGTTAATGCAAAGTAATATATCAAATATATAATTATACATTAAATCATTAAATCAACACTTGATTTAACGATCCGGTCATATCGCATATAACCGACTAGTATCCTATGTATCGGCTTACCGAACCAACCCTTGATTCGATAACTAGGTTATATCGCATACAACCTTTCGATACATTCATCGCGAGAATAGAATACGGTATCACATACACGCATTATTCTCGGTCCCGCACATATCTCATATGCGCTCCTATTTCGTTTCGCTTGAGCCAGGAAACCTCTGTGTAGGACTCTAAAGACTCGTCAATACGCCGGCAGCAGGTGATGATCATATCAAACACCCACAAGCCGCAAGCGGTCTGCTAAACGTAACGGCCACCCGGGTATTGAGCGATCAGAAGATCGACGAGCAAGCCCGCTCACACTCCAGTGAATCCAACCAGTAACACTACAGTACAGTCCGGTCTCGTCGTCTGATATGTCGCATATCTCGCCTAGGGGTGGTAAACGTCAGACCCCAATAGCTCGATAAGTCGTGTCGATATGAGGTCTATAACAGTTCGAGAAACTACTGGTAACACTTACCAGTAAATATCAGCAACCCTGGCCAGGGATTTCCGGTTATAGCCAATCGAACACAGCGCAACATCAACTCCCTATACCGGGAGAGACGAATCCCCTCCTATCGCTCATTGCCTCCATGTGATTCGGGACTGTACCCAAAAGCCACCGTTTTGCATGCCCTCTTGGACGTGGTAAGGTGGAAGTCAAAGCACAGTGGGAATCACACAAGACTCTATGACGATCTCGGGTCTACAGACTAACCTGTACCAGTGTCACCAGAGAACTGCCATCTGACGTGAGGTATAATACCATCTGGGAGTTCTCGGCGAGTCCGTCCAGTGTACCCAGTCTCTACGGAGCACCCGTATATCATCTCCGATGTCAAACACCAATGGATATGGGATCATCCATCGCCCATCTGTATGGGTCGAGAAGGTATACGCTAGTCTACTCTGGTATATCGATGCCCTGTCTCGATACACCCACGACTAGGGACTTTGAAGGATGTACTTATGGACTACCATGTCCCCACTAGTATGATCCGCATCATAGTCCAGGTAGTCAAGTACACATCCTAAGGGCTTTACCAACATGTAACAGAGAGACAATCAGTATACACGTTAAGGTAAAGAGTAACCAGATAGCATACTATCATGTCGAGCAAGAAAGTCCTCCCTATATATGTCCAAGCATCCACTACAATATACATCCTATGTACAGTAATGGCCTCTAGGGCATACATATAACTAACAATCTCCCACTTGCACTAGGGCCATCTGTAGCAGTGGTTGTAGTATCTCATACTCAACCATCCCTTAAAAGTCTCTCTCTGGGAATAGGCCTTCGTGAGTGGATCCGCTGCGTTATCCTCTAAGTCTGCTCTCCTTGCCTCGATCACCCTGGAGATCAACCATCTCCATGATCAGGTGATACTGTCTTAGAATAAGTCTAGATCACTGATGGGACCGGCGTTCCTTGGCATAAGCCACAACTCCATTGTCTCACAATGGTAGGAACGTAGTTCATCTCATGAACTAATATACACCTAAACATCCTCTTTGGTAGCATCTTAAGTAGCGATGTATCCAGCCTTTATCGTCTAGTATGTCACGGTATCTAGCTTGGAACTCTTCCAACATACCGTCCCTTTACTGAGGGTAAAGACAATTCCTGTGACTGACATTCAGTTGTCTTTACCACTCTGGAACACTTCCAGTGATTCTCCCCAGGATCGATTGATACCATCTCACCACTACTAGTGAGTATCCTAACATCCAATTAGATCTATCTCATAGATCCAAAAACCAGGATATAGGAGGTATCACATTGATCCTATATGGTGAATCATTGTGATAAGCGGAGATTGACCGAGCATAGCATAGGAAACTCCTTTCTTATCAAGAGTATGTCATCCACGTACTCTACGAGGATCACCACCATACTCTCTACTACCTTTTTGTTTATACAAGGTTCATCTACCATTTTGACGATGTCAAACTCTTTGACTACTACATCAAAACAGACGTTCCAACTCCGCGATGCCTGCTTTATCACATAAAACATCTTGCACGCGTTTCCGCTGCTCCCACTGTCTACGAGGCCCTCTGGCTGTGTACTTATAGACGCACTCTTCTAAAACATCATTTAGAAAAGCAGTCATGACACCCAATCGCCAGATATCGTAGTCATGGTATGTAGTCGTGGCAAGTAGTATCTGGATGGACTTAAGCATAGGTACTGGAAAAGGTTTCATCATTATCCACGCCTGGTCGATGACGAAAACCTTTAACAAGTCTAGCTTTGAAAGTCTCAACTTTTCCAACTACACCAAGTAATCTTCTCAAGATATACTTGCTCCTGATGGGGATTTAACCCTTCAGATATAGCAACCAAAGTCCATACTTTGTTGGTGTATAAGGATTCCATCTCAGATCGCTAAGCATCCAACCATTCTTACAGAGTCTCACTCCTGATGGCCAGGTCGAAACTAGTTGGGTCATCATCTCATGATGCAATCCTTGCTCCCACTGTCATAGAGAAACCGAAGTATCTCTCAGGTGGGTGAGGAACCCTACTAGATCGGCGGAGAGGCTGAGGTTCGTTGGAATCTACTGAATCCTTTGGTTCTACCAAATCATGTGCTGTTGTTTGTATCGCTGGAACCTTTCCAGTTGTACATAACAGACCTTGCCTCGAGCTTGTCCGGATTTTGTCTTTCAGACTTAGGCCGGACAACCCTAAATCTTAACTAACTTAAGATATGGGCTCTTCCCTTTCCATATCACATATGAAGTGGTAGGCAACTGATTTGATTTGAACCCTATTCAATACGTATGCAGCTTCATAAGTGCATAACTCCCAAAAGGAAATAGGTAACTCAGTAGTACTCATCATAGAGCACACCTTATCATATATGGTGTAATTGCTCCGCCCTGATATACCATCGTGCTATGGTGTATACGGAGGAGTAATGCTGAGAGAGAATCTCATTCTCCATTAGAATAGTCCAGGAATTCCATGCTCAAGTATTCTCCTCCCTGATCTCATCATAGGACAAAATACTTATACCCGTATTTTGGTTCTCTACTTCTAACTTATATTCTGTGAATATCTCAAAAGGTTCGGACTTGTGTTTCAACAAGAACATAGGTCTGAATCTCGAAAGATCATCAGAGAATGTAATGAAGTAAAAAGAACTGTTCTTGGTATGTGTAGACTGGGGACCTTCATACATCAACATGTATCATCCCAAGAGTTCAACTAACTCTTTCTCTGTTTCCAGTAAACGGAGCTATGGTCATCTTATCTTTGTGACATGACTGGCAAGTTTCAGAAGATGTAAATTCAAACTGATTTAAATATACATCTAAATGTAACTTCAGCCAGTCGGGTCGCATTGATCTGACCTAGTCTGCAATACCTCAAGAAGGAATCGTTCATTTCTGAACTCTTCCTCTTGTGTGTGTTCTGTATACTAGGAACTGTAGTTTGATTTAGAACATCAATGCTTTTAGATAACGTGCCTGAACCGATCAACTCTTGATATAGGAAATGTTCAAAACATTATCTAACAATACAAAATTATATCCTTCTTTACTAATAAAGAAACTGATATAATGTTGTATATCAGGTTCGGTATCTAATAACATTCGCTCAGAATCAATGTATTCTGGTAATACAGGGTGACAGTGACCAACAGACTTGGCTGCAACACTTGCCCCGTTTTCTGTCTCATGAAACTTATCACCCGTTCTCAGTTTTCTACCTTTCTTTAGCCCTATGTAACAGATTACATATTTGGGATCCTGATCTGGTATCACATACACAGGATGTAGAGGATACAGAGAAACAGTTCTGTATAATGAACACACCCGAAGATGATGCATCAGCATGCACTCTCTTCGTTTGGGCGGCACGGGAATTCTGGTAATCCCCAATTTCCTGCTCTGTCTTATAACAATTATAAGTTGGAGCGGGACCAACGTTCCCCAGCTCAGTATAACAAGCGGGTTCGGTCAATAATCCGTATTATTATCTTGATTAAGGCGTGATATGGTCGCTATCTGGAGAGAGAGAGAAGAAAACACTCAGCGTGCGCTCTTGCAAGAATAGATTGGTTATTATTTTATCTAATCAGGATGGCTCCCACTGCTTTTTATCAAATCTTCCTTCAAACCCTAAAAGGAAAGACTAGCCGGGATTAATTACACACTACAAGTTCGCCAATCTTTCAGCCAGGCCAGTGTCGGTACTTTGAGGGAGGTCCCCCGTGCTTTCGCGCGAACCTAATTAATGTAAACCTCGTTTTCCCAGAGGCGTAACCCCGTTGACACCTTTTAGACACCTACTTGATCAGCTAATTGCAATGTGTAAAACTCTCCCAGGAGTAACAATTACTCGCAGTGGGTATCGGGATCCAACTATCTCATAGAAGCTATGCAATCTCATTGCAAATTTCAACACTTGAAATTCCCGATAATTTTGCCCCTAGCACCCTATGACCTTGACGGAGGTCAACAAACCATAGGCTACTAGTCAAGTTCATCCCGTCATTTCTTGATCGAATTAAACCCACCCGCACGACCCTTGACGGAGGTCAACAAGGCCGCACGACTACCCTAATCCAATCTGCATCATATGCATAAGCAGATAAATACTAGTTAGCTACCGCACACTACGCCTTGACGGAGGCCAACAAACGTAGCGCGAATACTAACTACCACTTATCTGAAATGACAGAGGGCTACGACAGGTTTTTCTGAAAACCTATTGCGTAATGAACTTGATATCGTTGTAGGATCGAATGAATTTTAAAATGGAGTGTTTTTTAGGCTTTTTCAGTTTTGCTAAAGGAGTCACTCCCGGTGAAGAGATCGTCGGTCCTTTCCTCGTCGAATGAGGTGCGGGATATATCATAAATATCACTGTGCAAAGCAGAACTCTTAAAAGCAATCAAAAGACAAACCGAGTGTGTAGCATCTGCCAGTTATTGCTAAAGGAGTCACTCTCGGTGAAGGGATCTCGGTCCTTTCCTTATCGAATAAGGTGCAGGATATATCATATATACCGCTGTGCAAAGAAAGAACTGTAGATACCTGTTTTTATTTTGAAATTCGATTCTACAACATCTTAGGTTTCTTTTCTTTCATTAATCACATTAATGAAGTCCCATCATTTAAGTACCTAAACATCACAGATAAATACGACGTACACTTATGCCATCCGCATTCGCCTCGATGTCCCCTCGTTCACCGTTAGGTTAGGTGACTAACGGCAGAGCGGGGCAGGGCTAGCGCGGGTGTAAAACATAAGTAACGGCTATATAATATATCATATATACTATATACTGTATCTATCACAGAACATCACATGATCACATCACAGATATCGCAGCAGAAGAAACATATGAAATATTGGATATACTAGGACGTCCGTGTTTTCAATACGAGCCAGTATAAAACACGGATTCCACGGTCGTGATGAATAGCCAAACCCACACCCCTAGACCCCTACGAGATCAGCAAGCAACCCTACCAATTCTAGAGTTAGGAGACCCGGACTCGACTCCTCGAGTTGGTCTCCCACTGGACTCTAGAACCCGGTTACTTGTGCTCCCCTCCTTAGGTCTATCCTAGTGCGGAAAAGTAAATAATATACATCAACGGTGACAACTTCCGCAAACCTGGAAGTGCCCCAATAAAAGAATATTACATACAAGTTTTTACATGAATGAAAATGAAAAACACTCATCTCACATAAAAACCCCCGGCTATTCAAACATGACGATCCAATATAACATATCCAGCAACACATAACATCACATGTCATCAACGTAAGTAAATATGCGCATCCCAATTGTCGTTGACATATAGCAACGAAACCGGTGATATCACATATTACACTTACGGTCACAGAAAAGAAAGTGCAAAACTACAACAGTTGGAATCCCCAACCACCTCAGACATCGCATGCCTAACCAAATGAATTCTTTAGACATCGCATGCCTAACAATTATAAACCCCGCATTTTAGTCTCAAGATCGAAAACTCTTTTCAATACCAAGTCGGGCAATTCAACAAGATTCCCGATTTTTTGATCGAATGCTCGTAGCAAATTTTAGTAGGCGGCCGCACCCCCGACGCCGTCGACGAAGTGCACCAAGGCGGAACACCGCTGCCGCGAGCACCCGAACGGATGCTTTCGGCGACGGGGTTCTCCTACAGTCACTTGGTCGGGGCTATGGGGTGAGGCAGTCTATTAAGTTTACCCGGCGAGTATCCGCGTACGCTACGTGATTACGACGGACTTTTGATCACATCAAAATTCCGTGGCAACCGATCAAGTGAGACTAAACCGCTAGATTTATAACATTCATTCAGTTATCTCATAACTGCTTGTGAATTCCAAGTATTGTATCACATTCCGGATAAATAGAAAATGTTAAACTTTTTGATCGAACAATCGAACACCCAAGTTTTCCCGAAACCGTTCAACACATGAAATAGGTTCAAAGACATTCACTTCATGCCTCAGTACCAACGGTCCAGCCGTAGAAGGGTCAAGCCAACGCCTCACATGTGGCACGCCGTACTGCCCCAAACCCGAAGGTTCAAAGGGCAGTTCAAGACGGTCACATAATCGAGTTAAGGGTTGTTGTCTTCTAGAGGGACCATCGCGTTACTTGCACTACTCAGAACGTCCTTAAACCACAGAAAAATCCAACACTTGGAAATTTTCCGGCAGGGGAAAAGGTGGGTATTTATATCCGGTCGAACTTTTTAACATATTCCAAAATATCCGGAAAGCCATATAGACAAAACTTGATAATCCGATCGAATCCACGAATTCCCCAATACAACCCAGAAATTTCAACTCTTGAATAAATATTAAAAATTCCCAGGAAAACCAGCACTGCAAAGTAGGAGTTACTGTGCAAAATTCAATGCATGAAGAGACTAAATGAGCGCGGAACCGCCGTAATAGGCGGCTAATGCCGCGGTTCCGCCGCGCTTTAGACAAATCATTAGGTAATTTTTGCACCGTAATTCTTAGAATTTCCTGCTGAATTTTTTAAGAATTTTTAATTTGGAAAAAACCGCTCATTCAGAAAAAGTCCAGAGAGCATCAAAAAGTTAGGGTTTCGGGTTCGATCGGGTTTCAAACATCGTCTAAGCATCGCCTAAGGCTCTAGCTAGGCTCTGATACCACTGTAGGGTTCCTAGGCACACTCAAGAGGTCTCACAAGGCATCAACAATGCCAATTTCGAATTTTAACGGTGCCGAGAAACCCTAGACTAGATCGTTGGCTAGAAGTCTAGGCGAAACAAGAAACTAGCTAACAACTTAGCTAAAGAGAAAACGGAAATACAACCTTTGTAGATCCGGTGCTCTACCTCCACAGCTCCGCAATGAAGTCTTCTCGCTGTCCAAATGAAATCCCGGGCTCTAGCGTCGGCTTCATCGGAGAAATGGGCGGGCAAGGTCGTCGGCTTCGTGCCGAAGATGATCTACGTCGAGGCATCGCTAGATCAAGCTCCAACTTCACCAAGTCAAGAAAACTTGTGAAGGAAACACACTCTACTAATTGGCAAGAGGTAGAGGATGAAGAAATAGGAAGTGGGTAGACTTTATAATTGGATTTCTCACTCTTATTCATTAATCACCATTGATGGTCAAGCTTTTTCTTCTTGTGAAGAAGAAGAAGAAGATGAAGAAAGAATTATGATAAGTTAATTAAAAGGAAAAGAAAAAGAATACTTATCATAATAATAACCATGGTCAAGTGTAGAGACTAAACTAAGGTTAAGTGATGTGGTTAGGGTTAAGCATGAGACAAAATGGTCACAAAGTCAAAGCTTCATGAAGCTTCATAGAAAGAAACAAAACTTGCAACCATTTCATTTCTAATCTTTTCCAAAAATAAATAAATAAATAAATTAGTAAGAAAAAGAAAACCCTAATCATTAACTTAACCAAGGTTTAATTCTTTACACTTAACCAAGTCAACTTGTATCATCAAACATGATACAATCAAGTGCACAAAAGTATATCACATATACAACTTGCACATATCAAGTGAGAAAATCCATTTAAAGTGAACCAATACTAGTTAATGCAAAGTAATATATCAAATATATAATTATACATTAAATCATTAAATCAACACTTGATTTAACGATCCGGTCATATCGCATATAACCGACTAGTATCCTATGTATCGGCTTACCGAACCAACCCTTGATTCGATAACTAGGTTATATCGCATACAACCTTTCGATACATTCATCGCGAGAATAGAATACGGTATCACATACACGCATTATTCTCGGTCCTGCACATATCTCATATGCGCTCCTATTTCGTTTCGCTTGAGCCAGGAAACCTCTGTGTAGGACTCTAAAGACTCGTCAATACGCCGGCAGCAGGTGATGATCATATCAAACACCCACAAGCCGCAAGCGGTCTGCTAAACGTAACGGCCACCCGGGTATTGAGAGATCAGAAGATCGACGAGCAAGCCCGCTCACACTCCAGTGAATCCAACCAGTAACACTACCGTACAGTCCGGTCTCGTCGTCTGATATGTCGCATATCTCGCCTAGGGGTGGTAAACGTCAGACCCTAATAGCTCGATAAGTCGTGTCGATATGAGGTCTATAACAGTTCGAGAAACTACTGGTAACACTTACCAGTAAATCTCAGCAACCCTGGCCAGGGATTTCCGGTTATAGCCAATCGAACACAGCGCAACATCAACTCCCTATACCGGGAGAGACGAATCCCCTCCTATTGCTCATTGCCTCCATGTGATTCGGGACTGTACCCAAAAGCCACCGTTTTGCACGCCCTCTTGGACGTAGTAAGGTGGAAGTCAAAGCACAGTGGGAATCACACAAGACTCTATGACGATCTCGGGTCTACAGACTAACCTGTACCAGTGTCACCAGAGAACTGCCATCTGACGTGAGGTATAATACCATTTGGGAATTCTCGGCGAGTCCGTCCAGTATACCCAGTCTCTACCGAGCATCCGTATATCATCTCCGATGTCAAACACCAATGGATATGGGATCATCCATCGCCCATCTGTATGGGTCGAGAAGGTATACGCTAGTCTACTCTGGTATATCGATGCCCTGTCTCGATACACCCACGACTAGGGACTTTGAAGGATGTACTTATGGACTACCATGTCCCCACTAGTATGATCCGCATCATAGTCCAGGTAGTCAAGTACACATCCTAAGGGCTTTACTAACATGTAACAGAGAGACAATCAGTATACACGTTAAGGTAAAGAGTAACCAGATAGCATACTATCATGTCGAGCAAGAAAGTCCTCCCTATATATGTCCAAGCATCCACTACAATATACATCCTATGTACAGTAATGGCCTCTAGGGCATACATATAACTAACATGATCCTGACTAATCCTTTCTTTACGGTTTGAGAATGGATTCGAGAGACAGTGGGAGCCATCCAGTTTAGACAAATTAAAAACCACTATAAACTTGCAAGAGCATCATGCTAAAGTGTTTCTTTTCTCTCTCCTAATTGCAGCGACCATTCAAGATGACCGGACTTAAGTTATTACTAGATAAAAACATATTGACAGGGCCAAACTACAAATATTGGCTCAGGAATGTCAAGATGGCAATCACTTATGACAAGTTGGGGTATGTCCTTACCACTAAAGCTCCCCCTGTCCCAGGTCCCACCTCCAGTGTCGCGGATAAGGAAATCCGTAAGACATGGGAGATAGATTGTGCGAAGGCCAAATGCCTCGTATTAGCCTCGATGGACAATGAACATCAGAGGAGGCACGAGAATATGGACCTAGAGTCTATATTTCTTCATACAAAAGAACTGTATGGGGAGCAGTCTCGTATCGCAAGATACGAAGTGTCGAAGATGTTGTTTTCAGCAAGGTTGGCCGTCGGATCATCGGTAGCGGAACACGTGCTTAAGATGATTGGCTACATTGAGGAGCTCGCGGACCTTGGGACCACGTTGGAGAATGAACTCTATACTGATTTAATTCTCCAGTCCCTTCCTTCCACTTACGCCCAGTTTATTCTGAACTTCAACATGCAAGGAAAGGAGGTAGAACTTTCCGAACTTCTGAACATGTTGAGGAGTGCTGAGGGCATCCTACAGAAAGGTAGGGAGACATCAACTTTGTTTGTAGGAGGATCTTCCTCTTCTAGATCCAGGGCGAAAGCCAAGGGTAAGAAGAAGAAAGCCCCCGCCAAACCAAGAGGAGGTGTCGGTAAAGTGGATACGAAGGGAAAAGGTAAAGCAACAAAGATAGCGGGGAAGCTAGTGGGGAAGGAAGAATGCTTCTATTGTCACAAAAGTGGTCACTGGAAACAGGATTGCAAGGTTTGGAAAGCCAGAACACAGGATTTGAAGCGAGTTGCAGCTTCAGCTTCAGGTGTGTATGTTATTGAAAACTGTCTATCAATAAACTCTACTTCCTGGGTATTGGATACCGGATCAGGATCTCAAATCTGTAATTCTTTGCAGGCGTTGAGAAAGCGTAGAGTTTTGAAGGCAGGTGACATGACCCTCAGAGTTGCGAACGGTGCTAGCATGGATGCTGAGGCCGTGGGGGACCATCACCTGGGATTGTCGAATGGACATTTTTTGGTTTTGCGTAGTTGTTATTATGTACCAAATGCAACCTGTAATATCATTTCTGTATCTTTATTATCTAAAGAAGGTTATGCATTTGCATTTGTAAGTAATGTAGTGAACATTCACCTTAATCAAGCTTTGATATGGTCAGGTACATTGAACAACGGTATATACGTATTAAACCAACCACAGATTTTCAATGTCCAGAATACACACAAAAGAAAGTCTCCAGAAATCAATAAAACTTTCTTATGGCATTGTAGACTGGGTCACATCAATGAGAGAAGGTTGACTAAGTTACATGCAGAAGAATATTTGGATCCGTTCGATTATCAATCGTATGCAACTTGTCAATCCTGTCTCAAGGGAAAGATGACAAAGACTCCGTTCACTGGACACGGAGAAAGGGCGAGCGAGCTCTTGGGACTCGTACACAGCGACGTGTGCGGTCCAATGTCTACACATGCGCGAAGCGGTTATTCTTACTTCATTACTTTTACGGATGATTTCTCAAGGTTCAGACATGTCTTCTTAATGAAGCATAAATCCGAAGCTTTTGATAAGTTCCAGGAATATAAGAATGAAGTAGAAAAACAAACAGGCAAAAGTATAAAGACACTGAGATCTGATCGAGGTGGTGAATACTTGAGTGCCGAGTTCCTGGGTTACTTAAAAGAGAATGGAATTCTCTCTCAGCTTACTCCACCATACACTCCGCAACATAATGGTGTATCGGAGAGACGGAACCGAACCCTATTGGATATGGTACGGTCCATGATGAGTAACGCTGAGTTGCCGCGATCGTTCTGGGGATATGCGCTAGAATCAGCTGCATACCTTTTGAACCGAGTTCCCACTAAGACTGTGCCTACCACACCATATGAGTTATGGAGTGGGAAGAAACCCTATCTTCAATACCTGAAGATTTGGGGATGTTCAGCTTTTGTAAAAAAGCAGCATGCGGACAAGCTCGAGACACGCTCAGTACTGTGCAAGTTTGTGGGATACCCAAAGAACTCCAGGGGGTATCTTTTCTATTACGCAGAGGAACAAAAAGTCCTTGTTTCTCGTAATGCCTATTTTCTGGAACATCAGTTCTTAGAAAAAGAAATAAGTGGGAGCGCAATAGAACTGGAAGAAATTCTAGAACCACAAGCTATTACTGAAAGCTTAGTAGAACCAGAGGGTTCGAAAGATCAGGACATTCCCACGCCACTCCGCAGGAGTAGTAGGCAGTCTCATCCGCCCGAGAGATGCTACGGTTTTCTCATTGACGGGGATAGAGAGGATTGCATCATAGACTGTGATGAGCCTACTAGCTTCCAGCAAGCCATTCAGAGCGTCGACTCGGTAAAATGGCTGGATGCAATGCGGACCGAGATGGAGTCCATGTACACCAACAAAGTATAGACGTTGGACATTGCTCCAGACGGGGTAAAACCCGTAGGATGCAAGTGGATCTTCAAAAGGAAGATTGGTGTAGATGGACAGGTTGAGACCTATAAAGCTAGACTGGTAGCAAAGGGTTTTCGTCAGCGACCTGGTTTGGACTATGACGAAACCTTTTCTCCAGTAGCTATGCTGAAATCCATTCGGATCCTTCTTGCCATTGCTGCCTTCCACGATTATGAGATTTGGCAGATGGACGTAAAGATAGCTTTTCTAAATGGTCATTTAGAGGAGTGTGTCTATAAGGATCAGCCAGAGGGTTTCATTCAGAGTGGGAGCAGCGGAAAGGTGTGCAAGTTGCTTAAGTCCATTTATGGACTAAAGCAGGCATCGCGGAGTTGGAACATCTGTTTTGATGAGACGGTCAAGGAATTTGGCTTTATCAAAAATCCAGATGAACCATGCATCTATTGTAGATTTGTAGCGAGAACTGTTGTATTCCTCGTTTTATACGTGGATGACATTCTCTTAATAGGAAATGACATTCCTATACTACAATCTGTCAAGGGGTTCTTGTCACACAGGTTCTCCATGAAAGACCTGGGTGATGCCTCATACATTCTGGGTATCCGGATCTACCGTGACAGATCCAAGAGGATATTAGGACTTTCGCAGTCCAGGTACATCGACGCCATACTGAAGAGATTCAGTATGGAAGATTCCAAGCACGGTAATCTACCGGCTTGTCACGGGATCGCCCTCTCTAAAGAGATGTCTCCCAAGAAAGATTTGGAGAGGGATCGCATGTCTATTATACCCTACGCTTCTGCGGTAGGCTCTATAATGTATGCGATGTTGTGTACCAGACCGGATGTGGCTTATGCACTGAGTGTGGTAAGCAGGTATCAGTCAAACCCAGGGGAGAAACATTGGATAGCAGTAAAGAACATTCTCAAGTACCTGAGAAGGACTAAGGAGATGTTCTTGGTGTATGGCGGAAAAGACCTGCAGATTGAGGCCTTTGCTGACTCCAGCTTCCAGAGTGACAAGGATGATTCCAAGTCCATGTCGGGTTTTGTCTTCACCCTCAATGGAGGGGCGGTGTGTTGGAAGAGTTCCAAACAGGAAACCGTTGCAGACTCGACGATGGAAGCGGAATACATCGCTGCATCTGATGCCGCAAAAGAAGCTGTCTGGATGAGGAAGTTCTTGAGAGAACTTCAGGTGGTTCCGTCCATTGTTGACCCAATACCTCTGTATTGCGACAACAACGGGGCTATAGCTTTAGCGAAGGAACCAAGATCCCATCAGAAATCCAGACACATCTTAAGGCGGTATCACCTGATCAGGGAGATCGTGGATCGCCAGGAGATCGAGGTCCGGAGAGTTGCATCAGAGGATAACACAGCAGATCCATTCACCAAGGCCTTGCCCCAGACTCAGTTCGAGCGGCTGATCGAGATGATAGGTCTTCGATACGCCAGTACATGGCCTTAGTGCAAGTGGGAGATTGTTAGTGTATATGCCCTAGAGGCCATTACTGTATCATACTAGTTTGTATATTACTTGATGGAAGCTTGGGATATTCACAGTTGTATATACAATCTTGCTCGAAATGGCAGTATGCTACTTGGTTTGTCTCTGCTTTAATATGTGCATGTGTTTCTTTTAGCATATTGCTGATATACATATTAGTAGAGCCCTTAGGATCTTTGCTTGATTACCAGCGTTGTGATGGCGCTCACACTCGTGGGAGCTGGGTGATCTATAAGCACATCCTTATACAGGTCCCTAGTCATTGGACTATCGAGACAGGGCATCGATACTTCGGAGTAGACTAGCATATGCGCTTCTCATTCCAGTATGGGAGACGGTCTGTCCCACAGCCATCAGTACGTCGTACTTGAGATAATATACGGGTGCTCGTTGGGTTACGAGTACACTGGACAGGACTCGTCGGGGACTGTTGGTTGGTATTATACATATCGTCAGTTATCAGTTCCCAGAGGACATGAGTACAGCTTAGTCCGCTGACTTGACACTGTCACTTCGCCTCGAGTGTGTTCCCACTGCACTTTGATTACTACCCTACCACGGCTCAAAGGAGTTGTGCAAACAGGTAGTTTTTGGGTGCAGTCCCGAAGCACTTGGAGGCAGTGACGGTTAGACAGGATTCGTCTCTCCCGGTATTGGGGGTTGACATCGCGCTGTGTCCAGGAGAGCCATTACACGAGTAGTCCCTGGCCAGGGCAAGCGAGATATACTGGTAGGTTTCCATTGTTATCTCAGGGTGTTCTGGGCTTCGCTCCGACACGACTTGTACCGCTATTAGGGGACTGACGTTCACCGCCCCCTAGGCCCGCCATGCGATGTATCAGACGAACAGACCGGATTGTACGGAGATTGTCACATACAGGCTCAGTAGGAGTTCAGATGGGGTTCACCTCGTCATTCTTCTTATCGACATCTACCTGGGGACCGTTACGTACAGCTAGTGCCGCTTGTGGTCTGTGGTTAAACCCACTGCCAGCATAGTGTCGAGTCTTTAGAGTCCCACACAGAGAGCTATTCGCCTTTAGGCAAAATGAGTAGAGGTCGCATGGTTTTGCGACAGGGTTCGTTCACATCCGCGCAATTGTGCACGTTTGTTGTCCGGACAGTTTATACTAGCGCGCTTTGGTTTAAGCCGGATCCTAGTATATGTTTTGAGATTGGTTTTTCTCATTGTATTCGTGTTCCTCGGATCACGGATGCGGGTGCGTATGCACAGTTGCTTGAGACAGAGGGAGAGGACCTTGATTAGGGTTAATGGCTATTGTCATTTTATTAACCCTAATGTTTATGTGTGTATTATTGTTAATTAATAATTAGTTTAATAATTGTCCATGGTTATGGTTGTTGACCATTTGACTTCTTTGACTTGTTGACCTAGGTTGACACTTTGACCATCATCATTTCTTTTGGAAGATGCTTTTTGATCTTTGCAAATTGAAATGATAATGGTCATGTCATGATTAACCATGACAATTATCTAGCTAATTATTTAATTAAAATAATTCACACATATTAGTGAGAATGGCTCAATTATTTCTCATTCTATCATATCCTTTCTCTCTCTTGTTCTTCCTCTCCCTCAAGCTCTCTCCCTCTCATGTGTTGAGAAACACTTGAGCTTGAGAAAAACCCTCTCTTGATCTTCTCTACTCTCATCTAGGGTTGAAGGACTAGCACTTCTTGAACCCTAGTTACTTCTAGCTTGGAGTTGAAGCCAAAGGTTGAGGCTTTTGGGTGGATCTTTCTTCGGCGTGAGGAGACGAGCAAGGTGACCTCCTTCCACTACTCCAAGGAGCAAGGAGAGAAGGACTAAGAGACCAAAGGTATAACCTTTCTACCACTTAGCTACTTTCAAGTTAGCTTTAGCAAGTTTTTGTTTAGTAAAGATCCTTAAAGCATAGTCTATGTTGCCTATAGTTGATAAAAATCCGTTTTTTATTATGTTTTCCGCCTTCCCGTAAGCACCGGGGTGGGCAACGTGGACTTACACTAACAATCATGATAGATGGGTGTATGTATGTATGCATGTATGCACATCCACATGTGCATGAAACTAGAATGAAAGAAAGAAACACATGCATGCATGCATACATCCATCAAATACAAGAAAAGGGTTTAAGTGAGAAAACTAATGGTTAAATGATAAATCAACACTTGATTTATCAATCCGGCCATATCACATATGACCCCACCAAAAGCAAGCCGCCCGATCAATGTTCGGTATCCTATACGCGCAATTTAATCGGGTCCATGCGCATATCGCATATGCGCACCACAACGTTTCGCCTGGACTAGGTAACTCCTGTGTGGGACTCTGAGACTCGTCAATACACCGGCAGAGGGTAATGATCATATCAAGTACCCCCAAACCGCAAGCGGTCAGCTAAACATAACGGCCACCCGGGTATTGAGCGATCAGAAGAAAACAAGCGAACCTGCTACAACTCCCGTCGAGCCAACCGGCAACACTACCGTACAGTCCGGTCTCTTCGTCAGATATGCTGCATATCGAGCCTAGGGATGGTGACGTCGACCCCAATAACTCAATAAGTCGTGCCGGTGAATGGTCTATAACAGATCGAGAAACTACTGATAACACTTATCAGCAATTCTCAGCAGCCCTGGCCATGGACTTGCTGATATAACCAGTCGGGCACAGCACAGCATCAACTCCCAATACCGGAAGAGACGAAACCCCTCCTATCGCTCATCGCCTTCGTGTGTCTCGGGACTGTACCCAACGGCCACCTGTTTGCACGACTCGGTAGAGCCGTGGTAGGGTGGCAATCAAAGTATAGTGGGAGAACACACAAGACTCTATGACGATCTCGGGTCTACAGACTAACCTGTACCAGTGTCACTTGAGAACTGCTATCCGACGATAGATATAATTCCATATAGGAGTTCTCGGTGAGTCCGTCGAGTGTACCCAGTCACCACTGAGCACCCGTATATGATCTTGATGTCAAACATCGATGAATGTGGGAACATTCATCGCCCATCGTATGGGTCTAGTATCATATACGCTAGCCTACTCTGGTATATCAATGCCCCTTCTCGATATACCTATGACTAGGGACATTCCAGGATATGCTTACAGACTACAGATGTCCCACTAGTATGATCTCCATCATAATCAAAGTAGTCAAGCCGATATCCTCAGGGCTTTATCAGCATGTATGAATGAATAAAAGCATGATCAAATCAACATGTCAGATAAAGAAGAACCAGATAGCATACTATCATGTCAAGCAAGAATGCATACTGAATATATATATACATGTATAGATACATCCACCATCACATAATGGCCTCTAGGGCATACATATATCCAACAATCTCCCACTTGCACTAAGGCCAGTTATTGGCGTATCTCATACCCAACATCTCAAAAAGTCGCTCATGCTGTGGCTGAGGGAGGGCCTTGGTGAGTGGATCCGCGGCGTTATTCTTTGTGTCTACTCTCTTAATCTCGATCTCGCGGCGATCTAAAATCTCCCGGATCAAATGAAAGCGCCTCAGGATGTGTCTGGACCGCTGATGGGACCTGGGCTCCTTGGCTAACGCCATAGCCCCATTATTATCACAATACAAGGGTATTGGATCAATAATGGTTGGAACTACTCCTAGCTCCGAGACGAACTTCTTCATCCAGACGGCTTCCTTGGCGGCATCATTTGCAGCAATGTACTCAGCCTCCATCGTAGAGTCTGCAACGGTATCCTGTTTGGAACTCTTCCAACTTACCGCCTCTCCATTGAGGGTAAATACAAACCCTGAGATAGATTTGCTGTCATCCTTATCACTCTGGAAGCTCGAATCGGTAAAGGCCTCCATTTGGAGATCTGTATTACCATACACCAAGAACAATTCTTTAGTCCTTCGTAAGTACTTAAGAATGTTCTTCACAGCTGTCCAGTGGTTCTCCCCTGGGTTGGATTGATACCTGCTTACAATACTAAGTGCATAAGCTACATCTGGGCGTGTACATAACATCGCATACATTATAGATCCTACTGCCGAAGCATAAGGTATAATGCTCATGCGAGCTCTCTCTTCATCGGTCTTTGGACAAGAATCCTTGGAGAGAGTGACTCCATGGCAAGCGGGTAAGGCACCCTGCTTGGAGTCTTCCATACTAAACCTTTTTAGGATGGTGTTGATGTACCTGGTTTGGGACAATCCCAATAACTTTTTGGATCTATCCCTATAGATCCTTATGCCCAGGATGTATGTGGCATCACCCAGGTCCTTCATGGAGAACCTTAGTGATAAGAATGATTTGACCGACTGTAGCATAGGAATATCATTTCCTATCAGAAGAATGTCATCCACGTACAATACGAGGAATGTGACAGCTCTTCCTACAGCCTTCTTATAAACACAAGGTTCATCTGGATTTTTGATGAAATCAAACTCTTTGATAACATCATCGAAACAGATGTTCCAACTCCGAGATGCCTGCTTTAACCCATATATGGATTTAAGCAGTCTACATGCTTTCTCGCTGCTCCCACTGTCAATGAAGCCCTCTGGCTGATCCATATAAACGCATTCTTCTAAATCTCCATTTAGAAATGCTGTTTTAACGTCCATCTGCCAGATTTCATAGTCGTAGTGAGCAACAATAGCAAGTAGGATCCGAATGGATTTAAGCATGGCTACGGGCGAAAAAGTTTCGTCATAGTCCAAACCTGGTCTTTGACGAAAACCTTTCGCCACAAGTCTTGCCTTATAGGTCTCTACCTGCCCATCTACACCAATCTTTCTTTTAAAGATCCATTTGCACCCTACAGGTTTTACCCCAGGGGGTACAACGTCTAAAGTCCATACTTTGTTGGTGTACATAGACTCCATTTCGGATCTCATGGCATCCGGCCACTTCACAGAGTCACTACTCGTGATAGCTTGCTGAAAACTGGTAGGATCATCATCATCCATGATACAGTCTTCTCTGTCACCATCAATGAGGAAACCGTAGTACCTCTCCGGTGGACGAGAAGTCCTACCAGACCTACGGAGTGGCCGAGGTTCTTCAGTTTCTGTTGCAACAGCCGGTTCAACCAAATCGTCATTTGTAGTTTGTGTCTCTAGAACCTCTTCTAGATCCACCACTTTGCAATCATCTTTATCTGTGAAAAACTCTTTTTCCAAGAATGTGGCATGTTGAGAAACAAGCACTTTTTGTTCCTCTTTGTGGTAGAATAGATATCCATAAGAATTCTTTGGATATCCCACAAAGTTACACATGACTGACCGTGTCTCGAGTTTGTCCGGATTTTGCTTTTTAACATAGGCCGGGCAACCCCAAATCTTAATTCTCTTAAGAGATGGTCTCTTCCCATGCCATATCTCATATGGTGTGGTAGACACGGCTTTGGTTGGAACCCTGTTTAGTAGAAACGCTGCAGTCTCCAATGCATGCCCCCAAAACGAGACGGGTAACTCAGCATCACTCATCATGGACCAGGCCATATCTAATAGGGTCCTATTCCTTCGTTCTGACACACCGTTGTGCTGTGGTGTGTATGGAGGAGTGAGCTGAGAGAGAATCCCATTCTCTTTTAAGAAGTTTGCAAATTCTGTACTGAGATACTCACACCTCGATCTGATCGAAGCATCTTGATACTCAAGCCGGTTTGTTTTTCTACTTCTTGTTTATATTCAATGAATTTCTCAAAAGCTTCGGACTTGTGCTTTAATAAAAATACATGACCGAATCTTGAGAAATCGTCAGTGAATGTAATGAAGTATGAAAAACCACCTATAGCCTGTGTAGACATTGGCCCACATACATCACTATGTATGAGGCCTAGGAGCTGAGTAGCTCTTTCTCCGTGTCCGGTAAACGGAGTTTTGGTCATTTTACCCTTGATACAAGACTGGCAAGTCGCATAAGATTTATATTCAAAAGAGTTTAAATATCCATCTTTGTGTAACTTGTTTAGTCTTGTTTCGTTAATATGACCAAGTCTACAGTGCCAAAGAAAAGCTTCATTAAATTCTGAAAGTTTTTTTTATTAGTGTGTTGTATACTGAAAACTGTGTGTTGATTTAGGACATATATTCCGTTATTAAGCGTACCATACCCAACCAACATTTGATTCAGGTAAATGTTCATAACATTGTTCTGCAATACAAAATTATATCCTTCATTGTCCAACAAAGAAACGGATATTATATTACATAGCATACTTGGTACAAAATAACATGGATTCAAAACCAAAATACATCCAGATGGCAACCCCAAGTGATACTCTCCCACTGCGACTGTATGTACATTGGAACCATTTCCAACGCGGAGAGTATGGTCACCTGTCTTCAAAACCTTGCTATTTCTCAGCCCCTGCATAGAATTGCAAATGTGAGAACTTGAACCGGTATCCAATACCCAGGAAGCAGAGTTTATTGAAAAACAGTTTTCTGTCACAAACGCACCTGAAGTAGAAGCATCACCATGCTTCTTCTTGAGACTTAAGTACTCCGTGCAGTTGCGCTTCCAATGTCCTATCTTGTGGCAATGAAAACATTCGCCCTTCCCTGGGTCTCCAGCTTTGGACTTTCCCTTTCCCTTCACCTTTTTAACTCCACCCTTAGGATTGGTGGGTTTCTTCTTTTTCTTTCCCTTGGCCTTAGCCTTCGGGCGAGAAGAGGAAGATTGTCCAACAGTCATAACGGGAGTTTTTGCTGACTTCATAGTGCTCTCTGCACTCCTTAACATATTAAGAAGTTCAGGGAGTTCCTTCTCCATGCCGTGCATGTTGAAGTTCACTATGAACCGAGCAAAGGTGGAGGGGAGGGACTACAGAATAATATCTATATATTGTTCATTGTCCATAGTCCATCCAAGGTCCTCAAGCTCTTCTATAAGAGCTATCATCTTCAAAACATGGTCTCCTACTGGTGTACCGGGGCCATTCGCATCTGAAACAATTTCTTGGATGCTTCATATCGTAATACGCGGGATTGCTCTCCATACAACTCCTTTGTATGGAGCAATATACCGTGAATGTCTATGTCCTTGTTAGTGTATATGCCCTAGAGGCCATTACTGTATCATACTAGTTTGTATATTACTTGATGGAAGCTTGGGATGTTCACAGTTGTATATACAATCTTGCTCGAAATGGTAGTATGCTACTTGGTTTGTCTCTGCTTTAATATGAGCATGTGTTTCTTTTAGCATATTGCAGTTATACATATTAGTAGAGCCCTTAGGATCTTTGCTTGATTACCAGCGTTGTGATGGCGCTCACACTCGTGGGAGCTGGGTGATCTATAAGCACATCCTTATACAGGTCCCTAGTCGTTGGACTATCGAGACAGGGCATCGATACTCCGGAGTAGACTAGCGTATGCGCTTCTCATCCCAGTGTGGGAGACGGTCTGTCCCACAGCCGTCAGTACGTCGTACTTGAGATAATATACGGGTGCTCGTTGGGTTACGAGTACACTGGACAGGACTCGTCGGGGACTGTTGGTTGGTATTATACCTATCGTCAGTTATCGGTTCCCAGGTGACATGAGTACAGCTTAGTCCGCTGACTTGACACTGTCACTTCGCCTCGAGTGTGTTCCCACTGCACTTTGATTACTACCCTACCACGGCTTAAAGGAGTCGTGCAAACAGGTAGTTTTTGGGTGCAGTCCCGAAGCACTTGGAGGCAGTGACGGTTAGATAGGATTCGACTCTCCCTGTATTGGGGGTTGACATCGCGCTGTGTCCAGGAGAGCCATTACATGAGTAGTCCCTGGCCAGGGCAAGCGAGATATACTGGTAGGTTTCCAGTGTTATCTCAGGGTGTTCTAGGCTTCACTCCAGCACGACTTGTACCGCTATTAGGGGACTGACGTTCACCGCCCCCCTAGGCCCGCCATGCGATGTATCAGACGAACAGACCGGACTGTACGAAGATTGTCACATACAGGCTCAGTAGGAGTTCAGATGGGGTTCACCTCGTCAGTCTTCTTATCGACATTTACCTGGGGACCGTTACGTACAGCTAGTGCCGCTTGCGGTCTGTGGTTAAACCCACTGCCAGCGTAGTGTCGAGTCTTTAGAGTCCCACACAGAGAGCTATTCGCCTTTAGGCAAAATGAGTAGAGGTCGCATGGTTTTGCGACAGGGTTCGTTCACATTCGCGCACTTGTGCACGTTTGCTGTTCGAACAGTTTATACTAGCGGGCTTTGGTTTAAGCCGGATCCTAGTATATGATTTGAGATTGGTTTTTCTCATTGTGTTCGTGTTCCTCGGATCACGAATGCGGGTGCGTATGCACAGTTGTTTGAGATAGAGGGAGAGGACTTTGATTAGGGTTAATGGCTATTGCCATTTTACTAACCCTTATGATTATGTGTGTGTTATAGTTAATTAATAATTAGTTTAATAATTGTCCATGGTTATGGTTGTTGACCTTTTGACTTCTTTGACTTGTTGACCTAGGTTGACACTTTGACCATCATCATTTCTTTTGGAAGATACTTTTTGATCCTCACATATTGAAATGATAATGGTCATATCATGATTAACCATGATAATTATCTAGCTAATTATTTAATTAAAATAATACACATATACTTGAGAGAATGGTTCAATTATTCTCATTCTATCATTTCATTTCTCTCTCTTGTTCTTCCCCTCCCTCAAGCTCTCTCCCTCTCATGTGTTGAGAAACACTTGAGCTTGAGAAAAACCCTCTCTTGATCTTCTCTACTCTCATCTAGGGTTCAAGTATTAGCACTTCTTGCACCCTAGTTACTCCTAGCTTGGAGTTGAAGCCAAAGGTTGAGGCTTTCGGGTGGATCTTTCTTTGACGAGAGAAGACGACAAGGTGACCTCCTTCCACTACTTCTAGGAGCAAGGAGAGAAGGACTAAAGACCAAAGGTATAACCTTTCTACCACTTAGCTATTTTCAAGTTAGTTTTAGCAAGTTTTTGTTTAGTAAAGATCCTTAAAGCATAGTCCATGTTGCCTATAGTTGATAAAAATCCGATTTTTATTTTGTTTTCCGCCTCCACGTAAGCACCGGGGTGGGCAACGTGGACTTACAGTGGTATCAGAGCCTAACTAAATGTAAACTTGTTAGGTAGTAAAGTGTGTCGAAGTTCGAAACAAAAAAAAATCGAAAAACCAAACTTTTCAAAACCCTAGTTTCTGTTAAAATTTTTTCTGGTCAAAACAAAATTTGTTATACTGCTAAAATCGTCTCAGGGTTTTTCAAAGATAACCACCAAAAACGAGCCAGAGATCTGACCAAAGAACCGTGGTTCCGCGGCAATAGCAAGCTATTGCCGCGCAACCGCGGCCTTCTTGTCTCGTGTCTGCCTCGATTTTGGTGCAATGTATCTCTGGATTGGTTTTAGGATTTTTGAGATATATTATAAGTGCCCAGATTTTCCAGAATAGATATTTATTTTTGGGGGCCTATAATTCCGTATTTTTTTCGAACTTCAATACTCTTTAACTATGAAGGTTATATCTGTGATGTTTGCATGTATTGAACGTCGGCTAATCGCTATATGTCGATTAGTCGGGGTTATATATCTCTGTGATCTGTGTTTGATACTGGTTTGTGTATATGAATGGGTTGGATTGTCGCGGGTGAATAGCCGGGGTGGATGTGAGATGAGTGTTGCTTTTCTTTCATTCATTTGTAATATGTAAATTGATGTAATATTTTTATTTGTTTGGCCGCACAACCGGGTCGGGGTTGTAGCCGCCATTGTATAATTCTTTTTACTGTTTATGCTCCTAGGATAGACCCATGGAGGGGGTGCACAAACTACCGGGTAGCTCGAAGTGCCGAGTGGCCCACTCACGGTGGTGAGGGAGGTTGCTTCGCTTCGGGTACTTGGCGGGTAGTTTGCCGCACCCGTAGGGGTCTTGGGTGGGGTATTTGGCTATTCACCGCGACCGTGTAATCCGCTTTTCGTTGCAGGCTCGAACGGATTGCGGATTCCTAGTATATCCAATGTTTTCATCTGTGATTTGTAATGTCTATCATTGCTATATATTTATATATGATAACTATTTAGGCGTTGCTTATGTTTTACAGCCGCGCTAGGCCAGCCCCCGCTCTGTCGTTAGTTAAGTAACCTAACGGGTGATGACGGGGCCCCGTGGCGAATGCGAATGGCATAAGCGTACGTCATATTTTGGTTGTTTTCTGCAATGGTAGGATTAAATGATGGGATGCATTAAAAGAACTAATGCAAGAAAATAAACCAAGTAAAAGTCGATTGGAACACTTTGAAAACCACTCGGTTCTTTTCAAAACTAAACTTTTAAACGCGGAGCTTGAACCACTCCTTTTAAAAGCTATCTCGTTCCATCGATTAGATCAAGTTCACTACGTTCACGGTTTCGCCAAAACCATCCGTAGCCCTCCGTCGTTCCACATGAATGGTCAAAAAGTATTCAAGTTATGTATTTTGGCCAAAGTCAAGACATAGTGATTGGTAGCTATTGGGTATTCATGTGCAGCATAGATAGATGCGTTGGTTTGGGACAGTCATGCTGCCATTTTGGCCAAAGTCAAGGGTAGGTACGGGTGGGTCCAAATTAACCAGGAGAATGACGGGTAGAACTTGACATATGACTTATGATATTTTGGCCAAAGTCAAGGTCATAAGAGCATGGGGCAAAAATCCACATCGGGAGTTTCATAAGTACTGAAACTTGCTAGCTTTGCATACCATTTGGAGTGTGATGATTCTGGTAGGATTCCTTCGGTTTTATCACGCGATGATATTTGGATCCCGATCCTACTGTGAGTATATGCTACTCCTCGGGAAAACTCTCACTTAACGATCAATGCTATAAACCTAGTAGGTGTCTAGAAAGGTGTTAGCGGGGCTACGCCCACAGGGAAAAGAGGTTACTTAATTAAGGAACTTCGCGAAAGCATTGGAAAACCTCCCTCGAAGTACCGACACTGGCCTGGCTGAACGGTTAAGCAAGTATTGTACGGTGAGAGTGATCCTGACTAATCCTTTCTTTACGGTTTGAGAATGGATTCGAGAGACAGTGGGAGCCATCCAGTTTAGACAAATTAAAAACCACTCTAAACATGCAAGAGCATCATGCTAAAGTGTTTCTTTTTTCTCTCTCCTAATTGCAGCGACCATTCAAGATGACCGGACTTAAGTTATTACTAGATAAAAACATATTGACAGGGCTAAACTACAAAGATTGGCTCAGGAATGTCAAGATGGCTATCACTTACGACAAGTTGGGGTATGTCCTTACCACCAAAGCACCCCCTGTCCCAGGTCCCACCTCCAGCGTCGCGGATAAGGAAATCCGTAAGACATGGGAGATAGATTGCGTGAAGGCCAAATGCCTCGTATTAGCCTCGATGGACAATGAACATCAGAGGAGGCACGAGAATATGGACCTTGAGTCCATATTTCTTCATACAAAAGAACTGTATGGGGAGCAGTCTCGTATCGCAAGATACGAAGTGTCGAAGAAGCTATTTTCGGCAAGGTTGGCCGTCGGATCATCGATAGCGGAACACGTGCTTAAGATGATTGGCTACATTGAGGAGCTCGCGGACCTTGGGACCACGTTGGAGAATGAACTATATACTGATTTGATTCTCCAGTCCCTTCCTTCCACTTACGCCCAGTTTATTCTGAACTTCAACATGCAAGGAAAGGAGGTAGAACTTTCCAAACTTCTGAACATGTTGAGGAGTGCTGAGGGCACCCTACAGAAAGGTAGGGAGACATCCGCTTTGTTTGTAGGAGGATCTTCCTCTTCTAGATCCAAGGCGAAAGCCAAGGGTAAGAAGAAGAAAGCCCCCGCCAAACCAAGAGGAGGTGTCGGTAAAGTGGATACGAAGGGAAAAGGTAAAGCAATAAAGATAGCAGGGAAGCTAGTGGGGAAGGAAGAATGCTTCTATTGTCACAAAAGTGGTCACTGGAAACAGGATTGCAAGGCTTGGAGAGCCAGAACACAGGATTTGAAGCGAGTTGCAGCTTCAGCTTCAAGTGTGTATGTTATTGAAAACTGTCTATCGATAAACTCTACTTCCTGGGTATTGGATACCGGATCAGGATCTCATAACTGTAATTCTTTGCAGGCGTTGAGAAAGCGTAGAGTTTTGAAGGCAGGTGACATGACCCTCAGAGTTGCGAACGGTGCTAGCATGGATGCTGAGGCCGTGGGGGACTATCACCTGGGATTGTCAGATGGACATTTTTTGGTTTTGCGTAGTTGTTATTATGTACCAAATGCAACCTGTAATATCATTTCTGTATCTTTATTATCTAAAGAAGGTTATGCATTTGCATTTGTAAGTAATGTAGTGAACATTCACCTTAATCAAGCTTTGATATGGTCAGGTACATTGAACAACGGTATATACGTATTAAACCAACCACAGATTTTCAATGTCCAGAATACACACAAAAGAAAGTCTCCAGAAATCAATAAAACTTTCTTATGGCATTGTAGACTGGGTCACATCAATGAGAGAAGGTTGACTAAGTTACACACGAAGGATATTTGGATTCGTTCGAATATCAATCGTATGCAACTTGTCAATCCTGTCTCAAGGGAAAGATGACAAAGACTCCGTTCACTGGACACGGAGAAAGAGCGAGCGAGCTCTTGGGACTCGTACACAGCGACGTGTGCGGTCCAATGTCTACACATGCGCGAAGCGGTTATTCTTACTTCATTACTTTTACGGATGACTTTTCAAGGTACGGTTATGTCTTCTTAATGAAACATAAATCCGAGGCTTTTGAAAAATTCCAGGAATATAAGAATGAAGTAGAAAAACAAACATGCAAAAGTATAAAGACACTGAGATCTGATCGAGGTGGTGAATACTTGAGTGCCGAGTTCCTGGGTTACTTAAAAGAGAATGGAATTCTCTCTCAGCTTACTCCTCCATACACTCCGCAACATAACGGTGTATCGGAGAGACGGAATCGAACCCTATTAGATATGGTACGGTCCATGATGAGTAACGCTGAGTTGCTGCGATCGTTTTGGGGATATGCGCTAGAATCAGCTGCATACCTTTTGAACCGGGTTCCAACTAAGACTGTGCCTACTACACCATATCAGATGTGGTGTGGGAAGAAACCTTATCTTAATCATATTAAGACATGGGGATGTCCAGCTTTTGTAAAAAAGCAGCATGCGGACAAGCTCGAGGCACGCTCAGTACAGTGCAAGTTTGTGGGATATCCAAAGAATTTTAAGGGATATTACTTCTATTGCGAAGAGGAACAAAAAGTCCTTGTTTCTCGCCATGCCCACTTTCTAGAACACCAGTTCATAGAAAAAGAATTAAGTGGGAGTACAATAGAACTGGAAGAAATTCCAGAACCACGAGCTATTACTGAAAGCTTGGTTGAACCAGAGGGTTCGAAAGATCAGGACATTCCCATGCCACTCCGCAGGAGTAGTAGGCAGTCTCATCCGCTCGAGAGATACTACGGTTTTCTCATTGACGGGGATAGAGAGGATTGCATCATAGACTGTGATGAGCCTACTAGCTTCCAGCAAGCCATTCAGAGCAACGACTCGGTAAAATGGCTGGATGCAATGCAGACCGAAATGGAGTCCATGTACACCAACAAAGTATGGACGTTGGACATTGCTCCAGACGGGGTAAAACCCGTAGGATGCAAGTGGATCTTCAAAAGGAAGATTGGTGTAGATGGACAGGTTGAGACCTATAAAGCTAGACTGGTAGCAAAGGGTTTTCGTCAGCGACCTGGTTTGGACTATGACGAAACCTTTTCTCCAGTAGCTATGCTGAAATCCATTCGGATCCTTCTTGCCATTGCTACCTTCCACGATTATGAGATTTGGCAGATGGACGTAAAGACAACTTTTCTAAATGGTCATTTAGAGGAGTGTGTCTATATGGATCAGCCAGAGGGTTTCATTCAGAGTGGGAGCAGCGGAAAGGTGTGCAAGTTGCTTAAGTCCATTTATGGACTAAAGCAGGCATCGCGGAGTTGGAACATCTGTTTTGATGAGACGGTCAAGGAATTTGGCTTTATCAAAAATCCAGATGAACCATGCATCTATTGTAGATTTATAGCGAGAACTGTAGTATTCCTCGTTTTATACGTGGATGACATTCTCTTAATAGGAAATGACATTCCTATGCTACAATCTGTCAAGGGGTTTTTGTCACACAGGTTCTCCATGAAAGACCTGGGTGATGCCTCTTACATTCTGGGTATCCGGATCTACCGTGATAGATCCAAGAGGATATTAGGACTTTCGCAGTCCAGGTACATCGACGCCATACTGAAAAGATTCAGTATGGAAGATTCCAAGCGCGGTAATCTACCGGCTTGTCACGGGATCACCCTCTCCAAAGAGATGTCTCCCAAGAATGATTTGGAAAGGGATCGCATGTCTATTATACCCTACGCTTCTGTGGTAGGCTCTATAATGTATGCGATGTTGTGTACCAGACCGGATGTGGCTTATGCACTGAGTGTGGTAAGCAGGTATCAGTCAAACCCAGGGGAGAAACATTGGATAGCAGTAAAGAACATTCTCAAGTACCTGAGAAGGACTAAGGAGATGTTCTTGGTGTATGGCGGAAAAGACCTGCAGATTGAGGCCTTTGCTGACTCTAGCTTCCAGAGTGACAAGGATGATTCCAAGTCCATGTCGGGTTTTGTCTTCACCCTCAATGGAGGGGCGGTGTGTTGGAAGAGCTCCAAACAGGAAACCGTTGCAGACTCGACGATGGAAGCGGAATACATCGCTGCATCTGATGCCGCAAAAGATGCTGTCTGGATGAGGAAGTTCTTGAGAGAACTTCAGGTGGTTCCGTCCATTGTTGACCCAATACCTCTGTATTGCGACAACAACGGGGCTATAGCTTTAGCGAAGGAACCCAGATCCCATCAGAAATCCAGACACATCTTAAGGAGGTATCACCTGATCAGGGAGATCGTGGATCGCAAGGAGATCGAGGTCCGGAGAGTTGCATCAGAGGATAACACTGCAGATCCATTCACCAAGGCTTTGCCCCAGACTCAATTCGAGCGGCTGATCGAGATGATAGGTCTTCGATACGCCAGTACATGGCCTTAGTGCAAGTGGGAGATTGTTAGTGTATATGCCCTAGAGGCCATTACTGTATCATACTAGTTTGTATATTACTTGATGGAAGCTTGGGATATTCACAGTTGTATATACAATCTTGCTCGAAATGGTAGTATGCTACTTGGTTTGTCTCTGCTTTAATATGCGCATATGTTTCTTTTCGCATATTGCTGTTATACATATTAGTAGAGCACTTAGGATCTTTGCTTGATTACCAGCGTTGTGATGGCGCTCACACTCGTGGGAGCTGGGTGATCTATAAGCACATCCTTATACAGGTCCCTAGTCGTTGGACTATCGAGACAGGGCATCGATACTCTGGAGTAGACTAGCGTATGCGCTTCCCATCCCAGTGTGGGAGACGGTCTGTCCCACAGCCGTCAGTACGTCGTACTTGAGATAGTATACGGGTGCTCGTTGGGTTACGAGTACTCTGGACAGGACTCGTCGGGGACTGTTGGTTGGTATTATACCTATCGTCAGTTATCAGTTCCTAGGTGACATGCGTACAGCTTAGTCCGCTGACTTGACACTGTCACTTCGCCTCGAGTGTGTTCCCACTGCACTTTGATTACTACCCTACCACGACTCAAAGGAGTCGTGCAAACAGGTAGTTTTTGGGTGCAGTCCTGAAGCACTTGGAGGCAGTGACGGTTAGACAGGATTCGTCTCTCCCGGTATTGGGGGTTGACATCGCGCTGTGTCCAGGAGAGCCATTACACGAGTAGTCCCTGGCCAGGGCAAGCGAGATATACTGGTAGGTTTCCAGTGTTATCTCAGGGTGTTCTGGGCTTCACTCTGGCACGACTTGTACCGCTATTAGGGGACTGACGTTCACCGCCCCCCTAGGCCCGCCATGCGATGTATCAGACGAACAGACCGGACTGTACGGAGATTGTCACATACAGGCTCAGTAGGAGTTCAGATGGGGTTCACCTCGTCAGTTTTCTTATCGACATCTACCTGGGGACCGTTACGTATAGCTAGTGCCGCTTGCGGTCTGTGGTTAAACCCACTGCCAGCGTAGTGCCGAGTCTTTAGAGTCCCACACAGAGAGCTACTCGCCTTTAGGCAAAATGAGTAGAGGTCGCATGGTTTTGCGATAGGGTTCGTTCACATTCGCGCACTTGTGCACGTTTGCTGTCCGAACAGTTTATACTAGCGGGCTTTGGTTTAAGCCGGATCCTAGTATATGATTTGAGATTGGTTTTTCTCATTGTGTTCGTGTTCCTCGGATCACGAATGCGGGTGCGTATGCACAGTTGTTTGAGATAGAGGGAGAGGACTTTGATTAGGGTTAATGGCTATTGCCATTTTACTAACCCTTATGATTATGTGTGTGTTATAGTTAATTAATAATTAGTTTAATAATTGTCCATGGTTATGGTTGTTGACCTTTTGACTTCTTTGACTTGTTGACCTAGGTTGACACTTTGACCATCATCATTTCTTTTGGAAGATGCTTTTTGATCCTCACAAATTGAAATGATAATGGTCATATCATGATTAATCATGACAATTATCTAGCTAATTATTTAATTAAAATAATACACATATACTTGAGAGAATGGTTCAATTATTCTCATTCTATCATTTCATTTCTCTCTCTTGTTATTCCTTTCCCTCAAGCTCTCTCCCTCTCATGTGTTGAGAAACACTTGAGCTTGAGAAAAACCCTCGCTTGATCTTCTCTACTCTCATCTAGGGTTCAAGTATTAGCACTTCTTGCACCCTAGTTACTCCTAGCTTGGAGTTGAAGCCAAAGGTTGAGGCTTTCGGGTGGATCTTTCTTTGACGAGAGAAGACGACAAGGTGACCTCCTTCCACTACTTCTAGGAGCAAGGAGAGAAGGACTAAAGACCAAAGGTATAACCTTTCTACCACTTAGCTATTTTCAAGTTAGCTTTAGCAAGTTTTTGTTTAGTAAAGATCCTTAAATCATAGTCCATGTTGCCTATAGTTGATAAAAATCCGATTTTTATTATGTTTTCCGCCTCCCCGTAAGCACCGGGGTGGGCAACGTGGACTTACAGTCCTCGTGCTGCTTTTGATGTGTATTATCCATCGATGCAAGCGCGAGGCATTTGGCTGTGGCACAGTCAGCGTCCCATGTCTTGCGGACTTCAATGTCCGCAACTGAGGATTTTGGACCTGGGGTGGGCGGGGCTGAAGCCGTGAGGACATATGATACTTTATCATAAGTCAAGGCTATTTTCAGATTCCTCAGCCAGTCTTTATAGTTGGTCCCATTCAGTTTGTTTTTATCTAGTAGAAGCTTGAGTCCAGTCATGGGTATCTGCCATAAAGAGAGAGAAAATAATACACTCAGCGAAAGCTCTTGCATAGATTAGATTGCTTATTATCTTGTCTAATCGATGTTTCCCACTGCTTTTATCGAGTTTTTCTTTCAAACCTTAAAAAGAAAAACTATCCAGGATTAATTACAGTCTACAACTTCGCTAACCGTTCAGCCAGGACAGTGTCTGTACTTGAGGGAGGTTCCCCGTGCTTTCGCACGGACCTAATTAGAGTAAACCTCGTTTTCCCAGAGGCGGAGCCCCGTTAACACCTTTCTAGACACCTAATGAGTTAGCTGATTGTAAACTGTAAAACTCTCCTAGGAGCAACTATTGCCCACAGTAGGATCGGGATCCAACCATCACATGGAAGGTATGCAATCTCATTGCAAATTTCAACTATTGAAATTCCCGATGTGGTTTTTACCCCTAATACTCGTGACCTTGGCTAAGGTCAACAAATCACGAATATCAGTCAAGCTCGACCCGTCATTTCTTGATTAATTAGACCCGTTCACATGACCCTTGGCTAAGGTCAACAAAGTCATATGCCCGTCCTAATTAATCTGCATCATATGCGTTTGTAGGAAGACATCACTTAGCTACCGTACACTACGCCTTGGCTAAGGTCAACAAACGTAGCACGAATACTAAGTAATCTACTTCCTAAAATGACGGAGGGTTGCGGATGATTTTTAAGAAAATCTTTAACGCTTTGAGCTTGATATCGTTGTAGAATCAAATGGTTTTCAAAAGGAGTGGCTTAAGCTCCGCAGTTTTGAAATATAGCTTTTTCATAAATAGCCGAGTGGTTTTCAAATCCGATTCTACAACATCTTTTTAGGTTTATTTTCTTTACATTAATCACATTAATGTAATCCCATCATTTAAGTCCTTAAGCCAATCACAGAAAAGAAACGAAAATAACACGTACGCTTATGCCATCCGCATTCGCCGCAATGTTCCGTTATGCACCGTTAGGTTACTTAACTAACGGCATACCGGGACGGGACTAGCGCGGGTGTAAAACATAAGCAACGTCTACTATATATCATATATATAATATGTCATTCATCTCAGATATCACAGAACACAGGCAGCAGAAACATAGATATAACGTGGGATATACTAGGACGTCCGTATTTAGTATTTAACCAGAATAGAAAATACGGATTCCACAGTCGCGATGAATAGCCAAGCCCACACCCCTAGACCCCTACGAGAGCGGCAAGCGACCCTACCAATCCTGGAGTTTAGGAGACCCGGTCTCGACTCCTCGAGATGGCCTCCTACTGAACCCCAGAACCCGGTCACTTGTGCTCCCCACCTTGGGTCTAGCCTAATGCGGAAAAGTAAATAATATACAACACTGGTGACACAACCTCAACCCGGAAGTGCCCCAAATAAAAGAATATTACATTACATTTGAATTTACATGAATGAAAATATAAAACTCTCATCTCACATAAAACCCCCGGCTATTCAATCGCGACAATCCTGCACATCATATCTCAGCAACACATAATATCTCATATCATCAACGTAAGTAAGTATGCATACCCCAATTGTCGTTGATGTATAGCAACAAAACCGGCGATATCGTACATACTACACTTACGGTCACAGAAAAGAAAGTGTAAAACTACAATATTTGGAATCCACATTCTCTTTAGACATCATAAATGCGAAATATCACATATTTCGTATTTCATGCCTAAACTATATGAATTCCACATATTGTATCACATTCCAGATAAACAGACAGTATTAAAGTTTTCGAACGAACGATCAAGTACTCAAGATTCACTAAAGCTCAACACTTGAGCAGGGTTCAAAAATCCGGAGTGTGACACAGTAGTAGCGGTCCAGCCGTAGAAGGGTCAAGCCAACGCCTCACATGTGGCACGCCGTACTGCCCCAAACCCTAAGGTTCAAAGGGCAGTTCGAGACGGTCACATAATCGAGTTAAGGTTTGTTGTCTTCTAGAGGGACCACCACAAAAAGACTTGCACGTATTTCCAAAGTATTTAAACCCCGTGAACAGTGAGCAAATGATACTCGTTCAAACACTTCAATACTTTCTAATTTACCCGGAAAAACCACGAAATCAAAATTCCGATCGAATTGACGAGTCCAAAACTATCTCCAGAATTTTTCAAAACTGAATACAGATTAAAAATACCCTAAAAAATATACAAGCAGATTCCAGAATTACTGAAAAAAAATTATTCATGAATTGATGTATACGGACGCGGAACCGCGGCCCAAGCAAGCTTAGGCCGCGTTTCCGTGGCTATAATTACTGTTCATTGAATAATTTTTGTACCGTAATCCTTATTTTTACCTGCTGAATTTTTTACATATTTTTAATTCTGAAAAATGTCAAATTTTAGAAAATTTCCAGAGAGCACTCTAAAAGGCCGTATTTCGGTTCGATCGGAGTTTTAACTTCGTAAAAAGGTCGCCTAATGTTCTAGGTCGGCTCTGATACCAATGAAAGGTTTGCCTAGCACCCTATAATGAGTTTTGAAGCATCACATGTGTCAAAGTTTGGATTTTGATGGTGCTAAACAAGCATGCAAAGGAATCGATCCTAGAAAATTAGGGTTATGAAACATAAAGCTAAACAAATTAGGGTTTCGAGACTACAACCTTTGTAGCTCCCCTTTTGCTTGACTCCTTAGTCTCTTGGGTGTTGGAAGAAGGTCCTCTTGTAGTCTTCTCACGTCCACGACGATCCACCCGGAGTTTCCCGTCCAAGCTCGCAACTTCGTAAAACCGAAGAGAACACTCTAAACAAGTTGGCTAAACTTGTATAGAATGATGTTGTGGATAAGATTCTCACTTCAAAAACCTTTATTTATGTGTGTATTACTCACTAGAAAAGACTAGAGAGCAAAAGGAAGAAGGAGGATGAAGATGGTGGCTTTTCTTTTTAGTAAGTGTAAAAGATAAAAGATGACCATTGAAAAAGAAATGAAATATATCCTTTTATATTTTATTCCTTCTTACTTCCAACCATGATTAAGGGATGGAGAGTTTATTTAACTTGAGTTTTAAATGATAAAGAGAAGGATAACCCAAGGTTAGAGGTAGGTGAGCTAGGTTAAGTTAGAAGAAGAATGTAGAAGCTAGTAAAGATTATCCTTTTCTTTTTAATTTTTTTTTAAACACAAAATCAAATAAAAATCCATCATTTAATCTATGGTGTGAGTCTTATATTGCCACCATTTCCATGTGCTAACAATCATGATAGATGGGTGTATGTATGTATGCATGTCCACATGTGCATGAAACTAGAATGAAAGAAAGAAACACATGCATGCATGCATACATCCATCAAATACAAGAAAGGGTTTAAGTGAGAAAACTAATGGTTAAATGATAAATCAACACTTGATTTATCAATCCGGCCATATCACATATGACCCCACCAAAAGCAAGCCGCCCGATCAATGTTCGGTATCCTATACGCGCAATTTAATCGGGTCCATGCGCATATCGCATACGCGCACCACAACGTTTCGCCTGGACTAGGTAACTCCTGTGTGGGACTCTAAGACTCGTCAATACGCCGGCAGAGGGTAATGATCATATCAAGCACCCCCAAACCGCAAGCGGTCAACTAAACGTAACGGCCACCCGGGTATTGAGCGATCAGAAGAAAACAAGCGAACCTGCTACAACTCCTGTCGAGCCAACCGGCAACACTACCGTACAGTCCGGTCTCTTCGTCAGATATGCTGCATATCGAGCTTATGGATGGTGACGTCGACCCCAATAACTCAATAAGTCATGCCGGTGAATGGTCTATAACAGATCGAGAAACTACTGATAACACTTATCAGCAATTCTCAGCAGCCCTGGCCAGGGACTTGCTGATATAACCAGTCGGGCACAGCACAACATCAACTCCCAATACCGGGAGAGACGAAGCCCCTCCTATCGCTCATCGCCTTCGTGTGTCTTGGGACTGTACCCAACGGCCACCTGTTTGCACGACTCGGTAGAGCCGTGGTAGGGTGGCAATCAAAGTACAGTGGGAGAACACACAAGACTCTATGACGATCTCGGGTCTACAGACTAATCTGTACCAGTGTCACTTGAGAACTGCTATCCGACGATAGATATAATTCCATATAGGAGTTCTCGGTGAGTCCGTCCAGTGTACCCAGTCACCACTGAGCACCCGTATATGATCTTGATGTCAAACATCGATGAATGTGGGAACATTCATCGCCCATCGTATGGGTCTAGTATCATATACGCTAGTCTACTCTGGTATATCAATGCCCCGTCTCGATATACCTACGACTAGGGACATTCCAGGATATGCTTACAGAATACAGATGTCCCACTAGTATGATCTCCATCATAATCAAAGTAGTCAAGCCGATATCCTCAGGGCTTTATCAGCATGTATGAATGAATAAAAGCATGATCAAATCAACATGTCAGATAAAGAAGAACCAGATAGCATACTATCATGTCGAGCAAGAATGCATACTGAATATATATATATATATATATATACATGTATAGATACATCCACCATCACATAATGGCCTCTAGGGCATACATATATCCAACAATCTCCCACTTGCACTAAGGCCAGTTATTGGCGTATCTCATACCCAACATCTCAAAAAGTCGCTCATGCTGTGGCTGAGGGAGGGCTTGGTGAGTGGATCCGCAGCGTTATTCTTTGTGTCTACTCTCTTAATCTCGATCTCGCGGCGATCTACATTCTCCCGGATCAAATGAAAGCGCCTCAGGATGTGTCTGGACCGCTGATGGGACCTGGGCTCCTTGGCTAACGCCATAGCCCCATTATTATCACAATACAAGGGTATTGGATCAATAATGGTTGGAACTACTCCTAGCTCCGAGACGAACTTCTTCATCCAGACGGCTTCCTTGGCGGCATCATTTGCAGCAATGTACTCAGCCTCCATCGTAGAGTCTGCAACGGTATCCTGTTTGGAACTCTTCCAACTTACCGCCCCTCCATTGAGGGTAAATACAAACCCTGAGATAGATTTGCTGTCATCCTTATCACTCTGGAAGCTCGAATCGATAAAGGCCTCCATTTGGAGATCTGTATTACCATACACCAAGAACAATTCTTTAGTCCTTCGTAAGTACTTAAGAATGTTCTTCACAGCTGTCCAGTGGTTCTCCCCTGGGTTGGATTGATACCTGATTACAACACTAAGTGCATAAGCTACATCTGGGCGTGTACATAAAATCGCATACATTATAGATCCTACTGCCGAAGCATAAGGTATAATGCTCATGCGAGCTCTCTCTTCATCGGTCTTTGGACAAGAATCCTTGGAGAGAGTGACTCCATGGCAAGCGGGTAAGGCACCCTGCTTGGAGTCTTCCATACTAAACCTTTTTAGGATGGTGTTGATGTACCTGGTTTGGGACAATCCCAATAACTTTTTGGATCTATCCCTATAGATCCTTATGCCCAGGATGTATGTGGCATCACCCAGGTCCTTCATGGAGAACCTTAGTGATAAGAATGATTTGACCGACTGTAGCATAGGAATATCATTTCCTATCAGAAGAATGTCATCCACGTACAATACGAGGAATGTGACAGCTCTTCCTACAGCCTTCTTATAAACACAAGGTTCATCTGGTTTTTTGATGAAATCAAACTCTTTGATAACATCATCGAAACAGATGTTCCAACTCCGAGATGCCTGCTTTAACCCATATATGGATTTAAGCAGTCTACATGCTTTCTCGCTGCTCCCACTGTCAATGAAGCCCTCTGGCTGATCCATATAAACGCATTCTTCTAAATCTCCATTTAGAAATGCTGTTTTAACGTCCATCTGCCAGATTTCATAGTCGTAGTGAGCAGCAATAGCAAGTAGGATCCGAATGGATTTAAGCATGGCTACGGGCGAAAAAGTTTCGTCATAGTCCAAACCTGGTCTTTGACGAAAACCTTTCGCCACAAGTCTTGCCTTATAGGTCTCTACCTGCCCATCTACACCAATCTTTCTTTTAAAGATCCATTTGCACCCTACAGGTTTTACCCCAGGGGGTATAACGTCCAAAGTCCATACTTTGTTGGTGTACATAGACTCCATTTCGGATCTCATGGCATCCAGCCACTTCACAGAGTCACTACTCGTGATAGCTTGCTGAAAACTGGTAGGATCATCATCATCCATGATACAGTCTTCTCTGTCACCATCAATGAGGAAACCGTAGTACCTCTCCGGTGGGCGAGAAGTCCTACCAGACCTACGGAGTGGCCGAGGTTCTTCAGTTTCTGTTGCAACAGCCGGTTCAACCAAATCGTCATTTGTAGTTTGTGTCTCTAGAACCTCTTCTAGATCCACCACTTTGCCATCATCTTTATCTGTGAAAAACTCTTTTTCCAAGAATGTGGCATGTTGAGAAACAAGCACTTTTTGTTCCTCTTTGTGGTAGAATAGATATCCATAAGAATTCTTTGGATATCCCACAAAGTTACACATGACTGACCGTGTCTCGAGTTTGTCCGGATTCTGCTTTTTAACATAGGCCGGGCAACCCCAAATCTTAATTCTCTTAAGAGATGGTCTCTTCCCATGCCATATCTCATATGGTGTGGTAGACACGACTTTGGTTGGAACCCTGTTTAGTAGAAACGCTGTAGTCTCCAATGCATGCCCCCAAAACGAGACGGGTAACTCAGCATCACTCATCATGGACCAGACCATATCTAATAGGGTCCTATTCCTTCGTTCTGACACACCGTTGTGCTGTGGTGTGTAAGGAGGAGTGAGCTGAGAGAGAATCCCATTCTCTTTTAAGAAGTTTGCAAATTCTGTACTGAGATACTCACCACCTCGATCTGATCGAAGCATCTTGATACTCAAGCCGGTTTGTTTTTCTACTTCTTGTTTATATTCAATGAATTTCTCGAAAGCTTCGGACTTGTGCTTTAATAAAAATACATGACCGAATCTTGAGAAATCGTCAGTGAATGTAATGAAGTATGAAAAACCGCCTCTAGCCTGTGTAGACATTGGCCCACATACATCACTATATATGAGGCCTAGGAGCTGAGTAGCTCTTTCTCCGTGTCTGGTAAACGGAGTTTTGGTCATTTTACCCTTGATACAAGACTGGCAAGTCGCATAAGATTTATATTCAAAAGAGTTTAAATATCCATCTTTGTGTAACTTGTTTAGTCTTGTTCCGTTAATATGACCAAGTCTAAAGTGCCAAAGAAAAGCTTCATTAAATTCTGAAAGTTTTCTTTTATTAGTGTGTTGTATACTGAAAACTGTGTGTTGATTTAGGACATATATTCCGTTATTAAGCGTACCATACCCAACCAACATTTGATTCAGGTGAATGTTCATAACATTGTTCTGCAATACAAAATTATATCCTTCATTGTCCAACAAAGAAACGGATATTATATTACATAGCATACTTGGTACAAAATAACATGGATTCAAAACCAAAATACATCCAGATGGCAACCCTAAGTGATACTCTCCCACTGCGACTGTATGTACATTGGAACCATTTCCAACGCGGAGAGTATGGTCACCTGTCTTCAAAACCTTGCTATTTCTCAGCCCCTGCATAGAATTGCAAATGTGAGAACTTGAACCGGTATCCAATACCCAGGAAGCAGAGTTTATTGAAAAACAGTTTTCTGTCACAAACGCACCTGAAGCAGAAGCATCATCATGCTTCTTCTTGAGACTTAAGTACTCCGTGCAGTTGCACTTCCAATGTCCTGTCTTGTGGCAATGAAAACATTCGCCCTTCCCTGGGTCTCCAGCTTTGGACTTTCCCTTTCCCTTCACCTTCTTAACTCCACCCTTAGGATTGGTGGGTTTCTTCTTTTTCTTTCCCTTGGCCTTAGCCTTCGGGCGAGAAGAGGAAGATTGTCCAACAGTCATAACGGGAGTTTTTGCTGACTTCATAGTGCTCTCTGCACTCCTTAACATATTAAGAAGTTCAGGGAGTTCCTTCTCCATGCCGTGCATGTTGAAGTTCACTATGAACTGAGCAAAGGTGGAGGGGAGGGACTGCAGAATAATATCTATATATTGTTCATTGTCCATAGTCCATCCAAGATCCTCAAGCTCTTCTATAAGAGCTATCATCTTCAAAACATGGTCTCCTACTGGTGTGCCAGGGGCCATTCGCATCTGAAACAGTTTCTTGGATGCTTCGTATCGTAATACGCGGGATTGCTCTCCATACAACTCCTTTGTATGGAGCAATATACCGTGAATGTCCATGTCCTTGTTAGTGTATATGCCCTAGAGGCCATTACTGTATCATACTAGTTTGTATATTACTTGATGGAATCTTGGGATATTCACAGTTGTATATACAATCTTGCTCGAAATGGTAGTATGTACTTGGTTTGTCTCTGCTTTAATATGCGCATGTGTTTCTTTTAGCATATTGCTGTTATACATATTAGTAGAGCCCTTAGGATCTTTGCTTGATTACCAGCGTTGTGATGGCGCTCACACTCGTGGGAGCTGGGTGATCTATAAGCACATCCTTATACAGGTCCCTAGTCGTTGGACTATCGAGACAGGGCATCGATACTTCGGAGTAGACTAGCGTATGCGCTTCTCATCCCAGTGTGGGAGACGTTCTGTCCCACAGCCGTCAGTACGTCATACTTGAGATAGTATACGGGTGCTCGTTGGGTTACGAGTACACTGGACAGGACTCGTCGGGGACTGTTGGTTGGTATTATACCTATCGTCAGTTATCGGTTCCCAGGTGACATGAGTACAGCTTAGTCCGCTGACTTGACACTGTCACTTCGCCTCGAGTGTGTTCCCACTGCACTTTGATTACTACCCTACCACGGCTCAAAGGAGTCGTGCAAACAGGTAGTTTTTGGGTGCAGTCCCGAAGCACTTGGAGGCAGTGACGGTTAGACAGGATTCGTCTCTCCCGGTATTGGGGGTTGATATCGCGCTGTGTCCAGGAGAGCCATTACACGAGTAGTCCCTGGCCAGGGCAAGCGAGATATACTTGTAGGTTTTCAGTGTTATCTCAGGGTGTTCTGGGCTTCACTCTGGCACGACTTGTACCGCTATTAGGGGACTGACGTTCACCGCCCCCTAGGCCCGCCATGCGATGTATCAGACGAACAGACCGGACTGTACGGAGATTGTCACATACAGGCTCAGTAGGAGTTCAGATGGGGTTCACCTCGTCAGTCTTCTTATCGACATCTACCTGGGGACCGTTACGTACAGCTAGTGCCGCTTGCGGTCTGTGGTTAAACCCACTGCCAGCGTAGTGTCGAGTCTTTAGAGTCCCACACAGAGAGCTATTCGCCTTTAGGCAAAATGAGTAGAGGTCGCATAGTTTTGCGACAGGGTTCGTTCACATTCACGCACTTGTGCACGTTTGCTGTCCGAACAGTTTATACTAGCGGGCTTTGGTTTAAGCCGGATCCTAGTATATGATTTGAGATTGGTTTTTCTCATTGTGTTCGTGTTCCTCGGATCACGAATGCGGGTGCGTATGCACAGTTGTTTGAGATAGAGGGAGAGGACTTTGATTAGGGTTAATGGCTATTGCCATTTTACTAACCCTTATGATTATGTGTGTGTTATAGTTAATTAATAATTAGTTTAATAATTGTCCATGGTTATGGTTGTTGACCTTTTGACTTCTTTGACTTGTTGACCTAGGTTGACACTTTGACCATCATCATTTCTTTTGGAAGATGCTTTTTGATCCTCACAAATTGAAATGATAATGGTCATATCATGATTAACCATGACAATTATCTAGCTAATTATTTAATTAAAATAATACACATATACTTGAGAGAATGGTTCAATTATTCTCATTCTATCATTTCATTTCTCTCTCTTGTTCTTCCTCTCCCTCAATCTCTCTCCCTCTCATGTGTTGAGAAACACTTGAGCTTGAGAAAAACCCTCTCTTGATCTTCTCTACTCTCATCTAGGGTTCAAGTATTAGCACTTCTTGCACCCTAGTTACTCCTAGCTTGGAGTTGAAGCCAATGGTTGAGGCTTTCGGGTGGATCTTTCTTTGACGAGAGAAGACGACAAGGTGACCTCCTTCCACTACTTCTAGGAGCAAGGAGAGAAGGACTAAAGACCAAAGGTATAACCTTTCTACCACTTAGCTATTTTCAAGTTAGCTTTAGCAAGTTTTTGTTTAGTAAAGATCCTTAAAGCATAGTCCATGTTTCCTATAGTTGATAAAAATCCGATTTTTATTTTGTTTTCCGCCTCCTCGTAAGCACCGGGGTGGGCAACGTGGACTTACAGTGGTATCAGAGCCTAACTAAACGTAAACTTGCTAGGTAGTAAAGTGTGTCGAAGTTCGAAACAAAAAAAAAAAATCGAAAAACCAAACTTTTCAAAACCCTAGTTTCTGTTAAATTTTTTTCTGGTCAAAACAAAATTTGTTATACTGCTAAAATCGTCTCAGGGTTTTTTTAAAGATAACCACCAAAAACGAGCCAGAGATCTGACCAAAGAACCGCGGTTCCGCGGCAATAGCAAGCTATTGCCGCGCAATCGCGCCCTTCTTGTCTCCTCTCTGCCTCGATTTTGGTGCAGTGTATCTCTGGATTGGTTTTAGGATTTTTGAGATATATTATAAGTGCCCAGATTTTCCAGAATAGAAATTTATTTTTGGGGGTATATAATTCCGTATTTTTTTTCGAACTTCAATACTCTTTGACTATGAAGGTTATATCTGTGATGTTTGCATGTATTGAACGTCGGCTAATCGCTATATGTCGATTAGTCGGGGTTATACATCTTTGTGATCTGTGTTTGATACTGGTTTGTGTATATGAATGGGTTGGATTGTCGCGGGTGAATAGCCGGGGTGGATGTGAGATGAGTGTTGCTTTTCTTTCATTCATTTGTAATATGTAAATTGATGTAATATTTTTATTTGTTTGGCCGCACAACCGGGTCGGGGTTGTAGCCGCCATTGTATAATTCTTTTTACTGTTTATGCTCCTAGGATAGACCCATGGAGGGGGTGCACAAACTACCGGGTAGCTCGAAGTGCCGAGTGGCCTACTCACGGTGGTGAGGGAGGTTGCTTCGCTTCGGGTACTTGGCGGGTAGTTTGCCGCACCCGTAGGGTCTTGGGTGGGGTATTTGGCTATTCACCGCGACCGTGTAATCCGCTTTTCGTTGCAGGCTCGAACGGATTGCGGATTCCTAGTATATCCAATGTATTCATCTGTGATCTGTAATGTCTATCATTGCTATATATTTATATATGATAACTATTTAGGCATTGCTTATGTTTTACAGCCGCGCTAGCCCAGCCCCCGCTCTGTCGTTAGTTAAGTAACCTAACGGGTGATGACGGGGCCCCGTGGCGAATGCGAATGGCATAAGCGTACGTCATATTTTGGTTGTTTTCTGCAATGGTAGGATTAAATGATGGGATGCATTAAAAGAACTAATGCAAGAAAATAAACCAAGTAAAAGTCGATTGGAACACTTTGAAAACCACTCGGTTCTTTTCAAAACTAAACTTTTAAACGCGGAGCTTGAACCACTCCTTTTAAAAGCTATCTCGTTCCATCGATTAGATCAAGTTCACTACGTTCACAGTTTCGCCAAAACCATCCGTAGCCCTCCGTCATTCCACATGAATGGTCAAAAAGTATTCAAGCTATGTATTTTGGCCAAAGTCAAGGCATAGTGATTGGTAGCTATTGGGTATTCATGTGCAGCATAGATAAATGCGTTGGTTTGGGACAGTCGTGCTGCCATTTTGGCCAAAGTCAAGGGTAGGTACGGGTGGGTCCAAATTAACCAGGAGAATGACGGGTAGAACTTGACATGTGACTTATGATATTTTGGCCAAAGTCAAGGTCATAAGAGCATGGGGCAAAAATCCACATCGGGAGTTTCATAAGTACTTAAACTTGCTAGCTTTGCATACCATTTGGAGTGTGATGATTCTGGTAGGATTCCTTCGGTTTTATCACGCGATGATATTTGGATCCCGATCCTACTGTGAGTATATGCTACTCCTAGGGAAAACTCTCACTTAACGATCAATGCTATAAACCTAGTAGGTGTCTAGAAAGGTGTTAGCGAGGCTACGCCCACAGGGAAAAGAGGTTACTTAATTAAGGATCTTCGCGAAAGCGTTGGAAAACCTCCCTCGAAGTACCTACAGTGGTATCAAAGCCTAGCTAGAGCCTTAGGCGAAGTCCTGACGGAGTTAGAAGTCCGATCGACCCAAAACCCCGACTTTGAAAATGCTCTCTGGACATTTCTGTAAAATATGGATTTTTTGGAATTAAAAATATGCAGAGAAATGTGCAGGAAATTCTAAGAAAAACTGCAGAAAACGACAGCCTGATTCTACAGTACGACCGCGGAACCGCGGCGTTGACCCCCCTTCTGCGGCGGTTCCGCGGCCGTCTGTGATGATCAGGCTGTGAGTTTTCTTCAGTTGTTTCTGTTGGTGTTTCTTGTGTGTTCTGGATGCTTTTAATATTTATTCCAGAGTTGTATTTTCTGAATTGTATTGGGGACTCGGTGTATTCGATCGGACTGTCTAATTTTGTCGGTGTGCTTTTCCGGGTATTTTTAGAATATGTTAAAAAGTTCGACCGGATATAAATACCCACTTTTTCCCCTGCCGGGAAATTTCCAATTGTTGGATTTTTCCGTAGTTTAACGACGTTCTAAGTAGTGCAAGTAACGCGATGGACCCTCTAGAAGACAACAAACTTTAACTCGATTATGTGACCGTCTTGAACTGCCCTTTGAACCTTCGGGTTTGGGGCAGTACGGCGTGCCACATGTGAGGCGTTGGCTTGACCCTTCTACGGCTGGACCGTTGGTACTGAGGCACGAACTGAATGTTGTTAGACTTATTTCATGTGTTGAGCTGTATCGGGAAAACTTGGGTGTTCGATTGTTCGATCGAAAAGTTTAGCATTTTCTATTTATCCGGAATGTGATACAATAATTGGAATTCATAAGTAGTTATGAGATAACTGAATGAATGTTATAAACATAGCAGTTTAGTCTCACTTGATCGGTTGCCACGGAATTTTGATGTGATCAAAAGTCCGTCGCAATCACGTAGCGTACGCGGATACTCGCCGGGTAAACTTAATAGACAGCCTCACTCCATAGCCCCGACCAAGTGACTGTAGGAGAACCCCGTCGCCGAAAGCATCCGTCCGGGTGCTCGCGGCAGCGGTGTTCCGCCTTGGTGCACTTCGTCGACGGTATCAGGGGTGCGGCCGCCTACTAAAGTTTGCGACGAGCATTCGATCAGTTTTTCGGGAATCTTGTTGAATTGCCCGACTTGATATTGAAAAGTGTTTTCGATAATGAGACTAAAATGCGGGGTTTATAATTGTTAGGCATGCGATGTCTAAAGAATTCATTTGGTCAGGCATGCGATGTCTGAGATGGTTGCGGATTCCAACTGTTGTAGTTTTACACTTTCTTTTCTGTGACCGTAAGTGTAATATGTGATATCGCCGATTTCGTTGCTATATGTCAACGACAATTGGGATGGACATATTTACTTACGTTGATGACATGTGATGTTATGTGTTGCTGGATATGTTATATTGGATCGTCGTGTTTGAATAGCCGGGGTTTTTTTTATGTGAGATGAGTGTTTTTCATTTTCATTCATGTAAAAACTTGTATGTAATATTCTTTTATTGGGGCACTTCCAGGTTGCGGAAGATGTCACCGTTGATGTATATTATTTACTTTTCTGCACTAGGATAGACCCAAGGAGGGAAGCACAAGTAACCGGGTTCTGGGGTCCAGTGGGAGACCAACTCGAGGAGTCGAGTCCGGGTCTCCTAACCCTAGAATTGGTAGGGTTGCTTGCCACTCTCGTAGGGGTCTTGGGGTGTGGGATTGGCTATTCATCACGACCGTGGAATCCGTGTTTTATACTGGCTCGTATTGAAAACACGGACGTCCTAGTATATCCAATATTTCATATGTTTCTTCTGCTGTGCTTTATCTGTGATGTGATCATGCGATGTTCTGTGCTCTGTTCAGATAGATGTAGTATATAGTATATATGATATATTATATAGACGTTACTTATGTTTTACACCCGCGCTAGCCCTGCCCCGCTCTGCCGTTAGTTACCTAACCTAACGGTGCACGAGGGGACATCGAGGCGAATGCGGATGGCATAAGTGTACGTCATATTTATCTGTAATGTTTAGGTAATTTAAATGATGGGATATTCATTAATGAGATTAATGAAAGAAAATAAACCTAATTGATGTTGTGGAATCGAATTTAAAAATAAAACAGGTAGCTACAGTTCTTGCTTTGCATCGTGGTGTTCCTTGTAGAACATCCTGCACCTTATTCGATAAGGAAAGGACCGAGATCCCTTCACCGGGAGTGACTCCTTTAGCAATAACTGGCAGATGCTACAACCCTCGGTTTTTCTTTTGATCGCTTCTATAGTTTCTGCTTTGCACAGTGATATATATGATATATCCCGCACCTCATTCGACGAGGAAAGGGCTGACGATCCCTTCACCGGGAGTGACCCCTTTAGCAAAACTAGAAAAGCCTAAAAAACATTCCATTTAAAAACCATTTGATTTCGCAACGAGATCAAGTTCAAAGCGTTAAAGGTTTTCACAAAAACCAGCCGCAACCCTCCGTCATTTTAGGAAGTAGAGTACTTAGTATTCGTGCTGTGTTTGTTGACCATAGTCAAGGCACAGTGTACGGTAGCTAAGTGATGTCTTCCTACACCGCATATGATGCGATTAGTTAGGACAGTCGCGTGAATTTGTTGACCTTAGTTAAGGGTCATGTGGGTGGGTCTAATTAATCACGAAATGACGGGTAGAACTTGACTAGTACTTATGATTTGTTGACCATAGTTAAGGTCATAAGTGCTAGGGGTAAAAACCTTTATCGGGAGTTTCAAGTGTTGAAATTTGCAATGAGATTGCATACCTTCTATATGATAGTTGGATCCCGATACCCACTACGAGTAATTGTTACTCCTGGGAGAGTTTTGCACTTTACAATTAGCCGATCAAGTAGGTGTCTAGAAAGGTGTCAACGGGGTTACGCCTCTGGGAAAGCGAGGTTTACAGTAATTAGGTCCATGCGAAAGCACGGGGAACCTCCCTCAAAGTACCGACACTGGCCTGGATGAAAGATTGGCGAACTTGTAGAGTGTAATTAATCCCGGCTAGTCTTTCCTTTTAAGGTTTGAAGGAAGATTTGATAAAAAACAGTGGGAGCCATCCTGATTAGATAAAATAAATAGCCAATATGATCTTGCAAGAGCGCACGCAGAGTGTTTTCTTCTCTCTCTCTCCAGGTAGCGACCATATCACGCCTTAATCAAGATAATAATATGGATGTATTGACCGAACCCGCTTGTTATACTGAGCTGGGGAACGTTGGTCCCGCTCCGACTTATAATTGTTATAAGACCGAGCAGGAAATAGGGGAATACCAGAATTCCTATGCCGTCCAAACGAAGAAAGTGCATATGATGCATCTTCTTCGGGTGTGTTCGTTAAACAGAACTGTTTCTCAGTATCCTCTGAATCTTAGGTATATGATACCGGATCAGGATCCCAGATATGTAAGTTGTTACATAGGGCTACAAAAAGGTAGAAAAAACTGAGAACGGGTGATAAGTTTCATGAGACAGAAAACGGGGCAAGTGTTGCAGCCAAGTCTGTTGGTCACTATCACCCTGTATTACCAATACATTGATTCTGAACAAATGCTATTAGATACCGAACCTGATATACAAAATCATATCAGTCTCTTTATTAGTAAAGAAATGATATAATTTTGTATTGTTGGATAATGTTTTGAACATTTCCTATATCTAAAGTTGATAGGTTCAGGCACGTTATCTAAAAGCATTGACGTTCTAAATCAAACTACAATTCCTAGTATATAGAACACACACAAGAGGAAGAGTTCAGAAATGAACGAATTATTCTTGAGGCATTGTAGACTGGGTGTCACATCAATGCAACCCGACTGGCTGAAGTTACATTTTAGATGCATATTTAAATCAGTTTGAATTTACATCTTGTGAAACTTGCCAGTCATGTCACAAAGATTAGATGACCATAGCTCTGTTTATTAGAAACAGAGAAAGAGTTAGTAAACTCTTGGGACTGTTACATGATGATGTATGTAAAGTCTCCTGTCTACACATGCCAGGATTGGTTCTTTATACTTCATTATATTCTCTGATAATCTCTCAAGATTCAGTCATATGTTCCTGTTGAGACATAAGTCCGAACCTTTTGAGATATTCACAGAATATAAGTTAGAAGTAGAGAACCAAAATACAGGTATAAGTATTATGTCCTATGATAAGATCAGGGAGGAGAATACTTGTGCATAGAATTCCTGGACTATTCTAAAGGAGAATGAGATTCTCTCTCAGTGTTACTCCTCTGAATACACCACAACACAACGGTGTATCAGGGCGGAGCAATTGCACAATATTAGATATGGTGTGCTCTATGATGAGTATTACTGAGTTACCTATTTCCTTTTTAGGGTTATGCACTTGAGAAGCTGCATACCTATTGAATTAGGTTTGAATCAAATCAGTGCCTACCACTCCATATGAGATATGGTATGGGAAGAACCCATCTCTTATGCGAGTTAAGATTTGGGGTTGTCCGGCCTATGTTTAAAGCAAAATCCGGACAAGATCGAGGCAGGATCAGTTCTGTAGAACTGGAAAGGTTCCAGCTATACAAAACTGAAGTTGATGATTTGACAGAACCAAAGGATTCTATAGTTCCCGACGAACCTCAGCCTCTCCGCCGATCTAGTAGGGTTCCTCACCTGCCTGAGAGATACCTCGGTTTCTCGATGACAGTGGGAGCGAGGATTGCATCATGAGATGATGACCCAACTAGTTTCGAGCAGGCCATCGAGAGTAGGGACTCTATAAGAATGGCTGGATGCTTAGCGATCTGAGATGGAATCCATGTACACCAGCAAAGTATGGACTTTAGCTGCTATATCTGAAGGGTTAAATCCCCATCAGGAGTAAGTATATCTTGAGAAGATTACTTGGTGTAGATGGAAAAGTTGAGACTTTCAAAGCTAGGCTTATTAAAGGTTTTAGTCATCTACCAGGCATGGATAATGATGAAACCTTTTCCATAGAATATGCTTAAGTCCATCCAGATCCTACTTGCCACTGCTACATACCATAACTGCGATATCTGGTGGTTGGGTGCCATGACTACTTTTCTAAATAATGATTTAGAAGAGAACGTCTATAAGAACACAGCCAGAGGGCTTCGTAAACAGTGGGAGCAGCGGAAACGTGTGCAAGTTGCTTTACAGGCTAAAGCAGGCATCGCGGAGTTGGAACATCTGTTTTGATGTGGTAGTCAAAGAGTTTGACTTCATCAAAATGGTAGATGAACCTTGTATGTACAAAAGGGTAGTATGGAGTATGGTAATGATCCTCGTAGAGTACGTGGATGACATACTCTTGATAAGAAAGGAATTTCTTATGCTACGATCGGTCGATCTCCTCTTATCACATAGATTCTCCATACAGGATTAAAGTTGATACTTCCTAAATCCTGGGATTCGGGTCTATGAGATAGATCTAAATGGATGTTAGGATTCTCACTAGCTGTAGTAAGATAATAGCAATCGATCCTGGGGAGAATCACTGGAAACGTTCCAGGGTGATAAAGACGACTGAATATCAGTCACGGGCATTGTCTTTACCCTCAGTAAAGGGACGGTATGTTGGAAGAGTTCCAAGCTGGATACCGTGGCAAACTAGACGATAAAGGCTGGTAACATCGCTATTGAAGATACTACCAAAGAGGCAGTTTGGGTGTATATTGGTTCATAAGATGAACTGGGTTCCTGCCATTGTATGACAATGGAAGTGTGGCTTCGGCCCTAGAACCCTGGTCCCATCAGTGACCCAGACATATTCTGAGGCAGCATCACCTGATCATGGAGATAGTTGATCTCCAGGTTGATCGAGATTAGGAGAGTAGACTCAGAGGACAACACGGCGGATCCACTCACGAAGGCCTTATCCCATAGAGAGACTCATATGGGATGGTTGAGTATTAGATACTGCAACCACTGCTACAGATGGCCCTAGTGCAAGTGGGAGATTGTTAGTTATATGTATGCCCTAGAGGCCATTACTGTACATTGGATGTATATTGTAGTGGATGCTGGGACATATATAGGTAGGACTTTCTTGCTCGACATGATAGTACGCTATCTGGTTGCTCTTTATCTTAACATGTATACTTTCTGTCTCTCTGTTACATGTTGATAAAGCCCTTAGGATGTGTACTCGACTTCCAGGACTATGATGCAGATCATACTAGTGGGGCCTGGGTAGCCAATGAGTACATCCTTCATTGTTCCTAGTCGTGGGAATGTCGAGACGGGGCATCGATATTCCAGAGTAAACTAGCGCATATCTTCTCGACCCATGCGATGGGCGATGGATGATCCCACATCCATTGGTGTTTGACATCGAAGATGGTATGCGGGTGCTCAGTGGAGACTGGGTACACTGAACGGACTCGCCGAGAACTCCCAGATGGTATTATACCTCACGTCAGATGGCAGTTCTCTGGTGACACTGGTACAGCTTAGTCTGTTGACCCAAGATCGTCATAGAGTCTTGTGTGTCTCCCACTGTGCTTTGATTTCCACCCTACCACGGCTCTACTGAGTTGTGCAAACAGGTGGTTTTTGGGTACAGTCCCGATTCACACGGAGGCAATGAGCGATAGGAGGGGATTCGTCTCTCCCGGTATTGGGGGTTGATGTTGTGCTATGCTCGACTGGCCATAACAGGAAATCCCTGGCCAGGGTTGCAGTGATATACTGGTAAGAGTTATCAGTAGTTTCACGAATGTTATGGACCTTACGTCGGCATGACATATCGAGCTATTGGGGTCTGACGTTTACCACCCTTAGGCGAGATATGCGACATATCAGACGAACAGACCGGACTGTACGGTAAGTGTTACTGGTTGGATTCACAGGAGTGTGAGCGGGCTTGCTCGTCGATCTTCTGATTGCTCAATACCCGGGTGGCCGTTACGTTTAGAAGACCGCTTGCGGCTTGTGGATGTTTGATATGATCATCATCTGCTGCCGGCGTATTGACGAGTCTTTAGAGTCCTACACAGAGGTTTCCTGGCTCAAGCGAAACGAAATAGGAGCGCATATGAGATATGTGCGGGACCGAGAATAATGCGTTTATGTGATACCGTATTCTATTCTCGCGATGAATGTATCGATTGGTTGTATGCGATATAACCTAGTTATCGAATCAAGGATTGATTCGATAAGCCGATACATTGGATACTAGTCGGTTATATACGATATGACCGGATCGTTAAATCAAGTGTTGATTTAATGATTTAATGTATAATTATGTATTTGATATATTACTTTGCATTAACTAGTATTGGTTCACTTTAAATGGATTTTCTCACTTGAATTGTGCAAGTTGTATATGTGATATATTTTTGTGCACATCATTGTATCATGTTTGATGATACATGTATACTTAGTTAAGTGTATGATTAAACTATGGTTGTGTAATGGTTAGGGTTTTGTATTTATTAACTATTTATTTATTTATTCATTCTTCATTTGGAATGAAAATAAAAAGGTTGATCTTTTTGTTCTTTTCTTTGAAGATTCAAGAAGGTTTGACCATTTTGTCTTCATCTACAAAACCTAACCATTCACTAACCCTAGTTGATTCTCTACACTTAACTAAGGGTAAGATTATGATAAGTATTGATTTTATTATCTATTTTAAAAAACTAATCATATCTTCTTCTTCTTCATCATCTTCTTCTTCCATGAAGAAAGCTTGCTACTCCAATGGCAAGTGATGAAAACTAGTGAGAAATCCAAAACTAAAGCCTACCCACTTCCTATTTCTTCATCCTCTACCTCTTGCCAAGTAGTATAGGGTGTTTCCTTCACAAGTTTTCATGGCTTGGTGAAGGTGGAGCTTGATCTAGTGATGCCTCGACGTAGATCATCTTCGGCACGTCGTCGATGACCTAGCCCGTTTTTCCTCCGATGAAGCCGACGCTAGAGCCCAAGATACGATTTGGACAGCGAGGGGACTTCATCACGGAGCCTAGGAGGTGGTGGACCGGATCTACAAAGGTTGTAGCCCCTTCCCTTTAGCTATATTTCCGTTTACATGCTTGCTTCGCCTATATATTTCTAGTTAACGATCCGTTCTAGGGTTTCTCGGCACCGTAATTTTTAGAAATTGGCATGTTTGATCACTTGTGAGACCCCACTAGAGTGCCTAGGAACCCTACAATATACATGTGAATATCCCAAGCTTCCATTAAGTAATATACAAACTAGTATGATACAATAATGGCCCCTAGGGCATATACACTAACAATCTCCCACTTGCACTAGGGCCATGTACTGGCATATCGAAGACCGATGATCTCGAGTATCCTCTTGAACTGAATCTGAGGTAGGGCCTTCATGAATGGATCAACAATGTTCTCTTCAGAAGCAACTCTCCGAACCTCGATCTCCTGACGATCAATGATCTTTCTGATCAGGTGATACCACCTTAAGATGTGTCTGGATTTCTGATGGGACCTGGGTTCCTTCGCTAAAGCTATAGCTCCGTTGTTGTCGCAATACAGAGGTATTGGATCGACTATGGTAGGAACCACCTGAAGTTCTGTTAGGAACTTCTTCATCCAGACTGCTTCTTTTGCGGCATCGCAAGCAGCTATATACTCCGCTTCCATCGTCGAGTCAGCAACAGTGTCCTTCTTGGAGCTCTTACAGCACACCGCCCCTCCATTGAGGGTAAAGACATAACCCGACATGGACTTGGAATCGTCCTTATCACTCTGGAAGCCGGAATCAGCAAAGGCCTCCAACCTGAGGTCTTTTGAGCCGTAAACCAAGAACATCTCCTTGGTCCTTCTTAGGTACTTGAGAATGTTCTTTACTGCTATCCAGTCCTTCTCCCCTGGGTCTGATTGATACCGGCTTACCACGCTCAGTGCGTAAGCTACATCTGGTCTGGTGCACAACATCGCATACATTATAGAGCCTACCGCAGAAGCGTAAGGTATAATAGACATGCGTTCCCTTTCCAAATCAGTCTTGGGAGACATCTCTTTGGAGAGGGTGATTCCGTGACAAGCCGGTAGATTACCGCGCTTAGAATCTTCCATACTGAATCTTTTCAGTACAGTGTCGATATACCTAGACTGCGAAAGTCCCAACATCCTCTTGGATCTATCACGATAGATTCGGATCCCCAGAATGTAAGAGGAATCACCAAGGTCTTTCATGGAGAACCTGTGTGACAAGAATCCTTTGACAGATTGTAGCATAGGAATGTCATTTCCTATCAATAGAATGTCATCCACGTACAAGACGAGGAATATGACACTTCTGGCTACAACTTTACTATATATGCACGGTTCATCTGGATTTTTGATAAAGTCATATTCTTTGACTGTCTCATCAAAACAGATGTTCCAACTCCGCGATGCTTGCTTTTGTCCATAAATGGACTTAAGCAGCTTGCATACTTTCCTGCTGCTCCCACTCTGATTGAAACCCTCTGGCTGATCCATATAGACGCACTCTTCTAAATTTCCATTCAGAAAAGCCATCTTTACGTCCATCTGCCAGATTTCATAATCATGGAAGGCAGCAATAGCAAGAAGGCCCCGAATGGATTTGAGCATAGCCACTGGAGAAAAAGTTTCGTCATAGTCCAAACCAGGTCTTTGACGAAAACCCTTTGCAACAAGTCTAGCCTTATAGGTTTCTACCTGTCCATCTACACCAATCTTTTTCTTGAAGATCCATTTGCATCCTATGGGTTTTACCCCATCTGGAGCAAAGTCCAAAGTCCATACTTTGTTGGTGTACATGGACTCCATTTCGGTCCGCATTGCATCTAGCCATCGTACCGAGTCGCCGCTCTGGATGGCCTGCTGAAAGTCAATAGGTTCATCATCATCTATGATGCAATCCTCTCTATCCCCATCTATGAGAAAACCGTAGTATCTCTCAGGCGGATGAGACGGCCTACTACTCCTGCGGAGGGGTGCGGGAATGTCCTGTTCTTCTTGAACTACCGGTTCTACCAAACTTTCAGTAGCAGCTTGTGGTTCTGGAATTTCTTCCAGTTCTATTTCGCTCCTACTTATTTCCTTTTCTAAAAACTAATGTTCTAGAAAATGGGCATTACGAGAAACAAAAACCTTTTGTTCCTCTGCGTAATAGAAATAATATCCCTTGGAGTTCATTGGATATCCCACAAACATACATTTTACTGATCGTGCCTCGAGCTTGTCCACATGCTGCTTTTTAACAAAAACTGGACATCCCCATATCTTTATATGTTGGGGTTTCTTCCCAGTCCACATCTGATATGGAGTGGTAGGCACAGTTTTGGTAGGAGCCCTGTTCAGAAGATATGCTGCTGATTCTAGCGCATAACCCCAAAAAGATCGCGGTAACTCAGCATTACTCATCATGGATCGTACCATATCCAATAGGGTTCGATTCCGTCTCTCCGATACACCGTTGTGCTGTGGAGTGTATGGAGGAGTAAGCTGAGAGAGAATTCCTTTCTATTTTAGGTAACCTAGGGACTCGGCACTCAAGTATTCACCACCTCGATCAGATCTAAGTGTCTTGATACTTTTGCCGGTTTGGTTTTCTACTTCATTCTTATACTCTTGGAATTTCTCAAAAGCCTCGGATTTATGTTTCATCAGATAAATGAATCCGTATCTTGAGTAATCATCCGTGAAAGCAATGAAATAGGAAAAACCACCTCTTGCATGTGTAGACATTGGACCGCATACATCGCTGTGTATGAGTCCTAAGAGCTCGCTCGCTCTTACTCCTTGTCCAGTAAATGGAGTCTTTGTCATCTTTCCTTTGAGACAAGATTGACAAGTGTCATAAGCTTGATATTCGAACGAGTCCAAGTATCCTTCTCTATGCAACTTAGTCAACCTTCTCTCATTGATGTGACCCAGTCTACAATGCCATAAGAAAGCTTTATTTAAATCTGGAGACTTTCTTTTTAGTGTGTTCTGGACATTGAAAATTTGGAGTTGGTTTAAAACATATATACCGTTATTTAGTGTACCGGACCCAATCAAACCATGATTAAGGTGGATGTTAACAACATCTCTTACAAACGTGAAATCATAACCTTTATTTGATAACAAGGAAACTGATATGATATTACACGTTAAGCTTGGTACAAAAAAACAGTTATGTAAAATCAAAATGTGTCCACTCGTCAATCCCAGGTGATAATCCCCGACGGACGCAGCTCCCACGCTAGCTCCGTTAGCAACCCTTAGGGTCATATCACCTTCCTTCAACACTCTACGGTTTCTCGGTGCCTGCAATGAATTGCAAATATGAGATCCTGATCCGGTATCCAATACCCAGGAAATAGAGTTGATTGACAGACAATTCTCAATTACAAACACACCTGAAGTCGAAGCCACAGCTTGCTTCGGTTCCTGGTTCTTGGCGTTCCACGCCTTGCAATCCTTCTTCCAGTGCCCTTTCCTGTGACAATGGAAGAACTCATCCTGGCCCACTACCGGTACCGCTAACTTTTTCTTTCCCTTCCCTCCCACCTTACTAACACCTCCTCTAGGTTTCGTGGCGGCCTTCTTCTTCCTTCCTTTGGCCCTAGCCTTGGACCCGGAAGAAGATGCACCGCTAACAAACATAGCGGGTGTTTCCCTTGCTTTCTGCAAGGTGCCCTCTGCATTCCTTAACATGTTCAGGAGTTCCAGAAGTTCAACTTATTTTCTTTGAATGTTGAAGTTCAGGATAAACTGGGCGTAGGTGGAAGGAAGGGACTGGAGAATAAGGTCTGTATAGAGCTCATTATCCAAAGTCGTCCCAAGGTCTGCGAGCTCTTCTATATAGCCGATCATCTTTAGGACATGTTCTCCTACCGATGACCCGACAGCCAACCTCGCTCGAAACAAGTTCTTAGAGGTCTCGTATCTTGCTATATGAGATTGCTCTCCATAAAGTTCCTTTGTATGGAGAAATATGGCATCTAGCTCCATATCCTCGTGCCACCTCTGATGTTCATTGTTCATCGAGGCAAGCACGATGCACTTGGCTTTCGCGCAATCGAAATCCCAGGTTTTGCGGATTTCCTTATCCGCATTACTGGATTTGGGACCAGGGACAGCAGGTGCCATAGCGGTGAGGACATACCCCAATTTGTCATAGGTCAAAGCCATTTTGACATTCCGCAGCCAATCTTTATAGTTTGGCCCTGTCAGTATATTTTTCTCTAAAAGTAACTTAACTCCAGTCATTTTCAGGGTCGCTGCAATTAGGAGAAAGAGAAGAAAACTCTTTAGCATGATGCTTTTGCAAGTTTAGAGTGGTTTTTAGTTTATCTAAACTGGATGGCTCCCACTGTTTCTCGAATCCTTCCTCAAACCATAAAAGAAGAATTAGCCAGGACTATTCTCACTGTACAATTCTTGCTTAACCGTTCAGCCAGGCCAGTGTCGATACTTCGAGGGAGGTTTTCCAACGCTTTCGCGAAGTTCCTTAATTAAATAACCTCTTTTCTCTGGGGGTGTAACCCCGCTGACACTTTTCTTGACACCTACTTGGTTTATAGCATTGATCGTTAAGTGATGAATATCCTGATAAGTAGCATATACTCACAGTAGGATCGGGATCCAAATATCATCGTATGATAATGTTGAAGGAATGCTACCAACATTCATCAAACTCCAAATGGTATGCATCTCTTTGCAAATTTCAGTTTCTTTAGAAATTCCCGATATAAGTTTTTTCCCCATGCTCTTATGACCTTGGCTTTGGTCAAAATGTCATAAGTCACATGTCAAGTTCTACCTGTCATTATCTTGTCAATTTGAAACCATCCGTATATACCCCTGACTTTGGTCAAATGATAATACGATTTTCCCAAACCAACTCATCTATCTTATGCAACAAATGAAAAACCCAGCAGCTACCAAACACTATGCCTTGACTTTGGCCAAAATGCATAGCTTGAATACTACTGAATACCCAAATGAAATGACGGAGGGCTACGAATGGTTTTGGCGAAACCTTGAACGTAGTGAACTTGATATAACCGAAGGAACCTGATAGCTTTTAAAAGGAGTGGTTAAAGCTCCGCATTTAAAAATATCCGTTTTTAAAATTAACCGAGTGGTTTCTTTTAATTTGTTCCAACGATTAAACTTTTAGTTTATTTTCTTTGCATTATAAATAATGCGTCCCATCATTAACCTATCATTGCAGAAAACAACGAAAATACAACGTCCTCTTATGCCATCCGCATTCGCCACGGGGTCCCGTCATCACCCGTTAGGTTACTTAACTAACGACAGAGCGGGGTCTGGGCTAGCGCGGGTGTAAAACATAAGCGACGTCTAAATAGCTATCATATATAGATATTGTACATTCGTCAGACGCAATAATAGGCATTCCAGATCACAGATGAACTTTATTGGATTTACAAGCAATCCGTGTTTATTTTGAGCCTGCAATAAAAGAAGGATTACACAGTTGTGATGAATATCCATTACCCTACCCAAGACCCCAACGGGTACGACAAACTACCCACCCGGCAGTTTGTGCACCCTACCTTGGGTCTGTCCTAGGAGCAAAAAACAGTAAAATGAAATAATACAACGGTGGCTACAACCGCAACCTGGATGTGCCCCGCAAAATAATATTACAACAAATTACATTTACATCAAATGAATTAAATAATAACCCATCATATAACCCCGGCTATACATCTCAACAGTCCAACACAGTTCATATACACAAACAGATAAAATCCATTACAGAAATGTGCAACCCCCTGCCAACCGACATACTAGCAGTTAGGGGAGGTTTACGAACACATTATACAAACACAGATATAATCCAACAAGCAAATACCGTATAATTTCGATCGATTAAACACATTTAATTTTGCTCCAATACTTCTCTATAAATCTGAAACCTGAGCAAAAATTAAAAACTTCCAGAAAATACCAAATATCACAGAGAACCAACACAGGAAACTTGGGCTGATGAATCGGCAACTCGGCGGCGGAATCGCGGCGGATCGGTGGGATCCGCCGTGGTTCCGCGGCGCTTTAGTCGACTCATGAGCCCAGTTTTCTTGGGTGTTCTAATACTATCATTTTGAGCTTTCTGAAGGTCCCTGAAAAAATTTTGGACCTCATTTAAAAATCGACAGAAACACATGATATCGGGGTTTTCCGGTTTTGTTTTTTCCGTTCGAAATTCATACAATTTTGCAAGTGAGTTACTTATTGTTTAGCAAGGCTCTGATACCACTGTAAGTCGATGTACAATACCCCACGACTTGCGGGAAGGTGGAAATATGAAAAACGATCTTGTTCTTTGCTTAAACATCGACTAACCGCATGAATCGAAGCTAAACGATAACTAACATCAAACATAGAAGTTAACAACTACTATGTAAAGGGATTATACCTAAAGAACCGTGTCCTTCGTCTTTACGAACTCCACCTCCTCCTCGGCCTTCTCCAAGTAGTAGACGATCCACCACGAGAGCTAAACTCTAAGCTTTGCCTCTAAACTTGAGGCAACTAGGTATCTTTAAGTGCTAATCAAAGTACCTAGATGAAATAGAGTATGGTTATGGATTAAGTAGTCTAACTAATCCTTGTACTCAACACATGAGAGAGGAGGATTAGGGTTTGAAGAGAGAGAGCTTGAGGAGAGAGAAGGTGAGAAGAATAATAAAATGAGAAAATGAGTTATCACCATATATATCAAGCATTATTGTTTTTCAAGAATAGAAAAGAAAATCATTTACAACCATGCTTGATAAATATCTTATGGTGATTCATCTCCATGAGTCATTAAGCAATTATGAAGTATTAATGACATGGATGAATCATCCATATGACTCACTAATCTCATTTAATGTATATGCCACCTAAACCTCCTTAGTCACCATCTTCTAGAAGCTTCTCGCGCAATTACGAGAACGCCCATCCTATCCGTGAAAACACGGAAAAACTTTAGACTGTATAAATCCAATAACCGGATACTAGTAACTGGCTTAAACCAAAGCCGACTAGTAAAGACTGTCCGAAAGTCGTACGTGCATAAACACACGTATGCGTCCGAACCCTTGTCGTAAAACCATACGACCTCTATATCGTTTCGCCTGGAGTAGGGAAACTCTCTGCGTGGGACTCTAGAGACTCGACTACTACGCTGGCAGTGGGTTTAACCACAGACCGCAAGCGGCACTAGCTGTACGTAACGGTCCCCAGGTAGATGTCGGTAAGAAGGCCGATGAGGAAACCCATCCGAACTCCTACTGAGTCTGATGTGACAATCTCCGTACAGTCCGGTATGTTCGTCTAGGACTATCGCATATCGGGCCTAGGGGGCGGCAAGCGTCAGTCCCCTAATAGCGGTATAAGTCGTGTCAGAGTGAAGCCCATTACACCTTGAGAAACTACTGGAACCTACCAGCAAATCTCGCTTGCCCTGGCCAGGGACTTTGCGTAATGGCTCTCTGACACAGCGCGATATCAACCCCCAATACCGGGAGAGACGAATCCTGTCTAACCGCCACTGCCTCCAAGTGCTCGGGACTGCACCCAACTGCTACCTGTTTGCACGACTCATTTGAGCCGTGGTAGGGTAGCAATCTAAGAACAGTGGGACACACTCGAGGCGAAGTAGCAGTGTCAAGTCTGCGGACTATGCTGTACTCATGTCACCTGGGAACTGTTCACTGACGACTGGTATAAAACCAACCAACAGTTCCCTGTGAGTCCTGTCCGGTGTACCCGTAACCTAACGAGCACCTGCATACTATCTCCAGTACGACGTACTGACGGCTGTGGGACAGACCATCTCCCCAACTGGGATGAGAAGCGTACACACTAGTCTACTCTGGAGTATTGATGCCCTATCTCGATAATCCAACAACTAGGGACCTGAATAAGGATGTGCTTGTAGACTACCCAGCCCCCACTAGTGTGACTGCCATCACAATGCTGGTAGTCAAGCAAGATCCTAAGAGCTCTATCAATACGTATATTCACATATTAAGATAGAAAAACCAAGTAGCATACTACCATGTTTAGCAAGACTGTTATATACATGTGAATATCCCAAGCTTCCATTAAGTAATATACAAACTAGTATGATACAATAATGGCCCCTAGGGCATATACACTAACAGAAATCCCTGGCCAGGGTTGCTGAGATTTACTGCTAAGTGTTACCAGTAGTTTCTCGAACTGTTATAGACCTCATATCGACACGACTTATCGAGCTACTAGGGTCTGACGTTTACCACCCCTAGGCGAGATATGCGACATATCAGACGAACAGACCGGACTGTGCGGTAAGTGTTACTGGTTGGATTCACAGGAGTGTGAGCGGGCATGCTCGTCGATCTTCTGATCGCTCAATACCCGGGTGGCCGTTATGTTTAGCAGACCGCTTGCGGCTTGTGGGTGTTTGATATGATCATCACCTGCTGCCGGCGTATTGACGAGTCTTCAGAGTCGTACACAGAGGTTTCCTGGCTCAAGCAAAACGAAATAGGAGCGCATATGCGATATGTGCGGGACCGAGAATAATGCATGTATGTGATACCGTATTCTATTCTCATGATGAATGTATCGATTGGTTGTATGCGATATAACCTAGTTATCGAATCAAGGATTGATTCGATAAGTCGATACATTGGATATTAGTCGGTCATATGCGATATGACCGGATCGTTAAATCAAATGTTGATTTAATGATTTAATGTAAAATTATATATTTGATATATTACTTTGCATTAACTGGTATTTGTTCACTTAAGATTGATTATCTCACTTGAATGTGCATATTGTATATATGATATATGTTTGTGCACTAGTTTGTATCATGTTTGATGATACATGCAAACTTGGGTTTGTGTTGATTAAACCATGTTTAAGTAAATGGTTAGGTTTTTATTTATTTATTTATTTATTTATTCTTTTGGAAAGATAAATGAAATGGTGGCTTGTTTTGTTCTTTTGTTGAAACTTCATGAAGGTTTGAAAGCTTGACCATTTTGTTTCTTTCCTTTAACATAACTATTCAACTTAACCCTAGTTTATTCTCTACACTCACCCATGGTTACAAAATGATAACCATCACTTGATTTTGTTTGAAATAATTATTCTTTTTCATTCTTCTTCTTCTTCTTCTTCAAGATGAAGAAAGAAAAGCTTTCTACAAAAATGTCAAGTGATGATTCCAAGTGAGAAATCCAAATCCAAAGTGAACCCACTTCCTATTTCTTCATCCTCTACCACTTGCCAAGTAGTATAGGGTGTTTTCATCACAAGTTTCATGACTTGGTGAAGTTGGAGCTTGATCTTGAGTTGCCTCGACGTAGATCATCTTCGGCATCGAAGTCGACGACCTAGCCCGATCATTTCTTCGACGAAACCATCGCTAGATTCCGGGATCCGATGATCGCAGTGGAAGGACATCATCACGGAGCTAAGGAAGTGGAGGACCGGATCTACAAAGGTTGTATTTCCATTCACTTATTAGTAAAGCAGTTTACTAGCTTGTAGTTTCGCCTAATTTCTAGTTAACGATCACATTAGGGTTTCTCGGCACCTAGAAAATTTTGATTTTGTCATGGTTGATGCCTTGTGGAACCTCTTGAGTGTGCCTAGGAACCCTACACTATGCTCGGTCAATCTCCGCTTATCACAAGGATTCTCCATATAGGATCATAGTGATACCTCCTGAATCCTGGATTTTGGATCTATGAGATAGATCTAATTGGATGTTAGGATACTCACTAGTTGTAGTGAGATGGTATCAATCGATCCTGGGGAGAATCACTAGAAAGGTTCCATGGTGATAAGGACGACTGAATGTCAATCGCAGGCATTGTCTTTACCCTCAGTGGAGGGACGGTATGTTGGAAGAGTTCCAAGCTAGTTACCGTGACTTACTAGACGATTAAAGGCAAGATACATCATTACTAAGGATTCTACCAAAGAGGCAGTCTGGATATATATAAGTTCATGAGATGAACTTCGTTCCTACTATTGTGTGACAATGGAGTTGTGGCTTTTGCCAAGGAACCCCCATCCCATCTGAAATCCAGATATAATTCTTATGCAGTATCACCTGATCATGGAGATGGTTGATCTTCAGAGAGATCAAGGTTAGGAGAGTAGACACAGAGGACAACAGCGCGGATCCACTCACAAAGGCCTTTTTCCCAGTAGAGACTTTTATGGGATGGTTGAGTATGAGATACTTCAACCGCAGCTAATTGTTGGGTATGTGATACCACAACAGATGGCCCTAGTGCAAGTGGGAGATTGTTAGTTATATGTATGCCTTAGAGGCCATTACTATACATACGATGTATATTGTAGTGGATGCTTGGACATATATAGGGAGGACTTTCTTGCTCGACATGATAGTACGCTATCTGGTTGCTCTTTATCTTAACATGTACTCTAATTGTCTCTATGTTACATGTTGATAAAGCCCTTAGGATATGTACTCGACTACTGGGACTATGATGAGATCATACTAGTGGGGCCACGGTAGTCGACGAGTACATCCTATAACTGTTCCTAGTCGAGGGTGTATCGAGACAGGTCATCGATACTCCAGAGTAGACTAGCGTATACGCATCTTGACCCATATGATGGGCGATGGATGATCCCATATCCATCGGTGTTTGACATCAAGGATGGTGTACGGGTGCTCAGTGGAGACTGGGTACACTGGACGGACTCGCTGAGAACTCCCAGATGGTATTATACCTCACGTCAGATGGCAGTTCTCCGGTGACACTGGTACAGAGTAGTCTGTTGACCCGAGATCGTCATAGAGTCTTGTGTGATTCCCACTGTGCTTTGATTTCCATCATACCACGTCCAAGAGGGCATGCAAAAAGGTGGCTTTTGGGTACAGTCCCGAATCACATGGAGGCAATGAGCGATAGGAGGGGATTCGTCTCTCCCGGTATAGGGAGTCGATGTTGCGCTGTGTTCGATTGGCTATAACCGGAAATCCCTGGCCAGGGTTGCTGAGATTTACTGGTAAGTGTTATCAGTAGTTTCTCGAACTGTTATGGACCTCATATCGACACGACTTATCGAGCTACTGGGGTCTGACGTTTACCACCTCTAGGCGAGATATGCGACATATCAGACTAAGAGACCGGACTGTACGGGAGTGTTATTGATTGGATTCGCAAGAGAATGTATAGGCTTGCTTGTTGATCTTCTGATCGCTCAATACCCGGGTGGCCGTTACGTTTAGCAGACCGCTTGCGGCTTGTGGGCGTTTGATATGATCATCACCTACTGCCGGCGTATTGACGAGTCTTTAGAGTCCTACACAGGGGTTTCTTGGCTCAAGCGAAACGGAGTAGGAGCACATATGTGATATGTGCGGGACCGAGATTGATACGATATGAGATACCGTATTCTATTCTCGCGATTTGTAACATTGATCGGTTGTATGCGATATAACCGGGTTATCGGATCAAGTGTTGATTCGATAAGTTGTTACACATGATATTAGTCGGTTATAGCCGGGTTATTAAATCAAGAGTTGATTTAATAATTTAATGTATAATTATATATTTGATATATTACATTACATTAACCAGTATTAGCTCACTTAAGATTTATTTTCTCACTTGATTGTGCATAACTGTATATGTGATATATATTTGTGTACATATGATTGTGTCATGCTTGATGATACATCAAAGATGGGTGTATGAGACTTATATCAAGTTTAGCTTAAATTAGGGTTTACTTATTTCCTTAAGAATAATAAAAGTGAGGAGACTTTAGTCAATGTTATCAAGCTTGTAGAAGCTTCTGTGCAACATTGACAAAGTCAACTCTTTTGTCATTCCTTAGGATATTAGTTAACGTAACCCTTAACCTCATACTTTGGTTAGTTGTCTACATGAGTTAAGCATGAGGGCTTAACTCAACCATGGTGCAATAATTCAAAGGATAAGTTTTCATTTGGATGAATTATTCTTTCTTCTTCTTCTTCTTCTTCATCAAGCTCCTTGAAAAAGTTTTCAAGCTCTAATGGTGCTTTGAGAAAAAGTGTGAGAAAATCAATTCTAAAGTGAGCCCACCTCCTACTTCTTCATCCTCTACTACTTGCCATGTAGTAGAGTGTGTTCTCTTCACAAAGTTCATGACCTAGTGAAGGGATAGCTTGAGTTAGTGTCTCCCCGACGTAGATCATCTTCGGCCTCGAAGTCATCGAAGCAAGCACGTTCGTTCTTCTTGTGGAGCTTCTTTAGAGTCCGGATTTCATGATCGCAGCGAAGGGGACATCTACACGGAGCTATTAAAGTGAAGGACCGGATCTACAAAGGTTGTAATCCCTCTCACTTAGTGTTAAAATGTTTAACATACTTGTTTTCGCATAAACTCTAGTTTAAAGATCCGGCTTTGGGTTGTTCGGCACGGCTAAATTTTAAATCGGGCATGGTTGATGCCTCGTAGAATCTTGTGAGCGTGCCTAGCAACCCTACATTACCTTCGGAGCGTAGGATGACCCTTGGTTGATGGAATAGGTAACTAAAGTAGAGTAACGTACCGTGGGTATGTTCCGCGGCATACTTACGATACGCTACTCCACTTAAGAAGACTTAGGATGTACATTTCTTTGTTCAGTATTATATTCCTTCCTATGATCTAGCCTCATTGGTACCAGCTATGGTTTTTCTGCCATGATTACGGGCAGGGAATGCTACAGCTAGAGTTGCGGTCTGCACGAGCGCGTCACGAATGAGGATTGACCAGGGCATGATTCCAGGGATATACGATTGCATAGGGAGGCGTCCTTTTATTGCGTTTTCGCGCTACGAGCGTTTAATGGATCGCTTTTACGAAATTTCTCGGACGTGCAGATCAGCACCAGAGGATTGGGCCACCGACAGAGGCCAACCAGATTTTGATGACCGTTGGTGTATGGCTTATTCATGATGATCGAGGCACTGTTCAGCGTGCAGACGAGTGAGCCAGTTATTGCTGCGAACGACGAGATTTCGCCCCAGATGTTGGAGGTACTGCAGTACGAGTTGTACTAAGAGATGATAAAAGGTCGCTACTCACCCGAGGATGAATGACTAGGACATGTGGTTCGTTCGCCTAACCCGATGCGAGATTATCAGATTGATTCCAGCTAGAGAAGACTTCACGCGGAGACGTTGAGAGTCGACATAAACGATCGAATGTCAGAAACCTATTATTCCAAGTTTAAAGTATTCGGAAGAGCATGCAGGCAATTCTATGGACCCTCTAGAAGAATGAAGCCCTAACTCGACTTAATGACCGTGTGAAAGCCTTTGAACCTTAGGGTTTGCGGCAGTTCCGCGGCGCCATTAATGATGCTTGGGTTTGGCCTTCTACGGCTGGACCATCGATGCTGTGGTATGTACTCGATACTGTTAAACTGTACCCAAGATGTTGAGCTCTTGGGGGATTATGAGGTTTTGACGAATCGATCGGATGGTTCGACTTCATTCGGATGCTAGGTGGTGAGATGCATTCTTGGGAGACTCCAGATACGAGGATAGCCGTTGGAGCTCAGTCCATGCAGCCACGATGAGATGAGTCCGAAGCAGTCGACATTAGAGAAAAGTGGAGTAAGAGGTTCGTACAAGATCTGGATAAGATGACGTTCCACTCCGCCGACATCAGAGATGCGATACGCATGCTGATGCATTGTGCTTGGATATACCTTCCAAAAGGAGTCGCGATGAGTATGCATCCGTTCCGGAACAAGAAACAGATATAGTAAAGGACGATGACTTCCGGACAGTTCGGCAGAGACTAGATTTGGGAGAGACCTCGACAGGACCTTTCTGGAATAAATTACAAGAAGACTTAGACCCAGGAGCGGTCATGTTACGCACACCAGCAGACCGGAGTTCATGATCATTGACGAGACTTGCTATGAGTGACCACGACAGTTGGCCAGAGATTCTTGGAGGATGTGCTTCAGCGGGACTATTCCGCCATACTTGATTTTGGTATTTTAAGCGATCTATTCGCATGATTTGGTTTTGATGATTGAGTTTCATGATATTTGTTTTCATGCACTATGGTTGCACCTACTGAGTATTTACGATTTTTGCACAGTTGTTGAACCTGATATCGTTTTCGTGCCTTGGTTTCACATGTTTATGATTTTATGGGTTTCATACAGTGAGATGATTTTGTGCATATGTACGCACACGATTTGGTTTTTGCACTCGGTATAGTTCACATATGCTTGCAGTGCAGTGATAGGCATTTTGTGCACTACAGTTGCACTGGACTTCGATTTCGATGGTGATGTTCGATATTTGTTTGTGCACCTTATGCATCTGATTGGATTTTGTGCATTTTCGGCGCTTGATATTGGATTTCATGATTTCGTGCATGATGGATGCTCCTAATTTGGGTTTTCACCCATGTTGGGCGCATGTTATGAGGTACGATTTTGGTGCACACCAGATGCACTAAATCGAGATTCTTCGTGCATGTCAGATGCACCTGTTTTGCTGTCAGGCACACCTGTTGCCCTTGACGGATGTTTCGTGCACACCCGATGCACTTAGATGTTTTTTCTGTGCATATGTATAGCACATTCATGGATTTCGATTTCCGTGCGCACCAGACGCACATGGCATTCATATATATATTTGGGACTGATTTATATTGGAGCAGTATATTTTATGATGTTTGCTATTTGGTTTAGTACTAAGCAGGACTAGTCACAGGACAGTACCTGAGTATATTTTTGCGTGCATTGATAGTTATCGAAGGGATTTCCAAAGAAGAGCTATATTCTCAGTATTTACCTACGTGTCCGAGATGACACGAAACATTTTATAAAGGAAACCCTTCTGAAATTGCTTTCAAAACGGCGGGACGTGCATATTAAACAAAGGATATATATATATATATATATATATGTATGTAGTTATTTTCTTACAATAGACGTCCGCCATTGTGCAGTGCTGCGAGCATCGCACAGCGATTTGAAGAAGATTTGGCATGCATTGCTTCCAGATGTTTTAATGATGTATATCATATTGATTTTCATTTTGGATTTAGACATTGTGCCTTCACCATGAATCCAATGATTGCGGGATGCTGGATAGAGTTTTGATTTTGAGTTATATGCTCATTTTTCATGCGCATGCGCTGCGCTACGATTTGTTTTATGTATTTATGATTTCGGAGCCCCGACGACTTGATGGTTCTGCGTAGATGTTTTAGTATTTGGGGGGAGTTTTAATTAAATTCGGGGACCGAATTTCTTTAAGGGGGGAAGATTGTAACGTTTTGAAAATCGTTTCGGTGAAATTTCGGAAAATCGGTAAAATAAGGAAGTTTTCTGCAAAAAGTAAAAATACAAATATCTTTATTATAAAATTAAATATACATATTCTAGCTATGTAATTACTAGTATTTGGTATTTATTGAGCCACTGGTGAAATTTCAAATTTTCTGAATTTTTTTCCGAAATTAATTATTTTAATATTATTTTAAGCCGTCACTAATACATTTAATTAGGGAAAATTACAAATTGGAATGGGTTGAAACCAATTTTGTGCACCATAACACATTAAACAAAATTTTAACATGTTGTTTTTGAAATAAAATGAAGTTGCCAAACGGTTTTAGAAAATATTGAAGAAAAGGCTTAAATAGTGAAATTAGTGTAAATAGATGTTGGGGTATATCATTTATCATTTTTCCCTCACCCACACTCACCCACACCCTCTCTCCTCTCCCCAAATCAGCAGCCCAAGTTTCCCCCTCCTCATTTCCCCACTTGTTTTGCCCAAAAGAAATGAAAAGAAAACAAAAGAAGGAAAGAATAAAAGAATATATAAGTATGGGCTTTGACCTTGGGTAGACTTGATATCATTTTCCCCACTTGACTCTCTCTCCTCTCTCCCTCAACTTCTGGCCGAGCTCCCCTCCTCCAACAGCAGCAGCCCACCCTTTTTCCTCACCTCATTTCACACCCAAATCCAATCAAAAATGCTTCAAAATCAACACAAAAATCCCACAAAATAAAAATCCAACTCCTACCCATTTTTCCTTAGCCTAACATGCATGGATTGTGGTGAAAAGAGAGCAAATTAGAGGTCAAGATTTTCATGCTAGATCTCAAATCTTGTGAGGTATAAATCTTGACCTTTTGTTAAATTGTTGTTTGAATACTTTAAATCTAGCATAATTAGTTAATAATTTGGGTTTAATTGAATGTTTTCAAAAATATGGTAAGGGTTTGTGATTTCAATTAGGGTTTTTATTATATCATTAGGGATGCAATGTTTAGTTTAACATCTTAATGTATGTAAAACCTAGTTTGGTTGATTAAATTGCACTTGTTATATGTAATTTGTCCAAATCACACATATTTGTAAACTAGGTTTTGGTAATTAATTCAAAATTGAGAATTTAAAATATGGTTAGCGTTTTTATCACCTCATTAGCAACTTAATGTGTAGTTTAACAATTTAGGGCTATGCAAAACTTAGCAAGTTGTTGAATTGAGAATTTTGTTTTAAAAATGTTAAAAGAATTGATATCTTTGCAAACTAGAATTTTTTTTTAAATACAAATTGATGAGATAAAAATATGGAGGTGATTTGTATGACCTAATTTTGTTATTAAGTGAGCATTTTGGCCATTAGAATCGTTAAAATATTTAGTTTGGGTAAAACATCAAGTTTTGAACCGAAATGGGAATTTGTGCTAACTAGGTTTTTGGGAAATAAAATGATTTGTTTACTTTTATGGTTTTGATGAATTAAAACCTATTTCTTATATAATTAGTGAGTTTTGAAACCACGATTGGTGCGTTTGGGTGTTTCTCGATGGTTTGGCGTTTGTATGCCGACGTCGAGGGTTTTTGGGTTGATTTGTGAAAGCAACCATAGGTTTTGACCTATGTGGGGTTCGTGTGTCGTTTTGGTCATGGGTCGGATTTTAATGTGATACGGTGTGTTATGATATGTAGGTACCCCATGTGGACTTCGAGACGACAAGCAAGCGCGTGGCGACGTCGGCACCGGCGAGCGAGGACCAGGTGAGTAGATTTATATCTACGGGGGGAAGTCGGGTGGATGGCGTATAGCACCCCCGCAGTTCATGGTGATGTATACGGACACGTATACACACATATATTGATTATATATATTGTTTGATGTCATTGATGATAAAGATGGATATTTGGTGTGATAGGATTGGTTTAGTGTTGCGAAACCCTAGAGTAGCGGTTGCACCACACATACACACACACCCATACTTGCATACATTCTTCTTTCATACGTGCGTATATGGGATTATATTGTTATGTGTTCACATGGGTATGGGACTATGTGTTCACATACTGGATTTGAGGATAGTATTTGGGATTTGAGATGAATCGATAAGATTTGATTGAGACTGCGAGAACGGTGATATGGAAGGATTCGTACTTGAGATGCGTCCTGATGTTATAGCAGATCTTGGGACGACGATACATGTGAATAGTGTTATACATTGAATGGTTGACATGTGATCGTGATATGAGATAAGATATGTTAAGATATTCATAATAGGTCGCATTAGGCGATGTATACCTCTTTATGACGATATATGATGATGATATCGGTTTGTATGAGGCTGTAGATCAGCAGTCAGATCATGATTAGATTGATGATATTAGTATTGTACTAGACGTAGATCAGTACCCCAGATTATGATCTTTGATAAATAGGATACCAAATGATTTATTTGATGAATGTGATACTGACCTGTACCAAGATTTGGGGATGTCGTACGACGGATTTACGTATGAGCTATATATTGATGTTTGATCCGCACTCTTGACTTGGGAATGTCTGATTATAGATATGGTATCGGATGTGATATTATTGAGGCAGGATCACCGACTAACATATACATGTAGGTATATGTATCGACTCAGAGGTTAGGCGGTTTCCTTACCTTCAGTAGCCAGTTAGCTTAGCCCTTTAGTTTAGTGTAGTTGTTAGACTAGATTTATATTAAATATAGATTTGTTATCTTTGTGTCTAGTATTTAGCTCCCGCTCATTATTGTTGTTGCTCTGCATCACATACTTATTGTGATTCATATTCCATTATTGATATCATACTGTTAGGACACCAGCACCATTACCGATGATGCGTATATACCACGTACACTTACTTGCCGGCTCACACACATCTTCATCGGTAATTGCCATGTCACGTACACTTAGAGAATATTATTGCTTGACTTAGCTTGTTAGATAGTAGTTTTGACATGCTATTAGTGTACTTGCCTTATATGCCAGTTTAGACATTGTAGTTATTACATGTCACTTCATGCATACTGTTATTCATTGTTATGCCACATTCATGGATTCTCCTGCATATATTCACTATTTTACGTGCTATTGAGGTTTTGTATTCGGGTTTCCATGAGATTTTCTGGATTTGGGGGAAAACCGCAAAACTTATACAAACTTCTTCTCTCTTTTTTTTTAAATGAAAAGCGCGGTTTTCCCATGATGTATGAGTCGTCCACCATGAGTTTGCTGATGGATTTCGAGACCCGATTCGAGGAGAGGGATGAACCGTTTCGGGTACATGGTAGACCCGGTAAGGTATCCCGGGGCAAGAAGCGCGTGGTGATGACGATGTGAGCCTGGCAGGGGAGCACTACCTACCGGTGATATTACCCGACACGTCGGATATCCGGAGGATACCGTCGTGGTCTTGAGATTGATGGTAGGGGCCGGTCTGGACTGACGGCATCCTAGATAGTGAGATTGAGACATACATAGATATTTGAGATATCGAGGTATAGAGATTGCGACACAGAGATATCGAGGTACAGCAATATATCATATTTATGATACCTCGTTTTTTTAAAAGATACAGAAATCTCACTAATTTATGAAAGCAGTTTTCTTCAGTACATTCATTCTGTTTCATGCATTCATACATCATCCATATGATATATTTTTACCTGAGGCACTGACCGGGCACATGGGATTACACTCGGGTTAGATATTTACCCTAGCCATTGTTATAGGCTGCATGTTATTTATATTTGAGGATATATTATGATCGTATGACCTAGGATTACGTCATACATGCGATTCATGTTCGTAGATGTATTCTATTCACGAGTTGGCAACTCACCCCGTTGTGCCACAGTTTCTTGCAGGTTTTGCCGTACATGTTTCATTACGGCTTTGCTGGCACTGCTTCTTTTCGGGTGACTTGCTAGTAGGTGGGTTTATTTGTATCGTACCCATCATAACATTTTGTATATTATTATTCAGTTGTATCTAGAAGTTCCATCAACCAAACACGTATTTATTTCAGATAGAGACCAGTGTTGTTTATTCTTTCGACCTTAGAGTCGCGCGTTGTATTTCTATGGATTTCTTGCTGTTTTGAGTTTCCTTTTGAGTTTTGATCCTCGCCCTTGGCGTTGTATATTATATTGCTTGTGTGGTTGTGACCGTCGATTGACGAAGAGCTAGCTCCTGCTTGGGGATGCCTTTTTATTCATTTCGTATACTATTCATGTTGTATCCCGTTTGGGGGCCAGTATTTACAAAGGAGACTCTGCCGAAATTTTCAGAAAATACTTGATGTTTTTTTAAACGCATAATTCGGCTTATGCTATTAAAACTACTTGTTTTAAGTTGGTTTTCCTATATTCTATTGCTTCATTGGTTTTGATTTCTGGGTTTTGGCTTACTTAGATTACGTACGCCTCGAGACGTTTCGTAATTTAAGTGTCGGTCATGTTCCGTACCTTTCGGGTCGTGACAATCAATATCAACTTATAGCATCTAGTGCAAAAACAACACTTGCTGTGGTACTTGACATCTCATGATCAACTCAATTGCCTAAGCAAGTGATCTACTAATCATGCACATCCCTCTCCCCTTTAGTCTGTAAGACACCTTTAGAGAGGGTGACTCCATCACCTGCCGGTACACCACCATGCCAGGAGTCGTCCATTCTAAATACCTTTAGAATGCTGTCTAAGCACCCAGATTGGGAAACTACCCAAATCTAGATATAAAACCATAGATCTAGTATCCAGAATGTCCGATATAATATCCATATCCTATGCGAAGAAAACACTGTGTGACAACCACAGTATAACCGATCGTAGTATAAGAATTTTACTTCCTACTCTGTGTATGTCATCCAAATATCAGGATATCACACCCTACTACTTTCTTAACAGATCCATCCACTATTTTAATGAAGTCAAAGCCCATGACTGTCACATCAAAAATAGATGATCTATCTCCACTATATCTGCTTTAGTCTATAAATAGACGCAAGCTACTTGTCCATTATGCTTCCGCTGCTCCCACTGACTACGACAACTGTCTGGCAGAATAATATATATGAGCACTTCTAAAACTAGTTTAGAATGACACTATACTTATCCCCCTGTCGGCTCTCATAGTCTAGAACAGCAGTAATGGCAAGTCTGGGTAAACAAGAACCTCCCTGTCACCGTCCTTGAGGATACCGAAGTACCTCTCGGGTGTCTGAGGTTACCCACTATATCTGCGGAGTGGCTAATAGAATGTCAAACCTGATTGAATCTTTAGGTCCTATTAAATTTTTCGTAATCGTTTGCGGTTCCGGAATATCTTCCAGTTCTACCATACTCCCACTATTGTTTTCTGAAAAAAAATTCCTTTTTACTAAAACTGTGGCGAGTCAAGAACAATATCACTATTGATCTTCCAGATGGTAGAAAATCAACCCTCATCAAAGCTAGGGTCAACCCACAAATTTCCATTACAGAAACGTGCCTTGAGTTATCCAGAGTCTGGTTTTAAGCATAAGACGGGCAACTCCATATATCTTAACATCGTTAAGATATGATCCATTCTATATACAATATAGAAACAGAGGCACTGAATTAATTGGAACCAGATTCAAATCATGCAGCTGTCTCCAGTGCATGTCAACTAAATGGAGAGATGCTGATCAGCATTACTCAACTTAGGAGTGCATCCAATTATGAGTAACCTGAAAGAGAAGCAAGTTCTCTAAAACATTACTATCATTTGAATACCATACACAAGTATCTACATCTTCGATCACCTTGAAGAATCCCGATACTTGCTACACCTGGTTCTCTACTTTATTCTTATACCTATAATTTCTCAAAACTTAGACCTTGTATTTCTACGAAATACATGTCTAAAACTAGAGAAGTCACAAGTAAACAGAATATAGTACGAGGACCTACCCCTTTGTCCTAATGGACACTGGACAACATAAAATACTTTGTATAAGTCCCCTGAGTTTAATAACTCAAACCCTGTGCGTCGTAGGTTGAAAACTGTATTCAGGAGATTTTCTCAAATATCACCAATTACAACGAATTCCGATATAATGAGGATGATCACCTAATTCCAAATAACTTACTCCCACTCATCATCTGTAAAACCATACAGATGTGAGAATCATACCTGGTAAATACATACCCAGGAGCAATGACTGATTGGGAAATCAGTTTTCTATTAACAATACACAGTGAAACTGAAACATGAATATGTTTCGAAGGGGTATCCGGGTATTCCTAGTAATGCCTCTTACATTATCCAGATTCATGACTGTAACTGTATATTTCTTTACCATCTCTCCAAATCTCTTTATTTGTCTTTAGTCGTTACCTTCTGTACACCATCGTTAGGCTTAATGGTTTCCTTCTTTCCATACCGTTCGGCACCAGCCTATGGTTTGGAATAAGAGTATCCAATAAGAATAATAGATGTACTCTCCTAATCCTAGGAGTACTCGCAACGTGAGAGAAGGTGATGATAAAAGACAACTGAATAAACCTTATTCTATTTCTCCGGAACCAGAATCCATTCCCGAACTGGAACAAGTTCCATCGAGTTCGTATATAACCATACGATGGATTATCCAAATAACTGTGGAGCTTCGTAGTGATACGGTATGTTCTGGAGAAATACAAAGGTGAAATAGGAGTGGCGATGAAATACATGGTTTGGTCGTGAATAGCAGTCGCAATTTACTTTGCCCTCTTTCTAATCCCTTCATATGTCTTTACTCATTACCTTCTGTACACCACAGTTAGGCTAATTGGTTTTCTTCATTCCTTACCTTTCGGCACCTTCCTATGGTTTGGAAGAAGACTATCCAATAAACGTAATAGGTGTACTGTCTCCTAATCCTAGGAGCCCTCACAACCTAAGAGAAGGTAAAAGGAAAAGACAACTGAATGGTCCTATTCAATCTCTCCAAAACCAGAATCCATCCTCGAATCTGGAACAAGTTCCTTCGATTTCGTATATAACCATACGATGGATTTATCCAATAGAAGTGGATGCTCGTAGTAATACGGGGTGTTCTGGAGAAATACATAGGGTAAAAGAAGGAGTGGCAATGATGTATGCAACTCAGACAATCCAAAAGCCAGTGTTTTAAGAAAGTTCGGTTAACTTGGTTACTGAGTCATAGTCTAGGGTAGAGTCATGGTCGCTGCCAAAGAAAGAGAGAAAAGAAACACTCTGCATGACTCTAACCAAGATTAGAATGGTTATCAGTTTATCTAATCAAGAAACCTCCCTCTGTATCCTCAAATTCTCCTCCAAACCTGAAAGAAGAATTATTCGGGATCACCCAAGGAGTAAACCAACTCATCAGTGGGAATCGGGATCCAACTATCATCGCATGATAACGTGACGGAATCCACTCACGTTATCACACTCCAGATGGTATGCGCATGCCTGGCAAGTTTCAGTTTCTTTAGAAACTCCCGATGTGATTTTTACCCCATGCTCTTATGACTTTGACGAAGGCCAACATATCATAAGTCACATGTCAAGTTCTACATGTCATTGTCCAGGTTAATTTGAACCCACCCGTACATACCCTTGACGAAGGCCAAAATAGTAGTACGACTGTCCCAAACTAACGCATCTATCTATGCAACAGAAAGTAACAAATAGCTACCATACACTATGCCTTGACTAAGGCCAACATACATAGCATGAATACTAAGTGCTACCCGTCTGAAATGACGGAGGGCTACGAATGGTTTTTGGCGAAAAACCTTTAACGTAATGAACTTGATATCGTTGAAGGAACCAGATAGCTTTTACAAATATATAGTGGCGAAAACCTTTGCTAAAGAGGTCACTCCCGGTGAAGGGATCTCGGCTCTTTCCCCGTAGAATGAGGTGCAGGATATTCCAAACTGAATACCACGATGCAAAGCAAAAGGTAATCAACTATAGTGAAGTTATTACGCTGACGCAAACCTCTGTCCAAGGGGTCACTCCCGATGAGAAGATCTCGGCCCTTGCCTCGTCGAATGAGGTGCTGGATATTCACAACCGAATACCGCTATGCAAAACAAATGAAAATGTCCTTGTAATAAAAGATTTTTGAAAAATGTTCCAACAACATCTGTATAGGTCTGTTTTCTTTTGCGTTGATCTGAATCAATGCAGTCCCATCAATTAATCACACCAGAAAAGAACGAAAATAAAATGTACGTATATGCCATCCGCATTCGCCACTGGGTCCCATCATCACCCGTTAGGTTACTTAACTAACGACAGAGCGGGGACTGGACTAGCGCGGGTGTAAAACATATACAACATCTACTAGTATATATATAAATATATAATAATCACTCCAGGCGTGATAAAAGCAACAACACAGAACAATACAGATAATCTGGGATCCCCTGGTTTCATAGAGCCACAAATGAAACCCGACGTTCCCCTGTCGTGTGGATAGCCTGTGCAATGAAAACTTAGACCCCTACGAGTGCGGCAAGTTATTCGCCAAAACCAGAAGCGAGGAAGCCCCCTTCAGCATCGTGAATGGACCACACAGCACTTCATGGAATTCGGTAACTTTAGCACCCCTCCTTGGGTCAACTTGTACCCCCTACGAGTGCAGCGAATAACCCGTCAATCTTAGAGTGAGGTTCCCTCCCTCTCAAAGCCATGAGATGCGGACCTGTTGCCCTCCAGAACCCGGCTATCCGTGCACCCCACCGCGGGGTAAACCTAGTACAAAAAAGAAAATATATACAACGGGTACATCGACCTCAACCCGGTCGTGCCCCAAAAGAATAATATACAAACAGGCAGTGACGGCAGTCCACATGTCGGATGCTCGCCCCGCAATATCAAATGTACAAATATAACCAAACTGCACTACCATTGCACGCAACCTATCCACCACGACAAATCCGCAACATCACAGAACAACACAGAACATCAACGTGAATGTTACGTTCGCAAAACCCGTCTAAAAAAGCTATAGCAATTAGACAAGATTTACCGTGTAAGTCTACGGTAGCGCCCCAGCCGTCTGTTCGAGGCCAAAATGCGGAAACGAAAACTATTTCTAAACTAGAAACCGACGCTATCGCAGACTTTAATCCCGGATCGAACCATTAACCTATAACTAGCAAACTAGAGAAGGGTTGGAAAGGCTATACCGATCGATCCGTGTCCTTCGATCTTCGGCCACCATCCCAAGCTCCTTGCGGCATCTCCGATCTCGATCTCCTCGCCGGAAAGGGCACCACATCATCGAGTCTTTTTACGGGCTCCCGCTTCATCCAAAGCAACTTGGACACGAAGTTCGCTAGCCGACGTGTCCAAGGTGAAGTAGAGAATGTGTGTGACAACTTTGTCTCTTGCATCCATTGTATGGATGGAGGTTGAAGATGAAGCCATCAATAGAGGTTGTGAGCTAGAGGAAGAAGAAGAAGAAGCATATTCTTTTCTTTATTTTGAGATGATAAGAATGAGAGCAAGAAGCAATCATACAAGAGCTAACCCACCATCATATGGCTGCCCTCCCTCTCTCCTCTTATCATTTCAACCCTTAAATCAATCAATAATGTGACACATGCATAAAGAATGAGACCATGAGTCATCACTTGTGCATGTGTCACAATTAATGCTCCTAATCATGACTTCAGCTCTCAATTTCCATTTGTAAACATTAACCCAAATGATTACAACAATAAAAAGATACGGCAACATCTAAAGTAAACTTGTGAAGGATCACAAGGATACCTCTCACCTGTATATACATACCTGCATCTGCATTCCGACTTAACGCGAATACGATGAGACTAAAGTAATCCAACAAATCTAATACTAGGATCCGGCTTAAACCAAAGCCCACTAGTATGATCCGTCCGATCATGATCCGTGCACTACTACACTTATATGATCGAACCCTGCCATAATATCATACGGCCTCTACAACGTTTCGCCCGAAACTTGAGAAACTGTCTGTGGGGGACTCTAAAGACTCGTCAATACACAGGCTGTGGATTTTACCACTAGCACGTAGTGGTACTAGTTGTACGTAACGGGCTATCAGGTATTGACCAAAAGGGAGGTCGATGAGCAAACTCATCCTGACACCCTACTGAGCCTGTCAGTGACAATATCCGTACAGTCCGGTTCGTTCGTCTATGAGTATCGCATGTCGGGCCTAGGGGGTTGGTAAAAGTCAGACCCCCAAAAGCGGTACAAGTCGTGTCAGAGTGTAGCCCAGAACACCCTGAGATACTACTGGAATACCTACCAGTAAATCTCCTGCCTTGGCCAAGGACTTCGTGTAATGGCTATCCTAGACACAGCGCGATCTCACCCCCAATACCTGTAAGTGCACGGCGGCGCCCCGGCCGTCAATCCGACGCCGGAATGCGGAAGAGGTGATTAACTTTAACTTTCAAACCGGCACCACCGCGCACTATATACCCGGATCGTGCCATTAATCTAGTCCTAGCTATCTAGAGAGGGGGTAGAGAGATATACCAAGCAATCCGTGTCCTTCGGTCTTCTCGTCGTCGTCCCGATCTCCCCGCGGAATCTCCGGTCTCCACCAAGTCGCCGGAAGGGCACCACATCGCCTGCTTCTTTTACGGGCTCCAACCTCTAGACCGAGGCAACTCGGACACGAAGCTGGCGAGTCGACGTGCTCAAGATTTGCTATAGAATAGTGTAGTGCCATGTCTCATTGGGGTTTTGGAGGTTGCCATTTTGTGGAGGAAAGGAGATCTTGGAGAGAGGTGAGAAAAATGTAGCATGCCAAGAACGAGATTAACATTTCTCCTCACAACCAAAAGGGAAAAAAATGCCCTCTCCTATGTGGCCGGCCAATACAATGGTGAAGGGTGAGAATGGAGTCAAGGAAAGTCAAGGGAGTGGGGAAGCTATCATGCAAGCATGAATAAAGAGTGATGATTAAAAACAACATCATCACAAACAAAAACCAACACTCCAAATCAACCATCATGAACCCAAAGTCAATCAATGATGAGGTAAACAAGTCAATGCATGGTGGAACCATCATGACACAAGAATATGCAAAGACAACCCTCCACAATGCTAATTTGCACAAATGCAAATAAGCCCTCCTCCACCAATCTTCGGCCAATGAAAGATACAAAGAAATATGGCTGAAACGGAAAACAAACTGGCAACTCCAAAAAATGATCCTGTAATAAATTACAGGAAAACCTCGATACTGTGTATACACACCCGCATCTGTATTCCGATCGAATACAAATGCAATGAGACAAAAATCTACACTGTACTATACTAGGATCCGGCTTAAACCAAAGCCGGATAGTATTATCCATCCGATCGTGATCCGTGCAATACCGCACGTATCTGATCGAACCCTGCCATATATGCATACGGCCTCTAGTACTAACCGTCCGATCTTGATCTGTGCAATACCGCACGTATCTGATCGAACCCTGCCATATCTCCATACGGCCTCTACAGCTTTTCGCCCGAAAACTTGAGTAACTGAATGTGGGGGACTCTAAAGACTCGTCAATACTATTGCTGTGAATTTAACCACTAGCACGTCAGAGGTATTAGCCATACGTGACGTCCTACCAGCTATTGACCAAAAGGGACGTCGATGAGCGAACTCATCCTGACACCCTACTGAGCCTGTCAGTGACAATATCCGTACAGTCCGGTCCGTTCGTCTATGAGCATCGCATGGCGGGCCTTGGGGGTTGGTAAAAGTCAGACCCCCAAAAGCGGTACAAGTCGTGTCGGAGTGTAGCCCAGAACGAGATACTACTGGAATACCTACCAGTAAATCTCCTGCCTTGCCAAGGACTTCGTGTAATGGCTCTCCTAGACACAGCGCGACCTCACCCCCAATACCGGGAGAGATGAACCCCTGAAGATCCGCTCACTGCCTCCATGTGGCTCGGGACTGTACCCAACTAAAACCTGTTTGCACGTCTCCTTTGAGCGTGGTAGGGTAGTAATCAAAGTACAGTGAGAACTCACATGAGACAAATGATGATCCTCAGGTCGATGAACTAACCTGTATACATGTCACCAGGGAACTGCTATCTGACGTCAGGTATACGACCAACTAGCATGTTCCCGGCGAGTCCTGTCCGGTGTACTCATAACCCAATGAGCACTTGTATACATCTTAGGTGAACCAACTGACACCAGTGGCTTGTGAGACCGGCCACCGCCCCTCGTCGGGGTCTCGACTGTATACACTAGTCTACTCTAGAGTATCGATGCCCTGTCTCGAAACTCCCACGACTAGGGACCTTTTAAGGATGTGCTTATAGACTACCAGCTCCCACGTATATGATCGCCCTCATACTGCCGGTAGTCAAGCAAGAATCCTAGGGGCTTTATCAACGTGCAATAGTGACCTGTAAGGTCACCTAAAGCAGTACACGATGATAAAGATAAACCAGATAGCATACTATCATCTCGAGTAAGACCGTCCTACCGGGATAGGTCCGCCCTCAATCATTGCAATCACGTGCCTGTGTTCCAATAATTGACTCTGAGGGCACTATGTCCAACAATCTCCCACTTACACTCAAGGCTAATTATTGCGATGTCGCATACTCACAGCCCGTGTGATACCGAACACCCAACTCCTCTACTAGTCAGTCTCACAAAGCTCGTTTGCGAAACTATTGCGTTCGAGGAATAGCCTCAGTGAGTGGATCCGCTCTGATGTTTCTTTCTATGTCTCTCTATATCTCAAGTTCGCGGAGAAAGCCATCTCCCGAAATGAGCAATACCTGTCTCAGAATGTGTCTGGATGTCTGATGGGACCTAGCTCATAAATGAACTCCAAATCCAAACTTCTTAGACTGTATCGTCAACTGAACTTAATCAGTATCCTGCGCCATACCTCCCTCAGTATTGCCTTGGACCACCTGTCCAAAATACCGCCCCTCGTCAGAAGGAAAAACTATAACTCTGACAACCTCCTTGTCGTCCAGGTCACCTTGGAAGCCTGGAATGATAACTGTCTCCCGAATGAGGGTGTCGTTATCATATCCCTAGAACATCCACTTATGTTCTAAAACTGCTTCTGACTATTTCTCTAGGATAGGATCAATGTCAACTTATTGCATCTAGTGCAAGAACAACATCTGGTGTGGTACTTGACATCTCATGATTGACTCAATTGCCTGAGCAAGTGATCTGCCAATCATGCACATCCCTCTCCCCTTTAGTCTGTAAGACACCTTTAGAGAGGGTGACCCCATCACCTGCAGGTACACTACCGTGCCAGGAGTCGTCCATTCTAAATGCTCTTAGAATGCTGTCTAAGTACCCTTAATTGGGAAACCACCCAAATCTAGATCTAAAACCATAGATCTATTAACCAGTATGTCTGATATAATGTCCAAGTCCCATGTGGAGAAACCACTGTGTGACGACCAAAGTATAACCGATCGTAGTATAGGAATATCACTTCCTACTCTGTGTATGTCATCCAAACACTAGGACATCATACCCTACTACCTTCTCAATAGATCCATCCCCTATTCTGATGAAGTCAAACCTATGACCGTCACATCAGAAATAGATGATCTATCTCCGCTATATCTGCTTTAGTCTATAAATAGACATAAGCCACCTGTCCACCAATGCTTCCGCTGCTCCCACTGACTATGACAACCCTCTGGCAGAGTCATATAAATGTACACTTCTAAAGAATGTTTAGAACGACGCTATACTCATCCTCCTGCCGGGTCTCACAGCCTGGAACAACAGCAATGGCAAGTCTGGGTAAACAAGAATTTCCCTGTCACCGTCCTTGAGGCTACCGGAGTACCTCTCGGGTGCCTGAAGTTACCACCTTATCTGCGGAGTGGCCAATGGAATGTCAAACCAGATTGAATCTTTAGGTTCCTATCAAATCTTCAGTAATCGTTTGTGGTTCTGGAATCACTTCCAGTTCTACCATACTCCCACTACTGTTTTCTGGAAAAATCCATTTTTAATAAAACTGTGACGAGTCTAGAACAATATCACTATTGATCATCCAGATGGTAGAAAGTCAACCCTCATCATAGCCTGGGTCAACCCACAAACAGCCATTACAGAAATGTGCCTTGAGTTATCCAGAGTCTAGTTTTAAGCATAGGCCGGACAACTCCCCATACCTTAACATCGTTAAGATATGAACTGTTCTATATCCAATATAGAACCAGAGGCACTGATTTAATTGAACCAGATTCAAATCATGCAGCTGTATCCAATGCATATCAACTAAATGGAAAGAGGCCGATCAGCGTTACTCAACTTAGGAATGCTTCCAATTATGAGTAACCTGAAAGAGAAGCAAGTTCTCTTAACCATTACTATCAACTGAATACCATACTCAAGTATCTATATCTTCGATCAACTTGAAGAATCCCGATACTTGCAACACCTGGTTCTCTACTTTATCCATATACCTATAACTTCTCAAAACTTAGACCCTGCGTTTCCACGAAACACCTGTCTAAAAACTAGAGAAGTCATAAGTAAACCGAATATAGTACGAGGACTAACCCCTCTGTCCTCATGGACGCTGGACAACATACAATACTCTGTATAAGTCCCTTGAGTCTGATAACTCATTCACTGTGTGTCGTAGGTTGAAAACTGTACTTATGGTTAAGAAGAATTACACCGCTGTTTAATGCTCCTTACCTAACCATCCACTGATATAGGTAAATGTCACAGACATAATTTCAAAAAGGTATATCTCACTCTATGAAAATAGACGTACAGATATATCAATTTGAAATTGGTGTACAACAACGGATATTCAAAACCAAATATTTGCCATCCGGCAAACAACCCAGGTGACTTCCTCAAATATCACTGATTACAACGAATCCCGATATAATGAGGATGATCACCCAATTCCCAATAACTTACTCCCACTCATCATCTGTAAAACCATACAGATGTGAGAATCATACCTGGTAAATACATACCCTGGAGCAAGTGTCTAACTGGGAAATCAGTTTTCCTTTAACAGTACACAGTGAAACTAAAACATTGAAATGTTTCGATGGGGTATTCCGGTATTCCTATTAATGCCTCTTCCATTATCCAGATTCACAACTGTAACCGTGTAATTCTTTGCCATCTTTCCAAATCCCTTTCTATATCTTTAGTCATTACCTTCTGTACACCCCTTTAGACCAAATGGTTTTCTTCCTTCCCTACCGTTCGGCACCAGCCTATGGTTTGGAAGAAGACTATCCAATAAGCATAATGGGTGTACTGTCCTAATCCTAGGAACACTCGCAATGCGAGAGAAGGTGAAGATAAAAGACAACCGAATAAACCTTATTCCTATTTCTCCTGAACCAGAATCCATCCCTGAACTAGAACAAGTTCCTTTCGGGTTCGTATATAACCATACGATGGAGTATCCAATAAACTGTGGATCTTCGTAGTGATACGGAGTGTCCTGGAGAAATACAAAGGCGATTTAGGATTGGCGAAGAAACACTTGGTTTGGTCGTGAATAGCAGTCACAATTTACTTTGCCCTCTTACTAATCCCTTGATATGTCTTTACTTAATACCTTCTGTACACCATCGTTATGCTAATTAGTTTTCTTCATTCCCTACCGGTCGGCACCTGCCTATGGTTTGGAAGAAGACTATCCAATTTGCGTAATAGGTGTACTATCTCCTAAACCAAGGAACACTCGCAACCTGAGAGAAGGTAAAAGGAAAAGACAACTGAATAGTCCTATCCGTTTTCTCCAGAACCGGAAACCATCCTCGAATAAATTCCTTCGAGTTTGTATATAACCATACGATGGTTTTGTCCAATGGAAGTGGACGTTCGTAGTAATATGGGGTGTCCTGGAGAAAAGGGTAAAAGTAGGAGTGGCAATGAGGTTTGCAACTCTGACAATCCAAAAGCCAGTGTTTAAGAAGGTTCGATTAATTTTGGTCACTGAGTCATAGTCTTAGGGTCGGGTCAATGGTCACTGCCAAAGAGAGAGAGAAAAGAAACACTCAGCGTGCACTCTATCCTAGATCAGAATGGTTACCAATTTATCTAATCTGGAAACCTCCCACTGTACCGTCATATTCTCCTCCAAACCTAAAAGAAGAATTAGTCGGGATCCCCCGAGGAGTAAACCAACTCATCAGTGGGAATCGGGATCCAACTATAATTGCATGATAAAGTGACGGAATCCGCTCACGCTATCACACTCCAGAAGGTATGCGCATATCTGGCAAGTTTCAGTTTCTTTAGAAACTCCCGATGTGATTTCTGCCCCATGCTCTTATGACCTTGACGAAGGTCAACAAATCATAAGTCACATGTCAAGTTCTACCCGTCCTTGTCCAGGTTAATTTGAACCCACCCGTACAAGCCCTTGACGAAGGTCAACAAGGATATACGACTGTCCCAAACCAACGCATCTATCTATGCTGCATATGAATACCCAATATCTACCAATCACTGTGCCTTGACTTTGGCCAACATACACAGCTTGAATACTATTGACTACCCATATGAAACGACGGAGGGCTACGAATGGTTTCTGGCGAAAACCTTTAACGTAATGAACTTGATATCGTTGAAGGAACCGGATAGCTTTATAAAAATATAGTGACGAAAACCTTTGCTAAAGAGGTCACTCCCGGTGAAGGGATCTCGGCTCTTTCCCCATAGAATGAGGTGCAGGATATTCCAACTGAATACCACGATGCAAAGCAAAAGTAAACGACTATAATGAAGTTATTGCCCTGACGCAAACTTTTTGTCCAAGGGGTCACTCCCGGTGAAGGGATCTCGGCCCTTGCCTCGTCGACTGAGGAGCAGGAATTCCAACTGAATACCACTATGCAAAACAAAAGTGAACGTCCTTGCAATAACAGCTTTTTGAAAAGTGTTCCAACAACATCAGAATAGGTTTGTTTTTAACTTGCATTGATCCGAATCAACGCAGTCCCATCAATTGATCACACCACAAAGAACGAAATATAATGATGTACGTATATGCCATCCGCATTCGCCACTGGGTCCCGTCATTACCCGTTAGGTTAGCTAACTAACGACAGAGCGGGGACTGGACTAGCGCGGATGCAAAACATATACAACATCTAATAATATATATATCAATATATAATATTTCTCTCAAGGCGTGATAAAATGCAACATCACAGAAATGTACAGCATCATAGAACAATACAGATATCTGGGATCCCCGGGTTTCACAGAGCCACTACTGAAACCCGACGTTCCCCTGGTCGTGTGGATAGCCTGTGAAATGAAATCCTAGACCCCTAAGGGCGCGGCAAGTTACCCGCCAAAACCTGAAGCGAGGCAGCCCCCTTCAGCAACGTGAATGGACCACCCGGCACTTCACGGAATCCGGTAACTTGGGCACCCCTCCTGGGTCAACCTGTACCCCTTACGAGTGCGGCGAATAGCCCGCCAATTCTAGAGTGAAGCCCCCTCCGTCTCAATGCCATGAGATGCGGGCTTGTTGCCCTCTAGAAACTGGCTATCCGTGCACCCCTCCTTGGGGTAATCCTAGTACAAAAAGTAAAATATACATACAACGGGTACATCGACCGCAACCTGGTCGTGCCCCAAAAGAATAATATACAAACAGGCAGTGACGACAGTCCACATGTCGGACGCTCGCCCCGCAATATCAAATGTACATAATACAACCAAATCTGTACTACCATTGCATCCAGGCTATCCCCCACGACCAATCCGCAACATCACAGCATAACACAGAACATCAACGTGAAAGTCGCGTTCGCAAATCCGTCTAACCGAGCTATAGCAGTTAGACAGGATTTACCGATCAAGTGACATTCACGGTCGCAGATATAATGTAAATACTGTGAACAAATGTGTTTAAAATATCCGATCGATTAAATTTTACCAAGTGGCCCCCCAAGCAATACTGTAGCACTTACAGAAATTCTGGGCCCAAACAAAGTATACCAAAACCCCTATTTTCAGCCCAAAAGCCCACTGCAAAATATTGGTGAAGTGAAGCTAAATTACTGCGGCGGAACCGCGGCTAAAGAGGGGTTACGGCCGCGGTTCCGCGGTCGTATGGAGAGATCATGTCACAAAAATTTTACAGTGTTCTTAGGATTCTCTGCACATCATTCTGCAACACCCTGAAAAATTTTTGGAGACAAAAAAAAATTTCGATAGAAACTGATTGTACATGAAAACGCGGTTTTGGGATTTTTGTTCGATCGGAAATGTAAAACACATTATCCAAAGCTAGGCTAGGTTAATGGCGAGGCTCTGATACTACTGTAAATGCACGGCGGCGCCCCGGCCGTCAATCCGACGCTGGAATGCGGAAGCGGTGATTAACATTAACTTTTCAAACCGGCACCACTGCGCACTATATACCCGGATCGTGCCATTAATCTAGTCCTAGCTATCTAGAGAGGGGGTAGAGAGATATACCGAGCGATCCGTGTCCTTCGGTCTTCTCGTTGTCGTCCCTATCTCCCCGCGGAATCTCCGGTCTCCACCAAGTCGCCGGAAGGGCACCACATCGCCTGCTTCTTTTACAGGCTCCCGCCTCTGGACCGAGGCAACTCGGATACGAAGCCGGCGAGTCGACATGCTCAAGATTTACTGTAGAATAGTGTAGTGCCATGTCTCATTGGGGTTTTGGAGGTTGCCATTTTGTGGAGGAAAGGAGATCTTGGAGAGAGGTGAGAAAAATGTAGCATGCCAAGAATGAGATTAACATTTCTCCTCACAACCAAAAGGGATAAAAATACCCTCTCCTATGTGGCCGGCCAATACAATGGTGAAGGGTGAGAATGGAGTCAAGGAAAGTCAAGGGAGTGGGGAAGCTATCATGCAAGCATGAATAAAGAGTGATGATTAAAAACAATATCATCATAAACAAAAACCAACACTCCAAATCAACCATCATGAACCCAAAGTCAATCAATGATGAGGTAAACAAGTCAATGCATGGTGGAACCATCATGACACAAGAATATGCAAAGACAACCCTCCACAATGCTAATTTGCAAAAATGCAAATAAGCCCTCCTCCACCAATCTTCGGCCAATGAAAGATACAAAGAAATATGGCTGAAACGGAAAACAAACTGGCAACTCCAAAAAATGATCCCGTAATAAATTACAGGAAAATCCCGATACTGTGTATACACACCCGCATCTGTATTCCGACCGAATACAAATGCAATGAGACAAAAATCTACACTGTACTATACTAGGATCCGGCTTAAACCAAAGCCGGCTAGTATTATCCGTCCGATCCTGATCCGTGCAATACCGCACATATCTGATCGAACCCTGCCATATATGCATACGGCCTCTAGTACTAACCGTCCAATCCTGATCCGTGCAATACCGCACGTATCTGATCGAACCCTGCCATATCTCCATACGGCCTCTACAGCTTTTCGCCCGAAAACTTGAGTAACTGAATGTGGGGGACTCTAAAGACTCGTCAATACTATGGCTGTGGATTTAACCACTAGCACGTCAGAGGTATAAGCCAATACGTGACGGGCCACCAGCTATTGACCAAAAGGGACGTCGATGAGCGAACTCATCCTGACGCCCTACTGAGCCTGTCAGTGACAATATCCGTACAGTCCGGTCCGTTCGTTTATGAGCATCGCATGGCGGGCCTAGGGGGTTGGTAAAAGTCAGACCCCCAAAAGCGGTACAAGTCGTGTCGGAGTGTAGCCCAGAACACCCTGAGATACTACTGGAATACCTACCAGTAAATCTCCTGCCTTGGCCAAGGACTTCGTGTAATGGCTCTCCTAGACACAGCGCGACCTCACCCCAATACCGGGAGAGACGAACCCCTGAAGATCCGCTCACTGCCTCCATGTGGCTCGGGACTGTACCCAACTAAAACCTGTTTGCACGTCTCCTTTGAGCGTGGTAGGGTAGTAATCAAAGTACAGTGGGAACTCACACGAGACAAATGACGATCCTCAGGTCGATGAACTAACCTGTACACATGTCACCAGGGAACTGCTATCTGACGTCAGGTATAAGACCAACTAGCATGTTCCCAGCGAGTCCTGTCCGGTTTACTCATAACCAAATGAGCACCTGTATACATCTTAGGTGAACCAACTGACACCAGTGGCTTGTGAGACCGGCCACCACCCCTCGTCGGGGTCTCGACTGTATACACTAGTCTACTCTGGAGTATCGATGCCCTGTCTCGAAACTCCCACGACTAGGGACCTTTTAAGGATGTGCTTATAGACTACCAGCTCCCACGTATATGATCGCCCTCATACTGCCGGTAGTCAAGCAAGAATCCTAGGGGCTTTATCAACGTGCAATTGTGACCTGTAAGGTCACCTAAAGCAGTACACGATGATAAAGATAAACCAGATAGCATACTATCATCTCGAGTAAGACTATCCTACCGGGATAGGTCCTCCCTAAATCATTGCAATCACGTGCCTGTGATCCAATAATTGACTCTGAGGGCACTATCTCCAACAATACCGGGAGAGACGAAACCCCTGCCGATCCGCTCACTGCCTCCATATGGCTCGGGACTGTACCCAACTAAAACCTGTTTGCACGACTCCTTTGAGCCGTGGTTGGGTAGTAATCAAAGCACAGTTGGAACTCACACGAGAAAAATGATGATCTCAGGTTGATGAACTAACCTGTACACATGTCACCAGGGAACTGCTATCTGACGTCTGGTATAATACCAACTAACATGTTCCTGGCGAGTCCTGTCCGGGGTACTCATAACCCAATGAGCACCTGTATACATCTTAGGTGAACCAACTGAAACCAATGGCTTGTGAGACTGGCAACCACCCCTCATCGGGGTCTCGACTGTATACCCTAATCTACTCCGGAGTATCTATGCCCAGTATCGAAACTCCTACGACAAGGGACCACTTTAAGGATGTGCTTATAGACTACCCAACTGTCACATATATGATCGCCATCATACTGTTGGTAGTCAACCAAGAATCCTAAGGGCTCTATCAATGTGTAATAGTGATCTGTAAGGTCACCTAAAGCTGTACACGATGATAAAGATAAACCAGATAGCATACTATCATCTTGAGCAAGACTGTCCTACCGGCATAGGTCCTCCCTTAATCATTGCAATCACGTGCCTGCGATCCAATAATTGACTTTGAGGGCACTATATCCAACAATCTCCCACTTGCACTGAAGGCTAATTATTGCGATGTCGCATACTCACAGCCCGTGTGATACCGAACACCCAACTCCTCTACTGATCAGTCTCACAAAGCTCATTTGTGAAACTATTGCGTTCGAGGAATAGCCTCAGTGAGTGGATCCGCCCTGATGTTTCCTTCTATGTCTGTCTTTATCTCAAGTTCGCGGAGAAAGCCATCTCCCGAAATAAGCAATACCTGTCTTAGAATATGTCTGGATATCTGATGGGACCTATCTCATAAATGAACTCCAAATCCAAACTTCTTAGACTGTATCGTCAACTGAACTTAATCAGTATCCTGCGCCATGCCTCCCTCAGTATCCGCTTGGACCATCTGTCCAAACTACCGCCCCTCGTCAGAGGGAAAACTATAACTCTGACAGCCACTCTGTCATCCAGGTCACCTTAGAAGCCTGGAATGATAACTGTCTCCCAAAAGAGGCTGTTGTTATCATATCGCTAGAACATACACTTATATTCTAAAACTGCTTCCGATCTTTTCTCCCGGATTGGATCAATATCAACTTATTGCATCTCGTGCAAAAACAACATCTGGTGTGGTACTTGACATCTCATGATCAACTCAATTGCCTAAGCAAGTGATCTGCCAATCATGCATATCGCTCACCCATTTAGTCTGTAAGACACCTTTAGAGAGGGTGACTCCATCACCTGCAGGTACACCACCATGCCAGGAGTCGTCCATTCTAAAACACCTTTAGAATGCTGTCTAAGTACCCAGATTGGGAAACTACTCGAATCTAGATCTAAAGCCATAAATCTAGTAACCAGAATTTCTGATATAATATATATATCCTATGTGGAGAAACCACTGTGTGACAACCAAAGTATAACCGATCGTAGTATAGGAATTTCACTTCCTACTATGTGTATGTCATCCAAATACCAGGAAATCACACCCTACTACCTTCTTAACAGATCCATCTCCTATTCTGATGAAGTCAAACCTATGACTGTCACATCAGAAATAGATGATCTATCTCCGCTATATTTTCTTTAGTCTATAAATAGACATAAGCCACTTGTCCACTACGCTTCCGCTGCTCCCACTGACTACGACAACCCTCTGGCAGATTCATATACACGTGCACTTCTAAAACCAGTTCAGAACGACGCTATACTCATCCTCCTGCCGTGTCTCTTAGCGTGGAACAACAATAGTGTCAAGTCTGGGTAAACAAGAACCTCCCTATCACCGTCTTTGAACATACTGAAGTACCTCTCGAGTGCCTGAGGTTACCCACCATATCTGCAGAGTGGCCAATAGAATGCCAAACCAGATTGAATCTTTGGGTTCTTATTAAATTTTCAGTAATCGTTTGCGGTTCTCGAATCACTTACAGTTCTACCATACTCCCACTACTGTTTTCTGAAAAAATCCATTTTACTAAAACTGTGGCGAGTCAAGAACAATATCACTATTGATCTTCCAGATGGTAGAAAGTCAACCCTCGTCATAGCCCGGGTCAACCCACAAACTGCTATTACAAAAATGTGCCTTGAGTTATCCAGAGTCTGGTTTTAAGCATAAGCCGGAAACCCCCCCCGTACCTTAACAATGTTAAGATATGAACCGTTCTATATCCAATATAGAAACAGAAGCACTGATTTAATTGGAACCAGATTCAAATCATGCAGCTGTTGTAAGTGCACGGCGGCGCCCCGGCCGTCAATCCGACGGCCAAATGCGGAAGCGGTGATAAACTTTAATTTTGCGAACTTAGCAAACCGGCACCACCGCACACTAAACACCCGGATCGAACCATTAACTAGATCTAGCAAACTGCAAGATGGGGAAGAGATATACCGAGTGATCCGAGTCCTCCGGTCTTCTCGTCGTCGTCCCGATCTCCTGCGGAAACTCCGGTCGTCGCCTCCTCGCCGGAAGGGCACCACATCGCCTGCATCTTTTACGGGCTCCCACCTCAATACCGAGGCAACTCGGGCATGAAGCTGGCAAGTCGACATGCCCAAGATTTGCTGTAGAATGTAGTGGGGTTGTGTCTCATTTGGGGTTTTGTTGCCATGGAGGATGGAGGAAGAGGTAAGGAAAATTGGTGCTTTCAATTTTCTAGCAAGAAGAAGATGAGATGATGAATTCCTCACATAACCAAAATGAACTCTCTCATTTTCTTCTCTCAAGTGTGGCCTCTCTTCTTGTGAGAATGGTGGAGGAATGAATATGAATCCATAACAAGAAGGGAGGTGAGTGTAGGAAAAGAGAAAGGGTGACCATATCCAAAACCATCATCACAATATCAAATCAAGTCCTAATCCATTCTAATCACCAAAAAGCAAAGGAAAAGACTAAGAAAGCATCTCATGATTATGAACCATCATGAATCCCCACAAAAGCAAGAAAACCCCTCCACAAATACCAATTTGCACAATTGCAAATTAGTCCCTCCATCGGAAAAGTCCGGTCGGGAAAGAACAAAGGAAAACCGGCCGGAACGGAATGCAAACTGGCAACTCCAGAAAACTGGTCCCGTAATAAATTACAGGAAAACCCCGATACTGTCCATACACACCCGCATCTGTATTCCGACCGGATACAAATGCAATGAGACAAAAAACTACACTGTACTATACTAGGATCCGGCTTAAACCAAAGCCGGCTAGTAATATCCGTCCGATCCTGATCCGTGCAATACCGCACGTATCTGATCAAACCCTGCCATATAACCATACAGTCTCTAGTACTAACCGTCCGATCCTGATCCGTGCAATACCGCACGTATCTGATCGGACCCTGCCATATCTCCATACGGCCTCTACAGCGTTTCGCCCGAAACTTGAGTAACTGAAAGTGTGGTGGACTCTAAAGACTCGTCAATACTATGGCTGTGGATTTAACCACTACCACGTCAGAGGTATAAGCCAATACGTGACGGGCCACCAGCTATTGACCAAAAGGGACGTCGATGAGCGAACTCATCCTGACGCCCTACTGAGCCTGTCAGTGACAATATCTGTACAGTCCGGTCCGTTCGTCTATGAGCATCGCATGGCGGGCCTAGGGGGTTGGTAAAAGTCAGACCCCCAAAAGAGGTACAAGTCGTGTCGGAGTGTAGCCCAGAACACCCTGAGATACTACTGGAATACCTACCAGTAAATCTCCTGCCTTGGCCAATGACTTCGTGTAATGGCTCTCCTAGACACAGCTCGAACTCACCCCCAATACCGGGAGAGATGAACCCCTGAAGATCCGCTCACTGCCACCATGTGGCTCGGGACTGTACCCAACTAAAACCTGTTTGCACGACTCCTTTTAGCCGTAGTGGGGTAGTAATCAAAGCACAGTGGGAAATCACACGAGACAAATGACGATCTCAGGTCGATGAACTAACCTGTACACATGTCACCAGGGAACTGCTATCTGACGTCAGGTATAAGACCAACTAGCATGTTCCCGGCGAGTCCTGTCCGGTGTACTTATAACCCAATGAGCACCTGTATACATCTTAGGTGAACCAACTGACACCAGTGGCTTGTGAGACCGGCCACCGCCCCTCGTCGGGGTCTCGACTGTATACACTAGTCTACTCTGGAGAATCGATGCCCTGTCTCGAAACTCCCACGACTAGGGACCTTTTAAGGATGTGCTTATAGACTACCAGCTCCCACGTATATGATCGCCCTCATACTGCTGGCAGTCAAGCAAGAATCCTAGGGGCTCTATCAACGTGCAATAGCGACCTGTCAGGTCACCTAAAGCAGTACACGATGATAAAGATAAACTAGATAGCATACTATCATCTCGAGTAAGACTGTCCTACCGGGATAGGTCCTCCCTCAATCATTGCAATCACGTGCCTATGATCCAATAATTGACTCTGAGGGTACTATCTCCAACAGCTGTCTCCAGTACATGTCAACTAAATGGAGAAATGCCGATCAGCATTACTCAACTTAGGAATACATCCAGATATGAGTAACCTGAAAGAGAAGCAAGTTCTCATAATCATTACTATCAACTGAATACCATACACAAGTATCCACATTTTCGATTACCTTGAAGAATCCCGATACTTACAATACCTGGTTCTCTACTTTATTCATATACCTATAACTTCTCAAAACATGGACCTTGTGTTTCTACGAAACACTTGTCTAAAAACTAGAGAAGTCATAAGTAAACCGAATATAGTACGAGGACCAACCCCTCTGTCCTAATGGACACTGGACAAAATACAATACTCTGTATAAGTCCTTTGAGTCTAATAACTCATTTCCTGTGTGTCGTAGGTTGAAAACTGTACTTATGGTTAAGAAGAATTACACCGCTGTTTAATGCTCCTTACCTAACCATCAACTGATATAGATAAATGTCATCGACATAATTTCAAAAAGTTATATCTCACTTTATTAAAATAAACGTACAGATATATCAATTTGAAATTTGTGCATAACAACGGATATTCAAAACCAAATATTTGCCGTCCGGCAAACAACCCAGGTGATTTCCTCAAATATCACACAACGAATCGCGATACAATGAGGATGATCACCTAATTTCCAATAACTTACTCCCACTCATCATCTGCAAAACCATACAGATGTGAGAATCATACCTGGTAAATACATACCCTGGAGCAAGTGTCTAATTGGGAAATCAGTTTTCTATTAACAATGCACAGTGAAACTGAAACATGAAAATGTTTCGAAGGGGTATCCGGGTATTCCTAGTAATGCCTCTTCCATTATCAGATTCACAACTGTAACCGTATATTTCTTTTCCATCTCTCAAAATCCCTTTATATGTCTTTAGTCATTACCTTCTGTACGCCCTCTTAGGCTAAATAGTTTTCTTTCTTCCCTACCGTTCGGCACCAGCCTATGGTTTGGAAGAAGACTATCCAATAAGCATAATGGGTGTACTATCCTAATCCTAGGAGTACTCATAACCTGAGAGAAGGTGAAGATAAAAGACAACTGAATAAATCTTATTTCTATTTCTCCTGAACCAGAATCCATCCCCGAACTGGAACAAGTTCCTTCGAGTTCGTATATAACCAAACGATGGAGTATCCAAATAACTGTAGATCTTCGTAGTGATACGGAGTGTTCTGGAGAAATACAAAGGTGAAGTAGGAGTTGCAATGAAATACTTGGTTTGGTCGTGAATAGCAGTCGCAATTTACTTTGCCCTCTTTCTAATCCCTTTATTTGTCCTTACTTAATACCTTCTGTACACCACACTTAGGCTAATCGGCTTTCTTCATTCCCTACCGTTGGGCACCTGCCTATGGTTTGGAAGAAGACTATCCAATTAGCGTAATAGTTGTACCGTCCAAATACAAGGAACACTCGCAACCTGAGAGAAGGTAAAAGGAAAAGACAACAGAATAGTCCTATTCGTTTTCTCCAGAACTGGAAACCATCCTCGAATAAGTTCCTTCGAGTTCGTATATAACCATACGATGGTTTTATCCAATGGAAATGGATGTTCGTAGTGATACGAGGTGTTCTGGAGAAAAGGGTAAAAGAAGGAGTGGCAATGAGGTATGCAACTCTGACAATCCAAAAGCCAGTGTTATAAGCAGGTTCGGTCAACTCGGTCACTGAGTCATAGTCTAGGGTCGGGCCATGGTGACTGCCAAAGAGAGAGAGAAAAGAAATATTCTGCATGCACTCTAACCTAGATCAGAATGGTTATCAATTTATCTAATCAGGAAACCTCCCACTGTAACCTCAAATTCTCCTCCAAACCTGAAAGAAGAATTAGTCGGGATCACCTGAGGAGTAAACTAACTCATCAGTGGGAATCAGGATCCAACTATCATCACATAATAACGTGATGGAATCCACTCACGTTATCACACTTCAGAAGGTATGCGCATATCTGGCAAGTTCCAGTTTCTTTAGAAACTCCCGATGTGATTTTCACCCCATGCTCTTATGACCTTGACTTTGGCCAACAAATCATAAGTCACATGTCAAGTTCTACCCGTCATTTTCCAGGTTAATTTGAACCCACCCGTACCTACCCTTGACTTTGGCCAACAAGGCAGTACGACTGTCCCAAACCAGCGCATCTATCTATGCAACAGAAAAGTAAAAAATAGCTACCATACACTATGCCTTGACTTTGGCCAACAAACATAGCATGAATACTAAGTGTTACCCGTCTGAAATGACGGAAGGCTACGAATGGTTTTTGGAGAAAAACCTTTAATGTAATGAACTTGATATTGTTGAAGGAACCGGATAGCTTTTTATAAAAATATAGTGGCGAAAACTTTTGCTAAAGAGGTCACTCCCGATGAAGGGATCTCGGCTCTTTCCCCGTAGAATGAGGTGCAGGATATTCCAACTGAATACCACGATGCAAAGCAAAAAGTAATCGACTATACTGAAGTTATTACCCTGACGCAAACTTCTATCCAAGGAGTCACTCCCGGTGAAGGGATCTCGGCCCTTGCCTCGTCGACTGATGTGCTGGATATTCATAACCGAATTCCACTGTGCAAAACAAAAGAGAACGTACTTGCAATAACAGCTTTTTGAAAAATGTTCCAACAACATCAGAATAGGTTTGTTTAGCTTGCATTGATCCGAATCAATGCAATCCCATCAATTGATCACACCAATAAAGAATGAAAATACGATGTACGTATATGCCATCCGCATTCGCCACTGGGTCCCGTCATCAACCATTAGGTTTCTTAACTAACGACAGAGCGGGGACTGGACTAGCACGGATGTAAAACATATACAACATCTACCAGTATATATATCAATATATAATAATCGCTCAAGGCATGATAAAATGCAACATCACAGAAATGTAATAAGCATCACAGAACAATACAGATAATCTGGGATCCCCGGGTTTCATAGAGCCACTACTGAAACCCGACGTTCCCCTGGTCGTGTGGATAGCCTGTGCAATGAAAACCTAGACCCCTACGGGTGCGGCAAGTTACCCGCCAAAACCTGAAGCGAGGCAGCCCCCTTCAGCAAAGTGAATGGACCACCCAGCACTTCACGGAATCCGGTAACTTGAGCACCCCTCCTTGGGTCAACCTATACCCCCTACGAGTGCGGTGAATAGCCCGCCAATTCTAGAGTGAAGCCCCCTCCGTCTCAAAGCCATGAGATGCGGTCCCGTTTCCCTTTAGAATCCGGCTATCCGTGCACCCCACCGTGGGGTAATCCTAGTACAGAAAATAAAATATATATACAACGGGTACATCGACCTCAGCCCGATCGTGCCCCAAAAGAATAATATACAAACAGGCAGTGATGGAAGTCCACATGTCGGACGCTCGCCCCGCAATATCAAATGTACATAATAATACCAAAACTGTACTAACATTGCAACCAGGGTATCCACCATGACAAATCTGCAACATCACAGCACAACACAGAACATCAACGTGAATGTCACGTTCGCAAATCCGTCTAAAAGAGCTATAGCAATTAGACAAGATTTACCGATCAAATGACATTCTCGGTCACAGATATAAAGTAAGCACTGTGAACTAACATATTTAAAATTTTCGATCGACAAAATTTCCCGAAGTGGGCCCCAAGTACAACTGCAACACTCAAAATAATCTGGGCCAAAAATAAACATTCCAGAAACGCCAATTCCAAGAAAACAACCACTGTAGAAATTTTGGTGCAGAGAAGCCTTTAAATGGCAGCGGAACCGCGACCAAAACAAAGGTATGGCCACGGTTCCGCGGCTCTACTGTAGCATCATGCTACCAAATTTTCTCAGGTGTCTTATAAAAGCATGCCTGAATTTCTGCAATACTCAAAATAATTTTTCGACCACAAAAAAAATTCGACAGAAACTTCGATTTTGAAATTGCGGTTTCGGAAATTTTGTTCTATCGATATTTTAAATACGTTAGAACAAGCTAGTAAAGGTTAATGGCGTGGCTCCGATACAATGTAAGTCTACGGTAGCGCCCCGGCCGTCTGTCCGAGGCCAAAATGCGGAAATGAAAACTATTTCTAAACTAGAAACCAGCGCTATCACAGACTTTAATCCCGGATCGAACCATTAACCTATAACTAGCAAACTAGAGAAGGGTTGGAAAGGCTATACCGATCGATCCGTGTCCTTCGGTCTTCGGCCACCATCCCAAGCTCCTCGCGGCATCTCCGATCTCGATCTCGATCTCCTCGCCGGAAAGGGAACCACATCATCGAGTCTTTTTACGGGCTCCCGCTTCATCCGAAGCAACTCGGACACGAAGTTCGCTAGCCGACGTGTCCAAGGTGAAGTAGAGAATGTGTGTGACAACTTTGTCTCTTACATCCATTGTATGGATGGAGGTTGAAGATGAAGCTATCAATGAAGGTTGTGAGCTAGAGGAAGAAGAAGAAGAAACATATCCTTTTCTTTGTGTTGAGATGATAAGAATGAGAGCAAGAAGCAATAGTACAAGAGCTAACCCGCCATCATATGGCTTCCCTCCCTCTCTCCTCTTATCATTTTAACCCTTAAATCAATCAGTAATGTGACACATGCACAAACAAAGAGACCACGAGTCATCACTTGTGCATGTGTCACAATTAATGCTCCTAATCATGACTTAAGCTCACAATTTCCATTTGTAAACATTAACCTAAATGTTTACAACAATAAAAAGATACGGCAACATCTAAAGTAAACTCATGACGGATCACAAGGATACCCCTCACCTGTATATACATACCTGCATCCGCATTCCGACTGAATGCGAATACGATGAGACTAAAGTAATCCAACAAATCTAATACTAGGATTCGGCTTAAACCAAAGCCCACTAGTATGATCCGTCCGATCATGATCCGTGCACTACTACACGTATATGATCGAACCCTGCCATAATATCATACGGCCTCTACAACGTTTCGCCCAAAACTTGAGAAACTGTTTGTGGGGGACTTTAAAGACTCGTCAATACACTGGCTGTGGATTTAACCACTAGCACGCCAGTGGTACTAGCTGTACGTAACGGGCTACCAGGTATTGACCAAAAGGGAGGTCGATGAGCAAACTCATCCTGACACCCTACTGAGCCTGTCAATGACAATATCCGTACAGTCCGGTCCTCTCGTCTATGAGTATGCATGTCGGGCCTAGGGGGTTGGTAAAAGGCAGACCCCCAAAAGCGGTACAAGTCGTGTCGGAATGTAGCCCAGAACACCCTGAGATACTACTGGAATACCTACCAGTAAATCTCCTGCCTTGGCCAAGGACTTCGTGTAATGGCTCTCCTAGACAAAGCACGATCTCACCCCCAATACCGGGAGAGACGAAACCCCTGCCGATCCGCTCTCTGCTTCCATGTGGCTCGGGACTGTACCCAACTAAAACCTGTTTGCATGACTCCTTTGACCCGTGGTAGGGTAGTAATCAAAGCACAGTGGTAACTCACACGAGACAAATGATGATCTCAGGTCGATGAACTAACCTGTACACATGTCACCAGGGAACTGCTATCTGACGTCAGGTATAATACCAACTAGCATGTTCCCGGCGAGTCCTGTCCGGTATACTCATAACCCAATGAGCACCTGTATACATCTTAGGTGAACCTACTGACACCAATGGTTTGTGAGACTGGCCACCGCCCCTCGTCGGGGTCTCGACTGTATACACTAGTCTACTCCGGAGTATCGATGCCCAGTCTCGAAACTCTCATGACTAGGGACCACTTTAAGGATGTGCTTATAGACTACCAAACTCTCAAGTATATGATCGCCATCATACTGCTGGTAGTCAAGAAAGAATCCTAAGGGCTCTATCAATGTCTAATAGTGATCTGTAAGGTCACCTAAAGCTGTAAACGATGATAAAGATAAACCAGATAGCATACTATCATCTTGAGTAAGACTGTCCTACCAGCATAGGTCCTCCTCAATCATTGCAATCGCGTGCCTGCGATCCAATAATTGAATTTAAGGGCACTATATCCAACATACCGATCGAATGACATTCACGGTCATAGATTGAAATGTAAAGCATTGCAAAACTTTAAACAATGTTAAAGAATCCCGACTCCGAAATAACCCCGATATAGCCCAAACACACTGATAAAACTATTTCCAAATTAGGCCAAATAAACAACACCACAGGATCAACTTCCCAGAGACCAGAGCACACCCCAAACACAAACACCAGAGGCCAATATTGGGCCAGCCTCGCCAAAAAATGGAGACAGGTAGCCGGCCAAATTCCGGTGGCAAGGGTCTGTGTTTGGGGTGTGTTCATGTGGTTTCCCCAGTAGGCTTCTACACATGTTTAAAAAAATTTCTGGGACATTTAAAAAACAACAGAGAACAGAATTTCCAGTGGCATCATTTAGGTTCGTTCCGGTTTCGATACTTTAACATTGTCTAAACCAACTAGTTAACGGTTAATAGTTTGGCTCTGATACCAGTGTAAGTCTACGCCAGCGCCCCAGCCATCTTTCCGAAGCAAAATGTGGAACAAAAACTATTTAGAAACTGGCGCTAACGCAAAGTTAAAACCCGGATAGTTCTATTAACCGTAAACTAGTATTCTGTTAAATGGGTTTTAGAGATTATACCGATCGATCCGTGTCCTTCGATCTTTAACCTCTGCCCCTAGCTTGTTGCGGATGCGCCGACAATGTTCGCTTTCCGATCTCGATCGATCTACGATCTCCTCCTCGCCGAAAGTTTCGCCACGTCAACGAATCTTTATACGGGCTCCCGCCTCTGAACCGAGGCAACTCGGACACGATGTTTTCCAGCCGACGTATCCTAGGTTGCTGTAGAATAAGTGTAGAATATTTTGTCTCGAGTCACCCAACGAATCGGGTGATCGGTTAATTGAAGTTGCCCAAAGAGAAGTGAAGGAAAAATGAACTTTGAAAATGAGGTTATGATTTTTGTGCAAAGAAACTTTGCGCTCAATTTCATACCAAATCAGCCCCTATAAAATGTGGCCGTCCACAAGCTTTTAAGTTCACTGTGGAATGAATTGGGGGGGGGGGTGATCACAAGCAAGAGGGAGTGGTGAAGGTAAGGAAAAATATCGCAACTAATATCTTAGCCAATCCAAGAAACATAAATGCATCAATAATGCACACAAGAAACCAAGAATGACTCTTGCAAGCCTAGAATGTGCAAGATGTTTGCTGGAAAGTGCTGGAGCCCCCCCACCACCACCACAAAAAACACCCTCCTATATAAATCCCCACTTTGCAAATAAACCCCCTCACCCAACACAATTTCAGCCAAGGAGAGAGAGCAATTCAGATTTGGCTAAAAATGGAAAGCAAACTGGCAACTTCAAAAAGCGATCCCGTGACAAAATTACAGGATAACCCCGCAATTGTATATACATACCTGCATTTGACAAAAATCTACACAGTATAATACTAGGATCCGGCTTAAACCAAAGCCCGCTAGTATTATCCGTCCGAACCATGACACGTGCACAAGTGCATACGTATGTTCCAACCCTGCCATAAAACCATACGGCCTCTAAAACGTTTCGCCCGAACTGGGAAACTTTTTGTGGGGGACTCTAAAGACCCGTCAATACTCTGGTAGTTGGTTTAACCACAAGCCGTCAGTGGTACTAGCTGTACGTAACGGCTGCCCCTGTACTGAGTGAAAGGGAGTCAGATGAGCGAACTCATCCTGGAACCCTACTGAGCCTATGTGTGACAATATCCGTAGAGTCCAGTTCGTTCGTCTATGAGTATCGCATATCGGGCCTAAGGAGCTGGCAAACGTCAGACCCCCAAAAGCGGTATAAGTCGTGTCGGATTGTAGCCCAAAACACCCTGAGATACTACTGGAATACCTACCAGTAAATCTCTCTTGTCATGGCCATGGACTTTGTGTAATGGGTCTCCTAAACACAACGCGATCTCACCCTCAACGTTGGGAGAGACGAATCCCCTGCCGATCCGCTCACTGCATCCATGTGGCTCGGGACTGTACCCAACTAAAACCTGTTTGCACGACTCCTTTGAGCCATGGTAGGGTAATAATCAAAGCACAGTGGGAACTCACACGAGATAAATGACGATCTCAGGTCGATAGACTAACCCGTACACATGTCACCTAGGAATTGCTATCTGACGACAGGTTTTAATAACCGGCTAGCATGTTCCCGACGAGTCCTGTCCGGTGTACTCATAACCCAATGAGCACCTGTATACATCTTAGGTGAACCAACTAACACCAATGTCTTATAAGACCGGCCACCGCCACTCGTCGGGGTCTCGACTGTATACACTAGTCTACTCCGGAGTATCGATGCCCTATCTCAAAATTCCCGCGACTAGGGACCACTTTTAAGGATGTGCTTATAGACTACCCAACTCTCACGTATATGATCGTCATCATACTGTTGGTAGTCAAGCAAGAATCCTATGGGCTCTTATCAAATTGCAATAGTGATATATCATGTCGCCTAAAGCAGTACACGTTTGATAAAGATAAACCAGATAGTTTACTATCATCACGAGTAAGACTGTCCTACCGGTATAGGTCCTCCCTCAATCATTGCAATCATGTGCCTACGATCCAATAATTGACTTTGAGAGCACTATATTAAACAGTAGTATCTCATACTCAACCATCCCATAAAAGTCTCTCTCTTGGAAAAGGCCTTTGTGAGTGGATCCGCCGTGTTGTCCTCTGAGTCTACTCTCCTGACCTCGATCCCCTGGAGATCAACCATCTCCGTGATCAGGTGATACTGCCTTAGACTATGTGTGGATCACTGATGGGGCGGCGTTCCTAGGTATAAGCCATAACCCCATTGTCATACAATGGTAGGACGAAGTTCATCTCATGAACTAATATACACCCATACTGCCTCTTTGGTAGCATCTTTGGTAGCGATGTATCCATCCTTTATCGTCTAGTATGCCACGGTATCTAGCTTGAAACTCTTCCAACATACCGTCCCTCTACTGAAGGTAAAGACAATGCTTGTGACTGACATTCAGTCGTCCTTATCACCCTGGAAGCTATCCAGTGATTCTCCCCAGGATCGATTGATACCATCTCACTACACCTAGTGAGAATCCTAACATCCATTTAGATCTATCTCATAGATCCAAAACCCAGGATTTAGGAGGTATCACCTTGATCCTATATGGAGAATCCTTGTGATAATAGGAGATTGACCGAGCGTAGCATAAGAAACTCCTTTCCTATCAAGAGTATGTCATCTACGTACAACACGAGGATGACCGCCTTACTCTCTACTACCCTTTTGTATATACAAGGTTCATTTACCATTTTGATGAAGTCAAACTCTTTGACTATCGCATCAAAATAGATGTTCCAACTCCGCGATGCCTTCTTTAACCTGTAAAGCAACTTGCACACGTTTCCGTTGTTCCCACTGTCTACGAAGCCCCCTGGCTGTGTACTTATAGACACTTTCTTCTAAATCACTATTTAGAACAGCAGTCATGACACCCAACCGCCAGATATTGTAATCATGGTATGTAGCAGTGGCAAGTAGGATCCGGATGGACTTAAGCATAGGCCCCAGAAAAGGTTTCACCATTATCCAAACATGATTAATGACGAGAACCTTTTACAACAAGTCTTAGCTTTGAAAGTCTCAACTTTTCCATGTACACCAAGTAATCTTCTCAAAATATACTTTCTCCTGATAGTGATATAATCCCTCTAGATATAGCAACCAAAGTCCATACTTCGTTGGTGTACATAGATTCTATCTCAGATCGTAAAGCATCCAGCCATTCTTACAGAGTCCCCACTTTTGATGGCCTGCTCGAAACTAGTTGGGTCATCATCTCATGATGCAATCCTCGCTCCCACTGTCAAAGAGAAACCAAAGTATCTCTCAGGTGGGTAAGGAACCCTACCATATCGGCGGAGAGGCTGATGTTCGTTGGGAGCTATTGAATCCTCCGGTTCTACCAAATCATCAGCTGTAGTTTGTATAGCTGGAACTCCTTCCAGTTCTACCTCATGACCACTAATTTGTTTACAAAATAAATCTTTTTCCTAAAAAGGTGGCATGCCGAGAAACAAAACACATTTTGTTCCTCGGTATGGTAGAAGATATTCCCTTGCAAATGCTTGGGATATCCAACAAACTTCCACAGAACAGACCTTGCCGCGAGCTTGTCCGGATTTTGCTTTTAGACATAGGCCGGACAACCCCAAATCTTAACTTACTTAAGAGATGGGCTCTTCCCATACCATATCTCATATGGAGTGGTAGACACCTGATTTGGTTGGAACGCCATTCAATAGGTATGCAGCTTCATAAGTGCATAACCCCAAAAAGGAAATAGGAAACTCAGTAATACTCATCATAGAGCGCACCATATCTCATAGGGTGCAATTGCTCTGCACCAATACACCGTTGTGCCGTGGTGTATACGGAGGAGTAATGCTGAGAGAGAATCTCATTCTCCTTTAGAATAGTCCAGGAATTCCGTGCTCAAGTATTCTCCTCCCTGATCACATCAAAGGACATAATACTTATACCCGTTTTGGTATTCTACTACTAACTTATATTCATTGAATTTCTCAAAAGTTTCAGACTTATGTTTCAACAGGAACATATGTCCGAATCTTGAGAAATCATCAGTGAATGTAAAAAAGTACAAAGAACCGGTCCTGGCATGTGTAGACAGGGGACGTACATACATCATCATGTATCAATCCCAAGAGTTCACTAACTCTCTCTCTGTTTCCAATAAACGGAGCTATGGTCATCTTATCTTTGTGACATGACTGGAAAGTTTCACAAGATGTAAATTCAAACAGATTTAAATATCCATTTTTATGTAACTTCAGCTAGTCGGGTCGCATTTATATGACCTTGTCTATAATGCCTCAAGAAGGATTCGTTCATTTCTGAACTCTTCCTCTTGTGTGTGTTCTGTACGTTAAGAACTGTGGTTTGATTTAGAGCGTATATGTTTTTAGATCGCGTGCTGTTCAGACCATAATAATGCATTTTTTATTCCCCTATTCTTATCCGTTTTATAGATAAACAGGTACTCTTGACGCACGTTTGTTGCATATTACAGGATACAGACTCTTGGAGAAATACAGTGAAAAAGATGAAAGTTGATACAGAAAAGGGACTTTTGACCAACAAGCAGACGGATCTTACTCAAGCCGAGACGAAGAACAGCGCAAGGTCCAAAAAGACGAAAGTGAAACGGTCAAAAGATCCTTACAAGTTTTCACTAAAGATCTGGAGAAGACTAAGAAGCCCAATAGAGAAAAGAAGTATAAAAATAGGAAGCCCAAGAAGTCCTGAACCAAGCCCAGAAGTTGGGTGAGCTAAGCTCACCAAAGGGCCGCGGAACCGCGGCCCAAGCGCCCTATTGCCGCGGTTCCGCGGCTGTCTAATGCCCGTGTCGGCGCAGATTTCTTCTGTTGGTGCGTCGGTGCGGGTGTTGGGATTTTCCGTGGGCAAATCTGTAATTGCACATGTGCGAGAGTCTGTAACCCTAAATTCTCCTGTTTACTTATAAATTGTAATTGAAAATTGTAAAACCCCATGCCTCTTTTCAATAAATAAAATTCAGATCTGTTCTGTATTCTTGCTTGGAGGGAGCCATCAAATTAGTAAGTAATTTTATTTCTGTGCTTTTTATTCTCTTTTAATTAGTATGTTTTTTCATCCCCTAATGAGCGAGTAATCTCTTCGCTTGTTAGGGTTAGCCTTAGGGAAAGGTTTGAGAGATGAGATCTCTCACCCCTTTCATGCCCCTTCACAAGAATTAGAACTCCATGCATACACGCACAACCGCTCCCTACGGCACCCTACCCCTCGAGGTAACGGTGACACCATAGTATAAAGGCCCGGTTGCGCGTGTTTTCCATGGAGGTTAGGGTAATTATCAATAAAGGAAGAATAAGAATCTAGAGGAAGAAACATCTTCCCAAAATATTCTTATCCACTTTATGGATAATTACCACAACATCTAATAGATCAAAAATAGGGCATTGAAAGCGGTGAGGAAATCTTTAATCTCCAAACTTCCCCTAGACCTAACCCTAGCAAGACTTTAATTTAGATTAATTTAGTTCATTGATAGATTTAGGTTTTCTAGAATTAAATAATAAATCAAAACAACATTTGGAATCAACTCGTAAAAACACGTTAAGAAAACTACCCATCTCTGTGGATCGACCCGTACTCACCGGCTAGCTACGAAGCGACGCCGTTTCTGATTGCGGTAAACATAACAAGTATTTTTGGAATAATCAAATGGCGCCGTTGCCAGGGATGGCGTAATCTTTCTTTTGTGTAATTTCGGGTTGATATAAATCTTAAAAATCATAAAAATATAAAAAATACAAAAATTCTTTCATTATTTTTATCTGTTTGAAGGGTTCCTCGTTTGAATCTTACAGAAACAGCGAAGACTCTCGGATCTGGAATTTTACAGAGGGCAAATCAGAAAAGTGAACATCAGAACAGAGGAGAATTGGTAAACAGGAGCTACAATTTTTTTTTCAGAGCCTGATCTCTTCACCATACCGCGGAACCGTGGCCAAGGAGCGCCCCAGACCGCGGAACCGCGGCTGTTTGGCCACGTCACCACCTAAAAATCAGTTGGTTAGTTCTCTCCTTCTCCCCTCTGTCAACCACCATATATCTCTCTGTAAAAACTTTCTGCAGGAATTATTTGCGCTAAAAATTCTTTCTCCCCTTTCTAAATAACAGATTTTTTGCAGGTTTCTTTGCGCCGCGCTAAAAATTGATTGCAAGTGAATTTACAGTTTTTTATAATTTAATCGGATTTTTAAGGGGCTAATTGACCAAACTCAGATTGGGTGGGGATTTCATCACCCTTCCCAGGACCCCAGAAATCACCTTAAAGCATTTTGCATCGACCACAATTAATTAAAAAAAAATACTAGACTCAGACCTAAGGACATCGAGCTCAATAGGAAAAAGACTAGTATAGGCATCGACCGTTTATCCTAACTGACTTTGCGGTGTCTAGGCTAGTGGTTATTAATTAGGCCCACTATTGTGGTTCCTTCCCACTTACCTGGCCGTACTTGTCGGTGAAGAGGCGGTTTGAAGTCCTATTTCTAGCCCTAGTTAGGAGCTGTCTAGCAGACCTAGGTGACCCTAGATCTAGGCCTGATTGTGCATCTATGGTTGATACATTTGTGTCACGAGTCTCCTTTCAAAAAACCTCTTTTGCAAAACTCTCACATAAAAAAAAGAAAAATCTTTTCAAACTTGCAACTTGTCACTAAGAAAACTTGCAACTCACTTCCACAACTTCCTTCCATTGACGTTATCTTACCCCCACATTCTGTTTTTTATTTTTCTGACTACACTACTCCTTTAGTGTATGTCACTTTGGAATAGGGATACTAACGCCCGATTAGTCCGTGTTTCGTTGGTACCGACCGACGAACCTTTCGACAGCGAAGTCGAAATTCCCTCCATCTCCTTACCTCCACCTTCAAATTCTTCTTTCGAAGGTATGTCGGGACACGACCCCAACGATACCTTACCGACGGGAATGATTCCACCTCCGTTAGGTGCGAATAACCCAAATCTTCCGCCTGTTGAAGCGCTCGCACGAGTCGCGCTCCAGGATCTCTTCTACCCCGTCCGAACTTCTTTACCTACATGTCTTTCACCCCCACCGGCAAATGGGGACAATTTTGAAATAAAACCACATTTCATCAATATGCTGCCAAAATTTCATGGTTTGGAATCGGAAGATGCGTATATTTTTATTAATAAATTCCAAAATGTGTGCGCTATGATGAAAACGATCCAATTAAGTGATGACGCTATAAGGCTAAGGGTCATTCCTTTTACCTTATGTGACCTAGCCGAGAAGTGGCTATACAGCACCGCATCACATTCCATTAGAAATTGGGATGAGTTTGTGAGAGCTTTTCTGAAAAAGTTCTATCCTCATCACAAAACTTCTAGAATCCGTAACGAGATAATACAATTTTCACAGCTTCCTTTCGAACCATTTTGGAAGTGCTTCGAGAGATTTAAAGACCTACTCGTTCAATGCCCTCATCATGGGATCGAAAGTTGGCAACTTTGCCAAACATTATACGAGGGATTGAACTCGGCAACGAAGCAGTTGCTAGAAACCATATGTCAAGGTCATTTTCTCTCCAAGTCTAGCGACGAAGCTTGGCAGTTTCTTGAGGATCTTAGTGAGCAAACAATTCAGTGGGAGAGTACCAAGACCACATCATCTTCTTCTAGTGGTCAATCTAGGGCAGGCATATATCAAGTAGATATGTCGATTGCTATGAAGGCTGAGTTGGCCGCACTTATAAAAAAGCTAGAAGCCATTGAGACCAAAATCTCATCGTCTTCTTCTACCCCTGCTGTACCCACGCGAACTGTTTATACTTGTTGTTCGAATCCATCGCATCTAACCGAAGAGTGTCCTTATAATGCACCTACTCAAGGACAGGATCAAGTCAATGATGCATTTCAGCAACGACAAAGAAACGATCCGTACTCTTCGACATACAATCCGGGGTGGAGGAGTCACCCAAATTTCACTTGGAACCAAAATCAACAAGTCCAAGGAAATAACAATTTTCAAAGACCACCTCCACAACAACAACAAGCACCTTCACAAACTCAAAACCAGCAACCTTTCCAACAACAACCTTATACAAATCAAACAAACAATTTAGTTCAACCAAATGATGATAAGGTTATCTCGCTCGAAAAAAGTCTAGATGCATTTCTCAAGCAATCTACAGAATCCGCAGCAAGATTTGAAAATTATGTTCAATCTTTGATGACTAAAATACTTCACACGATCAAAGTATCAAATCTATTGAGGCACAAATTGCACAATTAACTGCAGCATTGAGCGAGAGAGAAAAGGGAAAGCTTCCATCTCAACCATTGCCAAATCCCGGTCACACGCAAAACGCATATTCCAATCACAATGTAAATGCGGTGACCACGTTGAGATCCGGAAGAGTGTTGCAAAATAATATGGGAACTAGTGATGACATCCCCGCCGGTGGTTCTTCTTCTTCTTCTTCTTTTTCTCCATCGTCATCTTCCCCTTCTTCATTTTCTTCACTTTCTTCTTCACCTTTTTCTTTAGAGCCTATTCTCCACCCTTCATACGGCTCTACTTCTTCTAGCTCGAACGGACCCATTTCTCAGAACATGAACACATCTACACCGGGATCCGTTCCTACTCCACATTCTACTCCACAGACATTTGACTCAACGAATTTTCAAAATGCTCCATTCCCAAGGTTGAGTCCTAATAAACCAAATGCACAAGTGGAGAAGATTGTGGAGATATTTAAGCAGGTTAGCATAAATATACCTCTCTTGGATGCAATCCAACAAGTCCCTTCATACGCGAAAATCTTAAAGGGCTTATGCACCTCGAAGAGAAAGGCATCTCAAGTACCTAAGAAAGTGCTAGTGGTTAGTGCAGTGAGCAATGCTATTAACCACCATCAAACCTTACCCCAAAAACGAAAGGACCCCGGCTGTCCTACGATTTCAATCACAATTGGGGATAAGAAAATTAATCGAGCACTTTTAGATCTTGGTTCTAGTGTTAACCTGATTCCCTACTCCGTGTACGAACAATTAGGGGTTGGAGAGTTGAAACCCACTCATTGTACTCTCCAAATGGCTGATCGATCAATCATCCATCCAAGGGGTCAGCTAGAGGATGTGTTAATCAAAGTTGGGGAGTTCATATTCCCCGTTGATTTTATTGTTATGGATACACAACCTGTTGCTAACCCAAGAAACCAAATTCCGGTGATTCTAGGTCGACCATTTTTGGCCACTTCCAATGCTATAATAAACTATCGCAATGGCTCCATGACTCTATCCTTTGGGAAGATGTCTAGCGAGTTCAATATTTATAAGATGGGAAGTCTGCCCCCCGTGCCTAAAACTAGTACACGAGAAGTTTGCTCTATTCACGAAATCACGTAGGAGGACTGCGAGCTTGAAAGATTCTTGTTTGATGAAAACGGTTTTGACGCCACTAGTGCGTCCCTCCTTGAGCCTACCACCGTTGACACAACCGACATTGATTATGAATGTTTCACTTTTTCGGATGACGACGACTCACAGCCCGAATATGAGTCTTTTGAATTTGTGGATGAGTTAGTTGAACCATCCGAATCGGTTGTTTGCAGTGATTTCGAACCTGTGTTGGAGTCCTTTGAGTTCGAGGTAGATTCTGCAATGATTCTTTCGCCTCCGAAACTCAAACTCATGTCCTTACCGCCTCACCTTAAATATGCTTACATAGGTGAGAATGAGACTTTTCCCATTATAATGTCAGCCTCTCTAGCCTTCGAGCAAGAGAACGCTAGTTTAAAAGTCTTACAAGATAGGCGGCAAGTTTTCGGTTGGACTATGGCGGACATCGAGGAGATCGGTTCCCTTATAATTGAATATCATATAAAATTGATGGATGATGCCAAGTCAATAGAGGACCCACAGGAGCATTTTGGGGGTATTGTGGTTAGTCAACCTCCTCCTTCAGAAGTTGAACCACCCCCATTTCTTTTAAGAAGATACGAGAATGCCAACATTCCACTGATTGCTGATCATTCACATTCTCGTTTTGATGCATCACCACCTCATGTATATTCGCTTCCACACCTTCCATACCACCACTTCTATCTTCCCCAATTCTTTTTGGACCGCCACAACTTATTCTTCTACCAACCAATACTCTTTACTGATAAATTTTTCAACTGGTTGGTGTTAACGTTTGGTCTATGCAAGATTTGGCAGTAATGTCTAACATAGTTTAAATGAAGTTTGGGGGAGGGCCTTTCTGTATATATTTTTTGTTTTTCTTAACAATAAAAAAAATTATAAATAAATAAACACGGAAGTGCCGGTATTTTGACTCTCTTGGTTTTGCATGACAGTGAGGACACTGTCAAGTTCAAGTTTGGGGGTATGCTCGGTACATTTTCTTCCTTCGCATTCATCTGTACATATTTTTGCATTTGCATATTTATTTGAAAACCCATAAAAATCTGAAAAATTATAAAAATTAATGTATTCAATTTTGGCTAATTGACTAGAGTTTGACAGATAGGTTAACTGGCTAGGAACAACTAGATCTTTGACGTAGTAAATTAAAAACCCTAAAGATAACCTTCCTTAAAGTTTAATGGTATAAAGTATATGCCTTTGTAGTTTATTTAGAAATAGGCAAATTTTGGGTTCACTTCTTGGGCTAAGTAAAAATAAGGGAAGGGTATTGATGTTTTTATTAGAGTATAAGTTTGAAAAATAGTTCCTAGCTTAAGTCTAGATTCTGAAAACGTATACCCTACAATTTGCACAATCACGCACCTTGAAACTTGGAATAGTAGAAGAGACCTTGAAATGCTCTTGTCTAAAGTCCTAGTACAATAAAAAAAATTATATATATAAGTGTGAATAAAGAAAAAAATGGACACTGGTTTTTGTGATTACTTAAGGCTGCAAAAATAGAAAAATATTTAGCGAGGGTGCTTCATCACTTAGTGCCTTAGACCAACTGGTTTGGGAGTCACTGCTAAAGCCTTGGGTGTTGCAAGACTAGGAAGTACGTTTTAAAGTGAAAACGCATCTTGTAATCGGTTGTTGGTACCTCAAGAAGTATTAACAGTCGCATGAAGGATGTGTGAGCAAAATTCACCAACTAATTAGTACTTTGGACAACGGACAAGGGTATGATTGCTTGATTTGAATTTCCAAGTGTAGGGATGATTTATACACACACGTAGGGGTATGTGATTGGAATTTAGATAAGAGAGAGGAATGAAAGATATAACTTGTATCTTTAATAGAGTTGATAGAAATTCCTAAGTAGAGATGAAACCCTAGAAGGAAGACTTAAGAGATGCTGAAAGCTGAGTAGGTCTACACAACATATATAATCTTAAGTTAGATGATAAGGAAGTGTGAAGAATATGGGTGGACAATTTACGAGCCAACGATAATAGAATTCCTTGTTAGAAACCCTAATTGGAGAATTAAAGTCGAAAAGCCGAATTGATAGGATTTTGTGGGTAGTATCCGCTGAAAACCCTCAGGAGACAACACTCCTCCTACTAGGGACACCTAGAAGTTTAACGGCTTGTTGCACGTGCTCAGTGCAATCGCGTTTCCCTGCGAAAGTGCGGATAGGATTTTTAGTGAATAAAAAAAATAAGTTTTCTCGAGGACGAGCAAAAGATAAGTTTGGGGGTATTTGTTCAGACCATAATAATGCATTTTTCATTCCCCTATTCTTATCCGTTTTATAGATAAACAGGTACTCTTGATGCACGTTTGTTGCATATTACAGGATACAGGCTCTTGGAGCAAATACAGTGAAAAAGACGAAAGTTGATACAGAAAAGGGACTTTTGACCAACAAGCAGACGGATCTTACTCAAGACGAGACGAAGAACAGTGCAAGGTCCAAAAAGACGAAAGTGAAACGGTCAAAAGATCCTTACAAGTTTTCACTAATGATCTGGAGAAGACTAAGAAGCCCAACAGAGAAAAGAAGTATAAAAATAGGAAGCCCAAGAAGTCCTGAACCAAGCCCAGAAGTTGGGTGAGCTAAGCTCACCAAAGGGCCGCGGAACCGTGGCCCAAGCGCCCTGTTGCCGCGGTTCCGCTGCCGTCTAATGCCCGTGTCGGCGCAGATTTCTTCTGTCGGTGCGTCGGTGCGGGTGTTGGGTTTTTCCGTAGGCAAATCTGTAATTGCACATGTGCGAGAGTCTGTAACCCTAAATTCTCCTGTTTACTTATAAATTGTAATTGAAAATTGTAAAACCCCATGCCTCTTTTCAATAAATAAAATTCAGATCTGTTCTGTATTCTTGCTTGGAGGGAGCCATCAAATTAGTAAGTAATTTTATTTCTGTGCTTTTTATTCTCTTTTAATTAGTATGTTTTTTCATCCCCTAATGAGCGAGTAATCTCCTCGCTTGTTAGGGTTAGCCTTAGGGAAAGGTTTGAGAGATGAGATCTCTCACCCCTTTCATGCCCCTTCACAAGAATTAGAACTCCATGCATACACGCACAACCGCTCCCTACGGCACCCTACCCCTCGAGGTAACGGTGACACCATAGTATAAAGGCCCGGTTGCGCGTGTTTTCCATGGAGGTTAGGGTAATTATCAATAAAGGAAGAATAAGAATCTAGAGGAAGAAACATCTTCCCAAAAGATTCTTATCCACTTTATGGATAATTACCGCAACATCTAATAGATCAAAAATAGGGCATTGAAAGCGGTGAGGAAACCTTTAATCTCCAAACTTCCCCTAGACCTAACCATAGCAAGACTTTAATTTAGATTAATTTAGTTCATTGATAGATTTAGGTTTTCTAGAATTAAATAATAAATCAAAACAACATTTGGAATCAACTCGTAAAAACACGTTAAGAAAACTACCCATCTCTGTGGATCGACCCGTACTCACCGGCTAACTGTGAAGCGACACCGTTTCTGATTGCGGTAAACATATCGGGCCTAGGGGGCGGCAAGCGGCAGTCCCCTAAATGCGGGATAAGTCATGTTGGAGTGAAGCCCATTACACCTTGAGAAGCTACTGGAGAACCTACCAGTAAATCTCGCTAGCCCTGGCCAAGGACATTGCGTAACGGCTCTCCAGACACAGCGCGATATGAACTCCCAATACCGGGAGAGACGGATCCTGTCTAACCGCCACTGCCTCCAAGTGCTTCGGGACTGCACCCAACTGCTACCTGTTTGCAAGACTCCTTTAAGCCGTGGTAGGGAAGCAATCTAAGAACAGTGGGAACACACTCGAGGTGAAGCAGCACTGTCAAGTCTGCGGACTATGCTGTACTCATGTCACCTGGGAACTGTTAACTGACGACGGGTATAATACCAACCAACAGTTCCCTGCGAGTCCTGTCCGGAGTACCCGTAACCCAACGAGCACATGTATACTATCTCCAGTACGACGTACTGATGGCTGTAGGATAGACCATCTCCCCAACTGGGATGAGAAGCGTATACACTAGTCTACTCCGGAGTATCGATGCCCTGTCTCGATAATCCTACGACTAGGGACCTGAAAAAGGATGTGCTTATAGACTACCAGCCCCCACTAGTGTGACTGCCATCACAACGCTGGTAGTCAAGCAATGTCCTAAGGGCTCTATAAATATGTTTTCTCGATATGCTAACATATACACATATTAAGATAGAAATAAACCAAGTAGAATACTACCATGTTTAGCAAGACTGTTAATATAATTGTGAATATCCCAAGCTTCCATTAAGTAATATACAAGCTAGTATGATACAATAATGGCTCCTAGGGCATATACACTAACAATCTCCCACTTGCACTAGGACCATGTACTGGCGTATCGAAGACCGATCATCTCGAGTAGCCTCTCGAACTGAATCTGAGGTAAGGCCTTAGTGAATGGATCAGCAGTGTTCTCCTTGTAGGGTTACTAGGCACTCTAATAAGGTTCTACAAGGCATCAACCATGCCCGATTAAAATTTTAGCCGTGCCGAATAACTCTAAACAAGATCTTTACTAGATAATTAGGGTAAGACATGCAAGTTAAACTCTTTAACACTAAGTGAATACGAAATACAACCTTTGTAGATCGGTCCTTCACTTCTAAAGCTCCTTGTAGTAGACCCTTCGCTGCGATCATCGAACACCCGGACTCTCGGACGTCTCCATGAGAAGAGGCAACGGTATTGCTTGAAGTCTTCGAGGCCGAAGATGATCTACATCGAGGGAATGCGAACTCAAGCTTCTACTTCACTAACTAAAGAATTAGTGAAGCAAACACCCTAAACTAAAGTGCTAGTCTAGTAGAGGATGATGAAATAGGAAATGGGTACACTTTAGAATTTATTTTCTCACAATGTATCTCTCTCTTTATCAAACCCTAGAAAGAAATTCAAGGAGGAAGAAGATGAGCTCAAAATAAGAATGAAAACTCATCAAGAGAGAGAGAGAGAGTTAACCATGGTGAGTGAGTATCATATACTAACTTATGTAGAGACATTACCATGGCTAATTATAGTGGTTAGGTTAATTAATATCTTGAGTAAAACAAAACTAGTGGACTAAGTCAATGCAACCATAAGCTTCATGAAGCTTCATGCATGTGAGCTCATTATCCATTTGTTTTAGAATTACTTTAAATATAAAAACCTAAACCTATAATTAGTATGGTATAAGTCTTATACACCCATGATACAAAAATATGAACACAAATAAATATATATCACATATATATTAAGTTGTGTGCAAGTGAGAAAAACAAATGCTTAAGTGAACCAATGTTAGTTAATGTAAATTAGTATATCATATATACAATTATACACTAAATTATTAAATCAACACTTGACTTAATAATTCGGTTATATCTCATATAACCGACTAACACAAAATGTACCAACTTATCGAATCAATACTTTATTCGATAACCCGGTTATATCTCATATAACCGGCCGATACAATAATCGCGAGAATAGAATACGGTATCACATACACGCATTATTCTCGGTCCCGCACATATCACATATGCGCTCCTATTTCGTTTTTCCTGAGCCAGTAAAACCTCTATGTAGGACTCTAAAGACTCGTCAATACGCCGGCAGTAGGTGCCGATCATATCAAGCACCCACAAGCCGTCAACGGTACTAGCTGGACGTAACGTCTACCCGGGTATTGAGCGATCAGAAGATCAGCAAGAAAGCCCGCTCCAACTCCTGCAAAAAGCCTGACAGTGACACTATCGTACAGTCCGGTCTCCTCGTCTGATATGTCGCATATCAAGTCTAGGGATGGTAAATGTCAGACCCCAATAACCGATAAGTCATGCCGATGCGAGGCTCATAATGGGTCGAAAAACTACTGGTAACACTTACCAGTAAATCTCTAAACCATCCCTGGCCAGGGAGTTCCCTGTTATGGCCAATCGAGAATAGCGCAACATCAACCCCCAATACCGGGAGAGACGAAACCCCTCCTATCGCTCATTACCTCCATGTGACTCGGGACTGCACCCAAAAACCACCATTTTGCACGCCCTCTTGGATGTGGTAAGGTGAAAATCAAAGCACAGTGGGAATCACACAAGACTCTATGACGATCTCGGGTGTACAGACTAACCTGTACCAGTGTCACCAGAAAACTGCCATCTGACGTAAGGTATAATACCATCTGGGAGTTCTCGGCGAGTCCGTCCAGTGTACCCAGTATCCACTGAGCACCCGTATATCATCTCTGATGTCAAACACCAATGGATATGGGATCATCCATCGCCCATCTACATGGGTCGAGAAGGTATACTCTAGTCTACTCTGGTATATCGATGCCCCGTCTCGATACACCCACGACTAGAGACCTTGAAGGATTTACTTATGGACTACCATGTCCCCACTAGTATGATCCACATCATAGTCCAGGTAGTCAAGTACACATCCTGAGGGATTTACCAACATGTAACATAGAGACAATCAGTGTACATATTAAGGTAAAGAGTAACCAGATAGCAAACTATCATGTCGAGCAAGAAAGTCCTCCCTATATATGTCCAAGCATCCACTACAATATACATCTCATGTATAGTAATGGCCTCTAGGGCATACATATAACTAACAATCTCCCACTTGCACCAGAGCCATCTGATAACAGTGGTTGTAGTATCTCATACTCAACCATCCCATAATAGTCTCTCTCTGGGAAAAAGCCTTTGTGAGTGGATCCATCGTGTTGTCCTCTGAGTCTACTCTCCTGACCTCGATCCCCTGGAGATCAACCTTCTCCATGATCAGGTGATACTGCCTTAGAATTTGTCTGGATCACTGATGGGACGGGCTTTCCTAGGCATAAGCCATAACTCCATTGTTACACAATGGAAGGAACGAAGTTCATCTCATGAACTAATATACACCCAGACTGCCTCTTTGGTAGCATCTTTGGTAGCGATGTATCTAGCCTTTATCGTCTAGTATGCCACGGTATCTGTCTTGGAACTCTTCCAACATACCGTCCCTTTACTGAGGGTAAAGACAATGTTTGTGACTGACATTCAGTCGTCCTTATCACCCTGGAACCCTTCCAGTGATTCTCCCCAGGATCAATTGATACCATCTCACTACAACTAGTGAGTATCCTAACATCCAATTAGATCTATCTCATAGATCCAAAACCCAGGATTTAGTAGGTATCACTTTGATCCTATATGTAGAATCATTGTGATAAGAGGAGATTGATTGAGCGTAGCATAGGAAACTCCTTCCCTATCAAGAGTATGTCATCCACGTACTCTACGAGGATCACCACCATACTCCCTACTACCTTTTTGTATATACAAGGATCATCTACCATTTTGATGAAGTCAAACTCTTTGACTACCACATCAAAACAGACGTTCCATCTCCGCGATGCCTGCTTTATCCCATAAACCAACTTGTACACGCTTCCGCTACTCCCACTGTCTATGTAGCCCCCTGGCTGTGTACTTATAGACACTCCCTTCCAAATAAACATTTAGAAAAGCAGTCATGACACCCAACCGCCAGATATCGTAGTCATGGTATTGTCACGACCTGAAAGTACAGAACGTGACTAGCACTTAGGTTACGAGACGTCTAAAGGCGTAACGTAAACTAAGTCAGCCAAAGCCCAGAAAAATCTAAACCAAAATCAAAAGAGAGTTAAGGAAAACCTTTCATGAAAACGATTTTGAAATCGATTAAGTTGCATTGAACCCCTTTTTAAAAACATCAAAAATTTCCGAAAATTTCGGCAGAGTCTCCTTTGTAAATTCTACCCCCCAAAATGGGCACAACAAGATATATAACCTGTAATCATAAAATGGCATCCCCAAGCGGGAGCTAGCTCTTCGCCCAAGGCGGATCACAACCACACGCAATATATATATGTACTATCTAGAAAAAAGCATAAAGAAATGCAAAATATAAGAAAACACAACGTCGGCTCAAGTGAGCTCGACCAAAAGAACCCACATATACACAAATCTCTCAGTCTCATCACTAGGTCGAATATACAAATAAGAAGTGGTAGATGGAGAATACTAGATACAAAAATGGTATAAAAAGAGATAATAGGGCTCTCGCAACCCACCTACGAGCAATGTCGCGAGTCTGAGCAAAACAAGTCACTAACAAGATAAGCCGCCGCTACTAGGTTGATGAGTCCGACCTGCAAGACACTGTGGCACAACGGGGGTGAGTTGCCAGCTCGTGAGTAGAATATAACATCTAGTAAGGCTATCGTAAGAATGCACGCAAATGCGTCACAGCATGTATGTCCAGATGTGAAGTAATACCTCTAGTATGCATGCACATGTATGCAATGTCAATACTAAATCTTTAAGTGTTTTAAATGCTATGAGTTCTGCATTCTTAACTTTAGAAAAAAGAATATCTGTATAATAGCTAAATATCATCAAGAAATCATCTGAAACCCGTGTCAAGCATCGACACCAAATATGAAAACACATCTGTCTCAATGTCTCACTGTATCAATGTCTCAATACATCGGGCTCCGTCAGTCCGGATCGGCCCATATCATCAAATCTCACGACAACGGTCGGTATCCTCCGGATATCCGCCGTGCCAGACATCACCGGTAGGTAGTCTTCCCCTGCCAGGCTCATCGTCTACAACTCGATCTTCTTGCCCCGGGGTACTATACCGGGCCCACCTGTAGGGTTCCTAGGCACACCAATGAAGTCCCATAAGTGATCAAACATTGCCAATTATTATTTTACAAGTGCCGAGAAACCCTAATACGGATCGTTAACTAGATATATAGGCGGAGCGATGCAAGTAAACAACTTTATCTAAAAGGAAAGAGGCTACAACCTTTGTAGATCCGGTCCTCCACCTCCTAGGCTCCGTAATGACGTCCCTCCGCTATCCGTATCAGATCCCGGACTCTAGCATCGACTTCATCGGAGAAAGGGCGGGCTAGGTCATCGACTACGATGCCGAAGATGATCTACGTCGAGGCATCACAAGATCAAGCTCCCACTTCACCAAGTCATGAAACTTGTGAAGAAAACACCCTATACTACTTGGCAAGAGGTAGAGGATGAAGAAATAGGAAGTGGGTTCACTTTGGATTTGGATTTCTCACTCATTTTCACAAGTTGCCATTGATGGAGCAAGCTTTCTTCATGTTTGAAGAAGAAGAAGATGATGAAAAGAATATGATAAGTTATTATCAAATAGAAAATAAAAATCAAACACTTATCATATGGCAACCATGATTAGGTGTAGAGAATAGACCATGGTTAGTTGGAAAGGTTAGGGTTAAGCATGAAGACAAAATGGTCACTTGGTCAAAGCTTCAAGAAGCTTCAATAATAAACAAAGAAAGCCACCATTTTCTCTTTAATCTTTTGCCAAAATAAATAAATGAAATAGATAAGAAAAAGAAAACCCTAACCATCACATAACCATGGTATAATCTAAACATACACACTAACATTCATGTATCATCAAACATGATACAATTTTGTGCACAAAAGTATATCACATATACAACTTGTGTACATCAAGTGAGAAAATCCAATTTAAGTGAACCAATACTAGTTAATGCAAAGTAATATATCAAATATATAATTATGCATTAAATCATTAAATCAATACTTGACTTAACGATCCGGTCATATCTCATATAACCGACTAGTATCCAATGTATCGGCTTATCGAATCAATCCTCGATTCGATAACTAGGTTATATCGCATACAACCATTCGATACATTCATCGCGAGAATAGAATACGGTATCACATACACGCATTATTCTCGGTCCCGCACATATCTCATATGCGCTCCTATTTCGTTTCGCTTGAGCCAGGAAACCTCTGTGTAGGACTCTAAAGACTCGTCTATACGCTGGCAGCAGGTGATGATCATATCAAACACCCACAAGCCGCAAGCGGTCTGCTAAACGTAACGGCCACCCGGGTATTGAGCGATCAGAAGATCGACGAGCAAGTCCGCTCACACTCCTACGAATCCAACCAGTAACACTTACCGTATATTCCGGTCTGTTCGTCTGATATGTCGCATATCTCGTCTAGGGGTGGTAAACGTCAGACCCCAGTAGCTTGATAAGTCATGCCGACGTAAGGTCCATAACATTCGTGAAACTACTGATAACTCTTACCAGTATATCACTGCAACCCTGGCCAGGGATTTCCTGTTATGGCCAGTCGAGCATAGCGCAACATCCACCCCCAATACCGGGAGAGACGAATCCCCTCCTATCGCTCATTGCCTCCATGTGAATCAGGACTGTACCCAAAAACCACCTGTTTGCACGACTCAGTAGAGCCGTGGTAGGGTGGAAATCAAAGCACAGTGGGAGACACACAAGACTCTATGACGATCTCGGGTCAACAGACTAAGCTGTACCAGTGTCACCAGAGAACTGCCATCTGACGTGAGGTATAATACCATCTGGGAGTTCTCGGCGAGTCCGTTCAGTGTACCCTGTCTCCACTGAGCACCCGCATACCATCTCTGATGTCAAACACCAATGGATATGGGATCATCCATCGCCCATCATATGGGTCGAGAAGATATACGCTAGTCTACTCTGGAATATCGATGCCCCGTCTCGATATTCCCACGACTAGGAACAATGAAGGATGTACTCATTGACTACCCAGGCCCCACTAGTATGATCTTCATCATAGTCCTGGAAGTCGAGTACACATCCTAAGGGCTTTATCAACATGTAATCAGAGAGACAGAAAGTATACTTGTTAAGATAAAGAGCAACCAGATAGCGTACTATCATGTCGAGTAAGAAAGTCCTACCTATATATGTCCCAGCATCCACTACAATATACATCCGATGTACAGTAATGGCCTCTAGGGCATACATATAACTAACAATCTCCCACTTGCACTAGGGCCATCTGTAGCAGTGGTTGCAGTATCACATACTCAACCATCCCATATGAGTCTCTCTCTGGGAAAAGGCCTTCGTGAGTGGATCCGCCGTGTTGTCCTCTGAGTCTACTCTCCTAACCTCGATCACCCTGGAGATCAACTATCTCCAAGATCAGGTGATGCTTCCTCAGAATATGTCTGGGTCACTGATTGGATTATGGTTCCTTGGCCAAAGCCACAATTCCATTGTCACACAATGGTGGGAACCTAGTTCATCTTATGAACCAATATACACCCAAACTGCCTCTTTGGTAGTATCTATAATAGCGATGTTACCAGCCTTTATCGTCTAGTTTGCCACGTTATCTAGCTTGGAACTCTTCCAACATACCGTCCCTCCACTGAGGGTAAAGACAATGCCCGCGACTGACATTCAGTCGTCCTTATCACCCTGGAACCTTTCCAGTGATTCTCCCCAGGATCAATTGATACAATCTTACTAAAACTAGTGAGAATCCTAACATCCATTTAGATCTATCTCATAGATCCAAATCTCAGGATTTAGGAGGTATCACTTTGATCCTATATGGAGAATCTATGTGATAAGAGGAGATCGACCGATCGTAGCATAGGAAACTCCTTTCCTATCAATAGTATGTCATCCACGTACTCTACGAGGATCATTACCATACTCCATACTACCCATTTGTACATACAAGGTTCATCTACCATTTTGATGAAGTCAAACTCTTTGACTACCACATCAAAACAGATGTTCCAACTCCGCGATGCCTGCTTTATCCTGTAAAGCAACTTGCACATGTTTCCGCTGCTCCCACTGTTTACGAAGCCCTCTGTCTGTGTTCTTATAGACGTTCTCTTCTAAATCAGTATTTAGAAAAGCAGTCAGGGCACCCAACCACCAGATATCGTAGTCATGGTATGTAGCAATGTTAAGTAGGATCCAGATGGACTTAAGCATAGTCGCTTGGAAAAGGTTTCATCATTATCCATGCCTGGTCGATGACGAAAACCTTTAAGAAGTCTAGCTTTGAAAGTCTCAACTTTTCCATCTATACCAAGTAATCTTCTCAAGATATACTTGCTCCTGATGGGGATTTAACCCTTCAGATAAAGCAACCAAAGTCCATACTTTGTTGGTGTACATGGATTCCATCTCAGATCGCTAAGCATCCAGCCATTCTTACAGAGTCCCTACTCTTGATGGCCTGCTCGAAACTAGTTGGGTCATCATCTCATGATGCATTCCTCGCTCCCACTGTCATCGAGAAACCGAGGTATCTCTCAGGCAGGTGAGGAACCCTACCAGATCGGCGGAGAGGCTGAGGTTCGTCGGGGACTATAGAATCCTTTGGTTCTGCCAAATCATAAACTGCAGTTTTGTATAGCTGGAACCTTTCCAGTTCTACAGAACTGACCTTGCCTCGAGCTTGTCCGGATTTTGCTTTTAGACATAGGCCGGACAACCCCAAATCTTAACTGACTTAAGAGATGGACTCTTCCATTACCATATCTCATATGGAGTGGTAGGTAACTGATTTGATTGGAACCCTATTCAATAGGTATGCAGCTTCTCAAGCGCATAACTCCCAAAAGGAAATAGGTAACTTAGTAGTACTCATCATAGAGCACACCTTATCATATAGGGTGTGATTGCTCCGCCCCGATACAACGTTGTGCTGTGGTGTATTTGGAGGAGTAACACTGAGAGAGAATCTCATTCTCCATTAGAATAATCCAGGATTTCCGTGCTCAAATATTCTCCTCCTCGATCAACTCAAAGGACATAATACTTATACCCGTATTTTGGTTCTTTACTTCTAACTTATATTCTATGAATATCTCAAAAGGTTCGGACTTGTGTTTCAACAGGAACATATGTCTGAATCTTGAGAGATCATCAGAGAATGTAATGAAGTACAAAGAACCGGTCTTGGCATTTGTAGACAGGGGACCTACATACATCAACATGTATCATCCCAAGAGTTCACTAACTCTTTCTCTGTTTCCAATAAACAGAGCTAGGGTCATCTAATCTTTGTGACATGACTGGCAAGTTTCACAAGATGTAAATTCAAACAGATTTAAATATGCATCTTTGTGCAACTTAGCTAGTCAGGTCGCATTGATATGACCTAGTCTACAATACCTCAAGAAGGATCCGTTCATTTCTGAACTCTTCCTCTTGTGTGTGTTCCGTATACTAAGAACTGTAGTTTGATTTAGAACATCAATGCTTTTAGATAACGTGCCTGAACCGATCAACTTTTGATATAGGAAATGTTCAAAACATTATCCAACAATACAAAATTTTATCATTTCTTTACTAATAAAGAGAGTGATATGATTTTGCATATCAGGTTCGGTATCTAATAACATTCGTTCAGAATCAATGTATTGGTAATACAGGGTGACAGTGACCAACAGACTTGGTTGCAACACTTGCCCCGTTTTCTGCCTCGTGAAACATATCACCCGTTCTCAGTCTTTCTACCTTTCGGTAGCCCTATGTAACAGATTACATATCTAGGATCCTGATCCGGTATCAAATACCCAGGATGCAGAAGATACTGAGAAACAGTTCTTTGTAATGAACATACCTGAAGGAGATGCATCTCATGCACTTTCTTCGTTTGGGCGGCATACGAATTCTGGTATTCCCCTATTTCCTGCTCTGTCTTATAACAATTATAAGTTGGAGCGGGACCAACGTTCCCCAGCTCAGTATAACAAGCGGGTTCGGTCAATTCATCCATATTATTATTTTGATTAAGGCGTGATATGGTCGCTACCTGGAGAGAGAGAGAAGAAAACACTCTGCGTGCGCTCTTGCAAGATCAGATTGGTTATTTATTTTATCTAATCAGGATGGCTTCCACTGTTTTTATCAAATCTTCCTTCAAACCCTAAAAGGAAAGACTAACAGGGATTAATTACACTCTACAAGTTCGCCAATCTTTCAGCTAGGCCAATGTCGGTACTTTGAGGGAGGTTCCCCGTGCTTTCGCACGGACCTAATTACAGTAAACCTCATTTTCCCAGAGGCATAACCCCGTTGACACCTTTCTAGACACCTACTTGATCGGCTAATTGCAAAGTGCAAAACTCTCCCAGGAGTAACAATTACTCGCAGTGGGTATCGGGATCCAATTATTACATAGAAGGTATGCAATCTCATTGCAAATTTCAACACTTGAAACTCCCGATAATGGTTTTTACCCCTAGCATCTATGACCTTAACTATGGTCAACAAATCATAAGTACTAGTCAAGTTCTACCCGTCATTTCATGATTAATTAGACCCACCCACATGACCCTTAACTAAGGTCAACAAAGTGACGCGACTGTCCTAACTAATCGCATCATATGCGGTGTAGGAAGACATCACTTAGCTACCGTACACTGTGCCTTGACTATGGTCAACAAACACAACACGAATACTAAGTACTCTACTTCCTAAAATGACGGAGGGTTGCAGCTGGTTTTTATGAAAACCTTTAATGCTTTTGAACTTGATCTCGTTGCGGAATCAAATGGTTTTTAAATGGAATGTTTTTGAGGCTTTTCTAGTTTTGCTAAAGGGGTCACTCCCGGTGAAGGGATCGTCGGCCCTTTCCTCGTCGAATGAGGTGCGGGATATATCATATATATCACTGTGCAAAGCAGAAACTATAGAAGCAATCAAAAGACAAACCGAGTGTTGTAGCATCTGCCAGTTATTGCTAAAGGAGTCACTCCCGGTGAAGGGATTTCGGTCCTTTCCTTATCGAATAAGGTGCAGGATGTTCTACAAGGAACACCGCGATGCAAAGCAAGAACTGTAGCTACCTGTTTTATTTTGAAATTCGATTCCACAACATCAATTAGGTTTATTTTCTTTCATTAATCTCATTAATGAATGTCCCATCATTTAAGTCCACCTAAACATCACAGATAAATATAACGTACGCTTATGCCATCCGCATTCGCCTCGATGTCCCGTCTGCACCGTTAGGTTAGGTAACTAACGCCAGAACGGGGCAGGGCTAGTGCGGGTGTAAAACATAAGCAACGTCTATATAATATATCATATATACTATATATTATATCTATCACAGAACATCACATGATCACATCACAGATAACGCGGCAGAAAATATCATATGAAATATTGGATATACTAGGACGTCCGTGTTTTCAATACGAGCCAGTATAAAACACGGATTCCACGGTCGTGATGAATAGCCAATCCCACACCCCTAGACCCCTACGAGAGCGGCAAGCAACCCTACCAATTCTCGGGTTAGGAGACCCGGACTCGACTCCTCGAGTTGGTCTCCCACTGGACCCTAGAACCCAGTTACTTGTGCTCCCCTCCTTGGGTCTATCCTAATGCGGAAAAGTAAATAATATACAAATGGTGACAACATCCGCAACCTGGAAGTGCCCCAATAAAAGAATATTACATACAAGTTTTTACATGAATGAAAATGAAAAAACACTCATCTCACATAAAACCCCCGGCTATTCAACCACGACGATCCAATATAACATATCCAGCAACACATAACATCACATGTCATCAACGTAAGTAAATATGCGCATCCCAATTGTCGTTGACATATAGCAACGAAACCGGCGATATCACATATTACACTTACGGTCACAGAAAAGAAAGTGTAAAACTACAACAGTTGGAATCCGCAACCTCTTTAGACATCGCATGCCTAGCCAAATGAATTCCTTAGACATCGCATGCCTAACAGTTATAAACCCCGCATTTTAGTCTCATTATCGAAAACTCTTTTCAATATCAAGTCGGGAAATTCAACAAGATTCCCGACATCCTGATCGAATGCTCATCGCAAACTTTAGTAGGCGGCCGCACCCCCGACACCGTCGACGAAGTGCACCAAGGCGGAACACCGCTGCCGCGAGCACCCGAACGGATGCTTTCGGCGACGGGGTTCTCCTACAGTCACTTGGTCGGGGCTATGGGGTGTAGCTGTCTATTAAGTTTACCCGGCGAGTATCCGCGTACGCTACGTGATTGCGACGGACTTTTGATCACATCAAAATTCCGTGGCAACCGATCAAGTGAGATTAAACTGCTATGTTTATAACATTCATATTAGTTATCTCATAACTATTTGTGAATTCCAAATATCGTATCACATTCCGGATAAATAGAAAAATGTTAAACTTTCCGATCGAACAGTCAAACACCCAAGTTTTCCCGATACAGCTCAACACATGAAATAAGTCTAAAAACATTCAGTTCATACCTCAGTACCAACGGTCCAGCCGTAGAAGGGTCAAGCCAACGCCTCACATGTGGCACGCCGTACTGCCCCAAACCCGAAGGTTCAAAGGGCAGTTCAAGACGGTCACATAATCGAGTTAAGGTTTGTTGTCTTCTAGAGGGACCATCGCGTTACTTGCACTACTTAGAACGTCTTTAAACTACGGAAAATTCCAACAATTGGAAATTTCCCGGCAGGGGAAAAAGTGTTTATTTATATCCGGTCGAACTTTTTAACATATTCTAAAATTACCCGGAAAAACATACTGACAAAATTAGACAATCCGATCAAAACACCGAGTCCCCAATACAACCCAGAAAACTCAACTCTTGAGTTAGATATAAAAATTCCCAGAAAATACAGGAACAAAATATAAGAGTTACTGTGTAAAAACCAAGAGGAGAAGCGACAAAGTTGCCGCGGAACCGCCGCATTAGGCATGATAATGCCGCGGTTCCGCCGCACTTTAATGGAATCAAGTGATCGAATTTCACAGTAATTCTTAGAAATTCCTGCTTAGTTTTCTGCATATTTTTAATTCTTAAAAATCCCCGAATTTCAAAAATGTACAGAGAGCATTTTTTTGGGTTTGGGTTTTGGTTCGATCGGACTTCTAACTCCGTCTACGCATCACCTAAGGCTCTAGCTAGGCTCTGATACCACTGAAGGGTTCCTAGGCTCACCAATGAAGTCCCATAAGTGATCAAACATGGCCAATTATTATTTTACAAGTGCCGAGAAACCCTAATACGGATCGTTAACTAGATATATAGGCGGAGCGATGCAAGTAAACAACTTTATCTAAAAGGAAAGAGGCTACAACCTTTGTAGATCCGGTCCTCCACCTCCTAGGCTCCGTAATGACATCCCTCCGCTGTCCGTATCGGATCCTGGACTCTAGCATCGGCTTCATCGGAGAAAGGGCGGGCTAGGTCATCGACTACGATGCCGAAGATGATCTACGTCGAGGCATCACAAGATCAAGCTCCCACTTCACCAAGTCATGAAACTTGTGAAGAAAACACCCTATACTACATGGCAAGAGGTAGAGGATGAAGAAATAGGAAGTGGGTTCACTTTGGATTTGGATTTCTCACTCATTTTCACAAGTTGCCATTGATGGAGCAAGCTTTCTTCATGTTTGAAGAAGAAGATGATGATGAAAAGAATATGATAAGTTATTATCAAATAGGAAATAAAAATCAAACACTTATCATATGGCAACCATGATTAGGTGTAGAGAATAGACCATGGTTAGTTGGAAAGGTTAGGGTTAAGCATGAAGACAAAATGGTCACTTGGTCAAAGCTTCAAGAAGCTTCAATAACAAACAAAGAAAGCCACCATTTTCTCTTTAATCTTTTGCCAAAATAAATAAATGAAATAGATAAGAAAAAGAAAACCCTAACCATCACATAACCATGGTATAATCTAAACATACACACTAACATTCATGTATCATCAAACATGATACAATTTTGTGCACAAAAGTATATCACATATACAACATGTGTACATCAAGTGAGAAAATCCAATTTAAGTGAACCAATACTAGTTAATGCAAAGTAATATATCAAATATATAATTATGCATTAAATCATTAAATCAATACTTGACTTAACGATCCGGTCATATCTCATATAACCGACTAGTATCCAATGTATCGGCTTATCGAATCAATCCTCGATTCGATAACTAGGTTATATCGCATACAACCATTCGATACATTCATCGCGAGAATAGAATACGGTATCACATACACGCATTATTCTCGGTCCCGCACATATCTCATATGCGCTCCTATTTCGTTTCGCTTGAGCCAGGAAACCTCTGTGTAGGACTCTAAAGACTCGTCAATACGCCGGCAGCAGGTGATGATCATATCAAACACCCACAAGCCGCAAGCGGTCTTCTAAATGTAACGGCCACCGGGGTATTGAGCGATCAGAAGATCGACGAGCATGTCCGCTCACACTCCTGTGAATCCAACCAGTAACACTTACCGTATAGTCCGGTCTGTTCGTCTGATATGTCGCATATCTCACCTAGGGGTGGTAAACGTCAGACCCCAGTAGCTTGATAAGTCATGCCGACGTAAGGTCCATAACATTCGTGAAACTACTGATAACTCTTACCAGTATATCACTGCAACCCTGGCCAGGGATTTCCTGTTATGGCCAGTCGAGCATAGCGCAACATCCACCCCCAATACCGGGAGAGACGAATCCCCTCCTATCGCTCATTGCCTCCATGTGAATCGGGACTGTACCCAAAAACCACCTGTTTGCAGGACTCAGTAGAGCCGTGGTAGGGTGGAAATCAAAGCATAGTAGGAGACACACAAGACTCTATGACGATCTCGGGTCAACAGACAAAGCTGTACCAGTGTCACCAGAGAACTGCCATCTGACGTGAGGTATAATACCATCTGGGAGTTCTCGGCGAGTCCGTTCAGTGTACCCAGTCTCCACTGAGCACCCGCATACCATCTCTGATGTCAAACACCAATGGATATGGGATCATCCATCTCCCATCACATGGGTCGAGAAGATATACGCTAGTCTACTCTGGAATATCGATGCCCCGTCTCGATATTCCCACGACTAGGAACAATGAAGGATGTACTCATTGACTACCCAGGCCCCACTAGTATGATCTTCATCATAGTCCTGGAAGTCGAGTACACATCCTAAGGGCTTTATCAACATGTAATCAGAGAGACAGAAAGTATACATGTTAAGATAAAGAGCAACCAGATAGCGTACTATCATGTCGAGCAAGAAAGTACTACCTACATATGTCCCAGCATCCACTACAATATACATCCAATGTACAGTAATGGCCTCTAGGGCATACATATAACTAACACCACCATGTACCCGAGACGGTTCATCCACTCCTCGAATCGGGTCTCGAAATCCAACAGAAAACATGAAAACTCATGGTGGACGACACATACATCACGAGAAAACCGCAACTTTGTTTTAAAAATGATAAATATAAGCTTTTGATAAATTCTTGCGGTTTTCCCAAAAATCCAGAAATCGCAGAAATACTGAAATCCTCAAGAAAATCATAATACCCAACATGTTGTATATGATAAATTTCTATGACATCAAGGTATGCGATGTGATTTGTGGCTAGAAATCTATGTAAGTATGATGATGATGCGAGGTATATACATGCTAAGCGATTTCATATATCTTGTATGATGCAATTGGTGACACTAAGCTAAACAGGTTCTATGGTGCTCGTGGCATGGCAATTACCAAAGGCGTATGTGTCACATGAATAGTGCGCGTGCAATAGGAGCCAATGGTAATGGTGTTCGTGCCCTACGAAGTGATATCGCACATGTGTATATGAATATCCATGCAATCTAGCGGATGATTGGCTATAAAGGTATGCAATGTGAATGAGGGGGGGTTTAGCTAACTAACAATGCAAATATTGCAAGAAATAAAGTAACCCTAACTAGAGGGCACCTCGTTCCATCCATACGATTCCCCCATAGATGAATACATCTACTCACCTGAAAGTCTCGCTAATCCGATCCAACCACCGCCTTCCCTTTGCGCGCCGCGTCTGATGCTTCCGCAACCGATCCTAGAATTGCATAACACACAATATAAGATTACAGATTCCTAAAATGACGCAACTCACAATATGACAAGATCGACACTCTCGAATTAATCACAACGTGCACTCGGTGCGCGGAAAACGCACGAAAATCTCTAAAACCTTAACTAAAATCGCCGTTTCGGGGCAATCGTCAAAACTAAAACCCGACTAGACAAAACCCCGCATTCGTTCACACTAATAGTCGTATGAGATGCCAATTATATCGCTAATATGACGCAATTAGATCATCTCCTAAAAATTTAGAAAAACTAGTAAGCATTGACATAGAAATATCGATGCAATTGTCGCGATTTAACAGTGTAGCGATCGCTACATCGCACAAACAACCATTCTAACCAACTAGATAACCACTATCCTAACTTAAACCCACTTATCCTACAACAAACACTAATTAGGGCATCAACACCTCTCTTGAAAATCATGAGGAAACAAATTAACCCAAATTTCACACTTAAACTACAAAATCTAGCAAGCTTAAACTACAATTAATCACTAGATTAAGATTATACCTCACAAGTGATGATTCCTAGTTTGCACTAGCCTCCAAGACACCTCTTTTCTCCACCTTTTAAACAAATTATGTTTTGGGAAGAAGTGGAATGGGATTTAGTTTGAATTTGAGATGGAAAAGTGTGTATTTGTTTTATGGATTTTGTTGATTTTTGCAAGAATTAAAGCAAGAGAAATGAGGGGAAAAAAAGAAGGGGGCACCAGCAAGTTCGACCTGAGGTTAGAGGAGGGTGTGTGTGTGTGAATGGTGTAGAAAATTCTACACAAAAACCCTTTCCCTAGCTCAATTAATGACTATCACATCAATTTTTACATAAAAAACCCTATTTTAAGCCATTTTTGAATAAAATTTTAAACCATAGAACAAAAATCTTGAAAAGTCTTGATAAAATTTTATTAACACTAAATTTTAGTTTATAATATTTCCTAAGTGTGTAATTTACCTAATTAAATTTTTATTTATCACTAATTAAATGTATTTTTAAAAGCTTAAAATAATATTAAAAATAATTAATTAAGGAATTTTTTTTAATTAACTAGAAAATTTTAAGTGACATTTTAGTGACCAATTTATAGTAACATCTTATCTAAATTTTGTATAATTAGGTCTATAATGAAAAATATCTATTTTGACTTTTATCGGAAAAGACTGTTAATTTAGCCGATTACTGAAAAACTGCCTAAACGATTTTCGAAGCGTTACAATCTTCCCCCCTTAAAGAAATTCGGTCCCCGTATTTATAATTTAACTATGCGTACCTTCAAAAAGATGGGGAAATCTCTTCCTCATCTCGACCTCGGTCTCCCAGGTGACCTCCTCGCTGTTCGGGCCACGCCAAAGGATCTTGACGGACGGTATAACCTTCGACCTCAATTTCTTCACCTGCCGATCCAAAATGACCACCGGCTGCTCGGTGAATGAAAGATCACGCTCTAGCTGGATCGTCTGGTGCTGAATCGTATGGGAAGGATCATGAAGGTGCTTGCGGAGCATCGAAACATGGAACACGGGGTGAACATCGGGGAAGCTGGGCGGAAGAGCTAACCGATAAGCGACTGGACCAACACGCTCTAGGATCTCGAAGGGACCAACATATCTAGGACTAAGCTTCCCTTTCCTCCCAAATCTCATCACACCCTTCATCGGAGAGACCCTCAGGAAAACATGATCGCCAACAGCGAACTCGAGTCGGCGACGGCGCCTGTCAGCATATGATTTCTGCCTACTCTGTGCTGCTCTCATCCTGTCCCGAATCAGCTGTATCTTCTCGGTTGTCTCCTGTACGATCTGCGGGCCCAAAATACTGCTATCCCTAAGCTCTGTCCAACATACAGGCGATCGACATCTCCTCCCATATAAAGCCTCGAAAAGTGCCATCTGAATCGTCTCCCGGAAGCTATTATTGTAGGAGAACTCGATCAAGGGCAAATGACGATCCCAGCTACCACCGAAATCTAAAACACAAGCTCTGAGCATGTCCTCAAGAGTCTGAATAGTACGCTCCGACTGACCGTCAGTCTGCGGATGAAAGGCTGTACTAAAACTTAATCGGGTGCCCAATAATTCCTGAAGTTTCTGCCACAATCGGCTGGTAAACTGGGTGCCCCGGTCGGACACGATGCAACTCGGAACGCCATGCAGTCGCACGATCTCATCAATATAAACCTGGGCGTACTGAGAAAATCCAAAAGTGGTCTTCACTGGCAGGAAGTGAGCCTCTTTCGTCAGTCGATCCACAATCACCCAAATAGAGTCATACCCTCGACTGGTCCTGGGTAGACCCACAATGAAGTCCATGGAGACCTGCTCCCACTTCCACTCAGGGATGGGCAAAGGCTGTAACTCGCCGGCTGGCCTCTGGTGCTCGGCCTTGACTTGCTGACAAGTCAGGCATCTCGACACAAAGTCTGTAACATCCTTCTTCATCCCGTCCCACCAGTAAACCTCTCTCAAATCATGGTACATCTTGGTGGAACATAGATGCACACTGTATACCGATTTATGTGCCTCCTAGAGGATATCGCGCCTCAGTCCCTAAGAATCTGGTACACACAGTCGAGTCCCAAATCGAAGTATCCCCTGATCATCAATCACGAACTCAGAAACTCTGCCCTGCCGAATCTGCTCAATAATCTCTAAAATACGGGCATCGCCGGACTGTGCCTCGCGGATACGGTCAAGTAACTATGGGCGTGCTCTGAAATGGGCCAGCTGTCCCCCGGTAGGAGTAAACTCGAACTACACTCTGCTGTCACATAAAACCTGCCAATCCGCCGTCGTCTGCATCTGTACTGCGCTCAAACAAGATAAGCTACCTCCGGGTCTCCTACTCAAAGCATTTGCCACCACATTCGCCTTGCCCGGATGGTATAGAATCTCGCAGTCATAATCTTTCACCAACTCCATCCAACGGCGCTGTCTCAGGTTCAGATCTCGCTGCTGGAAGATATACTTCAAACTCTTATGGTCAGTGAATATCTGGCACGACTCACCGTATAGGTAATGTCTCCAGATCTTAAGTGCAAATACCATTGCAGCCATCTCTAAATCCTGGGTGGGGTAGTTCTGTTCGTGTTTCCTCAGCTACCGAGAAGCATACGCGATAACTCTGTCGTGCTGCATCAATACACAACCCAACCCCACTCGAGAAGCATCACAATACACCATGAACCCGCCTGATCCTGAAGGCAATGCTAACACTGGTGCAGTAGTCAGACGAGTCTTCAACTGCTGGAAACTATCCTCACATGTGTCACGTCCCGAAAGTACGGAACATGACCGGCACTTAAACTACGAAACGTCTCGAGGCGTACGTAATCTAAGTAAACCGAAAACCCAGAAATCTAAAACCATTTAAGGAGTAAATAAGGAAAAACTAGTTTTAAGAGGTAAAGAAATCATGTTTTGACAATCAAGTTTTTAAATAACTAAGCCGAATATGAATTTATAAAATGTGTAATTTTTCCTAAAAATTTCGGCAGAGTTTCCTTTGTAAAAACTGGCCCCGAACGGGGTACAACAAGAATAACATATATGACATGATAAAAGGCATCCCCAAGCGGGAGCTAGCTCTTCGTCAATCGACGGCCACAACCACACAAGTAAGAATAATATACAACACCGAAAGGCGAGGATCAAATCTAAAAGAAAACACAGTAAGCATGAAAACCGCAATACTACAAGCGCGACTCTAAGGTCGAAATAATACAACACTGAAGTCTGAGTCTGAAAGAATAAACAAGTTTTGGTTGATGGAAATTCTAGATATAATAGACAATACATGAACAATGGCGGTTCTGATACAAAAGAACCCACCTACCAACGCAAGTCACCCATATGGAAGCAGTGTGCCAGAAATGCCGCAATGGAATCTGTACGGCAAACCTGCAAAAACTGGGGCACAACGGGGGTGAGTTGCCAACTCGTGAATAGAAAGATATCTATAAGCAGGAATCGAATGCATGACCCATCCTAGGTCAATACGATCAGATATAAATAAACCTCAATATGAATAAAGCTGAAGCATACTAAACTGGCAATGTAATCTCTATACATGAATGAAGTGCCAAGTGCTCGTGCTCGTGCTAGTGCCTCAGGTAACAATATAGCATATGAATGAGATATGAATGCGTGAAAACAGGATACATCTACATGAAGCCGCTGTTTTCATAATTTAGTGAGATTTCCCTTGTATTTTTAAAATGAGGTACCATAATGAAATCAGCATAAAACTGTGCCTAGCATCGGCACAAAACGAAATCCCAATATCCCGATATCTCAAAGTCTCAACCACAATATCTAGGGCGCCATCAATCCAGACCGGCCCCTACCATCAATCTCAAGACCACGACGGTATCCTCCGGATATCCGACGCGTCGGGTAAAATCACCGGTAGGTAGTGCTCCCCTGCCAGGCTCAACGTCATCACCACATTCCTCTTGCCCCGGGGTACCGCACCGGGTCCACCATGTACCCGAAACGGTTCATCCGTCTCCTCGAATCGGGTTTCCAAATCCATCAGCAAACTCATGGTGGACGACTCATACATCATGGAAAAACCGCACTTTTTATTTTAAAAGAAAGAATATGTTTATTTGTGTTTTTGCGGTTTTCCTCCAAATCCAGAAAATCTCATAGAAATCCAAATCCAAACCTCAATAGCATGCAAAATAGTGAATATATGCATGAGAATCCATGAATACGGCATAACAATGAATAACAGTATGCATGAAGTAGCAGGTAATAACTACAATGTCTAAACTATTCGCTAATAGGCTATGTCAAGAAATAATATATTTTCTAAGGTGTACGTGACATGGCAATTACCGATGAAGATGTGTGTGAGCCGGCAAGTAAGTGTACGTGGTACATACGCATCATCGGTAATGGTGCTGGTGTCCTATCAGCATGATATTAAAATGGTGTATGAAACATAATATAAGAATGCAATGCAAAGCGAACCACAAAAAGTGGGAGCTGAAACTAGACGTAACCAAAACTAATCTGCATTAATCTAATATAAGTCCTACGAATGGTGCCTTTTGAAATAACACGAATCATGGGGTTTTGAAAATAGGGCCACGGTGTTTTTATGAAAAGATACGTCGTTTTTGAAATGTCCGTAGATTCCCTTGAGCTGTCTTTAAAAATGCCCACGATTCGTTAGTTTTTGAAATAGGTAAGAAGTCTAATCTACTCTAACAACTACACTAAACTATACGGCCGAACTAACAAGCTGAACTACAGGTAAGGAAACCGCCTAACATCTGAGTCGATATATAAATATATATAAGTCGGTGATCCCGCCTCAATAGTATCGCGTACGATACAGTATATCATCTGACATCCTCGAGTCATAAGCGTGGATCTATCATCAATATAGGCTCGTACGGTAAATCGTCGTACGGCATCCCAAAAGCTGGGTACGGTTCAATATCACACTATCTCATCACATTTCAGATATCACTTATCATATCATATAATCTGGGGTACTGATCTAAGTCTAGTACAACAGATATCATCTTCAAAGTATGAATGCGGGGGTAAACACACATCCCGAACCCGCAAGAATCACATTTCGTATCCCCAATACGAATCATATCAAATCACCGATCTCGCGGCACAAAGCCCACATCATCGACTCAACTCCAAAGTCATCCCATATCATCAAACACCGTGCAAGTATAAGAAACATACAAGTGTATGCGTGTGGGTGCAAATCTATCCTATGGTTCGCAACTAGGAACTACGCTAGTTATTTCTACCCCTAACTAGCCATAACACACTAACTATCACACATAAAATATACTACATAGTACTAATTACGGACTGCGGGGGTGCTATACGCCATCCACCCGACTTCTCCCCGTAGATATAAATCTACTCACCTGGTCCTCGCTGGCCGGTGCCGACGTCGCCACGCGCTTGCTTGTCGTCTCGAAGTCCATATGGGGTACCTACATATCACAACGTATCGTATCGCATAAAAACCCAATTCAAAATCGAAACGGCATACGAAAACTAAATCGGCACGCGTATCATGCATAGGTCAAAACCTATCGCCTACACATGCAAGAATAGTCAAACCAACCCTCGATGTCGATGTACGAACGTCAAACCATCGAGAAAATCCAATCACACTCATTTGCACATTCACGAACACTAATTTTAATATAAAATAGGTTAAAACTCACGAAAACCCCAAATTCACTCTAAAAGCCGTTTTTTCCGAAAAACTAGCAAGCAAAATTACCCGTTTTAGTACAAAACTCGATGTTTAAATGAATGTAGCGGCCAATATATTTATTATATATCTTAAATAAGTCAATAAAACCATTTCCATAATTTAATCACATAAATTTGCATAATTTCCAAAATCCTAGTTTGCAAAAATATCAATTTTAACACTTTTTAATGTAAAATTCATAATTTTACAATTAAACTTGGTTTTGCATATTTTAAATGGTTAAACCACTCAATGCAATTTTTAAGATATGAAGAAACCCTAACCATATTTTAATTCTCGATTTAACACAATATTTACAAAAACTAGTTTGCAATATTAACCAATTTCGACCATTTTTTTTATAGCAAAATGCACATACAACAAACTAGTTTGGATTTGCATGAAATAAGGTATTAAACTACACTTTAAAATGTTATTAATACCATGCAAAACCTAATTAGATTTTAATCTCCATTATATAAGTATTTCATTAAAACCTAATTAGCAAATTAGCATAATTAGAACAATTTTTAAACTAACAAATTAGCAATTAGTAACCAAATTAGATTTTGCATTCAATTACATGTTAATCCCCTCATTACAATCATAAGCTAATGATAAAGAACCTAATTTAATTCAAACCCTAGCTTCAATTCAAAATTCCCAATTGAATTTCCAAACATTCAATTAAACCCACAATTTAACACCTAATTAGCTTCATTAAGGAATTTAAATCAAACAAAATGAATAATGGGTCAAAAGTTATACCTCACAAACCATGATCAAACTTGAATTCTAGACCTCCATTTTGAAATCCTTGCACCAAGATCCATGCTAAAGGAGATGAGGGAAAATGGGTAGGAGTCGGATTTTGATTTTGTGGGATTTTTGATGGATTTTTGTGAGGTTTTTGGAGATGAAATGAAGTGGAAACTTGGGGGAAAAATGAGGGGGGGCTGCTGAATATTTCGGCCAGAAGAGGGGAGTGGGGAGAGGTGAGTGATTGGTGTGGAAATTCCAAGGTCAAAGCCCCTCCCAATTACCATAATACCCCCACCTACTCTACTATATATAAAAACCTTATTTTAACTCATTTCTCACATGATTTAAGGTCAAAAAGAGGGAAATAAAATTCTTGGGCTGCTACAATAGTGTGGGGCCGGCCAAGGGGAGTGAGGGTGAGTGTGAGAGACTTTACAAAAAAATTCTATGCAAAAAGACCCCCCACAATACCAAATTTGCAAGTTTTAGTTCAAAATAACTATATTTTTGTTTTCCATAAAATAAATCAATTAAAACTTGAAATAAAATACTAAAAATTTATATTACAACTAGATTTTAATCAACATGATTTTAAGGATTAAAATTAACCCATTTAAATTTGTATTTATCGCTAATTTAATGTATTTTCTTACCGGCTTAAAATAATAATAAAATAATTTTTTTTTTCAGAAAATTTGAAATTTCACCAGTGGCTCAATAAACACCAAATACTAGCAATTTCATAGATAGAATATGTATATTTAATTTTTATAATAAGATATTTGCATTTTTACTTTTTTACAGAAAACCCCCTTATTTTACCGATTTTCCGAAATTTCACCGAAACGATTTTTCAAAACGCTACAATCTTCCCCCCTTAAAAAAATTCGGTCCCCGAATTTAAAGTAAAACTCCTCCCAAATACTAAAACATCTGAACCAAAACTATCAAGTCGTCGGGGCTCCGAAATTGTAAATACATAAAACAAATCGTAGCGCAGCGCATGCGCATGAAAAATGAGCATATAACTCAAATCAAAACTCCGTCAAGCATCCCGCAATCATCGGAGTCATGGGGAAGACATCAATACCAAATCCAAAGCAAAACCAATGTGATATAACTCGAAACTATACATGTAAAATATATTCAGGTACTGTCCTCTGACTAGTCCTGCTCAGTACGAAAACACATAGCAATATCATAAAAACGTACTGCTCTATAAGAAAAATCAATCCCCAAAATACGCGTATGAATACTACGTGTGTCTTGTGCGCACGGAAATCAAAATCCAAATATGTGCCATACATATGCACAGAAACAACATCTAAGTGCATCGGGTGTGCACGAAACATCTGTCGTAGGCAACATGTGTGCCTGACAGCAAAATCAGGTGCATCTGACATGCACGTAAAATCTCGATTTAGTGCATCTGGTGTGCACCAAAATCACACTTCAAAACATGCGCCCAACATGCGCGAAAATCCAAATCAGGTGCATCTATCGTGTACGAAATCATGAAATCCAATATCAAGTGCCGAATATACGCAAAATCCAATCAGGTGCACAAGGTGAACAAAACAAATATCGAACATCACCATCGAAATCAAAGTCCAGTGCATCTAAGTGCACAAAAGGCGTATCACTGCACTGCAAGCATATATAAACTATACAGAGTGCAGGAACCAAAACGTGTGCGTGCATATGCACAAAATCAACTCAAATGTCTAAAACCGTAAAATCACAAACATGTGAAACTAAAGAACGAAAACGATATCAAGTGCAACACTATGCAAAGATCGTAAATACTCAATCATCAAAATCAAATCATACGAATAAATCACCCAAAACATCGGAATCAATAATGGCGGAATAGTACCGCTCCAGCGCATCCTCTAAGAATCTGGGCCAACTATCGCGGTCACTAGTGGGACGTCTCGTCGATGATCATGAACTCTGTCCTGCTGGGGTGCGTAACCATGACCACTCCTGGGTCAAAGTTTTCACTGTGAATTACCAATCTTTCGGTCCATCGGCTCATCGGCCCTGTCAGGTGTGCTAACTGGGACGATTCCGTTCTGGCACTCCTCTGGTCATCTCTTGGTCAATCATCGCGACCACTCGTGAGGCAGCATATCACTGGCGTCGGCCTCTGGCTCTCTGAATGTACGTGACACATCTGATCCTGGGTGCAAGTATCATTGCAGCAGTGTCCTGGAAGGAATCCTGCTCACGGTCTCTTCCATGTCTCGCCTTCTGCCAACTGTCCGGAAGTCATTGTCCTTTCCTATATCTGCATCTTTGCTCTGTAACGGCTGCATACCCATCGCGACTCCTTCTGGAAGGTATATCCAGTACTCTGCCTCGGCATGCGCATCGCATCTCTGATGTCGGCGGAGTGGAACGTCATCTCATCTAGATCTGGTACGAACCTCTTACTTCACTTTTCTCTAATGTCGTCTGCTTTGGACTCGTCTCGTCGCGGCTGCATGGACTAAGCTCCAACGGCTATCCTCATATCTGGAGTCTCCCAAGAAATTCATCTCACCACCTAGCATCTGAATTAAGTCGAGCCATCTGATCGAGTCGTCAAAACCTCATAATCCCCCAAGAACTCAACATCTTGGGCACAGTTTAATAGTATCGAGTACATACCACAGCATCGGTGGTCCAGCCGTAGAAGGGCAAACCCAAGCCTCACTAATGGCGCCGCAGAACTGCCGCAAACCCGAAGGTTCAAAGGCTTTCACACGGTCATTAAGTCGAGTTAGGGTTTCATTCTTCTAAAGGGACCATAGAATTGCCTGCATGTCTTTCCGACTACTTTAAACTTGGAATAATAGGTTTCTGACATTCGATCGTCTCTGTCGACTCCCAACGTCTCCGCGTGAAGTCGTCTCTAGCTGGAATCAATCTGTCTGATGACCTCGCATCGGGGTAACGAACGAACCACATGTCCTAGTCATTCATCCTCGATGACTAGCGACCTTCAATCATCTCTTAGTACAACTCGTACTGCAATAGCTCCAACATCTGGGGCGATATCTCGTCGTTCGCTGCAACAACTGGCTCACTCGTCCGCACGCTGAACAGTGTCTCAATCATCATGACTAAGTAATATACCAATGGTCATCAAAATCTGGCTGGCCTCTATCAGTGGCTCAATCCTCTAGTGTCGATCAGCACATCCGAGTAACCTCATAAAGGCGATCCGCCAAACGCTCGTGGCGCGGAAACACAGTAAAAAGACACATCTCCGCAATGGTGTGTCTCCGGAATCATGCCCTGGTCAGTCCTCGTTCGTGACGAGCTTGTGCTGACCGCAACTCTAGCCGTAGCTCTTCCTGCCATAACCATAGCAGCAAAACCAAACTGGTACCGATGAGGCTAGATCAGGAAGGAATATAATACTGAACAAGGAAATGTACATCCTAAGGCTTCATAAGTGGAGTGGCGTGTCGTAAATATGCCGCGGAACATATCAACGGTACGTCACTCTACTTTAGTCACCTATTCCATCAACCAAGGGTCATCCTACGCTCCGAAGGTTAAAACCTAACGCTCTGATACCAACTTTGTCACGTCCCGAAAGTACGGAACATGACCGGCACTTAAACTACGAAACGTCTCGAGGCGTACGTAATCTAAGTAAACCGAAAACCCAGAAATCTAAAACCATTTAAGGAGTAAATAAGGAAAAACTAGTTTTAAGAGGTAAAGAAATCATGTTTTGACAATCAAGTTTTTAAATAACTAAGCCGAATATGAATTTATAAAATGTGTAATTTTTCCTAAAAATTTCGGCAGAGTTTCCTTTGTAAAAACTGGCCCCGAACGGGGTACAACAAGAATAACATATATGACATGATAAAAGGCATCCCCAAGCGGGAGCTAGCTCTTCGTCAATCGACGGCCACAACCACACAAGTAAGAATAATATACAACACCGAAAGGCGAGGATCAAATCTAAAAGAAAACACAGTAAGCATGAAAACCGCAATACTACAAGCGCGACTCTAAGGTCGAAATAATACAACACTGAAGTCTGAGTCTGAAAGAATAAACAAGTTTTGGTTGATGGAAATTCTAGATATAATAGACAATACATGAACAATGGCGGTTCTGATACAAAAGAACCCACCTACCAACGCAAGTCACCCATATGGAAGCAGTGTGCCAGAAATGCCGCAATGGAATCTGTACGGCAAACCTGCAAAAACTGGGGCACAACGGGGGTGAGTTGCCAACTCGTGAATAGAAAGATATCTACAAGCAGGAATCGAATGCATGACCCATCCTAGGTCAATACGATCAGATATAAATAAACCTCAATATGAATAAAGCTGAAGCATACTAAACTGGCAATGTAATCTCTATACATGAATGAAGTGCCAAGTGCTCGTGCTAGTGCCTCAGGTAACAATATAGCATATGAATGAGATATGAATGCGTGAAAACAGGATACATCTACATGAAGCCACTGTTTTCATAATTTAGTGAGATTTCCCTTGTATTTTTAAAATGAGGTACCATAATGAAATCAGCATAAAACTGTGCCTAGCATCGGCACAAAACGAAATCCCAATATCCCGATATCTCAAAGTCTCAACCACAATATCTAGGGCGCCGTCAATCCAGACCGGCCCCTACCATCAATCTCAAGACCACGACGGTATCCTCCGGATATCCGACGCGTCGGGTAAAATCACCGGTAGGTAGTGCTCCCCTGCCAGGCTCAACGTCATCACCACATTCCTCTTGCCCCGGGGTACCGCACCGGGTCCACCATGTACCCGAAACGGTTCATCCGTCTCCTCGAATCGGGTTTCCAAATCCATCAGCAAACTCATGGTGGACGACTCATACATCATGGAAAAACCGCACTTTTTATTTTAAAAGAAAGAATATGTTTATTTGTGTTTTTGCAGTTTTCCTCCAAATCCAGAAAATCTCATAGAAATCCAAATCCAAACCTCAATAGCATGCAAAATAGTGAATATATGCATGAGAATCCATGAATACGGCATAACAATGAATAACAGTATGCATGAAGTAGCAGGTAATAACTACAATGTCTAAACTATTCGCTAATAGGCTATGTCAAGAAATAATATATTTTCTAAGGTGTACGTGACATGGCAATTACCGATGAAGATGTGTGTGAGCCGGCAAGTAAGTGTACGTGGTACATACGCATCATCGGTAATGGTGCTGGTGTCCTATCAGCATGATATTAAAATGGTGTATGAAACATAATATAAGAATGCAATGCAAAGCGAACCACAAAAAGTGGGAGCTGAAACTAGACGTAACCAAAACTAATCTGCATTAATCTAATATAAGTCCTACGAATGGTGCCTTTTGAAATAACACGAATCATGGGGTTTTGAAAATAGGGCCACGGTGTTTTTATGAAAAGATACGTCGTTTTTGAAATGTCCGTAGATTCCCTTGAGCTGTCTTTAAAAATGCCCACGATTCGTTAGTTTTTGAAATAGGTAAGAAGTCTAATCTACTCTAACAACTACACTAAACTATACGGCCGAACTAACAAGCTGAACTACAGGTAAGGAAACCGCCTAACATCTGAGTCGATATATAAATATATATAAGTCGGTGATCCCGCCTCAATAGTATCGCGTACGATACAGTATATCATCTGACATCCTCGAGTCATAAGCGTGGATCTATCATCAATATAGGCTCGTACGGTAAATCGTCGTACGGCATCCCAAAAGCTGGGTACGGTTCAATATCACACTATCTCATCACATTTCAGATATCACTTATCATATCATATAATCTGGGGTACTGATCTAAGTCTAGTACAACAGATATCATCTTCAAAGTATGAATGCGGGGGTAAACACACATCCCGAACCCGCAAGAATCACATTTCGTATCCCCAATACGAATCATATCAAATCACCGATCTCGCGGCACAAAGCCCACATCATCGACTCAACTCCAAAGTCATCCCATATCATCAAACACCGTGCAAGTATAAGAAACATACAAGTGTATGCGTGTGGGTGCAAATCTATCCTATGGTTCGCAACTAGGAACTACGCTAGTTATTTCTACCCCTAACTAGCCATAACACACTAACTATCACACATAAAATATACTACATAGTACTAATTACGGACTGCGGGGGTGCTATACGCCATCCACCCGACTTCTCCCCGTAGATATAAATCTACTCACCTGGTCCTCGCTGGCCGGTGCCGACGTCGCCACGCGCTTGCTTGTCGTCTCGAAGTCCATATGGGGTACCTACATATCACAACGTATCGTATCGCATAAAAACCCAATTCAAAATCGAAACGGCATACGAAAACTAAATCGGCACGCGTATCATGCATAGGTCAAAACCTATCGCCTACACATGCAAGAATAGTCAAACCAACCCTCGATGTCGATGTACGAACGTCAAACCATCGAGAAAATCCAATCACACTCATTTGCACATTCACGAACACTAATTTTAATATAAAATAGGTTAAAACTCACGAAAACCCCAAATTCACTCTAAAAGCCGTTTTTTCCGAAAAACTAGCAAGCAAAATTACCCGTTTTAGTACAAAACTCGATGTTTAAATGAATGTAGCGGCCAATATATTTATTATATATCTTAAATAAGTCAATAAAACCATTTCCATAATTTAATCACATAAATTTGCATAATTTCCAAAATCCTAGTTTGCAAAAATATCAATTTTAACACTTTTTAATGTAAAATTCATAATTTTACAATTAAACTTGGTTTTGCATATTTTAAATGGTTAAACCACTCAATGCAATTTTTAAGATATGAAGAAACCCTAACCATATTTTAATTCTCGATTTAACACAATATTTACAAAAACTAGTTTGCAATATTAACCAATTTCGACCATTTTTTTTATAGCAAAATGCACATACAACAAACTAGTTTGGATTTGCATGAAATAAGGTATTAAACTACACTTTAAAATGTTATTAATACCATGCAAAACCTAATTAGATTTTAATCTCCATTATATAAGTATTTCATTAAAACCTAATTAGCAAATTAGCATAATTAGAACAATTTTTAAACTAACAAATTAGCAATTAGTAACCAAATTAGATTTTGCATTCAATTACATGTTAATCCCCTCATTACAATCATAAGCTAATGATAAAGAACCTAATTTAATTCAAACCCTAGCTTCAATTCAAAATTCCCAATTGAATTTCCAAACATTCAATTAAACCCACAATTTAACACCTAATTAGCTTCATTAAGGAATTTAAATCAAACAAAATGAATAATGGGTCAAAAGTTATACCTCACAAACCATGATCAAACTTGAATTCTAGACCTCCATTTTGAAATCCTTGCACCAAGATCCATGCTAAAGGAGATGAGGGAAAATGGGTAGGAGTCGGATTTTGATTTTGTGGGATTTTTGATGGATTTTTGTGAGGTTTTTGGAGATGAAATGAAGTGGAAACTTGGGGGAAAAATGAGGGGGGGGCTGCTGAATATTTCGGCCAGAAGAGGGGAGTGGGGAGAGGTGAGTGATTGGTGTGGAAATTCCAAGGTCAAAGCCCCTCCCAATTACCATAATACCCCCACCTACTCTACTATATATAAAAACCTTATTTTAACTCATTTCTCACATGATTTAAGGTCAAAAAGAGGGAAATAAAATTCTTGGGCTGCTACAATAGTGTGGGGCCAGCCAAGGGGAGTGAGGGTGAGTGTGAGAGACTTTACAAAAAAATTCTATGCAAAAAGACCCCCCACAATACCAAATTTGCAAGTTTTAGTTCAAAATAACTATATTTTTGTTTTCCATAAAATAAATCAATTAAAACTTGAAATAAAATACTAAAAATTTATATTACAACTAGATTTTAATCAACATGATTTTAAGGATTAAAATTAACCCATTTAAATTTGTATTTATCGCTAATTTAATGTATTTTCTTACCGGCTTAAAATAATAATAAAATAATTTTTTTTTTCAGAAAATTTGAAATTTCACCAGTGGCTCAATAAACACCAAATACTAGCAATTTCATAGATAGAATATGTATATTTAATTTTTATAATAAGATATTTGCATTTTTACTTTTTTACAGAAAACCCCCTTATTTTACCGATTTTCCGAAATTTCACCGAAACGATTTTTCAAAACGCTACAACATGCCTGGGTCCAATCGAAAGGAACCCCCTTCCGGGTCAACCCGGTCAATGGTGCAGCAATGCGGGAGAAATCCTGGACAAAACGTCGATAATAGCCGGCCAGACCTAGAAAGCTTCGAACCTCTGTAACTGATACCGATCTAGGCCAACGCTGAACTGCCTCGATCTTCTTCGGGTCCACACAAATACCATCTCTCGTCACTACATGACCCAAGAAGTCGACACTGTATAACCAGAATGCGCACTTGGAAAATTTGGCGAACAGCTGATGCTCTCTCAAAGTCTGCAATGTGGTACGTAAGTGCTGCTTATGCTCCTCCCGGCTCCGAGAATAAACCAAGATGTCGTCAATGAACACAATGATGAACTGATCGAGATACAGCCTGAATACACGGTTCATCAAGCCCATAAATGCTGCCGGGGCATTGGTGAGCCCGAACGACATCACCAAGAACTCATAATGACCATATCGAGTACGGAAAGCGGTCTTCGGAATATCCTCCTTCCGAACCCGCAACTGATGATAACCTGACCGTAAATCAATCTTCGAGAAAAACCCTGCACCCTGGAGCTGATCAAATAAGTCATCAATGCGGGGTAGGGGATATCTGTTCTGCACAGTAACCCGGTTCAGCTGACGATAATCAATGCATAAGCGCATATTTCCATCCTTCTTCTTAACAAACAGGACGGGAGCACCCCAAGGTGACACACTCGGTCGGATAAGCCCTTTGTCCAGCAAGTCCTGTAACTGATCCTTCAGCTCTCTCAGCTCCGCCGGGGCCATCCGATAAGGCGGTATAGAGATAGGCCCCGTGCCGGGGATCAAGTCGATGCAGAACTCAATCTCGCGCTCTGGTGGCAGACCAGGCAGCTCATCAGGGAATACATCCGGAAACTCTCTCACAACAGGGACCTGGTCCAACGGATCCTCTGTGGAGTTAGTATCACAAACATAGGCTAAGAATCCCTGACACCCTTTCCTTAAGAGTTGGCCGGCGCGAAGGGAAGAAATCAAGCTGGGAAGGGTAGCGCTACGATCTCCTTGAATAACAAGAACCGGCTCACCAGGAAAACTGAATCTGACTACTTTCTCAAGGCAGTCCACAGATGCATAACAGGTGGCTAGCCAGTCCATACCAAGAAGAACGTCAAAGTCTAGCATATCGAGGAGAATCAAATCAACTGAAGAATCTCTCTCCCCGATACAACGGAACATGATCGGTACACGAAACGGGCAACAAACGACTCGCCTACCGGTGTAATAACGACAAGCGGCTGATCTAACGGAGAAGACTCTCGGCCCAACCTCGGTACAAAGTACGTGGATACATAGGAATGTGTGGAGCCTGGATCAAATAATACCCGTGCATCAAAAGAACATACTGGCAGAGTACCTGTCACGATAGCATTGGATGCCTGTGCATCCTGAGGAGTCAACACGAACACTCGGGCCTGTCCACCACTAGTAGCTGGCTGTCTTCTGCCTCTACCTCGGCCTCTGCCTCTGTCGCCTCGTCCTCTCTGAACCGGACCACCACGCCCACGACCTCTAGGAGCATCTGTCTGGTGTGGAGCATCATCAGGAGTAGGAAGTAGAGCTCTCTGAGGAGGTGGTGAAGGTGGTAAAGTCACATGCGGGACTGTCTCCGCGCTTTGGCGGCCCATGGTACAATCTCTGACACGGTGGTACTGACTCCCGCACCGAAAACATCCTGGCGACGACTGCTGGGTCTGTGGATATGAACCAAATAACTGACCTCGTCTCAATCCTCTGCCTCCACCATCTCCCGGAAATAATCTATCGCGGTGTCTACCCATCTGCCGCTGAGCTGGCGTATCAGTACAGATCCTTTTCGGCCCAGAAATGACCGGAGTCTCAGAAATGCGCTCCTCCAAAAGTAAGGCTGCGTCCATCGCGGCTGCGTATGTATCAAAGTGTTGGGTGCCGATGGCAAGGAAAAGCTGTGTATCAAGCCCTCGCACAAACCTCTTTATTCTCTTCTCTTCCGTGTCTACTAGGTACGGAGCATATCGAGACAACTGGGTAAACTGTATATCATACTCCAATACCTTCATCCCAGGAGTCTTGCGCAGAGACTCAAAACTACGGGCTCGAGCATCTCGGACACTCTCCGGAAGAAAACGGGTAAGAAATGCAGCTGTAAACTCGTCCCAGGTCATAGAAGGTAGACCTGTAGCTCGGCCTCTCTCTACTGAATCATACCATGTATGGGAAAGACCCTCCAGACGAAAACTTGCTAACTCCACCAATCTATCATCAGAACACCTCAACGAACGACAAATCCGAGCCATCCTATCAAGAAATGCCTGTGGGTCCTCTGTCGCATCCGTACCGGTAAAAGATGGAGGTCTCAATCTCATGAACTCCTGTAGTGAAACAGGGATAGTCGCAGTAGCAGCAGGAGTGACCATTGGTGCAGCAGGTACAATCGTGGTCTGTGCGGTGGAAGGAACGTCCTCGGATCTCTGTGCCCGACTGGACTCTACTAAAGATCCCATCATCTGTCGCAACTCCTGCATGCCGGCCTATAATCTGGCAATACGGTCTGGATAAGGCGGATCAATATGACCCTGAGGGGTAGGTGTATCATCCCGCTCGATCCTCGCCTCAGACGAGCCCGCTCGAATCTCATCCCTAGCGGCAGCCCGCTGAGCTCTCGCAGTCTTTAGCGGCATCGAAGCTAGAATAAGAAACAAGACTGATAAGAACATTGCAATTGAATCAAGGAATGCAAAGAATCAAGAAAGGAAATACAAGCAATTATGTCCTAAGGTCACTTAGGCGGAGTACCGTATCGTAAGTATGCCGCGGATCATACCCACGCTACGCCACTCTGCTTAAGTCACCTACTCCATTTACCAAGGTCGTCCTACACTCAGAAAGGTAAAACCTACGCTCTGATACCAACTCTGTCATGACCCGAAAGTACGGAACGTGACTGGCACTTAGGTTACGAGACGTCTAAAGGCGTAACGTAAACTAAGTCAGCCAAAGCCCAGAAAAATATAAACCAAAATCAAAAGAGAGTTAAGGAAAACCTTTCATGAAAACGATTTTGAAATCGATTAAGTTGCATTGAACCCCTTTTTAAAAACATCAAAAATTTCCGAAAATTTCGGCAGAGTCTCCTTTGTAAATTCTACCCCCCAAAATGGGTACAACAAGATATATAACCTATAATCACAAAATGGCATCCCCAAGCGGGAGCTAGCTCTTCGCCCAAGGCGAATCACAACCACACGCAATATATATATGTACTATCAAGAAAAGAGCATAAAGAAATGCAAAATATAAGAAAACACAACGTCGGCTCAAGTGAGCTCGACCAAAAGAACCCACATATACACAAATCTCTCAGTCTCATCACTAGGTCGAATATACAAATAAGAAGTGGTAGATGGAGAATAGTAGATACAAAAATGGTACAAAAAGAGATAATAGGGCTCTCGCAACCCACCTACGAGCAATGTCGCGAGTCTGAGCAAAACAAGTCACTAACAAGATAAGCCGCCGCTACTAGGTTGATGAGTCCGACCTGCAAGACACTGTGGCACAACGGGGGTGAGTTGCCAGCTCGTGAGTAGAATATAACATCTAGTAAGGCTATCGTAAGAATGCACGCAAATGCGTCACAGCATGTATGTCCAGATGTGATGTAATACCTCTAGTATGCATGCACATGTATGCAATGTCAATACTAAATCTTTAAGTGTTTTAAATGCTATGAGTTCTGCATTCTTAACTTTAGAAAAAAGAATATCTGTATAATAGCTAAATATCATCAAGAAATCATCTGAAACCCGTGTCAAGCATCGACACCAAATATGAAAACACATCTGTCTCAATATCTCACTGTATCAATGTCTCAATACATCGGGCTCCGTCAGTCCGGATCGGCCCATATCATCAAATTTCACGACAACGGTCGGTATCCTCTGGATATCCGCCGCGCCAGACATCACCGGTAGGTAGTCTTCCCCTGCCAAGCTCATCGTCTACAACTTGATCTTCTTGCCCCGGGGTACCATATCGGGCCCACCATGTACCCGAGACGGTTCATCCACTCCTCGAATCGGGTCTCGAAATCCAACAGAAAACATGAAAACTCATGGTGGACGACACATACATCACGAGAAAACCGCAACTTTGTTTTAAAAATGATAAATATAAGCTTTTGATAAATTCTTGCGGTTTTCCCCAAAATCCAGAAATCGCAGAAATACTGAAATCCTCAAGAAAATCATAATACCCAACATGTTGTATATGGTAAATTTCTATGACATCAAGGTATGCGATGTGATTTGTGGATAGAAATCTTTGTAAGTATGATGATTATGCGAGGTATATACATGTTAAGTGATTTCAAATATCTTGTATGATGCAATTGGTGACACTAAGCTAAACAGGTTCTATGGTGCTCGTGGCATGGCAATTACCAAAGGCGTGTGTGTCACATGAATAGTGCGCGTGCAATAGGAGCCAATGGTAATGGTGTTCGTGCCCTATGAAGTGATATCGCACATGTGTATATGAATATCCATGTAATCTAGCGGATGATTGGCTATAAAGGTATGCAATGTGAATGGGGGGGTTAGCTAACTAACAATGCAAATATTGCAAGAAATAAAGTAACCCTAACTAGAGGGAGCCTCGTGCCATCCAGACGATTCCCCCATAGATGAATACATCTACTCACCTGAAAGTCTCGCTAATCCGATCCAACCACCGCCTTGCCTTTGCGCGCCACGTCTGATGCTTCCGCAACCGATCCTAGAATTGCATAATATACAATATAAGATTACAGATTCCTAAAACGACGCAACTCACAATATGAAAAGATCGACACTCTTGAATTAATCACAACGTGCACTCGGTGCGCGAAAAACGCACGAAAATCGCTAAAACCTTAACTAAAATCGCCGTTTCGGGGCAATCGTCAAAACTAAAACCCGACTAGACAAAACCCCGCATTCGTTCACACTAATAGTCGTATGAGATGCCAATTATATCGCTAATATGACGCAATTAGATCATCTCCTAAAAATTTAGAAAAACTAGTAAGCATTGACATAGAAATATCGATGCAATTGTCGCGATTTAACAGTGTAGCGATCGCTACATCGCACAAACAACCATTCTAACCAACTAGATAACCACTATCCTAACTTAAACCCACTTATCCTACAACAAACCCTAATTAGGGCATCAACACCTCTCTTGAAAATCATGAGGAAACAAATTAACCCAAATTTCACACTTAAACTACAAAAATTAGGAAGCTTAAACTACAATTAATCACTAGATTAAGATTATACCTCACATGTGATGATTCCTAGTTTGCACTAGCCTCCAAGACACCTCTTTTCTTAACCTCTTAAACAAATTAGGGTTTGGGAAGAAGTGGAATGGGATTTAGTTTGAATTTGAGAAGGAAAAGTGTGTATTTTGTTTTTGGATTTTGTTGATTTTTGCAAGAATTAAAGCAAGAGAAATGAGGGGAAAAAAAGAAGGGGGCACTTGCAAGTTCGACCTGAGGTTAGAGGAGGGTGTGTGTGTGTGAATGGTGTAGAAAATTCTACACAAAAACCCTTTCCCTAGCTCAATTAATGACTATCACATCAATTTTTACACAAAAAAACCCTATTTTAAGCCATTTTTGAATAAAATTTTAAACCATAGAACAAAAATCTTGAAAAGTCTTGATAAAATTTTATTAACACTAAATTTTAGTTTATAATATTTCCTAAGTGTGTAATTTACCTAATTAAATTTGTATTTATCACTAATTAAATGTATTTTTAAAAGCTTAAAATAATATTAAAAATAATTAATTAAGGAATTTTTTTTAATTAACTAGAAAATTTTAATTGACATTTTAGTGACCAATTTATAGTAATATCTTATCTAAATTTTGTATAATTAGGTCTATAATGAAAAATACCTATTTTGACTTTTATCGGAAAAGACTGTTAATTTAGCCGATTACTGAAAAACTGCCTAAACGATTTTCGAAGCGTTACAGGTATGTAGCCGTGGCAAGTAGGATCTGGATGGACTTAAGCATAGCTACTTAGAAAAGGTTTCATCATAATCCATACCTGGTCAATGATGCAAACCTTTAACAACTCTAGGTTTGAAAGTCTCAACTTTTCCATGTATACCAAGTAATCTTCTCAAGATATACTTTCTCCTGATTGGGATTTAACCCTTCAGATAAAGCAGCCAAAGTCCATACTTTGCTGGTGTATAAGGATTCCATCTCAGATCGCTAAGCATCCATCCAATCTTACAGAGTCCCACTCCTGATGGCCAGCTTGAAACTAGTTAGGTCATCATCTTATGATGCATTCCTCGCTCCCACTGTCATAGAGAAACTGAAGTATCTCTAAGGTGGGTGAGGAACCCTACTAGATCGGCGGAGAGGCTGAGGTTCGTTGGAAACTATTGAATCCTTTGGTTCTACTAAATCATCAGCTGCAGTTTGTATAGCTGGAACTCCTTCCAGTTCTATCTTATGACCAATAATTTCTTCACAAGAAATTCCCTTTCACAAAGGTGGCATATTGAGAAACAAAACACCTTTTGTTCCTCGGTTTGGTAGAAGATATTCCCTTGCATTTGCTTGGGATATCCAACAAACTTCTACAGAACTGACTTTGCCTCGAGCTTGTCCAGATGTCGCTTTTAGACATAGGCCGGACAACCCCAAATCTTAACTGACTTAAGAGATGGGCTCTTCCCTTACCATATCTCATATGAAGTGGTAGGCAACTAATTTGATCGGAACCCTATTCAATAGGTATGCATCTTCTCCAGTGCATAACTCTCAAAAGGAAATAGGTAACTCAGTAGTACTCATCATAGAGCACACCTTATCATATAGGGTGTGATTGCTCCGCCCCGATACACCGACGTGCTGTGGTGTATGCGGAGGAATAATGCTGAGAGAGAATCGCATTCTTAGAATAGTCCAGGAATCCCGTGCTCAAGTATTCTCTTCCCTGATCACATCAAAGGACATAATACTTATACCTGTTTTTGGTTCTCTACTTTCTAACTTATATTCTGTGAATATCTCAAAAGTTTCGGACTTGTGTTTCAACAGGAACATATGTCTGAATCTTGAGAGATCATCAGAGAATGTAATGAAGTACAAAGAACCGATCTTGGCATGTGTAGACTGGGGTCCTTGATACATCAACATGTATCATCCCAAGAGTTTACTAACTCTTTCTCTACTTCCAATAAATAGAGCTATGGTCATCTTATCTCCGAGACATGACCGGTAAGTTTCACAAGATGTAAATTCAAACTAATTTAAATATGCATCTTTATGTAACTTTAGCTAGTCGGGTGGCATTGATATAACCTAGTCTACAATACCTCAAGAAGGATTCGTTCATTTCTGAACTTTTCCTCTTGTGTGTGTTCTGTATACTAAGAACTGTAGTTTGATTTAGAACGTCAATGCTTTTAGATAACGTGCCTGAACCGATCAACTCTTGATATAGGAAATGTTCAAAACATTATCCAACAATACAAAATTATATCCTTCTTTACTAATAAAGAGACTGATATGATGTTGTATATCAGGTTCGGTATCTAATAACATTCGTTCAGAATCAATGTATTCTGGTAATACAGGGTGATAGTGACCAATAGACTTGGCTGCAACACTTGCACCGTTTTCTATCTCATGAAACAAATCACCCGTTCTCAGTTCTCTACCTATCTGTAGCCCATGTAACAGATTACATTTGCGGGATCCTGATCCGGTATCTCATACCCAGGACGTAAAGGATACTGAGAAACAGTTCTCTGTAATGAACATACCCGAAGACGATGCATCAGCATGCACTTTCTTCGTTTGGGCGGCACGGGAATTCTAGTAATCCCCAATTTCCTGCTCGGTCTTATAACAGTTATAAGTTGGAGCGGGACCAACGTTCCCCAGCTCAGTATAACAAGCGGGTTCGGTCAATACATCTGTATTATTATCTTGATTAAGGCATGATATGGTCGCTACCTGGAGAGAGAGAGAGAAGAAAACACTATGTGTGCGCTCTTGCAAGATCAAATTGGTTATTATTTTATCTAATTAGGATGGCTCCCACTGTTTTTATCAAATCTTCCTTCAAACCTTGAAAATAAAGACTAGCCGGGATTAATTACACCCTACAACTTCGCCAATCTTTCAGCCAGGCCAGTGTCGGTACTTTGAGGGAGGTTCCCCGTGCTTTCGTACGGACCTAATTAAAATAAACCTCGTTTTCCCAGAGGCGTAACCCCATTGACACCTTTCTAGACACCTACTTGATCAGCTAATTGTAATGAGTAAAACTCTCCCAGGAGTAACAATTACTCGCAGTGGGTATCGGGATCCAACTATCTCATAGAAGGTATGCAATCTCATTGCAAATTTCAACACTTGAAATTCCCGATAATATTTTGCCCCTAGCGTCCCATGACCTTGATGCAGGCCAACAAACCATAGTGCGCTAGTCAAGTTCAACCCGTCATTTCTTGATTGAATTAAACCCACCCGCACGACCCTTGACGCAGGCCAACAAAGTCGCACGACTACCCTAATCCAATCTGCATCATATACATAAGCAGATAAATACTAGTTAGCTACCACACACTACGCCTTGACCCAGGCCAACAAAGGTAGCACGAATACTAAGTAGGACTTATCTGAAATGATGGAGGGCTACGACAGGTTTTTCTGAAAACCTTTTGTGTAATGAACTTGATATCGTTGTAGAATCAAATGATTTTAAAATGGAGTGTTTTTGAGGCTATTGCTAGTTTCGCTAAAGAGGTCACTCCCGGTGAAGGGATCTCGGCTCTTTCCTCGTCGAATGAGGTGCAGGATATATCATATATATCACCGTGCAAAGCAAGAACTAGAAAAGCAATCAAAAGACAAAACTGAGGGTTGTAGCATTTGCCAGTTATTGCTAAAGGGGTCACTCCCGGTGAAGGGATCTCGGCCCTTTCCTTATCGAATAAGATGCAGGATGTTCTACAAGGAACACCGCGATGCAAAGCAAGAACTGTAGCTACCTGTTTTTGAAAATTCGATTCCACAACATCTTTTAGGTTTCTTTACTTTCATTAATCACATTAATGAAGTCCCATCATTTAAGTCACCTAAACATCACAGATAAATACGACGTACACTTATGCCATCCGCATTCGCCTCGATGTCCCCTCATGCACCGTTAGGTTAGGTGACTAACGGCAGAGCGGGGCAGGGCTAGCGTGGGTGTAAAACATAAGTAACGTCTATATAATATATCATATATACTATATACAGTATTTATCACAACATATCAAATGATCACATCACAGATATCGCAGCAGAAGAAACATATGAAACATTGGATATACTAGGACGTCCGTGTTTTATTTTGAGCCTCTATAAAACACGGATTCCACGGTCGCGATGAATAGCCAAACCCACACCCTTAGACCCATACGAGAGCGGCAAGCAACCCTTCCTATTCTAGAGTTAGGAGATCCGGACTCGACTCCTCGAGTTGGTCTCCCACTGGACTCCAGAACCGGGTTATTTGTGCTCTCCTCCTTGGGTCTATCCTAGTGCGGAAAAGTGAATAATATACAAATGGTGACAGCAACCTCATCCCGGAAGTGCCCCAATAAAAGAATATTACATACATTTAATTTTACATGAATGAAAATAAAAACCCTCATCTCACATAAAACCCCCGGCTATTCAAAAACGCGACGATCCAATATAACATATCCAGCAACACATAACATCACATGTCATCAACGTAAGTAAATATGCGCATCCCAATTGTCGTTGACAAATAGCAACGAAACCGGCGATAACACATATTACACTTACGGTCGCAGAAAAGAATGTGTAAAACTACAACAGTTGGAATCCGCAACCTCCTTAGACATCGCATGCCTAACAATTATAAACCCCGCATTTTAGTCTCCATATCGAAAATACTTTTCAATATCTAGTCGGGCAATTCAACAAGATTCCCGATATTTTGATCGAATGCTCGTCGCAAACTTTAGTAGACGGCCGCACCCCCGGATGCCATCGACGAAGTGCACTAAGGCGGAACACCGCTGCCGCGAGCACCCAAACGGATGCTTTTGGCGGCGGGGTTCTCCTATAGTCACTTGGTCGGGGCTTTGGGGCGTGGCTGTCTATTAAGTTTACCCGGCGAGTATCCGCGTACGCTACGTGATTGCGACGGACTTTTGATCGCATCAAAATTCCGTGGCAACCGATCATCTGAGACTAAACTGCTATGTTTATAACATTCAAATTAGTTATCTCAGAACTACTTGTGGATTCCAAATATTGTATCACATTCAAGATAAATAGACAATGTTAAATTTTCCGATCGAATGATCAAACACCCAAGTTTTCCCAAATAATTCTCAACACTTGAGGGGAGTTTAAAACCATCCATCACATGCCACAGTACCAATGGTTCAGCCGTAGAAGGGTCAAGCCAACGCCTCACATGTGGAAACGCCGTACTGCCTCAAACCCTAAGGTTCAAAAAGCAGTTCAAGACGGTCACATAATCGAGTTAAGGTTTGTTGTCTTCTAGAGGGTCCATCACGTAACTTGCACGATCTAGAACGTTCTTAAACTACGGAAAAATCCAACACTTGGAAATTTTCCGGGTCGGGAAAAAGTGAGTTATTGATATCCGTTCGAACTTTTTAATACTTTCTAAATTATCCAGAAAAACACAACGAAATTAAATATTCCCATCGAATCAATGATTACAAAATATACCCCAGAATGCTCAACACTTGAGTCAGATTAAAAATACCCATAAAATATAAATCAGGGAAATAGAAATTACTGTGCAAAAATGAGGGCATATATCCTCTGTACTTCCGCGGATCCGCGGCCCAAGCGCGGTACGGCCGCTGTTCCGCGGCGGTTTGTACGGAACATGATCTCGTTTTTCACTAAATTTTTTATATTTCCCTACTGATTTTTTAAGCATTTTTAATACAGAAAAATCCCAGTTTTGAAAAATTTTCCAGAGAGGGGTTTACTTTGTCGTTTCTTGGTTCGTTCGGAGTTTTAACTTCGTATACACGTCGCCTAATGCTCTAGCTAGGCTCTGATACCACTGTAGGGTTACTAGGCACTTTAATAAGGTTCTACAAGTCATCAATCATGCCCGATTAAAATTTTAGCTGAGCCGAATAACTCTAAACAAGATCTTTGCTAGATAATTAGGGTAAGACATGCAAGTTAAACTCTTTAACACTAAGTGAATACGAAATACAACTTTTGTAGATCGGTCCTTCACTTCTAAAGCTCCTTGTAGTGGTCTCTTCGCTGCGATCATCGAACACCCGGACTCTCGGACGGCTCCATGAGAAGAAGCAACGGTATTGCTTGAAGTCTTCGAGGCCGAAGATGATCTACGTCGATGGAATACGAACTCAAGCTTCTACTTCACTAACTAAAGAATTAGTGAAGCAAACATCCTAAACTAAAGTGCTAGTCTAGTATAGGATGATGAAATAGGAAATGGGTACACTTTAGAATTTATTTTCTTACAATGTATCCCTCTCTTTATCAAACCCTAGAAAGAAATTCAAGGAGGAAGAAGATGAGCTCAAAATGAGAATGAAAACTCATCAAGAGAGAGAGAGAGTTAACCATGGTGAGTGAGTATCATATACTAACTCATGTAGAGACATAACCATGGCTAATTATAGTGGTTAGGTTAATTAATATCTTAAGTAAAACAAAACTAGTGGATTAAGTCAATGCAACCATATGCTTCATGAAGCTTCATGCATGTGAGCTCATTATCCGTTTGTTTTAGAATTACTTTAAATATAAAAACCTAAACCTATAATTAGTATGGTATAAGTATTATACACCCATGATAGTTGTATCAACAACCATGATACAAAAATATGAACACAAATAAATATATATCACATATATATTAAGTTGTGCACAAGTGAGAGAAACAAATGCTTAAGTGAACCAATGTTAGTTAATGTAAATTAGTATATCACATATAAAATTATACACTAAATTATTAAATCAACACTTGACTTAATAATCCGGTTATATCTCATATAATCGACTAACACTAAATGTACCAACTTATCGAATCAACACTTTATTCGATAACCCGGCTATATCTCATATAACCGGCCGATACAATAATCGCGAGAATAGAATACGGTATCACATACACGCATTATTCTCGGTCCCGCACATATCATATATGCGCTCCTATTTCGTTTTGCCTGAGCCAGTAAAACCTCTATGTAGGACTCTAAAGACTCGTCAATACGCCGGCAGTAGGTGATGATCATATCAAGCACCCATAAGCCGTCAGCGGTACTAGCTGGACGTAACGACTACCCGGGTATTGAGCGATCAGAAGATCAGCAAGCAAGCCCGCTCCAACTCCTGCAAAAAGCCTGACAGTGACACTACCGTACAGTCCGGTCTCCTCGTCTGATATATCGCTATGAAGTCTAGGGGTGGTAAACGTCAAACGCCAATAACCGATAAGTCATGCTGATGCGGGGCTCGTAACGGGTCGAGAAACTACTGGTAACACTTATTAGTAAATCTCTAAACCAGCCCTGGCCAGGGACTTCCCTGTTATGGCCAATCGAGCATAGCGCAACATCAACCCCTAATACCGGGAGAGACGAAACCCCTCCTATCGCTCATTGCCTCCATGTGACCCTGGACTGTACCCAAAAACTGTAGGACTACGGTATCGCCCCGGCCGTTTATCCGAGGCCAAAATGCGGAAAAGAAATTTTTTCTTAACTTTAAACCGGCACTACCGCATCCTAAAACCCCGGATCGTAACCATTAACCTAATGCTTCCTAACATGAGAATGGGTAGGAAGCTATACCGAGCGATCCGTGTCCTTCGGCCTCCACTCCGATCTCCTCGCGGAATCTCTGGTCTTCATCTCCTCGTCGGAAAGGGCACCACATCGAGAATTCTTTTTACGGGCTCCCGCTTCATCCGAAGCAACTCGGGCGTGAAGTGTGCTAGCCAACACATCCAAGGTGTTGTAGAGAATGTTTGTGACCACTTGGTCTCTTGCATCCATGGCTTTGGATGGAGGTTGAAGTGTTGCCATTGATGGAAGCAAAAAGCTAGAGGAAGAAGAAGAAGAACAAGAGCTTTTCTTTTTCTTTTCTTTTCTCTTGTTGTAATGAGAGTGAGGGAGAGAGATTATCAAAATACAGGACCAATAATACCAACCATGGCAGCCCCTCTCTCTCTCCATCTCATTTCAACACATAAAACAATTCATTAATGTGACACATTTGCTAAAAAAAAGACCATGACTAATGATACAAGTCCATGTCACATTAATGCATTGTCATGATGATTTCTAGCTCATTATTTCCTTAAGAAAACATTAATCCAAATGTTTTCCATAACAAAGAAAAACCGGCAACATCTAAAGTAAACTCGTGACGGATCACAAGGATACCCCTCACCTGTATATACATACCTGCACCGGCATTCCGACTGAATGCGAATGCGATGAGACTAAAGTAATCCAACAAATCTAATACTAGGATCCGGCTTAAACCAAAGCCCACTAGTATGATCCGTCCGATCATGATCCACGTAATACCGCACGTATAAGATCGAACCCTGCCATATATCATACGGCCTCTACAACGTTTCGCCCGAAACTTGAGAAACTGTCTGTGGGGGACTCTAAAGACTCGTCAATACTTTTGCTGTGGATTTAAACACTAGCACGTCAGAGGTATTAGCCGTACGTAATGGGTTACCAAGTATTGACCAAAAGGGACGTCGATGAGCGAACTCATCCTGACAACCTACTGAGCCTGTCAGTGACAATATCCATACAGTTCGGTCCGTTCGTCTATGAGTATCGCATGGCGGGCCTAGGGGGTTGGTAAAAGTCAGACCCCCATAAGCGGTACAAGTCGTGTCGGAGTGTAGCCCAGAACACCCTGAGATACTACTGGAATACCTACCAGTAAATCTCCTGCCTCGGACGAGGGCTTTGTGTAATGGCTCTCCTAGACACAACGCGATCTCACCCCCAATTGTAAGTCCACGTTACCTCTCCCGGTTCTTTCGGGCTTGCGGAAACGGTAAAAAACGATTTTTTAAGATTTAGGTAACATGGACTACAAAAACGGATCTTGGTTAAACTACACACTAGCAACTAACAAGAGAGTTATCTACTCGGTTAGAGGTTATACATCAACTTGAACTCCTTCTCTTTGACTCTTGATGGTGGTCGGATGATGCTTTCCTCGTTGCCTTCTCTTGTCGAAGATGGATCCACCTGAGGGTTTCTTCCTTGAGCTCCTTTCCCGAACTTTGAGAAAACTAAAGTCTCCGGCTTGCTAGACCTTCAACCTTAGGAAGAGTAGAGAGTGGCTTAGGGTGTTTTATCTTCAAGGAGATGTTTCTTAACACATGAGAATTGTTCTCCTTGAACTAGAGGAGGAAGAAGAAGAAGAGAGGAGAGAGAATGGTTATGATAGAATGAGATGGTTTTTTACAACCATAACAAATATATGTGAATTAATCAATTAACAAAATTAATCAAAATGAAAAAGGTGATGGTATGTTGAAATGACCATTATCATTTCACATTAAATGAGTTTTGCAAAGATCAAAGAGCATCTTTGCGTGAAATTATGATGGTCAACCTTTCAACCTTGGTCAACTAGTCAACCTTGGTCAACAAGTCAACAACCCTAACCATGACACAATTTCATTTAATTAATATTATTAATTGATATTTCACATATCCATTAGGGTTTGGAAAAAGACAACTATCAACTGTGCATACACACCCATTCTGAAACCCTAATGAAAAACCTCTTCTTCCGCCTCAATCAACTGTGCATACACACCCGCATTCGTGTTCCGAGGAACTTGAATACTATGAGATAAAACTAACCCCAAAACATATACTAGGATCTGGCTCAAACCAGAGCCCGCTAGTAATGTCTGTCCGGACGCCAAACGTGCACAAGTGCGCGGATGTGAACGAACCCTGTCGCAAAACCATGCGACATCTACTCTGTTTTGCCCAAAGGTGAATAACCCTCTGTGTGGGACTCTAAAGACTCGACACTACGCTGGCAGTGGGTTTAACCACAGACCGCAAGCGGCACTAGCTGTACGTAACGGTCCCCAGGTAGATGTCGACAAGAAGACTGACGAGGTAAACCCATCTGAACTCCTACCGAGCCTGTATGTGACAGTCTCCATACAGTCCGGTCTGTTCGTCTGAGAACATCGCATGGCAGGCCTAGGGGGGCGGTAAACGTCAGTCCCCTACTAGCGGTACAAGTCGTGTCGGAGTGTAGCCCATAACACCTGAGATAACACTGGAAACCAACCAGTCTATCTCGCTTGCCCTGGCCAGGGACTTTGTGTAATGGCTCTCCTAGACACAGCGCGATATCAACCCCCAATACCGAGAGAGACGAATCCTGTATAACCGTCACTGCCTCCAAGTGCTTCGGGACTGCACCCAAAAACTACCTGTTTGCACGACTCCTTTGAGCCGTGGTGTTCATATCAGAAAACTGCATTATAATACCGCCCATTCATTATCTATTTGTTGTATTTATCGGTACTATTAACCAATGTCTGCTCAGTAATACAGATTATAGGTATCCATGATAAAATACTGGAAATACATTTAAAAGCATGGATATATCAATTGAGAGCCGACACTGAAACCAGAACCGCAATCCGACAGATACTTCAGGAGTCCCTTTTTGCAACAAGTTTGTGTACACATTTTTCTATCTAAATGGTCCAACACAACAAATGTGTACACAAGACTTTTAGGTACATGTGGATATGCATTCAAGGCAAAATATTATATGCATTCAAGGCTAAACATCATGTGTTGATTTTTTCCTTCCAAAACTGAAATCAAATCAAAGTCAATCAAACAAATCAATTTGAGCCATAATGAGGCAGCCATGAATCAAGCCACATGTGGGAATGGAGTAATAAGCATTTAATGGTGGAGATTATGTGTGTGATTTAAAGATTCAAATTTCCTTCCAAAACTGAGTGCAAATCAAATTCAAATAGACAAATCAGCATGGACCATGATGGGGAAGACAAGAATCAAGGCACAAATGGACATGAAGTAATATGCATTTAATGCTAAAGATTATGTGTTGATTTAAAGATTCAAATTTCCCTCCAATAATAAGTGCAAACCAAATCAACTAGACAAATCAACATGGACCATAATAAGGGAAGACAAGAATCAAGGCACAAATGGACATGAAGTAATGTGCATTTAATGCTAAAGATTAGGTGTTGATTTAAAAATTCGAATTTCCCTCCATTCTTTGGAGCCTATAAAAGCAGGCAGTGGGCAAAGGTTCAAGGATCATTCTTTAGTCAGTCTTTAGTCTTGGATTGTCATTCTTTGTCCAAGTTTTCTTTTCTCTTTTCTTGTAAATAGATTAGTCCCCTTGAAGTCTTAACCTTCTCTTGATCCTTCAACCTCTTCATTGAGCTTGAAAGTTTAAGGGTTGGTTATTGATCTCAAGGGGTTGTATCATTCTTGAAGTTTAATAAAGTGTTCTTTTGTGCTTCCTTCACCATGAGTTCTTTGCCCTCTCTTGATCTTGCAACCTCTTTATTGAGCTTGCAAGTTTAAGTTTGGGTTATTGAACCCATGTCTTGCAATATGTTCTTTGGTTCCTAATCTTTTACTTACTTGCATTTTATTCTTGCTCTTTTAATTCTCGCACTTAAATTCCATGCATTTTAATTACTTGCTTGTAATCTTTTCTTTTCTTTGTTCTTCTCTTTTGTTATCTCTTTTTGGTTTGTTTTGTGAATGGTGTGAATATTGTTGTTAGGAAAAGAGAAAGATTTTGTAAGTTAACATTTAGTTTATCATTTCCTTTTCCCGTCTTTTCCATTTGAAACTCCGCCCAAACCTTACGCAAGCGCTCCGTTAGGCACCCTATCCTACCAAGGAAAAGGTGATTCCTAACCGTGACCGGTTGCATTCGGTTTGGCCAGATGCGAAAGCAAGAGACAAGAACGGACGGACAAGGGTCAATAAGCCGGATTCCATGAATGCCGTGCTTAAGTCCCCTAATCCACGTTGTTGCCGATTGTTCTAGCTTCATTGGTTAAGTTCGGCTCAAAGTACTTGAATACGGAATCCATTAACTTACACTATCCTATCGTTTCCTAACAAGCCTTATACTTGAATATAAAACATAGGTTAGATAACGAAAAAATCCGCCACGCGCATTAACTCGTTAGAACAAGAACATAAAACGCTCCGTCTCCCTGTGGATCGACCCGTGCTCATCGCGGCTAGCTGCAAAGCGACACCGTCCTGATCGCGGTTAAACTTTAGAACTCTTAAATATCCGACACGCTTTTGTTTCTATCTTAGAATTCTTGTAATTTTTCTTTTCATTCTTGAGCTCTTGCCCCTTTGTCTTGACCTTGCAACTTCTCATTTAGAACTTGCAAGCTTAAGGCTTAGGTTCTTGACTTCAAGATCTCTTGTAACAAGTTTGTTCTTCAATAAAAGTTCGTATTTTTATTACATGTCTTGTTCCACTTTACATGATTTCAATTGTGAAATTCATGCTTTTCTTTGATCTTGCAACCTCTTAAGTGAGCTTGCAACCTTAAAGCTTGGTATTTGGATCTCACACGTTGCCGGGGATTGAACACTGGGAGATAAAACGCTTGAACTCATCGGTTCTCTTTTCCTCTTTATTTCATTGCATGTTTTTATGTATCTTCTTTTTTCTTTCTTGTTAATTTGTAAATATGTGTGAGTAATCTTTTCACTTGTTAAGGGTGTAATATGTTAGATCGTATTCGAAGATTTTTCTTTGTCCAAACTTTAAAACCTAAAACTTTCCTATTGAAACTTCGTGCAAATCACCCGCAACTCCGCTCACTAGGCATCCTATCCTACCCCGATAGTGATGATTCCTAATCATGACCGGATTGCCCGTGGTTTGCCGAAGGCTAAAGTCAAGAGATAACAACGGAAGGACAAGGGACAAGGAAAACGGATTTAGCGAAATACCGCAAATACCGTATTTCAAGTTCCCTAATCCGCGTTGTTACCTATTGCTTTAGTATCAATACCAAGTCGGGGCTATAAGGAATTGGCAAACATCACCTTCATATAATCTAACTTATTACTACCCTTAACAAGTCCTTTTTATTCATATCTTTGTTACGACAATTAGTTAACCAACAAATCAAAACACGGTATTAACTCGTTAAAACAAGATATAAAAAACTTACCATCTCCCTGCAGACGACCCGTATTCATCGCGGATCGCTACAAGCGACACCGTTTTGATTGCGGTAATTTCAGAATTCTTTTTAAACACGACACAGTTAGAACGTGACAATCAAATGGCGCCGTTGCCGGGGAGGCGGTAACGTTTTTAGTTTTTGTTATTTTGGGTTAATCTTGTGAATATCCATCTAACACTTTTTTCAAAACAAACTAAAAATCTCAAAATTTTCAAAACCAAAAAAAAAACCTAACATTCTTAACTCATTTTTTTTTGTTCTCTAGATTTTATACCTGCTTGCACTCTGTAACTAAAATAAAAAGATAAACAATACCAGTGTGGCATTAGTGGAATACTGAGACTACTGTTGAAATTTGGAGCCCTACCTCATCAAGTTGGCCGGCGACATCATCACCAAAACCGGCGACGCCGGCCCATTCACCACCTTTTGCCTCTAATTTCTCCTCTGTGCTCCAATATTCTATTTTTGTCCTATTTGTATTGTTTGTTTTTTATAATTTTTAGTGTGCAGGTATTTGAGCATTCGTATCGCTTTTTCGCAATAATAATCCGTTTTTCCGACATTTATAGATTTTGCGGAATTGCGAACGGCGATTATGGGGAGCAAAGTGCACATTCAAAATCAAGGTGGTTACGAAGAACAGTGCCAAAGATCCGGGTAGTTTGACCCGCGCAAGCGAACTTTTCAAGCTTACCGGATTCAATACAACGGGGGTTTCTTAACCCACAACTTAACGGTACGTACTTTACTAACACCTTCTTCTCAAATCCGACACTTCCAATATAATATCTTTGTAGGATTCTTTGCAAGTTCGCTAGCAAACGCCAAAAAAAAAAATTGACTAACCCCTATTTGTTGCAGTGCCACGCTTAAAAAAAGATTTTTTGAAATTTTGAACAAATTTTTTCATTGATTTGCGCATTGCATACATTAATACGGACTTAAGGGCAAGCGAACCCCACAACATACGGTAAAGGATTTCATCACCTTTTCCGTGGCCCACAAATCACGAACTTGAGCATAACGTTTACCCACACAAATTTTAAAAGAAATTAGACTTTAAGCCTTAAGGACTTCGCGCTCACCAGGAGAGGCTAACTGTGTTTAGAACACCGCTTAACGGTATATTGTTTACGGGGTGTCTAGGAAAGTGTTAACGGCGAAACCGCTAAAAGAGAAAGGGTTATTTAATTAAGGACCTTCGCGAAAGCGTCGGAAAACCTCCCCTTATCTCTGCACTTGCCTGGCCTCGTGATCAATATATCTTGAGCCTGTTTCTCGACACAGTTTTACTTCGACAATCAAGTTCTTGAGTAGGTCTAGTTGACCTAGATGAACCCTAGAACGATTAAGTGTGTAGTATTTTTGTGTCGTGATTGTTTTTGTCCAGATTCTTTTTTGTATATTTCATTCTTTTGTTAATAACTAACTAAAAAAAAACTATAAAAAAAACCACATTCTTTTCCCCTCCTTTTCTCTTCCTTTCTTTCTTTCTCTCTTCATATCATAGGTACCCCACCTCGAAAAAGCCTTGCCGAACTTTGGTACCCACAACCAGACATAACTTCTTACGGTTCTTGTTTTGGTCGAACTTCGAACGATCCATCCATGCCAAAAATTTCATTGAAAGATCGCATAGACGCGTCTAGGACAAACACTTGCACTCCGCAATCCACTTTGTATCAACCTTTTCAACCTCCCCCACCCTCTTATGTTGATACCCCTTTTGCAAGTCGTCCTTTGTCCCTCACTGAACATATTGAATAATCCCGTAGCCGATCTTTCACTCCTTTCACTACTACAAATTCTATGGATCAACAATTCCATTCACCTTCTTATTCGTATGTTGATCCTACCCCTGTCCAGCCATTCAATTCCTATGAGTCTTACCCAACTTTTGCACCTGCCCTAGACACTGCTTCTGAACAACCTTTTGGGAGTTTCCAGTATTCAAACAACTTTGAATCTTTTACTGAAACCCCTTCACAACCCATGTCTAGTCTGGAACAGTTGTTGGAAGACTTTAGGGTAGCGTCATGCCAACAGATGATGGATTGGAATGCTTCCATGGCCGTCCTCATAAAACCTAGTGACCCGATAGCTAGTTTTCAACTAGCTCCACATTTTACAATGTATGATGAGGCGGTAGGACAGGATGAGAATTTGAGTAGTGAAAGTGAACTGTACACCCTTCCTAATCAAACCTGGCCATTGCAAATTGAATCACACAACTCCAGTTTTGAATGTCTATCTAGTGTCCCAAAATATTTACCGATTAAAGATAGAACGTTTAATGAGTTGTGCGATTTTGTAGTGTTTGATTTACCAGATTGTGAAGGGTCCATTCCAAGTGAAACCAATCCTAAACCTTTTGACCTCTACACTTCCATCTTAGAACAAGAATCGATTGAAATCCATGCTTTTGATGAGGAGTCTGAGAATATTAATTTTCACTTGATTGAGGATATTGACGCAGGGAGTATTTTGAATGATGAACCCGTAGATTTGACTGAAATTTTCTCTCCAATTCATCATCCCGAGTCATTAAATGTGTCTCCCGAACTTCATATGCGTCTTGATTTTGATGAGATTTGCATGGATGAGATAATTTTTGAGGAGAATTATGAGGATAGTATTGAGGATGGACCATTTTTGTTTGATGTGTCGGATTTTCCAATTCATCCTCCTGAACCTTTAACTGTTATACTTCCAAAATCACCCTCCATCCTTTCCATCGTTCTGAACACGCAAAAGATCATGCAGGAGGACTGTGAGTTTGAAAAATTTCTGTTCAATCACAGCACATTTGATGCCACTAGTGCGTTCCTCCTTGAATCTGACACTCTTCTCACAGCCGATAATGATTACGAGTGTTTCACTTTTTTGGACGATTTTGAAGACTCACCACCCGAGTTTGAGTCCTTTGAATTTTCAGATGAGTTAGTTGAACCATCAAACTCGGTTGCTCACAATCAATTCGAACCATTGATGGAATCTTTCGAGTTCGAGACAGTTTACTTAGGTGAGAATAAGACTATCCCTAAATCACTCCCCTTCGTCCCTTCCATCGTTCCGACCTTGCACGAAACTGTATCACTTTCATTTCCTATGTCTGGTTTACCGAGTTCGGCGTACCCATTTCTCACGAATCTTGAGGGATTTGAATCTATTTCTCGACGGGTTAATAAATTAGCACAATCGCTTTTCACACATCGGTCATTAAAAATTGCGTTAATTTATTCACTTCATTTTCACCCTCAAGTTCGTACACCATTTCTTTTTCCCTTCCGCCATTCTTCCTCTCATATACCGAGACCGTATCCCGCTTCTATCTCCATATGGTCTCGCGTAGTCTCCATTTCTTTTCTCTTCACCTTCTTTCACCAACCCGCATATTACAGAGATAGAATTTTTGAATGGTTGGTACTCACTTTTGGCCTGTGTAAGGCCTTGTATAGCTTGATACCGTTCTCTCCCCTCCTAATCCTGAACTTCAACGCTAAACAGTGGAAACACTGTTTCACTTAAGTTTGGGGGGAACCATTTGGTGTACATATTTTTGGTTTTTATTTTTGTATATAATTTGTTTTTGGGGAGGCACCGACAATTTTGACCCTCTTGGTGTAGCCTGACAGTGAGGGCACTGTCAAGTTTAAGTTTGGGGGTGTGCTCGGTAAGCTTTCTACCTTCGCATTCATTTGTATATTCTGCATTTGCATACTTATTTAAAAACCCATAAAAATCAAAAAAATTTCTAAAAACATAAAAACTATGTCGTCAAGTTAGCTAGCGGGAGAACTTAGATTCAATATTTCGACGGTTTTGTTTGATAAGATAGGAACAACTAAATCCTATTTTTAGATTTTGAAAACCTGAAAGTTAACTCTCCTTTGAAGCTAACTATAGCTAATATACGTCTTTACATCACACTACACGTGTCGTGAGTTTTGAAAATTAGATGACAAGTCTATTATGTCTGAAAACTTTTAAATTGATAAACTATTTTCTGAGGATCAAATAGGTTTGTTCTGAAATAAGTAATATCAAGACTAGTTTTAAAGAGAGGTGAATATGAAGGGATATTATTAAGGCCTTAATTGGAACTAATTCTGAAGAATAACCCATCTGGAACTTGATTGAAATGATTACACACCTAACCCACTAAAAACGTCTTTTATCCAAAAAATAATTGAACTACCGGTTATATCTCCGTTCGCATTAAATCGTCATGATTTTCACGCTAAAATTGTCTTTTGTTTTTGGGCCTAGGTAACTTGAGTAATTAAGTCCGCTGGGGTGTCTCTACACCTAATGCCCTAAAACCAACTGGTTTGGGAGAATTGGCCCAAAGCTCGCTAAGAAACCTAGAAAGTCCAAATTAAAACAAAGTCAAGCAAGTGTTCTCTCCGAGTTAAAATTCCTAACGGTTCTTTGTGTGAGAATAATCTTGACAAAAGACAGATTTTTATAAAAAAGTATTTCTAGCGGAGATATGAAGGTTTCATTCTATGATAAAGACTATTGCACGTTCACAAAGGTGTGTATGAAATGAAAACAAGAAAAAGGTGGAGTGAAAAATAAGACCTAGTTTCCTGTTATGGAAGATAGAAATTCTGAATTTCAAACCTTACTGGAAAACGAAACTTAAGAAATACTTAACTCTTTATAAAACTTATGTGAGCCTTTTTAAATTTTTATCTGGGCTTTATTTTGTGACATGACGACTTTAATCGATCCTTTTGAAACTTAACGACACTATTCGCACTGCACATGAAGACATATAAAATCTTAAGTTAAAAGAGAAGCGAGGTGTGAAAAATAAAGGTTCGATAGTTCTAAATTTAGGATAATAGAATTGTTATCTTTTAAACAAAACCTTAGGGTTTGAATCATAGTTATTTCGCAAAATTAGCTTGACGGGATTTTGTGGGTAGTATCCGCTGAAAACCCTCAGGAGACAACACTCCTCCTACTAGGGACACCTAGAGGTTTAACGGCTTGTTGCACACGCTCAGTGCAATCGCGTTCCCTGTGAAAGTGCGGTTATGATTTTCTTTTGTGAATAAATGGTTTTGCTCGGGACGAGCAAAAGATAAGTTTGGGGGTATTTGTTCATATCAGAAAACTGCATTATAATACCGACCATTCATTATCTATTTGTTGTATTTATCGGTACTATTAACCAATGTCTGCTCAGTAATAAAGATTACAGGTATCCATGATAAAATACTGGAAATACATTTAAAAGCATGGATATATCAATTGAGAGCCGACACTGAAACCAGAACCGCAATCCGACAGATACTTCAGGAGTTCCTTTTTGCAACAAGTTTGTGTACACATTTTTCTATCTAAATGGTCCAACACAATAAATGTGTACACAAGACTTTTAGGTACATGTGGATATGCATTCAAGGAAAAATATTATATGCATTCAAGGCTAAACATCATGTGTTGATTTTTTCCTTCCAAAACTGAAATCAAATCAAAGTCAATCAAACAAATCAATTTGAGCCATAATGAGGCAGCCATGAATCAAGCCACATATGGGAATGGAGTAATAAGCATTTAATGGTGGAGATTATGTGTGTGATTTAAAGATTCAAATTTCCATCCAAAACTGAGTGCAAATCAAATTCAAATCGACAAATCAGCTTGGACCATGATGGGGAAGACAAGAATCAAGGAACAAATGGACATGAAGTAATATGCATTTAATGCTAAAGATTATGTGTTGATTTAAAGATTCAAATTTCCCTCCAATAATAAGTGCAAACCAAATCAACTAGACAAATCAACATGGACCATAATAGGGGAAGACAAGAATCAAGGCACAAATGGACATGAAGTAATGTGCATTTAATGCTAAAGATTAGGTGTTGATTTAAAAATTCGAATTTCCCTCCATTCTTTGGAGCCTATAAAAGCAGGCAGTGGGCAAAGGTTCAAGGATCATTCTTTAGTCAGTCTTTAGTCTTGGATTGTCATTCTTTGTCCAAGTTTTCTTTTCTCTTTTCTTGTAAATAGATTAGTCCCCTTGAATTCTTAACCTTCTCTTGATCCTTCAACCTCTTCATTGAGCTTGAAAGTTTAAGGGTTGGTTATTGATCTCAAGGGATTGTATCATTCTTGAAGTTTAATAAAGTGTTCTTTTGTGCTTCCTTCACCATGAGTTCTTTGCCCTCTCTTGATCTTGCAACCTCTTTATTGAGCTTGCAAGTTTAAGTTTGGGTTATTGAACCCATGTCTTGCAATATGTTCTTTGGTTCCTAATCTTTTACTTACTTGCATTTTATTCTTGCTCTTTTAATTCTCGCACTTAAATTCCATGCATTTTAATTACTTGCTTGTAATCTTTTCTTTTCTTTGTTCTTCTCTTTTGTTATCTCTTTTTGGTTTGTTTTGTGAATGGTGTGAATATTGTTGTTAGGAAAAGAGAAAGATTTTGTAAGTTAACATTTCGTCTATCATTTCCTTTTCCCGTCTTTTCCATTTGAAACTCCGCCCAAACCTTACGCAAGCGCTCCGTTAGGCACCCTATCCTACCAAGGAAAAGGTGATTCCTAACCGTGACCGGTTGCATTCGGTTTGGCCAGATGCGAAAGCAAGAGACAAGAACGGACGGACAAGGGTCAATAAGCCGGATTCCATGAATACCGTGCTTAAGTCCCCTAATCCACGTTGTTGCCGATTGTTCTAGCTTCATTGGTTAAGTTCGGCTCAAAGTACTTGAATACGGAATCCATTAACTTACACTATCCTATCGTTTCCTAACAAGCCTTATACTTGAATATAAAACATAGGTTAGATAACGAAAAAATCCGCCATGCGCATTAACTCGTTAAAACAAGAACTTAAAACGCTCTGTGTCCCTGTGGATCGACCCGTGCTCATCGCGGCTAGCTGCAAAGCGACACCGTCCTGATCGCGGTTAAACTTTAGAACTCTTAAATATCCGACACGCTTTTGGCGTGCGATCACGTGGTAGGGTAGTAATCAAAGTACAGTGGGAACACACTCGAGGCGAAGTGACAGTGTCAAGTCAACGGATTAAGCTGTACTCATGTCACCTGGGAACTGATAACTGACGATAGGTATAATACCAACCAACAGTTCCCGACGAGTCCTGTCCAGTGTACTCGTAACCTAACGAGCACCCGCATACTATCTTAAGTACGACGTACTGACGGCTGTGGGACAGACCGTCTCCCAAGCTGGGATAAGAAGCGCATAGCTAGTCTACTCCGGAGTATCGATGCCCTGTCTCAATAGTCCTGCGACTAGGGACCTGTATAAGGATGTGCTTATAGATTACCCAACCCCCACGAGTGTGACTGCCATCACAACGCTGGTAATCAAGCAAAGATCTTAAGGGCTCCACTAATGTGTAAAGGCGATATGCTAAAAGAAAGACATGCACACATTAAAGCAGAAACAAACCAAGTAGCATACTACCATTTTGAGCAAGATTGTCAATACAGGGTGAATATCCCAAGCTTCCATTAAGTAATATACATACTAGTATGATACAGTAATTGCCTCTAGGGCATATACACTAACAATCTCCCACTTGCACTAAGGCCATGTACTGGCGTATCGAAGACCTATCATCTCGATCAGCCGCTCGATCTGAGTCTGGGGTAAGGCCTTCGTGAATGGATCAGCAGTGTTATCTTCCGCAGCAACTCTACGAACCTCGATCTCCTGGCGACCCACGATCTCCCTGATCAGGTGATACCGCCACAAGATGTGTCTGGACTTCTGATGGGACCTTGGTTCCTTCGCTAAAGCTATAGCTCCGTTGTTGTCGCAATACAGCGGTATTGGATCAACAATGGTAGGAACCACCTGAAGCTCCGTGAGGAACTTCTTCATCCAGATAGCTTCCTTTGCGGCATCAGCAGCAGCGATATATTCCGCTTCCATCGTCGAGTCAGCAACGGTTTCCTGTTTGGAACTCTTCCAACACACCGCCCCTCCATAGTGGGTAAAGACATAACCCGACATGGACTTGGAATCATCCTTGTCACTCTGGAAGCTGGAGTCAGCAAAGGCCTCGATCTGGAGGTCTTTTCTGCCATACACCAAGAACATCTCCTTAGTCCTTCTCAGGTACTTGGGAATGTTCTTTACCGCTATCCAGTGTTTCTCCCCAGGGTTTGACTGATACCGGCTTACCACACTCAGTGCATAAGCTACATCTGGTCTGGTACACAACATCGCATACATTATAGAGCCTACCGCAGAAGCGTAGGGTATAATAGACATGCGATCCCTTTCCAAATAAGTCTTGGGAGACATCTCTTTGGAGAGGGTGATCCCGTGACAAGACGGTAGATTACCGCGCTTGGAATCTTCCATACTGAATCTTTTCAGTATGGTGTCGATGTACCTGGACTGTGAGAGTCCCCGTATCCTCTTGGATCTGTTATGATAGATCCGGATCCCCAGAATGTATGAGGCATCACCCAGGTCTTTCATGGAGAACCTATGTGAAAAGAACCCTTTGACAGATTGTAGCATAGGGATGTCATTTCCTATCAAGAGAATGTCATCCACGTATAAAACGAGGAATACTACAGTTCTCGCTACAAATCTACTATAGATGCATGGTTCATCTGGATTTTTGATAAAGCCAAATTCTTTGACCGTCTCATCAAAACAGATGTTCCAACTCCGCGATGCCTGCTTTAGTCCATAGATGGACTTAAGCAACTTGCACACCTTTCCTCTGCACCCACTCTGAATGAAACCCTCTGGCTGGTCCATATAGACACACTCCTCTAAATTTCCATTCAGAAAAGCGGTCTTTACGTCCATTTGCCATATCTCATAATCGTGGAAGGCAGCAATGACAAGAAGGATCCGAATGGATTTCAGCATAGCCACTGGAGAAAAGGTTTCGTCGTAGTCCAAGCCAGGTCTTTGACGGAAACCCTTTGCAACAAATCTAGATTTATAGGTCTTAACCTGTCCATCTACACCAATCTTCCTTTTGAAGATCCACTTGCATCCTACGGGTTTTACGCCATCTGGAGCAATGTCCAACGTCCATACTTTGTTGTTGTACATGGACTCCATTTCGTTCCGCATTGCATCCAGCCATTTTACCGAGTCAACGCTCTGAATGGCCTGCTGGAAGCTAGTCGGCTCATCACTATAAATGATGCAATCCTCTCTATCCCCGTCTATGAGAAAACCATAGTATCTCTCGGGCGGATGAGACTGCCTACTACTTCTGCGGAGCGGTGTAGGAATGTCCTGGTCTTTCGAACCCTCTGGTTCTACTAAGCTTTCAGTAATAGCTCGTGGTTCTGGAATTTCTTCCAGTTCTATTGTGCTCCCACTTATCCGATTCTCCAAAAACTGAGTTTCCAAGAAGTGGGCATGCCGAGAAACAAAAACCTTTTCTTCCTCTTCGTAATAGAAAAAATATCCCATGGAGTTCTTTGGATATCCCACAAACTTGCACTGTACTGAGCGTGCCTCGAGCTTGTCCGCATGCTGCTTTTTGACAAAAGCTGGACATCCCCATGTCTTAATGTAATTAAGATAGGGTCTCTTCCCACACCACATCTGATATGGTGTAGTAAGCACAGTTTTAGTTGGAACTCGGTTCAAAAGGTATGCAGCTGATTCTAGCGCATATCCCCAGAATGATCGCGGCAACTCAGCGTTACTCATCATGGACCGTACCATATCCAATAGAGTTCGGTTCCGTCTCTCCGATACACCGTTATGTTGCGGAGTGTATGGAGGAGTAAGCTGAGAGAGAATTTTATTCTCTTTTAAGTAGTCCAGGAACTCGGCACTCAAGTATTCACCACCTCGATCATATCTTAGTGTCTTGATACTTTTGCCTGTTTGTTTTTCTACTTCATTCTTATATTCCTGGAATTTTCCAAAGGCTTCGGATTTATGTTTCATTAAGAAGACATAACCGTACCTTGAAAAGTCATCCGTAAAAGTAATGAAGTAAGAATAACCGCTTCGGGCATGTGTAGACATTGGACCGCACAGGTCGCTGTGTACGAGTCCCAAGAGCTCGCTCGCTCTCACTCCGTGTCCAGTGAACGGAGTCTTTGTTATCTTTCCTTTGTGACAGGATTGACAAGTTGCATATGATTGATATTCGAACGGATCCAAATATCCTTCTGTATGTAACTTCGTCAACCTTCTCTCATTGATGTGACCCAGTCTACAATGCCATAAGAAAGTCAGATTTATTTCCGGAGACTTTCTTTTGTATGTATTCTGGACATTGAAAATCTGTGGTTGGTTTAATACGTATATACCATTGCTTAATGTACCTGACCCAATCAGAACTTGATTAAGGTGAATGTTTACAACATTACTTACAAACGCAAATTCATAACCTTCTTTAGAAACTAAAGATACAGAAATGATATTACAAGTTGCATTGGGTACAAAAAAGCAATTACGTAAAACCAAAACATGCCCATCTGACATTCCCAGGTGATAGTCCCCCACGGCCTCAGCATCCATGCTAGCTCCGTTTGCAACTTTGAGGATCATGTCACCTGCTTTCAAAAACCTACGCTTTCTCAACGCCTGCAAAGAATTACAGATATGAGATCCTGATCCGGTATCCAATACCCAGGACGTAGAGTTTATTGATAGACAGTTTTCAATAACATACACACCTGAAGCTGAAGCCGCAACCTGCTTCAGATCCTGTGTTCTGGCTTTCCAAGCCCTGCAATCTTTCTTCCAGTGTCCACTCTTGTGACAGTAAAAGCATTCTTCCTTATCCACAAGCTTCCCCGCTACCTTTGTTGCTTTTGCCTTTCCCTTCGTATCCACCTTACTAACACCGCCCCATGGTTTGGCGGGGGTTTTCTTCTTCTTTCCTTTGGCTTTTGCCTTGGACCTAGAAAAGGAAGATCCTCCTACAAACAAAGTGGATGTTTCCCTACCTTTCTGTAGGGTGCCCTCTGCACTCCTCAGCAAGTTGAGGATCTCTGAAAGTTCAACTTCCATTCCTTGCAAGTTGAAATTCAGAATGAACTGGGCGTAAGTTGAAAGAAGGGACTGAAGAATCAAGTCCGTATAGAGCTCATTCTGCAACGTGGTCCCAAGGTCCGCGAGCTCCTCTATGTAGCCAATCATCTTAAGCACGTGTTTCGCTACCGATGATCCGACAGCCAATCTTTCCGAAAACAACTTCTTCGACACTTCGTATCTAGCGATACGAGATTGCTCTCCATACAGTTCTTTTGTATGGAGAAATATGGATTCGAGGTCCATATTCTCATGTCTCCTCTGATGTTCGTTGTCCATAGAGGCAAGCACGAGGCACATGGCCTTCGCGCAGTCGATCTCCTAAGTCTTATGGATTTCCTTATCCGCGACGCTGGAGGTGGGACCTGGGACAGGGGGAGCTTTGGTGGTAAGAAGATACCCCAACTTGTCATAAGTGATTGCCATTTTGACATTCCTGAGCCAATCTTTGTAGTTTGGCCCTGTCAGTATGTTTTTATCTAGTAGTAACTTAAGTCCAGTCATGATGTTTGGTCGCTGCATGATTGAAAATGAATTTGATTTCCGATTGTGTAGTTGGTTTTTAGAAAATAGAATTTAGAAATCACAATCAAAAATATTTGACCGCAATCAATAACGGTGTCGCATGTAGCGCGTTAGTAAGTGCGGATCGTCCACAGGGAAAGTGAGATCCGTTCACTTATCGAATTAGATGAGTTGAAAATTTAAGGCAAAGAAAAGAAAAAAATTTATGATTTGTAATTGAAGATCAAGAGTAAGAAAAATCTAGATCTACAAGGAACATTAAAAATAAGAATTGAGATGAGAGATAATTTCCAATCAACACTCAAGATTATAAGTATGGCTCGTAGGAGTAGATCGGATCTATAGATGTGATGAGATCTAATGATTACTCATTCTTATCCTTTAACGAATTGGTACTAGATCGATGCGAATTCATCGAGGTTTAAAGATCGTGCGAGGAAATTAGGGATTTCGCAACTCATCCTTTGTCCTTTCAATGGATCGCATTCAAATTCTAGTTTCTAGTTAATCAAATGTTTAATAGTTGTTCCCTAGTTTCGAGTGAACACGATCAAGAAAGCTTCATCTCGAAACTAGGTCATTAATCATTTGATTCACTAGAATTTCCAATCGTTATAGGATTTAAGAATTGAAAAAAAAAAATCTAAATAAAAAAAATCTAAATCATGATCATCTAAAGATCGTCACAACTCCTACACGAGCGGAGATTACTCAAACATCATGATCACAAACACAATCACAAATTGAGATCTAATCATTATGCTTGAATTAAAAGATAAGCAAGAATATAGAAAATTCACCTTTGTTTATCGACAAATTTTGTTACAACTCTCTTGAATTTACAAAAGGAAGGAACTAGATCGTCGATTTCGGCTTCGCTCGGCTCCTTGAGTCGCGGATCGGTGTGGATCTCTTGCTCCGTTGAAAATCCGGCGTCGCTTCTAAAGGTTGAAGGAATTCTTGCTTGAATTGATCTCGGGATCTTGATCTTGAGGTTGAATTGGAATTCGGCACAAGTTTTGTCACTAAACTTGTGGAGGGAAGAAGATGGTGATTATTCAACAACCTTCACCCTAGATCTAGGCTCTCTTTTATAGACATCCAAATTCTAGATCTAGGATTGAAATTTGAATTCCCTCCACAAGTTTGTTAGCCAAAAGATTTAAATTTCCCTCCAAAAGTTAGTTAAGCCCAAAAATTTGAATTTCCCTCCAAGAGTTTTTTAAGCCGAGCCTTCTAGATGTGCCACGTGGAGCTTCTGGGGTCTTCTGGAAGCTTTGGCCGTTAGGGGAGACACGTGTAAAAAATATGGAGCGCTGATCCCATCAAGCCGCCGCGGTTCCGCGGCATAAGCCAGCTCCCGCCGCGGAACCGCGGCGCTTTGGAGGCTTCAGGACTTGTAATTTCTTCTATGGGCTTGGGCTGATTTATATGCCTTGTTTTGATATGTTGAATTTTATTTAGCCTTCTGTATCACTACCAGATCTTTAGCCTTTGAGTTGGCGTATCTTTATCTACACTGTTTTCTCAATTTTGGGCTTTGCTTCCAGAATTTCCTGCATAGACTCCAAGACAAGAGTTGCGCTATACAAGAATGATGCGATGCCATGATAAACACACAATTTCCCTAAAAGTGCCAGTTTTAGTATACAGTACAAGTAATCCAGTATTTTACATGTGTTTTGCTAATATGTACGATATGAATACCGGATACCTATACATGAATGCAAAAAGGTAGGGAAATTGCCGTGTTAGAAATGCAGTATTTTCGACTGATCAAATTCCGCCAAACTTATTTTCGATCGTCTCGATCGAACTGTTTTACTAAAAAGAGAAGGAGAAAATAAAGAAAGAGAAAAACTAACTAGCACACTTTCGTAGGCAACACGATTGCACTGAGCATGTGCAACAAGCCTTTAAACCTCTAGGTGTCCCTAGTAGGAGGAGTGTTGTCTCCTGAGGGTTTTCAGCGGATTGCACCCACAAAATCCAATAATAAAAGGAAGATCATGAATATTACATTTAAAGAAAAGAATTGTAAAAGAAAAGCCTTGAAAATTAGGGTTTCCAACTAAGCTAGCTTTTCGGTTGTCATGAGCCCTATCTTAATGGTCATGAAAAGATGTTAGAAATCACGTCCTTCCTTAATAAAACATCGTCTTATTCTTCATTCCTATCTTTATTCCAAATATCGATCATATCACCCTGCGTGTGTGTAAAGGACATCCCTACACCCGGAGAATTCAATTCAAGCTATCATACTCTTGTCCATCAGCCTCAGTACTTTTTAATTAATGAATATTTAGACGAAATTGCTCACACACTTTCATGCGACCGTTAATACTTCTTGAGGTACTAACCGACCGATTACTCATGTGTTTGCTTATTTGGTGTATTTTCCTCGTCTTGCACCACCTCAGGCATAGCAGTGACTCCCAGACCAGTTGGCCTTAGGGCACTAGGTGAAGATGCACCCTCGCTATATATTTTTTTATTGCCCTTGGTGATAACAAAACCAGTGTCCATTTTTCTCACCATTTTATATTTTCTTCATTTTTTTTATTTCCTTCATGCTTTTGGGTTTAAGACAAGAGCATTTCAAGGTATCCTCTACTGTCCCAGGCTTTAAGACGTGTGTAAGTGCGAATAGCAGGGTATCAACTTTCAAAATGTTTGGCTTTCCAGAATAGAAACTATTTTTCAGACTTATTTTTATCAGATTAGTGACTTCCTTCATCTTACTAACCCTTGGGACAACGGCTCATAACTGCTTATTACCAGTTCGTATAAGAAAACTTCTAATTTTCTTGGTTTTCTTAAATTTTTCTAATCTCATGGATGTAATTGTTCACTATCTAATCTTTTATTATAATAAATATTAAATATTTTTATATTTTGAAAAATTTTAAAATTTTTATGAGTTTTGAAAATTTTTGAATTTTTATGGATTTTGAAAATTTTAAAATTTTTATAGGTTTTAATGGGTTTTCAAAAACTATTTACAAAAAATGATGAGCCAAAAAAATATGTACACAGAATTTTTATGGGTTTTGAAAATTTTTTTTATTTAAATTTTTATGGTTTTTAAAGAAATGTTTTGTGCTCATGCAAATGATATGCACATGATGCAAAACTAAGCACAAACCTCCCCCAAACTTGTTTTCAACAGTGTCCTCACTGTTGTCATCCGCTATATCTACAAAACCTGTAAGCCTGGAAGGAATTTATTAGTGGGGCAAAATATATAAGTGAAGATCCTCCCCCAAACTTATTCTTTTCACTCACCTCTATTCAAAAGATGATGCAATGATACACAGGACATGAAGGTGAGACGGAGGAATTTTAATCTAAATAAAATGGCTCCTGTAGGAACAGGAGCTCCTCCGTGGGGTCAGTGGAAAAATACGGCTTTAGTCTGTGTCCATTCACTTTGAAAAATGTGCCGTTTTTAACATTTTCTACCTCTACTGCCCCGTGCGGGTATACAGACCGCACAACAAAAGGTCCCTTCCACCGAGATCGAAGCTTACCCGCGTGAAGGTGTAGTCGTGAATCATAAAGAAGGACTTGCTGACCAAGTGATAATGTTTTCCTCAAAATGTGTTTATCATGAAAAACCTTGGTCCTATTCTTTATGATTACAGCGTTATCATAAGCTTCATCGCGGAGTTCGCTTAGCTCATTAAGTTGCAGCTTCCGAAAGGCAGGCTTGGTTTAGGTCAAAATTTATTTCCTTAATAGCCCACAATGCTTTATGCCCAATCTCGACGGGTAAATGACATGCCTTCCCAAACACTATCGTATATGGAGACATCCCTAGGTCGGTTTTAAATGCAGTTCGGAATGCTCAAAGAGCATCCGTCAGTTTGGTCGACCAGTCTTTTCTATTTTTAGCAACAGTCTTCTCCAGGATTAATTTGATCTGTCTATTCGAAATCTCAGCCTGCCCGCTCGTTTGGGGATGATAGGGTGTAGAAAGTCGGTGGTTGATTGAGTATTTCTGCATCATAGTCTTGAAAGACCTGTTGCAGAAATGTGTCCCATTATCGCTAATGATAGCGCGTGGGTGTCCAAATCGCGAAAAGATATTCTCTTTCAAGAACTTAATGAAAACTTTCCTGTTATTAGTGCGACATGGAATGGCTTCTACCGACTTTGAGACATAATCAACCGCCAGCAGTATGTACAAATTCCCAAAGGAGTTGGGAAAGGGACCCATAAAATCAATGCCCCAAACATCAAAAATTTCAACAACCAAGATGGGTTGTTGAGGCATTTCATTTCTCCGGGAGATTCTACCCGTGTACTGGCATTGTATACAGGTTTTGCAATTGTCGAATGCGTCCTTGAATAAGGTCGGCCAATAAAATCCACATTGCAAAACCTTTTCCGCCGTCTTTTTAGGACTGAAGTGACCTCCACAGGCCTGATCATGACAAAAAGAAAGAAAACTCTTGAACTCTTCTTTCGGGACACATCGGCGAATGATCTGATCAGGACAATACTTAAAGAAATATGGATCGTCCCGGTAAAAGTGTTTTACTTGGGATAGAAAGCGGTATTTGTCCTATTTTGACCAATCGCTGGGTATAAGTCCCGTGACAAGATAATTCACAATATCCATGAACCATGGTTCATTGGATACGTTCAAGAGTTGTTCGTCGGGAAATGAATCATTGATCGGCAGGGTCACAGGAGAAGAAGAGATGCGTGAAAGATGGTCAGCTACTATGTTTTCACATCCTTTCTTATCTTTGATAACAAGATCAAATTCTTGTAATAGAAGGATCCAACGTATTAGCCGACCTTTTGCATCTTTCTTCGCCAGAAGATGTTTCAAGGCGGAATGGTCTGTGTACACAATTATTGGAGAGCCGATTAAGTAAGGCCTGAATTTTTCTAATGCAAATACAACTGCTAAAAGTTCCTTTTCGGTGGTTGTATAATTGATTTGTGCATCATTCAGGGTCTTACTTGCATAGTATATCGCGTGTGACATCTTTTCAATGTGCTTTCCTAAGACTGCACCTACTGCAAAGTCGAATGCGTCACACATCAGCTCAAAGGGGTAGTCCCAATTTGGAGACGATAGAACGGGGGCTGAAGTGAGTGAGTGTTTAAGTGAGTCGAAAGCTGTCTCACAGTCCGAGTCAAAGTGGAAGGTCGTATCCTTGGCCAGGAGAAGTGTTAAAGGTCTAGCAATTTTGCTAAAGTCCTTAATGAATCTCCTATAGAAGCCCGCATGGCCAAGGAAAGATCGAATATCTTTGACGTTTTTGGGATGAGGGAGGTTTTGAATGATATCTATCTTAGCTCTGTCAACCTCACTGCCTTTCTGTGAAATGACATGTCTAAGAACAATTCCTTCTTGGACCATGAAATGGCATTTTTCCCAGTTCAATGTTAAGTTCTTCTCTTTGCAACGAGTAAGAACAGCGTCAAGATTCGATAGGCAATCGGAAAAAGAGTCTCCAAAAATCGAGAAATCGTCCATAAAGATCTCCAGAAAATTCTCTACCATATCAGAGAATATCCCCATCATACACCGCTGAAAGGTAGCGGGAGCATTGCATAACCAAAAGGGCATGCGACTGTAAGCAAAGGTACTAAATGGATAGGTAAAGTGGTTTTATCTTGATCCTTTTTGGCTATGGGGACCTGATTATAGCCAGAGTATCCGTCCATAAAGCAATAATACGCACGTCCAGCTAAGCGTTCCAGCATCTTGATCAATGAATGGTGGAGGAAATTGGTCTTTCCTCGTGGCGGCCTTGAGTTTTCTGTAATCAATACATACACGCCACCCAGTTTGGGCGCGTGTCTGAATCAACTCATTTGCCTCATTGGTAACAACAGTGATGCCGGATTTCTTAGGGACGACATGTATAGGACTCACCCATTGGCTATCGGAGATTGGGTATATGATACCACTATCAAGACATTTGACGATCTCTTTCATCACCGCTTCCTTCATGACGGGGTTCAACCGTCTCTATGGTTCTCGGGTTGGTCTGGCATCATCCATCAAGTGTATATGATGTTCGACAATCAAGGGACTAATCCCTTTGATGTCGGCCATGGTCCAACCAAACGCCTCCTTATTAGATCTCAATACCGATAAGAGTGCATTCTCTTGCTCTGATGCTAGAGAAGCGGAAATGATAACCGGTAAAGATTCATTCTCACCTAAATATGCATATTTAAGATGAGAAGGTAAAATTTTGAGATCTAATGCTAGCGGAGAAATAATAGAAGGTGGGATCATCGAGTGATTTTCGGAGTCACAAAGAAGCTCATAGCCTGTAAAAGATACAGACTTGGATGGTGATGAGTCAGGAATGGCAGACTCAAGCGTGGAAATGGTGTCCTCACTAAGATCATGTGTCAGGTCAAACAGTGATGTGGCAGTGTCGTCGAGATATGTAAAGCAAAGTTCATCAACTCCGCAACTTTCGGGAGCAATCTCATGGACAGAGCACACATCGAGGATATGAGCAGAGGGTTCTGATGACTGACTTCCAATTTTATAGATGTTTAGTTCAATGGTCATATTTCCAAATGATAAGTTCATTGAACCATTTCTACAGTTGATGACAGCATTGAAAGTGGCAAGGAATGGCCGACCCAGAATCACCGGAATTTGGCTCCGGGGGTTTGCTACTGTAAGTCCATGCTACCTCTCCCGGTACTTTCGGGTATGCAGAATTTGATAAAAAACGATTTTCTTAGAGGTGGTAACATAGACTTAAAACCGGGATCTTTGTTAAACATCTAACTAACAACCTAACTAGGAGTTGTTAACAACTCGGTTAGGGGGTTATACCTTTCTTTCTTGATCCCCTTCGTCTTCAAGCCTCGATGGATGTCCGGATCGCCTTCACTCCGTCGTCTCCTTACGCCGAAGATAGATCCACCTCGAAAGCTTCTACCTTTGTCTTCTTCTTCGGTCTTTGAAGAAACTAGATCACTTGGTTTGCCAAACCTTGTGAACTAGAGTGAGTAGAGAAGAGTTTGTATGGGATTTTATCTATGGTTCTTGGTTCTCAACTCATGAGACAAGTGAACCATAGAGTCAAGAGAGGGAGAGGGAGAGGGAGAGGAGGAAGATGAGAGCTCAAGAACAAGAGAGAGAATGAGCATGAAAGAATGAGAGAAGACTTTTCTCATTTGGCTCTCATAATCCAAAACAATCATAACACATCATATCAATCAAGTATTATGTGATGGTTTAAGCAACCATAGCCATATCATTTCATGCACTCATTTTGCACAAAAGAGCAAGCAAGCAAAAGTCTTTGCCATGAAATGATAGCTATGATTATCATGATGGTCAACTAGTCAAGCCTAGTCAACCGGTCAACAAAGTCAACAAGTCAACAAAAGTCAACAAGTCAACAAAGTCAACAACCATGTCACCATAATACCTAATTAATATAATTATTAATCACATATCATATTCTCATTAGGGTTGAGCAAAAAGTCAATAGTCAACTGTCAACGGTCAACAACCCTAATGAGAATCCTCTGCCTCTGTCTCTCCGTCAACTGTGCATACACACCCGCATCAGCGTTCCGAGGAACACGAATACAAACTGGATAAATCCAATCCCAATACGTACACTAGGATCTGGCTTAAACCAAAGCCCGCTAGTGTAAACTGTCCGGACACTGTGCGTGCATAAGTGCACGGATGTGACCGAACCCTGTCGCAAAACCATGCGACCTGTCGCAAAATCATGCGACCTCTACTCTTTTGCCTAAAGGCGAATAGCTTTCTGTGTGGGACTCTAAAGACTCGACACTACGCTGGCAGTGGGTTTAACCACAGACCGCAAGCGGCACTAGCTGTGCGTAACGGTCCCCAGGTAGAAGCCGACAAGAAGACTGACGAGAGGAAACCCATCTGAACTCCTACTAAGCCTGAATGTGACAATCTCCGTACAGTCCGGTCTGTTCGTCTGATACATCGCATGGCGGGCCTAGGGGGCGGTAAACGTCAGTCCCCTAATAGCGGTACAAGTCGTGTCGGAGTGAAGCCCAAAACACCCTGAGATAACACTGGAAGCCTACCAGAATATCTCGATTGCCCTGGCCAGGGACTACTCGTGTAATGGCTCTCCTAGACACAGTGCGATGTCAACCCCCAATACCGGGAGAGACGAATCCTGTCTAACCGTCACTGCCTCCAAGTGCTTCGGGACTGCACCCAACTACCACCTGTTTGCACGACTCCTTTGAGCCGTGGTAGGGTAGTAATCAAAGTACAGTGGGAACACACTCGAGACGAAGTGACAGTGTCAAGTCAGCGGAGTAAGCTTTACTCATGTCACCTGGGAACTGATAACTGACGATAGGTATAATACCAACCGGTCAGTTCCCGACGAGTCCTGTCCAGTGTACTCGTAACCTAACGAGCACCCGTATACTATCTCCAGTACGACGTACTGATGGCTGTGGGACAGACCATCTCCCACACTGGGATGAGAAGCGCATACGCTAGTCTACTCCGGAGTATCGATGCCCTGTCTCGATAATCCTGCGACAAGGGACCTGTATAAGGATGTGCTTATAGATTACCCAGCCCCCACTAATGTGACTGCCATCACAACGCTGGTAATCAAGCAAAGATCCTAAGGGCTCCACTAATGTGTATAGGTGATATACTAAAATAAACACATGTACACATTGAAGTAGAAACAAACCAAGTAGCATACTACTATATTGAGCAAGATTGTTTATACAAGGTGAATATCCCAAGCTTCCATTAAGTAATATACAAACTAGTATGATACAGTAATGGCCTCTAGGGCATATACACTAACAATCTCCCACTTGCACTAAGGCCATGTACTGGCGTATCGAAGACCTATCATCTCGATCAGCCGCTCGAACTGAGTCTGGGGCAAGGCCTTGGTGAATGGATCTGCAGTGTTATCTTCTGAAGCGACTCTCCGAACCTCGATCTCCTGGCGATCCACGATCTCCCTGATCAGGTGATATCGCCTCAAGATGTGTCTGGATCTCTGATGGGACCTGGGTTCCTTCGCTAAAGCTATAGCCCGTTGTTGTCGCAATACAGAGGTATTGGATCAACAATGGACGGAACCACCTGAAGTTCTTTCAAGAACATCCTTATCCAGACAGCTTCTTTTGAGGCATCAGATGCAGCGATGTATTCCGCTTCCATCGTCGAGTCTGCAACGGTTTACTGTTTGGAACTCTTCCAACACACCGCCCCTCCATTGAGGGTAAAGACAAAACCCGACATGGACTTGGAATCATCCTTGTCACTCTGGAAGCTGGAGTCAGCAAAGGCCTCGATTTGGAGGTCTTTTCCGCCATACACCAAGAACACCTCCTTAGTCCTTCTCAGGTACTTGAGAATGTTCTTTACCGCTATCCAGTGTTTCTCCCCTGGGTCTGACTGATACCGGCTTACCACACTGAGTGCATAAGCTACATCCGGTCTGGTACACAACATCGCATACATTATAGAGCCTACCGCAGAAGCGTAGGGTATAATAGACATGCGATCCCTCTCCAAATCAGTCTTGGGAGACATCTCTTTAGAGAGGGTGATCCCGTGACAAGCCGGCAGGTTACCGCGCTTGGAATCTTCCATACAGAATCTTTTCAGTATGGTGTCGATGTACCTGGACTGTGAAAGTCCTAATATCCTCTTGGATCTATCACGATGGATCCGGATCCCCAGTATGTATGAGGCATCACCCAGGTCTTTCATGGAGAACCTGTGTGACAAGAACCCCTTGACAGATTGTAGCATAGGAATGTCATTTCCTATTAAGAGAATGCCATCCACGTATAAAATGAGGAATACTACAGTTCTCGCTACAAATCTACTATAGATGCATGGTTCATCTGGATTTTTGATAAAGCCAAATTCCTTGACCGTCTCATCAAAACAGATGTTCCAACTCCGCGATGCCTGCTTTATTCCGTAAATGGACTTAAGCAACTTGCACACCTTTCCGCTGCTCCCACTCTAAATGAAACCCTCTGGCTGGTCCATATAGACACACTCCTCTAAATTTCCATTTAGAAAAGCTGTCTTTACGTCCATCTGCCAAATCTCATAATCGTGGAAGGCAGCAATGGCAAGAAGGGCCCGAATGGATTTTAGCATAGATACTGGAGAAAAGGTCTCGTCATAGTCCAAACCAGGTCTTTGACGAAAACCCTTTGCAACCAGTCTAGCTTTATAGGTCTCAACCTGTCCATCTACACCAATCTTCCTTTTGAAGATCCACTTGCATCCTACGGGTTTTACCCCGTCTGGAGCAACGTCCAACGTCCATACTTTGTTGGTGTACATGGACTCCATTTCGGTCCGCATTGCATCCAGCCATTTTACTGAGTCAACGCTCTGAACGGCCTGCTGGAAGCTAGTAGGCTCATCATAATCTATGATGCAATTCTCTCTATCCCCGTCTATGAGAAAACCGTAGTATATCTCGGGCGGATGAGACTGCCTACTACTCCTGCGGAGCGGCGTAGGAATGTCCTGTTCTTTTGAACCCTCTGGTTCCACTAAGCTTTCAGTAATAGTCTGTGGTTCTGGAATTTCTTCCAGTTCTACTACGCTCCCACTAATTTCCTTTTCCAAGAACTGGTGTTCTAGAAAGTAGGCATTACGAGAAACAAGGACTTTTTGTTCCTCTGCGTGGAAGAAAAGATACCCCCTGGTGTTCTTTGGGTATCCCATAAACTTACACAGTACCGAGCGTGCCTCGAGCTTGTCCGCATGCTGCTTTTTGACAAAAGCCGGACATCCCCAGATCTTCAGATATTGAAGATAGGGTTTCTTCCCACTCCATATTTCATATGGTGTGGTAGGCACAGTCTTAGTCGGAACTCGGTTCAAAAGGTATGCAGCTGATTCTAGCGCATACCCCCAGAATGATCGCGGTAACTCAGTGTTACTCATCATAGACCGAACCATATCCAATAGGGTTCGGTTCCGTCTCTCCGATACACCGTTATGTTGCAGAGTGTATGTAGGAGTAAGCTGAGAGAGAATTCCGTTCTCTTTTAAATAATCCAGGAACTCGGCACTCAAGTATTCTCCACCTCGATCCGATCTTAGAATCTTAATACTTTTGCCGGTTTGTTTTTCTACTTCATTCTTATATTCCTGGAACCTTCCAAAGGCTTCAGACTTATGTTTCATTAATAAGACATAACCGTACCTTGAAAAGTCATCCGTAAAAGTAATGAAGTAAGAATAACCGCTTCGCGCATGTATATACATTGGACCGCACACGTCGCTGTGTACGAGTCCCAAGAGCTCGCTCGCTCTTACTCCGTGTCCAGTAAACGAAGTCTTTGTCATCTTTCCTTTGAGACAGGATTGACAAGTGGCATACGATTGATATTCGAACGGATTCAAATATCTTTCTGTATGTAACTTCGTCAACCTTCTCTCATTGATGTGACCCAGTCTACAATGCCATAAGAAAGTCTGATTTATTTCCGGAGACATTCTTTTGTGTGTATTCTGGACATTGAAAATCTGTGGTTGGTTTAATACGTATATACCATTGCTCAATGTACCTGACCCAATCAAAACTTGATTAAGGTGAATGTTTACAACATTACTTACAAACGCAAATTCATAACCTTCTTTAGAAACTAAAGATACAGAAATGATATTACAAGTTGCGTTGGGTACAAAAAAGCAATTATGCAAAACCAAAACATGTCCATCTGACATTCCCAGGTGATAGTCCCCCACGGCTTTAGCATCCATGCTAGCTCCGTTCGCAACTCTCAGGATCATGTCACCTGCTTTCAAAACACTACGGTTTCTCAACGCCTGCAAAGAATTACAGATATGAGATCCTGATCCGGTATCCAATACCCAGGAAGTAGAGTTTATTGAAAGACAGTTTTCAATAACATACACACCTGAAGCTGAAGCTGCAACCTGCTTCAATTCCTGTGTCCTGGCTTTCCAAGCCCTGCAATCATTCTTCCAGTGACCTTTCTTATGACAATAGAAGTATTCTTCCTTATCCACAAGCTTCCCCTCTATCTTTGTTGCTTTAGCTTTTCCCTTCGTATCCACTTTACTAACACCGCCTCTTGGTTTGGCGGGGGCTTTCTTCTTCTTTCCCTTGGCTTTCGTAGTGGACCTAGAAGAAGATGATCCTCCTACAAACAAAGTGGATGTTTCCCTACCTTTCTGTAGGGTGCCCTCTGCGCTCCTTAGCATGTTGAGGAGCTCTGAAAGTTCAACTTCTTTTTCTTGTAAGTTGAAGTTCAGTATGAACTGGGCGTAAGTGGAAGGAAGGGACTGGAGAATCAAGTCCTTATAGAGCTCTTTCTCCAACGTGGTTCCAAGTTCCACGAGCTCCTCAATGAAGCCAATCATCTTAAGCACGTGTTCCGCTATCGATGATCGGATGTCCAACCTTGCCGAAAATAACTTCTTCGACACTTCGTATCTTGCGATACGAGATTGCTCTCCATACAGTTCTTTTGTATGGAGAAATATGGATTCAAGGTCCATATTCTCGTGCCTCCTCTGATGTTCGTTGTCCATCGAGGCAAGTACGAGGCACTTGGCCTTCGCGCTATCAATCTCCCAAGTCTTACGGATTTCCTTATCCGCGACGCTGGAGGTAGGACTTGGGACAGGGGGAGCTTTGGTGGTAAGAAGATACCCCAGCTTGTCGTAAGTGATTGCCATTTTGACATTCCTGAGCCAATCTTTGTAGTTTGGCCCTGTCAGTATGTTTTTATCTAGAAGTAACTTAAGTCCAGTCATTTCGATTGGTCGCTGCAATTAGGAGAGAGAAGAAGAAACACTTAGCATGATGCTCTTGCAAATTTAGAGTGGTTTTTAGTTTGTCTAAACAGGATGGCTCCCACTGTTTCTCGAATCCCTCCTTAAACCAAAAAGGAAGAATTAGTCAGGATCAATCTCACCGTACAATACTTGCTTAACCGTTCGGCCAGGCTTGTGTCGGTACTTCGAGGGAGGTTTTCCAACGCTTTCGCGAAGTTCTTTAATTTAAGAACCTCTTTTCCCTGGGGGCGTGGCCCCGCTAACACCTTTCTAGACACCTACTAGGTTTATAGCATTGATCGTTAAGTGAGAAATTTCCCGAGGAGTAGCATATACTCACAGTAGGACCGGGATCCAAATATCATCGCGTGACGAAACTGAAGGAATCCTACCAGAATCATCACACTCCAAATGGTATGCAACACTAGCAAGTTTCAGTTCTTTTGAAACTCCCGATGTGGATTTTTGTCCCATGCTCTTATGACCTTGGCGTGAGGTCAAAATGTCATAAGTCACATGTCAAGTTCTTCCCATCATTATCCTGGTTAATTTGAATCCACCCGTACCTACCCTTGACGTAGGCCAAAATGGTAGTACGGCTGTCCCAAACCAACGCATTCTATCTATGCAACAGATAAATATCCGGCAGCTACCAATCACTATGCCTTGGCGTGAGGTCAAAATACATAGCTTGAATACTACCGAATATTTAACTGAAATGATGGAGGGCTACGAATGGTTTTGGCAAAACCGTGAACGTAGTGAACTTGATTTAGTCGATGGAACGAGATAGATTTTAAATGGAGTGGCTCAAACTCTGCATTTTAAAAGTTTGTTTTGAAAAGAACCGAGTGGTTTTTCGAAAGTGTTCCAACGACTTTTACTTGGTTTATTTTCTTGCATTAGTTCTTTTAATGCGTGATATTCTTGCATTAGTTCTTTTAATGCGTCCCATCATTTAAACCTACCATTGCAGAAAACAACCAAAATATGACGTACGCTTATGCCATTCACATTCGCCACGGGGCCCCGTCATTACCCGTTAGGTTACTTAACTAACGACAGAGTGGGGGCTGGGCTAGCGCGGCTGTAAAACATAAGCAACGCCTAAATAATATCATATATAGATATATTGCAATGATAGACATTTCAGATCACAGATGAACACATTGGATATACTAGGAAGCTGCAATTCGTACGAGCCTGTAACGAAAAGCAGATTACATGGTCGCGGTGAATAGCCAATACCCCACCCAAGACCCCTACGGGTGCGGCAAACTACCCGCCAAGTACCCGAAGCGAAGCAACCTCCCTCATCCCCGTGAGTAGGCCACTCGGCACTTCGGCATACCCGGTAGTTTATGCACCCCCTCCATGGGTCTATCCTAGGAGCAAAAACAGTAAAAATAAATTATACAATGACGGCTACAACCCCGACCCGGTTGTGCGGCCATACAAATAATTATTACATCAATTTACAAATTTACATGAATTGAAAGAAAAGAAAACTCTCGTCTCACAACCGCCGGCTATTCACCCGCGACAATCCAATGAATTCATATACACATTCCAACAAAATTACAGATCACAGATTTGTATAACCCCCACTAATCGACATATAGCGATTAGTAGACGTTCAATACAAATATCACATTATAGAAAAACCCGTCAGCTAAAGTCTTTTAGAAGTTCGATCAAAAATACGGATTTTTAGGCCCCAAACACAAAATTTTCGTTCTGGAAAATCTGGGCTAAAAAGACATATTCCAAAAATCCTAAAATACTCCTATGAGCAAACTGCAAAGAAGAAACCCCATGACCGAGTCAACCCGGCCGCGTTTCCGCGGCGGGAGCAACCTCCCGCCGCGGAACCGCGGCGCTTTGATCGAGTTAGGGTGTCAAATTTTTGCAGTTTCTTCAGAAAACCCTGAGTCGATTTTTGGTGTATTTCAAAAAAGTTTTCCATCACTTTTAAAATCGACAGAAAGTTTAAAAACGGGGTTCGTTTTGCGACTTTTTCTTTGATTGATCTTCTAGCTACTTTGCTAACATGTTAGATAGAGTTTAACTAGGCTCTGATACCACTGTAAGTCCATGCTACCTCTCCCGGTACTTTCGGGCATGCGGAATTTGATAAAAAACGATTTTCTTAAAGGCGGTAACATGGACTTAAAACCCGGATCTTTGTTAAACATCTAACTAACAACCTAACTAGGAGTTGTTAACTACTCGGTTAGGGGGTTATACCTTTCTTTCTTGATCTCCTTCGTCTTCAAGCCTCGATGGATGTCCGGATCGCCTTCACTCCGTCGTCTCCTTGCGCCGAAGATAGATCCACCTCGAAAGCTTCTACCTTTGGCTTCTTCTTCGGTCTTTGAAGAAACTAGTTCACTTGGTTTGCCAAACCTTGTGAACTAGAGTGAGTAGAGAAGAGTTTGTATGGGATTTTATCTATGGTTCTTGGTTCTCAACTCATGAGACAAGTGAACCAGAGAGTCAAGAGAGGGAGAGCAAGAGGAGGAAGATGAGAGCTCAAGAACAAGAGAGAGAATGAGCATGAAAGAATGAGAGAAGACTTTTCTCATTTGGCTCTCATAATCCAAAACAATCATAACACATCATATCAATCAAGTATTATGTGATGGTTTAAGCAACCATAGCCATATCATTTCATGCACTCATTTTGCACAAAAGAGCAAGCAAGCAAAAGTCTTTGCCATGAAATGATAGCTATGATTATCATGATGGTCAACTAGTCAAGCCTAGTCAACCGGTCAACAAAGTCAACAAGTCAACAAAAGTCAACAAAGTCAACAACTCAACAACCATGTCACCATAATACCTAATTAATATAATTGTTAATCACATATCATATTCTCATTAGGGTTGAGCAAAAAGTCAATAGTCAACTGTCAACGGTCAACAACCCTAATGAGAATCCTCTGCCTCTGTCTCTCCGTCAACTGTGCATACATACCCGCATCAGCGTTCCGAGGAACACGAATACAAACTGGATAAATCCAATCCCAATACGTACACTAGGATCTGGCTTAAACCAAAGCCCGCTAGTGTAAACTGTCCGGACACTGTGCGTGCATAAGTGCACGGATGTGACCGAACCCTGTCGCAAAACCATGCGACCTGTCGCAAAACCATGCGACCTCTACTCTTTTGCCTAAAGGCGAATAGCTTTCTGTGTGGGACTCTAAAGACTCGACACTACGCTGGCAGTGGGTTTAACCACAGACCGCAAGCGGCACTAGCTGTGCGTAACGGTCCCCAGGTAGAAGCCGACAAGAAGACTGACGAGAGGAAACCCATCTGAACTCCTACTAAGCCTGAATGTGACAATCTCCGTACAGTCCGGTCTGTTCGTCTGATACATCGCATGGCGGGCCTAGGGGGCGGTAAACGTCAGTCCCCTAATAGCGGTACAAGTCGTGTCGGAGTGAAGCCCAAAACACCCTGAGATAACACTGGAAGCCTACCAGAATATCTCGATTGCCCTGGCCAGGGACTACTCGTGTAATGGCTCTCCTAGACACAGTGCGATGTCAACCCCCAATACCGGGAGAGACGAATCCTGTCTAACCGTCACTGCCTCCAAGTGCTTCGGGACTGCACCCAACTACCACCTGTTTGCACGACTCCTTTGAGCCGTGGTAGGGTAGTAATCAAAGTACAGTGGGAACACACTCGAGACGAAGTGACAGTGTCAAGTCAGCGGAGTAAGCTTTACTCATGTCACCTGGGAACTGATAACTGACGATAGGTATAATACCAACCGGTCAGTTCCCGACGAGTCCTGTCCAGTGTACTCGTAACCTAACGAGCACCCGTATACTATCTCCAGTACGACGTACTGATGGCTGTGGGACAGACCATCTCCCACACTGGGATGAGAAGCGCATACGCTAGTCTACTCCGGAGTATCGATGCCCTGTCTCGATAATCCTGCGACAAGGGACCTGTATAAGGATGTGCTTATAGATTACCCAGCCCCCACTAATGTGACTGCCATCACAACGCTGGTAATCAAGCAAAGATCCTAAGGGCTCCACTAATGTGTATAGGTGATATACTAAAATAAACACATGTACACATTGAAGTAGAAACAAACCAAGTAGCATACTACTATATTGAGCAAGATTGTTTATACAAGGTGAATATCCTAAGCTTCCATTAAGTAATATACAAACTAGTATGATACAGTAATGGCCTCTAGGGCATATACACTAACAGCTACAGGCTGTGTATCGAGAACAATGAAGTCTACAGGGAATACAAATTCCCCGACCTTTATCAACACATCCTCTAGTTCACCCCTAGGTTTGGTGATAGATCGGTCTGCCATTTGGAGAGTGCAGTGAGCAGGTTTCAACTCTCCAATCCCTAGCTGCTCATATACAGAATATGGAAGTAGATTAACACTTGCGCCAAGGTCTAAAAGAGCACGGTTGATGTTTTTACCCCCAATAGAAATTGATATCGTAGGACATCCTGGGTCCTTACGTTTCTTGGGTAGCTGGGGGATAAAAGCAGTGCTAATGTTATTGGACATGAAGACCTTCTTCGGTACTTGAGTCTTCCTCTTCCTAGTGAACAAGTCCTTAAGAATTTTCGCATAAGCGGGGACTTGTTGAATTGCATCTAGGAGAGGGATGTTGATGTTAACCTGCTTGAACATTTCCATGATTTTCTCCATATGAGGACTCGATCTGTTAGCCCTTAACTGGTTCGGGTAAGGTGCTTTAGCAATGAGCGCTGGGTCCATCATAGGAGAAGGCAGAGGGGGTAGACGAGATCCCAAAATAGGAGTGGGGATCGTCTGTGGAGGAGTAGAAGAGGTGGGGTGAGGTGTCGAGCCTAGTGGGAAATGGAGAATAGGCTCATGAGAAGGCGGTGGGGTAGAAGAACAAGGAGCAGAAGTAGAAGTGTGTGTGTGAGGGAAGGTCTTAGCCGGGGCGTTGATAGGATTTTCAGTATCATCAACTTCTTCCCCAATATGGTTATCCAGCACTCTTCCTGATCTCAACGTTGTGACGGCATTTACATTGTATTGCCCCGGATTCGGTAGGGGTTGAGACGGAAGTTTCCCTTTTTCTCTCGCTCTCATTTCGGCCTTAAGTCGTGCAATCTCAACTTCCATCGTTTTGATACTCTCAGCTTGGGACGCTGAGTTTTTCTTTATCTCACCGACGGAAGACCTAACCTCGGCCGACACTTCCATGAAATTTGACAAGAGTGATTTCATGGTTTGAGCGACTTGAGAGAACTCGTCAGAACAGGTCGACTGCATAGGATTAGACGGTGCAGGAGTGTTGACCTCGTTTTGGAAATTTTGTGACTGGAAGGGGTGCTGAGTGAGATGAAGTGGTTGCTGTTGTGGAGGAAGAGCCCTTTGGAATTGATTAGGGTTTGGAACCGTGTTTTGGGATTGGTTCCAAGCAAAATTCGGGTGATTCCTCCAACCCTGATTGTACATAGAAGAATATGGATCGTTTCTAGGTCTTTGAAATGCGGCATTGGTATGCTGGAGACCCTGAAACTGAGAGTTTAATGGACATTCTTCCGTCAAGTGGGAAGGATTAGAACAGCACCCACAAACAGTTTTGGGGAGCGATATTGGGTTTAGGGAGGCTGCTAGGAATTTGTGTTCCATAGCGTCGAGCTTCTTTTGCATTGCTGCCATCTCAGCTCGAGCACCTATGGATACATCTATTTGGTGTACGCCACCCCTACTCGATGGCTGGGTTCCAGTCTCCCACTGTAAGGACTTTTCTGCGAACTCTTCTAAAAATTTCCATGCCTCCCCATCATCCTTGGTCATAAAGGTGCCTTGACACATGTTTTCAAGGTTTTGTTTAGTGGTAGGGTTACTGCCCTCATATATGACTCGGCAAAGTTCCCATCTCGGGATGCCGTGATGTGGGCATTGAACCAAAAGATCCTTGAATCGTTCAAAGCATTTATAGAATGGTTCAGCCGGAAGCTGGGAGAATTGATATAGTTCGCTACGGATTCGAGCTGTCTTTTGCATAAGGTAGAATTTCTTAAGGAATGTCGCAACGAATTCTTCCCAATTCGTGATGGAATGTGCGGTGGTGTTATACAACCACTTCTCAGCTATATCGCACAAGGTAAATAGAAGAAGTCGTAGACGCGTGACAACCACGGAAAGTTGTGATGTACCCATCATTGCGCATACGTTTTCAAATTTGGTAATAAAAACGTACGCGTCTTCAGTATCGAAACCGTGTAATTTGGGTAGAAAGTTGATGTACTGGGGCTTAATCTCAAAGTTATCCCCGTTGGCTGGTGGAATGGATAAGCAGGTCGGGAGAGGACCTCGCAAAGGGTAGCACCTCTCTTAGAGAGAGATGCGGGGAGGATTCTGCGCACCAACGGACGGCGGCAGAGCAGCGGTAAAGAGGTTCGATGGAGATTGATCCATCGGTGTGGGTGTGGTGGTGGGTAAAAGAAAGGTAAATGGAGAAATACCGACTTCGGAGTCGATCGAGGGGACGCGGACAAGTCGGGCACTAGAATCCCGTGTCTAGCCTATCTTGCACTAAAAGGGGTTAGTACAAGTGACAGTGTGATTTATAATTAGGGGAATGAAGTGAATGCGGTGTTTGTTTTGAAAATGATACGGATTTTGAAAAGATGATGCAATCACAACAAATGCAACAAGCAACCCTAAAATTTATGGTCACCTAGGTCCAATCTCTAGACCGCTCCTAACTTCCAAAAGACAAGTCGCAGGATAAAATCCTCCTCTGCCTCTTTGTTTCTCTTGTGGCCAGGTAAGTGCCAGGTAAGTGGGAGGTTCTCCACTACGTAAGTAGTGGGCCTAATTAAGTAACCACTAGCCTTTGACACACTTGCCTTAGACACCACAAAAAGAAACGCGGATAAGCAATGAATTACCCACGGCCTTCTTCTGTCCTAAGTGAGCGCGACGGTCCTTAGAGTCATCTCTAGATATTTTTTAATTAATGAGGGTAATGCGGATGCAAGTTTGTGATTTTTAGGGCTTAGGAAGGGTAATGAACTCCCCACCTAATCTGGATTTGGCCGTGCCCCTTAATGTCCGTATTAATTATGCAAACAACCACAAAATAAAAAACAAGCACAATTTATTTTACTTTTTGCGGTGCTGCGATTTTTGCAAAGAAGCCTGCAACAAATTGTTAATTGGAGCAGATTTTAGGAAGGAGATAAGAAAGATAGAAGTTACCTGCTAAAATTTTTCCAGAGAACCCCTTGAACCGCCGCGATTCCGCCGCGGATGTCGCCTTATGCCGCGGTTCCGCCGCGCCTCAAGCTCCTCTCTGCACAAAAATTCACCAGAGCACTCCTGAACACTTCCTTAGCTCTCTGGAATTCTCCAAATAATTTTCCAATTTCACAGCTGTAAGTGCACGGCGGCGCCCCGGCCGTCAATCCGACGGCCAAATGCGGAAGCGGTGATAAACTTTAATTTTGCGAACTTAGCAAACCGGCACCACCGCGCACTAAACACCCGGATCGAACCATTAACTAGTTCTAGCTAACTACAAGATGGGAAGAGATATACCGAGTGATCCGAGTCCTCCGGTCTTCTCGTCGTCATCCCGATCTCCTACGGAAACTCCGGTCGTCGCCTCCTTGCCGGAAGGGCGCCACATCGCCTGCATCTTTTACGGGCTCCCACCTCAATACCGAGGCAACTCGGGCGCGAAGTTGGCTGGCCGACGCGTCCAAGATATGCTGTAGAATGTGTAGGGTTGAGGCTATGTCTCATTTGGGGTTTGTTGCCTTTGAAGATGATGGAGGAATCAAGATAAGAAAAATGGTGCTTGCATTTTCTAGCATGAAATGAGATCAAGAATGCCACACTTTCACAAATGAAACTCACTTCTTCTCTTTTCTCAAATGAAACCTTATAATCTTAGAATGGTGGAGGAAAGAATACATAAGCAAGAGGGAGGTGAGTGTAGGAAAAGAGAGAGGGTGACCATATCCAAACATCATCATAACTAACTCACATCAACTACTAATCACCTCAAATCAACAAAAAGCAAGTGATGATGATAGATAAGAATGGTATCAAAAGATGCTTTAATAATCTCTCATCTTACAAATAAACCCTCCATAAAATGTTATTTGCAAACTTGCAAATAACACCCTCCATCGGAAAAGTCCGGCCGGGAAAGAACAAAGGAAAACCGGTCGGAACGGAATGCAAACTGGCAACTCCAGAAAACTGGTCCCGTAATAAATTACAGGAAAACCCCCATACTGTGCATACACACCCGCATCTATATTCCGTACGGATACAAATGCAATGAGACAAAATCTACACTGTACTATACTAGGATCCGGCTTAAAACAAAGCCAGCTAGTAATATCCGTTCGATCCTGATCCGTGCAATACCGCACGTATCCGATCGAACCTTGCCATATATCTATACGGCCTCTAGTACTAACCGTCCGATCCTGATCCGTGCAATACCGCACGTATCTGATCGGACCCTGCCATATCTCCATACGGCCTCTACAGCGTTTCGCCCGAAAGCTTGAGTAACTGAAAGTGTGGTAGACTCTAAAGACTCGTCAATACTATGGTTGTGGATTTAACAACTAGCACGTCAGAGGTATAAGACAATACGTGACGGGCCACCAGCTATTGACCAAAAGGGACGTCGATGAGCGAACTCATCCTGACACCCTACTGAGCCTGTCAGTGACAATATCCGTACAGTCCGGTCCGTTCGTCTATGAGCATCGCATGTCGGGCCTAGGGGGTTGGTAAAAGTCAGACCCCCAAAAGCGGTACAAGTCGTGTCGGAGTGTAGCCCAGAACACCCTGAGATACTACTGGAATACCTACCAGTAAATCTCCTGCCTTGGCCAAGGACTTCGTGTAATGGCTCTCCTAGACACAGCGCGACCTCACCCCCAATACCGGGAGAGACGAACCCCTGAAGATCCGCTCACTGTCTCCATGTGGCTCGGGACTGTACCCAACTAAAACCTGTTTGCATGAATCCTTTGAGCCGTGGTAGGGTAGAATCAAAGCACAGTGGGAACTCACATGAGACAAATGACGATCCCCAGGTCGATGAACTAACCTGTACACATGTCACCTGGGAACTGCTATCTGACGTCAGGTATAAGACCAACTAGTATGTTCCCGGCGAGTCCTGTCCGGTGTACTCATAACCCAATGAGCACCTGTATACATCTTAGGTGAACCAACTGACACCAGTGGCTTGTGAGACCGGCCACCACCCCTCGTCGGGGTATCGACTGTATACACTAGTCTACTCTGGAGAATCGATGCCCTGTCTCGAAACTCCCACGACTAGGAACCTATTAAGGATGTGCTTATAGACTCCAGCTCTCACTTATATGATCGCCCTCATACTGCTGGCAGTCAAGCAAGAATCCTAGGGGCTCTATCAACGTGCAATAGCGACCTGTCAGGTCACCTAAAGCAGTACACGATGATAAAGGTAAACCAGATAGCATACTATCATCTCGAGTAAGACTGTCCTACCGGGATAGGTCCTCCCTCAATCATTGCAATCACGTGCCTGTGATCCAATAATTGACTCTGAGGGCACTATCTCCAACAATCTCCCACTTGCACTCAAGGATAATTATTGCGATGTCGCATACTCACAGCCCGTGTGATACCGAACACCCAACTCCCCTACTAGTCAGTCTCACAAAATCCGTTTGCGAAACTATTGCGTTCGAGGAATAGCCTCAGTGAGTGGATCCGCCTAGATGTTTCATTCTATGTCTCTCTCTATCTCAAGTTCGCGGAGAAAGCCATCTTCCGAAATGAGCGATATCTGTCTTAGAATGTCTGGATGTCTGATGGGATCTAGCTCATAAATGAACTCCAAATCCAAACTTCTTAGACTGTATCGTCAACTGAACTTAATCAGTATCCTGCGCCATGCCACCCTCAGTATTGCCTTGGACTACCTGTCCAAAATACTGCTCCTCGTCAGAGGGAAAAACTATAACTCTGACAACCTCTTTGTCGTCCAGGTCACCTTGGAAGCCTGGAATGATAACCGTCTCCTAAAGGAGGCTGCCGTTATCATATCCCTAGAACATTCACTTATGTTCTATAACTGCTTCCGACTGTTTCTCCAGGATTGGATCAATGTCAACTTATTGCATCTACTGCAAGAACAACATCTGGTGTGGTACTTGACATCTCATGATTGACTCAATTGCCTAAGCAAGTGATCTGCCAATCATACACATCCCTCTCTACTTTAGTCTATAAGACACCTTTAGAGAGGGTGACTCCATCACTTGCAGGTACACTACCGTGCCAAGAGTCGTCCATTCTAAATACTCTTAGAATGCTGTCTACGTACCCTGATTGGGAAACCACCCAAATCTAGATCTAAAACCATAGATCTAGTAACCAGTATGTCTGATATAATGTCCAAGTCCCATGTGGAGAAACCACTGTGTGACGACCAAAGTATAACCGATCGTAGTATAGGAATGTCACTTCCTACTTTGTGTATGTCATCCAAAACCCGGATATCATACCCTACTACCTTCTCAACAGATCCATCCCCTATTCTGATGACGTCAAACCCATGACTGTCACATCAGAAATAGATGATCTATTTCCGCTATATATGCTTTGGTTTATAAATAGACATAAACCTGATGTCCACCAATGCTTCCGCTGCTCCCACTGACTACGACAACCCTCTGGCAGAGTCATATAGATGTGCACTTCTAAAGCTAGTTTAGAACGACTCTATACTCATCCTCCTGCCGGGTCTCGCAGCCTGGAACAACAACAATGGCAAGTGTGGGTAAACAAGAACTTCCCTGTCACCGTCCTTGAGGCTACCGGAGTACCTCTCGGGTGCCTGAAGTTACCCACCTTATCTGCGGAGTGGCCAATGGAATGTCAAATCAGATTGAATCTTTAGGTTCCTTATCAAATCTTCGGTAATCGTTTGCGGTTCTGGAATCACTTCCAGTTCTACCATACTCCCACTACTGTTTTTGAAAAAATCCATTTTTAATAAAACTGTGGCGAGTCTAGAACAATATTTCTATTGATCTGCCAGATGGTAGAAAGTCAACCCTCGTCATAGCCTGGGTCAACCCACAAATAGCCATTACAGAAACGTGCCTTGAGTTGTCCAGTGTCTGGTTTTAATCATAAGCCGGACAACTCCCCGTACCTTAACAACGTTAAGATATGAACTGTTCTACATCCAATATAGAACCAGAGGCACTGATTTAATTTAACCAGATTCAAATCATGCAGCTGTCTCCAGTGCATGTCAACAAAATGGAGAGAGGCCGATCAGCGTTACTCAACTTAGGAATGCTTCCAATTATGAGTAACCTGAAAGAGAAGCAATTTCTCTTTATCATTACTATCAACCGAATACCATACACAAGTATCTACATCTTCGATCACTTTGAAGAATCCCGATACTTGCTACACCTGGTTCTCTACTCTATTCAAATACCTATAACTCCTCAAAACTTAGACCCTGTGTTTCTACGAAACACATGTCTAAGAACTAGAGAAGTTAAAAGTAAACAGAATATAGTACGAAGACCAACCCCTCTGTCCTAATGGACACTGGACAACATACAATACTCTGTATAAGTCCGCTGAGTCTAACTCTTTCACTGTGTGTCGTAGGTTGAAAACTGTACTTATGGTTAAGAAGAATTACACCGTTGTTTAATGCTCCTTACCTAACCATCCACTGATATAGGTAAATGTCATCGACATAATATCAAAAGGTATATCTCACTCTATGAAAATAGACGTACAGATATATCAATTTGAAATTGGTGCACAACAGCGGATATTCAAAACCAAATATTTGCCGACCGGCAAACAGCCCAGATGATCTCCTCAAATATCACCGATTACAACGAATCCCGATATAATGAGGATGATCACCCTATTCCCAATAAATTACTCCCACTCATCATCTGTAAAACCATACAGATGTGAGAATCCAACCTGGTAAATACATACCCTGGAGCAAGTGTCTAATCAGGAAATCAGTTTTCTTTTAACAGTACACAGTTGAACTAAAACATTGAAATGTTTCGATGGGGTATCCTGGTATTCGTAGTAATGCCTCTACCATTATCCAGATTCACAACTATAACCGTATAATTCTTTGCCACCTCTCCAAATCCCTTTATATGTCTTTAGTCATTACCTTCTGCACACCCCTTTAGGCCAATTGGTTTTCTTCCTTCCCTACCGTTCGGCACCAGCCTATGGTTTGGAAGAAGACTATCCAATAAGCATAATGGGTGTACTTTCCTAGTCCTAGGAGCACTCGCAATGCGAGAGAAGGTGAAGATAAAAGACAACCGAATAAACCTTATTCCTATTTCTCCTGGACCAGAATCCATCCCCGAACTGGAACAAGTTCCTTTCGAGTTCGTATATAACCATACGATGGAGTATCCAATAAACTGTGGATCTTCATAGTAATACGGAGTGTCCTGGAGAAATACAAAGGTGATTTAGGATTGGCGAAGAAATACTTGGTTTGGTCGTGAATATCAGTCGCAATTTACTTTGCCCTCTTACTAATCCCTTGCTTTGTCTTAATCTTAATACCTTCTGCACACCATCGTTATGCTAATTGGTTTTCTTCATTCCCTACTGTTCGGCACCAGCCTAAAGTTTGGAAGAAGACTATCCAATTTGCATAATAGGTGTACTATCTCCTAAACTAAGGAGTACTCGCAACTTGAGAGAAGGCAAAAAGGAAAAGACAACTGAATAAATCTTATCCGTTTTCTCCAGAACCAGAAACCATCCTCGAATTCCTTCGAGTTCGTATCTAACCATACGATGGTTTTGTCCAATGGAAGTGGACGTTCGCAGTAATACGGGGTGTCCTGGAGAAAAGGGTAAAAGTAGGAGTGACAATGAGGTCTGCAACTCTGACAATCCAAAAGCCAGTGTTTAAGAAGGTTCGGACAACTTGGCCACTGAGTCATAGTCTTAGGGTCGGGTCAATGGTCACTGCCAGAGAGAGAGAGAAAAGAAACACTCAGCGTGCACTCTAACCAAGATCAGAATGGTTATCACTTTATCTAATCTGGAAACCTCCCACTGTACCTCAAATTCTCCTCCAAACCTGAAAGAAGAATTAGTCGGGGTCACCCGAGGAGTAAACTAACTCATCAGTGGGAATCGGGATCCAACTATCATTGCATGATAACGTGACGGAATCCGCTCACGGTATCACACTCCAGAAGGTATGCGCATATCTTGCAAGTTTCAGTTCTTTTGAAACTCCCGATGTGGTTTTTACCCCATGCTCTTATGACCTTGACTTTGGCCAACAAATCATAAGTCACATGTCAAGTTCTGCCTGTCATTCTCCAGGTTAATTTGAGCCCACCCGTACAAGCCCTTGACTTTGGCCAACAAGGCTATACGACTGCCCCAAACCAACGCATCTATCTATGCTGCATATGAATAACCAACAGCTACCAAACACTGTGCCTTGACTTTGGCTAACAAACACAGCTTGAATACTATTGACTACCCATATGAAACGACGGAGGGCTACGAATGGTTTCTGGCGAAAACCTTTAACGTAATGAACTTGATATCGTTGAAGGAACGGATAGCTTTTTAGAAAATATAGTGACGAAAACCTTTACTAAAGAGGTCACTCCCGGTGAAGGGATCTCGGCTCTTTCCCCGTAGAATGGGGTGCAGGATATTCCAAATGAATACCACGATGCAAAGCAAAAGTAATCGGCTATAGTGAAGTTAATGCCCTGACGCAAACTTCTGTCCAAGGGGTCACTCCCGGTGAAGGGATCTCGGCCCTTGCCTCGTCGACTGAGGAGCAGGATATTCCAAATGAATACCACGATGCAAAACAAAAGTGAACGTCCTTGCAATAACAGCTTTTTGAAAAGTGTTCCAACAACATCAGAATAGGTTTGTTTTAACTTGCATTGATCCGAATCAACGCAGTCCCATCAATTGATCAAACCACAAAGAACGAAAATATACTGATGTACGTATATGCCATCCGCATTCGCCATTGGGTCCCGTCATTACCCGTTAGGTTAGCTAACTAACGACAGAGCGGGGACTGGACTAGCGCAGATGTAAAACATATACAACATCTACTAATATATATACCGATATATTATATTCGCTCAAAGTATGATAAAAATGCAACATCACAGAAATGTACAGCATCACAGAACAATACAGATATCTGGGATCCCCGGGTTTCACAGAGCCACTACTGAAACCCGACGTTCCCCTGGTCGTGGTGATAGCCTGCGCAATGAAATCCTAGACCCCTATGGGCGCGGCAAGTTACCCGCCAAAACCTGAAGCGAGGCAGCCCCCTTCAGCGCCGTGAATGGACCACCCAGCACTTCACGGAATCCGGTAACTTGGGCACCCCTCCTGGGTCAACCTGTACCCCCTACGAGTGCGGCGAATAGCCCGCCAATTCTAGAGTGAAGCCCCCTCCGTCCCAATGCCATGAGATGGGGGATTGTTGCCCTCCAGAACCCGGCTATCCGTGCACCCCTCCGCGGGGTAATCCTAGTACAGAAAGTAAAATATACATACAACGGGTACATCGACCGCAACCAGGTCGTGCCCAAAAATAATAATACAAACAGGCAGTGACGGCAGTCCACATGTCGGACGCTCGTCCCGCAATAACAAATGTACATAATACAACAGCACTGTACTAGCATTGCATCCAGGCTATCCCCCACGACCGATCCGCAACATCACAGCATAAACACAGAACATCAACATGAAAGTCACGTTCGCAAATCCGTCTAACTGGGCTATAGCAGTTAGACCGGATTTACCGATCGAGTGACAATCACGGTCGCAGATATAATATAAATACTGTGAAATAATGTGTTTAAAATATCCGATCGATCAAAAATTAACAAGTGGGCCCCCAAGCAATCCTGTAGCACTCACAGAAATTCTGGGCCCAATATTAATATTCCAAAACCCCTAAAATCAGCCCAGAAGCCCACTGGAGAAATTGGACACAGTGAGGACACCAATGTGCGACGGAACCGCGGCCCAAGGGGGGGTTTGGCCGCGGTTCCGCGCTTCAGTGATCGACTCACTGCGTCGAATTTTTACAGCAGTCTTAGAATTTCCAGTACATTAGTTTTTTACAACCTGAAAAATTTTTGGAGCAAGGAAGAAATCGACAGAAAACTGATGTGAGGAAAATGTGGTTTTTGGAATTTTGGTCGATCGGAAATGCAAACACATCAAACAAAGCTAGACGAAGTTAATGGCGAGGCTCTGATACCACTGTAAGTGCACGGCGGCGCCCCGGCCGTCAATCCGAAGGCCAAATGCGGAAGCGGTGATAAACTTTAATTTTGCGAACTTAGCAAACCGGCACCACCGCGCACTAAACACCCGGATCGAACCATTAACTAGTTTTAGCTAACTACAAGATGGGAAGAGATATACCGAGTGATCCGAGTCCTCCGGTCTTCTCGTCGTTATCCCGATCTCCTGCGGAAACTCCGGTCGTCGCCTCCTTGCCGGAAGGGCACCACATCTCCTGCATCTTTTACGGGCTCCCACCTCAATAGCAAGGCAACTCGGGCACGAAGTTGGCTGGCCGACGCGTCCAAGATATGCTGTAGAATGTGTAGGGTTGACGCTATGTCTCATTTGGGGTTTGTTGCCTTTGAAGATGATGGAGGAATCAAGATAAGAAAAATGGTGCTTGCATTTTCTAGCATGAAATGAGATCAAGAATGCCACACACTCACAAATGAAACTCACTTCTTCTCTTTTCTCAAATGAAACCTTATAATCTTAGAATGGTGGAGGAAAGAATACATAAGCAAGAGGGAGGTGAGTGTAGGAAAAGAGAGAGGGTGACCATATCCAAACATCATCATAACAAACTCACATCAACTACTAATCACCTCAAATCAACAAAAAGCAAGTGATGATGATAGATAAGAATGGTATCAAAAGATGCTTTTATAATCTCTCATCTTACAAATAAACCCTCCACAAAATGTTATTTGCAAACTTGCAAATAACACCTTCCATCGGAAAAGTCCGGCCGGGAAAGAACAAAGGAAAACCGGCCGGAACGGAATGCAAACTGGCAACTCCAGAAAACTGGTCCCGTAATAAATTACAGGAAAACCCCCATACTGTGCATACACACCCGCATCTGTATTCCTTTTGGATACAAATGCAATGAGACAAAATCTACACTGTACTATACTAGGATCCAGCTTAAAACAAAGCCAGCTAGTAATATTCGTTCGATCCTGATCCGTGCAATACCGCATGTATCCGATCGAACCTTGCCATATATCTATACGGCCTCTAGTACTAACCGTCCCGTCCTGATCCGTGCAATACCGCACGTATCTGATCGGACCCTGCCATATCTCCATACGGCCTCTACAGCGTTTCGCCCGAAAGCTTGAGTAACTGAAAGTGTGGTGGACTCTAAAGACTCGTCAATACTATGGTTGTGGATTTAACCACTTGCACGTCAGAGGTATAAGACAATACGTGACGGGCCACCAGCTATTGACCAAAAGGGACGTCGATGAGCGAACTCATCCTGACACCCTACTGAGCCTGTCAGTGACAATATCCGTACAGTCCGGTCTGTTCGTCTATGAGCATCGCATGTCGGGCCTAGGGGGTTGGTAAAAGTCAGACCCCCAAAAGCGGTACAAGTCGTGTCGGAGTGTAGCCCAGAACACCCTGAGATACTACTGGAATACCTACCACTAAATCTCCTGCCTTGGCCAAGGACTTCGTGTAATGGCTCTCCTAGACACAGCGCGACCTCACCCCCAATACCGGGAGAGACGAACCCCTGAAGATCCGCTCACTGCCTCCATGTGGCTCGGGACTGTACCCAACTAAAACCTGTTTGCACGACTCCTTTGAGCCGTGGTAGGGTAGTAATCAAAGCACAGTGGGAACTCACACGAGACAAATGACGATCCCCAGGTCGATGAACTAACCTGTACACATGTCACCTGGGAACTGCTATCTGACGTCAGGTATAAGACCAACTAGCATGTTCCCAGCGAGTCCTGTCCGGTGTACTCATAACCCAATGAGCACCTGTATACATCTTAGGTGAACCAACTGACACCAGTGGCTTGTGAGACCGGCCACCGCCCCTCGTCGGGGTCTCGACTGTATACACTAGTCTACTCTGGAGAATCGATGCCCTGTCTCGAAACTCCCACGACTAGGGACCTATTAAGGATGTGCTTATAGACTCCGGCTCTCACTTATATGATCGCCCTCATACTGCTGGCAGTCAAGCAAGAATCCTAGGGGCTCTATCATCGTGCAATAGCGACCTGTCAGGTCACCTAAAGCAGTACACGATGATAAAGGTAAACCAGATAGCATACTATCATCTCGAGTAAGACTGTCCTACCAGGATAGGTCCTCCCTCAATCATTGCAATCACGTGCCTGTGATCCAATAATTGACTCTGAGGGCACTGTCTCCAACAACAGCAAGCTCCAGATTTCCTTGCAATTAACCACAACAACAATTGATCTCAAAAATTTTAGATGGAATAAACTTTTCAACTCAAATTTCAAAAAATGAACAAATAGCACACGATCCCCGGCAACGGTGCCATTTTGATTGAAAATGAATTTGATTTCCGATTGTGTAGTTGGTTTTTAGAAATTAGAATTTAGAAATCACAATAAAAAATATTTGACCGCAATCAATAACGGTGTCGGATGTAGCTCGTTAGTAAGTGCAGATCGTCCACAGGGAAAGTGAGATCCGTTCACTTTTCGAATTAGATGAGTTGAAAATTTAAGGCAAACAAAAGAAAACAATTCATGATTTGTAATTGAAGATCAAGAGTAAGAAAAATCTAGATCTACAAGAAACATTAAAAACAAGAATTGAGATGAGAGATAATTTCCAATCAACACTCAAGATTATAAGTATGGCTCGTAGGAGTAGATCGGATCTATAGATGCGATGAGATCTAATGATTACTCATTCTTATCCTTTAACGAATTGGTACTAGATCGATGCGAATTCATCGAGGTTTAAGGATCGTGCGAGGAAATTAGGGATTTCGCAACTCATCCTTTGTCCTTTCAATGGATCACATTCAAATTCTGGTTTTTAGTTAATCAAATGTTTAATAGTTGTTCCCTAGTTTCGAGTGAACACGATCAAGAAAGCTTCATCTCGAAACTAGGTCATTAATCATTTGATTCACTAGAATTTCCAGTCGTTATAGGATTTAAGAATTGTAAAAAAAAATATCTAAATCATCATCATCTAAAGATCGTCACAACTCCTACACGAGCGGAGATTACTCAAACATCATGATCACAAACACAATCACAAATTGAGATCTAATCATTATGCTTGAATTAAAAGATAAGCAAGAATATAGAAAATTCACCTTTATTTATCGACAAATTTTGTTACAACTCTCTTGAATTTACAAAAGGAAGGAACTAGATCGTCGATTTCGGCTTCGCTCGGCTCCTTGATTCGCGGATCGGCGTGGATCTCTTGCTCCGTTGAAAATCCGGCGTCGCTTCTAAAGGTTGAAGGAATTCTTGCTTGAATTGATCTCGGGATCTTGATCTTGAGGTTGAATTGGAATTTGGCACAAGTTTTGTCACTAAACTTATAGAGGGAAGAAGATGGTGATTATTTAACAACCTTCACCCTAGCTCTAGGCTCTCTTTTATAGACCTCCAAATTCTAGATCTATGATTGAAATTTGAATTCCCTCCACAAGTTTGTTAGCCAAAAGATTTAAATTTCCCTCCATAAGTTAGTTAAGCCCAAAAATTTGAATTTCCCTCCAAGAGTTTGTTAAGCCGAGCCTTCTAGATGTGCCACGTGGAGCTTCTGGGGTCTTCTGGAAGCTTTGGCCATTAGGGGAGACACGTGTAAAATATCTGGAGCGCTGATCCCATCAACCCGCCGCAGTTCCGCGGCATAAGCCAGCTCCCGCCGCGGAACCGCGGTGCTTTGGAGGCTTCAGGACTTGTAATTTCTTCTATGGGCTTGGGCTGATTTATGGGCCTTATTTTGATATGTTGAATTTTATTTAGCCTTCTGTATCACTACCAGATCTTTAGCCTTTGAGTTGGCGTATCTTTTATCTGCACTGTTTTCTCAATTTTGGGCTTTGCTTCCAGAATTTCCTGCATAGACTCCAAGACAAGAGTTGCGCTATACAAGAATGATGCGATGCCATGATAAACACACAATTTCCCTAAAAGTGCCGGTTTTAGTATACAGTACAAGTAATCCAGTATTTTACATGTGTTTTGCTAATATGTGCGATATGAATACCGGATACCTATACATGAATGCAAAAAGGTAGGGAAATTGCCGTGTTAGAAATGCAGTATTTTCGACTGATCACTGCAATTAGGAGGGAGAGAAGAAACACTTTAGCATGATGCTCTTGCAAGTTTAGAGTGGTTTTTAATTTTTCTAAACAGGATGGCTCCCACTGTCTCTCGAATCCCTCCTCAAACCATAAAGGAAGAATTAGTCGGGATCAATCTCACCGTACAATACTTGCTTAACGGTTCAGCCAGGCTAGTGTCGGTACTTCGAGGGAGGTTTTCCAACACTTTCGCGAAGTTCCTTAATTAAATAACCTCTTTTCCCTGTGGGTGTAGCCCCGCTAACACTTTTCTAGACACCTACTTGGTTTATAGCATTGATCGTTAAGTGAGAAAGTTCTGGAGGTGTAGCATATACTCACAGTAGGATCGGGATCCAAATATCATCGCGTGACAAAACTAAAGGAATCCTACCAGAATCATCACACTCCAAATGGTATGCAGCGCTAGCAAGTTTCAGTTCTTTTGAAACTCTCGATGTGGATTTTTGCCCCATGCTCTTATGACCTTGACTTTGGCCAAAATATCATAAGTCACATGTCAAGTTCTACCCGTCATTCTCCAGGTTAATTTGAGCCCACCCGCACATACCCTTGACTTTGGCCAAAATGGTAGAACGACTGCCCCAAACCAACACATCTATCTATGCTGCACATGAATACCCAATAGCTACCAATCACTATGCCTTGACTTTGGCCAACATACATAGCTTGAATACTTATTGACTTTTCATGTGAAACGACGGAGGGCTACGAATGGTTTTGGCGAAACTGTGAACGTAGTGAACTTGATATAGTCGAAGGAACGAGATAGCTTTCAAAAGGAGTGATTCAAGCTCCGCATTTAGTTTGGTTTTGAAAATAACCGAGTGGTTTTAAAAGTGTTCCAACGACTTTTACTTGGTTTATTTTTTTTCTTGCATTAATTCCAATGCGTCCCATCATTTAATCCTACCATTGCAGAAAACAACGAAAATATGACATACGCTTATGCCATCCGCATTCGCCACGGGGTCCCGTCATCACCCGTTAGGTTACTTAACTAACGACAGAGCGGGGGCTGGACTAGCGCGGATGCAAAACATAAGCAACGCCTAAATAGATATCATATAGATATATATAAACATTCGTCATATGCAATGATAGCCATTCCAGATCACAGATGAATACAATGGATATAATAGGAATCCGCAATTCGTACGAGCCTGTAACGAAGAGCGGATTACACGGTCGCGATGAATAGCCAAACCCCACCCTAGACCCCTACGGGTGCGGCAAACTACCCGCCAAGTACCCGAAGCGAAGCAACCTCCCTCAACTCGTGAGTAGGCCACTCGGCACTTCGAGATACCCGGTAGTTTGTGCACCCCACCTTGGGTCTATCCTAGGAGCAAAAACAGTAAAAAGAAATTTTACAATGACGGCTACAACCCCGACCCGGTTGTGCGGCCATATAAATAATATTACATCAATTTACATATTACAAGAATTGAAAGATAAACAAAACACTCATCTCACAATTCCCCTGGCTATTCATCCGCGACTATCCAACGAATTCATATACACATACCATCAACATCACAGATATGTATAACCCCCACTAATCGACGTATAGCGATTAGCATACGTTCAATAAATATAAAACATTACAGATACAACCCATTATCCAAAGTCTACAGAAAATCGACCAAAATACGGATTTGTAACCACCCCAAAAACAAATTTGTTCTCTGGAAAATCTGGGTAGAAACAAACTGTATTAAAAATCCCAAAACAACACAGTAAGAACACTGCAGCAAAACGGAGTCGCGGCCGAGTCAACTCGGCCGCGGATCCCCGGCCAAACGCAAGGTTTTGGCCGCAGTTTCGCGGTGAGTTGGCCGAGCCAGCAGCTCATTTTTGCTGTGTGTTCTATAAAAACCCTGAGACGATTTTTCATGTATGTTAAATATTTTTTTGAACAGTATAAAAAATCGACAGAAAATGGATTTTTCCCGGACGTGTTTTTGTGATTTTTCCGATCGATATTCTAAATACTTTGCTAACATGCTAGGGTGTGTTTAGTTAGGCTCTGATACCACTGTAAGTCTACGTTACCTCTCCCGGTTCTTTCGGGCTTGCGGAAACGGTAAAAAACGATTTTTTAAGACTTAGGTAACATGGACTACAAAAACGGATCTTGGCTAAACTACACACTAGCAGCTAACAAGAGAGTTATCTACTCGGTTAGGGGTTATACCTCAACTTGAACTCCTTCTCTTTGACTCTTGATGGTGGTCGGATGATGCTTTCCTCGTTGCCTTCTCTTGTCGAAGATGGATCCACCTTTGGGTTACTTCCTTGAGCTCCTTTCCCGAACTTTGAGAAAACTAAAGTCTCCGGCTTGCTAGACCTTCAACCTTAGGAAGAGTAGATTGTGGCTTAGGGTGTTTTATCTTCAAAGAGATGTTTCACAACACATGAGAATTGTTCTCCTTGAACTAGAGGAGGAAGAAGAAGAAGAAAGGAGAGAGAATGGTTATGATAGAAGGAGATGGTTTTTTTACAACCATAACAAATATATGTGAATTAATCAATTAAAAAAATTAATCAAAATGAAAAAGGTGATGGTATGTTGAAATGACCATTATCATTTCACATTAAATGAGTTTTGCAAAGATCAAAGAGCATCTTTGATTGAAATGATGATGGTCAACCTTTCAACCTTGGTCAACTAGTCAACCTTGGTCAACAAGTCAACAACCCTAACCATGACACAATTTCATTTAATTAATATTATTGATTGATATTTCACATATCCATTAGGGTTTGGAAAAAGACAACTACCAACTGTGCATACACACCCGTTCCGAAACCCTAATGAAAAACATCTTCCTCCGCCTCAATCAACTGTGCATACACACCTGCATTCGTGTTCCGAGGAACATGAATACTATGAGATAAAACTAACCCCAAAACATATATTAGGATCTGGCTCAAACCAGAGCCCGCTAGTAATGTCTGTCCGGACGCCAAACGTGCACAAGTGCGCGGATGTAAACGAACCCTGTCGCAAAACCATGCGACCTCTACTCTGTTTTGCCCAAAGGCGAATAACCCTCTGTGTGGGACTCTAAAGACTCGACACTACGCTGGCAGTGGGTTTAACCACAGACCGCAAGCGGCACTAGCTGTACGTAACGGTCCCCAGGTAGATGCCGACAAGAAGACTGACGAGGTAAACCCATCTGAACTCCTACTGAGCCTGTATGTGACAGTCTCCGTTCAGTCCGGTATGTTCGTCTGAGAACATCGCATGGCGGGCCTAGGGGGGCGGTAAACGTCAGTCCCCTACTAGCGGTATAAGTCGTGTCGGATTGTAGCCCAGAACACCTGAGATAACACTGGAAACCAACCAGTCTATCTCGCTTGCCCTGGCCAGGGACTTTGTGTAATGGCTCTCCTAGACACAGCGCGATATCAACCCCCAATACCGGGAGAGACGAATCCTGTCTAACCGTCACTGCCTCCAAGTGCTTCGGGACTGCACCCAAAAACTACCTATTTGCACGACTCCTTTGAGCCCTGGTAGGGTAGTAATCAAAGTACAGTGGGAACACACTCGAGGCGAAGTGACAGTGTCAAGTCAACGGACTAAGCTGTACTCATGTCACCTGGGAACTGATAACCGACGATAGGTATAATACCAACCAACATTTCCCGACGAGTCCTGTCCAGTGTACTTGTAACCTAACGAGCACCAGCATACTATCTCAAGTACGACGTACTGACGGCTGTGGGACAGACCGTCTCCCAAGCTGGGATAAGAAGCGCATACGCTAGTCTACTCTGGAGTATCGATGCCCTGTCTCGATAGTCCTGCAACTAGGGACCTGCATAAGGATGTGCTTATAGATTACCCAGCCCCCACGAGTGTGACTGCCATCACAACGCTGGTAATCAAGTAAAGATCCTAAGGGCTCCACTAATGTGTAAAGGCGATATGCTAAAAGATACACATGCACACATTAAAGCAGAAACAAACCAAGTAGCATACTACCATTTTGAGCAAGATTGTCAATACAAGGTGAATATCCCAAGCTTCCATTAAGTAATATACATACTAGTATGATAGAGTACTGGCCTCTAGGGCATATACACTAACACCAATACCGGGAGAGACGAAACCCCTGCCGATCCGCTCACCGCCTCCATGTCGCTCGGGACTGTACCCAACTAAAACCTGTTTGCATGACTCCTTAGAGACGTGGTAGGGTAGTAATCAAAGCACAGTGGGAACTCACACGAGACAAATGACGATCTCAGGTCGATGAACTAACCTGTACACATGTCACCAGGGAACTGCTATCTGACGTCTGGTATAATCCCAACTAGCATGTTCCCGGCGAGTCCTGTCCGGTGTACTCATAACCCAATGAGCACCTGTATACATCTTAGGTGAACCAACTGACACCGGTGGATTGTGAGACCGGCCACCGCCCCTCGTCGGGGTCTCGACTGTATACACTAGTCTACTCTGGAGTATCGATGCCCTGTCTCGAAAAATCCCACGACTAGGGACCTTTTAAGGATGTGCTTATAGACCCCAGCTCCCACGTATATGATCGCCATCATACTGCTGGCCGTCAAGCAAGAATCCTAAGGGCTCTATCAACGTGCAATAGTGACCTGTAAGGTCACCTGAAGCAGTACACGATGATAAAGATAGACCAGATAGCATACTATCATCTTGAGTAAGACTGTCCTACCGGTATAGGTCCTCCCTCAATCATTGCAATCACATGCCTGTGATCCAATAATTGACTCTGAGGGCACTATATCCAACAATCTCCCACTTGCACTCAAGGCTAATTATTGCGATGTCGCATACTCACAGCCAGTGTGATACCGAACACCCAACTCCTCTACTAATCAGTTTCAAAAAGCTCGTTTGCGAAACTATTGCGTTCGAGGAATAGCCTCAGTGAGTGGATCCGCTCTGATGTTTCTTTCTATGTCTCTCTTTATCTCAAGTTCGCGGAAAAACCCATCTCCCAAAATGAGCAATACCTGTCTTAGAATGTGTCTGGATATCTGATGGGATCTAGCTCATAAATGAACTCCAAATCCAAACTACTTAGACTGTATCGTCAACTGAACTTAATCAGTATCCTGCGCCATGCCTTCCTCAGTATCCGCTTGAACCACCTGTCCAAAATACTGCCCCTCGTCAGAGGGGAAACTATAAATTTGACAGTCACTCTGTCATCCAAGTCACCTTGGAAGCCTGGAATGATAACTGTCTCCCGAATGAGGCTGTCGTTATCATATCCCCAGAACGTCCACTTATGTTCTAAAACTGCTTCCGAATGTTTCTTCTGGATTGGATCAATATCAACATATTGCACCTACTGCAAAAACAACATCTGGTGTGGTACTTGACATCTCATGATTGACTCAATTGCCTAAGAAAGTGATCTGCCAATCATGCACATCCATCTCCCCTTTAGTTTGTAAGACTCCTTTAGAGAGGGTGACTCCATCACCTGCAGGTATACTACCGTGCCAGGAGTCGTCCATTCTAAATACTTATAGAATGCTTTCTAAGTACCCTAATTGGGAAAATTCCTAAATCTGGATCTAAAACCATAGATCTAGTAACCAGAATGTCTGATATAATATCCAAGTCCAATGTGGAGAAACTGCTGTAGGACAACCAAAGTATAACCGATCGTAGTATAGGAATTTCACTTCCTACTCTGTGTGTGTCATCCAAATACCAGGACATCACACCTTACTACCTTCTTAACATATCCATCCCCTATTCTGATGAAGTCAAACCTTTGACTGTCACATCAGAAATAGATGATCTATCCCCGCTATAACTTCTTTAGTCTACAAATAGACATAAGTTACTTGTCCACTAATGCTTCCGCTTCTCCCACTGATTACGACAACCCTCTGGCAGAGTCATATAGACGTGCACTTCGAAAGCTAGTTTAGAACGACGCTATATTCATCCTCCTGCCGGGTCTCACAGTCTGGAACAACAGCAATGGCAAGTCTGGGTAAACAAGAACCTCCCTGTCACTGTCCTTGAGGCTACCGGAGTACCTCTGTGGTGCCTGAGGTTACCCACCATATCTGCGGAGTGGCAAACGGAATGTCAAATCAGATTGAATCTTTAGGTTCTTATCAAATTTTCAGTAATCGTTTGCGGTTCTGGAATCACTTCCAGTTGTACCATACTCCCACTACCGTTTTCTGAAAAAATCCATTTTACTTAAAACTGTGGCGAGTCTAGAACAATATCACTATTGATCTTCCAGATGGTAGAAAGTCAACCCTCGTCATAGCCCGGGTTAACCTACAAACAGCCATTACAGAAATGTGCCTTGAGTCATCCGGTGTCTTGTTTTAAGCATAAGCCGGAAAACTCCCCGTACCTTAACAATGTCAAGATATGAACTGTTCTATATCCAATACAGAAACAGAGGCACTGATTTAATTGAACCAGATTCAAATCATGCAGCTGTCTCCAGTGCATGTCAACTAAATGGAGAGAGGTCGATCAGCATTACTCAACTTAGGAGTGCTTCCAATTATGAGTAACCTGAAAGAGAAGTAAGTTCTCTTAATCATTACTATCAACTGAATACCATACGCAAGTATCTACATCTTCGATCACGCTGAAGAATCCCGATACTTGCAACACCTGGTTCTCTACTTTATCCACATACCTATAACTTCTCAAAACTTTGACCCTGTGTTTCTACGAAACACCTGTCTAAAAACTAGAGAAGTCATAAGTAAACCGAATATAGTACGAGAACCAACCCCTCTGTCCTCATGGACACTAGAAAACATACAATACTTTGTATAAGTCCCCTGAGTCTAATAACTTATTCCCTGTGTGCCGTAGGTTGAAAACTGTACTATGGTTATGAAGAATTACACCGCTGTTTAATGCTCCTTACCTAACCATTTGCTGATATAGGTAAATGGCATAGACATAATTTCAAAAAGGTATATCTCACTCTATAAAAATAGACGTACATATATATCAATTTGAAATTGGTGCATAGCAACGGATATTCAAAACCAAATATTTGCCGTCCAGCAAACAACCCAGGTGATTTCCTCAAATATCACCAATTACAACGAATCCCGATATAATGAGGACAATCACCTAATTCCCAATAACTTACTCCCACTCAACATCTATAAAACCATACAGATATGAGAATCATACCTGGTAAATACATACCCTGGAGCAAGGGCTAATTGGGAAATCAGTTTTCTTTTAACAGTACACAGTGAAACTGAAACATTGAAATGTTTCGTAGGGGTATCAGGGTATTCCTAGTAATGCCTCTTACATTATCCAGATTCACAACTGTAACCATATATTTCTTTGCCATCTCTCCAAATCCCTTCATATGTCTTTAGTCATTACCTTCTGTACACCCTCTTATACTAAATGGTTTTCTTCCTTACCTACCGTTCGGCACAAGCCTATGGTTTGGAAGAAGACTATCCAATAAGAATAATGAGTGTACTGTCCTAATCCTTGGAGAACTCGCAACCTGAGAGAAGGTGAGGATAAAAGACAACTGAATAAAATCTTATTCTTATTTCTCCTGAACCAGAATCCATCCCCGAACTGGAACAAGTTCCTTTCGAGTTCGTATATAACCATACGATAGAGTATCCAAATAACTGTGGATCTTCGTAGTGATACGGAGTGTTTTGGAGAAATACAAAGGTGAAATGGGAGTGGTAATGAAATACTTGGTTTGGTCGTGAATAGCAGTCGCAATTTACTTTGCCCTCTTACTAATCCCTTTATTTGTCTTTACTTAATACCTTCTGCACACCATCGTTAAGCTAATTGGTTTTCTTCATTCCCCACCATTCGGCACCAGCCTATGGTTTGGAAGAAGACTATCCAATAAGCGTAATAGGTGTGCTGTCCTAATCTAAGGAACACTCACAACCTGAGAGAAGGTAAAAAGAAAAGACAACTGAATAGTCCTATCCGTTTTCTCCAGAACCGGAAACCATCCTCGAATAAATTCCTTTGAGTTCGTATTAACCGTATGATGGTTTTATCCAATGGTAGTGGACGTTTGTAGTAATACGGGGTGTCCTCGAGAAAAGGGTAAAAGTAGGAATGTCAATGAGGTTTGCAACTCTGACAATCCAAAAGCCAGTGTTTTAAGAAGGTTCGGTTAATTTTGGTCACTGAGTCATAGTCAAGGGTCGGGTCATGGTCGCTGCCAAAGAGAGACAGAAAAGAAACACTCAGCGTGCACTCTGACCTAGATTAGAATGGTTATCAATTTATCCAATCAGGAAACCTCCCACTGTAACCTCAAATTCTCCTCCAAACCTGAAAGAAGAATTAGTCGGGATCACCCAAGGAGTAAACCAACTCATCAGTGGGAATCGGGATCCAACTATCATCGCATGATAACGTGACGGAATCCACTCACGTTATCACACTCCAGAAGGTATGCGCATTCCTGGCAAGTTTCAGTTTCTTTAAAAATTCCCGATGTGATTTTTACCCATAGAACCCAAGTGACCTTGACACAGTCAACAAATTAAAGAGTCCTAGTTAAGTTCAACCCGTCATTATCCTGGATTGCATTAAACCCACCCGTACAAGCCCTTGACACAGCCAACAAGGCCGCACGACTGTCCTAACAAATCCCATTAATATGCTACAAACGAACACTACTTAGCTACCGTACACTACACCTTGACACAGTCAATAAACGCAGCACGAATACTAAGTAATACTTGTAAGAAATGACGGAGGGCTATGTCTAGTTTTTGGCGAAAAACTTTTAAAGTAATGAACTTGATATCGTTGAAGGAACTGCATAGCTTTTTGCTAAAGAGGTCACTCCCGGTGAAGGGATCTCGACTCTTTCCCCGTAGAATGAGGTGCAGGATGTAAGTCTACGGTAGCGCCCTGGCCGTCTACAGACACCAAATGCGGAACAAAAACTTTTTAACTGGCGCTATCGTATACTTTAACCCGGATCTGCCATTATTTCTAAACTAACAAACTGTAAAGAGAGCAGAAAGGTTATACCGAACGATCCGAGTCCTTCGTTCTTTAACCATCATCCCACGCTCCGTTGCGGCTGCTCCGATCTCGTCGATCTCCGATCTGCTCGTCCAGGTGGCACCACGTCACTGATTCTTTAAACGGGCTCCCGCCTCTGACTCGAGGCAACTCGATCGTCAAGTTTGCTAAAAGAGACGACCACGAATGATGTAGAGAATGACTAGAAGACTTTGTCTCGTTACGTCCAAAGCTAAATACGAACGGTTAATGAAGTTGTCAATTGATTCGGGTGATGGAATGAAATGAGCAATGATATTTCCATACACCCTAAAACTATCATAATCTCTTTTCTAAATCAAGTGTGTGTGAGAGAGGGGAGGGGCCGGCCATCTTATAGGAGGTGGGGGGTGAGTGTAGGAGAGAGGAGAGTGAACACAAGAGAAAATATCTAGTGTGAACACAAATAAATATCTAGTGTGAACACAAATAAATATCTAGTGTGAACACAAAGTGTGAACACAAAGAAAACAACCAATAATGAACAAGTGATCACAAGCCTAATCACCACCTTCTAGATGCTTCTAGAATCTTCCACACTCATCCAAGAAAAGATAAATCCGTCTTTAACCGAATGTTAAAAGACGGCTGATAGAAAACTGGAAAATGGCAACTTCCAAAAGTGATCCCGAAACGAATTTCAGGATAACCCCGTAACTGTATAAATATACCCGCATTTGTATTACGAACGAATACAAATGCAACTACGACAAAGATATTATATCTACTCAATATAATACTCGGATCCGGCTTAAACCAAAGCCGACCAGTATTATCTCCCCGAAAAATGACACGTGCGTAAACGCACGTGCATTTTCCGAACCCTGCCATAAAACCATACGACCTCTACAACGTTTCGCCCGAACTTGGGAAACTGTCTGTGGGGGACTCTAATGACTCGTCAGTACCCTGGCAGTGGGTTTAACCACAAACCGTCAGCGGCACTAGCTATGCGTAACGGCTGCCCATAGACCGACCTTAAGGGTGGCCGATGAGCGAACTCATCCGGAAACCCTACTGAGCCTAACAGTGACAATGTATATACAGTCCGGTCCGTTCGTCTATGAGTATCGCATATCTGCCTAGGGGCTAGTAACGTCAGACCCCCAATAGCAGTATAAGTCGTGTCGGAGTGTAGCCCAATAACACCCTGAGATACTACTGGAGTACCTACCAGTAAATCTCCTGCCATGGCCGTGGGCTTTGTGTAATGGCTCTCCTAGAGACAGCACGATCTCGCCCCCAATACCGGGAGAGACGAATCCCCTGCCGATCCGCTCACGTGCCTCTATATGGCTCGGGACTGTACCCAAAAGCTTCCTGTTTGCACGACTCCTTTGAGCCGTGGTAGGGTAGAAATCAAAGCACAGTGGAAACTCAAACGGGACAAATGACGACCTCAGGTCGATGAACTAACCTGTACACATGTCACCAGGGAACTGCTATCTGACGATATGTATAATACCAACTAGCAGATTCCTGGCGAGTCCTGTCCGGTGTACTCATAACCCAATGAGCACCTGTATACATCTTAGGTGATCCAACTGACACCAGTGGCTTGTGAGACCGGCCACCGCCCCTCGTCAGGGTCTCGACTGTATACACTAGTCTACTACGGAGTATCGATGCCCTGTCTCGAAACTCCCACGACTAGGGACCACAATTAAGGATATGCATATAAACTACCCAACTCTCACGTATATGATCGCCATCATACTGTTGGTAGTAAAGCAAGATCCTAAAGGCTCTATCAAAGTGTAACATGTAATCAGTCACCTGAACATGTACACGACTGATAAAGGCAAACCAGATAGCATATTATCATCTCGAGTAAGACTGTCCTACCGGTATAGGTCCTCCGCAATCATTGCAATCACGTACCTGCGATCCAATAATTGACTCTGAGGGCACTATCTCCAACAATCTCCCACTTGCACTCAAGGCTAATTATTGCGACGTCGACTACTCACAGCCCGTGTGAAACCGAACATCCAACTCCTCTACTAATCAGTTTCATAAAGCCCGTTTGTAAAACTATTGTGTTCGAGAAATAGCCTCAGTGAGTGGATCCGCCTAGATGTTTCTTTCTATATCTCTCTTAATCTCAAGTTCGCGGAGAAAGCCATCTCCCGAATTGAGTAATATCTGTCTTAGAATATGTCTGGATATCTGATGGGACCCAGTTCATAAATGAACTCTAAATCCAAGCTTCTTAGACTGTATCGATCACCGACCCTAATCAGTATCCTGCACCAAGCCTCCCACAGTATCATCTTGGACCACCTGTCCATAATACTGTCCCTCGTCAGAGGAAAAACTATAACTCTGACAGTCACTCTGTCAACCATGTCACCTTTGAAGCCTGGAATGATAACCGTCTCCCAAAAGAGGCTGCCGTCATCAAATCCGTAGAACATATACTTATGTTCTAAAACTGCTTCCTTATGTTTCTCCAAGACTGGATTAATACAAACTTATTGCATCTAGTGCAAAAACAACATCTGGTGTGGTACTTGACATCTCATGATTGACTCAGTTGGCTAAGCAAGTGATCTGCCAATCATGCTCATCCCTCTCCCCTTTAGTCTGTAGGACACCTTTAGAGAGGGTGACTCCATCACCTGCAGGTACACCACCATGCCAGGAGTCATCTATTCTAAAAACCATTAGAATACTTTCAAAGTACCTACATTGGGAAACTACCCAAATCCAGATCTAAAACCATAGATCTAGAAACCAGAATGTCAAATATTATATCCATATCCTGTCTGGAGAAACAACTGTGTGACGACCACAGTACAACCGATCGTAGTATAGGAATTTTACTTCCTACTCTGTGTATGTCATCCAGATACCATGACATCACACCCTACTACCTTCTTAACAGATCCATCCCCTATTCTGATTGAAGTCAAACCCATGACTGTCACATCAAAATTAGATGATCTATCTCCGCTATAACTGCTCAAGTCTATAAATAGATATAAGCATCTTGCCCACTATGCTTCCGCTGCTCCCACTGACTACGACAACCCTCCTACCGGGTCTCATAGCCTGGAACAACAGTAGTGTCATGTCTGGGTAGATAAGAACCTCCCTGTCACCGTCCTTGAGGCTACCGAAGTACCTCTCGGGTGTCTGAGCTTACCCACCATATCTGCGGAGTGGCTATTGGAATGTCAAACCTGATTGAATATATAGGTCCTATTAAATTTTCCGTAATCGTTCGCGGTTCTGGAATACTTCCAGTTCTACCATACTCCCACTACTGTTTTCTGAAAAAGATCCATTTTACTAAAACTATGGCGAGTCAAGAACAATATCACTATTGATTTTCCAAATGGTAGAATATCAACTCTCGTCATAGCCAGGGTCAACCCACAAACAGCCATTACAGAAACGTGCCCTGAGTTATCCAGAGTCTGGTTTTAAGCATAAGCTGGACAACTCACCGTACCTTAACATCTTTTAAGGTATGATCCATTCTATATCCAATATAGAAACTTTGGCACTTTATTTAATTGGAACCAGATTCAAATCATGCAGCTGTCTCCAGTACATATCACCTTAATGGAAGGAGGCTAATCAACATTACTCAACTTAGGAATCCATCCAATTATGAGTAACCTGAAAGAGAAACACGTTTCTCAAAATCATTACTATTATCTGAATACCAATCACAAGAATCTACATCTTCGATCTCTTTGAAGAATCCCGATACTTGTGACACCTGGTTCTCTACTTTATTCTTATACCCACAGCTTCTCAAAACTTAGACCTTGTAATTCTACGAAACACTTGTCTAAATACTAGAGAAGTTATAAGTAAACAGAACATAGTACGGGGACCTACCCCTTTGTCCTGATGGACACAGGACAACATACAATACTCTGTATAAGTCCGCTGAGTTTAAGCAACTCAAAACCTGTGCGTCGTAGGTTGGAAACTGTACCCTGGCGATTTCCTCAAATATCACCAATTACAACGAATTCCGATATAATGAGGATAATTACCTAATTCCCAATAACTTACTCCCTCTTATCATCTGTAAAACCATACAGATATGAGAATGAAACCTGGTAAATACATACCCTTGGAGTAAGTATCTAATCGGGAAAACAGTTTTTCTTTAACAATGCACTGAAACATGAAAATGTTTCATAGGGGTATCCCGGTATTCATAGCAATGCCTCTTCCATAATCCAATTCATGACTATAACCGTATATTTCTTTGCCATCTCTCCAAATCCCTTTATTTGTCTTTAGTCATTACCTTCTGTACACCATCGTTAGGCTAAACGGTTTTCTTCCTTCCCTACCGTTCGGCACCAGCCTATGGTTTGGAAGAAGACTATCCAGTAAGCATAATAGGTGTACCCTCCTAAACCAAGGAGTACTCGCATCTTGAGAGAAGGTGATGATAAAAGACAACTGAATAATACCTTATTCATTTAAAGGTGAAATAGGATTGGCGATGAAGTACGCGGTTTGGTCGTGAATGATATCAGTTGCAATTTACTTTGCCCTCTTTCTAATCCCTTTATTTTGTCTTTACATATTACCTTCTGCACACCCTACTTAGGCTAATTGGTTTTCTTCATTCCCTACCTTTCGGCACCTGCCTATGGTTTAGAATAAGACTATCCAATAAGCGTAATAGGTGTACTCTCATAAACCAAGGAGCTCTCGCAACCTGAGAGAAGATGATAATAAAAAAACAACTGAATAAACTAATTCTATTTCTCCTGAACCTTGATCCATCCTCAAAGAAGTCCCTTCGAGTTCGTATATAACCATACGATGGATCTATCCAATGGAAGTGGATGTCCGTAGTAATACGGGTGTTCTGAGAAATTCAAAGGGTAAAAGAAGGAGTGGCAATGACTTATGCAACTCAGACAATCCAAAAGACAGTATTTTAAGAAGGTTCGGTCAACTTGGTCACTGAGTCATAGTCTAGGGTCGGTCAAAGGTCGCTGCCAAAGAGAGAGAGAAAAGAAACACTCTGCGTGCACTCTAACCTAGATCGGAATGGTTATCACTTTATCTAATCCGGAAACCTCCTACTGTCCTGTCAAATTCTCCTCCAAACCTGAAAGAAGAATCAATCGGGATCACCCGAAGAGTAAACCAACTCATCAGTGGGAATCGGGATCCAACTCTCACCGCATGATAACGTGACGGAATCCACTCACGTTATCACACTCCAGAAGGTATGCGCATACTTGGCAAGTTTCAGTTTCTTTAGAAACTCCCGATAAGATTTTTGCCCCATGCTCTTATAACCTTGGCTTTGGTCAAAATGTCATAAGTCACATGCCAAGTTCTACCCGTCACTATCTTGTCAATTTGAACCCACCCGCACATGCCCCTGACTTTGGCCAATCGGCAGAACGACTGTCCCAAACTAACTCATCTATCTATGCAACAAATGAATACCCAGCAGCTACCAAACACTATGCCTTAACTTTGGCTAAAATGCATAGCTTGAATACTACTGAATACCCAAAAGAAGTGACGGAGGGCTACGGCTGGTTTTTGGCGAAAAACCTTTAACGTAACGAACTTGATATCGCTGAAGGAACCTGATAGCTTTTTAAAATATAGTGGCGAAAACTTTTTGCTAAAGAGGTCACTCTCGATGAAGGGATCTCGGCTCTTTCCTCGTGGAATGAGGTGCAGGATATTCCACTGAATACCGCGGTGCAAAGCAACTTGTAATCGACTATAGTGAAGTTATTACCCTGACGCAAACTTTTACCCAAGGGGTCAGTCCCGGTGAAGGGATATCGGCCCTTGCCCCGTCGAATGAGGTGCGGGATATTCCACTGAATACCGCTATGTAAAACAAAAGGAAACGTCTTTGCAATAACACTTTTGAAATTTGTTCCAACAACTGCCAAAAAGGTTTGCTTTACTTTGCATTGATCAGAATCAACGCAGTCCCATTAATAAATCACACCAGAAAAGAATGAAAATAAAATGTACATATATGCCATTCGCATTCGTCACTGGTTCCCATCATCACCCGTTAGGTTACTTAACTAACGACAGAGCGGGGACTGGACTAGCGCGGGTGTAAAACATATACAACATCTAATAGTATATAAACCAATATACAATAATCGCTCCAGGCGTGATAATATGCAATATTACAGAAAAGTAATAAGCATCACAGAACAATACAGATAATCTGGGATCCCCGAGTTTAACAGAGCCGCTGCTGAAACCCGACGTTCCCCTGTCGTGTGGATAGCCTGTGCAATGAAACCTAGACCCCTACGGGTGCGGCAAGTTACCCGCCAAAACCTGAAGCGAGGCAGCCCCCTACAGCAAAGTGAATGGACCACCCTGCACTTCACGGAATCCGGTAACTTGAGTACCCCTCCTTGGGTCAACCTGTACCCCCTACGAGTGCGGCGAATGGTCTGCCAATTTTAGAGTGGGGCCCCTCTGCCTCTAAAAGCCATGAGATACGGACCCATTGCCCCCAGAACCCGGCTATCCGTGCACTCCGTCGCGGGGTAAAACCTAGTACAGTAATGAAAAATAGTACAACAGGTACATCGACAGCAACCTGGTCATGCCCCAAAAGAATATTATACAACAGGCAGTGACGGCAGTCCACAAGTTGGACGCTCGCCTCGCAATATCAAATGTACAAATAAATTCAAACTGCACTATCATTGCACACTGTTATCCACCACGACAAATCCGCAACATCACAGCACAACACAGAACATCAACGCGAATGTCACGTTCGCAAACCCGTCTAAAAGAACTATAGCAATCAGACGCGGTTTACCGATCAAATGACATTCCCGGTCGGAGATATAATGTAAGCACTGTAAACTAACGTGTTTAAATTTCGATCGACTAAATATCACGAAGTGGGCCCCACGAACAACTGGTGAACAGTAACAAAATCTGGGCCCAAAAGATATATACCAAAAACCCCAAATTCCAACAGAGAAGACACTGTGCAAATTTGGTGCACTGATTCAATAGAACGGCCGCGGATGTGCGGCCAAACCATAGGTTTGGCCGCGATTCCGCGGCAGTTTGCTGGAATCACATGCTCAAATTTGGTCGGTGTGCTTCTAGAACCCTGCACAACTTTCTGTGATATGTATAATAATTTTAGGACATCATTTAAAATCGACAGAAACTGTGAAGCTTGAAAATTGTGTTTTTCGATATCCGGTTCGATCGATGTTTTAAACACGTTAGTACAAGTTAGTAAAGCAAAATGGTAAGGCTCTGATACCACTGTAAGTCTACGGTAGCGCCCCGGCCGTCTACAAACGCCAAATGCGGAACAAAAACTTTTTAACTGGCGCTATCGTATACTTTAACCCGGATCTGCCATTATTGCTAAACTAACAAACTGTAAAGAGAGCAGAAAGGTTATACCGAACGATCCGAGTCCTTCGTTCTTTAACCATCATCCCACGCTCCGTTGCGGCTGCTCCGAACTCGTCGATCTCCGATCTGCTCGTCCAGGTGGCACCACGTCACTGATTCTTTAAACGGGCTCCCGCCTCTGACTCGAAGCAACTCGATCGTCAAGTTTTCTAAAAGAGACGACCAAGAATGATGTAGAGAATGAGTAGAAGACTTTGTCTCGATACGTCCAAAGCTATAGATGAACGGTTAATGAAGTTTCCAATTGATTCGGGTGATGGAATGAAATGAGAAATGATATTTCCATACACCCCAAAACTATCATAATCTCTTTTCTAAATCAAGTGTGTGTGAGAGAGGGGAGGGGCCGGCCATCTTATAGGAGGTGGGGGGGGGTGAGTGTAGGAGAGAGGAGAGTGACCACAAGAGAAAATATCTAGTGTGAACACAAATAACTATCTAGTGTGAACACAAATAAATATCTAGTGTGAACACAAATAAATATCTAGTGTGAACACAAAGTGTGAACACAAAGAAAGCAACCAATAATGAACAAGTGAGTCACAAGTCTAATCACCACCTTCTAGATGCTTCTAGAATCTTCCACACTCATCCAAGAAAAGATAAATCCGTCTTTAACCGAATGTTAAAAGACGGCTGATAGAAAACTGGAAACTGGCAACTTCCAAAAGTGATCCCGAAACGAATTTCAGGATAACCCCGTAACTGTATAAATATACCAGCATTTGTATTACGACCGAATACAAATGCAACTGAGACAAAGATATTATATCTACTCAATATAATACTCGGATCCAGCTTAAACCAAAGCCGACCAGTATTATCTCTCCGAAAAATGGCACGTGCGTAAACGCACGTGCATTTTCCGAACCCTGCCATAAAACCATACGACCTCTACAACGTTTCTCCCGAACTTGGGAAACTGTCTGTGGGGGACTCTAATGACTCGTCAGTACCCTGGCAGTGGGTTTAACCACAAACCGTCAGCGGCATTAGCTATGCGTAACGGCTGCCCATGGACCGACCTTAAGGGAGGCCGATGAGCGAACTCATCCAGAAACCCTACTGAGCCTAACAGTGACAATGTATATACAGTCCGGTCCGTTCGTCTATGAGTATCGCATATCTGCCTAGGGGGCTAGTAACGTCAGACCCCCAATAGCAGTATAAGTCGTGTCGGAGTGTAGCCCAATAACACCCTGAGATACTACTGGAGTACCTACCAGTAAATCTCCTGCCACGGCCGTGGGCTTTTTGTAATGGCTCTCCTAGACACAGCACGATCTCGCCCCCAATACCGGGAGAGACGAATCCCCTGCCGATCCGCTCACGTGCCTCCATATGGCTCGGGACTGTACCCAAAAGCTACCTGTTTGCACGACTCCTTTGAGCCGTGGTAGGGTAGAAATCAAAGCACAGTGGGAACTCACACGAGACAAATGACGACCTCAGGTCGATGAACTAACCTGTACACATGTCACCAGGGAACTGCTATCTGACGATATGTATAATACCAACTAGCAGATTCCCGGCGAGTCTTGTCCGGTGTACTCATAACCCAATGAGCACCTGTATACATCTTAGGTTATCCAACTGACACCAGTGGCTTGTGAGGCCGGCCACCGCCCCTCGTCGGGGTCTCGACTGTATACACTAGTCTACTCCGGAGTATCGTTGCCCTGTCTCGAAACTCCCGCGACTAGGGACCACAATTAAGGATATGCATATAAACTACCCAACTCTCACGTATATGATCGCCATCATACTGTTGGTAGTAAAGCAAGATCCTAAGGGCTCTATCAAAGTGTAACATGTAATCAGTCACCTGAACATGTACACGACTGATAAAGGCAAACCAGATAGCATACTATCATCTCGAGTAAGACTGTCCTACCGGTATAGGTCCTCCGCAATCATTGCAATCACGTACCTGCGATCCAATAATTGACTCTGAGGGCACTATCTCCAACACAGGATATTCCAATTGAATACCACGATGCAAAGAAAAAGGCAATCGGCTATAGTGAAGTTATTACTCTGACGCAAACTTCTGTCCAAGGGGTCACTCCCGGTGAAAGGATCTCGGCCCTTGCCTCGTCGACTGAGGTGTTGGATATTCATAACCGAATACCATTATGCAAAACAAAAGAGAACGTTCTTGCAATAACAGCTTTTTGAAAAATGTTCCAACAACATCAGAATAGGTTTGTTAAGCTTGCATTGATCCGTATCAACGCAGTCCCATCAATTGATCACACCAATAAAGAACGAAAATACGATGTACGTATATGCCACCTGCATTCGCCACTGGGTCCCGTCATCATCCGTTAGGTTACATAACTAACGACAGAGCGGGGACTGGACTAGCGCGGGTGTAAAACATATACAACATCTACTAGTATATATATCAATATATAATAATCGCTCAAGGCGTGATAAAATGCAACATCACAGAAAAGTAATAAGAATCACAGAACAATACAGATAATCTGGAAGCCCCGGGTTTCACAGAGCTGCTGTAGAAACCCGACGTTCCCCTGGTCGTGTGGATAGCCTGTGCAATGAAATCCTAGACTCCTACGGGCGTGGCAAGTTACCCGCCAAAACCTGAAGCGAGGCAGCCCCCTTCAGCAACGTGAATGGACCACCCGGCACTTCACGGAATCCGGTAACTTGGGCACCCATCCTTGGGTCAACCTGTACCCCCTACGAGTGCGGTGAGTAGCCCGCCAATTCTAGAGTGAACCCCCTCCGTCTCAAAGCCATGAGATGCGGGCCCGTTGCCCTCTAGAACTCGGCTATCCGTGCACCCCTCCGCGGGCTAATCCTAGTACAGAAAGTAAAATATACAATAGGTACATCGACCTCAGCCCGGTCGTGCCTTAAAAGAATAATATACAAACAGGTAGTGACAACAGTCTACATGTCGGATGCTCGCCCCGCAATACCAAATGTACATATACAACCAAACTGTACTACCATTGCATCCAGGCTATCCACCACGACAAATCCGCAACATCACTGCACAACACAGAACATCAACGTGAATGTCACGTTCATAAATCCGTCTAAAAGGGCTATAGCAGTTAGACAGGATTTACCGATCAACTGACATTCACGGTCGCAGATATAATGTAAATACTGTGAACTAACATATTTAAATTTTCGATCGAAAAAAGTTCCAGATGTGGGCCCCAAGCACATTTCCCAGTACTCAAACAAATCTGGGCCCAAACTAAAAATACCAGAAACTACAATTTCAAGTCAGAGAACACTGTACAAAATTTGGTGCACTGAAGAGACAAAACGGTGGCGGAACCGCGGCCAAAGCATGGGTAAGGCCGCGGTTCCGCGGCGCAATAGTAACATCACTTCACCAAATTTTTCCAGATGTCTTATAAAAGCCTGCACATATTTCTGCAATACACCAAATAATTTTTTGACAAAAAAATAATTTCGACAGAAACTACACATGTTGAAATCGCGGTTTCGGAATTTTTGTTCGATCGAAGTTCTAAATACGTTAGAGCAAGCTAGTAAAGGTTAATGGCGTGGCTCTGATACTATGTAGGACTACGGTAGCGCCCCGGCCGTCTATCCGAGGCCAAAATGCGGAAACAAAAATTTTTCTTAACTTTAAACCGGCACTACCGCATCCTAAAACCCCAGATCGTAACCATTAACCTAATGCTAGCTAACATGAGAATGGGTAGGAAGCTATACCGAGCGATCCGTGTCCTTCGGTCTTCGGCCTCCACTCCGATCTCTTCGCGGAATCTCCGGTCTTCATCTCCTCGTCGGAAAGGGCACCACATTGAGAAGTCTTTTTACGGGCTCCCGCTTCAGCCGAAGTAACTCGGGCGCGAAGTGTGCTAGTCGACGCGTCCTAGGTGTTGTAGAGAATGTTTGTGACCACTTTGTCTCTTGCATCCAAGGCTTTGGATGGAGGTTGAAGTGTTGCCATTGATGGAACCAAAAAGGTAGAGGAAGAAGAAGAAGAACAAGAGCTTTTCTTTTTCTTTTCTCTTGTTGTAATGAGAGTGAGTGAGAGAGATTATCAAAATACAAGACCAATAATACCAACCATGGCAGCCCCTCTCTCTCTCCATCTCATTTCAACACATAAAACAATTCATTAATGTGACACATTTGCTAAAAAAGAGACCATGACTCTTGATTCAAGTCCATGTCACATTAATGCATTGTCATGATGATTTCTAGCTCATTATTTCCTTAAGCAAACATTAATCCAAATGTTTGCCATAACAAAGAAAAACCGGCAACATCTAATGTAAACTCGTGACGGATCACAAGGATACCCCTCACCTGTATATACATACCTGCACCCGCATTCCGACTGAATGCGAATGCGATGAGACTAAAGTAATCCAACAAATCTAATACAAGGATCCGGCTTAAACCAAAGCCCACTAGTATGATCCGTCAGATCATGATCCGTGTAATACCGCACGTATAAGAACGAACCCTGCCATATATCATACGGCCTCTACAACGTTTCGCCCGAAACTTGAGAAACTGTCTGTGGGGGACTCTAAAGACTCGTCAAAACTTTGGCTGTGGATTTAACCACTAGTACGTCAGAGGTATTAGCCGTACGTAACGGGCTACCAAGTATTGACCAAAAAGGACGTCGATGAGCGAACTCATCCTGACACCCTACTGAGCCTGTTGACAATATCCATACAGTCCGGTCCGTTCGTCTATGAGTATCGCATGGCGGGCCTAGGAGGTTGGTAAAAGTCAGACCCCCATAAGCGGTACAAGTCGTGTCGGAGTGTAGCCCAGAACACCCTGAGATACTACTGGAATACCTACCAGTAAATCTCCTGCCTCGGCCGAGGGCTTTGTGTAATAGCTCTCCTAGACACAGCGTGATCTCACCCCCAATACCGGGAGAGACGAAACCCCTGCCGATCCGCTCACTGCTTCCATGTGGCTCGGGACTGTACCCAACTAAAACCTGTTTGCATGACTCCTTAGAGCCGTGGTAGGGTAGTAATCAAAGCACAGTGGGAACTCACACGAGACAAATGACGATCTCAGGTCGATGAACTAACCTGTACACATGTCACCAGGGAACTGCTATCTGACGTCTGGTATAATCCCAACTAGCATGTTCCTGGCGAGTCCTGTCCGGTGTACTCATAACCCAATGAGCACCTGTATACATCTTAGGTAAACTAACTGACACCAGTGGCTTGTGAGACCGGCCACCGCCCCTCGTCGGGGTCTCGACTGTATACACTAGTCTACTCTGGAGTATCGATGCCCTGTCTCGAAAACTCCCACGACTAGGGACCTTTTAAGGATGTGCTTATAGACCCCAGCTCCCACGTATATGATCGCCATAATACTGCTGGCCGTCAAGCAAGAATCCTAAGGGCTCTATCAACGTGCAATAGTGACCTGTATGGTCACCTGAAGCAGTACACGATGATAAGGATAAACCAGATAGCATACTATCATCTTGAGCAAGACTGTCCTACCGGTATAGGTCCTCCCTCAATCATTGCAATCACATGCATGTGATCCAATAATTGACTCTGAGGGCACTATATCCAAATAAAACCACCGTTTTGCACGCCCTCTTGGACGTGGTAAGGTGGAAATCAAAGCACAATGGGAATCACACAAGAATCTATGACGATCTCGGGTCTACAGACTAACCTGTACTAGTGTCACAGAGAACTTCCATCTGACGTAAGGTATAATACCATCTGGGAGTTCTCGGCGAGTCCGTCCAGTGTACCCAGTCTCCACTGAGCACCCGTATATCATCTCTGATGTAAAACACCAATGGATATGGGATCATCCATCGCCCATCTACATGGGTAGAGAAGGTATACGCTAGTCTACTCTGGTATATCGATGCCCCGTCTCGATACACCCACGAATAGGGACCTTGAAGGATGTACTTATGGACTACCATGTCCACACTAGTATGATCTGCATCATAGTCCAGGTAGTCGAGTACACATCCTAAGGGCTTTACCAACATGTAACAGAGAGACAATCAGTGTACACGTTAAGGTAAAGAGTAACCAGATAGCATACTATCATGTCGAGCAAGAAAGTCCTCCCTATATATGTCCAAGTATCCACTACAATATACATCTCATATATAGTAATGGCCTCTAGGGCATACATATAACTAACACTACTATGTAAGAACTCTCCGGACCTCGATCTATGATCTCCCTGATCAGGTGATACCGCCTTAAGATGTGTCTGGACTTCTGATGGGACCTGGGTTCCTTCGCTAAAGCTATAGTTCCGTTGTTGTCGCAATACAGCGGTATTAGATCAACAATGGTAGGAACCACCTGAAGTTCTGTGAGGAACCTTTTCTTCCAGACTGCTTCTTTTGCGGCATCGCAAGCAGCGATATACTCCGCTTCCATCTTCGAGTCTGCAACGGTGTCCTGCTTGGAACTCTTCCAGCACACCGCTCCTCCATTGAGGGTAAAGACATAACCTGACATGGACTTGGAGTCATCCTTGTCACTCTGGAAGCTGGAATCAGCAAAGGCCTCGATCTTGAGGTCTTTTCCGCTGTAAACCAAGAACATCTCCTTAGTTCTTCTCAGGTACTTGAGAATGTTCTTTACTGCTATCCAATGCTTCTCCCCTGGGTCCGACTGATACCTGCTTACCACGCTCAGTGCGTAAGCTACATCTGGTCTGGTGCACAACATCGCATACATTATAAAGCCAACCGCAGAAGCGTAGGGTATAACTGACATGCGATCCCTTTCCAAATCAGTCTTGGGAGACATCTCTTTGGATAGGGTGATTCCGTGACAAGCCGGTAAATTACCGCGCTTAGAATCATCCATACTGAATTTTTTCAGTATAGTGTTGATATACCTGGACTGTGAAAGTCCCAACATCCTCTTGGATCTATCATGATAGATCCAGATACCCAGATTGTAAGAGGCATCACCCATCTCTTTCATGGAGAACCGGTGTGACAAGAATCCTTTGACAGATTGTAGCATAATAATGTCATTTCCTATCAATAGAATGTCATCCACGTACAAGACGAGGAATACGACAGTTCGTGCTACAATTTTACTATATATACATGGTTCATCTGGATTTTTGATAAAGTCATATTCTTTGACCGTTTCATAAAAACAGATGTTCCAACTCCGCGATGCCTGCTTCGGTCCATAAATGGACTTAAGAAACTTGCACACTTTCCCGCTGCTCCCACTCTGATTGAAACCTTCTGGCTGATCTATATAGACGCACTCTTCCAAATTACCATTTAGAAAAGTCGTCTTTACGTCCATCTGCCAGATCTCATAATCATGGAATGCGGCAATGGCAAGAAGGATCCGAATGGATTTGAGCATAGCCACTGGAGAAAAAGTTTCATTATAGTCCAAACCAGGTCTTTGACGAAAACCTTTTGCAACAAGTCTAGCCTTATAGGTTTCCACCTGTCCATCTACACCAATCTTTTTCTTGAAGATCCAATTGCATCCTATGGGTTTTACCCCATCTAGAGCAAAGTCCAAAGTCCATACTTTATTGGTGTACATGGACTCCATCTCGGTCCGAATTGCATCCAGCCATCTTACCGAGTCACCGCTCTGGATGGCTTGCTGGAAGCTAGTAGGTTCATCATCATCAATGACGCAATCCTCTCTATCCCCATCTATGAGAAAACTGTAGTATCTCTTAGGCGGATGAGACGGCCTACTACTCCTGCGGAGGGGTGCGGGAATGTCCTATTCTTCTTGAACTACTAGTTCTACCAAACTTTCAGTGGTAGTTTGTGGTTCTGGAATTTCTTCCAGTTCTATTGCGCTCCCACTTGATACCTTTTCTAAAAACTGATGTTCTAGAAAATGGGCATTACGAGAAACAAAAACCTTTTGTTACTCTGCGTAATAGAAGAAATACCCCTTGGAGTTCTTTGGATATCCCACAAACTTACACTGTACTAATCGTGCCTCGAGTTTGTCCGCATGCTGCTTTTTACAAAAGTTGGACATCCCCATATCTTTAGATACTGAAGATAGGGGTTTCTTCCCACTCCACATCTAATATAGTGTGGTAGGCACAGTCTTGGTAAGAGCCCTGTTCAAAAGATATGCTGTTGATTCTAGCGCATAACCCCAGAAAGATCGCGGTAACTCAGCATTACTCATCATGGAACGCACCATATCCAATAGGGTTCGATTCCGTCTCTCCGATACACCGTTTTGTTGTGGAGTGTATGGAGGAGTAAGCTGAGAAAGAATTCCTTTCTCATTTAGGTAACCTAGGAACTCGGCACTTAAGTATTCACCACCTCGATCAGATCTCAGTGTCTTGATACTTTTGCCGGTTTGGTTTTCTACTTCATTCTTATATTCTTGGAATTTCTCAAAGGCCTCGGATTTATGTTTCATTAAGAAAATGAATCCGTACCTAGAGTAATCATCCGTAAAAGTAATGAAATATGAAAAACCACCTCTTGCATGTGTAGACATTGGACCACATACATCGCTGTGTATGAGTCCTAAGAGCTCGCTCGCTCTTACTCCATGTCCAGTGAATGGAGTCTTTGTCATCTTTCCTTTGAGACATGATTGAAAAGTGGCATAAGATTTATATTCGAACGTGTCACGCCCCGCTTCCCAGTGTACGGAGAAGTGGACGTGACGAGGCCCGCTACGTATATACTCAGAAGTATATACGCTAAGCGTAACTAAGCAATATAAAGTAAATCACAAGAGACGAATAATATGGAAATAACAACAACTTTTATTAATAACATTCTTTTTACAATGCAGGAAAAGAAAATACAACTGGAATGAAAAAGCAATGCCTAAACAGTGGCATAACAGGAAATGAAATAAACTGGAAGGAACAAGGTACAATTATCTAGAGCTCTGGGTCTGCCTGGAACTGCTCCAAATCTTCACCGGTGGGCTCGATCTCAGCTTGGTCCAACGCACCTGACGACATTTAAAGAAGAAAGAGATAGAATGTCGTCAGCGAACAGGTCGCTCGGTAAGTCACAAAAGAATAAGAAGAAATAGACAGAGAGTAAGAGAGAGAGAGAGTAAGCTTTTAATATTATATTGTATTATTGAAATGTTATATTAACGATGTTGTTTGTAGCTTGGTACAGAAGAATGCCAGTGTATACGAGAGGGGTCTCTATATGCTAGAGACCAGGGAAAATGGAAATAGAGTACAAGGCTCCGTTATACAACCCGGAACAACGACAACTGGATTCAGGTTAGGTGTCCTAAATCTGACCGTCTCGTGCCACCTTTAACACCTTCCGTACCAATCTACCCCTTAAACCCCGTAGTGTTTTAGCAGTAATGTGGTATTGATATATGTAAGTTAAGTGACTGACCAAAACCATGATATCAGTAAACATGTTACAACTGTGTAATCAGGTAAATGGAATATCAGGATAATGGATGAATATCCATGGTTTGATTCAGTCAAAATGAATATATTATTAACTGGGTTCATGGATTCATGTATTCAAAGTGTGGTGGAATATAAAAGAATATAGATTGACTTATTATTCGAGTCAGGAATAGTCAGACTCTAACCCGAGTCAGACAAAAAGAAGAGAATTTGAAGTTCAATATTAGCTAGGGGCCTTATTGTAATTTGTGAAACTTGAGGGGGTTTTATGCAAAAAGTACTTTTGTATATTTTTCAAAATACACCTCAAGTATTTAATATTCGTCTTTAATATTATAATGAATGTGAATTTTATTTATGTTATTCTAGGGAATATATCCTAATAAAAGTATTAATTGTTTTATCTGAAATTCATGGTATTTTAGTGTAACTTTTAATCTTGTAATTTTTTAGGAAAATGTGGAAATTTCATATTATAATAAAATAGGTGTTTAAATGATAATTATATATATATTAACACATGAATAATTTTTAAATGAATATTTTATTTTCAAAAATCTCATTTTCCTTAAATATCGTATTTTAACCCTTCGAGACCGAATGCTCATTGCGGAGGTCTGAATCTCGCACTACTAGCCTGCGGATGCACGATGAACCGTACTATCCCTAACAGGTTCCCCAAAAGTGGGTTGTAGCAGTGCTTTGCTTAGGTTTATAAATACTTTTCATTTGGGAAAACGGTTTTATAAATATGGGGTATTTATTTGCAAAAGAGTACAGTTTTCCGTATTTTAGTTATTAGGGCTTCCTAAACCAACTAGCCTATTTCTAAGGTCTAAACGATGAGTCATTAGAAGCCTCAAATCGCCTCTTCACCGTCAATTGCGGCTAGGTAAGTGTCGGGTAAGTGGGAAGGAACCACAGTCGTGGGCCTAATTAAAAACCACTAGCCTTAGACACACTTGCCTAGGCACCACAAGACAGTTTAGATAAACGATCGATGTCCATGACCAATCGTGGTTTTCATTTTATTAAAATATTTTATCTAGAAAAGTTTACAATTTAAAGCTTTAAATAAAGATTAGGGTATTTTAGTGAAAAGTCCTGTAATTTCGTATTCTGTGTTTTGATATCTATCAATTAGGGTTATATTGAGTGTGTGTAGGGGTAGGTAATTACCCCGTGACTTATTTTAAGTTTTGGTGAAGTTTAAAGGTAAAACATGACAAGTTAAAGTTGAAGGTATTAAAGTGCAAGAATACGGTATTTAAAAACATTATCATTTTATGTGTGAAATTTCATTCAAATTGGGTTCTACAAGTTTAGTGATCAAGATAAACCTATTTAGGAGTGAGGGAATTAATTAAACTAAGAAAAATGAACTTCATGGTATTTTTATGAAAAGAATACGGTATTGCAAAGAAGTTATCATTTTATATGAAAAAGTTTGATTAAATTGGTTTATGGGTGATTAATAGTTAACAAGCATATGGGTAGATAATATGTATTAGGTGACAAGTGGAAATTTAGAGAAAAACCGAATCGGAAATCGATTTGTCCGATTTCCGTCGGGTTCCAAAAAGTCGTATTTTTATCTTAAAGAAAAGAGAGATAGAAGGAGGTGGGACTTACGATTTGGACAAGCTAAGGAAGCTAGAGGTCGTGGTGGTTGTCGATTCGTTGAAAACGTCGCGAAGGTCCTGATCCGGTCGCCGGAATCCGTCGTCGATTTCGGCAGCGCTTCGCTTCTCGCTCTTCGTACCGAGTTCTCGAGAATTTGAGAGAGTGGTCTTAAAGTTGTGAAGGGAAAAGGTAGAGTATAGGGGTCTTTATATAGGGCTAGGCTAGGGTTAGGGTTAGGGTTAAAAAATATTAAAAATAAATATAAAAATCATTAAAATTTCATTAAATTTGGTCTTAAAAGAGATTAATTGAGAATTGGGTAACAATAAAGAAAATTTAGAGTATGCATGGATGAAGACCAGGTCAACACGAAGAATTTTCGTGTTGACGACTCGGCCGACCGGCCGAGTCCGGCCGGCGGCGCTGGCCGATTCGGCCGAGTCGCCGGCCGAGTCGGCCGAGTCAGGGCCGAGTCGGGCGCTGTTGGGTCGGGTCTGGTCTGGGGGGAATTTTGGTGTAGTTTAATTTTCGTGATTCGCAATAAATAGTGAGTTATGGCTGTTTGACCGTTTGACTTCTAAAAAAATTAAAAGAAAAAGATATAAAAATTATGTGGGGCATAGGATTCGAACTCTGGTGGCTTGGTTCAGCAATGCAAGGTGTTACCAATGAGCTACAAGCTCCTTCTTGTAATTTTTGAAAAAAAATAGATACTTAAAATGATATCAGCAGTATTAAATGTCAACGTACACTTTAAATTTTAAAACAATTTAATGTACGCTAAAAATGAAATTCTTTAAACACAAAATAATTAAATATATATATTGTCACGACCCGAAAGTACGGAACATGACCGGCACTTAAACTACGAACGTCTCGAGGAGTACGTAATCTAAGTAAACCGAAAACCCAGAAATCCAAACCAAGAAAAGTAGTAGAGTGCAGGAAAAACCAACTTAAAGCAAGTTGTTTCAATAGCATAAGCCGAATTATGCGGTTTTTTAAAAACATCAAAAATTTACGGAAAATTTCGGCAGAGTCTCCTTTGTAAATACTGGCCCCCAAACGGGATACAACATGAATAGTATACGAAATCAAGAAAAAGGCATCCCCAAGCGGGAGCTAGCTCTTCGTCAATCAACGGTCACAACCACACAAGCAATATAATATACAACGCCAACGGCGAGGATCAAAACTCAAAAGGATATACTGGCCCCCAAACGGGATACAACATGAATAGTATACGAAATCAAGAAAAAGGCATCCCCAAGCGGGAGCTAGCTCTTCGTCAATCAACGGTCACAACCACACAAGCAATATAATATACAACGCCAACGGCGAGGATCAAAACTCAAAAGGAAACTCAAAATCACCAGAAATATAACGAGCGACTCTAAGGTCGAAAGAATAAACAACACTGGTCTCTATCTCAATAAATACATGTTTGGTTGATGGAATTTACTAGATACAATGGAATAATATTATACAAGGTAAAATGATGGGTACGATACAAGAAAAACCCACCTACTAGCAAGTCACCCGAATGAAACTGAGCCCGCCAGGCCGTAATTAAACCTGTACGGCAAAACCTGCAAGAAACTGGGGCACAACGGGGGTGAGTTGCCAACTCGTGAATAGAAAAACATCTACGCACAGAAATCGCACAAAAAACGCAATCCTAGGTCAATGATCATAATATATCCTCAAAATGTATATAACATACAGCCTATAACAATGGCTAGGGTAAATATCTAACCCGATTGTAAACTCATGTGCCCGTGTCAGTGCCTCAGGTAGCAATATATCATATGAATGAGGTATGCATGCATGAAAACAGAATACATGTAAATGAAGAAACTGTTTTCATAAATTAGTGAGATTTCCTTCGTATTTTTAAACTGAGGTATCATAAATGAAATCAGTATCAACAGTGTCTAGCATCGACACAAAACATAAATCTCACTGTCTCGAAATATCAATGTCTCAATCTCAATAGCTAGGGCACCGCCAGTCCAGACCGGCCCCTACCATCCATCTCAAGACCACGACGGTATCCTCCGGATATCCGACGCGTCGGGTAATATCACCGGTAGGTAGTGCTCCCCAGCCAGGCTCAACGTCAACACCATATTCCTCTTGCCCCGGGGTACCATACCGGGCCCACCATGTACCCGAAACGGTTCCTCCACTCCTCGAATCGGGTCTCGAAATCCATCAGCAAACTCATGGTGGACGACTCATACATCATGGGAAAACCGCACTTTTTATTTTAAAAGGGAGAAAAGGTTTATTTATGTTTTTGCGGTTTTCCTCCAAATCCAAGAAATCTCATGAAATCCGAATCCAAGTCATCAATAGCATGTAAACAGTGAATATAGGCATGAGAATCCATAAATGCGACACAACAGTGAATAATAACATGCATGAAGTAGTAGGCAATAACTACAATGTCTAACTAGCATATAAGGCAAGTACACTAATATCATGTCTAAACTATTAGCTAACAACCTATGTCAAATGAAATAGTATTTTCTAAAGTGTTCGTGGGATGTCAATTACCGATGAAGATGTGTGTGAGCCGGCAAGTAAGTGTACGTGGTACATACGCGTCATCGGTAATGGTGCTGGTATCCTAACAGCATGATATTAATAATGCAATAAGAAATTATAATATAAGTATGCGATGCGGAGCGAACAGTAAAAATGAGCGGGAGCTGAATACTAGACGCAACTATAACTAATCTGTAATAATCTAATATAAGTCCTACAAATGGTGCCTTTTGAAATAACACGAATCATGGGGTTTTGAAAATAGGGGCTACGGTGTTTTTATGAAAAGATACGTCTTTTGAAATATCCGTAGGATCCCTTGGGCTGTCTTCTAAAATACCCACGATTCGTTAGTTTTTGAAATAGGTAAGAAGTCTAATCTAATCTAACAACTACACTAAACTATACGGCTGAACTAACAAGCTGAACTACAGGTAAGGAAACCGCCTATCATCTGAGTCGATACATATACATACCTGTATATGTATAGTCGGTGATCCCGCCTCAATAATATCATATCCGATACCATATCTATAATCAGGCATCCCAAGTCAAGAGTGCGGATCAATCATCAATATAGCTCGTACGTAAATCCGTCGTACGGCATCCCAAATCTGGGTACGGGTCAATATCATATTCATCATACTATTCACCCGGTATCCTCTTTATCAAATATCATGATCGCGGTACTGATCTACGTCTAGTACCATATTGATACCGCCTACGTATGCATGGACGTGTGTGAAACACTACGTCAAGGACCCGCTACAACGTCATGTCGTATCTAAGATACGAACCCTGCTGTATCACCGATCTCACGGCCTCAAATCAAATCTCATCAACTCAGCTCAATCCCAAGTATCATCCTCAAATCCGTATGTGAACACATAGTCCCATACCCATGTGAACCCATAACTATAAGAATCCCATGAGCACATATCAAAAGGAATGTATGCAAGTATGTATGTGTGTATGTGTAGTGCAACACTACCCTAGGGTTCGCAACACTAAAGTAATCCAACACACCAATATCCATCCTAAGCATCGTTATTAATCCCAAATAACATATAATAATTGTTGGTGTGTATACTCATCCGTATACACCACCACGGACTACGGGGGTGCTATACGCCATCCACCCGACTTCTCCCCGTAGATATAAATCTACTCACCTGGTCCTCGCTAGCCGGTGCCGACGTCGCCACGCGCTTGCTTGTCGTCTCGAAGTCCACATGGGGGTACCTACATATCATAACGCACCATATCGCATTAAAACTAAATTCGAAATCGAAACGGCATACGAAAATCAAATCGGCACGCATATCACGCATAGGTCCAAACCTATCGCCTACGCATGCAAGAATAGTCAAACCAACCCTCGATGTCGATATACAAACGTCAATCCATCGATAAAAATCCAATCACACTCATTTGCACATTCACGAACACTAATTTTAATATAAACTAGGTTAAAACTCACAAAAACCCCAATTTCACTTAAAAAGTCATTTTTCCGAAAATCTAGCAAGCACAATCCGCCGTTTTTGTACAAAACATGACGTTTAAATGAATGTAGCGGCCAATATACTTATTAAATATCTTAAATAAGTCATATAAACAATTCCCGGAATTTAATCTCATTAAATTCCAAAAACCCTAATATTCTAGTTTACAAAATACCTAAAATTTAACAATTTCAAAGCAAAAATGCACAAACTACAATCTAGCTTAGATTTGCATGATCTAAGGCATTAAACCACACTTAATAAAGTTAATGAAGTCATGAAAAACCTAAACACATTTTTAATCCCAAGTATTTAACCAATTTCAAAAACCTAGTAAGCAAATTAGCAAATTAACACAAATTTTAAACTAACCATTAGCACAAGCTACTAATCTTGTATTAACATGACAAAAAGCCTAAATATAACACACAACCATACACCAATTTTATAAAACCCTAACTTGCATTCAAATACCTAACTTGAATTCCAAAACTTGCAACTTAAGCCTAATTAACACTTAAGTAGTTTAGCTTTAAGAAATTTGTAACAAATTAAGCAAAAATGTTTTAGAATTATACCCAAAAACATTTGAAGATCCACAAGCATCCATGGCCTCCCAAAATGCTCTCTTTTCACAACGATCCATGCTATACGGGCTAAGCTAAAATGGGTAGGAGTCGGATTTGGGTTTTGGGATTTTTTTGATGGATTTTGAGGCAATTTTTGATGAAGTCTTGAAGAGAAAAGAGAAGGGAAAATAGAGGGGGGGCTGCTTCTGTAGGAGGAGATTTCGGCTGGAATGGGAGGGGGAGAGGAGAGAGAGGGAGGTAGAGAAAGTGGGGGGGGGGAGAAGTCAAAGTCAATTCAAGTTCAAAGGTCCACCTCATTTCTCCATTTTCTTTTCTTTTCTTTCATTTCTTTCCTTTGAAATTCAAGTGGGGAAAAAATTGGGGGCTGCTGAGTTCTTCAAGGGGAGAAGTAAATGGGAGTGTGTGGATGTGGGTACGGGTGTGGGGTGATGAAAAATGATAAATATAATACCCCAAACATCCATTTACGCTAAAAAAAAGCCGTTTTTTCTTCAATAATTTCTAAACCGTTTTGGCAAATGATTTCGTTCCAAAAAACACATGATAAAATTTTATTTAATGTTTTATGATGCACAAAATTTGTTTCAACTCATTCCAATTTGTAATTTTCCCTAATTAAATGTATTAGTGACGGCTTAAATAATAATAAAATAATATTTTTTTCAGAAAATTTGAAATTTCACCAACGGCTCAATAAACACCAAATAATAGCAATTATCTAGCTAGAATATGTATATTTAATTTTTATAATAAGATATTTGTATTTTGACTTTTTACAGAAAACCCCTTATTTTACCGATTTTTTTCGAAATTTCACCGAAACGATTTTCAAAACGTTACAATCTTCCCCCCTTAAAGAAATTCGGTCCCCGAATTTAAATTCAAACTCCCCCAAATACTAAAACATCTAAGAAAACCATCAAGTCGTCGGGGCTCCGAAATTGTAAATACATAAAACAAATCGTAGCGCAGCGCATGCGCTTGAAAAATGAGTATATAACTCAAATCAAAACTCCGTCATGCATCCCGCAATCATCGGAGTCATGGAGAAGTCATCAATGCCAAATCTCTTTAAGTCGCTGTGCAACGCATATAACACTGCACGGTGGCGGACGTCTATCATAAGAAAATAAGTATATACATATATACCTTTGTTTGAAATGTGCGTTCCGCCGTTTTGGAAACAATTTAGAAGGGTCTCCTTGTTTTAAACATTTCGTGTCATATCAGACATGTAGGTAAATACTGAGGCTATAGCTCGCTTTTTGGAAATCCCTTCAATAACTACCAATGCATGCAAAAAAAATATTCATGTACTGTCCTCTGACTAGTCCTGCTCAATACGAAAACACATAGCAATATCATAAAAACGTACTGCTCTATACGAAATCAATCCCAAAATTTGCACATGAATGCTACGTGCGTCTGGTGCGCATGGAAATCAAAATCCATGAATGTGCCATACATGCGCACAGAAACAACATCTAAGTGCATCGGGTGTGCACGAAACATCTGTCGTAGGCAACATGTGTGCCTGACAGCAAAATCAGGTGCATCAGACATGCACGAAAAATTCTCAATTTAGTGCCTCTGGTGTGCACCAAAATCACCCTTCAAAACATGCGCCCAACATGCGCGAAAATCCAAATCAGGTGCATCCATCGTGCACGAAATCATGAAATCCAATATCAAGCGCCGAACGTGTGCAAAATCAATCAGGTGCACAAGGTGCACAAAATAAATATCGAGTATCACAATCGAAATCGAAGTCCAGTGCATCTAAGTGCACAAAAGGCGTATCACTGCACTGCAAGCATATAATAACTATACAAAGTGCAGGAACCAATTCGTGTGCATGCATACGCACAAACCAACTCAACTGTTTAAAACCGTAAAATCACAAACATGTGAAACTAAAGCACGAAAACGATATCTAGTGCAACACTGTGCAAAGATCGTACATCCTCAATCATCAAAATCAAATCATACGAATAAATCACCCAAAACATCGAAATCAATAATGGCGGAACAGTACCGCTCAAGCGCATCCTCTAAGAATCTCGGCCAACTGTCACGGTCACTAGTGGGACGTCTCGTCGATGATAATGAACTCTGTCCTGCTGATGTGCGTAACCATGACCACTCCTGGGTCAAGGTCTTCACTGTGAATTACCAATCTTTCGGTCCATCGGCTCATCGGCCCTGTCGGGTGTGCTAACGGGGATGATTCCGTTCTGGCACTTCTCTGGTCATCTCTCGGTCAATCATCGCGACCACTCGTAAGACAGCATATCACTGGCGTCGGCCTCTGGCTCTCTGAATGTATGTGACACATCTGATCCTGGGTGCAAGTATCCTTGCAGCAGTGTCCTGGAAGGAATCCTGCTCACGGTCTCTTCCATGTCTCGTCTCTGGCAACTGTCCGGAAGTCATCGTCCTTTCCTATATCTGCATCTTGCTCCGGAACGACTGCATACTCATCGCGACTCCTTCTGGAAGGTAAATCCAAGTACCATGCCTCGGCATGCGCATCGCATCTCTGATGTCGGCGGAGTGGAACGTCTTCTCATCTAGATCTGGTACGAACCTCTTACTTCACTTTTCTCTAATGTCGTCTGCTTTGGACTCGTCTCGTCGCGGCTGCATGGACCGAGCTCCAAGGACTATCCTCGTATCTGGAGTCTCCCAAGAATGCATCTCACCACCAAGCATCCGATTGAAGTCGAACCATTCGATCGATTCGTCAAAACCTAATAATCCCCCAAGAGCTTGTTAGTGTTTATGCCCTAGAAGGCCATTACTGTATCATACTAGCTTGTATATTACTTAATGGAAGCTTGGGATATTCACATGTATATAACAGTCTTGCTAAACATGGTAGTATGCTACTTGGTTTTTCTATCTTAATATGTGAGTGTACGTATTGATAGAGCTCTTAGGATCTTGCTTGTCTACCAGCGTTGTGATGGCAGTCACACTAGTGGGGGCTGGGTAGTCTATAAGCACATCCTTATTCAGGTCCCCGGTCGTTGGATTATCGAGACAGAGCATCGATACTCCGGAGTAGACTGGTGTGTACGCTTCTCATCCCAGTTGGGGAGATGGTCTGTCCCACAGCCGTCAGTACGTCGTACTGGAGATAGTATACAGGTGCTCGTTAGGTTACGGGTACACCGGACAGGACTCACAGGGAACTGTTGGTTGGTTTGATACCAGTCGTCAGTAAACAGTTCCCAGGTGACATGAGTACAGCGTAGTCCGCAGACTTGACACTGCTACTTCGCCTCGAGTGTGTCCCACTGTTCTTAGATTGCTACCCTACCACGGCTCAAAGGAGTCGTGCAAACAGGTGGCAGTTGGGTGCAGTCCCGAGCACTTGGAGGCAGTGGCGGTTAGACAGGATTCGTCCCTCCCGGTATTGGGATTAGATATCGTGCTGTGTCAGAGAGCCATTACGCAAAGTCCCTGGCCAGGGCAAGCGAGATTTGCTGGTAGGTTCCAGTAGTTTCTCAGGGTGTAATGGGCTTCACTCCGACACGACTTATACCGCTATTAGGGGACTGACGCTTGCCGCCCCCCTAGGCCCGATATGCGATAGTCTTGGACGAACGGACCGGACTGTATGGAGATTGTCACATCAGACTCAGTAGGAGTTCGGATGGGTTTACTCATCGGCCTTCTTATCGACAACTACCTGGGGACCGTTACGTACAGCTAGTGCCGCTTGCGGTCTGTGGTTAAACCCACTGCCAGCGTAGTAGTCGAGTCTCTAGAGTCCCACACAGAGAGTTTCCTACTCCAGGCGAAACGATATAGAGGTTGCATGGTTTTGCGACAAAGGGTTCGGACGCATACGTGCGTTTACGCGCGTACGACTTTCGGACAGTTTTTACCAGTCGGCTTTGGTTTAAGCCAGTTACTGGTATCCGGTTATTGGATTTTTACAGTCTAAAGTTTTTCCGTATTTTTACGGATCGGAGGGGCGTTCTCGTAATTACTCGAGAAGCTTCTAGAAGATGTGACTAAGGAGGTTTCTTTTGGATAAGAGAGTGAGTCATGGTGGTGATTCATTCATTTCATTAATGCACATTTATTGCTTAATGACTCATGCTAATGAATCACCACTAGATATTTCATGAAGCATGCTTATTCATTTCTTTTTATTCATTATTGAAAAATAAGAATGCTTCATAATATTATGATACACTCTCTCTCTTCTATCATTATCTCATCTCACATTCTCTCTCCTCAAGCTCTCATCTTCAAACCCTAATCCTTAATCCTCATGTGTTGAGATCAAAGGATTAGTTAGACTAAACAATCCATAACCTACACTCTACATCATCCTTTCATCTTTGATTAGCAATCAAAGTTGATTAGTTACCTCAAGTTAGAGGTTTAGCTTGGAGTTTCGCTCTCGGGTGGATCGTCTACTACCTAGAGAAGGCCGAGGAGAACAAAGGAGGACACAAAGACGAAGGACTAGTTTCGATCGGTATAATCCCTTAACACTATAGTTTAGTATAGCTTTGTGTTTGGTTATTATTTGTTTAGCTTCGATTCAAGCGGTTAGTCGATGTTCGTTGTTTAAACTTGATCGTTTTTGAAAATTCCGCCTCCCCATAAGTACTGGGGTGTACTACATCGACTTACAGTGGTATCACAGCCTCGCTAAACAATAAATAACCTAGTTGCAAATTTGTACGAATTTCGAACGGAAAAACGAAGCCGGAAAACCCTAATAAAAATCAGTTTCTGTCGAATCCAAAATGATGTCCTAAAATTTTTCAGGGATGTTCAGAAAGCTTGACATGGGTCCAGGAGAACACCCAAGAAAATTGGGCCCATGACTCGGCTAAAGCGCCGCGGAAGCGCGGCGGATCCCACCGATCCGCCGCGGTTCCGCCGCCGAGTTGCCGAGTCATGATCCCAAATTTTTTGTGTGGGTCCCCTGTGATATTTAGTGTTTTCTGGAATATTTAATTATTGCTCAGGTTACTGTTTAACAGAGCAGATTTTGGAGCAATATTGAAGTTGTTTATTCGATCGAATTGTACAGTATTTGCGTATTGGATTATATCTGTGATTGTTTAATGTGTTCGTAAACCTCCCCCAACTGCTAGTATGTCGGTTGGCAGGGGGTTGCACATTTCTGAAATGGTTATATCTGTTTGTGCATATAAACTGTATTGGACTGTTGTGGTGTATAGCCGGGGTTTGCAATGGGTTATTGATTAATTCATTTGTTGTAAATGTAATTTGTTGTAATATTATTTTCGCGGGGCACTTCCAGGTTGCGGTTGTAGCCACCGTTGTATTATCTCATTTTACTGTTTTTGCTCCTAGGACTGACCTAAGGTGGGGTACACAGACTGCCGGGTGGGTAGTTTGCCGTACCCGTAGGGGTCGAGGGTGGGGTAACGGCTATTCATCACAACTGTGTAATCTGTCTTTTCTTGCAGGCTCAAAAGAAATACAGATTGCTTGCAAATCCAATATTGTTTATCTGTGTTCTGGAATGTATATCATTGCGTCAGACGAATGTAAAATATCTATATATATTGTAGCTATTTAGACGTCACTTATGTTTTACACCCGCGCTAGCCCAGCCCCCGCTCTGTCGTTAGTTAAGTAACCTAACGGGTGATGACGGGACCCCGTGGCGAATGCGGATGGCATAAGAGGACGTTGTATTTTCGTTGTTTTCTGCAATGATAGGTTAATGATGGGACGCATTATCTATAATGCAAAGTAAAACAAACCAAAGTTTAAATCGTTGGAACAATTTAAAAGAAACCACTCGGTTATTTTTAAAACAGATATTTTTAAATGCGGAGACTTAACCACTCCTTTTAAAAGCTATCAGGTTCCTTCGGTTATATCAAGTTCACTACGTTCACGGTTTCGCCAAAACCAGTCGTAGCCCTCCGTCATTTCATTTGGGTATTCAGTAGTATTCAAGCTATGCATTTTGGCCAAAGTCAAGGCATGGTGTTTGGTAGCTACTGGGTTTTCATTTGTTGCATAAGATAGATGAGTTGGTTTGGGACAGTCGTATTACCATTTGACCAAAGTCAGGGGTATATACGGATGGGTTCAAATTGACAAGATAATGACGGGTAGAACTTGACATGTGACTTATGACATTTTGACCAAAGCCAAGGTCATAAGAGCATGGGGCAAAAACTTATATCGGGAATTTCTAAAGAAACTGAAATTTGCAAAGAGATGCATACCATTTTGAGTTTGATGAATGTTGGTAGCATTCCTACAACATTATCAGACGATGATATTTGGATCCCGATCCTACTGTGAGTATATGTTACTTATCAGGATATTCGTCACTTAACGATCAATGCTATAAATCTAGTAGGTGTCCAGAAAAGTGTCAGCGGGGTTACGCCCCCAGAGAAAAGAGGTTACTTAATTAAGGAACTTCGCGAAAGCGTTGGAAAACCTCCCTCGAAGTATCGACACCGGCCTGGCTGAACGGTTAAGCAAGTATTGTACGGTGAGAATAGTCTTGGCTAATTCTTCTTTTATGGTTTGAGGAAGGATTCGAGAAACAGTGGGAGCCATCCAGTTTAGATAAACTAAAAACCACTCTAAACTTGCAAGAGCATCATGCTAAAGAGTTTTCTTCTCTCTCTCCTAATTGCAGCGACCCTGAAAATGACTGGACTTAAGTTAATTTTAGAGAAAAATATACTGACGGGGCCAAACTATAAAGATTGGCTGCGGAATGTCAAGATGGCCTTGACCTACGACAAATTGGGGTACATCCTCACCGCTACGGCACCTGCTGTCCCTGGTCCCAAATCCAGTGATGCGGATAAGGAAATCTGCAAAACCTGGGATTTAGATTGCGCGAGAGCCAAGTGCATCGTGCTTGCCTCGATGAACAATGAACATCAGAGGAGGCACGAGGATATGTCCTTAGATGGCATATTTCTCCATACAAAGGAACTTTATGGAGAGCAATCTCGTATAGCAAGATACGAGACCTCAAAGAAATTGTTTCGAGCGAGGTTGGCTGTCGGGTCATCGGTAGGTGAACATGTCCTACAGATGATTGGCTATATAGAAGAGCTCGCAGACCTTGGGACGACTTTGGATAATGAGCTCTATACAGACCTTGTTCTCCAGTCCCTTCCTCCCACCTACGCCCAGTTTATCCTCAACTTCAATCTTCAAGGAAAAGAAGTTGAACTTGCGGAACTCCTGAACATGTTAAGGAGTGCAGAGGGCACCTTGCAGAAGGCAAGGGAAACACCCGCTATGTTTGTTGGCGGTGCATCTTCTTCCGGGTCCAAGGCTAGGGCCAAAGGAAGGAAGAAGAAGGCCGCACCCAAACCTAGAGGAGGTGTTAGTAAGGTGAGAGGGAAGGGAAAGCAAAAGAAAGCAGTACCGATAGTTGGCCAGGATGAGTGCTTCCATTGTCACAGGAAAGGGCACTGGAAGAAGGATTGCAAGGCGTGGAACGCCAAGAACCAGGAACCGAAGCAAGCTGTGGCTTCGACTTCAGGTGTGTTTGTAATTGAGAATTGTCTGTCGATCAACTCTACTTCCTGGGTATTGGATACCGGATCAGGATCTCATATTTGCAATTCATTGCAGGCACTGAGAAACCGTAGAGTGCTGAAGGAAGGTGATATGATCCTCAGGGTTGCTAACGGAGCTAGCGTGGGAGCTGCGTCCGTCGGGGATTATCACCTAGGATTGACGAGTGGACACATTTTGGTTTTACATAACTGTTATTTTGTACCCAGCTTAACGTGTAATATCATATCAGTTTCCTTGTTATCAAATAAAGGTTATGATTTCACGTTTGTAAGAGATGTTGTCAACATCCACCTTAATCATGGTTTGATTGGGTCCGGTACATTAAATAACGGCATATATGTTTTAAACCAACTCCAAATTTTCAATGTCCAGAACACACTAAAAAGAAAGTTTCCAGATTTAAATAAAGCTTTCTTATGGCATTGTAGACTGGGTCACATCAATGAGAGAAGGTTGACTAAGTTGCATAGAGAAGGATATTTGGACACGTTCGAATATCAAACTTATAACACTTGTCAATCCTGTCTCAAAGGAAAGATGACAAAGACTCCATTTACTGGACAAGGAGTAAGAGCGAGCGAGCTCTTAGGACTCATACACAGTGATGTATGTGGTCCAATGTCTACACATGCGAGAGGTGGTTTTTCCTATTTCATTACTTTCACGGATGATTACTCAAGATACGGATTCATTTATCTGATGAAACATAAATCCGAGGCTTTTGAGAAATTCCAAGAGTATAAGAATGAAGTAGAAAACCAAACCGGCAAAAGTATAAAGACACTTAGATCTGATCGAGGTGGTGAATACTTGAGTGCCGAGTTCCTAGGTTACCTAAAAGAGAAATGAATTCTCTCTCAGCTTACTCCTCCGTACACTCCACAGCATAACGGTGTATCGGAGAGACGGAATCGAACCCTATTGGATATGGTACGATCCATGATGAGTAATGCTGAGTTACCGCGATCTTTCTGGGGTTATGCGCTAGAATCAGCGGCATATCTTCTGAACAGGGCTCCAACCAAGACTGTGCCTACCACTCCATATCAGATGTGGACTGGGAAGAAACCCCATCTTCAGCATATGAAGATTTGGGGATGTCCAGCTTTTGTTAAAAAGCAGCATGTGGACAAGCTCGAGGCTACGATCAGTAAAATGTTTGTTTGTGGGATATCCAAAGAACTCCAAGGGATATTATTTCTATTACGCAGAGGAACAAAAGGTTTTTGTTTCTCGTAATGCCCATTTTCTGGAAAATCAGTTTTTAGAAAAGGAAATAAGTGGGAGCGAAATAGAACTGGAAGAAATTCCAGAACCACAAACTGCTACTGAAAGTTTAGTAGAACCAGAGGTTCAAGAAGAACAGAACATTTCCGCACCCCTCCGCAGGAGTAGTAGGCCGTCTCGTCCGCCTGAGAGATACTACGGTTTTCTCATAGACGGGGATAGAGAGGATTGCATCATAGATGATGATGAACCTACTGACTTCCAGCAAGCCATCCAAAGCGGCGACTCGGTACGATGGCTAGATGCAATGCGGACCGAAATGGAGTCCATGTACACCAACAAAGTATGGACTTTGGACTTTGCTCCAGATGGGGTAAAACCCATAGGATGCAAATGGATCTTCAAGAAAAAGATTGGTGTAGATGGACAGGTGGAAACCTATAAGGCTAGACTTGTTGCAAAGGGTTTTCGTCAAAGACCTGGTTTGGACTATGACGAAACTTTTTCTCCAGTGGCTATGCTCAAATCCATTCGGGTCCTTCTTGCTATTGCCGCCTTCCATGATTATGAAATCTGGCAGATGGACGTAAAGACGGCTTTTCTGAATGGAAATTTAGAAGAGAGCGTCTATATGGATCAGCCAGAGGGTTTCAATCAGAGTGGGAGCAGCGGGAAAGTATGCAAGCTGCTTAAGTCCATTTACGGACTAAAGCAGGCATCGCGGAGTTGGAACATCTGTTTTGATGAGACAGTCAAAGAATATGACTTTATCAAAAATCCAGATGAACCGTGCATATATAGTAAAGTTGTGGCCAGAAGTGTCGTATTCCTCGTCTTGTACGTGGATGACATTCTATTGATAGGAAATGACATTCCTATGCTACAATCTGTCAAAGGATTCTTGTCACTCAGGTTCTCCATGAAAGACCTGGGTGATGCCTCTTACATTCTGGGGATCCGGATCTATCGTGATAGATCCAAGAGGATGTTGGGACTTTCGCAGTCCAGGTATATCGACACCGTACTGAAAAGATTCAGTATGGAAGATTCTAAGCGCGGTAATCTACCGGCTTGTCACGGAATCACCCTCTCCAAAGAGATGTCTCCCAAGACTGATTTGGAAAGGGAACGCATGTCTATTATACCCTACGCTTCTGCGGTAGGCTCTATAATGTATGCGATGTTGTGTACCAGACCAGATGTAGCTTACGCACTAAGCGTGGTAAGCCGGTATCAGTCAGACCCAGGGGAGAAACACTGGATAGCAGTAAAGAACATTCTCAAGTACCTGAGGAGGACTAAGGAGATGTTCTTGGTTTACGGCGGAAAAGACCTCAGGTTGGAGGCCTTTGCTGATTCCGGCTTCCAGAGTGATAAGGACGATTCCAAGTCCATGTCGGGTTATGTCTTTACCCTCAATGGAGGGGCGGTGTGCTGGAAGAGCTCCAAGCAGGACACCGTTGCTGACTCGACGATGGAAGCGGAGTATATAGCTGCTTGCGATGCCGCAAAAGAAGCAGTCTGGATGAAGAAGTTCCTAACAGAACTTCAGGTGGTTCCTACCATAGTTGATCCAATACCTTTGTATTGCGACAACAACGGAGCTATAGCTTTAGCGAAGGAACCAAGGTCCCATCAGAAGTCCAGACACATCTTGAGGCGGTATCACCTGATCAGGGAGATCATTGATCGTCAGGAGATCGAGGTTCGGAGAGTTGCTTCAGAAGAGAACATTGCTGATCCATTCACGAAGGCCCTTCCTCAGATTCAGTTCGAGAGGCTGCTCGAGATCATTGGTCTGCGATATGCCAGTACATGGCCCTAGTGCAAGTGGGAGATTGTTAGTGTTTATGCCCTAGAAGGCCATTACTGTATCATACTAGCTTGTATATTACTTAATGGAAGCTTGGGATATTCACATGTATATAACAGTCTTGCTAAACATGGTAGTATGCTACTTGGTTTTTCTATCTTAATATGTGAGTGTACGTATTGATAGAGCTCTTAGGATCTTGCTTGTCTACCAGCGTTGTGATGGCAGTCACACTAGTGGGGGCTGGGTAGTCTACAAGCACATCTTATTCAGGTCCCCGGTCATTGGATTATCGAGACAGAGCATCGATACTCCGGAGTAGACTGGTGTGTACGCTTCTCATCCCAGTTGGGGAGATGGTCTGTCCCACAGCCGTCAGTACGTCGTACTGGAGATAGTATACAGGTGCTCGTTAGGTTACGGGTACACCGGACAGGACTCACAGGGAACTGTTGGTTGGTTTGATACCAGTCGTCAGTAAACAGTTCCCAGGTGACATGAGTACAGCGTAGTCCGCAGACTTGACACTGCTACTTCGCCTCGAGTGTGTCCCACTGTTCTTAGATTGCTACCCTACCACGGCTCAAAGGAGTCGTGCAAACAGGTGGCAGTTGGGTGCAGTCCCGAGCACTTGGAGGCAGTGGCGGTTAGACAGGATTCGTCCCTCCCGGTATTGGGAGTAGATATCGTGCTGTGTCAGAGAGCCATTACGCAAAGTCCCTGGCCAGGGCAAGCGAGATTTGCTGGTAGGTTCCAATAGTTTCTCAGGGTGTAATGGGCTTCACTCCGACACGACTTATACCGCTATTAGGGGACTGACGCTTGCCGCCCCCCTAGGCCCGATATGCGATAGTCTTGGACGAACGGACCGGACTGTATGGAGATTGTCACATCAGACTCAGTAGGAGTTCGGATGGGTTTACTCATCGGCCTTCTTATCGACAACTACCTGGGGACCGTTACGTACAGCTAGTGCCGCTTACGGTCTGTGGTTAAACCCACTGCCAGCGTAGTAGTCGAGTCTCTAGAGTCCCACACAGAGAGTTTCCTACTCCAGGCGAAACGATATAGAGGTTGCATGGTTTTGCGACAAAGGGTTCGGACGCATACGTGCGTTTACGCGCGTACGACTTTCGGACAGTTTTTACCAGTCGGCTTTGGTTTAAGCCAGTTACTGGTATCCGGTTATTGGATTTTTACAGTCTAAAGTTTTTCCGTATTTTTACGGATCGGAGGGGCGTTCTCGTAATTACTCGAGAAGCTTCTAGAAGATGTGACTAAGGAGGTTTCTTTTGGATAAGAGAGTGAGTCATGGTGGTGATTCATTCATTTCATTAATGCACATTTATTGCTTAATGACTCATGCTAATGAATCACCACTAGATATTTCATGAAGCATGCTTATTCATTTCTTTTTATTCATTATTGAAAAATAAGAATGCTTCATAATATTATGATACACTCTCTCTCTTCTATCATTATCTCATCTCACATTCTCTCTCCTCAAGCTCTCATCTTCAAACCCTAATCCTTAATCCTCATGTGTTGAGATCAAAGGATTAGTTAGACTAAACAATCCATAACCTACACTCTACATCATCCTTTCATCTTTGATTAGCAATCAAAGTTGATTAGTTACCTCAAGTTAGAGGTTTAGCTTGGAGTTTCGCTCTCGGGTGGATCGTCTACTACCTAGAGAAGGCCGAGGAGAACAAAGGAGGACACAAAGACGAAGGACTAGTTTCGATCGGTATAATCCCTTAACACTATAGTTTAGTATAGCTTTGTGTTTGGTTATTATTTGTTTAGCTTCGATTCAAGCGGTTAGTCGATGTTCGTCGTTTAAACTTGATCGTTTTTGAAAATTCCGCCTCCCCATAAGTACTGGGGTGTACTACATCGACTTACAGAGCTCAACATCTTGGGCACAGTTTAATAGTATCGAATATATATACCACAACATCGGTGGTCCAGCCGTAGAAGGGCAAACCCAAGCCTCACTAATGGCGCCGTAGAACTGCCGCAAACCCGAAGGTTCAAAGGCTTTCACACGGTCATTAAGTCGAGTTAGGGTTTCATTCTTCTAGAGGGACCATAGAATTGCCTGCATGTCTTTCCGACTACTTTAAACTTGGAATAATAGGTTTCTGACATTCGATCGTCTCTGTCGACTCCCAACGTCTCCACGTGAAATCGTCTCTAGCTGGAATCAATCTATCTAATGACCTCGCATCGGGGTAAGCGAACGAACCACCTGTCCTAGTCATTCATCATCGGGTGACTAGCGACCTTCTATCATCTATTCGTACAACTCGCCCCGCAATAGCTCCAACATATGGGGAGATATCTCGTTGCTCGCAGCAGCAACTGGCTCGCTCGTCTGCATGCTGAACAGTGCCTCAATCATCAGGAGTAAGCAACACACCAACGGTCATCAAAATCTGGCTGGCCTCTATCATTGACTCAATTCTCTAGTGTCGATCAGCGCCTCCGAGTAACCTCATAAAGGCGATCCGCCAAACACTCGTGGCGCGGAAACACAGTAAAAAGATACATCTCTGCAATCGTGTGTCGCCGGAATTTCTCCCTGGTCAGTCCTCGTTCGTGACGAGCTTGTGCTGACCGCAACTCTAGTCGTAGCTCTCCCTGCCGTAACCGTAGCAGCAAAACCAAACTGGTACCGATGAGGCTAGATCAGGAAGGAATATAATGCTGAACAAGAAAATGTACATCCTAAGGCTTCATAAGTGGAGTGGCGTGTCGTAAATATGCCGCGGAACATATCAACGGTACGTCACTCTACTTTAGTCACCTATTCCATCAACCAAGGGTCATCCTACGCTCCGAAGGTTAAAACCTAACGCTTTGATACCAACTTTGTCATGACCCGAAAGTACAGAACATGACCGGCAATTAAACTACGAACGTCTCGAGGCGTACGTAATCTAAGTAAACCGAAAACCCAGAAATCCAAACCAAGAAAAGTAGTAGAGTGCTGGAAAAACCAACTTAAAGCAAGTTGTTTCAATAGCATAAGCCGAATTATGCGGTTTTTTAAAAACATCAAAAATTAACGTAAAATTTCGGCAGAGTCTCCATTGTAAATACTGGCCCCCAAACGGGATACAACATGAATAGTATACGAAATCAAGAAAAAGGCATCCCCAAGCGGGAGCTAGCTCTTCGTCAATCGACAGTCACAACCACACAAGCAATATAATATACAACGCCAACGGCGAGGATCAAAACTCAAAAGGAAACTCAAAACCACCAGAAATATAACCAGCGACTCTAAGGTCGAAAGAATAAACAACACTGGTCTCTATCTCAATAAATATATGTTTGGTTGATGGAATTTACTAGATACAACGGAATAATATTATACAAGGTAAAATGATGGGTACGATACAAGAAAAACCTACCTACTAGCAAGTCACCCGAATGAAACTGAGCCCGCCAGGCCGTAATTAAACCTGTACGGCAAAACCTGCAAGAAACTGGGGCACAACGGGGGTGAGTTGCCAACTCGTGAATAGAAAAACATCTACGCACAGAAATCGCACAAATAACGCAATCCTAGGTCAATGATCATAATATATCCTCAAAATGTATATAACATACAGCCTATAACAATGGCTAGGGTAAATATCTAACCCGAGTGTAAACTCATGTGCCCGTGTCAGTGCCTCAGGTAGCAATATATCATATGAATGAGGTATGCATGCATGAAAACAGAATACATGTAAATGAAGAAACTGTTTTCATAAATTAGTGAGATTTCCTTCGTATTTTTAAACTGAGGTATCATAAATGAAATCAGTATCAACAGTGTCTAGCATCGACACAAAACATAAATCTCACTGTCTCGAAATATCAATGTCTCAATCTCAATAGCTAGGGCGCCGTCTGTCCAGACCGGCCCCTACTATCCATCTCAAGACCACGACGGTATCCTCCGGATATCCGACGCGTCGGGTAATATCACCGGTAGGTAGTGCTCCCCAGCCAGGCTCAACGTCAACACCACATTCCTCTTGCCCCGGGGTACCATACCGGGCCCACCATGTTCCCGAAACGGTTCCTCCACTCCTCGAATCGGGTCTCGAAATCCATCAGCAAACTCATGGTGGACGACTCATACATCATGGGAAAACCGCACTTTTTATTTTAAAAGGGAGAAAAGGTTTATTTATGTTTTTGCGGTTTTCCTCCAAATCCAAGAAATCTCATGAAATCCGAATCCAAGTCATCAATAGCATGTAAACAGTGAATATAGGCATGAGAATCCATAAATGCGACACAACAGTGAATAATAACATGCATGAAGTAGTAGACAATAACTAAAATGTCTAACTAGCATATAAGGCAAGTACACTAATATAATGTCTAAACTATTAGCTAACAACCTATGTCAAATGAAATAGTATTTTCTAAAGTGTTCGTGACATGTCAATTACCGATGAAGATGTGTGTGAACCGGCAAGTAAGTGTACGTGGTACATACGCGTCATCGGTAATGGTGCTGGTGTCCTAACAGCAAGATATTAATAATGCAATAAGAAATTATAATATAAGTATGCGATGCGGAGTGAACAATAAAAATGAGCGGGAGCTGAATACTAGACGCAACTATAACTAATCTGTAATAATCTAATATAAGTCCTACAAATGGTGCCTTTTGAAATAACACGAATCATGGGGTTTTTAAAATAGGGGCTACGGTGTTTTTATGAAAAGATACGTCTTTTGAAATATCCGTAGGATCCCTTAGGCTGTCTTCTAAAATACCCACGATTCGTTAGTTTTTGAAATAGGTAAGAAGTCTAATCTAATCTAACAACTACACTAAACTATACGGCTGAACTAACAAGCTGAACTACAGGTAAGGAAACCGCCTATCATCTGAGTCGATTCATATACATACCTATATATGTATAGTCGGTGATCCCGCCTCAATAATATCATATCCGATACCATATCTATAATCAGGCATCCCAAGTCAAGAGTGCGGATCAATCATCAATATAGCTCGTACGTAAATCCATCGTACGACATCCCAAATCTGGGTACGGGTCAATATCACATTCATCATACTATTCACCTAGTATCCTCTTTATCAAATATCATGATCGCGGTACTAATCTACGTCTAGTACCATACTGATACCTCCTACGTATGCATGGACGTGTGTGAAACACTACGTCAAGGACCCGCTACAACGTCATGTCGTATCTAAGATACGAACCCTGCTGTATCACCGATCTCACGGCCTCAAATCAAATCTCATCGACTCAGCTCAATCCCAAGTATCATCCTCAAATCCGTATGTGAACACATAGTCCCATACCCATGTGAACCCATAACTATAAGAATCCCATGAGCACATATCAAAAGGAATGTATGCTAGTATGTATGTGTGTATGTGTAGTGCAACACTACCCTAGGGTTCGCAACACTAAAGTAATCCAACACACCAATATCCATCCTAAGCATCGTTATTAATCCCAAATAACATATAATAATTGTTAGTGTGTATACGCATCCGTATACACCACCACGGACTACGGGGGTGCTATACGCCATCCACCCGACTTCTCCCCGTAGATATAAATCTACTCACCTGGTCCTCGCTAGCCGGTGCCGACGTCGCCATGCGCTTGCTTGTCGTCTCGAAGTCCACATGGGGGTACCTACATATCATAACGCACCATATCACATTAAAACTAAATTCGAAATCGAAACGGCATATGAAAATCAAATCGGCACGCGTATCACGCATAGGTCTAAACCTATCGCCTACGCATGCAAGAATAGTCAAACCAACCCTCGATGTCGATGTACAAACGTCAAACCATCGAGAAAAATCCAATCACACTCATTTGCACATTCACGAACACTAATTTTAATATAAACTAGGTTAAAACTCACAAAAACCCCAATTTCACTTAAAAAGTCATTTTTCCGAAAATCTAGCAAGCACAATTCGCCGTTTTTGTACAAAACATGATGTTTAAATGAATGTAGCGGCCAATATACTTATTAAATATCTTAAATAAGTCATATAAACAATTCCCGGAATTTAATCTCATTAAATTCCAAAAACCATAATATTCTAGTTTACAAAATACCTAAAATTTAACAATTTCAAAGCAAACATGCACAAACTACAATCTAGCTTAGATTTGCATGATCTAAGGCATTAAACCACACTTAATAAAGTTAATGAAGTCATGAAAAACCTAAACACATTTTTAATCCCAAGTATTTAACCAATTTCAAAAACCTAGTAAGCAAATTAGCAAATTAACACAATTTTTAAACTAACCATTAGCACAAGCTACTAATCTTGTATTAACATGACAAAAAGCCTAAATATAACACACAACCATACACCAATTTTATAAAACCCTAACTTGCATTCAAATTCCTAACTTGAATTCCAAAACTTGCAACTTAAGCCTAATTAACACTTAAGTAGTTTAGCTTTAAGAAATTTGTAACAAATTAAGCAAAAATGTTTTAGAATTATACCCAAAAAGATTTGAAGATCCACAAGCATCCATGGCCTCCCAAAATGCTCTCTTTTCACAAAGATCCATGCTATACGGGCTAAGCTAAAATGGGTAAGAGTCGGATTTGGGTTTTGGGAATTTTTTTGATGGATTTTGAGGCAATTTTTGATGAAGTCTTGAAGAGAAAAGAGAAGGGAAAATGGAGGGGGGGTTGCTGCTGTAGGAGGAGATTTCGGCTGGAATGGGAGGGGGAGAGGAGAGAGAGGGAGGTAGAGAAAGTGGGGGGGGGGGGGGAGAAGTCAAAGTCAATTCAAGATCAAAAGTCCACCTCATTTCTCCATTTTCTTTTCTTTTCTTTCATTTCTTTCCTTTGAAATTCAAGTGCGGAAAAAAAATGGGGGCTGCTGAATTCTTCAAGGGGAGATGTAAATGGGAGTCTGTGGATGTGGGTACGGGTGTGGGGTGATGAAAAATGATAAATATAATACCCCAAACATCCATTTACGCTAAAAAAAAGCCTTTTTTTCTTCAATAATTTCTAAACCGTTTTGGCAAATGATTTCGTTCCAAAAACCACATGATAAAATTTTATTTAATGTTTTATGATGCACAAAATTTGTTTCAACTCATTCCAATTTGCAATTTTCCTTAATTAAATGTATTAGTGACGGCTTAAATAATAATTAAATAATATTTTTTTCAGAAAATTTGAAATTTCACCAGCGGCTCAATAAACACCAAATAATAGCAATCACATAGCTAGAATATGTATATTTAATTTTTATAATAAGATATTTGTATTTTGACTTTTTACAGAAAACCCCCTTATTTTACCGATTTTTTTCGAAATTTCACCGAAACGATTTTCAAAACGTTACATATATCTTGTGCTCGGAGTAAAATACTTCTTTGTGGATTATAAAATATTATTTCAAAAAATTTTGTATAAGAAAAGGTGTATAAGAAAATTAGGGTTGTTACAGAACGGATCCAAATATTCTTCTCTATGTAACTTAGTTAACCTTGTCTCATTGATGTGACCCAGTCTACAATGCCATAAAAAATCCTTATTTATATCTGGATACTTTCGTTTTAGTGTGTTCTAGACATTGAAAATCTGTAATTGGTTTAATACGTATATACCGTTATCTAGTGTACCGGACCCAATCAAACCATGATTAAGATGGATGTTAACAACATCGCTTACAAACGTGAAATCATAACCTTCTTTCGATAATAACGAAACTGGTATGATATTACATGTTAAACTAGGTACACAAAAACAGTTGCGCAAAACCAAAATATGTCCACTCGTCAATCCTAGGTGATAATCCCCTACGGACACAGCACCCACGCTAGCTCCGTTAGCAACCTAGAGGGTCATATCACCAACCTTCAGCTCTTTACGGTCTCTCAGTGCCTGTAATGAATTGCATATATTTGATCCTGATCCGGTATCTAATACCCAGGAAGTAGAGTTGATTGACAGACATTTTTTTAATTACAAACACACCTGAAGTCGTAGCCAAAGCTTGCTTCGGTTCCTGGTTCTTGGAAATCCAAGCTTTGCAAGCTTTCTTCCAATGGCCTTTTCTACGACAGTGGAAGCACTCGTCCTTTGCCACTACTGGCACCGCAACCTTTGCTTTTCCCTTAACTCCCACCTTAGCAACACCTCCTCTTGGTTTGGTGGCGGCCTTCATCTTCCTTCCTTTGGCCCTTGCCTTGGATCTGGAAGAGGAAGCACCGCGAATAAACATAGTGGGTGTATCCCTTGCTTTCTGCAAGGTGCCCTCAGCACTCCTCAACATGTTAAGAAGTTCTGGAAGTTCAACTTATTTTCCTTGAATGTTCAAATTCAGAATAAACTGGGTGTAGGTGGAAGGAAGGCACTGAAGAACCAAGTCTGTATACAGCTCGTTCTCTAAAGTTGTCCCGAGGTCCGCGAGCTCTTCTATATAGCCAATCATCTTTAGGACATGTTCTCCTACAGATGATCTGACGGTCAGCCTCAACTGAAACAAGTTCTTCGAGGTCTCGTATCTTGCTATACGAGATTGCTCTCCATACAGATCTTTTGTGTGGAGAAATATGGATTCAATATCCATATCCTCGTGCCTCCTCTGATGTTCATTATTCATAGAGGCAAGCACGATGCACTTGGCTTTCACGCAATCTAACTCCTATGTCTTGTGGATTTCCTTATCCGCAATACTGGAATCTGGACCAGGGACAGTAGGTGCCTTAGCAGTAAGGACATACCCCAATTTGTCATAAGTCAAAGCTATCTTAACATTCCGGAACCAATCTTTATAGTTCGGCCCTGTTAAAATATTTTTCTCTAATAGTAACTTAAGGCCTGTCATGTTTTGGGTCGCTGCAATGAGAGAGAGAGGGAACACTTTAGCATGATGCTCCTGCAAGTTTAGAGTGGTTTTTAGTTAATCTAAACTGGATGGCTCCCATTGTTTCTCGAATCCCTCCTCAAACCAAAAAGGAAGAACTAGTCAGGACTATTCTCACTGTACAATACTTGCTTAACCGTTCAGCCAGGCTGGTGTCGATACTTCGAGGGAGGTTTTCCAACGCTTTCATTAAGTTCCTTAATTAAATAACCTCTTTTCTCTGGGGCGTAATCCCGCTGACACCTTTCTCGACACTTACTTGGTTTATAGCATTGATCATTAAGTGACGAATCTCCTGATGAGTAGCGGATACTCACAGTAGGATCGGGATCCAAATATCATCGTGTGATAAAGCTGAAGGAATCCTACCAAAATTATCACACTCCAAATGATATGCATCTCTTTGCAAATTTCAGTTCTTTAGAAATTCCCGATATAAATTTCTGCCCCATACTCTTATGGCCATGGCGTTGGTCAAAATGTCATAAGTCACATGTCAAGTTCTACCCATCATTATCTTGTTAATTTGAACCCATCCATACATATCCCTGACGTTGGCCAAATGATAATACGACTGCCCCAAACTAACTCATCTATCTATGCAACAAATGAATACCCAGCAGCTACCAAACACTATGCCTTGGCGTTGGTCAAAATACATAGCTTGAATACTACTGAATACCGAAAATAAAATGACGGAGGGCTACGAATGGTTTTGGCGAAACCGTGAACGTAGTGAACTTGATATGATCGAAGGAACCTGATAGCTTTTAAAAGGAGTGGTTAAAGCTCCGCAATTTAAAAATTATCCTCTGTTTTAAAATAACCGAGTGGTTTCTTTTAAACTGTTCCAACGATTCTACTTTGGTTTATTTTCTTTGCATTAATATAATGCGTCCCATCAATTAACCTATCATTGCAGAAAACAATGAAAATATAATGTCCTCTTATGCCATCCGCATTCACCACTCGGTCCCGTCATTCACCCGTTAGGTTACTTAACTAACGACAGAGCGGGGGCTGGGGTAGCGCGGGTGTAAAACATAAGTGACGTCTAATAGCTATCATATATAGATATTGTACATTCGTCAGACGCAATAATAGGCATTCCAAATCACAGATGAACATATTGGATTTTCTACGAATCCGCATTCCTTTTAAGCCTGCAAAGAAAGACGGATTACACAGTCGTGATGAATAGCCAAAACCCCACCCTAGACCCCTACGGGTACGACAAATTACCCGCCAAGTACCCGAAGCGAAGCGGTCTCCCTCAACAATGTGAGTAGGCCACTAAACACTTCAAAGTACCCAGTAGTTTGTGCACCCCATCTTGGGTCTATCCTAGGAGCAGAAAACAGTAAATGAAATAATACAACGGTGGCTACAACCTCAGCCCGGATGTGCCCCGCAAAAGAATATTACAACAATTTACAAATTACATTTGAATGAAAGAAACACTCGTCTCACATCCCCGGATATCCATTCACGACAATCCAACAAGTCCACAAACATAAACCATTACAGAAATGTGCAACCCCCTACTAACCGACATACTAGCAGTTAGGGGAGGTTTACGAACACATTAAACAAATCACAGATATAATCAAATTAGCCAAACATATTAGAATTTCGATCAAGCAAACACAAATGATTCTACTACAAATAATTCTTTGTGCACCTGAAATCTGAGCAGAAACAGAACATCCCAGCAAATACAAAATTAACACAGAAGAGTTACTAGGGAATTTTGGGCTGACTCGGCCCCAACTTGGCGGCGGATCAGTGGCGGATCGCTTTGGATCGGCCGCGGTTCCGCGGCAGTTTGGACGAGTTATGACCCCAAATTTCTCCAGTAACCTTATATTTCCCTGCTTGTATTTTTAAGGGTCCTTGAAAAATTTTTATACCCCGTTTAAAAATCGGCAGAAACATGGTGAAAAAGTCATATTTTTGGGTTCGTTTTGCGATCGAATTTCTAACGACTTTGCTAATAAGTTAGTTATGGTTTAGCGAGGCTCTGATACCACTGTAAGTCGACGTTAGACACCCCACGAGTTGCGGTGAGGCGGAATAGGTAAAACAATCATTTTGTTTAAAACAAATATCGACTAACTTAGGGATCTTTGCCTAACCCTAACTAACAACATCATAGGAGGGATTAGCTACTATGAAAGAAGATTATACCTAATGAACCAAGCCCTTCTTCTTCTCGTTGACCACCTCCTCGTCGGCCTCCTCTTTGTGATAGAAGATCCACCCGAGAGCTACTACTCCAAGCTTGACCTCTCACTTGAGGTAACTAGGTAACTAAGAGTGCTAATCAAAGCAACCTAGAGGATATAGAATAGGATTAGGGATCAATGAGTCTTGCTAACCCTTGATCTCAACACATGAGAGGTTAGGGTTAGGGTTTGAAGAGAGAGATCTTGAGGAGAGAGAAGGTGAGAATAATAATGTAATGGAAATTACTCATTTGTGTATATATATCATGAAGCATAAAATATCTTGCACAAAATATTTTTGCACAAATATCTTTATGCTTCATCTAATACAAATGAATCATCTAGTGAGTCATTAAAACCATTAATGCTTCATTAACTCACTTGATGAATCATCTCCATGAGTCACAAAACCATTTAATGCATATAACACCTAAGCCCTCCACCTCATCAAACTTCTAGAAGCTTCTCGAGTAATTATGAGAACGCCCCTCCTATCCGTGAAAACACGGAAATACTGAGACTGTATAAATCCAATAATCCAATACTAGAATCTGGCTTAAACCAAATCCTGCTAGTATAAACTGTCTGAATATCGTACGGGCATAAATGCACGTGCGTGTCCGAACACTGTCGTAAAACCATACAACCTCTATATCGTTTCGCCCGAAGCAGGGAAACTCTCTATGTGGGACTCTAAAGACTCGACTACTATGCTGGCAGTGGGTTTAACCACAGACCGCAAGCGTCACTAGCTGTACGTAATGGTCCCCAGGTAGATGTCGATAAGAAGGCCGATGAGGAAACCCATCCGAACTCCTACTGAGCCTGATGTGACAATCTCCGTACAGTTCGGTCTGATCATCTAGGACTATCGCATATCGGGCCTAGGGGGCAGCAAGCGTCAGTCCCCTAAAATCGGTATAAGTCGTGTCGGAGTGAAGCCCATTACACCTTGAGAAGCTGCTGGAAAACCTACCAGTAAATCTCTCTTGCCCTGGCCAGGGACTTTGCGTAATGATTCTCCAGACACAGCGCGATATCAAATCCCAATACCGGGAAAGACGAATCATGTCTAACCGCCACTGCCTCCAAGTGCTTCGGGACTGCACCCAACTGCTACCTGTTTGCACGACTCCTTTGAGCCGTGGTAGGGTAGCAATCTAAGAACAGTGGGAACACACTCGAGTCGAAGCAGCAGTGTCAAGTCTGCGTACTATGCTGTACTCATGTCACCTGGGAACTGTTAACTGACGACGGGTATAATACCAACAACAGTTCCCTGCGAGTCATGTCTGGTGTACCCGTAACCCAACGAGCACCTATATACGTCGAGGGAATACGAACTCAAGCTACCACTTCACCAAAGTGAAGCAAACACCCTATACTAAAGTGCTAATCTAGTAGAGCATGGAGAAATAGGAAATGGGTTCACTTTAGAATTTCTTTTCTCACAATATTTCTCTCTCTTTATCAAACCCTCGCAAGCTTTTGAAGGAGGAAGAAGATAAGCTCAAGAAAAATGACAATGAAAACTAATCAAAAGAGAGAGCTAACCATGGGTGAGTGGGTATCATATACTAACTCATGTAGAGACATAACCATGGCTAATTATAGTGGTTAGGTTAATTAATATCTTAAGTAAAACAAAACTAGTGGACTAAGTCAATGCAACCATAAGCTTCATGAAGCTTCATGCATGTGAGCTCATCATCCACTAATTTTAGAATTACATTAAATATAAAAACCTAACACTATAATTAGTATGGTATAAGTCTTATACACCCATGTAAGTTGTATCAACAACCATGATACAAAATGAACATAAATAAATATATATCACATATATATTAAGTTGTGCACAAGTGAGAAAAACAAATGCTTAAGTGAACCAATGTTAGTTAATGTAAATTACTATATCACATATACAATTATATACTAAATTATTAAATCAACACTTGACTTAATAATCCGGTTATATCACATATAACCGACTAACATCCAATGTATCGACTTATCGAATCAACCCTTGATTTGATAACACGGCTATACCTCATATAATCGACCGATACAAAAGTCGCGAGAATAGAATACGGTATCACATACACGCATTATTCTCGGTCCCGAACATATCACATATGCGCTCCTATTTCGTTTTGCCTGAGCCAGTAAAACCTCTTTGTAGGACTCTAAAGACTCGTCAATACGCCGGCAGTAGGTGATGATCATATCAAGCACCCACAAGCCGTCAGCGGTACTAGATGGACGTAAAGGCTACCTGGGTATTGAGCGATCAAAAGATCAGCAAGCAAGCCCGCTCCAACTCCTGTAAAATCCTGACAGTGACACTACTGTACAGTCCGGTCTTCTCGTCTAATATGTCGCATATCAAGTCTAGGGGTGGTAAACGTCAGACCCCAATAACCGATAAGTCATGCCGATATGAGGCTCATAACGGGTCGAGAAACTACTGGTAACACTTACCAGTAAATCTCTAAACCAGCCCTGGCCAGGTACTTCCCTGTTATGGCCAATCGAGCACAGCGCAACATCAACCCACAATACTGGGAGAGACGAATCCTCTCCTATCGCTCATTGCCTCCATGTGACTCGGGACTGTACCCAAAAACCACCATTTTGCACGCCCTCTTGGACGTGGTAAGGTGGAAATCAAAACATAGTGGGAATCACACAAGACTCTATGGAGATCTCGGGTCTACATACTAACCTTTACCAGTGTCACCAGAGAACTGCCATCTGACGTGAGGTATAATACCATCTGGGAGTTCTCGGCGAGTCCGTCCAGTGTACCCAGTCTCCAATGAGCACCCGTATATCATATCTGATGTCAAACACCAATGGATATGGGATCATCCATCGCCCATCTATATGGTTCAAGAAGCTATACGCTAGTCTACTCTGGTATATCGATGCCCTGTCTCGATTCACCCACGACTAGGGACCTTAAAGGATGTACTTATGGACTACCATGGTCCCACTAGTACGATCTGCATCATAATCCTGGTAGTCAAGTACACATCCTAAGGGCTTTACCAACATGTAACAGAGAGACAATCAGTGTACACGTTAAGGTAAAGAGTAACCAGATAGCAGACTATCATATCGAGCAAGAAAGTCCTCCCTATATATGTCCAAGCATCCACTACAATATACATCTCATGTATAGTAATGGCCTCTAGGGCATACATATAACAAACAATCGCGCTGTGTTTGGTGAGCCATTACACAAAGTCCTTGGCCAAGGCAAGTGAGATTTACTGGTAGGTTTTCCAGTAGTTTCTCAAGGTGTTCTGGGCTACACTCCGACACGACTTATACCGCTATTGGGGGTCTGACGTTTACCATCCCTCTAGGCCCGATATGCGATACTCATTGACGAACAGACCGGATTGTACGGAGATAGTCACAGATAGGCTCAGTAGGGTTTCAAGATGAGTTCGCTCGTCAGCTTCCCTTTCGCTCAATACATGGGCAGCCGTTACGTACAGCTTGTACCACTGACGTGCTTGTGGTTAAACCCACTGCCAGCGTATTGACGAGTCTTTAGAGTCCCCCACAGAAAGTTTCTCAAGTTCGGGCGAAACGTTGTATAGGTCGTATGGTTTTATGGCAGGGTTCGATCATATACATGCACTTATGCACGGATCATGATCGGATGGATCATACTAGTGGGCTTCGGTTTAAGTCGGATCCTAGTATTAGATTTGTTGGATTACTTTCGTTTCATTGTATTCGTATTCAGTTGGAATACGGATGCAGGTATGTATATACGGATGAGGGGTATTCTTGTGATTCGTTACAAGATAACTTTAGTTGATGCCATTTCTTTTTCTTGATTTAAACTTTTGGTTTAAAGTTTAATTATGTGGAAATTGTGAGTGCAATTTATAACCTAGGGCAATGAATGTGGCATGTGCTATTTTGGTGACTCATGGTGTGATTTTTTGCGCCATGTCCATTTCTTTATTGTTTTTGGGTATGGGATATTTTGTGGAGCTGTTAGAGGGCAACCACATATATGTGGCGATTTGGTTTTGAGTTTTATAGAGAGAGCTCACACAAAAGATCTCACACAAAAATAGCAATGCCATTTTTCTTCACTAGCTTTTCTTGTGCTCACAACTCTTCACTCATGGCTTCTTCTTCAACCTCCACTCTATCCCTCTGATGTGTTTAGAATCCTAGAGTGTATTGAGACAAAGTAATCACACACTATCTCCACTTCACCTTGGACATGTCTGCTAGCAAACTTCATGTCCGAGTTGCTTCGGTTTGAAGCGGGAGCCCGTATAAAGAATCCTCGACGTGGAGCCACTTCGACGAGCGAGATCGGAGAGCGAACTTCGTTGGGGCAGCCGCGAGGAGCTTGGCGCAGAGATTGAAGACCGAAGGACACCGATCGATCGATATAATCTCTGAACACTTTATAGTAGTTTGCTAGTTTACGGTTAATGGCACGATCCGGGTGATTGGTTATGGTAGCGCCAAGTTTTAAAAGTTTTTGTTCTGCATTTGGTCTCGGATTGACGGCCGGGGCGCTGGCGTAAACCAACATGGTATCAGAGCCAACCCATTAACCCTTAGCTAGCTTGTTTAGACAATGTTAAACTATCGAAACCAAAACAAACCCGATTCATTGCCCTGAACATTCCAGGTTCTGTCGATTTCTAAAGTGTCTTCAAAAATTATTTAAACAACTGCAGAAGACTACTTAACTGACCATTAGACAGTACCCTAAAAACGAGACCAAACCATCGGATTTTGGCCGAGCATATTGTGCTAAAATCCGAGTAGGCCGGTTTTTTGGTGGCTTCAGGGCTTCATTTTTGGGGTGTTTTCTGGTCTCTGGAATCTTGGTTCAGTGGTATTGTTTGTTTAGCCCAGTTTGGACATGGTTTTTCCTAGTTGTTTGGGGCTATTCGAGGGTTATTTCGAAGTCGATATTTTCTAACATTGTTTAAATTTTGCAGTACATACATTTCTATCTGCTACCGTGAATGTCATTTGATCGGTACAACTTGTCTAATCATTATAGTTCTTTTAGACGGGTTTACGAACGTGACATTCACGTTGATGTTCTGTGTTGTGCTGTGTTGTTGCGGATTGTCATGGTGGATAGCTTGGATGCAATGTTAGTGAAGTTTGGATTTATTTGTACATTTAATATCGCAGGGCGAGCGTCCGACATGTGGATTGCCGTCACTTCCTGTTTGTATATTATTCTTTTGGGGCACGACCGGGTTGAGGTCGATGTACCCGTTGTACACATTTTCTTTTCTATACTAGGATTACCCCGCGGTGGAGTGCACGGATAGCCGGGTTCTAGAGGGCAACGGGCCCGCATCTCATGGCTTTGAGACGGAGGGGTCTTCACTCTAGAATTGGCGGGTCATTCGCCACACTCATAGGGGGTACAAGTTGACCCAAGGTGGGGTGCTCAAGTTACCGGATTCCATGAAGTGTTGGGTGGTCCATTCACTTTGCTGAAGGGGGTTGTCTCGCTTCTGGTTTTGGAGGGTAACTTGCCGCACTCGTAGGGATCTAGGTTTTCATTGCACAAGGTATCCACACGACCAGGGGAACATCGGGTTTCACTTGCGACTCAAAGGAAACCCGAGGCTCCCAGATTATCTATATTGTTCTGTGATGTTTATTACTGTTCTGTGATGTTGTATTTATCATGCCTGGAGTGATTAGTGTATATTGTTATATATATATTAGTAGATGTTGTATATGTTTTACACCCGCGGTAGTCCAGTCACCGCTCTGTCGTTAGTTAAGTAACCTAACAGGTAATGATGGGACCCAGTGGCGAATGCGGATGGCATATACGTACATTATATTTTCATTCTTTTTTGGTGTGATTAATTGATGGGATTGCGTTGATTCGGATCAATGCAAGGAAAACAAACCTATTCGATGTTGTTGGAACAATTTTCAAAAAGCTGTTATTGCAAGGACGTTCCTTTTGTTTTGCATAGCGTTATTCGGTTATGAATATCCAGCACCTCATTCGACGAGGCAAGGGCCGAGATCCCTTCATCGGGAATGACCCCTTGGACAGAGGTTTGCGTCAGGGTAATAACTTCACCATAGTCGATTACTTTTTGCTTTGCATCGCGGTATTCAGTCGGAATATCTTGCACCTCATTCTACGGGGAAAGTGCCGAGATCCCTTCACCGGGAGTGACCTCTTTAGCAAGGGTTTTCGCTACTATATATTTATAAAAAGCTATGCAGTTCCTTAAAAGATATCAAGTTCATTACGTTAAAGGTTTTTCGCCAAAAAACAGTCGTAGCCCTCTGTCATTTCTTATAGGTATTACTTAGTAGTCATGCCGTGTATGTTGACCTCTGTCAAGGCACAGTGCTTGGTAGCTCGGTAATGCTTGTTTGTTGCATAGATATGTGATTATTTAGGACAGTCGCACGGTCATTTTGACCTCTGTCAAGGGCACGTGCGGGTGGGTCTATGTTAATCAAGGAAAATGATGGGTTGAACTTGACTTGCGACTTGTGATATGTTGACCTCTGTCAAGGTCATAAGCCGCTTGGGGTAAAAATCACATCGGGAGTTTATAAAGAAACTGAAACTTGCCAGGCATGCGCATACCTTCTGAAGTGTGATAACGTGAGTGGATTCCACCACGTTATTATGCGATGATAGTTGGATCCCGATTCCCACTGATGAGTTGGTTTACTCCTCGGGTGATCCCGACTAATTCTTCTTTCAGGTTTGGAGGAGAGTTTGAGGATACAGTGGGAGATATCCTGATTAGATAAAGCGATTAACCATTCTGATCTAGGTTAGAGTGCACGCTGAGTGTTTCTTTTCTCTCTCTCTTTGGCAGCGACCATGGCCCAACCCTAGTCTATGAATCAGTGACCAAGTTAACCGAATTTTCTTAAAACACTGGCTTTTAGATTGTCTGAGTTGCATACTTCTTTGCCACTCCTACTTTTACCCTTTGCATTTCTCCAGAACACCCCGTATCACGATGAACATCCACTTCCATTGGATAAATCCATCGTATAGTTACATACGAACTCGAATGAACTTTTTCCAAATTCGAGGATGGATTATGGTTCTGGAGAGATTGAATAGGATTATTCAGTTGTCTTTTCCTTTTACCTTCGCTCAGGTTGTGAGGGCTCCTAGGATTAGGAGAGGGTACACCTATTGCGCTCATTGGGTAGTTTTCTTCCAAACCATAGGCAGGTGCCGAAAGGTAAGAAGAAAACTAATTAGCCTAAGTGTGGTGTACAGAAGGTAATGAGTAAAGATAAATAAAAGGATTAGAAAGAGGGCAAAGTAAATTGCAACTGCTATCATTCACGACCAATCCACGTATTTCATCGCCACTCCTACTTCACCTTTGAATTTCTCCAGAACACCCCGTGTTACTACGAAGATCCACAGTTAATGGATAATCCATCGTATGGTTATATACGAACTCGAAGGAACTTGTTCCAGTTCGAAGATGGAGTCTGGTTAGGGAGAAATAGAATAAGGTTTATTCAGTTGTCTTTTATCTTTACCTTCTCTCAGGTTGCGAGTACTCCTAAGATTAGGAAATACACCTATTACGCTTATTGAATAGTCTTCATCCAAACCATAGACTGGTGCCGAACGGTAGGGAAGGAAGAAAACCATTTAGCCTAACGGAGGTGTACAGAAGGTAATGAGTAAAGACATATAAAGGTATTTGGAGTGATGGCAAAAAAATATACGGTCACGGTCATGAATCTGGATAATAGAAGAGGCATTACTAGGAATACCCGGATACCCCTTCGAAACATTTTTCATTTTTCAGTTTCACTATGCGTTGTTAATAGAAAACTAATTTCCCAATTAGACCCTTACTCCAGGGTATATATTTACCAGGTATGATTCTCACATCTGTATGGTTTTACAGATGATGAGTGGGAGCAAGTTATTGGGAATTAGATGATCGTCCTCATTATATCGGGATTCGTTGAAATTGGTGATATTTGAGAAAATCGCCCGGGGTTTTGCCGGACGGCAAATATTTAGTTTTGAATATCCGTTGTTATGCACCAATTTCAAACTGATATATCTGTACGTTTATTTTATAAAGTGAGATATAACTTTTTGAAATCATGTCCTTGGCATTTACTTATATCAGTTGATGGTTAGGTAAGGAGCATTCAACAGCGGTGTAATTCTTCATAACCATAGTACAGTTTTCAACCTACGACGCAAAGGGTTTGAGTTATTAAACTCAGGGGACTTATACAAAGTATTGTATGTTGTCCAGTGTCCATTAGGACAAAAGGGTTGGTCTTCATACTATATTCTGTTTACTTGTGACTTCTCAAGTTTTAGACACATGTTTCGTAGAAATACAAAGTCTAAGTTTTGAGAAGTTATAGGTACAAGAATAAAGTAGAGAACCAGGTGTTGCAAGTATCAGGATTCTTCAAGGTAATCGAAGATGTAGATACTTGTGTATGGTATTCAGTTGATAGTAATGGTTTTGACAAACTTGTTTCTCTTTCAGGTTACTCATATTTGGATGCACTCCTAAGTTGAGTAATGTTGATCGGCCTCTCTCCATTTAGTTGACATGCACTGGAGATAGCTGCATGATTTGAATCTGGTACCAATTAAATTAGTGCCTCTGTTTCTATATTGTATATAAAATGGATCATATCTTAACGATGTTAAGGTATATGGAGTTGTTTGGCTTATGCTTAAAACCAGACTCTGGATGACTCAATGCACGTTTCTGTAATGGCAGTTTGTGGGTTATCCCTGGCTATGACGGGGGATGACTTTCTACCATCTGGAAGATCAATAGTGATATTGTTCTTGACTCGCCACAGTTTTAGTAAAATGGACTTTTTCAGCAAACAGAAGTGGGAGTATGATAGAACTGGAAGTGATTCCAGAACCACAGGCGATTACTGAAAATTTAATAGGACCAAAAGATTCAATCAGGTTTGACATTCCATTAGCCACTCCGCAGATATGGTGGGTAACCTCAGGCGCCCGAGAGGTACTTCGGTATCCTCAAAGACGGTGACAGGGAGGTTCTTGTTTACCCAGACTTGCCATTACTGCTGTTCTAGACTATGAGACCCGGCAGGAAGATGAGTATAGCGTCGTTCTGAACTAGCTTTAGAAATGCACGTGTATATGACTCTACCAGAGGGTTGTTGTGGTCAGTGGGAGCAGCGGAAGCATAGTAGACAAGTAGCTTATGTCTATTTATAGACTGGAGCAGATATAGCGGAGATAGATCGTCTATTTTTGATGTGACAGTCATAGGTTTTGACTTCATCAGAATAAGGGATGGATCTGTTAAGAAGGTAGTAGGGTGTGATGTCCTGGTATTTGGATGACATACACGTTGTAGGAAGTGAAATTCCTATACTGCGATCAGTTATACTGTGGTTGTTACACAGTGGTTTCTCCACATAGGATTTGGATATTATATCAGGCATTCTGGTTACTAGATCTATGGTTTTAGATCTAGATTTGGGTAGTTTCCCAATCTGGGTACTTAGACAGTATTCTAAAGATATTTTAGAATGGAAGACTCCTAGCATGGTGGTAAACCTGCAGGTGATGGAGTCACCCTCTCTAAAGGTGTCTTACAGACTAAAGGGGAGAGGGATGTGCATGATTGGCATATCACTTGCTTAAGAAATTGAGTCAATCATGAAATGTCAAGTACCACACCAGATGTTATTTTTGCACGAGATACAATAAGTTTATATATGTTAATCCATCCTGGAGAAACGTTCGGAAGCAGTTTTAGAACATAAGTGGATGTTCTAGGGATATGATAACGACAGCCTCTTTCGGGAGACGGTTATCATTCTAGGCTTCCAAGGTGACCTGAATGACAGAGTGACTGTCAGAGTTATAGTTTTCCCTCTAACGAGGGGCAGTAGTTTGGACAGGTGTTCCAAGCGGATACTGAGGGAGGCATGGCGCAGGATACTGATTAAATTCAGTTGACAATACGGTCTAAGAAGTTTGCTGGATTTGGAGTTCATTTATGAACTGGGTCCCATCAGATATCCAGACATATTTCTAAGACAGGTATTGCTCATTTCGGGAGATGGCCTTCTCCGTGAACTTGAGATTAAGAGAGACATAAAAAGAAACATCAAAGCGGATCCACTCCCTGAGGCTATTTCTCGAATGCAATAGTTTCACAAACGAGCTTTGTGAAACTGATTAGTATAGGAGTTGGGTGTTCGGTATCACATGGGCTGTGAGTATGCGGCATCGCAATAATTAGCCTTAAATTTAAGTGGGAGATTGTTGGCTATAGTGCCCTCAAGTCAATTATTGGATCACAGGCACTTGATTGTAATGATTGAAGGAGGACCTATACCGGTAGAACAGTATTACTCGAGATGATAGTATGCTATCTGGTTTGTCTCTATCATCGTGTACATGCTTCAGGTGACATTACAGATCACTATTACATGTTGATAGAACCTATAAGATTCTTTCTTGACTACCAGCAGTATGATGGCGATCATATACGTGAGAGTTGGGCAGTCTATAAGCACATCCTTAAAGTGTCCCTAGTCGTGGGAGTTTCGAGACTGGGCATCGGTACTCCATGAGTAGACTAGTGTATACGGATCGAGACCCCGACGAGGGGCGGTGGCTGGTCTCACAAGCCATTAGTGTCAGTTGGTTCACCTAAGATAGTATACAGGTGCTCATTAGGTTATGAGTACACCATACGGACTCTCAGGGGCACTGCTGATTGGTAATATACCTATCGTCAGGAGCAGTTCCCAGGTGACATGAGTAAACCTTAGTCCGTTGACTTGACCCTGCTACTTTTCCTCATGTGTGTTCCCACTGTTCTTTGATTGCTACCCTACCACAGCTCAAAGGAGTCGTGCAAACAAGTAGTAGTTGGGTGCAGTCCCGACGCACTTGGAGGTAGTGGCGGTTAGATAGGGTTCGTCTCTCCCGTTATTAGGGTTGATATCGCGCTGTGTTTGGAAAGCCATTACATAAATTCCTTGGACAAGGCAAGTGAGATTTACTGGTAGGTATTACAGTAGTTTCTCAAGGTGTTCTGGGCTACACTCCGACACGACTTATACCGCTATTGGTGGTCTGACGTTTACCATCCCCCTAGGCCCGATATGCGATACTCATAGACGAACAGACCGGACTGTACGGAGATTGTCACGGATAGGCTCAGTAAGATTTCATGATGAGTTCGCTCGTCAGCTTCCCTTTCGCTCAATACATGGGTGTTGGGTTTCCTCTGCACCTACTAAGGAGTATGGAAGCATCACACATGCCACTTTAAAATTTTAGAGGTGCAAAGTAAACAAAGCAAGGATCTTTAACTAGAAAAAGCTAGGGTAATAACACTATAAACATTATTTACACTAAGTGTAAGGAATACAACCTTTGTAGTCCACTTTGTAGTGACTCCTAGGATCGTTGAGAGGTTAGAGAGCCTTGCTAGTAAGCTCCTACGTCCACGATGATCCACCCGAAGTTCACTAGCTCAAAGCTTGTAGCTCCATTTGATGCAAGAAAAATATGGAGCTAAACACTCCAAACTAATTGGCTAGATTAGAGTAGAGTGATGAAGTAGTGTGTTTTCTTTTATCAAAACTCTTTCTTTTTATCTCTTACTCACTTTGGAAGAACATAGAGAGCAAGGAGGAAGAAGAAGATGAAGGCAAAAGCTTTTGTAAAGTGATAAGCTTGTGATGAAAAATAGAAAATATAGTATATATTTTCTTTCTATCATCCAACCATGGTTGCTATAATTTGTAGATATTTAGTGAGTGGGTTAAAAGCCAAAAGAAAAGCTTAATCCATGGTTAAAAAGTGAGTGAAGTGAGGTCAACTCAAAGAAGAGTGTAGAAGATAACCATGGACTAATCTTTATCTTTTCCTTTTGTTTTAAAACAAATACTAATAAATATCCATATATTATAGTTCCATGTAAGTCTTATATTGCCTTCAAGTGTGTATCATCAACCATGATACTTTTGTATGCATGTATCCATGCACATCAGCATGTGCATGCTTGCACATCATCATATGCATACATGCATGCATTCTTCCTCTTTAATAAAAAGAGTTTTGAATAAAGAATAAAATAACACTAAAAGCCAAAATGTTAAATCAACAATTGCTTTAACAATCCGGTCATATCACATACGACCTGACCAATAGTAAAACGCCCGATCAACATACGGTATCACATAGTCGTATTCAATCGGGTCCCCGCGCATATCTCATATGCACACCACATCTTTTCGCATGGGCTAGGAAACTTCTGTATGGGACTCTAAGACCCGTCAATACGCCGGCAGTGGGTGATGATCATATCAAACACCCACAAGCCGCAAGCGGTCAGCTAAACGTAACGGCCACCCGAGTATTGAGCGATCAGAAGAAAACCAGCAAAGCTGTCAAAACACCCGTCGAGCCATCTGGCAACGCTTACTGTACAGTCCGGTCTCCTCGTCAGATATGTTGCATATCGAGTCTAGGGATGGCATCGTCGACCCCAATAACTCAATAAGTCATTCTGGTGTATGGATCATAACAGATCGAGAAAATACTGATAACACTTATCAGTAAATCTCAGCAGCCCTGGCCAGGGACTTCCTGTTATACCCAATCGAGCATAGCACAACATCAACCCCCAATGCCGGGAGAGACAAAACCCCTCCTATCGCTCATCGCCTCCATGTGCCTCGGGATTGTACCCAAAGACCACCTGTTTGCACGACTCAGTAAAGCCGTGGTAGGGTGGAGATCAAAGTACAGTGGGAGGACACACAAGACTCTATGACGATCTTGGGTCTACAGACTAACCTGTACCATGTCACCTAAGAACTGCTATCTGACGATAGATATAATACCACATATGAGTTCTCTATGAGTCCGTTCAGTGCACCCAGTCTCCACTGAGCACCCGCATACATTCTTTGGTGTCAGCACACCAGATGGATATGGGATCATCCATCGCCCATCACATGGGACAAGAATAGTATACGCTAGTCTACTCTGGAATATCGATGCCCCGTCTCGATACACCCATGACTAAGAACAGTTCAAGGATTTGCTTATAAACTATACGTGCCCAACTAGTATGATTCGCATTATAGTCACAGTAGTCAAGCATATATCCTGAGGGCATTATCAACATGTGTAAATGAATAAAAGCATGATCAAATCAACATGTCAGATAAAGGAAACCAGATAGCAAACTATCATGTCGAGCAAGAAAGTAATCTATATATATACATGTCCAAGCATCCACTATACATATAATGGCCTCTAGGGCATACATATATCCAACAATCTCCCACTTGCACTAAGGCCAGTTATTGGCGTATCTCATACCCAACATCTCAAAAAGTCGCTCATGCTGCGGCTATGGAAGGGCCTTGGTGAGTAGATCCGCTATGTTATTCTTTGTATCTACTCTCCGAATCTCGATCTCGTGGCGATCTACTATCTCCCGGATCAAAGATATCGCTTTAGGATGTGTCTGGACTTCTGATGGGATCTGGGTTCTTTGGCTAACGCCATAGCCCCATTATTATCACAATACAATGGTATTGGATCAACAATGGTTGGAACTACTCCTAGTTCCGTGACGAACTTCTTCATCCAGACGGCTTTCTTGGCAGCATCATTTGCTGCAATATACTCAGCTTCCATCGTGGAGTCTGCAACGGTATCCTGTTTGGAACTCTTCCAACAAACCGCCGCTCCTTTGAGGGTAAATACAAACCCTGAGATAGATTTGCTGTCATCCTTATCACTTTGGAAGCTGGAATCGGTAATGGCCTCCATTTGTAGATCCCCATTACCATACACCAAGAACAATTCTTTAGACCTTCATAAGTACTTAAGAATATTCTTCACTGCTATCCAATGTTTCTCCCCTGGGTTGGATTGATACATGCATACTACAGCCAGTGCATAAGCTACATCAGGGCATGTACATAACACCGCATACAATATAGATCCAACGGCTGAAGCGTAGGGTATAATGCTCATGCGAGCTCTCTCTTCATCAGTCTTCGGACAGAAGTCTTTGGAGAGAGTGATTCCATGACAAGCGGGTAAGGCACCACGCTTGGAATCTTCCATACTAAATCTTTTTAGGATGGTGTCTATGTACTTTGATTGGGACAATCCCAATAACCTCTTGGATCTATCTCTATAGGTCCTTATGCCCAAAATGCATGAGGCATCACCCAGGTCCTTCATGGAGAACCTTTGTGATAAGAATAGTTTGACCGATTGTAGCATATGAATATCATTTCCTATCAGGAGAATGTCATCCACGTACAATATGAGGAATGCGACAGTACTCTCTACAATCTTCTTATAAATGTATGGTTCATCTATATTTTTGATAAAATCAAACTCTTTGATTGTATCATCAAAATAGATGTTCCAGCTTCGTGAGGCCTGCTTTAATCCATAAATGGATTTAAGCAATCTACATGCTTTCCCGCTGCTCCCACTGTCAATGAAGCCCTCTGGATAATCCATAAAAACGCATTCTTCTAAATCACCATTTAGAAATACATTTTTAACGTCCATCTGCCAGATTTCATAATCATAGTGAGCAACAATAGCAAGTAGGATCCTAATGGATTTAAGCATTCCTACTGGAGAGAAAGTTTCATCATAGTCCAGTCCTGGTCTTTGACGAAAACCTTTCGCTACAAGCCTTGCTTTAAAGGTCTCTACCTGTCCATCTATACCAATCTTTCTTTTAAAGATCCATTTGCACCCAACGGGTTTTATCCCAGGAGGTGCAACGTCCAAAGTCCATACTTTGTTGGTATACATGGACTCCATTTCGGATCTGATGGCTTTCAGCCACTTCACTGAGTCACCACTCGTGATAGCTTGCTGAAAACTAGTAGGTCTATCATCATCTATGATGCAATCTTCCCTATCACCATCAATGAGAAACCCATAGTATCTCTCTTGTGGGCGAGAAGTTCTACTAGATCTCCGGAGCGGCTGAGGTTCTTGAAGTTCTACTGCAACATCAGTTTCAACCAATTCGTCCTGAGTAATTTGTGTCTCTAGAACCTCTTCTAGTTCTACCGCATTGCCATCAGTACTGTATGTAAAGATTTCATTTTCTATAAATGTGGCATGCTGAGCAACAAACACTTTTTGTTCCTCCTTGTGGTAGAATAGATATCCATACGAGTGTTTTGGATATCCCACAAATTTACACATGACTGATCGTGTCTCGAGTTTGTCTGGATTCTGCTTTTTAACAAAAGCAGGACAACCCCATATCCTAACTCTTTTGAAAGATGGTCTCTTTCCACTCCATATCTCATATGGAGTGGTAGACACGGTCTTGGTTGGAACCCTTTTTAACAGATACATTGTTGTCTCCAATGCATGCCCCCAAAAGGAAAGCGGTAACTCAGCATCACACATCATGGATCGTACATATCTAATAGGGTACGATTCCTCCGTTCTGACACACCGTTTTGCTGTGGTGTGTAAGGAGGAGTGAGCTGAAAGAGAATCCTATTCTCTTTTAAGAAGTCTGAAAACTCTGTACTTAAGTACTCTCCACCTCGATCTGATCGAAGTTTCTTGATGCTCAAGCTTGTTTGTTTTTCTACTTCAAGTTTGTACTCCTTGAATTTCTCGAGAGCTTCAGATTTGTGCTTTATCAAAAACACGTGTCCGAATCTTGGGAAATCATCAGTAAAAGTAATGAAGTATGAAAAACCGCCTCTAGCATGTGTAGACATTGGTCCGCATACATCACTATGTATGAGGCTTAAAAGTTCCACAGCTCTTTCTCTGTGTCCAGTAAACGGAGTTTTGGTCATTTTACCTTTGATACAAGACTGGCAACTCGCATAAGATTTATATTCAAAAGGATTTAAATATCCATCTTTATGTAGCTTGTTTAGTCTTGTTTCATTAATATGACCAAGTCTACACTTCCAAAGAAAAACTTCATTTATATCTGAAAACTTTCTTTTATTAGTATGTTGTATATTGAAAACTGTGTGTTAGTTCAGGACGTAAATACCGTTATTTAGTTTACCATACCCAATCAACTCTTGATTCAAGTTAATGTTCATAACATTATTTTGCAACACAAAATGATATCCTTCATTATCCAATAAAGAAACGGATATTATATTACATAACATACTAGGTAAAAAATAACACGGGTTCAAAACCAAAATACAACTCGAAGGCAACCCAAGATGATACTCTACTACGGATACAGCATGTACATTAGAACCATTTCCAACCCGCAGAGTATGGTCTCCAGTCTTCAAAACTCTACTGTTTCTCAGCCCCTGCACACAATTGCAGATGTGAGAACTAGAACCGGTATCTAATACCCAAGATGCAGAGTTAATTGAAAAACAGTTCTCAGTTACAAACACACCTGAAGCGGAAACATCACCATGCTTCTTCTTGAGATCTGCAAGATACACAGCACAGTTCCATTTCCAATGTCCCGACTTGTGACAGTAAAAACATTCCCCTTTCCCACTTCCCGCGGCCCCAGATATTTCTTTCCCCTTCGCCTTTTTAACTCCACCTTTCGGTTTGATGGACTTCTTCTTCTTCTTTCCCTTGGCCTTGGCTTTTGGGATTGAAGAGGAAGATGGCCCAGCAAGCAGAGCGGGAGTCCTCGTTGTTTTTAACGTGCTCTCTGCACTTCTCAACATATTGAGAAGTTCAGGCAATGATTTCTCATAATCGTTCATATTGAAATTCACTATGAACAGAGCAAAGGCTGGGGGGGAGAGACTGCAGAACAATATTCGTATACTGCTCATTATCCATGGTCCATCCCAGTTCCTCAAGTTCTTCTATAAGACTAATCATCTTCAAAACATGGTCTCCTACTGATGCACCAGGGGCCATTCGCATCTGAAACAGCTTTCGAGATGCCTCGTATCTTAAAGTACGAGATTGCTCTTATACAAGTCCTTTGTGTGAAGAAAGATGGATTGCACATCCATCTTCTCGTGTTGTTTCTGATGGACATTGTCCATAGAAGCAAGCGCGGGGAACTTGGCCGTGTTGCAGTCAATATCCCATATTTTTCGGATCTCCCTATCCGAAACGGATGATTCAGGTCCTGGGAAGGGTGGGGATTTGGTAGTGAGGACATATGATACTTTATCATATGTGAGTGCAATGTTCAAGTTGCTCAACCATACTTTATAGTTTGGTCCAGTCAGTTTGTTTTTCTCTAGTAGAAGCTTAAGTCTCGTCATCGGTATCTGCCATTAGGAGATAGAAAAGAATGCACTCAGCGAAATGCTCTTGCAAAGAATTAGATTGGTTATTATCTTATCTAATCGATGTCTCCCACTACTTTTGTCAAATTTCTTTCAAAACCTGAAAAGAAAACTAGCCAGGATTAATTACATTCTACAGTTTCGCTAACCGGTCAGCCAGGCCAGTGTCGGTACTTTGAGGGAGGTTCCCCGTGCTTTCGCACGGACCTAATTAAAATAAACCTCGTTTTCCCAGAGGTCAAACCCCGTTAACACCTTTCTAGACACCTACTGGATTAGCTAATTGTAAAGTGCAAAACTCTCCTGGGAGTAACTCTTACTCACAGTGGGATCGGGATCCAACTATCATATAGATGATATGCAATCTCATTTCAACTCTTGAAACTCCCGATATGGTTTTTACCCCTAGTTACTTATGACCTTAGCTATGGTCAAAATATCATAATCACTAGTCAAGTTCTACCCGTCATTTCAAAATTAACTAGACCCACCCATATGACCCTTGACTATGATTAACATAATCACATGAATGTCCTAACTGATCGCATCATATGCTTTGTAGGAAGACATCACTTAGCTACCGTACACTACGCCTTGACTATGATCAAAATACGCAGCACGAAAACTAAGTACTCTGCTTCCTAAAATGATGGAGGGTTGCGGATGGTTTTTATGAAAACCTTTAACGCTTTGAACTTGATCTCGTTTTTGAATCAAAACAGTTTAGAAAAGGAGTGGCTTAAGCTCCGCATCTTTTGAAACTTGCATTTTTCATAAAAAGGCCGAGTGGGTTTTAAATCCGATTCTACAACATCTTTAGGTTTCTTTTACTTTACATTAATCTCATTAATGTAGTCCCATCATTTAAGTTCCTAAGCCATCACAGAAAAGAAACGAAAATAGAACGTATACTTATACCATCCGCGTTCGCCACAGTGTCCCGTTATGCACCGTTAGGTTACATAACTAACGCCATAGCGGGGCGGGACTAGCGCGGGTGTAAAATATAAGCAACGTTTATTATATATCATATATATAATAATAATCCATTCGTCTCAGATACTAAGTAATTACATTACAGAATATCAACAGCAGCAGAAGCACATATGAAAATAAAAAGGATATCTAGGAGGTCCATATTTTGTATTCAGCCAGCAATAGAAAATACGGATTTCACGGTCGCGATGAATAGCCAAGCCCACACCCCTAGACCCCTACGAGAGCAGCAAGTGATCCTGCCAATTCTAGAGTTTAGGAGACCCTGTCTCGACTCCTCAAGATGGCCTCCCACTGAACCCTAGAACCCGATCACTTGTGCTCCCCTCCTTGGGTCTATCCTAATGCGGAAAAGTAAATAATATACAATAATGGTGACATCATCCTCAACCCGGAAGTGCCCCAAATAAAAGAATATTACATACAATTGACTTTTACATGAATGAAAATAAACACTCTCATCTCTCATAAAACCCCCGGCTATTCGATCGCGACAATCCTGCATCATATCTCAGCAACACATAATATCTCATATCATCAACGTAAGCAAGTATGCGTATCCCGATTGTCGTTGATGTATAGCAACGAAGCCGGTGATACACCACATACTACGCTTACGGTCGCAGAAAAGAAAGTGAGAAACAACAATTGCAATCACAGAAATCAAGACGATGTTTAACATTTCGATCGAATCAACATACACTCACATTTTACCCCAAGAGCTCAACACTTGAGCAAAGTTACAAATACCCAAAATCGCGCTACAGTGACTATGGTCTAGCCGTAGAAGGAGTTAACCAACGCCTCGCCTATGACACCATGGAACTACGGCAAACCCGAAGGTTCGATCGCGGTTCCGTAGGCATAGAATCGAGTTAAGGTTATTATGGTCTTCTAGAGGGTCCATAGGATACTTGCGCGACTATTGAATATAAAGTTAACTTAGGAAAAACACAACACTTGGAAATTTCAGCGGGGTCAAAAAGTGGGGTTTTGAAGTTCGTTCGAACTGCTAAACAATGTCAAGGTTACCAATTTAGTATCAAATAATACGACTACGAATCACTACGAATTAGACCCAAGTCTAAACAATCATCACATGAAAATTGGGCTAAGCAAACAATACAAGAAACCCTAACTTTCAAGCACCAGAGCACAGATGAAACAGGGGGTACAAAGGGGGGAGGGGGGCCAGCCAGTTCGGAAGCTGGGAGGGAGTGCTCGGCCAAAATCCGAGCACTAGTCCCCGTATTTCATCTGTGTTCTTATGTTTGCCAATACTCCATTCTGTACCTGTTTGAAAAATTTTCAGAGGACCTTTTTAAAAATTTCCAGAGAGCAATCCTAAGGTTCCGTAATACCGTATTTTTCGTAGTCGTTTTCATATTCATATTTGTTATAACACTGTGTCTAGAATTCTAGTTTGGCTCTGATACCATTGTTGGGTTTCCTCTGCACCTACTAAGGAGTATGGAAGCATCACACATGCCACTTTAAAATTTTAGGGGTGCAAAGTAAACAAAGCAAGGATCATTAACTAGGAAAAGCTAGGATAACAACACTATAAACATTATTTACACTAAGTGTAAGGAATACAACCTTTGTAGTCCTCTTTTTAGTAGCTCCTAGGATTGTTAAGAGGTTAGAGAGGCTTGCTAGTAAGCTCCTATGTCCATGATGATCCACCCGAAGTTCACTAGCTCCAAGCTTGTAGCTCCACTTGATGCAAGAAAAATATGGAGCTAAACACTCCAAACTAATTGGTTAGATTAGAGTAGAGTGATGAAGTAGTGTGTTTTCTTTTATCAGAACTCTTTCTTTTTATCTCTTACTCACTTTGGAAGAACCTAGAGAGCAAGGAGGAGGAAGAAGATGAAGGCAAAAGCTTTTGTATAGTGATAATCTTGTGATGAAAAATAGAAAATATAGTATATATATTTTCTTTCTCTCATCCAACAATGGTTGCTATAATATGTAGATATTTAGTGAGTGGGTTAAAAGCCAAAAGAAAAGCTTAATCCATGGTTAAAAAGTGGATGAAGTGAGGTCAACTTAAAGAAGAGTGTAGAAGATAACCATGAATTAATCTTTATCTTTTCCTTTTGTTTTAAAAAAAATACTAATAAATATCCATATATTAGAGTTCCATGTAAGTCTTATATCGCCTTCAAGTGTGTATCATCAACCATGATACTTTTCTATGCATGTATCCATGCACATCAACATGTGCATGCTTGCACATCATCATATGCATACATGCATGCATTCTTCCTCTTTAATAAAAAGAGTTTTGAATAAAGAATAAAATAGAACTAAAAGCCAAAATGTTAAATCAATAATTGATTTAACAATCCGGTCATATCACATACGACCCGGCCAATAGTAAAACGCCCGATCAACATACGGTATCACATAGTCGTATTCAATCGGATCACATCTCATATGCACACCACATCTTTTCGCCTGGGCTAGGAAACTTCTGTGTGGGACTATTAGACTCATCAATAAGTCGGCAGCGGGTGATGATCATATCAAACACCCACAAGCCGCAAGCGGTCAGCTAAACGTAACGGCCACCCGGGTATTGAGCGATCAGAAGAAAACCAGCAAAGCTGTCAAAACTCCCGTCGATCCATCTGGCAACGCTTACCGTACAGTCCGGTCTCCTCATCATATATGTTGCATATCGAGTCTAGGGATGGCATTGTCGACCCCAATAACTTAATAAGTCATGCTGGTGTATGGCTCATAACAGATCGAGAAACTACTGATAACACTTATCAGTTAATCTCAGCAGCCCTGGCCAGGGACTTCCTGTTATAGCCAATCGAGCATAGCACAACATCAACCCCCAATACCGGGAGAGACGAAACCCCTCCTATTGCTCATCGCCTCCATGTGCCTCGGGACTGTACCCAAAGACCACCTGTTTGCATGACTCAGTAGAGCCGTGGTAGGGTGGAGATCAAAGTACAGTGGGAGGACACACAAGACTCTATGACGATCTTGGGTCTACAGACTAACATGTACCAGTGTCACCTGAAAACTGCTATCCGACGATAGATATAATACCACATAGGAGTTCTCTGTGAGTCCGTTCAGTGTACCCAGTCTCTACTGAGCACCCGCATACATTCTTTGGTGTCAGCACACCAGATGGATATGGGATCATCCATCGCCCATCACATGGGACAAGAATGGTATACGCTAGTCTACTCTGGAATATAGATGCCCCGTCTCGATACACCAACGGCTAGGAACAGTTCAAGGATATGCTTATAAACTACACGTGCCCCACTAGTATGATCTGCATCATAGTCATAGTAGTCAACCATATATCCTGAGGGCTTTATCAACATGTGCAAATGAATAAAAGCATGATCAAATCAACATGTGAGATAAAGGAAACCAGATAGCATAATATCGTATCGAGCAAGAAAGTAATCTATATATATACATGTCCAAGCATCCACTATACATATAATGGCCTCTAGGGCATACATATATCCAACAATGGGCAACCGTTACGTACAGCTAGTACCACTGACGTGCTTGTGGTTAAACCCACTTCCAGCGTATTGATGAGTGTTTAGAGACCCCCACAGAAAGTTTCTCAAGTTCGGGCGAAACGTTGTAGAGGACGTATGGTTTTATGGCAGGGTTCGATCATATACGTTCACTTGTGCACGGATCATGATCGGACGGATCATACTAGTAGGCTTTGGTTTAAGCCGGATCCTAGTATTAGATTTGTTGGATTACTTTTGTCTCATTGTATTCGTATTCAGTCGGAATACGGATGCAGGTATGTATATACGGATGAGGAGTATTCTTGTGATTCGTTACAAGATAACTTTAGTTGTTGCCATTTCTTTTTCTTGATTTACACTTTTGGTTTAAAGTTTAATTATATGGAAATTGTGAGTGCAATTTTTAACCTAGGGCAATTAATGTGGCATGTGTATTTTGGTGACTCATGGTGTGATTTTTTGTGCCATGTCCATTTATTTATTGTTTTTGGGTGTGGGATATTTTGTGGAGCTATTAGAGGGTAGCCACATATATGTGGTGATTTGGTCTTGAGTTTTATAGAGAGAGCTCACACAAAAGATCTCACACAAAAATAGCAATGCCATTTTTCTTCACTAGCTTTTCTTGTGCTCACAACTCTTCACGCATGGCTTCTTCTTCAACCTCCACTTTATCCCTCTCATGTGTTGAAAATCCTAGAGTGTATTGAGACAAAGTAATCACACACTATCTCTACTTCACCTTGGACATGTCGACTAGCAAACTTCATTTCCGAGTTGCTTCGGTTTGAAGCGGGAGCCCGTATAAAGAATTATCGACGTGGAGCCACTTCAATGAGCAAGATCGGAGAGCGAACTTCGTTGGGGCAGCAGCGAGGAGCTTGGCGCAGAGATTAAAGACCGAAGGACACGGATCGATCAGTATAATCTCTGAACACTTTACAGTAGTTTGCTATTTTACGGTTAATGGCATGATCCGGGTGATTGGTTGTGGTGGCGCCAAGTTATAAAAGTTTTTGTTCCGCATTTGGCCTCGGTTTGACGGCCAGGGCGCTGCCGTAACCCAACAGGGGGTTCGGCCATAAGGAAAGAGAGGGGAAAATGAGTGAGTTGTGTTGTGGTCAAGTCAAGAAACACTCCCATACCTCATTTATCTTTATAACATACCTCATTATCCTTGTTTTATTTTATTCCTTTCATTTTATTTTCTTATCTCTTCTATCCTAGAACTAACTAGAACTTTGAGACAAGTAAAAAAAAGACATGTTACAAACTAGGTTTAAGTTGTCATGGTTCACAAGAGTGTAATTAACCCATTCAAATTTGTAATTATCACCAATTAAATGTATAAGTGAAAGCTTAAAAATAATATTAAAGTAATTAATTAAGGAAAATATTTTAGTAAACTAGCAAATTTATTACCGATCAAATAAATACCAAATACTAGCAATTACATTGCTATAATAGGTATATTTAAGTCTATATTGAAAAATAATTATAATTAAATTTTTATGGAAAACACCAGTTATGTTACCGATTATCGTACAATTAACTTAAACGATTTTTCAAACGTTACAATCTTCCCCCCTTAAAGAAATTCGGTCTCCGAATTTAAAATCTAACTACGCGTACCTTCGAAGAGATGTGAATATTTCTCTCATCTCGTCCTCGGCTTCCCACGTGACCTCCTCGCTGTTCGGGCCACGCCAAAGAACCTTTACGGACAGTAAGACCTCGGACCTCAGTTTCTTCACCTGTCGATCTAGAATGACTACTGGCTTCTCGGTGAAAGAAAGATCGCTCTCAAGCTGGATCGTCTGGTGCTGAATCGTATGAGAAGGGTCATGAAGGTTCTTGCAGAGCATCGATACATGGAACACGAGGTGAACATCTGGGAAATTGGATGGAAGAGCCAAACGATAATTAACTGCGCCGACACGCTCGAGAATCTCTAAGGGACTCACATATCTAGGACTAAGCCTCCCTTCTTTCCGAATCTCAACACGACCCTTAAGAAAACATGATCGCCTACTTACGAGTACAAGTCTGCTCTAACGCCAGTCTGCATAAGATTTCTGCCTGCTCTGGGCCGCTCTCATCCTATCCCAAATCAGCTGAATCTTTTCGGTGGTCTCCTGCACAATCTGTGGCCCTAAAATACTGATCTCACTGAGCTCTGTCCAACAAACTGCTGATCGACATTTCCTCCTATATCATATCTCGAAGGGTGCCATCTGAATCGTCTCCTGAAAGCTGTCATTATAAGAAAAATGTATCAAGGGCAAGTGGCGATCCCAACTGCTACCAAAATCTAGAATGCAAGCTCGAAGCATATCCTCAAGAATTTGAATGGTCAGCTCTGATTGACCGTCGGTCTGTGGATAGAAACTTGCACTGAAACTCAATCTGGTGTCCAAAGTCTCTTAATGTTTCTACAATAGTCGGCTGGTGAATTGGGTCCCTCTGTCGGACACAAGACAAGTCGGAACTCCATATAGTCACACAATCTCATCAACATATATCTGAGCATACCGAACGAATCTGAAAGTGGTCTTTATTGGCAGAAAGTGAGTTGCTTCCGTCAATCGGTCTACGATCACTCAATAGAGTCATACTCTCGACTGGTCCTAGGATACCCACAATAATATCCATAGAGATCTGCCCCCATTTCCACTCCGGAAAAGGGAAAAGGTTGTAACTCTCTCGCCGGCCTCTGATGCTCCGCCTAGGCTTGCTGGCAGTCAAGCATCTTGAAACAACATCTGTGACATCTCTCTTCATCCCTTCACACTAGTAGACATCTCTTAAGTCATGATACATCTTGGTGGAACCCAGATGAACACTATATGCTGGCTGGTATGACTCCTCTAAAATCATGCGTCTCAGTTCCACGGAATCTGGCACACATAGTCGAGTCCCAAATCGTAGTACTCCCTGATCATCAATCACGAATGAATCTCTGCCCTGTCGAAGCTGCTCCAAGATCTCTGACAATAAACGTCATCGGACTGTGCCTCACGAATATGATCAAATAACTATGGATGTACACGGACACGGACAAGTTGTCCCCCGGTGGATGTAAACTCGAACTGTACTCGGCTGTCAAAGAGAATCTGCCATTCTTCCGTCGACTGTCCCTGAAATGTGCTCAAACAAGATAAGCTACCTACGGGCCTCCGACTCAAAGCGTCTGCCACAACATTCATCTTGCCCGGACGATAAAGAATCTCGCAGTCATAGTCTTTCATTAGCTCCATCCATCTGTGTTGTCTCAAATTTAGATCTCGCTGCTGAAAGATATACTTTAAGCTTCTTGTGGTCCGTAAATATCTAGCACGACTCGCCGTATAAGTAGTGTCTCCAAATATTAAGTGTAAAAATCACTGCAGCCTTCTATAAATCATGAGTGGGATAGCTCTGTTCATGCTTTTTTAACTGCCAAGAAGCATCGCAAAAAAACCGCCTGATCCTAGAGGCAAAGATAATACTGGCGCCGTAATCAAACGAGTCCTCAACTGCTGAAAGCTCTGCTCGCATACCTTAGTCCAACGAAAAGAAACGCCCTTCCGGGTCAACCCGGTCAACGTTGCAGCTATATGCAAAAAATCCTATACGAAATATCAATAGTATCCGTCCAAACCCAAAATGCTGCGAACCTCCATCACTGATACAGGTCTAGGCCAGTGCTGAACGGTCTCGATCTTCTTCGGTTCCATACTTACCATCTCTCGTAACTACGTGTCCCAAGAAGTCCACACTATCCAACCAAAAAATACACGTGGATAATTTAGCGAATAGCTGGTGCTCCCTCAAAGTCTGCAACGAAATCCTCAATTACTGCCCAGGCCCCACTCGGCTCCAAAAGTGTACTAAAATGTCATCAACGAACACGATAATAAATGATCAAGAAACGGCCTGAATATGCAGTTCATCCAATCCATAAACGCTGCTGGGGCATTGGTGAGCTTGAACGACATCACTAAGAACTCATAATGCCCGTAACGTGTGCGAAAAGCAGTCTTCGGAATATCATCCTCTCGAACCCGCAACTAATGGTAACCTGATCGCAAGTCAATCTTCGAGAAATGTCCTACACCCTGGAGCTAATCAAACAATTCTTCAATGCGGATTAGGGGATATCTATTCCACACAGTAACCCGATTCAACTTAAAAAAATCGATCAACAAACACAACTGCCATCTTTCTTCTTGACGAACAGGACAAGAGCTCCCCAAAGTGACGCACTCGGACGAACAAGCCCCTTTATCCAAAAAATCTTGTAACTGATCCTTCAGTTCTTTAAGCTCCGCCGAGTCCATCCGATATGGCGGTATAGAAAAAGCTCCGTGCCGGAAATCAAGTCTAAGCAGAACTCAATATCGCGCTCTGGCGACAAACCAAGCAACTCGTCAGGAAAACATCTGGAAACTCCCTCCCAATCGGGACCTGGTCCAACGGGACCTCTACGGCTCCAACATCTCGAACATACACTAAGAATTCCTGACATCCATTTCTCAAAAGCTGACTAGCGCGAAGAGAAGAAATCAAACTGGGAAAGGCGACGCTACGGTCTCCCCGAAAAACAAGAACTGGCTCATCCGGAAAACTAAATCTGACCGCCTTCTCACGGCAGTCCGCGAATACATAACACGTGGCTAACCAATCCATGCTCAGAAGAAAGTCAAAAAAATCGAGAAAAATTAAATTGACAGAAGAATCCCTATCTCCGATACGAACGAAACAAACACGAACGAAAAACATTTCGAGCAACAAAAGACCCGCGTACTGGAATAATAACAATCAGCGGAAGATCAAACAAGGACGACTCTCGGTCCAATCTCGGTAAAAAGTACGTAGATACAAGTTCAAAGAACAAAAGAAATACCCGCATCGAAAGAAAACACTGAAATAACACCTGTCACGACGTCTACCTAACCGCTTCTGAGCTGGCATACCTGTACGAATCCGCTTTGGTCTAGAAACGACTGAAGTCTCCAAAATGCGCTCCTCCAACAGTAAGGCTGTGTCCATAGCAGCGACGTAAGTGTTAAAAGGCTGGGTGCCGACAGCAAGAAATAACTGCATGTCTAATCTCCACACGAACCTCCTTATCCGTTTCTCTTTAGTGTCCACCAGGTGAGGGGCATATCGGACCGCTGAGTAAATTAAATGTCGTACTCGGACACCGTCACACCTGAAGTCTTACGCAAAACTCGAAACTACGAGCTCGGGCATCTCGAACACTCTCCGGAAGGAAACGAGCAAGAAATACAGCTGTGAACTTATCCCAAGTGTCACGACCCGAAAAGTACGGAACATGACTGGCACTAAAATTACGAAACGTCTCGAGGCGTACGTAATCTATGTAAACCAAAACCCAGAAATCAAAACCAAAGAAGCGGTAGAGTGAAGGAAAAACCAATTTAAAGCAAGTATTTTTAATCAACATAGGCCGAAGTATGTATTTTTAAAATCTCAAGTATTTTCTGAAAATTTCGGCAGAGTCTCCTTTGTAATTACTGGCCCCAAATGGGATACAACATGAATAGTATACGAAATAAGTAAAAAGGCATCCCCAAGCGGGAGCTAGCTCTTCGTCAATCGACGGTCACAACCACACAAGCAATATAATATACAACGCCGAAGGGTGAGGATCAAAACTCAAAAGAAACTCAAAACAACATGAAAACCATAATAATACAACGCGCGACTCTAAGGTGGAAAGCATAACAGGTTTGGTTTTTTATCTCTCTCAAATATACAATCTGGTTGATGGAGTTTCTAGATACAACTGAAATAGTAAATAAATGATGGTGGTCCTGATGAAAAGAACCCACCTGCCAGAGCAATCACCCGGAAGGAACAGTGTGCCAGCAAACTGCAACGAAACCTGTACGGCAAAACCTGCAAGGAACTGTGGCACAACGGGGGTGAGTTGCCAACTCGTGAGTAGAAAACATCTACGAGTAGAAATTCACATACATAACGCTATCCTAGGTCATATCAGATAATATCCTCAATAAGATCCTAGTCCAGCTATGTATAGTGTAATACTATATGCTCGTGTCAGTGTCTCAGATAGCAACATATTGTTGGAGATAGTGCCCTCAGAGTCAATTATTGGATCACAGGCACGTGATTACAATGATTGAGGGAGGACCTATCCCGGTAGGACAGTCTTACTCGAGATGATAGTATGCTATCTGGTTTACCTTTATCATCGTGTACTGCTTCAGGTGACCTTACAGGTCACTATTACACGCTGATAGAGCCCCTAGGATTCTTGCTTGACTGCCGGCAGTATGATGGCGATCATATACGTGAGAGCTGGTGGTCTATAAGCACATCCTTAAAAGGTCCCTAGTCGTGGGAGTTTCGAGACAGGGCATCGATTCTCCAGAGTAGACTAGTGTATACAGTCGAGACCCCGACGAGGGGCGGTGGCCGGTCTCACAAGCCACTGGTGTCAGTTGGTTCACCTAAGATGTATACAGGTGCTCATTGGGTTATGAGTACATCGGACAGGACTCGCCGGGAACATGCTAGTTGGTCTTATACCTGACGTCAGATAGCAGTTCCCTGGTGACATGTGTACAGGTTAGTTCATCGACCTGAGGATCGTCATTTGTCTCGTGTGAGTTCCCACTGTGCTTTGATTACTACCCTACCACGGCTCAAAGGAGTCGTGCAAACAGGTTTTAGTTGGGTATAGTCCCGAGCCACATGGAGGCAGTGAGCGGATCTTCAGGGGTTCGTCTCTCCCGGTATTGGGGGTGAGGTCGCGCTGTGTCTACAAGAGCCATTACGCAAAGCCCTCGGCCGAGGCAGGAGATTTACTGGTAGGTATTCCAGTAGTATCTCAGGGCGTTCTGGGCTACACTCCGACACGACTTGTACCGCTTTTGGGGGTCTGACTTTTACCAACCCCCTAGGCCCGACATGCGATGGTCATAGACGAACGGGCCGGACTGTACGGATATTGTCAATGACAGGCTCAGTAGGGTGTCAGGATGAGTTCGCTCATCGACGTCCCTTTTGGTCAATAGCTGGTGGCCCGTCACGTATTGGCTAATACCTCTGACGTGCTAGTGGTTAAATCCACGGCCATTGTATTGACGAGTCTTTAGAGTCCACCACACTTTCAGTTACTCAAGCTTTCGGGCGAAACGCTGTAGAGGCCGTATGGAGATATGGCAGGGTCCGATCAGATACGTGCGGTATTGCACGGATCAGGATTGGACGGTTTGTACTAGTGGCCGTATGGATATATGGCAGGGTTCGATCTGATACGTGCGGTATTGCACGGATCAGGATCGGACGGATATTACTAGCCGGCTTTGGTTTAAGCCGGATCCTAGTTTAGTACAGTGTAGATTTTGTCTCATTGCATTTGTATCCGGTCGGAATACAGATGCGGGTGTGTATGCACAGTATCGGGGTTTTCCTGTAATTTATTACGGGACCAGTTTTCTGGAGTTGCCAGTTTGCATTCCGTTCCGGCCGGTTTTCCTTTGTTCTTTCCCGGCCGGACTTTTTCGATGGAGGGGGTTATTTGCAAGTTTGCAAATAACATTTTGTGGAGGGTTTATTTGTAAGATGATTAATTATGATAGCATCTTTTTGATACCATTCTTATCTATCATCATCACTTGCTTTTTGTTGATTTGAGGTGATTAGTAGTTGATGTGAGATTGTTATGATGAGGTTTGGATATGGTCACCTTTCTCTTTCTCCTACACTCACCTCCCTTCTTGTTATGGTTTGTATTTTCATTCCTCCACCATTTTTTCTCACTAGATGAAAGAAGCCACACTTGAGAGAAGAAGAAGAGAGAGTTTCATTTTGAGCTTGAGGGATTTTTTCTTGATCTCATTTCATGCTAGGAAAAATGCAAGCACCATTTTTCCTTATCTAGTTTCCTCCATCAAGGCAACATAACCCCAAAGAGACAAGCATCATTTACACTACATTCTACAGCACATCTTGGGCATGTCGACTTGCCAGCTTCATGCCCGAGTTGCCTCGGCATTGAGGTGGGAGCCCGTAAAAGATACAGACGATGTGGCGCCCTTCGGGCAAGGAGGCGACGACCGGAGTTTCCGCGAGGGATCGGGACGATGACGAGAAGACCGGAGGACTCGGATCACTCGGTATATCTTTCACCCTTTCTCTTGATAGCTAGTATCGGTTAATGGTTACGATCCGGGTTTATTGTCCGCGGTAGCGCCAGTTTAAAAGTTAAGAAAATTTTGATTCCGCATTTTGGCCTCGGATAGACGGCCGGGGCGCTGCCGTGGCGCAACACATATAAGATATATGATGTGTGAATGCATTACGAATGGAAACAGAATATATCATGAGTGAGACAACTATTTTCTTTAATCAATGAGATTTCTATATGTATGCCAATCACGTATCATCAATGAATGCAACAGAGAAATCAGTGTCAAGCATCGACACAAAACAGTTTCGGTATCAAATCTCAATATCTCAGGCATCCGTGTCATCTGCAAAATCTGTTAGTTATATGTATGCCCTAGAGGCCATTACTGTACATACGATGTATATTGTAATGGATGCTTGGACATATATAGGGAGGACTTTCTTGCTCGACATGATAGTATGCTATCTGGTTGTACTTTATCTTAACATGTACTCTGGCTGTCTCTATGTTACATGTTGATTAAGCCCTTCGGATATGTACTCGACTACTAAGACTATGATGAGATCATAATAGTGGGGCCACGGTAGTCGACGAGTACATCGTATAACTGTTCCTAGTCGATGGTGTATCGAGACAGGGCATCAATACACCAGAGTAGACTGGCGTATACGCATCTTGACCCATATGATGGGCGATGGATGATCCCATATCCATCGGTGTTTGACATCAAGGATGGTGTACAGGTGCTCAGTAGAGACTGGGTACACTGGACGGACTCGCCGAGAACTCCCAGATGGTATTATACCTCACGTCAGGTGGCAGTTCTTCGGTGACACTGGTACAGAGTAGTCTGTTGACCCGAGATCGTCATAGAGTCTTGTGTGATTCCTACTGTGCTTTGATTTCCATCATACCATGTCCAAGAGGGCATGCAAAAAGGTGGCTTTTGGGTACAGTCCCGAATCACATGGAGGCAATGAGCGATAGGAGGGGATTCGTCTCTCCCGGTATAGGAGTTGATGTTGCGCTGTGTTCGATTGGCTATAACTGGAAATCCCTAGCCAGGGTTGCTGAGATTTACTGGTAAGTGTTATTAGTAGTTTCTCGAACTGTTATAGACCTCATATCGACACGACTTATCGAGCTACTGGGGTCTGACGTTTACCACCCTAGGCGAGATATGCGACATATCAGACGACGAGACCGGACTGTATGGGAGTGTTACTGATTGGATTCACAGAAGAATGTACAGGCTTGCTTGTTGATCTTCTAAGTGCTCAATACCTGGGTGGCTGTTACGTTTAGCTGACCGCTTGCAGCTTGTGGGTGTTTGATATAATCATCACCTACTGCCGGCGTATTGACGATTCTTTAGAGTCCTACACAGAGGTTTCTTGACTCAGGAGAAACGGAGTAGGAGCACATATGTGATATGTGCAGGACCGAGGATAATGCGGTATGTGATACCGTATTGGATTCTCGCGATATGAGATATCGGCCGGGTATATGTGATATAGCCGGGTCATCGTATTAGTCGGTTATATGCGATATAGCCGGATTGTCGGATCAAGTGTTGATTCGATAATTTAATGTATAATAATATATATGATATATTAAATTACATTAACTAATATTAGCTCACTAAAAGATTCTTTTTCTCACTCGGGTAATATATTGATATATATGCGATATATGTTTAATGTATTATTTTATTTTGTTACAATAAATATTATATATGTGATATATAATATTGTAACATGATATGATTACTAATGCAACATGATATGATTACTAATGCAACATGATTAGTGGAGATTAAACAATATTAAGGTTTGATTTAGGTTAGTGCATTCATGAACCTTCTAGAAGGTTTTCTTTTCTTTTTGCAAAGATATTTTCAAATGACTCATGCTTTAACCCAACCCAAACCCTAGCCCTAGTTAATTCTATACATGGGTTTAGTTGACCATGGTTGCATTATTCATCATATTTATCTTTTCATTATTCATCACAAAAGAAGGCTAATGATTATTCATCTTCTTCTTCCTTTTTTCTTTCATGGAAAAAGATTTCTAGCTTTTTCTAAGTGATGAAAAATGAGTGAGAATAAGAAAATAAAAGAGAGCAAAAATCCTACTTCATCATCCTCATCTACCCTTTCCCATTAGATGAGGGTGTTCACATCATTTAGTGAGTGAGAGCTTGTGTTAATGAAACTTCAAGGTAGATCATCTTTTTTATCGAAGATCGGAACCAAGCTTGCACCTTTCTCTTCGTGAAGCCTCTCGAGAGTCTGGAACACGATGATCGCAGCGAAGGGACCACAACACGAAGCTTATGAAGTGAAGGACCGGATCTACAAAGGTTGTAATCCCTCTCACTTAGTGTTAAAGTGTTTAACATACTTGTTTTCGCATAAACTCTAGTTTAAAGATCCGTCTTTGGGTTGTTCGGCACGGCTAAAATTTTAATCGGGCATGGTTGATGCCTCGTAGACCCTTGTTAGAGTACCCAACAACCCTACAGTGGTATCAGAGCCAAGCTAGAGCTTTAGGCGAAGCCGAGACGAAGTTTAAAGTCCGATCGAACCCGGAAACCCCGACACGAACCCTTCTCTGGACATTTTTTTAAAATGTGATTTTTTATGAAATAAAAATGCTCAGAAAATTGAGCAGGGAAATCTAAGAATAACTGTAGAATACGACCTCCTAACTCCACTGTAGCGCCGCGGAACCGCGGCCGTACCCTGGTTTTGGCGGCGGTTCCGCGGCCGTATGTGGAGATTAGGGACTCGTTTTTCTACAGTTACCTCCGTAGGTGTTTCCTGATTCTTCTGGGAATTTTTAATTCTTGCTCAAGTGTTGAGTTTTCTGGGTTGTATTGGGGACTCGTTGATTCGATCGGATAATTTAACTTCGTTTAAGTTTTTCCGGGTAATTTTAGAACGTGTTAAAAAGTTCGAACGGATATCAATAACTCACTTTTTCCCCTGCCGGAAAATTTCCAAGCGATGGATTTTTTCGTAGTTTAAGAACGTTCTAAGTCGTGCAAGTAACGCGGTGGACCCTCTAGAAGACAACAAACCTTAACTCGATTATGTGACCGTCTTGAACTGCCTCTGAACCTTAGGGTTTGGGGCAGTACTGCGTTGCCACATGTGAGGCGTTGGCTTGACCCTTCTACGGCTGGACCATCGGTACTGTGGCATGTGATGGATATTTTTGAACTCTGCTCAAGCGTTGAGCTATTTGGGAAATCTTGGGTGTTTGATTATTCGATCGGAAAGTTTAACGCTGTCTTTTTATCTGGAATGTGATACAATATTTGGAATCCACGTGTAGTTATGAAATAACTAATTTGAATATTATAAACATAGCAGTTTAGTCTCAGATGATCGGTTGCCATGGAATTTTGATGTGATCAAAAGTCCGTCGCAATCACGTAGCGTACGCGGATACTCGCCGGGTAAACTTAATAGACAGCCAGGCCCCATTGCCCCGACCAAGTGACTGTAGGAGAACCCCGTCGCCAAAAGCATCCGTTCGGGTGCTCGGGGCAGCGGTGTTCCGCCTTAGTGCACTTCGTCGACGGCATCCGCGGGTGCGGTCGTCTACTAAAGTTTGCGACGAGCATTCGATCAGGTTGTCGGGAATCTTGTTGAATTGCCCGACTAGATATTGAAAAGAGTTTTCGATAATGAGACAAAAATGCGGGGTTTATAATTGTTAGGCATGCGATGCCTAAGGAATTCATTTGGTTAGGCATGCGATGTCTAAGGAGGTTGCAGATTCCAACTGTTGTAGTTTTACACTTTCTTTTCTGTGACCGTAAGCGTAGTATGTGGTGTATTTCCAGCTTCGTTGCTATACATCAATGACAATCGGGATACGCATACTTGCTTACGTTGATGATATGAGATATTATGTGTTGCTGTGATATGTTATATTGGATCGTCGCGTTCTGAATAGCCGGGGGTTTTATGTGAGATGAGAGTTTTTTCTTTTTCATTCATGTAAATATCATTTGTATGTAATATTCTTTTATTGGGGCACTTCCGGGCTGAGGATGATGTCACCATTGTATATTATTTACTTTTCCGCATTAGGCAGACCCAAGGCGGGGAGCACAAGTAACCGGGTTCTAGGGTCCAGTGGGAGACCATCTCGAGGGGTCGAGACCGGGTCTCCTAACCCTAGAATTGGCAGTGTTGCTTGCCGCTCTCGTAGGGGTCTAGGGATGTGGGTTTGGCTATTCATCGCGACCGTGGAATCCGTGTTTTATACAGGCTCGTATTGAAAACACGGACATCCTAGTATATCCAATATTTCATATATGTTCTTCTGCTGCAATGTTCTGTGATGAGATCATATTACTGCCTGAGATGAATGTTTATATTATATATATGAGATATATGTTATATTGCTGATTTCGTTTCAAATATGATGCTTGTGAAGCATAATAAAAATGGGACTTCATTAATGAGATTAATGAAATAAAAGAAACCTAAGATGTTATAGATGTTAGTTATATGTATGCCCTAGAGGCCATTACTGTACATACGATGTATATTCTAGTGGATGCTAGGACATATATAGGAAGGACTTTCTTGCTCGACAAGATAGTATGCTATCTGGTTGTACTTTATCTTAACATGTACTCTGATTGTCTCTATATTACATGTTGATAAAGCCCTTAGGATATGTACTCGACTACTGGGACTATGATGAGATCATACTAGTGGGGCCACGGTAGTCGATGAGTACATCCTATAACTGTTCCTAGTCGAGGGTGTATCGAGACAGGGCATCGATGCACCAGAGTAGACTGGCGTATACGCATCTTGACCCATATGATGGGCGATGGATGATCCCATATCCATCGGTGTTTGACATCAAGGATGGTGTACGGGTGCTCAGTGGAGACTGGGTACACTGGACGGACTCGCTGAGAACTCCCAGATGGTATTATACCATACGTCAGATGGCAGTTCTCCGGTGACACTGGTACAGAGTAGTCTGTTGACCCGAGATCGTCATAGAGTCTTGTGTGATTCCCACTGTGCTTTGATTTCCATCATACCCCGTCCAAGAGGGCGTGCAAAAAGGTGGCTTTTGGGTACAGTCCCGAATCACATGGAGGCAATGAGCGATAGGAGGGGATTCGTCTCTCCCGGTATAGGGAGTTGATGTTGTGCTGTGTTCGATTGGCTATAACCGGAAATCCCTGGCCAGGGTTGCTGAGATTTACTGGTAAGTGTTATCAGTAGTTTCTCGAACTGTTATAGACCTCATATCGACACGACTTATCGAGCTACTGGGGTCTGACGTTTACCACCCCTAGGCGAGATATGCAACATATCAGACGACGAGACCGGACTGTACGGGAGTGTTACTGTTTGGATTCACAGGAGAAGTTACAGGCTTGCTTGTTGATCTTCTGAGCGCTCAATACCTGGGTAGCTGTTACGTTTAGCTGACCGCTTGCAGCTTGTGGGTGTTTGATATGATCATCACCTACTGCCGGCGTATTGACGATTCTTTAGTGTCCTACACAGAGGTTTCTTGACTCAGGAAAAACGGAGTAGGAGCACATATGTGATATGTGCGGGACCGAGGATAATGCGATATGAGATACCGTATTCTATTCTCGCGATATTTGATATCAGCCGGGTCATCGGATCAAGTGTTGATTCGATGAATCGGTACGGATAAATATTAGCCGGTTACATGCGATATAGCCGGATTGTCGGATCAAGTGTTGATTCGATAATTTATTGTATAATAATATATATGATATATTAAATTACATTAACTAATATTTGCTCATTAAAAGATTCTTTTTCTCACTCGGGTAATACATTGATATATATGCGATATATGCTAAATGTATTATTTTATTTTGTTACGATAAATATTATATATGTGATATATAATATTGTAACATGATATGATAAATAATGCAACTTATTTAGTGGAGTTTAAACATGATTAGGGCTAAACTTTCTAGATGTTTCTAGAAGGTTTTGTTTTGTTTTGTGAAAGATATTTGTAAGTGACTCATGCTTTAACCCAACCCAAACCCTAACCCTAGTCTATTCTCTACAATGGTTAAGTGAACCATGGTTGCATAATTCTATCATATCATTTATTTCCTATTCATCACAAAAGAATTAACATTATTCATCTTCTTCTTCCTTGATTTCTTTCATGGAAAAGCTTGCTTGTTTTTCAAAAGGTGATGAATAAATATGAGAAAAAGATAAATAAAGAGAGCAAAAATCCTACTTCATCATCCTCATCTTCCCTTGCCATTTAGATGAGGGTGTTCACATCATTTCATGAGTGTTAGCTTGTGTTAAAGAAACTTCAAGGTAGATCATCAAAGTATCGAAGATCGGAAGCAAAGGTTGCGTCTTTCTCTTCGTGGAACCTCTCGAGAGTCCGGATCCCGATGATCGCAGCGAAGGGACCACAACACGGAGCATATGAAGTGAAGGACCGGATCTACAAAGGTTGTAATCCCTCTCACTTAGTGTTAAAGTGTTTAGCATGCTTGTTTTCGCCTAATCTCTAGTTTAAAGTTCCGTATTCGGGTTGTTCGGCACGGCTAAATTTTAAATCGGGCATGGTTGATGCCTCGTAGACCCTTGTGCGCGTGCATAGCAACCCTACTTTGGTATCAGAGCCAAGCTAGAGCTTTAGGCGAAGTCTAGACGAAGTTTAAAGTCCGATCGAAACCCGAAACCCCGATAAAACCCGCTCTCTGGACTTTTTCTAAAAACTGGGATTTTTCCACATTAAAAATGCTTAAAAAATTCAGCAGGGAATTCTAAGAATTACGGTACAAAAATTGTTTGATGAACAGTACAACACGCGGCGGAACAGCGGCAGAAGCATGCCTTCTGCGGCGGTTCCGCGGCGCAATGATGACGTCATCAATTTTTGTTTGCACAGTAACTCCTATTTTATTATGCTGGATTTTCTGGGAATTTTTAATAACTATTCAAGAGTTGAATTTTCTGGGGTTGTTTTGGGGATTCGATGTTTCGATCGGAGTATCAGATTTTGTCTATGTGGTTTTCCGGATAACTTTTAGAAACTGTTAAAAAGTTCGAACGGATATCAATAACTCACTTTTTCCCCTGTCGGAAAATTTCTCAAAAGTTGGATTTTTCCTCGTGTTTAAGAATGTTCTAAGTCATGCAAGTAACTCGGTGGACCCTCTAGAAGACAACAAACCTTAACTCGATTATGTGACTGTCTTGAACTGCCCTTTGAACCTTAGGGTTTGGGGCAGTACGGCGTGCCACATGTGAGGCGTTGGCTTGACCCTTCTACGGCTGGACCATTGGTACTGTGGCATGTAATGGATGTTTTTAAACTGATTTCAAGTGTTGAGATATATTGGGGAAATCTTGGGTGCTTGATGATTCGATCGGAAAGTTTAACTTTTTCTATTTATCTGGAATGTGATACAATATTTGGAATCCACAGGTAGTTATGAGATAACTGATTTGAATATTATAAACATAGCAGTTTAGTCTCAGTTGATCGGTTGCTACGGAATTTTGATGTGATCAAAAGTCCGTCGCAATCACGTAGCGTACGCGGATACTCGCCGGGTAAACTTAATAGACAACCTCGCCCCATAGCCCCGACCAAGTGACTGTAGGAGAACCCCGTCGCCGAAAGCATCCGTTCGGGTGCTCGCGGCAGCGGTGTTCCGCCTTAGTGCACTTCGTCGACGGTATCGGGGGTGTGGCCGTCTACTAAAGTTTGCGACGAGCATTCGATCAGGACGTCGGGAATCTTGTTGAATTTCCCGACTTGATATTGAAAAGAGTTTTCGATAATGAGACTAAAATGCGGGGTTTATAATTGTTAGGCATGTGATGTCTAAGGAATTCATTTGGTTAGGCATGCGATGTCTAAAGAGGTTGCGGATTCCAACTGTTGTAGTTTTACACTTTCTTTTTTGTGACCGTAAGCGTAGTATGTGGTGTATCGCCGGCTTCGATGCTATACATCAACGACAATCGGGATACGCATACTTGCTTACGTTGATGATATGTGATATTATGTGTTGCTGTGATATGTTGTATTGGATCGTCGCTTTTGAATAGCCGGGGGTTTTATGTGAGATGAGAGTTTTTTCTTTTTCATTCATGTAAAATTCATTTGTATGTAATATTCTTTTATTGGGGCACTTCCAGGTAGCGGAAGATGTCACCGTTGTATATTATTTACTTTTCCGCATTAGGTAGACCCAAGGCGGGGAGCACAAGTAACCGGGTTCTAGGGTCCAGTGGGAGACCATCTCGAGGAGTTGGGACCGGGTCTCCTAACCCTAGAATTGGCAGTGTTGCTTGTCGCTCTCGTAGGGGTCTAGGGATATGGGTTTGGCTATTCATCGCGACCGTGGAATCCATGTTTTATACAGGCTCGTATTAAAAACACGGACATCCTAGTATATCCAATATTTCATATATGTTCTTCTGCTGCAATGTTCTGTGATGAGATCATATTACTGCCAGTGACGAATGTTTATATTATATATATGAGATATATGTTATATTGCAGATTTCGTTTCAAAAGAGATGCTTGCGAAGCATAATTAAAATGGGACTTCATTAATGAGATTAATGAAATAAAAGAAACCTAAGATGTTGTAGAAACTTTTTTATAAAAACTGGTGGCTCTAGTTCTTCCTTTGCATAGTGGTGTTCCTTGTAGAACATCCAGCACCTTATTCGATAAGGAAAGGACTGAGATCCCTTCACCGGGAGTGACTCCTTTAGCAATAACTGGAAGATGCTACAAACTCGGTTTGTCTTTTGATTGCTTCTATAGTTCTTGCTTTGCATAGTGGTATTTGTGAAATATCCTGCACCTTATTCGATGAGGAAAGGGCCGGCGATCCCTTCACCGGGAGTGACCCCTTTAGCAAAACTAGAAAAGCCTCAAAAACACTCCATTTAAAATCACTCGATTCTACGACGATATCAAGTTCATTACGCAAAGGGTTTTCTGAAAAACCCGTCGTAGCCCTCCGTCATTTCAGATAAGTAATAGTTAGTATTCGTGCTGCGTTTGTTGACCTTGTCAAGGCGTAGTGTGCGGTAGCTGATTACTGCTTATCTGTATAAGCATATGATGCGATTGGATTAGGGTAGTCGTGCGACTTTGTTGACCTTGTCAAGGGTCGTGCGGGTGGGTTTAATTCAATCAGGAAATGACGGGTTGAACTTGACTTGCGGTCAATGGTTTGTTGACCTTGTCAAGGTCATAGATCGCTTGGGGCAAAATATTATTGGGAATTTCAAGTGTTGAAATTTGCAATGAGATTGCATACCTTCTATAAGATAGTTGGATCCCGATACCCACTGCGAGTAAGAGTTACTCCTGGGAGAGTTTTACACATTACAATTAGCCGATCAAGTAGGTGTCTAGAAAGGTGCTAACGGGGTTACGCCTCTGGGAAAACGAGGTTTACTTTAATTAGGTTCGTGCGAAAGCACGGGGGACCTCCCTCAAAGTACCGACACTGGCCTGGCTGAAAGATTGGCGAACTTGTAGCGTGTAATTAATCCCGGCTAGTCTTTCCTTTTAGGGTTTGTAGGAAGATTTGATTAAAACAGTGGGAGACATCCTGATTAGATATATTATATAACCAATCTAATCTTGCAAGAGCATACGCTGAGTGTTTTCTTCTCTCTCTCTCCAGGTAGCGACCATATCACGCCTTAATCAAGATAATAATACGGATATATTGACTGAACCCGCTTGTTATACTGAGCTGGGGAACGTTGGTCCCGCTCCAACTTATAATTATTATAAGACAGAGCAGGAAATTGGGGAATACCAGATTTCCCGTGCCGCCCAAACGAAGAAAGTGCATGTTGATGCATCATCTTCGGGTGTGTTCATTACACAGAACTGTTTCTCAGTATCCTTTACGTCCTGGGTATGTGATACCGGATCAGGATCCCGAATATGTAATCTGTTACATGGCTATAGATAGGTAAAGAACTGAGAACGGGTGATAAGTTTCATGAGACAGAAAACGGTGCAATGTTGCAGCCAAGTCTGTTGGTCACTGTCACCCTGTATTACCAGAATACATTGATTCTGAACAAATGTTATTAGATACCGAACCTGATATACAAAATCATATCAGTCTCTTTATTAGTAAAGAAAGGATATAATTTTGTATAGTTGGATAATGTTTTGAACATTTCCTATATCAATAGTTGATCGGTTCAGGCACGTTATCTAAAAGCATTGATGTTCTAAATCAAACCACAGTTCTTAACGTATAGAACACACACAAGAGGAAGAGTTCAGAAATGAACAAATCCTTCTTGAGGCATTGTAGACTAGGTCATATCAATGCGACCCGACTGGCTGAAGTTACATAAAGATGCATATTTAAATTAGTTTGAATTTACATCTTGTGAAACTTGCCGGTCATGTCACAAAGATAAGATGACCATAACTCTGTTTATTGGAAACAGAGAAAGAGTTGATGAACTCTTGGGATTAATACATGCTGATGTATGAAGGTCCCCTGTCTACACATGCCAAGACCGGTTCTTTGTACTTCATTACATTCTCTGATAATCTCTTAAGATTCAGACATGTGTTCCTGTTGAAATATAAGTCCGAAGCTTTTGAGATATTCACATAATATAAATTAGAAGTAGAGAACCAAAATACGGGTAAAAGTATTATGTCCTTTGATGAGATCAAGGAGGAGAATACTTGAGCACGGAATTCCTGGACTATTCTAAAGGAGAATGAGATTCTCTCTCAGCATTACTCCTTCGTATACACCATAGCAGATGGTATATCGGGACGGAGCAATAGCACCTTATGTGATATGGTGTGCTCTATGATGAGTACTACTGAGTTTCCTGTTTCCTTTTGGGAGTTATGCACTTGAGAAGCTGCATACCTATTGAATAGGGTTCAAATCAAATCAGTTGCCTACCACTTCATATATGATATGGAAAGGGAAGAGCCCATATCTTAAGCTTGTTAAGATTTGGGGTTGTTCGGACTATGTCTAAAAGCAAAATCCGGACAAGCTCGAGGCAAGGTCTGTTATGTAGAACTGGAAATGTTCCAGCTATACAAACTGCAGCTGATGATTTGGTAGAACTAAAGGATTCAATAGTTTCCAACGAACCTCGGCCTCTCCGCCGATCTAGTAGGGTTCCTCACCCACCTGAGAGATACTTCGGTTTCTCTATGACAGTGGGAGCGAGGATTGCATCATGAGATGATGACCCAACTAGTTTCGAGCTGGCCATCAGGAGTAGGACTCTGTAAGAATGGCTGGATGCTTAGCGATCTGAGATGGAATCCTTATACACCAACAAAGTATGGACTTTGGTTGCTTTATCTAAAGGGTTAAATCCCCATCAGGAGCAAGTATATCTTGAGAAGATTACTTGGTGTACATGGAAAAGTTGAGACTTTCAAAGCTAGACTTGTTAAAGGTTTGCATCATTGACCAGGTATGGATTATGTTGAAACCTTTTCTAAGGATCTATGCTTAAGTCCATCCAGATCCTACTTGCCACGGCTACATACCATGACTACGATATCTGGTGGTTGGGTGTCATGACTGCTTTTCTAAATGATGTTTTAGAAAAGAACGTCTATAAGTACACAGCCAGAGGGCTTCGTAGACAGTGGGAGCAGCGGAAACGTGTGCAAGATGCTTTATAGGATAAAGCAGGCATCGCGGAGTTGGAACATCTGTTTTGATGTGGTAGTCAAAGAGTTTGACTTCATCAAAATGGTAGATGAACCTTGTATATACGAAAAGGTAGCAGAGAGTATGGTGGTGATCCTCGTAGAGTACGTGGATGACATACTCTTGATAGGGAAGGAGTTTCCTATGCTGCGCTCGGTCAATCTCCGCTTATCACAAGGGTTCTCCATATAGGATCAAAGTGATACATCCTAAATCCAGGGTTTTGGATCTATGAGATAGATCTAATTGGATGTTAGGACACTCACTAGTTGTAGTGAGATGGTATCAATTGATCCTGGGGAGAATCACTGGAAAGGTTCCAGGGTGATAAGGACGACTGAATGTCAGTCACAGGCTTGTCTATACCCTCAGTGAAGGGACGGTATGTTGGAAGAGTTCCAAGCTAGATACCGTGACATACTAGACCATTAAAGGCAAGATGCATCGTTAGCAAGGATGCTACCAAAGAGGCAGTCTGGATATATATATAAGTTCATAAGATGAACTTCGTTCCTACCATTGTGTGACAATGGAGTTGTGGCTTTAGCCAAGGAACCCCCGTCCCATCAGAAATCCAGATATAATTCTTGGGCAGTATCACCTGATCATGGAGATGGTTGATCTCCAGGGAAATCAAGGTTAGGAGAGTAGACACAGAGGACGACAGCGTGGATCCACTCACAAAGGCCTTTTTTCCAGTAGAGACTTTTATGGGATGGTTGAATATGGGATACTTCAATCGCAGCTAATTGTTGGGTATGTGATACCATAACAGATGGCCCTAGTGCAAATGGGAGATTGTTAGTTATATGTATGCCCTAGAGGCCATTACTGTACATACGATGTATATTGTAGTGGATGCTAGGACATATATAGGGAGGACTTTCTTGCTCGACATGATAGTATGCTATCTGGTTGTACTTTATCTTAACATGTACTCTGATTGTCTCTATATTACATGTTGATAAAGCCCTTAGGATATGTACTCGACTACTGGGACTATGATGAGATCATACTAGTGGGGCCACGGTAGTCGATGAGTACATCCTATAACTATTCCTAGTCGAGGGTGTATCGAGACAGGGCATCGATGCACCAGAGTAGACTGGCGTATACGCATCTTGACCCATATGATGGGCGATGGATGATCCCATATCCATCGGTGTTTGACATCAAGGATGGTGTACGGGTGCTCAGTGGAGACTGGGTACACTGGACGGACTCGCCGAGAACTCCCAGATGGTATTATACCATACGTCAGATGGCAGTTCTCCGGTGACACTGGTACAGAGTAGTCTGTTGACCCGAGATCGTCATAGAGTCTTGTGTGATTCCCACTGTGCTTTGATTTCCATCATACCACGTCCAAGAGGGCGTGCAAAAAGGTGGCTTTTGGGTACAGTCCCGAATCACATGGATGCAATGAGCGATAGGAGGGGATTCGTCTCTCCCGGTATAAGGAGTTGATGTTGTGCTGTGTTCGATTGGCTATAACCGGAAATCCCTGGCCAGGGTTGCTGAGATTTACTGGTAAGTGTTATCAGTAGTTTCTCGAACTGTTATAGACCTCATATCGACACGATTTATCGAGCTACTGGGGTCTGACGTTTACCACCCCTAGGCGAGATATGCGACATATCAGACGACGAGACCGGACTGTACGGGATTGTTACTGTTTGGATTCACAGGAGAAGTTACAGGCTTGCTTGTTGATCTTCTGAGCGCTCAATACCTGGGTAGCTGTTACGTTTAGCTGACCGCTTGCAGCTTGTGGGTGTTTGATATGATCATCACCTACTGCCGGCGTATTGACGATTCTTTAGAGTCCTACACAGAGGTTTCTTGACTCAGGCAAAACGGAGTAGGAGCACATATGTGATATGTGCGGGACCGAGGATAATGCGATATGAGATACCGTATTCTATTCTCGCGATATTTGATATCACCCGGGTCATCGGATCAAGTGTTGATTCGATGAATCGGTACGGATAAATATTAGCCGGTTATATGCGATATAGCCGGATTGTCGGATCAAGTGTTGATTCGATAATTTAATGTATAATAATATATATGATATATTAAATTACATTAACTAATATTTGCTCACTAAAAGATTCTTTTTCTCACTCGGGTAATACATTGATATATATGCGATATATGTTAAATGTATTATTTTATTTTGTTACGATAAATATTATATATGTGATATATAATATTGTAACATGATATGATAAATAATGAAACTTATTTAGTGGAGTTTAAACATGATTAGGGTTTGGATTAGGGTTAAACGTTCTAGATATTTCTAGAAGGTTTTGTTTTGTTTTGTGAAAGATATTTGTAAGTGACTCATGCTTTAACCCAACCCAAACCCTAACCCTAGTCTATTCTCTACAATGGTTAAGTGAACCATGGTTGCATAATTCTATCATATCATTTCATTTCCTATTCATCACAAAAGAATTAACATTATTCATCTTCTTCTTCCTTGATTTCTTTCATGGAAAAGCTTGCTTGTTTTTCAAAAGGTGATGAATAAATATGAGAAAAAGATAAATAAAGAGAGCAAAAATCCTACTTCATCATCCTCATCTTCCCTTGCCATTTAGATGAGGGTGTTCACATCATTTCATGAGTGTTAGCTTGTGTTAAAGAAACTTCAAGGTAGATCATCAAAGTATCGAAGATCGGAAGCAAAGGTTGCGTCTTCCTCTTCGTGGAACCTCTCGAGAGTCCAGATCCCGATGATCGCAGCGAAGGGACCACAACACGGAGCATATGAAGTGAAGGACCGGATCTACAAAGGTTTTAATCCCTCTCACTTAGTGTTAAAGTGTTTAGCATGCTTGTTTTCGCCTAATCTCTAGTTTAAAGTTCCGTATTCGGGTTGTTCGGCACGGCTAAATTTTAAATCGGGCATGGTTGATGCCTCGTAGACCCTTGTGCGCGTGCCTAGCAACCCTACAATAGAAACTTGTTTAAAAACTGGTAGCTCTAGTTCTTGCTTTGCATAGCGGTGTTCCTTGTAGAACATCCAGCACCTTATTCGATAAGGAAAGAGCCGAGATCCCTTCACCGGGAGTGACCTCTTTAGTGAAACTAGCAGTTGCTACAAACTCGGTTTGTCTTTTGATTGCTTCTATAGTTTTTGCTTAGCATAGTGATATTTGTGAAATATCCTGCACCTTATTCGATGAGGAAAGAGCCGACGATCCCTTTACCGGGAGTGACCTCTTTAGCGAAACTAGAAAAGCCTCAAAAACACTCCATGTAAAATCACTCGATTCTACAACGATATCAAGTTCATTACGCAAAAGGTTTTCTTAAAAACCTGTCGTAGCCCTCCGTCATTTCAGATAAGTACTTCATAGTATTCGTGCTACGTTTGTTGGCTTTCGTCATGGCGTAGTGTGCGGTAACTATTTATGCTTATCTGCTTATGCATATGATGCAGATTGAGTAACGGTAGTCGTGCGACTTTGTTGGCTTTCGTCAAGGGCCATGCGGGTGGGTTTAATTCAATCAGGAAATGACGGGTTGGACTTGACTAGTAGCCTATGGTTTGTTGGTTTTCGTCAAGGTCATAGGATGCTAGGGGTAAAATATTATTGGGAATTTCAAGTGTTGAAATTTGCAATGAGTTTGCATACCTTCTATGAGATAGTTGGATCTCGATACCCGCTGCGAGTAAGAGTTACTCCTGGGAGAGTTTTACACATTACAATTAGCCGATCAAGTAGGTGTCTAGAAAGTTGTCAACGGGGTTACGCCCCTAGGAAAACGAAGTTTACTTTAATTAGGTTCGTGCGAAAGCACGGGGGACCTCCCTCAAAGTACCGACACTGGCCTGGCTAAATGATTAGCGAACTTGTAGCGTGTAATTAATCCCGGCTAGTCTTTCCTTTTAGGGTTTGAAGGAAGATTTGACTAAAACAGTGGGAGACATCCTGATTAGATAAATTGATAACCAATCTAATCTTGTAAAAGCGCACGCTGAGTGTTTTCTTCTCTCTCTCTCTCCTGGTAGCGACCATGTCACGCCTTAATCAAGATAATAATAAGGATGTATTGACCGACCCGCTTATTATACTGCTCTAGGGAACGTTGGTCCCGCTCCAACTTATAGTTGTTATAAGACAGAGCAGGAAATTGGGGAATACCGGATTTCCCGTGCTGCCCAAACGAAGAAAGTGCATGTTGATGCATCATCTTCAGGTGTGTTCATTACAGAGAACTGTTTCTCAGTATCCTTTACGTCCTGGGTATGAGATACCGGATCAGGATCCCACATATGTAATTTGTTACATGGGCTACAGATAGGTAGAGAACTGAGAACGGGTGATAAGTTTCATGAGACAGAAAACGGTGCAAGTGTTGCAGCCAAGTCTGCTGGTCACTATCACCCTGTATTACTAGAATACATTGATTCTGAACGAATGTTATTAGATACCGAACCTGATATACAACATCATATCAGTCTCTTTATTAGTAAAGAAAGGAAATAATTTTGTATTGATGGATAATGTTTTGAACATTTCCTATATCAAGAGTTGATCGGTTCAGGTACGTAATCTAAAAGCATAGACGTTCTAAATCAATCTACAATTCTTAGTATACAGAAGACACACAAGAGGAAGAGTTCAGAAATGAACGAATCCTTCTTGAGGCATTGTAGACTAGGTCATATCAATGCGACCCGACTAGCTAAAGTTTCATTTAGATGCATATTTAAATCTGTTTAAATTTGCATCTTGTGAAACTTGCCATTTATGTCACAAAGATAATATGACCATAGCTCTGTTTATTGGAAACAGAGATAGAGTTAGTGAACTCTTGGGATTGATACATGTTGGTGTATGAAGGTCCCCTGTCTACACATGTCAAGACCGGTTCTTTGTACTTTATTATATTCACTGATGATCTCTCAAGATTCTCACATGTGTTCCTGTTGAAACATAAGCCCGGACCTTTTGAGATATTCACAGAATATAAGTTAGAACTAGAGAACCAAAAACGGGTATAAGTATTATATCCTTTGATGAGATCAGGGAGGAGAATACTTGAGCACGGAATTCCTGGACTATTCTAAAGGAGAATGAGATTCTCTCGCAGCATTACTCCTCCGTATACACCACAGCACGTCGGTGTATCGGGGCGTAGCAAGCACACCCTATTTGATATGGTGCGCTCTATGATGAGTACTACTGAGTTTCCTATTTCCTTTTGGGAGTTATGCGCTTGAGAAGCTGCATACCAATTAAATAGGGTTCAAATCAAATCAGTTGCCTACCACTTCATATGTGATATGGAATGGGAAGAGCCCATATCTTAAGTTTGTTAAGATTTGGGGTTGTCCAGCCAATGTCTAAAAGCATAATCCGGACAAGCTCGAGGCAAAGTCAGTTCTGTGGAAGTTTGTTGGATATCCCAAGCATTCGCAAGGGAATATCTTCTACCAAACAGAGGAACAAAAGATGTTTTGTTTCTCAGCATGGCACCTTTGTGAAAGGGAATTTCTTGTGAATAAATTAGTGGTCATGAGGTAGAACTGGAAGGAGTTCCAGCTATACAAACTGCAGCTGATTATTTGGTAGAACCGAAGGATTCAGTAGTTTCCAACGAAACTCAGCCTCTCCGCCGATCTAGTAGGGTCCTCACCCACCTGAGAGACACTTTGGTTTCTCTATGACAGTGGGAGCGAGGATTACATCATATGATGATGACCCAACTAGTTTCGAGCTGGCCATCAGGAGTGGGACTCTGTAAGAATGGCTGGATGCTTAGTAATCTGAGATGGAATCCTTATACACCAACAAAGTATGGACTTTGGTTGCTTTATCTGAATGGTTAAATTCCCATCAGGAGAAAGTATATCTTGAGAATATTACTTAGTGTACATGGAAAATTTGAGACTTTCAAAGCTATGCTTAAGTCCATCCAGATCCTACTTACCACGGCTACATACCATGACTACGATATCTGGCGGTTGGGTGTCATGACTGCTTTTCTAAAATGATGTTTTAGAAGAGAGCGTCCATAAGTACACAGCCAGAGGGCTTCGTAGACAGTGGGAGCAGCAGAAACGTGTGCAAGATGTTTTATATGATAAAACAGGCATCGCGGAGTTGGAACATCTGTTTTGATGTGGTAGTCAAAGAGTTTGACTTCATCAAAATGGTAGATGAACCTTCTATAAACAAAAAGGTAGTAGAGAGTATGGTGGTGATCCTCGTAGAGTACGTGGATGACATACTCTTGATAGGGAAGGAGTTTCTTATGCTACGCTCGGTCAATCTCCGCTTATCACAAGAATTCACCATATAGGATCAAGGTGATACCTCCTAAATCCTGGGTTTTGGATCTATGAGATAGATCTAATTGGATGTTAGGATACTCACTAGTTGTAGTGAGATGGTATCAATCGATCCTGGGGAGAATCACTGGAATAGTTCCAGGGTGATAAGGACGACTGAATGTCAGTCGCAGGCATTGTCTTTACCCTCAGTGGAGGGACGGTATGTTGGAAGAGTTCCAAGCTAGATACCGTGACTTACTAGACGATTAAAGGCAAGATACATCGTTACCAAAGATGCTACCAAAAAGGCAGTCTGGATATATAAGTTCATGAGATGAACTTTGTTCCTACCATTGTGTGACAATAGAGTTGTGGCTTATGCCAAAGAACCCCCGTCCCATCAGAAATCCAGATATAATTCTTAGGCAGTATCACCTGATCATGGAGATGGTTGATCTCCATGGAGATCGAGGTTAGGAGAGTAGACACAGAGGACAACAGCGCGGATCCATTCACAAAGGCCTTTTTTCCAGTAGAGACTTTTATTGGATGGTTGAGTATGAGATACATCAACCACAGTTAATTGTTAGGTATGTGATACCACAACAGATGGCCTTAGTGCAAGTGGGAGATTGTTAGTTATATGTATGCCCTAGAGGCCATTACTGTACATACGATGTATATTGTAATGGATGCTTGGACATATATAGCGAGGACTTTCTTGCTCGACATGATAGTATGCTATCTGGTTGTACTTTATCTTAACATGTACTCTGATTGTCTCTATGTTACATGTTGATAAAGCCCTTAGGATATGTACTCGACTACTGGGACTATGATGAGATCATACTAGTGGGGCCACGGTAGTCGACGAGTATATCATATAACTGTTCCTAGTCGATGGTGTATCGAGACAGGGCATCGATACACCAGAGTAGACTAGCGTATACGCATCTTGACCCATATGTTGGGCGATGGATTATCCCATATACATCGGTGTTTGACATCAAGGATGGTGTACAGGTGCTCAGTGGAGACTGGGTACACTGGAGGGACTCGCCGAGAACTCTCAGATGGTATTATACCTCACGTCTGATGGCAGTTTTCCGGTGACACTGGTACAGAGTAATCTGTTGACCCGAGATTGTCATAGAGTCTTGTGTGATTCCCACTGTGCTTTGATTTCCATCATACCATGTCCAAGATGGAATGCAAAAAGGTGGCTTTTGTGTACAGTCCCGAATCACATGGAGGCAATGAGCGATAGGAAGGGATTCGTCTCTCCCGGTATAGGGAGTTGATGTTGCGCTGTGTTCGATTGGTTATAACTGGAAATCCCTAGCCAGGGTTGCTGAGATTTACTGGTAAGTGTTATCAGTAGTTTCTCGAACTGTTATAGACCTCATATCAACACGACTTATCGAGCTACTGGGGCCTGACGTTTACCACCCTAGGCGAGATATGCGACATATCAGACGACGAGACCAGACTGTACGGGAGTGTTACTGATTGGATTCACAGGAGAATGTATTGGCTTGCTTGTTGATCTTCTGAGCGCTCAATGTAGGGTTCCTAGGCACACCAAGGAGGTCTCACAAGGCATCAACCATGCCAATTTTAGAGAATACGGTGCCGAGAAACCCTAGACTAGATCGTTGGCTAGAAGTTTAGGTGACAAAGCAAACTAGTTAACACTTAACTACAAGAATACTGAAATACAACCTTTGTAGATCCGTTTCTCCAACTCCATAGCTCCATGAAGAAGTCCTCTCCGCTGTACAAATCCGATCTTGGACTCTCGCGTTAGCTTCATCGGAGAAATAGGCGGGCAAGGTCGTCGGCTTCGTGCCGAAGATGATCTACGTCGAGGCATCACTAGATCAAGCTCCAACTTCACCAAGTCAAGAAACTTGTGAAGAAAACACACTCTACTACTTGGCAAGAGGTAGAGGATGAAGAAATAGGAAGTGGGTAGACTTTAGAATTGGATTTCTCACTTGTTTTTATCAATCACCATTGATGGACTCAAGGTTCTTCATCTTGAAGAAGAAGAAGAAGAAGATGATAATGATATGATAAGTTATTCAAAATATAAAATAAATTGAATACTTATCATGTGGCAACCATGGTCAAGTGTAGAGAATAAATCATGGTTAGATGGAATGGTTAGGGTTAAGCATGAAGACAAAATGGTCACTTAGTCAAAGCTTCATGAACTTTCAATGTAAAACAAAACTAGCAACCATTTTCTTTTCTTTTGCCAAATAAATAAATAAATAAATGATTAAGAAAAAGAAAACCCTAATCATCAATTTAACCATGGTTTAATCTTTACACTTAACCAAGTTAACATGTATCATCAAACATGATACAATCATTTGCACAAAAAGTATATCACATATACAATTTATACAACCAAGTAAGAAAATCCTTTTAAAGTGAACCAATACTAGTTAATGCAAAGTAATATATCAAATATATAATTATACATTAAATCATTAAATCAACACTTGATTTAACGATCCGGTCATATCGCATATAACCGACTAGTATCCAATGTATCGGCTTATCGAATCAATCCTTGATTCGATAACTAGGTTATATCGCATACAACCATTTGATACATTCATCGCGACAATAGAATACGGTATCACATACACGCATTATTCTCGGTCCCGCACATATCTCATATGCGCTCCTATTTCGTTTCGCTTGAGCCAGGAAACCTCTGTGTAGGACTCTAAAGACTCGTCAATACGCCGACAGCAGATGATGATCATATCAAACACCCACAAGCCGCAAGCGGTCTGCTAAACGTAACGGCCACCCGGGTATTGAGCGATCAGAAGATCGACGAGCAAGCCCGCTCACACTCCAGTGAATCCAACCAGTAACACTACCGTACAGTCCGGTCTCGTCGTCTGATATGTCGCATATCTTGCCTAGGGGTGGTAAACTTCAGACCCCAATAGCTCGATAAGTCGTGTCGATATGAGGTCTATAACAATTCGAGAAACTACTGGTAACACTTACCAGTAAATCTCAGCAACCCTGGCCAGGGATTTCCTGTTATAGCCAATCGAACACAGCGCAACATCAACCCCCTATACCGGGAGAGACGAATCCCCTTCTATCGCTCATTGCCTCCATATGACTCGGGACTGTACCCAAAAACCACCGTTTTGCACGCCCTCTTGGACGTGGTAAGATGGAAATCAAAGCACAGTGGGAACCACACAAGACTCTATGACGATCTCGGGTCAACAGACTACTCTGTACCAGTGTCACCAGAGAACTGCCATCTGACGTAAGGTATAATACCATCTGGGAGTTCTCGGCGAGTCCGTCCAGTGTACCCAGTCTCTACTGAGCACCCGTATATCATCTCTGATGTCAAACACCAATGGATATGGGATCATCCATCGCCCATCTTTATGGATCGAGAAGGTATACGCTAGTCTACTCTGGTATATCGATGCCCCTTCTCGATATACCCACGACTAGGGACTTTGAAGGATGTACTTATGGACTACCCTGTCCCCACTAGTATGATCCACATCATAGTCCAGGTAGTCAAGTACATATCCTAAGGGCTTTACCAACATATAACAGAGAGACAATCAGTGCACACGTTAAGGTAAAGAGTAACCAGATAGCATACTATCATGTCGAGCAAGAAAGTCCTCCCTATATATGTCCCAGCATCCACTACAATATACATCCAATGTACAGTAATGGCCTCTAGGGCATACATATAACTAACAATCTCCCACTTGCACTAGGGCCATCTGTAGCAGTGGTCGAAGTATCTCATACTCAACCATCCCATAAAAGTCTCTCTCTTGGAATAGGCCTTCGTGAGTGGATCCGCCGTGTTATCCTCTGAGTCTGCTCTCCTTGCCTCGATCACCTTGGAGATCAACCATCTCCATGATCAGGTGATACTGCCTTAGAATAAGTCTGGATCACTGATGGGACCGGCGTTCCTTGGCATAAGCCACAACTCCATTGTCTCACAATGGTAGGAACGTAGTTCATCTCATGAACTAATATACACCCAAACATCCTCTTTGGTAGCATCATAAGTAGCGATGTATCTAGCTTTTATCGTCTAGCATGTCACGGTATCTAGCTTGGAACCCTTCCAACATACCGTCCCTTTACTGAGGGTAAAGACAATGCCTGCGACGACATTCAGTCGTCTTTATCACTCTGGAACACTTCCAGTGATTCTCCCCAGGATCGATTGATACCATCTCACTACTACTAGTGAGTATCCTAACATTCAATTAGATCTATCTCATAGATCCAAAATCAGGATATAGGAGGTATCACAATGACCCAATATGGAGAATCATTGTGATAAGCGGAGATTGATCGAGCGTAGCATAAGAAACTCCTTTCTTATCAAGAGTATGTCATCCACGTACTCTACGAGGATCGTCACCATACTCCCTACTATCTTTTTTGTATATACAAGGTTCATCTACTATTTTGATGATGTCAACTTCTTTGACTAATCCATCAAAACAGATGTTCCAACTCTGCGATGCCTGCTTTAATCCTATAAAGCATATTGCACACGTTTCCGCTGCTCCCACTGTCTACGAAGCCCTCTGGCTATGTACTTATAGACGCTCTCTTCCAAAACATCATTTAGAAAAGCAGTCATGACACCCAACCACCAGATATCGTAGTCATGGTATGTAGCCGTGACAAGTAGGATCTGGATGGACTTAAGCATAGCTACTTGAAAAGGATTCATCATTATCCGCACCTGGTCAATGATGCAAACTTTTAACAAGTCTAGCTTTGAAAGTCTCAACTTTTCCATGTACACCAAGTAATCTTCTCAAGATATACTTGCTCCTGATGGGGATTTAACCCTTCAGATATAGCAACTAAAGTCCATACTTTGTTGGTGTATAAGGATTCCATCTCAGATCGATAAGCATCCAGCCATTCTTACAGAGTCTTACTCCTGATGGCCAGCTCGAAACTAGTTGGGTCATCATCTCATGATGCAATCCTCGCACCCACTGTCATAGAGAAACCGAAGTATCTCTCAGGTGGGTGAGGAACCCTACTAGATCGGCGGAGAGGCTGAGGTTCGTTGGTATCTACTGAATCCTTTGGTTGTACCAAATCATCCGCTGTAGTTTGTATAGCTGAAACACTTCCAGTTCTACATAACGGACCTTTCCTCGAGCTTGTCCGGATTTTGCTTTTTAGACATAGGCCGGACAACCCCAAATCTTAACTAGCTTAAGACATGGGCTCTTCCCTTTCCATATCACATATGAAATGGTAGGCTTTGATTTGATTCGAACCCTAATTCAATAGTATGCAGCTTCATAAGTGCATAACTCCCAAAAGGAAATAGGTAACTCAGTAGTACTCATCATAGAGCACACCATATCGAATAGGGTGCAATTGCTTCGCCCCGATATACCATCGTGCTATGGTGTATACGGAGGAGTAATGCTGAGAGAGAATCTCATTCTCCTTATGAATAGTCCAGAATTTCCGTGCTCAAGTATTCTCCTCCTCGATCACATCAAAGGACATAATACTTATACCCGTATTGGTTCTCTACTTCTTACTTATATTCTATGAATATCTCAAAAGGTTCGGACTTATGTTTCAACAGGAACATATGTCTGAATCTAAAGAGATCATCAGAGAACGTAATGAAGTACAAAGAACCGGTCTTGGCATGTGTAGACAGGGGACCTTACATACATCAACATGTATCAACCCAAGAGTTCACTAACTCTTTCTCTGTTTCCAATAAACAGAGCTATGGTCATTTTATCTTTTTGACATGACTGGCGAGTTTCACAAGATGTAAATTCAAACTGATTTAAATATGCATCTAAATGTAACTCCAGCTAATCGGGTCGCATTGATATGACCAAGTCTACAATACCTCAAGAAGGAATGGTTCAATTTTGAACTCTTCCTCTTGTGTGTGTTCTATATACTAAGAACTGTAGTTTGATTTAGAACATCAATGCTTTTAGATAACGTGCCTGAACCGATCAACTTTTGATATAGGAAATGTTCAAAACATTATCCAACAATACAAAATTATATCCTTTCTTTACTAATAAAGAGACCGATATGATTTTTTATATCAGGTTCGGTATCTAATAACATTCGTTCAGAATCAATGTATTGGTAATACAGGGTGACAGTGACCGACAGACTTGGCTGCAACACTTGCTCCGTTTTCTGCCTCATGAAACTTATCACCCGTTCTCAGTTTTTCTACCCTTTTGTGGCCCTATGTAACAGATTACATATCTGGGATCCTGATCCGGTATCATATACTCAGGATGCGGAGGATACTGAGAAACAGTTCTTTGTAATGAACACACCCGAAGATGATGCATCAGCATGCACTCTCTTCGTTTGGGCAGCACGGGAAATCTGGTATTCCCCAATTTCCTGCTCGATCTTATAACAATTATAAGTTGGAGCGGGACCAACGTTCCCCAGCACAGTATAACAAGCGGGTTCGGTCAATAATCCGTATTATTATCTTGATTAAGGCGTGATATGGTCGCTACCTGGAGAGAGAGAGAAGAAAACACTTAGCGTGCGCTCTTGCAAGAATAGATTGGTTATTATTTTATCTAATCAGGATGGCTCCCACTGCTTTTTATCAAATCTTCCTTCAAACCCTAAAAGGAAAGACTAGCCGGGATTAATTACACACTACAAGTTCGCCAATCTTTCAGCCAGGCCAGTGTCGGTACATTGAGGGAGGTCCCCCGTGCTTTCGCACGAACCAAATTAATGTAAACCTCGTTTTCCCAGAGGCGTAACCTCGTTAACACCTTTCTAGACACCTACTTGATCGGCTAATTGTAATGTGTAAAACTCTCCCAGGAGTAACTCTTACTCGCAGCGGGTATCGGGATCCAACTATCTCATAGAAGGTATGCAATCTCATTGCAAATTTCAACACTTGAAATTCCCGATAATATTTTGCCCCTAGCGTGCTATGACCTTGACGAAAGCCAACAAACCATAGCCCGCTAGTCAAGTTCAACCCGTACATTTCTTGATCGAATTAAACCCACCCGCACGACCCTTGACGAAAGCCAACAAAGCCGCACGACTACCCTAATCCAATCGCATTGTATGCTGGCAGATAAGCAGCATATAGCTACCGCACACTGCACCTTGACGAAAGCCAACAAATGCAGCACGAATACTATATACAACTTATCTGAAATGACGGAGGGCTACGACAGGTTTTTCTGAAAACCTATTGCGTAATGAACTTGATATCGTTGTAGAATCAAATGATTTTAAAAATGGAGTGCTTTTGAGGCTTTTCTAGTTTTGCTAAAGGAGTCACTCCCGGTGAAGGGATCGTCGGTCCTTTCCTCGTCGAATGAGGTGCTGGATATATCATATATATCACTGTGCAAAGCAAAAACACTTAAAAGCAATCAAAAGACAAACCGAGTGTGTAGCATCTGCCAGTTATTGCTAAAGGAGTCACTCCCGGTGAAGGGATCTCGGTCCTTTCCTTATCGAATAAGGTGCAGGATATATCATATATACCGCTGTGCAAAGTAAGAACTGTAGCTACCTGTTTATTTTGAAATTCGATTCTACAACATCTTAGGTTTCTTTTATTTCATTAATCTTATTAATGAAGTCCCGTCATTTAAGTTACCTAAACATCACAGATAAATACGACGTACACTTATGCCATCCGCATTCGCCTCGATGTCCCCTCATGCACCGTTAGGTTAGGTAACTAACGGCAGAGCGGGGCAGGGCTAGCGCGGATGTAAAACATAAGTAACGCCTATATAATATATCATATATACTATATACTGTATCTATCACAGAACATCACATGATCACATCACAGATATCGCAGCAGAAGAATCATATGAAATATTGGATAAACTAGGACGTCCGTGTTTTCAATACGAGCCAGTATAAAACACGGATTCCACGGTCGTGACGAATAGCCAAACCCACACCCCTAGACCCCTACGAGAGCGGCAAGCAACCCTACCAATTCTAGAGTTAGGAGATCCGGACTCGACTCCTCGAGTTGGTCTCCCACTGGACTCCAGAACCCGGTTACTTGTGCCCTCATCCTTAGGTCTATCCTAGTGCGGAAAAGTAAATAATATACAACGGGTGACAACTTCCGCAACCTGGAAGTGCCCCAATAAAAGAATATTACATACAAGTTTTTACATGAATGAAAATGAAAAAACACTCATCTCACATAAAAACCCCCCGGCTATTCGAACACGACGATCCAATATAATATATCCAGCAACACATAACATCACATGTCATCAACGTAAGTAAATATGCGCATCCCAATTGTCGTTGACATATAGCAACGAAACCGGCGATATCACATATTACACTTACGGTCACAGAAAAGAAAGTGTAAAACTACAACAGATGGAATCCGCAACCACCTCAGACATCGCATGACTGACCTAATGAATTACTTAGACATCGCATGCCTAACAATTATAAACCCCGCATTTTAGTCTCAAAATCGAAAACTCTTTTCAATATCAAATCGGGCAATTCAACAAGATTCCCGACATCCTGATCGAATGCTCGTCGCAAACTTTAGTAGACGGCCACACCCCCGACGCCGTCGACGAAGTGCACCAAGGCGGAACACCGCCACCGCGAGCACCCGAACGGATGCTTTCGGTGAAAGGGTTCTCCTACAGTCACTTGGTCGGGGCTATGGAGTGAGGCTGTCTATTAAGTTTATCCGGCGAGTATCCGCGTACGCTACGTGATTGCGACGGACTTTTGATCACATCAAAATTCCGTTGCAACCGATCAAGTGAGACTAAAGTGCTACGTTTATAACATTCATTCAGTTATCTCATAACTTGTTGTGAATTCCAATTATTGTATCCCATTCCGGACAAATAGAAAATGTCAAACTTTTCGATCGAACAATCGAACACCCAAGTTTTCCCGATACAGATCAACACATGAAACAAGTCTAAAAACATTCAGTTCGTGCCTCAGTACCAACGGTCCAGCCGTAGAAGGGTCAAGCCAACGCCTCACATGTGGCACGCCGTACTGCCCCAAACCCGAAGGTTCAAAAAGCAGTTCAAGACGGTCACATAATCGAGTTAAGGTTTGTTGTCTTCTAGAGGGTCCATCGCGTTACTTGCACTACTTAGAACGTCGTTAAACTACGGAAAAATCCAACACTTGGAAATTTCCCGACAGGGGAAAAATTGGGTATTTATATCCGGTCGAACCTTTTAACATATTCAATGAATATCCGGAAAAACACAGACAAGATTAGACAATCCGATCGAATCACCGAAGTCCCAACACAACCCCAGTAAACTCAACTGTTGAGTGCAGATTAAAACTTCCCAGAGAACATAGGAAACAGATACGGGCATTACTGTACTAAAACGACACCCCAATCATTACAGACGGCCGCGAAACCGCCGCAAAAGGAGTGTAAGTCCACGTTGCGACCCCCGGTTCTTACGGGGAGGCGGAAACGGTATAAAATCAAAATTTTAACGCAAGAGGCAACATGGACTATGCTAGGTCGGGATCTTTACCTAAACTAAAACTAGCATACTAAGCTAAAGAGATTTAGCTACTCGGTTGAAGATGGTTATACCTAGCTTTTCTTGAACTCCTTCTCTTCAAGCTCCGGTGGTGGTCCGATGGCTCCTTCTCGTCGTCTCCGTACGCCGAAGATAGATCCACTTGAAAGCTCCAACCTTTAGCTCCTTCTTCGTTCTTTGAAGAAACTAGTTCACTTGGTTTGCTAAACCTAGTGAACTAGAATGAGTAGAGATGATTTAGAATGGGATTTTATCTATGGTTCTTGATTCTCAACTCATGAGACAAGAGAACCATAGATCAAGAGAGGGAGCAAGAGGTTGAGGGTGAGAGCAAGAGGAGAGCTCAAGAACAAGAGAGAGAATGAGCAAGAAAGAATGAGCAACTCTTTTGTCTCTCACCCTCTCATAATCCAAAAGAAAATGATAACTCATCATATCAAAAAAGTCTTATGTGATGGTAGGAAGCAACCATAACCTTATCATGTCATGCACTCATTTTACTCAAATGAATAAGCAAGAAAAAAGTCTTTGGCATGAAATGATAACCATGGTTATCATGATGGTCAACTAGTCAAGCCTAGTCAACCGGTCAACAAGTCAACTAAAGTCAACAAGTCAACAAAGTCAACAAGTCAAAAAAAGTCAACAAGTCAACAACCATATCACCATAATACTTAATTAATATAATAGTTAATCACATATCATATTCTCATTAGGGTTGAGCAAAAAGTCAAAAGTCAACGGTCAACTGTCAACAACCCTAATGAGAATCCGCTGTCTGTGCCTCCCTGTCAACTGTGCATACACACCCGCATCCGCGTTCCGAGGAACACGAATGCAAACTGGATAAATCCAATCCCATAAGGTACACTAGGATCTAGCTTAAACCAAAGCCCGCTAGTGTAAACTGTCCGGACACTGTACGTGCACAAGTGCACGGATGTGACCGAACCCTGTCGCAAAACCATGCGACCTGTCGCAATACCATGCGACCTCTACTCTTTTGCCTAAAGGCGAAAAGCTTTCTGTGTGGGACTCTAAAGAATCGACACTACGCTGGCAGTGGGTTTAACCACAGACCGCAAGCGGCACTAGCTGTGCGTAACGGTCCCCAGGTAATGCCGACAAGAAGACCGACGAGGCAAAACCCATCTGAACTCCTACTGAGCCTGAGTGTGACATTCTCCGTACAGTCCGGTCTGTTCGTCTGATACATCGCATGGCGGGCCTAGGGGGCGGTAAACGTCAGTCCCCCAATAGCGGTACAAGTCGTGCCGGAGCGAAGCCCAAAACACCCTGAGATAACACTGGATACCTACCAGTATATCTCGTTTGCCCTGGCCAGGGACTACTCGTGTAATGGCTCTCCTAGACACAGCGCGATGTCAACCCCCAATACCGGGAGAGACGAATCCTGTCTAACCGTCACTGCCTCCAAGTGCTTCGGGACTGCACCCAACCACCACCTGTTTGCACGACTCCTTTGAGCCGTGGTAGGGTAGTGATCAAAGTACAGTGGGAACACACCCGAGGCGAAGTGACAGTGTCAAGTCAGCGGACTAAGCTGTACTCATGTCACCTGGGAACTGATAACTGACGATAGGTATAATACCAACTGGTCAGTTCCCGACGAGTCCTGTCCAGTGTACCCGTAACCTAACGGGCACCCGCATACTATCTCAAGTACGACGTACTGACGGCTGTGGGACAGACCGTCTCCCAAACTGGGATGAGAAGCGCATGCGCTGGTCTACTCCGGAGTATCGATGCCCTGTCTCGATAGTCCTGCGACCAGGGACCTGCATAAGGATGTGCTTCTAGATTACCCAGCCCCACTAGTGTGACGGCCATCACATCGCTGGTAATCAAGCAAAGATCCTAAGGGCTCTACTAATGTGTATAAGCAATATACAAAGATAAACACATGTACACATTGAAGTAGAAATAAACCAAGTAGCATACTACTATTTTGAGCAAGATTGTATATACAAGGTGAATATCCCAAGCTTCCATTAAGTAATATACATACTAGTATGATACAGTAATGGCCTCTAGGGCATATACACTAACAATCTCCCACTTGCACTAAGGCCATGTACTGGCGTATCGAAGACCTATCATCTCGATCAGCCGCTCGAACTGAGTCTGGGGTAGGGCCTTGGTGAATGGATCTGCAGTGTTGTCTTCCGAAGCGACTCTCCGAACCTCGATCTCCTGGCGATCCACGATCTCCCTGATCAGGTGATACCGCCTCAAGATGTGCCTGGATCTCTGATGGGACCTGGGTTCCTTCGCTAAAGCTATAGCCCCGTTGTTGTCGCAATACAGAGGTATTGGATCAACAATGGACGGAACCACCTGAAGTTCTTTCAAGAACTTCCTCATCCAGACAGCTTCTTTTGCGGCATCTGATGCAGCGATGTATTCCGCTTCCATCGTCGAGTCTGCAACGGTTTCCTGTTTGGAACTCTTCCAACACACCGCCCCTCCATTGAGGGTGAAGACAAAACCCGACATGGACTTGGAATCATCCTTGTCACTCTGGAAGCTGGAGTCAGCAAAGGCCTCGATCTGGAGGTCCTTTCCGCCATACACCAAGAACATCTCCTTAGTCCTTCTCAGGTACTTGAGAATGTTCTTTACCGCTATCCAATGTTTCTCCCCAGGGTTTGACTGATACCGGCTTACCACACTCAGTGCATAAGCTACATCCGGTCTGGTACACAACATCGCATACATTATAGAGCCTACCGCAGAAGCGTAGGGTATAATAGACATGCGATCCCTCTCTAAATCAGTCTTGGGAGACATCTCTTTAGAGAGGGTGATCCCGTGATAAGCCGGTAGGTTACCGCGCTTGGAATCTTCCATACTGAATCTCTTCAGTATGGTGTCGATGTACCTGGACTGTGAAAGTCCTAATATCCTCTTGGATCTGTCACGGTAGATCCGGATACCCAGAATGTATGAGGCATCACCCAGGTCTTTCATGGAGAACCTGTGTGACAAGAACCCCTTGACAGATTGTAGCATAGGAATGTCATTTCCTACTAAGAGAATGTCATCCACGTATAAAACGAGGAATACTACAGTTCTCGCTACAAATCTACTATAGATGCATGGTTCATCTGGATTTTTGATAAAGCCAAATTCTTTGACCGTCTCATCAAAACAGATGTTCCAACTCCGCGATGCCTGCTTTAGTCCATAGATGGACTTAAGCAACTTGCACACCTTTCCGCTGTTTCCACTCTGAATGAAACCCTCTGGCTGGTCCATATAGACACACTCCTCTAAATTTCCATTTAGAAAAGCTGTCTTTACGTCCATTTGCCAAATCTCATAATCGTGGAAGGCAGCGATGGCAAGAAGGATCCGAATGGATTTCAGCATGGCTACGGGAGAAAAGGTTTCGTCATAGTCCAAGCCAGGTCTTTGACGGAAACCCTTTGCTACCAGCCTAGCTTTATAGGTCTCAACCTGTCCATCTACACCAATCTTCCTTTTGAAGATCCACTTGCATCCTACGGGTTTTACCCCGTCTGGAGCAATGTCCAACGTCCATACCTTGTTGGTGTACATGGACTCCATTTCGGTCCGCATTGCATCCAGCCATTTCACTGAGTCAATGCTCTGAACGGCCTGCTGGAAGCTAGTAGGCTCATCATAATCTATGATGCAATCCTCTCTATCCCCGTCTATGAGAAAACCGTAGTATCTCTCGGGCGGATGAGACTGCCTACCACTTCTGCGGAGCGGCGTAGGAATGTCTTGTTCTGTTGAACCCTCTGGTTCCACCAAGCTTTCAGTAACAGTCTGTGGTTCTGGAATCTCTTCCAGTTCTACTGCGCTCCCACTTATTTCCTTTTCTATGAACTGGTGTTCTAGAAAGTGGGCATGACGAGAAACAAGAACTTTTTGTTCCTCTTCACAATAGAAGAAATATCCCTTGGAATTCTTTGGATATCCCACAAACTTGCACAGTACTGAGCGTGCCTCGAGCTTGTCCGTATGCTGCTTTTTCACAAAAGCTGGACTTCCCCATATCTTAATGTGATTAAGATGGGGTCTCTTCCCACACCACATCTCAAATGGCGTAGTAGGCACAGTTTTAGTCGGAACTCGGTTCAAAAGGTATGCGGCTGATTCTAGCGCATATCCCCAGAATGATCGCGGCAACTCAGCGTTACTCATCATGGACCGCACCATATCCAATAGGGTGCGGTTCCGTCTCTCCGATACACCGTTATGTTGCGGGGTGTATGGAGGAGTAAGCTGAGAGAGAATTCCGTTCTCTTTTAAATAGTCCAGGAACTCGGCACTTAAGTATTCTCCACCTCGATCCGATCTTAGAATCTTAATACTTTTGCCGGTCTGTTTCTCTACTTCATTCTTATACTCCTGGAATTTTCCAAAGGCCTCGGACTTATGTTTCATTAAGAAGACATAACCGTACCTTGAGAAGTCATCCGTAAAAGTAATGAAGTAAGAATGTCCGCTTCGGGCATGTGTAGACATTGGACCGCACACGTCACTGTGTACGAGTCCCAAGAGCTCGCTCGCTCTTACTCCATGTCCAGTAAACGGAGTCTTTGTCATCTTTCCTTTGAGACAGGATTGACAAGTGGCATACGACTGATATTCGAACGCATTCAAATACCCTTCTGTATGTAACTTCGTCAACCTTCTCTCATTGATGTGACCCAATCTACAATGCCATAAGAAAGTCTGATTTATTTCTGGAGACTTTCTTTTGTGTGTATTCTGGATATTAAAAATCTGTGGTTGGTTTAACACGTATATACCATTACTCAAAGTACCTGACCCAATCAAAACTTGATTAAGGTGAATGTTTACAACATTACTTACAAACGCAAATTCATAACCTTCTTTAGAAACTAAAGATACAGAAATGATATTACAAGTTGCGTTGGGTACAAAAAAGCAATTACGCAAAACCAAAACATGTCCATCTGACATTCCCAGGTGATAGTCCCCCACGGCTTTAGCATCCATGCTAGCTCCGTTCGCAACTCTGAGGGTCATGTCACCTGCCTTCAAAACCCTACGGTTTCTCAACGCCTGCAAAGAATTACAGATATGAGATCCTGATCCGGTATCCAATACCCAGGAAGTAGAGTTTATTGAAAGACAGTTTTCAATAACATACACACCTGAAGCTGAAGCTGCAACCTGCTTCAATTCCTGTGTTCTGGCCTTCCAGGCCCTGCAATCATTCTTCCAGTGTCCTTTCTTATGACAATAGAAGCATTCTTCCTTATCCACAAGCTTCCCTGCTATCTTTGTTGCTTTACCCTTTCCCTTCGTATCCACTTTACTTACACCGCCCCTTGGTTTGGCGGGGGCCTTCTTCTTCTTTCCCTTGGCTTTCGCCTTGGACCTAGAAGAAGATGATCCTCCTACAAACAAAGTGGATGTATCCCTACCTTTCTGTAGGGTGCCCTCTGCGCTCCTCAGCATGTTGAGGAGCTCTGATAGTTCAACCTCTTTTTCTTGTAGGTTGAAGTTCAGTATAAACTGGGCGTAAGTGGAAGGAAGGGACTGGAGAACTATATCTGTATATAGCTCACTCTCCAATGTGATCCCTAGGTCAGCGAGCTCCTCAATGTAGCCGATCATCTTTAGCACGTGCTCGGCTACTGATGATCCGACGGCCATTCTTGTCGAAAATAGCTTTCTCGACGCTTCGTATCTTGCGATACGAGATTGCTCTCCATACAGTTCTTTTGTATGGAGCAATATGGATTCCATGTCCATATTCTCATGCCTCCTCTGATGTTCGTTGTCCATCGAGGCAAGCAAGAGGCACTTGGCCTTCGCGCTATCAATCTCCCAAGTCTTGCGGATTTCCTTATCCGCGACGCTGGAAGTTGGACCAGGGACAGGGGGAGCTTTGGTGGTAAGAAGATACCCCAGCTTGTCATAAGTGATTGCTATCTTGACATTCCTGAGCCAATCTTTGTAGTTTGGCCCTGTCAGTTTGTTTTTATCTAGGAGTAACTTAAGTCCAGTCATGTTGATTGGTCGCTGCAATTTGGAGAGAAGAAGAAACACTCAGCATGATGCTCTTGCAAGTTTAGAGTGGTTTTTAGTTTGTCTAAACAGGATGGCTCCCACTGTTTCTCGAATCCCTCCTCAAACCATAAAGGAAGAATTAGTCAGGATCAATCCCACCGTACAATACTTGCTTAACCGTTCGGCCAGGCTGGTGTCGGTACTTCGAGGGAGGTTTTCCAACGCTTTCGCGAAGTTCCTTAATTAAAGAACCTCTTTTCCCTGGGGGCGTAGCCCCGCTAACACCTTTCTAGGCACCTACTAGGTTTATAGCATTGATCGTTAAGCGAGAAATTTCCCGAGGAGCAGCATATACTCACAGTAGGATCGGGATCCAAATATCATCGCGTGACGAAACTGAAGGAATCCTACCAGAATCACCACACTCCAAATGGTATACAAATCTAGCAAGTTTCAGTACTTATGAAACTCCCGATGTGGATTTTTGCCCCATGCTCTTATGACCTTGACTTTGGCCAAAATATCATAAGTCACATGTCAAGTTCTACCCGTCATTATCCAGGTTAATTTGGATCCATCCGTATCTACCCTTGACTTTGGCCAAAATGGCAGTACGACTGTCCCAAACTAACGCATCTATCTATGCTACACATGAACACCCAACAGCTACCAATCACTGTGCCTTGACTTTGGCCAACATACACAGCTTGAATACTATTGACTATTCATGCGAAACGACGGAGGGCTACGGATGGTTTTGGCAAAACCGTGAACGTAGTGAACTTGATTTGGTCGATGGAACGAGATAGCTTTTAAATGGAGTGGCTCAAACTCCGCATTTTAAAAGTTAGTTTTGAAAAGAACCGAGTGGTTTTTCGAAAGTGTTCCAACGACTTTAACTTGGTTTATTATCTTGCATTAGTTCTTTTAATGCGTGATATTCTTGCATTAGTACTTTTAATGCGTCCCATCATTTAAATCCTACCATTGCAGAAAACAACCAAAATATGACGTACGCTTATGCCATTCGCATTCGCCACTGGGCCCCGTCATTACCCGTTAGGTTACTTAACTAACGACAGAGCGGGGGCTGGGCTAGCGCGTCTGTAAAACATAAGCAACGCCTAAATAGAAAGCAATGATAAACATTTCAGATCACAGATAAATACATTGGATATACTAGTAATCTGTAATTTGTACGAGCCTGTAACAAAAACAGATAACACGGTCGCGGTGAATAGCCAATACCCCACCCAAGACCCCTACGGGTGCGGCAAACTACCCGCCAAGTACCCGAAGCGTAGCAACCTCCCTCATCTACATGAGTAGGCCACTCGACACTTCGGCATACCCGGTAGTTTGTGCACCCCTCCATGGGTCTATCCTAGGAGCAAAAACAGTAAAAGAATTATACAATGACGGCTACAACCCCGACCCGGTTGTGCGGCCAAACAAATAATAATTATTACATCAATTTACATTTACAATGAATTGCAAGAAAAGAAAACTCTCGTCTCACAACCCCCGGCTATTCACCCGCGACAATCCAACATATTTATATACACATTCCAGCACATTACAGATCATGTATAACCCCGACTAATCGTCTTATAGCGATTAGTCGACGTTCAATACATGCAAACATCACAGATATAACCATCATAGTCAAAGTGCAGTGAAGTTCGGAAAAATACGGAATTATAGGCCCCCAAAAGTAAATTTTAGTTCTGGAAAATCTGGGCATATAATTTATATCCTAAAAATCCCAAAATCAACAAATAAAGACACTGCACGAAAATCGATGCAGAGGGGACATCAAGTCGCGGCGGATCCGCGGCGGCCAAGAAGGCTCACGCGGCGGAAGGGCGGCGGCTTAGACGAATCTCTGTGTCGTTTTTCATGGGTGTTTTTAGAAAACCCTGAGATGAATTTACAGATATAAAGTTTTTCATTTCGAGCCAAAAAAATTTCAACAGAAACTCAGGTTTTGGAAAAATACGGTTTTTGGGTTTTTTATGGTTCCGAACTTCGTTGCACTTCACTACCAAGCTAGTTTAAGTTTAGTTAGGCTCTGATACCACTGTAAGTCCACGTTGCGACCCCCGGTTCTTACGGGGAGGCGGAAACGGTATAAAATCAAAATTTTAACGCAAGAGGCAACATGGACTATGCTAGGTCGGGATCTTTACCTAAACTAAAACTAGCATACTAAGCTAAAGAGATTTAGCTACTCGGTTGAAGATGGTTATACCTAGCTTTTCTTGAACTCCTTCTCTTCAAGCTCCGGTGGTGGTCCGATGGCTCCTTCTCGTCGTCTCCGTACGCCGAAGATAGATCCACTTGAAAGCTCCAACCTTTAGCTCCTTCTTCGTTCTTTGAAGAAACTAGTTCACTTGGTTTGCTAAACCTAGTGAACTAGAATGAGTAGAGATGATTTAGAATGGGATTTTATCTATGGTTCTTGATTCTCAACTCATGAGACAAGAGAACCATAGATCAAGAGAGGGAGCAAGAGGTTGAGGGTGAGAGCAAGAGGAGAGCTCAAGAACAAGAGAGAGAATGAGCAAGAAAGAATGAGCAACTCTTTTGTCTCTCACCCTCTCATAATCCAAAAGAAAATGATAACTCATCATATCAAAAAAGTCTTATGTGATGGTAGGAAGCAACCATAACCTTATCATGTCATGCACTCATTTTACTCAAATGAATAAGCAAGAAAAAAGTCTTTGGCATGAAATGATAACCATGGTTATCATGATGGTCAACTAGTCAAGCCTAGTCAACCGGTCAACAAGTCAACTAAAGTCAACAAGTCAACAAAGTCAACAAGTCAACAAAAGTCAACAAGTCAACAACCATATCACCATAATACTTAATTAATATAATAGTTAATCACATATCATATTCTCATTAGGGTTGAGCAAAAAGTCAAAAGTCAACGGTCAACTGTCAACAACCCTAATGAGAATCCGCTGTCTGTGCCTCCCTGTCAACTGTGCATACACACCCGCATCCGCGTTCCGAGGAACACGAATGCAAACTGGATAAATCCAATCCCATAAGGTACACTAGGATCTAGCTTAAACCAAAGCCCGCTAGTGTAAACTGTCCGGACACTGTACGTGCACAAGTGCACGGATGTGACCGAACCCTGTCGCAAAACCATGCGACCTGTCGCAATACCATGCGACCTCTACTCTTTTGCCTAAAGGCGAAAAGCTTTCTGTGTGGGACTCTAAAGACTCGACACTACGCTGGCAGTGGGTTTAACCACAGACCGCAAGCGGCACTAGCTGTGCGTAACGGTCCCCAGGTAATGCCGACAAGAAGACCGACGAGGCAAAACCCATCTGAACTCCTACTGAGCCTGAGTGTGACATTCTCCGTACAGTCCGGTCTGTTCGTCTGATACATCGCATGGCGGGCCTAGGGGGCGATAAACGTCAGTCCCCCAATAGCGGTACAAGTCGTGCCGGAGCGAAGCCCAAAACACCCTGAGATAACACTGGATACCTACCAGTATATCTCGTTTGCCCTGGCCAGGGACTACTCGTGTAATGGCTCTCCTAGACACAGCGCGATGTCAACCCCCAATACCGGGAGAGACGAATCCTGTCTAACCGTCACTGCCTCCAAGTGCTTCGGGACTGCACCCAACCACCACCTGTTTGCACGACTCCTTTGAGCCGTGGTAGGGTAGTGATCAAAGTACAGTGGGAACACACCCGAGGCGAAGTGACAGTGTCAAGTCAGCGGACTAAGCTGTACTCATGTCACCTGGGAACTGTTAACTGACGATAGGTATAATACCAACTGGTCAGTTCCCGACGAGTCCTGTCCAGTGTACCCGTAACCTAACGGGCACCCGCATACTATCTCAAGTACGACGTACTGACGGCTGTGGGACAGACCGTCTCCCAAACTGGGATGAGAAGCGCATGCGCTGGTCTACTCCGGAGTATCGATGCCCTGTCTCGATAGTCCTGCGACCAGGGACCTGCATAAGGATGTGCTTCTAGATTACCCAGCCCCACTAGTGTGACGGCCATCACATCGCTGGTAATCAAGCAAAGATCCTAAGGGCTCTACTAATGTGTATAAGCAATATACAAAGATAAACACATGTACACATTGAAGTAGAAATAAACCAAGTAGCATACTACTATTTTGAGCAAGATTGTATATACAAGGTGAATATCCCAAGCTTCCATTAAGTAATATACATACTAGTATGATACAGTAATGGCCTCTAGGGCATATACACTAAGGAGTCTATTGCCGCGGTTCCGCTGCGCTTTGGTGGAGTTAGGGTCTCGTTTTCTACAGTAACTCTTATAATTTCCTGCTCTATTTTTTGCGAATTTTTAATTCTGAAAAATCCCTGTTTTTGAAAAAAGTCCAGAGAGCATGGAAAATTGGGGTTTCGGGTTCGTTCGGATTTCTAACGCCGTCTAGACTTCGCCTAAGGCTCTAGCTAGGCTCTGATACCACTGTAGGGTTCCTAGGCACACCAAGGAGGTCTCACAAGGCATCAACCATGCCAATTTTAGAGAATACGGTGCCGAGAAACCCTAGACTAGATCGTTGGCTAGAAGTTTAGGCGACAAAGCAAACTAGTTAACACTTAACTACAAGAATACTGAAATACAACCTTTGTAGATCCGTTTCTCCACCTCCATAGCTCCATGAAGAAGTCCTCTCCGCTGTACAAATCCGATCTTGGACTCTCGCATTAGCTTCATCGGAGAAATAGGCGGGCAAGGTCGTCGGCTTCGTGCCGAAGATGATCTACGTCGAGGCATCACTAGATCAAGCTCCAACTTCACCAAGTCAAGAAACTTATGAAGAAAACACACTCTACTACTTGGCAAGAGGTAGAGTATGAAGAAATAGGAAGTGGGTAGACTTTAGAATTGGATTTCTCACTTGTTTTTATCAATCACCATTGATGGACTCAAGGTTCTTCATCTTGAAGAAGAAGAAGAAGAAGAAGAAGAAGATGATGATATGATAAGTTATTCAAAATAGAAAATAAATTGAATACTTATCATGTGGCAACCATGGTCAAGTGTAGAGAATAAATCATGGTTAGATGGAATGGTTAGGGTTAAGCATGAAGACAAAATGGTCACTTAGTCAAACCTTCATGAACTTTCAATGTAAAACAAAACTAGAAACCATTTTCTTTTCTTTTGCCAAATAAATAAATAAATAAATGATTAAGAAAAAGAAAACCCTAATCATCAATTTAACCATGGTTTAATCTTTACACTTAACCAAGTTAACATGTATCATCAAACATGATACAATCATTTGCACAAAAAGTATATCACATATACAACTTGTACAACCAAGTGAGAAAATCCTTTTAAAGTGAACCAATACTAGTTAATGCAAAGTAATATATCAAATATATAATTATACATTAAATCATTAAATCAACACTTGATTTAACGATCCGGTCATATCGCATATAACCGACTAGTATCCAATGTATCGGCTTATCGAATCAATCCTTGATTCGATAACTAGGTTATATCGCATACAACCATTCGATACATTCATCGCGAGAATAGAATACGGTATCACATACACGCATTATTCTCGGTCCCGCACATATCTCAAATGCGCTCCTATTTCGTTTCGCTTGAGCCAGGAAACCTCTGTGTAGGACTCTAAAGACTCGTCAATACGCCGGCAGCAGATGATGATCATATCAAACACCCACAAGCCGCAAGCGGTCTGCTAAACGTAACGGCCACCCGGGTATTGAGCGATCAGAAGATCGACGAGCAAGCCCGCTCACACTCCAGTGAATCCAACCAGTAACACTACCGTACAGTCCGGTCTCGTCGTATGATATGTCGCATATCTTGCCTAGGGGTGGTAAACGTCAGACCCCAATAGCTCGATAAGTCGTGTCGATATGAGTTCTATAACAATTCGAGAAACTACTGGTAACACTTACTAGTAAATCTCAGCAACCCTGGCCAGGGATTTCCTGTTATAGCCAATCGAACACAGCGCAACATCAACCCCCTATACCGGGAGAGACGAATCCCCTCCTATCGCTCATTGCCTCCATGTGACTCAGGACTGTACCCAAAAACCACCATTTTGCACGCCCTCTTGGATGTGGTAAGATGGAAATCAAAGCACAGTGGGAACCACACAAGACTCTATGACGATTTCGGGTCAACAGACTACTCTGTACCAGTGTCACCAGAGAACTGCCATCTGACGTAAGGTATAATACCATCTGGGAGTTCTCGGCGAGTCCGTCCAGTGTACCCTGTCTCTACTGAGCACCCGTATATCATCTCTGATGTCAAACACCAGTGGATATGGGATCATCCATCGCCCATCTGTATGGGTCGAGAAGGTATATGCTAGTCTACTCTGGTATATCGATGCCCCGTCTCGATATACCCACGACTAGGGACTTTGAAGGATGTACTTATGGACTACCCTGTCCCCACTAGTATGATCTGCATCATAGTCCAGGTAGTCAAGTACATATCCTAAGGGCTTTACCAACATGTAACAGAGAGACAATCAGTGCACACGTTAAGGTAAAGAGTAACCAGATAGCATACTATCATGTCGAGCAAGAAAGTCCTCCCTATATATATCCCAGCATCCACTACAATATACATCCAATGTACAGTAATGGCCTCTAGGGCATACATATAACTAACACTCAATACCTGGGTGGCTGTTACGTTTAGCTGACCGCTTGCAGCTAGTGGGTGTTTGATATGATCATCACCTACTGCCGGCGTATTGACGATTCTTTAAAGTCGTACACAGAGGTTTCTTGACTCAGGCGAAACAGAGTAGGAGCACATATGTGATATGTGTAGGACCGAGGATAATGCGGTATGTGATACCGTATTGGATTCTCGCGATATGAGATATCGGCCGGGTATATGTGATATAGCCGGGTCATCGTATTAGTCGGTTATATACGATATAGCCGGATTGTCGGATCAAGTGTTGATTCGATAATTTAATGTATAATAATATATATATGATATATTAAATTACATTAACTAATATTAGCTCACTAAAAGATTCTTTTTCTCACTCGGGTAATACATTGATATATATGCGATATATGTTAAATGTATTATTTTATTTTGTTACAATAAATATTATATATGTGATATATAATATTGTAACATGATATGATTACTAATGCAACATGATTAGTGGAGATTAAACAAGATTAGGGTTTGATTTGGGTTAGTGCATTCATGAACCTTCTAGAAGGTTTTCTTTTGTTTTTGCAAAGATATTTTCAAATGACTCATGCTTTAACCCAACCCAAACCCTAGTCCTAGTTAATTCTCTACATGGGTTTAGTTGACCATGGTTGCATTATTCATCATATTTATCTTTTCATTATTCATCAGAAAAGGAGGCTAATGATTATTGATCTTCTTCTTCCTTCTTTCTTTCATGGAAAAAGTTTTCTAGCTTTTTCTAAGTGATGAAAAATGAGTGAGAATAAGAAAATAAAATAGGGCAAAAATCCTACTTCATCATCCTCATCTACCCTTGCTCTTTAGATGAGGGTGTTCACATCATTTAGTGAGTGAGAGCTTGTGTTAATGAAACCTCAAGGTAGATCATCTTTGTTATCGAAGATCGGAAGCAAGCTTGCACATTTCTCTTCGTGAAGCCTCTCGAGAGTCCGGAACACGTTGATCGCAGCGAAGGGACCACAACACGGAGCTTATGAAGTGAAGGACCGGATCTACAAAGGTTGTAATCCCTCTCACTTAGTGTTAAAGTGTTTAACATACTTGTTTTCGCATAAACTCTAGTTTAAAGATCCGGCTTTAGGTTGTTCGGCACGGCTAAAATTTTAATCAGGCATGGTTGATGCCTTGTAGACCCTTGTTAGAGTGCCCAACAACCCTACAGAATCGGCCCGTGGGCTCTGACAGAACGGATCAGCCCATATCATCAATCTCACGGCCACGAACGGTATCCTCCGGATATCCGCCGTGCCAGGTAAGATCAGCGGTAGGTAGTATGCCCATGTCGGGCTCATCGTCTACTACTCGAACTTCTTGCCCTGGGGTACCATACCGGGTCCACCATGTACCCGCATACGGTTCATCCAACTCCTTGAATCGGGTCTCGAAAACTATCTCAGAACCGAGAAAATATCATGGTGAACACTACTCATCATATTAAGGAAAAACCTCATTTTTCTCTTTAAAATACATCATCAGTTATAAAACTTTCATATGCGGTTTCCAAATCCAGAAAATCTCAAGACGGATCCGAAAACATCAAATCACCATGTCAATGAAAGTGAAAACCGACATAATGTCCATAATATTGTATAACCAATGAATATATGAATGCATCTGATATCATGCAATGAATGCAATAGTTTAAGTAGCATATGAAAACTATAACATATTGCAACATCAGCTATCAAGCTATGTCAATGAAATGGTATTTTCTAAAGTGTACGTGACATGGAAATTACCGATGATGATGTGTGTGAGCCGGAAAGCAAGTGTATATGGAGCATACGCATCATCGGTAATGGAGTTGGTGTCCTGACAGCATGGTTCATAATCACTAAGTACACAATAAACAAGCAATGAGACGATAACAACATGATAAATGGCAATGAGTAGTAATTGCAACAATAATATGTGGAATAGGAATGATAACGTAACAATAAGGAACCTACATCGCTACACCTGTGTTATACTGATTTGCCGTTTGTAATAGTACGAATCGTGGCGTTTTGAAAATAAGGGCTACGGTGTTTTTAAGAAAAGGTACGTCTTTTGAAATATCCGTAGTATCCCTTGACATGTCTTTAAAATCTTCATAATTCGTTAGTTTTGGAAAAAGGTATGACTCGGGTCCAGTCTAACATCTACTAGGTAAGCTATAGGTCTAATTAATAGCCAGTCTAAAGGGATATGGAAACCACCTAAATATTAGTCGATATATATACATATATATATATATAGTCGGTGATGCCGCCTCAATAATATCACGTACGATACAACATATTATATGACTGTTAGTGTATATGCCCTAGGGGCCATTATTGTATCATACTAGCTTGTATATTACTTAATGGAAGCTTGGGATATTCATAATTATATTAACAGTCTTGCTCAACAAAGTAGTATGCTACTTGGTTTACATCTATCTTAATATGTGTATATGTTTCTTTTAGCATATTGCGAATACATATTGATAGAGCCCTTAGGATCTTGCTTGACTACCAGCGTTGTGATGGCAGTCACACTAATGGGGGCTGGGTAGTCTACAAGCACATCCTTCTTTTTCAGGTCCCTAGTCGTAGGATTATCGAGACAGGGCATCGATACTCCGGAGTAGACTAGTGTGTACGCTTCTCATCCCAGTTGGGGAGATAGTCTGTCCCACATCCATCAGTACGTCGTATTGAAGATAGTATGCAGGTGCTCGTTGGGTTACGGGTACACCGGACAGGACTCGCAGGGAACTGTTGGTTAGTATTATACCCGTCGTCAGTTAACAGTTCCTAGGTGACATGATTACAGCATAGTCCGTAGACTTGACACTACTGCTTCGCATCGAGTGTGTTCCTACTGTTCTTAGATTGCTACCCTACCACGACTCAAAAGAGTCGTGCAAACAGTTAGCAGTTGGGTGCCGTCCCGAAGCACTTGGAGGCAGTGGCGCATAGATAGGATTCGTCTCTCCCGATATTGGGAGTTGATATCGCACTGTGTTTGGAGAGCCATTACGCAAAGTCCCTGGCCAGGGCAAGCGAGATTTACTGGTAGGTTTTCCAGTAGCTTTTTAAGGTGTAATGGGCTACACTCCGACACGACTTATACCGCCTTTTAGGGGACTGATGCTTGCCGCCCCCTAGGCCCGATATGCGATAGTCTTAGACGAAAAGACCAGACTGTATGGAGATTGTCACATCAAGCTCAGTAGAAGTTCGGATGGGTTTCCTCATCGGCCTTCTTATCGACATCTACCTGGGGACCATTGTTAGTTATATGTATGCCCTAGAGGCCATTACTATACATGAGATGTATATTGTAGTGGACACTTGGACATATATAGGGAGGACTTTCTTGCTCGACATGATAGTAATCTATCTGGTTACTCTTTACCTTAACGTGTACGCTGTTTGTCTCTCTGTTACATGTTGGTAAAGCCCTTAGGATGTGTACTTGACTACCTGGACTATGATGTGGATCATACTAGTGGGGACATGGTAGTCCATAAGTACATCCTTCAACGTCCCTAGCCGTGGATGTATCGAGACGGGGCATCGATATACCAGAGTAGACTAGCGTATAGCTTCTCGACCCATCTAGATGGGCGATGGATGATCCCATATCCATTGGTGTTTGACATCAGAGATAATATACAGGTGCTCAGTGGAGACTGGCTACACTAGACGGACTCGCCGAGAACTCCCAGATGGTATTATACCTCACGTCAGATGGCAGTTTTCTGGTGACACTGGTGCAGGTTAGTCTGTAGACCCGAGAACGTCATAGAGTCTTGTGTGATTCCCACTGTGCTTTAATTTCCACCTTACCACGTCCAAGAGGGCGTGCAAAATGATGGTTTTTGGGTACAGTCCAGAGTCGCATGGAGGCAATGAGCGATAGGAGGGGTTTCGTCTCTCCCGGTATTGGGGTTGATGTTGCGCTATGCTAGATTGGCCATAACAGGGATGTCCCTGGCCAGGGCTAGTTATAGATTTACGGGTAAGTGTTACCAGTAGTTTCTCGGCCTGTTATGAGCCTCGCATCGGCATGACTTATCGGTTGTTGGGGTCTGACGTTGACCACCCCTAGACTTGATATGCGACATATCAGACGAGGAGACCGGACTGTACGGTAGTGTCACTGTCAGGCTTTTTGCAGGAGTTGGAGCGGGCTTGCTTGCTGATCTTCTGATCGCTCAATACCCGGGTAGCCGTTACGTCCAGCTAGTACCGCTGACGGCTTGTGGGTGCTTGATATGATCATCACCTACTGCCGGCGTATTGACGAGTCTTTAGAGTCCTACATAGAGGTTTTACTGGCTCAGGAAAAACGAAATAGGAGCGCATATGTGATATGTGCGGGACCGAGAATAATGCGTGTATGTGATACCGTATTCTATTCTCGCGATGTTTGTATCGATCGGTTATATGCGATATAACCAGGTTATCGAATCAAGGGTTGATTCGATAAGTCGATACATTGGATGTTAGTCGGTTATATGCGATATAACTGGATTATTAAGTCTGTTGGAGATAGTACCCTCAGAGTCAATTATTGGATCACAGGCACGTGATTGCAATGATTGAGAGAGAAACTATACCGTTAGAGCAGTCTTAGTCAAGATGATAGTATGCTATCTGGTTTATCTTCATCATCGTGTACTGTTTCAGGTGACCTTACAGGTCACTATTGCACGTTGATAGAGCCCTTAGGATTCTTGCTTGACGGCCAGCAGTATGATGGCGATCATATACGTGAGAGCTGGGGTCTATAAGCACATCCTTAAAAGGTCCCTAGTCGTGGGAGTTTCGAGACAGGGAATCGATACTCCAGAGTAGACTACTGTATACAGTCGAGACCCCGACGAGGGGCGGTGGCCGGTCTCACAAGCCTCTGTTGTCAGTTGGTTCACCTAAGATTATACAGGTGCTTATTGGGTTATGAGTACACCGGACAGGACTCGCCGAGAACATGCTATTTAGTCTTATACCAGACGTCAGATAGCAGTTCCCTGGTGACATGTGTACAGGTTAGTTCATCGACCTGAGATCGTCATTTGTCTCGTGTGAGTTCCCACTGTACTTTGATTACTACCCTACCACGCTCAAAGGAGACGTGCAAACAGGTTTTAGTTGGGTACAGTCCCGAGCCACATGGAGGCAGTGAGCGGATCTGTAGGGGTTCGTCTCTCCCTGTATTGGGGATGAGGTCGCGCTGTGTCTAGGAGAGCCATTACACAAAGTCCTTGGCCATGGCAGGAGATTTACTGGTAAGCATTCCAGTAGTATCTCAGGGTGTTCTGGGCTACTCTCTGACACGACTTGTACCGCTTTTGGGGGTCTGACTTTTACCAACCCCCTAGGCCCGCCATGCGATGCTCATAGACAAACGGACCGGACTGTACGGATATTGTCACTGACAGGCTCGGTAGGGTGTCAGGATAAGTTCGCTCATCAACCTCCTTTGTGGTCAATACCTGGTAGCCCATTACGTACAGCTAGTACCTCTGACGTGCTAGTGGTTAAATCCACAGCCAAAGTATTGACGAGTCTTTAGAGTCCCCTACAGACCGTTTCTCAAGTTTCGGGCGAAACGCTGTAGAGGTCGTATGGAGATATGGCATGGTTCGATCATATACGTGCGGTATTGCACGGATCATGATCGGACAAATAATACTAGCGGGCTTTGGTTTAAGTCGGATCCTAGTATTATACAGTGTATATTTTGTCTCATTGCATTTGTATTCGGTCGGAATACAAATGCGGGTATGTATATACAGTCGCGGGGTTTTCCTGTAATTTATTACGGGATGGTTTTTCTGAAGTTGCCAGTTTGCTTTCCGGTTTCGGCCATTTTCCTCTGTTTCCTTTCTTTGGCTGAAAATTGGTGGAGGGGGTTATTTGCAATTGTGCAATTAACAAAGGAGAAGACTTTTTGTGCCACATGGTTGCTTTATGATTATGCACCATCCCTTGACTTCATTAGTTCATCATTGCTTGACTTTTCTTGATGAGATGGTTGATGTGTGTGAGACTTGGTTGTGATGATGATTCTTAATCATCACTTTTCTCTCTCTTTCTTGCATGATCGCTACCCCCCTTTTTGACATCACTCCCATTCTCATTCATCAAGTGATGGCCAGCAAATTTTGGAGAGGGGGCTGGTCCAATTTTTGTGGGGATTTTTTGTTCTCTTCATGCTTGCAAAAATCCCCAAGTTCATCTCAAAATGCTTTCATCTCATTCTTCCACCAAAACCATGGCAACTTCACACCCCAATGAGACATAGCTTTCTACACATCATCTACAGTACCCTTGGGCACGTCGACTCGCCAACTTCGTGCTCGAGTTGCCTCGATCCAGAGGTGGGAGCCCGTAAAAGAACCCGGCGATGTGGTGCCCTTCCGACGAGGAGATGAAGACCGGAGATTCCGCGGGGAGATCGGGACGACGACGAGAAGACCGAATGACATGGATCGCTCGGTATATCTCTCTACCCGTTCTCTTGTTAGCTAGGAGTAGGTTAATGGCCCGATCCGGATTTTATAGTGCGCGGTGGTGCCGGATTACAAGTTAAATAAAAGTATCGTTTCCGCATTTTGGCCTCGTACAGACGGCCAGGGCGCCGCCGTGCACTTACATTGGTATCAGAGCCATGCCATTAACCTAGTCTAGCTTGCTCTAACGTGTTTACAAGTTCGATCGAACGGATTTTCCAAAAACCCGCATTTTCTGGTTCAGTTCTCTGTCGAATTTTTTTTGGCTCGAAAAAATATTTGGAGTGTTGCAGAAATCTGAGCGGGTGTTTTTAAGAATTCTGTAGAAATATGGTATTGTGATGCTACAGGAAGACCGCAGAACCGCGGCCAAACCCATGTTCCGGCCGCGGTTCCGCCGCAGTCAAGGGTCAACGCAATGCCATTTTTCTACAGTGATCTTTATATTTGAAATTGGGGTTTTTCGAATATTCTGTTTGGGTCCAGATTATTTTTGAGTACTGCTGTTGTGCTTGGGGCCCACTTGGGTAAATTTGATCGATCAAAAATTTTAAACATGTTAGTTCACAGTATTTACATTATATCTGCGACCGTGAATGTCATTTGATCGGTAAATCCTGTCTAATTGCTATAGCCCTTTTAGACGGATTTGCGAACGTGACATTCACGTTGATGTTCTGTGTTGTGCTGTGATGTTGCGGATTGTCGTGGTGGATAGCCTGGATGCAATGGTAGTACAGTTTAGTTGTTTATGTACATTTGATATTGCGGGGCGAGCGTCCGACATGTGGACTGCCGTTACTGCCTGTTTGTATATTATTCTTTTGGGGCACGACCGAGCTGAGGTCGATGTACCCGTTGTATGTATATTTTACTTTCTGTACTAGGATTACCCCAAGGTGGGGTGCACGGATAGCCGAGTTCTAGAGGGCAACGAGCCCGCATCTCATGGCTTTGAGACGGAGGGGGCTTCACTCTAGAATTGGCGGGCTATTCGCCGCACTCATTGGGGGTACAGGTTGACCCAAGGAGGGGTGCCAAAGTTACCGGATTCCGTGAAGTGCTGGGTGGTCCATTCACGTTGCTGAAGGGGCTGCTTCGCTTCAGGTTTTGGCGGGTAACTTGCCGCGCCCGTAGGGGTCTAGGATTTCATTGCACAGGCTATCCACACGACCAGGGGAACGTCGGGTTTCAGTAGCGGCTCTATGAAATCCGGGGATCCCAGATATCTGTATTGTTCTGTGATGCTTATTACATTTCTGTGATGTTGCATTTCATCACGCCTTGAGCGAATATTATATATTGATATATATACTAGTAGATGTTGTATATGTTTTGCATCCGCGCTAGTCCAGTCCCCGCTCTATCGTTAGTTAAGTAACCTAACGGGTAAAGACGGGACCCAGTGGTGAATGCGGATGGCATATACGTACATCATTATTTTCGTTCTTTATTGGTGTGATCAATTGATGGGACTGCATTGATTCGGATCAATGCAATCTAAACAAACCTATTCTGATGTTGTTGGAACATTTCTCAAAAAGCTGTTATTGCAAGGGCGTTCTCTTTTGTTTTGCATAGTGATATTCAGCTGGAATATCCTGCACCTCAGTCGACGAGGCAAGGGCCGAGATCCCTTCACCGGGAGTGACCCCTTGGACAGAAGTTTGCGTCAGGGCAATAACTTCACTATAGTCGTTTACTTTTTCTTTGCATCGTGGTATTCAGTTTGAATATCCTGCACCTCATTCTACGGGGAAAGAGCCAAGATCCCTTCACCGGGAGTGACCTCTATAGCAAAGGTTTTCGTCACTATATTTTTATAAAGCTATCCGGTTCCTTCAACGATATCAAGTTCATTACGTTAAAGGTTTTTCGCCAAAAGCCATTCGTAGCCCTCCGTCGTTTCATATGGATAGTCAATAGTATTCAAGCTGTGTTTGTTGGCCAAAGTCAAGGCACAGTGATTGGTAGCTATTGGATATTCATATGCAGCATAGATAGATGCGTTGGTTTGGGACAGTCGTACTACCTTGTTGGCCAAAGTCAAGGGTAGGTACGGGTGGGTTCAAATTAACCTGGAGAATGATGGGTAGAACTTGACATGTAACTTATGATTTGTTGGCCAAAGTCAAGTTCATAAGAGCATGGGGTAAAAATCACATCGGGAGTTTCTAAAGAAACTGGAACTTGCCAGATATGTGCATACCTTCTGGAGTGTGATAACGTGAGCGGATTCCGTCACGTTATCATGCGATGATAGTTGGATCCCGATTCCCACTAATGAGTTGGTTTACTCCTCGGGTGATCCCGACTAATTCTTCTTTCAAGTTTGGAGGAGAATTTGACGTTACAGTGGGAGGTTTCCTGATTAGATAAATTGGTAACCATTCTGATCTAGGTTAAAGTGCACGCTGAGTGTTTCTTTTCTCTCTCTCTCTTTGGCAGCGACCATGACCCGACCTTTGACTATGACTCAGTGACCAAGATTAACCGAACCTTCTTAAAACACTGACTTTTGGATTGTCAGAGTTGCATACCTCATTGCCACTCCTACTTTTACCCTTTTCTCCAGGACACCCCGTATTACTATGAACGTCCACTTCCATTGGATAAAACCATCGTATGGTTATATACAAACTCGAAGGAATTTATTCGAGGATGGTTTCCGGTTCTGGAGAAAACGAATAGGACTATTCAGCTGCCTTTTCCTTTTACTTTCTCTCAGGTTGCGAGTGCCCCTTAGATTAGGGGATATTACACCTATTAAGCAAATTGGATAGTCTTCTTCCAAACCATAGGCAGGTGTCGGCCGGTAGGGAATGGAGAAAACCAATTAGCCTAACGATGGTGTACAGAAGGTATTATGTAAAGACAAATAAAGGGATTAGAAGGAGGGCAAAGTAAATTGCGACTGCTATTCACGACCAAGCCAAGTATTTCATTACCACTCCCACTTCACCTTTGTATTTCTCCAGGACACTCCATATGTCACGACCCGAAAGTACGGAACATGACCGGCACTTAAACTATGAACGTCTCGAGGCGTACGTAATCTAAGTAAACCGAAAACCCAGAGATCCAAACCAAGAAAATAGTAGAGTGCAGGAAAAACCAACTTAAAGCAAGTAGTTTCAATAGCATAAGCCGAATTATGCGGTTTTTAAAAACATCAAAAATTTACTGAAAATTTCGGCAGAGTCTCCTTTGTAAATACTGGCCCCCAAACGGGATACAACATGAATAGTATACGAAATCAAGAAAAGGGCATCCCCAAGCGGGAGCTAGCTCTTCGTCAATCGACGGTCACAACCACATAAACAATAAAATATACAACGCCAACGGCGAGGACCAAAACACAAAAGGAAACTCAAAACCACCAGAAATATAACGAGCGACTCTAAGGTCGAAAGAATAACCAACACTGGTCTCTATCTCAAAAAAATACATGTTTGGTTGATGGAATTTACTAGATACAACTGAATAATATCATACAAGGTAAATAATGGGGGTATGATACAAGTAAACCCACCTACTAGCAAATCACCCGAATGAGACTATGCCCTCAAAGCCGTAAGGAAACCTTTACGGCAAACCTGCAAGAAACTGAGGCACAACGGGGGTGAGTTGCCAACTCGTGAATAGAAAAATATCTACGCACAGAAATCGCATAAATAACGCAATCCTAGGTCAAAGATCATAATATATCCTCAAATATCAGTATAACAGGCAGCCTATAACAATGACTAGGGTGACATCTAACCCGAGTATAATCTCATGTGCCCGTGTCAGTGCCTCAGGTAGCAATATATCAATGAATGAGGTATGAATGCATGAAAACAGAATACGTGTAAATGAAGAAACTGTTTTCATAAATTAGTGAGATCTCCTTCGTGTTTTTAAACTGAGGTATCATAATGAAATCAGTATCAACAGTGTCTAGCATCGACACAAAACATAAATCTCACTGTCTCGAAATATCAATGTCTCAATCTCAGTATCTAGGGCGCCGTCAGTCCAGACCGGCCCCTACCATCCATCTCAAGACCACGACGGTATCCTCCGGATATCCGACGCGTCGGGTAAAAATCACCGGTAGGTAGTCTCCCCCTGCCAGGCTCATCGTCATCACCACGAGCTTCTTGCCCCGGGGTACCTTACCGGGTCCACCATGTACCCGAAACGGTTCATCCAACTCCTCGAATCGGGTCTCCAAATCTATCAGCAAACTCATGGTGGACGACTCATACATCATGGGAAAAACCGCGCTTTTTATTTAAAAAGAGAAAGAAGAAGTTTGTATATGTTTTGCGGTTTTCCCCAAATCCAGAAAATCTCATGGAAATCCAAATCCAAAACCTCAATAGCACGTAAAAAGTGAATATATGCATGAGAATCCATGAATGCGGCATAACAATGAATAACCGTATGCATGAGGTAGCAAGTAATAACTATAATGTCTAAACTAACATATAAGGCAAGTACACTAATATCATGTCTAAACTATTAGCTAACAGGCTATGTCAAGCAATAATATTTCCTAAGGTGTACGTGACATGGCAATTACCGATGAAGATGTGTGCGAGCCGGCAAGTAAGTGTACGTGGTACATACGCATCATCGGTAATGGTGCTGGTGTCCTAACCACAAGATATCAACAGTAGAATATGAAGCATAATATAAGCATGTGATGCGGAGCAAACAACAACAATGAGCGGGAGCTGAATACTAGACACAATGATAACTAATCTACAATAATCTAATATAAGTCCTACAAATGGTGCCTTTTGAAATAACACGAATCATGGGGTTTTGAAAATAGGGGCTACGGTGTTTTTAAGAAAAGATACGTCGTTTTTGAAATATCCGTAGATTCCCTTGAGCTGTCTTTAAAAATGCCCACGATTCGTTAGTTTTTGAAATAGGTAAGAAGTCTAATCTAATCTAACAACTACACTAAACTATACGGCTGAACTAACAAGCTGAACTACAGGTAAAGAAACCGCCTAACATCTGAGTCGATACATAAACCTACCTGTATATGTATAGTCGGGGATCCCGCCTCAATAATATCATAGCTGATACCATATCTATAATCAGGCATCCCAAGTCAAGAGTGCGGTTCAATCATCAATATAGCTCGTACGTAAATCCGTCGTACGGCATCCCAAATCTGGGTACGGGTCAATATCACATTCATCATACTATTCACCTGGTATCCTCTTTACCAATTATCATGATCGGGGTACTGATCTACGTCTAGTACCCTACTGATACGGCCTACGCATGCATGGACGTGTGTGAAACACTACGTCAAGAACTCGCTACAACGTCATGTCGTATCTAAGATACGAACCCTGCTATATCACCGATCTCACGGCCTCAAATCAAATCTCATCGACTCAGCTCAATCCCAAGTATCATCCTCAATCCGTAGGTGAACACATAGTCCCATACCCATGTGAACACATAACTATAAAGAATCCCATGAGCACATATCACTAGGAATGTATGCAAGTATGTATGTGTGTATGTGTAGTGCAACACTACCCTAGGGTTCGTAATGCTAAAATAATCTAACACACCAATATCCATCCTAAGTATCGCTAATAATCCAAAATAACATATAATAATTGTTGGTGTGTATACGCATCCGTATACACCACCACGGACTGCGGGGGTGCTATACGCCATCCACCCGACTTCTCCCCGTAGATATAAATCTACTCACCTGGTCCTCGCTAGCCGGTGCCGACGTCGCCACGTGCTTGCTTGTTGTCTCGAAATCGACATGGGGGTACCTACATATCATAACGCACCATATCGCATTAAAACTAAATTCCAAATCGAAACGGCATACGAAAATCAAATCGGCACACGTATCACGCATAGGTCCAAACCTATCGCCTACGCATGCAAGAATAGTCAGACCGACCCTCGATGTCGATGTACGAACGTCAAACCATCGAGAAAAATCCAAACACACCAATCGTGATTTCAAAACTCACTAATTATATAAGAAATAGGGTTTAGTTCATCAAAACCATAAAATTAAACAATTCATTTTATTTTCCAAAAACCTAGTTTGCATAAATTCCCATTTCGGTTCAAAACTTGATGTTTTACCCAGACTAAATATTTTGACGATTCTAATGGCCAAAAAGCCTCACTTAATATCATAATTAGGTCATACAAATCACCTCCATATTTTAATCTTACGAATTAGCATTAACTCCAATTTCAAGTTTGCAACAAATATCGATTTTAACACTTTTCAAGGTAAAATTCACAATTTAACAATTAAGCATGGTTTTGCACGATCAAAGTCGCTAAACAACAAATTAAAATACTAATAAAGTCATCAAACCTTAATTACATTTTAAATCTCAATTTTATATGTATTTCACTAAAACCTAGTTTGCAAATTACATAATTAATACAAAATTTGAATTTAACAAAAATATAAACTTCCAACTAGATTAGTTTTGGCATAACAACAACATGTTAAACTACACAATTATCCCATGATCAATTACAAGAACCCCAACTTAAATTCACAACCCTAATCTAGAATTTTCCAAACCCTCACTTAATAATTCCCACTTGAAATTAGAACCCAAATTAACATTTAACTACTTAGCTTATGAAAACAATACCAACAAATTAACCATTAGATAAGATTATACCTCCAAGACTTGTAGATTTACATGCATCATAGCCTCCCAAATTAGCTTCTATGCCCCAAAATCCATGCTAGATGGGCTAAAGAATAATGGGTAAGTGTTGGATTTGAATTTAGCTTTGATTTTGTGTTAAATTTGAAGCAATTTGTGGATTTTTTTGTGATGAAATGAGAGGGAGAAGAGGGGGGAAAGCTGCTGCAGTGGGAGGAAGCAAGTTTCGGCCAAAATGGGGGGAATGAGGAGAGAGAGAGAGAGGTGTTGAATGAAAGGGTCAAAGAAAGCCATACTTCAAGTCAACACTTAACATCTTTTCCTTTATTTTTCCTTTTCTTTTCTTTGTTTGTTTTGACTTTTAAGTGGGGGGATGAGTGGGGGGGGCTGCTGAATTCAGCAAAGGGGTAGAGGAAATGGGTGTGTGTGGGTGTGGGTACGGGTGTGGGGTGATGAAAAATGATAAATACAGTACCCCAAACATCCATTTACGCTAAAAAAAAGCCTTTTTTCTTCAATTATTTCTAAACCGTTTTGGCAAATGATTTGGTTCCAAAAACCACATGATAAATTTTTATTTAATGTTTTATGATGCACAAAATTTGTTTCAACTCATTCCAATTTGTAATTTTCCCTAATTAAATGTATTAGTGACGGCTTAAAATAATAATAAAATAATATTTTTTTCAGAAAATTTGAAATTTCACCAGCGGCTCAATAAACACCAAACAATAGCAATTACATAGCTAAAATATGTATATTTAATTTTTATAATAAGATATTTGTATTTTGACTTTTTACCGAAAACACCCTTATTTTACCGATTTTTCGAAATTTCACCGAAACGATTTTCAAAACGTTACAATCTTCCCCCCTTAAAGAAATTCGGTCCCCGAATTTAAATTCAAACTCCCCCAAATACTAAAACATTTAAGAAAAACCATCAAGTCGTCGGGGCTCCGAAATTGTAACTACATAAAACAAATCGTAGCGCTGCGCATGCGCTTGAAAAATGAGCATATACTCAAATCGAAACTCCGTCAAGCATCCCGCAATCATCGGAGTCATGGAGAAGACATCAATGCCAAATCCAAATCAAAACCAATATGCCATAACTCGAAACTATACATATAAATATCGAATCTATATATGTAAGTATCTGAAGGAAATGCATGCCAAATCTCTTTAAGTCGCTGTGCACGCGTATAACACTGCACAGTGGCGGGCGTCTATCATAAGGAAATAACTATATACATATATTCCTTTGTTTGAAATGTACGTTCCGCCGTTTTGGAAACAATTTAGAAGGGTCTCCTTGTTTTAAACATTTCGTGTCATATCAGACACGTAGGTAAATACTGAGGCTATAGCTCGCTTTTTGAAAATCCCCTCAACAACTATCAATGCATGCAAAATATATTCAGGTACTGTCCTCTGACTAGTCCTGCTCAGTACGAAAACATATAGCAATATCATAAAAACGTACTGCTCAAAAAAAAAATCAATCCCAAAATACGCACATGAATACTACGTGCGTCTGGTGCGCACGGAAATCAAAATCCATGAATGTGCCATACATGCGCACAGAAACAACATCTAAGTGCATCGGGTGTGCACGAAACATCTGTCGTAGGCAACATGTGTGCCTGACAGCAAAATCAGGTGCATCTGACATGCACGAAAAATCTTGATTTAGTGCATCTGGTGTGCACCAAAATCGCATCTCAAGACATGCGCGAAAATTCAAATCAGGTGCATCCATCGTGCATGAAATCATGAAATCCAATATCAAGCGCCGAACGTGCGCAAAATCAATCTGGTGCACAAGGTGCACAAAACAAATATCGAGTATCACATTCGAAATCGAATTCCAGTGCATCTAAGTGCACAAAAGGCGTATCACTGCACTGCAAGCATATATATACTATACAGAGTGCAGGAACGAAATCGTGTGCGTGCATACGTACAAAATCAACTCAAATGTCTGAAACCGTAAAATCACAAACATGTGAAACCCAAGCACGAAAACGATATCAAGTGCAACACTGTGTAAGAATCGTAAATTCTCAATCATCAAAATCAAATCATGCGAATAAATCACCCAAAACATCGAAATCAGTAATGGCGGAATAGTACTGCTCCAGCGCATCCTCTAAGAATCCCGGCCAACTGTCGCGGTCACTAGTGGGACGTCTCGTCGATGATCATGAACTCTGTCCTGCTGGTGTGCGTAACCATGACCACTCCTGGGTCAAGGTCTTCACTGTGAATTACCAATCTTTCGGTCCATCGGCTCATCGGCCCTGTCAGGTGTGCTAACGGGGACGATTCCGTTCTGGCACTTCTCTGGTCATCTCTTGGTCAATCATCGCGACCACTTGTAAGACCGCATATCACTGGTGTCGGCCTCTGGCTCTCTGAATGTACGTGACACATCTGATCCTGGGTGCAAGTATCATTGCAGCAGTGTCCTGGAAGGAATCCTGCTCACGGTCTATTCCATGTCTCGTCTCTGCCAACTGTCCGAAAGTCATCGTCCTTTCCTATATCTGCATCTTGCTCTGGAACGACTGCATACTCATCGCGACTCCTTCTGGAAGGTATATCCAGTACTCTGCCTCGGCATGCGCATCGCATCTCTGATGTCGGCGGAGGGGAACGTCATCATATCTGGATCTTATACGAACCTCTTACTCCATTTTCTCTAATGTCGACCGCTTCGGACTCGTCTCGTCGTGGCTGCATGGACTGAGCTCCAACGGCTATCCTCGTATCTGGAGTCTCCCAAGAAATGCATCTTACCACCTAGCATCCGAATTAAGTCGAGCCATCCGATCGAGTCGTCAAAACCTCATAATCCCCCAAGAGCTCAACATCTTGGGCACAGTTTAATAGTATCGAGTACATACCACAGCATCGGTGGTCCAGCCGTAGAAGGGCAAACCCAAACCTCACTAATGGCGCCGTAGAACTGCCGCAAACCCGAAGGTTCAAAGGCTTTCACACGGTCATTAAGTCGAGTTAGGGTTTCATTCTTCTAGAGGGACCATAGAATTGCCTGCATGTCTTTCCGACTACTTAAAACTTGGAATAATAGGTTGCTGACATTCGATCGTCTCTGTCGACTCTCAACGTCTCCGCGTGAAATCGTCTCCAGCTGGAATCAATCTATCTGATGACCTCGCATCAGGGTAGGCGAACGATCCACAAGTCCTAGTCATTCATCCTCGATGACTAGCGACCTTCTATCAACTCTTTGTACAACTCGTTCTGCACTAACGCCATCATCTGGGGCAATATCTCGTCGTTCGCAGAAATAACTAGCTCGCTCATCTGCATGCTGAACAGTGCCTCGACCATCATGAATAAGCAACACACCAACGGTCATCAAAATCTGGCTGGCCTCTGTCAGTGGCTCAATCCTCTAGTGTCGATCAGCACCTCCGAGTAACCTCATGAAGGCGATCCTCCAAACGCTCGTGGCGCGGAAACACAGTAAAAAGACGCATCTCTGCAATCGTGTGTCGCCGGAATTTCGCCCTGGTCAGTCCTCGTTCGTGACGAGCTTGTGCTGACCGCAACTCTAGCTGTAGCTCTCCCTGCCCGTAACCGTAGCAGCAAAACCAAACTGGTACCGATGAGGCTAGATCAGGAAGGAATATAATACTGAACAAGGAAATGTACATCCTAAGGCTTCATAAGCGGAGTGGCGTGTCGTAAATATGCCGCAGAACATACCAACGATACGTCACTCTACTTTAGTCACCTATTCCTTCAACCAAGGGTCATCCTACGCTCCGAAGGTTAAAACCTAACGCTTTGATACCAACTTTGTCACGACCCGAAAGTACGGAACATGACCGGCACTTAAACTACGAACGTCTCGAGGCGTACGTAATCTAAGTAAACCGAAAACCCAGAGATCCAAACCAAGAAAATAGTAGAGTGCAGGAAAAACCAACTTAAAGCAAGTAGTTTCAATAGCATAAGCCGAATTATGCGGTTTTTAAAAACATCAAAAATTTACTGAAAATTTCGGCAGAGTCTCCTTTGTAAATACTGGCCCCCAAACGGGATACAACATGAATAGTATACGAAATCAAGAAAAGGGCATCCCCAAGCGGGAGCTAGCTCTTCGTCAATCGACGGTCACAACCACATAAACAATAAAATATACAACGCCAACGGCGAGGATCAAAACACAAAAGGAAACTCAAAACCACCAGAAATATAACGAGCGACTCTAAGGTCGAAAGAATAACCAACACTGGTCTCTATCTCAAAAAAATACATGTTTGGTTGATGGAATTTACTAGATACAAATGAATAATATCATACAAGGTAAATAATGGGGGTATGATACAAGTAAACCCACCTACTAGCAAATCACCCGAATGAAACTATGCCCGCAAAGCCGTAAGGAAACCTGTACGGCAAACCTGCAAGAAACTGAGGCACAACGGGGGTGAGTTGCCAACTCGTGAATAGAAAAATATCTACGCACAGAAATCGCATAAATAACGCAATCCTAGGTCAAAGATCATAATATATCCTCAAATATCAGTATAACAGGCAGCCTATAACAATGACTAGGGTGACATCTAACCCGAGTATAATCTCATGTGCCCGTGTCAGTGCCTCAGGTAGCAATATATCAATGAATGAGGTATGAATGCATGAAAACAGAATACGTGTAAATGAAGAAACTGTTTTCATAAATTAGTGAGATCTCCTTCGTGTTTTTAAACTGAGGTATCATAATGAAATCAGTATCAACAGTGTCTAGCATCGACACAAAACATAAATCTCACTGTCTCGAAATATCAATGTCTCAATCTCAGTATCTAGGGCGCCGTCAGTCCAGACCGGCCCCTACCATCCATCTCAAGACCACGACGGTATCCTCCGGATATCCGACGCGTCGGGTAAAAATCACCGGTAGGTAGTCTCCCCCTGCCAGGCTCATCGTCATCACCACGAGCTTCTTGCCCCGGGGTACCTTACCGGGTCCACCATGTACCCGAAACGGTTCATCCAACTCCTCGAATCGGGTCTCCAAATCTATCAGCAAACTCATGGTGGACGACTCATACATCATGGGAAAAACCGCGCTTTTTATTTAAAAAGGGAAAGAAGAAGTTTGTATATGTTTTGCGGTTTTCCCCAAATCCAGAAAATCTCATGGAAATCCAAATCCAAAACCTCAATAGCACGTAAAAAGTGAATATATGCATGAGAATCCATGAATGCGGCATAACAATGAATAACCGTATGCATGAGGTAGCAAGTAATAACTATAATGTCTAAACTAACATATAAGGCAAGTACACTAATATCATGTCTAAACTATTAGCTAACAGGCTATGTCAAGCAATAATATTTCCTAAGGTGTACGTGACATGGCAATTACCGATGAAGATGTGTGCGAGCCGGCAAGTAAGTGTACGTGGTACATACGCATCATCGGTAATGGTGCTGGTGTCCTAACCACAAGATATCAACAGTAGAATATGAAGCATAATATAAGCATGTGATGCGGAGCAAACAACAACAATGAGCGGGAGCTGAATACTAGACACAATGATAACTAATCTACAATAATCTAATATAAGTCCTACAAATGGTGCCTTTTGAAATAACACGAATCATGGGGTTTTGAAAATAGGGGCTACGGTGTTTTTAAGAAAAGATACGTCGTTTTTGAAATATCCGTAGATTCCCTTGAGCTGTCTTTAAAAATGCCCACGATTCGTTAGTTTTTGAAATAGGTAAGAAGTCTAATTTAATCTAACAACTACACTAAACTATACGGCTGAACTAACAAGCTGAACTACAGGTAAAGAAACCGCCTAACATCTGAGTCGATACATAAACCTACATGTATATGTATAGTCGGTGATCCCGGCTCAATAATATCATAGCTGATACCATATCTATAATCAGGCATCCCAAGTCAAGAGTGCGGTTCAATCATCAATATAGCTCGTACGTAAATCCGTCGTACGGCATCCCAAATCTGGGTACGGGTCAATATCACATTCATCATACTATTCACCTGGTATCCTCTTTACCAATTATCATGATCGGGGTACTGATCTACGTCTAGTACCCTACTGATACCGCCTACGCATGCATGGACGTGTGTGAAACACTACGTCAAGGACCCGCTACAACGTCATGTCGTATCTAAGATACGAACCCTGCTATATCACCGATCTCACGGCCTCAAATCAAATCTCATCGACTCAGCTCAATCCCAAGTATCATCCTCAATCCGTAGGTGAACACATAGTCCCATACCCATGTGAACACATAACTATAAAGAATCCCATGAGCACATATCACTAGGAATGTATGCAAGTATGTATGTGTGTATGTGTCGTGCAACACTACCCTAGGGTTCGTAACGCTAAAATAATCTAACACACCAATATCCATCCTAAGTATCGCTAATAATCCCAAATAACATATAATAATTGTTGGTGTGTATACGCATCCGTATACACCACCACGGACTGCGGGGGTGCTATACGCCATCCACCCGACTTCTCCCCGTAGATATAAATCTACTCACCTGGTCCTCGCTAGCCGGTGCCGACGTCGCCACGTGCTTGCTTGTTGTCTCGAAATCGACATGGGGGTACCTACATATCATAACGCACCATATCGCATTAAAACTAAATTCCAAATCGAAACGGCATACGAAAATCAAATCGGCACACGTATCACGCATAGGTCCAAACCTATCGCTTACGCATGCAAGAATAGTCAGACCGACCCTCGATGTCGATGTACGAACGTCAAACCATCGAGAAAAATCCAAACACACCAATCGTGATTTCAAAACTCAGTAATTATATAAGAAATAGGGTTTAGTTCATCAAAACCATAAAATTAAACAATTCATTTTATTTTCCAAAAACCTAGTTAGCATAAATTCCCATTTCGGTTCAAAACTTGATGTTTTACCCAGACTAAATATTTTGACGATTCTAATGGCCAAAAAGCCTCACTTAATATCATAATTAGGTCATACAAATCACCTCCATATTTTAATCTTACGAATTAGCATTAACTCCAATTTCAAGTTTGCAACAAATATCGATTTTAACACTTTTCAAGGTAAAATTCACAATTTAACAATTAAGCATGGTTTTGCACGATCAAAGTCGCTAAACAACAAATTAAAATACTAATAAAGTCATCAAACCTTAATTACATTTTAAATCTCAATTTTATATGTATTTCACTAAAACCTAGTTTGCAAATTACATAATTAATACAAAATTTGAATTTAACAAAAATATAAACTTCCAACTAGATTAGTTTTGGCATAACAACAACATGTTAAACTACACAATTATCCCATGATCAATTACAAGAACCCCAACTTAAATTCACAACCCTAATCTAGAATTTTCCAAACCCTCACTTAATAATTCCCACTTGAAATTAGAACCCAAATTAACATTTAACTACTTAGCTTATGAAAACAATACCAACAAATTAACCATTAGATAAGATTATACCTCCAAGACTTGTAGATTTACATGCATCATAGCCTCCCAAATTAGCTTCTATGCCCCAAAATCCATGCTAGATGGGCTAAAGAATAATGGGTAAGTGTTGGATTTGAATTTAGCTTTGATTTTGTGTTAAATTTGAAGCAATTTGTGGATTTTTTTGTGATGAAATGAGAGGGAGAAGAGGGGGGAAAGCTGCTGCAGTGGGAGGAAGCAAGTTTCGGCCAAAATGGGGGGAATGAGGAGAGAGAGAGAGGTGTTGAATGAAAGGGTCAAATAAAGCTATACTTCAAGTTAACACTTAACATCTTTTCCTTTATTTTTCCTTTTCTTTTCTTTGTTTGTTTTGACTTTTAAGTGGGGGGATGAGTGGGGGGGGCTGCTGAATTCAGCAAAGGGGTAGAGGAAATGGGTGTGTGTGGGTGTGGGTACGGGTGTGGGGTGATGAAAAATGATAAATACAGTACCCCAAACATCCATTTACGCTAAAAAAAAGCCTTTTTTCTTCAATAATTTCTAAACCGTTTTGGCAAATGATTTGGTTCCAAAAACCACATGATAAATTTTTATTTAATGTTTTATGATGCACAAAATTTGTTTCAACTCATTCCAATTTGTAATTTTCCCTAATTAAATGTATTAGTGACGGCTTAAAATAATAATAAAATAATATTTTTTTCAGAAAATTTGAAATTTCACCAGCGGCTCAATAAACACCAAATAATAGCAATTACATAGCTAAAATATGTATATTTAATTTTTATAATAAGATATTTGTATTTTGACTTTTTACCGAAAACACTCTTATTTTACCGATTTTTCGAAATTTCACCGAAACGATTTTCAAAACGTTACACCATATCACTACGAAGATCCACAGTTATTTGGATACTCCATCGTATGGTCATATACGAACTCGAAAGGAACTTGTTCCAGTTCGGGGATGGATTCTGGTTCAAGAGAAATAGGAATAAGGTTTATTCAGGTGTCTTTTATCTTCACCTTCTCTCGCGTTGCGAGTGCTCCTAGGATTAGGACAGTACACCCATTATGCTTATTGGATAGTCTTCTTCCAAACCATAGGCTGGTGCCGAACAGTAGGGAAGGAAGAAAACCATTTAGCCTATGAGGTTGTACAGAAGGTAATGACTAAAGAAATATGAAGGGATGTGGAGAGATGGCATAGAAATATACGGTTACAGTTGTGAATCTGGATAATAGAAGAGGCATTACTAGGAATACCCGGATACCCCTACGAAACATTTACATGTTTCAGTTTTACTGTCTATTGTTAATAGAGAACTGATTTCCTAATTAGTCCTTACTCCATGGTATGTATTTACCAGGTATGATTCTCACATCTGTATGGTTTTACAGATGATGAAGGGGAGTAAGTTATTGGGAATTAGGTGATTGTCCTCATTATATCGGAATTCGTTGTAATTGGTGTGTTTGAGAAAACCACCCGGGTTGTTTGCCAGACGGCAAATATTTGGTTTTGAATATCCGTTGTTGTACACCAATTTCAAATTGATATAACTGTACGTCTATTTTTATAGAGTGAGATATATCTTTTTGAAATTATGTCTATGACATTTACCTATATCACTGGATGGTTAGGTAAGGAGCATTAAATAGCGGTGTAATTCTTCTTAAACATAGGTGCAGTTTTCAATCTACGACACATAGGGAATGAGTTATTAAACTCAAGGGACTTATACAGAGTATTGTATGTTGTCCAGTGTCCATTAGGACAGAGGGGTTGGTCCTCGTACTATATTCGATTTACTTATGACTTCTCTAGTTTTTAGACAAGTGTTTCGTAGAAACGCAAGGTCCGAATTTTGAGAAGTTATAGGTATATGAATAAAGTAGAGAACGGGTATTGCAAGTATCGGGATTCTTCAAGGTGATCGAAGATGTAGATACTTGTGTATGGTATTCAGTTGATAGTAATGATTAAGAGAACTTGCTTCTCTTTCAGGTTACTCATATCTGGACGCATTCCTAAGTTGAGTAACGCTGATCGGCCTCCTTCCATTTAGTTAACATGCACTGAAGATAGATGCATGATTTGAATCTGGTTCAATTAAATCAGTGCCTCTTGTTCTATATTGGATATAAACAGTTCATATCTTAACGATGTTAAGGTACGGGGAGTTGTCCGGCTTATGCTTAAAACTAGACTCTGGATAACTCAAGGCACATTTCTGTAATGGTTATTTGTGGGTTGACCCAGGCTATAACGAGGGTTGACTTTCTATCATCTGGAAGATCAATAATGATATTGTTCTTGACCCGCCACAGTTTTAACAAAAATGGACTTTTTCAGAAAACAGTAGTGGGAGTATGGTAGAACTGGAAGTGATTCCAGAACCGTAGACGATTACTGAAAATTTGATAAGAACCTAAAGATTCAATTTGGTTTGACATTCCATTGGCCACTCCAAAGATACGGTGGGTAACCTCAGGCACCTGAGAGGTACTCCGGTAGCCTCAAGGACGTTGACAGGGAGGTTCTTGTTTACCCAGACTTGCCATTGTTGTTGTTCCAGGCTGCGAGACCCGGCAGGAGGATGAGTATAGCGTCGTTCTGAACTAGATTTAGAAGTGCACGTCTATATGACTCTGCCAGTGGGTTGTCATAGTCAGTGGGAGCAGCGGAAGCATTGGTGGACAAGTGTCTTATGCCTATTTATAGACTAAAGCAGATATAGCGGAGATAGATCATCTATTTCTGATGTGACAGTCATAGGTTTGACTTCATCAGAATAAGGGATGGATCTGTTAAGAAGGTAGTAGGGTGTGATGTCCTGGTATTTGGATGACATACACAGAGTAGGAAGTGAAATTCCTATACTACAATCGGTTATACTTTGGTTGTCACACAATGGTTTCTCCACATAGGAATTGGATATTATATCAGATATTCTGGTTACTAGATCTATTGTTTTAGATCTAGATTTGGGTAGTTTTCCAATCTGGGTACTTAGACAGCAATCTAAAGGTGTTTTAGAATGGACGACTTCTGGAACGGTAGTGTACCTGCAGGTGATGGAGTCACCTTCTCTAAAGGTGTCTTACAGACTAAAGGGGAGAGGGATGTACATGATTGGCAGATCACTTGCTTAGGCAATTGAGTTGATCGTGAGATGTCAAGTACCACACCAGATGTTGTTTTTGCACGAGATGCAATAAGTTGATATTGATCCAATCCTGGAGAAACATTCGGATGAAGTTTTAGAACATAAGTGGATGTTCTAGGGATATGATAACATCAGCCTCTTTCAGGAGACGGTTATCATTCCAGGCTTCCAAGGTGACCTGAATGACAGAGTGGCTGTCAGTAATAGTTTTCCCTCTGACGAGAGGCAGTATTTTGGACAGGTGATCCAAGCGGATACTGAGGGAGGCATGGCGTAGGATACTGATTAAGTTCAGTTGACGATACAGTCTAAGAAGTTTGGATTTGGAGTTCATTTATGAACTAGGTCCCATCAGACATCCAAACATATTCTAAGACAAGTATTGATCATTTCACGAGATGGGTTTCTCCGCGAACTTGAGATTAAGATAGACATAGAAAGAAATTTCAGAGCGGATCCACTCACTGAGGCTATTTCTCGAACGCAATAGTTTCGCAAACGAGCTTTGTGAGACTGATTAGTAGAGGAGATGGGTGTTCGGTATCACACGGGCAGTGAGTATGCGACATAGCAATAATTAGCCTTGAGTGCAAGTGGGAGATTGTTGGAGATAGTGCCCTCAGAGTCAATTATTAGATCACAGGCACATGATTGCAATGATTGAGAGAGGACCTATACTGTTAGAACAGTCTTACTCAAGATGATAGTATGCTATCTGGTTTATCTTTATCATCGTGTACTGTTTCAGGTGACCTTACAGGTCACTATTGCACGTTGATAGATCCCTTAGGATTCTTGCATGACGGCCAGCAGTATGTTGGCAATCATATACGTGGGAGCTGGGGTCTATAACCATATCCTTAAAAGATCCCTAGTCATGGGAGTTTCGAGACAGGGCATCGATACTCCAGAGTAGACTAGTGTATACAGTCGAGACCCCGACGAGGGGCGGTGGTCAGTCTCACAAGCCACTGGTGTCAGTTGGTTCACCTAAGATGTATACAGATGCTTATTGGGTTATGTGTACACCAGACACGACTCGCCGAGAACATGCTAGTTGGTCTTATACCAGACGTCAGATAGCAGTTCCCTGGTGACATGTGTACAGGTTAGTTCATCGACCTGAGATCGTCATTTGTCTCATGTGAGTTCCCACTGTACTTTGATTACTACCCTACCACGCTCAAAGGAGACGTGCAAACAGGTTTTAGTTGGGTACAGTCCCGAGCCACATGGAGGCAGTGAGCGGATCTGTAGGGGTTCGTCTCTCCCGGTATTGGGGGTGAGGTCGCGCTGTGTCCAGAAGAGCCATTACACGAAGTCCTTGGCCAAGACAGGAGATTTACTGGTAAGTATTCCAGTAGTATCTCAGGGTGTTCTGGGCTACACTCCGACACGACTTGTACCGCTTTTGGGGGTGTGACTTTTACTAACCCCCTAGGCCTGCCATGCGATGCTCATAGACGAACGGACCGGACTGTACGGATATTGTCATTGACAGGCTCGGTAGGGTGTCAGGATGAGTTCGCTCATCATCGTCCCTTTTGGTCAATACCTGGTAGCCCGTTACGTATGGCTAATACCTCTGACGTGCTAGTGGTTAAATCCACAGCCAAGGGATTGACGAGTCTTTAGAGTCCCCAACAGACCGTTTCTCAAGTTTCGGGCGAAACGCTGTAGAGGTCGTATGGAGATATGGCAGGGTTCGATCATATACGTGCGGTATTGCACGGATCATGATCGGACGGATAATACTAGCGGGCTTTGGTTTAAGCCGGATCCTAGTATTATACAGTGTAGATTTTGTCTCATTGCATTTGTATTCGGTCGGAATACAAATGCGGGTATGTATATACAGTCACAGGGTTTTCCTGTAATTTATTACGAGATCGTTTTTCTGAAGTTGCCAGTTTGCTTTCCGGTTTCGGCCATTTTCCTTTGTTTCCTTCTTTGTTTGAAAATTGGTGTAGGGGATTATTTGCAATTGTGCAATTAACAAAGGAGAAGACCTTTTGTGGCACATGGTTGCTTCATGATTATGCACCATCCCTTGACTTCATTAGTTCATCATTGCTTGACTTTGCTTAATGAGATGGTTGATGTGTGTGAGACTTGGTTGTGCTGATGATTCTTAATCATCACTTTTCTCTCACTTTCTTGCATGATTGCTGTTAGTGTATATGCCCTAGAGGCCATTACTGTATCATACTAGTATGTATATTACATGATGGAAGCTTGGGATATTCACCTTGTATTGACAATCTTGCTCAATAAAGTAGTATGCTACTTGGTTTGTTTCTACTTCAATGTGTGCATGTGTTTATTATAGCATATCGCCTTTACACATTAATGGAGCCCTTAGGATCTTTGCTTGATTACCAGCGTTGTGATGGCAGTCACGCTCGTGGGGGCTGGGTAATCTACAAGCACATCCTTATGCAGGTCCGTAGTCGTAGGACTTTCGAGACAGGGCATCGATACTCCGGAGTAGACTAGCGTATACGCTTCTCATCCCATATTGGGAGACGACATGTCCCACAGCCGTCAGTACGTCGTACTTGGGATAGTATGCGGGTGCTCGTTAGGTTACGAGTACACTGGACAGGACTCGTCGGGAACTGTTGGTTGGTACTATACCTATCGTCAGTTATCAGTTCCCAGGTGACATGAGTACAGCTTAGTCCATTGACTTGACACTGTCACTTCGCCTCGAGTGTGTTCCCACTGTACTTTGATTACTACCCTACCACGGCTCAAAGGAGTCGTGCAAACAGGTAGTTTTTGGGTGCAGTCCCGAAGCACTTGGAGGAAATGACGGTTAGACAGGATTCGTCTCTCCCGGTATTGGGGGTTGATATCGCGCTGTGTCTAGGAGAGCCATTACACAAAGTCCTTGGCCGGGGCAAGCGAGATATACTTGTAGGTTTCCAGTGTTATCTCAGGGTGTTCTGGGCTACACTCCGACACGACTTGTACCGCTTTTAGGGGACTGGCGTTTACCGCCCCCTAGGCCCGCCATGCGATATTCTCAAACGAACAGACCGGACTGTATGGAGATTGTCACATTCAGGATCAGTAGGAGTTCAGATGGGTTTCACCTCGTCCTGTAAGTCGATGTAGTACACCCCAGTGCTTATGGGGAGGCGGAATTAACAAAAACTTATCAAGTTTAAACAACAAACATCGACTAACCGCTTGAATCGAAGCTAAACCCTAAAAACCGTATTCTTATGAGTTTCATTACATAAGTGATTAGGGATTATACCTAATGAACCGGTCCTTCTTCTTTATGTCCTCCTTGGTTCTCCTTGGCCTTCTCTAGGTAGTAGACGATCCACCCGAGAGCGAAACTCCAAGCTTAACCTCTAACTTGAGGTAACTAACCAACTTTGATTGCTAATCAAAGATGATAGAATGATAAAGAGTGAAGGTTATGGATTGTTTAGTCTAACTAAACCTTTGATCTCAACACATGAGGATTAAGGTTAGTATCTTGAAGATGAGAGCTTGAGGAGAGAGAATGTGTAATATGATAATGAGAGAAGAGAGAGAGTGTATCATAATATTATGTGAAGCATTCTTATTTTCAACAAATGAATAAAATGAAATGAATAAGCATGCTTCAAAATATCTTGTGATGATTCATTAACATGAGTCATTAAGCAATAAATGTGCATTAATGAGATGAATGAATCACCACTATGACTCACTCTCTTTCCAAAACAAACCTCCTTAGTCACATCTTCTAGAAGCTTCTCGAGCAATTACGAGAACGCCCCTCCGATCCGTAAAAATACGGAAAAACTTTAGACTGTAAAAATCCAATAACCGGATACCAGTAACTGGCTTAAACCAAAGCCGACTGGTAAAAACTGTCCGAAAGTCGTACGCGCGTAAACGCACGTATGCGTCCGAACCCTTTGTCGCAAAACCATGCAACCTCTATATCGTTTCGCCTGGAGTAGGAAACTCTCTGTGTGGGACTCTAGAGACTCGACTACTACGCTGGCAGTGGGTTTAACCACAGACCGCAAGCGGCACTAGCTGTACGTAACGGTCCCCAGGTAGTTGTCGATAAGAAGGCCGATGAGTAAACCCATCCGAACTCCTACTGAGTCTGATGTGACAATCTCCATACAGTCCGGTCCGTTCGTCCATGACTATCGCATATCGGGCCTAGGGGGGCGGCAAGCGTCAGTCCCCTAATAGCGGTATAAGTCGTGTCGGAGCGAAGCCCATTACACCCTGAGAAACTGCTGGAACCTACCAGCAAATCTCGCTTGCCCTGGCCAGGGACTTTGCGTAATGGCTCTCTGACACAGCACGATATCTACTCCCAATACCGGGAGGGACGAATCCTGTCTAACCGCCACTGCCTCCAAGTGCTCGGGACTGCACCCAACTGCTACCTGTTTGCACGACTCCATAGAGCCGTGGTAGGGTAGCAATCTAAGAACAGTGGGACACACTCAAGGCGAAGTAGCAGTGTCAAGTCTGCGGACTACGCTGTACTCATGTCACCTGGGAACTGTTCACTGACGACTGGTATCAAACCAACCAACAGTTCCCTGTGAGTCCTGTCCGGTGTACCCGTAACCTAACGAGCACCTGTATACTATCTCCAGTACGACGTACTGATGGCTGTGGGACAGACCATCTCCCCAACTGGGATGAGAAGCGTACACACTAGTCTACTCCGGAGTATCGATGCTCTGTCTCGATAATCCAACGACCAGGGACCTGAATAAGGATGTGCTTGTAGACTACCCAGCCCCCACTAGTGTGACTGCCATCACAACGCCGGTAGCCAAGCAAGATCCTAAGAGCTCTATCAATACGTACACTCACATATTAAGATAGAAAAACCAAGTAGCATACTACCATGTTTAGCAAGACTGTTATATACATGTGAATATCCCAAGCTTCCATTAAGTAATATACAAGCTAGTATGATACAGTAATGGCCTTCTAGGGCATAAACACTAACAATCTCCCACTTGCACTAGGGCCATGTACTGGCATATCGCAGACCAATGATCTCGAGTAGCCTCTCGAACTGAATCTGAGGAAGGGCCTTCGTGAATGGATCAGCAATGTTCTCTTCTGAAGCAACTCTCCGAACCTCGATCTCCTGACGATCAATGATCTCCCTGATCAGGTGATACCGCCTCAAGATGTGTCTGGACTTCTGATGGGACCTTGGTTCCTTCGCTAAAGCTATAGCTCCGTTGTTGTCGCAATACAGAGGTATTGGATCAACTATGGTAGGAACCACCTGAAGTTCTGTTAGGAACTTCTTCATCCAGACTGCTTCTTTTGCGGCATCGCAAGCAGCTATATACTCCGCTTCCATCGTCGAGTCAGCAACGGTGTCCTGCTTGGAGCTCTTCCAGCACACCGCCCCTCCATTGAGGGTAAAGACATAACCCGACATGGACTTGGAATCGTCCTTATCACTCTGGAAGCCGGAATCAGCAAAGGCCTCCAACCTGAGGTCTTTTCCGCCGTAAACCAAGAACATCTCCTTAGTCCTCCTCAGGTACTTGAGAATGTTCTTTACTGCTATCCAGTGCTTCTCCCCTGGGTCTGACTGATACCGGCTTACCACGCTCAGTGCGTAAGCTACATCTGGTCTGGTACACAACATCGCATACATTATAGAGCCTACCGCAGAAGCGTAGGGTATAATAGACATGCGTTCCCTTTCCAAATCAGTCTTGGGAGACATCTCTTTGGAGAGGGTGATTCCGTGACAAGCCGGTAGATTACCGCGCTTTGAATCTTCCATACTGAATCTTTTCAGTACAGTGTCGATATACCTGGACTGCGAAAGTCCCAACATCCTCTTGGATCTATCACGATAGATCCGGATCCCCAGAATGTAAGAGGCATCACCCAGGTCTTTCATGGAGAACCTGTGTGACAAGAATCCTTTGACAGATTGTAGCATAGGAATGTCATTTCCTATCAATAGAATGTCATCCACGTACAAGACGAGGAATACGACACTTCTGGCCACAACTTTACTATATATGCACGGTTCATCTGGATTTTTGATAAAGTCATATTCTTTGACTGTCTCATCAAAACAGATGTTCCAACTCCGCGATGCCTGCTTTAGTCCATAAATGGATTTAAGCAGCTTGCATACTTTCCCGCTGCTCCCACTCTGATTGAAACCCTCTGGCTGATCCATATAGACGCTCTCTTCTAAATTTCCATTCAGAAAAGCCGTCTTTACGTCCATCTGCCAGATTTCATAATCATGGAAGGCAGCAATAGCAAGAAGGACCCGAATGGATTTGAGCATAGCCACTGGAGAAAAAGTTTCGTCATAGTCCAAACCAGGTCTTTGACGAAAACCCTTTGCAACAAGTCTAGCCTTATAGGTTTCCACCTGTCCATCTACACCAATCTTTTTCTTGAAGATCCATTTGCATCCTATGGGTTTTACCCCATCTGGAGCAAAGTCCAAAGTCCATACTTTGTTGGTGTACATGGACTCCATTTCGGTCCGCATTGCATCTAGCCATCGTACCGAGTCGCCGCTCTGGATGGCCTGCCTGAAGTCAGTAGGTTCATCATCATCTATGATGCAATCCTCTCTATCCCCATCTATGAGAAAACCGTAGTATCTCTCAGGCGGACGAGACGGCCTACTACTCCTGCGGAGGGGTGCGGGAATGTTCTGTTCTTCTTGAACCTCTGGTTCTACCAAACTTTCAGTAGCAGTTTGTGGTTCTGGAATTTCTTCCAGTTCTATTTCGCTCCCACTTATTTCCTTTTCTAAAAACTGATTTTCCAGAAAATGGGCATTACGAGAAACAAAAACCTTTTGTTCCTCTGCGTAATAGAAATAATATCCCTTGGAGTTCTTTGGATATCCCACAAACATACATTTTACTGATCGTGCCTCGAGCTTGTCCACATGCTGCTTTTTAACAAAAGCTGGACATCCCCAAATCTTCATATGCTGAAGATGGGGTTTCTTCCCAGTCCACATCTGATATGGAGTGGTAGGCACAGTCTTGGTAGGAGCTCTGTTCAGAAGATATGCCGCTGATTCAAGCGCATAACCCCAGAAAGATCGCGGTAACTCAGTATTACTCATCATGGATCGTACCATATCCAATAGGGTTCGATTCCGTCTCTCCGATACACCGTTATGCTGTGGAGTGTATGGAGGAGTAAGCTGAGAGAGAATTCCTTTCTCTTTTAGGTAACCTAGGAACTCGGCACTCAAGTATTCTCCACCTCGATCAGATCTAAGTGTCTTTATACTTTTGCCGGTTTGGTTTTCTACTTCATTCTTATACTCTTGGAATTTCTCAAAAGCCTCGGATTTATGTTTCATCAGATAAATGAATCCGTATCTTGAGTAATCATCCGTGAAAGTAATGAAATAGGAAAAACCACCTCTCGCATGTGTAGACAATGGACCGCATACATCGCTGTGTATGAGTCCTAAGAGCTCGCTCGCTCTTACTCCTTGTCCAGTGAATGGAGTCTTTGTCATCTTTCCTTTGAGACAAGATTGACAAGTGTCATAAGTTTGATATTCGAACGTGTCCAAATATCCTTCTCTATGCAACTTAGTCAACCTTCTCTCATTGATGTGACCCAGTCTACAATGCCATAAGAAAGCTTTATTTAAATCTGGAGACTTTCTTTTTAGTGTGTTCTGGACATTGAAAATTTGGAGTTGGTTTAACACATATATGCCGTTATTTAGAGTACCGGACCCAATCAAACCATGATTAAGGTGGATGTTGACAACATCTCTTACAAACGTGAAATCATAACCTTTATTTGATAACAAGGAAACTGATATGATATTACACGTTAAGCTGGGTACAAAATAACAGTTATGTAAAACCAAAATGTGTCCACTCGTCAATCCTAGGTGATAATCCCCGACGGACGCAGCTCCCACGCTAGCTCCGTTAGCAACCCTGAGGATCATATCACCTTCCTTCAGCACTCTACGGTTTCTCAGTGCCTGCAAAGAATTGCAAATATGAGATCCTGACCCGGTATCCAATACCCAGGAAGTAGAGTTGATCGACAGACAATTCTCAATTACAAACACACCTGAAGTCGAAGCCACAGCTTGCTTCGGTTCCTGGTTCTTGGCGTTCCACGCCTTGCAATCCTTCTTCCAGTGCCCTTTCCTGTGACAATGGAAGCACTCATCCAGGCCAACTACCGGTGCTGTAAACTTTTTCTTTCCCTTCTTTCCCACCTTACTAACACCTCCTCTAGGTCTGGGTGCGGCCTTCTTCTTCCTTCCTTTGGCCCTAGCCTTGGACCCTGAAGAAGATGAACCGCCAACAAACATAGCGGGTGTTTCCCTTGCCTTCTGCAAGGTGCCCTCTGCACTCCTTAACATGTTCAGGAGTTCCGCAAGTTCAACTTCTTTTCCTTGAAGATTGAAGTTGAGGATAAACTGGGCGTAGGTGGGAGGAAGGGACTGGAGAACAAGATCTGTATAGAGCTCATTATCCAAAGTCGTTCCAAGGTCCGCGAGCTCTTCAATATAGCCGATCATCTGTAGGACATGTTCACCTACCGATGACCCGACAGCCAACCTCGCTCGAAACAGTTTCTTCGAGGTCTCGTATCTTGCTATACGAGATTGCTCTCCATAAAGTTCCTTTGTATGGAGAAATATGCCATCTAGAGACATATCCTCGTGCCTCCTCTGATGTTCATTATTCATCGAGGCAAGCACGATGCACTTGGCTCTCGCGCAATCTAAATCCCAGGTTTTACGGATTTCCTTATCCGCATTGCTGGATTTGGGACCAAGGGCAGCAGGTGCTGTAGCGGTGAGGACGTACCCCAGTTTGTCATAGGTCAAAGCCATCTTGACATTCCGCAGCCAATCTTTATAGTTTGGCCCTGTCAGTATATTTTTCTCTAAAAGTAACTTAAGTCCAGTCATTTTCAGGGTCGCTGCAATTAGGAGAGAGAGAAGAAAACTCTTTAGCATGATGCTCTTGCAAGTTTAGAGTGGTTTTTAGTTTATCTAAACTGGATGGCTCCCACTGTTTCTCGAATCCTTCCTCAAACCATAAAAGAAGAATTAGCCAAGACTATTCTCACCGTACAATACTTGCTTAACCGTTCAGCCAGGCTGGTGTCGATACTTCGAGGGAGGTTTTCCAACGCTTTCGCGAAGTTCCTTAATTAAAGAACCTCTTTTCTCTGGGGGCGTAACCCCGCTGACACTTTTCTGGACACCTACTAGGTTTATAGCATTGATCGTTAAGCGACGAATATCCTGATAAGTAGCAAATACTCACAGTAGGATCGGGATCCAAATATCATCGTATGATAATGTTGAAGGAATGCTACCAACATTCATCAAACTCCAAATGGTATGCATCTCTTTGCAAATTTCAGTTTCTTTAGAAATTCCCGATATAAGTTTTTGCCCCATGCTCTTATGACCTTGGCTTTGGTCAAAATGTCATAAGTCACATGTCAAGTTCTACCCGTCATTATCTTGTCAATTTGAACCCATCCGTATATACCCCTGACTTTGGTCAAATGGTAATACGACTGTCCCAAACCAACTCATCTATCTTATGCAACAAATGAAAACCCAGTAGCTACCAAACACTATGCCTTGACTTTGGCCAAAATGCATAGCTTGAATACTACTGAATACCCAAATGAAATGACGGAGGGCTACGACTGGTTTTGGCGAAACCGTAAACGTAGTGAACTTGATATAACCGAAGGAACCTGATAGCTTTTAAAAGGAGTGGTTAAAGCTCCGCATTTAAAAATATCTGTTTTAAAAATAACCGAGTGGTTTCTTTTAAATTGTTCCAACGATTTAAACTTTGGTTTGTTTTACTTTGCATTATAGATAATGCGTCCCATCATTAACCTATCATTGCAGAAAACAACGAAAATATAACGTCCTCTTATGCCATCCGCATTCGCCACGGGGTCCCGTCATCACCCGTTAGGTTACTTAACTAACGACAGAGCGGGGGCTGGGCTAGCGCGGGTGTAAAACATAAGTGACGTCTAAATAGCTATAGTAAATATAGATATTTTACATTCGTCTGACGCAATGATATTCATTCCAGAACACAGATAAACAATATTGGATTTGCAAGCAATCTGTATTTCTTTTGAGCCTGCAAGAAAAGACAGATTACACAGTTGTGATGAATAGCCGTTTACCCCACCCTCGACCCCTACGGGTACGGCAAACTACCCACCCGGCAGTCTGTGTACCCCACCTTGGGTCAGTCCTAGGAGCAAAAACAGTAAAATGAAATAATACAACGGTGGCTACAACCGCAACCTGGAAGTGCCCCGCGAAAATAATATTACAACAAATTACATTTCCAACAAATGAATAAATCAATAAACCATTGTTAACCCGGCTATACACCACAACAGTCCAATACAGTTTATATGCACAAACAGATATAACCATTTCAGAAATGTGCAACCCCTTGCCAACCGACATACTAGCAGTTGGGGGAGGTTTACGAACACATCAAACAATCACAGATATAATCCAATACGCAAATACTGTATTTTTCGATCGAATAAACAACTTCAAAATTGCTCCAAAATCTGCTCTGTTAAACAGTAACCTGAGCAATAATTAAATATTCCAGAAAACCCCAAATTTCACAGGGGACCCACACAAGAAAAACGAGTCCATGACTCGGCCAAAGCGCCGCGGTTGCGCGGCAGATCCCACCGATCCGCCGCGCTTTCGCGGCCGAGTTGCCGATTCATGGTCTCGAATTTCTTGGGTGTTCTGCTGGACCCCTTTCTAGCTCTCTGAACACTCCAAAAAAATTTTAGGACTTGATTTTAAGTTCGACAGAAACTATACAGAACTAGGGTTTTCCGGGATCGTTTTTTCGTTCGAAATTCGTACAAATTTGCGATTAAGTTATTTAGTGTTTAGCGAGGCTCTGATACCACTGTAAGTCGATGTAGTACACCCCAGTGCTTATGGGGAGGCGGAATTAACAAAAACTTATCAAGTTTAAACAACAAACATCGACTAACCGCTTGAATCGAAGCTAAACCCTAAAAACCGTATTCTTATGAGTTTCATTACATAAGTGATTAGGGATTATACCTAATGAACCGGTCCTTCTTCTTTATGTCCTCCTTGGTTCTCCTTGGCCTTCTCTAGGTAGTAGACGATCCACCCGAGAGCGAAACTCCAAGCTTAACCTCTAACTTGAGGTAACTAACCAACTTTGATTGCTAATCAAAGATGATAGAATGATAAAGAGTGAAGGTTATGGATTGTTTAGTCTAACTAAACCTTTGATCTCAACACATGAGGATTAAGGTTAGTATCTTGAAGATGAGAGCTTGAGGAGAGAGAATGTGTAATATGATAATGAGAGAAGAGAGAGAGTGTATCATAATATTATGTGAAGCATTCTTATTTTCAACAAATGAATAAAATGAAATGAATAAGCATGCTTCAAAATATCTTGTGATGATTCATTAACATGAGTCATTAAGCAATAAATGTGCATTAATGAGATGAATGAATCACCACTATGACTCACTCTCTTTCCAAAACAAACCTCCTTAGTCACATCTTCTAGAAGCTTCTCGAGCAATTACGAGAACGCCCCTCCGATCCGTAAAAATACGGAAAAACTTTAGACTGTAAAAATCCAATAACCGGATACCAGTAACTGGCTTAAACCAAAGCCGACTGGTAAAAACTGTCCGAAAGTCGTACGCGCGTAAACGCACGTATGCGTCCGAACCCTTTGTCGCAAAACCATGCAACCTCTATATCGTTTCGCCTGGAGTAGGAAACTCTCTGTGTGGGACTCTAGAGACTCGACTACTACGCTGGCAGTGGGTTTAACCACAGACCGCAAGCGGCACTAGCTGTACGTAACGGTCCCCAGGTAGTTGTCGATAAGAAGGCCGATGAGTAAACCCATCCGAACTCCTACTGAGTCTGATGTGACAATCTCCATACAGTCCGGTCCGTTCGTCCATGACTATCGCATATCGGGCCTAGGGGGGCGGCAAGCGTCAGTCCCCTAATAGCGGTATAAGTCGTGTCGGAGCGAAGCCCATTACACCCTGAGAAACTGCTGGAACCTACCAGCAAATCTCGCTTGCCCTGGCCAGGGACTTTGCGTAATGGCTCTCTGACACAGCACGATATCTACTCCCAATACCGGGAGGGACGAATCCTGTCTAACCGCCACTGCCTCCAAGTGCTCGGGACTGCACCCAACTGCTACCTGTTTGCACGACTCCATAGAGCCGTGGTAGGGTAGCAATCTAAGAACAGTGGGACACACTCAAGGCGAAGTAGCAGTGTCAAGTCTGCGGACTACGCTGTACTCATGTCACCTGGGAACTGTTCACTGACGACTGGTATCAAACCAACCAACAGTTCCCTGTGAGTCCTGTCCGGTGTACCCGTAACCTAACGAGCACCTGTATACTATCTCCAGTACGACGTACTGATGGCTGTGGGACAGACCATCTCCCCAACTGGGATGAGAAGCGTACACACTAGTCTACTCCGGAGTATCGATGCTCTGTCTCGATAATCCAACGACCAGGGACCTGAATAAGGATGTGCTTGTAGACTACCCAGCCCCCACTAGTGTGACTGCCATCACAACGCCGGTAGCCAAGCAAGATCCTAAGAGCTCTATCAATACGTACACTCACATATTAAGATAGAAAAACCAAGTAGCATACTACCATGTTTAGCAAGACTGTTATATACATGTGAATATCCCAAGCTTCCATTAAGTAATATACAAGCTAGTATGATACAGTAATGGCCTTCTAGGGCATAAACACTAACACGTCCGTCTTCTTATCGGCATCTACCTGGGGACCGTTACGTACAGCTAGTGCCGCTTGCGGTCTGTTGTTAAACCCACTGCCAGCGTAGTGTCGGGTCTTTAAAGTCCCACACAGAGGGTTATTCTCCTTTGGGCAAAACCAAGTAGAGGTCGCATGGTTTTGCGACAGGGTTCGTTCACATCCGCGCACTTGTGCACGTTTGGTGTCCGGACAGTTGTTACTAGCGGGCTCTGGTTTGAGCCAGATCCTAGTATATGCTTTGGGGTTAGTTTTATCTCATAGTATTCGTGCTCCTCGGAACACGAATGCGGGTGTGTATGCACAGTTGACTGAGGCAGAGGAAGAGGATTCTCATTAGGGTTTTGGTACGGGTGTGTATGCACAGTTGACGGTTGTCGTTTACCAAACCCTAATGAATATGTGAAATATCAATTGATAATGTTATTTAAATGAAATTGGGTTATGGTTAGGGTTTGTTGACTTGTTGACCAAGGTTGACTAGTTGACCAAGGTTGAAACATTGACCATCATCATTTCTTTCCAAAGATGCTCTTTGATCTCTGCAAAAAAAATTTAATGTGAAATAATAATGGTCTTATCAAACCAACCATCACCTTTTTCATTTTGGATTAATATTATTAATTAGATAATTCACATATATTGTTATGGTTGTAAAACTATTCTCATTCTATCATATTGATTCTCTCTCTTCCTTTCTTCTTCCTCTTCCTCTAGCTCAAGGAAAATTCATCTCATGTGTGGAGAACCATTTCCTTGGAGATAAAACATCAAAGCCACTCTCTACTCATCCTAAGGTTGAAGGTCTAGCAAGCCGGACACTTTAGTTTTCTCAAGTTCGAGAAAGAAGCTCAAGGTAGAGACCCTCATGTGGATCCATCTTCAGCAAGAGAAGGAGACGAGGAACGAACCATCCGACCACCACAAAGAGCCTAAGAGAAGGAGTTCAAGTTGAGGTATAACCCCTAACCGAGAAGCAATAGCTCTTGTTAGTTGCTAGTGTGTAGTTTAGCAAAGATCCGTGTCTTATAGTCCATGTTACCATGACCCGAAAAATCGTTTTTCATCATTTCCGCAAGCCCGAAAGAACCGGGAGAGGTAACGTGGACTTACAATTGCTACCCCCCTTTTTGACATCACTCCCATTCTCATTCATCAAGTGATGGCCGGCCAATTTTGGAGAGGGGGCTGGTCCAATTTTTGTGGGGATTTTTTGTTCTCTTCATGCTTGCAAAAATCCCCAAGTTCATCTCAAAATGCTTTCATCTCATTCCTCCACCAAAACCATGGCAACTTCATACCCCAATGAGACATAGCTTTCTACACTTCATCTACAGTACCCTTGGGCACGTCGACTCGCCAACTTCGTGCTCGAGTTGCCTCGGTCCAGAGGAGGGAGCCCGTAAAACAACCCGGTGATGTGGTGCCCTTCCGACGAGGAGATGAAGACCGGAGATTCCGCGGGGAGATCGGGACGACGACGAGAAGACCGAAGGACACAGATTGCTCGGTATATCTCTCTACCCCTTCTCTTGTTAGCTAGGAGTAGGTTAATGGCCCGATCCGGGTTTTATAGTGCGCGGTGGTGCCGGTTTACAAGTTAAATAAAAGTATCGTTTCCGCATTTTGGCCTCATACAGACGGCCGGGGCGCCGCCGTGCACTTACAAAGTCAAGTGTTGATTTAATAATTTAGTGTATAATTGTATATGTGATATACTAATTTACAATAACTAACATTGGTTCACTTAAGCATTTATTTTTCTCACTTGTGCACAACTTAATATATATGTGATATATATTTATTTGTGTTCATTTTGTATCATGGTTGTTGATACAACTTATATGGGTGTATAAGACTTATACCATACTAATTATAGTGTTAGGATTTTATATTTAAAGTAATTCTAAAATTAGTGGATGATGAGCTCACATGCATGAAGCTTCATGAAGCTTAGGGTTGCATTGACTTAGTGTACTAGTTTTGGATTACTTGAGATATTAATTAACCTAACCATTATAAAGTAGCCATGGTTATGTCTCTACATGAGTTAGTATATGATACCCACTCACCCATGGTTAGCTCTCCCTCTTAATTAGTTTTTCATTCTCATTTTTGAGCTCATCTTCTTCCTCCTTCAAATGCTTGCTAGGGTTTGATAAAGAGAGAGAGATATAATGAGAAAACAAATTCTAATGTGTACCCATTTCCTATTTCATCATCCTCTACTAGACTAGTACTTTAGTTTAGGGTGTTTGCTTCACTTTGGTGAAGTGGTAGCTTGAGTTCGTATTCCTTCGACGTAGATCATCTTCGGCCTCAAAGACTTCAAGAAAAACCGTTGCCATCTTCACATAGAGCCGTCCGAGAGTCGCAAGCACCATGATCACAGCGAAGGGACTACTATAAGGAGCTTAAGAAGTGAAGGACCGATCTACAAAGGTTGTATTTCATATTCACTTAGTGTTAAAGTGTTTTACATGCTTGTTTTCGCCTAATCTCTAGTTTAGGGTTGTTCGGCACGGCTAAAATTTTAATCGGGCATGGTTGATGCCATGTAGAACCTTATTAGAGTGCCTAGTAACCCTACAGTGGTACGCCGCGGTTCCGCGGCCATACAGAAGACTTACTGCCTCGTTTTGACACAGTAACATCCGTAGGAAAAATTGCTAATTTCTAAGTATTTTTAATTTGACTCAAGTGTTGAGTGTTCAGGGGATTATTTTGTATTCGTTGATTCGATCGGAAAATTTAATTTCGTTATGTTTTTCGGATATTTAGAAACTATTAAAAAGTTCGAACGGATATCAATAACTCACTTTTTCCCGACCCGGAAAATTTCCAAGTGTTGGATTTTTCCGTTGTTTAAGAACGTTCTAAATCGTGCAAGTTACGCGATGGACCCTCTAGAAGACAACAAACCATAACTCGATTATGTGACCATCTTGAACTGCCTTTTGAACCATAGGGTTTTGGGCAGTACGGCGTTGTCACATGTGAGGCGTTGGCTTGACCTTTCTACGGCTGGACCATTGGTACTGTGGCATGTGATGGATGTTTTTAAACTCCCCTCAAGTGTTGAGAACTATTTGGGAAAACATGGGTGTTTGATCATTCGATCGGAAAGTTTAACATTGTCTATTTATCTGGAATGTGATACAATATTTGGAATCCACAAATAGTTATGAGATAACTAATTTGAATGTTATAAACATAGCAGTTTAGTCTCAAATGATCGGTTGCCACGGGATTTTGATGCGATCAAAAGTCCGTTGCAATCACGTAGCGTACGCGGATACTCGCCGGGTAAACTTAATAGACAGCCATGCCCCATAGCCCCGACCAAGTGACTGTAGGAGAACCCCGTCGCCAAAACCATCCGTTCGGGTGCTCGCGGCAGCGGTGTTCCTCCTTAGTGCACTTCGTCGACGGCATCCGGGGGTGCAGCCGTCTACTAAAGTTTGCGACAAGCATTCGACCAGGATGTCGGGAATCTTGTTGAATTGCCCGACTTGGTATGGAAAAGAGTTTTCAATAGAGACTGAAATGCACGGTTTATAATTGTTAAGAATGCGATGTCTAAGGAATTCATTTGCTTAGGCATAAGATGTCTAAGGAGGTTGCGGATTCCAACTGTTGTAGTTTTACACTTTCTTTTATGCGACCGTAAGTGTAATATGTGATATCGCCGGTTTCGTTGCTATATGTCAACGACAATTGGGATGCGCATATTTATTTACGTTGATGACATGTGATGTTATGTGTTGCTGGATATGTTATATTGGATCGTCGCATTTTTGAATAGCCAGGGGTTTTATGTGAGATGAGGGTTTTTATTTTCATTCATGTAAAATTCATTGTATGTAATATTCTTTTATTGGGGCACTTCCGGGATGAAGATGATGTCACCATTTGTATATTATTTGCTTTTCCACATTAGGTAGACCCAAGGAGGAGAGCACAAGTAACCGGGTTCTGGAGTCCAGTGGGAGACCAACTCGAGGAGTCGAGTCCGGGTCTCCTAACTCTAGAATTGGAAGGGTTGCTTGCCGCTTTCGTAGGGGTCTAGGGATGTGGGTTTGTCTATTCATCGCGACCGTGGAATCCGTGTTTTATAGAGGCTCAAAATAAAACACGGACCTCCTAGTATATCCATTATTTCATATGATTCTTCTGCTGCGATATCTGTGATGTGATCATTTGATATGTTGTGATAGATATTGTATATAGTATATATGATATATTATATAGATGTTAATTATGTTTTACACCCGCACTAGCTCTGCCCCGCTCTGCCGTTAGTTACCTAACCTAACGGTGCACGAGGGGACATCGAGGCGAATGCGGATGGCATAAGTGTACGTCGTATTTATCTATGCTGTTTAGGTGACTTAAATGATGGGACTTCATTAATGTGATTAATGAAAGAAAATAAACCTAAAAGATGTTGTGGAATCGAATTTTCAAAAACTGGTAGCAACAGTTCTTGTTTGCATCGCGGTGTTCCTTGTAGAACATCTTGCACCTTATTCGATAAGGAAAGGGCCGAGATCCCTTCACCGGGAGTGACCCCTTTAGCAATAACTGGCAGATTCTACACCCCTCGGTTTTGTCTTTTGATTGCTTTTCTAGCTCTTGCTTTGCACAGTGATATATATGATATATCCTGTACCTCATTCGACAAGGAAAGAGCCGAGATCCCTTCACCGGGAGTGACCTCTTTAGCAAAACTAGAAAAAGCCTCAAAAACACTCCATTTTAAAATTATTTGATTCTACAACGATATCAAGTTCATTAGGCAATAGGTTTTCAGAAAAACCTGTCGTAGCCCTCCGTCATTTCAGATAAGTAGTAGTTAGTATTCGTGCTGCGTTTGTTGGTCTTTGTCAAGGCGTAGTGTACGGTAGCTGACTAGTGCTTATCTGCTTATGCATATGATGCAGATTGGGTTAGGGTAGTCGTACGACCTTGTTGGCCTTTGTCAAGGGTCATGCGGGTGGGTTTAATTCAATCAAGAAATGACAGGTTGAACTTGATTAGCATCCTATAGTTTGTTGTCCTTTGTTAAGGTCATAGGAGGTTAGGGGAAAAATTATCGGGAATTTCAAGTGTTGAAATTTGCAATGAGATTGCATACCTTCTATGAGATAGTTGGATCCCGATACCCACTGCGAGTAATTGTTACTCCTGGGAGAGTTTTACACATTACAATTAGCCGATCAAGTAGGTGTCTAGAAAGGTGTCAACGGGTTTACGCCTCTGGGAAAACGAGGTTTACTTTAATTAGGTCCGTGCGAAAGCACGGGGAACCTCCCTCAGAGTACCGACACTGGCCTGGCTGAAAGATTGGAGAAATTGTAGGGTGTAATTAATCCCGGCTAGTCTTTCCTTTTATGGTTTGAAGAAAGATTTGAAAAAAAATAGTGGGAGCCATCCTGATTAGATAAAATAATAACCAATCTGATCTTGCAAGAGCATACGCTAAAGTGTTTTCTTCTCTCTCTTCCAGGTAGCGACCATATCACGCCTTAATCAAGATAATAATACGGATGTATTGACCGAACCCGCTTGTAATACTGAGCTAGGGGAACGTTGGTCCCGCTCCAACTTATAATTGTTATAAGACAGAGCAGGAAATAGGGGATTACCAGAATTCCTGTGCCGCCCAAACGAAGAAAGTGCATGCTGATGCATCTTCTTCGGGTGTGTTAATTACAGGGAACTGTTTCTCAGTATCCTTTACGTCCTGGGTATGTGATACCGGATCAGGATCCCACATATGTAATTTGTTACATGGGCTACAGATAGGTAGAGAACTGAAAACGTGTGATAAGTTTCATGAGATAGAAACGGTGCAAGTGTTGCAGCCAAGTTTGTTGGTAGTTATCACCCTGTATTACAAGAATACATTAATTCTGAACGAATGTCATTAGATACCGAACCTGATATACAACATCATATCAGTCTCTTTATTAGTAAAGAAGGATATAATTTTGTATTGTTGGATAATGTTTTGAACATTTCCTATATCAAGAGTTGATCGGTTCAGGCACGTTATCTAAAAGCATTGACGTTCTAAATCAAACTACAGTTCTTAGTATACAGAACACACACAAGAGGAAGAGTTCAGAAATGAACGAATCCTTCTTGAGGTATTGTAGACTAGGTTATATCAATGCGACCCGACTAGCTGAAGTTACATATAGATGCATATTTAAATTAGTTTGAATTGACATCTTTTGAAACTTGTCGGTCATGTCACAGAGATAAGATGACCATAGCTCTGTTTATTGGAAACAGAGAAAGAGTTAGTGAACTCTTGGATGATACATGTTGATGTATGAAGGTCCCCTGTCTACACATGCCAAGACCGGTTCTTTGTACTTCATTACATTCTCTGATGATCTCTCAAGATTCAGACATATGTTCCTGTTGAAACACAAGTCCGAAGCTTTTGAGATATTCACAGAATATAAGTTAGAAAGTAGAGAACCAAAACGGGTATAAGTATTATGTCCTTTGATGTGATCAAGGTGGAGAATACTTGAGCACGGGATTCCTGCACTATTCCAAAGGAGAATGAGATTCTCTCTCAGCATTACTCCTCCATATACACCATAGAACGATGGTATATCGGGGCGGAGCAATTGCACCCTATGAGATATGGTGCGCTCTATAATGAGTATTACTAAGTTGCCTATTTCCTTTTGGGGGTTATGCACTTGTGAAGCTGCATACCTATTGAATGGCGTTCCAACCAAATCAGGTGCCTACCACTCCATATGTGATGTGGTAAGGGAAGAGCCCGTCTCTAAAGTCAGTTAAGATTTGGGGTTGTCCGGCCTATGTCTAAAAGCAAAATCCGGACAGACTCAAGGCAAGCTCAGCTATGTAGAAGTTTGTTGTATATCCCAAGCATTCGCAAAGGAATATCTTCTACCGCACCGAGGAACAAAAGGTGTTTTGTTTCTCGGCATGCCACCTTTTTAGAAAAGGAATTTATTTTTGAAACTAATTTGTGGTCATGAGGTAGAACTGGAAGGAGTTCCAGCTATACAAACTACAGCTGACGATTTGGTAGAACCGGAGGATTCAATAGCTCCCAACGAACCTCAGCCTCTCCGCCGATCTGGTAGGGTTCCTCACCTACCTGAGAGATACTTCGGTTTCTCTATGACAGTGGGAGCGAGGATTGCATCATGAGATGATGACCCATCTAGTTTCGAGCTGGCCATCAGGAGTAGGACTCTGTAAGAATGGCTAGATGCTTAACGATCTGAGATGGAATCCTTATACACCAATAAAGTATGGACTTTGGTTGCCTTATCTGAAGGGTTAAATCCCTATCAGGAGCAAGTATATCTTGAGAAGATTACTTGGTGTACATGGAAAAGTTGAGACTTTCAAAGCTATGCTTAAGTCCATCCAGATCCTACTTGCCACGGCTACATACCATGACTACGATATCTGGCGGTTGGGTGTCATGACTGCTTTTCTAAATATTGATTTAGAAGAGAGCGTCTATAAGTACACAGCTAGAAGGCTTCGTAAACAGTGGGAGCAGCGGAAACATGTGCAAGATGTTTTATGTGATAAAGCAGGCATCGCGGAGCTGGAACATCTATTTTGATGTGAAAGTCAAAGAGTTTGACTTCATCAAAATAGTACATGAACCTTGTATATACAAAAAGGTAGTAGGGAGTATGGTGGTGATCCTCGTAGAGTACGTTGATGACATACTCTTGATAGGGAAGGAGTTTCTTATGCTATGCTCGGTCAATCTCCGCTTATCACAAGGATTCTCCATATAGGATCAAAGTGATACCTCCTAAATCCTGAGTTTTGATCTATGAGATAAATGTAATTGGATGTTAGGATTATCACTAGTTGTAGTGAGATGGTATCAATCGATCCTTGGGAGAATCACTGGAAAGGTTCCAGAGTGATAAGGACGACTGAAAGTCAGTCACAGGCATTGTCTTAACTCTTAGTAGAGGGACGGTATGTTGGAAGAGTTCCAAGACAAATACCGTGGCATACTAGATGATAAAGGCTAGATACATCGCTACTAAAGATACTACCAAAGAGATAGTCTGGGTGTATATTAATTCATGAGATGAACTTCGTTCCTTCCGTTGTGTGACAATGGAGTTGTGGCTTATGCCTAGGAACGCCCGTCCCATCAGTGATCCAGACATATTCTAAGGCAGTGTCACCTGATCATGGAGATGGTTGATCACCAGGGGATCGAGGTCAAGAGAGTAGACTTAGAGGACAACACGGCGGATCCACTCACAAAGGCTTTTTTCCCAGAGAGAGACTTTTATGGGATGGTTGAGTATGAGATACTACAACCACTGTTATCAGATGGCCCTAGTGAAAGTGGGAGATTGTTAGTTATATGTATGCCCAAGAGGCCAGTACTATACATGAGATGTATATTGTAGTGAATGCTTGGACATATATAGGGAGGACTTTCTTGCTCGACATGATAGTATGCTATCTGGTTACTCTTTACCTTAATGTGTACACTGTTTGTCTCTCTGTTACATGTTGGTAAAGCCCTTAGGATGTGTACTTGACTACCTGGACTATGATGCGGATCATACTAGTGGGGACATGGTAGTCCATAAGTACATCCTTCAACGTCCCTAGCCATGGGTGTATCGAGACGGGGCATCGATATACCAGAGTAGACTAGCGTATAGCTTCTCGACCCATATAGATGGGCGATGGATGATCCCATATCCATTGGTGTTTGACATCAGAGATGATATACGGGTGCTCAGTGGAGACTGGGTACACTGGACGGACTCGCCGAGAACTCACAGATGGTATTATACCTCACGTCAGATGGCAGTTCTCTGGTGACACTGGTGCAGGTTAGTCTGTAGACCCGAGATCGTCATAGAGTCTTGTGTGATTCCCACTGTGCTTTGATTTCCACCTTACCACGTCCAAGAGGGCGTGCAAAACGATGATTTTTGGGTACAGTCCCGAGTCGCATGGAGGCAAAGAGCGATAGGAGGGGTTTCGTCTCTCCCGGTATTGGGGGTTGATGTTGCGCTATGCTAGATTGGCCATAACAGGGAAGTCCCTGGCCAGGGCTGGTTTAGAGATTTACCGGTAAGTGTTACCAGTAGTTTCTCGACCCGTTATGAGCCTCGCATTGGCATAACTTATCGGTTGTTGGGGTCTGACGTTTACCACCCCTAGACTTGATATGCGACATATCAGACGAGGAGACCAGACTGTACGGTAGTTTCACTGTCAGGCTTTTTGCAGGAGTTGGAGCGGGCTTGCTTGCTGATCTTCTGATCGCTCAATACCCGGGTAGCCGTTACGTCCAGCTAGTATCGCTGACGGCTTATGGGTGCTTGATATGATCATCACCTACTGCCGGCGTATTGACGAGTCTTTAGAGTCCTACATAGAGGTTTTACTGGCTCAGGAAAAACGAAATAGGAGAGCATATGTGATATGTGCGGGACCAAGAATAATGCGTGTATGTGATACTGTATTCTATTCTCGCGATGTTTGTATCGATCGGTTAAATGCGATATAACTAGGTTATCGAATCAAGGGGGTTGATTCGATAAGTCGATACATTGGATGTTAGTCAGTTATATGAGATATAACCGGATTATTAAGTCAAGTGTTGATTTAATAATTTAGTGTATAATTGTATATGTGATATACTAATTTACGTTAACTAACATTGGTTCACTTAAGCATTTATTTTTCTCACTTGTGCACAACTTAATATATATGTGATATATATTTATTTGTGTTCATTTTGTATCATGGTTGTTGATACAACTTACATGGGTGTATAAGACTTATACCATACTAATTATAGTGTTAGGATTTTTTATTTAAAGTAATTCTAAAATTAGTGGATGATGAGCTCACATGCTTGAAGCTTCATGAAGCTTAAGGTTGCATTGACTTAGTCTACTAGTTTTGGATTACTTGAGATATTAATTAACCTAACCATTATAATGTAGCCATAGTTATGTTTCTACATGAGTTAGTATATGATACCCACTCACCCATGGTTAGCTCTCCCTCTTGATTAGTTTTTCATTCTCATTTTTGAGCTCATTTTCTTCCTCTTTCAAATGCTTGCTAGGGTTTGATAAAGAGAGAGAGATATAGTGAGAAAAGAAATTCTAATGTGTACCCATTTCCTATTTCATCATCCTCTACTAGACTAGCACTTTAGTTTAGGGTGTTTGCTTCACTTTGGTGAAGTGGTATCTTGAGTTCGTATTCCCTCGACGTAGATCATCTTCGGCCTCGAAGACTTCAAGCTAAACCGTTGCCAACTTCTCATAGAGCCGTCCGAGAGTCGGAAGCACCATGATCGCAGTGAAGGGACTACTACAAGGAGCTTAAGAAGTGAAGGACCGATCTACAAAGGTTGTATTTCGTATTCACTTAGTGTTAAAGTGTTTTACATGCTTGTTTTCGTCTAATCTCTAGTTTAAAGATCTAGTTTAGGATTGTACGGCACGGCTAAAACTTTAATCGGGCATGGTTGATGCCTTGTAGAACCTTATTAGAGTGTCTAGTAACCCTACAGTGGTACATCGCGGTTCCGCGGCCATACAGAAGACTTACTGCCTCGTTTTGACACAGTAACATCCGTAGGAAAAATTGCTAATTTCTGGGTATTTTTAATTTGAATCAAGTGTTGAGTGTTCAGGGGATTATTTTGTATTCGTTAATTCGATCAGAAAATTTAATTTCATTATGTTTTCCGGATATTTAGAAACTATTAAAAAGATCGAACGGATATCAATAACTCACTTTTTTCCGACCCGGAAAATTTCCAATTGTTGGATTTTTCCGTTGTTTAAGAACGTTCTAAATCGTGCAAGTTACGCGATGGACCCTCTAGAAGACAACAAACCCTAACTCGATTATATGACCGTCTTGAACTGCCTTTTGAACCTTAGGGTTTGGGGCAGTACGGCGTTGCCACATGTGAGGCGTTGGCTTGACCCTTCTACGGCTGGACCATTGGTACTGTGGCATATGATGGATGTTTTTAAACTCCCCTCAAGTGTTGAGAACTATTTAGGAAAACTTGGGTGTTTGATCATTCGATCGGAAAGTTTAACATTGTCTATTTATTTGGAATGTGATACAATATTTGGAATCCACAAGTAGTTATGAGATAACTAATTTGAATGTTATAAACATAGCAGTTTAGTCTCAAATGATCGGTTGCCACGGGATTTTGATGCGATCAAAAGTCCGTTGCAATCACGTAGCGTAAGCGGATACTCGCCTGGTAAACTTAATAGACAGCCATGCCCCATAGCCCCGACCAAGTGACTGTAGGAGAACCCCGTCGCCAAAAGCATCCGTTCGGGTGCTCGCGGCAGCGGTGTTCTTCCTTAGTGCACTTCGTCGACGGCATCCGGGGGTGCGGCCGTCTACTAAAGTTTGCGATGAGCATTCGATCAGGATGTAGGGAATCTTGTTGAATTGCCCGACATGGTATTGAAAAGTGTTTTCAATAAAGAGACTGAAATGCCGGGTTTATAATTGTTAGGCATGCGATATCTAAGGAATTCATTTGCTTAGGCATAAGATGTCTAAGGAGGTTGCGGATTCCAACTGTTGTAGTTTTACACTTTCTTTTCTGCGACCGTAAGTGTAATATGTGATATCGTCGGTTTCATTGCTATATGTCAACGACAATTGGGATGCGCATATTTACTTACGTTGATGACATGTGATGTTATGTGTTGCTGGATATGTTATATTGGATCGTCGCGTTTTTGAATAGCCGGGGGTTTTATGTGAGATGAGGGTTTTTATTTGCATTCATGTAAAATTCATTGTATGTAATATTCTTTTATTGGGGCACTTCCGGGATGAGGATGATGTCACCATTTGTATATTATTTACTTTTCCGCATTAGGTAGACCTAAGGAGGAGAGCACAAGTAACCGGGTTCTAGGGTCAAGTGGGAGACCAACTCGAGGAGTCGAGTCCGAGTCTCCTAACTCTAGAATTGGAAGGGTTGCTTGCCGCTCTCGTAGGGATCTAGGGGTGTTGGTTTGGCTCTTCATCGTGATCGTGGAATCCGTGTTTTATAGAGGCTCAAAATAAAACACGGACCTCCTAGTATATCCATTATTTCATAGGATTCTTCTGCTGCGATATCTGTGATGTGATCATTTGATATGTTGTGATAGATACTATATATAGTATATATGATATATTATATAGACGTTACTTATGTTTTACACCCGCACTAGCCCAGTCCCGCTCTGCCATTAGTTACCTAACCTAACGGTGCACGATGGGACATCGAGGCAAATGCGGATGACATAAGTGTACGTCGTATTTATCTGTGATGTTTAGGTGACTTAAATGATGGGACTTCATTGATGTGATTAATGAAAGAAAATAAACCTAAAAGATGTTGTGGAATCGAATTTTCAAAAACTGGTAGCTACAGTTCTTGCTTTGCATCGCGGTGTTCCTTGTAGAACATCCTGCACCTTATTCGATAAGGCCGAGATCCCTTCACCGGGAGTGACCCCTTTAGCAATGACTGGCAGATGCTACACCCCTCGGTTTTTTCTTTTGATTGCTTTTCTAGTTCTTGCTTTGCACAGTGATATATATGATATATCCTCCACCTCATTCAACGAGGAAAGAGCCGAGATCCCTTCACCGGGAGTGACCTCTTTAGCGAAACTTGCAAAAGCCTCAAAAACACTCCTTTTTAAAATTATTTGATTCTACAACGATATCAAGTTCATTACGCAATAGGTTTTCAGAAAAACCTATCATAGCCCTCCGCCATTTCAGATAAGTAGTAGTTAGTATTCGTGCTGCGTTTGTTGGCCTTTGTCAAGGCGTAGTGTGCGGTAGCTGACTAGTGCTTATCTGCTTATGCATATGATGAAGATTGTGTTAGGGTAGTCGTACGACCTTGTTGGCCTTTGTCAAGGGTCATGCGGGTGGATTTAATTCAATCAAGAAATGACGGGTTGAACTTGACTAGCATCCTATGGTTTGTTGGCCTTTGTCAAGGTCATAGGAGGTTAGGGGCAAAATTATCGGGAATTTCAAGTGTTGAAATTTGCAATGAGATTGCATACCTTCTATAAGATAGTTGGATCCCGATACCTACTGTGAGTAATTGTACTCCTGGGAGAGTTTTACACATTACAATTAGCCGATAAAGTAGGTGTCTAGAAAGGTGTCAACGGGGTTACGCCTCTAGGAAAACGAGGTTTACTTTAATTAGGTCCGTGCGAAAGCACGGGGAACCTCCCTCAAAGTACCGACACTGGCCTGGCTGATAGATTGGTGAAATTGTAGGGTGTAATTAATCCAGGCTAGTCTTTCCTTTTAGGGTTTGAAGAAAGATTTGATAAAAATAGTGGGAGCCATCCTGATTAGATAAAATAATAACCAATCTGATCTTGCAAGAGCATATGCTAAAGTGTTTTCTTCTCTCTCTCTCTAGGTAGCGACCATATCACGCCTTAATCAAGATAATAATACGGATGTATTGACCGAACCCGCTTGTAATACTGAGCTAGGGGAACGCTGGTCCCGCTCCAACATATAATTGTTATAAGATAGAGCAGGAAATAAGGGATTACCAGAATTCCCGTGCCTCCCAAACGAAGAAAGTGCAAGTTGATGCATCTTCTTCGGGTGTGTTCATTACAGAGAACTGTTTCTCAGTATCCTTTACGTCCTGGGTATGTGATACCGGATCAGGATCCCACATATGTAATTTGTTACATGAGCTACAGATAGGTAGAGAACTGAGAACGGGTGATAAGTTTCATGAGATAGAAACGGTGTAAGTGTTGCAGCCAAGTCTGTTGGTAGTTATCACCCTGTATTACAAGAATACATTGATTCTGAATGAATGTCATTAGATACCGAACCTGATATACAACATCATATCAGTCTCTTTATTAGTAAAGAAGGATATAATTTTGTATTGTTGGATAATGTTTTGAAAATTTCCTATATCAAGAGTTGATCGGTTCAGGCACGTTATCTAAAAGCATTGACGCTCTAAATCAAACTACAGTTCTTAGTATACAAAACACACACAAGAGGAAGAGTTCAGAAATGAACGAAACCTTCTTGAGGTATTGTAGACTAGGTTATATCAATGCGACCTCACTAGCTGAAGTTACATATAGATGCATATTTAAATTAGTTTGAATTGACATCTTGTGAAACTTGTCGTTCATGTCACAGAGATAAGATGACCATATCTAAGTTTATTGGCAACAGAGAAAGAGTTAGTGAACTCTTGGGATGATACATGTTGATGTATGAAGGTCCCCTATCTACACATGCCAAGACTGGTTCTTTGTACTTCATTACATTCTCTGATGATCTCTCAAGATTCAGACATATGTTCCTGTTGAAACACAAGTCCGAAGCTTTTGAGATATTCACAGAATATAAATTAGAAAGTAGAGAACCAAAACGGGTACAAGTATTATATCCTTTGATGTGATCAAGGAGGAGAATACTTGAGCACGGGATTCCTGGACTATTCCAAAGGAGAATGAGATTCTCTCTCAGCATTACTCCTCTGTATACACCATAGCACGATGGTATATCGGGGCGGAGCAATTGCACCCTATGAGATATGGTGCGCTCTATGATGAGTATTACTGAGTTGCCTATTTACTTTTGGGGGTTATGCACTTGTGAAGCTGCATACCTATTGAATGGTGTTCCAACCAAATCAGGTGCCTACCACTCCATATGTGAACTTGTTGGATTGTCGTGAATGGATAGCCGGGGATGTGAGACGAGTGTTTCTTTCATTCAAATGTAAATTGTAATTTGTTGTAATATTCTTTTGCGGGGCACATCCGGGTTGAGGTTGTAGCTACCGTTGTATTATTTCATTTACTGTTTTCTGCTCCTAGGATAGACCCGAGGTGGGGTGCACAAACTACCGGGTACTTTGAAGTGCTTAGTAGCCTACTCACGTCGTTGAGAGAGACCGCTTCACTTTGGGTACTTGGCGGGTAGTTTGCAGTACCCATAGAGGTCTAGGGTGGGGTATTGGCTATTCATCGCGACTGTGTAATCCGTCTTTCTTTGCAGGCTCAAAAGAAATGCGGATTGCTTGTATATCCAATATGTTCATCCGTGATCTGGAATGCCTATTATTGCGTATGACGAATGTACAATATCTATATATGATATCTAGTAGGCGTTACTTATGTTTTGCACCCGCGCTATCCCGGCCCTCGCTCTGTCGTTAGTTAAGTAACCTAACGGGTGAATGACGGGGCCTAGTGGAGAATGCGGATGGCATAAGAGGACGTTATATTTTCGTTGTTTTCTGCAATGATAGGTTAATTGATGGGACGCATTATATTAATGCAAAGAAAATAAACCAAAGTTGAATCGTTGGAAAAATTTAAAAGAAACCACTCAGTTATTTTTAACAGCGGATTTTTAATTGCGGAGCTTAAACCACTCCTTTTTAAAGCTATCAGGTTCCTTCGATCATATCAAGTTCACTATGTTCACGGTTTCGCCAAAACCATTCGTAGCCCTCCGTCATTTCATTTGGGTATTCAGTAGTATTCAAGCTATGTATTTTGACCAACGCCAAGGCATAGTGTTTGGTAGCTGCTGGGTATTCATCTGTTGCATAGATAGATGAGTTGGTTTGGGACAGTCATACTATCATTTGGCCAACGTCAGGGGTATATATGGGTGGGTTCAAATTAACAAGATAATAATGGGTAGAACTTGACATGTGACTTATGACATTTTGACCAACGCCAAGGACATAAGAGCATGGGGCAAAAATCCACATCGGGAATTTCTAAAGAAACTGAAATTTGCTAAGAGTTGCATACCATTTGGAGTGTGATAATTTTGGTAGGATTCCTTCAGCTTTATCACACGATGATATTTTGATCCCGATCCTACTGTGAGTATATGCTATTCATCAGGAGATTCTTTCACTTAACGATCAATGCTATAAACCAAGTAGGTGTCGAGAAAGGTGTCAGTGGGGCTACGCCCCAGAGAAAAGAGATTATTTAATTAAGGAACTTCGCGAAAGCGTCGTAAAACCTCCCTCGAAGTACCGACACCGGCCTAGCTGAACGGTTAAGCAAGTATTGTACGGTGAGAATAGTCATGACTAGTTCTTCCTTTTTGGTTTGAGGAAGGATTCGAGAAATAGTGGGAGCCATCCTGTTTAGATAAACTAAAAACCACTCTAAACTTGCAAGAACATCATGCTAAAGTGTTTCCTCTCTCTCCCCTAATTGCAGCGACCCAAAACATGACAGGCCTTAAGTTATTATTAGATAAAAATATTTTGACAGGGCCAAACTATAAAGATTGGTTCCGGAATGTTAAGATGGCAATTACTTATGACAAATTAGGGTATGTCCTTACTACTAAGGCCCCTGTCGTCCCAGGTCCAGAATCCAGTGTCGCAGATAAGGAAATCCGCAAGACCTGGGAGATAGACTGCGCGAAGGCCAAATGCATCGTGCTTGACTCTACGAATAATGAACATCAGAGGAGGCACGAGAATATGGATCTTGAATCCATATTTCTCCACACCAAGGAACTGTATGGAGAGCAATCTCGTATAGCTAGATACAAGACCTCGAAGAACTTGTTTCGGTCGAGGCTGGCCATCGGATCATCTGTAGGGGAACATGTCCTTAAGATGATTGGCTATATTGAAGAGCTCGCGGACCTCGGGACAACTTTAGAGAACGAGCTATATACAAACTGTTGGAGATAGTGCCCTCAGAGTCAATTATTGGATCACAGGCACGTGATTGCAATGATTGAGAGAGGACCTATACCGTTAGAACAGTCTTACTCAAGATGATAATATGCTATCTGGTTTATCTTTATCATCGTGTACTGTTTCAGGTGACCTTACAGGTCACTATTGCACGTTGATAGAGCCCTTAGGATTCTTGCTTGGCGGCCAGCAGTATGATGGCGATCATATACGTGGGAGATGGGGTCTATAAGCACATCCTTAAAAGGTCCCTAGTCGTGGGATTTTTCGAGACAGGGTATCGATACTCCAGAGTAGACTAGTGTATACAGTCGAGACCCCGACGAGGGGCGGTGGCCGGTCTCACAAGCCACTGGTGTCAGTTGGTTCACCTAAGATGTATACAGGTGCTAATTGGGTTATGAGTACACCGGACAGGACTCGCCGGGAACATGCTAGTTGGGATTATACCAAACGTCAGATAGCAGTTCCCTGGTAACATGTGTACAAGTTAGTTCATCGACCTGAGATCGTCATTTGTCTCGTGTGAGTTCCCATTGTTCTTTGATTACTACCCTACCACGGCTCAAAGGAGTCGTGCAAACAGGTTTTAGTTGGGTATAGTCCCGAGCCACATGGATGCAGTGAGTGAATCGGCAGGGGTTTCGTCTCTCCCGGTATTGGGGGTGAGATCGCGTTGTGTCTAGGAGAGCCATTACACAAAGCCCTCGGCCGAGGCAGGAGATTTACTGGTAGGCATTCCAGTAGTATCTCAAGGTGTTCTGGGCTACACTCCGACACGACTTGTACCGCTTTGGGGGGTCTGACTTTTACCAACCCCCTAGGCCTGCCATGCGATACTCATAGACGAACGGACCGGACTATACGGATATTGTCACTGACAGGCTCAGAAGGGTTTCAGGATGAGTTCGCTCATCGATGTCCCTTTTGGTCAATACTTGGTAGCCCGTTACGTACGGCTAATACCTCTGACGTTCTAGTGGTTAAATCCACAGCCAAAGTATTGACGAGTCTTTAGAGTCCCCCACAGACAGTTTCTCAAGTTTCGGGCGAAACGTTGTAGAGGCCGTATGATATATGGCAGGGTTCGATCTTATACGTGCGGTATTGCACGGATCATGATCGTACGGATCATACTAGTGGTCTTTGGTTTAAGCCGGATCCTAGTATTAGATTTGTTGGATTACTTTAGTCTCATTGCATTCGCATTCAGTCGGAATGCGGGTGCAGGTATGTATATACAGGTGAGGGGTATCCTTGTGATCCCTCACGAGTTTACTTTAGATTTTGCCGGATCTTTTTGTTGTGGCAAACATTTGGATTAATGTTTGCTTTAGGAAATAATGAGCTAGAAATCATCATGACAATGCATTAATGTGACATGGACTTATACTATGAGTCATGGTCTCTTTTTTAGAAAAAGTGTCACATTAATGGATTGATTTGTGATGATATGAGAGGAAGAGAGAGAAGGGATGCCATGGGATATGGTTAGCTCTCATATTATTTTTGATAACACTCTCTCTCATTCTATGATAACAACAAAAGAAAAGAAAAGAAAAAGAAAGCCTTCTCTTCTTCTTCTTCTTCTTCTTCTTCCTCTAGCTCATTATCTCCTCCAATGGCAACACCTTCAACCTCCATCCAAAATAATGGATGCAAGAGACCAAGTGATCACAACATTCTCTACTTCACCTTGGGCACGTCGGCTAGCACACTTCATGTCCGAGTTGCTTCGGATGAAGTGGGAGTCCGTAAAAAGGCTTCTCGATGTGGTGCCCTTTCCGACAAGGAGATGAAGACCAGAGATTCCGCGAGGAGATTGGAGTGGAGGCCAAAGACCGAAGGACACGGATCGCTCGGTATAGCATTCTACCCTTTCTCTTGTTAGCTAGGTATAGGTTAATGGTTCGATCCGGGTTTTTAGGATGCGGTAGTGCCGGTTTAAAAGTCAAGAAAAAATTTCGTTTCCGCATTTTGGCCTCGGATAGACGGCCGGGGCACTACCATAGTCCTACACAAACTTGGTTCTTCAGTCCCTTCCTTCCACCTACGCCCAGTTTATTTTGAATTTCAATATTCAATGTAAAGAAGTTGAACTTCCCGAACTCCTTAACATGTTGAGGAGTGCAGAGGGCACCTTGCAGAAAGCAAGGGAAACACCCGCTATGTTTGTTCGTGGTGCTTCCTCTTCCAGGTCCAAGGCAAGGGCCAAAGGAAGGAAGAAGAAGGCCGCTACCAAACCAAGAGGTGGTGTTGGTAAGGTGGAAGCCAAGGGAAAGGCAAAGGTTACGGTGCCAGTAGTGGCAAAGGACGAGTGCTTTCACTGTCGTAGGAAAGGCCATTGGAAGAAGGATTACAAAGCTTGGATTGCCAAGAACCAGGTGTAAGTGCACGGCGGCGCCCCGGCCGTCAATCCGACGCCGGAATGCGGAAGAGAAACCTTTTACTTACTTGTAAACTGGCACCACCGCGCACTATAAGCCCGTATCGGGCCATTAATCTAGTCCTAGCTAACTAAAGAACGGGTAGAGAGATATACCGAGCGATCCGTGTCCTTCGGTCTTCTCGTCGTCGTCCTGATCTCCCCGCGGAATCTCCGATCTTTGCCTCCTCGCCGGAAGGGCACCACGTCGCTGGCTTCTTTTACGGGCTCCCACCTCTTGACCGAGGCAACTCGAGCATGAAGTTTGCGAGTCAACATGCCTAAGATTTGCTGTAGAATAAGTGTGGAACTCTATGTCTCATGGGGTTTGTAGAAGTTGCCATTTGGTGGAGGAATAATATGAGCTTATGGAGATGGAACTTGTGGGATTTTACAAAGCCAATGAGATCAAGAAAACCCCACCACAATTTTGGACAGCCCCTTCATTGGAATGGCCGGCCATGTAAGTGGGGAGAGTGAATGGAGTGTGTGAGAGTGAGAGAGTATGAATGAGGTAGCCACAAGCATAATCCAAGAGAGAGAAAAAGTCATGATAATAAGCAATGATCACAATCAAAGAACCTCACTCCAACAACCAAATCATCAACAACCATGATTACTCCAAAACCAACACTCCAACAACCTTATCATCAACAACCATGATGGCTCCAAAAGTCAAGCTATGATGAAAAGAAGAAGAAGTCAAATAAAGTCAAATGAGGGTGCAACCATCATGAAGCAATAATATGCAAAGACCACCCTCCAAAATGCTTATTTGCACAAATGCAAATAAGCCCTCCTCCACCAATCTTCAGCCAATGAAAGATACAAAGAAATATGGCTGAAACGGAAAACAAACTGGCAACTCCAAAAAACCGATCCCGTAATAAATTACAGGAAAACCCCGCTACTGTATATACATACCCGCATTTGTATTCCGACTGAATACAAATGCAATGAGACAAAGTCTACACTGTACAATACTAGGATTCGGCTTAAACCAAAGCCCGCTAGTATTAACCGTCCGATCCTGATCCATGCAATACCGCACGTATCTGATCGAACCCTGCATATCTCCATATGGCCTCTACAGCGTTTCGCCCGAAACTTGAGCAACTGAATGTGGGGGACTCTAAAGACTCGTCAATACTTTGGTTGTGGATTTAACCACTACCACGTCAGAGGTATTAGCCATACGTAACGGGCTACCAGGTATTGACCAAAAGGGACGTCGATGAGCGAACTCATCCTGACACCGTACTAAGCCTGTCAGTGACAATATCCGTACAGTCCGGTCCGTTCGTCTATGAGCATCGCATGGCGGGCCTAGGGGGTTGGTAAAAGTCAGACCCCCAAAAGCGGTACAAGTCGTGTCGTAGTGTAGCCCAGAACACCCTGAGATACTACTGGAAAACCTACCAGTAAATCTCCTGCCTTGGCCAAGAACTTCGTGTAATGGCTCTCCTAGACACAGCGCGACCTCACCCCCAATACCGGGAGAGACGAACCCCTGCAGATCCGCTCACTGCCTCCATGTGGCTTAGGACTGTACCCAACTAAAACCTGTTTGCACGTCTCCTTTGAGCGTGGTAGGGTAGTAATCAAAGCACAGTGGGAACTCACACGAGACAAATGACGATCTCAGGTCGATGAACTAACCTGTACACATGTCACCAGGGAACTGCTATCTGACGTCAGGTATAAGACCAACTAGCATGTTCCCGGCGAGTCCTGTCCGGTGTACTCATAACCCAATGAGCACCTGTATACATCTTAGGTGATCCAACTGACACCAGTGGCTTGTGAGATCGGCCACCGCCCCTCGTCGGGGTCTTGACTGTATACACTAGTCTACTCTGGAGTATCGATGCCCTGTCTCGAAACTCCCACGACTAGGGACCTTTTAGGGATGTGCTTATAGACTACCAGCTCCCACGTATACGATCGCCCTCATACTGCTGGCAGTCAAGCAAGAATCCTAGGGGCTCTATCAATGTGCAATAGTGACCTGTAAGGTCACCTAAAGCAGTACACGATGATAAAGGTAAACCAGATAGCATACTATCATCTTGAGTAAGACTGTCCTACCAGAATAGGTCCTCCCTCAATCATTGCAATCACGTGCCTGTGATCCAATAATTGACTCTGAGGGCACTATCTCCAACAATCTCCCACTTGCACTCAAGGCTAATTATTGCGATGTCGCATACTCACAGCCCGTGTGATACCGAACACCCAACTCCTCTACTAGTCAGTCTCACAAAGCTCGTTTGCGAAACTATTGCGTTTGAGGAATAGCCTCAGTGAGTGGATCCGCTTTGATGTTTCTTTCTATGTCTCTCTATATCTCAAGTTCGCGGAGAAACCCATCTCCCAAAATGAGCAATACCTGTCTTAGAATGTGTCTATATGTCTGATGGGACCTAGCTCATAAATGAACTCCAAATCCAAACTTCTTAGACTGTATCGTCAGCTGAACTTAATCAGTATCCTGCGCCATGCCTCCCTCAGTATTGCCTTGGACCACCTGTCCAAAATACTGCCCCTCGTCAGAAGGAAAACTATAACTCTGACAACCTCCTTGTCGTCCAGGTCACCTTGGAGGCCTGGATTGATAACTGTCTCCCGAATAAGGCTGTCGTTATCATATCCCTAGAACATCCACTTATGTTCTAAAACTGCCTCCGACTGTTTCTCCAGGATTAGATCAATATCAACTTATTGCATCCAGTGCAAAAAGAACATCTGGTGTGGTACTTGACATCTCATGATTGACTCAATTGCCTAAGCAAGTGATCTGCCAATCATGCACACCTCTCTCCTCTTTAGTCTGTAAGACACCTTTAGAGAGGATGACTCCATCACCTGCAGGTACACTACTGTGCCAGGAGTCGTCCATTCTAAATACGCTTGGAATGCTGTAAAAGTACCCTGATTGGGAAACCACCCAAATCTAGATCTAAAACCATAGATCTAGTAACCAGTATGTCTGATATAATGTCCAAGTCCCATGTGGAGAAACCACTGTGTGACAACCAAAGTATAACCGATCGTAGTATAGGAATATCACTTCCTACTCGTTGTATGTCATCCAAATACCAGGACATCACACCCTACTACCTTCTTAACAGATCCATCCCCTATTCTGATGAAGTCAAACCTATGACTGTCACATCAGAAATAGATGATCTATCTCCGTTATATCTGCTTTAGTCTATAAATAGACATAAGCCCCTTGTCCACCAATGCTTCCGCTGCTCCCACTGACTACGACAACCCTCTGACAGAGTCATATAGACGTACACTTCTAAAGCCAGTTTAGAACGATGCTATATTCATCCTCCCGCCGGGTCTCGCAGCCTGGAACAACAGCAATGGCAAGTGTGGGTAAACAAGAACCTCCCTGTCACCGTCCTTGAGGCTACCGGAGTACCTCTCGGGTGCCTGAGGTTATCCACCTTATCTGCGGAGTGGCCAATGGAATGTCAAACCAGATTGAATCTTTAGGTTCCTATCAAATCTTCAGTAATCGTTGGTGGTTCTGGAATCACTTCCAGTTCTACCATACTCCCACTACTGTTTTCTGAAAAAATCCATTTTTATTAAAACTGTGGCGAGTCAAGAACAATATCACTATTGATCTTCCAGATGGTAGAAAGTCAACCATCTTCATAGCCTGGGTCAACCCACAAACAGCCATTACAGAAATGTGCCTTGAGTTATCCAGAGTCTGGTTCTACGAATAAGCCGGACAACTCCCCGTACCTTAACATCGTTAAGATATGAACTATTCTATATCCAATATAGGACCAGAGGCACTGATTTAATTTAACCAGATTCAAATCATGCAGCTGTCTCCAGTGCATGTCAATTAAATGGAAAGAGGCCAATCAGCATTACTCAACTTAGGAGTGCTTCCAATTATGAGTAATCTGAAAGTGAAGCAAGTTCTCTTAAACATTATTATCAACTGAATACCCTACACAAGTATCTACATCTCCGATCACTTTGAAGAATCCCGATACTTGCAATATCTGGTTCTCTACTTTATTCAAATACCTATAACTTCTCAAAATTCGGACCCTGTGTTTCCACGAAACACCTGTCTAAAAACTAGAGAAGTCATAAGTAAACCGAATATAGTACGAGGACCAACCCCTCTGTCCTGATGGACCCTGGACAACATACAATACTCTGTATAAGTCCCTAGAGTCTTATAACTTAATCCCTGTGTGTCATAGGTTGAAAATTGTACTTATGGTTAAGAAGAATTACACCGCTGTTTAATGCTCCTTACCTAACCATCAATTGATATAGGTAAATGTCATAGACATAATTTCAAAAAGTTATATCTCACGCTATAAAAATAGACGTACAGATATATCAATTTGAAATTGGTGCATAACAGCGGATATTCAAAACCAAATATTTGCCGTCAAGCAAACAACCCAGGCGATTTCCTCAAATATCACTGATTACAACGAATCCCGATATAATGAGGATGATCACCCAATTCCCAATAACTTACTCCCACTCAGCATCTGTAAAACCATACAGATGTGAGAATCATACCTGGTAAATACATACCCTGGAGTAAGTATCTAATCGGGAAATTAGTTTTTCTATTAATAGTACACAGTGAAACTGAAACATTGAAATGTTTCGTTGGGGTATCCTGGTATTCCTAGTAATGCCTCTTCCATTATCCATATTCACAACTGTAACCTTGTAATTCTTTGCCATCTTTCCAAATCCCTTTCTATGTCTTTAGTCATTACCTTCTGCACACCCTCTTAGGCTAAATGGTTTTCTTCCTTCCCTACCGTTCGGCGCCAGCCTATGGTTTGGAAGAAGACTATCCAATAAGCATAATGGGTGTACTGTCCTAATCCTAGGAGCACTCGCAATGCGAGAGAAGGTGAAGATAAAAGACAACCGAATAAACCTTATTCCTATTTCTCCTGAACCAGAATCCATCCCCGAACTGGAACAAGTTCCTTTCGAGTTCGTATATAACCATACGATGGAGTATCCAATAAACTGTGGATCTTCGTAGTGATACGGAGTGTTCTGGAGAAATACAAAGGTGATTTAGGATTGGCGAATAAATACTTGGTTTGGTCGTGAATAGCAGTCGCAATTTACTTTTCCCTCTTACTAATCCCTTGTTATGTCTTTACTTAATACCTTCCGTACACCATCATTATGCTAATTGGTTTTCTTCATTCCCCACCGTTCGGCACCAGCCTATGGTTTGGAAGAAGACTATCCAATTTGCGTAATAGATATACTATCTCCTAAACCAAGGAGTACTCGCAACCTGAGAGAAGGTAAAAGGAAAAGACAACTGAATAGTCCTATTCGTTTTCTCCAGAACCGGAAACCATCCTCGAATAAATTCCTTCAAGTTCGTATATAACCATACGATGGTTTTGTCCAATGGAAGTGGACGTTTGTAGTAATACGGGGTGTGTTCATACCATAATATTGCATTTTCTATTCCCCATTCTTATGCATTTTACAATGAAAACAGGTGCTTTTGACGCATGTCTGCTACATGTTACAGGTTACAGGTTCTTAGACAGAAAACAGTGAAAACGATGTAAAAACAATGAAAAAGTGGACTTTGACCAACAAATAGAAGACTCTTGATCAAGCCTACATCAAAGATAAAATTCACAAAGTACAAGGCAATGCAAGGTCCAAGATTATAAAGCGAACGGTTAAAAGCCCACCGCAATTATTCACTGGAGATCTGGAAGAAACATAGAAGCTATTTTAATAAAGAACCAAATAATAAGGAAGCCCAAAGATCCAAGGCCCAATACTTTCTTTTAAAGAGACATAAAATTTTACCAAAGCTTGAAGTCTACTTTGACTAGGTCTTCCTAAGGATATTTTGGTAAATGTAGACATGCAAATCAATTGTAACCTAGGGTTTCCTATTCTCTATAAATAGGAACTCTACTCATTGTAATTTCTTATGCCTCCCTTCATTAATAAATTTTAGAATTCTTTTGGAGAGCATCGGTGTTTCTTTTCAAAACATGAATTCAGATCTGACAACCCTGCGTTGATGATTGGAGAGATGAATCTGTAAGTAGATTTAATTCCTTGCTCTAGTTTAGATTTCAATTCTTGCCCTAGGTAATTTTTTTTCTCTGCCCTAGATAAATGTTCTTCAATTCCTTAATGAGCGATTAGTTTCCTCGCTTGTTAGGGTTAGGAATAGGGAAGGATTTGAGAGATGAAGATCTCTCATCTCTTTTCTTTGCCAATCTTTTATGAAAATTAGAACTCCATGCATACCTTCTTATTCCGCTCCCTATGGCACTCTACCCTGCAAATTATCCACCCATATTCTTCACATTTCCTCATCATTTAACTTAAGATTATATATATCCTGTAGAATTACCTAGCTTTCGGCATTTCTTAAGTTTTCCTTCTAGGGTTCCATCTCCACTTAGGAATTTCTATCAACCCTTACTAAAGATACAAGTTCTATTCTTCACTCCTTTCTCTTATCTAAATCCCAATCACATATCCCCACGTGTGTGTATAAATCACCCTTACACTTGGAAATTCAAATCAAGCAATCATACTCTCGTCTGTTGTCCAAAGTACTCATTAGTAGGTGAATTTTTAAATGAAATTTGCTTGCACATCCTTCATGTGACCGTTAATACTTCTTGAGGTACCAACGACCGATTACAAAATGCGTTTGCACTTTAAAGCGTACTTCCTAGTCTTTGCAACACCCAAGGCTTTAGCAGTGACTCCCAAACCAGTTGGTCTAAGGCACTAGGTGATGAAGCACCCTCGCTAAATATTTTTCTATTTTTGCAGCCTTAAATAATCACAAAAACCAGTGTCCATTTTTTTTTATTATTCACACTTTTTCATACTAAGGACTTTAGACAAGAGCATTTCAAGGTCTCTTCTACTATTCCAAGTTTCAAGGTGCGTGAATGTGCAATTTGTAGGGTATACATTTTCAGAATTTAGACTTAAGCTAGGAACTATTTTTCAAACTTATACTCTAATAAGAACATCAATACTCTTCCTTTGTTTCGACTTCGCCCAAGAAGTGAACCCAAAATTTGCCTATTTCTAAATAAACTACAAGGCATATACTTTCTACTGTTAAACTTTAAGGAAGGTTATTTTTAGAGTTTTTAATTTACTAAGTCTAAGATCTAGTTGTTCCTAGCCAGTTGACCTATTTATCAAACTCGAGTTAATTAGCCAAAATTGAATACAATAATTTTTATAATTTTTGAAATTTTTCAAATTTTTATGGGTTTTCAAATAAGTATGCAAATGCAAAAATATGTACAAATGAATGCGAAGGAAGAAGACGTACCGAGCATACCCCCAAACTTAAACTTGACAGTGTCCTCACTGTCATGATGAACCAAGAGGGTCACAATGTCGGCACTCCCCTGTTTATTTATTTACATTTTTTTTGTATTTTTAATGTTTTGAATTTTTTTTTATTTTTTTATAGAAAAAGAAAACAAAAATATATATACATATATACAAAGATTCCCTCCAAACTTAAGCTTGGCCTTACACAAGCCAAAGGTTAACACCAACCATTCAAAAATCTTATCGTGGTAATGGTATAGTTGGTGCAAGAATGGGATGTGGAGGAAAGAAATGAGAAACACGTGAGACCGTGTGGACAGAAGAATGGTAGAATATGGTCTCGGTGGGGGAGAAGAATGGCGAAAAGAAGAAGGAAGTGGAGTACGATCTTGAGGGTGTAAATCGAGTGAATAAATTAGCGCAATATGGGATGACCGAGATGTTAAAAGCGATTGCGCTAACCTATCAACTCGTCGAGAAATGGGATCAAATCCCTCAAGATTCGCAAGAAAACATGGGTACACCGAACTTGGTATAGGAGATGAAAGCGTAACGGTCATTTGTTCGGTCGGAACAATGGGAAAGACGAAAGGGAGTGAATTAGGGATAGTATAATTCTCACCGTAGTAAACTGTGTCGAACTGGAAAGATTCCATCAATGGTTCGAAACGACTGTAAGCAACCGAGTCTGAAGGATTAACTAACTCATCTGAAAATGCAAAGGACTCAAACTCGGACGGTGAGACATCAACATCGTCCGAAAAAGTGAAACAATAAGTGTCATCGGCTGTGGGAACTGTGTTAGATTCAAAGGAAAAGTTTTCAAGCTCACAGTCGTCAAGCGTGAAATGAGGCGTGGTCGGAACGATGGAAAAGAGGGAGGGTGATTTAGGTAAAGGTTCAAGAGGATGAATTGGAAAATCCGACACATCAAAGAAAAATGGTTCAACCTCAATATGATCCTCACTACTCTCCTCAATATTATCCTCATAATTCTCCACAATATTCAACTCATCCATGCCATTATCATCAAAATCAAGACGCGTATGAGATTCGGGAGAAACATTTAATAACTCGGGATGATGATTTGAACATAAAATTTTAATTAAATCGACAGGTTCATCATCCGAAATATTCCCGGCGTCTATATCCTCAATCAAGTGAAAGTCAATTTCTTTAGACACCTCCTCAAAAGCATGGATGTTTATCAATGTAGGTTCTAGAGTGGAAGTGTAAAGATCGAAAGGATTAGGTGCGGTTTCACTCGAAAGGGGTTCCTCACAATCTGGCAAATCAAACACTACAAATTCGCTCAACTCATCTTTATTTTCAACAGATGAACTATTTAAGGCAATCGATGGAAAACAGGAGTTGTGGGCTTCAATTGGGTAAGGGTAGGTTTGATTTGAAAATGCTCTCTCATTCTCACTCTGTCCAACTGCCGCCTCATACATTGAAAAATTTGGAGCTAGCGGGACACTAGCTACCGGTTCACTAGGTTGCATAAGAACGGCCATGGACGCTTCCACATTCCTAACCATTTTGTTTGTTGCTGCGATATACGCCTCCAACGCCTCTTCCAAACTAGACTTTGGTGGTAAGGGGGTTTCGGTAAAAGATTCAAAATGGTGTGGATATGCAAAACTCCCAATAGGCTGTGTAGAAACATTGTCTAGTGCCGGTGGAAAAGTCGGGTAGGACTGGTAGGAAGTGGGTGGTAGGAAAGGGGTAGGGTCAACATATGGATAAGAAGGTGAATAATCGTGCGGATCCCTAGAACTAGATGAGTGGAGAGGGGTGAAAGATCGACTGCGAGATTGAGCAATATGCTCAGCAATGGACATCGGCCTAGGAGTTACAGCAGAACTTGGAAAAGTGGTGTCAACATATGTAGGTGGTAAAGGTTGACTAGGTTGATACAAAGTGGGTTGAAAAGTCAAACTGTTTCTCCTAGACTCCTCTATGTGATCTTTCAGAGATTTTTTAGGCATGGAGGGATCGTCTTTAAATTGACCGAACACATTGACATATGACGCAAAATTAGGTTCGGGATACCAAAGTTCGGCTAATGATTTTTTTATGTGGGGTACCCATGTTAGAAAAAGAAAGGTGACAAGAAGGAAAGTTGGATGGTGCAAGGATTTATTTTGGGCTAAAAAAATTTTGCAAGTTCTATAAAATATTTTTCCTTTTTATTTTCATTTTTTTTTATTTGGAAAAAAAATTTTGTTGCAAAAAGATTTTAGCAAAAAGATATGCAACAGCAAAATACTTTATAGAAAAGATATGCAACAACAAAATATTACTTGCAATTGGTTATTATTTGAAGCATATCACAAGAATCTTTATTTGGAAAGAATTGTTGCAAAAAGATATTTGAGAAAAGATATGCAACAGAAAGATATTTCTTGCAATCAATTTAGTTCAAGCGGGGCCCAAAAATCCTGCACACGATTGTTATTTGGAACGGGAAATATTTTTATAGCGCACAAAATCCTGCAGGAATTTTTCAGAAAATATTTATCTAGATTTCCAGAGCAAGAAAAGAGGAACTTACAGTGCAATTTTCACGACTGAAGAAACTATGCAGCCGCGTTTCCGCGGTCTTAACGTAGATCCCACCGCGGAAAGGCGGTCACGTGACCGGTGCGGATCCCCAAAATTTTTCTGACGTTCTAAGTTGACCAGACGGCGGCGGTTCCGCGGTCTGAAGCGGCTTGGCGCGGCGGATCCGCGGTTGGCTTATGGTTTCAGCTCTCCAGATTTTGTGTGCTCCTCTGTTATTGTAATCTTCTATTGTTAGGATCTTTTATTTCCTGTTTTGATCTCTGGAAATTTCCAGATCGTCTTTGTAAATCCTGCAAAAATTCAACCACAAAGTATCCCTTCCAAAAATAACAGATTATATATTTTTTATATTTTTTTGGATTTTTTAGATTTTTATGAATTTTTGAATTTTATGATTAACCCGAAATTGCGAAAAGGAAAGTTCTACGCCATCCCCGGCAACGGCGCCATTTGATTAAGAGAGGTTTTGTCGATCAAAAATAATTACCGCAATCAAGAACGGCGTCGCTTTGCAGCTAGCCGGTGAATACGGGTCGGTCCACAGGGATGTGTAAATCTTCTTTAAGTTCTTACGAGTTAATTCCAAATGGTGTTTGGAAGTTTAATTAAATCTAAAAATCGAAGTTGTATGAAGGTAGAATTAGAAACTTGCTAGGATTAGGTTTAGGGAAAATTTGGTAAATAAAGATTGACATCTCTTTCCATCGCCATCAATTAAATCAATCATATTAGAGTTATGGTAAATATTAACAAAGGGGATTAGGATGATTGGGAAGATTGATTCTTCCTCTAGATCCTTGTCCTTCCTTTCTTAATCTTCACCCTAACCTCCATGGAAAACCTTAAGATCCGGGCCTTTAGACTACGGAGTTCACCGTTACCTTGAAGGTAAAAGTGCCGTAAGGAGTGGAATCGAAAGGTATGCATGGAATTCTAATGTTCATAAAAGTTTAGCGATGAAAAGAGATGAGAGATCTTCATCTCTCAAATCCTTCCCTATTCCTAACCCTAACAAGCGAGGAAACTACTCGCTCATTGAGGGGATGAAAGAAAACAAGAATTTATTAAGGAGAGAAAACATCGATTGCAAGTTAATAAAAACTAAACTAAGGCGAGAAAATAAGAACAGATATGAAAAACTAAAATTATTGCAAGGAAAATAACCTACTTACTGTTGATGCACTCTAACTTCAAGAAAATAGAATTTTATTCATGAGAAAGAGGCATAAGAAAATACAAGATTTTGGGTTCTATTTATAGGACATAGAAACCCTAGGGCTACAGATTGCACCGCATGTCTAAAGTTACAATTATACCCTTAAAAAGATCTTTCCAGAGCCGCCACACATTTTGGTAAAATTTCTTCGCATTAGGGTTTCATTCCGCCGCGGAAGGGCGGTCTCGGTGGGCTTTGGGCCGCGGTTCCGCGGCCCAATGATGAGGTCACTGATTGTCTTTTTCTGGGTTGCTTCTGGTTCTTCTGGGCTTCCTGGTTCTGTATTCAGATTATCATATGGGCTTCTATAGTGATACCAGATTTTCAACGAACTCTTTGCAATGGATCTTTTAACCGTCTTTCTTGTACCTTTGGATCTTTTGTTGTCTTGTTGATGGTGAACCGTTCTTCTGCTGAGCTTTACTAAGATCTTCCTATTTGTTGGTCAAAAATCCTTCTTTTGTGTCGTCTTTTGTGTTTTTCACTGTTTTCGTGCCAAGAACCTGTAACCTGTAACATGTAGCAGACATGGGTCAAAAGCACCTGTTTTTATTCTTAAATGCATAAGAATGGGGCATACAAAATGCAATATTATGTGATAAACAGCCGTACGGAAGCATCCTTCATTTATTTTTGCACAGTAATTCCTATATTGTAGTGATGGTTTTTCTGGGAATTTTTAAATTCTGCTCAAGAGTTGAGTTTTCTGGGTTGTATTGGGACTTCGTAGATTCGATCGGATTGTCTAATTTTGTCTATGTGTTTTTCCAGGTAATTTTAGAATATGTTAAAAAGTTCGACTGGATATAAATACCCACTTTTTCTCCTGCCGGGAAATTTCCAATTGTTGGATTTTTCCGTAGTTTAACGACGTTCTAAGTAGTGCAAGTAACGCGATGGTCTCTCTAGAAGACAACAAACCTTAACTCGATTATGTGACCGTCTTGAACTGCCCTTTGAACCTTAGGGTTTGGGGCAGTACGGCGTGCCACATGTGAGGCGTTGGCTTGACCCTTCTACGGCTGGACCGTTGGTACTGAGGCATGAAGTGAATGTTTTAAAACTAATTTCATGTGTTGAGCTGTTTCGGGAAAACTTGGGTGGTTGACTGTTCGATCGGAAAGTTTAACATTTTCTGTTTATCTGGAATGTGATACAATATTTGGAATCCATAAGGAGTTATGAGATAACTGATTTGAATGTTATAAACATAGCACTTTAGTCTCACTTGATCGGTTCCCACGGAATTTTGATGTGATCAAAAGTCCGTCGCAATCACGTAGCGTACGCGGATGCTCGCCGGGTAAACTTAATAGACAGCCTCACCCTATAGCCCCGACCAAGTGACTGTAGAAGAACCCCGTCGCCGAAAGCATCCGTTCGGGTGCTCGCGGCAGCGGTGTTCCGCCTTGGTGCACTTCGTCGACGGCGTCGGCGGTGCGGCCGCCTACTAAAGTTTGCGACGAGCATTCGATCAGGATGCCGGGAATCTTGTTGAATTGCCCGACTTTATATTAAAAAGTGTTTTCGATATTGAGACTAAAATGCGGGGTTTATAATTGTTAGGCATGCGATGTCTAAGGAATTCATTTGGTTAGGCATGTGATGTCTAAAGAGTTTGCGGATTCCAACTGTTGTAGTTTTACACTTTCTTTTCTGTGACCGTAAGTGTAATATGTGATATTGCCGGTTTCGTTGCTATATGTCAACGACTATTGGGATGCGCATATTTACGTACGTTAATGACATGTGATGTTATGTGTTGCTGGATATGTTATATTGGATCGTCGTGTTTGAATAGCCGGGGTTTTTTTATGTGAGACGGGTGTTTTTCATTTTCATTCATGTAAAAACTTGTATGTAATATTCTTTTATTGGAGCACTTCCAGGTTGCGGATGATGTCACCATTTGTATATTATTTACTTTTCCGCATTAGGATAGACCCAAGAAGGGGAGCACAAGTAACCGGGTTTTGGGGTCCAGTGGGAGACCATCTCGAGGAGTCGAGTTCGGGTCTCCTAACCCTAGAATTGGTAGGGTTGCTTGCCACTCTCGTAAGGGTCTAGGGGTGTGGGATTGGCTATTCATCACGACCATGGAATCCGTGTTTTATACTGGCTCGTATTAAAAACACGGACGTCCTAGTATATCCAATATTTCATAAGATATTTTCTGCTGCGTTATCTGTGATGTGATCATGTGATTTGTTCAGATAGATATTATATATAGTATATATGATATATTATATAGACGTTACTTATGTTTTACACCCGCGCTAGCCCTGCCCCGCTCTGCCGTTAGTTACCTAACCTAACAGTGCAGACGGGACATCGAGGCGAATGCGGATGGCATAAGCGTACGTTATATTTATCTGTGATGTTTAGGTGGACTTAAATGATGGGATATTCATTAATGTGATTAATGAAAGAAAATAAACCTAAAAGATGTTGTGGAATCGAATTTCAAAATAAAACAGGTAGCTACAGTTCTTGCTTTGCATCGCGGTGTTCCTTGTATAACATCCTGCACCTTATTCTATGAGGAAAGGGCCGAGATCCCTTCACCGGGAGTGACCCCTTTAGCAATAACTGGCAGATGCTACACACTCGGTTTGTCTTTTGATTGCTTCTATAGTTTCTTCTTTGCACAGTAATATATATGATATATCCCGCACCTCATTCGACGAGGAAAGGGCCGACGATCCCTTCACCGGGAGTGACCCCTTTAGCAAAACTAGAAAAGCCTAAAAAACACTCCATTTAAAAACCATTTGATTCCGCAACGAGATCAAGTTCAGAGCGTTAAAGGTTTTCATAAAAACCATTCGCAACCCTCCGTCATTTTAGAAAGTAGAGTACTTAGTATTCGTGTTGTGTTTGTTGACCTTAGTTAAGGCACAGTGTACGGTAGCTAAGTGATGTCTTCCTACACCGCATATGATGCGATTAGTTAGGACAGTCGCGTGACTTTGTTGACCTTAGTTAAGGGTCATGTGGGTGGGTCTAATTAATCACGAAATGACGGGTAGAACTTGACTAGTGCTTATAATTTGTTGACCATAGTTAAGGTCATAGGTGCTAGGGGTAAAAACCTTTATCGGGAGTTTCAAGTGTTGAAATTTGCAATGAGATTGCATACCTTCTATATGATAGTTGGATCCCGATACCCACTGCGAGTAATTGTTACTCCTGGGAGAGTTTTGCACTTTGCAATTAGCCGATCAAGTAGGTGTCTAGAAAGGTGTCAACGGGGTTACGCCTCTGGGAAAATGAGGTTTACTTTAATTAGGTCCGTGCGAGAGCACGGGGAACCTCCCTCAAAGTACCGACACTGGCCTGGCTGAAAGATTGGCGAACTTGTAGAGTGTAATTAATCCCGGCTAGTCTTTCCTTTTAGGGTTTGAAGGAAGATTTGATAAAAATAGTGGGAGCCATCCTAATTAGATAAAATAAACAACCAATCTAATCTTGCAAGAGCGCACGCAGAGTGTTTTCTTCTCTCTCTCTCCAGGTAGCGACCATATCATGCCTTAATCAAGATAATAATATGGATGTATTGACCGAACCCGCTTTTTATACTGAGCTGGGGAACGTTGGTCCCGCTCCAACTTATAATTATTATAAGACCGAGCAGGAAATAGGGGAATACCAGGATTCCCATGCCGCCCAAACGAAAAAAGTGCATGAGATGCATCTCCTTCGGGTGTGTTCATTATAAAGAACTGTTTCTCAGTATCCTCTGCATCCTGGGTATTTGATACCGGATCAGGATCCCAGATATGTAATCTATTACATAGGGCTACATGAAGGCAGAGAACTGAGAACGGGTGATAAGTTTCATGAGACAGAAAACGGGGCAAGTGTTGCAGCCAAGTCTGTTGGTCACTGTCACCCTGTATTACCAGTAAATTGATTCTGAACAAATGCTATTAGATACCGAACCTGATATACAAAATCATATCAGTCTCTTTATTAGTAAAGAAGGATATAATTTTGTATTGTTGGATATTGTTTTGAACATTTCCTATATCAAAAGTTGATCGGTTCAGGCACGTTATCTAAAAGCATTGATGTTCTAAACCAAACTACAGTTCCTAGTATACAGAACACACACAAGAGGAAGCGTTCAGAAATGAACGAATCCTTCTTGAGGCATTGTAGACTAGGTCATATCAATGCGACCCGACTAGCTGAAGTTATATTTAGATGCATATTTAAATCAGTTTGAATTTACATCTTGTGAAACTTGCCAGTCATGTCACAAAGATTAGATGACCATAGCTCTGTTTATTGGAAACAGAGAAAGAGTTAGTAAACCCTTGGAATTGATACATGATGATGTATGTAAGATCCCCTGTCTACACATGCCAAGACTGGTTCTTTGTATTTCATTACATTCTCTGATAATCTCTCAAGATTCAGACATATGTTCCTGTTGAAACACAAGTCCGAACCTTTTGAGATATTCACAGAATATAAGTTAGAAATAGAGAACCAAAAACTGGGTATAAGTATTATGTCTTATGATAAGATCAGAGAGGAGAATACTTGTGCATAGAATTCCTGGATTATTCTAAAGGAGAATGAGATTCTCTCTCGGTATTACTCCTCTGATTATACCACTGCACAACGATGTATCAGGGCGAAGCAATAGCACCCTATATGATATGGTGTGCTCTATGATGAGTATTATTGAGTTACCTGTTTCTTTTAGGGAGTTATGCACTTATGAAGTTGCATACCTATTGAATAGGGTTCGATTCAAATCAGTGCCTACCACTCCATATAAGATATGGTATGGGAAGAACCCATCTCTTAAGCAAGTTAAGATTTGGGATTGTCCGGCCTATGTCAAAAGCAAAATCCGGACAAGATCGAGGCAAGGTCAGTTCTGTAGAACTGGAAAGATTCCAACTATACAAAACGGCAGCTGATGATTTGACAGAACCAAAGGATTCAATAGTCCCCGACGAACCTCAGCCTCTCCGCTGATCTGGTAGGGTTCCTCACCTACCTGAGAGATACTTCGGTTTCTCGATGACAGTAGGAGCGAGGATTGCATCATGAGATGATGACCCAACTAGATTCGAGCAGGTCATCGAGAGCAGGGACTCTGTAAGAATGGCTGGATGCTTAGCGATCTGAGATGGAATCCATATACACCAACAAAGTATGGACTTTGGTTGCGATATCTGAAGGGTTAAATCCCCATCAGGAGCAAGTATATCTTGAGAAGATTACTTAGTGTAGATGGAAAAGTTGAGACTTTCAAAGCTAGACTTGTTAAAGGTTTTCGTCATCAACCAAGCGTGGATAATGATGAAACCTTTTCCAGGGACTATGCTTAAGTCCATCCAGATCCTACTTACCATTGCTACATACCATGACTACGATATCTGGTGGTTGGGTGCCATGACTACTTTTCTAAATAATGATTTAGAAGAGAACGTCTATAAGAACACAGCCAGAGGGCTTCGTAAACAGTGGGAGCAGCGGAAACGTTTGCAAGTTGCTTTACAGGATAAAGCAGGCATCGCGGAGTTGGAACATCTGTTTTGATGTGGTAGTCAAAGAGTTTGACTTCATCAAAATGGTAGATGAACCTTGTATGTACAAAAGGGTAGTATGGAGTATGGTAATGATCCTCGTAGAGTACGTGGATGACATACTCTTGATAGGAAAGGAGTTTCCTATGCTACGATCGGTCGATCTCCTCTTATCACATAGATTCTCCATATAGGATTAAAGTGATACCTCCTAAATCCTGGGTTTTGGATCTATGAGATAGATCTAAATGGATGTTAGGATTCTCACTAGTTGTAGTGAGATGGTATCAGTTGATCCTGGGGAGAATCACTGGAAAGGTTCCAGGGTGATAAAGACGACTGAATGTCAGTTGCAGGCATCGTCTTTACCCTCAGTGGAGGGACGGTGTGTTGGAAGAGTTCCAAGCTAGATACCGTGGAAAACTAGACGATAAAGGTTGGTAACATCGCTATTAAAGATGCTACCAAAGAGGCAGTTTGGGTGTATAGTGGTTCATGAGATGAACTAGGTTCGTACCATTGTGTGACAATGGAAGAGAGGCTTTGGCCCAGGAACCCTGGTCCCATCAGTGACCCAGACATATTCTGAGGCAGCATCACCTGATCATGGAGATAGTTGATCTCCAGGGTGATCGAAGTAAGGAGAGTAGACTCAGAGGACAACACGGCGGATCCACTCACAAAGGCCTTTTCCCAAAGAGAGACTTTTATGGGATGGTTGAGTATGTGATACTGCAACCACTGCTACAGATGGCCCTAGTGCAAGTGGGAGATTGTTAGTTATATGTATGCCCTAGAGGACATTACTGTACATTGTATGTATATTGTAGTGGATGCTGGGACATATATAGGTAGGACTTTCCTGCTCGACATGATAGTACTCTATCTGGTTGCTCTTTATCTTAACATGTATACTTACAGTCTCTCTATTACATGTTGATAAAGCCCTTAGGATGTGTGCTCGACTTCCAGGACTATGATGTAGATCATACTAGTGGGGCCTGGGTAGTCCATGAGTGCATCCTTCAATGTTCCTAGTCATGGGAATATCGAGACGGGGCATCGATATTCCAGTGTAGACTAGAGTATATCTTCTCGACCCATGTGATGGGCGATGGATGATCCCATATCCATTAGTGTTTGACATCAGAGATGGTATGCGGGTGCTCAGTGGAGACTGGGTACACTGAACGGACTCGTCGAGAACTCCCAGATGGTTTTATACCTCACGTCAGATGGCAGTTCTCTGGTGACACTGGTACAGCTTAGTCTGTTGACCCGAGATCGTCATAGAGTCTTGTGTGTCTCCCACTGTTCTTTGATTTCCACCCTACCATGGCTCTACTGAGTCATGCAAACAGGTGGGTTTTGGGTACAGTCCCGATTCACATGGAGGCAATGAGCGATAGGAGGGGATTCGTCTCTCCCGGTATTGGGGGTTGATGTTGCGCTATGCTCGACTGGCCATAACTGGAAATCCCTGGCCAGGGTTGTAGTGATATACTGGTAAGAGTTATCAGTAGTTTCACGAATGTTATGGACCTTACCTCGGCATGACTTATCAAGCTACTGGGGTCTGACGTTTACCACCCCTAGGCGAGATATGCGACATATCAGACGAACAAACCGGACTGTACGGTAAGTGTTACTGGTTGGATTCACCGGAGTGTGAGCGGGCTTGCTCGTCGATCTTCTGATCGCTCAATACCCGGGTGGCCGTTACGTTTAGCAGACCGCTTGTGGCTTGTGGGTGTTTGATATGATCATCACCTACTGCCGGCGTATTGACGAGTCTTTAGAGTCCTACACAGAGGTTTCCTAGCTCAAGCGAAACGAAATAGGAGCGCATATGAGATATGTGCGGGACCGTGAATGATACCAGTATGTGATACTGTATTCTATTCTCGCGATATGTATCATGGGACGGTTATATGTGATATAGCCGGGTTACCGAATCAAATGTTGATTCGATACATTGATACACATGATATTAGTCGGTTATATGCAGTATGACCGGATCGTTAAATCAAGTGTTGATTTAATGATTTAATGTATAATTATATATTTGATATATTACTTTGCATTAACTAGTATTTGTTCACTAAAGATGGATTTTCTCACTTGATGTGCACATTGTGTATATGATATAGTTTTGTGCACTAGTTTGTATCATGTTTGATGATACATGCAAACTTGGGTGTGTGTTTATGTTAAACCATATTTAGTTTAATGGTTAGGTTTTATATTTGTTTTATTTATTTTCTTTAATTCATTTTTGGAAGGATAAATGAAATGGTGGCTTGCTTTGTTCTTTTGTTGAAACTTCATGAAGCTTTGAAAGCTTGACCATTTTGTTTCTTTCCTAAACCTAACCATTCAACTAAACTATAGCTTATTCTCTACACTAAACCATGGTTTCTAAAATGATAAGAATCACTTTATTTTCTTTTTCCAATATTCTTATCATATTCTTTTTTCTTCTTCTTCTTCTTCAAGAAGAAGAAACCATTCTAGCTTCAATGGTGCCTTGAGAAAAAGAGTGAGAAATCCAATTCTAAAGTGAACCCACTTCCTATTTATTCATCCTTTACCACTTGCCATGTAGTATAGGGTGTTTTCTTCACAAGTTTCATGACTTGGTGAAGTTGGAGCTTGATCTTGAGTTGCCTCGACGTAGATCATCTTCGGCATCGAAGTCGACGACCTAGCCCGCCCATTTCTCCGATGAAGCCGACGCTAGAGTCCGGGATCCGATGATCGCAGCGAGGGGACATCGTTATGGAGCTAAGGAAGTGGAGGACCGGATCTACAAAGGTTGTAGTCACTTCCCTTTTAGTTAAAGTTGTTAACTTGCAATCTTTATCGCCTTTACCTCTAGTTAACGATCTTGCATAGGATTATTAGGCACATGAAAAATTTGATTTTGAGGATGTTTGATCTGTTGTGGAGTAGCATGGGTGTGCCTAGGAACCCTACACATTGCATGTGAGCTCTCTCCAAATCAGTCTTGGGAGACATCTCTTTAGAGAGAGTGAGTCCAGAGATCGTGGGTTGGTTCCCACGCTTGGATTCTTCCATACTAAACCACTTTAGTATGGTGTCAATGTACCTAGATTGGGACAATCCCTGTATCCGTTTAGATCTATCTCTATAGATCCTGATTCCCAGTATGCAGGAGGCATCACCTAGATCTTTCATTGAGAATCTTTGTGATAAGAAAAGCTTGACAGAATGCAGCATAGGAACATCATTTCCGATCAAGAGTATGTCATCCACGTACAATACGAGGAATACAACCTTACTCTCTGCAACCTTCTTGTAAATACAAGGTTCATCTATATTTTTGATGAAGTCAAACTCTTTGACTACAACATCAAAACAGATGTTCCAACTCCGCGATACTTGCTTTAACCCATAGATGGATTTAAGCAGCTTGCACACCTTTCCGCTGCTCTCACTATCTACGAAGACCTCTGGCTGAGTCATGTACACGCACTCTTCTAAATCACCGTTTAGAAAGGCAGTCTTAACATCCATTTGCCAGATTTCGTAGTCATGGTATGCAGCAATGGCAAGTAAGATCCGGATGGACATAAGCATAGCCACTGGAGAAAAGGTTTCGTCATAATCCACACCTGGTCGTTGACGAAAACCCTTTGCAACAAGTCTAGCTTTGAAAGTCTCAACTTTTCCATCTACATCAATTTTCCTTTTAAAAATCCATTTGCTCCCAATAGGTTTTACCCCTTCAGGAGCAACTTCCAAAGTCCATACTTTGTTGATGTACATGGATTCCATCTCAGATCGCATTGCATCCAGCCATTTCACAGAGTCACCACTCGTGATGGCCTGCTCGAAACTAGTCAGGTCATCATCTTCCATGATGCAATCCTCGCTTCCACCATCAATGAGAAAACCGTAGTATCTCTCAGGTGGATGAGAAATCCTACTAGATCGGCGGAGAGGCTGGGGTTCGATGGGAACTACTGAATCCTCTGGTTCTACTAAATCTTCAGTTGCAGTTTGTATAGCTGGAACTTCTTCCAGTTCTATCTCATTGCCACTATCTTGTTTCATAAGAAAACCCTTTTTCTAAGAAGGTGGCTATCACGACCCGAAAGTACGGAACATTCCCGGCACTTAAACTACGAACGTCTCGAGGCGTACGTAATCTAAGTAAACCGAAAACCCAGAAATCCAAACCAAGAAAAGTAGTAGAGTGCAGGAAAAACCAACTTAAAGCAAGTAGTTTTGTAACACCTTAGAATGTGTTTTGTAGCTAATTATATTTTAATTTATAGTTTTTAATAAAAAGTTTACCAAATTGGTTTTTAAATATTTTATCCTATTTAATGTGTATTTTATTGGAATTTTGTTAGGCACACACACACTTGTGCATGATAACTAGGCTTGTTTTTGGTGTTTAACCATAATTAGTAACATGGTTCGCTAACCATTTTCTCTTAATGTAGCTTTTTAGTTTTTGTTTAAGTGCATGGTTGCTATTAGGAAATGATTTGGAAAAAAGGGGTTTTTATTTCTTTTCTTGATGGTTGACTTTGTGTGAGGGTGGGGGCATGGAAGGTATGGTGTGAGCCATGCCTCATCATGAGGGAAGTGAGAGAGAGGGGGGTCTAGGCCATGTTCCCTCATTCCTCCTCTCATTTTTTTTCCTTTCTCTCATTCCCTCACTCACACACACACACACACTCACCTGAGAGAGAGAGAGAGAGAGCTCCAGCAGCAGCAGCTAGCATCACCAACACCATCAGCATCATTTGCAGCAGCAGCAAGAGGATCAGCAGCAGGAGCAGCAACAACACATCAACAACAACACAACAACAACATCAGCTACGACAACATCATCACCACCATCTTTAGCAACAGCAGCAGCTGCCCCAACAACAGCAATAGCAGAAGCAGCAGCAAGAAGCAACAGCAGAAGCAGCAGAGGCAGCAGCAGCAACAGCAAGCACCAAGTGCAGCCCCTCCCCTTCACTTCTTCACCTCCCTGCAGCTCCCTAGGGTCAAGTATGAGGTATACTTCCTAACTTGTTTCCCTAGTTCGCTTGGTTTGCTTGGTTGTGCATCGATTGATTCGATTAGTGCTAAATTAGCTGATTTGTGCTAAATTATGGTGTTTGAGTGGAATGGTGGTAATTTGTGAATTGTGTTAGCTACCTTAGGTTAATTGAGTGTTAGTAAGGCCACTTCTTCTGAGAAATCCTTAGATTTCACTAAAATACCTTATAGTTTGTGTATTGTGCAATTGTCGTTTTAAAGCGATATTAGTGACTTTTGTGATCTGCTTTAGACCCGATGCCTTCAGGTCAAAATTGGGAAAACTGGGACATGATACCTAGGTCTAGGATACACCACCAGAAGACGACCCCCAAACTCCTAACCCAGGCCGCCAAATTCCTTGTTTTGGCCGCAATTTGCGGCCCAGTGGGAGACTTGGGTGTTGGGGTTTTGGTGTAGGGCTCCTGCTGTGTTCTATAGGTCCTTGACATGTCTAGTTTTGTAATATCTTGCCTGTAGGAAAATCTGGGACTATATGTCGCTTTTGTCTTTCGTTGTGTTTGCGCGATACGCGCGATACGTGAGTGGGTTCTGTGATCCAGCGTATCGCGGCGTGTCGCGATGGTTTCTAGACGCGTACACACACGATTCAGCGTATCGTGACACGCGCGTTTAGTTCGCGACGCGAGTTTCTCGTTTCGTTTCGATATCGCGTTTCGCAGGATATTCGACTTATATATGATTTCTTGTCGTATTTACAGGTTTGCAGACAGGGGTTACGGACACGGCTACAAGGGGAGCAGATGATGGGATTCACCCAGCGTGGAGTTTAGGTGAGTAGATATAACATCTACAGGGGAATCTCCCGCATGGCGTTATGCGTCTGGGCTAGGATTCAAATTCCTGTCGCACATTCTACGTCATTGTAGAATTGCGCATTTACTGCATTTCCTAGATATAGCTATATACTGTGACTAGCAGCCGTAGGACACTGCACACATTATTGACGGTTCATGTTGCACGAGCACGGATTGCATGCTACACACACACCGTCAATAATTGCCATGTCACACACTACCCCTTATAGCTACCATTGCTTGCCACACTTGACATCTAGCCTATCGGTATCCCTATAGCGTATCATACCTTTAGTGATAGGTATATTTTCACTTGCGATACAGCTACAGGTATACCTCCTACATATTTTACCTATACCGGGAGGGATTTCCTACATATGTTGCTTATACCCAGGGGGGTATACGACATCAGTTCCTATAGGTAGATACCTATACCTTGCTACACCTGTATGTTAGATACATATCCAGTTGTTGTCGCATATTCACATTTACTGATGTTACTTAGCTGTACCTTATCATGATTTCGCATACATCTGGTTCAGCTATATACTTGTGTTTACCTGCTCGCATTCAGATATATCGCATACATTTATTCCTGTATTTATGCATTGTTTATCTGGATTTTATATGATGTTTTCGGGATTTGGGAACCGCGGGAGTTCATGAAATTATGCATACATGTAACAACCCGGTTTCCTTGATATGATATTTCGAGCGTCCCCCATGAGTTTTATCGGTGCTGATTACCTACTCCATACGAGGTGTGGTTGCCGTATGAGAGTACATGGCGGGGCCCGGTATGGTTCCCCTCGGCAAGAAGATCGATGGGTTTGCCGATTGAGCCTGGAGGCGGGCGAGTACCTACCGGTGATTGTTTGGACCTGGCAGTTGTCTGGAGGCTACTGGCCAGAGTAGAGAGATGGATGCGGGATGACCTGTACTGTCGAGGCCGAGGGCCGACACTGCAGACGGACCCCGTGGGCTGATCCGGACTGACGGAGCCCCATATATGAGGATTTCTGTGTCGATGCTTGGCACACGGTTTCATGATATTTCTTTAAACCCCCTTTTTGTATATATAACAGGGGATTTAGCCGTTGTTATATATACCCTTACACCAATATTAGTGGTATGGGACGCTAATATATGTGTATTGCCCCCATCATTTTTATTTCTGTACATATATATATATATATATATATATATATCTTTAGGATGTTAGATTCTTATTTGAGATTGGACTTGGGATACTAGGTGATTCACTGGGACTTGGACATTGGATATACCTATGTGATTGGTGATTTGTACATTCGGGATATAGGGGATTACTCGATACTGTACATTGAGGAGATGTGAGACTTATTTGATGTGAGTGCCCAATGTGCGGGCCTGGTTTGAGGATTTGGGATTGGAATATCTTGATGGATTGTGATCCTACCACGACGTCAGGTTTCCGTGGAAAATGACATATTCCACCCTATACCTCACCATTACCTATCTTATGCACAGATTCATACATTGGTAATACTTGTAGTGTACCCTTATGATAGTTGCATATTTGCTTTCTCACATCTCTACTGCATACTATTGTCATGTTACTATCACTTCACTTATTGATTGTACCTGCTAGTGTACTCTCTTTATTCCAGCTTTGCTTGACATATTATTACTACTGTAATCGCATATCTTAGATTCATGCTGTACGTGCATTCCTGCGATTACCTGCATATGTTTTATACTATTCACGAGTTGGCAACTCACCCCCGTTGTGCCACAGGTGTTTCAGGTTTTTCCCCAGAGTAGTCGAGGCAGGCTATTTCTCTATTCAGCTATCCAGCTATTACCTTTTGCTACAGATACCGCATCAGCTCACAGTACCTTTTTGCTTAGGTGGGTTAGATGGTTATCTGTATTACATATTGTATATTCGTTGTATTTTATACTCTCCATCAGCTATTGTATTATTGACATAGAGACTTGGTGAGGACGTTAGATGTATTATGGTGGATTTGATGTCTTTATATATACAGCTTTTCTCTACTGTCCTTATTCTTCTGTTGTACTCATATTGACTAGTCTTTATAAAAATGGGGTGTTGCTAAAATTTTAAAGAAAGAAAGCAAGACTTTTAAGGAATTTGGGTTGCGATTTCAATTGTTTCTAAACTTATATTATCTTTTTCCGTATTTTTCTTGGTTTAGATTTCTGGGTTTGGCTTTCTTTTACTACGTTGCGTCTTTAGGCGTTGCGCAGTATTAGGGCCGTCACGGGCCATTCTTGGGTCGTGACAAAGTTGGTATCAGAGCGTTAGGTTTTACCTTTCGGAGTGTAGGATGACCTTAGTATGATGGAGTAGGTAGCTTAAGCAGAGTAACGTAGTGTGTGTATGTCTGCAGCATACCCACAGCGCGGTACCTTGTATTAAGTGGCCTAAGTACAATTTTCTTGACATTCCTTCCTTGATGATTCATATCTTTGAGATTCGATTTCCTCGTTCTTATCGAATCTCATCTTATATCTATTTATAGCCTTGCCTCCGATGACTATGGGGACTCAGAGCGATGCAGCGAGGGCCGAGGTCAGAGTTAGCTCGGGTGAGACGAGTACTGACCAGGATGGCACTCTAGTTGCACAGGTGCAGACGGGTCAGCCTACGACCTATACTATGGATAGACTGTTGGTAGAGATGCAGGAGTTCCGCCAGACGATGAGTTCGTTAGTTGACGTCGTTCGGGAGCTACGACAGGAGGTTGTCATCCCCGCTACTCAGCTATCCCTTACGATCAGTGTGCAGCAGTCCGTCACCTACATAGCACCAGTGGTTGCAGCCCCAGTTGACGAGGCACATATTTCAGAGGCTCAGAGAGTTCCAGGACAGTGGAGGAATCGTACCAGCGTACCAGCCCAGAGACAGAGGTTCGGTCGTCGAGACAGATTTCGTGGCCACTACGGGAGTAGCAGAGGCTTGGGATGAGGACAGTCGTTCAGCTCTCATCCCCAGGATGGTCAGCAGTCAGCACGTAGATGTTTTCGATGCGGAAGCCTTCAGCACTTCGTCAGGGATTGTTCCTCAGCACGGCGTCAGGATCGTATTCAGAGAGGCCGTGGACGTGGAAGATTTGCTCAGAGGGCTCAGGCTACCAGAGGAGTTCATCCAGCTGCAAGTAGAGGGCAGACACAGGAGTTTGCTTCTACTCATCGGGACGCGCAGACGTCCAATGTGGAGTTTTCAGGTACCCTTGAGTTATATTTTATTTTCTCTTGGTGTATTTGTTGTTTCATGCTTGTACCGTGATTGGGTAGATTAGTCGTAGCTGTTTTAACTTCTGTCAGCGATTCTTTGGTTGCGCGACACGTATTTCAGTTTTGTGCCAATCGGATAGGAGATAGAGATTTCGTCCGTCGTTTTGATCCTTCTAGAGAGGTTGGGTGTGACGTTCTCCTAGGCACGGATTGGTTAACTACGTGTTGGGCGTCTGTGGACTACCGTGTGGAAACAAGTTAGGTTTTGTTTTCCCCGACAAGTCAGTTCTTGTTTTACAGGTGGATAGTTGTGCCGCCTCTTACAGCTTGAATTCAGCCTGTTTAGCCAGTCGGCTACTGAGGAGATGTCGTGGATTCTTGACGTTCATTCGTGATACCGGAGCCACCGTAGGATTGTTGGACCGGGTTCTTTTCGTGCGAGAGTTTTTCCGACGTTGTTCCAGATGAGCCGGCGAAGCTGAGGGAGCTTAAGGGTCAGCTGCAGAGTTTTGGTTTGGGGAGTTTTGTGCGTCTGAGTGTTTCGCTTTTGGAAACTCCTATTTCTGTTCGTCGAGGAGAAAGACGGCAGTTGGAGGTTGTGTATCGACGGATCGTCAATTGAACCGGCTTACGGTGCGGATGGGTATCCTTCACCTCGCCGTGACGATTTCTTCGATCAGCTCCAGAGTGCGAGACATTTCTCTAAGTTTGTTTGGGATCAGGTCATCATTATTGCGGATTCGGAGTGACGGCATTCCGAAGGCTGCCTTGTGCGTGCTACGGGCTTTGTGTGTTTTTGTGAGTTGTTGGATTCACTGTCGCCCTAGCAGCATTCGTAGATATGATGCACCAGATTTCTTCAGGCCGTTCCTCGACCAGTTTCTGTTGTGTTATTTACGACATTCTGGTCTATTTAATGTGTCTTGAGGGACAGGAGTAGCACTTGAGGAATTGTTATGCAGATGCTGGGAGGGCACCAGCAGTTGCTAAATTCTCGGAGTGCTTCTTCAGGCTTGTTTGTGTTGACTCCTAGGTCTTGTAGTCACGGGAGACGGTTCCGTATAGTTCCGAGGGAGATCGTGGCCGTACAGCTTAAGCCCAGACTTGTGTGCAGGACGGAGATCCGCAGATTGTTGGGCTTAGCAGGTTTTACCGCCGTTTCAGGCAGGATTGCTAGAGTGGTGCTGCACCAGTGACTGAATGGACCAGAAGGAGGTTTCTTTCTATGGACTGAGGCATGTGTACGGAGTTTTCGGCAGTTGAAGATTCAGTTAACAACTGCATCAGTCTTTCTTTGCTTTTGGTTCGGGCGACTTTGTTGTTTAACTGTAATGTTTCTTGAGTGGGCTCGAGGGTGTACTGAGGTGACACTATAGAGATATCGCTTTTGCTTTCCCTACATTTGGGGGAAGTACGAGGAGGATATTCCACTCATGATCTGGAGATGGCCGCGGTGGTTTTGCGTTGGAGATTTGGAGACACTACTTGCTTGGGAGTCGTGTCAGATTTTCCACGAACCACTAGAGCTTAATGTATATCTTCCTGCAGCAGATTTGGTTTGTTGTGATAGTCTTCTGCAGATTTACAGTTCTTGTGTGATTGTCGAGTATAGCTTAGTTCATCTCTACGGAGGGGACAGCTTGCTCATGTCCACGCCCGACCACTTTTCTTAAGTCGTTTTCGCGAGACACTGCCCGTCGAAGCTCGTACGTCAGAGGTACTTGAGCATATTCGGCTGGGTAATGATTCGAAGACCTTGACTGTGACAATGATGTGCTAAGTTAGGGACACGTTTGTGTACCTGCAATTATCAGGTAGAGGCGTGTAATCCTAGAACATGCATATCCGTCAACTCCCTCTATGCATTCAAGCTCCACCAGCTTGGCGTGACTTGTGAGATAGTTACAAGTGGACAGGAATGTAAGGAGAAGTTTCAGGTTTCGTTTCAAGTGTCTGTCTTGTTGTGTGCTTTGGGTCGAGCATCTGAGGTCGGCTGGAGGATTGCAATCTTTTTACCGTTCCGAAGAAGGAATGGGAGCAGATCTCCATGAATTCCGTTATGGTTTCTACCCAGTTAGTTAGGGTGTGACTCCATTCGGGTTCTTGTCATCCGGTTATACTCAGTGCTCAGTTGTTTTGTTAAGTTTGTGTGTTTGTTTGTTTGTTGTCAGCAGTTGGGGATCGTCACTCGCCATCATTAGGGTTCTCTTTCGATAGCTGTTATCAGGAGACACTCTAATTGGCCACCCTTAGGCTTAGGGGTTAGATCGTGTCGATCGCCAGCCTGTTGTTTTTTGACTCTGCTTAAGTAGGACTTTGGACCCCAGCTAGTCTTGAGATTTCGGGGACGGTCCAGTTGTGCTAGGTCAGGATGGGGATTGTCCATTTCGAACTGAGGTCTTATGACGACTGTGTTGGTCATAGACTCGAGTTCGTAGGACAGATCATGTATTCCTACGGACCTTCCGATGAGCGACGTGTTGGATTTTGGGAATCTTATCCCAGGATTTTAGGTCCTTTTAGATCCTTTAAGCGAGTTAGTTTCGTTGCCTTTAATTTGGCACTTCCGCCCAGATTTCTGGATTTTCACCCCGTATTCCTTGTGAAGATACTTTACATTTACCTTCAGGACCTTTCTCACATGTTTTGGCACCAGATCATTTAGCTGGACGCGATCTTTCATTCGCCCGTAGCCATGTGTGTTAATGGCTCGACAGGTGGAGAAACGTCGGTCAAAGGTCTTGCCATCTGTGAAGGGTTTTCTTGGACGTAGCCGTATAGTGAGGTAGTCACTTGGGAGGCTACGAGCGAGATTTGAGGATTTTAATCTTCTTTTGAAGGTACAGGTAACAGTATAAGTTTTAAATTCGGGGACGAATTTCTTTTAAGGGGGGGAGATTGTAACACCTTAGAATGTGTTTTGTAGCTAATTATATTTTAATTTATAGTTTTTAATAAAAAGTTTACCAAATTGGTTTTTAAATATTTTATCCTATTTAATGTGTATTTTATTGGAATTTTGTTAGGCACACACACACTTGTGCATGATAACTAGGCTTGTTTTTGGTGTTTAACCATAATTAGTAACATGGTTCACTAACCATTTTCTCTTAATGTAGCTTTTTAGTTTTTGTTTAAGTGCATGGTTGCTATTAGGAAATGATTTGGAAAAAAGGGGTTTTTATTTCTTTTCTTGATGGTTGACTTTGTGTGAGGGTGGGGGCATGGGAGGTATGGTGTGAGCCATGCCTCATCATGAGGGAAGTGAGAGAGAGGGGGGTCTAGGCCTTGTTCCCTCATTCCTCCTCTCATTTTTTTCCTTTCTCTCATTACCTCACTCACACACACACACACACACTCACCTGAGAGAGAGAGAGAGAGAGAGCTCCAGCAGCAGCAGCTAGCATCACCAACACCATCAGCATCATTTGCAGCAGCAGCAAGAGGATCAGCAGCAGGAGAAGCAACAACACATCAACAACAACACAACAACAACATCAGCTACGACAACATCATCACCACCATCTTTAGCAACAGCAGCAGCTGCCCCAACAACAGCAATAGCAGAAGCAGCAGCAAGAAGCAACAGCAGAAGCAGCAGAGGCAGCAGAGGCAGCAGCAGCAACAGCAAGCACTAAGTGCAGCCCCTCCCCTTCACTTCTTCACCTCCCTGCAGCTCCCTAGGGTCAAGTATGAGGTATACTTCCTAACTTGTTTCCCTAGTTCGCTTGGTTTGCTTGGTTGTGCATCGATTGATTCGATTAGTGCTAAATTAGCTGATTTGTGCTAAATTATGGTGTTTGAGCGGAATGGTGGTAATTTGTGAATTGTGTTAGCTACCTTAGGTTAATTGAGTGTTAGTAAGGCCACTTCTTCTGAGAAATCCCTAGATTTCACTAAAATACCTTATAGTTTGTGTATTGTGCAATTGTCGTTTTAAAGCGATATTAGTGACTTTTGTGATCTGCTTTAGACCCGATGCCTTCAGGTCAAAATTGGGAAAACTGGGACATGATACTTAGGTCTAGGATACACCACCAGAAGACGACCCCCAAACTCCTAACCCAGGCCGCCAAATTCCTTGTTTTGGCCGCAATTTGCGGCCCAGTGGGAGACTTGGGTGTTGGGGTTTTGGTGTAGGGCTCCTGCTGTGTTCTATAGGTCCTTGACATGTCTAGTTTTGTAATATCTTGCCTGTAGGAAAATCTGGGACTATATGTCGCTTTTGTCTTTCGTTGTGTTTGCGCGATACGCGCGATACGTGAGTGGGTTCTGTGATCCAGCGTATCGCGGCGTGTCGCGATGGTTTCTAGACGCGTACACACACGATTCAGCGTATCCTGCCACGCGCGTTTAGTTCGCGACACGAGTTTCTCGTTTCGTTTCGATATCGCGTTTCGCAGGATATTCGACTTATATATGATTTCTTGTCGTATTTACAGGTTTGCAGACAGGGGTTACTGACACGGCTACAGGGGGAGCAGATGATGGGATTCACCCAGCGTGGAGTTTAGGTGAGTAGATATAACATCTACAGGGGAATCGCCCGCATGGCGTTATGCGTCTGGGCTAGGATTCAAATTCCTGTCGCACATTCTACGTCATTGTAGAATTGCGCATTTACTGCATTTCCTAGATATAGCTATATACTGTGACTAGCAGCCGTAGGACACTGCACACATTATTGACGGTTCATGTTGCACGAGCACGGATTGCATGCTACACACACACCGTCAATAATTGCCATGTCACACACTACCCCTTATAGCTACCATTGCTTGCCACACTTGACATCTAGCCTATCGGTATCCCTATAGCGTATCATACCTTTAGTGATAGGTATATTTTCACTTGCGATACAGCTACAGGTATACCTCCTACATATTTTACCTATACCGGGAGGGATTTCCTACATATGTTACTTATACCCAGGGGGGTATACGACATCTGTTCCTATAGGTAGATACCTATACCTTGCTACACCTGTATGTTAGATACATATCCAGTTGTTGTCGCATATTCACATTTACTGATGTTACTTAGCTGTACCTTATCATGATTTCGCATACATCTGGTTCAGCTATATACTTGTGTTTACCTGCTCGCATTCAGATATATCGCATACATTTATTCCTGTATTTATGCATTGTTTATCTGGATTTTATATGATGTTTTCGGGATTTGGGAACCGTGGGAGTTCATGAAATTATGTATACATGTAACAACCCGGTTTCCTTGATATGATATTTCGAGCGTCCCCCATGAGTTTTATCGGTGCTGATTACCTACTCCATACGAGGTGTGGTTGCCGTATGAGAGTACATGGCGGGGCCCGGTATGGTTCCCCTCGGCAAGAAGATCGATGGGTTTGCCGATTGAGCCTGGAGGCGGGCGAGTACCTACCGGTGATTGTTTGGACCTGGCAGTTGTCTGGAGGCTACTGGCCAGAGTAGAGAGATGGATGCGGGATGACCTGTACTGTCGAGGCCGAGGGCCGACACTGCAGACGGACCCCGTGGGCTGATCCGGACTGACGGAGCCCCATATATGAGGATTTCTGTGTCGATGCTTGGCACACGGTTTCATGATATTTCTTTAAACCCCCTTTTTGTATATATAACAGAGGATTTAGCCGTTGTTATATATACCCTTACACCAATAGTGGTATGGGACGCTAATATATGTGTATTGCCCCCATCATTTTTATTTCTGTACATATATATATATATATATCTTTAGGATGTTAGATTCTTATTTGAGATTGGACTTGGGATACTAGGTGATTCATTGGGACTTGGACATTGGATATACCTATGTGATTGGTGATTTGTACATTCGGGATATAGGGGATTACTCGATACTGTACATTGAGGAGATGTGAGACTTATTTGATGTGAGTGCCCAATGTGGGGGCCTGGTTTGAGGATTTGGGATTGGAATATCTTGATGGATTGTGATCCTACCACGACGTCAGGTTTCCGTGGAAAATGACATATTCCACCCTATACCTCACCATTACCTATCTTATGCACAGATTCATACATTAGTAGTACTTGTAGTGTACCCTTATGATAGTTGCATATTTGCTTTCTCACATCTCTACTGCATACTATTGTCATGTTACTATCGCTTCACTTATTGATTGTACCTGCTAGTGTACTCTCTTTATTCCAGCTTTGCTTGACATATTATTACTACTGTAATCGCATATCTTAGATTCATACTGTACGTGCATTCCTGCGATTACCTGCATATGTTTTATACTATTCACGAGTTGGCAACTCACCCCCGTTGTGCCACAGGTGTTTCAGGTTTTTCCCCAGAGTAGTCGAGGCAGGCTATTTCTCTATTCAGCTATCCAGCTATTACCTTTTGCTACAGATACCGCATCAGCTCACAGTACCTTTTTGCTTAGGTGGGTTAGATGGTTATCTGTATTACATATTGTATATTCGTTGTATTTTGTACTCTCCATCAGCTATTGTATTATTGACATAGAGACTTGGTGAGGACGTTAGATGTATTATGGTGGATTTGATGTCTTTATATATACAGCTTTTCTCTACTGTCCTTATTCTTCTGTTGTACTCATATTGACTAGTCTTTATAAAAATGGGGTGTTGCTAAAATTTTAAAGAAAGAAAGCAAGACTTTTAAGGAATTTGGGTTGCGATTTCAATTGTTTCTAAACTTATATTATCTTTTTCCGTATTTTTCTTGGTTTAGATTTCTGGGTTTGGCTTTCTTTTACTACGTTGCGTCTTTAGGCGTTGCGTAGTATTAGGGCCGTCACGGGCCATTCTTGGGTCGTGACAAGTTTCAATACCATAAGCCGAATTATGCGGTTTTTAAAACATCAAAAGTTTACTGAAAATTTCGGCAGAGTCTCCTTTGTAAATACTGGCCCCCAAAAGGGATACAACATGAATGGTATACGAAATCAAGAAAAAAAAAAGGCATCCCCAAGCGGGAGCTAGCTCTTCGTCAATCGACGGTCACAACCACACAAGCAATATAATATACAACGCCCACGGAGAGGATCAAAACTCAAAAGGAAACTCAAAACCACCAGAAATATAACGAGCGACTCTAAGGTCGAAAGAATAAACAGCACTGGTCTCTATCTCAATAAATACATGTTTGGTTGATGGAACTTCTAGAAATAACAGAATAATGATATACAAGATATATAATGAGGGTACGATACAAGTAAACCCACCTACTAGCAAATCACCCGAACGAAACTATGCCCGCAAAGCCGTAAAGAAACATGTACGGCAAAACCTGCAAGAAACTGGGGCACAACGGGGGTGAGTTGCCAACTCGTGAATAGAAAAACATCTACGAATAAAAATCGCATGTATGACGCAATCCTAGGTCATACGATCATAATATATAATCCTCCAATAACATGCAGCCTATAACAAGGCTAGGGTAAATATCTAACCCGAGTGTAATCTCATGTGCCTGTGTCAGTGCCTCAGGTAGCAATATATCATATGAATTAGGTATGAATGCACGGAACAGAATGCATGTACTGACGAAAACTTCTTTCATAAATCAGTGAGATTTATGTATTTTTAAAGTGAGGTACCATAAATGAAATCAGCATAAAACAGTGCCCAGCATCGACACAAAACAAGTGTCCAAATATCTCGATATCTCTGTATCACAATCTCTGTACCTCAATATCTCAAAATCAATATCTAGGGTGCCATCAATCCAGACCGACCCCTACCATCCATCTCAAGACCACGACGGTATCCTCCGGATATCTGACGCGTCGGTAATATCACCGGTCGGTAGTGCTCCCCTGCCAGGCTCAACGTCAACAACACATTCCTCTTCCCCCGGGGTACCGCACCGGGCCCACCATGTACCCGAAACGGTTCATCCATCTCCTCGAATCGGGTCTCGAAATCCATCAGCAAACTCATGGTGGACGACCCATACATCATAGGAAAACTGCATTTTTTATTTAAAAAGAGAGAAAGCAGTTTATATATGCTTTGCGGTTTTCCTCCAAATCCATAAAATATCATGGGAATCTGAATCATCAATAGCATGTAAAACCATGAATATAAGCATGAGAATCCATGAATATGGCATAACAATGAATAACAGTATGCATGAAGTAGCAGGTAATAACTACAATGTCTAAACTATTAGTTAACATGCTATGTCAAGCAATAATATTTTCTAAGGTGTACGTGACATGGCAATTACCGATGAAGATGTGTGTGAGCGGGCAAGTAAGTGTACGTGGTACATACGCATCATCGGTAATGGTGTTGGTGTCCTAACAGCATGATATCAATAATGGAGTATGAAACATAATATAAGCATGCGATGCGAAGCGAACCAAAATAAGGAGCGGGAGCTGAAAACTAGACGCAACTATAACTAATCTGCATTAATCTAATATAAGTCCTACAAATGGTGCCTTTTGAAATAACACGAATCATGGGGTTTTGAAAATAGGGGCTACGGTGTTTTTATGAAAAGATACGTCCTTTGAAATATCCATAGGAGCCCTTGACCTGTCTTTTAAAATACCCACGACCCGCTAGTTTGAAATAGGTGGGAGTCTAATCTAATCTAACAACTACACTAAACTATACGGCTGAACTAACAAGCAAAGCTACAGGTAAGGAAACCGCCTAACATCTGAGTCGATACATATACATACCTGTATATATATTAGTCGGTGATCCCGCCTCAATAATATCATATCCGATATCATATCTATAATCAGACATCCCAAGTCAAGAGTGCGGATCAATCATCAAAATATAGCTCGTACGTAAATCCGTCGTACGGCATCCCAAATCTGGGTACGGGTCAATATCACATTCATCTGATATCCTCTTTATCAAATATCATGATCGGGGTACTGATCTACGTCTAGTACAATATTGATACCATCTATGTATGCATGCATGTATAAGTATCACTACGTCAAAAGACCCGCTAAAACATCATGTCGTATCTCAATACGAACCAAAACACATCACGGATCTTCTGGCCTCAAGCCCAATATCATCGACTCATCTCAAATCCCAATTACTATCCTCAAATCCAGTATATAAACACATAGTCCCATACCCATGTGTAAATATACACATCAATATATAATCCCATGTACGCACATATGAAAGAAGAATGTATGCAAATATGGGTGTGTGTGTATGTGTGGTGCAACCACTACTCTAGGGTTTCGCAACACTAAACCAATCCAATCACACCAAGGATCCATCTCTATCATCAATAATCTCAAACAATTTATAAACAATATATATATGTGTGCATATGTATTCGTATACATCACCACGAACTGTGGGGGTGCTATACGCCATCCACCCGACTTCTCCCCGTAGATATAAATCTACTCACCTGGTCCTCGCTTGCCGGTGCCGACGCCGCCACGCGCTTGCTTGTCGTCTCGAAGTCCACATGGGGTACCTACATATCATAACGCACCGTATCGCATTAAAATTAAATTCGAAATCGAAACGGCATACGAAAATCAAATCGGCACGCGTATCACGCATAGGTCCAAACCTATCGCCTACGCATGCAAGAATAGTCAAACCAACCCTCGATGTCGATGTACAAACGTCAAACCATCGAGAAAAATCCAATCACACTCATTTGCACATTCACGAACACTAATTTTAATATAAACTAGGTTAAAACTCACAAAAACCCCAATTTCACTTAAAAAGTCATTTTTCTGAAAATCTAGCAAGCACAATTCGCCGTTTTTGTACAAAACATGACGTTTAAATAAATTTAGCGGCCAATATACTTATTAAATATCTTAAATAAGTCATAGAAACAATTTCCGGAATATAATCTCATTAAATTCCAAAACCCCTAATATTCTAGTTTACAAAATACCCTTTTTAACAATTTCATAGCCAAAAATGCACAAACTACAATTTAGGTTGGATTTCCATGCTCTAAAGCATTAAACTACACTTAATAAATTTAATAATACGATAAAAACCCTAACCATATTTTTAATCTCATATTTCGAATTAAATCAAAAAAACTAGTTTGCAACAAAAAGCTTAATTTGGACATTTTTCAAGTAACAACTTGTAATTAACAACTAGATTAGTTTTCTACAAAACTAAATATGTTAATCCACATCACTAAACCATGCACAATCAAACACAACTCATTTCCACAACAAACCCTAACTTGAAATCTTTAATCATGCAATTAAACTCACATAAACCAAATTAACACTTAATTAAATTAGCTTTAAGAAATTAGTAACAAATTAAGCAAAAATGTTTAGAATTATACCCAAAAATATTTGAAGATCCACAAGCATCCATGGCCCTCCAAAATGCTCTCTTTTCACAAAGATCCATGCTATACGGGCTAAGCTAAAATGGGTAGGAGTCGGATTTGGGTTTTGGGATTTTTTTTTTGATGGATTTTGGGCAATTTTTGATGAAGTTTTGAAGAGAAAAGATAAGGGAAATGGGGGGGGGCGGCTGCTGCTGTAGGAGAGGGGGGGTCGGCTGGAATGGGAGGAGGAGAGGAGAGGGAGGTAGGGAAAGTGGGGGGAGAAAGTCAAAGTCCAACCAAAGTCAAAAGTCTAACTAATTTATCCATTTTCTTTTCTTTTCTTTCATTTCTTTTCCTTTGAAATTCAAGTGGGGACAAAAATGGGGGCTGCCGAATTTAGCCAAGGGGAGAAGTGAATGGGGGTGTGTGGGTGTGGGTACGGGTGTGGGGTGATGAAAAATGATAAATACAATACCCCAAACATCCATTTACGCTAAAAAAAAAGCCTTTTTTCTTCAATAATTTCTAAACCGTTTTGGCAAATAATTTCGTTCCAAAAATCACATGATAAAATTTTGTTTAATGTTTTATGCTGCACAAAATTTGTTTCAACTCATTCCAATTTGTAATTTTCCTTAATTAAATGTATTAGTGACGGCTTAAAATAATAATAAAATAATATTTTTTTCAGAAAATTTGAAATTTCACCAGCGGCTCAATAAACACCAAATAATAGCAATTACATAGCTAGAATATGTATATTTAATTTTTATAATAAGATATTTGTATTTTGACTTTTTACAAAAAAACCCTTATTTTACCGATTTTTTTCGAAATTTCACCGAAACGATTTTCAAAACGTTACAATCTTCCCCCCATAAAGAAATTCGGTCCCCGAATTTAAATTCAAACTCCCCCAAATACTAAAACATCTATGAAAACCATCAAGTTGTCGAGGCTCCGAAATTGTAAATACATAAAACAAATCGTAGCGCAGCGCATGCGCTTGAAAAATGAGCATATAACTCAAATCAAAACTCCGTCAAGCATCCCGCAATCATCGGAGTCATGGAGAAGACATCAATGCCAAATCCAAATCAAAACCAATATGACATAACTCGAAACTATACATGTAAATATCGAATCTATATCTGTAAGTATCTGAAGGAAATGCATGCCAAATCTCTTTAAGTCGTTGTGCAACGCGTATAACACTGCACAGTGGCGGACGTCTATCATAAGAAAATAACTATATACATATATACCTTTGTTTGAAATGTACGCTCCGCCGTTTTGGAAATAATTTAGAAGGGTCTCCTTGTTTTAAACATTTCATGTCATATCAGACACGTAGGTAAATACTGAGGCTATAGCTCGCTTTTTGGAAATCCCTTCAATAACTACCAATGCATGCAAAAATATATTCAGGTACTGTCCTCTGACTAGTCCTGCTCAGTACGAAAACACATAGCAATATCATAAAAACGTACTGCTCTATACGAAATCAATCCCAAAATATGCACATGAATGCTACGTGCGTCTGGTGCGCACGGAAACAACATCTAAGTGCATCGGGTGTGCACGAAACATCTGACGTAGGCAACGTGTGTGCCTGACAGCAAAATCAGGTGCATCTCACATGCACAAAAGAAAAAAAATCTCGATTTAGTGCATCTGGTGTGCACCAAAATCGCATCTCAAGACATGCGCTCAACATGCGCAAAAACCCAAAACCAGGGGCATCCATCGTGCACGAAATCATGAAATCCAATATCAAGCGCCGAACGTGCGCAAAATCAATCAGGTGCACAAGGTGCATAAAACAAATATCGAAATCGAAGTCCAGTGCATCTAAGTGCACAAAAGGCGTATCACTGCACTGCAAGCATATATAAACTATACAGAGTGCAGGAACGAAATCGCGTGCATGCATACGCATAAAACCAACTCAACTGTTTAAAACCGTAAAATCACAAACACGTGAAACTAAAGCACGAAAACGATATCAAGTGCAACACTGTGCAAAGATCGTAAATCCTCAATCATCAAAATCAAATCATACGAATAAATCACCCGAAACATCGTAATCAATAATGGCGGAACAGTACCGCTCAAGCGCATCCTCTAAGAATCTCGGCCAACTGTCGCGGTCACTAGTGGGACGTCTCGTCGATGATCATGAACTCTGTCCTGCTGGTGTGCGTAACCATGACCACTCCTGGGTCAAGGTCTTCACTGTGAATTACCAATCTTTCAGTCCATCGGCTCATCGGCCCTGTCAGGTATGCTAACGGGGATGATCCCGTTCTGGCACTTCTCTGGTCATCTCTCGGTCAATCATCGCGACCACTCGTAAGACAGCATATCACTGACGTCGGCCTCTGGCTCTCTGAATGTACGTGACCCATCTGATCCTGGGTGCAAGTATCATTGCAGCAGTGTCCTAGAAGGAATTCTGCTCACAGTCTCTTCCATGTCTCATCTCTGCCAACTGTCCGGAAGTCATTGTCCTTTCCTATATCTGCATCTTGCTCTGGAACGACTGCATACTCATCGCGACTCCTTCTGGAAGGTAAGTCCAAGTACCATGCCTCGGCATGCGCATCGCATCTCTGATGTCGGCGGAGTGGAACGTCATCTCGTCTAGATCTGGTGCGAACCTCTTACTCTACTTTTCTCTAATGTCGTCTTCTTTGGACTCGTCTCGTCGCGGCTGCATGGACTGAGCTCCAACGACTGTCCTCGTATCGGGAGTCTCCCAAGAAATGAATCTCACCACCTAACATCCGAATTAAGTCGAACCATCCAATCGATTGTCAAAACCTCATAATCCCCCAAGGGCTCAACATCTTGGGCACAGTTTAATTGTATCGAGTACATACCACAGCATCGGTGGTCCAGCCGTAGAAGGGCAAACCCAAGCCTCACTAAAGGAGCCGCAGAACTGCCGCAAACCCTAAGGTTCAAAGGCTTTCATACGGTCATTAAGTTGAGTTAGGGTTTCATTCTTCTAGAGGGACCATAGAATTGCCTGCATATCTTTCCGAATACTTTAAACTTGGAATAATAGGTTTCTGACATTCGATCGTCTCTGTCGACTCCCAACGTCTCCGCGTGAAGTCATCTCTAGCTGGAATCAATCTATCTGATGACCTTGCATCGGGGTAGCGAACGAACCACCTGTCCAAGTCATTCATCATCGGGTGACTAGCGACCTTCTATCATCTCTTAGTACAACTCGTACTGTAAAAGCTCCAACATCTGGGGCGATATTTCGTCGTTCGCGGCAATAACTAGCTCACTCGTCTGCACGCTGAACAGTGCCTCAAACATCATGAGTAAGCAACACACCAACGGTCATCAAAATCTGGCTGGCCTCCATCATTGGCTCAATTCTCTAGTGTCGATCAGCACCTCCGAGTAACCTCATAAAGGCGATCCGCCAAACGCTCGTGGCGCGGAAACACAGTAAAAAGACACATCTCTGCAATCGTGTGTCGCCGGAATTTCGCCCTGGTCAGTCCTCGTTCGTGACGAGCTTGTGCTGACCGCAACTCTAGCCGTAGCTCTCCGTGCCTGTAACCGTAGCAGCAAAACCAAACTGGTACCGATGAGGCTAGATCAGGAAGGAATATAATACTGAACAAGGAAATGTACATCCTAAGGCTTCATAAGTGGAGTGGCGTGTCGTAAATATGTCGCGGAACATACCAACGATACGTTACTCTACTTTAGTCACCTATTCCATCAACCAAGGGTCAACCTACGCTCCGAAGGTTAAAACCTAACGCTCTGATACCAACTTTGTCACGACCCGAAAGTACGGAACATGACCGACACTTAAACTACGAACGTCTCGAGGCGTACGTAATCTAAGTAAACCGAAAACCCAGAAATCCAAACCAAGAAAAGTAGTAGAGTGCAGGAAAAACCAACTTAAAGCAAGTAGTTTCAATAGCATAAGCCGAATTATGCGGTTTTTAAAACATCAAAAATTTACTGAAAATTTCGGCAGAGTCTCCTTTGTAAATACTGGCACCCAAACGGGATACAACATGAATGGTATACGAAATCAAGAAAAAAAAAAGGCATCCCCAAGCGGGAGCTAGCTCTTCGTCAATCGACGGTCACAACCACACAAGCAATATAATATACAACGCCCACGACGAGGATCAAAACTCAAAAGGAAACTCAAAACCACCAGAAATATAACGAGCGACTCTAAGGTCGAAAGAATAAACAACACTGGTCTCTATCTCAATAAATACATGTTTGGTTGATGGAACTTCTAGATACAACAGAATAATGATATACAAGATATATAATGGGGGTACGATACAAGTAAACCCACCTACTAGCAAATCACCCGAACGAAACTATGCCCGCAAAGCCGTAAAGAAACATGTACGGCAAAACCTGCAAGAAACTGGGGCACAACGGGGGTGAGTTGCCAACTCGTGAATAGAAAAACATCTACGAATAAAAATCGCATGTATGACGCAATCCTAGGTCATACGATCATAATATATAATCCTCCAATAACATGCAGCCTATAACAAGGTTAGGGTAAATATCTAACCCGAGTGTAATCTCATGTGCCTGTGTCAGTGCCTCAGGTAGCAATATATCATATGAATGAGGTATGAATGCACGGAACCGAATGCATGTACTGACGAAAACTTCTTTCATAAATCAGTGAGATTTATGTATTTTTAAAGTGAGGTACCATAAATAAAATCAGCATAAAACAGTGCCCAGCATCGACACAAAACAAGTGTCCAAATATCTCGATATCTCTGTATCACAATCTCTGTACCTCAATATCTCAAAATCAATATCTAGGGTGCCGTCAATCCAGACCGGCCCCTACCCTCCATCTCAAGACCACGACGGTATCCTCCAGATATCTGACGCGTCGGTAATATCACCGGTCGGTAGTGCTCCCCTGCCAGGCTCAACGTCAACAACACATTCCTCTTCCCCCGGGGTACCGCACCGGGCCCACCATGTACCCGAAACGGTTCATCCATCTCCTCGAATCGGGTCACGAAATCCATCAGCAAACTCATGGTGGACGACTCATACATCATAGGAAAACCACATTTTTTATTTAAAAAGAGAGAAAGCAATTTATATATGTTTTGCTGTATTCCTCCAAATCCATAAAATATCATGGGAATCCGAATCATCAATAGCATGTAAAACCATGAATATAAGCATGAGAATCCATGAATACGGCATAACAATGAATAACAGTATGCATGAAGTAGCAGGTAATAACTACAATGTCTAAACTATTAGTTAACATGCTATGTCAAGCAATAATATTTTCTAAGGTGTACGTGACATGGCAATTACCGATGAAGATGTGTGTGAGCGGGCAAGTAAGTGTACGTGGTACATACGCATCATCGGTAATGGTGTTGGTGTCCTAACAGCATGATATCAATAATGGAGTATGAAACATAATATAAGCATGCGATGCGAAGCGAACCAAAATAAGGAGCGGGAGCTGAAAACTAGACGCAACTATAACTAATCTGCATTAATCTAATATAAGTCCTACAAATGGTGCCTTTTGAAATAACACGAATCATGGGGTTTTGAAAATAGGGGCTACGGTGTTTTTATGAAAAGATACGTCCTTTGAAATATCCATAGGAGCCCTTGACCTGTCTTTTAAAATACCCACGACCCGCTAGTTTGAAATAGGTGGGAGTCTAATCTAATCTAACAACTACACTAAACTATACGGCTGAACTAACAAGCAAAGCTACAGGTAAGGAAACCGCCTAACATCTGAGTCGATACATATACATACCTGTATATATATTAGTCGGTGATCCCGCCTCAATAATATCATATCCGATATCATATCTATAATCAGACATCCCAAGTCAAGAGTGCGGATCAATCATCAAAATATAGCTCGTACGTAAATCCGTCGTACGGCATCCCAAATCTGGGTATGGGTCAATATCACATTCATCATACTATTCATCTGATATCCTCTTTATCAAATATCATGATCGGGGTACTGATCTACGTCTAGTACAATATTGATACCATCTATGTATGCATGCATGTATAAGAATCACTACGTCAAAAGACCAGCTAAAACATCATGTCGTATCTCAATACGAACCAAAACACATCAGGGATCTTCTGGCCTCAAGCCCAATATCATCGACTCATCTCAAATCCCAATTACTATCCTCAAATCCAGTATATAAACACATAGTCCCATACCCATGTGTAAATATACACATCAATATATAATCCCATGTACGCACATATGAAAGAAGAATGTATGCAAATATGGGTGTGTGTATGTGTGGTGCAACCACTACTCTAGGGTTTCGCAACACTAAACCAATCCAATCACACCAAGGATCCATCTCTATCATCAATAATCTCAAACAATATATAAACAATATATATATGTGTGCATACGTATTCGTATACATCACCACGAACTGCGGGGGTGCTATACGCCATCCACCCGACTTCTCCCCGTAGATATAAATCTACTCACCTGGTCCTCGCTTGCCGGTGCCGACGCCGCCACGCGCTTGCTTTTCGTCTCGAAGTCCACATGGGGTACCTACATATCATAACGCACCGTATCGCATTAAAATTAAATTCGAAATCGAAACGGCATACGAAAATCAAATCGGCACGCGTATCACGCATAGGTCCAAACTTATCGCCTACGCATGCAAGAATAGTCAAACCAACCCTCGATGTCGATGTACAAACGTCAAACCATCGAGAAAAATCCAATCACACTCATTTGCACATTCACGAACACTAATTTTAATATAAACTAGGTTAAAACTCACAAAAACCCCAATTTCACTTAAAAAGTCATTTTTCCGAAAATCTAGCAAGCACAATTCGCCGTTTTTGTACAAAACATGACGTTTAAATGAATGTAGCGGCCAATATACTTATTAAATATCTTAAATAAGTCATAGAAACAATTTCCGGAATTTAATCTCATTAAATTCCAAAAACCCTAATATTCTAGTTTACAAAATACCCTTTTTAACAATTTCATAGCCAAAAATGCACAAACTACAATTTAGATTGGATTTCCATGCTCTAAAACAATAAACTACACTTAATAAATTTAATAATATGATAAAAACCCTAACCATATTTTTAATCTCATATTTCGAATTAAATCAAAAAACTAGTTTGCAACAAAAAGCTTAATTTGGACATTTTTCAAGTAACAACTTGTAATTAACAACTAGATTAGTTTTCTACAAAACTAAATATGTTAATCCACATCACTAAACCATGCACAATCAAACACAACTCATTTCTACAACAAACCCTAACTTGAAATCTTTAATCATGCAATTAAACTCACATAAACCAAATTAACACTTAATTAAATTAGCTTTAAGAAATTAGTAACAAATTAAGAAAAAATGTTTAGAATTATACCCAAAAACATTTAAAGATCCACAAGCATCCATGGCCCTCCAAAATGCTCTCTTTTCACAAAGATCCATGCTATACGGGCTAAGCTAAAATGTGTAGGAGTCGGATTTGGGTTTTGGGATTTTTTTTGATGGATTTTGGGCAATTTTTGATGAAGTTTTGAAGAGAAAAGAGAAGGGAAATGGGGGGGGCTGCTGCTGCTCTAGGAGAGGGGGTCGGCTGGAATGGGAGGGGGAGAGGAGAGAGAGGGAGGTAGGGAAAGTGGGGGGAGAAAGTCAAAGTCCAACCAAAGTCAAAAGTCTAACTAATTTATCCATTTTCTTTTCTTTTCTTTTCTTTCATTTCTTTTCCTTTGAAATTCAAGTGGGGACAAAAATAGGGGCTGCTGAATTCAGCCAAGGGGAGAAGTGAATGGGGGTGTGTGGGTGTGGGTATGGGTATGGGGTGATGAAAAATGATAAATACAATACCCCAAACATCCATTTACGCTAAAAAAAGCCTTTTTTCTTCAATAATTTCTAAACCGTTTTGGCAAATAATTTCGTTCCAAAAACACATGATAAAATTTTATTTAATGTTTTATGATTCACAAAATTTTTTTCAACTCATTCCAATTTGTAATTTTCCTTAATTAAATATATTAGTGACGGCTTAAAATAATAATAAAATAATATTTTTTTCAGAAAATTTGAAATTTCACCGGCGGCTCAATAAACACCAAATAATAGCAATTACATAGGTAGAATATGTATATTTAATTTTTATAATAAGATATTTGTATTTTGACTTTTTACAAAAAAAACCCTTATTTTACCGATTTTTTTCGAAATTTCACCGAAACGATTTTCAAAACTTTACAGTGGCATGTCGAGAAAGAAACACTTTTTGTTCCTCGGAGTGGTAGATGATATACCCTTGCAAATGCATGGGATATCCAATAAACTTGCATAGAACTGATCTCTTGCCTCGAGCTTGTCCGGATTTTGTGTTTTCACATATGTCGGACACCCCATATCTTAATATAATTAAGATGTGGTCTCTTTCCTTTCCATATCTCATATGGAGTGGTTGGCACAGATTTGGTGGGAACCCTATTCAATAGGTCTATGGTTTTCTCAAGCGCATACCTCAAGAAGGAAACAGGTAACTCAGCAGTGCTCATCATATAGCGCACCATATCTAATAGGGCGCGATTCCTTCGTTTCGATACACCGTTGTGTTGTGGTGTATAAGGAAGAGTAAGATGAGAGAGAATCCCATTCTCTTTTAGATAGTCTAGGAACTCATTGCTTAAGTATTCTCCTCCTCGATCAGATCGAAGGATCTTAATACTTTTGCCCGTTTGGTTCTCTACTTCGTGCTTATATTCTCTGAATTTCTCAAAAGCTTCAGACTTGTGTTTCATTAGGAACACATGTCCGAATCTTGAGAGATCGTCAATGAATGTAATAAAGTAGGAAGAACCATTCCTGGCATGTGTAGACATGGGACCGCATACATCACTATGTACCAGCCCTAAGAGTTCGGTAACTCTTTCTCCGTGTCCACTAGACGGAGTTTTGGTCATTTTGCCTTTCAGAAATGAATGGCAAGTTTCATAAGATGATAATTCGAACGGATTCAAATATCCATCCTTATGTAACTTAGCTAGTCGTGTCGCATTGATATGACCAAGTCTACAATACCACAAGAAAGATTCGTTCATTTCTGAACTTTTCTTCTTGTGTGTGTTTTGTATATTAAGGACTGTATTTTGATTGAGAATGAATATGCCATTATGTAACGAGCCTGATCCAATCAACTTTTGATTTAGGAAGATTTTCATAACATTATCCTGTATTAAAAAATTATATCCTTCTTTACTTAATAAAGAAACTGATATAATGTTGCACATCATGTTCGGTATATAATAGCACTCATTCAGAATCAATGTATTACTACTTGGTAATACAAGGTGATATTCTCCAACTGCGTTGGCTGCAATATGTGTACCATTCCCTACTGTTACGAAATGATCACCCTTTCCCAGTTCTCTACCTTTACGTAGCCCATGTAATATGTGAGATCCTGATCCGGTATCTAATACCCAGGATGTAGGGTGAACTGAGAAACAGTTCTCAATAACTAACACACCCGAAGAAGGTGCATCAACATGCTTGTTCTTCGTTTGGGCGGCGTGAGAATCCAGATAATTTCCTATTCCCTGGTCAGTCTCATAATACTTATAAGAAAGAACGGGACCAACGTTTCCCTGCTCAGTATAATAAGCGGGTTCAGTCAATACATCCATGTTATTATCTTGATTAAGGCCTGACATGGTTGCTACCTGGAGAGAGAGAGAAGACAACATTTTAGCGTATTCTCTTGCAAGATTATATTGGTTATTATCTTATCTAATCAGGATGTCTCCCACTATTTTTATCAAATCTTCCTTCAAACCCTAAAAGGAAAGACTAGCCGGGATTAATTACACCTTACAAATTCTCCAATCTTTCAGCCAGGCCGGTGTTGGTACTTTGAGGGAGGTTCCCCGTGCTTTCGCACGGACCTAATTAAAGTAAACCTCGTTTTCCCAAAGGCATAACCCCGTTAATACCTTTCTAGACACCTACTTGATCGGCTAATTGTCCTGTGTAAAATTCTCCCAGGAGTAACTCTTACTCGCAGTGGGTATCGGGATCCAACTATCTCATAGGAGGTATACAATCTCATTGCAAATTTCAATACTTGAAATTCCCGATAATACTTTTACCTCTAGCATGTTATGACCTTGACGCAAGCCAAACAACCCATAGTCCGCTAGTCAAGTTCAACCCGTACATTTCGTGATTGAATTAAACCCACCCATACGACCCTTGACGCATGCCAAACAACGTCGTACGAATACCCTAATTCAATCTCATCTCATGCTACAGATAAGTAGTAATAAGCTACCGTACACTACGCCTTGACGCATGTCAAACTACCGCAGCACGAATACTAAATATTACTTATCTGAAATGACGGAGAGCTACGCAGGTTTTTCAGAAAACCATGAGCGTAATGAACTTGATATCGTTGTAGAAACAAGTGATTTTGAAAAAGGAGTGTTTTTGAGGCGTTTCTTAGTTTCGCTAAAGAGGTCACTCCCGGTGAAGGGATCTCGGCTCTTTCCCCATCGAATAAGGTGCAGGGTATATCATATATACCGCTATGCAAAGTAAGAACTATATAAGCAATCAAAAACAATACCGTGAGTTTGTAACATCTGCCAATTTCGCTAAAGAGGTCACTCCCGGTGAAGGGATCTCAGCTCTTTCCTCATCGAATAAGGTGCAGGGTATACCATATATACCGCTATGCAAAGAAAAACTGTAGCTACCCTTTTTATAAAGTTTTGATTCTACAACATCTTTTAGGTTTCTTTTCTTTTTGTTAATCTCATTAATATATCCCATCATCTTATGCTTCCTAAGCATCACAGAAGAAACGAAAGCAGTAATATTTATATATCAGCATATATATATAGTATAAGCATTCGTCTCAGGCAGTAATATGATCTCATCACAGAACAATGCAGCAGAAGATAACATATGAAATATTAGATATACTAGGATGTCCGTGTTTTATTTCGAGCCTGTATAAAACACGGATTCCACGGTCGCGATGAATAGCCAAACCCACATCCCTAGACCCCTACGAGAGCGGCAAGTAACACTGCCAATTCTAGGGTTAGGAGACCCGGTCTCGACTCCTCGGGTGGCCTCCCACTGTACCCTAGAACCCGGTTACTTGTGCTCCCCTCCTTGAGTCTACCTAATGCGGAAAAGTAAATAATATACAAAGGTGACAACAATCTCAACCCGGAAGTGCCCCAATAAAAGAATATTACATACAAATGAATTTTACATGAATTAAAATAAAAACCCTCATCTCACATAAAACCCCCGGCTATTCTGAACACGACAATCCAATACAACATATCACAACAACACATAATATCTCATATCATCAACGTAAGTAAGTATGCATACACCGATTGTCGTTGATGTATAGCAACGAAAACCGGCGATACACTACATACTACACTTACGGTCACAGAAAATAAAGTGTAAAACTACAACATTCGGAATCCACAATCACTTTAGACATCGTAAATCCGAAATATCACATACTAGCATTTCATGCCTAACTATATGAATTCCACATATTGTATCACATTCCAGATAAATAGACAATATTAAACTTTCTGATCGAATAATCAAATACCCAAGATTTCCAAATAGCTGAACACTTGAGCGGAATTCAAAAAATCCCAGAACATGTCACCGCCCCAATGAACCAGCCGTAGAAGGGTCAAACCAACGCCTCACATGTGGCTACGCCAAACTACCACAAACCCAAAGGTTCAGTGGAAGTTTTGACGGTCACATAATCGAGTTAAGGTTATCTTCTTCTAGAGGGTCCACAGATATGCTTGCATGTTTTTCCGAAAGTTTTAAACTCAATAAAAATTCAACACTTGAAATTTTTTCTTGTCGGGAAAAAATGAGTTATTGATATCCGTTCGAACATTTTAATACTTTCTAAATTTTCCGGAAAACAGAACGAAGTTAAACTTTCCGATCGAATCAACGAATACATAAAAATCCCCAGAACACTCAACAATTGACTAAGATTAAAAATACCCAGAAGCATGTACGAATACCTACGGATGAACCCTAAAAACACTTGTCCCTGATACCTAAGTTCGGCTGCGGAACCGCCGCGAGAAGCAGGTTCCTGCCGCGGTTCCGCGGTGACTTGAAGGTATTGTGGGCTCGTGTTTCTCAGGGATCCTTAGAATTCCCTGCTGATTTTTTTGAGTATTTTTAAAAAACTTCCAATCAAATGGCGCCGTTGCCGGGGATGGCGTAGAATTTTCTTTTCGCAATTTCGGGTTAATCATAAAATTTAAAAAATCATAAAAATCTGAAAAATCCCAAAAATTATAAAGATATATCAATTGTTATTTTTTGGAAAGGATACTTTGTTCTTTGAATTTTTGCAGGATTTACAAACAAAAACGGATCTAGAAATTTCCAGAAAGCAAAACAGAAAAGAGAAGATCAGAACAGAGGAGAATTTGGGAAACAGAACAACAGAAAAATTCTCAAGACGTGAACCGCCCACTAGACCGCGAATCCGCGGCAAAAACCGGCTTCTGCCGCCTTTCCGCCGCGCTCTGGAGAGATCTCGGGATCTGCGCCGTTTCAGCCGCCGCGCTTCCGCCGCTCCAAGCCGCCTACGACCGCGTTTCCGCGGCTATCTAGTGTCTTCAGCGCAGGAAATTTGCTCTGTAAGCTTCTCTGGTTCATCCTCCGTAATTTTTGAAATATATTTTCTAAAAACAAAATGCCTGCAGGATTTTGTGCACTTTAAAAATATATTCCCTTCCAAATAACGATCTTGTGCAGGATTTTTGGGCCCCGCTTGAACTAAATTGATTGCAAGAAATATTTTGTTGTTGCATATCTTTTCTCGAATATCTTTTTGCAACAATTCTTTCCAAATAAAGATTCTTGTGATATGCTTAAAATAATAATTGATTGCAAGTAATATTTTGATGTTGCATATCTTTTCTATAAAATATTTTTGCAACAAAAATTTTTCCAAATAAAGAGAAAGAAAAAAATGAAAATAAAAAAGACAAATATTTTATAGAACTTGCAAAATTTTTTAGCCCCAAATAAATCCTTGCACCATCACCCAACTTTCTTTCTTTCATCCTTTCTTCTAACATGGGTACCCCACATAAAAAATCATTAGCCGAACTTTGGTATCCCGAACCTAATTTTGCGTCGTTCGGCAATTTGTTCAATCAATTTAAAGACGATCCTTCCTTGCCTAAAATATCTTTGAAAGATCAAATAGAGGCGTCTAGGAGAAACAGTTCGACTTTTCAACCCACTTTGTGTCAACCAAGTCTACCTTCACCACCTCCATATGTTGATACCACCTTTTCAAGTCCTTCTGTCACTCCTAGGCCGATGTCCATTGCTGAGCATATTGCTCAATCTCGTAGCCGATCTTTCACCCCTCTCCACACATCTAGTTCTAGGGATCAACAAGACTATTCACCTTCTTATCCATATGTTGACCCTACCCCTATCCAACCACCCACTTCCTACCAGTCATACCCAACCTTCCCACCTTCACTAGACACTGTTTCGACACAGCCATTAGGGAGTTTCACATATCCAAACAATTTCGAATCTTTTACCGAAACCCCCTTACCACCCAAGTCTAGTTTGGAAGAGGCGTTGGAGGCGTATATCGCAGCAACAAACAAAATGGTCAGGAATGTGGAAGCGTCCGTGGCCACCCTTATGCAACCTAGTGAACCGGTAGCTAGTGTCCCGCTAGCTCCAAATTTTTCAATGTATGAGGCGGCAGTTGGACAGAGTGAGAATGAGAGAGGATTTTCAAATCAAACCTACCCTTACCCAATTGAAGCCCACAACTCCTGTTTTCCATCGATTGCCCTAAATAGTTCACCGGTTGAAAATAAAAATGAGTTGTGTGATTTTGTAGTGTTTGATTTGCCAGATTGTGAGGAACCCCTTTCAAGTGAAACCGCACCTAATCCTTTCGACCTTTACACTTCCACTCTAGAACCTACATTGATAAACATCCATGCTTTTGAGGAGGTGTCTAAAGAAATTGACTTTCACTTGATTGAGGATATAGACGCCGGGAATATTTCGGATGATGAACCTGTCGATTTAATTGAAATTTTATGTTCAAATCATCATCCCGAGTTATTAAATGTTTCTCCCGAATCTCATATGCGTCTTGATTTTGATGATATTGGCATGGATAAGCAAATTTTTAAGGAAAATATTGAGGAGAGTTATGAGGATAGTACTGAGGATAATATTAAGGTTGAACCATTTTCGTTTGATGTGTCGAATTTTCCAATACACGCTCCTAAATCCTTAACTGATACCCTTCCTCACTCACTTCCTTCCGTCCTTCCTATCGTTTCGACTGTGCAAGAGACCGTTACGCTTTCATCTCCAATAACTAGTTCAACGTACCCATGTTTGCTCACGACTCTTGAGGGATTTAATCTCATTTTCTCGCGGGTTGATAGATTAGCACAATCGCTTTTTACACATCGGTCATTACAAATTGTGCTAATCTATACGCTCCATCCACACCCTCAAATTCGTATTCCCACTTTCTTTGGTTCTTCTAATCTTCCTTTAATGATATCGAGTGTTGATGAATCACACTCCGACATTTTGAGTTCGATAATTTTCAATTGGACCTTCGAGGAAAGTTTCGAAGATATTTTCGCCGACGAACTCGCATTCTTAAATGATATGGATTTTGTGACTAATCAACCTCCACTCGAAGAAGTAGAACCCCTACCTTTTCTTCTTCCCCTCCGCCATTCTCCTCCACCGAGACCATATTATCCCTTTCTCTCCACACGGTCTCGTGTGCTTCTCATTTCTTTTCTTTCCACTCCATTCTTTCACCAACTCTACCATTACCACGATAGAATTTTTGAATGGTTGGTGCTAACCTTTGGCTTGTGTAAGGCCAAGCTTAAGTTTGGGGGAATCTTTGTATATATGTATATATTTTTGGTTTTCTTTTTCTATAAAAAAATAAAAAAAAAATTTCAAAACATTAAAAATAAAAAAAATTATAAATAAATAAACAGGGGAGTGCCGGTATTTTGACCCTCTTGGTTTAGCATGACAGTGAGGACACTGTCAAGTTCAAGTTTGGGGGTATGCTCGGTACGTCTTCTTCCTTCGCATTCATTTGTACATATTTTTGCATTTGCATACTTATTTGAAAACCCATAAAAATTTGAAAAAATTCAAAAATTATAAAGATTAATGTATTCAATTTTGGCTAATTGACTTGAGTTTGATGAATGGGTTAACTGGCTAGGAACAACTAAATCTTAGACTTAGTAAATTAAAACCCTAAAAATAACCTTCCTTAAAGTTTAACGGTAGAAAGTATATGTCTTTGTAGGTTATTTAGAAATAGGCAAATTTTGGGTTCACTTCTTGGGCTAAGTCGAAACAAGGGAAGAGTATTGATGTTCTTATTAGAGTATAAGTTTGAAAAATAGTTCCTAGCTTAAGTCTAGATTCTGAAAACATGTACCCTACAAAATGCACAAACACGCACCTTGAAACTTGGATTAGTAGAAGAGACCTTGAAATACTCTTGTCTAAAGTCCTTAGCACAATGAAAAAGAAAAAAAAAGGTGGATAGAGGAAAAAAAAATGGACACTGGTTTTTGTGATTATTTAAGGCTGTAAAAATAGAAAAATATTTAGCGAGGGTGCTTCATCACCTAGTGCCTTAGACCAACTGGTCTGGGAGCCACTGCTAAAAGCCTTAGGTGTTGCAAAACTAGGAAGTACACTTTAAAACGCTAACGCATCTTGTAATCGGTTGTTGGTACCTCAAGAAGTATTAACAGTCGCATGAAGGATGTGAAAGCGAAAATTTCAAAAGTGCTTTGGACAATGGACGGGAGTACGATTGCTTGATTTGAATTTCCAAGTGTAGGGGTGATATTTACACACACGTGGGGATATGTGATTAGAGTTTAGATAAGAGAAAGGAATGAAGAATAGAACTTGTGTCTTTAATAGAGTTGATAGAAATTCCTAAGTGGAGATGGAACTCTAGAAGGAAAACTTAAGAAATGCCGAAAGCTAGGTAATTCTACAGGATATATATAATTTTAAGTTAAATGATGAGGAAGCGTGAAGAATATGGGTGGATAATTTGCGGGTCGACGATAATAGAATTCCTTGTTAGAAAACCTAATTGGAGAACAAAAGTCAAAAAGCCGAATTGATAGGATTTTGTGGGTAGTATCCGCTGAAAACCCTCAGGAGACAACACTCCTCCTACTAGGGACACCTAGAGGTTTAACGGCTTGTTGCACGAGCTCAGTGCAATCACGTTTCCCTGCGAAAGTGCGGTTAGGTTTTTTGTAGAGAATAAAACAATAAGTTTGCTCGAGGACGAGCAAAAGATAAGTTTGGGGGTATTTGTTCACACCATAATATTGTATTTTATATTCCCCATTCTTATGCATTTTACAATGAAAACAGGTGCTTTTGACGCATGTCTGCTACATGTTACAGGTTACAGGTTCTTGGCGCGAAAACAGTGAAAAACACAAAAGAAGGATTTTTGACCAACAAATAGGAAGATCTTAGTAAAGCCCGGCAGAAGAACTGTTCACCATCAACAAGGCGACGCAAGATCCAATTTGCAAGAAAAACGGTTAAAAGATCCATCGCAAAGTGTTCACTGAAGATCTGGAATCACTGCAGAAGCCCAAGTGGAAAAATAAATAAAGAAATAAGAAGCCCAGAAGAACCAAACCAAGCCCAGAAAAGCCCACCAGATAAATCCATTAAAGGGCCGCGGAACCGCGGCCCAAGCCCACCATTGCCGCGGTTCCGCGGCCAGAAGAAGACAAAAGGAAAATAAATTTTTACCAAAATTCATGGAGGCGTTGACTTGTCTTTTCTAGGGCTATTTTTGTAATTTCAGACATGCGAAAAAGATGTAACCTAGGGTTTCCTATCTTCTATAAATAGGAACTCTAATCATTGTAATTCTTTATGCCTCCCTTCATTAATAAATTTTATAATTCTTTATGGAGAGCATCGGTGTTTCTTTTCAATTCATGAATTCAGATCTGACAACCCTGCGTTGATGATTGGAGAGATGCATCTGTAAGTAGATTTAATTCCTTGCTCTAGTTTAGATTTCAATTCCTTCCCTAGGTAATTTTCATTCTCTGCCCTAGATAAATGTTCTTCAATTCCCTAATGAGTGAGTAGTCTCCTCGCTTGTTAGGGTTAGATCTGGGGAAGGTTTGAGAGACGAAGATCTCTCATCCCCTTTCTTGCCCGTCATATATTTTTATAGGACTCCATGCATACCTTCTTATTCCGCTCCCTACGGCACCCTATCCCTCGAGGTAGCGATGATATCGTAGTATAAAGGCCCGGATTTTAAGGTTTTCTATGGAGGTTAGGGTAAAGATTAAAAAAGGAAGGACAAGGATCTAGAGGAAGAACAATCTTCCCAATCATCCTAATCCCTTTTATTAATATTTACCATAACACCTAATTAGATCTTCATATGGGTATAGAAAGCGGTGAGATTTATTGACTTTCCAAACTTAACCTAGACCTAACCCTAGCAAGATTTAGATATAGATTAATTCAATTTTTAGATTTAATAATCAATCCGAACATCCTTCGGAATTAACTCGTTAGCGCGATTAGAAAATTCACAACATCCCTGTGGACCGACCCGTACTCACCGGCTAGCAGCAAAGCGACGCCGTTCTTGATTGCGGTTACAAATATTTTTGATCTATCTTTTAGAAAGCGTAAGCACGCTAAATCATTCCAATCAAATGGCGCCGTTGCCGGGGATGGCGTAGAATTTTCTTTTCGCAATTTCGGGTTAATCATAAAATTTAAAAAATCATAAAAATCTGAAAAATCCCAAAAATTATAAAAATATATCAATTGTTATATTTTGGAAAGGATACTTTGTTCTTTGAATTTTTGCAGGATTTACAAACAAAAACGGATCTGGAAATTTCCAGAAAGCAAAACAGAAAAGAGAAGATCAGAACAGAGGAGAATTTGGGAAACAGAACAACAGAAAAATTCTCAAGACGTGAACCGCCCGCTAGACCGCGAATCCGCGGCAAAAACCGGCTTCTGCCGCCTTTCCGCTGCGCTCTGGAAAGTTCTCGGGATCTGCGCCGTTTCAGCCGCCGCGCTTCCGCCGCTCCAAGCCGCCTACGACCGCGTTTCCGCGGCTATCTAGTGTCTTCAGCGCAGGAAATTTGCTCTGTAAGCTTCTCTGGTTCATCCTCCGTAATTTTTGAAATATATTTTCTAAAAACAAAATGCCTGCAGGATTTTGTGCACTTTAAAAATATATTCCCTTCCAAATAACGATCTTGTGCAGGATTTTTGGGCCCCGCTTGAACTAAATTGATTGCAAGAAATATTTTGTTGTTGCATATCTTTTCTCGAATATCTTTTTGCAACAATTCTTTCCAAATAAAGATTCTTGTGATATGCTTAAAATAATAATTGATTGCAAGTAATATTTTGCTGTTGCATATCTTTTCTATAAAATATTTTTGCAACAAAAATTTTTCCAAATAAAGAGAAAGAAAAAAATGAAAATAAAAAAGACAAATATTTTATAGAACTTGCAAAATTTTTTAGCCCTAAATAAATCCTTGCACCATCACCCAACTTTCTTTCTTTCATCCTTTCTTCTAACATAGGTACCCCACATAAAAAATCATTAGCCGAACTTTGGTATCCCGAACCTAATTTTGCGTCGTTCGGCAATTTGTTCAATCAATTTAAAGACGATCCTTCCTTGCCTAAAATATCTTTGAAAGATCAAATAGAGGCGTCTAGGAGAAACAGTTCGACTTTTCAACCCACTTTGTGTCAACCAAGTCTACCTTCACCACCTCCATATGTTGATACCACCTTTTCAAGTCCTTCTGTCACTCCTAGGCCGATGTCCATTGCTGAGCATATTGCTCAATCTCGTAGCCGATCTTTCACCCCTCTCCACACATCTAGTTCTAGGGATCAACAAGACTATTCACCTTCTTATCCATATGTTGACCCTACCCCTATCCAACCACCCACTTCCTACCAGTCATACCCAACCTTCCCACCTTCACTAGACACTGTTTCGACACAGCCATTAGGGAGTTTCACATATCCAAACAATTTCGAATCTTTTACCGAAACCCCCTTACCACCCAAGTCTAGTTTGGAAGAGGCGTTGGAGGCGTATATCGCAGCAACAAACAAAATGGTCAGGAATGTGGAAGCGTCCGTGGCCACCCTTATGCAACCTAGTGAACCGGTATCTAGTGTCCCGCTAGCTCCAAATTTTTCAATGTATGAGGCGGCAGTTGGACAGAGTGAGAATGAGAGAGGATTTTCAAATCAAACCTACCCTTACCCAATTGAAGCCCACAACTCCTGTTTTCCATCGATTGCCCTAAATAGTTCACCGGTTGAAAATAAAAATGAGTTGTGTGATTTTGTAGTGTTTGATTTGCCAGATTGTGAGGAACCCCTTTCAAGTGAAACCGCACCTAATCCTTTCGACCTTTACACTTCCACTTTAGAACCTACATTGATAAACATCCATGCTTTTGAGGAGGTGTCTAAAGAAATTGACTTTCACTTGATTGAGGATATAGACGCCGGGAATATTTCGGATGATGAACCTGTCGATTTAATTGAAATTTTATGTTCAAATCATCATCCCGAGTTATTAAATGTTTCTCCCGAATCTCATATGCGTCTTGATTTTGATGATATTGGCATGGATAAGCAAATTTTTAAGGAAAATATTGAGGAGAGTTATGAGGATAGTACTGAGGATAATATTGAGGTTGAACCATTTTCGTTTGATGTGTCGAATTTTCCAATACACCCTCCTAAATCCTTAACTGATACCCTTCCTCACTCACTTCCTTCCGTCCTTCCTATCGTTTCGACTGTGCAAGAGACCGTTACGCTTTCATCTCCAATACCTAGTTCGACGTACCCATGTTTGCTCACGACTCTTGAGGGATTTAATCTCATTTTCTCGCGGGTTGATAGATTAGCACAATCGCTTTTTACACATCGGTCATTACAAATTGTGCTAATCTATACGCTCCATCCACACCCTCAAATTCGTATTCCCACTTTCTTTGGTTCTTCTAATCTTCCTTTAATGATATCGAGTGTTGATGAATCACACTCCGATATTTTGAGTTCGATAATTTTCAATTGGACCTTCGAGGAAAGTTTCGAAGATATTTTCGCCGACGAACTCGCATTCTTAAATGATATGGATTTTGTGACTAATCAACCTCCACTCGAAGAAGTAGAACCCCTACCTTTTCTTCTTCCCCTCCGCCATTCTCCTCCACCGAGACCATATTATCCCTTTCTCTCCACACGGTCTCGTGTGCTTCTCATTTCTTTTCTTTCCACTCCATTCTTTCACCAACTCTACCATTACCACGATAGAATTTTTGAATGGTTGGTGCTAACCTTTGGCTTGTGTAAGGCCAAGCTTAAGTTTGGGGGAATCTTTGTATATATGTATATATTTTTGGTTTTCTTTTTCTATAAAAAAATAAAAAAAAAATTCAAAACATTAAAAATAAAAAAAATTATAAATAAATAAACAGGGGAGTGCCGGTATTTTGACCCTCTTGGTTTAGCATGACAGTGAGGACACTGTCAAGTTCAAGTTTGGGGGTATGCTCGGTACGTCTTCTTCCTTCGCATTCATTTGTACATATTTTTGTATTTGCATACTTATTTGAAAACCCATAAAAATTTGAAAAAATTCAAAAATTATAAAAATTAATGTATTCAATTTTGGCTAATTGACTTGAGTTTGATGAATGGGTTAACTGGCTAGGAACAACTAAATCTTAGACTTAGTAAATTAAAAACCCTAAAAATAACCTTCCTTAAAGTTTAACGGTAGAAAGTATATGTCTTTGTAGGTTATTTAGAAATAGGCAAATTTTGGGTTCACTTCTTGGGCTAAGTCGAAACAAGGGAAGAGTATTGATGTTCTTATTAGAGTATAAGTTTGAAAAATAGTTCCTAGCTTAAGTCTAGATTCTGAAAACATGTACCCTACAAAATGCACAAACACGCACCTTGAAACTTGGATTAGTAGAAGAGACCTTGAAATACTCTTGTCTAAAGTCCTTAGCACAATGAAAAAGAAAAAAAAAGGTGGATAGAGGAAAAAAAAATGGACACTGGTTTTTGTGATTATTTAAGGCTGTAAAAATAGAAAAATATTTAGCGAGGGTGCTTCATCACCTAGTGCCTTAGACCAACTGGTCTGGGAGCCACTGCTAAAAGCCTTAGGTGTTGCAAAACTAGGAAGTACGCTTTAAAATGCTAACGCATCTTGTAATCGGTTGTTGGTACCTCAAGAAGTATTAACAGTCGCATGAAGGATGTGAAAGCGAAAATTTCAAAAGTGCTTTGGACAATGGACGGGAGTACGATTGCTTGATTTGAATTTCCAAGTGTAGGGGTGATATTTACACACACGTGGGGATATGTGATTAGAGTTTAGATAAGAGAAAGGAATGAAGAATAGAACTTGTGTCTTTAATAGAGTTGATAGAAATTCCTAAGTGGAGATGGAACTCTAGAAGGAAAACTTAAGAAATGCCGAAAGCTAGGTAATTCTACAGGATATATATAATTTTAAGTTAAATGATGAGGAAGCATGAAGAATATGGGTGGATAATTTGCGGGTCGACGCTAATAGAATTCCTTGTTAGAAAACCTAATTGGAGAACAAAAGTCAAAAAGCCGAATTGATAGGATTTTGTGGGTAGTATCCGCTGAAAACCCTCAGGAGACAACACTCCTCCTACTAGGGACACCTAGAGGTTTAACGGCTTGTTGCACGAGCTCAGTGCAATCGCGTTTCCCTGCGAAAGTGCGGTTAGGTTTTTTGTAGAGAATAAAACAATAAGTTTGCTCGAGGACGAGCAAAAGATAAGTTTGGGGGTATTTGTTCACACCATAATATTGTATTTTATATTCCCCATTCTTATGCATTTTACAATGAAAACAGGTGCTTTTGACGCATGTCTGCTACATGTTACAGGTTACAGGTTCTTGGCGCGAAAACAGTGAAAAACACAAAAGAAGGATTTTTGACCAACAAATAGGAAGATCTTAGTAAAGCCCGGCAGAAGAACTGTTCACCATCAACAAGGCGACGCAAGATCCAATTTGCAAGAAAAACGGTTAAAAGATCCATCGCAAAGTGTTCACTGAAGATCTGGAATCACTGCAGAAGCCCAAGTGGAAAAATAAATAAAGAAATAAGAAGCCCAGAAGAACCAAACCAAGCCCAGAAAAGCCCACCAGATAAATCCATTAAAGGGCCGCGGAACCGCGGCCCAAGCCCACCATTGCCGCGGTTCCGCGGCCAGAAGAAGACAAAAGGAAAATAAATTTTTACCAAAATTCATGGAGGCGTTGACTGGTCTTTTCTAGGGCTATTTTTGTAATTTCAGACATGCGAAAAAGATGTAACCTAGGGTTTCCTATCTTCTATAAATAGGAACTCTAATCATTGTAATTCTTTATGCCTCCCTTCATTAATAAATTTTATAATTCTTTATGGAGAGCATCGGTGTTTCTTTTCAATTCATGAATTCAGATCTGACAACCCTGCGTTGATGATTGGAGAGATGCATCTGTAAGTAGATTTAATTCCTTGCTCTAGTTTAGATTTCAATTCCTGCCCTAGGTAATTTTCATTCTCTGCCCTAGATAAATGTTCTTCAATTCCCTAATGAGTGAGTAGTCTCCTCGCTTGTTAGGGTTAGATCTGGGGAAGGTTTGAGAGACGAAGATCTCTCATCCCCTTTCTTGCCCGTCATATATTTTTATAGGACTCCATACATACCTTCTTATTCCGCTCCCTACGGCACCCTATCCCTCGAGGTAGCGATGATATCGTAGTATAAAGGCCCGGATTTTAAGGTTTTCTATGGAGGTTAGGGTAAAGATTAAGAAACGAAGGACAAGGATCTAGAGGAAGAACAATCTTCCCAATCATCCTAATCCCTTTTATTAATATTTACCATAACACCTAATTAGATCTTCATATGGGTATAGAAAGCGGTGAGATTTATTGATTTTCCAAACTTAACCTAGACCTAACCCTAGCAAGATTTAGATATAGATTAATTCAATTTTTAGATTTAATAATCAATCCGAACACCCTTCGGAATTAACTCGTTAGCGCGATTAGAAAATTCACAACATCCCTGTGGACCGACCCGTACTCACCGGCTAGCTGCAAAGCGACGCCGTTCTTGATTGCGGTTACAAATATTTTTTATCTATCTTTTAGAAAGCGAAAGCACGCTAAATCATTCCAATCAAATGGCGCCGTTGCCGGGGATGGCGTAGAATTTTCTTTTCGCAATTGCGGGTTAATCCTAAAATTTAAAAAATCATAAAAATCTGAAAAATCCCAAAAATTATAAAAATATATCAATTGTTATTTTTTGGAAAGGATACTTTGTTCTTTGAATTTTTGCAGGATTTACAAACAAAAACAGATCTGAAAATTTCCAGAAAGCAAAACAGAAAAGAGAAGATCAGAACAGAGGAGAATTTGGGAAACAGAACAACAGAAAAATTCTCAAGACGTGAACCGCCCGCTAGACCGCGAATCCGCGGCAAAAACCGGCTTCTGCCGCCTTTCCGCCGCGCTCTGGAGAGTTCTCGGGATCTGCGCCGTTTCAGCCGCCGCGCTTCCGCCGCTCCAAGCCGCCTACGACCGCGTTTCCGCGGCTATCTAGTGTCTTCAGCGCAGGAAATTTGCTCTGTAAGCTTCTCTGGTTCATCCTCCATAATTTTTGAAATATATTTTCTAAAAACAAAATGCCTGCAGGATTTTGTGCACTTTAAAAATATATTCCCTTCCAAATAACGATCTTGTGCAGGATTTTTGGGCCCCGCTTGAACTAAATTGATTGCAAGAAATATTTTGTTGTTGCATATCTTTTCTCGAATATCTTTTTGCAACAATTCTTTCCAAATAAAGATTCTTGTGATCTGCTTAAAATAATAATTGATTGCAAGTAATATTTTGCTGTTGCATATCTTTTCTATAAAATATTTTTGCAACAAAAATTTTTCCAAATAAAGAGAAAGAAAAAAATGAAAATAAAAAAGACAAATATTTTATAGAACTTGCAAAATTTTTTAGCCCCAAATAAATCCTTGCACCATCACCCAACTTTCTTTCTTTCATCCTTTCTTCTAACATGGGTACCCCACATAAAAAATCATTAGCCGATCTTTGGTATCCCGAACCTAATTTTGCGTCGTTCGGCAATTTGTTCAATCAATTTAAAGACGATCCTTCCTTGCCTAAAATATCTTTGAAAGATCAAATAGAGGCGTCTAGGAGAAACAGTTCGACTTTTCAACCCACTTTGTGTCAACCAAGTCTACCTTCACCACCTCCATATGTTGATACCACCTTTTCAAGTCCTTCTGTCACTCCTAGGCCGATGTCCATTGCTGAGCATATTGCTCAATCTCGTAGCCGATCTTTCACCCCTCTCCACACATCTAGTTCTAGGGATCAACAAGACTATTCACCTTCTTATCCATATGTTGACCCTACCCCTATCCAACCACCCACTTCCTACCAGTCATACCCAACCTTCCCACCTTCACTAGACACTGTTTCGACACAGCCATTAGGGAGTTTCACATATCCAAACAATTTCGAATCTTTTACCGAAACCCCCTTACCACCCAAGTCTAGTCTGGAAGAGGCGTTGGAGGCGTATATCGCAGCAACAAACAAAATGTTCAGGAATGTGGAAGCGTCCGTGGCCACCCTTATGCAACCTAGTGAACCGGTAGCTAGTGTCCCGCTAGCTCCAAATTTTTCAATGTATGAGGCGGCAGTTGGACAGAGTGAGAATGAGAGAGGATTTTCAAATCAAACCTACCCTTACCCAATTGAAGCCCACAACTCCTGTTTTCCATCGATTGCCCTAAATAGTTCACCGGTTGAAAATAAAAATGAGTTGTGTGATTTTGTAGTGTTTGATTTGCCAGATTGTGAGGAACCCCTTTCAAGTGAAACCGCACCTAATCCTTTCGACCTTTACACTTCCACTCTAGAACCTACATTGATAAACATCCATGCTTTTGAGGAGGTGTCTAAAGAAATTGACTTTCACTTGATTGAGGATATAGACGCCGGGAATATTTCGGATGATGAACCTGTCGATTTAATTGAAATTTTATGTTCAAATCATCATCCCGAATTATTAAATGTTTCTCCCGAATCTCATATGCGTCTTGATTTTGATGATATTGGCATGGATAAGCAAATTTTTAAGGAAAATATTGAGGAGAGTTATGAGGATAGTACTGAGGATAATATTGAGGTTGAACCATTTTCGTTTGATGTGTCGAATTTTCCAATACACCCTCCTAAATCCTTAACTGATACCCTTCCTCACTCACTTCCTTCCGTCCTTCCTATCGTTTCGACTGTGCAAGAGACCGTTACGCTTTCATCTCCAATACCTAGTTCGACGTACCCATGTTTGCTCACGACTCTTGAGGGATTTAATCTCATTTTCTCGCGGGTTGATAGATTAGCACAATCGCTTTTTACACATCGGTCATTACAAATTGTGCTAATCTATATGCTCCATCCACACCCTCAAATTCGTATTCCCACTTTCTTTGGTTCTTCTAATCTTCCTTTAATGATATCGAGTGTTGATGAATCACACTCCGACATTTTGAGTTCGATAATTTTCAATTGGACCTTCGAGGAAAGTTTCGAAGATATTTTCGCCGACGAACTCGCATTCTTAAATGATATGGATTTTGTGACTAATCAACCTCCACTCGAAGAAGTAGAACCCCTACCTTTTCTTCTTCCCCTCCGCCATTCTCCTCCACCGAGACCATATTATCCCTTTCTCTCCACACGGTCTCGTGTGCTTCGCATTTCTTTTCTTTCCACTCCATTCTTTCACCAACTCTACCATTACCACGATAGAATTTTTGAATGGTTGGTGCTAACCTTTGGCTTGTGTAAGGCCAAGCTTAAGTTTGGGGGAATCTTTGTATATATGTATATATTTTTGGTTTTCTTTTTCTATAAAAAAATAAAAAAAAAATTCAAAACATTAAAAATAAAAAAAATTATAAATAAATAAACAGGGGAGTACCGGTATTTTGACCCTCTTGGTTTAGCATGACAGTGAGGACACTGTCAAGTTCAAGTTTGGGGGTATGCTCGGTACGTCTTCTTCCTTCCCATTCATTTGTACATATTTTAGCATTTGCATACTTATTTGAAAACCCATAAAATTTTGAAAAATTTCAAAAATTATAAAAATTAATGTATTCAATTTTGGCTAATTGACTTGAGTTTGATGAATGGGTTAACTGGCTAGGAACAACTAAATCTTAGACTTAGTAAATTAAAAACCCTAAAAATAACCTTCCTTAAAGTTTAACGGTAGAAAGTATATGTCTTTGTAGGTTATTTAGAAATAGGCAAATTTTGGGTTCACTTCTTGGGCTAAGTCGAAACAAGGGAAGAGTATTGATGTTCTTATTAGAGTATAAGTTTGAAAAATAGTTCCTAGCTTAAGTCTAGATTCTGAAAACATGTACCCTACAAAATGCACAAACACGCACCTTGAAACTTGGATTAGTAGAAGAGACCTTGAAATACTCTTGTCTAAAGTCCTTAGCACAATGAAAAAGAAAAAAAAAGGGTGGATAGAGGGAAAAAAAAAATGGACACTGGTTTTTGTGATTATTTAAGGCTGTAAAAATAGAAAAATATTTAGCGAGGGTGCTTCATCACCTAGTGCCTTAGACCAACTGGTCTGGGAGCCACTGCTAAAAGCCTTAGGTGTTGCAAAACTAGGAAGTACGCTTTAAAACGCTAACGCATCTTGTAATCGGTTGTTGGTACCTCAAGAACTATTAACAGTCGCATGAAGGATGTGAAAGCGAAAATTTCAAAAGTGCTTTGGACAATGGACGGAAGTACGATTGCTTGATTTCAATTTCCAAGTGTAGGGGTGATATTTACACACACGTGGGGATATGTGATTAGAGTTTAGATAAGAGAAAGGAATGAAGAATAGAACTTGTGCCTTTAATAGAGTTGATAGAAATTCCTAAGTGGAGATGGAACTCTAGAAGGAAAACTTAAGAAATGCCGAAAGCTAGGTAATTCTACAGGATATATATAATTTTAAGTTAAATGATGAGGAAGCGTGAAGAATATGGGTAGATAATTTGCGGGTCGACGATAATAGAATTCCTTGTTAGAAAACCTAATTGGAGAACAAAAGTCAAAAAGCCGAATTGATAGGATTTTGTGGGTAGTATCCGCTGAAAACCCTCAGGAGACAACACTCCTTCTACTAGGGACACCTAGAGGTTTAACGGCTTGTTGCACGAGCTCAGTGCAATCGCGTTTCCCTGCGAAAGTGCGGTTAGGTTTTTTGTAGAGAATAAAACAATAAGTTTGCTCGAGGACGAGCAAAAGATAAGTTTGGGGGTATTTGTTCACACCATAATATTGTATTTTATATTCCCCATTCTTATGCATTTTACAATGAAAACAGGTGCTTTTGACGCATGTCTGCTACATGTTACAGGTTACAGGTTCTTGGCGCGAAAACAGTGAAAAACACAAAAGAAGGATTTTTGACCAACAAATAGGAAGATCTTAGTAAAGCCCGGCAGAAGAACTGTTCACCATCAACAAGGCGACGCAAGATCCAATTTGCAAGAAAAACGGTTAAAAGATCCATCGCAAAGTGTTCACTGAAGATCTGGAATCACTGCAGAAGCCCAAGTGGAAAAATAAATAAAGAAATAAGAAGCCCAGAAGAACCAAACCAAGCCCAGAAAAGCCCACCAGATAAATCCATTAAAGGGCCGCGGAACCGCGGCCCAAGCCCACCATTGCCGCGGTTTCGCGGCCAGAAGAAGACAAAAGGAAAATAAATTTTTACCAAAATTCATGGAGGCGTTGACTGGTCTTTTCTAGGGCTATTTTTGTAATTTCAGACATACGAAAAAGATGTAACCTAGGGTTTCCTATCTTCTATAAAAAGGAACTCTAATCATTGTAATTCTTTATGCCTCCCTTCATTAATAAATTTTATAATTCTTTATGGAGAGCATCGGTGTTTCTTTTCAATTCATGAATTCAGATCTGACAACCCTGCGTTGATGATTGGAGAGATGCATCTGTAAGTAGATTTAATTCCTTGCTCTAGTTTAGATTTCAATTCCTGCCCTAGGTAATTTTCATTCTCTACCCTAGATAAATGTTCTTCAATTCCCTAATGAGTGAGTAGTCTCCTCGCTTGTTAGGGTTAGATCTGGGGAAGTTTTGAGAGACGAAGATCTCTCATCCCCTTTCTTGCCCGTCATATATTTTTATAGGACTCCATGCATACCTTCTTATTCCGCTCCCTACGGCACCCTATCCCTCGAGGTAGCGATGATATCGTAGTATAAAGGCTCGGATTTTAAGGTTTTCTATGGAGGTTAGGGTAAAGATTAAAAAAGGAAGGACAAGGATCTAGAGGAAGAACAATCTTCCCAATCATCCTAATCCCTTTTATTAATATTTACCATAACACCTAATTAGATCTTCATATGGGTATAGAAAGCGGTGAGATTTATTGACTTTCCAAACTTAACCTAGACCTAACCCTAGCAAGATTTAGATATAGATTAATTCAATTTTTAGATTTAATAATCAATCCGAACATCCTTCGGAATTAACTCGTTAGCGCGATTAGAAAATTCACAACATCCCTGTGGACCGACCCGTACTCACCGGCTAGCTGCAAAGCGACGCCGTTCTTGATTGCGGTTACAAATATTTTTGATCTATCTTTTAGAAAGCGCAAGCACGCTAAATCATTCCAATCAAATGGCGCCGTTGCCGGGGATGGCGTAGAATTTTCTTTTCGCAATTTCGGGTTAATCATAAAATTTAAAAAATCATAAAAATCTGAAAAATCCCAAAAATTATAAAAATATATCAATTGTTATTTTTTGGAAAGGATACTTTGTTCTTTGAATTTTTGCAGGATTTACAAACAAAAACGGATCTGGAAATTTCCAGAAAGCAAAACAGAAAAGAGAAGATCAGAACAGAGGAGAATTTGGGAAACAGAACAACAGAAAAATTCTCAAGACGTGAACCGCCCGCTAGACCGCGAATCCGCGGCACAAACCGGCTTCTGCCGCCTTTCCGCCGCGCTCTGGAGAGTTCTCGGGATCTGCGCCGTTTCAGCCGCCGCGCTTCGGCCGCTCCAAGCCGCCTACGACCGCGTTTCCGCGGCTATCTAGTGTCTTCAGCGCAGGAAATTTGCTCTGTAAGCTTCTCTGGTTCATCCTCCGTAATTTTTGAAATATATTTTCTAAAAACAAAATGCCTGCAGGATTTTGTGCACTTTAAAAATATATTCCCTTCCAAATAACTATCTTGTGCAGGATTTTTGGGCCCCGCTTGAACTAAATTGATTGCAAGAAATATTTTGTTGTTGCATATCTTTTCTCGAATATCTTTTTGCAACAATTCTTTCCAAATAAAGATTCTTGTGATATGCTTAAAATAATAATTGATTGCAAGTAATATTTTGCTGTTGCATATCTTTTGTATAAAATATTTTTGCAACAAAAATTTTTCCAAATAAAGAGAAAGAAAAAAATGAAAATAAAAAAGACAAATATTTTATAGAACTTGCAAAATTTTTTAGCCCCAAATAAATCCTTGCACCATCACCCAACTTTCTTTCTTTCATCCTTTCTTCTAACATGGGTACCCCACATAAAAAATCATTAGCCGAATTTTGGTATCCCGAACCTAATTTTGCGTCGTTCGGCAATTTGTTCAATCAATTTAAAGACGATCCTTCCTTGCCTAAAATATCTTTGAAAGATCAAATAGAGGCGTCTAGGAGAAACAGTTCGACTTTTCAACCCACTTTGTGTCAACCAAGTCTACCTTCACCACCTCCATATGTTGATACCACCTTTTCAAGTCCTTCTGTCACTCCTAGGCCGATGTCCATTGCTGAGCATATTGCTCAATCTCATAGCCGATCTTTCACCCCTCTCCACACATCTAGTTCTAGGGATCAACAAGACTATTCACCTTCTTATCCATATGTTGACCCTACCCCCATCCAACCACCCACTTCCTACCAGTCATACCCAACCTTCCCACCTTCACTAGACACTGTTTCGACACAGCCATTAGGGAGTTTCACATATCCAAACAATTTCGAATCTTTTACCGAAACCCCCTTACCACCCAAGTCTAGTTTGGAAGAGGCGTTGGAGGCGTATATCGCAGCAACAAACAAAATGGTCAGGAATGTGGAAGCGTCCGTGGCCACCCTTATGCAACCTAGTGAACCGGTAGCTAGTGTCCCGCTAGCTCCAAATTTTTTAATGTATGAGGCGGCAGTTGGACAGAGTGAGAATGAGAGAGGATTTTCAAATCAAACCTACCCTTACCCAATTGAAGCCCACAACTCCTGTTTTCCATCGATTGCCCTAAATAGTTCACCGGTTGAAAATAAAAATGAGTTGTGTGATTTTGTAGTGTTTGATTTGCCAGATTGTGAGGAACCCCTTTCAAGTGAAACCGCACCTAATCCTTTCGACCTTTACACTTCCACTCTAGAACCTACATTGATAAACATCCATGCTTTTGAGGAGGTGTCTAAAGAAATTGACTTTCACTTGATTGAGGATATAGACGCCGGGAATATTTTGGATGATGAACCTGTCGATTTAATTGAAATTTTATGTTCAAATCATCATCCCGAGTTATTAAATGTTTCTCCCGAATCTCATATGCGTCTTGATTTTGATGATATTGGCATGGATAAGCAAATTTTTAAGGAAAATATTGAGGAGAGTTATGAGGATAGTACTGAGGATAATATTGAGGTTGAACCATTTTCGTTTGATGTGTCGAATTTTCCAATACACCCTCCTAAATCCTTAACTGATACCCTTCCTCACTCACTTCCTTCCGTCCTTCCTATCGTTTCGACTGTGCAAGAGACCGTTACGCTTTCATCTCCAATACCTAGTTCGACGTACCTATGTTTGCTCACGACTCTTGAGGGATTTAATCTCATTTTCTCGCGGGTTGATAGATTAGCACAATCGCTTTTTACACATCGGTCATTACAAATTGTGCTAATCTATACGCTCCATCCACACCCTCAAATTCGTATTCCCACTTTCTTTGGTTCTTCTAATCTTCCTTTAATGATATCGAGTGTTGATGAATCACACTCCGACATTTTGAGTTCGATAATTTTCAATTGGACCTTCGAGGAAACTTTCGAAGATATTTTCGCCGACGAACTCGCATTCTTAAATGATATGGATTTTGTGACTAATCAACCTCCACTCGAAGAAGTTGAACCCCTACCTTTTCTTCTTCCCCTCCGCCATTCTCCTCCACCGAGACCATATTATCCCTTTCTCTCCACACGGTCTCGTGTGCTTCTCATTTCTTTTCTTTCCACTCCATTCTTTCACCAACTCTACCATTACCACGATAAAATTTTTGAATGGTTGGTGCTAACCTTTGGCTTGTGTAAGGCCAAGCTTAAGTTTGGGGGAATCTTTGTATATATGTATATATTTTTGGTTTTCTTTTTCTATAAAAAAATAAAAAAAAATTTCAAAACATTAAAAATAAAAAAAATTATAAATAAATAAACAGGGGAGTGCCGGTATTTTGACCCTCTTGGTTTAGCATGACAGTGAGGACACTGTCAAGTTCAAGTTTGGGGGTATGCTCGGTACGTCTTCTTCCTTCGCATTCATTTGTACATATTTTTGCATTTGCATACTTATTTGAAAACCCATAAAAATTTGAAAAATTTCAAAAATTATAAAAATTAATGTATTCAATTTTGGCTAATTGACTTGAGTTTGATGAATGGGTTAACTGGCTAAGAACAACTAAATCTTAGACTTAGTAAATTAAAAACCCTAAAAATAACCTTCCTTAAAGTTTAACGGTAGAAAGTATATGTCTTTGTAGGTTATTTAGAAATAGGCAAATTTTGGGTTCACTTCTTGGGCTAAGTCGAAACAAGGGAAGAGTATTGATGTTCTTATTAGAGTATAAGTTTGAAAAATAGTTCCTAGCTTAAGTCTAGATTCTGAAAACATGTACCCTACAAAATGCACAAACACGCACCTTGAAACTTGGATTAGTAGAAGAGACCTTGAAATACTCTTGTCTAAAGTCCTTAGCACAATGAAAAAGAAAAAAAAAGGGTGGATAGAGGGAAAAAAAATGGACACTGGTTTTTGTGATTATTTAAGGCTGTAAAAATAGGAAAATATTTAGCTAGGGTGCTTCATCACCTAGTGCCTTAGACCAACTGGTCTGGGAGCCACTGCTAAAAGCCTTAGGTGTTGCAAAACTAGAAAGTACGCTTTAAAACGCTAACGCATCTTGTAATCGGTTGTTGGTACCTCAAGAAGTATTAACAGTCGCATGAAGGATGTGAAAGCGAAAATTTCAAAAGTGCTTTGGACAATGGACGGGAGTACGATTGCTTGATTTGAATTTCCAAGTGTAGGGGTGATATTTACACACACGTGGGGATATGTGATTAGAGTTTAGATAAAAGAAAGGAATGAAGAATAGAACTTGTGTCTTTAATAGAGTTGATAGAAATTCCTAAGTGGAGATGGAACTCTAGAAGGAAAACTTAAGAAATGCCGAAAGCTAGGTAATTCTACAGGATATATATAATTTTAAGTTAAATGATGAGGAAGCGTGAAGAATATGGGTGGATAATTTGCGGGTCGACGATAATAGAATTCCTTGTTAGAAAACCTAATTGGAGAACAAAAGTCAAAAAGCCGAATTGATAGGATTTTGTGGGTAGTATCCGCTGAAAACCCTCAGGAGACAACACTCCTCCTACTAGGGACACCTAGAGGTTTAACGGCTTGTTGCACGAGCTCAGTGCAATCGCGTTTCCCTGCGAAAGTGCGGTTAGGTTTTTTGTAGAGAATAAAACAATAAGTTTGCTCGAGGACGAGCAAAAGATAAGTTTGGGGGTATTTGTTCACACCATAATATTGTATTTTATATTCCCCATTCTTATGCATTTTACAATGAAAACAGGTGCTTTTGACGCATGTCTGCTACATGTTACAGGTTACAGGTTCTTGGCGCGAAAACAGTGAAAAACACAAAAGACGACACAAAAGAAGGATTTTTGACCAACAAATAGGAAGATCTTAGTAAAGCCCGGCAGAAGAACTGTTCACCATCAACAAGGCGACGCAAGATCCAATTTGCAAGAAAAACGGTTAAAAGATCCATCGCAAAGTGTTCACTGAAGATCTGGAATCACTGCAGAAGCCCAAGTGGAAAAATAAATAAAGAAATAAGAAGCCCAAAAGAACCAAACCAAGCCCAGAAAAGCCCACCAGATAAATCCATTAAAGGGCCGCGGAACCGCGGCCCAAGCCCACCATTGCCGCGGTTCCGCGGCCAGAAGAAGACAAAAGGAAAATAAATTTTTACCAAAATTCATGGAGGCGTTGACTGGTCTTTTCTAGGGCTATTTTTGTAATTTCAGACATGCGAAAAAGATGTAACCTAGGGTTTCCTATCTTCTATAAATAGGAACTCTAATCATTGTAATTCTTTATGCCTCCCTTCATTAATAAATTTTATAATTCTTTATGGAGAGCATCGGTGTTTCTTTTCAATTCATGAATTCAGATCTGACAACCCTGCGTTGATGATTGGAGAGATGCATCTGTAAGTAGATTTAATTCCTTGCTCTAGTTTAGATTTCAATTCCTGCCCTAGGTAATTTTCATTCTCTGCCCTAGATAAATGTTCTTCAATTCCCTAATGGGAGAGTAGTCTCCTCGCTTGTTAGGGTTAGATCTGGGGAAGGTTTGAGAGACGAAGATCTCTCATCCCCTTTCTTGCCCGTCATATATTTTTATAGGACTCCATGCATACCTTCTTATTCCGCTCCCTACGGCACCCTATCCCTCGAGGTAGCGATGATATCGTAGTATAAAGGCCCGGATTTTAAGGTTTTCTATGGAGGTTAGGGTAAAGATTAAGAAAGGAAGGACAAGGATCTAGAGGAAGAACAATCTTCCCAATCAGCCTAATCTCTTTTATTAATATTTACCATAACACCTAATTAGATCTTCATATGGGTATAGAAAGCGGTGAGATTTATTGACTTTCCAAACTTAACCTAGACCTAACCCTAGCAAGATTTAGATATAGATTAATTCAATTTTTAGATTTAATAATCAATCCGAACACCCTTCGGAATTAACTCGTTAGCGCGATTAGAAAATTCACAACATCCCTGTGGACCGACCCGTACTCACCGGCTAGCTGCAAAGCGACGCCGTTCTTGATTGCGGTTACAAATATTTTTGATCTATCTTTTAGAAAGCGCAAGCACGCTAAATCATTCTAATCAGTCACCTTTCTTCAAAACTTTGCTATTTCTCAGCCCCTGCATGGAATTGCAAATGTGAAAACCTGAACCGGTATCCAATACCCAGGAAGCAGAGTTTATTGAAAAACAGTTTTCTGTCACAAACGCACCTGAAGCAGAAGCATCCCCATGCTTCTTCTTGAGAGTTAAGTACTCCGTGCAGTTGCGCTTCCAATGTCCTGTCTTGTGGCAATGAAAACATTCGCCTTTCCCCGAGTCTCCAGCTTTGGACTTTTCCTTTCCCTTCACTTTTTTAACTCCACCCTTAGGATTGGAGGGCTTCTTCTTTTTCTTTCCCTTGGCCTTAGCTTTCGGGCGAGAAGAGAAAGACTGTCCAACAGTCATAACGGGAGTTTTTGCTGACTTCATAGTGCTCTCTGCACTCCTTAACATGTTAAGGAGTTCAGGGAGTTCCTTCTCCATGCCGTGCATGTTGAAGTTCACTATGAATTGAGCAAAGGTGGAGGGGAGGGACTGCAGAATAATATTTATATATTGTTCATTGTCCATCGTCCATCCAAGGTCCTCAAGCTCTTCTATAAGAGCTATCATCTGTTAGTGTTTATGCCCTAGAAGGCCATTACTGTATCATACTAGTTTGTATATTACTTAATGGAAGCTTGGGATATTCACATGTATATAACAGTCTTGCTAAACATGGTAGTATGCTACTTGGTTTTTCTATCTTAATATGTGAGTGTACGTATTGATAGAGCTCTTAGGATCTTACGTGTCTACCAGCGTTGTGATGGCAGTCACACTAGTGGGGGCTGGGTAGTCTACAAGAACATCCTTATTCTGGTCCCCGGTCGTTGGATTATCGAGACAGAGCATCGATACTCCGGAGTAGACTGGTGTGTACGCTTCTCATCCCAGTTGGGGAGATGTTCTGTCCCACAGCCGTCAGTACGTCGTACTGGAGATAGTATACAGGTGCTCGTTAGGTTACGGGTACACCGGACATGACTCACAGGGAACTGTTGGTTGGTTTTATACCGGTCGTCAGTGAACAGTTCCCAGGTGACATGAGTACAGCGTAGTCCGCAGACTTGACACTGCTACTTCGCCTCGAGTGTGTCCCACTGTTCTTAGATTGCTACCCTACCACGGCTTAAAGGAGTCGTGCAAACAGGTAGCAGTTGGGTGCAGTCCCGAGCACTTGGAGGCAGTGGCGGTTAGACAGGATTCGTCCCTCCCGGTATTGGGAGTAGATATCGTGCTGTGTCAGAGAGCCATTACGCAAATTCCCTGGCCAGGGCAAGAGAGATTTGCTGGTAGGTTCCAGTAGTTTCTCAGGGTGTAATGGGCTTCCCTCCGACACGACTTATACCGCTATTAGGGGACTGACGCTTGCCGCCCCCCTAGGCCCGATATGCGATAGTCTTGGACGAACGGACCGGACTGTATGGAGATTGTCACATCAGACTCAGTAGGAGTTTGGATGGGTTTCCTCATCGGCCTTCTTATCGACAACTACCTGGGGACCGTTACGTACAGCTAGTGCCGCTTGCGGTCTGTGGTTAAACCCACTGCCAGCGTAATAGTCGAGTCTCTAGAGTCCCACACAGAGAGTTTCCTATTCCAGGCGAAACGATATAGAGGTCGTATGGTTTTACGACAAGGGTTCGGACGCATACGTGCGTTTACGCGCGTACGACTTTCGAACAGTTTTTACCAGTCGGCTTTGGTTTAAGCCAGTTACTGGTATCCGGTTATTGGATTTTTACAGTCTAAAGTTTTTCCGTATTTTTGCGGATTGAAGGGGCGTTCTCGTAATTGTACGAGAAGCTTCTAGAAGATAGTGACTAAGGAGGTTTAGATGGCATATACTTTGGATAAGATTTGTGAGTCATGAGAGTGATTCATCATTGTCATTATTGCACCATAAATGATTAATGACACATGCTTAATGAATCACCACTTAACATTTATGAAGCATGCTTATTCATCACATTTATTCATTTATTCTTTAATGAGAATGCTTCATAATATGTTATGATACTCACAATCTCATCTCATAATTTACTCTCATCTTCTCTCTCCTCAAGCTCTCATCTTCAAACCCTAATCCTTACACCTCATGAGTTGAGATCAAAGGATTAGAAAGACTAATCAATCCATAACCATCACTCTATTTCATTCTAGCTTCTTTGATTAGCAATCCAAGAAGGTTAGTTGCCTCAAGTTTAGAGGTTTAGTTTGGAGTTTTGCTCTCGGGTGGATCGTCTACTACCTAGAGAAGGCCGAGGAGAACAAGGAGATCGTAAAGACGAAGGACTGGTTTCATTAGGTATAATCCCTAAACACAATAGTTAAGAAACACTTTGTGTTTGGTTATTTATAGTTTAGCTTCGATTCAAGCGGTTAGTCGATGTTCGTTCACTAAACAAGTTCGTTTTTGAAAATTCCGCCTCCCCACATGCATTGGGGTGTACTACATCGACTTACAGTGGTATCAGAGCCTCGCTAAACAATAAATAACTTAATTGCAAATTTGTACGAATTTCGAACGGAAAAACGAAGCCGGAAAACCCTAAAAAATATCAGTTTCTGTCGAATTTAAAACGATGTCAAAAAAATTTTCAGGTTCGTTCAGAAAGCTTGAAAAGAAATTATAAGAACACCCAAGAAAACCGGTCCCCTGAATCGTCTAACGCGCCGCGGAACCGCGGCCTCACCCTACTGAGTCGCGGCGGCTCCGCCGCCGAGTTGGCAATTCAGGAACCAATTTTTCTTCTGTTGCTTCTGTGTAATATTTAGGATTTTCTGGAATATTTTAATTTTGCTCAGGTTTCAGTTTAACAGAGCAGTTTTTGGAGCAATATTAAAGATGTTTAATCGATCGAAATTGTACAGTATTTGCATATTGGATTATATCTGTGATTGTTTAATGTGTTCGTAAACCTCCCCTAACTGCTAGTATGTCGGTTGGCAGGGGGTTGCACATTTCTGAAATGGTTATATCTGTTTGTGCATATAAACTGTATTGGACTGTTGTGGTGTATAGCCGGGGTTTTGCAATGGGTTATTATTTGATTAATTTGTTGTAAATGTAATTTGTTGTAATATTATTTTGCGGGGCACATCCAGGTTGCGGTTGTATCCACCGTTGTATTATTTCATTTTACTGTTTTTGCTCCTAGGACTGACCCAAGGTGGGGTACACAAACTGCCAGGTGGTTAGTTTGCCGTACCCGTAGGGGTCGAAGGTGGGGTAACGGCTATTCATCACAACTGTGTAATCTGTCTTTTCTTGCAGGCTCAAAAGAAATACAGATTGCTTGCAAATCCAATATTGTTTATCTGTGTTCTGGAATGAATATCATTGCGTCAGACGAATGTAAAATATCTATATATATTATAGCTATTTAGACGTCACTTATGTTTTGCACCCGCGCTAGCCCAGCCTCCGCTCTGTCGTTAGTTAAGTAACCTAACGGGTAATGACGGGACCCCGTGGCGAATGCGGATGGCATAAGAGGACGTTGTATTTTCGTTGTTTTCTGCAATGATAGGTTAATGATGGGACGCATTATCTATAATGCAAAGATAATAAACCAAGTTTAAATCGTTGGAACAATTTAAAAGAAACCACTCGGTTATTTTTAAAACAGATATTTTTAAATGCGGAGATTTAATCACTCCTTTTAAAAGCTATCAGGTTCCTTCGGTTATATCAAGTTCACTACGTTCACGGTTTCGCCAAAACCAGTCGTAGCCCTCCGTCATTTCATTTGGGTATTTAGTAGTATTCAAGCTATGCAGTTTTGGCCAACGTCATGGCATAGTGTTTGGTAGCTGCTGGGTATTCATTTGTTGCATAGATAGATGAGTTGATTTGGGACAGTCGTATTATCATTTGGCCAACGTCAGGGATATATACGGATGGGTTCAAATTAACAAGATAATGATGGGTAGAACTTGACATGTGACTTATGACATTTTGACCAACGCCAAGGTCATAAGAGCATGGGGTAAAAACATATATCGGGAATTTCTAAAGAAACTGAAATTTGCAAAGAGATGCATACCATTTTGAGTTTGATGAATGTTGGTAGCATTCCTACAACATTATCAGACGATGATATTTGGATCCCGATCCTACTGTGAGTATATGCTACTTATCAGGGTATTCGTCACTTAACGATCAATGCTATAAACCTAGTAGGTGTCCAGAAAAGTGTCAGCGGGGTTACGCCCCCAGAGAAAAGAGGTTATTTAATTAAGGAACTTCGCGAAAGCGTTGGAAAACTTCCCTCGAAGTATCGACACCAGCCTGGCTGAACGGTTAAGCAAGTATTGTACGGTGAGAATAGTCCTGGCTAATTCTTCTTTTATGGTTTGAGGAAGGATTCGAGAAACAGTGGGAGCCATCCAGTTTAGATAAACTAAAAACCACTCTAAACTTGCAAGAGCATCATGCTAATGAGTTTTCTTCTCTCTCTCCTAATTGCAGCGACCCTGAAAATGACTGGACTTAAGTTACTTTTAGAGAAAAATATACTGACAGGGCCAAACTATAAAGATTGGCTGCGGAATGTCAAAATGGCTTTGACCTATGACAAACTGGGGTACGTCCTCACCGCTACGGCACCTGCTGTCCCTGGTCCCAAATCCAGTAATGCGGATAAGGAAATCCGCAAAACCTAGGATTTAGATTGCGCGAGAGCCAAGTGCATCGTGCTTGCCTCGATGAATAATGAACATCAGAGGAGGCACGAGGATATGACCCTAGATGGCATATTTCTCCATACAAAGGAACTTTATGGGGAGCAATCTCGTATAGCAAGATACGAGACCTCTAAGAACTTGTTTCGAGCGAGGTTGGCTGTCGGGTCATCGGTAGGAGAACATGTCCTAAAGATGATCGGCTATATAGAAGAGCTCGCAGACCTTGGGACGACTTTAGATAATGAGCTCTATACAGACCTTATTCTCCAGTCCCTTCCTCCCACCTACGCCCAGTTTATCCTCAACTTCAATCTTCAAGGAAAAGAAGTTGAACTTGCGGAAATCCTGAACATGTTAAGGAGTGCAGAGGGCACCTTGCAGAAGGCAAGGGAAACACCCGCTATGTTTGTTGGCGGTACATCTTCTTCCGGGTCCAAGGCTAGGGCCAAAGGAAGGAAGAAGAAGGCCGCACCCAAACCTAGAGGAGGTGTTAGTAAGGTGAGAGGGACGGGAAAGAAAAAGTTTGCAGCACCGGTAGTAGGTCAGGATGAGTGCTTCCATTGTCACAGGAAAGGGCACTGGAAGAAGGATTGCAAGGCGTGGAACGCCAAGAACCAGGAACCGAAGCAAGCTGTGGCTTCGACTTCAGGTGTGTTTGTAATTGAGAATTGTCTGTCGATCAACTCTACTTCCTGGGTATTGGATACCGGATCAGGATCTCATATTTGCAATTCATTGCAGGCACTGAGAAACCGTAGAGTGCTGAAGGAAGGTGATATGATCCTCAGGGTTGCTAACGGAGCTAGCGTGGGAGCTGCGTCCGTCGGGGACTATCACCTAGGATTGACGAGTGGACACATTTTGGTTTTACATAACTGTTATTTTGTACCAAGCTTAACGTGTAATATCATATCAGTTTCCTTGTTATCAAATAAAGGTTATGATTTCACTTTTGTAAGAGATGTTGTCAACATCCACCTTAATCATGGTTTGATTGGGTCAGGTACACTAAATAACGGCATATATGTTTTAAACCAACTCCAAATTTTCAATGTCCAGAACACACTAAAAAGAAAGTCTCCAGATTTAAATAAGGCTTTCTTATGGCATTGTAGACTAGGTCATATCAATGAGACAAGGTTAACTAAGTTACATAAAGAAGGATATTTGGACTCGTTCGAATATCAAACTTATGCCACTTGCGAATCATGTCTCAAAGGAAAAATGACAAAGACTCCATTCACTGGACATGGAGTAAGAGCGAGCGATCTCTTAGGACTCGTACACAGTGATGTATGTGGTCCAATGTCTACACATGCGAGAGGTGGTTTTTCCTATTTCATTACTTTCACGGATGATTACTCAAGATACGGATTTATTTATCTGATGAAACATAAATCCGAGGCTTTTGAGAAATTCCAAGAGTATAAGAATGAAGTAGAAAACCAAACCGGCAAAAGTATCAAGACACTTAGATCTGATCGAGGTGGTGAATACTTAAGTGCCGAGTTCCTAGGTTATCTAAAAGAGAAAGGAATTCTCTCTCAGCTTACTCCTCCATACACTCCACAGCATAACGGTGTATCGGAGAGACGGAATCGAACCCTATTGGATATGGTACGATCCATGATGAGTAATGCTGAGTTACCGCGATCTTTCTGGGGATATGCGCTAGAATCAGCGGCATATATTTTGAACAGAGTTCCAACCAAAACTGTGCCAACCACACCATATCAGATGTGGAGTGGGAAGAAACCCTATCTTCAGTATATAAGGATTTGGGGATGTCCAGCTTTTGTCAAAAAGCAGTTTGTGGACAAGCTCGAGGCACGATCAGTAAAATGTATGTTTGTGGGATATCCAAAGAACTCCAAGGGATATTGTTTCTATTACGCAGAGGAACAAAAGGTTTTTGTTTCTCGTAATGCCCATTTTCTAGAACAACAAGTTTTAGAAAAGGATACTAATGGGAGCGAAATAGAACTGGAAGAAATTCCAGAACCACAAGCTGCTACTGAAAGTTTGGTAGAACCAGAAGTTCAAGAAGAACAGAACATTCCCGCACCCCTCCGCAGGAGTAGTAGGCCGTCTCATCCGCCTGAGAGATACTACGATTTTCTCATAGACGGGGATAGAGAGGATTGCATCATAGAAGATGATGAACCTACTGACTTCCAGCAGGCCATCCAGAGCGGCGACTCGGTACGATGGCTAGATGCAATGCGGACCGAAATGGAGTCCATGTACACCAACAAAGTATGGACTTTGGACTTTGCTCCAGATGGGGTAAAACCCATAGGATGCAAATGGATCTTCAAGAAAAAGATTGGTGTAGATGGACAGGTGGAAACCTATAAGGCTAGACTTGTTGCAAAGGGTTTTCGTCAAAGACCTGGTTTGGACTATGACGAAACTTTTCTCCAGTGGCTATGCTCAAATCCATTCGGGTCCTTCTTGCTATTGCTGCCTTCCATGATTATGAAATCTGGCAGATGGACGTAAAGACGGCTTTTCTGAATGGAAATTTAGAAGAGAGCGTCTATATGGATCAGCCAGAGGGTTTCAATCAGAGTGGGAGCAGCGGGAAAATATGCAAGCTGCTTAAGTCCATTTATGGACTAAAGCAGGCATCGCGGAGTTGGAACATCTGTTTTGATGAGACGGTCAAAGAATATGACTTTATCAAAAATCCAGATGAACCGTGCATATATAGTAAAGTTGTAGCCAGAAGTGTCGTATTCCCCGTCTTGTACGTGGATGACATTCTATTGATAGGAAATGACATTCCTATGCAACAATCTGTCAAAGGATTCTTGTCACACAGGTTCTCCATGAAAGACCTGGGTGATGCCTCTTACATTCTGGGGATCCGGATCTATCGTGATAGATCCAAGAGGATGTTGGGACTTTCGCAGTCCAGGTATATCGACACTGTACTGAAAAGATTCAGTATGGAAGATTCTAAGCGCGGTAATCTACCGGCTTGTCACGGAATCACCCTCTCCAAAGAGATGTCTCCCAAGACTGATTTGGAAAGGGAACGCATGTCTATTATACCCTACGCTTCTGCGGTAGGCTCTATAATGTATGCGATGTTGTGTACCAGACCAGATGTAGCTTACGCACTAAGCGTGGTAAGCCGGTATCAGTCAGACCCAAGGGAGAAGCACTGGATAGAGTAAAGAACATTCTCAAGTACCTGAGGAGGACTAAGGAGATGTTCTTGGTTTACGGCGGAAAAGACCTCAGGTTGGAGGCCTTTGCTGATTCCGGCTTCCAGAGTGATAAGGACGATTCCAAGTTCATGTCGGGTTATGTCTTTACCCTCAATGGAGGGGCGGTGTGCTGGAAGAGCTCCAAGCAGGACACCGTTGCTGACTCGACGATGGAAGCGGAGTATATAGCTGCTTGCAATGCCGCAAAAGAAGCAGTCTGGATGAAGAAGTTCCTAACAGAACTTCAGGTGGTTCCTACCATAGTTGATCCAATACCTCTGTATTGCGACAACAACGGAGCTATAGCTTTAGGGAAGGAACCAAGGTCCCATCAGAAGTCCAGACACATCTTGAGGCGGTATCACCTGATCAGGGAGATCATTGATCGTCAGGAGATCGAGGTTCGGAGAGTTTCTTCAGAAGAGAACATTGCTGATCCATTCACGAAGGCCCTTCCTCAGATTCAGTTCGAGAGGCTACTCGAGATCATTAGTCTTCGATATGCCAGTACATGGCCCTAGTGCAAGTGGGAGATTGTTAGTGTTTAAGCCCTAGAAGGCCATTACTGTATCATACTAGTTTGTATATTACTTAATGGAAGCTTGGGATATTCACATGTATATAACAGTCTTGCTAAACATGGTAGTATGCTACTTGGTTTTTCTATCTTAATATGTGAGTGTACGTATTGATAGAGCTCTTAGGATCTTGCTTGTCTACCAGCGTTGTGATGGCAGTCACACTAGTGGGGGCTGGGTAGTCTACAAGCACATCCTTATTCTGGTCCCTGGTCAATGGATTATCGAGACAGAGCATCGATACTCCGGAGTAGACTGGTGTGTACGCTTCTCATCCCAGTTGGGGAGATGGTCTGTCCCACAGCCGTCAGTACGTCGTACTGGAGATAGTATACAGGTGCTCGTTAGGTTACGGGTACACCGGACAGGACTCACAGGGAACTGTTGGTTGGTTTTATACCGGTTGTCAGTGAACAGTTCGCAGGTGACATGAGTACAGCGTAGTCCGCAGACTTGACACTGCTACTTCGCCTCGAGTGTGTCCCACTGTTCTTAGATTGCTACCCTACCACGGCTTAAAGGAGTCGTGCAAACAGGTAGCAGTTGGGTGTAGTCCCGAGCACTTGGAGGCAGTGGCGGTTAGACAGGATTCGTCCCTCCCGGTATTGGGAGTAGATATCGTGCTGTGTCAGAGAGCCATTACGCAAAGTCCCTGGCCAGGGCAAGCGAGATTTGCTGGTAGATTCCAGTAGTTTCTCAGGGTGTAATGGGCTTCCCTCCGACACGACTTATACCGCTATTAGGGGACTGACGCTTGCCGCCCCCCTAGGCCCGATATGCGATAGTCTTGGACGAACGGACCGGACTGTATGGAGATTGTCACATCAGACTCAGTAGGAGTTCGGATGGGTTTCCTCATCGGCCGTCTTATCGACAACTACCTGGGGACCGTTACGTACAGCTAGTGCCGCTTGCGGTTTGTGGTTAAACCTACTGCAAGCGTAGTAGTCGAGTCTCTAGAGTCCCACACAGAGAGTTTCCTATTCCAGGCGAAACGATATAGAGGTCGTATGGTTTTACGACAAGGGTTCGGACGCATACGTGCGTTTACGCGCGTACGACTTTCGGACAGTTTTTACCAGTCGGCTTTGGTTTAAGCCAGTTACTGGTATCCGGTTATTGGATTTTTACAGTCTAAAGTTTTTCCGTATTTTTGCGGATTGGAGGGGCGTTCTCGTAATTGTACGAGAAGCTTCTAGAAGATAGTGACTAAGGAGGTTTAGATGGCATATACTTTGGATAAGATTTGTGAGTCATGAGAGTGATTCATCATTGTCATTATTGCACCATAAATAATTAATGACACATGCTTAATGAATCAGCACTTAACATTTATGAAGCATGCTTATTCATCACATTTATTCATTTATTCTTTAATGAGAATGCTTCATAATATGTTATGATACTCACAATCTCATCTCATAATTTACTTTCATCTTCTCTCTCCTCAAGCTCTCATCTTCAAATCCTAATCCTTACACCTCATGAGTTGAGATCAAAGGATTAGAAAGACTAATCAATCCATAACCATCACTCTATTTCATTCTAGCTTCTTTGATTTGCAATCCAAGAAGGTTAGTTGCCTCAAGTTTAGAGGTTTAGTTTGGAGTTTTGCTCTCGAGTGGATCGTCTACTACCTAGAGAAGGCCGAGGAGAACAAGGAGATCGTAAAGACGAAGGACTGGTTTCATTAGGTATAATCCCTAAACACAATAGTTAAGAAACACTTTGTGTTTGGTTATTTATAGTTTAGCTTCGATTCAAGCGGTTAGTCGATGTTCGTTCACTAAACAAGTTCGTTTTTGAAAATTCTGCCTCCCCACATGTATTGGGGTGTACTACATCGACTTACATCATCTTCAGAACATGGTCTCCTACTGATATGCCAGGGGCCATTCGCATCTGAAACAATTTCTTTGATGCTTCGTATCGTAATACGCGGGATTGCTCTCCATACAACTCCTTTGTATGGAGCAATATACCGTGAATGTCCATATCCTCGTGCTGCTTTTGATGTGTGTTATCCATCGATGCAAGCCCGAGGCATTTTTCCGTGGCACAGTCAGCGTCCCATGTCTTGCGGACTTCATTGTCCGCAACAGAGGATTTTGGACCTGGGACGGGCGGGGCTAAAGCCGTGAGGACATATGATACCTTATCATATGTCAAGGCAATTTTCAGATTCCTCAGCCAGTCTTTATAATTGGTCCCATTCAGTTTGTTTTTATCTAGTAGAAGCTTGAGTCCAGTCATTGGTATCTGCCATTAAGAGAGAGAAAGGAATACACTCGGCGAAAGCTCTTGCATAGATCAGATTGGTTATTATCTTGTCTAATCGATGTCTCCCACTGCTTTAATCAAGTTTTTCTTTCAAACCTTAAAAAGAAAACTAGCCAGGATTAATTACAGTCTACAATTTCGCTAACCGTTCAGCCACGCCAGTGTCGGTACTTGAGGGAGGTTCCCCGTGCTTTCGCACGGACCTAATTAAAGTAAACCTCGTTTTTCCAGAGGCGTAGCCCCGTTAACACCTTTCTAGACACCTAATGAGTTAGCTAATTGTAAACTGCAAAACTCTCCTAGGAGCAACTATTGCCCACAGTGGGATCGGGATCCAATCATCATATGGAAGGTATGCAATCTCATTGCAAATCTCAACACTTGAAATTCCCGATGTGATTTTTACCCCTAGTACTTATGATCTTAACTATGGTCAACAAATCATAAGTACCAGTCAAGTTCTACCCATCATTTCTTGATCAATTAGACCCACCCATATGACCCTTAACTAAGGTCAACAAAGTCGCATGAATGTCCTAATTAATCTGCATCATATGCAGTGTAGGAAAACATCACTTAGCTACCGTACACTACGCCTTAACTAAAGTCAACAAACGTAGCACGAATACTAAGTACTCTACTTCCTAAAATGACGGAGGGTTGCGAATGATTTTTAAGAAAATCTTTAACGCTTTGAACTTGATATCGTTGTAGAATCAAATGGTTTTCAAAAGGAGTGGCTTATGCTCCGCAGTTTTGAAATGTAGCTTTTTCACAAATAGCCGAGTGGTTTTCAAATCCGATTCTACAACATCTTTTTAGGTTTATTTTCTTTACATTAATTATATTAATGTAATCCCATCATTTAAGTCCTTAAACCAATCACAGAAAAGAAACGAAAATAACACGTACGCTTATGCCATCCGCATTCGCCGCAATGTTCCGTTATGCACCGTTCGGTTACTTAACTAACGGCATACCGGGACGGGACTAGCGCGGGTGTAAAACATAAGCAACGTCTACTATATATCATATATATAATATGTCATTCGTCTCAGATATCTCAGAACACAGGCAGCAGAAACATATATATAGTGTGGGATATACTAGGACGTCCGTATTTAGTATTTAGCCAGAATAGAAAATACGGATTCCACAGTCGCGATGAATAGCCAAGCCCACACCCCTAGACCCCTACGAAAGCAGCAAGCGACCCTACCAATCCAGGAGTTTAGGAGATCCGGTCTCGACTCCTCGAGATGGCCTCCCACTGAACCCCAGAACCCGGTCACTTGTGCTCCCCTCCTTGGGTCTATCCTAATGCGGAAAAGTAAATAATATACAACACTGGTGACACAACCTCAACCCGGAAGTGCCCCAAATAAAAGAATATTACATTACATTTGAATTTACATGAATGAAAATATAAAACTCTCATCTCACATTAAAAAAACCCCGGCTATTCGATCGCGACAATCATGCACATCATATCTCAGCAACACATAATATCACATATCATCAACGTAAGTAAGTATGCGTACCCCAATTGTCGTTGATGTATAGCAACGAAACCGGCGATATCAAACATACTACACATACGGTCACAGAAAAGAAAGTGTAAAACTACAATATTAGGAATCCACATTCTCTTTAGACATCATAAATGCGAAATATCACATACTTCGTATTTCATGCCTAAACTATATGAATTCCACATATTGTATCACATTCCAGATAAACAGACAGTATTAAAGTTTTCGAACGAACGATCAAGTACCCAAGATTCACTAAAGCTCAACACTTGAGCAGAGTTCAAAAACCCAGAGTGTGACACAGTAGTAGCGGTCCAGCCGTAGAAGGGTCAAGCCAACGCCTCACATGTGGCACGTCGTACTGCCCCAAACCCTAAGGTTCAAAGGGCAGTTCAAGACGGTCACATAATCGAGTTAAGGTTTGTTGTCTTCTAGAGGGTCCACCACAAAAAGACTTGCACGTACCTCCAAAATATTTAAACCCCGTGAATAATGAGCAAATGATACTCGTTCAAACACTTCAATACTTACTAATTTACCCGGAAAAGCAACGAAATGAAAATTCCGATCGAATCGACGAGTCCAAAACCATCTCCAGAATTTACAATACTAAATTCAGATTAAACATAACTAAAACAATATACAAGCGATATTATGAATTACTGTGGAAAAATGAAGCATTGAACTCTCTGTACGGCCGCGGAATCGCGGCCTAAGCAAGTATTTGCCGCGGTTCCGCGGCCATTTGTACGGATCATTGGTTCGTTTTTCACAGTATTTCATATATTTTCCTGCTCTATTTTTTAAGTATTTTTAATTCTGAAAAATGTCAGATTTTAAAAAATGTCCAGAGAAGGCTTCGAAAAGTCGTATTTTGATCCGATCGGGATTTTTACTCCGTAAAAGTGTCGCCTAATGTTCTAGGTCGGCTCTGATACCAATGTTAGTCAGGCAGCCACCCTATCAAATGGGGTCACCGTGGCACCAACGGGTCCCTCAGCAGCTACTTTTTACGCATGCCCCCTCGCAAGGACTACAACCCGCCGGAACACCTTCCGGTCTCGGGACACCCTGGGGGTAAGAGCCTATGCTTCGCCACACTGTCACACAGTGAGAACCCCCCATAGGTCGACATCTAATGCCTAATAGCTCTGATACCAATGTTAGGATTACCTAGCATCCTATGTAGAGTTTGGAAGCATCACATGTCACAAAGTTTAAATTTTGATGGTGCTAAGCAAGCATACAAAGGATCTTATCCTAGAAAATTAGGGTTTATGATTTTACAACTGACAAAGGCTATGGTTTCGAGAGTACAACCTTTGTAGCTCCCTTCGCTAGACTCTTTGGCCTCTTGGGTGTTGGATGAAGGTCCTCTTGAAGTCCTCTCGCGTCCGCGATGATCCACCCGAAGTTCCTAGTCCAAGCTTGCAACTTCACTTTTCAAGATGAGAAATGAAGAGAACACTCTAAACAAGTTGTCTAAACTTGTGTAGAATGATGTTGTGGTTATGATTCTCACTTCAAAAACCTTTCTTTATGTGTGTTTTACTCATTAGAAGAAACTAGAGAGCAAAGGAAGAAGGAGGAGGAAGATGATGGCTTTCTTTTTTAACAAGAGTAAAAAAATGATAACCCATGTGAAGTAAAAAGAAAATATATGTATATATATTTTCTAATCCTCATCTCAAACCATGGTTAGATGATGGAGACATTATTTAACTTGAGTTTAAAACACAAAGAGAAGGATAACTCATGGTTAGAAGTAGGTGAGCATGGTTAGGTTTAAAGAAGAATGTAGAAGCAAAACAAGAATTATCCTTTTCTTTATTCCTTTTGTTTTAAGCAAAAATCAAATAATAATCCATTCATTTAACCATGGTGTGAGTCTTATATTGCCACCATTTTCCATGTGTAATCAACCATGATAGATGGTGTATGTATGTATGTGTGCATATCCATATGTGCATGAAACTAAAAGAAAGATAGAAAAACATACTTGCATGCATACATCCATCATATACAAGAAAAGGTTTTAAGTGAGAAAACTAATGGTTAAATGATAAATCAACACTTGATTTATCAATCCGGCCATATCACATATGACCCCACCAAAAGAAAGCCACCTGATCAATGTTCGGTATCCTATACGCGCATTTTAATCGGGTCCATGCGCATATCGCATACGCGCACCACAACGTTCCGCCTGGACTAGGTAACTCCTTTGTGGGACTCTAAGACTCGTCAATACGCTGGCAGTGGGTGATGATCATATCAAGCACCCCCAAGCCTCAAGCGGTCAGCTAAACGTAACGGCTACCCGGGTATTGAGCGATCAGAAGAAAACAAGCGAACCTGCTACAACTCCCGTCGAGCCAACCGGCAACACTACCGTACAGTCCGGTCTCTTCGTCAGATATACTGCATATCGAGCCTAGGGATGGTCACGTCGACCAAAATAACTCAATAAGTCGTGCCGGTGAATGGTCTATAACAGATCGAGAAACTACTGATAACACTTATCAGCAAATCTCAGCAGCCCTGGCCAGGGACTTACTGATATAACCAGTCGGGCACAGCACAGCATCAACTCCCAATACCGGGAGAGACGAAACCCCTCCTATCGCTCATCGTCTTCGTGTGTCTCGGGACTGTACCCAACGGCCACCTGTTTGCACGACTCAGTAGAGCCGTGGTAGGGTGGCAATCAAAGTACAGTGGGAGAACACACAAGACTCTATGACGATCTCGGGTCTACAGACTAACCTGTACCAGTGTCACCTGAGAACTGCTATCCGACGATAGATATAATTCCATATAGGAGTTCTTGGTGAGTCCGTCCAGTGTACCCAGTCACCACTGAGCACCCGTATATGATCTCATCGATGAATGTGGGAACATTCATCGCCCATCGTATGGGTCTAGTATCATATACGCTAGTCTACTCTGGTATATCAATGCCCCGTCTCGATATACCTACGACTAGGGACTTTTCAAGATATGCTTATAGACTATAGATGTCCCACTAGTATGATCTCCATCATAATCACAGTAGTCAAGCCGATATCCTCAGGGCTTTATCAGCATGTATGAATGAATAAAAGCATGATCAAATCAACATGTCAGATAAAGAAGAACCAGATAGCATACTATCATGTCGAGCAAGAATGTATACTGAATATATATACATGTACAAATACATCCACTATCATATAATGGCCTCTAGGGCATACATATATCCAACAGAGATAACACTGGAAACCTACCAGTATATCTCGCTTGCCCTGGCCAGGGACTTTGTGTAATGGCTCTCCTAGACACAGCGCGATATCAACCCCCAATACCGGGAGAGACGAATCCTGTCTAACCGTCACTGCCTCCAAGTGCTTCGGGACTGCACCCAAAAATTACCTATTTGCACGACTCCTTTGAGCCGTGGTAGGGTAGTAATCAAAGTACAGTGGGAACACACTCGAGGCGAAGTGACAGTGTCAAGTCAACGGACTAAGTTGTACTCATGTCATCTGGGAACTGATAACTGACGATAGGTATAGTACCAACCAACAGTTCCCGATGAGTCCTGTCCAGTGTACTCGTAACCTAACGAGCACCCGCATACTATCTCAAGTACGACATAGTGACGGCTGTGGGACAGACCGTCTCCCAAGCTGGGATGAGAAGCGTATATGCTAGTCTACTCTGGAGTATCGATGCCCTGTCTCGATAGTCCTACGACTAGGGACCTGCATAAGGATGTGCTTGTGGATTACCCAGCCCCCATGAGTGTGACTGCCATCACAACGCTGGTAATCAAGCAAAGATCCTAAGGGCTCCACTAATGTGTAAAGGCGATATGCTATAAGAAACACATGCACACATTAAAGTAGAAACAAACCAAGTAGCATACTACTATATCGAGCAAGATTGTCAATACAACTGTGAATATCCCAAGCTTCCATTAAGTAATATACAAACTAGTATCATACAGTAATGGCCTATAGGGCATATACACTAACAATCTCCCACTTGCACTAAGGCCATGTACTGGCGTATCGAAGACCTATCATCTCGATCAGCCGCTCGAACTGAGTCTGGGGTAAGGCCTTTGTGAGTGGATCAGCAGTGTTATCTTCTGTAGCAACTCTCCGAACCTCGATCTCCTGGCGACCCACGATCTCCCTGATCAGGTGATACCGCCTCAAGATGTGCCTGGGCTTCTGATGGGACATGGGTTCCTTTGCTAAAGCTATAGACCCGTTATTGTCGCAATACAGAGGTATTGGATCAACAATAGACGGAACCACCTGAAGTTCTATCAAGAACTTCCTCATCCAGACGGCTTCTTTTGCGGCACCAGATGCAGCGATATAATCCACTTCCATCGTCGTGTCAGCAACGGTTTCCTGTTTGGAACTCTTCCAACACACCGCCCCTCCATTGAGGGTAAAGACATAACCAGACATGGACTTGGAATCATCCTTGTCACTCTGGAAGATGAAGTCAGCAAAGGCCTCGATCTGGAGGTCTTTTCCGCCATGCACCAAGAACATCTCCTTAGTCCTTCTCAGGTACTTGAGAATGTTCTTTACCGCTATCCAGTGTTTCTCCCCAGGGTTTGACTGATACCTGCTTACCACACTCAGTGCATAAGCTACATCTGGTCTGGTACACAACATCGCATACATTATAGAGCCTACCGCAGAAGCGTAGGGTATAATAGACATGCGATCCCTTTCCAAATCAGTCTTGGGAGACATCTCTGTAAGTCCACGTTGCCCACCCCGGTTCTTGCGGGGAGGCGGAAAACGGAATAAAAATCGTATTTTTATCATGCTAGGCAACATGGACTAGACAAAGGTGGATCTTTGCTAAACAAAAACAAGCTAAAGCTAACTAGAAACTAGCTAAAGGGTAGAATGGTTATACCTAAGGCTTTATGTCCTTCTCTCCTTGCTCCTTGGAGTAGTAGAAAGGGATCACCTTTGTCGTCTTCTCACGTCGAAGAAGGATCCACCCGAAAGCCTCAACCTTTGGCTTCAACTTCAAGCTAGAAGTAACTAGGGTGCTAGAAGTGCTAATCCTAGAACCCTAGATGAGAGTAGAGATTATCAAGAAGAGGTTTTTCTCAAGCTCAAGTGTTTCTCAACACATGAGAGGGGAGAGCTTGAGGAAGAGGAAGAGCAAGAGAGAGAAAGTATATGATAGAATGAGAGAATTATGAAGCATTCTCACATATATGTGTGAATTATTGTGAATTGATAATTAGTGAGATAATTGTCATGGCTTAATCAAGACATGACCATTATCATTTCATTTTTAATGCAAATTGCAAGGATCAAAGAGCATCTTCCAAATGAAATGATGATGGTCAAAGTGTCAACCTAGGTTAACAAGTCAAGAATGTCAAATGGTCAACAACCATAACCATGCACAATTATATTAAACTAATATCAATTAACCATAATACACACATAAGCATTAGGGTTAATAAAATGACAATGGTCATTAACCCTAATCAAAGGCCTCTCCCTCTGTCTCAAGCAACTGTGCATACGCACCCGTATTCGTGATCCGAGGAACACGAATACAAAGAGATAAAACCAATCCCAAATCATATACTAGGATCTGGCTTAAACCAAAGCCCGCTAGTATAAGCTGTCCGGACAGCAAACGTGCACAAGTGCGCGGATGTGAACGAACCCTGTCGCAAAACCATGCGACCTCTACTCATTTTGCCTAAAGGCGAATAGCTCTCTGTGTGGGACTCTAAAGACTCGACACTACGCTGGCAGTGGGTTTAACCACAGACCGCAAGTGGCACCAGCTGTACGTAACGGTCCCCAGGTAGATGCCGATAAGAAGACTGACGAGGTGACCCCATCTGAACTCCTACTGAGCCTGTATGTGACAGTCTCCATACAGTCCGGTCTGTTCGTCTGATACATCGCATGGCGGGCCTAGGGGGCGGTGAACGTCAGTCCCCTAATAGCGGTACAAGTCGTGTCGGAGTGTAGCCCAGAACACCCTGAGATAACACTGGAAACCTACCAGTATATCTCGCTTGCCCTGGCCAGGGACTACTTGTGTAATGGCTCTCCTGGACACAGCGCGATGTCAACCCCTAATACCGGGAGAGACGAATCCTGTCTAACCGTCACTGCCTCCAAGTGCTTCGGGACTGCACCCAAAAACTACCTGTTTGCATGACTCCTTTGAGCCGTGGTAGGGTAGTAATCAAAGTGCAGTGGGAACACACTCGAGGCGAAGTGACAGTGTCAAGTCAGCGGACTAAGTTGTACTCATGTCACCTGGGAACTGATAACTGACGATAGGTATAATACCAACCAACATTTCCCAACGAGTCCTGTCCAGTGTACTCGTAACCTAACGAGCACCCGCATACTATCTCAAGTACGACGTAATGACGGCTGTGGGACAGACCGTCTCCCACGCTGGGATGAGAAGATCATACGCTAGTCTACTCCGGAGTATCGATGCCCTGTCTCGATATTCCAACGACCAGGGACCTGTATAAGGATGTGCTAATGGATTACCCAGCCCCCACGAGTGTGAGCACCATCACAACGCTGGTAATCAAGCAAAGATCCTCAGGGCTCTACTAATATGTATATAAGCGATATGCTAAAAGAAACACATGCACATATTGAAGTAGAGACAAACCAAGTAGCATACTACCATTTCGAGCAAGATTGTATATACAACTGTGAATATCCCAAGCTTCCATCAAGTAATATACAAACTAGTATGATACAGTAATGGCCTCTAGGGCATATACACTAACAATCTCCCACTTGCACTAAGGCCATGTACTGGCGTATCGAAGACCTATCATCTCGATCAGCCGCTCGAACTGAGTCTGGGGCAAGGCCTTGGTGAATGGATCTGCAGTGTTATCTTCTGAAGCAACCTTCCGAACCTCGATCTCCTGGCGATCCACGATCTCCCTAATCAGGTGATACCGCCTCAAGATGTGTCTGGATTTCTGATGGGACCTGGGTTCCTTCGCTAAAGCTATAGCCCCGTTGTTGTCGCAATACAGAGGTATTGGGTCAACAATGGACGGAACCACCTGAAGTTCTTTCAAGAACTTCCTCATCCAGACAGCTTCTTTTGCGGCATCAAATGCAGCGATGTATTCCGCTTCCATAGTCGAGTCAGCAACGGTTTCCTGTTTGGAGCTCTTCCAACACACCGCCCCTCCATTGAGGGTAAAGACAAAACCCGACATGGACTTGGAATCATCCTTGTCACTCTGGAAGCTGGAGTCAGCAAAGGCCTCAATCTGGAGGTCTATTCTGCCATACACCATGAACATCTCCTTAGTCCTTCTCAGGTACTTGAGAATGTTCTTTACTGCTATCCAATGTTTCTCCCCAGGGTTTGACTGATACCTGCTTACCACACTCAGTGCATAAGCCACATCTGGTCTGGTACACAACATCGCATACATTATAGAACCTACCGCAGAAGCGTAGGGTATAATAGACATGCGATCCCTCTCCAAATCAGTCTTGGGAGACATCTCTTTGGAGAGGGTGATCCCGTGACAAGCCGGTAGATTACCGCGCTTGGAATCTTCCATACTGAATCTCTTCAGTATGGTGTCGATGTACCTGAACTGTGAAAGTCCTAATATCCTCTTGGATCTGTCACGGTAGATCCGGATACCCAGAATGTATGAGGCATCACTCAGGTCTTTCATGGAGAACCTGTGTGACAAGAACCCCTTGACAGATTGTAGCATAGGAATGTCATTTCCTATTAAGAGAATGTCATCCACGTATAAAACGAGGAATACTACAGTTCTCGCTACAAATCTACAATAGATGCATGGTTCATCTGGATTTTTGATAAAGCCAAATTCCTTGACTGTCTCATCAAAACAGATGTTCCAACTCCGCGATGCCTGCTTTAGTCCATAAATGGACTTAAGCAACTTGCACACCTTTCCGCTGCTCCCACTCTGAATGAACCCCTCTGGTTAGTCCATATAGACACACTCCTCTAAATGTCCATTTAGAAAATCGGTCTTTACTTCCATCTGCCAAATCTCATAATCGTGGAAGGCAGCAATGTCAAGAAGGATCCGAATGGATTTCAGCATAGCTACTGGAGAAAAGGCTTCGTCATAGTCCAAACCAGGTCGCTGACGAAAACCCTTTGTAACCAGTCTAGCTTTATAGGTCTCAACCTGTCCATCTACACCAATCTTCCTTTTGAAGATCCACTTGCATCCGACGGGTTTTACCCCATCTGGAGCAATGTCCAACGTCCATACTTTGTTGGTGTACATGGACTCCATTTCGGTCCGCATTGCATCCAGCCATTTTACCGAGTCGACGCTCTGAATGGCTTGCTGGAAGCTAGTAGGCTCATCACAATCTATGATGAAATCCTCTCTATCCCCGTCAATGAGAAAACCGAAGTATCTCTCGGGCGGATGAGACTGCCTACTACTCCTGCGGAGTGGCGTGGGAATGTCCTGATCTTTTGAACCCTCTGGTTCTAATAAGCTTTCAGTAATAGCTCGTGGTTCTGGAATTTCTTCCAGTTCTATTGCGCTCCCACTTATTTCTTTATCTATGAACTGGTGTTCTAGAAAGTGGGCATGGCGAGAAACAAAAACCTTTTGTTCCTCTTCGCAATAGAAGAAATATCCCTTGGAGTTCTTTGGATATCCCATAAACTTGCACTGTACTGAGCGTGCCTCGAGCTTGTCCGCATGCTGCTTTTTTACAAAAGCGGGACATCCTCATGTCTTAATGTGATTAAGATAGGGTCTCTTCCCACACCACATCTGATATGGTGTAGTAGGCACAGTCTTAGTTGGAACTCGGTTCAAAAGGTATGCAGCAGATTCTAGCGCATATCCCCAGAACGATCGCGGCAACTCAGCGTTACTCATCATGGACCGTACCATATCTAATAGGGTTCGGTTCCGTCTTTCCGATACACCGTTATGTTGCGGAGTGTATGGAGGAGTAAGCTGAGAGAGAATTCCATTCTCTTTTAAGTAACCCAGGAACTCGGCACTCAAGTATTCACCACCTCGATCAGATCTCAGTGCCTTGATACTTTTGCCTGTTTGTTTTTCTACTTCATTCTTATATTCCTGGAATTTTTCAAAAGCCTCGGATTTATGTTTCATTAAGAAGACATAACCGTACCTTGAAAAGTCATCCGTAAAAGTAATGAAGTAAGAATAACCGTTTCGTGCATGTGTAGACATTGGACCGCACACGTCGCTGTGTACGAGTCCCAAGAGCTCACTCGCTCTTACTCCGTGTCCAGTGAACGGAGTCTTTGTCATCTTTCATTTGAGACAGGATTGACAAGTTGCATACGATTGATATTCGAACGGATCCAAATATCCTTCTGCATGTAACTTAGTAAACCTTCTCTCATTGATGTGACCCAGTCTACAATGCCATAAGAAAGTTTTACTGATTTCTGGAGACTTTCTTTTGTGTGTATTCTGGACATTGAAAATCTGTGGTTGGTTTAATACGTATATACCGTTGTTCAATGTACCTGACCCAATCAAAACTTGATTAAGGTGAATGTTCACTACATTACTTACAAATGCAAATTCATAACCTTCTTTAGATAATAAAGATACAGAAATGATATTACAGGTTGCATTTGGTACATAATAACAACTACGCAAAACCAAAAAGTGGCCATCCGAAAATCCCAAGTGATAGTCCCCCACAGCCTCAGCATCCATCCTAGCACCGTTTGCAACTCTGAGGGTCATGTCACCTGCCTTCAAAACTCTACGCTTTCTCAACGCCTGCAAAGAATTACAGATATGAGATCCTGATCCGGTATCCAATACCCAGGATGTAGAGTTTATTGATAGACAGTTTTCAATAACATATACACCTGAAGCTGAAGCCGCAACTCGCTTCAAATCCTGTGTTCTGGCTTTCCAAGCCTTGCAATCCTGTTTCCAGTGACCACTTTTGTGACAGTAGAAGCATTCTTCCTTCCCCACCAGCTTTCCCGCTACCTTTGTTGCTTTTCCTTTTCCCTTCGTATCCACTTTACTGACACCGCCTCTTGGTTTGGCAGGGGCTTTCTTCTTCTTACCCTTGGCTTTCGCCCTGGATCTAGAAGAGGAAGATCCTCCTACAAACAAAGTGGATGTCTCCCTACCTTCTGTAGGGTGCCCTCAGCACTCCTCAACATGTTCAGAAGTTCGGAAAGTTCAACCTCCTTTCCTTGCATGTTGAAGTTAAGGATAAACTGGGCGTAAGTGGAAGGAAGGGACTGGAGAATCAAATCAGTATAGAGTTCATTCTCCAACGTGGTCCCAAGGTCCGCGATCTCCTCTCTGTAGCCAATCATCTTAAGCACGTGTTCCGCTACCGATGATCCGACGGCCAATCTTGCCGAAAATAGCTTATTCGACACTTCGTATCTTGCGATACGAGACTGCTCTCCATACAGTTCTTTTGTATGGAGAAATATGGACTCCAGGTCCATATTCTCATGCCTCCTCGGATGTTCGTTGTCCATCGAGGCAAGCACGAGGCAGTTGGCCTTCGCGCAATCGATCTCCCATGTCTTACGGATTTCTTTATCCGCGGCGCTGGAGGTGGGACCTAGGACAGGGGGAGCTTTGGTGGTAAGGACATACCCCAACTTATCGTAAGTGATTGCCATCTTGACATTCCTGAGCCAATCTTTGTAGTTTGGCCCTGTCAGTATGTTTTTATCTAGTAATAACTTAAGTCCGGTCATGTTGAATGGTCGCTGCAATTAGGAGAGAGAAAAGAAACACTTTAGCATGACGCTCTTGCATGTTTAGAGTGGTTTTTAGTTTGTCTAAACTGGATGGCTCCCACTGTCTCTCGAATCCCTTCTCAAACCGTTAAGAAAGGATTAGTCGGGATCAATCTCACCGTACAATACTTGCTTAACCGTTCAGCCAGGCCAGTGTCGGTACTTCGAGGGAGGTTTTCCAACGCTTTCGCGAAGTTCCTTAATTTAAGAACCTCTTTTCCCTGGGGGCGTAGCCCCGCTAACACCTTTCTAGACACCTACTAGGTTTATAGCATTGATCGTTAAGTGAGAGTTTTCCCGAGGAGTAGCATATACTCACAGTAGGATCGGGATCCAAATATCATCGCGTGATAACACCGAAGGAATCCTACCAGAATCATCACACTCCAAATGGTATGCAGCGCTAGCAGGTTTCAGTACTTATGAAACTCCCGATGTGGATTTTTGCCCCATGCTCTTATGACCTTGACTTTGGCCAAAATATCATAAGTCATATGTCAAGTTCTACCCGTCATTCTCCTGGTTAATTTGGACCCACCCGTACCTACCCTTGACTTTGGCCAAAATGGCAGCACGACTGTCCCAAACCAACGCATCTATCTATGCTGCACATGAATACCCAATAGCTACCAATCACTATGCCTTGACTTTGGCCAAAATACATAGCTTGAATACTTTTTGACCATTCATGTGGAATGACGGAGGGCTACGAATGGTTTTGGCGAAACCGTGAACGTAGTGAACTTGATATAATCGATGGAACGGGATAGCTTTTAAAAGGAGTGGTTCAAGCTCCGCGTTTAAAAGTTTAGTTTTGAAAAGAACCGAGTGGTTTTCAAAGAGTTCCAATCGACTTTTACTTGGTTTATTTTCTTGCATTAGTTCTTTTAATGTGTCCCATCATTTAATCCTACCATTGCAGAAAACAACCAAAATATAACGTACGCTTATGCCATTCGCATTCGCCACGGGGCCCCGTCATCACCCGTTAGGTTACTTAACTAACGACAGAGCGGGGGCTGGGCTAGCGCGGCTGTAAAACATAAGCAACGCCTAAATAGTTATAGTATATAAATATATAGCAATGATAGACATTACAGATCACAGATGAATACATTGGATATACTAGGAATCCGTAATTCGTTTGAGCCTGCAACGAAAAGCGGATTGCACGGTCGCGGTGAATAGCCAAATACCCCACCCAAGACCCCTACGGGTGCGGCAAACTACCCGCCAAGTACCCGAAGCGAAGCAACCTCCCTCAACACCGTGAGTAGGCCACTCGGCACTTCGAGATACCCGATAGTTTGTGTACCCCCTCCATGGGTCTATCCTAGGAGCAAAAACAGTAAAAAGAATTATACAATGACGGCTACAACCCCGACCCGGTTGTGCGGCCATACAAATAATAATACATCAATTTACATATTATAATAAATGAAAGAAAAAGAAACACCTATCTCACATCCACCCCGGCTATTCACCCGCGACAATCCAAAGCATTCATATACACATACCATCATCAAACACGGATCACTGATATGTATAACCCCCACTAATCGACATATAGCGATTAGCCGATGTTCAATACATATAAAACATCACAGATATAACCCTTTAGTCAAAGTGTAGTGAAGTTCGATCAAAAATACGGATTTATAGGCCCCCAAAAACAAATTTCTTTTCTGGAAAACCTGGGCACAAATAAACCATCTTAAAAATCCCAAAACCAAGCCAGAAGAACATTGCACCAAACTCGACCCAGAACCGAGTCAAAACGGCCGTGGTTGCGCGGCAATAGCTTGCTATTGCCGCGGAACCGCGGCTCTTTGAACGATTCACTGGATCGTTTTTGGTGGCTTTCTTCACAAAACCCTGAGATGATTTTTGACGTACGATTTATTTTATTTTGAACAGAAAAAATATTAACAGAAAGTTAGGGTTTTTGTAAATTCGGTTTTGCGATTTTTCCGATTGAACTTCCATACACTTTACTACCTAGCTAGTTTATGTTTAGTTAGGCTCTGATACCACTGTAAGTCCACGTTGCCCACCTCGGTTCTTGCGGGGAGGCGGAAAACGGAATAAAAATCGGATTTTTATCATGCTAGGCAACATGGACTAGACAAAGGAGGATCTTTGCTAAACAAAAACAAGCTAAAGCTAACTAGAAACTAGCTAAAAGGTAGAATGGTTATACCTAGGGCTTTATGTCCTTCTCTCCTTGCTCCTTGGAGTAGTAGAAAGGGATCACCTTTGTCGTCTTCTCACGTCGAAGAAGGATCCACCCGAAAGCCTCAACCTTTGGCTTCAACTTCAAGCTAGAAGTAACTAGGGTGCTAGAAGTGCTAATCCTAGAACCCTAGATGAAAGTAGAGATTATCAAGAAGAGGTTTTTCTCAAGCTCAAGTGTTTCTCAACACATGAGAGGGGAGAGCTTGAGGAAGAGGAAGAGCAAGAGAGAGAAAGTATATGATAGAATGAGAGAATTATGAAGCATTCTCACATATATGTGTGAATTATTGTGAATTGATAATTAGTGAGATAATTGTCATGGCTTAATCAAGACATGACCATTATCATTTCATTTTTAATGCAAATTGCAAGGATCAAAGAGCATCTTCCAAATGAAATGATGATGGTCAAAGTGTCAACCTAGGTCAACAAGTCAAGAATGTCAAATGGTCAACAACCATAACCATGCACAATTATATTAAACTAATATCAATTAAATATAATACACGCATAAGCATTAGGGTTAATAAAATGACAATGGTCATTAACCCTAATCAAAGGCCTCTCCCTCTGTCTCAAGCAACTGTGCATACGCACCCGTATTCGTGATCCGAGGAACACGAATACAAAGAGATAAAACCAATCCCAAATCATATATTAGGATCTGGCTTAAACCAAAGCCCGCTAGTATAAGCTGTCCGGACAGCACACGTGCACAAGTGCGCGGATGTGAACGAACCCTGTCGCAAAACCATGCGACCTCTACTCATTTTGCCTAAAGGCGAATAGCTCTCTGTGTAGGACTCTAAAGACTCGACACTACGCTGGCAGTGGGTTTAACCAAAGACCGCAAGCGGCACTATCTGTACATAACGGTCCCCACATAGATGCCGATAAGAAGACTGACGAGGTGACCCCATCTGAACTCCTACTGAGCCTGTATGTGACAGTTTCTGTACAGTCCGGTCTGTTTGTCTGATACATCGCATGGCGGGCCTAGGGGGGCGAGAACGTCAGTCCCCTAATAGCGGTACAAGTCATGTCGGAGTGTAGCCCAGAACACTCTGAGATAACACTGGAAACCTACTAGTATATCTCGCTTGCCCTGGCCAGGGACTACTAGTGTAATGGCTCTCCTGGACACAGCGCGATGTCAACCCCCAATACCGGGAGAGACGAATCATGTCTAACCGTCACTGCCTCCAAGTGCTTCGGGACTGCACCCAAAAACTACCTGTTTGCATGATTCCTTTGAGCCGTGGTAGGGTAGTAATCAAAGTGCAGTGGGAACACACTCGAGGTGAAGTGACAGTGTCGAGTCAGCGGACTAAGCTGTACTCATGTCACCTGGGAACTGATAACTGACGATAGGTATAATACCAACTAACAGTTCCCGACGAGTCCTGTCCAGTGTACTCGTAACCTAACGAGCACCCGCATACTATCTAAAGTACGACGTAATGACGGCTGTGGGACAGACCGTCTCCCACGCTGGGATGAGAAGCGCATATGCTAGTCTACTCCGGAGTATCGATGCCCTGTCTCGATAGTCCAACGACCAGGGACCTGTATAAGGATGTGCTTATGGATTACCCAGCGCCCACGAGTGTGAGTGCCATCACAACGCTGGTAATCAAGCAAAGATCCTAAGGGCTCTACTAATATGTATATAAGCGATATGCTAAAAGAAACACATGCACATATTGAAGTAGAGACAAACCAAGTAGCATACTACCATTTTGAGCAAGATTGTATATACAACTGTGAATATCCCAAGCTTCCATCAAGTAATATACAAACTAGTATGATACAGTAATGGCCTCTATGGCATATACACTAACAATCTCTTTAGAGAGGGTGATCCCGTGACAAGCCGGTAGATTACCGCGCTTGGAATCTTCCATACTGAATCTTTTCAGTATGGTGTCGATGTACCTGGACTGTGAAAGTCCTAATATCCTCTTGGATCTGTCATGATAGATCCGGATCCCCAGGTCTTTCATGGAGAACCTGTGTGACAAGAACCCTTTGACAGATTGTAGCATAGGAATGTCATTTCCTATCAAAAGAATGTCATCCACGTATAAAACGAGGAATACGACAGTTCGTGCTACAAATCTACTATAGATGCATGGTTCATCTGGATTTTTGATAAAGCCAAAATCTTTGACCGTCTCATCAAAACAGATGTTCCAACTCCGCGATGCCTGCTTTAGTCCATAGATGGACTTAAGCAACTTGCACACCTTTCCGCTGCTCCCACTCTGAATGAAACCCTCTGGCTGGTCCATATAGACACACTCCTCTAAATTTCCATTCAAAAAAGCGGTCTTTACATCCATCTGCCAAATCTCATAATCGTGGAAGGCAGCAATGGCAAGAAGGATCCGAATGGATTTCAGCATAGCCACTGGAGAAAAGGTTTCGTCATAGTCCAAACCAGGTCTTTGACGAAAACCCTTTGCAACAAGTCTAGCTTTATAGGTCTCAACCTGTCCATCTACACCAATCTTCCTTTTGAAGATCCACTTGCATCCTACGGGTTTTACCCCATCTGGAGCAACGTCCAACGTCCATACTTTGTTGGTGTACATGGACTCCATTTCGATCCGCATTGCATCCAGCCATTTTACCGAGTCAACGCTCTGAATGGCCTGCTGGAAGCTAGTCGGCTCATCGCTATCAATGATGCAATCCTCTCTATCCCCGTCTATGAGAAAATCGTAGTATCTCTCGGACGGATGAGACTTCCTACTACTCCTGCGGAGTGGCGGAGGAATGTCCTGATCTTTCGAACCCTCTGGTTCTACTAAGCTTTCAGTAATAGCTCGTGGTTCTGGAATTTCTTCCAGTTCTATTGCGCTCCCACTTATCTGATTTTCCAAAAACTCAGTTTCCAAGAAGTGGGCATGACGAGAAACAAAAACCTTTTGTTCCTCTTCGCAATAGAAGAAATATCCCTTGGAGTTCTTTAGATATCACATAAACTTGCACTGTACTGAGCGTGCCTCGAGTTTGTCCGCATGCTGCTTTTTGACAAAAGCTGGACATCCCCATGTCTTAATGTGCTTAAGATAGGGTTTCTTCCCACACCACATCTGATATGCTGTGGTAGGCACAATCTTAGTTGGAACTCGGTTCAAAAGGTATGCAGCTGATTCTAGTGCATATCCCAAGAATGATCGCGGTAACTCAGCGTTACTCATCATGGAACGTACCATATCCAATAGGGTCCGATTCCGTCTCTCCGATACACCGTTATGTTGCGGAGTGTATGGAGGAGTAAGCTGAGAGAGAATTCCATTCTCTTTTAAGTAATCCAGGAACTCGGCACTTAAGTATTCACCACCTCGATCAGATCTCAGTGTCTTGATACTTTTGCCTGTTTGTTTTTCTACTTCATTCTTATATTCCTGGAATTTTCCAAAGGCTTCGGATTTATATTTCATTAAGAAGACATATCCGTACCTTGAAAAGTCATCCGTAAAAGTAATGAAGTAAGAATAACCGCTTTTCGCATGTGTAGACATTGGACCGTACACGTCGCTGTGTACGAGTCCCAAGAGCTCGCTCGCTCTTACTCCGTGTCCAGTGAACGGAGTCTTTGTCATCTTTCCTTTGAGACGGGATTGACAAGTTGCATATGATTGATATTCGAACGGATCCAAATATCCTTCTGTATGTAACTTCGTCAACCTTCTCTCATTGATGTGACCCAGTCTACAATACCATAAGAAAGCCTGATTTGTTTCCAGAGACTTTCTTTTGTGTGTATTCTGGACATTGAAAATCTGTGGTTGGTTTAATACGTATATTCCATTGTTTAATGTACCTGACCCAATCAGAACTTGATTAAGGCGAATGTTTACAACATTGCTTACAAATGCAAATTCATAACCTTCTTTAGATATTAAAGATACAGAAATGATATTACAAGTTGCATTGGGTACAAAATAACAATTACGCAAAACCAAAACGTGTCCATCTGACAACCCCAGGTGATAGTCCCCCATGGACTCAGCATCCATGCCAGCTCCGTTTGCAACTCTGAGGGTCATATCACCTGCCTTCAAAACCATACGGTTTCTTAACGCCTGCAAAGAATTACAGATATGAGATCCTGATCCGGTATCCAATACCCAGGAAGTAGAGTTTATTGATAGACAGTTTTCAATAACATACACACCTGAAGCTGAAGCCGCAACTTGCTTCAGATCCTGTGTTCTGGCCTTCCAAGCCCTGCAATCTTTCTTCTAGTGTCCACTCTTATGACAGTAAAAGCATTCTTCCTTTCCCACAAGCTTTCCCGCTACCATTGTTGCCTTTGCCTTTCCCTTCGTATCCACTTTACTAACACCGCCCCTTGGTTTGGCGAGGGTTTTCTTCTTCTTTCCCTTGGCTTTCTCCTTGGACCTAGAAGAAGAAGATCCTCCTACAAACAAAGTGGATGTTTCCCTACCTTTCTGTAGGGTGCCCTCTGCACTCCTCAGCATGTGGAGGAGTTCTGAAAGTTCAACTTCCTTTTCTTAAGCACGTGTTCCGCTACCGATGATCCGACGACCAATCTCGCCGAAAACAACTTTTTTGAGACTTCGTATCTGGCGATACGGGATTGCTCTCCATACAGTTCTTTTGTATGAAGAAATATGGATTCCAGGTCCATATTCTCGTGCCTCCTCTGATGTTCATTGTCCATAGAGGCAAGCTCGAGGCACTTGGCCTTCGCGCAATCGATTTCTCAGGTCTTACGGATTTCCTTATCTGCGACGCTGGTTTTGGGACCTGGGACAGGGGGAGCTTTGGTGGTGAGGAGATACCCCAACTTGTCATAAGTGATTGCCATTTTGACATTCCTGAGCCAATCTTTATAGTTTGGCCCTGTCAGTATGTTTTTATCTAGTAGTAACTTAAGTACAGTCATGATGTTTGGTCGCTGCAATTAGGGGAGAGAGAAGAAACACTTTAGCATAATGCTCTTGCAAGTTTAGAGTGGTTTTTAATTTGTCTAAACAGGATGGCTCCCACTGTCTCTCGAATCCCTCCTCAAACCAAAAAGGAAGAATTAGTCAGGATCAATCTCACCGTACAATACTTGCTTAACCGTTCAGCCAGGCTAGTGTCGGTACTTCGAGGGAGGTTTTTCAACGCTTTCGCGAAGTTCCTTAATTAAAGAACCTTTTTTCCCTGGGGGCGCAACCCCGCTAACACCTTTCTAGACACCTACTAGGTTTATAGCATTGATCGTTAAGTGAGAATTTTCCCGAGGAGTAGTATATACTCACAGTAGGATCGGGATCCAAAAATCATTGCATGACAAAATTGAAGGAATCCTACCAGAATCATCACACTCCAAATGGTATGCAGCGCTAGCAAGTTTCAGTTCTTTTGAAACTCCCGATGTGGATTTTTGACCCATGCTCTTATGACCATGACTTTGGCCAACAAATCATAAGTCACATGTCAAGTTCTACCCGTCATTCTCCAGGTTAATTTGGACCCACCCGTACCTACCCTTGACTTTGGCCAACAAGGCAGTACGACTGTCCCAAACCAACACATCTATCTATGCTGCACATGAATACCCAATAGCTACCAATCACTATGCCTTGACTTTGGCCAACAAACATAGCTTGAATACTTATTGACCATCCATGTGAAACGACAGAGGGCTACGAATGGTTTTGGCGAAACCGTGAACGTAGTGAACTTGATATAATCGATGGAACGAGATAGCTTTTAAAAGGAGTGGTTTAAGCTCCGCGTTTAAAAGTTATTTTGAAAAGAAACCGAGTGGTTTTTTGAAAGTGTTCCAACGACTTTTACTTTGGTTTATTTTTCTTGCATTAATTTTAATGTGTCCCATCAATTAATCCTACCATTGCAGAAAACAACGAAAATATGACGTACGCTTATGCCATCCGCATTCGCCACGGGGTCCCGTCATCACCCGTTAGGTTACTTAACTAACGACAGAGCGGGGGCTGGACTAGCGTGGATGCAAAACATAAGCAACGCCTAAATAGATATCTACATATAGATATATACATTCGTCAGATACAATGATATCCATTCCAGATCACAGATGAATACATTGGATATACTAGGAATCCGCATTCCGTTCGAACCTGTAACGAAAAGCGGATTACACGGTCGCGATGAATAGTCAATACCCCACCCTAGACCCCTACAGGTGCGGCAAACTACCCGCCAAGTACCCGAAGCGAAGAAACCTCCCTCAACGACGTGAGTAGGCCACTCGGCACTTCGAGATACCCGGTAGTTTGTGCACCCCACCTTGGGTCTATCCTAGGAGCAAAAATAGTAAAAAGAAATTATACAATGACGGCTACAACCACATCCCGGTTGTGCGGCCATATAAATAATATTACATCAATTTACATATTAAATGAATTGAAAGATAAAGAAAACTCTCATCTCACAACCCCTCCCGGCTATTCATCCGCGACAATCCAACGAATTCATATACACAAACCATCAACATTACAGATCACAGATATGTATAACCCCCACTAATCGACGTATAGCGATTAGCAGACGTTCAATACATATATAACATTACAGATACAACCCATTAGCCAAAGTCTACAGAAAATCGACCAAAATACGGATTTGTAACCACCCCAAAAACAAACTTGTTCTCTAGAAATTCTGGGCAGAAACAAACTATCTGAAAAATCACAAAACACCAACAGGAGAAAACTGCAGGAGAAACGATCCACGGCGGAGTCAACTCGGTCGCGGATCCGCGGCGGGAGCACACTCCTGCCGCGGATCCGCGGTGAGTTGATCGACTCACTGGATCGTTTTTCTTTCCTGTTCTTTAAAAAGCCTGAGCCGATTTTTAATACATGGTTTATTATTTTTTGAGCAGAAATAAAAAACGGCAGAAACTTGATATTTTTAACGTGTTTTGCGGTTTTTCGTCCGATCGAAATTCTAGATACTTTGCTAACATGCTTGGTGTGTTTAGCTTGGCTCTGATACCACTGTAAGTCCACGTTACCTCTCCCGGTTCTTTCGGGCTTGCGGAAATGATGAAAAACGATTTTTCGGGTCATGGTAACATGGACTATCAAACACGGATCTTTGCTAAACTACACACTAGCAACTAACAATAGCTATTGCTACTCGGTTAGGGGTTATACCTCAACTTGAACTCCTTCTCTTAGGCTATTTATGGTGGTCGGATGGTTCGTTCCTCGTCTCCTTCTCTTGCCGAAGATGGATCCACCTGGGGGTCTCTACCTTGAGCTTCTTTCTCGAACTTGAGAAGACTAAAGTGTCCGGCTTCCTAGACCTTCAACCTTAGGATGAGTAGAGAGTGGCTTTGATGTTTTATCTCCAAGGAAATGGTTCTCAACACATGAGATGAATTTTCCTTGAGCTAGAGGAAGAGGAAGAGCAAAATGGAGGAGAGAGAATCAATATGATAGAATGAGAATAGTTTTACAACAATAACAATATATGTGAATTATCTAATTAATAATATTAATCCAAAATGAAAAAGGTGATGGTTGGTTTGATAAGACCATTATCATTTCACATTAAATGTTTTTGCAAAGATCAAAGAGCATCTTTGGAAAAGAAATGATGATGGTCAATGTTTCAACCTTGGTCAACAAGTCAACCTTGGTCAACAAGTCAACAAACCCTAACCATAACCCAATTTCATTTAAATAACATTATCAATTGATATTTCACATATTCATTAGGGTTTGGTAAACGACAGCCGTCAACTGTGCATACACACCCGTACCAAAACCCCAATGAGAATCCTCTTCCTCTGCCTCTGTCAACTGTGCATACACACCCGCATTCGTGTTCCGAGGAGCACGAATACTATGAGATAAAACTAACCCCAAAGTATATACTAGGACCTATCTCAAACCAGAGCCCGCTAGTAACAACTGTCCGGACACCAATTTTGCACAAGTGCGCGGATGTGAACGAACCCTGTCGCAAAACCATGTGACCTCTACTCTGTTTTGCCCAAAGGCGAATAACCCTCTGTGTTGGAATCTAAAGACCCGACACTACACTGGCAATGGGTTTAACCACAGACCGCAAGCAGCACTAGCTGTACGTAACGGTCCCCAGGTAGATGCCGATAAGAAGACGGACGAGGTGAAACCCATCTGAACTCCTACTGAGCCTGAATATGACAATCTCCGTACAGTCTGGTCTATTCGTCTGAGAATATCGCATGGAGGGCCTAGGGGGGCGGTAAACGTCAGTCCCCTACTAGCGGTACAAGTCGTGTCGGAGTGTAGCACAGAACACCATGAGATAACACTGGAAACCTACCAGTATATCTCGCTTGCCCTGGCCAGGGACTTTGTGTAATGGCTCTCCTAGACACAGCGCGATATCAACCCCCAATACCGGGAGAGACGAATCCTGTCTAACCGTCACTGCCTCCAAGTGCTTCGGGACTGCACCCAAAAACTACCTGTTTGCACGACTCCTTTGAGCCATGGTAGGGTAGTAATCAAAGTACAGTGGGAACACACTCGAGGCGAAGTGACAGTGTCAAGTCAACGGACTAAGCTGTACTCATGTCACCTGGGAACCGATAACTGACGATAGGCATAGTACCAACCAACAGTTCCCGACGAGTCCTGTCCAGTGTACTCGTAACCTAATGAGCACCCGTATACTATCTCAAGTACGACGTACTGACGGCTGTGGGACAGACCGTCTCCCAAGCTGGGATGAGAAGCGTATATGCTAGTCTACTCTGGAGTATCGATGCCCTGTCTCGATAGTCCTACGACTAGGGACCTGCATAAGGATGTGCTTGTGGATTACCCAGCCCCCACGAGTGTGACTGCCATCACAACGCTGGTAATCAAGCAAAGATCCTAAGGGCTCCACTAATGTGTAAAGGCGATATGCTATAAGAAACACATGCACACATTAAAGTAGAAACAAACCAAGTAGAATACTACTATATCGAGCAAGATTGTCAATACAACTGTGGATATCCCAAGCTTCCATTAAGTAATATACAAACTAGTATGATACAGTAATGGCCTCTAGGGCATATACACTAACACAAACACCTTTTGTTCTTCGGTATGGTAGAAGATATACCCGCGTGAATGTTTGGGATATCCAATAAACTTGCACAGAATAGACCTTGCCCCGAGCTTGTCCGGATTTTGTGTTTTCACATATGCCGGACAACCCCATATCCTAACATAATTAAGATATGGTCTCTTTCCTTTCCATATCTCATATGGAGTGGTTGGCACAGATTTGGTGGGAACCATATTCAATAGGTCTGCAGCTGTCTCCAGTGCATATCCCTAGAAGGAAATAGGCAACTCAGCTGTACTCGTCATAGAGCGCACCATATTTAATAGGGTGTGATTCCTCCGTTCCGATACACCGTTGTGCTGTAGTGTATAAGAAGGAGTAAGCTGAGAGAGACTCCCATTCTCTTTTAGATAATCTAGGAACTCATTGCTTAAGTATTCACCTCATCGATCAGATCGAAGAATCTTTATACTTTTGCCCGTTTGGTTCTCTACTTCGTGCTTATATTCTCTGAATTTCTCAAAAGCTTCAGACTTGTGTTTCATCAAGAACACATGTCCGTATCTAGAGAGATCGTCGGTGAATGTAATAAAGTAGGAAGAACCGTTCCTGGCAAGCGTAGACATAGGACCGCATACATCACTATGTACCAGTCTTAAGAATTTCGTAACTCTTTCTCCGTGTCCACTAAACGGAGTTTTGGTCATTTTTCCTTTGAGACATGAATGGCAAGTATCATAAGATGATAATTCGATCGAATTCAAATATCCATCTTTATGTAACTTAGCTAGCCGTGTCGCATTGATATGACCAAGTCTACAATGCCACAAGAAGGATTCGTTCATTTCTGAACTCTTCCTCTTGTGTGTGTTTTGTATATTGAGGACTGTATTTTGATTGAGAATGAATATGCCATTACGTAACGAGCCTGATGCAATCAACTTTTGATCTAGGAATATGTTCATAACATTATCCTTTACTACAAAATTATATCCTTATTTACTTAATAAAGAAACTAATATAATATTGCACATCATGTTCGGTATATAATAGCACTCATTAAGAATCAGTGTATTACGACTTGGTAATACTAGGTGATATTCGCCAACTGCTTTGGCTGCAATACTTGCACCATTCCCTACTTGAACAGAATGATCACATTTTCCCGGTTCTCTACCTTTACGTAGCCCATGTAACAATTTACATATGTGGGATTCCGATCCGGTATCTAATACCCAGGACGTAGGGTGAACTGAGAAACGGTTCTCAATAACTAACACACCCGAAGAAGGTGCATCAACATGCATGTTCTCCATTTGGGCGGCGTGAGAATCCAGATATTCTCCTGTTTCCTGTTCAATCTTATAACTTATAAGATAGAACGGGTCCAACGTTCCCCTGCTCAGTATAATAAGCGGGTTCAGTCAATACATCCATATTATTATCTTGATTATGGCCTGACATGGTCGCTACCTGGAGAGAGAGAGAGAAGAAAACACTTTAGCGTATGCTCTTGCAAGATTAGATTGGTTATTATCTTATCTAATCATGATGTCTCCCACTGTTTTTATCAAATCTTCCTTCAAACCCTAAAAGGTAAGATTAGCCGGGATTAATTACACCCTACAATTTCGTCAATCTTTCAGCCAGATCAGTGTCGGTACTTGAGGGAGGTTCCCCGTGCTTTCGCACAGACCTAATTAAAATAAACCTCGTTTTCCCAGAGGCATAACCCCGTTAACACCTTTCTAGACACCTACTTGAACGGCTAATTGTCCTATGTAAAACTCTCCCAGAAGTAACTCTTACTCGCAGTGGGTATCGGGATCCAACTATCTCATAGGAGGTATGCAATCTCATTGCAAATTTCAACACTTGAAATTCCCAATAATACTTTTACCCCTAGCGTTCTATGACCTTGACGTAGGCCAACAAACCATAGTCCGCTAGTCAAGTTCAACCCGTACATTTCTTGATTGAATCAAACATACCCGTACGACCCTTGACGCAGGCCAACAAAGTCGTACGACTACCCTAATCCAATCTCATCTCATGTTGCAGATAAGTATTAGTTAGCTACCGCACACTACGCCTTGACGCAGGCCAACAAACGTAGCACGAATACTAAGTAATATCTATCTGAAATGACGGAGGGCTACGCAAGTTTTTCAGAAAACCTTGAGGGTAATGAACTTGATATCGTCGTAGAATCAAGTGATTTTTGAAAAGGAGTGTTTTTTAGGCTTTTCTAGTTTCGCTAAAGAGGTCACTCCCGGTGAAGGGATCTCGGCTCTTTCCCCATCGAATAAGGTGCAGGATATATTGTATATACCGCTGTGCAAAGCAAGAACTATAGAAACTGTCAAAAACTAAACTGCGAGTTTGTAGCATCTGCCAGTTTCACTAAAGAGGTCACTCCCGGTGAAGGGATCTCGGCTCTTTCCTCATCGAATAAGGTGCAGGGTATATCATATATACCGCTATGCAAAGCAAAACAGTAGCTACCCTTTTTATAAAGTTTTGATTCTACAACATCTTTCAGGTTTCTTTTCTTTTATTAATCTCATTAATAAATCCCATCAGCTTATGCTTCCTAAGCATCACAGAAGAAACGAAAGCAGTAATATTTATATATCAGCATATATATATAGTATAAGCATTCGTCTCAGGCAGTAATATGATCTCATCACAGAACATTGCAGCAGAAGAACATATATGAAATATTGGATATACTAGGATGTCCGTGTTTTTAATACGAGCGGGTATAAAACACGGATTCCACGGTCGTGATGAATAGCTAAACCCACATCCCTAGACCCCTACGAGAGCGGCAAGTAACACTGCCAATTCTAGGGTTAGGAGACCCGGTCTCGACTCCTCGAGATGGCCTCCCACTGGACCCTAGAACCCGGTTACCTGTGCTCCCCTCCTTGGGTCTACCTAATGCGGAAAAGTAAATAATATACACTGGTGACATCAACCTCATCTCGGAAGTGCCCCAATAAAAGAATATTACATACAAATGAATTTTACATGAATGAAAATAAAAACCCTCATCTCACATAAAAACCCCGGCTATTCAGAACACGACAATCCAATATAACATATCACAGCAACACATAATATCTCATATCATCAACGTAAGCAAGTATGCGTATCCCGATTGTCGTTGATGTATAGCAACGAAGCCGACGATACCCCACATACTACGATTACGGTCACAGAAAAGAAATTGTAAAACTACAACATTTGGAATCCACAATCACTTTAGACATCGTAAATCCGAAATATCACATACTTCGCATTTCATGCCTAACTATATGAATTCCATATATTGTATCACATTCCAGATAAATAGACAGTATTAAACTTTCCGATCGAATAATCAAATACCCAAGATTTCCTAAATAGCTCAACACTTGAGCGGAGTTCAAAAAGTCCCAGAATACGTCACAGTACCAAAGGTCCAGCCGTAGAAGGGTCCAGCCAACGCCTCACATGTGGCATGCAGTACTGCCCCAAACCCTAAGGTTTAGAGGCGGTTCAGACGGTCACATAATCGAGTTAAGGTTTGTGTTCTTCTAGAAGGACCGCCGCGTTACTTGTACATTTTTCCGAAAGATTTAAACCCAAGAAAAATTCAACACTTGAAAGTTTTTCGTGCCGGGAAAAAATGAGTTAATGATATCCGTTCGAACATTTTAACAGTTTCTAAATATCCGGAAAACGTAAAGAAATTAAATTTTCCGATCGAATCAACGAATTCAAAATAATCCCCAGAACATTCAACACTTGAGTCAGATTAAAAAAACCCAGAAGCAGCAACTAGCACCTACGGATATTACCCTGAAGACACGTGTCCCAATGCCAAAGTTCGGTCGCGGAACCGCCGCGGGAAGCAGGTTCCCGCCACGGTTCCGTGGCGACTTTATGGAATTGTAGTCTCGTATTTCATGGTAATTCTTAGAATTCCCTGATGATTTTTTTGAGTATTTTTAATGCAGAAAAAATAACATTTTTACAAAATTTCCAGAAAGGGGTCAATTTCGACGTTTCGGGGTTCGATCGGAGTTTTAACTTCGTATACACGTTGCTTAATGCTCTAGCTAGGCTTTGATACCACTGTAGGGTTCCCAGGCACTCTTACAAGGGTTCATAAGGCATCAACCATGCCCGAATAAAAATTTAGACGTGCCGAACAACCCAAAGCCGGGATCTTTGCTAGATTATTAGGGTTTAACTTGCAAGTAAACATCTTTACATCTAAGTGTGAGGGATTCCAACCTTTGTAGTCCGCTCCTTCGCTTCATAAGCTCTGAGTAGAAGTCCCTTCGCCGCGATCCATGATCTCCCAGACTCAAGAGAGGCTCCACGACTCGAACGATCCATGCTAGCTTGTAGTGTTCCTTTTCTCCGATGATCTACGTCGAAGTTGCTATAACTCAAGCTCTCTCACTCTAATGAGGTGAACACCCAAATCTAATAGGCTAGATTAGATAAGGATGATGGAGTAGTATTTATGCTTTTTTTTTATATCAAATTCTCACAATTAAACATCACAAAATGAAAACCTAGTAAGCTTTCTCAAAGCTTAAGGTTGAAGAAGAAGAAGAAATAATGCATAATACTTTTTGTGATGAATAATGAAATGAATATATGATTAATCATGGAACCATGGTCAAGGATGACAAGGATAACCTTTCTAGAGAATTAACTAGGGCTAGGGTTTGGTTGGGTTAAAGAATGAGTCATGAGAAAATATCAACAATAATATCTTAACCATGACAAAAGAAATTCCTTCTAGAAGGTGCAAGAAGAAACTAACCCAAATCAAACCCTAAACTTGTTTAATCTCCACTAAACATGTTTCATCATTAATCATATCATGTTACAATAATATATATCACATATATATTATATATTTGTAACAAAAGAAAATAATACAATTAACATATATCGCATATATATCAATGTATTACCCGGTGAGAAAATGAAATAATAAAGAGAGCCAATATTAGATAATGTAATACAATATATCATATATATTATTATACATTAAATCATCGAATCAACACTTGATCAGACAATCCGGCTATATCGAATATAACCGACTAATATATCATGTACCGATTCATCGAATCAACACTTGATCCGATGACCCGGCTCATATCTAAATATCGCGAGAATATAATACGGTATCCCATATCGCATTATCCTCGGTCCTGCACATATCACATATTTGCCCCTACTCCGTTTTTCCTGAGTCAAGAAACCTCTGTGTAGGACTCTAAAGAATCGTCAATACGCCGGTAGCAGGTGATGATCATATCAAACACCCACAAGCTGCAAGCGGTCAGCTAAACGTAACAGCCACCCAGGTATTGAGCGATCAGAAGATCAACAAGCTAGCCTGTACATTATCATGTGAATCCAATCAGTAACACTTCCGTACAGTCCGGTCTCTTCATCTGATATGTTGCATATCTAGTCTAGGGGTGCTATACGTCAGACCCCAGTAACCGATAAGTTGTGTCGATGTAAGGCTCATAACAGGTCGAGAAACTACTGATAGCACTTACCAGTAAATCTCTATATCAGCCCTGGCTAGGGACTTCCAGTTATATCCAATCGAACGCGGCACAACATTAACTCCCTATACCGGGAGAGACAAATCCCCTCCTATCGCTCATTGCCTCCATGTGATTCAGGACTGCACCCAAAAGCCACTGTTTTGCACGCCCTCTTGGACGTGGTAAGGTGGAAATCAAAGCACAGTGGGAATCACACAAGACTCTATGACGATCTCGGGTCTACATACTACCCTGTACCAGTGTCACCGGAGAACTGCCAACTGACGTATGGTATATCACCATCTGGGAGTTCTCGGCGAGTCCGTCCAGTGTACCCAGTCTCCACTGAGCACCCGTACACCATCCTTGATGTCAAAACACCGATGGATATGGGATCATCCATCGCCCATCATATGGGTCAAGATGCGTATACGCTAGTCTACTATGGTGTATCGATGCCCTGTATCGACACACCCTCGACTAGGGACAGTTATAGGATGTACTCATCGACTACTCTGGCCCCACTAGTATGATCTCATCATAGTCCCAGTAGTCGAGTACAGATCCTAAGGGCTTTATCAACATGTGAGAGTAAGACAGTAAACATATACAAGTCAACATGTTAAGATAAAGGAATACCAAATAGCATACTGTCATGAAGAGCAAGAAAGTCCTCTCTATATATATCCAAGCATCCATTATAATATACATCATATGTACAACAATGGCCTCTAGGGCATATACATAACTAACATATCGCATATATATCAATGTATTACCCGGTGAGAAAATGAATCAATAAAGTGAGCCAATATTAGATAATGTAATGTAATATATCACATATATAATTATACATTAAATTATCGAATCAACGCTTGATCCGACAATTCGGCTATATCGAATATAACCGACTAATATATCATGTACCGATTCATCGTATCAACACTAGATCCGATGATCCGGCTCATATCAAAATATCGCGAGAATATAATACGGTATCTCATATCGCATTATCCTCGGTCATGCACATATCACATATGTGATCCTACTCTGTTTTGACTGAGTCAAGAAACCTCTGTGTAGGATTCTAAAGAATCGTCAATACGCCAGTAGCAGGTGATGATCATATCAAACACCCACAAGCTGCAAGCAGTCAGCTAAACATAACAGCCACCTAGGTATTGAGCGATCAGAAGATCAACAAGAAAGCCTGTACATTCTCCTGTGAATCCAAATCAGTAACACTCCCGTACAGTCCGGTCTCCTCGTCTGATATATTGCATATCTAGTCTAAGGGTGGTATACGTCAGACCCCGGTAACCGATAAGTCGTGTCGATATGAGGCTCATAACAGGTTGAGAAACTACTGATAACACTTACCAGTAATTCTCTATATCAGCCCTGGCCAGGGACTTCCAGTTATAGCCAATCGAATACAGCACAACATCAACTCCCTATTCCGGGAGAGAAGAATCCCCTCCTATCGCTCATTGCCTCCATGTGATTCGGGACTGTACCCAAAACCCACCATTTTTCATGCCCTCTTGGACGTGGTAAGGTGGAAATCAAAGCACATTGGGAATCACACAAGACTCTGTGACGATCTCGGGTCTACAGACTAACCTGTACTAGTGTCACCGGAGAACTGCCATCTGACGTGAGGTATAATACCATCTGGGAGTTCTCTGCGAGTCCGTCCAGTGTACCCAGTCTCCACTAAGCACCCGTACACCATCCTTGATGTCAAACATCGATGGATATGGGATCATCCATCGCCCATCATATGGGTCAAGATGCGTATACGCTAGTATACTCTGGTGTATCGATGCCCTGTCTCGATACACCCTCGACTAGGAACAGTTATAGGATGTACTCATCAACTACTCTGGACCCACTAGTATGATCTCATCGTAGTTGCAGTAGTCGCGTACATATCCTAAGGGCTTTATCAACATGTGAGAGTAAGATAATAAACTAATATAAGTGAACATGTTAAGATAAAGTGAAACCAAATAGCATACTATCATGACGAGCAAGAAAGTCCTCTCTATATATATCCAAGAATCCATTATAATATACATCATATGTACAACAATGGACACTAGGGCATATATATAACTAACAAAAACAACATGAAAACTATAATAATTCAACGCGCGACTCTAAGGTCGAAAGCATAACAGGTTTGGTTTTCTATCTCTCTCAAATATACAATCTGGTTGATGGAGTTTCTAGATACAACTGAAATAGTAAATAAATGATGGTGGTCCGGATGCAAAGAACCCACCTGCCAGAGCAATCACCCGAAAGGAACAGTGTGCCAGCAAACCGCAACGAAACCTGTACGGCAAAACCTGCAAGGAACTGTGGCACAACCGGGGGTGAGTTGCCAACTCGTGAGTAGAAAACATCTACGAGTAGAAATCGCATGCATAACGCTATCCTAGGTCATATCAAGTAATATCCTCAATAAGTTCCTGGTCCAGCTATGTATAGTGTAATACTACATGCTCGTGTCAGTGCCTCAGATAGCAACATATCAAATATATGATGTGTGAATGCATTACGAATGGAAACAGAATATATCATGAGTGAGACAACTATTTTCTTTAATCAATGAGATTTCAATATGTATGTCAATCACGTATCATCAATGAATGCAACAGAGAAATCAGTGTAAAGTATCGACACAAAACATTGTCTCAGTATCAAATCTCAATATCTCAAATCTCAATATCTCAGGCATCCGTGTCATCTGCGGAATCGGACCGCGGGCTCCAGCAGAATGGATCAGCCCATATCATCAATCTCACGGCCATGAACGGTATCCTCCAGATATCCGCGGCGCCAGGTAAGATCACCGGTAGGTAGTATGCCTCTGCCGGGCTCATCGTCTACTACTCGAACTTCTTGCCCCAGGGTACCATACCGGGTCCACTATGTACCCGCAGACGGTTCATCCAATTTCTCGAATCGGGACTCGAAAACTATCTCAGAACCGAGAAAACATCATGGTGGACACTACCATCATATCAAGGAAAAACCGCATTTTTCTCTTTAAAATACATCATCAGGTATAAAACTTTCATATGCGGTTTCCAAATCCAGAAAATCTCAAGACGGATCCGAAAATATCAAATCACCATGTCAATGAAAGTGAAAACCGACATAATGTCCATAATACTGTATAACCAATGAATATATGAATGCATCTAATATCATGCAATGAATGCAAAAGTTTAACTAGCATATGAAACCTATAACATATTGCAACACTAGCTATCAAGCTATGTCAATGAAATTGTATTTTCTAAAGTGTACATGACATGGCAATTACCGATGATGATGTATGTGAGCCGGCAAGCAAGTGTATGTGGAGCATACGCATCATCGGTAATGGTGCTGGTGTCCTGACAGCATGATTCATAATCACTAAGTACACAATAAACATGCAATGAGACGATAACAACATGATAAATGGCTATGAGTAGTAATTGCAACAATAATATGCGGAACAGGAATGATAACGTAACAATAAGGAACCTACATCGCTACACCTGTGTTATACTGATTTGTCGTTTGAAATAGTACAAATCGTGGCGTTTTGAAAATAAGGGCTACGGTGTTTTTAAGAAAAGGTACGTCTTTTGAAATATCCGTAGTATCCCTTGACATGTCTTTAAAATCCTCATAATTCGTTAGTTTTGGAAAAAGGTATGACTCGGGTCCAGTCTAACATCTACTAGGTAAGCTATAGGTCTAACTAACAGCCAATCTAAAGGGGTATGGAAACCACATAAATCTGAGTCGATATATATATACATATATATAGTCGGTGATGCCGCCTCAATAATATCACGTACGATACAACATATTATATGACATCCTCGAGTCAAGAGTGCGGATCTATCGTCAATATATAGCTCGTACGGTAAATCCGTCGTACGGCATCCCAAATCTGGGTACGGGTCAAATGTCACATCTATTACATTAATCATCCGGTATCCTCTTTATCAAATATCATGATCGGAGTACTGATCTACGTCTAGTACAATACTGATACCATCTATGAAATGCATGTGTGTGTATGAAAACACCACGCCTAAAAAAACCTGCTAAAATATCATGTCGTATCCCAAATACGGACCATATCACATCACAGATCTCATAGCCTCAAGCCCAATCTCATCGATTCATCTCCAAATATCATACAATATCCTCAACATTCATGCATGTGTATATGAATGTATATATGCATATGTTGGATATAGTGCCCTCAAAGTCAATTATTGGATCGCAGGTACGTGATTGCAATGATTGAGGAGGACCTATACCGGTAGCACAGTCTTACTCGAGATGATAGTATGCTATCTGGTTTGCCTTTATCAGTCGTGTACAGGTTCAGGTGACTGATCACTATTACACGTTGATAGAGCCCTTAGGATCTTGCTTGACTACCAACAGTATGATGGCGATCATATACGTGAGAGTTGGTAGTCTATAAGCACATCCTTAAAAGTGGTCCCTAGTCGTGGGAGTTTCGAGACAGGGCATCGATACTCCGGAGTAGACTAGTGTATACAGTCGAGACCCCGGCGAGGGGCGGTGGCCGGTCTCACAAGCCACTGGTGTCAGTTGGATCACCTAAGATGTATACAGGTGCTCATTGGGTTATAAGTACGCCGGACAGGACTCGCCAGGAACCTGCTAGTTGGTATGATACCTAGCGTCAGATAGCAGTTCCCTGGTGACATGTGTACAGGTTAGTTCATCGACCTGAGGTCGTCATTTGTCTCATGTGAGTTCCCACTGTGCTTTGATTTCTACCCTACCACGGCTCAAAGGAGTCATGCAAACAGGTCTTTTTTGGGTACAGTCCCGAGCCACAAGGAGGCAAGTGAGCGGATCGGCAGGGGATTCGTCTCTCCCGGTATTGGGGGTGAGATCGTGCTGTGTCTAGGAAAGCCATTACACCAAGTCCTTGGCCAAGGCAAGTGAGAATTACTGGTAAGTATTCCAGTAGTTTCTCAGGGTGTTCATGGCTTGTCTCCGACACGACTTATACCGCTATTGGGGGTCTGACGTTACCAGCCCCCTAGGCCCTATATGCGATACTCATAGACGAACGGACCAGACTCTATGAATATTGTCACTGTTAGGCTCAGTAGGGTTCCAGGATGAGTTCGCTCATCGGCTTCCCTTGAGGTCGGTACATGGGCAGCCGTTACGCACTGCTAGTGCTGCCAACGTGCTTATAGTTAAACCTACTGCCAGGGTACTGATGAGTCATTAGAGTCCCCCACAGATAGTTTCCCACGTTCGGGCGAAATATTGTAGAGGCCGTATGGTTTTATGGAAGGGTTCGGAAAATGCACGTGCATTTACGCACGTGTCATATTTCGGGCAGATAATACTGGTGGGCTTTGGTTTAAGCCGGATCCATGTATTATACTGTGTAGATATAATATCTTTGTCTCAGTTGCATTTGCATTCGGTCGTAATACAAATACGGGTATGTATGTACAGTTACGGGGTTATCCTAAAATTCGTTTCGGGATCGCTTTTCGAAGTTGCCAGTTTTCTATCACCCGTCTTAAACATTCGGTTTAATGCGGAATTATCTTTTTCATTTGGGTGAGTCATGAGGGTGAGTCATGAGTGGAAGTTTCTAGATTGGTGACTAGGTTTAGTGACTCATTCATTGCATTAATGGTTGATGAGGTGTTTCAAGTGACTCATTGTTTTGCATTAATGTCTTTTGGTAATGCTTAGGATATTATTCCTTGTGGTCACCCCTTTGCTCCTACACTCACCCTCCTCCTCTCATATATGTGGCCGGCCATTCTTTTGGAAGCCCAATGGTTGTTAAAATGAGATGGTAGATTTGGTTCATGGAAATTTCATAGCTCATTTTCTCATCACTTGATAAAAAAGGCAATTTCATTAACCGTTCGTCCATGGTTTTGGATGAAACGAGACAAAGTATTCTACTCATTCTCTACATCAATATTGGTCATCTCTTTTAGAAGACTTGATGACCGAGTTGCCTCGGTATAGAGGCGGGAGCCCGTTTAAAGATCCGTTGACGTGGTGCCACCTAGACGAGGAGACCGGAGATCGAGCGAGATCGCAGATGCCGCAAAGGAGCGTGGGATGATGGCTAAAGACCGAAGGACTCGGATCGATCGGTATAGCCTTTCTACCTCTTTACAGTTTGTTAGTTTAGCGTTAATGGCAAGATCCGGGTTATATTATGCGATAGCGCCAGTTAAAAAAGTTTTTGTTCTGCGTTTGGCGTCAGAATGACGGCCGGGGCGCTACCGTAGACTTACATGGTATTAGAGCCACGCCATTAAGCTTTACTAACTTGTTCTAACGCGTTTAAAACATCGATCGAACGGAATTTCGAAAACCGCATTTTTCTGTGTAAAGTTTCTTTCGATTTTAAAATCTGGTCTAAAAAATATTTTGAGCATCTCAGAAAATCGTGCAGGCTTTGTAAAGAACACAGTAGAAATTTGGGCTACTGACTCGACCGTACGGCCGCGGAACCGCGGCACATGCCAAGGTTTGGCCGCGGTTCCGCCGCAGCCTTGGTACTTCAGTGTGCCAAATTTCTACAGTAGGGTCTTCATAGAAAATTGTGGTTTCTGGAATATTTCTTTTGGACCCAGATTTTGTTTGTGTACTGCAGATGTACGTGGGGCCCACTTCGGGAAGTTTTGTCGATCGAAATTTTAAACTTGTTAGTTTACAGTACTTACATTATATCTCCGACCGTGAATGTCATTCAAGCGGTAAATTGCGTCTAATTGCTATAGTCCTTTTAGACGGGTTTGCGAACGTGACATTCGCGTTGATGTTCTGTGTTGTGCTGTGATGCTGCGGTTTTGTCGTGGTGGATAGCAGTGTGCAATGGTAGTGCAGTTTGGATTTATTTGTACATTTGATATTGCGAGGCGAGCGTCCTATATGTGGACTGCCGTCACTGCCTGTTTGTATAATATTCTTTTGGGGAACGACCGGGCTGAGGTCGATGTACCCGTTGTACATATTTTCATTTCTGTACTAGGTTTACCCCGCGACGGAGTGCACGGATAGCCGGGTTCTGGAGGGCAACGGGTCCGCATCTCATGGCTTTGAGAGGTAGAGGGGCCTCACTCTAGTATTGGCAGACTATTCGCCGCACTCGTAGGGGGTACAGGTTGACCCACGGAGGGGTGCTCAAGTTATCGGATTCCGTGAAGTGCAGGGTGGTCTATTCACTTTGCTGTAGGGGGCTGCCTCGCTTCAGGTTTTGGTGGGTAACTTGCCACACCCATAGGGGTCTAGGTTTCATTGCACAGGCTATCTACACGACCAGGGGAACGTCGGGTTTCAGCAGCGGCTCTGTGAAACCCGGGGATCCCAGATTATCATTATTGTTCTGTGATGCTTATTACTTTTCTGTAATGTTGCATATAATCATGCCTGGAGCGATTATTGTATATTAGTATATATACTAGTAGATGTTGTATATGTTTTGCACCCGCTCTAGTACAGTCCCCGCTCTGTCGTTAGTTAAGTAACCTAACGGGCAATGACGGGACCCAGTGACGAATGCGAATGGCATATACGTACATTTTATTTTCATTCTTTTCTGGTGTTATTAATTGATGGGACTGCGTTGATTCTGATCAATGCAAAGGAAAACAAACCTGTTTGAATGTTGTTGGAACAGTTTTAAAAAGTGTTATTACAAAGACGTTTTCTTTTGTTTTGCACAGTGGTATTCAGTTGGAAAATCTTGCACCTCATTCGACGAGGCAAGGGCCGAGATCCCTTCACCGGGAGTGACCCCTTGGGCAGAACTTTGCGTCAGGGTAATAACTTCACTTAGTCGATTACATGTTGCTTTACATCGCGGTATTCAGTTGGAATATCCTGCACCTCATTCCACGAGGAAAGAGCCGAGATCCCTTCACCGGGAGTGACCTCTTTAGCAAAGGTTTTCGCCACTATATTTTTATAAAAAGCTATCAGGTTCCTTCAACGAGATCAAGTTCATTACGTTAAAGGTTTTTCGCCAAAAACCAGCCGTAGCCCTCCGTCGTTTCAGACGGTAGCACGTAGTATTCATGCTATGTTTGTTGGCCTTCGTCAAGGCATAATGGATGGTAGCTGCTTGTTACTGTTCTGTTGCATAGATAGATGAGTTGGTTTAGGACAGTCGTATTACCTTGTTGGCCTTCGTCAAGGGTATATACGGGTGGGTTCGAATTGACAAGATAATGACGGGTAGAACTTGACATGTGACTTATGATTTGTTGGCCTTCGTCAAGGTCATAAGAACATGGGGTAAAAATCATATCGGGAGTTTCTAAAGAAACTGAAACTTGCCAGGCATGCGCATACATTCTGGAGTGTGATAACGTGAGTGGATTCCGTCACGTTATCATGCGATGAGAGTTGGATCCCGATTCCCACTGATGAGTTGGTTTACTCTTCGGGTGATCCCGATTGATTCTTCTTTCAGGTTTGGAGGAGAATTTGACAGTACAGTGGGAGGTTTCCTGATTAGATAAAGTGATAACCATTCTGATCTAGGTTAGAGTGCACGCAGAGTGTTTCTTTTCTCTCTCTCTCTTTGGCAGCGACCTTTGACCGACCCTAGACTATGACTCAGTGACCAAGTTGACCGAACCTTCTTAAAATACTGGCTTTTGGATTGTCCTAGTTGCATAAGTCATTGCCACTCCTTCTTTAACCCTTTGAATTTCTCAGAACACCTCGTATTACTACGGACATCCACTTCCATTGGATAGATCCATCGTATGGTTATATACGAACTCGAAGGGACTTCTTCGAGGATGGATCCAGGTTCAGGAGAAATAGAATTGGTTTATTCAGTTGTCTTTTATTATCACCTTCTCTCAGGTTGCGATGGCTCCTTAGTTTAGGAGAGTACACCTATTGCGCTTATTGGATAGTCTTCTTCCAAACCATAGGCAGGTGCCGAAAGGTAGGGAATGAAGAAAACCAATTAGCCTAAGTAGGGTGTGCAGAAGGTAATAACTAATGACAAAATAAAGGGATTAGAAAGAGGGCAAAGTAAATTGCGACTGCTATCATTCACGACCAAACCGCGTACTTCATCACCACTCCTATTTCACCTTTGCTTTTTTCCCCAGTTCGGGAGAAATAGAATAAGGTATTATTCAGTTGTCTTTTATCATCACCTTCTCTCAGGTTGCGAGTACTCCTTAGTTTAGGAGAGTACACCTATTATGCTTACTGGATAGTCTTCTTCCAAACCATAGGCTGGTGCCGAACGGTAGGGAAGGAATAAAACCATTTAGCCTAAAGATGGTGTACAGAAGGTAACGACTAAAGACAAATAAAGAGATTTGGAGAGATGGCAAAGAAAAATACGGTTAAAGTCATGAATTGTATTATGGAAGAGGCATTACTAAGAATGCCAGGATACCCCTACGAAACATTTTCATGTTTCAGTGCATTGTTAAAGGAAAACTGATTTCCCGATTAGATACTTACTCTAGGGTATGTATTTACCAGGTATGATTCTCACATCTGTATGGTTTTACAGATGATGAGTGGGAGTAGGTTATTGGGAATAAGGTGATCATCCTCATTATATCGGAATTCATTGTAATTGGTGATATTTGAGGAAGCCGATTCGGTTTTTACCGGACGGCATGTATTTGGTTTTGAGTATCCGTTGTTGTGCACCAATTTCAAAATGATATGTCTGTACGTTAATTTTTATAAAGTGAGATATAACTTTTTGATATTATGTCAATGACATTTACCTATATCAGTTGACGATTAGGTAAGGAGCATTGAAAAACAGAGTAGTTCTTAACCATAAGTACAGTTTTCAACCTACGATGCACAGGTTTTGGGTTATTTAACTCAGGGGACTTATACAGAGTATTGTATGCTGTCCAGTGTCCATCAGGACAAAGGGGTTGGTCCTCGTACTATGTTCTGTTTACTTATAACTTCTCTAGTTTTTAGACAAGTGTTTCGTAGAAATACAGGGTCTAAGTTTTGAGAAGTTGTGGGTATAGGAATAAAGTAGAGAACCAGTTGTCGCAAGTATCGGGATTCTTCAAAGAGATCGAAGATGTGGATACTTGTGATTGGTATTCAGTTGATAGTAAAAGTTTTGAGAAACTTGTTTCTCTTTCAGGTTACTCATAATTGGATGTATTCTTAAGTTGGGTAATGTTGATCGGCCTCTCTCCATTAAGTGGATATGCACTGGAGACAGCTGCATGATTAGAATCTGGTTCCAATTAAATAAGTGACAAAGTTTCTATATTGGATATAGAATGGTTCATATCTTAACGATGTTAAGGTACGGGGAGTTGTCCGGCTTATGCTTAAAACCAGACTCTGGATAACTCAGGGCACGTTTCTGTAATGGCAGTTTGTGGGTTGACCCGGGCTATGTCGAGGGTTGACTTTCTACCATTTGGAAGATCAATAGTGATATTGTTCTTGACTCGCCACAGTTTTAGTAAAATGGATTTTTTCAGAAAACAGTAGTGGGAGTATGGTAGAACTGGAAGTGATTCCAGAACCGCAAACGATTACGGAAAATTTAATAGGACCTAAAGATTCAATCAGGTTTGACATTATATTAGCCACTCCGCAGATATGGTCGGTAACCTCAGGCACCCGAGAGGTATTCCGGTAGCCTCAAGAACGGTGACAGGGAGGTTCTTGTTTACCCAGACTTGACACTACTGTTGTTCCAAACTATGAGACCCGGCAGGAGGTTAAGTATAGCGTCGTTCTAAACTAGCTTTAGAAGTGCACGTATATATTATTCCGCCAGAAGGTTGTTATGGTCAGTGGGAGCAGCGGAAGCATAGTAGGCAAGTAGCTTATGTCTATTTATAGACTTAAGCAGTTATAGCGGAGATAGATCATCTATTTTTGATGTGACAGTCATGGGTTTGACTTCATCAGAATAAGGGATGGATCTGTTAAGAAGGTAGTAGGGTGTGATGTCCTGGTATTTGGATGACATACACAGAGTAGGAAGTAAAATTCCTATACTACGTTCGGTTATACTGTGGTTGTCATACAGTTGTTTCTCTACACAGGATATGGATATAATATTTGACATTCTGGTTTCTAGATCTATGGTTTTAGATCTAGATTTGGGTAGTTTCCCAATGTGGGTACTTTGACAGTATTCTAATAGTATTTTAGAATAGATGACTCCTGGCATGGTGGTGTACCTGCAGGTGATGGAGTCACCCTCTCTAAAGGTGTCTTACAGACTAAAGGGAAGAGGGATGTGCATGATTGGCATATCACTTGCTTAGGCAATTGAGTCAATCGTGAGATGTCAAGTACCACACCAGATGTTGTTTTTGCACTAGATGCGATAAGTTTATATTAATCCAATCCTGAAGAAACATAAGGAAGCAGTTTTAGAACATAAGTGCTTGTTCTACGGATTTGATGACGGCAGCCTCCTTCGGAGATGGTTATCATTCCAGGCTTCAAAGGTGACATGGATGACAGAGTGATTGTCAGAGTTATAGTTTTCCCTCTGACGAGGGGCAGTATTATGGACAGGTGGTCCAAGAGGATACTGTGGGAGGCATGGTGCTGGATACTGATTAGGTTCAGTTATCGATACAGTCTAAGAAGTTTGGATTTGGAGTTCATTTATGAACTAGGTCCCATCAGATATCCAGACATATTCTAAGACAGGTATTACTCAATTCGGGAGATAGCTTTCTCCACGAACTTGAGATTAAGAGAGACATAGAGAGGAACATCGGGGCGATCCACTCATTAAGGCTATTTCTAGAACACAAGAGTTTTACAAACGAGCTTTGTGAAACTGATTAGTAGAGGAGTTGGGTGTTCGGTATCACACGGGCTGTGAGTATGCGACATCGCAATAATTAGCCTTAAGTGAAAGTGGGAGATTGTTGGATATAGTGCCCTCAAAGTCAATTATTGGATCGCAGGTATGTGATTGCAATAATTGAGGAGGACCTATACCGGTAGCACAGTCTTACTCGAGATGATAGTATGCTATCTGGTTTGCCTTTATCAGTCGTGTACAGGTTCAGGTGACTGATCACTATTACGCGTTGATAGAGCCCTTAGGATCTTGCTTGACTACCAATAGTATGATGGCGATCATATACGTAAGAGTTGGGTAGTATATAAGCACATCCTTAAAAGTGGTCCCTAGTCGTGGGAGTTTCGAAACAGGGCATTGATACTCCGAAGTAGACTAGTGTATACAGTCGAGACCCCGACGAGGGGCGGTGGTCGGTCTCACAAGCCACTGGTGTCAGTTGGATCACCTAAGATGTATACAGGTGCTCATTGGGTTATGAGTACACCGGACAGGACTCGCTAGGAACCTGCTAGTTGGTATGATACCTAGCGTCAGATAGAAGTTCCCTGGTGATATGTGTACTGGTTAGTTCATCGACCTGAGGTCGTCATTTGTCTCGTGTGAGTTCCCACTGTGCTTTGATTTCTACCTTACCACGGCTCAAAGAAGTCATGCAAACAGGTCTTTTTGGGGTACAGTCCCGAGCCACATGGAGGCAAGTGAGCGGATCGGCAGGGGATTCGTCTCTCCCGGTATTGGGGGTGAGATCGTGCTGTGTCTAGGAAAGCCATTACACCAAGTCCTTGGCCAAGGCAGGTGAGAATTACTGGTAAGTATTCCAGTAGTTTCTCAGGGTGTTCAGGGTTTGTCTCCGACACGGCTTATACCGCTATTGGGGGTCTGACGTTACCATCCCCCTAGGCCCGATATGCGATACTCATAGACGAACGGACCAGAATCTATGAATATTGTAACTGTTAGGCTCAGTAGGGTTCCAGGATGAGTTCGCTCATCGGCTTCCCTTGAGGTCAGTATATGGGCAGCCGTTACGCACTGCTAGTGCCGCTGATGTGCTTGTGGTTAAACCCACTTCCAGGGTACTGATGAGTCATTAGAGTCCCCCACAGATAGTTTTCCAAGTTCGGGCGAAACGTTGTAGAGGTCGTATGGTTATATGGCAGGATTCGGAAAATGCACGTGCGTTTACGCACGTGTCATATTTCGGGCAGATAATACTGGTGGGCTTTGGTTTAAGCCGGATCCATGTATTATACAGTGTAGATATAATATCTTTGTCTCAGTTTTATTTTTATTCGATCGTAATACAAAAGCGGGTATATATGTACAGTTACGGGGTTATCCTGAAATTCGTTTCGGGATCGCTTTTCGAAGTTGCCAGTTTTCTATCACCCGTCTTAAACATTCGGTTTAATGCGGAATTATCTTTTTCATTTGGGTGAGTCATGAGGGTGAGTCATGAGTGGAAGCTTCTAGATTGGTGACTAGGTTTAGTGACTCATTCATTGCATTAATGGTTGATGAGGTGTTTTAAGTGACTCGTTGTTTTGCATTAATGTCTTTTGGTAATGCTAGGATATTATTCCTTGTGGTCACCCCTTTGCTCCTACACTCACCCTCCTCCTCTCATATATGTGGCCGACCATTCTTTTGGAAGCCCAATGGTTGTTAAAATGAGATGATAGATTTGGTTCATGGAAATTTCATAGCTCATTTTCTCATCACTTGATAAAAAAGGCAACTTCATTAACCGTTCATCCATGGTTTTGGATGAAACGAGACAAAGTATTGTACTCATTCTCTACATCAATCTTGGTCATCTCTTTTAGCAGACTTGATGACCAAGTTGCCTCGGTATCGAGGCGGGAGCCCGTTTAAAGATCCGTTGACGTGGTGCCACCTGGACGAGCAGACCGGAGATCGTGCGAGATCGCAGATGCCGCAAAGGAGCGTGGGATGATGGCTAAAGACCGAAGGACTCGGATCGATCGGTATAGCCTTTCTACCTCTTTACAGTTTGTTAGTTTAGCGTTAATGGCAAGATCCGGGTTATAGTATGCGATAGCACCAGTTAAAAAAGTTTTTGTTCCGCGTTTGGCTTCAGAATGACGGCCGGGGCGCTACCGTAGACTTACAGCATAGTCCCATACCCATGCGTATATACATATATACACATTCCCATATACGCAGAAGAAAATGATATATGCAAGTGTATATGTGTGCGTGTATGCAAATCCTTACTCTAGGGTTTCGTGACTAAGAAATCCGCTAAAGTCCTTCCTCCAATTCTCGCTAACCCTAAACTCATAAGCTCCTAAGGCTTCTCTTACTAGGTGTTCATATCTCATAATAACATATAAAAGTATATTGTTACCACATCACCTCATTCCTCATAACTTTGCGGGGGTGCTATACGCCATCCACCCGACTTCTCCCCATAGATATAAATCTACTCACCTGGTCCTCGCTTGCCGAAATCGATGTCGCCACACGCTTGCTTGTAGTCTCGAAGTCCATATGGGGGTGCCTACATGTAAACATATAGTATCGTAAACCGAAATCGCGGATGAAAGTCCAAAACGGCATACGAATTTCACATAGGTTAAAACCTAGGATCCGCTCAAGTAAAAGAACCAAATATCCCTCGACATCGGCGTATAAACGCCAATTGATCGAGATAAAACCCAAACGCACCCATCATGGTTTTACAATTCACTAAAAATATATAAAATACGATGCAATTCATCAAAACCAATAAATTGATTAAATCGATTTATTACAAGAAACCTAGTAAGCATCAATTAGCCGTTTCATGTTAAAACTCGATGTTTAAACGAAACTAATGGCCATAATATCCACTAAATATCATAGCTATGTTATAGAAACCATATCAATAATTTATTCTCATCAAATTGTATAAATTCCAAAATTCTAGTTTTGCAAAAATATCCAATTTTAACACTTTTTAAAGCAAAAATTCACAATTTAATAATTAAGCTTGGTTTTGCATATTTTAAATGGTTAAACAACTCATGGAAACCTTCATGATGTTCTAAAAACCCTAACTAGATTTTAATCCCACATTTTAATTAAATTTCTAAAACCTAGTTAGCAATTTAGCATAATTATCACAATTTGGGCAAATTAAATATAACAATTTGCAAATTAGCTACTAGATTAGGTTTTGCATATCTTAAGATGCTAAAATACGTCACACAACCATAAACAAATTATCACAACTCTAACTTTAATTTAACCCTTCTCTTGAATTTAAATTTGCAAATTTAAAACCTAAATTAAACGCCTAATTAAGTTGATTTAAAGTATTTAACCTACAACTAAACACTAGGGTTAGGATTTACCTCCACAAATTTTAGAGATCTCACATGCAAACTTGGCCTCCCAACTTTATCTCTAGCTCCAAGATCCATGGTAGATAAGGAAAAGAAATAATGGGTAGAGATTGGATTTGGATTTAGCTTTGCTTTTGTGTTGATTTTTGAAGCATTTTGTGGATTTTTGATGCAAAATGAGAGAGGAAGAAAGAGGGGCTGTTTTTGATGCAGGGAATGGGGAGGGCTCGGCCAATATGGTGAGGTGGAGAGAAAGAGTGGTGTGGGTTTTAAAGTCAACACAAGTCCATGCCACAATTTGACTTAAAACCCTTTTATTCCTCTCATTTTAATTTTCTTTTTCTTTTACCTTGAAGTGGGGACACCTTGGGGGATGGGTCGGCTTGGGTTCGGCCAGCAATAGAAGGATGGGTGTGGGGGTGTAGGTGTGGGTGTGGGGTGAGGGAAAAAAAAGATAAATGCTATACCCCAATTTCCATTTACACTAATTTCACTATTTAAGCATTTTTCTTCGATATTTTCTAACACCGTTTGGCAGTTTCATTTCGTTTCAAAAATAATATTTTACATGTCAGTTTAGTGTGTCATGAATTATAAAATTTGTATTAACCCATTCCAATTTGTAATTTTCCCTAATTAAATGTATTAGTGACGACTTAAAATAATATTAAAATAATTAATTTCGGAAAAAATTTCAGAAAATTAGAATTTTTACCAGTGGCTCAATAAACACCAAATACCAGCAATTTCATAGCTAGAATATGTATATTTAATTTTATATTAAAAGATATTCATATCTTGATTTTTACGGAAAACACCCGTATTTTACCGATTTTCCGAAATTTAACCTAAACGATTTTCAAAATGTTACAATCTTCCCCCCTTAAAGAAATTCGGTCCCCGAATTTAAAATAAAACTCCCCCCAAATACTAAAACATTTAAGCAAAACCATCAAGTCGTCGGGGCTCCGAAATCATAAATACAGAAAACGCATCGTAGCGCAATGCATGCGCATGAAAAACAGATATATAAACCAAAATCAAAACTCCGTCAAGCATCCCGCAATCATCGGAGTTTATGGGGAAAACATCAATGTCAAAATCCAATACGAAAATCAGCATGATATACATCATTAAAACATCTGGAAGCAATGCATGCCAAACCTTTTTCAAATCGTCGTGCGATGTTCGCAACACTGCACAGTGGCGGACGTCTATTGTAAGAAAATAACTATATATATACATATATATATATATATATATATATATATATATATCCTTTGTTTAATATGCATGTTCCGCCGTTTTGAAAGCAATTTTAAAAGGGTTTCCTTATAAAAATTTCGTGTCATCACGGACAGGTAAGTAAATACTGAGACTATAGCTCCTCTTTGGAAATCCCTTCGATAACTATCAATGCATGCAAAAATATACGCAGGTATTGTCCTCTGACTAGTCCTGCTCAGTACTAAACCAAATAGCAAGTATCATAAAATATACTTCTCCAAAAGAAATCAATCCCAAATATATATAAATTCCACGTGTGTCTGGTGCGCACGGAAATCGAAATCCATGAATGTGCTGAACATGTGTAGAACAACAAAATCTAAGTGCAACGGTTGTGCACGAAAACACCTGTCAATGGCAACGGGTGTGCCTGAAAGCAGCATCAGGTCCATCTGCTATGCACGAAGAATCCCAATTTAGTGCATCAGGTGTGCACTAAAATCACATCAAGTGCCTTAAGTACGCGCAAAAATCCAAATCAAGTGCACAATGTGCACGAAAATGAATATCGAATATCACACTCGAAATCGACGGTATACAACACATTGCAATCAAAAATCCCAAATCAGGTATACCGTGCTATAAAATATCACCATCCTGTGCATCGGCGTGCACAAAAACAAATCAAATACTAAAAGTGCATGAAAACTATGCCGAAAGCATAAATCAAATCATATGCTTGCCCCAGGCATGAAATCAAAATCAACATCTCTAATGACATCAAATCAAAGTCAGGTGCAACTGTGGTGCACAAAATCTCAATCATGCAAATAAATCATCCAAATATACTGAAATCCAAAGTGATGGATACGTGATAGTCAATCACAAAATCACAAATCATAAATGTTGTCGTCGATGTGTCCGTCCTTTAAAGTTAAGAAGGTGTCGGTGTATCCAATGCTAGTAGAGCAAGATATCTACTTGCCTCCTGATCATGGCCTGATGCCTAGTGCCCTTAGGCTCTCGTATCTCACTGCGAATTGCTAAGTACATAGCTCCTCAGCTCAACGGTCCAATATGGAAACGACAAGCAGTCCGCTCTGACACATCCTCTAAAGATCTCTGGTCAACTATCATGATTACTCATAACATGTCTCGTCGACGATGCCGAACTCTGGCCTACTGGGTGTGCGTCATATGACCGCTCCTGGGTCCAGGTCTTCTCATTTAGTATTTCCAGAAAGATCTTGTCGGGGTCTCTCCCAAATCTCGTTCCTGCCGAACTGCCCGGAAGTCATCATCTCCTACTAAATCTATATCTGGTTCCGAAATGGCTGCATACTCATCACGAGTCCTCCTGGAAGATATATCCATAGTCAACGCTTCTGCTGGCGTATCACATCTCTGATGTCGGCGGAGTGGAACGTCATCTTATCAAAATCTCGTACGAACCTCTTACTCTACTTTTCTCTAATTTCGACCGATTCGGACTCGTCTCCTCATGGCTGCATGGACTGCGCTCCAACGGCTATATTCGTATCTGGAGTCTCCTAAGCAATGCATCTCAGGGTTGTGACACGAATGAAGTCGAATCATCCGATCGATTTGTCAAAACCTCATAATCCCCCAAGAGCTCAACACCATGGATACAGTTTAATAGTATCGAGTACATACCACAGCATCGGTGGACCAACCGTAGAAGGGCAAACCCAAGCCTCACTAATGGCACCGCGGAACTACCGCAAACCCTAAGGTTCAAAGGCTTTCACACGGTCATTATGTCGAGTTAGGGTTTCATTCTTCTAGAGGGTCCATAGAATTGCTTGCATGTATTTCCGAATACTTTAAACTTGGAAAATGGGTTCCTGACATTCGATCGTCTATATCGACTCTCAACGTATCAGCGTGAAGTCGCCTCTAGCTGGAATCAATCAGTCTGATGACCTCGCATCGGGGTAGGCAATGAATCACATGTTCTAGTCTTTCATCTTTGGTGACTTGCGATCTTCTGTCATATCTCGAAGTATAACTCGTGCGGCATTAGCTTCAAACATCTGGGGCGATATCTTTTCACTTGCCGAAATCACTGGCTCATTCGTCCACATGCTGAACAGTGCCTCAATCATCAAAATAATTTGTGCTCTGACGGTCATCACAATCTGGCTGGCCTTTTGAAGTGGCCCAATCCTCTGGTGCTGATCTGCACGTCCGAGAAATCTCGTAAAAGCGATCCATCAAACGTTCATGGCGCGAAAACACAAATAAACGATACTTCTCTGCAATCGTGTTTCGCCGGAATTACGCCCTGGTCAGACCTCGTCCAGGACGAGCTCGTGCTGACTGCAACTCTAGCCATAGCTCTCTGCCCGTACAACCGTGGTAACAAAACAATAACTGGTACTGATGAGGATAGATCATAGGAATGAATATAATACTATGCAAGGAAATATACATCCTAAGGCTTCTTAAGCGGAGTATCGTATCGTAAATATGCCGCGGAACATACGTACGGTACGTCACTCTACTCAAGCTACCTACTCCATCAACCAAGGATCATCCTACACTCCGAAGGTAAAATCTAACGCTCTGATACCAACTTTGTCACGACCCGAAAAGTACGGAACATGACCGGCACTTAAATTACAAAACATCTCGTGGCGTACGTAATCTAAGTAAGCCAAAACCCAGAAATCAAAACCAAAGAAGCAGTAGAGTGAAGGAAAAACCAATTTAAAGCAAGTAGTTTTAATCAACATAGGCTGAAGTATGTATTTTTAAAATCTCAAGTATTTTCTGAAAATTTCGGCAGAGTCTCCTTTGTAATTACTGGCCCCAAACGGGATACAACATGAATAGTATACGAAATAAGTAAAAAGGCATCCCCAAGCGGGAGCTAGCTCTTCGTCAATCGACGGTCACAACCACGCAAGCAATATAATATACAACGTCAAAGGGCGAGGATCAAAACTCAAAAGAAACTCAAAACAACATGAAAACCATAATAATACAACGCGCGACTCTAAGGTCGAAAGCATAACAGGTTTGGTTTTCTATCTCTCTCAAATATACAATCTGGTTGATGGAGTTTCTAGATACAACTGAAATAGTAAATAAACGATGGTGGTCCTGATGCAAAGAACCCACCTGCCAGAGCAATCACCCGGAAGGAACAGTGTGCCAGCAAACAACAATGAAACCTATACGGCAAAACCTGCAAGGAACTGTGGCACAACGGAGGTGAGTTGCCAACTCGTGAGTAGAAAACATCTACAAGTAGAAATCGCATGCATAGCGCTATCCTAGGTCATATATGGTAATATCCTCAATAAGATCCTGGTCTAGCTATGTATAGTGTAATACTACATGCTCGTGTCAGTGTCTCAGATAGCAATGTATCAGATATATGATGTGTGAATGCATTACGAATGGAAACAGAATATATCATGAGTGAGACAACTATTTTCTTTAATCAATGAGATTTCTATATGTATGTCAATCACGTATCATCAATGAAAGCAACAGAGAAATCAGTGTCAAGCATCGACACAAAACATAGTCTCAGTATCAAAACTCAATATCTCAAATCTCAAATCTCAATATCTCAGGCATCCGTGTCATCTGCGGAATCGGCCCGCGAGCTCGGGCAGAACGGATCAGCCCATATCATCAATCTCATGGCTATGAACGGTATCCTCCGGATATCCGCCGCGCCAGGTGTTCATATCAGATTTTTGCATTTTTATACCTCCCAATTTTTATCACATTGCATATCGGTAGGTACTTTTGAGCCGTGTTTGCTAGTCAATTGCAGGATACAGGTTCTCGGCTCTAAACGGTGAAATCCATGGAAAAACACGACAAAACCCGGGTTCCTGCTAACCACAGATAAAACACGGGTCTCCGCTCTTTATCCGTATGTTGCCGCACATCAGTTTAAAAGACAAAATGGCAAATCTATGTCATTTTCATGCACAAGGCTCTATGGCAACACAAGATCCAAGAAATCTACGCGGAGCTCGAGGAAATCATGGCAAAAGATCCACTTTCAATCACCTTTTGATCAACAGAAATTCTGGAAAAGATGTGGAAATTTTATCAGAAAAATCATATGCCAAACTGCAGAGAAAAGCAAACCAGGACAACCCACAAAACCCGAGGACCCAACTCCTCTAAACGGCCGCGGAACCGCGGCCAATAGGGGGTCTAGGCCGCGGTTCCGCGGCCGTACTGGTGCCGCAGTAGGTCAAATTTCAGGGGCAGATTGGTATTTTCACACTTGTTTTGATTGTTGCCCTAGATTTCCTTTTCCCTGCCTATAAATAGCCCAGAACCTTGTGAAGCCAAGGGTGCTTAATCTTGTATTTTTTAGGGTTTAGAATACTTGTTTCTTCTTCCTCTTCTCATCTCTTCTCCATTGAAAAACTTGTAGTGAGCTTTTGTGAGTGAAGAATGATGAATAAAGAAGTTCCTTTTGTTATTATACTTGTCTTGTTCTTTAGTTAAATTATTATTGCTTGTAATTTTCATTTGTTAACTTAGTTGTTGTTATTTCTTGTTGTTTCTTTCTTTTCTCTTTTCCTTTATCCTTAAACAACCATGACGCTTACGCTTGATCCTCGCCAAGGTGAGGTCGCAAATAGCTAGTTGTTATCTTCTAATCTCTTTCTTTCTATCTTCCTCTTTTGTTTTGTTTTCTTTTCGTTATGATGTGTGAGTAGTTACCATACTTGTTAGGGTAGGATAAGGGAAGTTTGAGAAAAGGAAATCTCTCTCACTCTTTCCTTGCCCAACATCTTAAATCGACTCCCGTTAATTGAACCACAGTCCGCTCCCTTCGGCACCCTATCCTACATGATAGCGGTGATTCCGTAGTGAGACCGGTTGTGGTTGAATTAACCGGAGGTTATGGCTAAGAGCCAAGAACGGACGGACAAGCACCAAAAGGAAGAACTTAAGCGTTGGAAAGCCTAGCTTATACTCGCAAGTTCCTTCCTAGTCGTGCTAATCCCCGTTGTTGCCGATTACCGTAACACCGATATTAAGAGTGGCAACGAAAGAAGTGAGCGACTCATAACTCAAACTAACCTAATCCTAACCCTCACAAGCTCTCTTTACATATCATTATACACTTAGTTAATCACAAACAAATATGGAAAATTGGACTTAACTCGTTAAAGCACATAGAAAAAGATTCTCATCTCCCTGCGGACGACCCGTACTCAACCGGCTAGCTACAAGCGAAACCGTTTTGATTGCGGTAATTAACTAAACTTGAACACGCAGAATCTCAAACAATCAAATGGCGCCGTTGCCGGGGAGACGGTAGTTTATTTCTTTGTGTAATTTCGGGTTAACTTGTGAATATAAATCTAACCGAAAAACAAAAAAAAATATACTTTGTAAAAAAAATCATCTTGTTATTTTTGATTAGTTTTTGTACAAGTGTGCAGGATAATACGGAGTTCGAGTTCAGTGCCAAAGACGTGGGAAGATAGACCCATATTTCGCGACTACACCGCGACGTATCAAAACGAAGCAAACGGTCTACTGTAAAAATCTGGAGCAGATACAGTAAGCAAGTCAAAATTCAGCACATCCAGACAAGTAGAGGACACCCAACAGAGCATAACCCAGAAAAATGAAAGCCCAAGCCCATCATATTGCCGCGGAACCGCGGCATAAGCAAGCTTAGGCCGTGGAACCGCGGCCGTCTGGTGCCATCAGGGCTTCAAATTCCCTGTAAGTGTTTCTCTCCTCCTCCTCACTCCTCTAGACTCCACTAAACTGTGTTTTCTGCAGCATTCTTTGCGCAAACTCTCTTCCCCCTTCCAATAAACTGTTTTTGAGCAGGATTCTTTGCGCCGCGCTAAAATAAAAATTGTTTGCAGTTGATTTGTTACTGCTTTGCATTTATTAATACGGACTTTAAGGGGCTTGAAACCAATTCAGATTGGGTGGGGATTTCATCACCCTTCCCAGGACCCCAGAAATCACAAAAAGCATATGCATTGACCATTGTTAAATTAAAAAATACTAAACTCAGCCCTAAGGACTTCGCGCTCAATAGGACAGAGGACTAGTTACAGGCATCGGCCGTTTATCCTATCTGACTTTTGCGGTGTCTAGGCAAGTGTGTCGAAGGCAAGTGGTTATTTAATTAAGGAACTTCGCGAAAGCGTTGGATAACCTCCCACTTACCTGGCACTTACCTGGCCGCATTTGACGGAGAAGAGGCGGTTTGAGGTCCTATTTGTAGCCCTCTGGAACAGTTAGGAGCTGTCTAGCAGACCTAGGTGACCCTAGATCTAGGTGTGATTGTGCATATCTTGTTTGTGATTGCTTAAAGCCGTAAGTCCGTACATATTCCTGTAAAGCTCTTTCTAAAAAAAAAGGAAAAAGGGAAAAAAAAATCAAAAACTTTTATAAAAACTTGCCCTTTGTCGCCAAATCCATTTTTCACCCACCACCCATCGTATTTCTCCATTGACGTTTTCTTACCCTCACCTTCTCCGCTTTGACTATACTAAACTCGTTTAGTGTATGTCCGCTTGGACTCGGGACACTAGCGCCCGCCTAGTCCGCGTTACGTTAGTCGCTACCGACTACGCGATCGACTCAGATGTCGAAACTTCATCCACTCCTCTTTCACCCCTACCTTTACCGGCCAACTCCGACGTTGACCGGAATTCTGTTCATACATCTTCACCATCACCAACCTCTTCTTCCGCGATGTCAGGATTTAATCCGAACATCTCTTTGACTACCCCTGGATTGGCTCCACCTCCTACGGAGACCAATAAACCACCACCACCGCCTGTTGTAGCGCCGCAGCGAATCGCGCTCCAGGATCATTTCTATCCCACCCGTTCTGCACTTCCCACCTGCCTTTCTCTTCCACCGGCCAATGGGGATAATTTTGAAATTAAGCCCCACTTCATCAACATGCTTCCGCGATTTCATGGGCTTGAATCTGAAGATGCCTATATCTTCATCAATAAATTTCAAAACGTTTGTGCCATGATGAAAACCACCCAGCTGTCGGATGATGCTATACGTCTACGGGTCATTCCGTTCACTTATGCGATCTTGCTGAAAAATGGCTGTATAGCACCGCTTCCCACTCCATAACCAGTTGGGACGAGTTTGTTAAAGCGTTTCTAAAAAAATTCTATCCGAATCATAAAACCGCAAGGATACGTAACGAAATCAACCAATTCTCTCAGCTTCCTTCTGAACCCTTCTGGAAGTGCTTTAACCGGTATAAAGACCTTCTTGTTCAGTGTCCTCACCATGGTATCGAAAGATGGCAACTTTGCCAAACCTTATACGAGGGCCTGAACCCAGCAACCAAGCAGTTGTTGGAAACCATCTGTCAGGGCCACTTCCTATCGAAATCTGATGAGGAGGCGTGGCAATTCTTTGACGACCTTGCGGAGAAAACGCTACAATGGGAGAGCACAAGACCGACTTCTTCTTCTTCTACCTCCACTTCTACCGGTCAGTCTAGGGTAGGAATTCACCAACTTGATGTCTCTATTGCGATGAAAGCTGAAATGGCTGCAATAACGAGAAAGCTTGAAGCAATAGAGAGCAAATTCTCTTCTCCTGCTCCTACCCCTATTCTTCCCCTTCGTACCATTTGCGCTTGTTGTTCCGATCCTTCTCACTTAACCGAAGAGTGTCCTTACAATCCACCATCGCAAGGACAGGATCAGGTTAATGCTGCATTTCAGCAAAAACCGAGGAATGATCCATACTCTTCCACCTACAATCCCGGTTGGAGGAACCACCCCAATTTCGCCTGGAATCAGAATCAGAATCAATTCCAAGGCAACAATTTCCAGAGGGCCCCTCCTCCGCAACAACAAGCGCAACAACAAACTCAACATCAGTTTCAGCAGCCCTTCTAACCCCAACCTTTTCAAAATCAGACGAACAACTTTGCACCCAACAATTCTTTTCCACCAAACAACTTTGTTCTGTCAAACAACGATAAGGTTTCCTCGCTCGAACGAAGTCTGGAGGTGTTCGTTAAACAATCGACACAATCCACCGCAAACATCCAGTCTTCCATTCAGTCCTTAGTGCAACACACTGCCGCTCACGGGCAAAGCATCAAGACCATCGAGGCCCAGATTGCACAGCTGAATGCGGCCTTAAGCGAGCGAGAGAAGGGGAAGCTCCCGTCCCAACCACTCCCAAATCCCGGTCACACACATAATGTACATGTTGCTCTCGAACAACAGAACCATAATGTGAGTGCCGTGACCACATTGAGATCGGGAAGGATGCTGCAAAACAACATTGCCACACGGATCAACGATGACACCCCGGCGGCTGCTTCTTCTTCTTCTGCTGCTGCTTCTTCGTCTTCTGAGCCTATTCTCCATTCTTCAACAGGCTCTCCTTCCTCTTCTTCTACTCTGAACGGACCCACTTCTCACTCCACGAAAACACCTGTTCTGGGATCCGTTCCAACTCCACAATCTCCTCCTCCAGCATTGGACTCAACCAATTTTTAAAACGTTCCATTTCCAAACCGGTTGAGGTCTAATAAACAAAATCCATAAATGGAGAAGATTCTGGAGTTGTTTAAGCAGGTTAACATTAACATTCCTCTTTTAGATGCTGTCCAACAAGTCCCGTCCTACGCGAAAATCTTAAAGGACTTGTGCACGAAAAAGAGGAAGTCTCAGGTACCCAAGAAAGTTTTCTTTGCTAGTGCTGTGAGTGATGCCCTTACCCAATCTTTACCACAAAAATGGAAGGACCCTGGCTATCCTATGATTTCTATTACCATTGGGGATAAGAACATCAACCGCACACTATTAGATCTTGGTGCCAGTGTTAACCTGCTTCCGTACTCAGTATACGAGCAATTAGGCGTAGGAGAGCTGAAACCCACACACTGCACTCTCCAAATGGCCGACCGATCGATCACCCATCCTAGGGGTGAGCTAGAGGATGTGTTAATAAAAGTCGGGGACTTCATATTCCCCGTTGACTTCATTGTATTAGACACACAGCCTGTAGCTAACCCCCGGAATCAAATTCCGGTGATACTCGGTCGCCCATTCCTTGCAACCTCAAATGATGTGATCAATTGTCGCAATGATTCGATGAACCTCTCTTTTGGAAACATGACGATTGAACTCAACATTTTTAGGTTAGGGAATCAGCCCGCAGAACCTAATGCTCATATACTGGACGTTTTCTCAATCCAGGAGATCACCCCAGAAGAATGTGAATTTGAGGAGTTTCTGTTTGATCACGATAATCTTAACGCCACTAGTGCGTTCCTTTTCGAACCTGCTGCTGTTTTTGCGCCCGACAACGACTACGAGTGTTTCACGTTCTCGAACGATCTTAGCCGCTCACAACCCGAGTTTGAATCCTTCGAATTTCCGGATGAGTTACCTGAACCATCCGACTCGGTCGCCTACACTAGTTTTGAACCTTTGCTGGAGTCCTTTGAGTTCGAGACCTCTGCACCAATCTTGCCTTCAATCGTTTCACCTCCATCGCTCGAACTCAAGCCTTTGCCGTCTCACCTTAAGTATGCTTACTTAGGTGAAAACGAGACCCTCCCTGTCATCATTTCGGCTTCTCTAGCTCCAGAGCAAGAGAAAGCCCTTCCGGCGGTCTTGCACAGCAACAGGCAAGCTTTTGGCTGGTCCATGGCGGACATCAAGGGGATTAGTACCCTGATCATTGAACATCACATTCATCTGATGGATGATGCCAAACCAGCCCGGGATCCATAAAGACATCTCAATCCAGTCATGAAAGAGGCTGTGAAGAAGGAGATCGTAAAATGTCTAGATAGTGGTATCATTTACCCTATCTCTGATAGCCAGTGGGTTAGCCCCATTCACGTTGTCCCCAAGAAATCAGGTATAACGGTCATAACCAACGAGGCAAACGAGTTAATCCCTACTTGCACCCAAACTGGGTGGCGAGTATGCATTGATTACAGAAAACTCAATGCCGCAACGCGGAAGGACCACTTTCCGCTACCTTTCATTGACCAAATGCTTGAATGATTGGCCAGGCACGAGTACTACTGCTTTCTTGATGGCTACTCCGGCTATAATCAGATTCCCATCGCCGAAAAAGACCAGGACAAGACCACATTCACTTGTCCTTTCGGCACGTTTGCATATCATCGCATGCCCTTTGGGTTATGTAATGCGCCCGCTACCTTCCAGCGGTGTATGATGGGAATCTTCTCAGACATGGTGGAAAAATTTCTGGAGATTTTCATGGATGATTTCTCCATCTTTGGCGATTCCTTCAACGAGTGTTTGCTGCATCTTGACGCTATCCTTACCCGATGTAAGGACAAGAATCTCACTTTGAATTGGGAGAAGTGCCACTTCATGGTGCGCGAAGGTATTGTCTTAGGACATATCATCTGGCAAAATGGCATAGAGGTTGACAAAGCGAAAATTGAGGTCATTTCTAATCTCCCTCCTCCTCGATGCGTCAGAGGTATCCGAGCCTTCCTTGGCCATGCCGGTTTCTATAGACAGTTCATCAAGGACTTTAGCAAGATTGCTAGGCCCTTGACTCTTTTGCTGGCCAAGGATACACCATTCGACTTCAACTCGAGCTGTGTGACTACATTCGAGTCATTGAAAACCTCACTCACTTCTGCTCCCGTTCTTTCTTCACCTGACTGGACGCACCCATTTGAGATTATGTGCGATGCATCCGACTTTGCCATTGGTGCTGTCCTTGGACAACACATCAACAAGATGTCGCACGTAATCTATTATGCGAGCCGAACCCTGAACGACGCCCAACTCAATTATACAACAACTGAGAAGGAATTCTTAGTTGTTGTATTTGCTTTAGAAAAGTTCAGGCCCTACCTCATCGGCTCTCCAGTCATTGTCTACACTGACCATTCTGCTCTGCGCCATCTTTTTGCGAAAAAAGATGCAAAATCTCGGCTAATTCGTTGGATCCTCTTGCTTCAAGAGTTTGACCTTGTCATTAAGGACAAACGAGGATGTGAAAACGTAGTTGCCGACCATCTCTCACGACTTCCTTCTTCGCCTTCGCTTCCAATTCCGATCAACGACGTTTTTCCGGATGGACAGCTCTTGACAGTATCTTGTGAACCCTGGTTCGCAGATATTGTGAACTATTTGGCCACAGGATTACTACCGACTGAATGGTCAAGTCAGGACAGACTTCGTTTCTTATCCCAAGTAAAACACTTTTACTGGGACGAACCCTATTTGTTCAAGTACTGTCCTGACCAGATTATTCGTCGGTGTGTCCCTGACGATGAGTTCAAGAGTGTGCTGTCGTTTTGCCACGATCAAGCGTGTGGCGGGCATTTTGGCCCCAGAAAGACAGCTGAGAAGATCTTGCAATGTGGTTTCTACTGGCCACAACTCTTCAAAGACGCTCATGACTATTGCAAGACTTGCTCCCGGTGCCAACACATGGGCTGGATATCCTGGAGGAACGAGATGTCGCTCCAACCGATCTTAGTTGTGGAGATTTTCGATGTTTGGGGGATAGATTTCATGGGGCCGTTTCCCAACTCTTTCGAGAACTTGTACATCCTTCTCGCTGTTGATTACGTCTCTAAATGGGTCGAGGTTGTGCCCAGCCGGACTAACGACAACAAGTTTGGGCACCCTTCTCGCTGTTGATTACGTCTCTAAAGGTTGTCGTTAGGTTTCTTAAAGAAAACATTTTCTCCCGGTTTGGGCACCCCCGAGCGATCATTAGCGACAATGGAAGTCATTTCTGCAATAAGACTTTCGAGGCCTTGATGCGTAAATACTCCATTAATCATAAGCTCTCTACGCCCTACCACCCCCAAACCTGCGGGCAGGCCGAAGTATCAAATCGGCAAATCAAGCAGATACTGGAGAAGACGGTTTCCAAGAACCGAAAAGATTGGTCGCTGAAACTCACTGATGCCCTTTGGGCATTTCGAACCGCTTATAAGATCGATCTTGGCATGTCTCCCTATCGGCTTGTGTACGGAAAAGCTTGCAACCTACCTGTCAAAATAGAGCATCGCGCATTTTGGGCGATAAAGGAGTTGAATCTGTCTCTCGAAGATGCGGGCAGCCATCGGAAGCTGCAACTGAACGAACTGAGCGAGCTTAGGGATGAGGCTTACGATAACGCGGTTGTCGTTAAGAACCGAACGAAGGTGTTTCACGATAAACACCTTTTGCGCAAAACCTTCGTACCTGGTCAGCAGGTACTGCTTTACGACACCCGACTACACTTCCATCCAGGAAAGCTCAGATCTCGCTGGAAAGGGCCGTATTTTGTGCGGAATGTGTATCCGCAGGGCGCTGTGGATTTGGAAAATCCAAAGGACGGTTCATTTTTCAAAGTGAACGGACACCGACTAAAACCATACCTTAGCGCCGAACCAACAGAGGAGCTCCTGGTCTTACAGGAGCCGGTTTACCCTGCATAATCTTCCTCTGCCTACCACCAAACTTCGGTTATCCAGCCAAGAACAGTGTACACTGTTCCAAATAAGTTTGGGGGTATGTATATACCATTTTGTATATATTTGTGGATATTCTTTTCCATTCTTTTTCTTTTTCTTTTCTTTAAAAAAAAAACAATAAAAACAAAATTTTGTGTTTATCTAACCGACAATTTTGACCCTTCAAATGATCTCTTCATGCAATGACAGTGAGGACACTGTCCAGTTTAAGTTTGGGGGTACGCTCGGTACGCATTTCTAACCTTCGCATTCATATGTATATTTTGCATCTGCATACTACAATCCATAAAATCCATAAAAATCTGAAAATTTTCTAAAAACATAAAAACTTTTTGTCAAGTTAGCTAGTGGGAGGACTCTGATTCAACATTTCGACGGTTTTGTTTGATAAAATAAGAATAACTGAATCTTATGTTTAGATTTTGAAAACCTGAAAGATAACTCTCCTTTAAAGTTAATTATAGCTGATATACGTCTTTACATCACACTACACGTGTCGTGAGTTTTTGGAAATTAGATGACAAGTCTTTTATGTCTAAAAACTTTTAAATGGATAAATGATTTTCTGAGGATCAAATAGGTTTGTTCTGAAATAAGTAAATATCAAGAATAGTTTATGAAGTGAGTGAATATGAAGGAATGTTATTGATGCCTTAATTAGAACTAAGTCTGAAAAATAACCCATCTGAAACTTGATTGGAATGATTACACACTGAACCCACTAAACACGTCTTTTATCCAAAAAAATAATTGAACTGCCGGTTATGTCTCCGTTCGTATTAAATCATCTTGATTTTCACGCCAAACTGTCTTTTGTTTTTGGACCTAGGTAACTTGAGTAATTAAGTCCGCTGGGGTGTTTCTACACCTAATGCCCTAAAGCCAACTGGTTTGGGTGCATTGGCCCAAAGCTCTCTAAGAAGCCTAGAAAGTCCAGATTAAAACAAAGTCAAGCAAGTGTTCTCTCCGAGTAAAAATTCCTAACGGTTCTTTGTGTGAGAATAATCTTGATAAAAAACAGGCTTTTATAAAAAAAAATTAGCGGAGATATGAAGGTTTTACTCTTTGATAAAGACTATTGCACGGTCACAGAGGTGTGTATGAAATGAAAACAAGAAAAAGGTGGAGTGAAAAATAAGACCTAGTTTCCTGTTAAGGAAGATAGAAATTCTGAAGTTGAAACCTTACTGGAAAACGAAACTTGAAAAATGCTTAACTCTTTATAAAACTTATGTGATCCTTTCAAAATTCTTATCTGGGCTTTATTGTGTGACATGATGACTTTGTTCGACCTTTCTGGAACTTAACGACACTATTTGCACTGCACGTAAAGACATATAAAATCTGTAGTTAAATAAGAAGCGAGATGTGAAAAATAAAGGTTCGATAGTCTAGACTTAGGATAATAGAATTGTTATTTTCTGAAACAAAACTTTAGGGTTTTAGTTATTTTGCAAAACTAGCTTGACCGGATTTTATGGGTAGTATCCGCTGAAAACCCTCAGGAGACAACACTCCTCCTACTAGGGACACCTAGAGGTTTAACGGCTTGTTGCACATGCTCAGTGCAATCGCGTTCCCTGCGAAAGTGAGGTTAGGATTTTTTTTGTAAATAAATTGGCTTTGCTTGGGACGAGCAAATGATAAGTTTGGGGGTATTTGTTCATATCAAATTTTTGCATTTTTATACCGCCCAATTTTTATCACATTGCATATCGGTAGGTACTCTTGAGCCGTGTTTGCTAGTCAATTGCAGGATACAGGTTCTCGGCTCTAAACGGTGAAATTCATGGAAAAACACGACAAAACCCGGGTTCCTGCTAACCACAGATAAAACACGGGTCTCCGCTCTTTATCCGTATGTTGCCGCACATCAGTTTAAAAGACAAAATGGCAAATCAATGTCATTTTCATGCACAAGGCTCTATGGCAACACAAGATCCAAGAAATATACGCGAAGCTCGAGGAAATCATGGCAAAAGATCCACTTTCAATCACCTTTTGATCAACAGAAATTCTGGAAGAGATGTGGAAATTTTATCAGAAAAATCATATGCCAAACTGCAGAGAAAAGCAAACCAGGACAACCTACAAAACCTGAGGACCCAACTCCTCTAAACGGCCGCGGAACCGCGGCCAATAGGAGGTCTAGGCCGCGGTTCCGCGGCCGTACTGGCGCCGCAGTTGGTCAAATTTCAGGGGCAGATTGGTATTTTCATACTTGTTTTGATTGTTGCCCTAGATTTCCTTTTCCCTGCCTATAAATAGCCCAGAACCTAGTGAAGCCAAGGGTGCTTAATCTTGTATTTTTTAGGGTTTAGAATACTTGTTTCTTCTTTCTCTTCTCATCTCTTCTCCATTGAAAAACTTGTAGTGAGCTTTTGTGAGTGAAGAATGATGAATAAAGAAGTTCCTTTTGTTATTATACTTGTCTTGTTCTTTAGTTAAATTATTATTGCTTGTAATTTTCATTTGTTAACTTAGTTGTTGTTATTTCTTGTTGTTTCTTTCTTTTCTCTTTTCCTTTATCCTTAAAAAACCATGACGCTTACGCTTGATCCTCGCCAAGGTGATGTCGCAAATAGCTAGTTGTTATCTTCTAATCTCCTTCTTTCTATCTTCCTCTTTTGTTTTGTTTTCTTTTCGTTATGATGTGTGAGTAGTTACCATACTTGTTAGGGTAGGATAAGGGAAGTTTGAGAGAAGGAAATCTCTCTCACTCTTTCCTTGCCCAACATCTTAAATCGATTCCCGTTAATTGAACCACAATCCGCTCCCTTCGGCACCCTATCCTACATGATAGCGGTGATTCCGTAGTGAGACCGGATGTGGTTGAATTAATCGGAGGTTATGGCTAAGAGCAAAGAACGGACGGACAAGCACCAAAAGGAAGAACTTAAGCGTTGGAAAGCCTAGCTTATACTCGCAAGTTCCTTCCTAGTCATGCTAATCCCCGTTGTTGTCGATTACCGTAACACCGATATTAAGAGTGGCAACGAAAGAAGTGAGCGACTACTAACTCAAACTAACTTAATCCTAACCCTAACAAGCTCTCTTTACATATCATTATACACTTAGTTAATCACAAACAAATCTGGAAAATTGGACTTAACTCGTTAAAGCACATAGAAAAAGATTCCCATCTCCCTGCGGACAACCCGTACTCAACCGGCTAGCTACAGGCGAAACTGTTTTGATTGCGGTAATTAACTAAACTTGAACACGCAGAATCTCAAACAATCAACAGGTAAGATCACCGATAGGTAGTATGCCCCTGCCGGGCTCATCGTCTACTACTCGAACTTCTTGCCCCGGGTACCATACCGGGTCCACTATGTACCCGCAGACGGTTCATCCAAATCCTCGAATCGGGTCTCGGAAACTATCTCAGAACCGAGAAAACATCATGGTGGACACTACTCATCATATCAAGGAAAAACCGCATTTTTCTCTTTAAAATACATCATCGGTTATAAAACTTTCATATGCGGTTTCCAAATCCAGAAAATCTCAAGACGGATCCGAAAACATCAAATCACCATGTCAATGAAAGCGAAAACCGACATAATGTCTATAATACTGTATAACCAATGAATATATGAATGCATCTGATATCATGCAATGAATGCAATAGTTTAACTAGCATATGAAAGCTATAACATATTGCAACATCAGCTATCAAGCTATGTCAATGAAATGGTATTTTCTAAAGTGTACGTGACATGGAAATTATCGATGATAATGTGTGTGAGCCGGCAAGCAAGTGTATGTGGAGCATACGTATCATCGGTAATGGTGTTGGTGTCCTGGCAGCATGTTTCATAATCACTAAGTACACAATAAACATGCAATGAGACGATAACAACATGATAAATAGCAATGAGTAGTAATTGCAATAATAATATGCGGAACAGGAATGATAACATAACAATAAGGAACCTACATCGCTACATCTGTGTTATACTGATTGTCGTTTGAAATAGTACGAATCATGGCGTTTTGAAAATAAGGGCTACGGTGTTTTTAAGAAAAGGTACGTCTTTTGAAATATCTGTAGTATCCCTTGACATGTCTTTAAAATCCTCACAATTTGTTAGTTTTGGAAAACGGTATGACTCGGGTCCAGTCTAACATCTACTAGGTAAGCTACAGGTCTAACTAACAGCCAATCTAAAGGGGTATGGAAACCACCTAAATCTGAGTCGATATATATATACATATATATATAGTCGGTGATGCCGCCTCAATAATATCACGTACGATACAACATATTATATGACATCCTCGAGTCAAGAGTGCGGATCTATCGTCAATATATAGCTCGTACGGTAAATCCGTCGTACGGCATCCCAAATCTGGGTACGGGTCAAATGTCACATCTATTACATTAATCATCTGGTATCCTCTATATCAAATATCATGATCGGGGTACTGATCTACGTCGAGTACAATACTGATACCATCTATGAAATGCATGCGTGTGTATGAAAACACCACGCCTAAAGAACCCGCTAAAATATCATGTCGTATCCCAAATACGGACCATATCACATCACCGATCTCATCGCCTCAAGCCCAATCTCATCGACTCATCTCCAAATATCATACAATATCCTCAACATTCATGCATGTGTATATGAATGTATATATGCATAGTCCCATACCCATGCGTATATACATATATACGCATTCCCATATACGCACAAGAAAATGATATATGCAAGTGTATATATGTGCGTGTATGCAAATCCTTACTCTTAGGTTTCGTGACTAAGAAATCCGCTAAAGTCCTTCCTTCAATTCTCGCTAACCCTAAACCCATAAGCTCCTAAGGCTTCTCTTACTAGGTGTTCATATCTCATAATAACCTATAAAAGTATATCGTTACCACATCACCTCATTCCTCACAACTTTGCGGGGGTGCTATACGCCATCCACCCGACTTCTTCCCGTAGATATAAATCTACTCACCTGGTCCTCGCTTGCCAAAATCGATGTCGCCACGCGCTTGCTTGTCGTCTCGAAATCCATATGGGGGTGACTACATGTAAACATATAGTATCGTAAACCGAAATCGCGGATGAAAGTCCAAAACGGCATACGAATTTCACATAGGTTAAAACCTAGGATCCGCTCAAGTAAAAGAACCAAATATCCCTCGACATCGGCGTATAAACGCCAATTGATCGAGATAAAACCCAAACGCACCCATCATGGTTTTACAATTCACTAAAAATATATAAAATACAATGCAATTCATCAAAACCAATAAATTGATTAAATCGATTTATTACAAGAAACCTAGTAAGCATCAATTAGCCGTTTCACTTTAAAACTCGATGTTTAAATGAAACTAATGGCCATAATATCCACTATATATCATAACTAAGTTATAGAAACCATATCAATAATTTATTCTCATCAACTTGTATAAATTCCAAAATTCTAGTTTTGCAAAAATATCCAATTTTAACACTTTTTAAAGCAAAAATTCACAATTTAACAATTAAGCTTGGTTTTGCATATTTTAAATGGTTAAACCACTCATGGAAATCTTAATGATGTGCTAAAAACCCTAACTAGATTTTAATCCTACATTTTAATTAAATTTCTAAAATCTAGTTAGCAATTTAGCATAATTATCACAATTTGGGAAAATTAAATATAACAATTTGCAAATTAGCTACTAGATTAGGTTTTGCATATCTTAAGATGCTAAAATAGATCACACAACCATGAACAAATTATCACAACTCTAACTTTAATTTAACCCTTCTCTTGAATTTAAACTTGCAAATTTAAAACCTAAATTAAACACCTAATTAAGTTGATTTAAAGTATTTAACCTACAACTAAACACTAGGGTTAAGATTTACCTCCACAAATTTTAGAGATCTCCCATGCAAACTTGGCCTCCCAACTTGCTCTCTAGCTCCAAGATCCATGGTAGATAAGGCAAAGAAATAATAGGTAGAGATTGGATTTGGATTTAGCTTTGATTTTGTGTTGATTTTTGAAGCATTTTGTGGATTTTTGATGCAAAATGAGAGAGGAAGAAAGTGGGGCTGTTTTTGATGCAGGGAATGGGGAGGGCTCGGCCAATGTGGTGAGGGGGGAGAGAGAGTGGTGTGGGTTTTAAAGACAACATAAGTCCATGCCACAATTTGACTTAAAACCCTTTTATTCCTCTCATTTTAATTTTCTTTTTCTTTTACTTTGAAGTGGGGACAACTTGGGGGATGGGGCAGCTTAGGTTCGGCCAACAATAGAGGGATGGGTATGTGGGTGTGGGTGTGGGGTGAGGGGAAAAAAGATAAATGCTATACCCCAATTTCCATTTACACTAATTTCACTATTTAATTATTTTTCTTCGATATTTTCTAACACCGTTTGGTAGTTTCATTTCGTTTCAAAAACAATATTTTACATGTTAGTTTAGTGTGTCATGAATTACAAAATTTGTATTAACCCATTCCAATTTTTAATTTTCCCTAATTAAATGTATTAGTGACGGCTTAAAATAATATTAAAATAATTAATTTCGGAAAAAATTTCAGAAAATTAGAATTTTTACCAGTGGCTCAATAAACACCAAATACCAGAAATTTCATAGCTAGAATATGTATATTTAATTTTATATTAAAAGATATTTATATCTTGATTTTTACGGAAAACACCCGTATTTTACCGATTTTCCGAAATTTCACCTAAACGATTTTCAAAACGTTACACCAAGTCATAGGAAGCAGATCTGCAGCTCGGCCTCACTCAATTGACTCACACCATGTCAGAGCAAGACCTCTCTAGACGAAAACTCACATGCTCAATCCATATCTCGTCAGAACATCTCTGTGAATGACAATTCCTAACCATCCTGTCAAGGATTGTCTACGGATCCTTCGATGCATCTGTGTTGGTAAAAACTGGAGGCTTCAGCCTCAAGAACTCCTATATGGAAACGGAAATAATCTTGGTAACAACAGAAATAGCTGCTTGAGCAGCAGGTACAATCACAGCCCCCGCAGTAGGAGGGACATCATCGGCTCTCGGAGCTCGGCTTGCCTCAACTAACAATCCAACCATCTGTCACAAGTCCTGAATACTCGACTCCAGCCTAGTTATCCATCCTGGAAAAGGGGGATCAATCTGTCCCTGAGGGGTAGGCGTATCGCCCTGATCGGTCCTCGTCTCAAACAAGACTGCTCTAATCTCATGCCCGGCGGCAGCCCTCTGGCCCTCATAGTCTCCGGCGGCATAGTGGCTGGAACAAGAAACAGGATTGATAGGAACATTGCGATCGAATCAAAGGATTTCTGGAATCAAAAAAGGTAGTACAAGAAATCATATATCCTAAGGTCACTTAGGCGGAGTACCGTATCGTAAGTATGCCGCTGAACATACACACGCTACGTCACTCTGCTTAAGTCACCTACTTCATCTACCAAGGGTCATCCTACACTCAGAAAGGTAAGACCTAACGCTCTGATACCAACTTTGTCATGACCCGAAAGTACGGAACGTGACTGGCACTTAAATTACGAAACGTCTAAAAGCGTAACGTAGTCTAAGTAAGCCAAAGACCAAAAAACTAAACCGTTTAATAATTAGAGTGAAGGAAAACTTGTTTTAAAGCAAGTGGTTTTAACAAATAAGTAGCATTAAACATTTAAAAGCAACATCATATTTTCCCGAAAATTTCGGCAAAGTCTCCTTTGTAAATACTGGCCCCCAAATGGGTACAACACATGAAAATACATATAAATAATGAATAAAGGCATCCCTAAGCGGTAGCTAGCTCTTCTCCAATGGCGGAATCACAACCACATGCAATATGTATATCAAAAGTGCGAAATAAGCATCTGAAAGCAAGAAATGAGAAACACCACGTCGGCTCAAATGAGCATCGACACCAAACACCACAAATGCAAGTCTCACGAGTCTCACCGTCTAGCCAAATATACAAGGGTAGATGGAGTATACTAGATACAAAATAATATACATGATGGAATAAAATATCCTCGTAACCCACCTATGAGCAATGCCGCAAGTCCAAGCAAAAAAAACGAAATGAGGAAGTGCGCCCGCTGCTACCGTGCTGACGGGTCGGACCTGCAAGATACTGTGGCACAACAGGGGTGAGTTGGAAACTCGTGAGTAGTAAGTAATATCTAATAAGGCTATCGTAAGCATGCACGCAAATGCATCGCAACCTACATATACTAATATGATGCGATGCACAAGTATGAATGCAACATGAAAGCGAAATCAAACACGAAACCTGAACATGTCTGGTATGAGAAAATATTTATTCTTATCTTAGAAAACCTTTTGTATAAAAAAAATGGAATATCATCAGTGAAATCGACAGAAAATCCGTGTCAAGTATCAACACAATATCCTCAATATCCCGGGCTCCGTCGGTCCGGATCGGCCCATATCATCATATCACGACCACGGTCGGTATCCTACAGATATCCGCCGCGCCAAACTATCTCGGGCTCTGTAACACCCTAGTCCATTTATACCAGTTCCAGTTCTCGTATTTTCTTATTTTGGTATTTTCTTGATTTATCGTGTTTTGGGTGCGAATAGTATTTCAAATTAGTATTGCATCCGACCCGACCCGCTTGCTTGAAAACTTGTTTGATTCATATTTATGAATTATCTTGACTTGTTACATAGACATGTGCACTTTCATAAATACTGCATACTGGCATTTTATCTGGCATTGCATCTTTTACCATATAATATTTTATGCCATAGAAAATAATTTAAAAATATATAACATGGCCTGCATGATACCCCTAAACCCGTGGTAGCATCCGCGCATCTTGTTCTCGTCCCGTTTAGTGAAACGGACTTGTTTGGATGGCTACGCGCACGTACGTGCATCCGTTCTTGGGGGTATGCATTTTCGTTACCCGAGCATTCATTTTGAATTATGAAAGTCGCTTATATTTTTCATATTTTAAAACTGAATTTTTTGACCCGATCCGGGCGAGTTTTGGAATATTTTTGTATCCCGCCAAAATTCAAATTTATTTAATATAATATTTATTTTAAAATTCTGCAGTTAAAATTTCCTTAACTAATTATATTTTTCAATTAAAATCCTAACTCTTAAACTAACCAAATTTTATTAAATCTAAACCATTTAAAACTAACACAACTCACTCTCTCCTCTCTCCTCTTTCTTTCTCTCCTTCTCTCTCATCCCCTCGCAGTCTCTCTCTTTCTCTCTCCCCTCACTAGCCGACAATTTTATCTCTCCTCCTCTCTCTCTCTCCTCTCGCTTACTCTCTCTCTCTCCTCTCATATCTCATCCTCTCTCCTCTCGCGGTGAACTGAATCCCGTTACCGCCCTCAAACCTTACGCTTTCCTCCCTTATATTTCTTTCTTCTTCCTCTGCCTATAAAAAGAACCCACCGAGCTCTCTCTTCCTCTTCACAATTCGCCATTTCTTCTCAAACCCTAACCCTAAAACTCTCATTGCCTCATCACCCTCACTCCCTCAGAGCCTCCTCATCTCCTCTCTTCCTCCTCCACCTTCTCCCTTCAATCCCGAGCACTCCTTGCACCCCTAGAAACCCATCACCTCACCGCCGACGACCCCCTTCAACTCGTCAACCCCACACCACCTCTCCTCTCTTTCCTGTAACCCTTCGAAAATCGTTTAGGCAGTTTTTCGGTAATCGGCTAATTTTTCAGCTTTTTCCGTAAAAAGTCAAAATAGGTATTTTTTCATTGTAGACCTAATTATACAAAATTTAGATAAGATATTACTATAATTTTGTCACTAAAATGTCACTTATAATTTTCTAGTTAAATAAAAAAAATTTCGCAATTAATTATTTTTTAATTATTTTAAGCTTTTAAAAATACATTAAATTAGTGATAAATACAAATTTAATTAGGTAAATTTCATAATTAGGAATCTTTATAAGCTAAAATATGATGTTAATAAAATTGTATCATGACTTGCAACATTTTAGTTTTATGGTGTGAAAATTATGAAAAAAATGATGTAAAAAGTGGTTTTTTTGTAAAAAGTTGATGTGAAATGCATTAAATGAGATGTGAGGGATCTTTTTGACCTAGAAACTTCTCCAAAAATCCCACACCCTCTTCTCTAGCTGCTCGCCGAGCCTCACCTGCAGAAATTCCCCATTTCCTCACTTCTTTCTTGCTTCATTTCTTGCTAAAATTCAATAAAAACTCACAAATTTCCATCTCAATTCAAAGCCAAACCCTAATCCACTCTCTCCTCAACCAAATTTAGTTCAAAACTAGGATAAAGGAGGCTTCTTTGGTGGCTTGATCATGCTAGGGTTCCACTTGTGAGGTAAAATCCTAAACTAGTTTGTTAACTTGTAGTTATATGTGCTAAAATTCAATTTTGAAGTTTTAATTTAGTTGTAAATTCTTGTTCATGAAAATCAAGAATGGGATTTGGTGTTGAACTAGGGTTTGAAGCATGGTTCTTAGAGTTAAGTTAGGGCTTTGGTTACCTACTGGTTAGAGTGGTTAATTGTGTAAAGTTATGCTCGCTAAATCGTTAAATTGCGACGTTTGCATCTAATCGGTTTGAAATTTGCTTACTAGATTTTTACAAAAATTAGAATGCGATCAAATTGTGTTATGTTAGCGATATAATTAGCTTCGTATAGGACTATTAGAGTGTGCGAACGCGGGGTTTCGTCTAGTCGGATTTTAGTTTTGTCGAATTCCCCGAAATGACGATTCTAGTTAAAGATTAGCGATTTTCGTGCGTTTTCCCGCGCACCGAGTGCATGATATGTTTAATTCGAGAGCGTCGATATTTGTATAATGTGACTTGCATCGTTTTAGGTTATGTAACCTTATGCTTGGTGTTGTGCAAATATAGGATCGATCGGGGAAACATCGGACACGGCACGTAAAGACAAGGCAGTGGTCGGATCGGATTAGCGGAGATTTCAGGTGAGTAGATGTATTCATCTATGGGGGAATCGTCTAGATGGCGTGAGGTGCCCCTAGTTAGGATTACCCTACTTTATGCAAGATTTATATTGTTAGCTAGCTTATCCATTTATGTACATTGCATACCCTTATAGATAACCGTATATTAGATTGCATGGACATTCATCTACACTTATGCGATATCACTTCGTAGGACACGAACACCATTACCATTGGCATATGTTGCATGCGCACTATTCATGTGACACACACGCCTTTGGTAATTGCCATGCCACGTGCACTATAGAACCGGTTTAACTTAATATCGCCACTTGCATTCATACATGATATATGAAATTGCATAGCATGTATATACCTCGCATCATCATCATACTTACATAGATTTTTAGCCACAATTCTCATCGCATACCTTGTTATCATAGACAATTATTATATATAACTTGTGGACATTATGATTTATCTTGAGGATTTCAGTATTGCTGCGATTTCTGGATTTTTGGGGAAAACCGCAAGAATTTAACAAAAGCTTATATTTATCATTTTTAAAACAAAGTTGCGGTTTTCTCGTGATGTATGTGTGGTCCACCATGAGTTTTCATGTTTTCTGTTGGATTTCGAGACCCGATTCGAGGAGTGGATGAACCGTCTCGGGTATATGGTGGGCCCGGTATGGTACCCCGGGGCAAGAAGATCGAGTTGTAGACGATGAGCCTGGCAGGGGAAGACTACCTACCGGTGATGTCTGGCGCGGCGGATATCCGGAGGATACCGACCGTTGTCGTGAGATTTGATGATATGGGCCGATCCGGACCGACGGAGCCCGATATTTGAGACATTGATACAGTGAGATATTGAGACAGATATGATTTCATATTTGGTGTCGATGCTTGACACGGGTTTTCAGATGATTTCTTGATGGTACTTAGCTATTACACAGATATTCATTTTCTAAAGTTAAGAACGCAGTACCCTTAGCATTTAAAACACTTAAAGAGTTAGAAATGACATTGCATACATGTGCATGCATATTAGAGATATTATATCACATATGGACATACATGTGGTGACGCATTGCGTGCATTCTTACGATTGCCTTACTAGATGTTATATTCTACTCACGAGCTGGCAACTCACCCCCGTTGTGCCACAGTGTCTTGCAGGTCGGACCCGTCACCCTTGTAGCGGCGGGCTATCTTATCATCAGCTCTTTTTGCTTAGACTCGCGACATCGCCCGTAAGTGGGTTGCGAGCACACTTTACTTCTTTTTGCTCTATCATTATATCTAGTATTCTCCATCTACCACTTTATATTGTATATGTGACCTAGTGGTGAGACTGAGAGGTTGTGTATTTGTGGTTTCTTTTGAGTCGAGCTCACTTGAGCCGGCGATGTGTTTTCTGATATTTTGCGTTTCTTTTATGCTCTTTTCTTGATATGGTTATTATATTGCATGTGGTTGTGATCCGCCTTGGGCGAAGAGCTAGCTCCCGCTTGGGGATGCCATTTTATGATTACAGGTTTATTATCTTGTTGTACCCATTTTGGGGGATAGAAAATACAGGGGAGACTCTGCCGAAATTTTCGGAAATTTTTGATGTTTTAAAAAGGGATTCTATGCAACTTATTTGATTTAAAAAAAAATGTTTTCATTTAAGGTTTTCCTTCACTCTCTTTTGATTTTTGGTTTAGATTTTTCTGGGCTTTGGCTGACTTAGGTTACGTTACGCCTTTAGACGTCTCGTAATCTAAGTGCCAGTCACGTTCCGTACTTTAGGGTCGTGACATTTCCTCTGCTCTCCCTTCTACACCAAAACCCTGCACACCCCTACAACAAGAAACCCCAGCAAACAAAACCGACCCCAAACCCTAACCGAAACCCAACACTGAACCCTAGATCGCCGGAGCTCCGTTCACTGCCGTTGACACATTCACACCTCCTCTCTGCAAACTCCAGTGCACAAACCTAGTGAGCACAACCCATCCCTCTTCTTCTTTCTTCTTCTTCATCTTTTCTTTTCTTTCTCTTCTTTTCTTTACTTCTTGAATTCTGTTTTTCATAGTTCGCCGGAGCCGGGATCGACGCCGATGATCCAGACAATGTACCTTGACTGCGTGATTACCCTCGTGCGTTACTTGGATCCATTCCGTGTGCCGTGTGCGCGTCACGACATTTCGTTGATGTGGGACGTACCGTACATATCTGTTTCACGTTCCATCTAGGAAAGTTATCCTTGCTATATGCTATACTACTGTAATCTATGTTTATTTAAATTATAATACCCTATAATGATTATTTATACACCCCATGTTTAGTTTTACTGCTTTTTCAATGTCCGTTTACATCCGTATAATACATTTCAGATCTAGGGCGTGCAAGTTTATCTTGCTACATGCTACATTACTTTATATACATCTATTTTAACAAACATAATACTGGTATTTCAAATTATGCACCCCATGTTTACTTTTACAGTTTTTCGACATCCGTCTGCATTCGTACGTGTTATTTTACATCTAACGCAAGAAAACTTATCTTGTTACCTACTATACTACATTATACTGCATCCAATGGAATATTTACATCTCATATTGCTTACTTGCACATCCCACATTACCATTGTACAGTTTTACTGTTTTTGGATACCCATGTGCATCCATCTCATTTAAAATATATATAACTTTATTTATAGATCACATTAATTCATATTATTATTGTAGTAACACCCCATACTTAATAAAGTGCATCCTAATTAGTTTTGGAACTATAAAAGTAACCCTAATTAATAATTGTGCATCCATATCATTGATACCATATCTATTTGCATACAATGTCTCATTATTTTATTTTATTGTTATATTAGTACTCCATACTTGATTTTGTGCACCCATACTTACTATAGTTTGATTATGAGCATCTGCTTGATACCCGTGCACTACTTGATATAACTTGATACATGTATACTACTTGCCATGACTTGATATAACTTAATACCTTCTGTACACCATCGTTATGCTAATTGGTTTTCTCCATTCCCCACCGTTCGGCACCAGCCTAAGGTTTGGAAGAAGACTATCCAATTTGCATAATAGGTGTACTATCTCCTAAACCAAGGAGTACTCGCAACCTAAGAGAAGGTAAAAGGAAAAGACAACTGAATGGTCCTATTCGTTTTCTTCAGAACCAGAAACCATCCTCGAATAAATTCCTTTGAGTTCGTATATAACCATACGATGGTTTTGTCCAATGGAAGTGGACGTTCGTAGTAATACGGGGTGTCCTGGAGAAAAGGGTAAAAGTAGGGGTGGCAATGAGGTATGCAACTCTGCCAATCCAAAAGCCAGTGTTTTAAGAAAGTTCGGTTAATTTTGGTCACTGAGTCATAGTCTTAGGGTCGGGTCATGGTCGCTGCCGAAGAGAGAGAGAAAAGAAACACTCAGCGTGCACTCTAACCTAGATCAGAATGGTTACCAATTTATCTAATCTGGAAACCTCCCACTGTACCGTCAAATTCTCCTCCAAACCTGAAAGAAGAATTAGTCGGGATCACCCGAGGAGTAAACCAACTCATCAGTGGGAATCGGGATCCAACTATCATCGCATGATAACGTGACGGAATCCACTCACGTTATCACACTCCAGAAGGTATGCGCATATCTGGCAAGTTTCAGTTTCTTTAGAAACTCCCAATGTGTTTTCTGCCCCATGCTCATATGACCTTGACTTTGGCCAACAAATCATAAGTCACATGTCAAGTTCTGCCCGTCATTCTCCAGGTTAATTTGAGCCCACCCGTACAAGCCCTTGACTTTGGCCAACAAGGCTATACGACTGCCCCAAACCAACGCATCTAACTATGCTGCATATGAATACCCAATAGCTACCAATCAATGTGCCTTGACTTTGGCCAACAAACACAGCTTGAATACTTATTGACTATCCATATGAAACGACGGAGGGCTACGAATGGTTTCTGGCGAAAACCTTTAACGTAATGAACTTGATATAGTTGAAGGAACCGGATAGCTTTTAAAAATATAGTGATGAAAACCTTTGCTAAAGAGATCACTCCCGGTGAAGGGATCTCGGCCCTTTCCCCGTAGAATGAAGTGCAGGATATTCCAACTGAATGCCACGATGCAAAGCAAAAGTAATCGGCTATAGTGAAGTTATTGCCCTGACGCAAACTTTTGTCCAAGGGGTCACTCCCGGTGAAGGGATCCCGGCCCTTGCCTCGTCGAGTGAGGAGCGGGATATTCCAACTGAATACCACTGTGCAAAACAGAAGTGAACTTCCTTGCAATAACAGCTTTTTGAAAAATGTTCCAACAACATCAGAAAAAGGTCTGTTTAACTTGCATTGATTCGAATCAACGCAGTCCCATCAATTGATCACACCAATAAAGAACGAAAATAATGATGTACGTATATGTCATCCGCATTCGCCACTAGGTCCCGTCATTACCCGTTAGGTTACTTAACTAATAACAGAGCGGGGACTGGACTAGCGCGGATGCAAAACATATACAACATCTAATAATATATAATATTTCGCTCAAGGCGTGATAAAATGCAACATCACAGAAATATAATAAGCATCACAGAACAATACAGATATCTGGGATCCCCAGGTTTCATAGAGACGCTACTGAAGCCCGACGTTCCCCTGGTCGTGTGGATAGCCTGTGCAATGAAATCCTAGACCCCTACGGGCGCGGCAAGTTACCCACCAAAACCTGAAGCGAGGCAGCCCCCTTCAGCAACGTGAATGGACCACCCAGCACTTCACGGAATCCGGTAACTTGGGCACCCCTCCTGGGTCAACCTGTACCCTCTACGAGTGCGGCGAATAGCCCGCCAATTCTAGAGAAAAGCCCCTTCCGTCTCAATTCCATGAGATGCGGGCCCGTTTCCCTCTAGAACCCGACTATCCATGCACACCACCTTGGGGTAATCCTAGTACAGAAAGTAAAATATAAATACAACGGGTACATCGACCTCACCCCGATCGTGCCCCAAAAGAATAATATACAAACAGGCAGTGACAGCAGTCCACATGTCGGACACTCGCCCCGCAATATCAAATGAACATAATACAACCAAAACTGTACTAGCATTGCATCCAGGCTATCCCCCATGACCAATCCGCAACATCACAGCACAACACAGAACATCAACGTGAATGTCACGTTTGCAAATCCGTCTAACCGGGCTATAGCAGTTAGACAGGATTTACCGATCAAGTGACATTCACGGTCGCAGATATAATGTAAATACTGTGAACTAACATGTTTAAAATATTCGATCGATCAAATTTTCCTAAGTGGGCCCCAAGCACTGCTGTAGCACATAAAGAAATTCTGGGCCCAAAAAGAACATTCCAAAACCCCAATTTCTCTGTAAAAAGATCACTGTGCAAAAATGGTGCAGTGAAGGCACTGTGCTGCGGCGGAACCGCGGCCGGAACAGGGGTTTGGTCGCGGTTCCGCGGTCGTTCAACAGTGTTACTCCACCATTTTTCCACAGAAGTCTTAAAATTTCCTGCATGTCTTTCTGCAATGTACTGAAAAAATTTTAGAGCCAAAAATAATTCGACAGAAAACTGATGCTTTGAAAAAGCGGTTTTGGGATTTTTGTCCGATCCAAAATGTAAACACGTTAGACCAAGCTAGACTAGGTTAATGGCGTGGTTCTGATACCATGTAAGTGCACGGCGGCGCCCCGGCCGTCAATCCGAGGCCAAAATGCGGAAACGATAATTTACTTTAACTTTTGAACCGACACCACCGCGCACTATAAATCCGGATCAGGCCATTAACATAGTCCTAGCTAACTAGAGAAGGGGTAGAGAGATATACCGAGCGATCCGTGTCCTTCGGTCTTCTCGTCGTCGTCCCGATCTCCCCGCGGAATCTCCGGTCTCCATCACGTCGCCGGAAGGGCACCACTTCGCCGGCTTCTTTTACGGGCTCCCACCTGTAGACCGAGGCAACTCGGGCACGAAGTTGGCGAGTCGACGTGCCCAAGATTTGCTGTAGAATAAGTGTGGTGCTATGTCTCATTGGGGTTGTAGGAAGTTGCCTTTTGGTGGAGGAAATGAAGTGTCAACTTTTGGAGGAGAACCAAGAGAATTTCGCAAGCAAATGAGATGAAAAATGGCACTCCCAAAATTGGGACAGCCCCTCCCCATATGGCCGGCCTTGGCATGGTCAAGAGAGTGAGAATGAGGGGGAGCCCCACAATAATGCAAGGGAGAGGAATGATATGTGATCATGAGAAGAAAAAAATGATCACCAACAAATCCAACACTCCATCAACTAATCATCATACCCAAAGTCAAGCAATCATGAAGTCATGGAGTCAATGTGATGGTGGAACCATCATGACATAACAACATGCAAAGACAACCCACCAAAATGCTTATTTGCACAAATGCAAATAAGCCCTCCTCCACCATTATTCCAGCCAATGAAAGATACAAAGAAAAATGGCCGAAACGGAAAAACAAACTGGCAACTCCAAAAAACTGGTCCCGTAATAAATTACAGGAAAATCCCGCTACTGTATATACATACCTGCATTTGTATTGCGACCGAATACAAATGCAAAGAGACAAAAAAAACTACACTGTACAATACTAGGATCCGGTTTAAACCAAAGCCCGCTAGTATCTTCCGTCCGATCATGATGCGTGCAATACCGCACGTACATGATCGAACCCTGCCATATCTCCATACGGCCTCTACAGCGTTTCGCCCGAAACTTAAGTAACTGGTCTGTGGGGGACTCTAAAGACTCGTCAATACTTTGGTTGTGGATTTAACCACTAGCACGTCAGAGGTATTAGCCTATACGTAACGGGCTACCAGGTATTGACCAAAAGGGACGTCGATGAGCGAACTCATCCTGACACTGTACTGAGCCTGTCAGTGACAATATCCGTACAGTCCGGTCCGTTCGTCTATGAGCATCGCATGGCGGGCCTAGGGGGTTGGTAAAAGTCAGACCCCCAAAAGCGGTACAAGTCGTGTCGGAGTGTAGCCCAGAACACCCTGAGATACTACTGGAATACCTACCAGTAAATCTCCTGCCTTGGCCAAGGACTTCGTGTAATGGCTCTCCTAGACACAGCGCGACCTCACCCCTAATACCGGGAGAGACGAACCCCTGCAAATCCGCTCACTGCCTCCATGTGGCTCGGGACTGTACCCAACTAAAACCTGTTTGCACGTCTCCTTTGAGCGTGGTAGGGTAGTAATCAAAGTACAGTGGGAACTCACACGAGACAAATGACGATCTCAGGTCGATGAACTAACCTGTACACATGTCACCAAGGAACTGCTATCTGACGTAAGGTATAAGACCAACTAGCATGTTCCCGGCGAGTCCTGTCCGGTGTACTCATAACCCAATGAGCACCTGTATACATCTTAGGTGAACCAACTGACACCAGTGGCTTGTGAGACCGGCCACCGCCCCTCATCGGGGTCTCAACTGTATACACTAGTCTACTCTGGAGTATCGATGCCCTGTCTCGAAACTCCCACGACTAGGGACCTTTTAAGAATGTGCTTATAGACTGCCAGCTCCCACGTATATGATCGCCCTCATACTGCTGGCAGTCAATCAAGAATCCTAGGGGCTCTATCAACGTGCAATAGTGACTTGTAAGGTCACCTAAAGCAGTACACGATGATAAAGGTAAAACCAGATAGCATACTATCATTTTGAGTAAGACTGTCCTACCGGAATAGGTCCTCCCTCAATCATTGCAATCACGTGCCTGTGATCCAATAATTGACTCTGAGGGCACTATCTCCAACAATCTCCCACTTGCACTCAAGGCTAATTATTGCGATGTCGCATACTCACAGCCCGTGTGATACCGAACACCCAACTCCTCTACTAGTCAGTCTCACAAAACCCGTTTGTGAAACTATTGCGTTCGAGGAATAGCCTCAGTGAGTGGATCCGCCTTGATGTTTCTTTCTATGTCTCTCTATATTTCAAGTTCGCGGAGAAAGCCATCTCCCGAAATGAGCAATACATGTCTTAGAGTATGTCTGGATATCTGATGGGACCTAGCTCATAAATGAACTCCAAATCCAAACTTCTTAGACTGTATCGTCAACTGAACTTAATCAGTATCCTGCGCCATGCCTCCCTCAGTATCCTCCTGGACCACCTGTCTATAATACCACCCCTCGTCAGAGGGAAAACTATAACTCTGACAACCAATCTGTCATCCAGGTCACCTTGGAAGCCTGGAATGATAACTGTCTCCCGAAGAAGGCTGTCGTTATCATATCCCTAGAACATCCACTTATGTTCTATAACTGCTTCCGACCGTCTCTCCAGGATTGGATCAATATCAACTTATTGCATCTACTGCAAAAACAACATCTGGTGTGGTACACATGATCGACTCAATTGCCTAAGCAAGTGATCTGCCAATCATGCACATCCCTTTCCCCTTTAGTCTGTAAGACACCTTTAGAGAGGGTGACTCCATCACCTGCAGGTACACCACCATGCCAGGAGTCGTCCATTCTAAATACCTTTAGAATGTTGTCTAAGTACCCAGATTGGGAAACTACCCAAATCTAGATCTAAAACCATAGATCCAGTAACTAGAATGTCTGATATAATATCCAAGTCATATGGAGAAACCACTGTGTGACAACCAAAGTATAACCGATCGTAGTATAGGAATATCACTTCCTACTCTGTGTATGTCATCCAAATACCAGGACATCTCACCCTACTACCTTCTCAACAGATCCATCCCCTATTCTGATGAAGTCAAACCTATGACTGTCACATCAGAAATAGATGATCTATCTCCGTTATATCTGCTTTAGTCTATAAACATAAGCTACTTGTCCACCAATGCTTCCGCTGCTCCCACTGACTACTACAACCCTCTGGCAGAGTCATATAGATGTACACTTCTAAATCCAGTTTAGAACGACGCTATACTCATCCTCCTGCCGGGTCTCACAGTCTGGAACAACAGCAATGGCAAGTCTGGGTAAACAAGAACCTCCCTGTCACCGTCCTTGAGGCTACCGGAGTACCTCTCGGGTGCCTGAGGTTACCCACCTTATCAGCGGAGTGGCCAATGGAATGTCAAACCAGATTGAATCTTTAGGTTCTTATCAAATCTTCAGTAATCGTTTGCGGTTCTGGAATCACTTCCAGTTCTACCATACTCCAACTACTGTTTTCTGAAAAAATCCATTTTATTAAAACTGTGGCGAGTCTAGAACAATATCTCTATTGATCTTCCAGATGGTAGAAAATCAACCCTCTTCATAGCCTGGGTCAACCCACAAACAGCCATTACAGAAACGTGCCTTGAGTTATCCAGAGTCTGGTTTTAAGCATAAGCCGGACAACTCCCCGTACCTTAACAATGTCAAGATATGAACTGTTCTATATCCAATATAGAAACAGAGGCACTGATTTAATTGAACCAGATTCAAATCATGCAGTTGTCTCCAGTGCATGTCAACTAAATGTAGATACTTGTGTATGGTATTCAAATCATGCAGTTCTGGAATCACTTCCAAAAGCCAGTGTTTATGAAGGTTCGGTCAACTTGGTCACTGAGTCATAGTCCAGGGTCGGGTCAATGGTCGCTGCCAAAGAGAGAGAGAAAAGAAACACTCAGCGTGCACTCTAACCTAGATCAGAATGATTATCACTTTATCTAATCAGGAAACCTCCCACTGTACCTCAAATTCTCCTCCAAACCTGAAAGAAGAATTAGTCGGGATCACCCGAGGAGTAAACTAACTCATCAGTGGGAATCGGGATCCAACTATCATCGCATGATAACGTGATGGAATCCACTCAAGTCACCACACTCCAGAAGGTATGCGCATGCCTGGCAAGTTTCAGTTTCTTTAGAAACTCCCGATGTGTTTTCTGCCCCATGCTCTTATGACCTTGACTTTGGCCAACAAATCATAAGTCACATGTCAAGTTCTGCCCGTCATTCTCTAGGTTAATTTGAGCCCACCCGTACAAGCCCTTGACTTTGGCCAACAAGGCTATACGACTGCCCCAAACCAACGCATCTATCTATGCTGCATATGAATACCCAATAGCTACCAATCACTGTGCCTTGATTTTGGCCAACAAACACAGCTTGAATACTTATTGACTATCCATATGAAATGACGGAGGGCTACGAATGGTTTCTGGCGAAAACCTTTAACGTAATGAACTTGATATCGTTGAAGGAACCGGATAGCTTTTAAAAATATAGTGATGAAAACCTTTGCTAAAGAGGTCACTCCCGGTGAAGGGATCTCGGCTCTTTCCCCGTAGAATGAGGTGCAGGATATTCCAACTGAATACCATGATGCAAAGAAAAAGTAATCGGCTATAGTGAAGTTATTTCCCTGACGCAAACTTCTGTCCAAGGGGTCACTCCCGGTGAAGGGATCTCGGCCCTTGCCTCGTCGACTGAGGAGCAGGATATTACAATTGAATACCACTGTGCAAAACAGAAGTGAACGTCCTTGCAATAACAGCTTTTTGAAAAATGTTCCAACAACATCAGAAAAAGGTCTGTTTAACTTTCATTGATTCGAATCAACGCAGTCCCATCAATTAATCACACCAATAAAGAACGAAAATAATGATGTACGTATATGTCATCCGCATTCGCCACTGGGTCCCGTCATTACCCGTTAGGTTACATAACTAACGACAGAGCGGGGACTGGACTAGCGCGGATGCAAAACATATACAACATCTACTAATATATAATATTTCGCTCAAGGAGTGATAAAATGCAACATCACAGAAATTTAATAAGCATCACAGAACAATACAGATATCTGGGATCCCCGGGTTTCATAGAGCCGCTACTGAAACCCGACGTTCCCCTGGTCGTGTGGATAGCCTGTGCAATGAAATCCTAGACCCCTACGGGCGCGGCAAGTTACCCGCCAAAACCTGAAGCGAGGAAGCCCCCTTCAGCAACGTGAATGGACCACCCAGCACTTCACGAAATCCGGTAACTTGGGCACCCCTCCTCGGTCAACCTGTACCCCCTACGAGTGCGGCGAATAGCCCGCCAATTCTAGAGTAAAGCCCCCTCTGTCTCAATGCCATGAGATGCGGGCCCGTTTCTCTCTAGAACCCGACAATCCATGCACACCACCTTAGGGTAATCCTAGTACAGAAAGTAAAATATACATACAACGGGTACATCGACCTCACCCCGGTCGTGCCCCAAAAGTATAATATACAAACAGGCAGTGACGGCAGTCCACATGTCGGACGCTCGCCCCGCAATATCAAATGTACATAATACAACCAAAACTGTACTAGCATTGCATCTAGGCTATCCCCCATGACCAATCCGCAACATCACAGCACAACACAGAACATCAACGTGAATGTCACGTTCGCAAATCCGTCTTACCGGGCTATAGCAGTTAGACAGGATTTACCGATCAAGTGACATTCACGGTCGCAGATATAATGTAAATACTGTAAAATAACATGTTTAAAATATTCGATCGATCAAATTTTCCCAAGTGGGCCCCAAGCACTACTGTAGCACATAAAGAAATTCTGGGCCCAAAAAGAACATTCCAAAACCCCAATTTCTCTGTAAAAAGATCACTGTGCAAAAATGGTGCTGGGAAGGCACTGTGCTGCGGCGGAACCGCGGCCGGAACAGGGGTTTGGCCGCGGTTCCGCGGTCGTTCTACAGTGTTACACCACCATTTTTCCACAGAAATCTTAAAATTTCCTGCATGTCTTTCTGCAATGTACTGAAAAAATTTTAGAGCCAAAAATAATTCGACATAAAACTGATGCTTTGAAAACGCGGTTTTGGGATTTTTGTCCGATCGAAAATGTAAACACGTTAGACCAAGTTAGACTAGGTTAATGGCGTGGCTCTGATACCATGTAAGTGCACGGCGGCGCCCCGGCCGTCAATCCGAGGCCAAAATGTGGAAACGATAATTTACTTTAACTTTTGAACCGGCACCACCGCGCACTATAAACCCGGATCGGGCCATTAACATAGTCCTAGCTTACTAGAGAAGGGGTAGAGAGATATACCGAGCGATCCGTGTCCTTCGGTCTTCTCGTCGTCGTCCCGATCTCCCCGCGGAATCTCCGGTCTCCATCACGTAGCCGGAAGGGCACCACTTCGCCGTCTTCTTTTATGGGCTCCCACCTCTGGACCGAGGCAACTCGGGCACGAAGTTGGCGAGTTGACGTGCCCAAGATTTGCTGTAGAATAAGTGTGGTGCTATGTCTCATTGGGGTTGTAGGAAGTTGCCTTTCGGTGGAGGAAATGAATTGTCAACTTTTGGAGGAGAACCAAGAGAATTTTGCAAGCAAATGAGATGAAAAATGGCACTCCCAAAATTGGGACAGCCCCTCCCCATATGGCAGGCCTTAGCATGGTCAAGAGAGTGAGAATGAGGGGGTGCCCCACAATAATGCAAGGGAGAGGAATGATATGTGATCATGAGAAGAAAAAAATGATCACCAACAAATCCAACACTCCATCAACTAATCATCATACCCAAAGTCAAGCAATCATGAAGTCATGGAGTCAATGTGATGGTGGAACCATCATGACATAACAACATGCAAAGACAACCCTCCAAAATGCTTATTTGCACAAATGCAAATAAGCCCTCCTCCACCATTATTCCAGCCAATGAAAGATACAAAGAAAAATGGCCGAAACGGAAAAACAAACTGGCAACTCCAAAAAACTGGTCCCGTAATAAATTACAGGAAAACCCCGCTACTGTATATACATACCTGCATTTGTATTGCGACCGAATACAAATGCAAAGAGACAAAAAAAACTACACTGTACAATACTAGGATCCGGCTTAAACCAAAGCCCGCTAGTATCTTCCGTCCGATCATTATGCGTGCAATACCGCACGTACATGATCGAACCCAGCCATATCTCCATACGGCCTCTACAGCGTTTCGCCCGAAACTTGAGTAACTGGTCTGTGGGGGACTCTAAAGACTCGTCAATACTTTGGTTGTGGATTTAACCACTAGCACGTCAGAGATATTAGCCTATACGTAACGGGCTACCAGGTATTGACCAAAAGGGACGTCGATGAGCGAACTCATCCTGACACCCTACTGAGCCTGTCAGTGACAATATCCGTACAGTCCGATCCGTTCGTTTATGAGCATCGCATGGCGGGCCTAGGGGGTTGGTAAAAGTCAGACCCCCAAAAGCGGTACAAGTCGTGTCGGAGTGTAGCCCAGAACACCCTGAGATACTACTGGAATACCTACCAGTAAATCTCCTGCCTTGGCCAAGGACTTCGTGTAATGGCTCTCCTTGACACGGCGCGACCTCACCCCCAATATCGGGAGAGACGAACCCCTGCAGATCCGCTCACTGCCTCCATGTGGCTCGGGACTGTACCCAACTAAAACCTGTTTGCACGTCTCCTTTGAGCGTGGTAGGGTAGTAATCAAAGTACAGTGGGAACTCACACGAGACAAATGACAATCTCAGGTCGATGAACTAACCTATACACATGTCACCAGGGAACTGCTATCTGACGTCAGGTATAAGACCAACTAGCATGTTCCCGGCGAGTCCTGTCCGGTGTACTCATAACCCAATGAGCACCTATATACATCTTAGATGAACCAACTGACACCAGTGGCTTGTGAGACCGGCCACCGCCCCTCGTCGGGGTCTCGACTGTATACACTAGTCTACTCTGGAGTATTGATGCCCCGTCTCGAAACTCCCACGACTAGGGACCTTTTAAGGATGTGCTTATAGACTGCCAGCTCCCACGTATATGATCGCCCTCATACTGCTGGCAGTCAAGCAAGAATCCTAGGGGCTTTATCAACGTGCAATAGTGACCTGTAAGGTCACCTAAAGCAGTACACGATGATAAAGGTAAACCAGATAGCATACTATCATCTTGAGTAAGACTGTCCTACCGGAATAGGTCCTCCCTCAATCATTGCAATCACGTGACTGTGATCCAATAATTGACTCTGGGGTCACTATCTCCAACAGTTAACCCAGTAGACCAGTTTAGATTACTCACTGCACGTCACCTGTGCCTTTACCCTTCACTGTCCTCATTTATATTACTGTTATACTTTATTTACCGTTCATACTCGGACCTGCATGTCTTGCTACTCCTTGATTATATTATTATTGATATTATGACGCGCTGACGTCTGGGTTTTGCATGGCCTAGATCCTTTACCTTTGCTGCAGGCCGAGCAGGAGTATTTCAATGAACAGGCCGAGCAGTGAGGACCTGTCATTAGTTTAGTTCAGTTCCTTTCAGTATTATTTTATTCCTGATCTGAGCCCGTATTTTGGGTCGTACATTCCAGTTTCATTATTGTACTTGGATCTTTTGCTTCCGCATTATTTTATTTCATGACTCGTTTATTTTGGCTTATGGACATGTGTTAGATAGTTTGTTACTGTTCTTGATATCTCTACAGCCGTAATGTGACTGTCGAGGGATATTTCCTATCCACAGGTAGCATGGTTGGCTCTGTCACGTGCCTACCTTAGCGCACTCTGGGATGTGGGGCGTGACAGGGTTCGTTTAGTATCAGAGCCATAGAGGTTAATCGGGTTTGATTCTTTGTAGTTGGGCATTGGACCCAATACACGAATCAGAATATTCGTGATTAGGAACATGTCCTGCCACTTTACCATCTTGCCATTTTTTTTTGAATCTTAACTTCCTCCTGATCCTTACCTGGACAGTATGCAAACCACTTTGCATCTCGACTTGAAACTTTGGTTTCCTATTGTTTATCTCTAGAATTTGGGCGACTTTGGTGGAGTTATGTGATTGTAACTATGTACCGCGGCATGGTTACAATGCGGTACTCTATTTAAGTAACTTAGAGTTCTAGTCTTGATTCATATCCTTGATCTATGGTTTGAATCTTGTTATCATACTAATCCTTTTTGGTGTTTTGGTTTCAGGAACATGGCAGACAGAAATCTGAGATTGTACCAGAGGCGCGTGGATGACGTCGCTTTACTTCGTGGCATGCTGGAGAACTAGAAGCGGCAGACCGAGCGGAACCAGCGGCAAGCTGAAGCTTTTCAGGAAGGTTTGTGGACCATCCAGCAGTCCGTAAACAATGTTGTGGCCAAACCAGTTGAGCGTGTAGGTACCGTGGCAGATTTCAGGAGACTTGGTTCGTCCGTCTTTACTGGTCTGGAGGAACCATTGCCAGCGGAGCAGTGGCTGGTTGATACGGAGAATTTGCTCGTTGCGGCACAGATTCCAAAGGACAAGAGAGTGGATGTGGTACGCATCCAATTAGTGGACTATGCCCGTGAATGGTGGCTTGTGGAAGAGACCCGCTTGCCCAAGCCGATCAGTTAGGCAGTTTTTTCGGAGAGTTTCTTGGAGAAGTTCTTCCTGCAGACTGCATGGGAGGAAATGGAAGAAAAGTTTATCAGTTTAAAGCAGAACGGCGGATCCGTGGATGCGCATGCGGCTGAGTGGACACGGCTCAGTCGATTCGCTGGACCTTTGGTGGCCAAAGAAGTTGATAGGGCACGAAGGTTTATGCGCAGTTTGGATGTGGACATCCAGAGGCATATTATATCTCTGAGTTTGACCACCTTCTCACAAGTGCCTACAGTGGCCCGAGAGCAGAAGAGCCTATCTATGAAGACTGGGGGTACGCGGCAGCAAGCAGTTACAGTGCGGAAGCCGGCATTTGCACCGAACCGAGCTCATGTACGCAGAGGTATTCCGGTGACCGATGTGGCGTTGTATCGATGAAGAAACTCGTCGTTGCTAATCAGAGAAGGAGCGTGATTTGTGACTATTGCCATTTACCTGGACATGTACAAAGGGAGTGTCGAAGGATGCGGGGACTCTGTTTGGTTTGTGGATCGGCGGATCATACTATCAACGCTTGTCCGTCAAAGCTTCGCACGAAAGATGATGTTCATAGGCCACCGCAGAAGCAGTTTCAGGGACAGAAGCAGCTGACTCAGGGACCCAATCAAGCTCGAGCATTTACCTTGACGTCTGAAGAGGCTAAAGCTTCAGAAGAAGTTGTTTCAGGTATCCTACTTGTTCTTGGTTTTCCCGCATTATCGTTATTCGATTCTGCTGCATCCCATTGTTTTATGTCGTCTAAGTTTATTGCTACACACTCGATTCCTTGTACGACCTTATCTAGTTGTAGGGATATACACACTGGGAATAGGAAGATCATAGCTAGTAGAGAATGTAAGGATTGCTCAGTTGTTGTTTGCGGACGGGAGTTGTTTGCAGATTTCTTGGTGATTGTTACCGGCAGTTATGAAGTTGTCTTGGGAATGGATTTTCTCGGCACTTTCCACGCTCACATTGATTGTAAGGCAAAGAAAGTGATTTTCCATATTCCCGAACATCCAGAATTTGTTTTCACTGGAGGAAGCAGTTCTGTCGGGCCAGTTGAGTTTAGAGATAGGCCGACCTACAGTGTTCTTTCGACAATGGAAGTGGATAAGGAGGAAGCGCCAGCTGTAGTTCGAGAATTTATGGACGTGTTCGAAGACATCTCGGGTTTACCGCCAAAACAAGATGTGGAGTTCACGATCGATCTTGTTCCTGGTGCAGCGCCAATCTCAAAGGTGTACCATCCGATGGCACCAGTGGAGTTGGAAGAAGTCAAGAAGCAGGTTACCGAATTGCTTGAGAAGGGTTGGATTTGTTAGTGTATATGCCCTAGAGGCCATTACTGTATCATACTAGTATGTATATTACTTGATGGAAGCTTGGGATATTCACAGTTGTATAGACAATCTTGCTCGAAATGGTAGTATGCTACTTGGTTTGTCTCTGCTTTAATGTGTACATCTGTTTCTTTATTGTATCACCTATACGCATTAGTGGAGCCCTTAGGATCTTTGCTTGATTACCAGTGTTGTGATGGCAGTCACACTCGTGGGGGCTGGGTAATCCATAAGCACATCCTTATATATTCACGTCCCTGGTCGTGGGATTATCGAGACAGGGCATCGATACTCCGGAGTAGACTAGCGTATACGCTTCTCATCCCAGCGCGGGAGACGGCCGATCCCACAGCCGTCAGTACGTCATACTTGAGATAGTATGCGGGTGCTCGTTAGGTTACGAGTACACTGGACAGGACTCGTCGGGAATTGTTGGTTGGTATTATACCTATCGTCAGTTATCAGTTCCCAGGTGACATGAGTACAGCTTAGTCCGCTGACTTGACACTGTCACTTCGCCTCGAGTGTATTCCCACTGTACTTTGATTACTACCCTACCACGGCTCAAAGGAGGCGTGCAAACAGGTAGTTTTTGGGTGCAGTCCCGAAGCATTTGGAGGCAGTGACGGTTAGACAGGATTCGTCTCTCCCAGTATTGGGGGTTGACATCGCGCTGTGTCCAGGAGAGCCATTACACAAGTAGTCCCTGGCCAGGGCAAGCGAGATATACCGGTAGGTTTCCAGTGTTATCTCAGGGTGTTCTAGGCTACACTCCAACACGAATTGTACCGCTATTAGGGAACTGACGTTTACCGCCCCCTAGGCCCGCCATGCGATGTATCAGATGAACAGACCGGACTGTACGGAGACTGTCACATTCAGGCTCAGTAGGAGTTCAGATGGGTCCACCTCGTCAGTCTTCTTATCGGCATCTACCTGGGGACCGTTACGTACAGCTAGTGCCGCTTGCGGTCTGTGGTTAAACCCACTGCCAGCGTAGTGTCGAGTCTTTAGAGTCACACACAGAGGGTTATTCGCCTTTAGGCAAAATGAGTAGAGGTCGCATGGTTTTGCGACAGGGTTCGTTCACATCCGCGCACTTGTGCACGGTTGCTGTCCGGACAGCTTATACTAACGGGCTTTGGTTTAAGCCGGATCCTAGTATATGATTTGGGATTGGTTTTATCTCATTGTATTCGTGTTCCTCGGAACACGGATACGGGTGTGTATGCACAGTCGACTGAGACAGAGGCAGAGGACTTTGATTAGGGTTGATGACCATTGTCATTTTCTTAACCCTAATGCTTATGTGTGAATTATGATTAATTGATATTAGTTAATTATAATTGTGCATGGTTAGGGTTGTTGACCATTTGACTATACTTGACTTGTTGACCTTGGTTGACATGTTGACCGTCATCATTCCATATGAAAGATGCTTTTTGATCCTTGCAAAAGGCATTTAATGTGAAATGATAATGGTCAATTCTTGATTAACCATGACAATTATCTTAGCTAATTATCTAATTTCCATAATTCACATATATGAGAAGAATGTTTCATTTCTTTTTCATTCTATCATTTTTGTTCTCTCTCCTCCTCTTCCTCTCTCTCTAGCTCTCCCCACTCATGAGTTGAGAATCTCTTGAGCTTGAGATAAATCCTTCTAAAATACTCTCTAATCTTTCTAAGGTTCTAGGATTAGCACTCCAAGCATCATAGTTACTTCTAGTTTGAAGTTGAAGCCAAAGGTTGAGGCTCTCGGGTGGATCCTTCTTCGACAAGAGAAGACGACAAGGAGATCACTTTCATTCACTCCAAGGAGCAAGGAGAGAAGGACTAGAAGCCCTAGGTATAAGATCTTTTCCGAGTAGCTAAACTTTTTAGCATTGTAGTTAGTTTTTTGTTTAGCAAAGATCCTCCTTTTGCTAGTCCATGTTGCCTAGTGTGTTATGAGTCCAAATAATATCACCGGTAGGTAGTGCGCCCTGCCAGGCTTATCATCCACCATGAAATCACTCTCGCCTCAGGGTACCCCACCGGGTCTACCATGTACCCGCAGACGGTTCATCCAGCTCCTCGAATCGGGTCTCGAAATCCATCTCATAACCGAGAAAATGTCATGGTGGACGACTCATACATCATAAGAAAACCGCAACTTTCATTTTAAAGAGAGAGAGAGAGAGAGATATTTATATATATTCTTGCGATTTTCTCCCAAATCCAGAAATCTCATGAAAATCTGAATCCAAAAATCAAGAGTGAGTAAACAGTGAATATCTGCATAAAACCCCAAAATACTACATAACCAATGAATAATAAATATGCAAGAAGTATCACAATAATGTATACAATGTCTAAATTAGCACAGTAAAGACAAGTCGAGACGATCAGCTAACAGAAAATTTCAATCAATTAATATTCTCTAAAGTGTACGTGACATGGCAATTACCGATGATGATGTGTGTGAGCCGGCAGGTAAGTGTATGTGGAACATACGCATCATCGGTAATGGTGTTGGTGTTCTGACAGCGTAATTTCAATATTAACATATGAAAACACAATATAAACATGCGATGCGATGCGAACAGTAATAATGTGCGAGAGCTGAGTATACAACATAACAATAAATAATGTTCATTTAAATAAACGAGTCAATAGGTAACTAAAAGTCTAAACTAACAGAATAATCAACGGGTAAGGAAACCACCTAAATCTGAGTCGATGCATATAGTATATAATAGTCGGTGATCCCGCCTCAATAGTATCCCAAACGATACCCTATATAATATGAGATCCTTGAATCAAGAGTGCTGATCTATCATCAATATATAGCTCGTACGGTAAATCCGTTGTACGGCCTCCCAAATCTGGGTACGGGTCAAATATTACCTTTATCTCATTATTCGTCTGGTATCCTTCTCATCATATATCATGATCAGGGGTTACTGATCTAAGTCTAGTACAATACTAATACCATCTATGTATATGCACGCATGTGTATGAAAACACCACGCCTAAAGGACCCGCTAAAATATCGTGTCGTGTCTCAAAATACGAACCACGTCATATCACCGATCTCATGGCATCCAGCCTAAACTCATCAACTCATCTACAAATACCATATAATATCCTCATCATCCATGCATGTGAATATGAATTGATATGACATCCTCGATATGCACAAGGATGTAAACGTATGCCAGTGTGCGTATGTGCGTGTATGCAAATCTTTACTCTAGGGTTTCGTGACTATGAAATCAACTAAAGTCCTTTCATCAATTCTCGCTAACTCTAACCCATAACCTCCTAAAGCCTTTCATTTGCTAAGGTACATATCTCACAATAGCACATCTATGTATATCTATATCACATTACGTCATTCTTACGACTTTGCGGGGGTGCTATACGCCAACCACCTGACTTCTCCCCGTAGATATATATCTACTCACCTTGATCTCCGCTTGCCGATGCCGATGTCGCCACGCGCTTGCTTGTCATCTCGAATTCCATGTGAGGGTACCTACATGTCATAACATATCGTATCGCATTAAAATCTAACTCATGACCAAAACGACACACGAATCTCACATAGGTCAAAACCTATGGTCCGCTCAAGAAAAAGAACCAAATAACCCTCGACATCGGCATACAAATGCCGAGTGATCGAGAAAAAATCAAATGCACCATTCGTGGTTTCACAAATCACTAAACATTTACATGAAATAGGGCTTTAAGTCACCAACTTCAAATTCTCTTTAAAAGTTATTTTTCCGAAAACCTAGTAAGCAAAATTAACCGTTTTAATTCGAAACTTGATGTTTTAAGAAAACTAATAGCCATAATATTCACTAAATATCATCACTAAGTCATACAAACCATCACCATAATTTAATCTCATCAATTTTTATAAAACCCAAAATTGTAGTTTGCAATTTTATCCAATTTTAACAATTTCAAAGTAAAAATGCACAAAACAACAACTAAGCTTGGTTTTGCATGATCCAAAGTATTAAACTACAATTTATAATGTTAATAATGTCATGAAACCCTAATTATATTTTAATCTAAATCATTTAATAAATTTCCAAAAACCTAGTTTGCAAAATTAGCATAATTAGAACAAATTTAAAAATACAATTGGCAAACTAGCAACTAGCTTGGTTTTAGCATGCCCACTTGATGTTAACCACACAATTAGACCATGAGCAACTGAAATAAACCCTAACCTAGTTCATACCCTTCTCTTTAAAATTTCAACTTTCAATTAAACCCACAATTTAAACACCTAGTTAGCTTAGACTACAATAAAAACTAACAAGGTACAATTAGTGTAAGATTATACCTCACAAATTTGAAGATCTAACATGAATTTCTTGGCCTCCAAAATGGCTTCTTGATCTATAATCCAAACTAGAATAGGTCAAGAAGAAATGGGTAGAGATTGAATTTTAATTTTGTGGGATTTTTGAAGGATTTTTGTGAGGTTTTGGAGATGAAATGAAGTGGAAACTTGGGGGAAAATGAGGAGGGGCTGGGGCTCGGCCAGAATTTGGGGGAAGAGGGGAGAGAAAAATGTGGGTGTGTTGAATGATTGACCAAGTGAAGAAAATAAATCCCACCTCAAGTCAACACCATATCTCTTCTTTATTCATTTCTTCTTTTTTTTCTATTCACTTTTCTATTCTTTGTGTGAGAGAAGTGGGGATTTTGGGACAGCCATGGTTTCGGCCAGAACTTAGTGTGTGTGTATGTGTGTGGGTGTGTGGAATTCCAAGTCAAAAACAACCCCTTCAAAACTCATTATTGCATCTTACTTCAATTTCTATTTTAAATTTATTTCACAATTCTCTTTATCTTTTCTATACAAATAAAACTAGAACCATCCAATATTTTTTTCTTTGTAAGAACATGTTACAACATGTGTTTAGATGTGTCATGGTGCACTAAACTTGTATTAACCCATTCCAATTTGTAATTATCCCTAATTAAATGTATTAGTGACGGCTTAAAATAATATGAAAATAATTAATTTTGGAAAAATTTTCAGTCAACTAGAAATTTTACAAGTGGCTCAATAAACACCAAATACTATCAATTACATTGCTAGAATATGTATGTTTGATTTTATGATGAAAGTTAATTATATCTTGATTTTTACGGAAAACACCAGTTATTTTATTGATTATCTGAAATTTCACCTAAACGATTTTCAAAACGTTACAATATTCCCCTTTTAAAGAAATTTGGTCTCCGAATTTAAAATTCAAACTCCCCCAAAAACTAAAACATTTCAGCAAAATAATCAAGTCGTCGGGGCTCCGAAATTATAAATACATAAAACACATCGTAGCGCAATGCATGCGCATGAAAAAGAGTGTATAACTCAAAAATCAAAACTCCGTCAAGCATCCCGCAATCATCGGAGTTATGGTGAAGACACCAATGTCAAGATCCAATACGAAAACCAATATGATATACATCGAACTATACATGTAAACATCATTAAAACATCTGGAAGCAATGCATGCCAAACTTTTTTTCAAATCGCTGTGCAATGTGTGTATCACTGCGCAGTGGCGGACGTCCATTGAGAGAAAATAACTATATATACATATATCCTTTGTTTAACATACACGTCCCTCCGTTTTGAGAAAAAATAAGAAGTGTTTCCATGTTTAAACTTTTACTGAGACTATTGCTCCCTCTTGGAAATCCCTTCGATAACTATCGATGCATGTAAAAACATAATCGGGTACTGTCCTCGGACTAGTCCTGCTCAGCAACTATCCCAAATAGTAAATATCAAAACACATCCGTTCAAAGGAAAATTAATCCCGAAATACGTTTAAGAATGTCACGTGTGTCTGGTGCGCACGAAAACCGAAATCAATGAATGTGCCATACATGTGCACAAAAACCAAAGCTAAGTGCAACAGGTGTGCACGAAAACACCTGTCAATGGCAACGGGTGTGCCTGACAGCAGCATCAGGTGCATCTGCTATGCACGAAGAATCCCGATTTAGTGCATCAGGTGTGCACCAAAATCAAACCTTATATCATGCGCTAAACATGCGCGAAAATCCAAATTAAGTGCATCTGTCCCGCACGAATGAAATCGCATCCAATATGCCCGGATAAAATCTAAATCCAGTGCACAAAGTACCAAATACAGTGCATCCAGTGCACGAAATACCAAATATTGTGCATCCAGTGCACGAAAATGTATCAATAACTCAAAGGCGTATAAAAACAACACTGAGTGTACCAAGGTGTATAAAATCCAAACACGCGTGCAACTGTATGCACGAAACACGTACTAATGCACTGCAAGCACCTGAGAGCTATACCGAGTGCAGAAACCAAATCGGGTGCGTACCACATGTACAAAAATCAAATCATCCGCATGAAATCCATGAAAACATAAACATGTACAGCCAAGGCACAAAATCTGTAAGGTTTGTCTAGCACCCTATAATGAGTTTTGAAGCATCACATGTCCCAAAGTTTGGATTTTGATGGTGCTAAACAAGCATGCAAAGGAATCGATCCTAGAAAATTAGGGTTTCGAAACTTAAAACTTATAAAGTTAGGGTTTAGAGACTACAACCTTTGTAGCTCCCTTTTGTTGGACTCCTTGGTCTCTTGGGTGTTGAATGGAGGTCCACTTGAAGTCCTCTCGCGTCCACGATGATCCACCCGGAGATCCCCGTCCAAGTTCGCAACTTCGAGATTCGAAGAGAACAGTCTAAACAAGTTGGCTAAACTTGTGTAGAATGAAGTCGTGGTTAAGATTCTCACTTCAAAAACCTTTCTTTATGTGTATATAACTCACTAGAAGAAACTAGAGAGCAAATATGAAGGAGGAAGAAGATGGTGGCAATATTTTAACAAGAGAAGAAGAAGTGATAACTATCAAAAGAAATGAAATATATCCTTTTATATTTTATTCCTTCTTACTTCAAACCATGGTTAAATCTTTTGGTTGGTATTTAATTAGGGTTTAAACCATGTAAGGAAAGGTTAATCCAAGGTCAAGGGCAGGTGAGAATGGTTAGGTTAAAGAAGAGTGTAGAAGCAAGTGAAGATTATCCTTTCCTTTTTCTATTATGTTTTAAACCATAAATCAAATAAAAACAAAAGATTTATCCATGGTGTGAGTCTCATATTGCCACCATTTCCATGTGTAAACAACCATGATAGATGGGTGTATGTATGTATATATGTATGCACATCCATATGTGCATGAAACTAGTAAGAAAGAAAGAAAACATACATGCATGGACACATCCATCATCCAAGAAAAGGTTTTAAGTGAGAAAACTAATGGTTAAATGATAAATCAACACTTGATTTATCAATCCGGCCATATCACATATGACCCCACCAAAAGCAAGCCGCCCGATCAATGTACGGTATCCTATACGCGTATTTTAATCGGGTGCATGCGCATATCGCATATGCGCACCACAACGTTTCGCCTGGACTGGGTAACTCCTTTGTGGGACTCTAAGACTCGTCAATACGCCGGCAGAGGGTAATGATCATATCTAGTACCCCCAAGCCGCAAGCGGTCAGCTAAACTTAACGGCCACCCGGGTATTGAGCGATCAGAAGAAAACAAGCGAACCTGCTACAACTCCCGTCGAGCCAACCGGCAACACTACCGTACAGTCCGGTCTCTTCGTCAGATATGCTGTATATCGAGCCTAGGGATGGTCACGTCGACCCCAATAACTCAATAAGTCGTGCCGGTGAATGGTCTACAACAGATCGAGAAACTACTGATAACACTTATCAGCAATTCTCAGCAGCCCTGGCCAGGGACTTGCTGATATAACCAGTCGGGCACTGCACAACATCAACTCCCAATATCGGGAGAGACGAAACCCCTCCTATCGTTCATCGCTTTCGTGTGTCTCGGGACTGTACCTAACGGCCACCTGTTTGCACGACTCGGTAGAGCCGTGGTAGGGTGGCAATCAAAGTACAGTAGGAGAATACACAAGACTCTATGACGATCTCGGGTCTACAAACTAATATGTTCCAGTGTCACCTGAGAACTGCTATCCGACGATAGATATAATTCCATATAGGAGTTCTCGGTGAGTCCGTCCAGTGCACCCAGTCACCACTGAGCACCCGTATATGATCTTGATGTCAAATATCGATGAATGTGGGAACATCCATCGCCCATCACATGGGTCTAGTATCATATACGCTAGTCTACTCTGGTATATCGATGCCCCGTCTCGATACACCTCCGACTAGGGACATTTCAGGATATGCTTATAAACTACAGATGTCCCACTAGTATGATCTCTATCATAATCACTGTAGTCACGCCGATATCCTCAGGGCTTTATCAGCATGTATGAATGAATAAAAGCATGATCAAATCAACATGTCAGATAAAGAAGAACCAAATAGCATACTATCATGTCAAGCAAGAATGCATACTGAATATATATATATATATATATATATATATATATGTATAGATACATCCACTATCACATAATGGCCTCTAGGGCATACATATATCCAACAATCTCCCACTTGCACTAAGGCCAGTTATTGGCGTATCTCATACCCAACATCTCAAAAAGTCGCTCATGCTGTGGCTGAGGGAGGCCTTGGTGAGTGGATCCGCGGCGTTATTCTTTGTGTCTACTCTCTTAATCTCGATCTCGCTGCGATCTACAATCTCCCGGATCAAATGAAAGCGCCTCAGGATATGTCTGGACCGCTGATAGGACCTGGGCTTCTTGGCTAACGCCATAGCCCCATTATTATCACAATACAAGGGTATTGGATCAATAATGGTTGGAACTACTCCTATCTCCGAGACGAACTTCTTCATCCAGACGGCTTCCTTGGCGGCATCATTTGCAGCAATGTACTCAGCCTCCATCGTAGAGTCTGCAACGGTATCCTGTTTGGAACTCTTCCAACGTACCGCCCCTCCATTGAGGGTAAATACAAACCCTGAGATAGATTTGTTGTCATCCTTATCGCTCTGGAAGCTCGAATCGGTAAAGGCCTCCATTTGGAGATCTGTATTACCATACACCAAGAACAATTCTTTAGTCCTTCGTAAGTACTTAAGAATTTTCTTCACAGCTGTCCAGTGGTTCTCCCCTGGGTTGGATTGATACCTGCTTACAACACTAAGTGCATAAGCTACATCTGGGCGTGTACATAACATCGCATACATTATAGATCCTACTGCCGAAGCATAAGGTATAATGCTCATGCGACCTCTCTCTTCATCGGTCTTTGGACAAGAATCCTTGGAGAGAGTGACTCCATGGCAAGCGGGTAAGGCACCCCGCTTGGAGTCTTCCATACTAAACCTTTTTTAGGATGGTGTTGATGTACCTGGTTTGGGACAATCCCAATAACTTTTTGGATCTATCCCTATAGATCCTTATGCCCAGGATGTATATGGCATCACCTAGGTCCTTCATGGAGAACCTTAGTGATAAGAATGATTAGACCGACTGTAGCATAGGAATATCATTTCCTATCAGAAGAATGTCATCCACGTACAATACGAGGAATGTGACAGCTCTTCCTACAGCCTTCTTATAAACAGAAGGTTCATCTGGATTTTTGATGAAATCAAACTCTTTGATAACATCATCGAAACAGTTGTTCCAACTCCGAGATGCCTGCTTTAACCCATATATGGATTTAAGCAGTCTACATGCTTTCTCGCTGCTCGCACTATCAATGAAGCCCTCTGGCTGATCTATATAAACGCATTCCTCTAAATCTCTATTTAGAAATGCTGTTTTAACGTCCATCTGCCAGATTTCATAGTCGTAGTGAGCAGCAATAACAAGTAGGATCCGAATGGATTTAAGCATGGCTACGGGCGAAAAAGTTTCGTCATAGTCCAAACCTGGTCTTTGACGAAAACCTTTCGCCACAAGTCTTGCCTTATAGGTCTCTACCTGCCCATCTACACCAATCTTTCTTTTAAAGATCCATTTGCACCCTACAGGTTTTACCCCAGGGGGTACAACGTCAAAAGTCCATACTTTGTTGGTTTACATAGACTCCATTTCGGATCTCATGGCATCCAGCCACTTCGCAGAGTCACCACTCGTGATAGCTTGCTGAAAACTGGTAGGATCATCATCATCCATGAGGCAATCTTCTCCGTCACCATCAATGAGGAAACCGTAGTACCTCTCCGGTGGGCGAGAAGTCCTACCAGTCCTACGGAGTGGCCGAGGTTCTTCAGTTTCTGTTGCAACAGTCGGTTCAACCAAATCGTCATTTGCGGTTTGTGTCTCCAGAAGCTCTTCTAGATCCACTACCTTGCCATCATCTTTATCTGTGAAAAACTCTTTTTCCAAGAATGTGGCATACTGAGAAACAAACACCTTTTGTTCCTCTTTGTGGTAGAACAGATATCCATAAGAATTCTTTGGATATCCCACAAAGTTACACATGACTGACCGTGTCTCGAGTTTGTCCGGATTCTGTTTTTTAACATAGGCCGGGCAACCCCAAATCTTAATTCTCTTAAGAGATGGTCTCTTCCCATTCCATATCTCATATGGCGTGGTAGACACGGCTTTGGTTGGAACCCTGTTTAGCAGAAGCGCTGCAGTCTCTAATGCATGCCCCGAAAATGAGACTGGTAACTCAGCGTCACTCATCATGGACCAGACCATATCTAATAGGGTCCTATTCCGTCGTTCTGACACACCGTTGTGCTGTAGTGTGTAAGGAGGAGTGAGCTGAGAGAGAATCCCATTCTCTTTTAGGAAGTTTGCAAATTCTGTACTGAGATACTCACCACCTCGATCTGATCGAAGCATCTTAATACTCAAGCCGGTTTATTTTTCTACTTCTTGTTTATATTCAATGAATTTCTCGAAAGCTTCGGACTTGTGCTTTAATAAAAATACATGACCGAATCTTGAGAAATCATCGGTGAATGTAATGATGTATGAAAAACAGCCTCTAGCCTGTGTAGACATTGGCCCACATACATTACTATGTATGTGGCCAAGGAGCTGAGTAGCTCTTTCTCCATGTCCGGTAAACGGAATTTTGGTCATTTAACCCTTGATACAAGACTGGCAAGTCGCATAAGATTTGTATTCAAAAGAGTTTAAATATCCATCTTTGTGTAACTTGTTTAGTCTTGTTTCGTTAATATGACCAAGTCTACAATGCCAAAGAAAAGCTTCATTTAATTCTGAAAGTTTTCTTTTATTAGTGTGTTGTATACTAAAACTGTGTGTTGATTTAGGACATATATTCCGTTATTAAGCGTACCATACCCAACCAACATTTGATTTAGGTGAATGTTCATAACATTGTTCTGCAATACAAAATTATATCCTTCATTGTCCAACAAAGAAACGGATATTATATTACATAGCATACTTGGTACAAAATAACATGGATTCAAAATCAAAATACATCCAGATGGCAACCCCAAGTGATACTCTCCCACTGCGACTGTCTGTACATTGGAACCATTTCCAACGCGGAGAGTATGGTCACCTGTCTTCAAAACCTTGCTATTTCTCAGCCCCTGCATAGAATTGCAAATGTGAGAACCTGAACCGGTATCCAATACCCAGGAAGCAGAGTTTATTGAAAAACAGTTTTCTGTCACAAACGCACCTGAAGCAGAAGCATCACCATGCTTCTTCTTGAGACTTAAGTACTCCGTGCATTTGCGCTTCCAATGTCCTGTCTTGTGGCAATGAAAACATTCGCCTTTCCCCGAGTCTCCAGCCTTGGACTTTTCCTTTCCCTTCACCTTTTTAACTCCGCCCTTAGGATTAGTGGGTTTCTTCGTTTTCTTTCCCTTGGCCTTAGCTTTCGGGCGAGAAGAGGAAGACTGTCCAATAGTCATAACGGGAGTTTTTGCTAACTTCATAGTGCTCTCTGCACTCCTTAACATATTAAGGAATTCAGGGAGTTCCTTCTCCATGCCATGCATGTTGAAGTTCACTATGAATTGAGAAAAGGTGGAGGGGAGGGACTGCAGAATAATATCTATATATTGTTCATTGTCCATTGTCCATCCTAGGTCCTCAAGCTCTTCTATAAGAGCTATCATCTTCAGAACATGGTCTCCTACTGGTGTGCCAGGGGCCATTCGCATCTGAAACAGTTTCTTTGATGCTTCGTATCGTAATACGCGGGATTGCTCTCCATACAACTCCTTTGTATGGAGAAATATGGTTTGAATGTCCAAATTCTCGTGCTGCTTTTGATGTGTATTGTCCATCGATGCAAGCGCGAGGCATTTGGCCATGGCATAGTCAGCGTCCCATGTCTTGCGGACTTCAACGTCCGCAACTGAGGATTTTAGACCTGGGACGGGCGGGGCTGAAGCCGTGAGGACATATGATACTTTATCATAAGTCAAGGCGATTTTCAGATTCCTCAGCCAGTCTTTATAGTTGGTCCCATTCAGTTTGTTTTTATCCAGTAGAAGCTTGAGTCCAGTCATGGGTATCTGCCATTCAGAGAGAGAGAAAAGAATACACTCAGCGAAAGCTCTTGCATAGATCAGATTGGTTATTATCTTGTCTAATCGATATTTCCCACTGCTTTAATCAAGTTTTTCTTTCAAACCTTAAAAAGAAAACTAGCCAGGATTAATTACAGTCTACAACTTCGCTAACCGTTCAGCCAGGCCAGTGTCGGTACTTGAGGGAGGTTCCCCGTGCTTTCACACGGACCTAATTAAAGTAAACCTCGTTTTCCCAGAGGCGTAGCCCCGTTAACACCTTTCTAGACACCTAATGAGTTAGCTAATTGTAAACTGCAAAACTCTCCTAGGAGCAACTATTGCCCACAGTGGGATCGGGATCCAACCATCACATGGAAGGTATGCAATCTCATTGCAAATTTCAACACTTGAAATTCCCGATGTAAATTTTACCCCTAGTACTTATGACCTTAACTATGGTCAACAAATCATAAGTACCAGTCATGTTCTACCCGTCATTTCTTGATCAATTAGCCCCACCCACATGACCCTTAACTATGGTCAACAAAGTCGCATGAATGTCCTAATTAATCTGCATCATATGCAGTGTAGGAAGACATCACTTAGCTACCGTACACTACGCCTTAACTAAAGTCAACAAACGTAGCACGAATACTAAGTACTCTACTTCCTAAAATGACGGAGGGTTGCGAATGATTTTTAAGAAAATCTTTAACGCTTTGAACTTGATATCGTTGCAGAATTAAACGGTTTTCAAAAGGAGTGGCTTGTGCTCCGCAGTTTTGAAATATAGCTTTTTCATAAAGAGCCGAGTGGTTTTCAAATTTGATTCTACAACATCTTTTTAGGTTTATTTTCTTTACATTAATCATATTAATGTAATCCCATCATTTAAGTCCTTAAGCCAATCACAGAAAAGAAACGAAAATAACACGTAGGCTTATGCCATCCGCATTCGCCGCAATGTTCCGTTATGCACCGTTAGGTTACTTAACTAACGGTATACCGGGACGGGACTTGCGCGGGTGTAAAACATAAGCAACGTCTACTATATATCATATATATAATACGTCATTCGTCTCAGATATCACAGAACACAGGCAGCAGAAACATATATATAATGTGGGATATACTAGGACGTCCGTATTTAGTATTTAGCCAATAATAGAAAATACGGATTCCACAGTCGCGATGAATAGCCAAGCCCATACCCCTAGACCCCTACGAGAGCGGCAAGCGACCCTACCAATCCTGGAGTTTAGGAGACCCGGTCTCGACTCCTCGAGATGGCCTCCCACTGAACCCCAGAACCCGGTCACTTGTGCTCCCACCTTGGGTCTATCCTAATGCGGAAAAGTAAATAATATACAACACTGGTGACACAACCTCAACCCGGAAGTGCCCCAAATAAAAGAATATTACATTACATTTTAATTTACATGAATGAAAATATAAAACTCTCATCTCACATAAAACTCCCCCGGCTATTCAATCGCGACAATCCTGCACATCATATCTCAGCAACACATAATATTACATATCATCAACGTAAGTAAGTATGCGTACCCTGATTTTCGTTGATGTATAGCAAAAAAACCGGCGATATCGAACATACTACACTTACAGTCACAGAAAAGAAAGTGTAAAACTACAATATTTGGAATCCACATTCTCTTTAGACATCATAAATGCGAAATATCACATATTTCGTATTTCATGCCTAAACTATATGAATTCCACATATTGTATCACATTCCAGATAAACAGACGGTATTAAAGTTTTCGAACGAACGATCAAGTTTCCAAGATTCACTAAAGCTCAACACTTGAGCAGGGTTAAAAAATACGAAGTGTGACACAGTAGTAGCGGTCCAGCCGTAGAAGGGTCAAGCCAACGCCTCACATGTGGCACGCCGTACTGCCCCAAACCCTAAGGTTCAAAGGGTAGTTCAAGACGGTCACATAATCGAGTTAAGGTTTGTTGTCTTCTAGAGGGACCACCGCAAAAGGACTTGCACGTATCTCCAAAGTATTTAAACCCCGTGAATAGTGAGCAAATGATACTCGTTCAAACACTTCAATACTTTCTAATTTACCCGGATAAATAACGAAATGAAAATACCGATCGAATCTATGCGTCCAAAACCATCTCCAGAAAATACAGAACTATATTCAGATTAAACATACCTAGAACATTGTACAACCAGACATAAGAATTATAGTGCAATTTTAATGGAATGATACCACTGTACGGCCGCGGAGCCGCGGCCTAAGCAAGGAATTGCCGCGGTTCCGCGGCCATATGAACTGTTCATTGCATCGTATTTCACCATAATTCTTAGATTTCCCTGCTGTAATTTTTAAGTATTTTTAATTCTGAAAAAGGTTAGATTTTAGAATTTGTCCAGAGAGGGTCCAAAAACGTCGTATTTTTGTTCGATCGGGATTTTTACTTCGTAAAAGCGTCGCCTAATGTTCTAGGTCTGCTCTGATACCAATGTAAGGTTTGTATAGCACCCTATAATGAGTTTTGAAGCATCACATGTCCCAAAGTTTGGATTTTGATGGTGCTAAACAAGCATGCAAAGGAATCGATCCTAGAAAATTAGGGTTTCGAAACTTAAAACTTATAAAGTTAGGGTTTAGAGACTACAACCTTTGTAGCTCCCTTTTGTTGGACTCCTTGGTCTCTTGGGTGTTGAATGGAGGTCCACTTGAAGTCCTCTCGCGTCCACGACGATCCACCCGGAGATCCCCGTCCAAGCTCGCAACTTCGAGAATCGAAGAGAACACTCTAAACAAGTTGTCTAAACTTATGTAGAATGAAGTTGTGGTTAAGTTTCTCACTTCAAAAACCTTTCTTTATGTGTATATAACTCACTAGAAGAAACTAGAGAGCAAATATGAAGGAGGAAGAAGATGGTGTCAATATTTTAACAAGAGAAGAAGAAGTGATAACAATCAAAAGAAATTAAATATATCCTTTTATATTTTATTCCTTCTTACTTCAAACCATGGTTAAATCTTTTGGTTGGTATTTAATTAGGGTTTAAACCATGTAAGGAAAGGTTAATCCAAGGTCAAGGGTAGGTGAGAATGGTTAGGTTAAAGAAGAGTGTAGAAGCAAGTGAAGATTATCCTTTCCTTTTTCTATTATGTTTTAAACCTTAAATCAAATAAAAACAAAAGATTTATCCATGGTGTGAGTCTCATATTTCCACCATTTCCATGTGTAAACAACCATGATAGATGGGTGTATGTATGTATATATGTATGCACATCCATATGTGCATGAAACTAGTAAGAAAGAAAGAAAACATACATGCATGCACACATCCATCATCCAAGAAAAGGTTTTAAGTAAGAAAACTAATGGTTAAATGATAAATCAACACTTGATTTATCAATCCGGCCATATCACATATGACCCCACCAAAAGAAAGCCGCCTGATCAATGTACGGTATCCTATACGCGTATTTTAATCGGGTGCATGCGCATATCGCATATGCGCACCACAACGTTTCGCCTGGACTGGGTAACTCCTTTGTGGGACTCTAAGACTCATCAATACGCCGGCAGAGGGTAATGATCATATCAGGTACCCCCAAGCCACAAGCGGTCAGCTAAACGTAACGGCCACCCGGGTATTGAGCGATCAGAAGAAAACAAGCGAACCTGCTACAACTCCTGTCGAGCCAACCGGCAACACTACCGTACAGTCCGGTCTCTTCGTCAGATATGCTGCATATCGAGCCTAGGGATGGTCACGTCGACCCCAATAACTCAATAAGTCGTGCCGGTGAATGGTCTATAACAGATCGAGAAACTACTGATAACACTTATCAGCAATTCTCAGCAGCCCTGGACAGGGACTTGCTGATATAACCAGTCGGGCACTGCACAGCATCAACTCCCAATATCGGGAGAGACGAAACCCCTCCTATCGCTCATCCCCTTCGTCTGTCTCGGGACTGCACCCAACGGCCACCTATTTGCACGACTCGGTAGAGCCGTGGTAGGATGGCAATCAAAGTACAGTGGGAGAATACACAAGTCTCTATGACGATCTCGGGTCTACAGACTAACCTGTACCAGTGTCACCTGAGAACTGCTATCCGACGATAGATATAATTCCATATAGGAGTTCTCGGTGAGTCCGTCCAGTGTACCCAGTCCCCACTGAGCACCCGTATATGATCTTGATGTCAAACATCGATGAATGTGGGAACATCCATCGCCCATCACATGGGTCTAGTATCATATACGCTAGTCTACTCTGGTATATCGATGCCCCGTCTCGATACACCTCTGACTAGGGACATTTCAGGATATGCTTATAAACTACAGATGTCCCACTAGTATGATCTCTATCATAATCACTGTAGTCAAGCCGATATCTTCAGGGCTTTATCAGCATGTATGAATGAATAAAAGCATGATCAAATCAACATGTCAGATAAAGAAGAACCAGATAGCATACTATCATGTCGAGCAAGAATGCATACTGAATATATATATATATATACATGTATAGATACATCCACTATCACATAATGGCCTCTAGGGCATACATATATCCAACAAAATCAACATCAAGTGCAATAAATAAGCATAAATCATTAATCAACACAACGGTGTATAAAAACATATCTCAAGTGCATTAACTATGCACAGACACGTAAATACCCAGTAGGTGCAGCCATGGTGCACGAAATCAATATCAGTGAACTCATCATCAAAACTCAAATCCAAGCGATACAAGCGTGATACTCGGATCACAAACGCAAATCGCAACAAATGACATTGAGGTACACCTCCTACAATGTCGAAAAAGTATCGGTGCGCCCAAAACTGGCAGAGCAAGAACATCCGCTTGCCTCCTGCCCACGGTCCGGCGTCCTCTGTCTCTGTGGATTACCGATCTCGCAATCTATCGGCTCATCTGCCCGGTCCGGTGTACTAACGAAACTATCCGCTCTCGTACTCCTCTGGTCCTCTCACGGCCAATTAACATGACCACTCATCAAGCAGCACGTCCCTGGCGTCGGCCTCTGATCCTCTGAATATATGTCATACATCTGATCCTCAGTGCAAATCTCATTGCAGTAGTGTCCTGGGAAGAACTTGCTCAGGTCTCTTACGATCTCGCCTATGCCGAATTGTACGGAGGCTGGTACTCTTGCCTAATCCTTTCTCGTTTTCTGTACATCTGCGTTCTCAACATAACTTCTCCTCGGGAACTGGTCGTATCTCAACGACTCTGTATGCATATCACATCTCAGATGTCAGATGAGTGGAACGTCCTCTCATCAAGATCTCGTACGAACCACTTACTCCACTTTTCTCTAATGTCGACTGATTTGGACTCGTCTCTTCGTGGTTGTATGGACTGCGCTTCAATGGCTATACTCATATCTGGAGTCTCCTAAGCAATGTGTCCCATTACATGATATCTGAATGATGTCGAACTTTTCGATCAATTCATCGAGGTTCCATAATCCCCCAAGAGCTCAACGTCATGGGTACAGTTTAATAGTATCGAATATATGCCACAACACCTATGGACCAACCGTAGAAGGGCAAACACAAGCCTCATTAATGGCACCGCTGAACTGCCGCAAACCCTAAAGTTCACCGGCGTTCCATGGTCATTAAGTCGAGTTAGGGTTTCATTCTTCTAGAGGATCCGTAATATTACTTGAATTGTTTTCCAAATACTTTAAACTTCGAAAATGGGTTCCTGACATTCGATCGTCTATATCGGCTCTCAACGTATGGGCGTGAAGTCGTCTCTAGCTGGAATCAATCAACCTGATGACCTCGCATCGGGGTAGGCAATGAATCACATGTCCTAGTCTTTCATCTCTGGTGAGTAGCGATCTTCTATCATATCTCGAAGTATAACTCGTGCGGCGTTAGCTTCAAACATCCGGGGCGATATCTCCTCATTCGCAGCAACAACTGGCTCATTCGTCCGCACGCTAAACAGTGCTTCAATCATCAAGAATCATAGTGTAATGGCAGTCGTCACATTCTGGCTGGCCTCTATCAGTGGCCCATCCTCTGGTACTGATCTGCACGTCCGAGAAATCTCGTAAAAGCGACCCATAGAACGCTCATTACGTGAAAACACAATAAAATGATGCCTCTATGCAATCGTATGTCTCTGGAATCACGCCCTGGTCAGTCCTCGTCCGTGACGAACTCATGCTGACCGCAACTCTAGCCGTAAGTCTCCGCACCCGTACAACCGTGGTAACAAAACCATAACAGGTACTGATGAGGATAGATCATAGGAATGAATATAATAATGTGCAAGGAAATATACATCCTAAGGCTTCTTAAGCGCGGTAGCGTATTGTAAGTTTGCCGCGGAACATACACATTGTACGTCACTCTACTTTAGTCACCTACTCCATCAACCAAGGGTCATTGTCACGACCCGAAAGGTACGGAACGTGACTGGCACTTAAATTACGAACGTCTCAAGGCGTACGTAATATAAGTAAGCCAATGCCCAGAAATCAAAACCAAATAAGCAGTAGAGTGAAGGAAAACCAATTTATTGAAAGCGATTTTAAACCAGAACGAGTCACATTTAAACATTTTATTAAAGCAACAAATTTTCCCGAAAATTTCGGCAGAGTATCCTTTGTAAATACTGGGCCCCAAATGGGTACAAACAGGAATATACAAAAATAACATGAAATAAGGCATCCCCAAGCGGGAGCTAGCACTTCGCCACAAGGCGGACACAAATCCCACGCAATATAAATCAGCAATGTACAAGATAAGCATGAAAAGGCACAAGTAAAAAGCAACATGTCGGCTCAAGTGAGCACGACCCAAAGAAACAATATACATGCCCACAAATTTCACTGTCTCTCCTCTAAGTCAATATACATCAGTACTGGTAGATGATATAGTAGATGGAGAACACTAGATACAAAGAATATACAAGGTGGAAACAAAATAAACACGTAACCCACCTACGAGCAAAAATACTCAAATCCACGCAAAAAGAGGAAGTGTGTCCGCCGGTACAGTACTGACGGATCGGACCTGCAAAAAGGCTGTGGCACAACGATGGTGAGTTGCCAACTCGTGAATAATATGTATTATCTATAAAGACTATCGTGAGCATGTACGCAGAGTGTCACAATTCTAAAATATTGATATGGTAAGAAGTACTAGCATGTATGCGACATGAATGCAATGTAACACGTGATCTGAATATGCTGATATGAGGAAATATCATATGAAATCAACAGAAATCCATGCCCAGCATCGGCACCTCAAATGAATATCTCACTTTCCCTAAGTATCGGTATCCAACATCTCGGCCCTAGCCGTCCGGCTGGTCCATGTCAAAATATCAATATCTCAACATCTCACGACCACGGTCGGTATCCTCTGGATATCCGCCGCGTCAAAAAAACATCACCGGTAGATAGTCTGCCCCTGCCAGGCTCATCGTCTACTACTCGAACTTCTTGCCCCGGGGTACCTTACCGGGCCCACCATGTACCCGAGACGATTCATCCAACTCCTCGAAATGGGTCTCGAAAACAAACAGAAAACTCATGGTGGACGACACAAATAACATGTCAAGAGAAAACCGCAAATTGCCACATTTAAAATGATATCATTTTTATTAAATCCTTGCGGTTTCTCCAAAATCTCATAAATCTCAAATACTGAAATCCTCCAGAAGAAAGTACCATAAGTATGCATGTCAATGATGATGAATGCCTATGGTATCAACAGTGCGAACTGCAATATATGACATGAAGACTATGTATGATCGAATGATGTAACGAGGTACATGCATATGACTAGCAATTCTATATGATCATCTTGCGGAATTTACTATATTAGTACTGGTTTATGTCTTATATAGTGAAATTATTCTAAATTCCGGTTTAAACAAGTTATCTAGTGTTTATGGCATAGCAATTATCAAAGCGTGTGTGTTCGCATGAAAAGTGCTCGTGCAGAATAAAACCCTGGTAATGGTGCAAGTGTCCTATGGGATGAAGTTGCACAATTATATATAATGAATTAAGCAAGATAATTATTTACTATGTCGCATATCTCATTTAATGGTTTCAATGGTTTCTATACGAGGAATTTAACACTAATATGGATATACAGGTCATGCAGTGATGTAAAATAGGTACTAGGAACTACATGCAACATGCTGGTATAACTAGAAATTCTAAATTATCGGGCGCCTCGCGCCATCCAAACGATTCTCCCCGTAGATGTATACATCTACTCACCGGAAATCCCCAGCTAGCTTGATCCAATCACCGCTTTCCCTTTTCGTGCCGCGTCCGAAGTCTCCGCGACCGATCCTGAAATTTGCACAACACAAAACATAAGGTTACACATCATGGAACGACGCATGTCACAAAATGAAAGGGTCAACGTCAACGAGTTAGGCACAACGTGCACAAGGTGCGCGGAACACACACGAAAAACACTACAATCTTAACTAAACTTGTTGTTTTAGACCAACCGCCAAAACCAAAACCGATAAAACCAAAATCCGCATTCACACATCCTAGAAGTCGTAGGAGATGCCAATAATATACACAAGATATCATAAATAATTCATCACATAATTTTATAAAAAAAACCTAGTAAGCATTAGCATTCCAAATTCGGTACAAACATCGCGGATTTGCGATAAAATGATCACAATCAAGTATAATCATCCAAACTAACCTACTAGATATCCAATACATTAACTTAACCCACATGCAATGCATCAAACCCCAATTCCAAAATAAACCCTTCTCTTGATTTTTATAAACTAGTAATTAAAACCAAAATTCACACTTGAGATAACTAATTTAGCATATTTAGACTATAAATTAAACATTAGAGTAGAATTATACCTATCAAGTTTGAAACCCTAGTTTGCTCTAGCCTACAAAGACACCTCCTTTCTCCATGCTTTAGACCAATTAAGGCTTGAGAAGAGGTAGAATAGGGATTAGCTTTGAATTGGTGAAGGATTTGTGGATTTTTGATAGATTTTGATATGAATTTTGAAGCAAAATGAGATGGAGAAATGGGGAAACTGCAGCAGGGAGAATTTTCGGCCAAGGGAGATGGAGAAAAGGTGAGGAAATTGGTGTGAAAAAAATCCAAGTCAAAGCCCTCTCATATTACCATAATACCCCCACCTACTTTAATATATATATAAAACTTTATTTTAACTTTACTTTTCACATGAATGAAGACAAACAAGAGGGGGGAGGGAGTGGCTGCTGCCAAGGTGGTGGGGCCGGCCATGTAGAGGTGAGGATGAGTGAGGGAGTGTACAAGAAAATTCCATGCAAAAAGACCCCCCACAAGTTAAAATTTGCAAGTTTTAGTTTAATTTATTTAAATTTTAGTTTTCCTTAATTATAACCAATTAGAACTTGAAAAAAATTGCTAAAAATTTATATTAATCACTAGATTTTAGTTGTCATGGTTCTAAAGCATGTAATTATCCCATTCAAATTTGTATTTATCGCTAATTTAATGTATTTTTAACAGCTTGAAATAATATTAAAAATAGTAAATTAGGGAAAAAAATTTAAATGACTAGAATTTTTTAAGTGACTCATTAGGTATAATTAGGCCTATATTGCAAAATAACAACAACGACGATTTACGGAAAAATACCAAATATTTACCGATTTTCGGGAAAACATCAAAACGACTTTTCAAGGCGTTACAATCTTTCCCCCTTAAAGAAATTCGGTCCCCGACTTTAAAAAAATCTAGCTACGCGTACCTTCAAAGAGATGGGGATATTTCTTCCTCATCTCGCCCTTGATCTCTCAGGTGACCTCCTCGCTGCTCGGGCCACGCCATAGGACCTTGACGGTCGGTATAACCTTCGATCTCAATTTCTTTATCTACCGATCCAAGATGACCACCGGCTGCTCTACAAAAGAAAGGTCGTGCTCCAGCTGGATCGTCGGGTACTGAATCGCATGAGAAGGGTCGTGAAGGTACTTGCGGAGCATCGAAACATGGATGACGGGGTGAACATCAGGAAAGCTGGGTAGAAGAGCCAAACGATACGCGACTGCGCCGAAACGCTCGAGGATCTCGAAGGGACCCATAAATCTGGGACTAAGCTTTCCTTTTCGCCCAAATCGCATCATGCCCTTCATCGGAGAGATCCTCAAAAAAACATGATCTCCAACTGCGAACTCTAGTCTGCGACGGCGTCAGTCCGCATACGATTTCTGCATGCTCTGGGCCGCACTCATCCAGTCTCAAATCAGCTGTATCTTCTCGGTCGTCTCCTCAACAATCTGCGGCCCTAAAATAGTGCTCTCGCTGAGCTCTGCCCAACAGACGGGCGATCTGCATCTCCTCCCATACAAGGCCTCGAAAGGTGCCCTCTGAATAGTATCCTGAAAGCTGTTGTTGTAGGGGAACTCCACTAAGGGTAAATGATGATCCCAGCTACCTCCGAAGTCTAAAACGCACGCTCGGAGCATGTCCTCAAAAGTCTGAATAGTCCGCTCTGACTGGCAGTCGGTCTGCGGATGAAATGCTGTGCTGAAACTCAATCGGGTGCCCAACGCCTCGTGAAGTCTCTGCCATAGTCGACTGGTAAACTGGGTGCCTCGATCAGACAGTATTGTTAGTTATATGTATGCCCTAGAGGCCATTACTATGTAAGTCTACGCTAGCGCCCCGGCAGTCTACAGACGCCAAATGCGGAACAAAAACTTTTTAACTGGCGCTATCGTATACTTTAACCCGGATCTTCCATTATTGCTAAACTAACAAACTGTAAAGAGTGTAAAATGGTTATACCGAACGATCCGAGTCCTTCGTTCTTCAACCATCATCCCACGCTCCGTTGCGGCTGCTCCGATCTCGTCGATCTCCGATCTCCTCGTCGAGGTGGCACCACATGATCGGTTCTTTAAACGGGCTCCCGCCTCTGACTCGAGGCAACTCGATCGTCAAGTTTGCTAAAAGAGACGACCAAGATTGATGTAGAGAATGAGTAGATGACTTTGTCTCACTTCGTCCAAATCCGTGGACGATCGGTTAATGAAGTTGCCGTGGAAATCAGGTGATGGAATGAAATGGACTGTGAAATTCCATACACCGATAAAACCTATCATAATCTTTTCTCTCTAAAATGAAACCAACAAGTGAGAGTGAGAATGAGGAGAGAGAGAGGGCAAGCCATATATATAGCAAGAGGGAGGTGACCGTAGGAGAGGGGAGGTGACCACAAGAAAGCTTCTCACTTAAAAGATCAAGAAGAAAATATCTTAAGCAATCCAAAACCATTAATAACAAAGCATGAATCACTAAACACCTCATCATGCATTAATGAACCATTAAATGCATCCAATGAAAACTCAACACCATATAATCCTAGTCACCTCATCTAGAAACTTCTAGAAGCTTCTACGCTCATCTCAAGAAAAAGATAAATCCGTCTTTAACCGAATGTTAAAAGACGGCTGATAGAAAACTGGAAACTGGCAACTTCCAAAAGTGATCCTGAAACGAATTTCAGGACAACCCCGAAACTGTATAAATATACCCGCATTTGTATTACGACCGAATATAAATGCAACTGAGACAAAGATATTATACCTACTCAATATAATACTCGGATCCGGCTTAAACCAAAGCCGACCAGTATTATCTGCCCGAAAAATAACACGTGCGTAAACGCACGTGCATTTTCCGAACCCTGCCATAAAACCATACGGCCTCTACAACGTTTCGCCCGAACTTGGGAAACTGTCTGTGGGGGAGTCTAATGACTCGTCAGCACCCTGGCAGTGGGTTTAACCACAAACCGTCAGCGGCACTAGCAATGCGTAACGGCTGCCCATGGACTGACCTCAAGGGATGCCGATGAGCGCACTCATCCGGAAAACCCTACTGAGCCTAACAGTGACAATGTATATACAGTCCGGTCCGTTCGTCAATGAGTATCGCATATCTGTCTAGGGGGCTAGTAACGTCAGACCCCCAATAGCAGTATAAGTCGTGTCGGAGTGAAGCCCAATTACACCCTGAGATACTACTGGAGTACCTACAAGTAAATCTCCTGCCATGGCCATGGACTTTATGTAATGGCTCTCCTAGACACACCACGACCTCGCCCCCAATACCGGGAGAGACGAATCCCCTGCCGATCCGCTCACGTGCCTCCATATGGCTCGGGACTGTACCCAAAAGCTACCTGTTTGCACGACTCCTTTGAGCCGTGGTAGGGTAGAAATCAAAGCACAGTGGGAACTCACACGAGACAAATGACGACCTCAGGTCGATGAACTAACCTGTACACATGTCACCAGGGAACTGCTATCTGACGGTAGATATAATACTAACTAGCAGATTCCCGGCGAGTCCTGTCCGGTGTACTCATAACCCAATGAGCACCTGTATACATCTTAGGTGATCCAACTGACACCAGTGGCTTGTGAGACCGGCCACCGCCCCTCGTCGGGGTCTCGACTGTATACACTAGTCTACTCCGGAGTATCGATGCCCTGTCTCGAAACTCCCACGACTAGGGACCACAATTAAGGATATGCATATAAACTACCCAACTCTCACGTATATGATCGCCATCATACTGTTGGTAGTAAAGCAAGATCCTAAGGGCTCTATCAAAGTGTAACATGCAATCAGTCACCTGAACATGTACACGACTGATAAAGGCAAACCAGATAGCATACTATCATTTCGAGTAAGACTGTCCTACCGGGATAGGTCCTCCGCAATCATTGCAATCACGTACCTGCGATCCAATAATTGACTATGAGGGCACTATCTCCAACAATCTCCCACTTGCACTCAAGGCTAATATTGCGATGTCGACTACTCACAGCCCGTGTGAAACCGAACATCCAACTCCTCTACTAATCAGTTTCACAAAGCCCGTTTGTAAAACTATTGTGTTCGAGAAATAGCCTCGGTGAGTGGAGCCGCCTAGAAGTTTCTTTCTGTATCTCTCTTAATCTCAAGTTCGCGGAGAAAGCCATCTCCCGAATTGAGTAGTACCTGTCTTAGAATATATCTGGATATCTGATGGGACCTTAGTTCATAAATGAACTCCATATCCAAACTTCTTAGACTGAATCGATCACTGAACCTAATCAGTATCGGGCACCATGCCACCCACAGTATCCTCTGGAACCACCTGTCCATAATACTGTCCCTCGTCAGAGGGAAAACTAAAACTCTGACAATCACTCTGTCATCCATGTCACCTTTGAAGCCTGGAATGATAACCGTCTCCCGAAAGAGGCTGCCGTTATCAAATCCGTAGAACATGTACTAATGTTCTAAAACTGCTTCCTTATGTTTCTCCAGGATTGGATTAATACAAACTTATTACATCGAGTGCAAAAACCAACATTTGGTGTGGTACTTGACATCTCATGATTGACTCAATTGCCTAAGCAAGTGATCTGCCAATCATGCACATCCCTCTCCCCTTTAGTCTGTCAGACACCTTTAGAGAGGGTGACTCCATCACCTGCAGGTACACCACCATGCTAGGAGTCAACTATTCCAAAAACCATTAGAATATCTGTCAAAGTACCCACATTAGGAAACTACCCAAATCCAGATCTAAAACCATAGATCTAGAAACCAGAATGTCAAATATTATATCCATATCCTGTCTGGAGAAACAACTGTGTGACGACCACAGTTCAACCGATCGTAGTATAGGAATTTTACTTCCTACTCGGTGTATGTCATCTTGATACCATGACATCACACCCTACTACCTTCTTAACTGATCCATCCCCTATTCTGATTGAAGTCAAACCCATGACTGTCACATCAAAATTAGATGATCTATCTCCGCTATAACTGCTCAAGTCTATAAATAGATATAAGCATCTTGCCCACTATGCTTCCGTTGCTCCCACTGACTATGACAACCCTCCTACCGGGTCTCATATCCTGGAACAACAGTAGTGTCAAGTCTTGGTAAATAAGAACCTCCCTGTCACCGTCCTTGAGGCTACCGAAGTACCTCTCGGGTGTCTGAGGTTACCTACCATACCTGCGGAGTGGCTATTGGAATGTCAAACCTGATTGAATGTATAGGTCCTATTAAATTTTTCCGTAATCGTTCGCGGTTCTGGAATCACTTCCAGTTCTACCATACTCCCACTGCTGTTTTCTGAAAAAGATCCATTTTACTAAAACTGTGGCGAGTTAAGAACAATATCACTATTGATCTTCCAAATGGTAGAATATCAACCCTCGTCATAGCCAGGGTCAACCCACAAACAGCCATTACAGAAACGTGCCCTGAGTTATCCAGTGTCTGGTTTTAATCATAAGCTGGACAACTCCCCGTACCTTAATTTCTTTTAAGGTACGATCCATTCTATATCCAATACAGAAACTTTGGCACTTATTTAATTGGAACCATATTCAATCCATGCAGCTGTCTCCAGTGCATATTAACTTAATGGAAAGAGGCTAATCAGCATTACTCAACTTAGGAATCCATCCAATTATGAGTAACCTGAAAGAGAAATAGGTTTCTCAAAACCATCACTATAATCTGAATACCAATCACAAGAATCTACATCTTCGATCTCTTTGAAGAATCCCGATACTTGTGATACCTGGTTCTCTACTTTATTCTTATACCCACAACTTCTCAAAACTTAGACCATGGATTTCTACGAAACACTCGTCTAAATACTAGAGAAGTTATAAGTAAACAGAACATAGTACGAGGACCTACCCCTTTGTCCTGATGGACACTTGGACAACATACAATACTCTGTATAAGTCCGCTGAGTTGAACAACTCAAAACATGTGCGTTGTGGGTGGAAAACTGTACCCTGGCGATTTCCTCAACTATCACCAATTACAACGAATTCCGATATAATGAGGATGATCACCGAATTCCCAATATCTTACTCCCACTCATCATCTGTAAAACCATACAGATATGAGAATGAAACCTGGTAAATACATACCCTTGGAGTAAGTGTCTAATCGGGAAAACAGTTTTTCCTTTAACAATGCACTGAAACATGAAAATGTTTCGTAGGGGTATCCTGGTATTCATAGCAATGCCTCTTCCATAATCCAATTCATGACTTCAACCGTATATTTTATTGCCATCTCTCCAAATCCCTTTACTTGTCTTTAGTCGTTACCTTCTGTACACCATCGTTAGGCTAACTGGTTTTCTTCCTTCCCTACCGTTCGGCACCAGCCTATGGTTTGGAAGAAGACTATCCAGTAAGCATAATAGGTGTACCCTCCTAAACTAAGGAGTACTCGAATCTCGAGAGAAGGTGACGATAAAAGACAACTGAATAAAACCTTATTCTTTTAAAGGTGAAATAGGAGCGGAGATGAAGTACGCGGTTTTGGTCGTGAATGATATCAGTCGCAATTTACTTTGCCCTCTTTCTAATCCCTTTATTTTGTCTTTACATATTACCTTCTGCACACCCTACTTAGGCTAATTGGTTTTCTTCATTCCCTACCTTTCGGCACCAGCCTATGGTTTGGAATAAGACTATCCAATAGGCGTAATAGGTGTACTCTCCTAAACCAAGGAGCTCTCGCAACCTGAGAGAAGGTGATAATAAAAGACAACTGAATAAACCAATTCTATTTCTCCTGAACCTTGATCCATCCTTGAAGAAGTCCCTTCGAGTTCGTATATAACCATACGATGGCTCTATCCAATGGAAGTGGATATCCGTAGTAATACGGGTGTTCTGAGAAATTCAAAGGGTAGAAGAAGGAGTGGCAATGACTTATGCAACTCAGACAATCCAAAAGCCAGTATTTTAAGAAGGTTCGGTCAACTTGGTTACTGAGTCATAGTCTAGGGTCGGTCAAAGGTCGCTGCCAAAGAGAGAGAGAGAAAAGAAACACTCAGCGTGCACTCTAACCTAGATCAGAATGGTCAATATTTTATTTAATCCGGAAACCTCCCACTGTCCTGTCAAATTCTCCTCCAAACCTAAAGAAGAATCAATCGGGATCACCCGAAGAGTAAACCAACTCATCAGTGGGAATCAGGATCCAACTCTCATCGCATGATAACGTGATGGAATGCATCCACGTTACTCATACTCCAGAAGGTATGCGCATACTCGGCAAGTTTCAGTTTCTTTAGAAACTCCTGATATTATTTTTGCCCCATGCTCTTATAACCTTGGCGTTAGGTCAAAATGTCATAAGTCACATGCCAAGTTCTACCCATCACTATCTTGTTAATTTGAACCCACCCGCACATGCCCTTGGCGTTAGGTCAAAATGGCAGAACGGCTGTCCCAAACCAACTCATCTATCTATGCAACAATTGAATACCCAGCAGCTACCAAACACTATGCCTTGGCGTTAGGTCAAAATACATAGCTTGAATACTACTGAATACCCAAAAGAAGTGACGGAGGGCTACGGCTGATTTTTGGCGAAAAACCTTTAGCGTAGTGAACTTGATATCGCAGAAGGAACCTGATAGCTTTTTAAAATATAGTGGCGAAAACCTTTTGCTAAAGAGGTCACTCCCGGTAAAGGGATCTCGGCTCTTTCCTCGTGGAATGAGGTGCAGGATATTCCACTGAATGCCGCTATGCAAAGCAACTTGTATTCGACTATAGTGAAGTTATTACCCTGACGCAAACTTCTGTCCAAGGGGTCTTTCCCGGTGAAGGGATATCAGCCCTTGCCTCGTCGAATGAGGTGCTGGATATTCACACCGAATACCGCTATGCATAACAAAAGGAAACGTCTTTGCAATAACACTTTTTAAATTGTTCCAACAACTGTATACAGGTTTTTTTTTACTTTGCGTTGATCAGAATCAACGCAATCCCATCAATCAATCACACCAGAAAAGAACGAAAATAAAATGTACGTATATGCCATCCGCATTCGTCTCTGGGTCCCGTCATCACCCGTTAGGTTACTTAACTAACGACAGAGCGGGGACTGGACTAGCGCGGGTGTAAAACATATACAACATCTAATAGTATATAAACCAATATACATAATCGCTCCAGGCGTGATAATATGCAACATTACAGAAAAGTAATAAGCATCACAGAACAATACAGATAATCTGGGATCCCCGAGTTTCACAGAGCCGCTGCTGAAACCCGACGTTCCCCTGTCGTGTGGATAGCCTGTGCAATGAAACCTAGACCCCTACGGGTGCGGTAAGTTACCCGCCAAAACCTGAAGCGAGGCAGTCCCCACAGCATAGTGAATGGAACACCCGGCACTTCACGGAATCCGGTAATCTTGGGCACCCCTCCTTGGGTCAACCTGTACCCCCTACGAGTGCGGCGAATAGTCTGCCAATTCTGAAGTGGGACCCCTCTGCCTCTCAAAGCCATGAGATGCGGACCCGTTGCCCTCCCGAACCCGGCTATCCGTGCACTCCGTCTCGGGGCAAAACCTAGTACAGTAATGAAAAATAGTACAATAGGTACATCGACCGCAACCTGGTCGTGCCCCAAAAGAATATTATACAACAGGCAGTGACGGCAGTCCACAAGTTGGACGCTCGCCCCGCAATATCAAATGTACAAATAAACTCAAACTGTACTACCATTGCACACTGCTATCCACCACGACAAATCCGCAACATCACAGCACAAAACAGAACATCAACGCGAATGTCACGTTCGCAAACCCGTCTAAAAGAACTATAGCAATTAAACGCGGTTTACCGATCAAATGACATTCCCGGTCGGAGATATAACGTAAGCACTGTAAACTAACGTGTTTAAATTACGATCGACCAAAGTCCAAATATCAAAAAGTGGGCCCCACTGCTTACTGGTGAACAGTAACAAAACCTGGGCCAAAAATATATATACCAAAAATCACAAAACCCAACACAGAACCCACTGAGAAATTTTGGGAGCACGTGCTCCCCACGTGGCCGCGGAAGCGCGGCCAAACCATGGGTTTGGCCGCCCTTCCGCGGCAACTTGGAGGAGTTACGACCCCAAATTTTGTCGTGGATCTTAGAATTCCCTGCACAGATTTTTAAGACATCCAGAAATAAATTTTGAGACCGTTTAAAATTAACAGAACTGTCGGGCATGGATTTTGTGTTTTTCGATTTTCGGTCGGATCGATATTTTAAACGCGTTAGCACAAGTTAGTATAGCAAAATGGTGAGGCTCTGATACCACTGTAAGTCTACGCTAGCGCCCCGGCAGTCTACAGACGCCAAATGCGGAACAAAAACTTTTTAACTGGCGCTATCGTATACTTTAACCCGGATCTTCCATTATTGCTAAACTAACAAACTGTAAAGAGTGTAAAATGGTTATACCGAACGATCCGAGTCCTTCGTTCTTCAACCATCATCCCACGCTCCGTTGCGGCTGCTCTGATCTCGTCGATCTCCGATCTCCTCGTCGAGGTGGCACCACATGATCGGTTCTTTAAACGGGCTCCCGCCTCTGACTCGAGGCAACTCGATCGTCGAGTTTGCTAAAAGAGACGACCAAGATTGATGTAGAGAATGAGTAGATGACTTTGTCTCACTTCGTCCAAATCCGTGGACGATCGGTTAATGAAGTTGCCGTGGAAATCAGGTGATGGAATAAAATGGACTGTGAAATTCCATACACCGATAAAACCTATCATAATCTTTTCTCTCTAAAATGAAACCAACAAGTGAGAGTGAGAATGAGGAGAGAGAGAGGGCAAGCCATATATATAGCAAGAGGGAGGTGACCGTAGGAGAGGGGGGGTGACCACAAGAAAGCTTCTCACTTAAAAGATCAAGAAGAAAATATCTTAAGCAATCCAAAACCATTAATAACAAAGCATGAATCACTAAACACCTCATCATGCATTAATGAACCATTAAATGCATCCAATGAAAACTCAACACCATATAATCCTAGTCACCTCATCTAGAAACTTCTAGAAGCTTCTACGCTCATCTCAAGAAAAAGATAAATCCGTCTTTAACCGAATGTTAAAAGACGGCTGATAGAAAACTGGAAACTGGCAACTTCCAAAAGTGATCCTGAAACGAATTTCAAGACTACCCCGAAACTGTATAAATATACCCGCATTTGTATTATGACCGAATACAAATGCAACTGAGACAAAGATATTATACCTACTCAATATAATACTCGGATCCGGCTTAAACCAAAGCCGACCAGTATTATCTGCCCGAAAAATAACACGTGCGTAAACGCACGTGCATTTTCCGAACCCTGCCATAAAACCATACGGCCTCTACAACGTTTCGCCCGAACTTGGGAAACTGTCTGTGGGGGACTCTAATGACTCGTCAGCACCCTGGCAGTGGGTTTAACCACAAACCGTCAGCGGCACTAGCAATGCGTAACGGCTGCCCATGGACTGACCTCAAGGGATGCCGATGAGCGCACTCATCCGGAAAACCCTACTGAGCCTAACAGTGACAATGTATATACAGTTCGGTCCGTTCGTCAATGAGTATCGCATATCTGTCTAGGGGGCTAGTAACGTCAGACCCCCAATAGCAGTATAAGTCGTGTCGGAGTGAAGCCCAATTACACCCTGAGATACTACTGGAGTACCTACCAGTAAATCTCCTGCCATGGCCATGGACTTTATGTAATGGCTCTCCTAGACACAGCACGACCTCGCCCCCAATACCGGGAGAGACGAATCCCCTGCCGATCCGCTCACGTGCCTCCATATGGCTCGGGACTGTACCCAAAAGCTACCTGTTTGCACGACTCCTTTGAGCCGTGGTAGGGTAGAAATCAAAGCACAGTGGGAACTCACACGAGACAAATGACGACCTCAGGTCGATGAACTAACCTGTACACATGTCACCAGGGAACTGCTATCTGACGGTAGATATAATACTAACTAGCAGATTCCCGGCGAGTCCTGTCCGGTGTACTCATAACCCAATGAGCACCTGTATACATCATAGGTGATCCAACTGACACCAGTGGCTTGTGAGACCGGCCACCGCCCCTCGTCGGGGTCTCGACTGTATACACTAGTCTACTCCGGAGTATCGATGCCCTGTCTCGAAACTCCCACGACTAGGGACCACAATTAAGGATATGCATATAAACTACCCAACTCTCACGTATATGATCGCCATCATACTGTTGGTAGTAAAGCAAGATCCTAAGGGCTCTATCAAAGTGTAACATGCAATCAGTCACCTGAACATGTACACGACTGATAAAGGCAAACCAGATAGCATACTATCATTTCGAGTAAGACTGTCCTACCGGGATAGGTCCTCCGCAATCATTGCAATCACGTACCTGCGATCCAATAATTGACTATGAGGGCACTATCTCCAACATATTATACATAGGATGTATATTGTAATGGATGCTTGGACATATATAGGGATGACTTTCTTGCTCAACATGATAGTATGCTATCTGGTTGCTCTTTATCTTAACGTGTATACTGATTGTCTCTCTGTTACATGTTGGTAAAGTCTTAGGATGTGTACTTGACTACCTGGACTATGATGCGGATCATACTAGTGGGGACATGGTAGTCCATAAGTACATCCTTCAAGGTCCCTAGTCGTGGGTGTATTGAGACGGGGCATCGATATACCAGAGTAGACTAGCGTATACCTTCTCGACCTATATAGATGGGCGATGGATGATCCCATATACATTGGTGTTTGACATTAGATATGATATATGGGTGCTCAGTGGAGACTGGGTACACTGGACGGACTCGCCGAGAACTCCCAGATGGTATTATACCTCACGTCAGATGGCAGTTCTCTGGTGACACTGGTACAGAGTAGTCTGTTGACCCGAGATCGTCATAGAGTCTTGTATGATTCCCACTGTGCTTTGATTTCCACCTTACCACGTCCAAGATGGCGTGCAAAACGGTGGTTTTTGGGTACAGTCCAGAATCACATGGAGGCAATGAGCGATAGGAGGGGATTCGTCTCTCCCAGTATAGGGAGTTGATGTTCCGCTGTGTTCGATTGGCTATAACCGGAAATCCCTGGCCAGGGTTGCTGAGATTTACTGGTAAATGTTACCAGTAGTTTCTATAACTGTTATAGACCTCATATCGACACGAATTATCGAGCTATTAGGGTCTGACGTTTAACACCCCTAGGCGAGATATGCGACATATCAGACGACGAGACCGGACTGTACGGTAAGTGTTACTGGTTGGATTCACAGGAGTGTGAGTGGGCTTTCTCGTTGATCTTTTGATCGCTCAATTCTCGGGTGGCCGTTACGTTTAGCAGACCGCTTGCGGCTTGTGGGTGTTTTATATGATCATCATCTGCTGCCGGCGTATTGACGAGTCTTTAGAGTCCTACACAGAGGTTTCCTGGCTCAAGTGAAACGAAATAGGAGCACATATGAGATATGTGCGGGACCGAGAATAATACCAGTATGTGATACTGTATTCTATTCTCGCGATTTGTATCTTTGGATGGTTATATGAGATATAGCCGGGTTACCGAATAAAGTGTTGGTTCGATACAATGTACACTTGATATTAGTCGGTTATATGTAGCATGACCGGATCATTAGATCAAGTGTTGATTTAATGATTTAATGCATAATTATATATTTGATATATTACTTTGCATTAACTAGTATTGGTTCACTCGAGATGGATTTTCTCACTTGATGTGCACATTGTATATATGATATAGTTTTGTGCACTAGTTTGTATCATGTTTGATGATACATGCAAACTTGGGTGTGAATGCTTTAAACCTTGATTAGGTTAATGGTTAGGGTTTGATTTACTTATTTATTCTTTTTATTTATTTTTGGCAAAATATAAGATGGTGGCTTTCTTTGTTTGATCCATGAAGCTACATGAAGCTTTGAAAGTCATTGCCATTTTGTCTTTTGCCTTAACCTAACCATTAAGCCTAAATCCTAGTTTATTCTCTACACAAGTTAACTCACCCATGGTTGCTAAATGATAAGATTCACTGGAATTTTCTTTTAATGAGTTAATTCTTTTTCTTTCTTCTTCTTCATCTTCTTCATGAAGAAAAGAAAACTCTTCTTGAAAATTTCTAAGTGATGAATCCAAGTGAGAAATCCAAATCCAAAGTGAACCCACTTCCTATTTCTTCATCCTCTACCACTTGCCATGTAGTATAGGGTGTTTTCTTCACAAGTTTCATGACTTGGTGAAGATGGAGCTTGATCTTAAGTTTCCTCGACTTAGATCATCTTCGGCATCGAAGTCGATGACTTAGCCCGATCATTTCTTCGACGAAACCATCGCTAAAGTCCGGGATCCGTTGATCGCAGCGGAGGGACGTCATCACGGAGATGAGGAAGTGGAGGACCGGATCTACAAAGGTTGTAGCCCCTTTCACTTTGTAGCAAAGTAGTTTGCTAGCTTTCTTATTCGCCTAATCTCTAGTTGACGATCTATATTAGGGTTTCTCGGCACCGAAATTTTTGAATTTGGCATGGTTGATGCCTTGTGGAACCTCTTGAGTGTGCCTAGGAACCCTATAGTGGTATCAGAGCCTAGCTAGAGCCTTAGGCGATGAGTAGACGATGCTAGAAGTCCGATCGAACCCGAAATCCCCACTTTTCACACCTATCTGTACATTTTTCAAAACTGTGGATTTTTGTGAATTAAAAATTCTCAGAAAATAGAGCAGGAAATTCTAAGACTACTGGAAAAAAACGAAACCCTAATTCCACTGTAGCGCCGCGGAACCGCGGCATTAGCCTCTTTTTGCGGCGGTTCCACGGCCGTATGTACAGATTAGGGATTCATTTTTATACAGTAATATCCGTATCTGTTTTCTCTGTTCTCTGTGAAGTTTTAATCTGCACTCAAGGGTTGAGTTTTCTGGGTTGTATTGGGGACTCGGTGTTTCGATCGGGAAGTCTAATTTTTTCTATGTGTTTTTCCGGGTAATTTTTGAATATGTTAAAAAGTTCGACCAGATATAAATACCCACTTTTTCCCCTGCCGGGAAATTTTCAAATGTTGGATTTTTCCGTGGTTTAAAGACGTTCTAAGTAGTGCAAGTAACACGATGGACCCTCTAGAAGACAACAAACCTTAACTCGATTATGTGACCGTCTTGAACTGCCCTTTGAACATTAGGGTTTGTGGCAGTACGGCGTGCTACATGTGAGGCATTGGCTTGACCCTTCTACGGCTGGACCATTAGTACTGAGGCATGAAGTGAATGTTTTTAAACTTATTTCATATGTTGAGCTCTTTCGGGAAAACTTGGGTGTTTGATTGTTCGATCGGAAAGTTTAACGTTTTCTATTTTATCTGGAATGTGATACAATATTTGGAATCCACAAGTAGTTATGAGATAACTGATTTGGATGTTATAAACATAGCACTTTAGTCTCACTTGATCGGTTGCCACGGAATTTTGATGCGATCAAAAGTCTGTCGCAATCATGTAGCGTACGCGGATATTCGCCGATAAACTTAATAGATAGCCACGCCCCTTAGCCCCGACCAAGTGACTGTAGGAGAACCCCGTCGCCGAAAGCATCCGTTCGGGTGCTCGCGGCAGCGGTGTTCCGCCTTAGTGCACTTCGTCGGGGGTGCGGCCGCCAACTAAAGTTTGCAACGAGCATTCGATCAGAATGTAGGGAATCCTGTTGAATTGCCCGACTTGATATTGAAAAGTGTTTTCGATAATGAGACTAGAATGCGGGGTTTATAAATGTTAGGCATGCGATGTCTAAGTAATTCATTTGATTAGGCATGCAATGTCTAAGGAGGTTGCGGATTCCAACTGTTGTAGTTTTACACTTTCTTTTCCGCGACCATAAGTGTAATATGTGATATCGCCGGATTTGTTACTAAATGTCAACGACAATTGGGATACGCATGTTTACTTACGTTGATGACATGTGATGTTATGTGTTGCTGGATATGTTATATTGGATCGTCGTGTTTGAATAGCCGGGGGTTTTTATGTGAGATGAGTGTTTTTCATTTTCATTCATGTAAAAACTTGTATGTAATATTCTTTTATTGAGGCACTTCCAGGTTGCGGAAGATGTCACCCATTGTATATTATTTACTTTTCCGCACTAGGATAGACCCAAGGAGGGGAGCACAAGTAACCGGGTTCTGGAGTCCAGTGGGAGACCAACTCGAGGAAGGAGTCCGGGTCTCCTAACTCTAGAATTGGTAGGGTTGCTTGCAGCTCTCGTAGGGGTCTAGGGGTGTGGGTTTGGCTATTCATCGCGACCGTGGAATCCGTGCTTTATACTGGCTCGTATTAAAAACACGGACGTCCTAGTATATCCAATGTTTCATATCTTTCTTCTGCTGCGATATCTGTGATGTGATCATGTGATGTTATGTGATAAATAATGTATATAGTATATATGATATATTATATAGATGTTACTTATGTTTTACACCCGCGCTAGCCCTGCCCTGCTCTGCCGTTAGTTACCTAACCTAACGGTGCACGAGGGGACATCGAGGCGAATGCGGATGGCATAAGTGTACGCCGTATTTATCTGTGATGTTTAGGTGATTTAAATGATGGGACTTCATTAATGTGATTAATGAAAGAAAAGAAACCTAAAGATGTTGTGGAATCGAATTTTCAGAAACAGGTAGCTACAGTTCTTGCTTTGCATCGCGGTGTTCCTTGTAGAACATCCTGCATCTTATTCGATAAGGAAAGGGCCGAGATCCCTTCACCGGGAGTGACCCCTTTAGCAATAACTGGCAGATGCTACAACCCTCGGTTTGTTTTTGATTGCTTTTATAGTTTTTGCTTTGCAAAGCGGTATATATGATATATCCTGTACCTTATTCGTTGAGGAAAGGGCCGACGATCCCATCACAGGGAGTGACCCCTTTAGCAAAACTAGAAAAGCCTAAAAAACACTCCATTTCAAAATTCATTCGATCCTACAACGATATCAAGTTCATTACGTAATAGGTTTTCAGAAAAACCTGTCGTAGCCCTCCGTCATTTCAGATAAGTCCTGCTTAGTATTCGTGCTGCGTTTGTTGACCTTGTCAAGGCGCAGTGTGCGGTAGCTAACCAATATTTATCTGCTTATGCATATGATGTAGATTGGGTTAGGGTAGTCATGCGGCCTTGTTGACCTTGTCAAGGGTCGTGCGGGTGGGTTTGATTCAATCAAGAAATGACGGGTTGAACATGACTTACGGTCTATGATTTGTTGACCTTGTCAAGGTCATAGATCGTTTGGGGCAAAATATTATCGGGAATTTCAAGTGTTGAAATTTGCAATGAGATTGCATACCTTTTATGAGATAGTTGGATCCCGATACCCGCTGCGAGTAAGAGTTACTCCTGGGAGAGTTTTACATATTACAATTAGCCGATCGAGTAGGTGTCTAGAAAGGTGTCAACGGGGTTACGCCTCTGGGAAAACGAGGTTTACTTTAATTAGGTCCGTGCAAAAGCACGGGGAACCTCCCTCAAAGTACCGACACTGGCCTGGCTGAAAGATTGGCGAACTTGTAGCGTGTAATTAATCCTGGCTAGTCTTTCCTTCTAGGGTTTGAAGGAAGATTTGATAAAAACAGTGGGAGCCATCTTGATTAGATAAAATAATAACCAATCTGATCTTGCAAGAGCATACGCTGAGTGTTTTCTTCTCTCTCTCTCCAGGTAACGACCATGTCACGCCTTAATCAAGATAATAATACGGATGTATTGACCGAACCCGCTTGTTTTACAGAGCTGGGGAACGTTGGTCCCGCTCCAACTTATAAATGTTATAAGACAGAGCAGGATTTTGGGGAATACCAGATTTCCCGTGCCACCCAAACGAAGAAAGTGCATGTTGATGCATCATCTTTTGGTGTGTTCATTATAAAGAACTGTTTCTCAGTATCCTCTACGTCCTGGGTATTTGATACCGGATCAGGATCCCATATATGTAATTTGTTGCATGCGCTACAGATAGGTAGAGAACTGAGAACGGGTGATAAGTTTAATGAGGCAGAAAACGGTGCAAGTGTTGCAGCCAAGTCTTTTGGTCACTGTCACCCTGTATCACCAATACATTGATTCTGAACAAATGCTATTAGATACCGAACCTGATATAAAAAATCATATCAGTCTCTTTATTAGTAAAGAAATGATAAAATTTTGTATTGTTGGATAATGTTTTGAACGTTTCCTATATCAAAAGTTGATCGGTTCAGGCACGTTATCTAAAAGCATTGATATTCTAAATCAAACTACAGTTCTTAGTATACGGAACACACACAAGAGGAAGAGTTCAAAATGAACAAATCCTTCTTGAGGCATTGTAGACTAGGTCATATCAATGCGACCCGACTGGCTGAAGTTACATTTTAGATGCATATTTAAATCAGTTTGGATTTACATCTTGTGAAACTTGCCAGTCATGTCACAAAGATTAGATGACCATTGCTCTGTTTACTGGAAACAGAGAAAGAGTTAGTAAACTCTTGGGACTGATACATGATGATGTATGTAAGATCCCCTGTCTACACATGCCAAGACCGGTTCTTTGTACTTCATTACATTCTCTGATGATCTCCTTAGATTCAGACATTTGTTCTTGTTGAAACACAAGTCTGAACCTTTTGAGATATTCACAGATTATAAGTTAGAAGTAGAAAACCAAAAACGGGTATAAGTATTATGTCCTTTGATGTGATCAAGGAGGAGAATACTTGAGCAAGAAATTCCTGGATCATTCTAAAAGAGAATGAGATTCTCTCTCAGCATTACACCTCCGTATACACCACATCAGGTCGGTGTATCGGGGCGAAGCAATAGCACCCTATGTGATATGGTGTGCTCTATGATGAGTACTACTGAGTTTCCTTTTTCCTTTTGGGAATTATGTGCTTGAGAAGTTGCAAACTTATTGAATACGGTTCCGATCAAATTAGTTGCCTGCCACTTCATATGAGATATGGAAAGGGAAGAGCCCATCTCTTAAGTCAGTTAAGATTTGGGGTTGTCCGGCCTATGTCTAAAAGCAAAATACGGACAAGCTCGAGGCAAGGTCAGTTATGTACAACTGGAAAAGCTCGAACCAAAGGATTCAATAGATTCTAACGGACCTCAGCCTCTCCGCCGATCTAGTAGGGTTCCTCACCCACCTGAGAGATACTTTGGTTTCTCTATGACAGTGGGAGTGAGGATTGCATCATGAGATGATGACCCAACTAGTTTCGAGCAGGCCATCGAGAGTAAGGACTCTGTAAGAATGGCTGGATGCTTAGCGATCTGAGATGGAATCCTTATACACCAACAAAGTATGGACTTTGGTTGCTTTATCTGAAGGGTTAAATCCCCATCAGGAGCAAGTATATCTTGAGAAGATTACTTGGTGTACATGGAAAAGTTGAGACTTTCAAAGCTAGACTTGTTAAAAGTTTGCATCATTGACCAGGTATGGATTATGATGAAACCTTTTCTAAGTAGCTATGCTTAAGTCCATCCAGATCCTACTTGCCACGGCTACATACCATGACTACGATACCTGGCGGTTGGGTGCCATCACTGCTTTTCTAAGTGATGTTTTAGAAGAGTGCGTCTATATGTACACAGCCAGAGGACCTCGTAGACAGAGGGAGCAGTGGAAACGCGAGCAAGATGATTTATGTGATAAAGCAGGCATCGCGGAGTTGGAACGTCTGTTTTGATGTGTTAGTCAAAGAGTTTGACATCATCAAAATGGTAGATGAACCTTGTATATACAAAAAGGTAGTTGGGAGTATGGTGCTGATCCTAGTATAGTACGTGGATGACATACTCTTGATAGGGAAGTAGTTTCCTATACTACGCTCAGTCAATCTCCGCTTATCACAATGATTCTCCATATAGATTCAAAGTGATACCTAATAAATCCTGGGTTTTGGATCTATGAGATAGATCTAATTGAATGTTAGGATACTCACTAGTTGTAGTGAGATGGTATCAATTGATCCTGGGGAGAATTACTGGAAAGGTTCCAGGGTGATAAGTACGACTGAATGTCAGTCACAGGCATTGTCTTTACCTTCAGTAAAGGGACGGTATGTTGGAAGAGTTCCAAGCTAGATACCGTGGCATACTAAACGATAAAGGCTGGATACATCGCTACTTAAGATGCTACCAAAGAGGCAGTCTGGATATTTATATGTGTTCATTAGATGATCGTAGTTCCTCCCATTGTGTGACAATGGAGTTGTGGCTTATGCCAAGGAACGTCCATCCCATTAGTGATCCAGATATTATTCTTAGGCGATGTCACCTGATCATGGAGATGGTTGATCTCCAGGGTGATCAAGGTTAGGAGAGTAGACTCAGAGGACAACACGGCGGATCCACTCACAAAGGCCTTTTTCCCAGAGAGAGACTTTTATGGGATGGTTGAGTATGAGATACTGCAACCACTGCTATCAGATGGCCCTAGTGCAAGTGGGAGATTGTTAGTTATATGTATGCCCTAGAGGCCATTACTATACATAGGATGTATATTGTAGTGGTTGCTTGGACATATATAGGGAGGACTTTCTTGCTCGACATGATAGTATGCTATCTGGTTGCTCTTTATCTTAACGTCTATACTGATTGTCTCTCTGTTACTTGTTGGTAAAGCCCTTAGGATGTGTACTTGACTACCTGGACTATGATGCGGATCAAACTAGTGGGGACATGGTAGTCTATAAGTACATCCTTCAAGGTCCCTAGTCGTGGGTGTATTGAGATGGGGCATCGATATAACAGAGTAGACTAGCGTATACCTTCTCGACTCATATAGATGGGCGATGGATGATCCCATATCCATTGGTGTTTGACATCAGAGATGATATAGGGGTGCTCAGTGGAGACTGGGTACACTGGACGGACTCGCCGAGAACTCCCAGATGGTATTATACCTCACGTCAGATTGCAGTTCTCTGTTGACACTGGTACAGAGTAGTCTGTTGACCCGAGATCGTCATAGAGTCTTTTGTGATTCCCACTGTGCTTTGATTTCCACCTTACCACGTCCAAGTGGGCATGCAAAACTGTTGTTTTTGGGTACAGTCCCGAATCACATGGAGGCAATGAGCGATAGGAGGGGATTCGTCTCTCCCGGTATAGGGAGTTGATGTTGCGCTGTGTTCGATTGGCTATAACCGGAAATCCCTGACCAGGGTTGCTGAGATTTACTGGTAAATGTTACCAGTAGTTTCTCGAACTATTATAGACCTCATATCGACACGACTTATCGAGCTATTGGGGTCTGACGTTTACCAACCCTAGGCGAGATATGCGACATATCAGACGACGAGACCGGACTGTACGGTAAGTGTTACTGGTTGGATTCACAGGAGTGTGAGCGGGCTTGCTCGTTAATCTTCTGATCGCTCAATACCTGGGTGGCCGTTACGTTTAGCAAACCGCTTGCGGCTTGTGGGTGTTTGATATGATAATCACCTGCTGTCGGCGTATTGACGAGTGTTTAGGGTCCTACACAGAGGTTTTCTGGCTCAAGCGAAACGAAATAGGAGCGCATATGAGAAATGTGCGGGACCGAGAATAATACCAGTATGTGATACTATATTCTATTCTCGTGATTTGTATCATTGGTGTTAGTTATATGTATGCCCTAGAGGCCATTACTATACATAGGATGTATATTGTAGTGGATGCTTGGACATATATAGGGATGACTTTCTTGCTCGATATGATAGTATGCTATCTGGTTACTCTTTACCTTAACGTGTACACTGATTGTCTCTCTGTTACATGTTGGTAAAGCCCTTAGGATGTGTACTTGACTACCTGGACTATGATGTGGATCATACTAGTGGGGACATGGTAGTCCATAAGTACATCCTTCAAAGTCCCTAGTCGTGGGTGTATCGAGACGGGGCATCGATATACCAGAGTATACTAGCGTATACCTTCTTGACCCATACAGATGGGCGATGGATGATCCCATATCCATTGGTGTTTGACATCGGAGATGATATACGGGTGCTCAGTGGAGACTGGGTACACTGGACGGACTCGCAGAGAACTCCAAGATGGTATTATACCTTAGGTCAGATTGCAGTTCTCTGGTGACCCTGGTGCAGGTTAGTCTGTAGACCCGAGATCGTCATAGAGTCTTGTGTGGTTCCCACTGTACCTTGATTTCCATCATACCACGTCCAAGAGGGCGTGCAAAAAGGTGGCTTTTGGGTACAGTCCCAAATCACATGGAGGCAATGAGCAATAGGAGGGGTTTCGTCTCTCCTGGTATAGGGAGTTGATGTTGCGTAGTGCTCGATTGGTTATAACAAGAAGTCCTTGGCCAAGGCTGTTTTAGGGATTTACTGGTAAGTGTTACCAGTAGTTTCTCGACCCGTTATGAGCCTCATATCGACACGACTTATCGAGTTATTGGGGTCTGACGTTTACCACCCCTAGACGAGATATGCGACATATCAGACGAATAGACAGGACTGTACGGTAGTGTTACTCGTTGGATTCACTGGAGTGTGAGCGGGCTTGCTCGTTGATCTTCTGATCGCTCAATACCCGGGTGGCCGTTACGTTTAGCAGACCGCTTGCGGCTTGTGGGTGTTTGATATGATCATCACCTGCTGCCGGCGTATTGACGAGTCTTTAGAGTCTTACAAAGGGGTTTCCTGGCTCAAGCGAAACGAAATAGGAGCGCATATGAGGTATGTGCGGGACCAAGAATAATACCAGTATGTGATACTGTATTCTATTCACGCGATTTGTGACATTGAACGGTTATATGCGATATAGCCGGGTTATCGGATCAAGTTTTGATTCGATAAGTTGTTACTATTGATATTAGTCGGTTATATGCGATATGACCGGATCGTTAAATAAAGTGTTGATTTAATGATTTAATGTATAATTATATATTTGATATATTACTTTACTTTAACTAGTATTGGTTCACTTAAGATTGATTTTCTCACTCGAAAGTGTACATTGCTTATATGTGTTATATGCAACTGTACATGTTTGTATCATGCTTGATGATACAAACAAGTTGTGTGTATGAGACTTGAACCATATCAAGGTTAGATTAGGGTTTACTATTTTCCTAGCAAGTAACAAAAGAATTGAGACTTTGGTCAAAGTGATCAAGCTTCATGAAGCTTGATGGACATTGACAAAGTCAACTCTTTTGTCATTTGCTTAAGATATTAGCTAACCCAACCCTTAACCTTATGCTATGGTTAATTCTCTACATGAGTTAAGCATGAGGGCTTAACTTAACCATGGTGCCATCATATATTGGATAAGTTTCATTTTGGAAATGATTCATATCATTCTTTCTTCTTCTTGATCTTCATCAAGCTTGAAAAAGCTTGCTAGCTCCAATGGCATCATGGGAAAAAGAGTGAGAAATCCAATTCTAAAGTGAACCCACTTCCTATTTCTTCATCCTCGACTACTTGCCATGTAGTATAGGGTGTTCTCTTCATAAAGTTTTTGACCAAGTGAAGGAATAGCTTGAGTTTGAGTCTCCCCGACGTAGATCATCTTCGGCCTCGAAGTCAATGACCTAGCCCGATCATTTCTCCGACGAAACCATCGCAAGAGTCCAGGACCCGATGATCGCAGCGGAGGGACGTCATCTCGGAGCTAAAGAAATGGTGGAGCGGATCTACAAAGGTTGTAATCCCTTTCACTTAGCAATAAAGTTGTTTACTTGCTTGCTCTTCGCCTCAACTTCTAGTTAACGATCTAGTTTAGGGTTTCTCGGCACATAATTTTTGAAATTTGGCTTGGTTGATGCCATGTGGAACCTCTTGACTGTTCCTAGTAACCCTACAGTGGTATCAGAGACTAACTAGATCTTTAGGCGATGTGTTAACGAAGTTAAAACTCCGAACGAACCCGATACGTCCAAGTTTACCCCCTCTCTGTACATTCTTTCAAAACTGTGTATTTTCTGAATTAAAAATACCTGAAAAATTAAGCAGGGAAAAATAAGAATTTTGGTGAAACACGAATACCTAACTCTTCCAAACCACCGCGGAACCGCGGCCGTACCAAGCTTGGGCCGCGGATCCGCGGCCGTACAGAGTGATTAGGTCATTTTGTTTGCACTTTAATTCCTATACCTGATGGTGCTATTTTATGGGTATTTTTAAACTGACTCAAGTGTTGAGTTTTCTGGGGGTTCATTTTGTAATCGAAGATTCGATCGGAGAATTTAATTTTATTATGTTTTATGGATATTTTTAGAACATGTTATAAAGTTCGACCGGATGTAAATACCCACTTTTTTCCCTACCGGGAAATTTCCAAGTGTTGGATTTTTCCGTAGTTTGAAAACGTTCTAAGTAGTGCAGGTAACGCGATGGTCCTTCCAGAAGACAACAAACCTTAACTCGATTATGTGACTGTCTTGAACTGCCTTTTGAACCTTAGGGTTTGGGGCAGTACGGTGTGCCACATGTGAGGCGTTGGCTTGACCCTTCTACGGCTGGACCGTTGGTACTGAGGCATGAACTGGATGTTTTTAAACCTATTTCATGTGTTGAGCTGTATCGGGAAAACTTAGGTGTTTGAATGTTCGATCGGAAAGTTTAACATTTTCTATTTATCTGGATTGGGATACAATAATTGGAATTCACAAGTAGTTATGAGATAACTGAATGAATGTTATAAACATAACACTTTAGTCTCGATTGATCGGTTGCCACGGAATTTTGATGTGATCAAAAGTCCATCGCAATCACGTAGCGTACGCGGATACTCGCCGGATAAACTTAATAGACAGCCATGCCCCATAGCCCCGACCAAGTGACTGTAAGAGAACCCCGTAGCCAAATGCATCCGTTCGGGTGCTCGCGGCAGCGGTGTTCCGCCTTGGTGCACTTCGTCGACGGCATCCGGGGGTGCGGCCTTCTACTAAAGTTTGCGATGAGCATTCGATCAGTTTATCGGGAATCTTGTTGAATTGCCCGACTAGATATTGAAAAGTGTTTTCGATAATGAGACTAAAGTGCGGGGTTTATAATTGTTAGGCATGTGATGTCTAAGGAATTCAGATGATTAGGCATGCGATGTCTAAGGAGATTGCGGATTCCAACTGTTGTAGTTTTACACTTTCTTTTCTGCGACCGTAAGTGTAATATGTGATATCGCCGGTTTCGTTGCTATATGTCAACGACAATTGGGATGCGCACATTTATTTATGTTGATGACATGTGATGTTATGTGTTGCTGGATATGTTATATTGGATCGTCGCGTTTGAATAGCCGGGGTTTTTATGTGAGATGAGTGTTTTTCATTTTCATTCATGTAAAAATTATTGTATGTAATATTCTTTTATTGGGGCACTTCCAGGTAACGGAAGTTGTCACCCATTGTATATTATTTACTTTTCCGCACTAGGATAGACCCAAGGAGGAGGGCACAAGTAACCAGGTTCTGGAGTCCAGTGGGAGACCAACTCGAGGAGTCGAGTCCGGGTCTCCTAACTCTAGAATTGGTAGTGTTGCTTGCCGCTCTCGTAGGGGTCTAGGGGTGTGGGTTTGGCTATTCATCACGACCATGGAATCCGTGTTTTATACAGGCTCGTATTGAAAATACGGACGTCCTAGTATATCCAATATTTCATATGTTTCTTCTGCTGCGATATCTGTGATGTGATCATTTGATATGTGATGATAGATATTGCATATGATATATATGATATATTATATAGACGTTACTTATGTTTTGCACTCGCGCTAGCCCTGCCACGCTCTACCGTTAGTTACCTAACCAAACGGTGCACGAGGGGACATCGAGGCGAATGCGGATGGCATAAGTGTACGTCGTATTTATCTGTGATGTTTAGGTGATTTAAATGATGGGACTTCATTAATGTGATTAATGAAAGAAAATAAACCTAAAGATGTTGTGGAATCGAATTTTCAGAAACAGGTAGCTACAGTTCTTGCTTTGCATCGCGGTGTTCCTTGTAGAACATCCTGCATCTTATTCGATAAGGAAAGGGCCGAGATCCCTTCACCGGGAGTGACCCATTTAGCAATAACTGGCAGATGCTACAACCCTCGGTTTGTTTTTGATTGCTTTTATAGTTTTTGCTTTGCAAAGCGGTATATATGATATATCCTGTACCTTATTCGTTGAGGAAAGGGCCGACGATCCCATCACAGGGAGTGACCCCTTTAGCAAAACTAGAAAAGTCTCAAAAACACTCCATTTTAAAATCATTTCATTCTACAACGATATAAAGTTCATTGGGCAAAAGGTTTTCTTAAAAACCTGTCGCAGCCCTCCGTCATTTCAGATAAGTAATAGTTAGTATTCATGCTGCGTTTGTTCACTCAGTCAAGGCGTAGTGTGCAGTAGCTGATTAGTGCTTATCTGCAAAGCATATGATGCGATTGGATTAGGGTAGTCGTGCGGCCTTGTTGACTTAGTCAAGGGTCGTGCGGGTGGGTTTAATGCAATCAGGAAATGATGGGTTGAACTTTACTTGCGATCTATGGTTTGTTGACTCAGTCAAGGTCATAGATCGCTTGGGGAAAAATATTATCGGGAATTTCAAGTGTTGAAATTTGCAATGAGATTGCATACCTTCTATGAGATAGTTGGATCCCGATACCCACTGCGAGTAATTTTTACTCCTGGGAGAGTTTTACACATTACAATTATCCGATCAAGTAGGTGTCTAGAAAGGTGTCAACGGGGTTACGCCTCTGGGAAAACGAGGTTTAACATTAATTAGGTCCGTGCGAAAGCACGGGGCACCTCCCTCAAAGTACCGACACTGGCCTGGCTGAAAGATTGGCGAACTTGTAGCGTGTAATTAATCCCGGCTAGTCTTTCCTTTTAGGGTTTGAAGGAAGATTTGATAAAAACAGTGGGAGCCATCCTGATTAGATAAAATAATAACCAATCTGATCTTGCAAGAGCGCACGCAGAGTGTTTTCTTCTCTCTCTCTCCTGGTAGCGACCATGTCACGCCTTAATCAAGATAATAAAACGAATATATTGACCGAACCCGCTTGTTATACTGTGCTGGGAACGTTGGTCCCGCTCCTACTTATAAATGTTATAAGACAGAGCAGGAAATTGGGGAAAACCAGATTTCCCGTGCCGCCCAAACGAAGAAAGTGCATACCGATGCATCATCTTCGGGTGTATTCATTACAGAGAACTGTTTCTCAATGTCCTTTACGTCCTGGGTATATGATACCGGATCAGGATCCCACATATGTAATATTTTACATGGGCTACAGATAGGTAAAGAAGTGAGAACGGGTGATAAGTTTCATGAGACAAAAAACGGGGCAAGTGTTGCAGCCATGTCTGTTGGTCACTGTCACCCTGTATTACCAGTACATTGATTCTGAACGAATGTTATTAGATATCGAACCTGATATACAAAATCATATCAGTCTCTTTATTAGTAAAGAAATGATAAAATTTGTATTGTTGGATAATGTTTTGAACATTTCTTATATCAAGAGTTGATCGGTTCAGGCACGTTATCTAAAAGCATTAACGTTCTAAATCAAACCACAGTTCTTAGTATATAGAATACACACAAGAGGAAGAGTTCAGATATGAACGAATTCTTCTTCAGGTATTATAGACTAGGTCATATCAATGCGACCCGACTAGCTGAAGTTACATATAGATGCATATTTAAATTAGTTTGAATTTACATCTTCTGAAACTTGCCAGTCATGTCACAGAGATAAGATGACCATAGCTCTATTTATTGGAAGCAGAGAAAGAGTTAGTGAACTCTTGGGATGATACATGTTGATGTATGTTGGTCCCCTGTCTACACATGCCAAGACCGGTTCTTTGTACTTCATTACATTCTCTGATAATCTCTCATGATTCAGACATATGTTCCTGTTGAAACACAAGTCCGAACCATTTGAGATATTCATAGAATATAAGTTAGAAGTAGAGAACCAAAATACGGGTAAATGTATTATGTCCTTTGATGTGATCAAGAAGGAGAATACTTGAGCACGGAATTCCTGGATCATTCTAAAGAAGAATGAGATTCTCTCTCAGCATTACTCCTCCGTATACACCATAGCACGATGGTATATCGGGGCGGAGCAATAACACCCTATGTGATATGGTGTGCTCTATGATGAGTACTACTGAGTTTCCTATTTCCTTTTAAGGAGTTATGCACTTATGAAGTTGCATAACTATGGAATAGGGTTCCGATCAAATCATTTGCCTACCACTTCATATATGATATGGAAAGGGAAGAGCCCATATCTTAAGTTCGTTAAGAATTGGGGTTGTCCGGCCTATGTCTAAAAAGCAAAATCCGGACAAGCTCGAGCCAAAGTCAGTTCTGCAGAAGTTTGTTGGATATCCCAAGCATACGCAAGGGAATATTTTCTACCTAACCGAAGAACAAAAATGTTTTGTTTCTCAGCATGCCACCTTTGTGAAAGGGAATTTCTTATGAAGAAATTAGTGGACATGAGGTAGAACTAGAAAGAGTTCCATCTATACAAACTGCAGCTGATGATTTGGCAGAACCAAAGGATTCAATAACAACCAACGAACCTCAGCCTCTCCGCCGATCTAGTAAGTTTCTTCACCCACCTGAGAGATACTTCTGTTTCTCTATGATAGTGGGAGCGAGGATTGTATCATGGGATGATGACCTAACTAGTTTCGAGCTGGCCACCAGGAGTGTGACTCTATAAGAATGGCTGGATTCTTATCGATCTGAGATGGAATCCTTATACACCAACAAAGTATGGACTTTGGTTGCTTTATCTGAAGGGTTAAATCCCCATCATGAGCAACTATATCTTGAGAAGATTACTTGGTGTACATGGAAAAGTTGAGACTTTCAAAGCTAGACTCGTTAAAGGTTTGCATAATAGACCAGTTATGGCTAATGATGAAACCTTTTCTGGGGCCCATGCTTAAGTCCATCCAGATCCTACTTGCCACGGCTACATACTATGACTACGATATCTGGTGGTTGGGTGTCATGACTGCTTTTCTAAATATTGATTTAGAAGAGAACGTCTATAAGTACACAGCCAGAGGGCTTCGTAGACGATGGGAGCAGTGGAAACGCGAGCCAGATGATTTATGTGATAAAGCAGGCATCGCGGAGTTGGAACGTCTGTTTTGATGTGTTAGTCAAAGAGTTTGACATCATCAAAATGGTAGATGAACCTTGTATATACAAAAAGGTCCGCTTATCACAATGATTCTCCGTATAGGATCAAAGTGATACCTACTAAATCCTGGGTTTTGGATCTATGAGACAGATCTAATTGGATGTTAGGATACTCACTAGTTGTAGTGAGTTGGTATCAATCGATCCTGGGAAGAATCACTGGAAAGGTTCTAGGGTGATAAGGACGACTGAATGTCAGTCGCAGGCATTGTCATTACCCTCAGTGGAGGGACGATATGTTGGAAGAGTTCCAAGCTAGATACCGTGGCATACTAGGCGATAAAGGCAGGATACATCGCTACCAAAGATGCTACCAAAGAGGAAGTCTGGGTGTACATTAGTTCATGAGATGAACTTCGTTCCTCCCATTGTATGACAATGGAGTTGTGGCTTATGCCAAGGAACGCACGTCCCATCAGTGCTCCAGACATATTCTTAGGCAGTATCACCTGATCGTGGAGATGGTTGATATCCAAGGGATCGAGGTTAGGAGAGTAGACTCAGAGGACAACACGGCAGACCCACTCACGAAAGGCATTTTCCCAGAGAGAGACTTTTATGGGATGGTCGAGTATGAGATACTACAACCACTGCTATCAGATTGCCCTAGCGCAAGTGGGAGATTGTTAGTTATATGTATGCCCTAGAGGCCATTACTATACATAGGATGTATATTGTAGTGGATGCTTGGACATATATAGGGATGACTTTCTTGCTCGATATGATAGTATGCTATCTGGTTACTCTTTACCTTAACGTGTACACTGATTGTCTCTCTGTTACATGTTGGTAAAGCCCTTAGGATGTGTACTTAACTACCTGGACTATGATGCGGATCATACTAGTGGGGACATGGTAGTCCATAAGTACATCCATCAAAGTCCCTAGTCGTGGGTGTATCGAGACGGGGCATCGATATACCAGAGTAGACTAGCGTATATCTTCTCGACCCATACTGATGGGCGATGGATGATCCCATATCCATTGGTGTTTGACATCGGAGATGATATACGGGTGCTCAGTGATGACTGTGTACACTGGACGGACTCGTCGAGAACTCCCAGATGGTATTATACCTTACGTCAGATGGCTATTCTCTGGTGACACTGGTGCAGGTTAGTCTGTAGACCCGAGATTGTCATAGAGTCTTGTGTGGTTCCCACTGTGCTTTGATTTCCATCATACCACGTCCAAGAGGGCGTGCAAAAAGGTGGCTTTTGGGTACAGTCCCGAATCACATGGAGGCAATGAGCGATAGGAGGGGTTTCGTCTCTTCTAGTATAGGGAGTTGATGTTGCGCAGTGCTCGATTGGCTATAACAGGAAGTCCTTGGGCAAGGCTGTTTTAGGGATTTACTGGTAAGTGTTACCAGTAGTTTCTCGACCCGTTATGAGCCTCATATCGACACGACTTATCGAGTTATTGGGGTCTGACGTTTACCACCCCTAGACGAGATATGCGACATATCAGACGAACAGACCGTACTGTACGGTAGTGTTACTCGTTGGATTCACTGTTGTGTGAGTGGGCTTGCTCGTTGATATTCTGATCGCTCAATACCCAGCTGGCCGTTACATTTAGCAGACCGCTTGCGGCTTGTGGGTGTTTGATATGATCATCACCTGCTGCCGGCGTATTGACGAGTCTTTAGAGTCCTACACAGGGGTTTCTTGGCTCAAGCGAAACGAAATAGGAGCGCATATGAGATATGTTCTGGACCGAGAATAATACCAGTATCTGATACTGTATTCTATTCTCGCGATTTATGACATTGATCGGTTATATGCGATATAGCCGGGTTATCGGATCAAGTGTTGATTCGATAAGTTGTTACTATTGATATTAGTCGGTTATATGCGATATGACCGGATCGTTAAATCAAGTGTTGATTTAATGATTTAATGTATAATTATATATTTGATATATTACATTACATTAACTAGTATTGGTTCACTTAAGATTGATTTTCTCACTTGAAAGTGTACATTGTTTATATGTGTTATATGCAAGTGTACATGTTTGTATCATGCTTGATGATACAAACAAGTTGTGTGTATGAGACTTGAACCATATCAAGGTTAGATTAGGGTTTACTATTTTCCTAGCAAATAACAAAAGAATTGAGACTTTGGTCAAAGTTATCAAGCTTCATGAAGCTTGATGAACATTGACAAAGACAACTCTTTTGTCATTTGCTTAAGATATTAGCTAACCCAACCCTTAACCTTATGCTATGGTTAATTCTCTACATGAGTTAAGCATGAGGGCTTACCTCAACCATGGTGCCATCATATATTGGATAAGTTTCATTTTGGAAATGATTCATATCATTCTTTCTTCTTCTTCATCTTCATCAAGCTTGAAAAAGCTTGCTAGCTCCAATGGCATCATGGGAAAAAGAGTGAGAAATCCAATTCTAAAGTGATCCAACTTCTTATTTCTTCATCCTCTACTACTTGCCATGTAGTTTAGGGTGTTCTCTTCACAAAGTTTTTGACCAAGTGAAGTAATAGCTTGAGTTTGAGTCTCCCCGACGTAGATCATCTTCGGCCTCGAAGTCAATGACCTAGCCCGATCATTTCTCCGACGAAACCATCACAAGGGTCCAGGACCCGATGATCGCAGCGGAGGGACGTTATCTCGGATCTAAAGAAATGGTGGAGCGGATCTACAAAGGTTGTAATCCCTTTCACTTCGCAATAAAGTTTTTTACTTGCTTGCTCTTCGCCTCAACTTCTAGTTAACGATCTAGTTTAGGGTTTCTCGGCACATAATTTTTAAAATTTGGCATGGTTGATGCCTTGTGGAACCTCTTGAGTGTGCCTAGTAACCCTACAATTGGATGGTTATATGAGATATTGCCGAGTTACCGAATCAAGTGTTGGTTCGATACAATGATAAACTTGATATTAGTCGGTTATATGTAGCATGACAGGATCATTAGATCAAGTGTTGATTTAATGATTTAATGCATAATTATATATTTGATATATTACTTTGCGTTAACTAGTATTGGTTCACTTAAGATGGATTTTCTCACATGATGTGCACATTGTATATATGATATAGTTTAGTGCACTAGTTTGTATCATGTTTGATGATACATGCAAACTTGGGTGTGTATGCTTTAAACCTTGATTAGGTTAATGGATAGGGTTTGATTTACTTATTTATTCTTTTTGGCAAAATATAAGATGGTGGCTTTCTTTGTTTGATCTATGAAGCTTCATGAAGCTTTGAAAGTCATTGCCATTTTGTCTTTTGCCTTAACCTAACCATTAAGCCTAAACCCTAATTTATTCTCTACACAAGTTAACTCACCCATGGTTGCTAAATGATAAGATTCACTTGAATTTTCTTTTAATGAGTTAATTCTTTTTCTTTCTTCTTCTTCATCTTCTTCATGAAGAAAAGAAAACTCTTCTTGAAAATTTCTAAGTGATGAATCCAAGTGAGAAATCCAAATCCAAAGTGAACCCACTTCCTATTTCTTCATCCTCTATCACTTTCCATATAGTATAGGGTGTTTTCTTCACATGTTTCATGACTTGGTGAAGATGGAGCTTGATCTTGAGTTGCCTCGACGTAGATCATCTTGGGCATCGAAGTCGACGACCTAGCCCGATCATTTCTTCGACGAAACCATCGCTAGAGTCCGGGATCCGATGATCACAGCGGAGGGACGTCATCACGGAGCTGAGAAAGTGGAGGACCGGATCTACAAAGGTTGTAGCCCCTTTCACTTTGTAGCAAAGTAGTTTGCTAGCTTTCTTATTCGCCTAATCTCTAGTTAACGATCCATATTAGGGTTTCTCAGCACCGAAATTTTTGAATTTGGCATGGTTGATGCCTTGTGGAACCTCTTGAGTGTGCCTAGGAACCCTACAAGTATACAAGTCGGGACGCCATGAAACTGTACGATCTCATCGATGTAAATCTAGGCATACTGAGAAAATCTGAAAGCGGTCTTCACTGGCAGGAAGTGAGCCGCTTTCGTCAAACGATCCACGATCATCCAAATGGAGTCATACCCTCGACTGGTCCTGGGTAGACCCACGATGAAGTCCATAGAAATCTGCTCCCATTTCCACTCCGAAATGGGAAAAGGCTGCAACTCTTCCGCGGGCCTCTGGTGCTCGGCCTTGACTTGCTGACAAGTCAGGCATCTCAACACGAAGCCTGTGACGTCCCTCTTCATTACGTCCCACCAGTAAACATCTCGCAAGTCGTGGTACATCTTAGTGGAACCAGGATGAACGCTATATATCGATCTATGTGCCTCCTCACGAATCTCACGCCGCAGTCCCTCAGAATCTGGTACGTACAATCGAGTCCCAAATCGCAGTACTCCCTGATCATCGATCAAGAACTCGGAAACTCTGCCCTGCCGAACCTGCTCTATGATCTCTGAAAGACGGTCATCACTGAGCTGTGCCTCTTGAATATGGTCAAGCAACTGCGGACGTGCACGAACATGCGCAAGCTATCCCTCTGTCGGAGTGAACTCAAATTCAACTTGGCTGTTGCATAAAATCTGCCAATCTACTGACGACTGCCACTGTACGACACTCAAATAGGATAAACTACCTCCGGGCCTCCTACTCAAAGCATCAGCCACTACGTTCGCCTTGCCCGGATGGTAAAGGATCTCGTAATCATAGTCTTTCCCAGCTCCATCCAACGGCGCTGTCTCAGATTCAGGTCTCGCTGTTGAAATATATACTTCAAGCTTTTGTGGTCCGTAAATATCTGCCACGACTCGCCGTATAGGTAATGTCTCTAGATCTTGAGTGCAAACACCACTGCATGTAAGTCCACGTTACCTCTCCCGGTTCTTTCGGGCTTGCGGAAATGGTAAAAAATGATTTTTAGGGTTTAGGTAACATGGACTATGAAAACGGATCTTGGCTAAACTACACACTAGCAACTAACAAGAGAGTTATCTACTCGGTTAGGGGTTAAACCTCAACTTGAACTCCTTCTTCTTGGACTCTTTGTAGTGGTCGGATGGTGCTTTCCTCGTTGCCTTCTCTTTTCGAAGATGGATCCACCTGAGGGTTTCTTCCTTGAGCTCCTTTCTCGAACTTTGAGAAAACTAAAGTCTCCGGCTTGCTAGTCCTTCAACCTTTGGAAGAGTAGAGAGTGGCTTTGGGTGTTTTATCTCCAAGGAAAGGTTTCTCAACTCATGAGAATGATTCTCCTTGAACTAGAGGAGGAGGAAGATGAAGAGAGGAGAGAGAATGGTTATGATAGAATGAGAATAGTTTTACAACCATAACAATATATGTGAATTAATCAAATTAATAATTTTAATCAAATGAAAAAGTTGATGGTTGGTTTGATGAGACAATTATCATTTCACATTAAATGGTTTTGCAAAGATCAAAGAGCATCTTGAAAAGAAATGATGATGGTCAAAGTTTCAACCATGGTCAACTAGCCATCCTTGGTCAACAAGTCAACAAATCCAACCATGACACAATTTCATTTAATTAATATTATTAATTGATATGTCACAAATTCATTAGGGTTTGGAAAAAAACGACTGTCAACTATGCATACGCACCCGTTCCAAAACCCTAATGAAAAACCTCTTCCTCCAACTCAATCAACTGTGCATACACACCCGCATTCGTGTTCCGAGGAACATGAATGCTATGAGATAAAACTAACCCCAAAGCATATACTAGGATCTGGCTCAAACCAGAGCCCGCCAGTAATGTCTGTCCGGACGCCAAACGTGCACAAGTGCGCAGATGTGAACGAACCCTATCGCAAAACCATGTGACCTCTACTCTGTTTTGCCCAAAGGCGAATAACCCTCTGTGTGGGACTCTAAAGACTCGACACTACGCTGGCAGTGGGTTTAACCACAGACCGCAAGCGGCACTAGCTGTACATAACGGTCCCCAGGTAGATGCCGATAAGAAGACTGACGAGGTAAACCCATCAGATCCTAAGGGCTCCACTAATGTGTAAATGCGATATAATAAAAGAAACACATGCGCACATTAAAGCAGAAACAAACCAAGTAGCATACTACTATATTGAGCAAGATTGTCTATACAAGGTGAATATCTTAAGCTTCCATCAAGTAATATACAAACTAGTATGATACAGTAATGGCCTCTAGGGCATATACACTAACAATCTCCCACTTGCACTAAGGCCATGTGTTGGCGTATCGAAGACCTATCATCTCGATCAGCCGCTCGAACTGAGTCTTGGGTAAGGCCTTTGTGAATGGATCAGCAGTGTTATCTTCCGTAGCAACTCTCCGAACCTCGATCTCCTGGCGACCCACGATCTCCCTGATCAGGTGATACCGCCTCAAGATGTGCCTGGACTTCTGATGGGACCTGGGTTCCTTCGCTAAAGCTATAGCCCCGTTGTTGTCGCAATACAGATGTATTGGATCAATAATGAACGGAACCACCAGAAGTTCTATCAAGAACTTCCTCATCCAGACGGCTTCTTTTGCGGCATCAGATGCAGCGATATATTCCGCTTCCATCGTCGAGTCAGCAACGGTTTCCTGTTTGGAACTCTTCCAACACACCGCCCCTCCATTGAGGGTAAAGACATAACCCGACATGTACTTGGAATCATCCTTGTCACTCTGGAAGCTGGAGTCAGCAAAGGCCTCGATCTGGAGGTCTTTTCCCCCATACACCAAGAACATCTCCTTAGTCCTTCTCAGGTACTTGAGAATGTTCTTTACCGCTGTCCAGTGTTTCTCCCCAGGGTTTGACTGATACCTGCTTACCACACTCAGTGCATAAGCTACATCTGGTCTGGTACACAACATCGCATACATTATAGAGCCTACCGCAGAAGCGTAGAGTATAATAAACATGCGATCCCTTTCCAAATCAGTCTTGGGAGACATCTCTTTGGAGAGGGTGATCCCGTGACAAGCCGGTAGATTACCGCACTTAGAATCTTCCATACTGAATCTTTTCAGTATGGTGTCGATGTACCTGGACTGTGAAAGTCCTAATATCCTCTTGGATCTGTCACGATAGATCCGGATCCCCATAATGTAAGAGGCATCACCCAGGTCTTTCATGGAGAACCTGTGTGACACGAACCCTTTGACAGATTGTAGCATAGGAATGTCATTTCCTATAAAGAGAATGTCATCCACGTATAAAACGAGGAATACGACAGTTCGTGCTACAAATCTACTATAGATGCATGGTTCATCTGGATTTTTGATAAAGCCAAAATCTTTGACTGTCTCATCAAAACAGATGTTCCAACTCCGCGATGCCAGCTTTAGTCCATAGATGGACTTATGCAACTTGCACACCTTTCCGCTGCTCCCACTCTGAATGAAACCCTCTGGCTGGTCCATATAGACACACTCCTCTAAATTTCCATTTAGAAAAGCGGTCTTTACGTCCATTTGCCAGATCTCATAATCGTGGAAAGCAGCAATGGGAAGAAAGATTCGAATGGATTTCAGCATAGCCACAGGAGAAAAGGTTTCGTCATAGCCCAAGCTAGGTCTTTGACGGAAACCCTTTGCAACAAGTCTAGCTTTATAGGTTTCAACTATAGGGTTCCTTGGCACACCCATGAAGTTCCACAACTGATCAACCATGCCAAAATCAAAATTTTCTAAGTGCCAAAGAACCCTAATGCTAGATCGTTAACTAGAGGATAAGCGAAACTAAAAACTAGCAAACAACTTTACTAATAAGTGAAAGGGACTACAACCTTTGTAGATCCGGTCCTCCACTTCTTTAGCTCCGTGATGACGTCCCTCCGCTGCGATCAACCGGATCCCGGACTCTAGCGTTGGTTTCATCGGAGAAATGATCGGGCTAGGTCGTTGACTTCGATGCCGAAGATGATCTACGTCGAGGCGACTCAAACCCAAGCTCCATCTTCTCTAGGTCATGAAACTTGTGAAGATAACACCCTATAAAACATGGCAAGTGGTAGAGGATGAAGAAATAGGAAGTGGGTTCACTTTGGATTTGGATTTCTCACTTGATTTCTTCACTTGAAATTTTCAAGAAAGGTTTTCTTTTCTTCATGAAGAAGAAGAAGAAGGAAAATGAAAAAGAATTATATGAATTATCTCAAAATAGAAAATCAAGTGATTCTTATCATATAGCAACCATGGGTTAGTTTACTTTTGTAGAGAGTAAACCATAGTTTAGGTAAATGGTTAGGTCAAGGAATAAAAACAAAATGGTTATTTTGTCAAAGATGCATGAAGCATCAAGAAGCTTCTTGCACAGAACAAAAGCAACCATTTAGTTTTTTCTTTGTAACGAAAAATAAATAAGGTAAATAAAACCCTAACCATTTACTAAACATGGTGTAGAGCATACACACACCCAAGTTTTCATGTATCATCAAACATGATACAAACAAGTGCACAAAAATATACCACATATACTACTTGTGCACAATCAAGTGAGAAAATAATCTTAAGTGAACTAATACTAGTTAATGTAAAGTAATATATCAAATATATAATTATACCTTAAATCAACAATTGATTTAATGATCCGGTCATACCGCATATAACCGACTAATATCAAGTGTATCAATATATCGAATCAACATTTGATTCGGTAACCTGGCTATATCTTATATAACCGTCCGATAATACAAATCGCGAGAATAGAATCCAGTATCACATACTGGTATTATTCTCGGTCCCACACATATCTCATATGCGCTCCTAATTCGTTTCGCTTGAGCCAGGAAAGCTCTGTGTAGGACTCTAAAGACTCGTCAATACGCCGGCAGCAGGTGATGATCATATCAAACACCCACAAGCCGCAAGCGGTCTGCTAAACGTAATGGCCGCTCGGGTATTGAGCGATCAGAAGATCAACAAGCAAGCCCGCTCACACTCCTGTGAATCCAACCAGTAACACTTATCGTACAGTCCGGTCTGTTCGTCTGATATGTCGCATATCTCGCCTAGGGTTGGTAAACGTCAGACCCCAGTAGCTTGATAAGTCATGCCGATGTAAGGTCCATAACACGCATGAAACTACTGATAACACTTACCAGTAAATCAGTGCAACCCTGGCCAGGGATTTCCAGTTATGGCCAGTCGAGCATAGCGCAACATCAACCCCCAATACCGCGAGAGACGAATCCCCTCCTATCGCTCATTTCTTCCATGTGAATCGGGACTGTACCCAAAAACCACCTGTTTGCACGACTCAATAGAGCCATGGTAGGGTGGAAATCAAAGCACAGTGGGAGACACACAAGACACTATGACGATCTCGGGTCAACAGACTAAGCTGTACCAGTGTCACCAGAGAACTGCCATCTGACGTGAGGTATAATACCATCTGGGAGTTCTCGGCGAATCCGTTCAGTGTACCCAGTCTCCACTGAGCACCCGCATACCATCTCTGATGTCAAACACCAATGGATATGGGATCATCCATCGCCCATCACATGGGTCGAGAAGATATACGCTAGTCTACTCTGGAATATCGATGCCCCGTCTCGATATTCCCATGACTAGGAACATTGAAGGATGTACTCATTGACTTCCCAGGCTCCACTAGTATGATCTACATCACAGTCCTGGAAGTCGAGTATACATCCTAAGGGCTTTATCAGCATGTAATAGAGAGACAACAAGTATACATGTTATGATAAAGAGCAACCAGATAGCATACTATCATGTCGAGCAAGAAAGTCCTACCTATATATGTCCCAGCATCCACTACAATATACATCTCATGTACAGTAATGGCCTCTAAGGCATACATATAACTAACAATCTCCCACTTGCACTAGGGACATCTATAGCAGTGGTTGAAGTATCTCATACTCAACCATCCCGTATAAGTCTCCCTCTGGGAAAAGGCCTTTGTGAGTGAATCCGCCGTGTTGTCCTCTGAGTCTACTCTCCTAACCTCGATTGCCCTGGAGATCAACTATCTCCATGATCAAGTGATGCTGCCTCAGAATATGTCTGGGTCACTGATGGGATCGGGTTTCCTGGGCCAAAGCTACACTTCCATTGTCACACAATGGTAGGAACCTAGTTCATCTTATGAACCAATATACACCCAAACTGCCTCTTTGGTAGTATCTTTAATAGCGATGTCACCAGCCTTTATCGTCTAGTCTGCCACGGCATATAGCTTGGAACTCTTCCAACATAGCGTCCCTCCACTGAGGGTAAAGACAATGCCTGCGACTGACATTCAGTCGTCCTTATCACCCTGGAACCTTTCCAGTGATTCTCCCCAGGATCAACTGATACCATCTCACTACAACGAGTGAGAATCCTAACATCCATTTAGATTTATCTCATAGATTCAAAACCCATGATTTAGGAGGTATCACCTTTATCCTATTTGGAGAATCCTTGTGATAAGAGGAGATTGACCGTGTGTAGTATAGGAAACTCTTTTCCTATCAAGAGTATGTCATCCACGTACTCTTGGAGGATCACTACCATACTCCCTACTATCTATTTGTATATACAAGGTTCATCTACCTATTTTGATGAAGTCAAACTCTTTGACTAGCACATCAAAAAAGATGTTCCAACTCTGCGACGCCTGCTTTATTCTGTAAAGCAACTTCCAGACGTTTTTGCTGCTTCCACTGTTTACGAAGCCCTCTGGCTGTGTACTTATAGACGTTATCTTCTAAATCATTATTTAGAAAAGTAGTCATGGCACCCAACCGCCAGATATCGTAGTCATGGTATGTAGCCGTGGCAAGTAGGATCCGGATGGACTTAAGCATAGCCACTGGAAAAGGTTTCATCATTTTCCACGCCTGGTCGATGACGAAAACCTTTAACATGTCTAGCTTTGAAAGTATCAACTTTTCCATCTACACCAAGTAATCTTCTTAAGATATACTTGCTCCTGATGGGGATTTAACCCTTCAGATACAGCATCCAAAGTCCATACTTTGTTGGTGTACATGGATTCCATCTCAGATCGCTAAGCATCCAGCCATTCTTACAGATTCCTTACTCTCGATGGCCTGCTCGAAACTAGTTGGGTCATCATCTCATGATGCAATCCTCTCTCCCACTATCATCGAGAAACCGAAGTGTCTCTCAGGCGGATGAGGAACCCTTACCAGATCGGCGGAGAGGCTGAGGCTCGTCGGGGACTATTGAATACTTTGGTTCTGTCAAATCATTAGCTGTAGTTTGTATAGCTGGAACTTTTCCAGTTCTAAATAACTGACCTTGCCTCGATTTTGTCCGGATTTTTCTTTTGACATAGGCCGGACAATCCCAAATCTTAACTTACTTAAGAGATAGGCTCTTCCCATACCATATCTTATATGGAATGGTAGGCATTGATTTGATTCGAACCCAATTCAATAGGTATGCAGCTTTTCAAGCGCATGACCCCCAAAAGGAAATAGGCAACTCAGTAGTACTCATCATAGAGCACACCATATCTAATATGGTGTGATTGCTCCGCTCTGATACACCGTTGTGCTGTGGTGTATTCAGAGCAGTAACACCGAGAGAGAATCTCATTCTCCTTTAAAATAGTCCAAGAATTCCATGCACAAGTATTCTCCTCTCTGATCTTATCATAGGACATAATACTTATACCCGGTTTTTGGTTCTTTACTTCTAACTTATATTCTGTGAATATCTCAAAAGTTTCGGACTTGTGTTTCAACAGGAACATATATCTGAATCTTGAGAGATTATCAGAGAATGTAATGAAGTACAAAGAACCGGTCCTGGCATTTGTAGACAGGGGACCTTGCATACATCACTATGTATTAGTCTCAAGAGTTCACTAACACTTTCTCTGTTTCCAATAAACAGAGCTATGGTCATCTAATCTTTGCGACATGACTGTAAATTCAAACTGATTTAAATATGCATCTAAATGTAACTTTAGCCAGTCGGGTCGCATTGATATGACCTAGTCTACAATGCCTCAAGAAGGATTCGTTCATTTCTGAACTCTTCCACTTGTGTGTGTTCTATATACTAGGAACAATAGTTTGTTTTAGAACGTCAATTCTTTTAGATAACGTGCCTGAACCGATCAACTTCTGAAATGTTCAAAACATTATCCTACAATACAAAATTGTATCCTTTCTTTACTAATAAAGAGACTGATATGATTTTGTATATCAGGTTCGGTGTTTAAAAGCATTTGTTCAGAATCAATGTATTTGGAAATACAGGGTGACAGTGACCAACAGACTTGGCTGCAACACTTGCACCGTTTTCTGTCTCATGAAACTTATCACCCGTACTCAGTTCTCTACCTTTCTGTAGCCCTATGTAACGGATTACATTTGCGGGATCCTGATCTGGTATCTAATACCTAAGACGTAGAGGACACTGAGAAACGGTTCTTTGTAGTGAACAAAACCAAAGAAGATGCATCATATGCACTTTCTTCGTTTGGGCGGCATGGGAATCTTGGTATTCCCCTATTTCCTGCTCTGTCTTATAACAATTATAAGTTAGAGCGGGTCCAACGTTCTCCAGCTCAGTATAACAAGCGGGATCGGTCAATACATCCATATTATTATCTTGATTAAGGCGTGATATGGTCGCTACCTGGGGAGAGAGAGAAGAAAACACTCTGCGTGCGCTCTAGCAAGATTAGATTGGTTATATATTTTATCTAATCAGGATGGCTCCCACTGTTTTTATCAAATCTTCCTTCAAACCCTAAAAGGAAAGACTAGCCGGAATTAATTACACTCTACAAGTGTAACACTTTGAATTTTTCCGTTAGAATGTTTTTCGTGATAATTAGTAATTGTGCGTGTTATTATATATGTGTACATAGGATCGCTAGTTATTTTTAGTCGTGTTAAAAAATTGGGAAATTTTGCTTTGTTGTGTACACTTGCACACTTAGCATTTTTGAGACCTAGGTTTAAAGTGTTAGCCATTCTTTTGTTGCATGGTTGCTATTATTTTTCCCCCACCCTTTTATCAAGTCATAACTCTTTTTAAATATCAAAATCCAAATAAAACAATGAGGCATGGGGGTTAGGTAAAGAACTTGACTTTTGACCCATTTCCTTCTCTCTCTTTTATCTCTTTTTCATTTTTCTGGAACTCTCTGCAGAGAGGCTGCAGCAACATCATAAATTCATCACACTTTCCTTCTCTTTTCACTTCTCTTTGATCCCTACACAAAAACCCTACACAATCAACACATTTTCATCACAAAACTATGGAAAAGTGAGCTTTTTGAGGTGTTTGGAGGCAAATCTGCACACTTTATGTTAGAGCTGGGATTTTTGGTGTTTCATAGGGTCTTTTGAAGGTATTATCTCATGTTAGCACTCCTTTTCCATAAACTTGTAGTATTCTTTAGCAAAAATCTCATTTTTGTGCATTTTTAGTGATATTAAAGGATATTTGTGATTCACATGTTAGATTAGGGTTTTGTTAGTTTGGTTAGCTCTATTATGTGTTATTAGAGCTATTGTAGGCCAGGTTTGTTTCAGTTTGCACAGAAATACCACAAAGTTCCATTTTAGTGCAAAAGTGTGGATTTTAACTTGATTTAAGGCTATGTAGGATCTGCTACTACCCGAGATGTTCCAGAGAAAAACTAGATATTACTGTAGCATGTATGGGGGGTATAGAGTGCACACACCAAACCTGGGAGCCCACCCCCCTACCCAGGCCGTCGGAATAATCATTCTGGCCGCAATTTGCGGCCAGATGGGTGAGTTGGGGTTTGGGGTTTGGTCCACTGGAGTCTGCTGCTATTTTAAGTATCATGGTATATATATATTTGTAATATCATTTCTGTACCAAAATCTGGAGTAGAATACCCTATTTCCCGTATTTTTAATCTTTCGCGACACGCGTGATACGCGTGTGTGGGTTTGGGGTTTCTGCGTATCGCGACGCGTCGGAGTGGCTTCAGGCGCGTAATGACACGTTTTAGCGTATCGCGCACACACGCGCTTGGTTTGCGACACGGGTTTCTATTTGACCTTAAATGTCGTGTTTGTATGGTTTGAGCTTATGCGTGATATTCTGTGGAATTCTAGGTTCGCAGGCGAGTGCGACGGACGCCGTGAAGAAGGGGAAGCAAGTCATCGGCTATACCTAGCGGGAGACTACGGTGAGCAGATTTAACATCTACGGGGATATCGCCCGCATGGCGTTCTACGTCAGGGCTGATAGGACCTTATAGCTATATTTACATACATTGATTGTTCAAGGCTACTATTTAGTGCATACTGCATTTCCTGCTATTTGTATATAAACTAGAATTGATAGAACACCGCACCCTTACTGACAGTTAATGTTGCACGAGCACTACCCTGCATGTTACACACACACCAGATCATTGTGTTGTAGCTCATCTTTTATGTGACTTGACATGATATTCATACTTGATGCATATATCACACCGGATCATTATGCTGTAGCTCATCTTTTATGTGACTTGACATGATATTCATACTTGATGCACATATCACATCACATTTACATGCATATTGGTTGGGATTACATGTGATTTCTGGATTTGGGAACCGTGGCCTTTTCAAATATGTAATCATTTAAAAACCCGGTTCCCTTGATATGATATTTCGGTGCGTCCACCCTGTGTTTTCTCGGTGCTAGAGTGGATATATTGAGAGAGGGCTGACCCGGACTGACGGATGCCCGATATATTGAGAGAGGGTTGACCCGGACTGACGGATGCCCGATATATTGAGAGAGGGCTGACCCGGACTGACGGATGCCCGATATAGTGAGAGAGGGCTGACCCGGACTGACGGATGCCCGATATATTGAGAGAGGGCTGACCCGGACTGACGGATGCCCGATATATTGAGAGAGGGCTGACCCAGACTGACGGATGCCCGATAGAGGAGGATTTGCGTGTCGATGCTAGACACGAGTATTTATGATATTTGGGTGCCGATGTTGGGCACTCGTGATTCTCAGGGATGTACAGGATTTGAGGGCCGATGAGAGTGCCGGCGTCTGGGTTGTTGGGATTTGCGGTGCATATATATATATTTATTCCACCCTGACATTCCGTGTAGATGTTATATTCCCATGCTCAGCATTCATTATTGCATCTCATCCTGTAGTTATATCACCTGATAGAGGACTTGCTTGATTATTGTACATACTGCTTACCTCGCATTGATATCATCTGCTGGCATATGTTAGAGTAGCGCAGTACGTGCATGCTCGCGATTACCTTTATATGTTATTTCTATTCACGAGTTGGCAACTCACCCCCGTTGTGCCACAGTATTTGCAGGTTGTCCTTCGGAGTGGTCGCGGCAGGCTGCGTTTTGCATCTTTTGACACAGATACCCCATAGTTGGTGTACTAGCTCTTTTGCTGATAGGTGGGTTTTGTGCGGTATATGTTTCTCTTTCAGTTATGTATATTGTTGTATCTAGTATTCTCCATCTACCATGTATGTATGTATTTGACTTAGAGACAGTGTGAGGACGATGATGTATATTATAGGTATTCTGGTGTCGAGCTCGTTGTGAGCCGACTTTTCTTATGCAGTTACTTTTTCTGTGATGCTCCCACTTGTTGATCTTGATCTTCGCTACGGCGTCGTATATTGTTATCTTGGTGATTGTTTCCATTTAAAACCTAAAACACTCTATACTTTTACTTGTTTGATTTCTGTGTTTTCGGTTCACTTAGTCGCGTTACGCCTGTAGACGTTACGTGATTAAGTGTCGGTCACGGGCCAAACTTTGGGTCGTGACAAAGTTGGTATCAGAGCGTAGGTTTTACCTTTCGGAGTGTTCCTAGGATGACCCTGGTATGATGGAGTAGGTAGCTGAAGCAGAGTGGCGTAGCGTGCGTATGTTCCGTGGCATACTCACGACACGGTACTCCGCCAAAGCGACCTTAAGACTTATTGATTTGAATTCCTTCTTGAGTATATACATTCTTGCGATTCGATTTCAGCATCCTTATCGAATCCTACTTTTCCTTTCAGACATTATACCGCCAAAGACTACGAGGACGCAGAGAGCGGCCGCGAGGGCCGAGATTCGAGTTGACTAGTCCGAGACGAGGACTGATCCGGGTAGTACACCGGTTGTGCCAGAGCAGGCTGTTCCTACTGTGACAGATCAGATTGCCATGTTAGGGGCTGGTGTGTAGGAGATGCGCCAGACGATGGGATCCAGTATGCAGGAGATGCGCCAGATGATGGGATCTCTAGTTGAGACACTTCGAGCGCACCGACCAGAGGTAGTTCCACCCGTTGTAGACACCGCGGTGGTACCCACAGTACAGGCAGTTGTCCCTGCAGCTACAGAGATTATTACAGTATCGCTGTCAGAGTTTATGAGGCTGAAGACTCCAGTTTTCACAGGCACCGATACAGCCGAGGACCCACAGTCTTTCATTGATAGGATGGCTCGAATATGCCGTTCCCTCAGATGCGCAGATGTGAGATGGGTTGAGTTCGCGAGCTTTCGCCTGGAAGGTCTCGCGCAGAAATGGTACGAATCAGTCTAGAAGGGTAGAGCAGCAGGTCTTCCTCCTATGACCTGGACCGAGTTTGTGGCGCTATTCCTTGTACGTTTTCTTACCCAGAGTGTTAGGGATGCCCGAGCACGCGGATTTGAGTCCTTGCGCCAGACGCCAGAGATGTCAGTGGCAGAGTACGATGTATTGTTTACCGAGCTATCAGTTTATGCTCCGTACCTAGTGGCTACTGAGGAGTTGCGAGTCAAGAGATTTGTCCGAGGCTTGCTTACCCCGCTATTCCTTGCTATCAGCTCTCAGCATTATGAGACCTATGCCGCAGCTGTAGATGCAGCCTTATTGGTTGAGGAGCGCCTTGCTGAGACTTCGGCAGTTCCAGAGCCGAAGAGAGTTCGTGCGGATACATCAGCGCAGAGACAGCCTTTTCGGCGCCGTGATAGACGTATTGCAGGCAGCAGAGATTCAGGGCAGGGCCGGTTATTCAGTTCCTATCCCCAGGAGGGTCAGCGGTCATCGTCGGGATGTTTTCGCTGTGGGAGTTCTTATCATTGTGTACGAGATTGTCCTGAGTTACCCCGGAGGGAGGTAGTAGCACCGCACGTCATACTACCACCTTCACCACCCCAGACGGCGTTGCCTATGGTACCTACTGTTACTCCATGTCAGACGCATGCGCAGGGAGGTCGTGGTCATGGAGGATTTGTTCATAGAGGACGAGGTGACCGAGGGTGAGGGCAGCCAGCGGCCGGCAGGGGACAGTTAGTTGCAGGTGGAGGACAGGCGCGCGTTTTTGCTTTGACGCATCAGGACGCGCAGGCGTCCAATGCGGTGGTCTCAGGTATCCTTCTTGTATGTTCGGTTGATACACACGTGTTATTCGATCCCGGATCCACGCACTCGTACGTATCCACACACTTTGTGCCGAGTTTGGGTAGAGAGTCCGGTTTGCTTGACCAGCCGCTTGTTGTGACTACTCCTGTGGGAGAGTCGTTTGTTGCTAGGCACATGATCCGATCCTGTACCGTCCGTATTGGCGAGAGAGAGTTGCCTGTCGATTTGATCCTTCTTGAGATGTTGGACTTCGACGTTCTTTTGAGCATGGATTGGTTAGCCACGTGCTATGCTTCTGTTGACTGCCGCGAGAAGACAGTTCGATTTTGTTTTCCCGGCGAGTCGGTTGTTGCTGTGTTAGGGGACCGTGGTGTTACCCCCCACAGTGTGATTTCTTCTTTTCGCGCTGGACAGGTTTTAAGGAAGGGATGTCAAGGATTTCTCGCCCATGTTTGCGATACTAGAGCTACAGAGGTTCCGATGGATCAGGTTCCGGTTGTTAGCGAGTTCCCTAATGTGTTCCCTGACGAGCTTCCTGGGCTACCGCCCGAGCGTGATATTTCTTTCTGTATTGATTTGGTTCCTGGCGCGGGGCCTATTTCTGTACCGCCTTATCGGATGGCCCCGGCGGAGCTTAGAGAATTGAAGGGTCAGTTGCAAGATTTGCTGGATAAGGGACTTATTCGACCCAGTGTTTCTCCTTGGGGTGCTCCAGTCCTGTTTGTCAAGAAGAAGGACGACAGTATACGTTTGTGTATCGACTACCGCCAGCTGAACAGGACGACAGTGCAGAACAGGTATCCTTTGCCACGCATCGACGATTTGTTCGACCAGCTTCAGGGGGAAGGATACTTTTCGAGGATCGATTTGCGATTAGGCTACCATCAGCTGCGGGTTCGACAGGAGGACATTCCTAGGACAGCTTTCCGTACGCGTTACGGCCATTATGAGTTTTTGGAGATATCGTTCGAACTCACCAACGTGCCAGCAGCATTCATGGACTTGATGAACCGTATTTTCCGGCCGTATCTTGATCTGTTCATCATAATGTTCATTGACGATATCTTGGTGTATTCTCGGAGTAGAGAGGAGCGTACACACTAGTCTACTCCGGACAGACTATCTCCCCAACTGGGATGAGAAGCGTACACACTAGTCTACTCCGGAGTATCGATGCCCTGTCTTGATAATCCTACGAATAAGGACCTGAAAAAAGATGTGCTTGTAGACTACCCAGCCCCCACTAGTGTGACTACCATCACAACGCTGGTAGTCAAGCAAGATCCTAAGGGCTCTATCAATACGTACACACATATTAAGATAGATAAAACCAAGTAGCATACTACCATGTTTAGCAAGACTGTTATATAACTGTGAATATTCCAAGCTTCCATTAAGTAATATACAAGCTAGTATGATACAATAATGGCCCCTAGGGCATATACACTAACAATAATTCTAAAATATTGATATGGTATGAAGTACTAGCATGTATGCGACATGAATGCAATGTAACACGTGATCTGAATATGTTGATATGAGGAAATATCATATGAAATCAACAGAAATCCGTGCCCAGCATCGGCACCTCAAATGAATATCGCAGTGTCCCAAAGTATCGGTATCCAACATCTTGGCCCCAGCCGTCTGGCTGGTCCATCTCAAAATATCAATATCTCAACATCTCACGACCACGATCGGTATCCTTTGGATATCCGTCGTGCCAAAAAAAATCACCGGTAGGTAGTCTACCCCTGCCAGGCTCATCGTTTACTACTCGAACTTCTTGCCCCGGGTACCTTACCAGGCCCACCATGTACCCGAGACGGTTCATCCAACTCCTCGAAACGGGTCTCGAAAACCAACAGAAAACTCATGGTGGACGACACAAATATCATGTCACGAGAAAACCGCAACTTGCCACATTTAAAATGATATCAGTTTTATTAAATCCTTGCGGTTTCTCCAAAATCTCATAAATCTCAAATACTGAAATCCTCCAGAAGAAAGTACCATAAGTATGCATGTCAATGATGATGAATTCGTATGGTATCAACAGTGCGAACTGCAATATATGACATGAAGACTATGTATGATCGAATGATGTAACGAGGTACATGCATATGACTAGCAATTCTATATGTTCATCTTGCGGAATGTACTATATTAGTACCGGTTTATATGTCTTATATAGTGAAATTATTCTAAATTCCGGTTTAAATAAGTTATCTAGTGTTTGTGGCATAGCAATTACCAAGGCGTGTGTGTTCGCATGAAAAGTCCTCGTGCAACATAAAACCATGGTAATGGTGCAAGTGTCCTATGGGATGAAGTTGCACAATTTTATATAATGAATTAAGCAAGCCAATTATTTATTATGTCGCATATCTCATTTAATGGTTTCAATGGTTTCTATACGAGGAATTTAACACTAATATGGATATACAGGTTATGCAGTGCTGTAAAATAGGTACTAGGAACTAAATGCAACAAGATGGTATTACTAGAAATTCTAAATTATCGGGCGCCTCGCGCTATCTAAACGATTCTCCCCGTATATGTATACATCTACTCACCGGAAATCCCCAGCTAGCTTGATCCAATCACCGCTTTCCTTTTTGGTCCCGCGTCCGAAGTCTCCGCGACCGATCCTGGAATTTGCACAACACAAAACATAAGGTTGCAAATCATGAAACGACGCATGTCACAAAATGAAAGGTTCAACGTCTACGAGTTAGGCACAACGTGCATAAGGTGCGCGGAACACACACGAAAAACACTACAATCTTAATTAAAATTGTCGTTTCGGACCAACCGCCAAAACCAAAACCCGATAAAACCAAAACCCGCATTCACACAACCTAGAACTCGTAGGAGATGCCAATAATATACACAAGATATCACAAATAATTCATCTCATAATTTTATAAAAAACCTAGTAAGCATTAGCATTCAAAATTCGGTGCAAACATCGCGGATTTGCGATAAAATGATCCTAATCAAGTATAATCATCCAAACTAATCCACTAGATATCCAATACACTAACTTAACCTACATGCAATGCATCAAACCCCAATTCCAAAATCAATCCTTCGCTTGATTTTTATAAACTAGTAATTAAAACCAAAATTCACACTTGAGATAACTAATTTAGCATATTTAGACCACAAATTAAACATTAGAGTAGAATTATACCTATGAAGTTTGAAACCCTAGGTTGCTCTAGCCTCCAAAGACACCTCATTTCTCCATGCTTTAGACCAATTAGGGCTTCAGATGAGGTAGAATAGGGATTAGCTTTGAATTGGTGGAGGATTTGTGGATTTTTTATATGAATTTTGAAGTAAAATGAGATGGAGAAATGGGGGAAAAAGAGGGGCTGCAGCAGGGAGAATTTTCGGCTAAGGTAGATGGGGAAAAGGTGAGGAAATTGGTGTGAAAAAATCCAAGTCAAAGCCCTCTCATATTACTATAATACCCCCACCTACTTTAATATATATAAAAACCTTTATTTTAACTTTACTTTTCACATGAATGAAGACAAACAAGAGGGGGGAGGGAGTGGGCTACTGCTAAGGTGGTGGGGCCAGCCATATGGAGGTGAGGATGGGTGAGGGAGTGTACAAGAAAATTCAATGCAAAAAGACCCCCCACAAGTTCAAAATTGCAAGTTTTAGTTTAATTTATTTAAATTTTAGTTTTCCTTAATTACAACCAATTAGAACTTGAAATAAAATGTTAAAAATTTGTATTACTCACTAGATTTTAGTTGTCATGGTTCTAAAGCATGTAATTAGTCCATTCAAATTTGTATTTATCGCTAATTTAATGTATTTTTAACAACTTAAAATAATATTAAAAATTGTAAATTAGGGGGAAAAATTTAAATGACTAGAATTTTATAAGTCACTCTTTAGCTACTAAAAATTAGTAATTTCTTATCCAAATTAGGCCTATATTCCAAAATAAGAAAATGAAGATTTACGGAAAAATACCAAATATTTACCGATTTTCGGGAAAACACCAAAACGACTTTTCAAGGCGTTATAGTCATCCTACACTCCGATGGTAAAACCTAACGCTCTAATACCAATTTTGTCATGACCTGAAAAGTACGGAACACGACCGACACTTGAACTACGAAACGTCTCGAGGCGTACGTACTCTAAGTAAGCCAAAACCAAGAAATCCAAACCAAGTAAAGTAGTGGAGTGAAAGAAAAACCAATTTTTAAAGCAAGAAATTTTAATAGCATAAACCGAATTATGCGTCTTTTAAAACATTAGGTCTTTTCTGAAAATTTCGGCAGAGTTTCCTTAATAATACACAAGAAATTAAATATCAACATGAAATCCTTAATAATACAACGCGAGACTCTAAGGTCGAAAAATAATATACAAGTCTGGTTGATGGAGTTTTTACTAGATACAACTGAATAACAAATACACAATGGTAGTCCTGATGCAAAAGAAACCACCTACCAAGGCAATCACCCGGAAGGAACAATATGCCATCAAAGCCGCAACGAAACCTGTACGGCAAAACCTGCAAGGAACTGTGGCACAACGGGGGTGAGTTGCCAACTCGTTAGTAGAAAATATCTACAAGTAGAAATCACATGTATAACGCAATCCTAAGTCATACGATCAGTAATATCCTCAAAATAATAATATGGCCTGAAGCAATATAATGGTATGGGTAAACATCTATCCCTGTAACGTTTTGAAAATCGTTTCTGTGAAATTTCGAAAAAAAGGTAAAATAAGGGGGTTTTCTGTAAAAAGTCAAAATACAAATATCTTTATTATAAAATTATATAAACATATTCTAGCTATGTAATTGCTAGTATTTGGTGTTTATTGAACCACTGGTGAAATTTCAAATTTTCTGAAAAATTTTCCGAAATTAATTATTTTAATATTATTTTAAGCCGGTATGAAAATACATTAAATTAGCGATAAATACAAATTTTAATCTTTAAAATCATGTTAATTAAAATCTAGTTGTAATATAATTTTTTAGTATTTTATTTCAAATTTTAATTGGTTTATTTTATGGAAAACAAAAATATAGTTATTTTGAACTAAAACTTGCAAATATGGTATTGTGGGGGGTCTTTTTGCATAGAATTTTTTTGTAAAGTATCTCACACTCACCCTCACTCCCCTTGGCCGGCCCCACACTATTGTAGAAGCCCAAGAATTTTATTTCCCTCTTTTTGACCTTAAATCATGTGAGAAATGGGTTAAAATAAGGTTTTTATATACAGTAAAGTAGGTGGGGGTATTATGGTAATTAGGAGGGGCTTTGACTTGGATCTTTTGGCATCATCCCCTCACCTTTTCCCCCCTCTTCCTCTGCTGAAACCAGCAGCAGCAGCCCCCCCATTTCTTCTTCTCTTTTCTCTTCAAAATTCCATCAAAAAATCATCCAAAATCCTTCAAAAATTACACAAAATCAAAATCTAATCCCTACCCATTTTTACTTGACCATTCTAGTATGGATCTTGGTGAAGGGAAGCATGTTTGGGAGGCTAGATTTGTGCTAGATTTCAAGATGATTGTGGGGTAAATTCTTAACCTTATGTCTAATTGTTGTTTGAATACTTTAAATCTAGCATAATTAGTTAATAGTTTGGGATTAATTGAATGTTTTGAAAAATATAGTAAGGGTTTGTGATTTCGATTAGGGTTTTTATCATATCATTAGGGATGCAAGGTTTAGTTTAACATCTTAATGTATGTAAAACCTAGTTTGGTTGATTAAATTGCACTTGTTATATGTAATTTGTCCAAATTGCTTAAATTGCAAACTAGGTTTTTGTAAACCTTGAATTTGATTAAGAGAAAAATGTAATTAGGTTTTTCATGAATTCATTAACATTATTAAGTGTAGTTTAATACTTTAGTTCATGAAAATCCAAGCTAAATTGTAGTTTGTGCATTTTTGCTATAAAATTGTTAAAATTTGGGTATTTTGTAAACAAGAATTTTGGGGTTTATGGAATTTAATGAGATTAAATTATGGGAATTGTTTTTATGACTTATTTAAGATGTTTAATAAGTATTATGGCCATTAAATTTGTTCAAACGTCGAGTTTTTTACTAAAACGGGTAATTTGTGCTTGCTAGATTTTCGGAAAAATGGATTTTAAAGTGAATTTGGGGTTTTTGTGAATTTTAACCTATTTTATATTATAATTAGTGCTTGTGATTGTACAAATGAGTGTGTTTAGGTTTTTCTCGATGGTTTGGCGTTTGTACGCGGACGTCGAGGGTTTTTAGGTTGATTTGTGAAAGCAACCATAGGTTTTGACCTATGTGGGTTTCGTGTGTCGTTTAGATCATGAGTCGGATTTTAATGCGATACGGTGCGTTATGATATGTAGGTACCCATGTGGACTTCGAGACGACAAGCAAGCGCGTGGCGACGTCGGCACCGGCGAGCGAGGACCAGGTGAGTAGATTTATATCTTCGGGGAGAAGTCGGGTGGATGGCGTATAGCACCCCTGCAGTTCGTGGTGATGTATACGAATACGTATACACACATTTATTGATTATATATTGTTTGAGTTTATTGATGATAAATATGGATGGTTTAGTATCGCGAAACCCTAGAGTAGTGGTCGCACCATACATGCACACACCCACCCATACTTGCATACATTCTTCTTCCATTTGTGTTTACGGGAATATATATAGTTATGTGTTCACATGGGTATGGGACTATGTGTTCACATACGGATTTGAGGATGATACTTGGGATTGAGATGAGTCGATGAGTTTTGTGTTGAGGTTGTGATATCGGTGATATGGCAGGATTCGTACTTGAGGTACGTCCTGGTGTTATAGCGGATCTTGGGGCGGCGATACGGGTGAATAGTGTTATAAATAAAATGGTCGACATGTGATCGTGATATGAGACATGATATGCTAGGATATTGATATTAGGCCGTATCGGGCGATGTATACCCCTTGATGATGATATGTGCTGACGATATCGGTTTGTACGAGATTGTCGATCAGTAGTCAGATGATGAGTATATTGAGGATATTAGTATTGTACTAGACATAGGTCAGTACCCTAGACTATGATCTTGGATAAAGAGGATACCAGAGGAATAGTGTGAGGAATATAATATTGACCCGTACCCAGATTTGGGGATGCCGTACGAAGGATTTACGTACGAGCTATATCTTGATGATTGATCTGCACTCTTGACTTGGGATGTCTGATTATTGATATGGTATCGGATATGATATTATTGAGGCGAGATCACTGACTAATAAACACACAGGTATGTATATGTATCGACTCAGATGTTAGGCGGTTCCTTACCTGTAGTCCAGCTTGTTAGCTTAGCCCTTTAGTTTAGTTTAGTTATTAGATTAGATTCGACTCCTACCTATTTCAAAAGCTAACGAATCGTGGGTATTTTAAAAGACAGGCCAAGGGATCCTACGGATATTTCAAAAGACGTATCTTTTCATAAAAACACCATAGCCCCTATTTTCAAAACCCCATGATTCATGTTATTTCAAAAGGCACCATTTGTAGGATTTATATTAGGGTAATGCAGATTAGTTATCGTTGCGTCTAGTATTCAGCTCCCGCTCATTATTGTCGTTCGCTCCGCATCGCATGCTTATATTATGATTCATATCCTATTATTAATATAATGCTGTTAGGACACCAGCACCATTACCGATGACGCGTATGTACCACGTACACTTACTTGCCGGCTCACACACATCTTCATCGGTAATTGCCATGTCACGAACACTTTAGAAAATACTATTTCATTTGACATAGGTTGTTAGCTAATAGTTTAGACATGATATTAGTGTACTTGCCTTATATGCTAGTTAGACATTGTAGTTATTGCCTACTACTTCATGCATGTTATTATTCACCGTTGTCTCGCATTCATGGATTCTCATGCCTATATTCACTGTTTACATGCTATTGATGACTTGGATTCTGATTTCATGAGAATTCTTGGATTTGGAGGAAAACCGCAAAAATATAAATAAACTTTTTCTCTCTTTTAAAATAAAAAGTGCGGTTTTCCCATGATGTATGAGTCGTCCACCATGAGTTTGCTGATGGATTTCGAGACCCGATTCGAGGAGTGGAGGAACCGTTTCGGGTACATGGTGGGCCCGGTGCGGTACCCCGGGGCAAGAGGATCGTGTTGTTGACGTTGAGCCTGGCAGGGGAGCATTACCGACCGGTGATTTTACCCGACGCGTCGGATATCCGGAGGATACAGTCGTGGTCTTGAGATAGATGGTAGGGGCCGGTCTGGATTGACGACGCCCTAGATATTGAGATTGAGATATTGAGAATTTGAGATATTGAGGTACAGAGATTATGATACAAAGATATCGAGATATTTGGACGCTTGTTTTGTGTCGATGCTGGGCACTGTTTTATGTTGATTTTATTTATGGTACCTCACTTTTATAATACAGAAATCTCACTGATTTATGAGAGCAGTTTTCTTCAGTACATGCATTCTGTTTCATGCATTCATACATTGCTACCTGAGGCACTGACACGGGCACACGGAATTACACTTGGGTTAGATATTTGCCCTAACCATTGTTATGCGTTGCTGGTTATATATTTGAGGATATATTATGATCATTGACCTAGGATTGCGTTATTTATGCGATTTCTTTTCATAGATGTTTTTCTATTCACGAGTTGGCAACTCACCCCCGTTGTGCCCCAGTTTCTTGCAGGTTTCGCCGTACAGATTTCATTACGGCTTGCTGGCTCTATTTCCATTTCCGGGTGACTTGCTAGTAGGTGGGTTTATTTGTATCGCACCCATCATTATATCTTGTATATCAATATTCTGTTGTATCTAGAAGTTCCATCAACCAAACATGTATTTATTTTTGAGATAGAAACCAGTGATGTTATTCTTTCGACCTTAGAGTCGCGCGTTGTATTTCTGTGGTTTTCTTGTGGTTTTGAGTTTCCTTTTGAATTTTGATCCTAGCCGTTGGCGTTGTATATTATATTAATTGTGTGGTTGTGACCGTCGATTGACGAAGAGGTAGCTCCCGCTTGGGGATGCCCTTTTATTGATTTCGTATACTATTCATGTTGTATCCCGTTTGGGGGCCAGTATTTACAAAGGAGACTCTGCCGAAATTTTCGGGAAATATTTGATGTTTTTTTAAAAACCGCATAATTCGGCTTATGCAATTAAAACTACTTGTTTTAAATTGGTTTTCCTTCACTCTGCTAATTTTCTTGGTTTGGATTTCTGGGATTTCGGCTCACTTAGATTACGTACGTCTCGAGACGTTCGTAGTTTAAATGCCGGTCATGTTCCGTACTTTCGGGGCGTGACAAAGTTGGTATCAAAGCGTTAGGTTTTACCTTCGGAGCGTAGGATGACCCTTGGTTGATGGAATAGCTGACTAAAGTAGAGTGACGTACCGTAGGTATGTTCCGCGCCATATTTACGATACGCTACTCCACTTAAGAAGCCTTAGGATGTACAATTTTTTGCTCAGTATTATATTCATTCCGATCTAGCCTCATTAGTACCAGTTATGGGTTTGCTGCCATGATTACGGGCAAGGAGAGCTGCAGCTAGAGTTGCGGTCAGCACGAGCTCGTCACGAACGAGGACTGACCAGGGTGAAATTCCGGCGACACACGATTGCGGAGATGTGTCTTTTTACTGTGTTTCCGCGCCACGAGCGTTTGGCGGATCGCCTTTATGAGATTTCTTGGACGTGTCGATCAATATCAGAGGGTTGGGCCACTGACAGAGGCCAGCCATATTTTGATGACCATTGGTGTGTTGCTTATTCATGATGGTCGAGGCATTGTTCAGCGTGCAGACGAGTGAGCCAGTTGTTGCTGCGAGCGACGAGATATCGCCCCAGATGTTGGAGCTATTACAGTACGAGTTGTACGAAGAGATGATAGAAGGTCGCTAGTCACCAAGGATGAATGACTAGGACATGTGGATCGTTCTCCTACCCCGATGCGAGGTCATCATATAGATTGATTCCAGCTAGAGACGACTTTACGCGGAGACGTTGAGAGTCGACAGAGACGATCGAATGTCAGAAACCTATTATTCCAAGTTTAAGTATTCGGAAAGACATCCAGGAAATTCTATGGACCCTCTAGAAGAATGAAACCCTAACTCGACTTAATGATCGTGTGAAAGCCTTTGAACCTTCGGGTTTGCGGCAGTTCTACGGCGCCATTAGTGAGGCTTGGGTTTGCCCTTCTACGGCTGGACCACCGATACTGTGGTATGTACTCGATACTATTAAATTGTGCCCAAGATGTTGAGCTCTTGGGGGATTATGAGGTTTTGACGACTCGATCGGATGGCTCGACTTAATTCGGATGCTAGGTGGTGAGACGCATTTCTTGGGAGACTCCCGATACGAGGATAGCCGTTGGAGCTCAGTCCATGCAGCCACGACGAGACGAGTCTGAAGCGGTCGACATTAGAGAAAAATGGAGTAAGAGGTTCGTACAAGATCTGGATATGATGACGTTCCCCTCCGCCGACATCAGAGATGCGATGCGCATGCCGAGGCAGAGTACTGGATATACCTTCCAGAAGGAGTCGCGATGGGTATGCAGCCGTTCCATAGCAAGATGTAGATATAGGAAAGGACGATGACTTCCGGACAGTTGGCAGAGACGAGACATGGAAGAGACCGTGAGCAGGATTCCTTCCAGGACACTGCTGCAATGATACTTGCACCCAGGATCAGATGTGTCACGTACATTCAGAGAGCCAGAGGCCGACGCCAGTGATATGCTGTCTTACGAGTGGTCGCGATGATTGACCGAGAGATGACCAGAGAAGTGCCAGAACGGGATCATCCCCGTTAGCACACCTGACAGGGACAATGAGCCGATGGACCGAGTGATTGGTAATTCACAGTGAAGACCTTGACCCAGGAGTGGTCATTGTTACGCACACCAGCAGGCCAGAGTTCATGATCATCGACGAGACGTCCCACTAGTGACCGCGACAATTGGCCCGAGATTCTTAGAGGATGCGCTTGAGCGGTACTATTCCGCCATTATTGATTTTCGGTATTTTGGGCGATCTATTCGCATGATTGATTTTGATGATTGAGTTTCACGATATTTGTTTTCATGCACCATGGTTGCACCTACTGAGTATTTACGATTTTTGTACAGTTGTTGCACTTGATATCGTTTTCGTGCCTTGGTTTCTCACGTTTATGATTTTATGGGTTATATACTGTTGAGTTGATTTTGTGCGTATATACGCACACGATTTGGTTTTTGCACTCGGTATGATTCACATATGCTTGCAGTGCAGTGATACGCATTTTGTGCACTAAGACGCACTGGACTTCGATTTCGATTGTGATACTCGATATTTGTTTTGTGCACCTTGTGCACCTGATTTGATTTTGCGCATGTTTGGCGCTTGATATTGGATTTCATGATTTCGTGCATGATGGATGCACCTGGTTTTGATTTTCGCGCAAGTTGAGCGCATGTTTTGAGAAGTGATTTTGGTGCACACCAGATGTACTAAATCGAGATTCTTCGTGCGTGTCAGACGCACCTGTCCTTGATGTCAGGCACACACGTTTCCTATGACAGATGTTGTGTGCACACCCGATGCACTTAGATGTTGTTTCTGTGCGCATGTATGGCACCTATATGGATTTTGATTTCCGTGCGCACCAGACGGACATAGCATTTATATGCATATTTTGGGATTTATTTCTTATGGAACAGTACATTTTTATGATGATTGCTATGAGTTTTTGTACTAAGCAGGACTAGTCAGAGGACGGTACCTGAATATATTTTGCATGCATTGATAGTTTTTGAAGGGATTTCCAAAAAGCGAGCTATAGTCTCAGTATTTAACTACGTGTCTGATATGATACGAAATGTTTAAAACAAGGAGACCCTTCTAAATTGTTTCCCAAACGGCGGAACGTACATTTCAAACAAAGGTATATATGTATATAGTTATTTTCTTATGATAGAAGTCCGCCACTGTGCAGTGTTATGTGCATTGCACAGCAACTTAAAGGATTTGGCATGCATTTCCTCCTGATATTTACATGTATAGTTCCGATTTATAGCATATCAGTCTTGCTTGAGATTTGGCATTCGTGTCTTCACCTTGACTCCGATGATTGCGGGATGCTTGATGGAGTTTTGATTTCGAGTTATCTACTCATTACTCATGCGCATGCATTGCGCTATGATGGGTTTATGTATTTATGATTTCGGAGCCCCGGCGATTTGATGGTTTTGGCTGAAATATTTTAGTATTTGGGGGGGGGGTTTAATTTAAATTCGGGGACCGAATTTCTTTAACGGGGGAAGACTGTAACGTTTTGAAAATCGTTTCGGTGAAATTTCGAAAAAAACGGTAAAATAAGTGGATTTTCTGTAAAAAGTCAATATAAAAATATCTTTATTATAAAATTATATAAACATATTCTAGCTATGTAATTGCTAGTATTTGGTGTTTATTGACCCACTGGTGAAATTTCAAATTTTCTAAAATTTTTTCCGAAATTAATTATTTTAATATTATTTTAAGCCGGTAAGAAAATACATTAAATTAGCGATAAATACAAATTTAAATGGGCTAATTTTAATCTTTAAAATCATGTTAATTAAAATCTAGTTGTAATATAATTTTTTAGTATTTTATTTCAAATTTTAATTGGTTTATTTTATGGAAAACAAAAATATAGTTATTTTGAACTAAAACTTGCAAATATGGTATTGTGGGGGGTCTTTTTGCATAAATTTTTTTTGTAAAGTATCTCACACTCACCCTCACTCCCCTTGGCCGGCCCCACACTATTATAGAAGCCCAAGAATTTTATTTCCCTCTTTTTGACCGTAAATCATGTGAGAAATGGGTTAAAATAAGGTTTTTATATACAGTAAAGTAGGTGGGGGTATTGTGGTAATTAGGAGGGGCTTTGACTTGGATCTTTTGGCATCATCCCCTCACCTTTTCCCCCCTCTTCCTCTGCTGAAACCAGCAGCAGCAGCCCCCCAATTTCTTCTTCTCTTTTCTCTTCAAAATTCCATCAAAAAATCATCCAAAATGCTTCAAAAATTACACAAAATCAAAATCTAATCCCTACCCATTTTTACTTGACCATTCTAGTATGGATCTTGGTGAAGGGAAGCATGTTTGGGAGGCTAGATTTGTGCTAGATTTCAAGATGATTGTGGGGTAAATTCTTAACCTTATGTCTAATTGTTGTTTGAATACTTTAAATCTAGCATAATTAGTTAATAGTTTGGGATTAATTGAATGTTTTGAAAAATATAGTAAGGGTTTGTGATTTCGATTAGGGTTTTTATCATATCATTAGGGATGCAAGGTTTAGTTTAACATCTTAATGTATGTAAAACCTAGTTTGGTTGATTAAATTGCACTTGTTATATGTAATTTGTCCAAATTCCTTAAATTGCAAACTAGGTTTTTGTAAACCTTGAATTTGATTAAGAGAAAAATGTAATTAGGTTTTTCATCACTTCATTAACATTATTAAGTGTAGTTTAATACTTTAGTTCATGAAAATCCAAGCTAGATTGTAGTTTGTGCATTTTTGCTATAAAATTGTTAAAATTTAGGTATTTTGTAAACTAGAATTTTGGGGTTTATGGAATTTAATGAGATTAAATTATGGGAATTGTTTTTATGACTTATTTAAGATGTTTAATAAGTATTATGGCTATTAAATTTGTTCAAACGTCGAGTTTTGTACTAAAACGGGTAATTTGTGCTTGCTAGATTTTCGGAAAAATGGCTTTTAAAGTGAATTTGGGGTTTTTGTGAATTTTAACCTATTTTATATTATAATTAGTGCTCGTGATTGTACAAATGAGTGTGTTTAGGTTTTTCTCGATGGTTTGGCGTTTGTACGCGGACGTCGAGGGTTTTTAGGTTGATTTGTGAAAGCAACCATAGGTTTTGACCTATGTGGGTTTCGTGTGTCGTTTTGATCATGAGTCAGATTTTAATGCGATACGGTGCGTTATGATATGTAGGTACCCATGTGGACTTCGAGACGACAAGTAAGCACATGGCGACATCGGCACCGGCGAGCGAGGACCAGGTGAGTAGATTTATATCTACGGGGAGAAGTCGGGTAGATGGCGTATTGCACCCCCGCCGTTCGTAGTGATGTATACGAATACGTATAGACACATTTATTGATTATATATTGTTTGAGTTTATTGATGATAAATATGGATGGTTTAGTATCGCGAAACCCTAGAGTAGCGGTCGCACCATACATGCACACACCCACCCATACTTGCATATATTCTTTTTCCATTTGTGTTTACGGGAATATATATAGAGTTATGTGTTCACATGGGTATGGGACTATGTGTTCACATACGGATTTGAGGATGATACTTGGGATTGAGATGAGTCGATGATATTTGTGTTGAGGTTGTGATATCGGTGATATGGCAGTATTCGTACTTGAGGTACGTCCTGGTGTTATAGCGGATCTTGGGGCGGCGATACGGGTGAATAGTGTTATAAATAAAATGGTCGACATGTGATCGTGATATGAGACATGATATGCTAGGATATTGATATTAGGCCGTATCGGGCGATGTATACCCCTTAATGATGATATGTGCAGACGATATCGGTTTGTACGAGATTGTCGATCAGTAGTCAGATCATGAGTATATTGAGGATATTAGTATTGTACTAGACATAGGTCAGTACCCTAGACTATGATCTTGGATAAAGAGGATACCAGAGGAATAGTGTGAGGAATATAATATTGACCCGTACTCAGATTTGGGGATGCCGTACGACGGATTTACGTACGAGCTATATCTTGATGATTGATCCGCACTCTTGACTTGGGATGTCTGATTATAGATATGGTATCGGAAATGATATTATTGAGGCGGGATCACCGACTAATATATATACAGGTATGTATATGTATCGACTCAGATGTTAGGCGGTTCCTTACCTGTAGTCCAGCTTGTTAGCTTAGCCCTTTAGTTTAGTTTAGTTGTTAGATTAGATTCGACTCCTACCTATTTCAAAAGCTAACGAATCGTGGTTATTTTAAAAGACAGGTCAAGGGATCCTACGGATATTTCAAAAGACGTATCTTTTCATTAAAACACCGTAGCCCCTATTTTGAAAACCCCATGATTCGTGTTATTTCAAAAGGCACCATTTGTAAGATTTATATTAGGGTAATGCAGATTAGTTATCGTTGCGTCTAGTATTCAGCTCCCGCTCATTATTTTTGTTCGCTCCGCATCGCATGCTTATATTATGATTCATATCCTATTATTAATATCAGACTGTTAGGACACCAGCACCATTACCGATGACGCGTATGTACCACGTACACATACTTTCCGGCTCACACACATCTTCATCGGTAATTCCCATGTCACGAACACTTTAGAAAATACTATTTCATTTGACATAGGTTGTTAGCCAATAGTTTAGACATGATATTATTGTACTTGTCTTATATGATAGTTAAACATTGTAGTTATTGCCTACTACTTCATGCATGTTATTATTCACTGTTGTGTCGCATTCATGGATTCTCATGCCTATATTCACTGTTTACATGCTATTGATGACTTGGATTCGGATTTCATGAGATTTCTTGGATTTGGAGGAAAACCGCAAAAACATAAATAAACTTTTTCTCTCTTTTAAAATAAAAAGTGTGGTTTTCCCATGATGTATGAGTCGTCCACCATGAGTTTGCTGATGGATTTCGAGACCCGATTCGAAGAGTGGAGGAACCGTTTCGGGTACATGGTGGGCCCGGTGCGGTACCCCGGGGCAAGAGGATCATGTTGTTGACGTTGAGCCTGGCAGGGGAGCACTACCGACCTGTGATTTTACCCGACGCGTCGGATATCCGGAGGATACCGTCGTGGTCTTGAGATGATGGTAGGGGCCGGTCTGGATTGACGGCGCCCTAGATATTGAGATTGAGATATTAAGATTTTGAGATATTGAGGTACAGAGATTGTGATACAGAGATGTCGAGATATTTGGACACTTGTTTTGTGTCGATGCTGGGTACTGTTTTATGCTGATTTCATTTATGGTACCTCACTTTTCAAATACAGAAATCTCACTGATTTATGAGAGCAGTTTTCTTCAGTACATGCATTCTGTTTCATGCATTCATACATTGCTACCTGAGGCACTGACACGGGCACATGGAATTACACTTGGGTTAGATATTTGCCCTAACCATTGTTATGGGTTGCTGGTTATATATTTGAGGATATATTATGATCATTCACCTAGGATTGCGTTATTTATGCGATTTCTTTTCGTAGATGTTTGTCTATTCACGAGTTGGGAACTCACCCTCGTTGTGCCCCAGTTTCTTGCAGGTTTCGCCATACAGGTTTCATTACGGCTTGCTGGCACTATTTCCATTTCCGGGTGACTTGCTAGTTGGTGGGTTTATTTGTATCGCACCCATCATTATATCTTGTATATCATTATTCTGTTGTATCTAGAAGTTCCATCAACCAAACATGTATTTATTTTTGAGACAGAGACCAGTGATGTTATTCTTTCGACCTTAGAGTCGCGCGTTGTATTTCTGTGGTTTTCTTGTGGTTTTGAGTTTCCTTTTGAATTTTGATCCTCGCCGTTGGCGTTGTATATTATATTAATTGTGTGGTTGTGACCGTCGATTGACGAAGAGCTAGCTCTCGCTTGGGGATGCCTTTTTATTGATTTCGTATACTATTCATGTTGTATCCCGTTTGGGGGCCAGTATTTACAAATGAGACTCTGCCGAAATTTTCGGGAAATATTTGATGTTTTTTTAAAAACCGCATAATTCGGCTTATGCTATTAAAACTACTTGTTTTAATTTAGTTTTCATTCACTCTGCTAATTTTCTTGGTTTGGATTTCTGGGATTTCGGCTCACTTAGATTACGTACGCCTCGAGACATTCATAGTTTAAGTGCCGGTCATGTTCCGTACTTTCGGGAAGTGACAATCCCTATGTGTAGTACCAAGTACATGTGTCAGTGCCTCAGGTAACAACATGTCACTAATATGATGTACAAATGTCAGGTAGCAATATGTCACTAAAATGATGTGCAAATGCATAGAATGAGAACAAGGTACATCATGAATCAAGAACTGTTTTTCTTTATTTAATGAGATTTCTGTATGTATATAAATCAAGATATCATCAAAAAAATCAACATAGAATCCGTGTCAAGCTTTGACACAAACATAAATCCTCATATCTCAGGCATCCGTATCATCTGCGGGATCGACCCGCTGGCTCCGGCAGAACGGATCAGCCTGTATCCATCTCATGACTCCAGCCGGTATCCTCCGGATAACCAACGAGTCCAAATAATATTACCGGTAGGTAGTGCCCCCTACCAGGCTCATCATCCTCTATGAAATCACTCTCGCCTCGGGGTACCTCACCGGGTCCATCATGTACCTGCAGACGGTTCATCCGGCTCCTCGAATCGGGTCTCAAAATCCATCTCATAACCGATAAAATATCATGGTGGACGACTCATACATCACAAGAAAACCGCAACTTTCATTTTAAAGAGAGAGAGAGAGAAGTTTATATATAGTTTTGCGATTTTCTCCCAAACCCGAAATCTCATGAAAATCCGAATCCAAAAATCAAGAGTGAGTAAACAGTGAATATCGGCATAAAACCCCAAAATACTGCATAACCAATGAATAATAAATATGCAAGAAGTATCATAATAATGAATACAATGTCTAAATTAGCACAATAATGACAAGTCGTTACTATAAGCTAACAAGCGATATCAATCAATTAATATTCTCTAAAGTGTACGTGTCATGACAATTACCGATGATGATGTGTGTGAGCCGGCAGGTAAGTGTATGTGGAACATACGCATCATCGGTAATGGTGTTGGTGTCCTGACAGCGTAATTTCAATATTAACATATGAAAACACAATATATACATGCGATGCGATGTGAACAGTAATAATGTGTGGGAGCTGAGTATACAACATAACAATAAATAATGTGCATTTAAATAAACGAGTCAACGGGAAACTACAGGTCTAAACTATCAGAATAATCAACAGGTAGGGAAACCACCTAAATCTGAGTCAATACTTCTAATATATAATAGTCGGTGATCCCGCCTCAATAGTATCCCAAACGATACCCTATATAATATGACATCCTCGAGTCAAGAGTGCGGATCTATCATCAATATACAGCTCGTACGGTAAATTCATCGTACAGCCTCCCAAATCTGGGTATGGGTCAAATATCACCTTTATCTCATTATTCATCTGGTATCCTTCTCATCATATATCATGATCAGGGGGTACTGATCTAAGTCTAGTACAATACTGATACCATCTATGTATATGCACGCGTGTGTATGAAAACACAGTTGGAGATAGTGCCCTCAGAGTCAATTATTGGATCACAGGCACGTGATTGCAATGATTGAGGGAGGACCTATCCCGGTAGGACAGTCTTACTCGAGATGATAGTATGCTATCTGGTTTATCTTTATCATCGTGTACTGCTTTAGGTGACCTGACATGTCGCTATTACACGTTGATAGAGCCCCTAGGATTCTTGCTTGACTGCCGACAGTATGATGGCGATCATATACGTGAGAGCTGGTAGTCTATAAGCACATCCTTAAAAGGTCCCTAGTCGTAGGAGTTTCGAGACAGGGCATCGATACTCCAATAGTAGACTAGTGTATACAGTCGAGACCCCGACGAGGGGCGGTGGCCGGTCTCACAAGCCGCTGGTGTCAGTTGGTTCACCTAAGATGTATACAGGTGCTCGTTGGGTTATGAGTACACCGGACAGGACTCGCCGGGAACCTGCTAGTTGGTCATATACCAGATGTCAGATAGCAGTTCCCTGGTGACATGTGTACAGGTTAGTTCATCGACCTGAGATCGTCATTTGTCTCGTGTGAGTTCCCACTGTGCTTTGATTACTACCCTACCACGGCTCAAAGGAGTCGTGCAAACAGGTTTTAGTTGGGTACAGTCCCGAGCCACATGGAGGAAGTGAGCGGATCTGCAGGGGTTCGTCTCTCCCGGTATTGGGGGTGAGGTCGCGCTGTATCTAGGAGAGCCATTACACGAAGCCCTCGGCCGAGGCAAGGAGATTTACTGGTAGGTATTCCAGTACTATCTCAGGGTGTTCTGGGCTACACTCCGACACGACTTGTACCGCTTTTGGGGGTCTGACTTTCACCAACCCCCTAGGCCCGCCATGTGATACTCATAGACGAACGGACCGGACTGTACGGATATTGTCACCGACAGGCTCAGTAGGGTGTCAGGGTGAGCTTCCTCATCGACGTCCCTTTTGGTCAATAGCTGGTGGCCCGTCACGTATTGGCTTATACCTCTGACGTGCTAGTGGTTAAATCCACAGCCATAGTATTGACGAGTCTTTAGAGTCCACCACACTTTCAGCTACTCAAGTTTCGGGCGAAACGTTGTAGAGGCCGTATGGAGATATGGCAGGGTCCGATCAGATACGTGCGGTATTGCACGGATCAGGATCGGACAGTTTTGTACTAGTAGCCGTATAGTTATATGGCAGGGTTCGATCAGATACGTGCGGTATTGCACGGATCAGGATCGAACGGATTTTACTAGCCGGCTTTGGTTTAAGCCGGTCCTAGTATAGTACAGTGTAGATTTTGTCTCTTTGCATTTGTGTTCAGTGGGAATACAAATGCGGGCATGTATTTGCAGTAGTGGGGCTTTCCTGTAATTTATTACGGGACCAGTTTTCTGGAGTTGCCAGTTTGTATTCCGTTCCGGCCGGTTTTCCTTTGTTCTTTCCCGGCCGGACTTTTCTGATGGAGGGGGTTATTTGCAGTTTTGCAAATAACTTTTGGTGGAGGTTTTATTTGTAAGTTGATTTATTATGATAACTTTTTTTGATACCATTCCTTTCATTCTTCTTTTCATGCTTTATGAAGATTAGAAGTGATGAGATATGATTTGATCTTTGATGAGAATTGTGATGATGAGGTTTGTATATGGTCACCTTTCTTTTGCTCCTACACTCACCTCCCTTCTTATGGTTGCTATTCTCATTCCTCCACCATTATTCATTCTTCTTACTTGATGAAAAATGGTAGAAAGAAAGAAAGAAAGAAAAAGATGAGAGTTCTTCCTTCTTGAGAGTTTCATTCTTCTTGATCTCTTTTTCATGCTAGAAAATTGCAAGCACCATTTTTCTAGTCTTGATTCCTCCATCACTATGGCAACAAACCCCAAAGAGACACACCCTCTACACTACACATTCTACAGCATATCTTGAGCATGTCGAGTTGCCGGCTTCATGCCCGAGTTGCCTCAGCATAGAGGCGGGAGCCCGTAAAAGACGCAGGCGATGTGGTGCCCTTTCCGGCGAGGAGGCGACGATATGGAGACTACACTTTCCGCGGGAGATCGGGACGATGGAGATGAAGACCGGAGGACTCGGATCACTCGGTATACTTCTCACCCTATCTCTAGTTAGCTAGTATAGGTTAATGGTTTACGATCCGGGTTTTAATTGTCCGCGGTAGCGCCGGTTTCCGAGCAAGGAAAAATTTTGATTCCGCATTTTGGCCTCGAGTAAGACGGCCGGGGCGCTGCCGTGGCGCAACATGGTATCAGAGCCACGCCATTAACCTTGTCTAGCTTTTTCTAATGTGTTTTACTTATCCGATCGACCGAAATTCCAAAAACCGTATTTTTCCTTCACATCAGTTTCTGTTGAAATTTTTTGAAGTCTAAAAATTTTTCAGGTTGTAAATTATTGATGTACTGGAAAATCTAAGAACTCTGTAAAATTTCGATGAAGTGATTCCACAGTGGGAGCGCGGAACCGCCGCATAAACCCCCATTCCGCCGCCCTTCCGCCGCGCACTGTGGAGATCACTGCACCAATTTTTTTCAGAGGCTTTCTGGACTTAAAATATGGGTTTTGGAATATTAAATTTGGGCCAATTATTTCTGTGAGTGCTACAGTTTTCTTTTGGGCCCACTTGTTAATTGTTTGATCGATCGGATATTTTTAAACACATTATTTCACAGTATTTACATTATATCTGCGACCGTGAATGTCACTCGATCGGTAAATCCGGTCTAACTGCTATAGCCCGGTTAGACGGATTTGCGAACGTGACTTTCACGTTGATGCTCTATGTTTATGCTGTGTTGTTGCGGATCGGTCGTGGGGGATAGCCTGAATGCAATGCTAGTACTGTTTTGTTGTATTATGTACATTTGATATTGCGGGGCGAGCGTCCGACATGTGGACTGCCGTCACTGCCTGTTTGTATTATTCTTTTGGGGCACGACCTGGTTGCGGTCGATGTACCCGGTATATGTATATTTTACTTTCTGTACTAGGATTACCCCGCGGAGGGGTGCACGGATAGCCGAGTTCTAGAGGGCAACGGGCCCGCATCTCATGGCATTGAGACGGAGGGGGCTTCACTCTAGGATTGGCGGGCTATTCGCCGCACTCGTAGGGGGTACAGGTTGACCCAGGAGGGGTGCCCAAGTTGCCGGATTCCGTGGAGTGCTGGGTGGTCCATTCACGGAGCTGAAAGGGGCTGCCTCGCTTCAGGTTTTGGCGGGTAACTTGCCGCGCCCGTAGGGGTCCAGGATTTCATTGCACAGGCTATCCACACGACCAGGGGAACGTCGGGTTTCAGCAGCGGCTCTGCGAAACCCGGGGCTTCCAGATATCTGTATTGTTCTGTGATGCTGTACATTTCTGTGATGTTGCCTTTTATCACGCCTTGAGCGAAAATTATATATTGGTATATATATTAGTAGATGTTGTATATGTTTTACATCCGCGCTAGTCCAGTCCCCGCTCTGTCGTTAGTAAGCTAACCTAACGGGTGATGACGGGACCCAGTGGCGAATGCGGATGGCATATACGTACATCAGTATATTTTCGTTCTTTGTGGTGTGATCATATGATGGGACTGCGTTGATTCGGATCAATGCAAGATAAACAAACCTGTTCTGATGTTGTTGGAACACTTTTCAAAAAGCTGTTATTGCAAGGACGTTCACTTTTGTTTTGCATCGTGGTATTCATTTGGAATATCCTGCTCCTCAGTCGACGAGGCAAGGGCCGAGATCCCTTCACCGGGAGTGACCCCTTGGACAGAAGTTTGCGTCAGGGCATTAACTTCACTATAGCCGATTAATTTTGCTTTGCATCATGGTATTCAGTTGGAATATCCTGCACCTCATTCTACGGGGAAAGAGCCGAGATCCCTTCACCGGGAGTGACCTCTTTAGCAAAGGCTTTCGTCACTATATTTTTATAAAAACTATGCAGTTCCTTCAACGATATCAAGTTCATTACGTTAAAGGTTTTTCGCCAAAAACCAGCCGTAGCCCTCCGTCATTTCTTACAAGTATTACTTAGTATTCGTGCTGCGTTTGTTGACTGTGTCAAGGCGTAGTGTGCGGTAGCTAAGTAGTGTTTGTTTGCAGCATATTAATGGGATTGGTTAGGACAGTCGTGCGGCCTTGTTGACTGTGTCAAGGGCTCGTACGGGTGGGTTTAATGCAATCCAGGATAATGACGGGTTGAACTTGACTAGGACTCTTTGATTTGTTGACTGTGTCAAGGTCACTTGGGTCCTAGGGGTAAAAATCACATCGGGAGTTTCAAAAGAACTGAAACTTGCCAGGCATGCACATACCTTCTGGAGTGTGGTGACTTGAGTGGATTCCGTCAAGTTATCATGCGATGATAGTTGGATCCCGATTCCCACTGATGAGTTATTTTACTCCTCGGGTGACCCCGACTAATTCTTCTTTCAGGTTTGGAGGAGAATTTGAGGTACAGTGGGAGGTTTCCAGATTAGATAAAGTGATAACCATTCTGATCTAGGTTAGAGTGCACGCTGAGTGTTTCTTTTCTCTCTCTCTGGCAGCGACCATTGACCTGACCCTGGACTATGACTCAGTGACCAAGTTGACCGAACCTTCTTAACACAGGCTTTTGGATTGTCAGAGTTGCAGACCACATTGCCACTCCTACTTTTACCCTTTTCTCCAGGACACCCCGTATTACTACGAACGTCCACTTCCATTGGAAAAAACCATCGTATGGTTAGATACGAACTCGAAGGACTTCGAGGATGGTTTCTGGTTCTGGAGAAAACGAATAGGATTATTCAGTTGTCTTTTCTTTTCACCCTCTCTCAGGTTGCGAGTACTCCTTGGTTTAGGAGTAGTACACCTATTACGCAAATTGGATAGTCTTCGTCCAAACCATAGGCTGGTGCCGACCGGTAGGGAATGAAGAAAACCAGTTAGCCTAAACGGTGTACAGAAGGTATTAAGATTAAGACAAAGCAAGGGATTAGTAAGAGGGCAAAGTAAATTGCGACTGATATTCACGACCAAACCAGGTATTTCTTCGCCAATCCTAAATCACCTTTGTATTTCTCCAGGACACTCCGTGTCACTACGAAGATCCACAGTTTATTGGATACTCCATCGTATGGTTATATACGAACTCGAAAGGAACTTGTTCCAGTTCGGGGATGGATTCTGATTCAGGAGAAATAGGAATAAAGTACATTCAGGTGTCTTTTATCTTCACCTTCTCTCGCGTTGCGAGTGTTCCTAGGATTAGGACAGTACACCCTTTATGCTTTTTGGATAGTCTTCTTCCAAACCATAGGCTGGTGCCGAACGGTAGGGAAGGAAGAAAACCATTTGGCCTAAAGGGGTGTGCAGACGGTAATGACTAAAGACATATAAAGGGATTTGGACAGATGGCAAAGAGATATACGGTTACAGTTGTGAATCTGGATGATGGAAGAGGCATTACTAGGAATACCAGGATACCCCAACGAAACATTTCAATGTTTCAGTTTCACTGTGTACTGTTAATGGAAAACTGATTTTCCGATTAGACACTTACTCCAGGGTATGTATTTACCAGGCATGATTCTCACATCTGTATGGTTTTACAGATGATGAGTGGGAGTAAGTTATTGGGAATTAGGTGATCATCCTCATTATTTGAGGAAGTCACCTGGGTTGTTTGCCGGACGGCAATTATTTGGTTTTGAATATCCGCTGTTGTGCACCAATTTCAAATTGATATATCTGTACGTCTATTTTCATAGAGTGAGATATACCTTTTGATATTATGTCGATGACATTTACCTATATCAGTGGATGGTTAGGTAAGGAGCATTAAACAGCGGTGTAATTCTTCTTAACCATAAGTACAGTTTTCAACCTACGACACACAGTGAAAGAGTTGTTAGACTCAGCGGACTTATACAGAGTATTGTATGTTGTCCAAGGTCCATTAGGACGGAGGGGTAGGTCCTCGTACTATATTCGGTTTACTTATGACTTCTCTAGTTCTTAGACATGTGTTTCGTGGAAACACAGGGTCTAAGTTTTGAGGAGTTATAGGTATTTGAATAGAGTAGAGAACCAGGTATAGCAAGTATCGGGATTCTTCAAAGTGATCGGAGATGTAGATACTTGTGTATGGTATTCAGTTGATAGTAATGATTAAGAGAACTTGCTTCTCTTTCAGGATAAGTTGAGTAACGCTGATCGGCCTCCTTCCATTTAGTTGACATGCACTGGAGATAGCTGCATGATTTGAATCTGGTTCATTTGAATCAGTGCCTCTGGTTCTATATTGGATATAGAACAGTTCATATCTTAACGATGTTAAGGTACGGTGAGATGTCCGGCTTATGCTTAAAACCAGACACTGGACAACTCAAGGCACGTTTCTGTAATGGCTGTTTGTGGGTTGACCCAGGCTATGACGAGGGTTGATTTTCTACCATCTGGATGAACAATAGCAATATTGTTCTAGACTCGCCACAGTTTTTATTAAAAATGGATTTTTCAGAAAAAGTAGTGGGAGTATGGTAGAACTGGAAGTGATTCCAGAACCGCAAACGATTACTGAAGATTTGATAAGGAACCTAAAGATTCAATCTGATTTGACATTCCATTGGCCACTCCGCAGAGAAGGTGGGTAACTTCAGGCACCCGAGGGGTACTCCGGTAGCCTCAAGGACGGTGACAGGGAAGTTCTTGTTTACCCACACTTGCCATTGTTGTTGTTCCAGGCTGCGAGACCCGGCAGGAGGATGAGTATAGCGTCGTTCTAAACTAGTTTTAGAAGTGCGCGTCTATATGACTCTGGCAGAGGGTTGTCGTAGTCAGTGGGAGCAGCGGAAGCATTGGTGGACATCAGGCTCATGTCTATTTATAGACTAAAGCAGATGTAGCGGAGATAGATCATCTATTTCTGACGTGACAGTCATAGGTTTGACTTCATCAGAATAAGGGATGGATCTGTTGAGAAGGTAGTAGGGTGTGATATCCTGGTATTTGGATAACATACACAGAGTAGGAAAAGAAACTCCTATACTACGATCGGTTATACTTTGGTCGTCACACAGTGGTTTCTCCACACAGGACTTGGACATAATATCTGACATACTGGTTACTAGATCTATGGTTTTAGATCAAGATTTGGGTGGTTTCCCAATCTGGGTACCTTGACAGCATTCTATGAGTATTTAGAATGGACGACTCCTGGCACGGTAGTGCACCTGCAGTTGATGGAGTCACCCTCTCTAAAGGTGTCTTATAGACTAAAGGGGAGAGGGATACTCATGATTGGCAGATCACTTGCTTAGGCAATTGAGTCAATCATGAGATGTCAAGTACCACACCAGATGTTGTTCTTGCAGTAGATGCAATAAGTTGATATTAATCCAATCCTGGAGAAACGGCCGGAAGCAGTTTTAGAACATAAGTTGATGTTCTAGGGATATGATAACGGCAGCCTCCTTTTAGGAGACGGTTATCATTCCAGGCTTCCAAGGTGACATGGACGACAAGGAGGTTATCAGAGTTATAGTTTTCCCTTCTGACGAGGGGCAGTATTTTGGACAGGTGGTCCAAGGCAATACTGAGGACGGTATGGCGCAGGATACTGATTAAGTTCAGTTGTCGATACAGTCTAAGAAGTTTGGATTTGGAGTTCATTTATGAGCTAGATCCCATCAGACATCCAGACATTCTAAGACAGGTATTGCTCATTTCGGGAGATGGCTTTCTCCGCGAACTTGAGATATAGAGAGACATAGAAAGAAACTTCTCTGCGGATCCACTCACTGAGGCTATTCCTCGAACGCAATAGTTTCGCAAACGAGCTTTGTGAGACTGACTAGTAGAGGAGTTGGGTGTTCGGTATCACACGGACTGTGAGTATGCGGCATCGCAATAATTAGCCTTGAGTGCAAGTGGGAGATTGTTGGAGATAGTGCCCTCAGAGTCAATTATTGGATCACAGGCACGTGATTGCAATGATTGAGGGAGGACCTATCCCGGTAGGACAGTCTTACTCGAGATGATAGTATGCTATCTGGTTTATCTTTATCATCGTGTACTGCTTTAGGTGACCTGACATGTCGCTATTACACGTTGATAGAGCTCTAGGATTCTTGCTTGACTGCCGACAGTATGATGGCGATCATATACATGAGAGCTGGTAGTCTATAAGCACATCCTTAAAAGGTCCCTAGTCGTAGGAGTTTCGAGACAGGGCATCGATACTCCATTAGTAGACTAGTGTATACAGTCGAGACCACGACGAGGGGCGGTGGCCGGTCTCACAAGCCACTGGTGTCAGTTGGTTCACCTAAGATGTATACAGGTGCTCATTGGGTTATGAGTACACCGGACAGGACTCGCCGGGAACCTGCTAGTTGGTCATATACCAGATGTCAGATAGCAGTTCCCTGGTGACATGTGTACAGGTTAGTTCATCGACCTGAGATCGTCATTTGTCTCGTGTGAGTTCCCACTGTGCTTTGATTACTACCCTACCACGGCTCAAAGGAGTCGTGCAAACAGGTTTTAGTTGGGTACAGTCCCGAGCCACATGGAGGCAGTGAGCGGATCTGCAGGGGTTCGTCTCTCCCGGTATTGGGGGTGAGGTCGCGCTGTGTCTAGGAGAGCCATTACACGAAGCCCTCGGCCGAGGCAAGGAGATTTACTGGTAGGTATTCCAGTACTATCTCAGGGTGTTCTGGGCTACACTCCGACACGACTTGTACCGCTTTTGGGGGTCTGACTTTCACCAACCCCCTAGGCCCGCCATGCGATACTCATAGACGAACGGACCGGACTGTACGGATATTGTCACTGACAGGCTCAGTAGGGTGTCAGGGTGAGCTTCCTCATCGACGTCCCTTTTGGTCAATAGCTGGTGGCCCGTCACGTATTGGCTTATACCTCTGACGTGCTAGTGGTTAAATCCACAGCCATAGTATTGACGAGTCTTTAGAGTCCACCACACTTTCAGCTACTCAAGTTTCGGGCGAAACGTTGTAGAGGCCGTATGGAGATATGGCAGGGTCCGATCAGATACGTGCGGTATTGCACGGATCAGGATCGGACAGTTTTGTACTAGTAGCCGTATAGTTATATGGCAGGGTTCGATCAGATACGTGCGGTATTGCACGGATCAGGATCGAACGGATTTTACTAGCCGGCTTTGGTTTAAGCCGGTCCTAGTTTAGTACAGTGTAGATTTTGTCTCTTTGCATTTGTGTTCAGTGGGAATACAAATGCGGGCATGTATTTGCAGTAGTGGGGCTTTCCTGTAATTTATTACGGGACCAGTTTTCTAGAGTTGCCAGTTTGTATTCCGTTCCGGCCGGTTTTCCTTTGTTCTTTCCCGGCCGGACTTTTCTGATGGAGGGGGTTATTTGCAGTTTTGCAAATAACTTTTGGTGGAGGTTTTATTTGTAAGTTGATTTATTATGATAACTTTTTTTGATACCATTCCTTTCATTCTTCTTTTCATGCTTTATGAAGATTAGAAGTGATGAGATATGATTTGATCTTTGATGAGAATTGTGATGATGAGGTTTGTATATGGTCACCTTTCTTTTGCTCCTACACTCACCTCCCTTCTTATGGTTGCTATTCTCATTCCTCCACCATTATTCATTCTTCTTACTTGATGAAAAATGGTAGAAAGAAAGAAAGAAAGAAAAAGATGAGAGTTCTTTCTTCTTGAGAGTTTCATTCTTCTTGATCTCTTTTTCATGCTAGAAAATTGCAAGCACCATTTTTCTAGTCTTGATTCCTCCATCACCATGGCAACAAACCCCAAAGAGACACACCCTCTACACTACACATTCTACAGCATATCTTGAGCATGTCGAGTTGCCGGCTTCATGCCCGAGTTGCCTCAGCATAGAGGCGGGAGCCCGTAAAAGACGCAGGCGATGTGGTGCCCTTTCCGGCGAGGAGGCGACGATATGGAGACTACACTTTCCGCGGGAGATCGGGACGATGGAGATGAAGACCGGAGGACTCGGATCACTCGGTATACTTCTCACCCTATCTCTAGTTAGCTAGTATAGGTTAATGGTTTACGATCCGGGTTTTAATTGTCCGCGGTAGCGCCGGTTTCCGAGCAAGGAAAAATTTTGATTCCGCATTTTGGCATCGAGTAAGACGGCCGGGGCGCTGCCGTGGCGCAACAAACACCACGCCTAAAGGACCCGCTAAAACATCGTGTCGTATCTCAAAATACGAACCACGTCATATCACCGATCTCATGGCATCCAGCCTAAACTCATCAACTCATTTCCGAATACCATATAATATCCTCATCATCTATGCATGTGAATACGAATAGATATGCACAAGTAAAAGTATGCGAGTGTGCGTATGTGCGTGTATGAAAATCTTTACTCTAGGGTTTCGTGACTAAGAAATCAATTAAAGTCCTTTCATCAATTCTCGCTAACCCTAACCCATAACCTCCTAAAGCCTTTCATTTGCTAAGGTTCATATCTCACAATAGCACATCTATGTATATCTATATCACATTACGTCATTCTTACGACTTTGCGGGGGTGCTATACGCCATCCACCCGACTTCTCCCTGTAGATATATATCTACTCACCTTGATCTCCGCTTGCCGATGCCGATGTCGCCACGCGCTTTCTTGTCATCTCGAAGTCCACGTGAGGGTACGTACATGTCATAACATATAGTATCGCATTAAAATCCGACTCATGACCAAAACGACACACGAATCTCACATAGGTCAAAACCTATGGTCCGCTCAAGAAAAAGAACCAAATAACCCTCGACATCGGCACACAAACGCAGAGTGATCGAGAAAAACTCAAACGCACCATTCATGGTTTCATAAATCACTAAACATATATATGAAATAGGGCTTTAAGTCATCAACTTCAAATTCTCTTTAAAAGCTATTTTTCTGAAAACCTAGTAAGCGAAATTAACCATTTTAATTTGAAACTTGATATTTTAACAAAACTAATAGCCGTAATATTCACTAAATATCATCACTAAGTCATACAAACCATCACCATAATTTAATCTCATCAATTTTTATAAAACAAAAAATTCTAGTTTGCAATTTTATCCAATTTTAACAATTTCAAAGTAAAAATGCACAAAACAACAACTAAGCATGGTTTTGCATGATCCAAATTATTAAACTACAATTTATAATGTTAATAATGTCATGAAACCATAATTTTATTTTAATCAAAATCATTTAATAAATTTCCAAAAACCTAGTTTGCAAAATTAGCATAATTAGAACAAATTTAAAAATACAATTAGCAAACTAGCATCTAGCTTGGTTTTAGCATGCCCACTTGATGTTAACCACACAATTAGACCATGATCAATTGACATAAACCTTAACCTAGTTCAAACCCTTCTCTTTAAAATTTCAACTTTCAATTAAACCCACAATTTAAACACCTAATTAGCTTAGACTATAATAAAAACTAACAAGGTATAACTAGTGTAAGATTATACCTCACAAATTTGAAGATCTAACTGTAGGGTGTTTTTCGTCACCCCATTGAGATGGGAATACGCGCGCGCTTGTCAGGCGTACTACAAATTCCCCCTGCCTAGGGTAGGCCGGGGTTTAATGATTGTGGGGATCCAAATCTCCGGCAGCCGCGGACTAAGCTGCCGTTAATTACCCCTCGCTTTTGGGGCGAGGGAACCTCCGATTAACGGGTTAAAATGGTCATGCGAACTCAATGTGCAGTGTACGTGTGTTTTGTTTTGAAAGGGGGTTTTGGATATATCGGGAGCCACGCAGAGTTTTTACGGGGGTCCCGCTACCCGGATAGCGGGCTGGGGGTCAAGGGGGCCAGCAGCCCCCTTGCGGGGTGCGGGGCAGCGCCCCGGCCCAAAAAAAAAATTGAGGAGGACAGTATTGTGGAGTGTGTGCGTATCTATACATGTGTATGCATATGTTATATATAAAAAAAAGGGAAAAGGCATCCAAAGGAAGTGTGGGGCAGCACCTTGGGCGCTATGCGCTTAGGTGATGTGCGCTCAGGCGCAAGCGCGCCACGTGTCGGCACGCGGGCGCTTTGCGCATGAGCGCTGCGCGCAGGAGCAAAAGCGCGCGTGCCACGTGTCGGCACGTGGGCGCTTTGCGCATGAGCGCTGTGCGCTAGAGCGCAAACGCGCGCACCACGTGTCGGCACGTGGGCGCTTTGCGCATGAACGCTGCGTGCTGGAGCGCAAGCGCACTGGAACGCAAGCGCGCATGCCACGTGTCGGCACATGAGCGCTTTGCGCATGAACGCTGCGCGCTGGAGCCCAAGCGCGCAGGAGCGCAAGCAAGCGCGCCACGTGTCAGCACGTGGGCGCTTTGCGCATGAGTGCTGCGCGCTGGAGCGCAAGCGCGCGCGCCACGTGTCGGCACGTGGGCGCTTTGCGCTCGGGCGCAGTGCGCTGGAGAGGAAAAGAGGGCTTTTAGCCCCAAAAACTCTCGGAAGAGAAATTAGTGGAGTTAAACTCCTGAAAAAAAAGAAGAATGTTTTGGTTGGGGGAAATGGGTTCTTCTTCTTCCACCTCTGTTGGCTGGCTCAAGGGATGTGAGTTCCAAAAATCTCTTTTTTTTAGATCTAATGGAAGATCTGAGTTCCCTTTTATGGGTTTTATGGTGGAAAACTATTTTGTTTTATAAAAAGAAGAGTAAAACTCTTGATTTAATTCAAGAGAAAGAAGAAGGTTTTGGAATCTTGAAGAAGGAGAAAGATCTCAGATCTGGAAAAATTTTTGGAGAGAGAAAAAGTTGTTGGGATATTTCATTATCCTTGCCTTTATAGGCCATACATTTTACACATAGCCCCTTGGGCTTCACAAAATGGCATTTTGCCTATCCCATGGCTCATGTGCCATTTCTTTTTGCACATAAGCCATAGGCTTTACAAAAATTTGGCTTTATGCCTATTTTTTCTTACATTTATCTAAAAATAAAATAAAAGAAATACAACAAAATTATTTATTACAAAATTTTTATCTTGGCATGGGGGGAGGCCGGCCGCTTCATGTTCGGGCTCGACCCAGGCATGGGCCCACTGGATCTGGGCTTGGGCCCACTTGGCTTGGGTTTGACTTTGATTTTGACTTGGTCAACCGGGGTGTAAATTTTTACCCCAACAAATTGCCCCCCATCAATAGATGCACACCACATATGTGGGTCGTGTGCATGAAATTGATGGATCTTCTTTTACTTGGAGGCGACTTGATTTGTTTCCCGCTTTCTGGGAAGCTGGCACTGCCCTTTTTACGACATGGACGGTCGTTGCTTGACATGTCTCTGAGACGGAGTGTCCATGATAGACGTTTTCCCTGGCCCGGAGTGATCTGGTTCCCGCTTTGTAGGAATCCTGCGCAGCCCTTTTAGCGACTTGGACGGTCGGTGCTGCCATTTTAGCGACTTGTGTTAGTGTATATGCCCTAGAGGCCATTACTGTATCATACTAGTTTGTATATTACTTAATGGATGCTTGGGATATTCACCTTGTATATACAATCTTGCTCAAAATAGTAGTATGCTACTTGGTTTGTCTCTACTTCAATGTGTACTTGTGTTTATTTTACTATATCACTTATACGCATTAGTGGAGCCCTTAGGATCTTTGCTTGATTACCAGCGTTGTGATGGCAGTCACACTAGTGGGGGCTGGGTAATCTATAAGCACATCCTTATACAGTTCCCTAGTCGCAGGACTATCGAGACAGGGCATCGATACTCCGGAGTAGACTAGCGTATGCGCTTCTCATCCCAGTGAGGGAGATGGTCTGTCCCACAGCCATCAGTATGTCGTACTGGAGATAGTATACGGGTGCTCGTTGGGTTACGAGTACACTGGACAGGACTCGTCGGGAACTGACAGGTTGGTATTATACCTATCGTCAGTCATCAGTTCCCAGGTGACATGAGTACAGCTTAGTCCGCTGACTTGACACTGGCACTTCGCCTCGAGTGTGTTCCCACTGCACTTTGATCACTACCCTACCACGGCTCAAAGGAGTCGTGCAAACAGGTGGTGGTTGGGTGCAGTCCCGAAGCACTTGGAGGCAGTGACGGTTAGACAGGATTCGTCTCTCCCGGTATTGGGGGTTGACATCGCGCTGTGTCTAGGAGAGCCATTACACGAGTAGTCCCTGGCCAGGGCAAACGAGATATACTGGTAGGTTTCCAGTGTTATCTCAGGGTGTTTTGGGCTTCGCTCCGGCACGACTTGTACCGCTATTGGGGGACTGACGTTTACCGCCCCCTAGGCCCGCCATGCGATGTATCAGACGAACAGACCGGACTGTACGGAGACTGTCACATTCAGACTCAGTAGGAGTATCGATGGGGTTTCACCTCGTCAGCCTTCTTGTCGACATCTACCTGGGGACCGTTACGCACAGCTAGTGCCGCTTGCGGTCTGTGGTTAAACCCACTGCCTGCGTAGTGTCGAGTCTTTAGAGTCCCACACAGAGGGTATTCGCCTCTGGGCAAAACAGAGTAGAGGTCGCATGGTTTTGCGACAGGGTTCGTTCTCATCCGCGCACTTGTGCACGTTTGGAGTCCGGACAGATATTACCAGCGGGCTCTGGTTTGAGCCGGATACTGGTATAGTATTTGGGGTTGCTTTTATCTCTCAGTGTTCATGTTCCTCGGAACAAGAATGCAGGTGTGTATGCACAGTTATTTGAGGAGGAGGAAGATGATTTCCATTAGGGTTTCGGAACGGGTGCGTATGCACAGTTGACAGTCGTCTTTTTCCAAACCCTAATGGATTTGTATTATATCATTTAATAATATATAATAAAATGAAATTGTGTCATGGTTAGTTTTTTGTTGACTTGTTGACCATGGTTGACTTGTTGACCATGGTTGAACATTTGACTACCATCATTACAAATGCAAGATGCCTTTTCATTCTTGCTTTATTCATTTAATGCTTGTAATGATATTAGTCATTCTAAACTATCCATCAAACCTTTTTCATTTTGATTATTATTATTATTTGATTAAACCTTTTTCATTTTGATATGGTTGCAAAAGGAAAAAGGAAGGCTCATTCTATCATACTCACTCTCTCTCTTCATTTCATCTTCTTCTTCCTCTAGTCAAGAGAAACCTTCTCATGAGTTGAGAATCCTTCTCTTGAAAAAGAAAAGCAAACCCTAAACACTCTCTACTCACTCTAGGATCAAGGGTCTAGCAAGCCGGCGATTCTAGTTCACTCCAAGTACGAGAAAGAGCCCAAAGGTCGAGCCTTCGAGGTGGATCCATCTTCGACGGAAGAAGGCGACAAAGGAGAACCATCAACCTCTACAAAGTTTGAAGACGAAGGAGTTCAAGTCTAGGTATAACCATCTTCATCCGAGTAGCTAAACTTCTTTAGCTAGGTTGCTAGTTTTAGTTTAGACAACGATCCCGACCTTGCATAGTCCATGTTGCGTATTGCACTAAAAATTTGATTTTTATACCGTTTCCGCCTCCCCGTAAGAACCGGGGGTCGCAACGTGGACTTACAGTGGTATCAGAGCCTAACTAAACTTAAACTAGCTTGGTAGTGAAGTGTAACGATGTTCGGAACCGTAAAAAACCCAAAAACCATACTTTTTAAAAACCTGAGTTTCTGTTGAAATTTTTTTGGCTCAAAATGAAAAACTTTATACTTGTAAAAGCATCTCAGGGTTTTCTAAGAACACCCATGAAAAACGATCCACTGTTGAGCTCAAAGCGCCGCCCTTCCGCCGCGCGAGGTGGGCTCGTGCCGCGCAACCGCCGCGCTTTGTCCTCTTCTCTGCATCGTTTTTCGTGCAGTGTGTGTAGTTGTTGGTTTTGGGATTTTTGAAATATATTATATGTGCCCAGATTTTCCAGAAAAGAAATTTCCTTTTGGGGTCCTATAATTCCGTATTTTTTCCGAACTTCACTGCACTTTTGACTATGATGGTTATATCTGTGATGCTTGCATGTATTGAACGTCGGCTAATCGCTATAAGACGATTAGTCGGGGTTATACATGATCTGTAATGTGCTGGAATGTGTATATGAATGTGTTGGACTGTCGCGGGTGAATAGCCGGGGTGGATGTGAGATGAGCTTTTGTTTTTCTTTCATTCATTGTAAATGTAAATTGATGTAATAATATTATTTGTTTGGCCGCACAACCGGGTCGGGGTTGTAGCCGTCATTGTATAATTCTTTTTACTGTTTTTGCTCCTAGGATAGACCCATGGAGGGGTGCACGAACTACCGGGTATGCCGAAGTGTCGAGTGGCCTACTCATGGAGATGAGGGAGGTTGCTACGCTTCGGGTACTTGGCGGGTAGTTTGCCGCACCCGTAGGGGTCTTGGGTGGGGTATTTGGCTATTCACCGCGACCGTGTTATCCGCTTTTCGTTTCAGGCTCGAAAGGATTGCGGATTGCTAGTATATCCAATGCATTCATCTGTGATCTGTAATGTCTACTATTGCTATATCTATAACTATTTAGGCGTTGCTTATGTTTTACAGACGCGCTAGCCCAGCCCCCGCTCTGTCGTTAGTTAAGTAACCTAACGGGTAATGACGGGGCCCAGTGGCGAATGCGAATGGCATAAGCGTACGTCATATTTTGGTTGTTTTCTGCAATGGTAGGATTTAAATGATGGGACGCATTAAAAGTACTGATGCAAGAATATCACGCATTAAAAGAACTAATGCAAGATAATAAACCAAGTTAAAGTCGTTGGAACAATTTCGAAAAACCACTCGGTTCTTTTCAAAACTAACTTTTAAATGCGGAGCTTGAGCCACTCCTTTTAAAAGCTATCTCGTTCCATCGACCAAATCAAGTTCACTACGTTCACGGTTTTGCCAAAACCATCCGTAGTCCTCCATCATTTCAGTTAAATATTCGGTAGTATTCAAGCTATGTATTTTGACCTCACGCCAAGGCATAGTGATTGGTAGCTGCCGGATATTTATCTGTTGCATAGATAGAATGCGTTGGTTTGAAACAGTCGTACTGCCATTTTGGCCTACGTCAAGGGTATGTACGGGTGGATTCAAATTAACCGGGATAATGATGGGACGAACTTGACATGTGACTTATGACATTTTGACCTCACGCCAAGGTCATAAGAGCATGGGGCAAAAATCCACATCGGGAGTTTCATAAGTACTGAAACTTGCTAGATTTGCATACCATTTGGAGTGTGGTGATTCTGGTAGGATTCCTTCAGTTTCGTCACGCGATGATATTTGGATCCCGATCCTACTGTGAGTATATGCTACTCCCCGGGAAATTTCTCACTTAACGATCAATGCTATAAACCTAGTAGGTGCCTAGAAAGGTGTTAGCGGGGCTACGCCCCCAGGGAAAAGAGGTTCTTTAATTAAGGAACTTCGCGAAAGCGTTGGAAAACCTCCCTCGAAGTACCAACACCGGCCTGGCTGAACGGTTAAGCAAGTATTGTACGGTGGGATTGATCCTGGCTAATTCTTCCTTTATGGTTTGAGGAGGGATTCGAGAAACAGTGGGAGCCATCCTGTTTAGACAAACTAAAAACCACTCTAAACTTGCAAGAGCATCATGCTGAGTGTTTCTTCTTCTCTCTCCTAATTGCAGCGACCAATCAACATGACTGGACTTAAGTTACTCCTAGATAAAAACAAGCTGACAGGGCCAAACTACAAAGATTGGCTCAGGAATGTCAAGATAGCAATCACTTATGACAAGTTGGGGTATCTTCTTACCACCAAATCTCCCCCTGTCCCTGGTCCAACTTCCAGTGTCGCGGATAAGGAAATCCGCAAGACTTGGGAGATTGATAGCGCGAAGGCCAAGTGCCTCCTGCTTGCCTCGATGGACAACGAACATCAGAGGAGGCATGAGAATATGGACATGGAGTCCATATTGCTTCATACAAAAGAACTGTATGGAGAGCAATCACGTATCGCAAGATACGAAGCGTCGAAAAAGTTGTTTTCGACAAGAATGGCCGTCGGATCATCAGTAGCCGAGCACGTGCTAAAGATGATCGGCTACATTGAGGAGCTCGCTGACCTAGGGATCACATTGGAGAGTGAGCTATATACAGATATAGTTCTCCAGTCCCTTCCTTCCACTTACGCCCAGTTTATAATGAACTTCAACCTACAAGAAAAGGAGGTTGAACTTTCAGAGCTCCTCAACCTGCTGAGGAGCGCAGAGGGCACCCTACAGAAAGGTAGGGAAACATCCACTTTGTTTGTAGGAGGATCATCTTCTTCTAGGTCCAAGGCGAAAGCCAAGGGAAAGAAGAAGAAAGCCCCCGCCAAACCAAGGGGCGGTGTTAGTAAAGTGGATACAAAGGGAAAAGGAAAAGCAACAAAGATAGCGGGGAAGCTTGTGGATAAGGAAGAATGCTTCTTTTGTCATAAGAAAGGACACTGGAAGAATGATTGCAGGGCCTGGAAGGCCAGAACACAGGAATTGAAGCAGGTTGCAGCTTCAGCTTCAGGTGTGTATGTTATTGAAAACTGTCTTTCAATAAACTCTACTTCCTGGGTATTGGATACCGGATCAGGATCTCATATCTGTAATTCTTTGCAGGCGTTGAGAAACCGTAGTGTTTTGAAAGCAGGTGACATGACCCTCAGAGTTGCAAACGGAGCTAGCATGGATGCTAAAGCCGTGGGGGACTATCACCTGGGAATGTCAGATGGACATGTTTTGGTTTTGCGTAATTGCTTTTTTGTACCCAACGCAACTTGTAATATCATTTCTGTATCTTTAGTTTCTAAAGAAGGTTATGAATTTGCGTTTGTAAGTAATGTTGTAAACATTCACCTTAATCAAGTTCTGATTGGGTCAGGTACATTGAGTAATGGTATATACGTATTGAACCAACCACAGATTTTCAATGTCCAGAATACACACAAAAGAAAGTCTCCAGAAATAAACCAGACTTTCTTATGGCATTGTAGATTGGGTCACATCAATGAGAGAAGGTTGACGAAGTTACATACAGAAGGGTATTTGAATGCGTTCGAATATCAGTCGTATGCCACTTGTCAATCCTGTCTCAAAGGAAAGATGACAAAGACTCCTTTTACTGGACATGGAGAAAGAGCGAGCGAGCTCTTGGGACTCGTACACAGTGACGTGTGCGGTCCAATGTCTACACATGCCCGAAGCGGCCATTCTTACTTCATTACTTTTACGGATGACTTCTCAAGGTACGGTTATGTTTTCTTAATGAAACATAAGTCCGAGGCTTTTGAAAAATTCCAGGAGTATAGGAATGAGGTAGAGAAACAGACCGGCAAAAGTATTAAGATTCTAAGATCGGATCGAGGTGGAGAATACTTAAGTGCCGAATTCCTGAATTACTTAAAAGAGAATGGTATTCTCTCTCAGCTTACTCCTCCATACACTCCGCAACATAACGGTGTATCGGAGAGACGGAACCGAACCCTATTGGATATGGTTCGGTCCATGATGAGTAACGCTGAGTTGCCGCGATCATTCTGGGGATATGCACTAGAATCAGCCGCATACCTTTTGAACCGAGTTCCGACTAAGACTGTGCCTACCACCCCATATGAAATGTGGAGTGGGAAGAAACCCTATCTTCAATATCTGAAGATATGGGGATGTCCGGCTTTTGTCAAAAAGCAGCATGCGGACAAGCTCGAGGCACGTTCAGTACTGTGCAAGTTTGTGGGATACCCAAAGAACACCAGGGGGTATCTTTTCTACTACGCAGAGGAACAAAAAGTCCTTGTTTCTCGTAATGCCCACTTTCTAGAACACCAGTTCTTGGAAAAGGAAATTAGTGGGAGCGCAGTAGAACTGGAAGAAGTTCCAGAACCACAGACTGTTACTGAAAGCTTAGTGGAACCAGAGGGTTCAACAGAACAGGACATTCCTACGCCGCTCCGCAGGAGTAGTAGGCAGTCTCATCCGCCCGAGAGATACTGCGGTTTTCTCATAGACGGGGATAGAGAGGATTGCATCATAGATTATGATGAGCCTACTAGCTTCCAGCAGGCCGTTCAGAGCGTTGACTCAGTGAAATGGCTGGATGCAATGCGGACCGAAATGGAGTCCATGTACACCAACAAGGTATGGACGTTGGACATTGCTCCAGACGGGGTAAAACCCGTAGGATGCAAGTGGATCTTCAAAAGGAAGATTGGTGTAGATGGACAGGTTGAGACCTATAAAGCTAGGCTGGTAGCAAAGGGTTTTCGTCAAAGACCTGGTTTGGACTATGACGAAACCTTCTCTCCAGTAGCCATGCTGAAATCCATTCGGATCCTTCTTGCCATCGCTGCCTTCCACGATTATGAGATCTGGCAAATGGACGTAAAGACAGCTTTTCTAAATGGAAATTTAGAGGAGTGTGTCTATATGGACCAGCCAGAGGGCTTCATTCAGAGTGGGAGCAGCGGAAAGGTGTGCAAGTTGCTTAAGTCCATCTATGGACTAAAGCAGGCATCGCGGAGTTGGAACATCTGTTTTGATGAGACGGTCAAAGAATTTGGCTTTATCAAAAATCCAGATGAACCATGCATCTATAGTAGATTTGTAGCGAGAACTGTAGTATTCCTCGTTTTATACGTGGATGACATTCTCTTAATAGGAAATGACATTCCTATGCTACAATCTGTCAAAGGGTTCTTGTCACACAGGTTCTCCATGAAAGACCTGGGTGATGCCTCATACATCCTGGGGATCCGGATCCATCGTGATAGATCCAAGAGGATATTGGGACTTTCTCAGTCCAGGTACATCGACACCATAGTGAAGAGATTCAGTATGGAAGATTCCAAGCGCGGTAACCTACCGGCTTGTCACGGGATCACCCTCTCTAAAGAGATGTCTCCCAAGACTGATTTGGAGAGGGATCGCATGTCTATTATACCCTACGCTTCTGCGGTAGGCTCTATAATGTATGCGATGTTGTGTACCAGACCGAATGTAGCTTATGCACTGAGTGTGGTAAGCCGGTATCAGTCTAACCCTGGGGAGAAACACTGGATAGCGGTAAAGAACATTCTCAAGTACCTGAGAAGGACTAAGGAGATGTTCTTGGTGTATGGCGGAAAAGACCTCCAGATCGAGGCCTTTGCTGACTCCAGCTTCCAGAGTGACAAGGATGATTCCAAGTCCATGTCGGGTTTTGTCTTTACCCTCAATGGAGGGGCGGTGTGTTGGAAGAGTTCCAAACAGGAAACCGTTGCAGACTCGACGATGGAAGCGGAATACATCGCTGCATCTGATGCCGCAAAAGAAGCTGTCTGGATGAGGAAGTTCTTAAAAGAACTTCAGGTGGTTCCGTCCATTGTTGACCCAATACCTCTGTATTGCGACAACAACGGGGCTATAGCTTTAGCGAAGGAACCCAGGTCCCATCAGAGATCCAGGCACATCTTGAGGCGGTATCACCTGATCAGGGAGATCGTGGATCGCAAGGAGATCGAGGTTCGGAGAGTTGCTTCAGAAGACAACACTGCAGATCCATTCACCAAGGCCCTGCCCCAGACTCAGTTCGAGCGGCTGATCGAGATGATAGGTCTTCGATACGCCAGTACATGGCCTTAGTGCAAGTGGGAGATTGTTAGTGTATATGCCCTAGAGGCCATTACTGTATCATACTAGTTTGTATATTACTTAATGGATGCTTGGGATATTCACCTTGTATATACAATCTTGCTCAAAATAGTAGTATGCTACTTGGTTTGTCTCTACTTCAATGTGTACTTGTGTTTATTTTACTATATCACTTATACGCATTAGTGGAGCCCTTAGGATCTTTGCTTGATTACCAGCGTTGTAATGGCAGTCACACTAGTGGGGGCTGGGTAATCTATAAGCACATCCTTATACAGGTCCCTAGTCGCAGGACTATCGAGACAGGGCATCGATACTCCGGAGTAGACTAGCGTATGCGCTTCTCATCCCAGTGAGGGAGATGGTCTGTCCCACAGCCATCAGTATGTCGTACTGGAGATAGTATACGGGTGCTCGTTGGGTTACGAGTACACTGGACAGGACTCGTCGGGAACTGACAGGTTGGTATTATACCTATCGTCAGTCATCAGTTCCCAGGTGACATGAGTACAGCTTAGTCCGCTGACTTGACACTGGCACTTTGCCTCGAGTGTGTTCCCACTGCACTTTGATCACTACCCTACCACGGCTCAAAGGAGTCGTGCAAACAGGTGGTGGTTGGGTGCAGTCCCGAAGCACTTGGTGGCAGTGACGGTTAGACAGGATTCGTCTCTCCCGGTATTGGGGGTTGACATCGCGCTGTGTCTAGGAGAGCCATTACACGAGTAGTCCCTGGCCAGGGCAAACGAGATATACTGGTAGGTTTCCAGTGTTATCTCAGGGTGTTTTGGGCTTCACTCCGGCACGACTTGTACCGCTATTGGGAGACTGACGTTTACCGCCCCCTAGGCCCGCCATGCGATGTATCAGACGAACAGACCGGACTGTACGGAGACTGTCACATTCAGACTCAGTAGGAGTACCGATGGGGTTTCACCTCGTCAGCCTTCTTGTCGACATCTACCTGGGGACCGTTACGCACAGCTAGTGCCGCTTGCGGTCTGTGGTTAAACCCACTGCCAGCGTAGTGTCGAGTCTTTAGAGTCCCACACAGAGGGTATTCGCCTCTGGGCAAAACAGAGTAGAGGTCGCATGGTTTTGCGACAGGGTTCGTTCTCATCCGCGCACTTGTGCACGTTTGGAGTCCGGACAGATATTACCAGCGGGCTCTGGTTTGAGCCGGATACTGGTATAGTATTTGGGGTTGCTTTTATCTCTCAGTGTTCATGTTCCTCGGAACAAGAATGCAGGTGTGTATGCACAGTTATTTGAGGAGGAGGAAGATGATTTCCATTAGGGTTTCGGAACGGGTGCGTATGCACAGTTGACAGTCGTCTTTTTCCAAACCCTAATGGATTTGTATTATATCATTTAATAATATATAATAAAATGAAATTGTGTCATGGTTAGTTTTTTGTTGACTTGTTGACCATGGTTGACTTGTTGACCATGGTTGAACATTTGACTACCATCATTACAAATGCAAGATGCCTTTTCATTCTTGCTTTATTCATTTAATGCTTGTAATGATATTAGTCATTCTAAACTATCCATCAAACCTTTTTCATTTTGATTATTATTATTATTTGATTAAACCTTTTTCATTTTGATATGGTTGCAAAAGGAAAAAGGAAGGCTCATTCTATCATACTCACTCTCTCTCTTCATTTCATCTTCTTCTTCCTCTAGTCAAGAGAAACCTTCTCATGAGTTGAGAATCCTTCTCTTGAAAAAGAAAAGCAAACCCTAAACACTCTCTACTCACTCTAGGATCAAGGGTCTAGCAAGCCGGCGATTCTAGTTCACTCCAAGTACGAGAAAGAGCCCAAAGGTCGAGCCTTCGAGGTGGATCCATCTTCGACGGAAGAAGGCGACAAAGGAGAACCATCAACCTCTACAAAGTTTGAAGACGAAGGAGTTCAAGTCTAGGTATAACCATCTTCATCCGAGTAGCTAAACTTCTTTAGCTAGGTTGCTAGTTTTAGTTTAGACAACGATCCCGACCTTGCATAGTCCATGTTGCGTATTGCACTAAAAATTTGATTTTTATACCGTTTCCGCCTCCCCGTAAGAACCGGGGGTCGCAACGTGGACTTACAACTTGGACGGTCGGTGCTGCCATTTTAGCAACTTGGACGGTCGGTGCTGCCCTTTTTGCGACTTGGACGGTCGGTGCTGCCCTTTTTGCGACTTGGACAGTCGGTGCTGCCATTTTAGCGATGTGGACTGTCGATGCTGCCATTTTAGCGACTTGGACGGTCGTTGCTGCCATTTTAGCGACTTGGACGGTCGTTGCTGCCCTTTTAGCGACGTGGACGGTCGGTTCTGCCATTTTAGCGACGTGGACGGTCGATGCTTCCCTTTTAGCGACGTGGACGGTCGATGCTGCCATTTTAGCGACGTGGACGGTCGATGCTGCCATTTTAGCGACGTGGACGGTCGATTCTGGATTTGACTTGCCCCGCTTCTTGCGGCCTCAGGGATGAAGTTGACTTATTTCCGAGGTGGAATTTGATTCTTCCAGGGAAGTCATTGGTTGTTTGACTTGATGTGATTTTGGTTGACATCAGCATCGCTACGCTGGAATATGGTACCAGGAGCGAATCATCATCTGTCCTTGAGAGGATTTGGGGATTGGTTTTTTTTTGTTTGGCATCTGCATTGCTGCACTGGAATAATGCCAGGAGCAACTCATCATTTGCCCCGAGAGAATTTGAGAATTGATGGCTTAGGAGGCAAGTTTAGATCCCTATCACCTAAGACTTTTCAATTTTATGGGCCGTGAGGGTCCCATAAAAGCATTTTCTCCCTACGAGTCGAAAGGATCTCGTAGGTGTATTTTCTCCATTGGAGTCATGGGGACTCCTAAGTGTGTTGCTCCTTTGTGAGTCGTAAGGATCTCACGCGGGAATTTTCTCCTCTCAAAGTCGAGAGGACTTTGAGAGTGCATTTCATCTCCTTTTCACGAGTTTGCGCCCTTTCAGGTTTTCACAAACTCGCCGGCAGTCCTGTTGTTTTTACTCACGGTGCCCTTTCGAGTTTTCCCCCGTGCCCTATTTTGCTTGTGGACATACCCTTTTTTTTTCTTCTTCTTTTTCTCTTCTTTTTTTTTTGGAGAGATCGCGATTGTTTTACGCCCGTGGATTGTATACGGTTTCGCAGGATGTATGATCCAGATCGTAGGGCCGGAAAAATTTCAGGGTTTTGTTGGCGTCTGCATCGCTGCACTGGAATGTGGTACCAGGAGCGACTCATCATTCGCCGTTGGGGTATGGGATTTGGAATTTGGTTGGCGTCTGCATCGCTACACTGGAATATGATACCAGGAGCGACTCATCATTCGCCGTTTGGGGACTTGGAATTTGGATCTTGTTTGGCATCAGCATTGCTGCACTGGAATAATGCCAGGAGCAACTCATCATTTGCCTTGGGAGGACTTGGGATTTGGGTTTTTGGTCGGCATCAGCACCGCTAACACTGAAGCGAAATGCCAGGAGCGACTCATCATTTGCCGTTGCCCGTTGGGGAACGATGGCTTAGGAGATAGGTTTGGGTCCCTACCACCCAAGGCTTTTCAATTTTATGGGCCGTGAGGGTTCCATAAAAGCATTTTCTCCCTACGAATCGTAAGGATCCCGCAGGTGTATTTTCTCCTTAGGAATCGTGAGGATTCCTAAGTGTGTTGCTCCTTTGTGAGTCGTAAGGATCTCACGCAGGGGTTTTCTCCTCACAAGGTCGAGAGGACTTTGCGAGTGTATTTCATCTCCTTTCACGAGTTTGCGCCTTTTCGGGTTTTCACAGACTCGCCGGTAGTCCTGCTGTTTTTACTCACGGAGCCCTTTCGGGTTTTCGTCCGTGCCCGTTTTGCTTGAGGACATACCGTTTATTTCTTCTTCTTCTTTTTCTTTTCTCTTTTTTTTGCCGCTGGTGGGACTTTTAAAAGTAGTCTCACCGGCAGGATTTGGGAGAAATAAGGGTCATTTACGCCCGTGGATTGTATACGGTTTTGCAGGATGTCTGATCCAGACCGTAGGGCTGATGTGCTCAATTCGCCTGCGACTTGGAGCATTCATGTGTAGTATTTCTTGAGATATCGGCCATTGATGGGTGGCATGGGCCTTTCTCCCTCGGCACTTATTAGTTGGTAGGATCCTCCGTCGAACACTTTCTCGATGACGTATGGTCCTTCCCAGTTCGGCTCGAATTTTCTCTTGGCATGTCGATTGGGGATAATCGGTCTTTTGAGGACCAACACCAATTCACCTTTCTTGAAAGCGCGGAGACGTGTTATCTTGTCATAGGCCCGTCACATTTGGGCTCGGTATAGCTCCAGACTTTGCTGCACCGCGAGCCTCTTTTCTTCGAGGGCATCGAGTTCTTCAAATCGAAGGAGAACGCTTTCCTCCTCAGTCAACTCATGCTGAACGGCCATTCTTAAACTTGGAACTTCGACTTCGAGGGGGAGGACCGCTTCCAGTCCGAAGAGCAATGAGTATGGAGTGGACTGAGTTGGAGTACGGTGCGTGGTACGATAGGCCCACAATGCTCCGTGAAGTTTGAGATTCCAGTCTCTCTTGTTGGCTGAAGCATTTTTCCTCAGGAGCTTGCATAGAGTCTTATTGAAGGCTTCGGCTAGCCCATTGGCTCTTGGATTATAGATGGAGGAGTATCTCCAGTCTATCTTGTGCTGAGTAGCGAACCTTGAGACATTGAAGCTCTTGAAAGAAGGCCCGTTGTCAGAAATGATTCTTCTTGGTGTACCGAAGCGGTATAGAATATTATGCTGGAAGAATGTCAGAATATCTTTTGTCCTGACTTCTTTTAGTGGGACAGCTTCAGCCCATCTGGAGAAGTAGTCTGTGGCGGCCAGTATAAACCGATGGCCTTTGGATGACGGAGGATCAATTGGGCCTACAATGTCGGTGCCCCAGACTTCGAAGGGCCACGACGCCACCGTAGGATGCAATGGATTGGGATGTTTGTGAATAAAATCACCATGAATATGGCAGATATAAAATTTCTTTGCATGCTCTCCGCAATCCCGTATCATGGTGGGCCAGTAATACCCAAGCCGTTTGATTTGAAGTCGCATCTTGGGGCCAGATTGGTGAGCACCGCAAACGCCCGAGTGAACATTTTTCATGACCTTTTGGGCTTCGGCCAATGACAGACACCTGAGCCAGAGTTGGTCATATGACCTGCGGTATAACGTGTCATTTACAAACACGTATCGGAGAGCTCTTTTCTTCAGCTGAATCCTCGCAGATTTTTCTTCGGGAAGCTTTTCGTATCGGAGGTATTCTATGAAGGGTTCTCTCCAATCGGGCTCGTCTTGGATGATCGGGGCTTCTTCCGCAGGACTGCTCTTCTGTTCCGCGCTTTCCTTTTCTCGTAGAGAGACTGGGGGTAGAATTTTTCGGCTCCTGACTGTGATCATAAGTTCGTCCTTGTCAGGATCAGCCAGCTCCTTGGCCAAGCGAGCGAGTACATCAGCCTTTCCGTTCAACGCTCTAGTGACTCTCGTTAGTTCAATATGAGTGAACCATTTCATGAGTTCCACCACTCGACCCCTATACCGAGCTAACTCGGGTTTGTATATCTTATAGTCGCCGCTTACTTGGTTGACGACAAGCTGGGAGTCACCGTAAACCCGTAGCCGAAGGATTTCCATTTCTATGGCGAGTTCCAAACCAGCTATCAGAGCTTCATACTCAGCTTCATTGTTTGTCCGAGGCTCGGTGAGAGCAAAAGAACGCCGTAGGGTTCCCATTGATGGTGTGATGAACACCAATCCTATCCCTGCTTTTATCTCCGGGACGCTTTATTTACTGGAGGTCCTTATTGACGAGGCTCCATCGAAGTAGAGCTCCCAACATGGCTCATCTTCCTCGAGGTGCAGCACTTGTTCATCGGGTAACTCACAATTTAGCGGCGACCCTTCTGGTATGGGATGAGCTGCGAGAAAGTCTGCAATAGCTTGCCCTTTTACTACTTTCTGAGGGGTATAAACTATGTCAAACTCAAGTAGCATGACATTTCATCTTGCCATTCTGCCGGCTAGGCTCGCTTTGGTCATCAAGTGTTTGAGCGGGTTGACCTTGGAGATCAGCATAACCCGATGAGCGAGCAAATAGTGCCTCAGCTTCTTCACAGCAAATATTAGAGCCAGGCATTGCTTTTCGATTGGGGAGTAGTTGTGTTCCGCCCCGACTAGAGTTCGACTGAGGTAGTAGAGGGCATTTTCTTTTCCTTCCTCGTTATTCTGGGCAAGGAGCGCACCGAGTGACTCGTCCAGCGCGGCAGTGCAGAGAATCAGCGGTTTATTTGGAATGGGAGCGGCCAGCACTGGAGGGTGCAACAAGTATTGTTTGATGCTTTCGAACGCTGCTTGACATTCGACATCCCAGATAAAAGGAGCTCCTTTCTTCATGAGCTTTGAGAAGGGCCTACATCTCCCTGATAAATTTGAGATAAAACTCCGTATATAAGCAAGCTTGCTTTGAAAAGATCTTAGCTGCGTCAGACACTTCGGAAGGGGCATCTCCATGATGGCCTTTATCTTTGATGGGTCAACTTCAATCCCTTGATGTCGGACTATGAAGCCCAGGAATTTTCCCGATGACATGCCGAAAGCGCACTTCAGAGGATTCATCTTCAGATCGTATTCCCTCAGTCTGGTGAGAACGGTCCTGAGATCTTGGATATGATCGGCCTTGGCTTTAGTCTTGACGACCAGATCATCAACATAACATTCGACGACTTTATGGATTAGGTCATCAAAGATATTAGTCATTGCCCTTTGATATGTAGCACCTGCGTTCTTCAGTCCGAATGGCATTACCTTGTAGCAATATATTCCGATCGGGGTTCGAAATGCTGTGTACTTCTCATCCTCAGGCGACATCTTGATCTGATTATATCCAGACGAGCCGTCCATAAAGGTGAACAGTTCGTAATTTGAGGTGTCATCGACCATCATTTCCATGACCGGTAGCGGGAAGTCGTCTTTAGGACATGCCTTGTTGAGGTCCCTGAAATCGACACAAACTCGGATCTGCCCATTTTTCTTCTTCATTGGGACTATGCATGCGATCCAGTCTGTATATTTCTCTTCCCTGATGAAGCCGGCATCGATGAGTTTCTTGGTTTCCTCGATGACCTTTTCTTCCAACTCCCTTCTCATTCTTCGAGGAGCTTGTTTGACTGGCTTAGTATCAGGAGATATAGCCAGCTTATGCACGGCTACCTCAGGGGAAAGGCCAGGCATTTCTTTGTACGTCCACGCGAAGCAGTCGACGAACTCACGCAGAAGGGCAATTTTCTGCCCTTTCATTTCCTCCGACAAGAGTGAGCTGATGTAGGTCGGCCTTGGATTATCGGGCGTTCCTAAGTCAATCTCGGTTAGCTCATCAAAGGTTGCTTGTCCGCCATCTTCGAGCTCTTGAGGAGCTTCTTCTGGCTCGGCTATCTCGTCATCATCATTTGATCTTTCGCTGGCCTCACCAACATGGATCATGTAGCACGTTTGGAATCAGGTTGAATGTAGCCTATGCCCCGTCTATCTAGAATTCGTCCATCGATGAGTGCTCGGACCTGGGGCGGATACCATAGCCCTTCGTAAAACTTTGCTTCGGACTCCGTTTGATACAACCGACATCCGCACTTCTTAAAGTATTCCCGCATCTCGGGCGCATAGTATCTGGGATTGAGGAAGGCTCTTATGCCTCTCTCATAGGGAAGGCACACGACAGAAAGGTCGTCCGGGTGCACAACGAGGTTTGACCTGTAAAACAGGATGCCCTTCTGTCCATTTTTCCTCCCGGGCACGTAGAAAGTTTTCAGCTGGTCCACCGTAGAGACTGACAATGCGTCGAGCTCTTTGCACATCCGTTCCGGCACCCTTGTGATGGCCAGAGACCCTTCTGCGACTTCGAAGGTCTCTCGTAGTATCGCTTGCTGCATGGGGGGCTGATCTGCACAGCCGTTGCACGGCAGGTCCTCTTCTTCTGACTCTTTGTCACTGCCAAGATGAGGGCGGACTTTGCTGCTAGATGGGCCTTCAGTAACAGATTCGTCCGTATCGCTGCCGAAATGAGGGCGAGTTTTGCGGAAGGACGGGCTTCCAGCGTCTGACTCATCAGTGTCGCTGCCGAAATGCGGGCGCACTTGGGTATTTTTGCTTTTGAAAGTGATAGCCGGCGCAGATTTTCTTTTGAGTCTTGGGGCCGTTCTATCCTCAGTCAGTTGTGGCTTAGCATTTTGGTGGTTCGTAAAGTACCGAGAATCTTCATATCGGACTTCATGCATACCGAACGGCTGGATGTCTCCGTCAATGCGTCTTTCTTCGCCATTTTTAGTATACTTCATGCACTGATGGAGAGTTGACGGAATGATGCCGTAATCGTGGAGCCACGGCCGCCCCAAGAGAATCTTATAAGATGTGTCGGCGTCGATCACGTATATCTTTGCTTTAATTTGCAGATCCCCAAATTTGATTGGCAAAGCTATAGACCCCAGAACTTGCTGGCAATTTTGGTTGAAGCCTTGAATGACAATCCTTTCCCTTGACAGGTGTCGGACTTCCACTGACAAACTCTTCAGAGTTCGCAAGTTCATGATGTTCACTGAGGACCCCGGATCAATCAATATACGATTAATTCGATCTCCGTCGCTGTACCCGGTCACGTAAAGCGGCCGATTATGCTCAGCCGTTCCCAGTAGCAAGTCTTCATTCTTAAATGTGACTGTGGCGGCATGCAAAGCGTGCTGGGCTTCTTTCATATTAATTTCCGCAAAGTGAGCCTGATACCGCTCGGGGTTTTGTAGAGCGTGAATGAGAACATCTCTAAGCTCCTTAGATAGGACCATGGCGCCGTAGATGTTCAGGAGAGACGGAAGCTTCCGGAGATGCGCCAAGACATTATAGTCCACCGAGGAAGGACTTATGTTTTCATCAGCCGGTTCTCTGCCATCTTCTTCATTAGTGACTTGTTTTTCCTTCCCTTTTGGGGCGTTGCCCTGATTTTGCGGTAGAGCCCTGCCGCTTCTGAGCTGGATTTGATTGGCCTTTGTGGTGAGCTCCTCGTCCTCTTCCGGAAAACAGATATCATCCTCGGAGTCGCTGCCAAGATGGATGGCGTAGCAGGTCACTACTGGGATCTCTTCATTGGAGTCTTCTTCTAACTCCTCCAGAATTTCAGCCGCCTGTACAGGGAAGAACTCCTTCAATTGAATCAATGTTCTTTCCTTTTGTTCATATTCTTCGAGGGAATCGATATATTTTTGAATGGTCGACCTCCCTGCCGACTCTTTTTCGCGCCGAGCTGCACCTTTCTTCTTCTTGAGCTTCTTGGATTTTGAGCCTGATGGAGCCGCATTGGCAGCTGGACTGGTAGGTCTTTTCTGCCCTTCCCATTCCGTCCTAGGTTCTTTCCGAAGTAGCTTTAGCATCTTCTTCGTCTTATTAGATATGTGCGTACTCCACGGGGGCCGCGATGTGTCAGTTTCCTTTTTCAGGGCAGCTGGTTCAGCTGTCTGCTCCCCGAAGGCTTCAACTTCTGTCTGTATAAAGTTGGCGGTTGCAACTTGATTGTTCACCAACACGCTTTTGGACAGCTCGATCTCTCCAGCCTTGTACTGCTTCTCGACCCAGTCTTTGAAGATATAGCAATCCTCGATCGCATGGCTCACTACTCGGTGGTACGGGCAATACAGAGGATTGTCGGTCATTTTTGCTTCTTGGGGTCTTTTCGACTCCGGCAATTGTAGGCCATTGTTCAAGGCATCTTTAAATATCTTGCGGACCTTGTCCCTTCTGAAAGAGTAAACCTTGTTCTTTTTCTCCTCTAGGGAAGGCCCATCTCCTCCCAGCAATGGCTTTCGAGACCGGTTGGTTTTGGATTCGCCCGCCCTTCGCTTTTCTTCATTGTCGGAGGCATTGAAGACATTGGTACTGCTGGAACTCCCGCTTCTACGGTTGTCGTCCCGCTTGCTTTTCCAAGTTTTGTCTCTCTGAGAGTCTGGCGGGGACTCTTGCTTCGAGCGTTCTAGCATTTGGACTTTCTTGGTTAGCTCCTGAAATGTCTTGAGACCCGCTGTACACAAGAATGGGACCATCCAATTGCTGAGGTTTCCAATGAGAAGGCTGACGGACCGGTCCTGCTCCAGCGGCAGTTCGCACTTGACTTTGAGATTACGCCATCGGGCGATAAAGTCGGTGTTGCTTTCATTCTTCCCCGGCTTGGTCCTCACAAGGTCGGCAATGGAGATTTTAGCACTGACACTCATGAACCATTGCCGAAACAGGGACTCCATTTGGGCAAAGGTAATGACGGACCCGTCTGGTATACTCGCATACCAGTTGAAGGCGACGCCGGTCAGGCTGTTGAAAAACTGACGAAGAAGGAGCGCGTCATTTCCCCCTGTATTTCCGCACGATGCTTTGAAGTGGGCGACGTGCTGGTTTGCATTCCCCGTTCCATCAAATCTTCCGAACTTAGGAATGACGTAGCCGCTTGGGGACTCAATCAGATCGTACTGCGCGGGATATGGCCGCCGACTACTGTCGATTTCTTTCTGAGCTTCGGCTTCGGCCACCAATGTTTTAACCTTGCTGGTGACCAAATCCATTATCCGATCCTCTGTTAGCGGGATGGTGCTATCTGGGGCCAAGGCCTCCCCAGTAGCGGAATGCGGCCGTCTTTCATGCGGCTCGACCAGTCTTGGTCCCAAAGGAACAGGCATTGGCTGCTTCAGATTGTCATCACCCGGCTGATTAGTAGCGGTTTGTGTCTGATTGGGAGGCGCTCGAGCAATTTGAGCAGTAAGCTGCATCACCACGTTCGTTAAGTCATCAATCTTCGAATAGAGCTTGGCCATCTCTTTATCTTTGCTCCTGAGCTGTTTTCGAAGCTCTTGAAGCAGCTCTTGCTCCGCAGTCCTGGGGCGGAAAGTCGGCTCTTCCTCGCTGTCCGAGCTTGACTCTGCATGGATCGAGGGGTCTTTCTGCCTATCATCCTCATCGAGAGGGTTTTCTTCATCCAGCGGGGGCGGCTGTTCTTGGGTGGCGGCAACCACATTCAGGCTAGATTGGGCTTGGGATGTGGTGGCCCCATCCTTGCTTTTGCTGCGAAGGTTGTCGCTAGGGCGCCCGCCCGCTATATAGACCGTATGGGTGATATATCCGGCCGTCTTTCTATCATTGGAGACTGATTTCACGGATCGCTGTCTTGACCCCCTTGCTTCGGTAGCTGGTAGTCGATTGAAGGCGGCTGGCCTAACCAGGTTCTTGAATGGTGCTGGCGCTTCTTTTCTGGGTTTTCCCCGCTGCTTTCGTGCGGCACAGAGTGCTTGATAGACTCTTGAAGAGATAGTATCGTACCTTTTCTGTTGGGGCCGGGACACGTCTCTTTGTGGCACTGTTCGGACCGTTGTCTTCTTGATTCTGGCGGTCATGGAATTTTTCTGAACCCACTTTAGAGGCTCGAAGGAATTGCTGATTCTTACGTCCGACTCAGCCGTCGTCGCGGGGCAACCATGCACTTGGAACTTCACACGATTCCATTTGGCCGAAGCCTTGGCCCTTTTGTTGGCTCGATACCTGAGCCGCTTCTGCCTTAACGTTTCTGTTCTAAGCACCTGGCGGACTTCGGCTCTTTGGGAAGACGCCGCAGACCGATTGATGGAGGGCCTTGGAAATACGCCCGATTGTGCATTTGTTGGAGTCATCGCCTGAGCTCGTACGCAGCACTTAATGTTGCCCTTCGCATTGGAAGTCTTGCCCCCAGCTAGAGCGCCAGGGACTCGTTCAATCACCATCTTAAGTTTCGGTTGTGGTGCCTTGGCGATCACGACATTCGGCCTCTTACCCCTTGGGATTGGCTTGGCCACCTGTTCCGCCGGGATCTCCGCCAGATGAGCACTTCCGGCAGGGTAGATGATGACGGAGCCGAACTGGCGGGGCGGTTCCTCCCACTGTCGACTGAGGCTTGCTGGGAGAACTACACGAGCGTTGATCTTAACCATGTACGGAATCGGGGTCACGTTTGAAGCTGAATTCGTCTGGGGAGACATTGTCGTCGAAGGTTGATTGCTGCACGGAAAAAAGAACGTCATTTCAGTATAGGCAATCGATATGTATATGGATTGAGTTCGCATGAACGTTTAACCCGAAATATGGGAGGAGAGATTGGTCCCACCGGGCGTGCCAGAATCTGTAGGGTGTTTTTCGTCACCCCATTGAGATGGGAATACGCGCGCGCTTGTCAGGCGTACTACAGATTCCCCCTGCCTAGGGTAGGCCGGGGTTTAATGATTGTGGGGATCCAAATCTCCGGCAGCTGCGGACTAAGCTTCCGTTAATTACCCCTCGCTTTTGGGTCGAGGGAACCTCCGATTAACGGGTTAAAATGGTCACGCGAACTCAATGTGCAGTGTACGTGTGTTTTGTTTTGAAAGGGGGTTTTGGATATATCGGGAGCCACGCAGAGTTTTTACGGGGGTCCCGCTACCCGGATAGCGGGCTGGGGGTCAAGGGGCTAGCAGCCCCCTTGCAAAAAAATTTGAGGAGGACAATATTGTGGAGTGTGTGCGTATCTATACATGTGTATGCATATGTTATATATAAAAAAAAGGGAAAAGGCATCCAAAGGATGCGTGGGGTAGCACCTTGGGCGCTATGCGCTTATGTGCTGTGCGCTCAGGCGGAAGCGCGCCACGTGTCGGCACGCGGGCGATTTACGCATGTGCGCTGCGCGTAGGAGCGCAAGCGCGCGCGCCACGTGTCGGCACGTGGGCGCTTTGCGCATGAGCGCTGCGCGCTGGAGCGCAAGCGCGCGCCACGTGTCGGCACGTGGGCGCTTTGCGCATGAGCGCTGCGCGCTGGAGCGCAAGTGCGCGCGCCACGTGTTAGCACGTACGCGCTTTGCGCATGAACGCTGCGCGCTGGAGCGCAAGCGCGCGCGCGCCACGTGTCGGCACGTGAGCGCTTTGCGCATGAACGCTGCGCGTTGGAGCCCAAGCGCGCAGGAGCGCAAGCAAGCGCGCCACGTGTCGGCACGTGGGCGGTTTGCGCATGAGTGCTGCGCACTGGAGCGCAAGCGCGCGCGCCACGTGTCGGCACGTGGGCGCTTTGCGCTCGGGCGCAGTGCGCTGGAGAGGAAAAGAGGGCTTTTAGCCCCAAAAACTCTCGGAAGAAAAATTAGTGGAGTTAAACCCCTGAAAAAAAAGAAGAATGTTTTTTTTGGGGGAAATGGGTTCTTCTTCTTCCTCCTCTGTTGGCTGGCTCAAGGGATGTGAGATCCAAAAATCTCTTCTTTTTGACATCTAATGGAAGATCTGAGTTCCCCTTTATGGGTTTTGTGGTGGAAAACTATTTGTTTTTATAAAAAGAAGAGTAAAACTCTTGATTTAATTCAAGAGAAAGAAGAAGGTTTTGGAACCTTGAAGAAGGAGAAAGATCTCAGATCTGGAAAAAATTTTGGAGAGAGAAAAAGTTGTTGGGATATTTCATTATCCTTTCCTTTATAGGCCATACATTTTACACATAGCCCCTTGGGCTTCACAAAATGGCATTTTGCCTATCCCATGGCTCCTGTGCTATTTCTTTTTGCACATAAGCCATGGGATTTACAAAAATTTGGCTTTATGCCTATTTTTTCTTACATTTATCCAAAAAAAAAATAAAAGAAATACAACAAAATTATTTATTACAAAATTTTTATCTTGGCATGGGGGGAGGCCGGCCGCTTCATGTTCGGGCTCGACCCAGGCATGGGCCCACTGGATCTGGGCTTGGGCCCACTTGGCTTGGGGTTGACTTTGATTTTGACTTGGTCAACCGGGGTGTAAATTTTTACCCTAACACTAACATAAAAATCTTGGCCTCCAAAATGGCTTCTTGATTCATGATCCACACTAGAATAGGTCAAGAAGAAATGAGTAGAGATTGGATTTTGATTTTGTGGGATTTTTGATGGATTTTTGTGAGGTATTGGAAATGAAATGAAGTGGAAACTTGGGGGAAAATGAGGAGTGGCTACACAATGTGGCTCAGCCAGAATTTGGGGGAAGAGGGGATAGAAAAATGTGGGTGTGTTGAATGATTGACCAAGTGAAGAAAATAAAGCCCACCTCAAGTCAACACCATACCACTTCTTTATTCTTTTCTTCTTTTTTTTCTATTCACTTTTCTATTCTTTCTGTGAGAGAAGTGAGGATTTTGGGACAGCCATGGTTTCGGCCAGAACTTAGTGTGTGTGTGTGTGTGGAATTCCAAGACGAAAACAACACCTTCAAAACTCATTATTGCATCTTACTTCAATTTCTATTTTAAATTTATTTCACAATTCCCTTTATCTTTTCTATATAAATAAAACTAGAACCATCCAATATTTTTTTCTTTGAAAGAATATGTTACAACAAGTGTTTAGATGTGTCATGGTGCACTAAACTTGTATTAACCCATTCCAATTTGTAATTATCCCTAATTAAATGTATTAGTGACGGCTTAAATAATATTCAAATAATTAATTTTGGAAAAATTTTCAGTCAACTAGAAATTTTACAAGTGGCTCAATAAACACCAAATACTAGCAATTACATAGCTAGGATATGTATATTTAATTTTATGATGAAAGATAATTATATCATGATTTTTACGGAAAACTCACGTTATTTTACCGATTATCCGAAATTTCACCTAAACGATTTTCAAAATATTACACGTATGCTGTTGCAAGATTAGATTGGTTATTATCTTATGTAATCAAGATGGCTCCCACTGCTTTTTTATCAAATCTTCCTTAAAACCCTAAAAGGTAAGACTAGCCGGGATTAATTACACTTTACAAGTTCGCCAATCTTTCAGCCAGGTCAGTGTTGGTACTTTGAATGAGGTTTCCCGTGCTTTTGCACGGACCTAATTAAAATAAACCTCGTTTTCCCAGAGGCATATCCCCGTTAACACCTTTCTAGACACCTACTTGATCGGCTAATTGTCCTGTGTAAAACTCTCCCAGGAGTAACTCTTACTCGCAGTGGGTATCGGGATCCAACTATCTCATAGGAGGTATGCAATCTCATTGCAAATTTCAACACTTGAAATTCCCGATAATTCATTTACCCCTAACGTGCTATGACCTTGACGAATGCCAACAAACCATAGTCCGCTAGTCAAGTTCAACCCGTTCATTTCTTGATTGAATTAAACCCACCGGCACGACCCTTGACGAAATCCAACAAAGCCGTACGACTACCCTAATCCAATCTCATCATATGCTGCAGATAAGCAATAGTTAGCTACCGCACACTACGCCTTGACGAAAGCCAACAAACGCAGCACGAATACTAAGTATTACTTATCTGAAATGTCGGAGGGCTACGCAGGTTTTTCAGAAAACCATGAGCGTAATGAACTTGATATCGTTGTAGAAGCAAGTGATTTTAAAAAGGAGTGTTTTTGAAGCTTTTCTAGTTTCGCTAAAGAGGTCACTCCCAGTGAAGGATCTCGGCTCTTTCCTAATTGAATAAGGTGCGGGATATTTCACAAATACCGCAGTGCAAATGAAGAACTACAGAACCAGTCAAAAACTAAATCGTGAGTTTGTAGCATCTGCCAGTTTTGCTAAAGAGGTCACCCCCGGTGAAGGGATCTCGGCTCTTTCCTCATCGAATAAGGTGTAGGGTATATCACATATACCACTATGAAAAGCAAAAACTGTAGCTACCCTTTTTGAAAATTTGATTCTACAACATCTTTTAGGTTTATTTTCTTTTATTAATCTCATTAATAAATCTCATCAATTATTCTTCCTAAGCATCACAGAAGAAAAGAAAATACAACGTACGCTTATGCCATCCGCTTTCGCCACAATGTTCCGTTCTGCACCGTTAAGTTACTTAATTAACGGCATACCGGGACTGGACTAGCGCGGGTGTAAAATATAAGTAACGTTTATTATATATCATATATACAATAATAAAGCATTTGTCTCACGCATATAATATGATCACATCACAGTATATCAGCAGCAGAAGAAACATATGAAATATTGTATATACTAGGAGGTCCGTGTTTTATTTCGAGCCTGTATAAAACACGGATTCCAAGGTCGCGATGAATAGACAAACCCACATCCTTAGACCACTACGAGAGCGGCAAGTAACACTGCCAATTCTGCGGTTAGGAGACCCGATGTCGACTCCTCGAGATGGCCTCCCACTAGACCCTAGAACCCGGTTACTTGTGCTCCCCGCCTTGGGTCTATCCTAATGCGGAAAAGTAAATAATATACAATGGTGACATCATCCTCAACCCGGAAGTTCCCCAATAAAAGAATATTACATACAAATGAATTTTACATGAATGAAAATAAAAACCCTCATCTCACATAAAACCCCCGGCTATTCAGAACACGACAATCCAATATAACATATCACAACAACACTTAATATCTCATATCATCAACGTAAGCAAGTATGCGTATCCCGATTGTCGTTGATGTATAACAATGAAGCCGGCAATACCTCACATACTACACTTACGGTCGCAGAAAAGAAAAGTGAAAAACTACAACATTTGAAATCCATCACCATAGACATCGTAAACCCGAAATATCACATATTACGGATTTCATGCCTAACTATATGAATTCCACATATTGTATCACAATCACAAAATATCAAGACGATGTTTAACATTTCGATCGAATCAACATACACTCACAAATTACCCCCGTGATCTCAACACTTGAGCAAAGTCAAAACATTCAAAAACCGTGCCACAGTGTCTATGGTCCAGCCGTAGAAAGAGTTAACCAACGCCTCACCTATGACACCATGGAACTACGGCAAACCATAAGGTTCGATCGCGGTTCCGTGGGCATAGAATCGAGTTAAGGTTATTATGTTCTTCTAGATGGTCCATAGGGGTACTTGCACGATTTTACGAGTACAATCAACTTCGGAAAATTACAACACTTGGAAATTTCAGCGGGGTACAAAATGCGGTGTGCGAAGTTTGACCGAACTGCTAAAAATAGTCAAGGTTACCAATACAGTGTTAAAATATATGACTACGAAGCACTACGAATTAGCCCCAGGTCAAACTAATCATCATATGAAAATTGGGCTAAATAAACAATACTAGAAAACCGAAAATGGAGATAAAAGAGCACAGAGGAAATCCGATGGCTAGAGGAAGCAGGGGGGCTGTCCAGGCCAGAAAAATTGGCTTGGGGCTTGGCCAAAATCCTAGCCCCTCTCTCCGTATTTCACCCATGTTCTTAGAATGTCCCATACTACATTCTGCACCTGTTTGAAAAGTTTTTAAAGGAAATTTTACAAAATTTTCAGAGAGCAAAATATGGGTTTCATAATATCGTATTTCGGAGTCGATTTCGTTTTCGTAATTGTTTTAACACCGTATCTAAAATTCTAGTTTGGCTCTGATACAACTGTTGGGCTTCCCTTGCACCTAGTCTAGGGTTTGGTAGCATCACTCATGCCACTTTAAAATTTAGAGAGGTGCAAAGCAAGCAAACTATGAATCTTTACTAGAATTTCTAGGGTAACAACTTTGTATCACATACAAAGAAGTAAAGAGAGTATGATTACAACCTTTGTAGTATGTTCCTTCTCTTCATAAGCTCCGTGTTGAGGTCCCTTTGCTGCGATCATCAAGAAGTCCAACTTTCGGGGGGCTCCATGAGGTGAATGATGCATCTTGCTTGAAGTCTTCTTGATCTAAGATGATCTACCTTGAAGAATCTCTAACCCAAGCTTACACTTCACTAATGAAGTAATTAGAGTAGTGAACACGCTAATCTAAGTGGCTAGAATAGAAGAGGATGATGAAGTAGGAATTTTTCTCTCTTTTGTTTTCAATTTCTCACCATTTTTCATCACAAACACAAAAGCTAGTGAAGCTTTTTCAAGAGCAAGAAGAAAAAGAAGATGAAGCTAATCCTTTTGTGATGAATAATGAATTATTGTTGTGGTTACAATTGCAACCATGAGTTAAGAATGAGAGTCTTAACTCTTGTAGAGAATAAACCATAGGTTAAGGGTTTGGGTTGGGTTAACAAATATCTACACAAAATATCAAAGATAAATGACAAAGTCAAAGCTTCATGAAGCATCCATGAACCTCATCCAAAAGCTAACCCAAAATCTAACCCTAATCCAAACCGTAACTTGGTTTAAACTCAACAACCATGTTGCATTTGTAACCATAACTTGTTACAATATTATATATCACATACATAATATATATTGTAACAAAAGAAAATAATACAATTAACATATATCGCATATATATCAATGTATTATCCGGTGAGAAAATGAATCAATAAAGTGAGCTTATATTAGTTAACGTAATGTAATATATCACATATATAATTATACATTAAATTATCGAATCAACACTTGATCCGACAATCCGGCTATATGCATATAACCAACTAATATAACATGCACAATTTCATCGAATCAACACTTGATCCGATGACCCGGCTATATCACATATACCCGGCTGATATCATATATCGTGAGAATAGAATACGGTATCTCATATCGTATTATTCTCGGTCCCGCACATATCACATATGTTCTCCTACTCCGTTTTGCCTAAGCTAAGAAACCTCTGTGTACGACTATAAAGAATCGTCAATACGCTAGTAGTATGTGATGATCATATCAAACACCCACAAGCTGCAAGCGGTCAGCTAAACGTAACAGCTACCCAGGTATTGAGCGATCAGAAGATCAACAAGCAAGCCTGTACATTCTCCTGTGAATCCAATCAGTAACACTACCGTACAGTCCGGTCTCTTTGTCTCATATGTCGCATATCAAGTCTAGGGGTGGTAAATATCAGACCCCAGTAACCGATAAGTCGTGTCGATGTGAGGCTTATAACAGGTCGATAAACTACTGATAACTCTTACTAGTAGCACTCCATATCGTCCCTGGCCAGGGACTTCCAGTTATAGCCAATCGAACACAGCACAACATCAACTCCCTATACCAGGAGAGACGAAACCCCTCCTATCGCTCATTGCCTCCATGTGATTCGGGACTGTACCCAAAAGCCACCGTTTTTCATGCCCTCTTGGACATGGTAAGGTGAAAATCAAAACACAGTGGGAACCAAAAAAGACTCTATGACGATCTCGGGTCTACAGACTAATCTATACCAGTGTCACTAGAGAACTGCTATCTGACGATATGTATATTACCAACTAGGAGTTCTTTGCGAGTCCGTTCAGTGTCCACTGAGCACCCATACACCATCTTTGTTGTCGAACACCGATGGATATGGGATCATCCATCGCCCATCATATGGGTCAAGATGCGTATACGCTATTCTACTCTGGTGTATCGATGCCCTGTCTCGATACACCCTCGACTAGGAACAGTTATAGGATGTACTCGTTGACTACCCTGGCCCCACTAGTATGATCTCATCATTGTCCAAGCAGTCAAGTACATATTCTAAGGGCTTTATCAACATGTGAGAGCAAGACAGTAAACCAATACAAGTCAACATGTTAAGATAAAGTGAAACCAAATAGCATACCATCATGTCGAGCAAGAAAGTCCTCTCTATATATATCCAAGAATCCACTATAATATACATCATATGTACAACAATGGCCTCCAGGGCATATATACAACTAACAACATGTACCTGTGTCACAAGAGAACTGCAATCTGACGATAGGTATAATACTATCTAGGAGTTCTCGGCAAGTTCGTTCAGTGTACCCAGTCTCCACTGAGCACCCGTATACCATCTTTGATGTCAAACATTAATGGATGTGGGATCATCCATCGCCCATCATATGGGTTAAGAGACGTATACACTAGTCTACTCTGGAGTATCGATGCCCTGTCTCGATACACCCTCGACTAGGAACAATTATAAGACGTACTTTTGGACCACCCTGGCCCCACTAGTATGATCTGCATCATAGTCCTTGTATTTAAGTACATATCCTAAGGGCTTTATCAACATGTGAGAGCAAGACAGTAACCCAATACAAGTCAACATGTTAAGACAAAGAGCACCGGATAGCATACTATCATATCGAGCAAGAAAGTTCTTTCTATATATATCGAAGCATCCACTATAATATACATCATATGTACAACAATGACCTCTAGGGCATATACATAACTAACAATCTCCCACTTGCACTAAGGCCAGATGTTGTAGTATCTCATACCCAACATCCCGAAGAGTCTCTTAAATTGTATCTGGGGTATGGCCTTCGTGAGTGGATCCGCAGTGTTGTCCTTCGTGTCAACTCTCCTGACCTCGATCTTTCGGCGATCAACTATCTCCCGGATCAGGTGATACCGCCTCAGAATATGCCTGGATCTCTGATGGGACCTGGGTTCTGTTCATATCAGATTTTTGCATTTTTATACCGCCCATTCTTGATCACATTGCATATATGTAGGTACTCTTGATCCGTGTTTGCTAAATAATTGCAGGTTACAGGTTCTCAGCTCTAAGCAGTGAAATTCATGAAAAAGCGCCACAAATTCAAGACTTCTACCAACCACAGATAAATACGGGTTTCCGCGCACTATCCGTATAATGCCGCCTACCAATTTAACGGACAAAATGGCAAATCATTGGTCATTTTCATGCACAAAGCACAAAGGCAACACAAGATTCAAGACTTCAACGCGGAGCTCAAAAAAATCAAGGCAAAAAGTCCACATCTTTTCATCTTTTACACTGCTGAAAATCTGGAAGAAAACTGAAGAGCTTATAAGAAACAAAGTGTACAAAACAGAAAAAACAAGAACATGAAGAACCCCAGAAAAGAAGGTCCCCTAATTCCACCAAACGGCCGCGGAACCGCGGCCGTTATGGCACTTAGGCCGCGGATTCGCGGCCGAGTCGGCTCTGTCTTGGATCATTTTTAGGGGTATTTTTGTAATATCAAATTGTATCCCTAGGGTTTCATTTTCCTGCCTATAAATAGCCCAGTGCAAAGCCAAGTGAGGTGTGCTTTTCTTTGGATTAGATTCTGTAGTTCTTCTTCCTCTTTCCATCTTTCTGCATTAAAACTTATAGTGAGCTTCAAGAGTGATGATGAATAAAAGAAGTGTTTCTTTTTATGTCTTGTAATTGTGTTATTTTAGTTGCTTGTAATTTTCATTTGCTAATCTAGTTGTTGTTATTTATTACTTGCTTTCTTTCTTCTTCTATTTTTCTTTATCCTTACAACAATGACGCTTAAGTATGATCCTTGCCAAAGTGAGGTCTCAAATAGCTAGTTGTGATTTTCTAACCCCTTTCTTTCTATCTTCCTCCTTTGTTTTATTTTCTTTTTCTTTTGTAATGGGTGAGTAGTTTCTCACTTGTTGGGGTAGGATAAGGAAAGTTTGAGAGAAGGAAATCTCTCTCACACTTTTCTTTGTCCAATATCTTGAATCGGACTCCCGTTAATTGAACCACAATCCGCTCCCTACGATACCCTATCCTACATGATAGCGGTGATTCCTTAGCGAGGCCAGTTGTGGTTGAATTAACCGGAGGTTAAGGTTAAGAGCCAAGAACGGATGGACAAGGTCCAAAAGGAAGAAACTAAGCGTTGGAAAGCCTAGCTTATACTCGCAAGTTTCCTTCCTAGTCGTGCTAATCCCCATTGTTACCGATTACCGTAACACCGATATTAAGAGTGGCAACGAAAGAAGTGAACGACTCCTAACTCAAACTAACCTAATCCCAATCCTAACAAGCTCTCTTTATACATATTTTAGCACATAGTTAATCTTAAACAATCCTGGACACTTGGACTTAATTCGTTAAAACACATAGAAAAAGATTCCCATCTCTCTGTAGACCGACCCGTACTCAACCGGCTAGCTACCAAGCGAAACCGTCTGGATTGCGGTAATTAAAACTAAGCACGCAAAAATTCTAACAATCAAATGGTGTCGTTTCCGGGGAGACGGTAGTTTATTTCTTTGTATAATTTCGGGTTAATTTGTGAATATACATATAACCAAAAATATCAAAAAAAAATATTGTAAAAATCGTCTTGTTATTTTTTATTTGATTTTGTCCAAGTGTGCAGGTTAGGAAGAAGGTCAAGTTCAGTTCCAAAGTCATGGGGAGTTGGACCCATATCTCGTGGCTACACCGCGGCGGATCAAGACGGAACCACGGCTTGCTGTAAAATTCTGGAGCAAATTCAGTCACCAAGCTAAGGATCAGGGGCTCTAAACAGGAAAAGGAGCGATAAAGAAGCACATGGAAAAAAATTGAAGTTCCAACCCCACTGTCAAGCCGCGGAACCGCGGCAGAAGAACAGGTTTGACCGCGGAACCGCGGTCAAACAGTGACTTCAGCACCCCAAATTCTCTGTGAGTATTTCAACCCTCTTCTCCACTCCTCTAAACTCCACTGAACTATTCTTTCTGCAGCATTCTTTGCACAAACTCTCTTCCCATCTCCAAATCCAAAGCTCCATTGTTATCATAATACAAAGGTATTGGATGCTCAATGGATGGAACCACTCGAGATTCAGTTATGAACTTCTTTATCCAGACAGCCTCTTTGGCAGCATCATTGGCAGCGATGTATTGAGCCTCCATCGTCGAGTCTGCCACGGTTTCATGTTTGGAACTCTTCCAACAAACCGCCCCTCCATTTAGGGTAAAGACAAATCCCGAGTGGGACTTAGAGTCGTCCTTACCACTTTAGAAGCTCGAATCGGTAAAGGACTCCACCTGGAGTTCTCCATTACTATACACCAAGAACATCTCTTTAGTCCTTCTCAAGTACTTTAGAATGTTCTTCAAAGCTGTCTAGTGACTCTCTCCTGGATCTGCTTGATACCTACTCACTACACTTAGTGAGTATTCTACATCCGGTCTGGCATATAGCATCACGTACATGATAGAGCCTACTGCTAAAGCATAAGGTATCCCTTGCATGCGAGTTCTCCCCAAATCAGTCTTAAGAAATATCTCTTTGGAGAGAGTGAGTCCAGAGATCGTGGGTAAATTCAAACTCTTGGATTCTTCCATACTAAACCTCTTTAGTATGGTGTCAATTTACCTGGATTGGGTCAATCCAAGTATCCGTTTAGATCTATCACTGTATATCTTAATCTCCAAAATGCAGGAGGCATCACCTAGATCTTTCATTGAGAATCTATGTGATAAGAAGAGCTTGACCAAGTGCAGCATAGGAACATCATTTCCTATCAAGAGTATTTCATCCGCGTACAATACGAAGAAGACAACCTTACTCTCTGCCACCTTCTTGTAAATACAAGGTTCATCTACGTTCTTGATGAAGTCAAACTCTTTGACCACAACATCAAAACAGATGTTCCAACTCCGCGATGCCTGCTTTAGCCCATAGATGGATTTAAGCTGCTTGCACACCTTTCCGCTGATCCCACTGTCTACGAAGCCATGTGGCTGAGTCATGTACACGCACTCCTCAAAATCACCATTTAGAAAGGCGGTCTTAACATCCATCTGCCAGATTTCGTAGTCATGGTATGCAGCAATGGCAAGTATGATCCGGATGGACTTAAGCATAGCCATTGGAGATTAGGTTTCGTCATAATCCACACCTGGCTGTTGACGAAAACCCTTTGTAACAAGTTTAGCTTTGAAAGTCTCCACTTTTCCATCTGCACTAAGTTTCTTCTTAAAGATCCATTTTCTCCCAATGGGTTTTACCCCTTCAGGAGAAACTTCCAAAGTCCATACTTTGTTGGTGTACATGGATTCCATCTCAGATCGCGTTGCATCAAGCCATTACATAGAGTCCCCACTCGTGATGGCCTGCTCGAAGCTAGTCGGGTCATCATCTTCCATGATGCAGTCCTCGCTCCCACCATCAATGAGAAACCCGTAGTATCTCTCAGGTGGATGAGGAACCCTACTAGATCATCTTGGATATAGTTCCTTTAAAGTCAATTATTGGATAGCAGGCACGTGATTGCAATGATTGAGGGAGGACCTATACCGGTAGGACAGTCTTAATCGAGATGATAGTATGCTATCTGGTTTGTCTTTATCATCGTGTACATGCTTTAGGTGACATTACAGGTCACTATTACACGTTGATAGAGCCCTTAGGATTCTTTCTTGACTACCAGCAGTATGATGGCGATCATATACGTGAGAGTTGGGTAGTCTATAAGCACATCCTAAAATGTGTCCCTAATCGTGGGAGTTTCGAGACTGGGCATCGATACTCCATGAGTAGACTAGTGTACAAGGATAGAGACCCCGACGAGAGGCAATGGCCGGTCTCATAAGCCATTGATGCCAGTTGGTTCACCTAAGACGTATACAGGTGCTCATTGGGTTATAAGTAAACCGGACATGACTCGCCGGGAACATGGTAGTTGGTATTATACCTGTCGTCAGATAGCAGTTCCCTGGTGACATATGTATAGGTTAGTCTATCGACCTGATATCGTCATTTATCTCGTGTGTGTTCCCATTGTGCTTTGATTACTACTCTACCATGGCTCAAAGGAGTCGTGCAAACAGGTTTTAGTTGGGTACAGTCCCGAGCCACATGGAGGCAGTGAGCGGATCGGCAGGGGATTCGTCTCTCCCGGTATTGGGTGTGAGATCGCGCTGTGTCTGGAGAGCCATTACACAAAGTCCCTGGCCAGGGCAAGTGAGATTTACTGGTAGGTATTCCAGTGGTTTCTCATGGTGTTCTTGTTGGAGATAGTGCCCTCAAAGTCAATTATTGGATCGCAGGTACGTGATTGCAATGATTGAGGCAAGACCTATACCGATATGACAGTCTTGCTCGAGATGATAGTATGCTATCTGGTTTGTATTTATCATCGTATACATGCTTTAGTTCACTATTGCATGATGATAGAGCCCATAGGATTCTACTTGACAGCCAGCAGTATGATGGTGATCATATACGTGGGAGCTAGGGTCTATAAGCACATCCTTGAAGTGTCACTAGTCGTAGGAGTTTCGAGACAGGGCATCGATACTCCATAGTAGACTAGTGTATACAGTCGAGACCCCGACGAGGGGTGATGGCCGGTCTCACAAGCCATTGGTGTCAGTTGGTTCACCTAAGATGTATACAGGTGCTCATTGGGTTATGAGTACACCGGACAGGACTCGTCGGGAACATGCTAGTTGTTTTTATACATATCGTCAGATAGCAGTTCCCTGGTGACATGTGTACGGGTTAGTTTGTCGACCTGAGATCGTCATTTGTCTCATATGAGTTCCCACTATGCTTTGATTTCTACCCTACCACGCTCAAAGGAGACGTGCAAACATGTATTTTTTGGGTACAGTCTCGAGCTACATGGAGGCAGTGAGCGGATCGTCGGGGATTCGTCTATTCTGGTATTGGCGGTTGATGTCGCACAGTGCATGGGTGGCCATAACTAGAAATTCTCGGCCGACGTAGTGGAGAATTACTGATTTGGATCAGTAGTTTCTCAAGAGGTGATGGGCTTCATGCCGACACGATTTATCGCGTTATTAGGGGTCTGACTTTATCCACCCCCGTAGACTCGATATGCGATACTCTTTAGACGAACGGACCGGAGTGTACGGATATTGTCACTGTCAGGCTCAGTAGAGTTTATGGATGAGTTCGCTCGTCAGCTTCCCTTCCAATCAATACATAGGCAACCGTTACGTACAGCTTGTACCTCTAACGTGCTAGTGGTTATACCTAGTGCCAGTGTGTTGATGAGTTATTAGAGTCCTCTACACACTGTTTCCTAAGTTCGGGCGAAACGTTGTAGAGGCCGTATGGTTTTATGGCAGGGTTCGGAAAATGCACGTGCGTTTTCGCACGTGTCATATTTCTGACAGATAATGCTCGTTGACTTTGGTTTAAGCCGGATCCGAGTATTATACTGTGTAGATATAATATCTTTGTCTCAGTTGCATTTGTATTCGGTCGTAATACAAATGCGGGTATGTTTATACAGTTACGGGGTTATCCAGAAATTCGTTTCAGGATCACTTTTAGAAGTTGCCGGTTTCCAGTTTTCTATCACCCGTATTTAACATTCGGTTAAATGAGGATTTATCTTTTCTTCACTTGGGTGAGTCATGAGGGTGAGTCATATTGATGGTTCTAGAATTGGAGACTAAGTTTTCATGACTCATTGTTGCATTAATGAGTTGATGAGGTGTTTAAGTGAGTCACCTTTTGCATTAAAGTTTCGTGTAATGCTTAAGGATATTTTTTGTTGATCTTTTCCTTTATGGTTAGCACCTTGCTCCTACACTCACCCCCACCTCCTCTTATATGTGGTCTTGGGATTGTGATGATTGATTCATTTTGGAAAAAGATTATAGTTTAGGTGTATGGAAATTTCATAACTCATTTTATTCCATCACCCGATTCAAATGGCAACTTCATTAACCGTTGGTCCATGGCTTTGGACGTAACGAGACAAAGTGTTCTACTCATTCTCTACATCAATCTTGGTCATCTCTTTTACCAAACTTGATGATCGAGTTGCCTCGGTTCAGAGGCGGGAGCCCGTTTATAGATCCGTCGACGTGGTGCCACCTAGACGAGAAGACTGGAGATTCAGGAGATCGGAGCAGCCGCAATAAATCGTGGGATGATGGTTGAAGACCGACGGACTCGGATCATTCGGTATAACATTTCTACCCACTTTGTAGTTTGTTAGTTTAGCTTAAATGGAAGATCCGGGTTATAGTACGCGATAGCGCCAGTTGTAAAAGTTTTTGTTCCGCATTTGGCGTTTGTTAGACGGCCGGGACGCTACCGTGGACTTACAGTGGTATCAGAGCCTCACCATTAAGCTTTACTAACTTGTGCTAACGCGTTTAAAACATCGATCGAGCGAAATTTCCAAAACTGCAATTTCTATGTGTAAAGTTTCTGTCGATTTTAAACCGGGTCTAAAAATTATTTTGAGCATCACAGAAAAACAAGCAGGCTTTTATAAGAATACTGGTGAAATTTGGTGGCCCAACTCAATAGTAACGCCGCGGATCCGCGACCCAAACATGTGTTTGACCGCGGATCCACCGCCGTTTTGTGAGTGTGGTACTCCAATTTTCTACAGTATGTTCTACACAGTGAATTGTGGTTTTTTGTACTATTCTTTTGGGCCCAGATTTTGTTACTGTACAGCAGATGTACGTAGGGCCCAGTTCGGGAAATTTTATCGATCGAAATTTTAAACGTGTTAGTTTACATTACTTACTTTATATCTCCGACCGTGAATGTCATTCGAGCGGTAAACCACGTCTAATTGTTGTAGTTCTTTTAGACGGGTTTGCGAACGTGACATTTGCGTTGATGTTCTATGTTGTGCTGTGATGTTGCGGATTTGTCGTGGTGGATAGGAGGGTGCAATGATAGTGCTGTTTGGATTTATTTGTACATTTGATATTGCGGGGGGAGCGTCCAACATGTGGACTGCCGTAACAACCTATTTGTATAATATTCTTTTGGGGCACGACCGGGTTGAGGTCGATGTACCCGTTGTACATATTTTTATTTCTGTACTAGGTTTTTCCCGCGAAGAAGTGCACAGATAGCCGGGTTTTGGAGGGAAACGGGTCTGTATCTCATGGCTTTGAGAGGCAGAGGGGCCTCACTCTAGAATTGGCAGACTATTCGCCACACTCGTAGGGGGTACAGGTTGACCCAAGGAGGGGTGCTGAAGTTACCGGATTCCGTGAAGTGCCGGGTGGTCCTTTCATTTTGCTGTAGGGGGCTGCCTCGCTTCAGGTTTTGGCGGGTAACATGCCGCACCCGTAAAGGTCTAGGTTTCATTGCACAGGCTATTCACACGACGAGGGGAACGTCGGGTTTCAGTAGCGGCTCTGTGAAACCCGGGGATCCCAGTTTATCTGTATTGTTCTATGATGCTTATTACTTTTCTGTAATGTTGCATATTATCACGCCTGGAGAGATTATTGTATATTGGTATATATACTATTAGATGTTGTATATGTTTTACACTCGCGCTAGTCCAGCCCCCGCTCTGTCGTTAGTTAAGTAACCTAACGGGTGATGACGGGACCCAGTGACGAATGCGGATGGCATATACGTACATTATATTTTCGTTCTTTTCTGGTGTGATTGATTGATGGGACTGCATTGATTCTTATCAATGGAAGGATAAAACAAACCTATATTTGATGTTGTTGGAACAAATTTTAAAAAGTGTTATTACAAAGATGTTTCCTTTTGTTTTGCATAGCGATATTCAGTTGGGATATCCTACACCTCATTCCACGAGGCAAGGGCCGAGATCCCTTCACCGCGAGTGACCCCTTGGGCAGAATTTTACATTAAGGTAGTAACTTCAATATAGTCGATTACAAGTTGCTTTGCATCGAGGTATTCAGTTGGAATATTCTGCACCTCATTCCACGAGGAAAGAGCCGAGATCCCTTCACCGGGAATGACCTCTTTAGCAAAAAGTTTTTCGCCACTATATTTTGATAAAAAGCTATCACGTTCCTTCAACGAGATCAAGTTCATTACGTTAAAGGTTTTTCGCCAAAAACCAGTCATAGCCATCCGTCGTATCTTATGGATGGTCAGTAGTATTCAAGCTATGTTTGTTGACTAGTCAAGGCATAGTGTTTGGTAGTTGCTGGGTATTCATCTGTTGCATAGATAGAAGCGTTGGTTTGGGACAGTCGTATTACCTTGTTGACTAAAGTCAAGGGTATGTACGGGTGGGTTCAAATCAACCTGGATAATGACGTATAGAACGTGACAAGTGACTTATGATTTGTTGACTAAAGTCAAGGTCATAAGAGCATGAGGTAAAAATCACATCGGGTGTTTCAAACCTACAAGAAACTTGCCAGGCATGCGCATACCTTCTGGAGTGTGATAACTTGAGTGGCTTCCATCAAGTTATCATGCGATGATAGTTGGATCCCGATTCTCACTGATGAGTCGGTTTACTCTTCGGGTGATCCCGACTAATTCTTCTTTCAGGTTTGGAGGAGAATTTGAGATTACAGTGGGAGGTTTCCTGATTATATAAAGTGATAACCATTCTGATCTAGGTTAGAGTGCACGCAGAGTGTTTCTTTTCTCTCTCTCTCTTTGGCAGCGACCATTGACCGACCCTAGACTATGACTCAGTGACCAAGTTGACCGAACCTTCTTAAAATACTGGCTTTTGGATTGTCTAAAGTTGCATAAGTCATTGCCGCTCCTTCTTTTACCCTTTGCATTTCTCAGAATACCCCGTATTACTACGAACATCCACTTCCATTGGATAGACCCATCGTATGGTTATATATGAACTCGAAGGCACATCTTGGAGGATGGATCCAGGTTCAGCAGAAATAGAATTGGTTTATTCAGTTTTCGTTTATTATCACCTTCTCTCATGTTGCGAGGGCTCCTTAGTTAAAGAGAGTACACCTATTACGCTTATTGGATAGTCTTATTCCAAACCATAAGCAGGTGCCGAAAGAGGGAATGAAGAAAACCAATTAGCCTAAGTAGGGTGTACAGAAGGTAATAACTAAAGACAAAATAAAGGGATTAGAAAGAGGGCAAAGTAAATTGCGAATGTTATCATTCACGACCAAACCACGTACTTCATCGCCACTCCTATTTCACCTTTGCTTTTTTCCCAGTTCGGGAGAAATAGAATAAGGTATTATTCAGTTGTCTTTTATCATCACCTTCTCTCAAGTTGCGAGTACTCCTAGGATTGGGAGAGTACACCTATTATTCTTACTGGATAGTCTTCTTCCAAACCATAGGCTGGTGCCGAACGGTAGGGAAGGAAGAAAACCATTTAGCCTAACGATGGTGTGCAGAAGGTAACGACTAAAGACAAATACAGGGATTTGGAGAGATGGCCAATGAAATATATGGTTAAAGTCATGAATTGGATTATGGAAGAGGCATTACTAGGAATACCAGAATACCCCTACGAAACATTTTCATATTTCAGTGCATTTTTAAAGAATAATTGATTTCCCGATTAGATACTTACTCCATGGTATGTATTTACCAGGTTTTATTCTCATATCTGTATGGTTTTACAGATGATGAGTGGGAGTAGGTTATTGGGAATAAGGTGATCATCCTCATTATATCGGAATTCTTTGTAATTGGTGATATTTGAGGAAGTCGCCTGAGTTTTTGCCAGACAGCATGTATTTGGTTTTGAATATCCGTTGTTGTGCACCAATTTCAAAATGATATATCTGTACGTTTATTTTTATAATGTGAGATATAACTTTTTGAGATTATGTCCGTGACATTTACCTATATCAGATACGATTGGGTAAGGAGCATTGAACAACGGAGAAGTTCTTAACCATAAGTAACGCACAAGTTTTTGAGTTATTCAACTCAGCGGACTTATACAGAGTATTGTATGTTGTCCAGTGTCCATCAGGACAAAGGGGTATGTCCTCGTACTATGTTCTGTTTACTTATGACTTCTCTAGTTTTTAGACAAGTGTTTCGTAGAAATACAAGGTCTAAGTTTTGAGAAGTTGTGGGTATAAGAATAAATTAGAGAACCAAATGTCACAAGTATCGGGATTCTTCAAAGAGATCGAAGATGTAGATTTTTGTGATTGGTATTCAGTTTATAGTAATGGTTTTGAGAAACTTGTTTCTCTTTCAGATTACTCATAATTGGATGAATTCCTAAGTTGAGTAATGTTGATTAGCCTATCTCCACTAAGTTGATATGCACTGGAGACATCTGCATGATTTGAATCTGGTTCCAATTAAATTAGTGCCTCTATTTCTATATTTTATATAGAATGGTTCATATCTTAACGATGCTAAGATACGGGGAGTTGTCCAGCTTATTCTTAAAACCAGACACTGGATAACTCAAAGCACGTTTCTGTAATGGCAGTTTGTGGGTTGACCCTGGCTTTGACGAAGGTTGATTTTCTACCATCTGATAGATCAATAGTGATATTGTTCTTGACTCGCCACAGTTTTAGTAAAATGGATTTTTTTCAGAAAACAATAATGGGAGTATGGTAGAATTGGATGTGATTCCAGAACTGCAAACGATTACGGAAAATTTAATAGGACCTTTATATTCAATCAGGTTTAACATTCCATTAGCCACTCCGCAGATATAGTGGGTAACCTCAGACACCCGAGAGGTACTCCGGTAGCCTCAAGGATGGTGACAGGGAGGTTCTTGTTTACCTAGACTTGACACTACTGTTGTTCTAGACAATGAAACCCGGCAGAAGGATATGTATAGCGTCGTTCTAAACTAGTTTTAGAAGTATACGTATAAATTATTCTGCCAGAGGGTTGTTGTGGTCAGTGGAAGCAGCGGAAGCATAGTGGACAAGTAGCTTATGTCTATTTATAGGCTTGAGCAGATATAGCGGAGATAAGATCATCTATTTTTGATGTGACAGTCATGGGTTTGACTTCATCAGAATAGGGGATGGATCTGGTGAGAAGGTAGTAAGGTGTAATGTCCTGGTATTTGGATGACACACACAGAGTAGGAAGTAAAATTCATATACTACGATCGGTTGTACTGTGGTCGTCACAAAGTTGTTTCTCCACAAAAGATATGGATATAATATCTGACATTCTGGTTACTAGATCTATGGTTTTAGATCTAGATTTGGGTAGTTTCCCAATATGGGTACTTTGACAATATTCTAATAGTATTTTAGAATAGATGACTCCTGGCATGGTGGTGTACCTGCAGGCGATGGAGTCACCCTCTCTAAAGGTGTCTTACAGACTAAAGGGGAGAGGGATGTGCATGATTGGCAGATCACTTGCTTAGGCAATTGAGTCAATCGTGAGATGACAAGTACCACACCAGATGTTGTTTTTTGCACTTGATGCGATAAGTTTATATTAATCCAATCCTGAAGAAACATAAGGAAGCGGTTTTAGAACATAAGTGCAAGTTCTACGGATTTGATGACGGCAACCTCCTTCGAGAGACGGTTATCATTCCAGGCTTCAAAGGTGACATGGATGACAGAGTGATTGTCAGAGTTATAGTTTTCCCTCTGACGAGGGACAGTATTATGGACAAGTGGTCCAAGAGGATACTGTGGGAGGCATGGTGCTCGATACTGATTAGGTTCAGTTATCAATAAAGTCTAAGAAGTTTGGATTTGGAGTTCATTTATGAACTAGGTCCCATCAGATATTCAGACATATTCTAAGCCAGGAATTACTCGATTCGGGAGATGGTTTTCTACGCGAACTTGAGATTAAGAGAGACATAGAAAGAAACATCAGGGTAGATCCACTCATTGAGGCTATTTCTCGAACACAAGAATTTTACAAACTAGCTTTGTGAAACTGATTAGTAGAGGAGTTGGATGTTCGGTATCACACGGGCTGTGAGTATGCGACATCGCAATAATTAGCCTTATGTGCAAGTGGGAGATTGTTGGAGATAGTGCCCTCAAAGTCAATTATTGGATCGCAGGTATGTGATTGCAATGATTGAGGCAGGACCTATACCGATATGACAGTCTTGCTCGAGATGATAGTATGCTATCTGGTTTGTCTTTATCATCGTATACAAGCTTTAGTTCACTATTGCATTATGATAGAGCCTATAGGATTCTGCTAGATAGCCAGCATTATGATGTTGATCATATACGTGGGAGTTGGGGTCTATAAGCACATCCTTGAAGTGTCCCTAGTCGTAGGAGTTTCGAGACAGGGCATCGATACTCCAAAGTAGACTAGTGTATACAGTCGAGACCCCGACGAGGGGCGATGGCCGGTCTCACAGGCCACTGGTGTCAGTTGGTTCACCTAAGATGTATACAGGTGCTCATTAGGTTATGAGTAGACCGGACAGGACTCTCCGGGAACATGCTAGTTGGTATTATACTTATCGTCAGATAGCAGTTCCCTGGTGACATGTGTACAGGTTAGTTTGTTGACCTGAGATCGTCATTTGTCTCGTGTGAGTTCCCACTATGCTTTGATTTCTACCCTACCACGCTCAAAGGAGACGTGCAAACAGGTATTTTTTGGGTACAGTCTCGAGCCACATGGAGGCAGTGAGCGGATCGTCGGGGATTCGTCTCTCCCGGTATTGGGGGTTGATGTCGCACAGTGCACGGGTGGCCACCACTAGAAATCCTCGGCCGAGGTAGTGGAGAATTACTGATTTGGATCAGTAGTTTCTCAGGAGGTGATGGGCTTCATGCCGACGCGATTTATCGCGTTATTAGGGGTCTGACTTTATCAACTTCTGTAGACTCGATATGCGATGCTCTTTAGTCGAACGGACCGGACTGTACGGATATTGTCACTGTCAGGCTCTGTAGGGTTTATGGATGAGTTTGCTCGTCAGCTTCCCTTCCAATCAATACATAGGCAACCGTTACGTACAGCTTGTACCTCTAACGTGCTAGTGGTTCTACCTAGTGCCAGTGTGTTTATGAGTCATTAGAGTCCCCCATAAACCGTTTCCCAAGTTCGGGCGAAACGTTGTAGAGGCCGTATGGTTTTATGGCAGGGTTCGGAAAATGCACGTGCGTTTTCACACGTGTCATATTTCGGGCAGATAATACTGGTCGGTTTTGGTTTAAGCCGGATCCTAGTATTATACTGTGTAGATATAATATCTTTATCACAATTGCATTTGTATTCGGTCGTAATACAAATGCGGGTATGTTTGTACTGTTACGGGGTTATCCTGATATTCGTTTCAGGATCACTTTTGGAAGATGCCAGTTTCCAGTTTTCTATCACCCGTATTTAACATTCGGTTAAATGCGGATTTATCTTTTCTTCACTTGGGTGAGTCATGAGGGTGAGTCATATGGATGGTTCTAGAATTGGTGACTAAGTTTTCATGACTTATTGTTGCATTAATGAGTTGATGAGGTGTTTAAGTGAGTCACCTTTTGCATTAAAGTTTCTTGTAATGCTTAAGGATATTTGTTGTTGATCTTTTCCTTTATGGTTACCACCTTGCTCCTACGCTCACCCCCACCTCCTCTTATATGTGGCTAGCCCCTCTTGGGATTGTGATGATTGATTCATTTTGGAAAAAATATTATAGGTTAGGTGTATGGAAATTTCATAACTCATTTTATTCCATCACCCGATTCAAATGGAAACTTCATTAACCGTTCGTCCATGGCTTTGGACGTAACGAGACAAAGTGTTCTACTCATTATCTACATCAATCTTGGTCATCTCTTTTAGCAAACTTGATGATCGAGTTGCCTCGGTTCAGAGGCGGGAGCTCGTTTAATGATCGGTCGACGTGGTTCCACCTGGACGAGAAGACTAGAGATTCAGGAGATCGGAGCAGCCGCAACATACCGTGGGATGATGGTTTAAGACCGAAGGACTCAGATCATTCGGTATAACATTTCTACCCACTTTGTAGTTTGTTAGTTTAGTTTTAATGGAAGATCCGGGTTATAGTACGCGATAGCACCAGTTGTAAAAGTTTTTGTTCCGCGTTTGGCGTCTGTTAGACGGCCGGGTTGTTACCGTGGACTTACAGTTCTGGGCTACACTCTGACACGACTTATACCGCTATTAAGGGTCTGACGTTTACTGCCTCCTAGGCCCGATATGCAATACTCATAGACGAATGGACCGGACTGTACGGATATTGTTACTGACAGGCTCAGTACGGTTTCAGGATGAGTTCGCTCATCAGCTTCCCTTTCACTCAATACATGGGAAGCCGTTACGTACAGCTAGTACCACTGACGTGCTTTTGGTTAAACCAACTGCCAGCGTATTGGCGAGACTTTAGAGTCCCCCACAGAAATTTTCCCAAGTTCGGGCGAACTTTGTAGAGGTCGTATGGTTTTATGGCAGTGTTTGATCATATACGTGCACTTGAGCACGGATCATGGTCGGACAGATCATACTTGTGGGCGTTGGTTTAAGCCGGATCCTAGTATTAGATTTGTTGGATTACTTTCGTCTCATTGCATTCGTATTCAGTCGGAATGCGGATGCATGTGTGTATATATAGATGAGGGGTATTCTTATGATCCGTCACGAGTTTACTTTAGTTGATGCCTTTTCTTTTGTTGGATTAAACATTTAGGTTAAATGTTTAGTGGAGGAAAATGTGAGTGCAAGTTTTGTCAATATGCATCTTTTCATGTCACATGCACATGGTGACTCATGGTCTTGGTCCATGTGACCATTTATTGTGACATGGGTTGATTTCTAGTGGCCATTATGTTTGTGTAGGATATTTTGGAGAGAGTGGGCTGTTTTTTTATGGCTTGGGGATTATTCTTGAGATGATATATGAGCTCTTAAAACATCTCACACACAACACAAGTCTTTTTCCACTTGCTTCTCTTTCTTGAGCTCACCTCTTCCTCCATGGGCATATTCTTCAACCTCCACCCATCCCTCTCATGAGTTGAGAATCCATAGGTGTATTGAGACAAGGTTATCACACACATTCTCTACTTCACCTTGGACATGTCGGCTAGCAAATTTCATGTCCGAGTTGCTTCCGTTTTTGAAGCGGGAGCACGTAAAAAGATTCCTTGACGTGGTGCCACTTCGACGAGGAGACCGGAGATCGAGCGAGATAGGAGATGCCGCGAGGAGCTAAGGATGGTGGCTAAAGACCGAAGGACATGGATCGATCGGTATAGCCATTCTAACTTCTTTGTAGTTAGCTAGTTTAGTGTTAATGGTACGATCCGGGTAAAAGTCTGCGTTAGCGCCAGTTTATAAAAGTTTATTTTCCGTGTTTGGCCTCGGATAGAAGGCCAGGGCGCTATCGTAGACTTACAAGGTATCAGAGCCACTCCATTAACCCCTACTAGTTTTTTCTAACATGTTTAAATTATCGATCGACCGAATTTTCTAAAACCGTATTTCTATATTTGAAGTTTCTGCCAAATTCTTAAAGTTTCTAAAAATTATTTTGGGTATGTAAGAAAATCGTATAGGGATTTTTAAGACCCTGGGAGAAATTTGAGAGCACGTTCTTACCATCGCACCGCGGAACCGCGGCCAAACCATCATGTTTGCCGTGGTTGCGCGGAGGAATGGTTGACACAGTGCAACATTTTTCTTCTGGGTTTCTTTTATATGGAATTGTGGTTTATGGAATATTTTGTTTTGGCCCAGATTTATTTTGAGTGCTGGATTTGCTCTTGGTGCCCACTTCGGGAAGTTTTGTCGGTCGAAATTTTAAATACGTTAGTTTACAGTACATACATTTCTATCTGCTACCTTAAATGTCATTTGAGCGGTATAACTCGTCTAATTGCTATATGTCCTTTTTGACGAGTTTGTGAACGTGACATTCACATTGATGTTTTGTGTTGTGCTGTATTGTTGCGGATCGTCGTGGTGGATAGCTTGGGTGCAATGTTAGTACAATTTAGTTTTATTTGAACATTTGATATCGCGGGGCGAGCGTCTGACATGTGGACTGCCCTCACTGCCTGTTTGTATATTATTCTTTTAGGGCACGACCGGGTTGAGGTCGATGTACCCGTTGCACATATTTTCTTTTCTATACAAGGATTACCCCACGGTGGAGTGCACGGATAGCCAGGTTCTAGAGGGCAACGGGCCCACATCTAATGTCTCTGAGACTGAAGGGGCATCACTCTAGAATTGGCGGGTTATTCGCCGCACTCGTAAGGGGTACAGGTTGACCCAAGGAGGGGTGCTCAAGTTACCGGATTCCGTGAAGTGCTGGGTGGTCCATTCACTTTGTTGAAGAGGGTTGCCTCGCTTTAGGTTTTAGCGGGTAACTTGCCGCACTCGTAGGGGTCTAGGTTTCATTGCACAGGCTATGCATACGACCAGGGCAACGTCGGGTTTCACTTGCGGATCAAAGGAAACCTGGGGCTCCCAGATTATCTGTATTGTTCTGTGATGCTTATTACTTTTCTGTGATGTTGCATTTATCACGCCTGGAGCTATTATTGTATACTGATAAATATACTAGTAGATGTTGTATATCTTTTACACCCGCGCTAGTCCAATCCCCGCTCTGTCGTTAGTTAAATAACCTAACGGGTGATGACGGGACCCAGTGGCGAATGCGGTTGACATATACGTACATCAAATTTTCGTTCTTTTCTGGTGTGATTAATTGATGGGACATCATTGATTCTCATCAATGCAAGGAATACAAACTTATTCGATGTTGTTGGAACAATTTTCAAAAACCTGTTATTAAAAGGACGTTTTCATTTTTTTTGCCCGGTGGGATTCGGTTATGAATTTCTAGGACCTCATTCGACGAGGCAAGGGCTGAGATCCCTTCATCGGGAGTGACCCTTTGGGCAGAAGTTTGCATCAGGGTAATAACTTCACTATAGTCGATTACTTTTTGCTTTGCATCGCGGTATTCAGTTTGGAATATCCTGCACCTCATTCTACGGGGAAAGAGCCGAGATCCCTTCACCGGGAGTGACTTCTTTAGCAAAGGTTTTCGCCACTATATTTTTGTAAAAAGTTATCAGGTTCCTGCAACGATATCAAGTTCATCACGTTAAAGGTTTTTTCGCCAAAAACCATTCGTAGCCCTCCGTCATTTCAGACGGGTAGCACTTAGTATTCATGCTATGTTTGTTGACCTTCGTCAAGGTATAGTGTATGGTAGCTGTTTGATACCTTTCTGTTGCATAGATAGATGCGTTGGATTGGGACAGTCATACAACCTTTTTGACCTTCATCAAGGGATCGTACAGGTGGGTTCAAATTAACCTGGACAATGACGGTTATAACTTGACATGTGAATTATGATTTTTTGACCTTCGTCAAGGTCATAAGAGCATGGGGTAAAAATCACGTCGGGATTTTCAAACCTACAGGAAACTTGCCAGACATGCGCATACCTTCTGGAGTGTGATAACGTGAGTGGATTCTATCATGTTATCATGCGATGATAGTTGGATCCCGATTCCCACTGATGAGTTGGTTTACTCCTTGGGTGATCCCGACTAATTCTTTTTTCAGGTTTGGAGGAGAATTTGAGGTTACAGTGGGAGACATTCTGATTAGATAAAATGATTAACCATTCTAATCTAGGTTAGAGTGCACGCAGAGTGTTTCTTTTCTCTCTCTCTTTGGAAGCGACCATGACCCGGCCCTAGACTATGACTCAGTGACCAAGTTAACCGAACTTTCTTAAAATGCTGGCTTTGGATTGTATGAGTTGCATACATCATTGCTACTCCTTCTTTTACCCTTTGCATATCTCCAGAACACCCTGTATCACTACGAACATCCACTTCCATTGGATAAATCCATCATATAGTTACATACGAACTCAAGGGAACTTGTTCCAGATTCGAGGATGGATTCTGGTTCTGGAGAAATTGAATAGGTCTATTCAGTTATCTTTTCCTATTACCTTCTCTCAAGTTATGTGGGCTCCTAGGATTAGGAGAGGGTACAACTATTAGCTTATTGGATAATCTTCTTCCAAACCATAGGCAGGTGCCGAAAGGTAGGGAATGATGAAAACCAATTAGCCTAAGTGTGGTGTACAGAAGGTAATAAGTAAAGACAAATAAAATGATTAGAATGAGGGCAAAGAAAATTGTGACTGCTATTTTTCAAGACCAAACCAAATATTTCATCGCCACTCCTACTTCACCTTTGTATTTCTCCAGAACACCCCGTATCACTACGAACATCCACTTCCATTGGATAAATCCATCGTATGGTTATGTACGAACTCGAAGGAACTTATTCCAGTTCGAGGATGGATTCTGGTTCAGATGAAATAGGAATAAGGTTTATTCAGTTATCTTTTATCTTTACCTTCTCTCTGGTTGCGAGTACTTCTATGATTAAAAGAGTATACCTATTATGCTTATTGGATAGTCTTCTTCCAAACCATAGGCTGGTGTCGAACGATATGGAAGGAAGAAAACCATTTAGCCTAAGGGAGTGTACAAAAGGTAATGAGTAAAGACAAATAAAGTGATTTGGAGAGATGTCAACGAAATATATGGTTGCAGTCATGAATCTGATAATGGAAGAGGCATTACTATGAATACCCGGATAACCCTTCGAAACATTTTCATGTTTCAGTTTCACTATGCGTTTTTAATAGAAAACTGATTTCCCAATTAGATCCTTACTCCAGGGTATGTATTTACCAGATATGATTCTCACATCTGTATGGTTTTACAGATGATGAGTGGGAATAAGTTATTAGGAATTAGGTGATCATCCTCATTATATTGGGATCGTTGTAATTGGTGATATTTGAGGAAATCTCCTGGGTTTTTGCCGGACGGCAAATATTTGGTTTTGAATATCCGTTGTTATGCACCAATTTCAAACTGATATATCTGTACGTTTATTTTATAAAGTGAGATATAAATTTTTGAAATTATGTCCCTGACATTTACCTATATCAGTTGATGGTTAGGTAAGGAGCAATAAACAGCGGTGTAATTCTTCTTAACCATAGTACAGTTTTCAACCTACGACGCACATGGTTTGAGTTATTAAACTCAGGGGACATATACATAGTATTGTATGTTGTCCAGTGTCCATTAGGACAGATGGGTTGGTCCTCATACTATATTCTGTTTACTTGTGACTTCTTAAGTTTTAGACACGTGTTTCGTAGAAATACAAGGTCCAAGTTTTGAGAAGTTATAGGTATAAAAGTAAAGTAGAGAACCACGTGTCGCAAGTATCGGGATTATTCAAGGTGATCGAAGATTTAAATACTTGTGTGAGGTATTCAGTTGATAGTAATGGTTTTAAGAACTAGCTTCACTTTCAGGTTACTCATAATTGGATGAACTCCTAAGTTGAGTAATGTTGATCGGCCTCTCTCCATTTAGTTGACATGCACTGGAGACAGCTGCATGATTTGAATCTGGTTCCAATTAAATTAGTGCCTCTGTTTCTATATTGTATATAGAATGGATCATATCTTAACGGTGTTAAATATATGGAGTTGTCCGGCTTATGCTTGAAAGCAGACACTGGATAACTCAAGGCACGTTTCTTAATGGCTGTTTGTGGGTTAACTCGGGCTATGACGAGGGTTAACTTTCTACCATCTGGAAGATCTATAGTGATATTGTTCTTGACTCGCTACAGTTTTAGTAAAATGGACTTTTTAAAAAAACAGTAGTAGGAGTATGGTAGAACTAGAAGTGATTCCAGAACCAAAAATGATTACTAAAAATTTAGTAGAACCTAAAGATTCAATCTGGATTGATATTCCATTAGCTACTCCGCAGATATGGTGGGTAATCTCAGGCGCCCGAGAGGTACTCCGGCATCCTCAAGGACGGTGACAGGGAGCTTCTTGTTTACCTAGACTGGCCATTGCTGCTGTTCCAGACTATGAGACCCGGCAGGAGGATGAGTATAGCGTCGTTCTAAACTTGCTTTAGAAGTGTACGTGTATATTACTCTGCCAGAGGATTGTTGTGGTCAGTGGGAGAAGTTGAAGCATAGTGGACAAGTAGCTTGTGTCTATTTATAGACTAAAGCAGATATAGCGGAGATAGATCATCTATTTTTGATGTGACAGTCATAGGTTTTGACTTCATCAGAATATGGGATGGATCTGTTAAGAAGGTAGTAGGGTGTGATGTCCTGGTATTTGGATGACATACACATAATAGGAGATGAAATTCCTATACTACGATCGGTTATGCTATGGTTGTCACACAGTGGTTTCTCCACATAGGATATGGATATTATATCTGGTATTCTGGTTACTAGATCTATGGTTTTAGATCTAGATTTGGGTAGTGTCCCAATCTGGGTACTTAGACAGTATTCTAAAGATATTTAGAATGGACGACTTCTAGCACGGTGGTGTACCTGCAGGTGATGGAGTCACCCTCTTTAATGGTGTCTTACAGACTAAAGAGGAGAGGGATGTGCATGATTGGCATATCACTTGGTTAGGAAATTGAGTTGATCATGAGATGTCAAGCACCACACTAGATGTTGCTTTTGCATTAGCTGCAATAAGTTGATATTAATCCAATCCTGGAGAAACATTCGGAAGAAGTTTTAGAACATAAGTGGATGTTCTACGGATATGATAACGACAGCCTCATTCGGGAAACAGTTATCATTCCAGGCTTCCAAGGTAATCTGGATGACAGAGTGACTGTCAGAGTTATAGTTTTCCATCTTGACGAGGGGCAGTCGTTTGGACAGGTGGTCCAAGCGGATACTGAGGGAGGCATGGTGCATGATACTGATTAAATTCAGTTGAGGATACAGTCTAAGAAGTTTGCTGGATCTGGAGTTCATTTGTGAACTAGGTCCCATCTGATATCCAGACATATTCTAAGACAGGTATTACTCAATTCGGGAGATGGGTTTCTCCGCGAACTTGAGATAAAGAGAGACATAGAAAGAAACATCAGGGCAGATCCACTCACTGAGGCTATTTCTCGAACGCAATATTTTTACAAACGAGCTTTGTGAAACTGATTAGTAGAGGAGTTGGGTGTTCGGTATCACACGGGCTGTGAGTATGAGACACCGCAATAATTAGCCATAAGTGCAAGTGGGAGATTGTTAGATATAGTGTCTTCAAAGTCAGATATTGGATCGCAGGCACGTGATTGCAATGATTGAGGGAGGACCTATACCGGTTGGACAGTCTTACTCGAGATGATAGTATGCTATCTGGTTTGTCTTTATCATCGTGTACATACTTTAGGTGACATTATAGGTCACTATTACACGTTGATAGAGCCCTTAGGATTCTTGCTTGACTACCAGCAGTATGATGGAGATCATATACGTAAGAGTTAGGTAGTCTATAAGCAGATCCTTAAAAGTGTCCCTAGTCGTGGGAGTTTCGAAACTGGGCATCGATACTCCATGAGAAAACTAGTGTATATTTGAGACCCCGATGAGGGGCGATGGCCTGTCTTAGATGACATTGATGTCAGTTGGTTCACCTAAGACGTATACAGGTGCTCATTGGGTTATGAATACACCGGACAAGACTCGCCGAGAATATGCTAGTTGGTATTATACATGTCGTCAGATAGCAGTTCCCAGGTTGTGTATAGGTTAGTCTATCGACCTGAGATCGTCATTTGTCTCGTGTGAGTTACTACTGTGCTTTGATTACTACCCTACCACGGCTCAAAGGAGTCGTGCAAACATGTTTTAGTTGGGTACAGTCCCGAGCCACAGGGAGGCAGTGAGTGGATCGACAGGGGATTTGTCTCTCCCAGTATTGGGGGTGAGATCGTGCTGTGTCTGGAGAGCCATTACACAAAGTCCCTGTCCAGAGCAAGCATGATTTACTGGTAGGTATTCCAGTAGTTTCTCAGGGTGTTCTGTGCTACACCCCGACACGACTTATACCGCTATTGGGGGTCTGACGTTTACTTCCCCTTAGGCCCGATATGCGATACCCATAGACGAACGGACCGGACTGTACGGATATTGTCACTGCCAGGCTCAGTAGGGTTTCAGGATGAGTTCGCTCATCAGCTTCCCTTTCACTCAATACATGGGCAGCCGTTACGTACAGCTAGTACCACTGACGTGCTTGTGGTTAAACCCACTGCCAGCGTATTGACGAGTCGTTAGAGTCCCCCACAGAAACTTTCCCAAGTTCGGGCGAAACGTTGTAGTGGCCGTATGGTTTTATGGCAGTGTTTGATCATATATGTGCACTTGTGCACGGATCATGGTCAGACGGATCATACTAGTAGGCTTTAGTTTAAGCTGGATCCTAGTATTAGATTTCTTGGATTACATTCGTCTTATTGCATTCGTATTCAGTCGGAATGCGAATGCATGAATGTATATATAGATGATGGGTATTCTTGTGATCCATCACGAGTTTACTTTAGTTTATGCCATTTCTTTTGTTGGATTAAACATTTAGGTTAAATGTTTAGTGGAGGAAAATATGAGTGCAAGTTTTGTCCATATGCATCTTTTCATGTCACATGCACATGGTGACTCATGGTCTTGATTCATGTGACCATTTATTTTGACATGGATTGATTTCTAGTGGCCATTATGTTTGTGTGGGATATTTTGGAGAGAGTGAGCTGTTTTGTTATGGATTGGGGATTATTCTTGAGATGATAAATGAGCTCTCAAAATATCTCACACACAACACTAGTCTTTTTCCACTTGCTTCTCTTTCTTGAGCTCACCTCTTCCTCCATGGACATCTTCTTCAACCTCCACCCATCCCTCTCATGAGTTAAGAATCCATGGGTGTATTGAGATAAAGTTATCACACGCTTTCTCTTTTTCACCTTGGACATGTCGGCTAGCAAACTTCATGTCCGAGTTGCTTCGGTTTTGAAGCGGTAGCCCGTAAAAAGATTCCTTGACGTGGTGCCACTTCGACGTAGAGACCGGAGATCGAATAAGATTGGAGATGCCGCGAGGAGCTAAGGATGGTGGCTAAAGACCGAAGGACACGTATCGATCGGTATATCCATTCTAACTTCTTTGTAGTTAGCTAGTTTAGGGTTAATGGTACCATCCGGATAAAAGTCTGCGTTAACGCCAGTTTATAAAAGTTTTTGTTCCGCATTTGGCCTCAGATAGACGGCCGGGGCGCTACCGTAGACTTAAAGATCGGCGGAGCGGCTGAGGTTCGTCAGGAACTATTGAGTCCTCTGGTTCAAACAAATCATCAGTTGTAGTTTGTGCCGCTGGAACTTCTTCCAGCTCTACCTCTTCGCCACTAATTTCTTTAGCAAGAAATTCATTTTCTAAAAAGGTGGCGTATTGAGAAACAGAAACTTTTTGCTTCTCAGTGTGGTAGAAAATATATCCTTTTGAATTCTTAGGATATCCCACAAACTTGCAAAGAACTGATCGTGCCTCTAGTTTGTCCGGATTTTGCCTTTTGACATATGCCGGACAACCCCATATCTTAACTCATTTAAAATATGGTCTCTTCCCACTCCATATCTCATATGGTGTGGTATGTACAGATTTAGATGGAACTTGATTCAATAGGTATGCAGCTGTCTCAAGTGCATAACCCCAAAAGGAAATAGGTAACTCAGCAGTGCTTATCATAGAGCACACCATATCTAATAGGATGCGATTCCTCTGTTCCGATACACCGTTGTGCTGTGGTGTATACGGAGGAGTAAGCTGAGAGAGAATCACATTCTCTTTTAGATAGTCCCGAAACTCATTGCACAAGTATTCTCCTCCTAGATCAGATCGAAGGATCTTAATACTTTTACCCGTTTGATTCTCGACTTCGTGCTTATATTCTTTGAATTTCTCAAAAGCTTCAGACTTGTGTTTCAACCGGAACACATCTCCGTATCTTGAGAGATCGTCAGTGAATGTAATGAAGTACGATGAACCATTCTTGGCATGTGTAGACATGGGACCACATACATCACTATGTATGAGTCCTAAGAGTTCCGTAACTCTTTCTCCGTGTCCACTAAACGGAGTTTTGGTCATTTTTCCTTTGAGACATAACTTGCAAGTGTCATAAGATGAAAATTCGAATGGATTCAAATATCCATCCTTATGTAACTTAGCTAGTCGTGTCGCATTGATATAACCAAGTCTATAATGCCACAAGAAGGATTTGTTCATTGCTGAACTCTTCCTCTTGTGTGTGTTTTGTATATTAAGAAATGTAATACTTTTGCAATCTCATTGCTAATTTTAACACTTGAAATTCCTGATAATACTTTTGCCTCTAGCAACTTATGACCTAAACATATTCAAAAATTCATAATTCCTAACCAAGTTCAACCCGTCATTTCCCGATTGAATTAAACCCACCCGCATGACCCTTAACATAGTCAACAAAGTCGTACGACTACCCTAATCCAATCACATCTCATGCTTTAGCAGATAAACACTAATTAGCTACCGCACACTACACCTTAACGTAGCACGAATACTAAGTAAGATTTATCTGAAATGACGGAGGGCTACGACAGGTTTTTATGAAAAACTTTTGTGTAATGCACTTGATATAGTTGTAGAAACAAGTGATTTTGAAAAAGGAGTGTTGTTTAGGCTTTTACTAGTTTTGCTAAAGAGGTCACTGCAGGTGAAGGGATCTCGGCTCTTTCCTTATCGAATAAGGTGTGGGATATTTAAAAAAAACCGCTATGCAAAGCAAGAACTATAGAAGCAAGCAAAAACAAAATCGAGTGAGTTGTAGCATCTGCTAGTTCTGCTAAAGAGGTCACTCCCGGTGAAGGGATATCGGCTCTTTCCTTATCGAATAAGGTGCTGGATATTCTACAAGGAATACCGCTATGCAAAGTAAAAACTAGATCTACCCTTTTTGAAAATATGATTCTACAACATCTTTTAGGTTTCTTTTTCTTTCATTAATCTCATTAATGAATTCCCATAATTTATGCTTCCTAAGCATCACAGAAGAAACGAAAATACAATGTACGCTTATGCCATCCGCATTCGCCATAGTGTCCCGTTATGCACCGTTAGGTTACATAATTAACGGCATACCGGGAAGGGACTAGCGCGAGTGTAAAACATAAAAAACGTTTATTATATATCATATATACAAAATAAAGCATTCGTCCAACGCATATAAAATGATCACATCACAGAATATCAACGGCAGAAGATAACATATGAAATATTGGATATACTAGGAGGTCCGTGTTTTATTTTGAGCATGTATAAAACACGGAATCCACGGTCGCGATGAATAGCCAAACCCACATCCATAGACCCCTACGAGAGCGGCAAGTAAACCTCCCAATTCTAAGGTTAGGAGACCCGGTCTTGACTCCTCGAGATGGACTCCCACTCGACCCTAACCGCTTGTGCTCTCCTCCTTAGGTCTAACCTAATGCGGAAAAGTAAATAATATACAATGGTGACATCATCCTTAACTTGGAAGTGCCCCAATAAAAGAATATTACATACAATGACTTTTACATGAATGAAAATAAAATCCTCGTCTCACATAAAACCCCCGGCTATTCAAATCACGACGATCCAATATAACATATCACAACAATACATAACATCACATGTCATCAACGTTAGTAAATATGCGTATCCCAATTGTCGTTGATGTATAGCAACGAAACCCGCAATACACCACATATTACACTTACGGTCGCAGAAAAGAAAGTGAAAAACTACAACATTTGGAATGCATAATCACCTTAGACATCATAAACTCGAAATATCACATATTACGGATTTCATGCCTAACTATATGAATTCCATATATTGTATCACATTCCAGATAACTAGACAATGTTAAACATTCCGATCTAATAAACAAACACCCAAAATTTCCTAAATAGCTCAACACTTGAGCGGAGTTCAAAAGGTCCGAGAACATGCCACAACACCTATGAACCAGCCGTAGAAGGATCAACCAATGCCCCACATGTGGCACCGCTGAACTACCACAAACCCTAGGGCGGTTCTGACGGTCACATAATCGAGTTAAGGTTTCATTCCTCTAAAGGGTCCACCGAATCGCTTGCATGTGTCTGAAAGTTTTAAACTAAGGGAAGAACCAACACTTGGAAAAATTTCCAGTAAGGGAATAAGTGAGTTATTGATATCCGTTCGAACCTTTTAACACGGTTTAAAATACCCGAATCAAAACTAGAATTACGAATACGAAACACTCCGAATTGCCTCTGTAAAAAGATAACATCACATGCAAATTTAGCAAAAACAAACAACACCTGAATTACCAAACCCCAGATACTGGAACACACTAGAAACTTGAACCCAAAATTCCCTGAACAAACAGAGGTGGCCGATTTTTGTGGGGTTTGCTCGGCCAAAATCCGAGCTCTGGTTTTCAATTTCCTTCTGTGTTCATAATGTATCACATACATCACTCTGCAACTGTTTTAAAAAAAAATTGACACCTGAAAAATTTCGACAGAAACTAGGGTTTCGATTCGAGTGTTTCGGAGTTGTTTCGGTTTCGTAATCCTGCAACTTATCCGTCTAATTCTTTAGCTAGTCTCTGATACTACTGTTGGATCATTTATCACGACAGCAAAGTTTCGGGTGGCATCATCCATGCTAATTTGAAATTTTGTCATGTTTAAACAACCCTAACCCTAGATCTTTAACAAGAGAATCAAACTAAAACATCAAGTAAACATCTTTACTTTTAAGTGATAGGGATTACAACCTTTGTAGTCCATTCCTTCGCTTCATAAACTCCAAGTTGTGGTCCCTTCGCAGCGATCATCAAGCTCCCGGACTCTAGAGAGGCTCCATGAGGTGAATGATCCATGCTAGCTTGAAGTCTTCACAATCCAAGATGATCTATCTTGAGGAGTCACAAACCCAAGCTATATATTAACTAATTATGGATTAGAGAAGCTAACATACTAATCTATATGGCTAGTATAGATGAGAATAATGAAGTAGGAATTTTGCTCTCTTTAGTTTTCTGTTTCTCACTTCATTTCTTCACTTGGAAAAATCTAGCAAGCTTTTGCAATAAGGAAGAAGAAGAAGAAGCAAGTGATGAATGAATAATTGTTGAGGTTAGAAATGTAACCAAGGGTTAAGCATGTCATGCTTAACTCTTGTAGAGAATTGACAATGGCAAAGTGGTTAGGGTTAGGTTAACAAATATCTTAGAAATATCAAGAGAGTGGACTAAGTCAACAAGAAAAAATATCTCATGCATTAATCCACAAATTTGAATTACAAAAACAAATAAAACCTAACCCTAATTACAAAACATGGTGTAATTCTCATAAACCCTAGTTGCATGTATAACCTAGCATGTTACAATTATACATATCACACATATATAATTTTTTAATAAAAGAAAAGAATACATTAAACATATATCACATATATCTTAAATGTATCCAAATGTGAGAAAATGAAATACTTAAGTGAGCATATATTAGTTAATGTAATGTAATATATCATATATATAATTATACATTAAATTATTAAATCAATACTTAATTTAATAATCCAGCTATATTACATATAACTGACTAATATAGTATGTATCAGTTTATCGAATCAACGCTTGATCCGATAACCCGGCTATATCACATATACCCGGCCGATATCACATATCGTGAGAATAGAATACGGTATCACGTATCGTATTAATCTCGGTCCCGCACATATCACATATGTGCTCCAACTCTATTTCGCCTGAGCCAGGAAACCTCTGTGTAGGACTCTAAAGACTCGTCAAAACTCCGGCAGCAGGTGATGATCATATCAAACACCTACAAGCAGCAAGCGGTCAGCTAAACGTAACAGCCACCCGGGTATTGAGCGATCAGAAGATCAACAAGCAAGCATACATACACTCCTTTGAATCCAATCAGTAACAGTACCGTACAGTTTGGTCTCTTCGTCTGATTTGTCGCATATACAGTCTACGGGTGGTAAACGTCAGACCCCAGTAACCGATAAGTCGTTTCGATGTGAGGCTCATAACAGGTCGAGAAACTACTAATAACACTTACCAGTATATCTCTATATCAGCCCTGGCCAGGGACTTCCAGTTATAGCCAATCGATCATAGCGCAACATCAACCCCTAATACCGGAAGAGACGAAACCCCTCCTATCGCTCATTGTCTTCATGTGATTCGGGACTGTTCCCAAAAGCCACCGTTTTGCACGTTCTCATGAACGTGGTATGGTGGAAATCAAAGCATAGTGGGAATCACACAAGACTCTATGACGATCTTGGGTCTACAGACTAACCTGTACCAGTGTCACCAGAGAACTGCTATCTGACGATAGGTCTAATACCATCTAGGTGTTCTCGGTGAGTCCTTTCAATGTACCCAGTCTCCACTGAGCACTCGTATACCATCTTCGATGTCAAACACTAATGGATGTGGGATCATCCATCGCCCATCAAATGGGTCAAGAGGCGTATACGCTAGTCTACTCTGGAGTATCGATGCCTTGTCTCGATACACCCTCGACTAGGAACAATTATAGGATGTACTTTTGGACCACCGTGGCCCTACTAGTATGATCTTCATTATAGTCCTAGTAATCAAGTACATATCCTAAGGGCTTTATCAACATGTGAGAGCAAGACAGTAACCCAATACAAGTCAACATGTTAAGACAAAGAGCAACCATATAGAATACTATCATATCGAGCAAGAAAGTCCTCTATAATATATCCAAGCATCCACTATAAAATACATCATATGTACAACAATGGACTCTAGGGCATATACATAACTAACATGAGTGAATGGAAAGCCGACGAGCAAACTCATCCGAACGAGCACCTGTATACTATCTTAGGTGAACAAACTAACACTAATGGCTTGTGAGACCTGGCCACCGCCCCTCGTCGGGGTCTCGATCGGTATACACTAGTCTACTCTGAATTATCGATACCCAGTCTCGAAACTCCCACAACTAGGGACATTTAAGGATTTGCTTATAGACCCCCCGCCTCCCACGTATATGACCGCCATGATAATGCCGGTAGTCAAGAAAGAATCCTATGGGCTCTATCAACATGTAATAGTAATATGTAATACCATATAATACATGTACACGATGATAAAGACAAACCAGATAGCATACTATCATTTTGATTAAGACTGTTCTATCCGTATAGGTCCCCCCTCATGTTATTGTATATGCCCTAGAGGCCATTACTGTATCATACTAGTTTGTATATTACTTAATGGAAGCTTGGGATATTCACCTTGTATAGACAATCTTGCTCAATATAGTAGTATACTACTTGGTTTGTTTCTGCTTTAATGTGTACATGTGTTTATTTTAGTATATCACCTATATACATTAGTAGAGCCCTTAGGATCTTTGCTTGATTACCAGCGTTGTGATGTCAGTCACACTAGTGGGGGCTGGGTAATCCACAAGCACATCCTTATGCAGGTCCCTAGTCGTAGGACTATCGAGACAGGGCATCGATACTCCGGAGCCCTGTCTCGATACAAAGCCTCGAAAGGTGTCATATGTATAGTGTCCTGGAAGCTATTGTTGTAGGAGAACTCTATCAAGGGTAAATGATGATCCCAGCTACCACCAAAATCTAACACGCAAGCTCGGAGCATGTCCTCGAGAGTCTGAATGGTCCGCTCTGACTGTCCGTCGGTCTGCGGATGAAATGCCGTGCTGAAACTCAAACGAGTGCCCAAAGCCTCCTGAAGCCTCTGCCATAATCTGCTGGTGAACTGGGTGCCTCGGTCGGACACAATACACGATGGAACCCCATGTAGTCGCACAATCTCGTCGATATAAATCTGAGCGTACTGAGCAAATCCGAAAGTCGTCTTCACGGGTAGGAAGTGAGCCGCTTTTGTCAGACGATCCACGATCACCCAAATGGAGTCATACCCCCGCCTAGTCCTGAGTAGACCCACAACGAAATCGATCGAAATCTGTTCCCATTTCCACTCCGGAATGGGTAACGGCTGTAGCTCTCCCGCGGGCCTCTGGTGCTCGGCCTTGACTTGCTGACAAGTCAGACATCTCGATACGAAATCAGCAATGTCCCTCTTCATTCCGTCCCACCAGTAGACTTCTCTCATATCATGGTACATCTTGGTGGAGCCGGGATGGACACTGTAACTGATCGATGTGCCTTCTCGAGAATATCGCGCCGCAATCCCTCGGCATCTGGTACGCACAGTCTAGACCCAAATCGTAGTATCCCCTGATCATCGACCACGAACTCGGAGAATCTTCCATGTCCAATCTGTGTCGCGATCTTGTTAGTGTATATGCCCTAGAGGCCATTACTGTATCATACTAGTTTGTATATTACTTAATGGATGCTTGGGATATTCACCTTGTATATACAATCTTGCTCAAAATAGTAGTATGCTACTTGGTTTGTTTCTACTTCAATGTGTACATGTGTTTATTTCAGTATATCACTTATACGCATTAGTGGAGCCCTTAGGATCTTTGCTTGATTACCAGCGTTGTGATGGCAGTCACACTAGTGGGGGCTGGGTAATCTATAAGCACATCCTTATACAGGTCCCTAGTCGCAGGACTATCGAGACAGGGCATCGATACTCCGGAGTAGACTAGCGTATGCGCTTCTCATCCCAGTGTGGGAGATGGTCTGTCCCACAGCCATCAGTACGTCGTACTGGAGATAGTATACGGGTGCTCGTTGGGTTACGAGTACACTGGACAGGACTCGTCGGGAACTGACAGGTTGGTATTATACCTATCGTCAGTCATCAGTTCCCAGGTGACATGAGTACAGCTTAGTCCGCTGACTTGACACTGGCACTTCGCTTCGAGTGTGTTCCCACTGCACTTTGATCACTACCCTACCACGGCTCAAAGGAGTCGTGCAAACAGGTGGTGGTTGGGTGCAGTCACGAAGCACTTGGAGGCAGTGACGGTTAGACAGGATTCGTCTCTCCCGGTATTGGGGGTTGACATCGCGCTGTGTCTAGGAGAGCCATTACACGAGTAGTCCCTGGCCAGGGCAAACGAGATATACTGGTAGGTTTCCAGTGTTATCTCAGGGTGTTTTGGGCTTCGCTCCGGCACGACTTGTACCGCTATTGGGGGACTGACGTTTACCGCCCCTTAGGCCCGCCATGCGATGTATCAGACGAACAGACCGGACTGTACGGAGACTGTCACATACAGACTCAGTAGGAGTACCGATGGGGTTTCACCTCGTCAGCCTTCTTGTCGACATCTACCTGGGGACCGTTACGCACAGCTAGTGCCGCTTGCGGTCTGTGGTTAAACCCACTGCCAGCGTAGTGTCGAGTCTTTAGAGTCCCACACAGAGGGTATTCGCCTCTGGGCAAAACAGAGTAGAGGTCGCATGGTTTTGCGACAGGGTTCGTTCTCATCCGCGCACTTGTGCACGTTTGGAGTCCGGACAGATATTACCAGCGGGCTCTGGTTTGAGCCGGATACTGGTATAGTATTTGGGGTTGCTTTTATCTCTCAGTATTCATGTTCCTCGGAACAAGGATGCAGGTGTGTATGCACAGTTATTTGAGGAAGAGGAAGATGACTTTCATTAGGGTTTCGGAACGGGTGCGTATGCACAGTTGACAGTCGTCTTTTTCCAAACCCTAATGGATTTGTATTATATCATTTAATAATATATAATAAAATGAAATAGTGTCATGGTTAGTTTTTGTTGACTTGTTGACCATGGTTGACTTGTTGACCATGGTTGAACATTTGACCACCATCATTACAAATGCAAGATGCTTTTTCATTCTTGCTTTTTCATTTAATGTTTGTAATGATATTAGTCATTCCTAAACTTTCCATCAAACCTTTTTCATTTTGATTATTATTATTGTTATTTGATAATTCATTTTCTTTTTGCATTATGGTTGCAAGAAAGGAAATGAGAGCTCATTCTATCATATTCACTCTCTCTCTTCACTTCATCTTCTTCTTCCTCTAGCCAAGAGAAACCTTCTCATGTGTTGAGAATCCTTCTCTTGAAAAACAAAAGCAACCCTTAGACACTCTCTACTCACTCTAGGATCAAGGGTTTAGCAAGCCGGCGATTCTAGTTCACTCCAAGTACGAGAAAGAGCCCAAAGGTCGAGCCTTCGAGGTGGATCCATCTTCGACGGAAGAAGGAGACAAAGGAGAACCATCAACCTCTACAACAAAGTTTGAAGACGAAGGAGTTCAAGTTTAGGTATAATCATCTTTATCCGAGTAGCTAAATCTCTTTAGCTAGTTTGCTAGTTTTAGTTTAGACAACGATCCCGACCTTGCTTAGTCCATGTTGCCTCTTGCGATAAAAATTTGTTTTTTTTTATACCGTTTCCGCCTCCCCGTAAGAACCGGGGGTCGCAATATGGACTGACAGTGGTATCAGAGCCTAACTAAACTTAAACTAGCTTGGTAGTGAAGTGTAACGAAGTTCGGAAACGAAAAATCACAAAACCGGAGAAATTACAAAACCTGAGTTTCTGTTGAAATTTTTTTGGCTCAAAATGAAAAACTTTATACTTGTAAAATCGTCTCAGGGTTTTCTGAGAACACCCATGAAAAACGATCCACTGTTGAGCTCAAAGCGCCGCCCTTCCGCCGCGCGAGGTAGGCTCGTGCCGCGCAACCGCCGCGCTTTGTCGTCTTCTCTGCATCGTTTTTCGTGCAGTATGTGTAGGTGCTGGTTTTGGGATTTTTAAAATATATTATATGTACCCAGATTTTCCAGAAAAGAAATTTCCTTTTGGGGTCCTATAATTCCGTATTTTTTTCCCGAACTTCACTGCACTTTGACTATGATGGTTATATCTGTGATGTTTGCATGTATTGAACGTCGGCTAATCGCTATAAGACGATTAGTCGGGGTTATACATGATCTGTAATGTGCTGGAATGTGTATATGAATGTGTTGGACTGTCGCGGGTGAATAGCCGGGGTGGATGTGAGATGAGCTTTTGTTTTTCTTTCATTCATTGTAAATTTGTAAATTGATGTAATTATTATTTGTTTGGCCGCACAACCGGGTCGGGGTTGTAGCCGTCATTGTATAATTCTTTTTACTGTTTTTGCTCCTAGGATAGACCCATGGAGGGGTGCACAAACTACCGGGTATGCCGAAGTGTCGAGTGGCCTACTCATGGAGATGAGGGAGGTTGCTACGCTTCGGGTACTTGGCGGGTAGTTTGCCGCATCCGTAGGGGTCTTGGGTGGGGTATTTGGCTATTCACCGCGACCGTGTTATCCGCTTTTCGTTTCAGGCTCGAAAGGATTGCGGATTGCTAGTATATCCAATGCATTCATCTGTGATCTGTAATGTCTACTATTGCTATATCTATAACTATTTAGGCGTTGCTTATGTTTTACAGACGCGCTAGCCCAGCCCCCGCTCTGTCGTTAGTTAAGTAACCTAACGGGTAATGACGGGGCCCAGTGGCGAATGCGAATGGCATAAGCGTACGTCATATTTTGGTTGTTTTCTGCAATGGTAGGAATTAAATGATGGGACGCATTAAAAGTACTAATGCAAGAATATCACGCATTAAAAGAACTAATGCAAGATAATAAACCAAGTTAAAATCGTTGGAACACTTTCGAAAAACCACTCGGTTCTTTTCAAAACCAACTTTTAAATGCGGAGCTTGAGCCACTCCTTCTAAAAGCTATCTCGTTCCATCGATTATATCAAGTTCACTACGTTTACGGTTTCGCCAAAACCATTCGTAGCCCTCCGTCGTTTCATATGAATATTCAACGGTATTCAAGCTGTGTTTGTTGGCCTTAGTCAAGGCATAGTGTTTGGTAGCTGGTGGGTATTCATATGTTGCATAGATAGAATGCGTTGGTTTGGGACAGTCGTATTGCCTTGTTGGCCATAGTCAAGGGTAGATACGGGTGGATTCAAATTAACCTGGATAACGACGGGTAGAACTTGACATGTGACTTATGATTTGTTGGCCTTAGTCAAGGTCATAAGAGCATGGGGCAAAAATCCACATCGGGAGTTTCATAAGAACTGAAACTTGCTAGATTTGCATACCATTTGGAGTGTGGTGATTCTGGTAGGATTCCTTCAGTATTCGTCACGCGATGATATTTGGATCCCGATCCTACTGTGAGTATATGCTACTCCTCGGGAAATTTTTCACTAAACGATCAATGCTATAAACCTAGTAGGTGCCTAGAAAGGTGTTAGCGGGGCTACGCCCCCAGGGAAAAGAGGTTCTTTAATTAAGGAACTTCGCGAAAGCGTTGGAAAACCTCCCTCGAAGTACCGACACTGGCCTGGCTGAACGGTTAAGCAAGTATTGTACGGTGGGATTGATCCTGACTAATTCTTCCTTTATGGTTTGAGGAGGGATTCGAGAAACAGTGGGAGCCATCATGTTTAGACAAATTAAAAACCATTCTAAACTTGCAAGAGCATCATGCTGAGTGTTTCTTCTTCTCTCTCCTAATTGCAGCGACCAATCAACATGACTGGACTTAAGTTACTCCTAGATAAAAACAAGCTGACAGGGCCAAACTACAAAGATTGGCTCAGGAATGTCAAGATAGCAATCACTTATGACAAGCTGGGGTATCTTCTTACCACCAAAGCTCCCCCTGTCCCTGGTCCAACTTCCAGTGTCGCGGATAAGGAAATCCGCAAGACTTGGGAGATTGATAGCGCGAAGGCCAAGTGCCTCCTGCTTGCCTCGATGGACAACGAACATCAGAGGAGGCATGAGAATATGGACATGGAGTCCATATTGCTTCATACAAAAGAACTGTATGGAGAGCAATCACGTATCGCTAGATACGAAGCGTCGAAAAGGTTGTTTTCGACAAGAATGGCCGTCGGATCATCAGTAGCCGAGCACGTGCTAAAGATGATCGGCTACATTGAGGAGCTCGCTGACCTAGGGATCACATTGGAGAGTGAGCTATATACGGATATAGTTCTCCAGTCCCTTCCTTCCACTTACGCCCAGTTTATAATGAACTTCAACCTACAAGAAAAGGAGGTTGAACTTTCAGAGCTCCTCAACCTGCTGAGGAGCGCAGAGGGCACCCTACAGAAAGGTAGGGAAACATCCACTTTGTTTGTAGGAGGATCATCTTCTTCTAGGTCCAAGGCGAAAGCCAAGGGAAAGAAGAAGAAGGCCCCCGCCAAACCAAGGGGCGGTGTTAGTAAAGTGGATACAAAGGGAAAAGGAAAAGCAACAAAGATAGCTGGGAAGCTTGTGGATAAGGAAGAGTGCTTCTATTGTCATAAGAAAGGACACTGGAAGAATGATTGCAGGGCCTGGAAGGCCAGAACACAGGAATTGAAGCAGGTTGCAGCTTCAGCTTCAGGTGTGTATGTTATTGAAAACTGTCTTTCAATAAACTCTACTTCCTGGGTATTGGATACCGGATCAGGATCTCATATCTGTAATTCTTTGCAGGCGTTGAGAAACCGTAGGGTTTTGAAGGAAGGTGACATGATCCTCAGAGTTGCGAACGGAGCTAGCATGGATGCTAAAGCCGTGGGGGACTATCACCTAGGAATGTCAGATGGACATGTTTTGGTTTTGCGTAATTGCTTTTTTGTACCCAACGCAACTTGTAATATCATTTCTGTATCTTTAGTTTCTAAAGAAGGTTATGAATTTGCGTTTGTAAGTAATGTTGTAAACATTCACCTTAATCAAGTTTTGATTGGGTCAGGTACTTTGAGTAATGGTATATACGTGTTAAACCAACCACAGATTTTTAATGTCCAGAATACACACAAAAGAAAGTCTCCAGATATTAATCGGGCTTTCTTATGGCATTGTAGACTGGGTCACATCAATGAGACACGGTTGACTAAGTTACATAAAGAAGGATACTTGGATCCGTTCGAGTATCAGTCTTATGCCACTTGTGAATCTTGTCTCATGGGAAAGATGACAAAGACTCCGTTCACTGGACACGGAGAAAGAGCGAGCGAGCTCTTGGGACTCATACACAGTGATGTGTGTGGTCCAATGTCTACACATGCGCGAAGCGGTTATTCATACTTCATTACTTTCACAGACGATTTCTCTAGGTATGGACATGTCTTCTTAATGAAGCACAAATCCGAGGCCTTTGAGAAATTTCAGGATTACAAGAATGAAGTTGAAAAACAAACAGGCAAAAGTATTAAGATTCTAAGATCGGATCGAGGTGGAGAATACTTGAGTGCCGAGTTCCTGGACTATTTAAAAGAGAATGGAATTCTCTCTCAGCGTACTCCTCCATACACTCCGCAACATAACGGTGTATCGGAAAGGAGGAATCGAACCCTATTGGATATGGTTCGTTCCATGATGAGTAAGGCTGAGTTACCGCGATCTTTCTGGGGTTATGCACTGGAAACAGCTGCACATCTCTTGAACCAAGTTCCTACTAAGACAGTGCCTACCACACCATATCAGATGTGGAGTGGGAAGAAACCCTGTCTTAAATCCTTTAAGACATGGGGATGTCCGGCTTTTGTAAAAAAGCAGCATGCGGACAAGCTCGAGGCACGCTCAGTACAGTGCAAGTTTGTGGGATACCCAAAGAACTCCAAGGGGTATCTTTTCTACTACGAAGAGGAACAAAAAGTTCTTGTTTCTCGTCATGCCTACTTCTTGGAAACTGAGTTTTTGGAAAACCAGATAAGTGGGAGCGCAGTAGAACTGGAAGAAATTCCAGAACCACAAAACATTACTGAAAGCTTGGAGGAACCAGAGGGTTCGAAAGAACAGGACATTCCTACGCCGCTCCGCAGGAGTAGTAGGCAGCCTCATCCGCCCGAGAGATACTGCGGTTTTCTCATAGACGGGGATAGAGAGGATTGCATCATAGATTATGATGAGCCTACTAGCTTCCAGCAGGCCGTTCAGAGCGTTGACTCAGTGAAATGGCTGGATGCAATGCGGACCGAAATGGAGTCCATGTACACCAACAAGGTATGGAAGTTGGACATTGCTCCAGACGGGGTAAAACCCGTAGGATGCAAGTGGATCTTCAAAAGGAAGATTGGTGTAGATGGACAGGTTGAGACCTATAAAGCTAGGCTGGTAGCAAAGGGTTTCCGTCAAAGACCTGGCTTGGACTATGACGAAACCTTTTCTCCAGTAGCCATGCTGAAATCCATTCGGATCCTTCTTGCCATTGCTGCCTTCCACGATTATGAGATTTGGCAAATGGACGTAAAGACAGCTTTTCTAAATGGAAATTTAGAGGAGTGTGTCTATATGGACCAGCCAGAGGGCTTCATTCAGAGTGGGAGCAGCGGAAAGGTGTGCAAGTTGCTTAAGTCCATCTATGGACTAAAGCAGGCATCGCGGAGTTGGAACATCTGCTTTGATGAGACGGTCAAAGAATTTGGCTTTATCAAAAATCCAGATGAACCATGCATCTATAGTAGATTTGTAGCGAGAACTGTTGTATTCCTCGTTTTATACGTGGATGACATTCTCTTAATAGGAAATGACATTCCTATGCTACAATCTGTCAAAGGGTTCTTGTCACACAGGTTCTCCATGAAAGACTTGGGTGATGCCTCGTACATTCTGGGTATCCGGATCTACCGTGACAGATCCAAGAGGATATTAGGACTTTCTCAGTCCAGGTACATCGACACCATAGTGAAGAGATTCAGTATGGAAGATTCCAAGCGCGGTAACCTACCGGCTTGTCACGGGATCACCCTCTCTAAAGAGATGTCTCCCAAGACTGATTTGGAGAGGGATCGCATGTCTATTATACCCTACGCTTCTGCGGTAGGCTCTATAATGTATGCGATGTTGTGTACCAGACCGGATGTAGCTTATGCACTGAGTGTGGTAAGCCGGTATCAGTCTAACCCTGGGGAGAAACACTGGATAGCGGTAAAGAACATTCTCAAGTACCTGAGAAGGACTAAGGAGATGTTCTTGGTGTATGGCGGAAAAGACCTCCAGATCGAGGCCTTTGCTGACTCCAGCTTCCAGAGTGACAAGGATGATTCCAAGTCCATGTCGGGCTTTGTCTTTACCCTCAATGGAGGGGCGGTGTGTTGGAAGAGTTCCAAACAGGAAACCGTTGCAGACTCGACGATGGAAGAGGAATACATCGCTGCATCTGATGCCGCAAAAGAAGCTGTCTGGATGAGGAAGTTCTTGAAAGAACTTCAGGTGGTTCCGTCCATTGTTGATCCAATACCTCTGTATTGCGACAACAACGGGGCTATAGCTTTAGCGAAGGAACCCAGGTCCCATCAGAGATCCAGGCACATCTTGAGGCGGTATCACCTGATCAGGGAGATCGTGGATCGTAAGGAGATCGAGGTTCGGAGAGTTGCTTCAGAAGACAACACTGCAGATCCACTCACCAAGGCCCTGCCCCAGACTCAGTTCGAGCGGCTGATCGAGATGATAGGTCTTCAATACGCCAGTACATGGCCTTAGTGCAAGTGGGAGATTGTTAGTGTATATGCCCTAGAGGCCATTACTGTATCATACTAGTTTGTATATTACTTAATGGATGCTTGGGATATTCACCTTGTATATACAATCTTGCTCAAAATAGTAGTATGCTACTTGGTTTGTTTCTACTTCAATGTGTACATGTGTTTATTTCAGTATATCACTTATACGCATTAGTGGAGCCCTTAGGATCTTTGCTTGATTACCAGCGTTGTGATGGCAGTCACACTAGTGGGGGCTGGGTAATCTATAAGCACATCCTTATACAGGTCCCTAGTCGCAGGACTATCGAGACAGGGCATCGATACTCCGGAGTAGACTAGCGTATGCGCTTCTCATCCCAGTGTGGGAGATGGTCTGTCCCACAGCCATCAGTACGTCGTACTGGAGATAGTATACGGGTGCTCGTTGGGTTACGAGTACACTGGACAGGACTCGTCGGGAACTGACAGGTTGGTATTATACCTATCGTCAGTCATCAGTTCCCAGGTGACATGAGTACAGCTTAGTCCGCTGACTTGATACTGGCACTTCGCCTCGAGTGTGTTCCCACTGCACTTTGATCACTACCCTACCACGGCTCAAAGGAGTCGTGCAAACAGGTGGTAGTTGGGTGCAGTCCCGAAGCACTTGGAGGCAGTGACGGTTAGACAGGATTCGTCTCTCCCGGTATTGGGGGTTGACATCGCGCTGTGTCTAGGAGAGCCATTACACGAGTAGTCCCTGGCCAGGGCAAACGAGATATACTGGTAGGTTTCCAGTGTTATCTCAGGGTGTTTTGGGCTTCGCTCCGGCACGACTTGTACCGCTATTGGGGGACTGACGTTTACCGCCCCCTAGGCCCGCCATGCGATGTATCAGACGAACAGACCGGACTGTACGGAGACTGTCACATACAGACTCAGTAGGAGTACCGATGGGGTTTCACCTCGTCAGCCTTCTTGTCGACATCTACCTGGGGACCGTTACGCACAGCTAGTGCCGCTTGCGGTCTGTGGTTAAACCCACTGCCAGCGTAGTGTCGAGTCTTTAGAGTCCCACACAGAGGGTATTCGCCTCTGGGCAAAACAGAGTAGAGGTCGCATGGTTTTGCGACAGGGTTCGTTCTCATCCGCGCACTTGTGCACGTTTCGAGTCCGGACAGATATTACCAGCGGGCTCTGTTTTGAGCCGGATACTGGTATAGTATTTGGGGTTGCTTTTATCTCTCAGTATTCATGTTCCTCGGAACAAGGATGCAGGTGTGTATGCACAGTTATTTGAGGAAGAGGAAGATGACTTTCATTAGGGTTTCGGAACGGGTGCGTATGCACAGTTGACAGTCGTCTTTTTTCAAACCCTAATGGATTTGTATTATATCATTTAATAATATATAATAAAATGAAATTGTGTCATGGTTAGTTTTTGTTGACTTGTTGACCATGGTTGACTTGTTGACCATGGTTGAACATTTGACCACCATCATTACAAATGCAAGATGCTTTTTCATTCTTGCTTTTTCATTTAATGTTTGTAATGATATTAGTCATTCCTAAACTTTCCATCAAACCTTTTTCATTTTGATTATTATTATTGTTATTTGATAATTCATTTTCTTTTTGCATTATGGTTGCAAGAAAGGAAATGAGAGCTCATTCTATCATATTCACTCTCTCTCTTCACTTCATCTTCTTCTTCCTCTAGCCAAGAGAAACCTTCTCATGTGTTGAGAATCATTCTCTTGAAAAACAAAAGCAACCCTTAGACACTCTCTACTCACTCTAGGATCAAGGGTTTAGCAAGCCGGCGATTCTAGTTCACTCCAAGTACGAGAAAGAGCCCAAAGGTCGAGCCTTCGAGGTGGATCCATCTTCGACGGAAGAAGGCGACAAAGGAGAACCATCAACCTCTACAACAAAGTTTGAAGACGAAGGAGTTCAAGTTTAGGTATAATCATCTTTATCCGAGTAGCTAAATCTCTTTAGCTAGTTTGCTAGTTTTAGTTTAGACAACGATCCCGACCTTGCTTAGTCCATGTTGCCTCTTGCGATAAAAATTTGTTTTTTTTTATACCGTTTCCGCCTCCCCGTAAGAACCGGGGGTCGCAATATGGACTGACAGATCTCTGAGCAATGGTCATCCCTACGCTGTGCCTCATATATACGGTCAAGCAACTGTGGGCGTGCACGAACGTGCGCAAGCTATCCCCCGATCTGGGTGAACTCGAACTGTACTCGGCCGTCGCATAGTATCTGCCAATCTGCTGACGACTGCCTCTGTACTGCACTGAAGCACGAAAGACTACCCCCGGGCCTCCTGCTCAAAGCATCCGCCACTACATTAGCCTTTCCCGGGTGATACAAGATCTCGCAGTCGTAGTCTTTCACCAGTTCCATCCAACGGCGATGTCGGAGATTCAGATCTCGCTGCTGAAATATATACTTTAGGCTTTTGTGATCAGTGAATATCTGGCACGACTCGCCATAGAGGTAATGTCGCCAGATCTTAAGTGCAAAGACCACTGCAACCATCTCCAAATCGTGAGTGGGGTAGTTCTTCTCATGATTCTTCAATTGGCGGGAAGCATATGCGATCACCTTGCCGTGCTGCATCAATACGTATCCTAGCCCCACTCGTGAAGCGTCACAATATACTACAAATCCGCCTGATCCTGAAGGCAAGGATAGCACTGGCTCCGTAGTCAAGAAAGTCCGTAGCTGCTGGAAACTGTGCTCGCACTCCTCCGTCCAAACGAAAGGAACCCCCTTCCGGGGCAAACCGGTCAAGGGTGCAGTGATACGGGAGAAATCCTGCACAAATCGCCTGTAGTAGCCGTCCGGTCCTAGAAAGCTGCGTATCTCAGTAACGGATGTAGGTCTGGGCCAACTCTGCACGGCCTCGACCTTCCTCGGGTCTACACATATACCATCCCGTGTAATCACGTAACCCAAGAAGTCCACGCTGTCCAGCCAGAATGCGCACTTGGAGAATTTCGCATAGAGCCGGTGCTCCCTCAAGGTCTGCAACGTAATCCACAGGTGCTGCTCATGCTCCTCTCTGCTCCGGGAATACACCAATATATCGTCAATGAATACGATGATGAATAAGTCGAGATACGGCTTGAAGATACGGTTCATCATGTCCATGAAAGCTGCTGGCGCGTTGGTGAGTCCGAACGACATCACAAAAAATCGTAATGGCCATAACGCGTACGGAAAGCCTTCTTCGGAATGTCCTCCGGTCGAACTCTCAGCTGATGATAGCCTGATCGCAAATCGATCCTCGAAAAATATCCTGCCCCCTGAAGCTGGTCGAACAAGTCGTCGATGCACGGCAACAGATATCTGTTCCGCACGGTCACCCGGTTCAGCTGCCGGTAGTCGATACACAGACGTAAACTGCCGTCCTTCTTCTTAACGAACAGGACCGGAGCACCCCAAGGAGAAACACTGGGTCGAACGAGTCCCTTGTTCTGCAAATATTGCAACTGACTCTTCAACTCACTATGCTCCGCCGGGGCCATCCGATAAGGCGGTATAGAAATAGCCCCCTTGCCAGAAATCAAATCAATACGGAAGACAACCTCACGCTCAGGCGGTAGCCCAGGAAGCTCGTCAGGGAATACGTCAGGGAACTCGCATACACTCGGAACCTGGTCCAGTGGAACATCCGTAGCCCTAATCTCAGCAACATAGGCTAGAAATCCCTGACATCCCTACCTCAGAAGCTGTCCAGCGTGAAGAGAAGAAATCAAAAGGTGAGGGGTGGTACCACGGTCACCCTGCACAACAAAAGTCGACTCTCCGGGAAAACAAATACTAACGGTCTTCTCGCGGCAGTCTACAGACGCATAGCACGTGGCCAACCAATCCATGCCCAAAAGAACGTCGAAGTCCAACATCTCCAGAAGGATCAAGTCGACAGGCAAATCTCTCTCGCCAATACGGACAACACAGGATCGGAACACGTGCCTATCAACAAATGACTCTCCCACGGGAGTGGTCACTACAAGTGGCTGATCTAGCAACCCAGACTCGGCACAAAATGTGTGGAAACGTACGAGTGCGTGGATCCGGGATCGAATAATACGTGTGCATCAATAGTACATACTGATAAAGTACCTGAGACCACCGCATTGGACGCCTGGCGGTCCCCTGCTAGTAGCTGGCTGTACTCTGCCGGTAGCTGGCGGTCCTCTGCCTCGGCCGCCACGCCCTCTAGGAACAAACCCTCCGCGACCATGGCCCCTCTGTGCATGAGTCTGACGCGGAGCGACTGTGGGTACAACAGGCAATGCCTTCTGGGGTGGAGAAGGTGGAAGTGTGACGTGCGGTACGGCTGGCTCCCTCTGGCGTGCCTCGGTACAATCTCTGACTCGGTGATGAGGACTACCACATCTGAAGCATCCACGGGACGTCTGCTGACCCTCCTGGGGGTATGAGCTAAACATCTGACCTCGCCCCGAGTCTCTGTCACTGGTATGACGTCTATCACAGCGTCTGAACGGATGTCTCTGAGCTGCTGTGTCAGTACGAACCCTCTTCGGCCCTGGAACTACTGAAGTCTCGGCAAGGCGCTCCTTGACTTATAGGGCTGCGTCTACAGCTACAGCATACGTCTCGTAATGCTGTGCGCTGATCGCAAGGAACAGTGGTGTAAGCAAGCCTCGAACAAATCTCTTGACTCGTAGTTCCTCAGTAGCCACTAGGTACGGAGCATAAACTGATAGCTCGGTGAATAGCATGTCGTACTCTGCCACGGTCGTCTCTTGCGTCTGGCGTAAGGACTCAAATCTGCGTGCTCGGGCATCCCTGACACTCTGGGGAAGGAAGCGGGCTATAAAGATCGTCACAAACTCTGTCCAGGTCATAGGAGGAAGACCTGCTGCCCTGCCCTTCTCGACCGATTCGCACCATTTCTGCGCAAGTCCTTCCAAGCGAAAGCTCGCGAACTCGACCCACCTCGTATCTGAGCATCTAAGGGAACGGCATATCCGGGCCATCCTCTCAATAAAGGACTGCGGGTCCTCTGCTGCGTCGGTGCCTGTGAAAACCGGAGGCTTCAGCCTCATGAACTCTGCTAATGATACTGAAATCACCTCCGTGGCTGTAGGGGCAACTGCTGGTGCTGTAGATACCATCGCGGTCCCCGTGACTGGTGGAGCTACCTCTGGTCGCTGCGCTCGAAACGTCTCAACTAGCGACCCTATCATCTGACGCATCACCTGCATGCTGGATCCCACCGTCTGGCGCATCTCCTGCATACCAGCCCCTAGTGTGGCGATCTGATCTGTCATGGGAGGTGTAGTCTGCTCGGGCGCAACAGGTGCACTGCCCGGATCAGTCCTCGTCTCGGACGAGTCAACACGAGGCTCGGCTCTCGCAGCCGCTCTCTGTGCCTTCATAGTCCTTGGCGGCATAATGGCTGTAAAGGAAGGTATGATTCGATAAGGATACGGAAATCAAATCGCAAGAATGTATATAGTCATGAAGGAATTTCAATCAATAAGCCCTAAGGTCGCTTAGGCGGGGTACCGTGTCGTGAGTATGCCGCGGAACATACGCACGCCACACCACCCTGCTGCAGCTACCTACTCCATCATACCAGGGTCAATCCTACACTCCGAAGGTAAAACCTACGCTCTGATACCAACTCTGTCACGACCCAAAGTTCGGCCTGTGACCGGCACTTAACCACGCAACGCCTACAGGAGTAACATGACTAAGTAAGCCGAACCCAGAAAACAAAAGCATTAAAAATTTGGAGTGTTGAAACATTTAGAAAACTTCAAGTTACTTAGTAGCAATCATTTTTGGTTCAAGCTATTATTTAAATCATTTTAAATAACATTTTCTTTTTAAAAGTTTGTCCCGAAATCGGGTAAAAGGCGAGGTATAATTAAAAGGAACATGTGAAATAAATAGAGTATCACAATAGGAGAATCGCGCCCAGTGGCGGGGAAATCACCTCACATAATATACGACGCCGAAGAGAAGAATGAACAGTAAAGTGAAAACAAAATATCATAAGGGGTAAAACTGCATGAATAAAGCCGGCTTACAACGAGCTCGACACCAGAGTACAAATAACATACATCGTCCTCACAACTGTCTCTAAGTCAATACATGAAAGTAGATGGAGAGTACTAGATACATCAAGATGCAACTGAAAAATAAACAGATACCATACAAAACCCACCTAATAGCAAAAGGGCTAACACGCCTCAGCAATGGTATCTGTATCAAAAGGTGCGGTAAACAGCCAGCCGCGACTACTCCCAAGGGTAACCTGCAAGCACTGTGGCACAACGGGGGTGAGTTGCTAACTCGTGAATAGTAGATAACATATAAAGGTAATCGCGAGTATGCACGTACTGCGATACTCTAACCTATGCTCATAGATAACATCTATATAATGAACTGATTACTCATATCGGGCAGCAAATGTAATCAAAAAGTCTCCACATATGATGTGCAAGGTATGCAATAATCATGTCTGATATGGAATCTAACAACCCTATATAGCATGAACAGGGTATGCGATAATCATGTATGGCATGTGTACTATATCAGGTACAATAGGTACAGGATGAGATGTCAATACTAAATGCTGAGTATGGGAATACATAGTGTCTACACGGAATATCAACGTGGAAAAATGACCGGTGTCCATCAATACACCCAGTTCCCAATAAAACTCAGGCGCCGTCATCCACATCGGCCCTCAAATCCTGTGAATCTCATACAATCGTGAGTGCCCAACATCGGCACCCAAATCTCATAAAATCAACCGTGTCCAGCATCGATATGCAAATCCTCCAATATGTGGCGTCCGTCCATCGGATCTGCCCACGGGCTCCGTCTGCGGAATCGGCCCTCGGCCTCCGGCAGTACGCGTCGTCCCGTATCCATCTATCGACTCTGGTCGGTATCCTCCGGATAATCGCCAGGTCTAACCAATCACCGGTAGGTAGTAGTCCCTCCGCCGGGCTCACCGTCTAACAATACGAGTCTTCTCGCCCCGGGGTACCGTACCGGGTCCACCATGTACCCGCAATCGGTGCCTACCTCTCCTCGAATCGGGTATACTCACACAAGCTCTCCGGAACCGAGAAAACTCATGGTGGACGCACTAAAATATCATTTCAAGGGAAACCGGGTTTTTAAACAGTGCTTATTTTCATAAATTAGTACTCCGGTTCCCAAATCCAGAAATCACATAATTAAATACAATGTGTAATCCATGCAGCATGTCATATGATGCTAAGAGTAAAAGAAAGGGAAAACCGCTCTTTGAAAGATCTAGTTTTGAGAATAACGTCTGCGGTCCCTTAGTTTTTAAAACAAGTCTATATCACCCATGTATGTAGCATATGAATATGGGTATCGGTATGGATGTGTGCATGGATAAGTATGCAATGTGAATATAGCAATGTACATGTGCACAACTGTAGACATATGATGCGTAAGCGCCCAAGTAGGGTTATATCAATGAAGGTACTTACGAAAGTGCATATACAGTGTGCATGGTATGAATGTCCATATGATAGTAGGTGGCAAGTCATGACAACATCAAATAAGCAGAATCAAACATGAGGTTATAGCAATTCTATAATGTGAGTGTCATGGCAATCACTAACGGTGTGAGTGTAGCATATAAATCGTGCTCGTGCAACTTGGACCGTTAGTGACAGTGCAGTGTTCTATACTACCAGTTCTATATATAAGACGGTATACTACTCTAGTAAGCAAGTATGAACACATAAACTAACATCCTATTACGCTCTGACGCTTAACGCCATACGGACGATTTCCCCGTAGATGTTAAATCTACTCATCTGGTCGCGTGCTAAGTATAGCCGACCACCTGCTTCCCTTTCCTGGCGGCATCTGACGTACCCGCCTGCGAACCTGGAATTAACACAAGAATTCCAATATATCAAAATCTCGTAAAACGCGATATCGGGACGAAACGAGAAATTCGTGTCGCGAATTAACGCGCGTGCGCGCGATACGCTGGAACGTGTGTGTGTGAGCCCAGAACTCGATCCGATACGCCGCGATACGCTGAATCACAGAATCCACTCGCGTATCGCGCAAAATAAAGTAAAGTACCGGAAAAAGACATACAGTCCAAGATTTTACCCAGGTAGGATACTACAAAACTGTATACACCCTGGACCGACAAAATGTAGCATACACCTGTACTAAAAATCCTAGCCCCTAACCCCCTAGTCTGGCCGCAATTTGCGACCAGAACGGATATTTCGGCGGCCTCGGGTGGAAGTGGTTGGGTCGGGCTCTAGTGGTGGGGTCAGAGTGTCACCAGTAGGCTATGGTCCAATCAATTTTATTCTGAACCAACACGGTTAACAGCAGATCTCAAAAAGCCATGTTTTTGCTTAAAATGTCAAGTTTAGTCCAATCTGAAAACTGAAGGTATTTTAGTATAATATGGGGTTATATTAGGTTAACTTGGCCTCAACAACACATACCTAGGATAGTCTATCCAACACCAACCTCACATAACCACACTTTCACAAAAATCACCCAAACATTCACAAAAACGTATAATTATCGCTAATCGAAGCTATTTCTACACAACTAAGAAATTAAGGAAGGAGTTTAGAAGTTATACCCCACTAGGAACCTCACAAATAAGGATAAGGAGAAGAAGAGGGGTGGAGCTTGCCGGGGTCCTGCTGTTGCTGCCTGGAATAGCTGAAGCTGTTTAAAGCTGAAGCTGATGCATTGCTGTTGTTTTTTTGTGATTGTTTCTGTTGTGTGGTGTTGTGTGGTGTTGTGTTGTGTTGTAGTGTTGTGTTGTGTTGTAGTATAAGGAGTTGTGAGAGTGTTGTAGAGAGTTGGGGCTGATTGTTAAGAGAGTGATTCTGCTGATGCAGCAGAATGTTGATGTGTGGTTTGCTGATGAGCTTTGGAGCTGAACAAATCAGCTGATGCTGATGTTTCACAAGAAGAAGAGGCTGTTTGGGCAGAGGTAGCAGCAGCTATTGTTGTAGGGTTTTACTTGAGAGGGTTTGTGAGTGGGTTTGAGTGTATGTGTGAGTGAGAGATGTGAGTGGGAGGGAGAGTGTGGAGGCTATGGAAAGTTTTGAAGTGAAGTGGGTGTGACTCTTTCTTAAGCCACCATTTTCTCTCTCTATCAAAGCTAACATGACACCTATCATTCTCTCTCTCTCTCCTCAACCCAAGTCAACCCCAAAAGAATATTAAACCCCTTATATTTTTAGAAAAACAAATTCTTAATTTAAAACTAATTAACCTAACAAGAGGGGTTAGGCCACTATGGTTGTCTAAACATGGTTTAACCCAATTTTAACCCTAGGTTACATGCACATGTTTGTGCAAGCTTAGGAAAATTCTAGAAAAATGCTTATTAATTTTGTTAAAATATTTGAAAGTCAACTTGGTAAACTTTTATTAAGGAATTTCACTAATAAGGATATAATTATTTACTAATATAATCCTAGTTGTTACAGTAAGTACCGGGAGAGGTAACGTGGACTTACGGTGGTATCATAGCCTAGCTAAACACTATCTAACATGTTAGTAAAGTAACTAGAAGTTCGATCGGAGAAAAAGTCACGAAACACGCCCGTAAAATCAACTTTCTGCCGAATTTGTTTTCTGTTCAAAAAATGATAAATCTTATCTTAAAGTTCGGCTCAGGTTTTTTTGAAGAAACTGTAGAAAAATGGTCTACTGAACCGATCAACGCGTCGCGGAACCGCGGCGGGATCCTGCTCCCGCCGCGGATCCGCGGCCGAGTTGACTCGGTCGTGGGCGATTTTTCATGCAGTTTATTCAGTTGGGTGTTTTTGGAATTTTACAGTATGTGTTTTCAGCCCAGATTTTCCAGAAAGCAAAATTTGTTATTGGGGCCTAAAAATTCGTATTTTGATCGAACTTCTAAAGACTTAAGCTAACGGGTTATATCTGTGATGTGAAATATGTATTGAACGTCTGCTAATCGCTATAAGTCAATTTGTGGGGGTTATACATATCTGTGATCTGTAATGTTGATGGTATGTGTATATGAATTCATTGGATTGTCGCGGATGAATAGCCAGGGGTTGTGAGATGAGAGTTTTCTTTTCGTTCAATTCATGTAAATTTGTAATTGATGTAATATTATTTATATGGCCGCACAACCGGGATGGGGTTGTAGCCGTCATTGTATAATTTCTTTTACTGTTTTTGCTCCTAGGATAGACCCATAGTGGGGTGCACAAACTATCGGTTATCTCGAAGTGCCGAGTGGCCTACTCACGATGTTGAGGGAGGTTTCTTCGCTTCGGGTACTTGGCGGGTAGTTTGCCACACCCGTTGGGGTCTAGGGTGGGGTCTTGGCTATTCATCGCGACCGTGTAATCCGCTCTTCGTTACAGGCTCGTACGGATCGCGGATTCCTAGTTTATCCAATGTGTTCATCTGTGATCTGGAATGGCTATCATTGCATGTGACGAATGTGTATATCTATTTATGATATCTATTTAGGCGTTGCTTATGTTTTGCATCCGCGCTAGTCCAGCCCCCGCTCTGCCGTTAGTTAAGTAACCTAACGGGTAATGACAGGGCCCCATGGCGAATGCGGATGGCATAAGCGTACGTCATATTTTCGTTGTTTTCTACAATGGTAGGATTAAATGATGGGACGCATTAAAATTAATGCAAGAAAAATAAACCAAGTAAAAATAGTTGGAACACTTTCAAAACCACTCGGTTCTTTTCAAAACCAAATTTTAAATGCGGAGCATGAACCACTCCTTTTTTGAAAGTTATCTCGTTCCTTCGATTATATCAAGTTCACAACGTTCACGGTTTCGCCAAAACCATTCGTAGCCCTCCGTCGTTTCACATGAATGGTCAATAAGTATTCAAGCTATGTATGTTGGCCAAAGTCAAGGCATAGTGATTGGTAGCTATTGGGTACTAATGTGCAGCATAGATAGATGTGTTGGTTTGGGACAGTCATACTGCCATGTTGGCCAAAGTCAAGGGTAGGTACGGGTGGGTTCAAATTAAACTGGAGAATGACGGGTAGAACTTGACATGTGACTTATCATATTTTGGCCAATGTCAAGGTCATAACAGCATGGGGAAAAAATCCACATCGGGAGTTTCAAAAGAACTGAAACTTGCTAGCACTGCATACCATTTGGAGTGTGATGATTCTGGTAGGATTCGGCCAATGTCAAGGTCATAACAGCATGGGGCAAAAATCCACATCGGGAGTTTCAAAAGAACTGAAACTTGCTAGCACTGCATACCATTTGGAGTGTGATGATTCTGGTAGGATTCCTTTAGTTTTTTCACACGATGATATTTGGATCCCGATCCTACTGTGAGTATATGCTACTCCTCGGGATATTTCTCACTTAACGATCAATGCTATAAACCAAGTAGGTGTCTTGAAAGGTGTTAGCGGGGCTACGCCCCTAGGGAAAAGAGGTTATTTAATTAAGGAACTTCGCGAAAGCGTTGGAAAACCTCCCTCGAAGTATCGACACTAGCCTGGCTGAACCGTTAAGCATGTATTGTACGGTGAGATTGATCCTGACTAATTCTTCCTTTTTGGTTTGAGGAGGGATTCGAGAGACAGTGGTAGCCATCCTGTTTAGACAAATTAAAAACCACTCTAAACTTGCAAGAGCATCATGCTAAAGTGTTTCTTCTCTCTCTTCTAATTGCAGCGACCAAACATCATGACCGGACTTAAGTTACTACTAGATAAAAACATACTGACAGGGCCAAACTACAAAGATTGGCTCAGGAATGTCAAAATGGCAATCACTTATGACAAGTTGGCGTATCTCCTTACCACCAAAGCTCCCCCTGTCCCAGGTCCCAAAACTAGTGTCGCGGATAGGAAAATCCATAAGACCTGGGAAATCGATTGCGCGAAGGCCAAGTGCTTCGTGCTTGCCTCTATGGACAATGAACATCAGAGGAGGCATGAGAATATGGACCTTGAATCCATATTTCTCCATACAAAAGAACTGTATGGAGAGCAATCTCGTATCGCCAGATACGAAGTCTTGAAAAAGCTGTTTTCGACAAGATTGGCCGTCGGATCATCGGTAGCGGAACACGTGCTTAACATGATTGTCTTCATTGAGGAGCTCACGGACCTAGGGACTACGTTAGAGAAAGAGCTTTACACGGACTTGATTCTCCAGTCCCTTCCTTCCACTTACGCCATGTTTATCCTGAACTTCAACTTGCAAGAAAAGGAATTTGAACTTTCAGAACTCCTCAACATGCTGAGGAGTGCAGAGGGCACCCTACAGAAAGGTAGGGAAACATCCACTTTGTTTGTAGGAGGATCTTCCTCTTCTTGGTCCAAAGCGAAAGCCAAAGGAAAGAAGAAGAAAGCCCCCGCCAAACTAAGGGGCGGTGTTAGTAAAGTGGATAGGAAGGGAAAGGCAAAAGAAACAAAAATAGCGGGGAAGCTTGTGGGGAAGGAAGAGTGCTTTTACTGTCATAAGAGTGGATACTGGAAGAAAGATTGCAGGGCTTGGAAGGCCAGGACAGGATCTGAAGCAAGTTGCTGCTTCAGGTTCAGGTGTGTATGTTATCGAAAACTGTCTATCAATAAACTCTACTTCCTGGGTATTGGATACCGGATCAGGATCTCATGTCTGTAATTCTTTGCAGGCGTTGAGAAAGCGTAGGTTTTTGAAGGCAGGTGACATGACCCTCAAAGTTGCAAACGGAGCTACCATGGATGCTAAGGCCGTGGGGGACTATCACATGGGAATGTCAGATGGACATGTTTTGGTTTTACGTAATTGCTTTTTTGTACCCAACGCAACTTGTAATTTCATTTTTGTATCTTTAATACTAAAGAAGGTTATGAATTTGCGTTTGTAAGTAATGTTATAAACATTCACCTTAATCAAGTTCTGATTGGGTCAGGTACATTAAGCAATGGTATATACGTATTAAACCAACCACAGATTTTCAATGTCCAGAATACACACAAAAGAAAGACTCCCGAAACAAATCAGGCTTTTTTATGGCATTGTAGACTGGGTCACATCAATGAGAGAAGGTTGACGAAGTTACATACAGAAGGATATTAGGATCCGTTCGAATATCAATCATATGCAACTTGTCAATCCTGTCTCAAAGGAAAGATGACAAAGACTCTGTTCACAGGACACGGAGTAAGAGCAAGTGAGCTCTTGGGACTCGTACACAGCGACGTGTGCGGTCCAATGTCTACACATGCACGATGCAGTTATTCTTACTTCATTACTTTTACGGATGACTTTTCATGGTACGGATATGTCTTCTTAATGAAACATAAATCCGAAGCCTTTGGAAAATTCTAGGAATATAAGAATGAAGTAGAAAAACAAACAGGCAAAAGTATCAAGACACTAAGATCTGATCGAGGTGGTGAATACTTAAGTGCCGAGTTACTGGATTACCTAAAAGACAATGGAATTCTCTCTCAGCTTACCCCTCCATACACTCCGCAGCATAAAGGTGTATCGGAGAGACGGAACCGAACCCTATTGGATATGGTACGGTCCATGATTAGTAACGCTGAGTTACCGCGATCATTCTAGGGATATGAACTAGAATCAGCTGCATACCTTTTGAACCGAGTTCCAACTAAGACTGTGCCTACTACACCATATCAGATGTGGTGTGGGAAGAGACCCTATCTTAATCACATTAAGACATGGGGATGTCCAGCTTTTGTCAAAAAGCAGCATGCGGACAAACTCGAGGCACGCTCAGTACAGTGAAAGTTTGTGGGATATCCAAAGAACTCCAAGGGATATTTCTTCTATTGCGAAGAGGAACAAAAGGTTTTTGTTTCTCGTCATGCCCACTTCTTGGAAACTCGGTTTTTGGAAAAACAGATAAGTGGGAGTGCAATAGAACTGGAAGAAATTCCAGAACCACGAGCTATTACTGAAAGCTTAGTAGAACCAGAGGGTTCGAAAGATCAGGACATTCCTACGCCGCTCCGCAGGAGTAGTAGGCAGTCTCATCCGCCTGAGAGATACTACGGTTTTCTCACAGACGGGAATAAAGAGGATTGTATCATTGATATTGATGAGCCGACTAGCTTCCAGCAGGCCATTCAGAGCGTTGACTCGGTAAAATGGCTGGATGCAATGCGGACCGAAATGGAGTCCATGTACACAAACAAAGTATGGACGTTGGACGTTGCTCTAGATGGGGTAAAACCCGTAGGAAGCAAGTGGATCTTCAAAAGGATGATTGGTGTAGATGGACAGGTTGAGACCTATAAAGCTAGACTTGTTGCAAAGGGTTTTCGTCAAAGACCTGGTTTGGACTATGACGAGACATTTTCTCCAGTAGCTATGCTGAAATCCATTCGGATCCTTCTTGCCATTGCTGCCTTCCATGATTATGAGATTTGGCAGATCGACGTAAAGACCGCTTTTCAGAATGGAAATTTAGAGGAGTGTGTCTATATGGACCAGCCAGAGGGTTTCATTCAAAGTGGGAGTAGCGGAAAGGTGTGCAAGTTGCTTAAGTCTATCTATGGACTAAAGCAGGCATCGCGGAGTTGGAACATCTGTTTTGATGAGACGGTCAAAGATTTTGGCTTTATCAAAAATCCAGATGAACCATGCATCTATAGTAGATTTGTAGCAAGAACTATCGTTTTCCTCGTATTGTACGTGGATGACATTCTTTTGATAGGAAATGACATTCCTATGCTACAATTTGCCAAGGGGTTCTTGTCGCACAGGTTCTCCATGAAAGACCTGGGTGATGCCTCGTACATTCTGGGGATCCGGAACTTTCGTGACAGATCCAAGAGTATATTAGGACTTTCACAGTCCAGGTACATCGACACCATACTGAAAATATTCAGTATGGATGATTCAAAGCGAGGTAATCTACCGGCTTGTCACGGGATCACTCACTCCAAAGAGATGTCTCCCAAGACAGATTTGGAAAGGGATCGCATGTCTATTATACCCTACGCTTCTGCGGTAGGCTCTATAATGTATGTGATGTTGTGTACCAAACCAGATGTAGCTTATGCACTGAGTGTGGTAAGCCGGTATCAGTCAAACCCTGGGGAGAAGCACTGGATAGCGGTAAAGAACATTTTCAAGTACCTGAGAAGGACTAAGGAGATGTTCTTGGTGTATGGAGGAAAAGACCTCCAGATCGAGGCCTTTGCTGACTCCAGCTTCCAGAGTGACAAGGATGATTCCAGGTCCATGTCGGGTTATGTCTTTACCCTCAATGGAGGGGCGGTGTGTTGGAAGAGTTCCAAATAGGAAACCGTTGCTGACTCAACGATGGAAGCGGAATATATCGCTGCTGCAGATGCCGCAAAAGAAGTCCTCTGGATAAGGAAGTTCTTAACTGAACTTCAGGTGGTTCCGTCCATTGTTGATCCAATACCTCTATAACAACAACGGGGATATAGCTTATGCGAATGAACCCAGGTCCCATCAGAAGTCCAGACACATCTTGAGGCGGTATCACCTGATCAGGGAGATCATGGGTCGCCAGGAGATCGAGGTTCAGAGAGTTTATACGGAAGATAACACTGTTGATCCACTCATGAAGGCCTTACCCCAGACTCAGTTCGAGCGGCTGATCGAGATGATAAGTCTTCATACGCCAGTACATGGCCTTAGTGCAAGTGGGAGATTGTTAGTGTATATGCCCTAGAGGCCATTATTGTATCATACTAGTTTGTATATTACTTAATGGAAGATTGGGATATTCACCTTGTATAGACAATCTTGCTCAATATAGTAGTATGCTACTTGGTTTGTTTCTGCTTTAATGTGTACATGTGTTTATTTTAGTGTATCATCTATACACATTAGTGGAGCCCTTAGGATCTTTGCTTGATTACCAGCGTTGTGATGGCAGTCACACTAGTGGGGGCTGGGTAATCCACAAGCACATCCTTATGCAGGTCCCTAGTCATAGGACTATCGAGACAGGGCATCGATACTCCGGAGTGGACTAGCGTATGCGCTTCTCATCCCAGTATGGGAGACGGTCTGTCCCATAGCCGTCAGTACGTCGTACTTGAGATAGTATGCGGGTGCTCGTTAGGTACGAGTACACTGGACAGGACTCGTCAGGAACTGTTGGTTAGTACTATACCTATCGTTAGTTATCAGTTCCCAGGTGACATGAGTACAGCTTAGTCCGATGACTTGACACTGTCACTTCGCCTCGAGTGTGATCCCACTGTGCTTAGATTACTACCCTACCACGGCTCAAAGGAGTCGTGCAAACAGGTAGTAGTTGGGTGCAGTCCTGAAGCACTTGGAGGCAGTGACGGTTAGACAGGATTCGTCTCTCCCGGTATTGGGTGTTAACATCGCGCTGTGTCTAGGAGAGCCATTACACAAGTCGTCCCTGGCCAGGGCAAGCGAGATATACTGGTAGGTTTCCAGTGTTATCTCAGGGTGTTCTGGGCTACACTCCGACATGACTTGTACCTCTATTATGGGACTAACGTTTACCGCCCCCTAAGCCCGCCATGCGATGTTATCAGACGAACAAACCGGACTGTACGGAGATTGTCACATTCAGGCTCGGTAGGAGTTCAGATGGGTTTCACCTCGTCAGTCTTCTTGTCGTCATCTACCTGGGGACCGTTACGCACAGCTAGTGCCGCTTGCGGCCTATGGTTAAACCCACTGCCAGCGTAGTGTCGAGTCTTTAGAGTCCCACACAGAAAGCTATTCGCCTTTAGGCAAAAGAGTAGAGGTCGCATGGTTTTGCGACAGGTCGCATGGTTTTGCGATAGGGTTCGGTCACATCCGTACACTTGTGGACGTTTAGTGTCCGGACAGTTAACACTAGCGGGCTTTGTTTTAAGCCAGATCCTAGTGTATGTTTTGGGATTGGTTTTATCTCGGTTGTATTCATGTTCCTCGGAACGCGGATGCGGGTGTGTATGCACAGTTGACAGAGAGACAGAGGCAGAGGATTCTCATTGGGGTTGTTGACTGTTGACTGTTGACATTTTGCTAAACCCTAATAAGAATAAGAAATATGATTAACAATAATATTAATTAGGTATTATAGTGACATGGTTGTTGAGGGGTTGACTTTGTTGACTTATTGACTTTGGTTACCGGTTGACTTGGTTGGGAGTAGTTGACCATCATCATTACATTGGCTATCATTTCATGGCAAAGACTTTTGCTTGCTTGTTTCTTTTTACAAAATGAGTGCATGAAATGATATGGCCATTTTGACTTGAACCATCAAATAACTTGATTACTATTATTTGTTATGATGATTTTGGATTATGAAAGCTTGGATGGAAAAAGGGTTACTCATTCTCTCATTTGCTTTCTCTCTCTTGCTTGAGCTCTCCCTCTTGCTCTTCTTCTTGCTCTCTCTAGCTCAAGACAACTCCCTCTCATGAGTTGAGAAACATTGCCTTAGAGATAAAAGAAAACCCATATCACTTCTCTACTCATCCTAGTTCACAAGGTTTAGCAAACCAAGTGTTCTAGTTTTTTCTAATTTGAAGAGAAGCCAAAGGTAGAAGCTTTCAGGTGGATCCATCTTCAGCGCAAGGAGACGATGAGGTGAGGCCGATCCGTACACCGTAAAGAGTTGAAGACGAAGGAGTTCAAGAAAGGTATAACCCCCTAACCGAGTAGGTAAAACTCTTGTTAGGTTTGTTAGATAGTTGTTAACAAAGATCCATATTTTGACTCCATGTTACCACCTTTTGAAAAATCATTTTTCATCATTTCCGCAAGCCCGTAAGTACCGGGAGAGGTAACGTGGACTTACACCTCAATCATCGCAATCGTGTGCTTGTGATTCAATAATTGACTTGAGGGCACTATAGTCAACAGGAACTCGAGTGGCTTTGAAATGTAGTTGTTTATGCTCCGCCTTTTAAAACTAGTAACAAAAAACTTTTCCTTAAGAGCAAACTCCCAGTGAAGGGATCAAGGCTTTTCTCTCATAGAATGAGGTGCAGGATATTCCTAACCGAATATCTCTATACAAAGCAAAAGAATACGACTATGAGTTTTGATGAAAACAGAGTAGTTTTAAAATTGGTTCCGACAGCATCATTCAGGTTTATTTTCCATGCATTATTCAGACAATGCGTTCCCATCATTTTAAGTTTCCAAGCTACAAAAGAAACTACCAAAATAGTATGCTTTTATATGCCATCCGCATTCACCATAGGGCCCCGTCATACACCGTTAGGTTACTTAACTAACGGCAGAGCGGGGGCAGGACTAAAGCGGATGAAAAACATATAGAAGCATCTACTAAATATATAATATATATATTAACATCGCAGGCAGATAAAAAACATCACGGGCATGCGAACAACAATATGGAACAGCGGAAAAACTAGGAGCCTTGCGTTTCATTTAAGCTGTAAATGAGACACGATGTTTCCCGGTCATGTAGATAGCCTATACAATGTCGATCCTAGACCCTTATGAGTGCGGCCAGCCATCTGCCAATAAGAGAAACTGGGTAACACATCCTTAACGAAGTGAGTCGGTCACCCGTTGCTTTCTAGAATACGATAACTTGTGCACCCCTCCGCAGGTCGATCCTAAACCCCCTATGAGTCCGACGAATAGCGCGCCAATTCTAGAGTAAGACCCTCTCGGTCTCAATGCCATAAGATGCGGTCTCGTTGCTCTCTATATTAGTGATATATGCCCTAGAGGCCAATATTGTATCATACTGGATTGTATATTACTTAATGGAAGCTTGGGATATAAACGGATATAGTAACAGTCTTGCTCGAAATGGTAGTATGCTACTAGGTTTGTATCTACCTCAATATGTGCATGTGTCTCTTTTAGCATATCTCTTATACATATTGGTAGAGCCCTTAGGATCTTTGCTTGATTATCCGCGTTGTGATGGCAGTCACACTAGTGGGGGCTGGGTAATCTATAAGCATATCCTTTACTGGTCCCTAGTCGTAGGATTATCGAGACGGGGCATCGATACTCCAGAGTAGACAAGTGTATATGCTTCTCATCCCAGCAGGGGTGATGGCCTGTCCCACAGCCATTAGTACGTCGTACTGGCGATATGATGCAGGTGCTTATTAGGTTATGAGTACACTGGAAAGGACTCGTCGGGAACTGTTGGTGGGTATTATACCTATCGTCGGGTAGTATTTCCCAGGTGACATGAGTACAGCTTAGTCCGTCGACTTAACACATCTACTTCGCCTCGAGTGTGTTCCCACTGTACTTTGATTACTACCCTACCATGGCTCAAAGGAGTCATGCAAATAGGTAGTAGTTGGGAGCAGTCCTGAAGCACTTGGAGGCAGTGGCGGTTAGATAGGATTCGTCTCTCCCGGTGTTGGGAGTTGATATCGCGCTGTGTTCGGAAGGCCATTACACAATGTCCTTGGCCAAGGAAAGAGAGATTTACTTTTAGGTATTCCAGTAGTTTCTCAGGATGTTTCGGGCTGCACTCCGACACAATTTATTGCGCTATTAGGGGTCTGACGTTTACCGCCCCTTAGGCCCGATATGCGATACTCTTAGACGAACAGACCGGACTGTACGGAGATTGTCAAATACAGGCTCGGTAGGAGTTCGGATGAGTTAGCTAATCGGCCTTCTTATTGACACATACCTGGGTAGCCATTACGTGCAGCTAGTACCGCTTGTGGCTTCTGGTTAAACCCACTGCCAGCATAGTGTCGAGTCTTTAGAGTCCCACATAGAGAGTTTCCCTGCACTGGGAAAAAGGTGTAGAGGTCGTATGGTATTACGACAGGCTTCGATCACGTACGTGTACATGTGCACGTATGATGATCGGGTGGATAATACTAGTGGGTTTTGGTTTAAAACAGAACCTAGTATTATATTGATGGATTGTTTTCGTCTCTTTGTGTTCGTATTCTTCACAATGCGAATGCGGGTATGTATATACGGATGATGGGCGTTCTCGTAATTCTTGCGGGAAAGCTTCTAGAAGGAGATGAATCATTAAGGTTTCTTTTCTTTTGTATTAAAGATTAAAAAACTAAATTGGGTGGCGGAAATGAGGTGGAGGTGGACAAAAGGTGGGACATGGCTCTTGGTGGCTCTTGGCATGACTCATGGCATGACTCACTAAGTGTGATCATTGCACACTGGATATTTGATCAAGCATGCTTGATATTTATCAAGCATACTAGATATTTTGGAGAGTGTATTATTATCACAAACTAGAGATCCATTCCTTCTTGAGTTCATTCTTCACTAGCTTTTCATCAAGCCATCTTCTTCTTCTTTTAAACCCTAAATGTCTCATGAGTTGTGAAACCTAGGGTTCCAAAAGAGAATGTAACTCATCTTCACTCTCTACACCATCTAGGACTTCTAGTTTAGTGAACTAGAAGCCGTAGTTAAATCAGATTCTAGATAGGAGCTCGGACTATAGACTCTCGGGTGGATCGTCTTTGACTCGAGGAGGCCGTCGAGGTTCCCCGATCCGTTTTCGATCCTTGGAGCTGACGATGAGTGGATGACAGCGGAGAATAGCCAAAGGACTTGTATCGTGAGGTATAACTTCGTATCATAGTAGTTAAACCTCATTGCATGTTAGCTAGTTAGGGTTTATTATCGATCCTTGTGTTCAAGTCGGTGTTTTGAGCTTTGAAAAATCATTTTTTTCATATCCCGCCACCCCGCGGACACGCGGGGTGCGCAACATCGACTTACAGTGGTATTAGAGCCTTACTAAACCGTAGCTAACTGTTTAGATGAAGTGTAAAACTACGAAACCGAAATAACTCCGAAACATCGAGACAAAGATCCAAGTTTCTGTCAATTTTTTCCGAGCCTCTAAATTTTTTTTAAACAATTGCAGAGTGCTCTACTTCTTATGAGATGAACATACACTAAAAACGAGGCATTCTCACCTGTTTTTGACCATCCGAACCTTCAAAAAAACCGGCACCACCGTTATAGTTGTGGTGAAATTCGTTAAATTTTTGTCTGTGTTCTAGTTTCTTGGATCTAAGGACTTAGGTGTTGTTTGTTTTTGCCAATTTTGGATATACTTTATCTTTTTACTGTGGCAATACGAAGTGTTTCGAAGTCATAGTTTTAACGTCATTTAAAGTTTTAAGTTGTGATATATGTGTTTGGAAACGTCGACAAATTGCTATACGTCGATTAGTCGGGGTGGCACATTTCTGTGTTGCTGTTCTTGTGGTTTGTGGATATGAACTTATTGGATCGTCGTGGATGAATAGACGGAGATGTGAGATGAGAGTTTTTCATTCTTTCATTCGATGTAAATTTGTAAAGTGATGTAATATTATTTTGCGGGGCACATCCGGGTTGAGGTTGTAGCTACCGTTGTATTATTTTCTTTTACTCATTTTTGCTTCTAGGATAGACCCTAGGTAGGGTGCACAAACTACCGGATACTTTGAAGTGCCGAGTGGCCTACTCACTTTGATGAGGGAGGTTTCTTCACTTCGGGTATTTGGCGGGTAGTTTGCCGCACCCGTAGAGGTCTGGGGTGGGGTTTGGCTATTCATCACGACCGTGGAATCCGTCTTTCGTTACAGGCTTAAACGAAATGCGGAATTCCTAGTATATCCAATATGTTCATCAGTGATCTTGAATGCCTATTATTGCTTCATACGAATGTTTATTATATATATGCTATATAGCAGACGCTGCTTATGTTTTTCACCCGTGCTAGTCCAGCCCCCGCTGTGGCGTTAGTTAAGTAACCTAACGGTGTTAGACGGGGCCCAGCAGCGAATGCGGATGACATAAGTGGATGTGGTATTTTCGTCTTTTTATGTGATGATAGGTGTAAATGATGGGACTGCATTACATTAATGCAAAGCAAACAAACCAAAGCTGAATCGTTGAAACAAATATCACAACCACTCGGTTTTTTTCAAAAAAGGAGACTTTTAAATACGGAGCTTAAACCACTCCTTTGAAAAGCTATCAGGTTCCTTCGATTATATCAAGTTCACTACGTTCACGGTTTCGCCAAAACCATTTGTAGCCCTCCGTCATTTCGGTTGAATATATTCAGTAGTATTCAAGCTATGTATTTTGACCTTCGCCAAGGCATAGTGTTTGGTAGCTGCTGGGTATTCATCTGTAGCATAGATAGATGCGTTGTTTTGGGACAGTCGTACTACTATTTTGGCTTCATGAATGGTATGCACGGGTGGGTTCAAATTAACCTGGACAATGACGGGTAAACTTGACATGTGACTTATGATATGTTGGCATTCGTCAAGGTCATAAGAGCATGGGGTAAAATCCACATCGGGAGTTTCTAAAGAAACTGAAACTTGCTAGTGCTGCATACCATTTGGAGTGTGATAATGTTGGTAGGATTCCTTCAGGATTATCACACAATGATATTTGGATCCCGATCCCCTACTGTGAGTATCCGCTACTCCTTGGGAGATTTTTCACTTAACGATAAATGCTATAAACCAAGTAGGTGTCTAGAATAGTGTTAGCGGGGCTACGCCTCCAGGGAAAAGAGGTTATTTAATTAAGGAACTTCACGAAAGCGTCGTAAAACCTCTGTTGAAGTACCGACACTAGCCTGGCCGAACGATTAAGAAAGTATTGTACGGTGAGATTAATCCTGACTAATTCTTCTTTTATGGTTTGAGGAAGGATTCGAGAAACGGTGGGAGCCATCCGGTTTAGATAAATTAAAAACCAATCTAAACTTGTAAGAGCATCATGCTGAGTGTTTTCTTCTCTCTCTCCTAATTGCAGCGACCAGATGACCTGATTAGGTTACAGATAGATAATAAAATAACTGAGTTATACTATATTGACTGGCAAAGGTTTTTCCAGATGTCCATTTCCTATGACAAGCTGGTCCACCTCATTACTACTCAAGCCGTCGTTGTCCCAGGTCCAGTTTCCACCGTCACGGATGTTAATATCCATTAGACAAGGGAAAAAGACTGTGTGAATGCCAAGTGCCTCGTGTTGGCCTCAGTTGATGATGTATACCAGAGGCAGCATGAGAAGATGGACTTAGTTTCCATCTTCCTCCATAACAAAGATTTATGTCGAGGGCAATCTTGTATCACAAGATATGAGACCTCGAATGAATTGCTTTAAGCAAGGTTGGCTGTCGGGTCATCTGTAGGGGACCACGTCCCCCCAATGATCAGCTATATTAAAAGGCTCATGGACCTGGAGACCACGTTGGAGAACGAGTCATGTACTGACTTGATTCTAAAGTCTCTACCTTCTACTTACGCCCAAAGGAAGAAAGTTATATTTCCAGTTGAGGGCACCCTGAAGGAAACCAGGGAGACACCCGCTCTGCTTATTGGGGAATCTTCATCTTCTGGATCCAAGGCGAAAGCCAATGGTGAGAAGAAGAAGACCTCCACAAATCCGATAGAAGGTGTCAGTAAGGTAGAAGAAAAGGGCAGGGCAAAAGTTTCGGGGTTAACAGTAGGGAAGGAGGGTTGTTCTTATTATCACGGGAAAAGGGCATTGGCAGAAGGGATGCAGGGCTTAGAAAGCCAGAATCCAGGATCCGAAGCACGTTGTGGCTTCGACTTCGGGTGTGTTTATGATTGAAAACAGTCTGTCAATTAACTCCACTTCCTGGGTACAAGATACCGGATCAGAATCTCATATCTGTAATTCATTTCAGGCTTTAAGAAACCATAGAATTATCAGTGCAGGTGATATGACTCTCATGGTTATTAACGGAATGAGCGTGGACGCTGTATCCATAAGGAATATCACCTATGATTAACAAGTGGGCCGATATTGATTCTACGTAACTGTTTGTGTGTACCTAGTCTAGTTTGTAAGCGATGTGGTCCACATCCACATAAATCAATGTTTGATTTGGTCAGGTACACTAGAGGGCAGTATATACGTATTAAATCAAGCTCGAGTTTTCAACGTCCAGAACACACTTAAGAGAAAGTTTCCAGAATTAAATAAAACTTTCTTATTGCATTGTAGACAGGGTCACATCAATGAAACACGGTTGTCGAAGTTACATGGAGAAGGATATTTGGATCCGTTCGAATATCAGTCTTATGCAACTTATCAATCTTGTCTCATAAGAAATATGAAAAAGACTTCGTTCACTGGACACAGAGTAAGAGCGAGCGAGCTCTTAGGGCTCATACACAGCAATGTGTATGGTCCAATATCTACAGATGCACGAAGTGGTTATTCCTATTTGATTACTTTTACGGATGATTTCTCTAGGTAAGGACATGTCTTCTTGATGAAGCATAAATCCGAGACCCTTTGAGAAATTATGGGAATAAAAGAATGAAGTGGAAAAACAAACAGGCAAAAGTATCAAGACACTGAGATCTGATCGATGTGGTGAATACTTAATTGCCGAGATCCTTGATTACTTAAAAGAGAAAGGAATTCTTTCTCAGCTTACTCTTCCATACACACCACAACAAAACGGTGTATCGGAAAGGCGGAATCGAACCCTATTGGATATGGTTCGTTCTATAATGAGTAGCGGTGAGTTAGCGCGATTCTTCTGAAGTTATGCACTAGAATAAGCTGCATATCTTTTAATTAAGATTCCTACCAAGACTGTGCCTACCACACCATATCAGATATGGAGTGGGAAGAAACCCTATCTTCAGTATCTGAAGATATAGGGATGCACGGCATTTGCTGAAAAGCCGTATGCGGACAAGTTCGAGGCACGCTCAGTACTTTGTAGGTTTGTGGGATACCCTATCACTCCCCGCTTCCCGGTATACGGGCAGGGGACGAGACTGGTGTTAGTGTATATGCCTTAGAGGCCATTACTGTAGCATACTAGTTTGTATATTACTTAATGGAAGCTTGGGATATTCACCTTGTATAGACAATCTTGCTTAATATAGTAGTATGCTACTTGGTTTGTTTCTGCTTTAATGTGTGCATGTGTGTCTTTTAGCATATCGCCTTTACATATTAGTGGAGCCCTTAGGATCTTTGCTTAATTACCAGCGTTGTGATGGCAGTCACACTTGTGGGGGCTGGGTAATCTACAAGAACATCCTTATGCAGGTCCCTAGTCGTAAGACTATCGAGACAGGGCATCGATACTCCGGAGTAGACTAGCGTATACGCTTCTCATCCCAGCTTAGGAAATAGTCTGTCCCACATCCGTCAGTACGCCGTACTTGAGATAGTATGCGGGTACTCGTTAGGTTACGAGTACACTGGACAGGTCTCATCGGGAACTATTGGTTGGTACTATACATATCGTCAGTTATCAGCTCCCAGGTGACATGAGTATAGCTTAGTCCGTTGACTTGACACTGTCACTTCGCCTCGAGTGTGTTCCCACTACACTTTGATTACTACCCTACCACGGCTCAAAGAAGTCGTGCAAACAGGTAGTTTTTGGGTGCAGTCCCGAAGCACTTGGAGGCAGTGACGGTTAGACAGGATTCGTCTCTCCCGGTATTGGGGGTTGATATCGCACTGTGTCTAGGAGAGCCATTACACAAAGTCCATGGCCAGGGAAAGCGAGATTGACTGGTAGGTTTCCAGTGTTATCTCAGGTGTTCTGGGCTACACTCCGACACGACTTGTACCGCTAGTAGGGGACTGACGTTTACTACCCTCCTAGGCCCGCCATGCGATGTTCTCAAACGAACAGACCGGACTATACGGAGATTTTCACATTCAGGCTCAGTAGGAGTTCAGATGGGTTTACCTCGTCGGTCTTCTTATCGGCATCTACCTGGGGACCGTTACGTACAGCTAGTGCCGCTTGCGGTCTGTGGTTAAACCCACTGCCAGCGTAGTGTTGAGTCTTTAGAGTCCCACACAGAGGGTTATTCGCCTTTAGGCAAAACAGAGTAGAGGTCGCATGGTTTTGCGACAGGGTTCGTTCACATCCGCGCACTTGTGTACGTTTGGCGTCCGGACAGACATTACTAGCGGGCTCTGGTTTGAGCCAGATCCTAGTATATGTTTTGGGGTTAGTTTTATCTCATAGTATTCATGTTCCTCGGAATACGAATGCGGGTGTGTATACATAGTTGATTGAGGCGGAGGAAGAGGTTTCTCATTAAGGTTTTAGAACGGGTGCGTATGCGCAGTTGACAGTCGTCTTTTTCCAAACCCTAATGAATTTGTGATATATCAATTATTAATGTTATTTAAATGAAATTATGTCATGGTTGGGTTTGTTGACCTGTTGACCAAGGTTGTCTAGTTGACCATGGTTGAATCTTTGACCATAATCATTTCTTTTCTAGATGCTCTTTGATCTTTGCAAAATCATTTAATGTGAAATGATAATGGTCTTATCAAACCAACCATCAACTTTTTCATTTTGGATTAATATTATTAATTTGATAATTCACAAATATTGTTATGGTTGTAAAAACTATTCTCCTTCTATCATAACCATTCTCTCTCATCTCTTCATCTTCCTCCTCCTCTAGTTCAAGGAGAATCATTCTCATGAGTTGAGAAACCTCTCCTTGTAGATAAAACACCCAAAGCCACACTCTACTCTTCCTAAGGTTGAAGGTCTAGCAAGCCGGAGACTTTAGTTTTCTCAAAGTTCGAGAAAGGAGCTCAAGGAAGAAACCCTCAGGTGGATCCATCTTCGACAAGAGAAGGCAACGAGGAAAGCAGCATCCGACCACCACAAAGAGTCTAAGAAGAAGGAGTTCTAGTTGAGGTATAACCCCTAACCGAGTAGATAACTCTCTTGTTAGTTGCTAGTGTGTAGTTTAGCAAAGATCCGTTTTCGTAGTCCATGTTACCTAAACCCTAAAAATCATTTTTCACCATTTCCGCAAGCCCGAAAGAATCGGGAGAGGTAACGTGGACTTACAGTGGTATCAGAGCCTAATTAAACACACCCTAGCATGTTAGCAAAGTATCAGGAATTTCGACCGGACAAAAAACCGCGAAACACACTGGAAAATCCAAGTTTCTGCCGATTTTTATTTCTGCTCCAAAAATAATAAATCATGTCTTAAAAATTGGCTCAGGCATTTTAATGAACATGCAAGAAAAACGATCCAGTGAACCGACCAACTCACCGCGGTTCCGCGGCCGAGTTGACTCGGCCGTGGATCGTTTCTCCTGCTGTTTGTTTCTGGTGGTATTTTGTGATTACTGAGATAGTTTGTTTCTGCCCAGAATTTCCAGAGAACAAATTTGTTTTTGGAGTGGTTACAAATCCGTATTTTGGTCGATTTTCTGTAAAATTTGGCTAATGGGCTATATCTGTATTGTTATATATGTATTGAACGTCTGCTAATTGCTATATGTCGATTAGTGGGGGTCATACATATCTGTGATCTGTAATGTTGATGGATTGTGTATATGAATTCGTTGGATTGTTGCGGATAAATAGCCGGGGGGAATTGTGAGATGAGAGTTTTGTTTATCTTTCAATTCTTGTAATATGTAAATGTTAGTTATGTATATGCCCTAGAGGCCATTGTTGTACATATGATGTATATTATGATGGATGCTTGGATATATACAGAGAGGACTTTCTTGCTCGTCATTATAGTATGCTATTTGGTTTCACTTTATCTTAACATGTTGACTTGTATTGGTTTACTGTCTTTCTCTCACATGTTGATAAAGCACTTAGGATCTGTACTCGACTACTGGGATTATGATGAGATCGTACTAGTGGGGCCATGGTAGTCGATGAGTACATCCTATAACTGTTCCTAGTCGAGGGTATATCGAGACAGGGCATCGATACACCAGAGTAGACTAGCGTATAGGCATCTTGACCCATATGATGGGTGATGGATGATCCCTTATCCATCGATGTTTGACATCAGAGATGGTGTACGGGTGCTCAGTGGAGACTGGGTACACTGGACGGACTCGCCGAGAACTCCCAGATGGTGATATACCACACGTCAGATGGCAGTTCTCCGGTGACACTGCTACAGGGTAGTCTGTAGACCCGAGATCGTCAATGAGTCTTGTGTGATTCCCACTGTGCTTTGATTTCCACCTTACCACGTCCAAGAGGGCGTGCAAAACGGTGGCTTTTGGGTACAGTCCCGAATCACATGGAGGCAATAAGCGATAGGAGGGGATTCGTCTCTCCCGGTATAGGGAGTTGATGTTGTGCTGTGTTCGATTGGCTATAACTGGAAGTCCCTGGCCAGGGCTGATATAGAGATATACTGGTAAGTGTTACCAGTAGTTTCTCGACCAGTTATGAGCCTCACATCGACACGACTTATCGGTTACTGGGGTCTGACGTAAACCACCCCTGGACTTGATATGCGACATATCAGACGAACATACCGGACTGTACAGGAGTGTTACTGATTGGATTCACAGAAGGACGGACAAGCTAGCTTGTTGATCTTCTGATCACTCAATACCTGGGTGGCTGTTACGTTTAGCTGACCGCTTGCAGCTTGTGGGTGTTTGATATGATCATCACCTGCTACCGGCGTATTGACGATTCTTTAGAGTCCTACACAGAGGTTTCTTGGCTCAGGAAAAACGGAGTAAAGGCACATATGTGATATGTGCAGGACCGAGGATAATGCGATATGAGATACCGTATTATATTCTCGCGATATTTAGATATGAACCGGGGCATCGGATCAAGTGTTGATTCGATGAATTGGTACATGATATATTAGTCGGTTATATTCGATATAGCCGGATCGTCGGATCAAGTGTTGATTCGATGATTTAATGTATAATGATATATATGATATATTTTATTATATTATCTAATATTGGCTCGATTTACTATTTCATTTTCTCACCGGATTAATACATTGATATATATGCGATATATGTTAAATGTATTATTTTCTTTTGTTGCAAATATATAATATATATGTGATATATATTATTGTGACAAGATATGATTTATTATGAAACATGTTTAGGGATGATAAAAAGATATTAGGGTTTGATTAGGGTTAGCTCCTTCTTGATTATTCTAGAAGGATTTCCTTTTGTCTTGGTTAAGATATTATGGTGGATACTCATCCTTAACCTAACCAAACCCTAGCTCTAGCTTATTCTCTACAAAGGTTAAGCTTAGCATCCTTGACCATGGTTCCATATCAATCATATATTCTTATTTACTATTCATCACAAAAGGAATTATCTCATTATTCTTCATCTTCTTCTCTCTTGAGTTTTTGAGAGAGCTCACTTGTGATTTCTTTTGTGATGAATTCTTGTGAGAAAATAATATAAAAAGAAAGCATAAATACTACTCCATCATCCTCATCTAATCTAGCCCATTAGATTAGGGTGTTCACCTCATTCGAGTGAGAGAGCTTGAGCTATTGCAAACTTCGACGTAGATCATCGGAGAAAAAGAATACGACAAGCTATCATGGATCGTTCGAGTCGTGGAGCCTCTCTTGAGTCCGGGAGATCGTTGATCGCGGGGAAGGGACTACTGCTCAGAGCTTGTGAAGCGAAGGAGCGGACTAAAAAGGTTGTAATCCCTCACACTTAGTTTTAAAGATGTTATCTTACATGTTAAACCCTAATAATCTAGCAAAGATCCCGGCTTTGGGTTGTTCGGCACATGTAAAATTTTATTCGGGCATGTTTGATGTTTTATGAACCTTCACAAGAGTGCCTAGGGACCCTACAGTGGTATCAGAGCCTAGCTAGAGCATTAGGCGATGTGTTTACGAAGTTAAAACTCCGATCGAACCCGAACCGACAAAAATGAACCCCTCTCTGGACTTTTTTCAAAAACTGTGATTTTTCAGAATTAAAAATATCGAAAAAATTCAGCAGGTAAATATATATATTACTGTGAAAAACGAGGCTTCAATCCGTACATGCCACCGCGGAACCGCGGCCGTACCGCGCTTGGGCCGCGGATCCGAGGTGGAAATGGTGAATTGCGCATTCATTTTTCTACAGTAATATCAGTATCTGTATTTTATATTTTTTGGGTATTTTTAAACTGACACAAGTGTTGAGTATTTTAGGGTTTATTTTGTAATCGTAGATTCGATCGAAATATTTAAATTCATAATTATTTCCGGATATTTAGAAACTGTTAAAATGTTCGAACGGATATCTTTAACTCAATTTTTCCCGGCAAGAAAAACATTCAAGTGTTGAATTTTTTATCGGGTTTAAATCTTTCGGAAAAACATGCATGTGACGCGATGGACCCTCTAGAAGACAACAAACCTTAACTCGATTATGTGACTGTCTTGAACTGCCTTTTGAACCTTCGGGTTTGGGGCAGTACGGCGTGCCACATGTGAGGCGTTGGCTTGACCCTTCTACGGCTGGACCGTTGCTATTGTGACGTATTCTGGAACAATTTGAACTCCGCTCAAGTGTTGAGCAATTTAGGAAATTTTGGGTATTTGATTATTCGTTCGAAAAGTTTAATACTGTCTATTTATTTGGAATGTGATACAATATGTGGAATTCATAGAGTCAGGCATGAAATGCGAAGTATGTGATATTTCGGATTTACGATGTCTAAAGTGATTGTGGATTCCAAATATTGTAGTTTTACTATTTCTTTTCTGTGACCGTAAGTGTAGTATGCAGTTGTATTGCCGGTTTTCGTTGCTATATGACAACGACAATCGGTGTTATACGACAACGACAATAGGTGTATGCATACTTACTTACGTTGATGATATGTGATATTATGTGTTGCTGTGATATGTTATGTTGGATCGTCGTGTTCTGAATAGCCGGGGGTTTTATGTGAGATGAGGTTTTTTATTTTCATTCATGTAAAATTCAATTGTATGTAATATTCTTTTATTGGGACACTTCCGGGATGAGGTTGATGTCACCATTGTATATTATTTAATTTTTCGCATTAGGTAGACCCAAGGAGTGGAGCACAAGTAACCGGGTTCTAGGGTCCAGAGGGAAGCCATCTCGAGGAGTCGAGACCGGGTCTCCTAACCCTAGAATTGGCAGAGTTACTTGCTGCTCTCGTAGGGGTCTTGGGATATGGGTTTGGCTATTCATCGCGACCGTGGAATCCGTGTTTTATACCGGCTCGTATTGAAAATACGGACGTCCTAGTATATCCAATATTTCATATATGTTTTTCTGCTGCAATGTTATGTGATGAGATCATATTATTACCTGAGACGAATGATTATACTATATATATATATATATATATATATATATATATATATATATGCTGATATATAAATATTACTGCTTTCGTTTCTTCTGTGATGCTTAGGAAGCATAAGCTGACGGGATTTTTTTATTAATGAGATTAATAAAAAGAAAAGAAACCTAAAAGATGTTGTGGAATCAAAAGTTTATAAAAAGGGTAGCTACAGTTTTACTTTGCGTAACGGTATATATGATATACCCTGCACCTTATTCGATGCGGAAAGAGCCGAGATCCCTTCACCGGGAGTGACCTCTTTAGCGAAACTGGAAGATGCTATAAAACTCGGTTTGTCTTTTGATTGCTTTTAGGGTTTTGCTTTGCACAGTGATATATATGATATGTCCTGCACCTTATTCGATGAGTAAAGAGCCGAGATCCCTTCACCGGGAGTGACCTCTTTAGCAAAACTAATGAAAGCCTCAAAAACACTCCATTTCAAAATTTCACATGATTCTACGACGATATCAAGTTCATTACGCTCATGGTTTTCTGAAAAACCTCCGTAGCCATCCGTCATTTTAGATAAAGACTAGTTAGTATTCGTGCTACGTTTGTTGACTATGTTAAGGCGTAGTGTGCGGTAGCTAATTAGTACTTATCTGCTAAAACATGAGATGTGATTGGATTAGGGTAGTTGTACGACTTTGTTGACTATGTTAAGGGTCGTGCAAGTGGGTTTAATTCAATCGGGAAATGACGGGTTGAACTTGACTAGAAATTATGATTTGTTGACTATGTTAAGGTCATAAATTGCTAGGGGCAAAATATTATTGGGAATTTCAAGTGTTGAAATTTTCAATGAGATTGCATACCTCCTATGAGATAGTTGGATCCCGATACCCACTGTGAGTAAGAGTTACTCCTGGGAGAGTTGTACACAGGACAATTAGCAGATCAAGTAGGTATCTAGAAAAGAGTTAACGGGGTTACGCCTCTGAGAAAACGAGGTTTACTAATTAGGTCCGTGCGAAAGCACGGGGAACCTCCCTCACGTACCGACACTGATCTGGCTGAAAGATTGACGAAATTGTAGGGTGTAATTAATCCCGGCTAATCTTAACTTTTAGGTTTTGAAGGTAGATTTGATAAAAACAGTGGGAGAAATCCTTTTTAGATAAGATAATAACCAATCTAATCTTGCAAGAGCATACGCTAAAGTATTTTCTTCTCTCTCTCTCCAGGTAGCGACCATGTCAGGCCATAATCAAGATAATAATATGGATGTATTGACTGAACCCGCTTATTATACTGAGCAGGGGAACGTTGGACCCGTTCTTTCTTATAAGAGTTATAAGACTGAACAGGAAACAAGAGAATATCTGGATTCTCACGCCGTCTAAAAGAACATGCATGTTGATGCATCTTCTTCAGGTGTGTTAGTTATTGAGAACTGCTTCTCAGTTCACCCTACGTCCTGGGTATAAGATACCGGATCAGGATCCCACATATGTAAATTTTTACATGGGCTACGTAAAGGTAGAGAACTGGGGAAAGGTGATCATTCCGTTCAAGTAGGGAACGGCGCAAGTATTGCAGCCAAAGAAGTTGGCGAATATCACCTAGTATTACCAAGTCGTAATACACTGATTCTAAATGAGTGTTATTATATACCGAACATGATGTGCAACATTATATCAGTTTCTTTATTAAGTAAAGAAGGATATAATTTTGTAGTAAAGGATAATGTTATGAACATATTCCTATATCAAAAGTTGATTGCATCAGGCTCGTTACATAATGGAACATTCTAAATCAGAATACAGTCCTCAATATACAAAACACACACAAGAGGAAAAGTTCAGAAATGAACGAATCCTTCTTGTGGCATTATAGACTTGGTCATATCAATACGACACGACTGGCTAAGTTACATAAGGATGGTTATTTGAATCCGTTCGAATTATCATCTTATGATACTTGCTATTCATGTCTCAAAGGAAAAATGACCAAAGCTCCGTTTAGTGGACACGGAGAAAGAGTTACTGAACTCTTAGGACTGGTACATAGTGATGTATGCGGTCCCATGTCTACGCATGCCAGGAACGGTTCTTCCTACTTCATTACATTCACTGACGATCTCTCTAGATTCGGACATGTGTTCCTGATGAAACACAAGTCCGAAGCTTTTGAGAAATTCAGAGAATATAAGCACGAAGTAGAGAATTAAACGGGCAAAAGTATTCAGATTCTTCGATCTGATCGAGGAGGTGAATACTTAAGCAATGAGTTCCTAGATTATCTAAAAGAGAATGGGATTCTCTCTCAGCTTACTCCTCCTTATACACCACAGCAAAACGGTGTATCGGAATGGAGGAATCACACAATATTAGTTATGGTGCGCTCTATGATGAGTATGGCTGAGTTGCCTATTTCTTTCTGGGGTTATGTGCTTGAGACAGCAGCATACCTATTGAATCAAGTTCCGTCTAAATCTGTACCTACCACACCATATGAGATATGGAGTGGGAAGAGACCATATTTTAAACGAGTTAAGATATGGGGTTGTCCGGCCTATGTCAAAAGGCAAAATCCAGACAAACTCGAGATACGGTCAGTTCTTTGCAAGTTTGTGGGATATCCTAAGAATTCCCAAGGATATTTTTTCTACCACGCTGAAGAACAAAAAGTGTTTGTTTCTCAATATGCCACCTTTTTGGAAAAGGAATTTTTTGCAAAAAAAATTAGTGGCAAAGAGGTAGAGCTGGAAGAGGTTCCAGAAACACAAACTGCAACTAAAGATTTTGTAGAACCACAGGATTCAATACTGCCCGACGAACCCCAGCCTCTCCGCCGATCTAGTAGGGTTTCTCGTCCACCTGAGAGATACTACGGTTTTCTCATTGATGGTGGAAGCGAGGATTGCATCATGGAAGATGATGACCCAACTAGCTTCAAGTAGGCCATCATGAGTGGTGACTATGTGAAATGGATGGATGCAATGTGATCTTAGATGGAATCCATGTACACCAATAAAGTATGGACTTTAGAAAATGCTCCTGAAGAGGTAAAACCCATTGGGAACAAGTGTATTTTTAAAAAGAAATTTGGTGTAGATGGAAAAGTTGAGACTTTCAAAGCTAGACTTGTAGAAAAGGGTTTTCGTCAACGGCCAGGTGTGGATTATGACGAAACCTTTTCTCCAATGGCTATGCTTAAGTCCATACGGATCTTACTTGCCATTGCTGCATACCATGACTACGAAATCTGGCAAATGGATGTTAAGACCGCCTTTCTAAATGGTGATTTAGAAGAGTGCGTGTACATGACTCAGCCAGAGGGCTTCGTAGATAGTGGGATCAGCGGAAAGGTGTGCAAACTGCTTAAATCCATTTATGGGTTAAAGCAAACATCGCGGAGTTGGAACATCTATTTTGATGTTGTAATCAAAGAGTTTGACTTCATCAAAAATATAGATGAACCTTGTATCTATAAGAAGGTAGCAGAGAGTAAGGTTGTCTTCCTCGTATTGTACGTGGATGACATACTCTTGATAGGAAATGATATTCCTATGCTGCAATCAGCCAAGCTCTTCTTAACACAAAGATTCTCAATGAAAGATCTAGGTGATGCCTCCTGCATATTGGGAATCATAATCTATAGAGATAGATCTAAACGGATACTGGGATTGTCCCAATCCAGGTACATTTCTACCATACTAAAGAGGTTTAGTATGGAAGAGTCCAAGCGTGGGAACCAACCCACGATCTCTAGACTCACTCTCTCCAAAGAAATGTCTCCCAAGACTGATTTGGAGAAAGCTCGCATGCAAGGGATACCCTATGCTTCGGCAGTAGGCTGTATCATGTATGCGATTCTATATAGCAGACCCGATGTAGCATACTCACTAAGTGTAGTGAGTCGGTATCAAGCAGATCCTGGAGAGAGTCACTGGACAGCTGTGAAGAACATTCTCAAGTACTTGCGAAGGACTAGAGACATATTCTTGGTGTATGGTAACGGAGAACACCGGGTGGAGTCCTTTACCGATTCCAGCTTCCAAAGTGATAAGGACGACTCCAAGTCGCACTCGGGATTTTTCTTTACCCTCAATGGAGGGGCGGTATGTTGGAAGAGTTCCAAAGAGAATACCGTTGCAGACGCGACGATGGAGGCTGAATACATCGCTGCCAATGATGCTGCAAAAGAGGCTGTCTGGGTTAAGAAGTTCATTAGTGAACTTGGTGTGGTTCCATCCATTGAGCATCCAATACCTTTGTATTACGATAACAATGGAGCTGTGGCTTTGGCCAAGGAACCCAGATCCCATCAGAATTCCAGACATATTCTGAGGCGGTATCATCAGATCAGGGAGATAGTTGATTGCCGGGAGATCGAGGTCAGGAGAGTAGATACGAAGGATAACACTGCGGATCCACTCACGAAAGCCATTCCCCAGATACAGTTTGAGAGATTATTCGGGATGCTAGGTATGAGATACTACAACAGCTGGCCTTAGTGCAAGTGGGAGATTGTTAGTTATGTATATGCCCTAGAGGCCATTGTTGTACATTTGATGTATATTATGATGGATGCTTGGATATATACAGAGAGGACTTTCTTGCTCTTCATGATAATATACTATTTGGTTTCACTTTATTTTAACATGTTGACTTGTATTAGTTTACTGTCTTTCTCTCACATGTTGTTAAAGCCCTTAGGATCTGTACTCGACTACTGGGATTATGATGAGATCATACTAGTGGGGCCACGGTAGTCGATGAGTACATCCTATAACTGTTCCTAGTCGAGGGTATATCGAGACAGGGCATCGATACACCAAGTAGGCTAGCGTATACGCATCTTGACCCATGTGATGGGCGATAGATGATCCCATATCCATCGGTGTTGACATCAGAGATGGTGTACGGGTGCTCAGTGGAGACTGGGTACACTGGACGGACTCGCCGAGAACTCCCAGATGGTGATATACCACACGTCAGATGGCAGTTCTCCGGTGACACTAGTACAGGATAGTCTGTAGACCCGAGATCGTCATAGAGTCTTGTGTGATTCCCACTGTGCTTTTGATTTCCACCTTACCACGTCCAAGAGGGCATGCAAAACGGTGGCTTTTGGGTACAGTCCCGAATCACATGGAGGCAATGAGAGATAGGAGGGGATTCGTCTCTCCCGGTATAGGGAGTTGATGTTGTGCTGTATTCGATTGGCTATAACTGGAAGTCCCTGGCCAGGGCTGATATAAAGATATACTGGTAAGTGTTACCAGTAGTTTCTCGACCTGTTATGAGCCTCACATCGACACGACTTTTCGATTACTGGGGTCTGACGTAAACCACCCCTGGACTGTATATGGGACATATTAGACGAACAGACCGGACTGTACGGGAGTGTTACTGATTGGATTCACAGGAGGACGGATAGGCTAGGTTGTTGATCTTCTGATCGCTCAATTCCTGGGTGGCTGTTACGTTTAGCTGACCGCTTGCAGCTTGTGGGTGTTTGATATGATCATCACCTGCTACCGGCGTATTGACGATTCTTTAGAGTCCTACACAGAGGTTTCTTAGCTCAGGAAAAATGGAGTAGAGGCACATATGTGATATGTGCAGGACCGAGGATAATGCGATATGAGATACCGTATTATATTCTCGCGATATTTAGATATGAACCGGGACATCGGATCAAGTGTTGATTCGATGAATCGATACATGATATATTAGTCGGTTATATTCGATATAGCCGGATCGTCGGATCAAGTATTGATTCGATGATTTAATGTATAATGATATATATGATATATTGTATTACATTATCTAATATTGGCTCGCTTTATTATTTCATTTTCTCACCGGATTAATACATTGATATATATGCGATATATGTTAAATGTATTATTTTCTTTTGTTGCAAATATATAATATATATGTGATATATATTATTGTGACATGATATGATTTATTATGAAACTTGTTTAGGGATGATAAAAGAGATTAGGGTTTGATTAGGGTTAGCTCCTTCTTGATTATTCGAGAAAGATTTCCTTTTGTCTTGGTTAAGATATTATGGTTGATACTCATCCTTAACCTAACCAAACCCTAGCTCTAGTATATTCTCTACAAAGGTTAAGCCTATCATCCTTGACCATGGTTCCATATCAATCATATATTCTTATTTACTATTCATCACAAAAGGAATTATCTCATTATTCTTCATCTTCTTCTCTCTTGAGTTTTTGAGATAGCTTACTTGTGATTTCTTTTGTGATGAATTCTTGTGAGAAAATGATATAAAAAGAAACATAAATACTACTCCATCATCCTCATCTAATCTAGCCCATTAGATTAGGGTGTTCACCTCATTCGAGTGAGAGAGCTTGAGCTATTGCAAACTTTGACGTAGATCATCGGAGAAAAGGAATACGACAAGCTATCATGGATCGTTTGAGTCGTGGAGCCTCTCTTGAGTCCGGGAGATCGTTGATCGCAGCGAAGAGACTTCTACTTAGAGCTTGTGAAGCGAAGGAGCGGACTACAAAGGTTGTAATCCCTCACACTTAGTTTTAAAGATGTTATCTTGCATGTTAAACCCTAATAATCTAGCAAAAATCCCGGCTTTGGGTTAATCGGCACATGTAAAATATTATTCGGGCATGTTTGATGCTTTATGAACCTTCACAAGAGTGCCTAGGAACCCTACAGTAAATTGATGTAATATTATTTGTATGGCCGCACAAACGGGTCGAGGTTGTAGCCATCATTGTATAATTTCTTTTTACTATTTTTGCTCCTAGGATAGACCCAAGGTGGGGTGCACAAACTACCGGGTACCTCGAAGTGCCGAGTGGCCTACTCACGTCGTTGAGGGAGGTTGCTTCACTTCGGATACTTGGCGGGTAGTTTGCCGCATCCGTAGGGGTCTAGGGTGGGGTATTGGCTATTCATCGCGACCGTGTAATCTGCTCTTCGTTACAGGCTCGTATGAATTGCGGATTTCTAGTATATCCAATGCATTCATCTTTGATCTGGAATGGCTATCATTGCATGTGACGAATGTTTATATATATCTATATGATATCTATTTAGGTGTTGCTTATGTTTTCCATCCGCGCTAGTCCAGCCCCTGCTCTGTCGTTAGTTAAGTAACCTAACGGGTGATGACGGGACCCCGTGGCGAATGCGGATGGCACAAGCGTACGTCATATTTTCGTTGTTTTCTGCAATGGTAGGATTAATTGATGGGACGCATTAAAATTAATGCAAGAAAAATAAACCAAAGTAAAATTCGTTGGAACACTTTCAAAAACCACTCGGTTTCTTTTCAAAATAAATTTTAAACGCGGAGCTTAAACCACTCCTTTTAAAAGCTATCTCGTTCCATCGATTATATCAAGTTCACTATGTTCACGGTTTCGCCAAAACCATTCATAGACCTCCGTCGTTTCACATGGATGGTCAATAGTATTCAAGCTATGTTTGTTGGCCAAAGTCAAGGCATAGTGATTGGTAGCTATTGGGTATTCATGTGCAGCATAGATAGATATGTTGGTTTGGGACAGTTGTACTGCCTTGTTGGCCAAAGTCAAGGGTAGGTATGGGTGGGTTCAAATTAACCTGGAGAATGACGCGTAGAACTTGACATTTGACTTATGATTTGTTGGCCAAAGTCAAGGTCATAAGAGCATGGGGCAAAAATCCACATCGGGAGTTTCAAAAGAACTGAAACTTGCTAGCGCTGCATACCATTTGGAGTGTGATGATTCTGGTATGATTCCTTCAGTTTTGTCACGCAATGATATTTGGATCCCGATCCTACTGTGAGCATATGCTACTCCTCGGGAAAATTCTCACTTAACGATCAATGCTATAAACCTAGTAGGTGTCTAGAAAGGTGTTAGCGGGGCTGCGCCCATAGGGAAAAGAGGTTATTTAATTAAGGAACATCGCGAAAGCGTTGGAAAACTTCCCTCGAAGTACCGACACTAGCCTGGCTAAACGGTTAAGCAAGTATTGTACGAAGAGATTGATCCTGACTAATTCTTCCTTTTTTGGTTTGAGGAGGGATTCGAGAGACAGTGGGAGCCATCCTGTTTAGACAAATTAAAAACCACTCTAAACATGCAAGAGCATCATGCTAAAGTGTTTCTTCTCTCTCTCCTAATTGCAGCAACCAAACATCATGACTGGACTTAAGTTACTACTAGATAAAAACATACTGACAGGGCCAAACTACAAAGATTGGCTCAGGAATGTCAAAATGGCAATCTCTTACGACAAGTTGGGGTTTCTCCTTACCACCAAAGCTCCCCCTGCCCCAGGTCCCACCTCCAGCGTCGCGGATAAGGAAATCCATAAGACTTGGGAGATTGATTGCGCGAAGGCCAAGTGCCTCTTGCTTTCCTCTATGGGCAATGAACACCAGAGGAAGCACGAGAATATGGACCTTGAATGCATATTTCTTCATACAAAAGAACTGTATGGGGAGCAATCCCGTATCGCCAGATACGAAGTCTCGAAAAAGCTGTTTTCGGCGAGATTGGCCATCGGATCACCGGTAGCGGAACACGTGCTTAAGATGATTGGCTTCATTGAGGAGCTCGCGGACCTTGGGACCACGTTGGAGAATGAGCTTTATACGGACTTGATTCTCCAGTCCCTTCCTTCCACTTACGCCCAGTTCATCCTGAACTTCAACTTACCGGAAAAGGAAGTTGAACTTTCAGAACTCCTCAACATGCTGAGGAGTGCAGAGGGCACCCTACAGAAAGGTAGGGAAACATCCACATTGTTTGTAGGAGGATCTTCCTCTTCTAGGTCAAAGGCGAAAGCCAAGGGAAAGAAGAAGAAACCCCCCCCCCAAACCAAAGGGCGGTGTTAGTAAGGTGGACACGAAGGGAAAGGCAAAAGCAACAAAGGAAGCGGGAAAACTTGTGGGAAAGGAAGAATTCTTTTACTTTCACACGAGTGGACACTGGAAGAAAGATTGCAGGGCTTGGAAGGCCAGAACACAGGATCTGAAGCGAGTTGCGGCTTTAGCAAGCTTCAGGTGTGTATGTTATTGAAAACTGTCTATCAGTAAACTCTACTTCCTGGGTATTGGATACCGGATCAGGATCTCATATCTGTAATTCTTTGCAGGCGTTGAGAAAAGGTAGGGTTTTGAAGGCAGTTGATATGACCCTCAGAGTTGCGAACGGAGCTGGCATGGATGCTGAGTCCGTGGAGGACTATCACCCGGGGTTGTCAGATGGACACGTTTTGGTTTTGCGTAATTGTTATTTTGTACCCAATACAACTTTGAATATCATTTCTGTATCTTTAGTTTCTAAAGAAGGTTATGAATTTGCGTTTATAAGTAATGTTGTAAACATTCACCTTAATCAAGTTCTGATTGGGTCAGGTACATTAAACAATGGAATATACGTATTAAACCAACCACAGATTTTAAATGTCTAGAATACACACAAAAGAAAGTCTCCAGAAACAAATCAGGCTTTCTTATGGCATTGTAGACTGGGTCACATCAATGAGAGAAGGTAGACGAAGTTACGTACAGAAGGATATTTGGATCCGTTCGAATATCAATCATATGCAACTTTTCAATCCTGTCTCAACGGAAAGATGACAAAGACTCCATTCACTGGACACGGAGTGAGAGAGAGCGAGCTTTTAGGACTCGTACACAGCGACGTGTGCGGTCCAATGTCTGCACATGCGCGAAGCGGTTATTCTTACTTGATTACTTTTACGGATGACTTTTCAAGGTACGGTTATGTCTTCTTAATGAAACATAAATCCGAAGCCTTTGGAAAATTCCAGGAATATAAGAATGAAGTGGAAAAACAAACAGGCAAAAGTATTAAGACACTAAGATCTGATCGAGGTGGTGAATACTTAAGTGCCGAGTTCCTAGATTACTTAAAAGAGAATGGAATTCTCTCTCAGCTTACTCCTCCATACACTCCGCAACATAACGGTGTATCGGAGAGACGGAACCGGACCCTATTGGATATGGTACGTTCCATGATGAGTAACGCTGAGTTACCACGATCATTCTGGGGATATGCACTAGAATCAGCTGCATACCGTTTGAACCGAGTTCCAACTAAGACTGTGCCTACTACACCATATCAGATGTGGTGTGGGAAGAAACCGTATCTTAAGCATATTAAGACATGGGGATGTCCAGCTTTTGTCAAAAAGCAGCATGCGGACAAACTCGAGGCACGCTCAGTACAGTGCAAGTTTGTGGGATATCCAAAGAACTCCAAGGGATATTTCTTCTATTGCGATGAGGAACAAAAGGTTTTTGTTTCTCGTCATGCCCACTTCTTGGAAACTGAGTTTTTGGAAAATCAGATAAGTGGGAGTGCAATAGAATTGGAAGAAATTCCAGAACCACGAGCTATTACTGAAAGCTTAGTAGAACCAGAGTGTTCGAAAGATCAGGACATTCCTACGCCGCTCCGCAGGAGTAGTAGGCAGTCTCATCCGCCCGAGAGATACGGTTTTCTCATAGACGGGGATAGAGAGGATTGCATCATTGATAGCGATGAGCCGACTAGCTTCCAGCAGGCCATTCAGAGCGTTGACTCGGTAAAATGGCTGGATGCAATACGGACCGAAATGGAGTCCATGTACACCAACAAAGTATGGACGTTGGACGTTGCTCCAGATGGGGTAAAACCAATAGGATGCAAGTGGATCTTCAAAAGGAAGATTGGTGTAGATGGACAGGTTGAGACCTATAAAGCTAGACTTGTTACAAAAGGTTTCCGTCAAAGGCCTGGCTTGGACTATGATGAAACCTTTTCTCCAGTGGCTATGCTGAAATCCATTCGGATCCTTCTTGCCATTGCTGCTTTCCACGATTATGAGATCTGGCAAATGAACATAAAGACTGCTTTTCTAAATAGAAATTTAGAGGAATGTGTCTATATGGACCAGCCAGAAATTTTCATTCCGAGTGGGAGCAGCGGAAAGGTGTGCAAGATGCTTAAGTCCATCTATGGACTAAAGCAGGCATCGCGGAGTTGGAACATCTGTTTTGATAAGACGGTCAAAGATTTTGGCTTTATCAAAAATCCAGATGAACCATGCATCTATAGTAGATTTGTAGCACGAACTGTCGTATTACTCGTTTTATACGTGGATGACATTCTCTTGATAGGAAATGACATTCCTATGCTACAATCTGTCAAAGGGTTCTTGTCACACAGGTTCTCCATGAAAGACCTGGGTGATGCCTCTTACATTCTGGGGATCCGGATCTATCGTGACAGATCCAAGAGGATATTAGGACTTTCACAGTCCAGGTATATCGACACCATACTGAAAAGATTCATTATGGAAGATTCCAAGCGCGGTAATCTACCGGCTTGTCACGGGATCACCCTCTCCAAAGAGATGTCTCCCAAGACTGATTTGGAAAGGGACCGCATGTCTATTATACCCTACGCTTCTGCGGTAGGCTCTATAATGTATGCGATGTTGTGTACCAGACCAGATGTAACTTATGCACTGAGTGTGGTAAGCAGGTATAAGTCAAACCCTGGGGAGAAACACTGGATAGCGGTAAAGAACATTCTCAAATACCTGAGAAGGACTAAGGAGATGTTCTTAGTGTATGGCGGAAAAGACCTCCAGATCGAGGCCTTTGCTGATTCCAGCTTCCAGAGTGACAAGGATGATTCCAAGTCCATGTCGGGTTATGTCTTTACCCTCAACGGAGGGGCGGTGTGTTGGAAGAGTTCCAAACAGGAAACCGTTGCTGACTCGACGATGGAAGCGGAATATATCGCTGCATCTGATGCCACAAAAGAAGTCGTCTGGATGAAGAAGTTCTTGATAGAACTTCAGGTGGTTCCGTCCATTGTTGATCCAATACCTCTGTATTTTGACAACAACGGGGCTATAGCTTTAGCGAAGGAACCCAGGTTCCATCAGAAGTCCAGGAACATCTTGAGGCGGTATCACCTGATCAGGGAGATCGTGGGTCGCCTGGAGATCGAGGTTCGGAGAGTTGCTACGGAAGATAAAACTGCTGATCCATTCATAAAGGCCTTACCCCAGATTCAGTTCGAGCAGCTAATCGAGATGATAGGTCTTCGATACGCCAGTACATGGCTTTAGTGCAAGTGGGAGATTGTTAGTGTATATGCCCTAGAGGCCATTACTGTATCATACTAGTTTGTATATTACTTAATGGAAGCTTTGGATATTCACTTTGTATAGACAATCTTGCTCAATATAGTAGTATGCTACTTGGTTTGTTTCTGCTTTAATGTGTGCATGTGTTTCTTTTAGCATATCGCCTTTACACATTAGTGGAGCCTTTAGGTTCTTTGCTTGATTACCAGCGTTGTGATGGCAGTCACACTTGTGGGGGCTGGGTAATCCACAAGCACATCCTTATGCAGGTCCCTAGTCGTAGGACTATCGAGACAGGGCATCGATACTCCAGAGTAGACTAGCGTATACGCTTCTCATCCCAGCTTGGGAAACGGTATGCCCCACAGCCGTCAGTACGCCGTACTTGAGATAGTATGCGGGTGCTCGTTAGGTTATGAGTACACTGGACAGGACTCATCGGGAACTGTTGGTTGGTACTATACCTAACGTCAGTTATCAGTTCCCAGGTGACATGAGTACAACTTAGTCCGTTGACTTGACACTGTCACTTCGCCTCGAGTGTGTTCCTACTGCACTTTGATTACTACCCTACCACGGATCAAAGGAGTCGTGCAAACAGGTAGTTTTTGGGTGCAGTCCCGAAGCACTTCAAGGCAGTGACGGTTAGAAAGGATTCGTCTCTCCCGGTATTGGGGGTTGATATCGCGCTGTGTCTAGGAGAGCCATTATACAAAGTCCCTGGCCATGGCAAGCGAGATAGACTGGTAGGTTTCCAGTGTTATCTCAGGTGTGCTGGGCTACACTCCGACACGACTTGTACCGCTAGTAGGGGACCGACGTTTAACGCCCCCTAGGCCCGCCATGCGATATTCTCAGACGAACAGACCGGACTGTACGGAGATTGTCACATTCAGGCTCAGTAGGAGTTCAGATGGGTTTACCTCGTCAGTCTTCTTATCGGCATCTACCTAGGGACCGTTATGTACAGCTAGTGCCGCTTGCGGTCTATGGTTAAACCCACTGCCAGCATACTGTCGAGTCTTTAGAGTCCCACACAGAGGGTTATTCTCCTTTGGGCAAAACAGAGTAGAGGTCGCATGGTTTTGCGACAGGGTTCGTTCACATCCGCGCACTTGTGCACGTTTGGTGTCCGGACAGACATTACTAGTGGGCTTTGGTTTGAGCCAGATCCTAGTATATGTTTTAGGGTTAGTTTTATCTCATAGTATTCATGTTCTTCGGAACACGAATGCGGGTGTGTATGCACAGTTGATTGAGGCGGAGGAGGAGGTTTTTCATTAGGGTTTTGGAACGGGTGCGTATGCACAGTTGACAGTTGTCTTTTTCCAAACCCAAATGAATTTGTGATATATCAATTAATAATGTTATTTAAATGAAATTGTGTCTTGGTTGGGTTTGTTGACTTGTTGACCAAGGTTGACTAGTTGACCATGGTTGAAACTTTGACCATCATCATTTCTTTTCTAGATGCTCTTTGATCGTTAAAAAATCATTTAATGTGAAATGATAATGGTCTTATCAAACCAACCATCACCTTTTTCATTTTGGATTAATATTATTAATTTGATAATTCACAAATATTGTTATAGTTGTAAAAACTATTCTCATTCTATCATAACCATTCTCTCTCCTCTCTTCATCTTCATCCTCCTCTAGTTCAAGGAGAATCATTCGCATGAGTTGAGAAACCTCTCCTTGGAGATAAAATACCCAAAGCCATTTTCTACACTTCCTAAGGTTGAAGGTCTAGCAAGCCGGAGACTTTAGTTTTCTCAAAGTTCGAGAAAGGAGATCAAGGAAGAAACCCTCAGGTGGATCCATCTTCGACAAGAAAAGGTAACGAGGAAAGCACCATCCGACCACTACAAAGTGTCCAAGAAGAAGGAGTTCAAGTTGAGGTATAACCCCTAACCGAGTAGATAACTCTATGGTTAGTTGCTAGTGTGTAGTTTAGCAAAGATCCATTTTCGTAGTCCATGTTACCTAAACCCTAAAAATCGTTTTTCACCATTTCCGCAAGCCCGAAAGAACCGGGAGAGCTAACGTGGTCTTACAACTGTGTCACGACCCGAAAGAGCACGTGACTGGCCCTTGAACCATATGAAGTCTATAGGACTCCATCTGGTCCAAGTAAGCCAAAAGCCCAGAAACCTAAGACCATTTTAAGGATAAATAAACAACAAGCAATACACTATACAACGCCGAATGGCGAGGATCAAAATTTAAAAGAAACCCAGATAAGCATGAAAACTGCAACACTACTAAGCGCGACTCTAAGGTCGAAATAATACATCACCAGTGTCTGAGTCTGAAACAATATACAAGTCTTTGGTTGATGGAATTTCTAGATACAAAGAATAATACAAGTACAACAAGGGTGGTCCTGATACAAAAGACCCATCTACCCAAGCAAGTCCCCCATATAGAAGCAGTGTGCCAGAAATGCCGCTACGGAACCTGTACGGCAAACCCTGCAAGAACTGCCAAGCAAATCACCCGCAAAGGAAAGCAGTGTGCCAGAACTGCCGCTATGGAACCAGTACGGCAAGCCCTGCAAGAACTGTGGCACAACGGGGGTGAGTTGCCAACTCGTGAATAGAAAATATCTACAAGCAGAAATCGAATGCAAGACATAATCGTAGGTCAATACGATCAGTATATAATATAAAACTCAAATGAATAAGTTCGAAGCATAGTAAAGTGGCAATGTAACATCTGAACATAAGTGTAGTGCCAAGTACTCGTACCAGTGCCTCACATAACAATATATCACAAATATGATGTAAGTATGCGGTAAAATGAAAACAGGAGATATCGTGAATGAAATTATCAGGAAATCAATGTCGAGCATTGACACAAACTATATATCTCAATATCAATGAAACACATATATCATGTATCCGACATGTATGCAACATTCATGATGGTACTCTGCCATGTACTACTAATATGTGATGCAATGCATATACAATAAGTGTGGGGTAGGGGAGATATAATATACCATCGACCATAAAGGCCCCGAGTACATAGGCTCCTCTCCAATCGAGCTCATAGGCTCCTCTCCATCGAGCTCATAGGCTCCGAGCTCATAGGCTCCTCTCCAATCGAGCTCATAGGCTCCGAGCACATAGGCTCCTCTCACATCGAGCTCATAGGCTCCGAGCACATAGGCTCCTCTCACATCGAGCTCATAGGCTCCGAGCACATAGGCTCCTCTCCATCGAGCTCATAGGCTTCGAGCACATAGGCTCCCATCACATCGAGCTCATAGGCTCCGAGCACATAGGCTCCTCTCACATCGAGCTCATAGGCTCCGAGCACATAGGCTCCTCTCCATCGAGCTCATAGGCTCCGAGCTCATAGGCTCCTCTCCAATCGAGCTCATAGGCTCCGAGCTCATAATGCATATGTAAACTTGCATGGATCATCATAATGATATATTTAAGTGTGCGTATATATATATCAGCGTCCCATAGCACTAATATATATATACTCTAGGGGCATACATATATATTTCAGTGTCCCATACCACTGATATATATACGCAGGAGCAAAACAATCTAGAATCATCATATGTTACCATATCGCATTGCGAAATCCATGAATTATAATACATGCAACAAGAACACTAATATAAGCCTGCAACTATGTAAAGGCATGTGCACAAGGAATATGAATCATTAACATATGATCATGCAATGCAATGCGAGCCGTAGAATAATTGTGCACAAGGAATATGAATCATTAACATATGATCATGCAATGCAATGCGAGCCGTAGAATAATTGGTAAATGAATAATTGTCGATATATGTGTATAAGTATGGGTATGTGTCATCTAAATGAAGTGCAAGTATAACACTATATCATGCAACATGGAAATAATAGTATGCGCATACAAGGTCATATCCTAATGCAATAATGCTACTGCGTAGTGACATGGCAATTATCGATGAAGAAGTGTGTGAGCCGGCAAGCAAGTGTACGTGGAACATACGCATCATCGATAATGGTGCGAGTGTCCTATCAACATAATAGTAATATAGCAGTAAACATATGCAAGCAATGTGAATAGCGGAAATATGCGAACATTGAATAATCGATGTAACAGTAAAGAATCTACACCCATATGTACATGTCATGCGGTTATACCATTTGAAAAAGAATGACTCGGGTCTAGTCTAACATCTACTGTGCAACTACAGATCTAAGTATCAAGTAAATCAGGAGGGGTAAGGACACCACCTAAGTCTGAGTCGAACTATATATAATAGTCGGTGATCCCGCCTCAATAGTATCGCGTACGATATAGTATATCATATGCCAATCCTCATGTCATGAGTACGGATCAATCATCAATATAGGCTCGTACGGTAAGTCGTCTTACGACATCCCATTAACTAGGTACGGTCAATATTCTTATTCCTCTTAACAATTATCAGGTATCACCATCATTATCTCACATACTCTGGGGTACTGATCTAAGTCTAGTACAACTGATACCATCTACTAAGTATGAATGCCTGGGTAAACACACATCCCAAGCCCGCAAGAATCACATGTTGTATCCCAAATACGAATCATATCACATCTCCGATCTCGCGGCACAAAGCCCAATATCATCGACTCATCTCCAAATGTCATCCAATATCATCATCAACACCATGTAAGTATAGTGAATATGCAAGGATGTGCGTGTGGGTGTAAACCTATTCTAGGGTTCGTGACTATGAGCTATACTAGTTTACTTCTAACCCTAAGCTATCCATACTACACCTAACACAACATCCCTGACATGCTGTACTATCAAGCATAACATATAGTATACCAACTACGGACTGCGGGGGTGCTATACGCCATCCACCAAACTTCCCCCAGTAGATATAATCTACTCACCTTGCGTCTTCATTTGTCGACGTCACCACGCTCTTTGCTTGTCGTCCCGAAGTCTTCATGGGGTACCTACACATCAACGTATCGTATATGCGTATTAAAACCAAATCAAAGCTAAACGGCACACGAAACCCAAAACGATACGATAAGTGGCATATAGGTTAGAACCTATGGCACGCCTTCAAAACCATCAATAAATCTTCTATATCGTCGTATAAACGCCAAATTGTCGAGGCAAAACACAATCCACAATTACAGAATTAAAAATACGGAATACGGAAACATGAATCCAAAACAGCAACTTAGGAAATATGTCCCAGATTTCACCCTAGGTCACTTTATACAAATCTATATATACCAGGGGTCTAACATGAATATGTAGGAGCTACATAACCAAAACGAGCCAAAATGGTGGGACCCAGGCCGCAATTTGCGGCCAAAAGGGGAAAATTTGCGGCCGGGAAAAGGAGTTAGGGGCTGGGGTCTTGGTGGTAGCTTCCTGGGTGCCTGCACATGTCACTGTCCACTCAACTTTATTTTAGGATACCTCGGGTGATAGCAGATTCCATAAACACTACACAGATTTCATAATTTCCCCAATATCGGTTTCTAAAATCCGTATTCTGGTTTAAGCTTCAGGTTTTGGGTTCCAATTCATACACTAGGGTGATGGTATAACCTCTACTGACCTCAATTTCATAATACAACACCAATTTTCTCAAACCCTAACTTGGTTATCTTCAAGTCCACAATATCATACAATATCGATTCTATAACAACATTGGGGTATAAGGAATGCTAGAATTAAACTAATGATCCAGAAATTACCTCATTTGGCAACTCAAGAAATTTCTTGAGTTGCCCCTAGTGGCCAAAATCCTTGCTTCTTTAGTTCCAAGTGTAGATCTAGGGATTGTGCACACTTTTAATGAAATGAGTGTGTGGTTTTGGTGTAGTTTTAGAGGTGTTTTGAAGCTTTTGAAGAGGGGAGGGGATGAGGTGCAGGAGCAGCAGCAGAAGAAGAGAGAAGAGGGAGGTAAAATGAGGGGGAAAATGGCAAAGGGTTTTGGTCAAATGAAGCCCATACCTCACTCTCTCACCAACCCTCAATTCTTTATTCTTTTCTCTTTTCTTTTCCTTATTTTCTTTTCTTTTAAAACTCTTCTCACTCAAATAGTAACCCCAAAACAACCATGGCAATAAAAAATGTAACACAAGTGTGAAAAAGTGATATGTGCATGTTTTGCCCAAAAATACAAAAAAACCGATTAACGATTTTTAATCGCGATTAGCACTAATTTAGTATATAACTAATCAATTAAACTTAGAAATAGCATAATTCTCTAATTTACCCTATTTTTGAATTTTCAATAGTTTTTTCTCCATTTATTTGTATTTAATAATACCAAAATATTAAAATATTCAATAAAATAATATTAAATTATAAATTTCCCAAAAATAATATTTTTATTATTTCGAAATGTTACAATCTAACCCCCTTAAATAAATTCGGTCCCCGAATTTTAAAATCTAACTATACGCACCTTCAAAAAGATAGAGATACCTCTTCCTCATCTCACTCTCGGTCTCCCAAGTGACTTCCTCGCCGCTCTGGCCACGCCAAAGTACCTTGACGGACGGTATCTCTTTCGACCTCAATTTCTTCACTTGCCGATCCAAGATCATCACCGGCTGCTCTGCATAGGAAAGGTCGCGCTCAAGCTGGATCATCGGGTGCTGAATCGCATGCGAAGGATCATGAAGATATCTGCGGAGCATCGAAACGTGAAATACGCGGTGTACGTCTGGAAAAATGGGCGGAAGGGCTAAACGATATGCAACCGCACCAACACACTCAAGGATCTCGAAGGGGCCCACATATCTGGGACTAAGCTTTCCCTTCTTTCCAAACCTCATCACGCCTTTCATTGTGAAGACCCTCAAGAAAAACATGATTACCAATGGAAAACTCAAGTCTGTGCCGACGACGGTCCGCATAAGACTGTACCTACTCCGGGCTGCTCTCATCCTATTGCGAATCAACTGGATCTTAGCTGTCGTCTCCTCCACAATCTGCGGCCCTAAGATACTGCTCTCTCTGAGCTCCGTCCAACAGGTGGGCGACCTGCATCTCCTCTAATAAAGAGCCTCAAACGGTGCCATCTTAAAGGTCTCCTGGTAGCTGTTGTTGCAGGAGAACTCTACTAAGGGCAAATGATGATCCCAGCTACCTCCGAAGTCTAATACGCATGCTCTGAGCATGTCCTCGAGAGTCTGAATAGTCCGCTCTGTCTGCCCGTCGGTCTGCGGATGGAATGCTGTGCTGAAACTCAAGCGAGTGCCTAAAGCCTCCTAAAGCCTTTGCCATAGCCGGCTGGTAAACTGGGTGCCTATATCGGACACGATACAAGTCGGAACTCCATGCAGTCGTACAGTCACATCTATGTAAATCTGGGCATACTGAGCAAATCCGAAAGTCGTCTTCACCGGTAGGAAGTGAGCCGCCTTCGTCAAACGATCCACGATCACCCAGATGGAGTCATACCCTCGACTAGTCCTGAGTATACCCACAATGAAATCCATAGATACATGTTCCCATTTCCACTCCGGAATGGGTAACGGCTGTAGCTCTCCCGCAGGCCTCTGGTGCTCAACCTTGACTTGCTGACAAGTCAGGCATCTCGACACAAAATATGCAATGTCCCTCTTCATACCGTCCCACCAGTAAACATCTCTCATATCATGGTACATCTTGGTGGAACCGGGATGAACACTATAAACTGACCGATGTGCCTCCTCAAGAATCTCGCGCCGTAATCCCTCAGCATCTGGTACGCACAGTCTAGCTCCAAATCGTAGTATCCCCTGATCATCGATCACGAACTCGGAAAATCTGCCATGTCCCATCTGTGTCCTGATCTCTGAACAGCGGTCATCACTGTGTTGTGCCTCATGTATACGGTCAAGCAACTGCGAGCGTGCACGAACATGCGCAATTTGTCCTCCGATCGGCGTAAACTCGAACTGTACCCGGCTGTCGCATAAGACCTGCCAATCCGCCGACGACTGCCTCTGCACTGCGCTTAAACAGGATAGACTACCCCGGGCCTCCTGCTCAAAGCACCCGCCACTACATTCGCCCTGCCCGGGTGATACAAGATCGCACAATCGTAGTCCTTCACTAATTCCATCCATCGGCGCTGTCTAAGGTTCAGGTCTCGCTGCTGAAATATGTACTTTAATCTCTTATGGTCAGTGAATATCTGGAACGACTCTCTATACAGATAATGTCGTCAGATCCTGAGTGTAAAGACCACTGCAGCCATGCCCTGGAAGGGATCCCGCTCAAGGTTCCTCCGATCTTGCCTATGCCGAACTGTACGAAGGCTGGCTCTCTTGCATAATCTCTTCTCACTCGATGGAAATCGGTGTCCTCAGCACAATATTTTCTCGGAAATTGGTCGCATCCCAACGACTCTGCAAGCATATCAGGTCTCCAGTCTCGACGGGAAGTAATGACAGCTCGTCAGCGTCTCGCCCGAACCTCTGGTTCCACCTGCCTCTATCGTCGTCCACTATGACGTCACGCCATGCTATCTACACACTGTACTGTTCTCGGCCACGGTCAATCCGAAGTCTCTCACACGGACTCGAAATCGCGTACTCTGTAGCTTCATCATTCTGTAGAAGATGTCCGGTCGAACAGGTCCTCGGGAACGCGTCCCAACCCTCGGAGGAATACTCAATACTCGTCCGTACCTGATCAATTTGCAATGCATCTGGGTAAGTTCCTGTATCCGAACCTGGTCAACTACCTCGTCGACAATGCCGAACTCTGGCCTGCTAGGTGTGCGCAATATGACCACTCCTGGGTCTAGGTCTTCTCGTATCGTATTCCAGAAAGGTCCTATCGAGATTTCTCTCTCAAATCTCTTTCCTGCCGGATTGCCCGGAAGTCATCATCCATCGCTGAAGCAAATTCTTATTCCGGAACGTCTGCATACTTATCGCGCTTCTTTTTGGAAGATATATCCATATACAACGCCTCTGGGTGCGTATCACATCTCTGATGTCAGCGGAGTGGGACGTCATCTCGTCGAAATCTCTTGCGAACTCTTTTCTTCACTCTGCTTCAATGTCGACTGATTCAGACTCATCTCATCGTGGCTGCATGGACTATGCTCCAACGGTTATACTCGTATCTGGAGTCTCCCAAGCAATGCATCCCATCACATGATATCCGAATGATGTCGAAACATTCGATCGACTCGTCAGAACCTTATAATCCCCCAAGAAATCAACATCTTGAGTACAGTTTAATAGTATCGAGTACATGCCACAGCGTCGGTGGTCCAGCCGTAGAAGGGCAAACCCAAGCCTTACTAATGGCGCCGCGGAACTGCCGCAAATCCTAAGGTTCAAAAGCTTTCATACGGTCATTAAGTCGAGTTAGGGTTTCATTCTTCTAGAGGGTCCATAGAATCATCTGCATGTCTATCCGTATACTTTAAACTTGGAAAATGGGCTCCTGACACTCGATCGTCTCTATCGACTCTCAATGAACCTGCGTGAAGTCTTCTCTAGGTGGGAACAATCTATCTGATGGCCTCGCATCGGTAAACGAACGAACCACATGTCCTAGTCTTTCATCCTCAGGTGACTAGCGACTCGCTATCATCTCTCTAAGTAAATGCTCACGCTGCAGTAGCTCCAACCATCTGGGCGATATCTCGTCATTTGCAGCAACAACTGGCTCATTCGCCTGTACGCCGAATAGTGCCTCAATCCTCCAGGAAAGGCGATACATTGGCGGTCATCTCTGAATCGGTCTGCTCTAGATCTGAGTAAGACTCTTCACACTGGAAATCTTCAACTCGACTGGGCCCGCTCCGGCGCATAAATCGGACGAATCACCTTCGTCTCTCAAATCTGGTAGACTAACTATCATCTGTCTCATATCTGCCTGGAAGCTCCGGCAATCTCAGCTCGTAAGCTCCGGAAGCGATATCCTGTCAATCTCAGCAACAGCCGGTCCATCTGTCTGCACGGTAGGCGACATCATAATCTCTGAGGTATGCTGTATATCAGCTGTCCTCTCTCAACTGGCAGCTCTAACAATTGCCCGATCATCCGGTGCAAAACCAAGCACTCGCCTCCACTAGAGGTCACAATCACCAATACTAACTCGAGACGTTCCCATGTCACCAGAAAACACAATGGTCGGCCCTCGTACCAGACGAGCTCGTCCTGACCGTACCCCTAGCAGCAGCCCAAACTGCGCTCAAACATGGCGACAGGAACCTCAATCGAGTATCGAAGAGAGAAGATCAATGGCAAGAAAGAGAACAACAGATCCAGAGTGGATACATGATCAGAAGAAGGAACAGCATCAATGGAGGTATGATCATGAAACTAATAGAATCGGGGATCTCAAATGGATGTATAATCATGGATATAAAGAGAATCACTGATCTCGAAAATATGTACATCCTAAGGTTCCTTAAGCGGAGTGGCGTGTCGTAAGTATGCCGCGGAACATACCAACGGTACGTCACTCTACTTTAGTCACCTATCCATCAACCAAGGGTCATCCTATACGACGAAAGTTCGGGTCTAATACCCCCTCGACCAAGTCTAAGTTCCGTAAGGTCAAGCCGAAGTTCCGTATATATATAAACGCCCTAGGCTCCACATAGTCAAACTCAGACTCGAACCAAGGTCAACCTAGCGCTCTGATACCAACTTTGTCACGACCCGAAAGAGCACGTGACTGGCCCTTGAACCATATGAAGTCTATAGGACTCCATCTGGTCCAAGTAAGCCAAAAGCCCAGAAACATAAGACCATTTTAAGGATAAATAAACAACAAGCAATATACTATACAACGCCGAATGGCGAGGATCAAAATTTAAAAGAAACCCAGATAAGCATGAAAACTGCAACACTACTAAGCGCGACTCTAAGGTCGAAATAATACATCACTAGTGTCTGAGTCTGAAACAATATACAAGTCTTTGGTTGATGGAATTTCTAGATACAAAGAATAATACAAGTACAACAAGGGTGGTCCTGATACAAAAGACCCACCTACCCAAGCAAGTCCCCCATATAGAAGCAGTGTGCCAGAAATGCCGCTACGGAACCTGTACGGCAAACCCTGCAAGAACTGCCAAGCAAATCACCCGCAAAGGAAAGCAGTGTGCCAGAACTGCCGCTATGGAACCTGTACGGCAAGCCCTGCAAGAACTGTGGCACAACGGGGGTGAGTTGCCAACTCGTGAATAGAAAATATCTACAAGCAAAAATCGAATGCAAGACATAATCCTAGGTCAATACGATCAGTATATAATATAAAACTCAAATGAATAAGTTCGAAGCATAGTAAAGTGGCAATGTAATATCTGAACATAAGTGTAGTGCCAAGTACTCGTACCAGTGCCTCACGTAACAATATATCACAAATATGATGTAAGTATGCGGTAAAATGAAAACAGGAGATATCGTGAATGAAATTATCAGGAAATCAACGTCGAGGATTGACACAAACTATATATCTCAATATCAATGAAACACATATATAATGTATCCGACCTGTATGCAACATTCATGAAGGTACTCAGTCAGGTATTACTAATATGTGATGCAATGCTTATTCAATAAGTGTAGGGTAGGGGAGATATAATATACCATCGACCATAAAGGCCCCGAGCACATAGGCTCCACTCCAATCGAGCTCATAGGATCCGAGCTCATAGGCTCCTCTCCATCGAGCTCATAGGCTCCGAGCTCATAGGCTCCTCTCCAATCGAGCTCATAGGCTCCGAGCACATAGGCTCCTATCACATCGAGCTCATAGGCTCCAAGCACATAGGCTCCTCTCACATCGAGCTCATAGGCTCCGAGCACATAGGCTCCTCTCCATCGAGCTCATAGGCTCCGAGCACATAGGCTCCTATCACATCGAGCTCATAGGCTCCGAGCATATAGGCTCCTCTCACATCGAGCTCATAGGCTCTGAGCACATAGGCTCCTCTCCATCGAGCTCATAGGCTCCGAGCTCATAGGCTCCTCTCCAATCGAGCTCATAGGCTCCGTGCTCATAATGCATATGTAAACTTGCATAGATCATCATAATGATATATTTAAGTGTGCGTATATATATATATATATATATCAGCGTCCCATACCACTAATATATATATACTCTAGGGGTATACATATATATTTCAGCGTCCCATACCACTGATATATATACGCAGGAGTAAAACAATCTAGAATCATCATATGTAACCATATCACAGTGCGAAATCCATGAATTATAATACATGCAACAAGAACACTAATATAAGCCTACAACTATGTAAAGGCATGTGCACAAGGAATATGAATCATTAACATATGAGCATGCAATGCAATGCGAGCCATAGAATAATTGGTAAATGAATAATTGTCGATATATGTGTATAAGTATGGGTATGTGTCATCTAAATGAAGTGCAAGTATAACACTATATCATGCAACATGGAAATAATAGTATGCGCATACAAGGTCATATCCTGATGCAATAATGCTACTGCGTAGTGACATGGCAATTATCGATGAAGAAGTGTGTGAGCCGGCAAGCAAGTGTACGTGGAACATACGCATCATCGATAATGGTGCGAGTGTCCTATCAACATAATAGTAATATAGCAGTAAACATATGCAAGCAATGTGAATAGCGGAAATATGCGGACATTGAATAATCGACGTAACAGTAAAGAATCTACACCCATATGTACATGTCATGCGGTTATACCATTTGAAAAAGAATGACTCGGGTCTAGTCTAACATCTACTGTGCAACTACAGATCTAAGTATCAAGTAAATCAGGAGGGGTAAGGACACCACCTAAGTCTGAGTCGATATATATATAATAGTCGGTGATCCTGCCTCAATAGTATCGCGTACGATACAGTATATCATATGCCAATCCTCATGTCATGAGTACGGATCAATCATCAATATAGGCTCGTACGGTAATTCGTCGTACGACATCCCATTAACTAGGTACGGTCAATATTCTTATTCCTCTCAACAATTATCAGGTATCACCATCATTATCTCACATACTCTGGGGTACTGATCTAAGTCTAGTACAACTGATACCATCTACTAAGTATGAATGCCTGGGTAAACACACATCCCAAGCCCGCAAGAATCACATGTCGTATCCCAAATACGAATCATATCACATCTCCGATCTCGCGGCACAAAGTCCAATATCATCGACTCATCTCCAAATGTCATCCAATATCATCATCAACACCGTGTCAGTATAGTGAATATGCAAGGATGTGCGTGTGGGTGTAAACCTATTCTAGGGTTCGCGACTATGAGCTATACTAGTTTACTTCTAACCCTAAGCTATCCATACTACACCTAACACAACATCCCTGACACGCTGTACTATCAAGCATAACATATAGTATACCAACTACGGACTGCGGGGGTGCTATACGCCATCCACCCGACTTCCTCCAGTAGATATAATCTACTCACCTTGCGTCTTCATTTGTCGACGTCACCACGCGCATTGCTTGTCGTCCCAAAGTCTTCATGGGGTACCTACACATCAACGTATCGTATATGCGTATTAAAACCAAATCAAAGCTAAACGGCACACGAAACCCAAAACGATACGATAAGGGGCCTATAGGTTAGAACCTATGGCACGCCTTCAAAACCATCAATAAATCCTCTATATCGTCGTATAAACGCCAAATAGTCGAGGCAAAACACAATCCACAATTGCAGAATTAAAAATACGGAATACGGAAATATGAATCCAAAACAACAACTTAGGAAATATGTCCCTGATTTCACCCTATGTCACTTTATACAAATCTATATATACCAGGGGTCTAACATGAACATGTAGGAGCTACATAACCAAAACGAGCCAAAATGGTGGGACCCAGGCCGCAATTTGCGGCCAAAAGGGGAAAATTTGCAGCCGGGAAAAGGAGTTAGGGGCTGGGGTCTTGGTGGTAGCTTCCTGGGTGCATGCACATGTCACTGTCCACTCAACTTTATTTTAGGATACCTCGGGTGATAGCACATTCCATAAACACTACACAGATTTCATAGTTTCCCCGATATCGGTTTCTAAAATCCGTATTCTGGTTTAAGCTTCAGGTTTTGGGTTCCAATTCATACGCTAGGGTGATGGTATAACCTCTACTGACCTCAATTTCATAATACAACACCAATTTCCTCAAACCCTAACTTGGTTTTCCTCAAGTCCACAATATCACACAATATCGATTCTATAACAACATTGGGATATAAGGAATGCTAGAATTAAACTAATGATCCAGAAATTACCTCATTTGGCAACTCAAGAAATTTCTTGAGTTGCCCCTAGTGGCCAAAATCCTTGCTTCTTTAGTTCCAAGTGTAGATCTAGGGATTGTGCACACTTTTAATGAAATGAGTGTGCGGTTTTGGTGTAGTTTTAGAGGTGTTTTGAAGCTTTTGAAGAGGGGAGGGGATGAGGTGCAGGAGCAGCAGCAGAAGAAGAGAGAAGAGGGAGGTAAAATGAGGGGAAAAATGGCTAAGGGTTTTGGTCAAATGAAGCCCATACCTCACTCTCTCACCAACCCTCAATTCTTTATTCTTTTCTCTTTTCTTTTCCTTATTTTCTTTTCTTTTAAAACTCTTCTCACTCAACTAGTAACCCCAAAACAACCATGGCAATAAAAAATGTAACACAAGTGTGAAAAAGTGATATGTGCATGTTTTGCCCAAAAATACAAAAAAACCGATTAGCGATTTTTAATCGCGATTAGCACTAATTTAGCATATAACTAATCAATTAAACTTAGAAATGGCATAATTCTCTAATTTACCCTATTTTTGAATTTTCCATAATTTTTTCTCCATTTATTTGTATTTAATAATACCAAAATATTAAAATATTCAATAAAATAATATTAAATTATAAATTTCCCAAAAATAATATTTTTATTATTTTGAAATGTTACAAACTGGCTGCTACGTATTTACTCTGAAGGAAACACGCTAAGCGTATCTAAGCAATATAAGTAAAATACACAAGAGACAGGATATAAAAGAACATCAACTTTATTTATTAACATTCTTTTACAGTACATGGAAAAGTAAATACATAGAATGAAAAGCAATGCCTAAACAGTGGCATAACAGAAATGAAAAATACTGAAAGTAAATGTGTACAAGAAATCTAAAGCTCTAGGTCGTAAACTAGCTGGTCCAAATCCTCGCTGGTGGGCTCGATCTCCTGAAGATCCGAATCACCTGACAACATTCTAAAGAAGAAAGAGAAGGAATGTCATCAGTGAACAAATCCTTCGTTAAGTCCCAAAGATAAGGGAGAAATAGAATAGATAGAGAGTGAGTGTAACTTTTAAAGTTGTATTATACTGTTATAATGTTGCGTTTAGTGTTAACGCTGTTGTTTGTAGCTTGGTACAGAAGAGGCCAGTGTATACGAGAGGAGTCTCACTTACCCCGGAGACTAAGGTATCTGGAGTACAAGGAACCGTTCAGCCACAGTACAACGGCAATGGAATATAGGTTAGGTGTCTTAATGGTTGCAGTCTCATGCCACTTCTAACACCTTCCGTACCAATCTACCCCTTATAAACCCCGTGATGTCTTAATTGTATTGTTTGTATTGTATTGTCTTGTAATTGAATTGTATAGATGGATGACTTGTCAAAACCATGATATCAGTAAATGGATGTAACTGGAGAATCATGTAGATGGATGTATATCCGTGGTTCGGTTCAGTCAATACAGATTGAATAGATTGAACATATTGATTATATGGATTCATCGATTCATATTGAATTGTAGTTTGTACATGAATCATATTCAAGTCAGATTATTTATAATGAGACTCAGTCTGAGTCAGACAATTAGAAAAGAAATTGAATTCTGAATTAGGTTTTAATGTTATCGGTAACCGCTGCATATGGACGGCAGTATTTGTGTCTTTTTCATCGATGATTACTGTGTTGATAACACCGTTTGTTAGGTTGTCTACCTTAAATAGGCAAGCACCCATATCACCGGCTCCCTGAGGCTCAAGAGACTGGTCCCGCTTAAACCTATGTTTATTAGGGTCCTTATTGTAATTTATAGGACTTGAGTGGGTTTTATGCAAAAAAAATTAGTATAATTTTCAAAATACACCTCAAGTATTTAATTATCGTCTTTAGAGTTTTCATATATGTAGATTTCATCTATGTGACATTTCTAGTGAATAAAACCTAATTTCATAATATATGGTATTTAATTGTAAAGTATTGAACTTGTATGGAATTGCATGGTATTTTCATGTAAAGTGATTCTTTTTTATTTAGAAAAGTTAGAATATTTATAGTATATCAAAAATAGATATTTTGATGATACATATATATATTTAAAAAATAATTTAATTTATCAAAAATAGATATTTTGATAATTTGTATAACCAGTTGAGTCCCAACTTTTACTTTTATTGCAAGAGGGCTGGACATTTGGTGAAGGACTGTAGGCGCGCAAAAGGCTTGTGCCTAGTTTGTGGCGCGTCCAATCACAGAATTGAAACCTGTCCTTATAGAGACTACTCAGCTCACACATCCACCAACTACCCGCAGCGGCCAGCTATCCAGACTCCTGCACCTCATATTGCACTCCCAACACCACCTTCACGTGAACCTCCTGCACAACCAAATCGCCAATTCCAAACGGCAATGAGAAACATGCCTCGAGGGCAGATAAACATGCCCCAGGGACAGAATGTGCCTCCAACTAGGAGGAATGTACCACAGCGTCAGACTTTCACATTATCAGCCGTAAAAGCCGAGGCTGTAGGTCAAGGTAACACTGGTAATTCTCTTTCATATTCTCAAATTCTTGTATCACTTTGTTATTTTTCATACACTACCACTAGTCTTATCACCAAACATTCCGTGAATCTGTTACACTTTCTTTTTACAATTTTCGAGGACGAAATTTGTATAAGGAGGGTAGAATGTAACAACCCTAAACTTTCTGTACGAATTTTTTTCAAAAATACAGAACGGGGTACTTTTGCCTGAGCATAAGTTATAAGTTTGTTTTACTTTTTAACAGCAAGAAGGAGCTTGTAGCTCATTGGTAAGACCTTGCACTGCTTAACCAAAGCACCAGAGTTTAAATACCATCAGCAACATTATTTTTTATAATGATTTTTTAAAATTTTTTTAGATGCCCAAGAGTCTACACGTGTATAACTCGTAAAAACCAAAAGTCACATATAAAACAAACGAGTCCAGGAGGTAGACCAAACGACAAATGACACGTGGCGGGAGAAAATCGTCCTGACTCGGCCGGCGACGCGCCTGACTAGGCCGCCACCTCCGGCCGAACTCGCTCAGATCGGATTTTGCCCTTCTTGAAATCTGTGTCTTTTGGCCTCCCTATAACTCCTACAGTATTTAATTTTCCTGCATTATTACAGAGGATTAAAAAACCTAATTAAACTCTTTTTAATGCATATTTTAAATACAATTTTCTCATACCCTTTCATCTACCCTAAACCCAAGTTTTTCCTATAAATACCACACCTAAACTCACCCCTCCTCACTTCCAAAACTCTGTCCAAACTCTCAAGAAAAATCCCAAGAACTTTTGTGTAAAAGTGGAGTTAGCGAAGGGCGATGCTCCGACGAACTTCCGACGACGACCCTAGGAGCTCTCGGTGACGAAACGACGCACCGGCACCTCCTACCACTCCCTCTTCCTCTTCAATAATCTAAAATATAGTAAGTCCCTATTTCTCTTCTCTTATATATTTTAAACAATAGTCAAAACTAAAACCCAACGGAAGCGGAGTTAATCCGATTTCCGATTCGGTTTTCTTTAAAAGTTCCATTTTTTTCTTAAACACAACAATACCAAACTCTCACAACATAACTATTAATCATTAACAAAACATATTGAACAAGTTCTATATCAAAAGAATGTATATTGTAATTTTTATCACAATTTACAGAAAAATATCATGTAGTTTAGTTTCGACATTAAATATCATAATTCCTTGCTATACCTTTAGATAGTCCACGAGGTAATGACCTACCTCCTCACAACACTCATATGTAATATAGCACGATGATCTTTGGGAACATAGTTTTGGGAAAATACGGTTTTACACAAAACTACCTCAAACTTATAAAACTTTTTTCTACAAGATTATGTATTTTAAACAAATTTTTGCAAAGCGCCGCTACAACCCATTAGGGGAACCTGTTCCGGAAGGTGCGGATTATCGCACATCCTCGGGTTTACTAGTGCCAGATGCAGACCTCCGCAAGGAGTATACGGTCTCGAAAGATTTAAAAATACAAATATCTTAAGAAAATGAGATTTCTAGAAAATAAAACCTAATTTCATAATATATGGTATTTAATTGTTAAGTATTGAACTTATATGGAATTGCATGGTATTTTCATGTAAAGTGAATCTTTTTTATTTAGAAAAGTTGGAATATTTATAGTATATAAAAAATAGATATTTTGATGATACATATATATAATTAAAAAATAATTTAATTTATTATTTTTTCTAGAAATCACATTTTCTTAAGATATTTGTATTTTTAAATCTTTCGAGACCGTATGCTCCTTGTGGAGGTCCGCATCTCGCACTACTAAGCCCGAGGATGTGCGATAATCCGCACCTTCCCGAACAGGTTCCATAAATGGGTTGTAGCGGCGCTTTGCAAAGATTTGTTTAAAATACATAATCTTGTAGAAAAAGGTTTTTATAAGTTTGAGATAGTTTTGTGTAAAACCGTATTTTCCAAAAACTTTGTTCCCAAAGATCATCGTGCTATGTTACACATGCGTGTTGTGAGGAGCTAGGTCATTACCTCGTGAACTATCTAAAGGTATAGTAAGGAATTATGATATTTAATGTTGAAACTAAACTACATGGTATTTTTCTGTAAAATGCGATAAAAATTACAACATACATTCTTTTGACTTGGAACTTGTTCAATATGTTTTGTTAATGATTAATAGTCATATTTTGAGAGTTTGGTATTGTTGTGTTTAAGAAAAAAATGGAACTTTTAAAGAAAACCGAATCGGAAGTCGGATTAACTCCGCTTCCGTCGGGTTTTAGTTTTGAATATTGTTTAGAATATAGAAGAGAAGAGAAATAGCGAATTACTGGATTTTAGATTAGAGAAGAGGTAGAGGGAGTGGTACGAGGAGCCAGTGAATCGTTTTGTCTCCGGGAGCTTCTTGGGTCGTCGTCGGAAGTTCGTCGGAGCTTCACCCTTCGCTATCTCCACTTATACACAAAAGTTCTTGGGATTTTTCTTGAGAGTTTGGAAAGAGTTTTGGAAGTGAGAAGGGGTGAGTTTAGGTGTGGTATTTATAGGAAAAACTAGAGTTTAGGGTTGATGAAAGGGTGTGAGAACATTGTATTAAAAATATGTATTAAAAAGAGTTTAATTAGGTTTTTTTAATCCTATGTAATAATCCAGAAAATTTAAACAGTGTAGGAGTTATGGGGAGGCCAAAAGACATAGATTTCAAGAAGGGAAAAATCCGATCTAAGCGAGTTCGGCCGGCGGTGGTGGCCGAGTCAGGCGCGTCGCCGGCCGAGTCAGGCCGAGTCAGGCCAATTTTCCCCCGCCACGTGTCATTTGATGTTTGGTCTACCTCCTGGACTCGTTTGTTTTATATGTGACTTTTGGTTTTTACGAGTTATGCACGTGTAGACTCTTGGGCTTCTAAAAAAATAAAAAGAAATCAATATAAAAAATAATGTGGCTGATGGGATTTTAACTCTGGTGCTTTGGTTAAGTAGTTCAAGGTCTTACCAATGAGCTACAAACCCCTTCTCGCTGTTGAAAAGCAAAACAAACTTATAACTTGGGCTCAGGCAAAAGTACCCATTTCTATATTTTTGAAAAAATTTCGTACAGAAAGCTTAGGGTTGTTACATGCCCAAAGAACTATAGGGGGTATCTTTTCTATTACGCAGAAGAACATATGATTTTTTGTTCCTCGTCATGCCCATTTTTTTAGAAAATCAATTTTTTGAAAAAGGGACTAGTGGGAGTGCAATATAACCGGAAGAGATTCCAGAACCACAAACTATTACTGAAAGTATGGTAGAACCTGAGATTTCAAAAGAACGGGACATCCATGCACCACTTCGCAGGACTAGTAGGCAGTCTTATCAACCCGAGAGATACTACGGTCTTCTCATAGACGGGGATAGAGAGGATTGCATCATTGACAATGATGTGCCAACTAGCTTCCAGCAAGCCATTTAGAGCGGTGAGTCGGTAAAATGGCTGGATGCAATGCGGACCGAGATGGTGTCCATGTACACGAACGAAGTATGGACTTTGTACTTTGCTCCAGAAGGGGTAAAACCCGAAGGCTGCAAATGGATCTTCAGAAAGAAGATTGCTGTAGATGGACATGTTGAAACCTATAAGGCTAGACTTATTGCAGAAAGTTTTCGTCAAAGACCTGGTTTGGACTATGATGAAACCTTTTCTCCAGTGGCTATGCTCAAATCCATTCAGATCCTTCTTGCCATTGCTTCCTTCAAAGATTATGAGATCTGGTAGATGGACGTAAAGACGACTTTTCTAAATGGATATTTAGAAGAGTGCGTCTATATGGATCAGCCAGAGGGTTTCATTCAGATTGGAAGTAGCGGGAAAGTGTGCAAGTTGCTTAAGTCCATTTATGGACTAAATCTGGGATCGCGGAATTGGAACATCTGTTTTAATGAGATGATCAAAGAATTCGACTTTATCCAAAATCCAGATGAACCATGCATTTATAGTAAGATTGTAGAAAGAACAGTGGAATTCCCCATCTTGTACGTGAATTACATTCTCTTGATAGGAAATGACATTCCTATGATACAATTAGTCAAATGATTCTTATCAGAAAGGTTCTCCATGATTGACCTGGGTGATACCAACTACATTCTGGGGATCCAGATCTATCATGATAGATCAAAGTGGATGGTGGGACTTTCACAGTCAAGGTACATCAACCCCATACTAAAAATATTTAGTATGGACGATTCTAAGCACGGTAGTCTACCGGCTTGTCACGGAATCACCCTCTCCACAGAGATGTCTCCTAAGACTGATTTGGAAAAGGCTCGCATGTCGATTATACCCTACACTTCTGCGGTAGGCTCTATAATGTATGCAATGTTGTGCACCAGACCAGATGTTGCTTACGCACTAGCATAGTAAGCCGATATCAGTAAAACCCATGGGAGAAGCACTAGTTAGCAGTAAAGAACATTCTCAAGTACCCGAGATGGACCAAGGAGATGTTCTTGGTGTATGGAGGAAAAGGACCTCCAGATCGAGGCCTTTGCATACTCTAGCTTCCAGAGTGATAAGGATGACTCTAAGTCTGTGTCGGGTTATGTCTTTACCCTCAGTGGAGGGTCGGTCTGTTGGAAGAGCTCCAAACAGGACACCGTTACAGACTTGACGATGGAAACGGAGTAGTTCGCTGCATGAGATGCCGCAAATGAGGCAGTCTGGATGAGGAAGTTCTTATCTAAACTTCAGGTGGTTCCTTCCATTGTTGTTCCAATACTTTAGTATTGTGACAACATACGGCGCTATAGCTTTAGGGAAGGAACCCAGGTCCCATGAGAGATCCAGACAAATCTTGAGGCGGTACCACCTGATCAAGTGATCATTGATCTCCAGGAGATCAAGGTGATGAGAGTAGATACGAAGAACAACACTGCAGATCCACTCACAGAGGCCATTACTGAGACACGGTTCGAGAGGCTATTCGAGATCTTCGGTCTGCGATATACCAGTATATAGCCTTAGTGCAAGTGGGAGATTGTTAGTGATATATGCCCTAGAGGCCATTATTGTATCATACTGGATTGTATATTACTTAATAGAAGCTTGGGATATAAACGGATGTAGTAACAGTCTTGCTCGAAATGGTAGTATGCTACCTGGTTTGTATCTACCTCAATATGTGCATGTGTCTCTTTTAGCATATCTCTTATATATATTTGTAGAGCCCTTAGGATCTTTGCTTAATTACCCATGTTATGATGGCAGTCACACTAGTGGGGGATGGGTAATCTATAAGCACATCCTATACAGGTCCCTAGTCATAGGATTATTGAGACGAGGCATCGATACTCCAGAGTACACTAGTTTATACGCTTCTCATCCTAGCAGGGCAAATGGTCTGTCCCACAGCCATTAGTGCGTCGTACTGGAGATAGTATGAAGGTGCTTATTAGGTTATGAGTACACTGGACATGACTCGTCGGGAACTGTTGGTGGGTATTATACCTATCGTCGAGTAGCAGTTCCCAGGTGACATGAGTAAAGCATAGTCCGTCGACTTGACACTGCTACTTCGCTTCGAGTGTGTTCCCACTGTACTTTGATTACTACCCTACCACGGCTCAAAGGAGTCATGCAAACAGGTAGTAGTTGGCTGCAGTCCCGAAGCACTTGGAGGCAGTGGCAGTTAGTTGGATTCGTCTCTCCCAGTGTTGGGGGTTGATATCGCGCTGTGTTCGGAAGGCCATTACACAAAGTCCTTGGCCAAGGCATGCGAGATTTATTGGTAGGTTGTCACGACCCGCAAGGTACGGAACGTGACTGGCACTTAAGTTTACGAAACGTCTCAAGACGTCCGTAAAATAAGTAAGCCAAAGCCCAGAAAACCAAAACCAAATATGCAAAAGAGTGAAGAAAACCCAATTAGTTGAAAGAGAGTTTTATCAAATAAGTCATGTAAAACCCTTTTTAAAACAATACAAAATTACGGTTTTTTAGTGATGTAAAGTGTCGTCCACCATGAGTTTGCTGTGGTTTTCGAGATCTGTGTCGAGGAGTGGAGGAACCGTCACGGGTACATGGTGGGCCCGGTAAGGTACCCCGGGGCAAGAGGAATGTGTTGTTGACATTGAGCCTGGCAGGGGATGGACTACCTACCGGTGACTATTTTGGCACGGCGGATATCGAGAGGACACCGACCGTGGCCGCGAGATGATGAGATATTGATATTTGAGATGGGTTAGCCGGACGGCTGAGGCCAGAGATACATTGATATGAGATTTGAGACAGTTTTGAGGTGTCGTTGCTGGACACGGATTCTGGTTGATTCTATTGGTATTGTGCTGATATTTCAAAAGAGATGCCTAAAGGAAAAAAGATGATTTCTTACACTTACATATACGGATCACGAGTATATTTTTATTGCATACATACTTGCTAGTATAGTCATATCGCATACATACCTGCTATTATATCCTGCCATACCTGTATTTTAAATGCTAGGATGCTTGTGTTCATACTTACGATAGCCTGTGTAGATGTTATTTATTACTCACGAATTGGCAACTCACCCCCGTTGTACCACAGCCTTTTTCAGGTCCGCTCCGTTAGTACAGTAGCGGCGGGCGCACTTGCTTCTTTTGCCTCTTTGCCTGGACTCGAGGTTTTGCTCTTAGGTGGGTTATATCATTATTTTGTACCACCTTGTATATTCATTGTATCTAGTGTACTGCATCTACTGTATCTACCAGTATTATTGTATATTGACCTAGAGATGAGAATGTGAGATTTGTGGACTTTTATGCTGTATTTTGGGGTCGAGCTCACTTGAGTCGACATGCTATTTTTCTCATGCTTCCTTATGATTATTTCGCATGTTGTTGCTTTATATTGCGTGGGATTTGTGACCGCCTTGTGGCGAAGAGCTAGCTCCCGCTTGGGAATGGCTTATTTGTTGGATTCATATATATTCTTGTTGTACCCATTTTGGGGGCCAGTATTTACAAAGGAGACTCTGCCGAAATTTTCGGAAAAATTTGTATTGTTTTGAAAAGGGTTTTACATGACTTATTTGATAAAACTCGCTTTCAACTGATTGGGTTTTCTTCACTCTTTTGTTTATTTGGTTTTGGTTTTCTGGGCTTTGGCTTACTTATTTTACGGACGTCTTGAGACGTTTCGTAAACTTAAGTGCCAGTCACGTTCCGTACCTTGCGGGTCGTGACAAAGTTGGTATCAGAGCGATAGGTTTTACCTTTTTGAGTGCAGGATGACCCTTGGTAGATGGAGTAAGTGACTTAAGTAGGGTAACGTAGCGTGTGTATGTCCGCGGCATACTTGCGATACGGTACTCCGCCTAAGTGACTTTAGGATATACTTGCTTTTGTTAGTGTATATGCCCTAGAGGCCATTACTGTATCATACTAGTAGGTATATTACTTAATGGAAGCTTGGGATATTCACCTTGTATATACAATCTTGCTCAAAATAGTAGTATGCTACTTGGTTTATTTCTACTTCAATGTGTACATGTGTTTATCTTTGTATATTGCTTATACACATTAGTGGAACCCTTAGGATCTTTGCTTGATTACCAGCGATGTGATGGCCGTCACACTAGTGGGGCTGGGTAATCTAGAAGCACATCCTTATGCAGGTCCCTGGTCGCAGGACTATCGAGACAGGGCATCGATACTCCGGAGTAGACCAGCGCATGCGCTTCTCATCCCAGTGTGGGAGACGGTCTGTCCCACAGCCGTCAGTACGTCGTACTTGAGATAGTATGCGGGTACCCATTAGGTTACGGGTAGACTGGACAGGACTCGTCGGGAACTGACCAGTTGGTATTATACCTATCGTCAGTTATCAGTTCCCAGGTGACATGAGTACAGCTTATTCCGCTGACTTGACACTGTCACTTCGCCTCGGGTGTGTTCCCACTGTACTTTGATCACTACCCTACCACGGCTCAAAGGAGTCGTGCAAACAGGTGGTGGTTGGGTGCAGTCCCGAAGCACTTGGAGGCAGTGACGGTTAGACAGGATTCGTCTCTCCCGGTATTGGGGGTTGACATCGCGCTGTGTCTAGGAGAGCCATTACACGAGTAGTCCCTGGCCAGGGCAAACGAGATATACTGGTAGGTTTCCAGTGTTATCTCAGGGTGTTTTGGGCTTCGCTCCGGCACGACTTGTACCGCTATTGGGGGACTTACGTTTACCACCCCCTAGGCCCGCCATGCGATATATCAGACGAACAGACCGGACTGTACGGAGAATGTCACACTCAGGCTCAGTAGGAGTTCAGATGGGTTTCGCCTCGTCGGTCTTCTTGTCGGCATTACCTGGGGACCGTTACGCACAGCTAGTGCCGCTTGCGGTCTGTGGTTAAACCCACTGCCAGCGTAGTGTCGAGTCTTTAGAGTCCCACACAGAAAGCTTTTCGCCTTTAGGCAAAAGAGTAGAGGTCGCATGGTATTGCGACAGGTCGCATGGTTTTGCGACAGGGTTCGGTCACATCCGTGCACTTGTGCACGTACAGTGTCCGGACAGTTTACACTAGCGGGCTTTGGTTTAAGCCAGATCCTAGTGTACCTTATGGGATTGGATTTATCCATTTTGCATTCGTGTTCCTCGGAACGCGGATGCGGGTGTGTATGCACAGTTGACAGGGAGGCACAGACAGCGGATTCTCATTAGGGTTGTTGACAGTTGACCGTTGACTTTTTGACTTTTTGCTCAACCCTAATGAGAATATGATATGTGATTAACTATTATATTAATTAAGTATTATGGTGACTTGGTTGTTGACTTTTGTTGACTTTGTTGACTTTTGTTGACTTGTTGACTTTGTTGACCGGTTGACTAGGCTTGACTAGTTGACCATCATGATAACCATTGCTATCATTTCATGCCAAAGACTTTTTACTTGCTTGTTCATTTGAGTAAAATGAGTGCATGACATGATAAGGTTATGGTTGCTTCAACCATCACACATAAGACTTTTTTGATATGATGAGTTATCATTGCTTTGGATTATGAGAGGGTGAGAGAAAAAAGAGAGCCTCATTCTTTCTTGCTCATTCTCTCTCTTGTTCTTGAGCTCTTCACTTTGCTCTCACTCTCATCCTCTTGCTCCCTCTCTTGACTCTATGGTTCATATCTCTCATGTGTTGAGAATCAAGAACCATAGATAAAATCCCATTCTATTTCTACTCTACTCATTCTAGTTCACTAGGTTTAGCAAACCAAGTGAACTAGTTTCTTCAAAGAACGAAGAAGGAGCTAAAGGTTGGAGCTTTCAAGTGGATCTATCTTCGGCGTACGGAGACGACGAGAAGGAGCCATCGGACCACCACCGGAGCTTGAAGAGAAGGAGTTCAAGACAAGCTAGGTATAACCATCTTCATCTGAGTAGCTAAATCTCTTTAGCAAGTTTGCTAGTTTAGTTTAGACACGATCCCGACCTTGTTTAGTCCATGTTGCCTCTTGCGATAAAAATTTGTTTTTTTATACCGTTTCCGCCTCCCCGTAAGCACCGGGGGTCGCAACGTGGACTTACAGTGGTATCAGAGCCTAACTAAACTTAAACTAGCTTGGTAGTGAAGTGTAACGAAGTTCGGAACCGGAAAAATCCAAAAACCAAATTTTTATAAAACCTGAGTTTCTGTTGAATTTTTTTTGGCTCAAAATGAAAAACTTTATATACCTAAATTCGGCTCAGGGTTTTCTAAGAACACCCACAAAAAACGATGGCATGAATCCTTCAAGCAGCCGCGGATCCGCGGCCCCAGTTATTGTCATGGCCGCGGATCCGCCGCCCTTCAGGCTCTTCGTGTGATTATTTTTTGTGCAGTGTGTCTCTGTATTGGTTTTGGGATTTTTAAAATATGTCATATGTGCCCAGATTCTCGAGAACAGAAATTTACTTTTGGGGTCCTATAATTTCGTATTTTTTCCGAACTTCACTACACTTTGACTATGATGGTTATATCTGTGATGTTTCCATGTATTGAACGTCGGCTAATCGCTATAAGTCGATTAGTCGGGGTTATACATGATCTGTAATGTGCTGGAATGTGTATATAAATATGTTGGATTATCGCGGGTGAATAGCCGGGGTGGATGTGAGATGAGCTTTTGTTTTTCTTTCATTCATTGTAAATTTGTAAATTGATGTAATTATTATTTGTTTGGCCGCACAACCGGGTCGGGGTTGTAGCCGTCATTGTATAATTTCTTTTTACTGTTTTTGCTCCTAGGATAGACCCATAGTGGGGTGCACAAACTACCGGGTATGCCGAAGTGTCGAGTGGCCTACTCATGGAGATGAGGGAGGTTGCTACGCTTCGGGTACTTAGCGGGTAGTTTGCCGCACCCGTAGGGGTCTTGGGTGGGGTATTGGCTATTCACCGCGACCGTGTAATCTGTTTTTGTTACAGGCTCGTACAAATTACATATTCCTAGCATATCCAATGTATTTATCTGTGATCTGAAATGTTTATCATTGCAGTATATCTATATATGATATTATTTAGGCGTTGCTTATGTTTTACAGACGCGCTAGCCCAGCCCCCGCTCTGTCGTTAGTTAAGTAACCTAACGGGTAATGACGGGGCCCAGTGGCGAATGCGAATGGCATAAGCGTACGTCATATTTTGGTTGTTTTCTGCAATGGTAGGATTAAATGATGGGACGCATTAAAAGAACTAATGCAAGAATATCACGCATTAAAAGAACTAATGCAAGATAATAAACCAAGTTAAAGTCGTTGCACCCTTTCGAAAAACCACTCGGTTCTTTTCAAAACAAACTTTTAAAATGCGGAGTTTGAGCCACTCCATTTAAAAGCTATCTCGTTCCATCGACTAAATCAAGTTCACTACGTTCACGGTTTCGCCAAAACCATTCGTAGCCCTTCGTCGTTTCATATAAATATTCAACAGTATTCAAGCTGTGTTTGTTGGCCTTAGTCAAGGCACAGTGATTGGTAGCTGGTGGATACTCATATGTTGCATAGATAGATGCGTTGGTTTGGGACAGTCGTATTACTTTGTTGGCCATAGTCAAGGGTATATACGGATGGATTCAAATTAACCTGGACAACGACGGGTAGAACTTGACATGTGACTTATGATTTGTTGGCCCTAGTCAAGGTCATAAGAGCATGGGGCAAAAATCCACATCGGGAGTTTCAAAAGAACTGAAACTTGCTAGATTTGCATACCATTTGGAGTGTGGTGATTCTGGTAGGATTCCTTCAGTTTCGTCACGCGATGATATATGGATCCCGATCCTACTGTGAGTATATGCTACTCCTCGGGAAATTTCTCGCTAAACGATCAATGCTATAAACCTAGTAGGTGCCTAGAAAGGTGTTAGCGGGGCTACACCCCCAGGGAAAAGAGGTTCTCTAATTAAGGAACTTCGCGAAAGCGTTGGAAAACCTCCCTCGAACTACCGACACCAGCCTGGCCGAACGGTTAAGCAAGTATTGTACGGTGGGATTGATCCTGACTAATTCTTCCTTTATGGTTTGAGGAGGAATTCGAGAAACAGTGGGAGCCATCCTGTTTAGACAAATTAAAAACCACTCTAAACTTGCAAGAGCATCATGCTGAGTGTCTTCTTCTATCTCTCTTAATTGCAGCGACCCTGTGACTGCACCTAGGTTACATCTAGATAAAAAAATATGACTGAACCTGACTGTTATGACTGGCAAAGGTCTTTCCAGATGTCCATTGCCCATAACAAGCTGGGACACCTCTTAACTAATCAAATCCCTGCTGTCTCAGGTCCAGTTTCCCCTGTCACGGATGTTCACATCCGCAGGACATCGGAAAAGGAATGTGCGAAAGCCAAGTGCCTCGTGTTAGCCTCAGTTAATGGTGCAAACCAGAGGCAGCACGAGAAGATGGACTCAGTTTCTATCTTCCTCCATAACAAAGTTTTATATGGAGAGCAATCTCGTATCGCGAGATATGAGACCTCGAACGAATTGCTTCAAGCGAGGTTGGCTGTCGGGTCATCTGTAGGGGGCAACGTCCTTATAGAAACCAGCTATTTTAAGCTCACGGACCTGGAGACCACGTTGGAGAATGGGTCAAGTACTGACCTAATTCTACAGTCCCTGCCCTCCGCTTATACCCTGAAAGAAACCAGGGAAGGAGAAGGAAAAGGAAGGGCAAAAGTTTCGGGACTGGATATGATTAAAGAGGGATGTTCCTATTGTAGCGGGAATGAACTATGGCAGAGAGATTGCAGGGCTTGTATAGCCAGTAGCCAGAATTCGAAGCATGTTGTGGCTTCGGCTTCGAGTGTGTTTGTAATTGAGAACTGTTTGTCAGTTAACCCTACTTCCTGGGTATTAGATACCGGATCAGGATCTCATATCTGTAATTCGTTACAGGGTCTGAGAAACCGTAGGGTTATCAGGAAAGGTGATATGACTCTCAGGGTTGCTAACGGAATGAGCATGGATGCTGTATCCGTAGGGGAATATCACCTAGGACTGACAACTGGGCAGATATTGATTCTGCGTGACTGTTTGTATGTACCAGGTGCGACTTGCAATATCATATCTGTATCCTTACTTTCTAAGGAAGGATATGATTTTGCTTTTGTAAGCGATGTAGTAAACATCCACCTAAATCAAGCATTGATTGGGTCAGGTACATTAAATAACGGTATATACGTATTAAATCAAGCTCAGATATTCAGTGTCCAGAACACACTTAAAAGAAAGTCTCCAGAATTAAATCAGGCTTTCTTATGGCATTGTAGACTGGGTCACATCAATGATACACGGTTGACTAAGTTACATAAAGAAGGATACTTGGATCCGTTCGAGTACCAGTCTTATGCCACTTGTGAATCTTGTCTCATGGGAAAGATGACAAAGACTCCGTTCACTGGACACGGAGTAAGAGCGAGCGAGCTCTTGGGACTTATACACAGTGACGTGTGTGGTCCAATGTCTACACATGCGCGAAGCGGTTATTCATACTTCATTACTTTCACAGATGATTTCTCTAGGTATGGACATGTCTTCTTAATGAAGCACAAATCCGAGGCCTTTGAGAAATTTCGAGAATATAAGAATGAAGTACAAAAACAAACAGGCAAAAGTATCAAGATCCTAAGATCGGATCGAGGTGGTGAATACTTGAGTGCCGAGTTTCTGGACTACTTAAAAGAGAATGGAATTCTCTCTCAGCATACTCCTCCATACACACCACAACACAATGGTGTATCGGAAAGAAGGAATCGAACCCTATTAGATATGGTTCGTTCCATGATGAGTAAGGCTGAGTTACCGCGATCTTTCTGGGGTTATGCACTGGAAACAGCTGCACATCTCTTGAACCAAGTTCCTACTAAGACAGTGCCTACCACACCATATCAGATGTGGAGTGGGAAGAAACCCTGTCTTAAATCCTTTAAGACATGGGGATGTCCGGCTTTTGTAAAAAAGCAGCATGCGGACAAGCTCGAGGCACGCTCAGTACAGTGCAAGTTTGTGGGATACCCAAAGAACTCCAAAGGGTATCTTTTCTATTACGCAGAGGAGCAAAAAGTCCTTGTTTCTCGTCATGCCCGCTTCTTGGAAACTGAGTTTTTAGAAAGTCAGATAAGTGGGAGCGCAATAGAACTGGAAGAAATTCCAGAACCACAAGCTGTTACTGAAACCTTAGTAGAACCAGAAGGTTCAGGGGAACCGGACATTCCTACGCCGCTCCGCAGGAGTAGTAGGCAGTCTCATCCGCCCGAGAGATACTACGGTTTTCTCATAGACGGGGATAGAGAGGATTGCATCATAGATTATGATGAGCCTACTAGCTTCCAGCAATCCATTCAGAGCGGTGACTCGGTAAAATGGCTGGATGCAATGCGGACCGAGATAGAGTCCATGTACACCAACAAAGTTTGGACTTTGGACTTTGCCCCAGAAGGGGTAAAACCCGTAGGCTGCAAATGGATCTTCAGAAAGAAGATTGGTGTAGATGGGCAGGTTGAAACCTATAAAGCTAGGCTCGTTGCAAAGGGTTTTCGTCAAAGACCTGGTTTGGACTATGACGAGACCTTTTCTCCGGTAGCCATGCTTAAATCCATTCGGATCCTTCTTGCCATTGCTGCCTTCCACGATTATGAAATCTGGCAGATGGACGTAAAGACGGCTTTCCTAAATGGAAATTTGGAATAGTGCGTCTATATGGATCAGCCAGAGGGATTCATTCAGAGTGGGAGCAGCGGTAAAGTGTGCAAGTTGCTCAAGTCCATCTATGGACTTAAGCAGGCATCGCGGAGTTGGAACATCTGCTTTGATGATACTGTCAAAGAATTCGACTTTGTCAAAAACCCAGATGAACCATGCATTTACAGTAAGATTGTAGGGAGAAATGTGGTATTCCTCGTCTTGTACGTCGATGACATTCTCCTAATAGGAAATGATATTCCTATGCTACAGTCAGTCAAAGGATTCTTGTCACAGAGGTTCTCCATGAAGGACCTGGGCGATGCCAACTACATTCTGGGGATCCAGATCTATCGTGATAGATCTAAGAGGATGTTGGGACTTTCACAGTCAAGGTACATCGACACCATACTAAAACGATTCAGTATGGAAGATTCCAAGCGCGGTAATCTACCGGCTTGTCACGGAATCACCCTCTCCAAAGAGATGTCTCCCAAGACTGATTTGGAAAGGGCTCGCATGTCATCAATACCCTACGCATCTGCGGTAGGCTCTATTATGTATGCGATGTTGTGTACCAGACCAGATGTAGCATACGCATTGAGCGTTGTAAGCCGGTATCAGTCGGACCCAGGGGAGAAACACTGGATAGTAGTAAAGAACATTCTCAAGTACCTGAGAAGGACTAAGGAGATGTTCTTGGTGTATGGCGGAAAAGACCTCCAGATTGAGGCCTTTGCTGACTCCAGCTTCCAGAGTGACAAGGATGACTCCAAGTCCATGTCGGGTTATGTCTTTACCCTCAATGGAGGGGCGGTTTGCTGGAAGAGTTCCAAGCAGGAAACCGTTGCTGACTCAACCATGGAAGCGGAGTACATAGCTGCTTGCGATGCCGCAAAAGAAGCTGTCTGGATGAAGAAGTTCCTCACAGAACTTCAGGTGGTTCCTACCAGTGTTGATCCAATACCGCTGTATTGTGACAACAATGGTGCTATAGCTTTAGCGAAGGAACCCAGCTCCCATCAGAAGTCCAGGCACATTCTGAGGCGGTTCCACCTGATCAGGGAGATCATTGATCGCCAGGAGATCGAGGTAAAGAGAGTAAAATCAGAAGATAACACTGCAGATCCATTCACCAAGGCCCTGCCCCAGACTCAGTTCGAGCGGCTGATCGAGATGATAGGTCTTCGATACGCCAGTACATGGCCTTAGTGCAAGTGGGAGATTGTTAGTGTATATGCCCTAGAGGCCATTACTGTATCATACTAGTATGTATATTACTTAATGGAAGCTTGGGATATTCACCTTGTATATACAATCTTGCTCAAAATAGTAGTATGCTACTTGGTTTATTTCTACTTCAATATGTACATGTGTTTATCTTTGTATATTGCTTATACACATTAGTGGAGCCCTTAGGATCTTTGCTTGATTACCAGCGATGTGATGGCCGTCACACTAGTGGGGCTGGGTAATCTAGAAGCACATCCTTATGCAGGTCCCTGGTCGCAGGTCTATCGAGACAGGGCATCGATACTCCGGAGTAGACCAGCGCATGCGCTTCTCATCCCAATGTGGGAGACGGTCTGTCCCACAGCCGTCAGTACGTCGTACTTGAGATAGTATGCGGGTGCCCGTTAGGTTACGGGTACACTGGACAGGACTCGTCGGGAACTGACCAGTTGGTATTATACCTATCGTCAGTTATCAGTTCCCAGGTGACATGAGTACAGCTTAGTCCGCTGACTTGACACTGTCACTTCGCCTCGGGTGTGTTCCCACTGTACTTTGATCACTACCCTACCACGGCTCAAAGGAGTCGTGCAAACAGGTGGTGGTTGGGTGCAGTCCCGAAGCACTTAGAGGCAGTGACGGTTAGACAGGATTCGTCTCTCCCGGTATTGGGGGTTGACATCGCGTTGTGTCTAGGAGAGCCATTACACGAGTAGTCCCTGGCCAGGGCAAACGAGATATACTGGTAGGTTTCCAGTGTTATCTCAGGGTGTTTTGGGCTTCGCTCCGGCACGACTTGTACCGCTATTGGGGGACTGACGTTTACCGCCCCCTAGGCCCGCCATGCGATGTATCAGACGAACAGACCGGACTGTACGGAGAATGTCACACTCAGGCTCAGTAGGAGTTCAGATGGGTTTCGCCTCGTCGGTCTTCTTGTCGGCATTACCTAGGGACCGTTACGCACAGCTAGTGCCGCTTGCGGTCTGTGGTTAAACCCACTGCCAGCGTAGTGTCGAGTCTTTAGAGTCCCACACAGAAAGCTTTTCGCCTTTAGGCAAAAGAGTAGAGGTCGCATGGTATTGCGACAGGTCGCATGGTTTTGCGACAGGGTTCGGTCACATCCGTGCACTTGTGCACGTACAGTGTCCGGACAGTTTACACTAGCGGGCTTTGCTTTAAGCCAGATCCTAGTGTACCTTATGGGACTGGATTTATCCAGTTTGCATTCGTGTTCCTCGGAACGCGGATGCGGGTGTGTATGCACAGTTGACAGGGAGGCACAGACAGCGGATTCTCATTAGGGTTGTTGACAGTTGACCGTTGACTTTTTGACTTTTTGCTCAACCCTAATGAGAATATGATATGTGATTAACTATTATATTAATTAAGTATTATGGTGACTTGGTTGTTGACTTTTGTTGACTTTGTTGACTTGTTGACTTTTGTTGACTTGTGGACTTTGTTGACCGGTTGACTAGGCTTGACTAGTTGACCATCATGATAACCATGGCTATCATTTCATGCCAAAGACTTTTTACTTGCTTGTTCATTTGAGTAAAATGAGTGCATGACATGATAAGGTTATGGTTGCTTCAACCATCACACATAAGACTTTTTTGATATGATGAGTTATCATTGCTTTGGATTATGAGAGGGTGAGAGACAAAAGAGAGCCTCATTCTTTCTTGCTCATTCTCTCTCTTGTTCTTGAGCTCTTCACTTTGCTCTCACTCTCATCCTCTTGCTCCCTCTCTTGACTCTATGATTCATATCTCTCATGTGTTGAGAATCAAGAACCATAGATAAAATCCCATTCTATTTCTACTCTACTCATTCTAGTTCACTAGGTTTAGCAAACCAAGTGAACTAGTTTCTTCAAAGAACGAATAAGGAGCTAAAGGTTGGAGTTTTCAAGTGGATCTATCTTCGGCGTACGGAGACGACGAGAAGGAGCCATCGGACCACCACCGGAGCTTGAAGAGAAGGAGTTCAAGACAAGCTAGGTATAACCATCTTCATCCGAGTAGCTAAATCTCTTTAGCAAGTTTGCTAGTTTAGTTTAGACACGATCCCGACCTTGTTTAGTCCATGTTGCCTCTTGCGATAAAAATTTGTTTTTTTATACCGTTTCCGCCTCCCCGTAAGCACCGGGGGTCGCAACGTGGACTTACAGCTTTAAAATTCCTTCTTCAATTCCGTGTATCCTAAGATTCTATTGCACTGTTCTTATTATCCGTTTTCCTGTAACAACCACTATGCTGCCGAAGGCTACGAGGGCACAGAGGGCTGCCGCTCAAGACGAGATTCGAGCTGGCTCGTCCGAGACTAGGACTGAGCTGGGTGGTATGCCTACGCCGCAGGGACAGACCGATCCACCTTCCCCAGGCCGTATGGATAGGCTCGAGACTGGTATGGAGGAGTTGCGACAGATGATGGGGGGCATGCAGGAGCTACGTCAGATGGTAGGATCCCTAGTTGCAGCTAGTCGTACACTGAGGCCGGATGACGCACCTACTACATCCTAGACTGCTATGATACCTGCTTCTACTACTACCGCCGTGACCATCCCGGTTTCACTACAGGATTTCATGAGGCTGAGACCTCCAGTATTCACCGGCACCGAGGCAGCGGAAGACCCACAGACGTTCCTTGACAGTTTAGCCAGGATCTGTCGTTCGCTGAGATGTTCTGATGATCGATGGGTAGAGCTTGCGAGTTTCCGACTAGAGGGTCTCGCGCAGACATGGTGGGAGTCAGTCTTGAGAGGTCGAGCTGCAGGTCTACCGCCTATGACGTGGGCCGAGTTTACAGCGGTCTTTCTAGCTCGTTTCCTCCCAGAGAGCGTTCGTGACGCCAGAGCTCGTAGCTTCGAGGCGTTAGTCAAGACACCTGGGATGACGGTGTCTGAGTATGACGTCCATTTTACACAGTTATCCCGATATGCTCCGTATTTGGTGGATACCGAAGAGAAGATGGTGAAGAGGTTCGTACAGGGACTTGATGCCCAGCTATATTTTGCCATTGGCGCCCAGCACTACGACACGTATTCAGCTGCTATGGATACGGCATTACGGATGGAGGCACGCATATCACAGACTTCGGCCGTTTCTGGGCCGAAGAGGATTCGCACCGATGTACCGTCTCAGAGGCAGCGCGCCAGATTTTTTCCGAGAGATAGGCCTGTTAGAGGATTTGGACGGGGACAGTTATATGGTTCTTATCCCCAGAGACAGCAGCCGTCGCCAGGGTGTTTTGGGTGCGGGAGTCCGTACCATCTTGTCAGAGACTGTCCGGCGAGACGACAGGGAGCAGCGACAGTTCCGCATGTGACCATACCACCATCGCCATCCCCTCCTCAGAGAGCCCTACTTCCTACCACCGGCGATGCTCCACGCCAGTTAGGTGCACCCAGAGGACGTGGACGTGGCGGTCCTATTCAGAGAGGACGAGGAGGCAGAGGCCGAGGTCGAAGTCAGCCCACTATCGGTGGAGGACATGCCCGAGTTTTTGCTTTGACACCGCAGGATGCGCAGGCATCCAATGACGTTATGACAGGTACCTTATCCGTATGTTCTTTCGACGCACGGGTATTATTTGACCCAGGTTCAACACATTCGTACGTCTCTACACACTTTGCACCGATGTTGGGCCGTAAGTCGTCGTCGTTAGATCATCCGCTTGTTGTTAGTACTCCGGTAGGCGTGTCGTTTGTCGCTCGTTTTGTATTTTGTTTGTGTTCCGTTCGTATCGGGGAGAGGGATTCATCGGTTTATTTGATTCTCCTCGATATGTTGGACTTTGATGTGCTTCTGGGCATGGATTGGCTAGCCACCTGTTATGCTTCGGTGGACTGCCGTGAGAAGGCAGTCAGATTTAGCTTTCCGGGAGAGCCAGTCCTTGTTATTCAGGGAGACCGCAGCGTCACCCTTCCCAGCTTGATTTCGTCTCTTTGCGCTGGTCAGCTCTTGCGGAAGGGATGTCAGGGATTCTTAGCATATATTTGTGATACTCGAGCTGCAGAGGTTCCGTTGGACCGGGTCCCGGTTGTTTGTGAGTTCCCTGATGTGTTCCCTGATGAGCTACCTGGCTATCCCCTGAGCGCGATGTTGAGTTCTGCATTGATTTGATTCCCGGCTCGGGGCCTATTTCTATACCGCCTTATCGGATGGCCCCGGCAGAGCTTCGAGAGCTGAAGGATCAGTTGCAGGATTTGTTAGAGAAGGGCTTATTCGACCTAGTGTTTCTCCGTAGGGTGCTCCGGTCCTGTTTGTCAAGAACAAGGATGGAAGTTTGCGCTTATGTATCGACTACCGCCAGCTGAACAAAGTTACCGTTTGGAACAGATATCCGTTACCACACATTGATGATTTGTTCGACAAGCTTCAGGGTGCGGGGTATTTTTCGAGGATCGACTTGCGATCAGGATACCATCAGCTGCGAGTTCGACAGGAGGATATACCGAGGATAGCTTTCCGCACGCGCTACGGCCACTACGAGTTTTTGGTGATGTTGTTCGGACTCACCAACGCCCCAGCAACATTCATGGATTTGATGAACCGTACATTCAGGCCGTATCTTGACTTGTTCATCATCGTGTTTATCGACGATATCTTGGTGTACTCCCGGAGCAGAGAGGAGCACGAGCAGCACTTGCAGATTACGTTACAGACTCTGAGGGAGCACCAGCTGTTCGCAAAGTTCTCCAAGTGTGCATTATGGCTGGACAGCGTCGGATTCTTGGGTCACGTGGTTACGAGAGACGGCATATGTCTGGACCCGAAGAAGATTGAGGCTGTTCAGCAGTGGCCCCGACCTACATCGGTTACTGAGATCCGTAGTTTTCTAGGCCTGGCAGGCTACTACAGGCGTTTTGTTCAGGACTTCTCCTGTATAGCTGCACCTTTGACCGGTTTGACACGGAAGGGAGTTCCTTTCGTTTGGACAGAGGAGTGCGAGTGCAGTTTTCAGCAGCTACGGACTTGTTTGACTACGGCGCCGGTATTATCTTTGCCTTCGGGATCAGGCGGATTTGTGGTCTACTGTGATGCTTCGCGAGTGGGATTAGGATGCGTATTGATGCAGCATGGCCGGGTGATCGCATATGCTTCTCGGCGGTTGAAGAAGCATGAACAGAACTACCCCACTCACGATTTAGAGATGGCTGCAGTTGTCTTTGCACTGAAGATTTGGCGACATTACCTATACGGCGAGTCGTGTCAGATATTCACTGATCACAAGAGCTTAAAGTACATATTTCAGCAGCGAGACCTGAACCTCAGACAGCGTCGTTGGATGGAGTTGGTGAAAGACTACGACTGTGAGATCTTATATCACCCGGGCAAGGCGAATGTAGTGGCAGATGATTTGAGCAGGAGGCCCGGGGGTAGTCTATCCTTTTTACGCGCAGTGCAGAGGCAGTCGTCAGCAGATTGGCAGCTTTTATGCGACAGCCGAGTTGAGTTCGAGTTCACTCAGACAGGGGGACAGCTCGCGCATGTTCGTGCACGCCCACAGTTGCTTGACCATATATATGAGGCACAGCGCAGTGACGACCGTTGCTCAGAGATCATGGCACAGATGGGACAGGGCAGATTTTCTGAGTTCGTGATTGACGATCAGGGGATTTTACGATATGGATCTAGACTGTGCGTACCAGATGCTGATGGATTGCGGCGCGACATTCTTGAGGAGGCACACCGATCAGTGTATAGTGTCCACCCCGGTTCCACCAAGATGTACCATGATATGAGAGAGACCTACCAGTGGGACGGGATGAAGAGGGACATTGCGGAGTTTGTATCGAGATGCCTGACTTGTCAGCAAGTCAAGGCCGAGCACCAGAGGCCCGCAGGAGAGCTACAGCCGTTACCCATTCCGGAGTGGAAATGAGAGCAGATTTCGATGGATTTCGTTGTGGGTCTACCCAGGACCAGTCGAGGGTACGACTCCATCTGGGTGATCGTAGATCGATTGACGAAAGCAGCTCACTTCCTGCCAGTGAAGACGACCTTCAGCTTCGCTCAGTATGCCCAGCTTTACATCGACGAGATCGTGCGGTTGCATGGCGTACCGACTTGTATCGTGTCAGATCGAGGCACCCAGTTCACCAGCCGACTTTGGCAGAGATTTCCGGAGGCTTTGGGCACTCGTTTGAGCTTCAGCACAGCGTTTCATCCGCAGACCGACGGACAGTCAGAGCGGACCATTCAGACTCTCGAGGACATGCTCAGAGCGTGCGTTTTAGACTTTGGTGGTAGCTGGGATCGTCATTTACCTTTAGTGGAGTTCTCCTACAACAACAGCTTCCAGGATACTATTCAGATGGCACCTTTCGAGGTATTGTATGTGAGGAGATGCAGATCGCCCGTCTGTTGGACAGAGCTCGGCGAGAGCAGTATTTTGGGGCCGCAGCTTGTTGAGGAGACGACAGCGAAGATACAGTTGATCCGAGACCGGATGAGAGCGGCTCAGAGCAGGCAGAAATCGTATGCGGACAGGCGCCGTCGCAGATTAGAGTTCGCAGTTGGCGACCATGTTTTTCTGAGAGTCTCTCCGATGAAGGGCGTGATGCGTTTTGGGCGAAAGGGGAAGCTTAGCCCAAGATTCGTAGGTCCCTTCGAGATCCTCGAGCGTTTCGGCGCTGTTGCATATCGTTTGGCCCTTCCACCCAGCTTTCCCGATGTTCACCCCGTCTTCCATGTTTCGATGCTCCACAAGTACCTTCACGACCCTTCGCATGAGATTCAGCACCCGACAGTCCAGCTGGAGCGCGACCTTTCTTTTGCAGAGCAGCCGGTGGCCATCCTGGATCGGCAGGTGAAGAAGTTGAGATCGAAAGTTATACCGACCGTCAAGGTCCTTTGGCGTAGCCCGAGCAGCGAGGAGGTTACTTGGGAGACCGAGGGCGAGATGAGGAAGAAATATCCCCATCTCTTTGAAGGTACGCGTAGTTATTTTTAAATTCGGGGACCGAATTTCTTTAAGTGGGGAAGATTGTAACGCCTTGAAAAGCCGTTTTGGTGTTTTCCTGAAAATCGGTGAAAATTCGGTATTTTTCCGAAAACCGTCCTTTTTGTTATTTTGCAGTTTAGGACTAATTATACCTAATTTGGATAGGTAATTGCTAGTTTTTAGTAGAAAATGAGTTAATTATGAAATTATGGTCGTTTAAAATTTTCCCTAATTTTTCAATTTTTTAATATTATTTTAAGCCGGTAAGAAAATACATTAAATTAGCGATAAATACAAATTTAAATGGGCTAAATTTAATCTTTAAAATCATGTTAATTAAAATCTAATTGTAACATAAATTTTTAGTAATTTATTTTAAGTTTTAACAAATTTTTAAAATGGAAAACAAATTTATTGAATTTTAAGCTAAAACTTGCAATTTTGGACTTGTGGGGGGTCTTTTTGCATGGAATTCTTTTTGTAACCTCTCCCACTCGCCCCCACACCCCAAGGCCTGCCCCACCACTCCTGCAGCAGCCCCATCCCCCTCCATTTGACTTTAACAATTGTGGTGAATGATTTGTTTTGAAAAGGATTAAAATATTGTAATTAAGGTATGGTGTACTTTGGATATGAAATGGCTTTGACTTGTGAAAGATTTAGCAAGCCCACACCACTCCCCTCTCCCTCTTCTAGCTGAGACCAGCTCCCCCCCCAATTTCCATTATTTTCCTTCTCTTTTCTCTCATTTTCTTCAAAAAATTGCATCAAAATTCAATAAAAATCAACAAATCCTTCACAATTTCAAAGCAAAACCTTATTCCCTCTCTTCTCAAACCTAAATTGGCTCAAATCTTGGTGAAAGATGGCATCTTGGAAGGCTTTAGCAACATAGGGTTTGGGCTTGTGAGGTATAATTTCAATCTTGGGTTAAATTGTAGTTTAAAGTGTGTTAATTAGAACTTTGAAAATTGTTTTTGTGTTAATTTTAGTGCTATTTGCATACTAGTTTCTTTAAAGTTTGTGGTTTGAAATTAATTTAGGATTTAGAACACCATTAAGAGATTAATTAAGCTATTTTGTTACCTAGTTATTTTGTTAGCTTAATCTAAGTGGTTAACTTGCTAATTTGGCTAAAATCTAGTGTTAACTTAGTGTTAGTTTCTAATCTAGTTTTTAAAGGTTTATGGTTAGAGTTAAACTAGGGTTTTTTAGAAACCATTATTTAGTTAATTAAAGCTAATTAGCTATCTATTTGTTTACTTAACCAATCTATAAGGTTACTTTGCTTAAATGGCTTGATGTTATGCTAATCCAAGTTAATCTTGTGTGATATTTTCCTTGTTTTGCTAATTACCAAAAATCAAGAGAAGGGTTGGTTGTGAAAAATATGTTTTGAAGCATAGTTAATGGTGTAAAACTAATGTAGTGGCTATCTAGTGGTTTAGTTGGATGTTTGTGTTGGATTGTGAGCACTTTGTCGCATAACGGCGATGTTGCGTCGTTTTTTTAGAATGTTTGTGCTTACTAGTTTTGTGATAAAAGTATGTGATAAAATATTTGCTATATCTTGATGATATTTTTTTGGCATATCCTATGACATTTAGGATGTGTGAGTGCGGATTTTTGAGTAATCGGGTTTTTGTTTGGTCGGGCGACCAATCGGCGTTCTAGTTAGTTTTGCGATTTTCGCCTGCGTTCCGCGCACCTGTGCACGTTGTACCTAGCTTGTGAGCGTTAGTATTTTCGTTTGGGTTTTGCGTTGTTCTTGATATGTAACCTTATGTTTGGTATTGATGGAAATTCCAGGTTCGGTCGCGGAGACGTCAGACGCGGCACGAAAGGGGAAAGCGGTGATTGGACGTGACTAGCTAGGGATTCCGGTGAGTAGATGTAACATCTACGGGGGACTATCGTTGGATGGCGCAAGTCGCCCGATAGTTTTAGTAGCTTAAAAAGATTCTTAGTAATGTTAGTAATTAGGGGTGTAATACTTGTATGATTATTTGCTACATTCATGCTTTATATTGACATACATATACGAACCCATTCTATAGGACACCTGCACCATTGCCAGGGTTTTTATATGCAGCACGAGCACTATTCATGCTTACACACACACCCTGGTAATTGCCATGCCACCACACTAGATAACCTTTAAATTGAAACCTTTTATTATAATTGATACTTAAACATGTGCTATTGCCTTTAATTCCTTAAAATGAAATCGTAGGATTGCTATTCATGTGCATGTACCTCATCATAATATTTGTTCATGCCTAGTCTATTAATCATACATCGCAAGTTGATTATTGATACCATATGCATTCATTATCATTGACGTATGCATTCATGATGATTTCTTGAGATTTATGATATTTCTGTATTTCGGGGGAAAGCCGCAAAATTTCTAAAACTTATTACCCTTTTTAAAATATGCAAAATTGCGGTTTTCTAGTGATCTAAAGTGTCGTCCACCATGAGTTTGCTGTGGTTTTCGAGTTCCGTGTCGAGGAGTGGAGGAACCGTCACGGGTACATGGTGGGCCCGGTAAGGTACCCCGGGGCAAGAGGAATGTGTTGTCGACGTTGAGCCTGGCAGGGGATGGACTACCTACCGGTGACTGTTTTGGCACGGCGGATATCGAGAGGATACCGACTGTGGCCGCGAGATGATGAGATATTGATATTTGAGATGGGTCAGCCAGACGGCTGAGGCCAGAGATACATTGATATGAGATTTGAGACAGTTTTGAGGTGTCGTTGCTGGACACGGATTCTGGTTGATTCTATTGGTATTGTGCTGATATTTCAAAAGAGATGCCTAAAGGAAAAAAGATGATTTCTTACACTTACATATACGGATCACGAGTATATTTTTATTGCATACATACTTGCTAGTATAGTCATATCGCATACATACCTGCTATTATATCTTGCCATACATGTATTTTAGATGCTAGGATACTTGTGTGCATACTTGCGATAGCCTGTGTAGATGTTATTTATTACTCACGAGTTGGCAACTCACCCCCGTTGTGCCACAGCCTTTTTCAGGTCCGCTCCGTCCGTACAGTAGCGGCGGGCGCACTTGCTTCTTTTGCCTCTTTGCCTGGACTCGAGGTTTTGCTCTTAGGTGGGTTATATCATTATTTTGTACCACCTTGTATATTCTTTGTATCTAGTGTACTCCATCTAATGTATCTACCAGTATTATTGTATATTGACCTAGAGATGAGAATGTGAGATTTGTGGACTTTTATGCTGTATTTTAGGGTCGAGCTCACTTGAGTCGACATGCTGTTTTTCTCATACTTCCTTATGATTATTTCGCATGTTGTTGCTTTATATTGCGTGGGATTTGTGACCACCTTGTGGCGAAGAGCTAGCTCCCGCTTGGGGATGCCTTATTTGTTGGATTCATATATATTCTTGTTGTACCCATTTTGGGGGCCAGTATTTACAAAGGAGACTCTGCCGAAATTTTCGGAAAAATTTGTATTGTTTTAAAAAGGGTTTTACATGACTTATTTGATAAAACTCGCTTTCAACTGATTGGGTTTTCTTCACTCTTTTGATTATTTGGTTTTGGTTTTCTGGGTTTTGGCTTACTTATTTTACGGACGTCTTGAGACGTTTCGTAAACTTAAGTGCCAGTCACGTTCCGTACCTTGCGGGTCGTGACATAGGTATTCCAGTAGTTTCTCATGGTGTTTTGGGCTACACTGTTGGCTATAGTGCCCTCAAGGCAATTATCGTAGTCGCAGGCAGGTAGTTATGAGGGAGGACCTATACCTGTAGAACAGTCTCAGTCGAGATGATAGTATGATATCTGGTTTGTCTTTATCATCATGTACAACATTAGGTGGAGTTACAGATAACTATTACATGTTAATAGAGCCCATAGGATTCTTTTTTGACTACCAGCATTGTGATGGCGATCATATACGTGGGAGCTGGGTGGTCTATAAGCGCATGCTTAAATGTCCCTAGTCGTGGGAGTATCGAGACTGGGCATCAGTACTCCAAAGTAAACTAGTGTATACTTATCCAGACCCTGACGAGGGGCGGCGGTCGGTCTCACAAGCCATTGGTGTTAGTTTGTTCACCTAAGATAGTATAAAGGTGCACATAGGGTTATGAGTACACTGGATGGACTCCCCGAGAACATGCTAGTTGGTATTATACCTATTGTCAGATGGCAGTTGCCAGGTGACATGTGTACAGGTTAGTCTGTCGACCTGAGATCGCCATTTGTCACCTGTGAGTTCCCACTGTGCTTTGATTACTACCCCACCACGGCTCAAAGGAGTCATGCAAACAGGTTTTAGTTGGGTACAGTCCCGAGCCACATGGAGGTAGTGAATGGATCGTCGGGGATTCGTCTCTCCCGGTATTGGGATTTGATGTCGCGCTATGCACGAGTGGCCATCACCAGAAATCCTTGGCCAAGGTAGTCGAGAATTACTGATCTAGGATCAGTAGTTTCTCATGCGGTGATGGGTTTTATACTGACACGAATTATTGCGTTATTAGGGGATTGATTTTATCCACCCCCCTAGACTCAATATGTGATACTCTTAGAAGAACAGACCGGACTGTACGGAGATTGTCACTGTCAGGCTCAGTAGGGGTACGGATGAGTTTGCTCTTCGGCCTTCCTTTTGCTCCATAACTGGGTAGCCGTTATGTACAGGTAGTGCCGCTAAAGTGCTTGTGGTTAAACCCACTGCCAGCGTATTGACGAGTCTTTAGAGTCCCACACAGAGGGTTTTCATGGTTCAAGCGATATGGGGTAGATGACGTATGTTGGTACATATATATGTCCGATTAAATATGTGTACAGGCTGCACAGATTTTAATCGGACGGTTGATAATACTAACGTCTTAGGATTAAGCCGGATTATTAAATTAGGTTTTGAGTTAATAATTTATATATGTATATATATATATATATATTCTAGTATTATTGTTCACTATTCATTTTCTCTCTTGGCTATTCGTATTTTTGTACGAATACGCGTATATGTATTTCGATACGTGTACCGGGTTGCATTCCGTATTTATACGGAATAGCTTCTAGAAGATGGCCACCTCATTATTTGATTTTCATTTTAGAAAATCAATTTTGGAAATGAGGTGGAGGGTGAGTTGGCATGTAGAGAGGCATGACACATATTTATTTATTGTAAAAATGAGAAGATATTTTCATTGCATGGTTGTAAATTGTTGGAGCCATATTCTTTACATGCCATCCAAGTATTTTTCCTTCACTTGATGATTCTCTTCTCTCTTGAGAGACATAGCCATTTTCCATGGTTGCTCATGCCGTTGTTTTCCCCACCCCTCATTCTTCTTCTTGAGTTGCTCTTTGGAGCATTTGATAAGAGAGAAAAATATAGTGAGGCAATCCTACACCTCCACTCTCCATTGCTAGCAACTTTGGAGCGTCGGTTGCCTCGCTTGGCGAGACTGAAGCTTGCGCCGTTTTCCTCAGGTGGATCATCGAAGATGGAGGAAGACCGGTAACCAAATTCGATCTGCGACCACTAGGAGCTTGGGATAATGGTTGAAGACCCGAAAGACTTGGTTCATTCGGTATAACAATTCATAACTCTTTATATTGCTTGCTAGTTTTGGGTTAGGGAAGATCCGGGCATCGGGTTGTGGTAGCGCCATTTTAGAAAAAAATTGTTATGTATTTGGCCACGGATTGATGGCCGGAGCGCTACCGTAACCCAATATGGTATCAGAGCCAACCCGTAAACCCCTTACTAACAGGTTTAGACAATGTTAAAGTATCGAAACCGAAATAACTCCGAAACAATACCACGATTATTCCAGTTTCTGTCAAATTTTCAGAGTCTTCAAATTTTTTTTAAGCAATTGCAAAAGACTACTTGAGTGACAACTAGAATACCCTCAAAACACGAGCACCAAATGCCTAAATTGGCCCGGCGAAACCTTGCAAATGTCCGGGTTGGCCGGCTTTTACTTTGGGTTTGGACTTAAAATTTTGGGGGTTCTCTGGTCTCTTCAATATTAGTGCAGTGGTACTGTTTGTTTTGCCCGGTTTGGATATTATGTTATCTTCTGTTCAGGGGAAATTCAGGGTGTTTTGAAGTTGATATTTTAGCACTGTTTAAATGTTTATGGTACATACATTACTATCTGCGACCGTGAATATAATTAGAGCGGTACAACTCATCTAATTGCTATATGTTCTTTTAGACGAGTTTGGGAACGTGACATTCAAGTTGATGTTCTGTGTTGTGATGTGTTGTGGCTGGATCGTCGTGGTGGATAGCTTGGGTGCAATGATAGTACAATTTAGACTCATTTGTACATTTGATATTGTGGGGCGAGCGTCCGACATGTGACTGCCGTCACTACCAGCTTGTATATTATTTGTTTGGGGCGCGACCGGGTTGAGGTCGATGTCACCCTTGTACATTTTCTTTTCTTTTCTGTATTAGGATTACCCCGCGGTAGAGTGCACAAATAGCCGGGTTCTAAAGGGAAACGGGCCCGCTTCCCATGACGTTGAGACGGAGGGGACCTTACTCTAGAATTGGCGGGCTATTCGCCGCACTCGTAGGGGTATAGGTTGACCCACGGAGGGGTGCCCAAGTTACCGGATTCCGTGAAGTGCTGGGTGGACCATTCACGTTGTTGATTGGGGCAACCTCGCTTCTGGGATTGGCGGGTAACTTGCCATACTCATAGCGGTTTAGGTTTTCATTGCACTGGCTATCGACACGACAGGGGTACGTCGGGTCTCATTTGAGCTCAAGTGAAACCCGGGGCTCCAGGATTATCCACCGCTCTGTGTTGCTTGGCTGTGATTCTGATATGTTGCTTTATATCATGCCTGGGATGATTGTTATATATATTTATATATATACTAGTAGATGTTGTATATGTTTTGCACCCGCGCTAGTCCAGCCCCCGCTCTGTCGTTAGTTAAGTAACCTAACGGGTGATGACGGGACCCAGTGGCGAATGCGGATGGCATATACGTACATCATATTTTCATTATTTTCTGGTGTGATATGTTTAATTGATCGGACCGCGTTGATTCTGATCAATGCAAGGAAAATAAACCTATTCGATATTGTTGGAACCAAATTTCAAAATGATATTACTGACGTTTTCTTTTGCTTTGCACAACGGTATTCGGTTATGAATATCCAGTACCTCATTCGACGAGGTAAGTGCCGAGATCCCCTCACCGGGAGTGACCTCTTGAGCAAAAGTTTGTTTCAGCGTAATAACTTCACTATAGTCGATTCTTTTGCTTTTCATCGTGGTATCCAGTTAGGAATATCCTGCACCTCATTCGACGAGGAAAGAGCCGAGATCCCTTCATAGGGAGTGACCACTTTAGCAAAAGTTTGCACCACTATATATTTGTGAAGCTATCCGGTTCCTTCAACGATATCAAGTTCATTACGTTAATGGTTTTTTGCCAAAAACTAGCCGTAGCCCTCCGTCATTTCGGATAAGTAGCGCATGGTATTCGTGCGGTGTTTGTTGGCCAAAGTCAAGGCTTCGTGTGCGGTAGCTGTGTGTTGCTTGTCCGTTGCATGGATATGCATTGGTTTAGGACAGTCATACCACTTTGTTGGCCAAAGTCAAGTGTGTGTGCGGGTGGGTCTAAATTAATCAGGACAATGACGGGTAGAATTTAACTTGCGTGTTATGATTTGTTGGCCAATGTAAAGGTCATAACCGCTTGGGGTAAACACCACATCGGGAGTTTCAAACATACAGGAAACTTTCCAGGTATGCGCATACCTTCTGGAGTGTAATAACTTGAGTGGCTTCCATCAAGTTATCATGCAATGATAGTTGGATCCCGATTCTCACTGATGAGTAGGATTACTTCTCGGGGGATTTTAGATGATCCTGACTAATTCTCCCTTTGGGTTTAGAGGAGAATTAGAGGAAACAGTAGGAGGCGACCTGATTAGATAAAGTGATTAACCATTCTGGTCTAGGTTAGAGTGCATGCTTAGTATTTCTTTTCTCTCTCTCTTTGGCAGCGACCATGGCCCGACCCTTGACTAAAACTCATGAACCAAGTTAACCGAACCTTCTTAAAACACTTTAGCTTTTAGATTGTCATTTAGTCGCATAAATCATTGCCGCTCCTTCTTTCCCTTTGCATTTCTCCTGAACACTTCGTATCACTACGAAAATACACATTTATTGGATAATCCATCTTATATTTACATACGAACTCGAAGGAACTTCTTCCAGATTCAAGGATGGATTCTGGTTCAGGAGAAATTGAATAGGATTATTCGGTTGTCTTTTCCCTTTACCTTCTCTCAGGTTGCGAGAGCTCCTAGGATTAAGAGAGGGTACACCTATTACACTTATTATATAGTCTTCTTCCAAACCTTAGGCTAGTGCTGAAGAGTAGGGAAGGAAGAAAACCAATTAAGCCTATGTGTAGTGTACAATAGGTCATAAGTAAATACATATAAAGGGATTAGAATAAGGGCAAAGGAAATTGCGACTACTATCATTCACGACGAAACCGCGTATACCCCTGCCACTCCTAGTTCACCCTTGCTTTTCTCCGGAACATTCCGTATCACTATGAAGATCCACATTTATTGGATATGCCATCGTATAGTTACATACGAACTCGAATGAACTTGTTCCAGATTCGAGGATGGTTTCTGGTTCAGTAGAAATAGAATAGGAATATTCAGTTGTCTTTTCCCTATACCTTCTCTCAGGTTGCGAGGGCTCCTGGTATAAGGAGAGTACACCTATTACGCTTATTGGACAGTCTTCTTCCAAACCTTAGGCCGGTGCCGAAGGGTAGGGAAGGAAGAAAACCATTTAGCCTAAAGGTGGTGTACAGAAGGTAATAAGTAAAGACATAATAAAGGGATTGGAGTGAGGGCATGGAAGTATACGGTTACTGTCATGAATCAGGACAATGGAAGAGACGTTACAAGGAATACCAGGTTACCCCTTCGAAACATTTTCATGTTTCAGTTTTACTGTGCAATGTTAATTAAAAACTATTTCCCAATTGGATTCTGACTCCAGGGTATGTATTTACCAAATTTGATTCTCACGTCTGTATGGTGTTACATATGGTGAGTGGGAGTAAGATATTGGGAATTAGGTGATTATATCCTCATTAAATCGGAATTCGTTGTAATTGGTGATATTTGAGGAAATCACCTGGGGTTTGCCCGATGACAAATATTTGGTTTTGAATATCCGATTGTTATGCACCAATTTCAAACTGATATATTTGTACGTTTATTTTATAAAGTGAGATATAAATTATTGAAATTATGTCTTTGGAATTTACCTATATCAGTAGATGGTTAGGTAAGGAGCAATCAACAGCGGTATAATTCTTCTTAACCATAGTACAGTTTTCAACCTACGACGCACAAGGTTTGAGTTATCGAACTCATGGGACTTGTACAAAGTATTGTATATTGTCCGGTGTCCATTAAGACAAAGGGGTTGGTACTGGTACAATATTCGGTTTACTCATGACTTCTCCAGTTTTACACAAGCATTTCGTAGAAATACAAGGTCCAGCTATTGAGAAGTTATAGGTACAAGAATAAAGTAGAGAACCATGTGTTGTAAGTATCAGGATTCTTCAAGGTTATCGAAGATGTAGATACTTGTGTTAGGTATTCAGTTGATAGTAATGGTTTTGAGAACTTGCTTCTCTTTCAGGTTACTCATATCTGGATGCACTCCTAGTTGAGTAATGTTGATCGGCCTCTCTCCATTTAGTTGACGTGCACTGGAGACAGCTGCATATTTTGAATCCGGTTCCAATTAAATCAGTGCCTCTGTTTCTATATTATATATAGAATGGTTCATTCATAACGAAGTTAAGGTATATGGAGTTGCCCGGCTTATGCTTAAAACCAGACTCTGGTTAACTCAAGGCACGTTTCGGTAATGGCAGTTTGTGGGGTTTCCCGGGTTATGACGAGGGTTAACTTTCTACCATCTGGAAGATCAATTGTGATGTTGTTCTTGACTCATCACAGTTTTAGCAAAATGGAGTTTTTCAGAAAACAGTTGAAGGAGTATGGTAGAACTGGAAGTGATTCCAGAACCACAAATGATTACTGAAAATTTAATGGAACCTAAAGATTCAATCGGGTTTGAAATTCCTTTAGCCACTCCGCAGATTTGGTGGGTAACCTCAGGCGCCCGAGAGGTACTTCGGTCTCTTCAATGACGTTGACAGGAAGGTTCTTGATTACCTAAACTTGACACTACTGCTGTTCTAGACTATGAGATCTGGCAGGAGGATGAGTATAACGTCGTTCTAAACTAGCTTTAGAAGTGTACGCATATGACTCTGCCAGAAGGTTGTTATAGTCAGTGGGAGTAGCGAATGAGTAGTAAGCAAGTAGCTTATGACTATTTATAGACTAAAGCATGTATAGCGGAAATTGATTATCTATTTTTGATGTGACAGTCATAGGCTTTGACCTCATCAGAATAGGAGATAGATATGGTAAGAAGATAGTATGTAATGTCCAGGTATTTGGATAACATGCACTTTATAGGAAGTAAAATTCCAATACTACGATCGGTTATACTGTGGTTGTCACAAAGTTTTTTCTCCACATAGGATATGGATATAATATCAGGATTTCTGGTTACTAGATCTAGATTTGGGAAGTGTCCCAATCTGGCTACTTTGACATTATAAAGGTGTTTTAGAATGGTTGACTCCTGACATAGTGGTGTACCTGCAGGTGATGGAGTGACCCTCTCTAAAGAGATGTCTTCTAGACTGATGAAGAGAGCGATTTGCAAGATTGGCATATCACTTACTTAGGCAATTGAGTCAATCATGAAATGTCAAGTACAACACCAGATATTGTTTTTACACCAGCTGCAATAAACATATATTAATCTAATCCTGGAGAAACATTGGGAAGCAGTTATGAACATAAGTGGATGTTCTTAGTATATGGTAACAGCAGCTTCCTTCGGGAGACGGTTATCATTACAGGCTTCCAAGATGACCTGGATGACAGAGTGATTATCAGAGTTATAGTTATCCCTCTTCTGAGGGGCAGTATAATGGATGGGTGGTCCAAGGGAATACTGAGGCAAGTATGGCGCAGGATACTGATTAAATTCAGTGGACGATACAGTCTAAGAAGTTTGCTAGATTTGGAATTCATTTGTGAATTGGGTTTCATCAGATATCCAGAAAAATTCTAAGACAGGTATTGCTCATTTCGGGAGATGGCTTTCTCCGCGAAGTTGAGATATAGAGAGATATAGAATAAAACATTGGATCAGATCCACTCACTGAGGCTATTTCTCGAACGCAATAGTTTTGGAAACGGGCTTTGCGAGACAGATTAGTAGAGAAGTTGGGTGTTCGGTATCACACGGGTTGTGAGTATGCGACACCGCAATAATTAGCCTTAAGTGCAAGTGGGAGATTATTGGCTATAGTGCCCTCAAGTCAATTATTAAATCACAGGCACGCGATTGTGATGATTGAGGAAGGACCTATACCGGTAGAACAGTCTTACTCGAGATGATAGTATGCTATTTGGTTTATCTTTATCATCATGTACAGCATTAGATGGAGTTATAGATCACTATTATATGTTGATAGAGCCCATAGGATTCATGCTTGACTACCAGCATTATGATGGCGATCATATACGTGGGAGCTGGGTGGTCTATAAGCGCATCCTTAAATGTCCCTAGTCATCGGAGTATCGAGACTGGGCATCAGTACTCCGGAGTAGATTAATGTATACTTATCCAGACCCTAACGAGGGGAGGTGGCCGGTCTCACAAGACATTGGTGTTAGTTTTTTCACCTAAGATAGTATACAGGTGCTCATTGGGTTATGAGTATACTGGACGGACACGCCGGGAACATGCTAGTTGGTATTATACCTATTGTCAGAGTGTAGTTCCCAGGTGACATGTGTACAGGTTAGTCTGTCGACCTGAGATCGTCATTTGTCTTGTATGAGTTCCCACTGTGCTTTGATTACTACCCTACTAATTGATGTATAATTTTGATTGTTAAAAAAAAGGTAAAGAAAAGAAGATTTTAGAAGAGATGTTTTAGTAGTAAAGTAACCGCAATCAATAACGGTGTCGCGTGTAGCTAGATCTTTAGTGAGTACGGGTCATCCTCTGGGATCGTGGAATTTCTTAGTTCTTGCTTTAGATCGGTTGAAAGAAATAGTAAAGAAAATCAAGAAAATGGTTCAAGATTTAGTTGAAGTAATAGTTTCAAGAAAATCAAGAAAATATTTTCAAGATTTAGTTATCAAGAAAATGTTCAAGATCAAATTGAATTATCAAGAAAATATGAAGAAGGCTTGTAGGATTCGATCGGATTTAGTAGACATGGATGAATAATAAAGATGACTCCTCTTATTTATTGATAGTTTAACACTAGATTGATGGCGATGAATGAGGATTTGGGTCTTTGGAAGAAACTAGGGTTTCTATACTATCGACCCTTGTCCTTTCATTGATCCCATTCATTATCTAGCCCTTAACAAAAAGGTCGTCAATCTTATCTCAAATCGTGGTCAAGATTGTCAAGAATTTGATATCGTGCCCGATGAGGATGTTGACGATTCTTTTGCGAAAGTTTGTAAACTTCATAAGACTTAAAAAAAAGTATAGAATTTTCTCATCCATTGATCTACCATAATCCTACGAATCCTATCAAGCAGAGATTTACTCGCGCATCATGAAAATCGAAGAAAGAACAGAGAAAGAATTCATAATGCGGAAATTAAAAGAAAACGAAATTGAAACTAATTATCATCTTTATTATTCAACTTCAAATTACAACTTCTTCAATATGAGATTACAAGAACAATTGCTCTCGATCACTCCCTTAAAGAGGTAATTTTTCCGTCGATCTTCATGTTGCTCGATCACCGTGAATCTTGGACCTGTCGTAGATCGCGTGCTCGTTGATGATGATCGACTACGTGTAAAGGAGTCTTGAATGTGTCGCTCAATGAATTTCTTAATGATTTCTTGATCTTGGATTTGATCTTGTGATTTGTTGAATTTGTTAGCTCTTTTCTTGATTTGATTTGATCAAGAATTGGGATAAAATTGGTGAAAGAATTCTGGAATCCTGCATCTCAAGCCCTCGGTCCTTTTTATAGCCCCTAATCAAGCTTCCCCAACAAGCTAGGTTATTACAAAGAATCTTCCACAACAAGGTAGGTTGTTACAAAGAAGCTTCCAGAACAAGCTACGTTGTTACAAACAAGCTAGGTTGTTACAAAGAAGCTTCCAGAACAAGCTAGGTTGTTACAAACAAGCTAGGTTGTTACAAAGAATCTTCCAGAACAAGCTAGGTTGTTACAAAGAATCTTGCAGAACAATCTAGGTTGTTATAAAGAAGCTAGGTTGTTAAAAACAAGCTAGGTTGTTACAAAGAAGCATCCATAACAAGCTAGGTTGTTACAAACAAGTTAGGTTGTTACAAAGAAACTTCCAGAGAACTCCCGAACTCCAAGTCCCTGAATCGGCCATGGATCCACGGCCACTCGGCCTGACACGGCCGCGGTTCCGTGGCGGTTTACTGATTTCACGGTTCCAAATTTCTGTTGTCTTCTCCTGTTGGTATCTGGGTCTTTAATTGATGTCTGGAATCTTTTTATCACTTCTGAGTCTCTGCCAGTATTTAATTCCTCGATTTCTTGTATTTTGTCGGCAGATTCCTGATTCCCAATATCTGACCTGAGCTTAATCTTGCACAAGATCTGAAAGAATGTTAGTTATAGTTGAGATACAAAATATTATGCTAAAATATTAAACATACAATTTCCTTCAGAATGTTGATTATAATGTATTACACATGGTAAATAATATTTTGCAGATGAACTTCTAATATGTGTTATATTTATAACAAACACCTTTAGATGATTAGAAAATGTAATGAAATTATGTTAAAAGTGCGATATTTTCGACTGAATAAATTCCCCCAAACATGACTTTGATCGCCCCGAGCAAACTATTTATTCAATAGAAGAAGAAAAATACAAAATAGAAAAAGAAAAAACTAACTAGCACACTTTCGTAGGCAACACGATTGCACCGAGCATGTGCAACAAGCCGTTAAACCTCTAGGTGTCCCTAGTAGGAGGAGTGTTGTCTCTTGATGGTTTTCAGCGGATTACACCCACAAAATCCCATAATAAAAGAAGGACGGTGAAAGTTACATATAAAGATAAGAACTATAAAAGAAGGAACTTGAAAATAAGAGTTTCCAACTACACTAGCTTTTCGGTTGTCTTGAGCCATATCTTAATAGTCATGAAAAAATGTTAGAAATCACATCGTCCCTCAATAAAACATCGCCTTTAGTCTTCCTCCCTACCTTTCTTCCAAACACCGATCATATACCCCTACGTGTGTATAAAAGACATCCCTACACTCAGAGAATTCAATTCAAGCTATCATACTCTTGTCTATCTACTTCAGTACATTTTAGTCAGTGAATATTTTGGATGGAATTGCTCACACATTCTTCATGCGACCGTTAATAATTCTTGAGGTACTAACCGGCCGATTACCAAATGTGCTCACTTATAGGCGTAGTTAGCAATTTTCTCGTCTTGCAACACCTAAGGCTTAGCAGTGACTCCCAAACCAGTTGGTCTAAGACACTAGGTAATGAAGCACTCTCGCTATATATTTTTTTTATGCTGCTTTGGTGGTTACAAAAACAGTGTTCATTTTTCTTCACCATTTTATATTTTATGCTTCATTTTATTTTCTTCGTACTTATGCTTTTAGACAAGAACATATCTAGGTATCCTCTACTATCCCGAGTTTCAAGACGTGTGTAAGTGCGTATAGTAGGGTATCAATGTTCAAATGTTTGGCCTCCAGAATTGGAACTATTCTTCAGACTTATTTTTATCCTCATATTAGTGACTTCCTTCATCTTACTAACCCTTGGGACAACGGCTCATAACTACTTATTACTAGTTTCGTTTAAGAAAACATCCAACTTTCTTGTTTTTCTTAAACTCTTCCAATCTTTCAAATGTAATTTTTCACTTTCGAATCTTTCATTATAAAAGAAATTTTTTTGTGCTTATGCAAAGTGAAATGCAAAGTAATGCGTAAATAAGCACAAACCTCCCTCAAACCTGTTTGCAGCAGTGTCCTCACTGTTGTTATCTTTTAAATCTAAAAAACCTGTAGGCTTGGGAGGAAAAGTTATTAGTGGGTACAAGAATAAATGAAAGTGAAAACCTCCCCCAAACATATTTTTGGCTAACAATTTTCTGTACAAATTTTATTTTCAAGAGCCAAACTATTTTTCTCCCCCCCCCCCAAACTTGAGTTAAACAATATTAAGCATTTAAAATCATAAGAGGGGGTAAAGTTATTTGTCAATATAAAGCTTTACAAAGACTAAAAGTTAATACCAACCATTCAAATATTTTATCAATGTAATGCACTGGTTGGTAGAAGAACACGTCACCAATCGACGTGAAGAAGTGGGGAAGAGATAAGGAGTGGTATGAAAAGGGTTTGCGTCTCTGTTTGTAGAGACGACATAATAATGATGGATTATGTTAGATATATGTATGCCCTAGAGGCCATTACTGTACATACGATGTATATTGTAGTGGATGCTAGGACATATATAGGGAGAACTTTCTTGCTCGACATGATAGTAAGCTATCTGGTTGTACATTATTTTAACATGTACTCTGATTGTCTCTATGTTACATGTTGATAAAGCCTATAGGATATGTACTCGACTACTGGGACTATGATGAGATCATACTAGTGGGGCCACGGTAGTCGACGAGTACATCCTATAACTGTTCCTAGTCGAGGGTGTATCGAGAAAGGGCATCGATACACCAGAGTAGACTAGCGTATACGCATCTTGCGCCATATGATGGGCGATGGATGATCCCATATCCATCGGTGTTTGACATCAAGGATGATGTATGGGTGCTCAGTAGAGACTGGGTACACTGGACGGACTCGCCGAGAACTCCCAGATGGTATTATACTTTACGTCGAATGGCAGTTCTCCGGTGACACTGGTACAGAGTAGTCTGTTGACCCGAGATCGTCATAGAGTCTTGTGTGATTCCCACTGTGCTTTGATTTCCATCATACCACGTCCAAGGGGGCGTGCAAAAAGGTGGCTTTTGGGTACAGTCCTGAATCATATGGAGGCAATGAGCGATAGGAGGGGATTCGTCTCTCCCGGTATAGGGAGTTGATGTTGTGCTGTGTTCGATTGGCTATAACCGGAAATCCCTGGCCAGGGTTGCTGAGATTTACTGGTAAGTGTTATCAGTAGTTTCTCGAACCGTTATAGACCTCATATCGACACGACATATCGAGCTACTGGGGTCTGACGTTTACCACCCATAGGCGAGATATGCGACTTATCAGACGACGAGACCAGACTGTACGGGAGTGTTACTGATTGGATTAACTGGAGAATGTACAGGCATGCTTGTTGATCTTCTGATCACTCAATACCCGGGTGGCCGTTACGTTTAGCAGACCGCTTGTGGCTTGTGGGTGTTTTGATATGATCATCACCTACTGCCAGTCTTTAGAGTCCTACACAGGGGTTTCCTGGCCCAAGCGAAACGGAGTAGGAGCACATATGTGATATATGCGGGACCGAGATTAATACGATATGAGATATCGTATTCTATTCTCACGATTCGTGACATTGATCGATTGTATGCGATATAACCGGGTTATCGGATCAAGTGTTGATTCGATAAGTTGTTACAGAAGATATTAGTCGGTTATATCCGGATTATTAAATCAAGATTTGATTTAATAATTTAATGTATAATTATATATTTGATATATTATATTACATTAACTAGTATTAGCTCACTTAAGATTTATTTTCTCGCTTGATTGTGCATGAGTGTATATGTGATATATATTTGTATACATATGGTTGTCATGCTTGATGATACATCAAAGATGGGTGTATGCGACTTATACCAAGATTAGGGTAAAGATTAGGGTTTTGTTTATATCTTAAGAATAACAAAAGAGAAAGACTTTGTCAAAGTTCTCAAACTTTCATGAAGCTTGTGGAAACATTGACAAAGTCAACTCTTTTGTCATTCTTAAGGATATTTAGTTAACTCAACCCTTAACCATATATCTTGGTCAATTCTCTATATGAGTTAAGCATGATAGCTTAACACACCCATGGTTACATTATTGAGAGGATAATTTTCATATGATGATATTATTCTTTCTTCTTCTTCTTCATCAAGCTCCTTGAAAAAGCTTTCAAGCTCTAATGGTGCTATGAGAAAAAGAGTGAGAAAATCAATTCTAAAGTGAGCCCAACTCCTACTTCTTCATCCTCTACCACTTGCTATGTAGTAGAGTGTGTTCTCTTCACAAAGTTCATGACCTAGTGAACGAATAGCTTGGGTTAGTGTCTCACCGACGTAGATCATCTTCGGCTTCGATGACATCGAAGCAAGCACGTTCGTTCTTCTTGTGGAGCTTCTCTAGAGTCCGGAGTTCACGATCGCAGCGAAGGGGACTCTACACGGAGCTATTGATGTGAAGGACCGGATCTACAAAGGTTGTAATCCCTCTCACCTAGTGTTAAAATGTTTAACATGCTTTTTTTCGCATAAACTCAAATTTAAAGATCCGGCTTTGGGTTGTTCGGCACGACTAATTTTTTAATCGGGCATGGTTGATGTCTCGTAGAACCTTGTGAGCATGCCTAGCAACCCTACAGTGGTATAAGAGCTAAGCTAGAGCTTTAGGCGAAGTCTAGGTGAAGTCTAGGCGAAGTTTAAAGTCCGATCGAACTCCGAATACCCGGTTTATAACCCTCTCTGTACATTTTCTAAAAATGTGATTTTTTCTGTATTAAAAATAATCAGAAAAACAAACAGGAAAAACTAAGAATTACTGTGAAGTAAGACCCACTATTTCGCTCATATGACCGCGGAACTGCGGATAAACCAAGGGTTTGGCGATGGTTCCGCGGCAAAATTTTGAATTAGTCCCTGGAATTTCATATATTTATTCTTAGGTCCTTTCTTGGCAATTTTTTCTGGGAATGTTTTAATTCCACTCAAGTGTTGAGTTTTCTAGGGTTGTATTGGGGACTCGTTGATTCGATCGGATATTTTAACTTTGTTTAGTTTGTCCGGGTAATTTTTAGATCGTTTTAAAAAGTTCGACCAGATATCAATAACTCACTTTTTCCCCTGCCGGAAAATTTGCAAGCGTTGGATTTTTTCGTAGTTTAGGAATGTTCTAAGTCGTGCAAGTAACGCGGTGGACCCTCTAGAAGACAACAAACCTTAACTTGATTATGTGACCGTCTTGAACTGCCTCTGAACCTTACGGTTTGTGGCAGTACGGCGTGCCACATGTGAGGCGTTAGCTTGACCCTTCTACCGCTGGACCATTGGTACTGTAGCATGTGATGGATGTTTTAAAACTAATTTCAAGTGTTGAGAACTATTTAGGAAAACTTGGATGTTTGATTATTCGATCGAAAAGTTTAACATTGTCTATTTATCTGGAATGTGATACAATATTTGGAATCCACAAGTAGTTATGAGATAACTAATTTGAATGTTATAAACATAGCAGTTTAGTCTCAGATGATCGGTTGCCACGGAATTTTGATGTGATCAAAAGTCCGTCGCAATCACGTAGTGTACGCGGATACTCGCCGGGTAAACTTAATAGACTGCCACGCCCCATAGCCCCGACCAAGTGACTTTAGGAGAACCTCGTCGCCAAAAGCATCCGTTTGGGTGCTCGCGGCAGCGGTGTTCCTCCTTAGTGTACTTCGTCGACGGCATCCGGGGGTGCGGCAGTCTACTAAAGTTTGCGACGAGCATTCGATCAGGTTGTCGGGAATCTTGTTGAATTGCCCGACTTGATATTGAAAAGAGTTTTCAATAATGAGACTAAAATACGGGGTTTATAATTGTTAGGCATGCGATGTTTAAGGAATTCATTTGGTTAGGCATGCGATGTCTAAGGAGGTTGCGGATTCCAATTGTTGTAGTTTTACACTTTCTTTTCTGTGACCGTAAGCGTAGTATGTGGTGTATCGCCGGCTTCGTTGCTATACATCAACGACAATCGGGATACGCATACTTGCTTACGTTGATGATATGAGATATTATGTGTTGCTGTGATATGTTATATTGGATCATCGCGTTTTGAATAGCCGGGGGTTTTATGTGAGATGAGAGTTTTTTTCTTTTTCATTCATGTAAAATTCATTTGTATGTAATATTCTTTTATTGGGCACTTCCGGGCTGAGGATGATGTCACCATTGTATATTATTTACTTTTCCGCATTAGGTAGACCCAAGGCGGGGAGCACAAGTAACCGGGTTCTAGGGTCCAGTGGGAGACCATCTCGAGGAGTCGAGACCGGGTCTCCTAACCCTAGAATTGGCAGTGTTGCTTGCCGGTCTCGTAGGGGTCTAGGGATGTGGGTTTGGCCATTCATCGCGACCGTGGAATCCGTGTTTTATACAGGCTCATATTAAAACACGGACGTCCTAGTATATCCAATATTTCATATATGTTCTTATGCTGCAATGTTATGTGATGAAATCATATTACTGCCTGAGACGAATGTTTATATTATATATATGAGATATATGTTATATTGCAGATTTCGTTTCAAAAGTGATGCTTGTGAAGCATAATAAAAAGGGACTTCACTAATGAGATTAATGAAACTAAAAGAAACCTAATGATGTTGTAGAAACTTGTTTAAAAACTGGTAGCTCTAGTTCTTACTTTGCATAGCGGTGTTCCTTGTAGAACATCCAGCACCTTATTCGATAAGGAAAGAGCCGAGATCCCTTCTCCGGGAGTGACCTCTTGAGTGAAACTAGCAGATGCTACAAACTCGGTTTGTCTTTTGATTGCTTCTATAGTTCTTGCTTTGCATAGTGGTATATATGATATATCCTTCACCTTATTCGATGAGGAAAGAGCCGACGATCCCTTCACCCGGAGTGACCCCTTTTGCAAAACTAGAAAAGCCTCAAAAACACTCCATTTAAAATCACTCGATTCTACAACGATATCAAGTTCATTACGCAAAGGGTTTTCTGAAAAACCCGTCGTAGCCCTCCGTCATTTCAGATAAGTACTTCATAGTATTCGTGCTGCGTTTGTTGACCTTGTCAAGGCGTAGTGTGCGGTAGCTATTTATGCTTATTTGCATAACCATATGATGCGATTGGAATATGGTAGTCGTGCGAATTTGTTGACCTTGTCAAGGGTCGTGCGGGTGGGTTTAATTCAATCAGGAAATGACGGGTTGAAGTTGACTTGCGGTCTATGGTTTGTTGACCTTGTCAAGGTCATAGATCGCTTGGGGTAAAAGTATTATTGGGAATTTCAAGTGTTGAAATTTGCAATGAGATTGCATACCTTCTATGAGATAGTTGGATCCCGATACCCACTGTGAGTAAGAGTTACTCCGGGAGAGTTTTACACATTACAATTAGCCGATCAAGTAGGTGTCTAGAAAGGTGTTAACGGGGTTACGCCTCTAGGAAAATGAGGTTTACTTTAATTAGGTTCGTGCGAAAGCACGGGGGACCTCCCTCAAAGTACCGACACATGCCTGGCTGAAAGATTGGCGAACTTGTAGCATGTAATTAATCCCGGCTAGTCTTTCCTTTTAGGGTTTGAAAGAAGACTTGACTAAAACAGTGTGGGACATCCTGATTAGATATATTAGATAACCAATCTAATCTTGCAAGAGCATACGCTGAGTGTTTTCTTCTCTCTCTCTCCAGGTAGCGACCATATCACGCCTTAATCAAGATAATAATATGGATGTATTGACCGAACCCGCTTGTTATACTGAGCTGGGGAACGTCGGTCCTGCTCCAACTTATAATTCTTATAAGACAGAGCAGGAAATTGTGGAATACCAGATTTCCCATGCCGCCCAAACGAAGAAAGTGCATGCTGATGCATCATCTTCGGGTGTGTTCATTACAGAGAACTGTTTCTCAGTAACCTTTACGTCCTGGGTATGTGATACTGGATCAGGATCCCACATATGTAATTTGTTATATGGGCTACAGATAGGTAGAGAACTGAGAACGGGTGATAAGTTTCATGAGATACAAATGGTGCAAGTGTTGCAGCTAAGTCTGTTGGTCACTATCACCCTGTATTACCAGAATACATTGATTCTGAACAAATGTTATTAGATACCGAACCTGATATACAACATCATATCAGTCTCTTTATTAGTAAAGAAAGGATATAATTTTGTAATGATGGATAATGTTTTGAACATTTCCTATATCAAGAGTTGATCGGTTTAGGTACGTTATCTAAAAGCATTGACGTTCCAAATCAAAATACAGTTCTTCGTATACAGAACACACACAAGAGGAAGAGTTCAGAAATGAACGGATCCTTCTTGAGGCATTGTAAACTAGGTCATATCAATGCTACCCGACTAGCAAAGTTATATTTAGATGCATATTTAAATTTGTTTGAATTTACATCTTGTTAAACTTGTCGGTCATGTCACAAAGATAAGATGAACACAACTCTGTTTATTGGAAACAGAGAAAGAGTTAGTGAACTCTTGGGATTGATACATGCTAATGTATGAAAGTCCCCTGTCTACAAATGGCAAGACCGGTTCTTTGTACTTCATCACATTCTCTGATGATCTCTCAAGATTCAGACATATGTTACTTTTGAAACACAAGTCTGAACCTTTTGAGATATTCACAGAATATAAGTTAGAAGTATAGAACCAAATACGGGTATAAGTATTATATCCTTTGATGTGATTAAGGAGGAGAATGCTTGAGCACGGGATTCCTGGACTATTCAAAAGGAGAATGAGATTCTCTCTCAGGCTTACTCTGTAGGGTTCCTAGGCACACTAATGAGGTCTCACAACAGATCAAACATGCCCAATTCAAATTTTTTCATGTGCCTACAAACCCTAATACGGATCGTTAACTAGATGATAAGGCGATGCAAGCAAGTAAACTACTTTATTGCTAAAGGAAAGTGACTACAACCTTTGTAGATCCGGTCCTCCACCTCATTGGCTCCGTGATGACGTCCCTCCGCTGTATCCATCGGATCCTGGACTCTGGCATCGGCTTCATCGAAGAAATGTGCGGGCTAGGTCGTCGACTTCGATGCCGAAGATGATATACGTCGAGGCAACTCAAGATCAAACTCCAACTTCACCAAGTCATGAAACTTGTGAAGAAAACACCCTATACTACTTGGCAAGTGGTAGACGATGAAGAAATAGGAAGTGGGTTCACTTTAGAATTGGATTTCTCACTCTTTTTCTCATTTCACCATTGAAGCTAGCAAGCTTTTTGATGCTTGAAGAAGATGATGAAGATGAAAGAATAAAAAGGATTATCTTAAAAAGAAAATCCCTTTCATTCTTATCATAATCCAACCTTGGTTAAGTGTAGAGAATGGACTAGGGTTAGTTGAATGGTTAGGTTTAGGAGACGAAGACAAAATGGTCACTTAATCAAAGATGCTTTGAAGCTTCAAGAAGCTTCAAGCAAAGAACAAATTTAGCCACCATTTTATTCTTGCCAAAATAAATGAATAAAAGAAATAAATGAATAAGTAAAGATTACAAAACCCTAACCATTCACTTAACCATGGTTTAAAGTAAACACATACCCAAGTTTGCATGTATCATCAAACATGGTACAAACTAGTGCACAAAACTATATCATATATACAATGTGCACTTCAAGTGAGAAAATCCATCTTAAGTGAACCAATACTAGTTAATGCAAAGTAATATATCAAATATATAATTATGCATTAAATCATTAAATCAACACGTGATTTAACAATCCGGTCATACTGCATATAACCGACTAATATCCAATGTATCGACTTATCGAATCAATCTTCGATTCAATAACTAGGTTATATCGCATACAACCAATCGATACATTCATCGCGAGAATAGAATACGGTATCACATACACGCATTATTCTCGGTCCCGCACATATCTCATATGCGCTCCGATTTCGTTTCGCTTGAGCCAGGAAACCTCTGTGTAGGACTCTAAAGACTCGTCAATACGCCGGCAGTAGGTGATGATCATATCAAACACCCACAAGCCGCAAGCGGTCTGCTAAACGTAACGGCCACCCGGGTATTGAGTGATCAGAAGATCGACAAGCAAGCCTGCTCACACTCCTGTGAATCCAACCAGTAACACTTACCGTACAGTCCGGTCAGTTCGTCTGATATGTCGCATATCTCGCCTAGGGGTGGTAAACGTCAGACCCCAATAGCTTAATAAGTCATGCCGATGTAAGATCCATAACAATCGTGAAACTACTGATAACTCTTACCAGTATATCACTGCAACCCTGGCCAGGGATTTCCAGTTATGGCCAGTCGAGCATAGCGCAACATCAACCCCCAATAACGGGAGAGACGAATCCCCTCCTATCGCTCATTGCCTCCATGTGAATCGGGACTGTACCAAAAAATCACCTGTTTGCATGACTCAGTAGAGCCATGGTAGGGTGGAAATCAAAGCACAGTGGGGGACACACAAGACTCTATGACGATCTCGGGTCAACAGACTAATCTGTACTAGTGTCATCAGAGAACTGCCATCTAACGTGAGGTATAATACCATCTGGGAGTTCTCGGCGAGTCCGTTCAGTGTACCCAGTCTCCACTGAGCACCCGCATACCATCTCTGATGTCAACACCAATGGATATGGGATCATCCATCGCCCATCACATAGGTCGAGAAGATATACGCTAGTCTACTCTGGAATATCGATGCCCCGTCTCGATATTCCCACGACTAGGAACAATGAAGGATGTACTTATTGACTACCCAGGACCCACTAGTATGATCTGCATCATATTCCTGGAAGTCGAGTACACATCCTAAGGGCTTTAACAACATGTAATCAGAGAGACAGAAAGTATACATGTTAAGATAAAGAGCAACCAGATAGCGTACTATCATGTCGAGCAAGAAAGTCCTACCTATATATGTCCCAGCATTCACTACAATATACATCCAATGTACAGTAATGGCCTCTAGGGCATACATATAACTAACAATCTCCCACTTGCACTAGGGCCATCTGTAGCAGTGGTTGCAGTATCATATACTCAACCATCCCATAAAAGTCTCTCTTTGGGAAAAGGCCTTTGTGAGTGGATCCGCCGTGTTGTCCTCTGAGTCTACTCTCCTTACCTCGATCACCCTGGAGATCAACCATCTCTATGATCAGGTGATGCTGCCTCAGATTATGTCTGGGTCACTGATGGAACCAGGGTTCCTTGGCCAAAGCCTCTCTTCCATTGTCATACAATTGTATGAACCTAGTTCATCTTATGAACCAATATACACCCAAATAGCCTCTTTGGTAGTATCTTTAATAGCGATGTTACCAGCCTTTATCGTCCAGTTTGCCACGGTATCTAGCTTGGAATTCTTCCAACATACCGTCCCTCTACTGAGGGTAAAGACAATGCCTGCGACTGACATTCAGTCGTCCTTATCACCCTGGAACCTTTCTAGTGATTCTCCCCAGGATCGATTGATACCATCTCACTACATGTAGTGAGTTTCCTAACATCCAATTAGATTTATCTCATAGATCCAAATCCCAGGATTTAGGAGTTATCAATTTGATCCTGCATGGAGAATCTTTGTGATAAGTGGAGATTGACCGATCGTAGTATAGGAAACTCTTTTCCTATCAAGAGTATGCCGTCCACGTACAATACGAGGATGAGCACCTTACTCTCTACTACCTTTTTGTATATACAAGGTTCGTCTACCATTTTGATGAAGTCAAACACTTTGACTATCACATCAAAACAGACGTTCTAACTCCGCGATGCCTGCTTTATTATGTAAAGCAACTTGCACACGTTTCCGCTGCTCCCACTGTTTACGAAGCCCACTGGCTGTGTTCTTATAGACGTTCTCTTCTAAATCAGTATTTAGAAAAAAAGCCATGGCACCCAACCACCAGATATCGTAGTCATGGTATGTAGCAATGGTAAGTAAGATCTAGATGGACTTAACCACAGCTATTGGAAAAGGTTTCATCATTATCCACGCCTGGTCGATGACGAAAACCTTTAACGATTCTAGCTTTGAAAGTCTCAACTTTTCCATCTACACCAAGTAATCTTCTCAAGATATACTTGCTCCTGATGGGGATTTAACCCTTCAGATATAGCATCCAAAGTCCATACTTTGTTGGTGTACATGGATTCCATCTCAGATCGCTAAGCATCCAGCCATTCTTACAGAGTCCCTACTCTCGATGACCTGCTCGATACTAGTTGGGTCATCATCTCATGATGCATTCCTCGCTCCCACTGTCATCGAGAAACCGGAATATCTCTCAAGCAGATGAGGAACCCTACTAGATCGGCAGAGAGGCTGAGGTTCGTTGGGGACTATTGAATCCTTTGGTTCTGTCAAATCATCAGCTGCAGTTATGTATAGTTGGAACCTTTCCAGTTCTACAGAACTGACCTTGCCTCGATCATGTCCGGATTTTGCTTTTGACATAGGCCGGACAATCCCAAATCTTAACTTACTTAAGAGATAGGCTCTTCCCATACCATATCTTATATGGAGTGGTAGGCACTGATTTGAATTGAACTCTAATTCAATAGGTATGCAGCTTCTCAAGTGCACAACCCCAAAAGAAAATAGGTAACTCTGTAATACTCATCATAGAGCACACCATATCTAATATTGTGCGATTGCTCCGCCCCGATACACCGTTGTGCTGTGGTGTATTCAGAGGAGTAATACTGAGAGAGAATCTCATTTTCTTTTAGAATAGTCCGAGAATTCAATGCATAAGTATTCTCCTCCCTGATCTTATCATATGACATAATACTTATACCCGTATTGGTTCTCTACTTCTAGCTTATATTCTGTGAATATCTAAAAAGGTTTGGACTTGTGTTTCAACATGAACATATGTCTGAATCTTGAGAGACTATCAGAGAACGTAATGAAGTATAAAGAACCAGTCCTGGCATATGTAGACAGGAGACTTTACATACATCATCATGTATAAGTCCCAAGAGTTCATTAACTCATTCTCTGTTTCTAATAAACAGAGCTATGGTCATTTAATCTTTGTGACATAACTGGCAAGTTTCACAAGATGTAAATTCAAACTGATTTAAATATGCATCTAAAATGTAATTTCAGCCAGTCGGGTCACATTGATATGACCTAGTCTACAATGCCCCAAGAAAGATTCGTTCATTTCTGAACTCTTCCTCTTGTGTATGTTCTGTATACTAGGAACTGTAGTTTGATTTAGAACGTCAATGCTTCTAGCTAACGTGCCTGAACCGATCAACTTTTGATATAGGAAATGTTCAAAAAATTATCCAACAATACAAAATTTTATCATTTCTTTACTTATAAAGAGACTGATATGATTTTGTATATCAGGTTCGGTATCTAATAGCATTTGTTCAGAATCAATATATTGGTAATACAGGATGACAGTGACCAACAGACTTGGCTGCAACACTTGCCCCGTTTTCTGTCTCATGAAACTTATCACCCGTTCTCAGTTTTCTACCTTTCTGTAGCCCTATGTAACAGATTACATATCTGGGATCCTGATCCGGTATCAAATACCCAGGATTCATAGGATACTGAGAAACAGTTCTTTGTAATGAACATACCCGAAGGAGATGCATCTCATGCACTTTCTTCGTTTGGGCGGCATGGGGATCCTGGTATTCCCCTATTTCCTGCTCTGTCTTATAACAATTATAAGTTGGAGCGGGACCAACGTTCCCCAGCTCAGTATAACAAGCGGGTTCGGTGAATTCATCCATATTATTATCTTGATTAAGGCGTGATATGGTCGCTACCTGGAGAGAGAGAGAGAAGAAAACACTCTGCGTGCGCTCTTGCAAGATTAGATTGGTTATTTATTTTATCTAATCAGGATGGCTCCCACTGTTTTTATCAAATCTTCTTTCAAACCCTAAAAGGAAAGACTAGACGGGATTAATTACACTCTACAAGTTCTCCAATCTTTCAGCCAGGCCAGTGTTGGTACTTTGAGGGAGGTTCCCCGTGCTTTCGCACGGACCTAATTACAGTAAACCTCGTTTTCCCAGAGGCGTAAACCCGTTGACACCTTTCTAGACACCTACTAGATCAGCTAATTGCAAAGTGCAAAACTCTCCCAGGAGTAACAATTACTCGCAGTGGGTATCGGGATCCAACTATCACATAGAAGGTATGCAATCTCATTGCAAATTTCAACACTTGAAACTCCCGATAACGGTTTTTATCCCTAGCACCTATGACCTTGGCTAAGGTCAACAAATCATAAGCACTAGTCAAGTTCTACCCGTCATTCCGTGATTAATTAGACCCACCCACATGACCCTTGGCTAAGGTCAACAAAGCCACATGACTGTCCTAACTAATCGCATCCTATGCGGTGTAGGAAGACATCACTTAGCTGCCGTACACTGTGCCTTGACTATGGTCAACAAACACAGCACGAATACTAAGTACTCTACTTCCTAAAATGACGGAGGGTTGCGAATGGTTTTTATGAAAACCTTTAACGCTTTGAACTTGATCTCGTTGCGGAATCAAATGGTTTTTAAATGGAGTGTTTTTGTGGCTTTTCTAGTTTTGCTAAAGGGGTCACTTCCGGTGAAAGGATCGTCGGCCCTTTCTTCGTCGAATGAGGTGCGGGATATATCATATATATCACTGTGCAAAGCAGAAACTATAGAAGCAATCAAAAGACAAACCGAGTGTGTAGCATCTGCCAGTTATTGCTAAAGGAGTCACTCCCGTTGAAGAGATCTCGGTCCTTTCCTCATCGAATAAGGTGCAGGATGTTCTACAATGAACACCGTGATGTAAAGCAAGAACTGTAGCTACATGTTTTATTTTAAAATTCGATTCCACAACATCTTTTAGGTTTATTTTCTTTCATTAATCACATTAATGAATATCCCATCATTTAAGTCCACCTAAACATCACAGATAAATATAACGTACGCTTATGCCATCCGCATTCGCCTCGATGTCCCGTCTGCACCGTTAGGTTAGGTAACTAACGCCAGAGCTAGGCAGGGCTAGTGCGGGTGTAAAACATAAGCAACGTCTATATAATATATCATATATACTATATATCATATCTATCTGAACAAATCACATGATCACATCACAGATAACACAACAGAAGAATCATATGAAACATTGGATATACTAGGACGTCCGTGTTTTTAATACGAACCAGTATAAAACACGGATTCCACGGTCGTGATGAATAGCCAATCGCACACCCCTAGACCCCTACGAGAGCGGAAAGCAACCCTACCAATTCTAGGGTTAGGAGACCCGAACTCGACTCCTGGAGATGGCCTCCCACTGGACCCTAGAACCCGGTTACTTGTGCTCCCCTCCTTGGGTCTATCCTAATGCGGAAAAGTAAATAATATACAAATGGTGACATCATCAGCAACCTGGAAGTTCCCCAATAAAAGAATATTACATACAAGTTTTTACATGAATGAAAATGAAAAACACTCATCTCACATAAAAAAAAACCCGGCTATTCGAACACGACGATCCAATATAACATATCCAGCAACACATAACATCACATGTCATCAACGTAAGTAAATATGCGCATCCCAATTGTCGTTGACATATAGTAATGAAACCGGCGATATCACATATTACACTTACGGTCACAGAAAAGAAAGTGTAAAACTACAACAGTTGGAATCCGCAACCTCTTTAGACATCGCATGCCTAATCAAATGAATTCCTTAGACATCGCATGCCTAACAATTATAAACCCCGCATTTCAGTCTCATTTATCGAAAACTCTTTTCAATATCGAGTCGGGCAATTCAACAAGATTCCCGGCATCCAGAACGAATGCTCGTCGCAAACTTTAGTGGACGGCCGCACCCCCAATACCGTCGACGAAGTGCACCCGGGCGGAACACCGCTGCCGCGAGCACCCGAACGGATGCTTTCGGCGACGGGGTTCTCCTACAGTCACTTGGTCGGGGCTATGGAGTGTAGCTGTCTATTAAGTTTATCCGGCGAGTATCCGCGTACGCTACCCGATTGCGACGGACTTTTGATCACATCAAAATTCTGTGGCAACCGATTAAGTGAGACTAAACTGCTATGTTTATAACATTCATTCAGTTATCTCATAACTATTTGTGAATTACAATTATTGTATCACATTTCGGATAAGATAGAAAATGTTAAACTTTCCGATCGAACAATCGAACACCCAAGTTTTCCCGAAACAGCTCAACACATGAAATAAGTTTAAAAACATTCGCTTTGTGCCTCAGTACCAACGGTCCAGCCGTAGAAGGTTAAAGCCAACGCCTCACATGTGGCACGCCGAACTGCCCCAAACCCTAAGGTTCAAAGGGCAGTTCAAGACGGTCACACAATCGAGTTAAGGTTTTTTGTCTTCTAGAGGGTCCATCGCGTTACTTGCACTACTTAGAACGTTTTTAAACTACGGAAAAGTCCAACAATTGGAAATTTCCCGGCAGGGGAAAAAGTGGGTATTTATATCCGGTCGAACTTTTTAACATATTCTAAAATATCCGGAAAAGCACATAGACAAAGTTTGAAATTTCCGATCGAATCATCGAAGCCCCAAAACACCCCAGAAAACTCAACTCTTGAGTGAAAATTAAAAAATCCCAGAAAACTCAGCACCTCAAGAAACAAATTACTGTGCAAAAATTGAAGGCTGAAGTCATCAGATGGCCGCGGAATCGCCGCAGAAGCCAGGCTTCGGCCGCGGTTCCGCCGCGGTTTGGACGTATCTTTTGGTCATTTTTGCACCGTAATTCTTAGAACTTCCTGCTGAATTTTTTAAGCATTTTTAATCTGGAAAAAACCACGATTTCAAAAAATGTACATAGAGCATTTTGGAGTTAGGGTTTCGGTTCGATCGGACTTCTAACTCTGTCTGCGCATCGCCTAAGGCTCTAGCTAGGCTCTGATACCACTGTAGGGTTCCTAGGCACACTAATGAGGTCTCACAACAGATCAATCATGCCCAATTCAAATTATTTCATGTGCCTACAAACCCTAATACGGATCGTTAACTAGATGATAAGGCGATGCAAGCAAGTAAACTACTTTATTGCTAAAGGAAAGTGACTACAACCTTTGTAGATCCGGTCCTCCACCTCCTTGGCTCCGTAATGACGTCCCTCCGCTGTACCCATTGGATCCTGGACTCTAGCGTCGGCTTCATCGGAGAAATGTGCGGGCTAGGTCGTCGACTTCGATGCCGAAGATGATCTACGTCGAGGCAACTCAAGATCAAACTCAAACTTCACCAAGTCATGAAACTTGTGAATAAAACACCCTATACTACTTGGCAAGTGGTAGAGGATGAAGAAATAGGAAGTGGGTTCACTTTAGAATTGGATTTCTCACTCTTTTTCTCATTTCACCATTGAAGCTAGCAAGCTTTTTGAAGCTTGAAGAAGATGATGAAGATGAAAGAATAAAAAGGATTATCTTAAAAAGAAAATCCCTTTCATTCTATCATAATCCAACCTTGGTTAAGTGTAGAGAATGGACTAGGGTTAGTTGAATGGTTAGGTTTAGGAGACGAAGACAAAATGGTCACTTAGTCAAAGATGCTTTGAAGCTTCAAGAAGCTTCAAGCAAAGAACAAATTTAGCCACCATTTTATTCTTGCCAAAATAAATGAATAAAAGAAATAAATGAATAAGTAAAGATTACAAAACCCTAACCATTCACTTAACCATGGTTTAAAGTAAACACATACCCAAGTCTGCATGTATCATCAAACATGATACAAACTAGTGCACAAAACTATATCATATATACAATGTGCACTTCAAGTGAGAAAATCCATCTTAAGTGAACCAATACTAGTTAATGCAAAGTAATAAATCAAATATATAATTATGCATTAAATCATTAAATCAACACTTGATTTAACGATCCGGTCATACTGCATATAACCGACTAATATCTAATGTATCGACTTATCGAATCAATCTTCGATTCGATAACTAGGTTATATCGCATACAACCAATCGATACATTCATCGCGAGAATAGAATACGGTATCACATACACGCATTATTCTCGGTCCCTCACATATCTCATATGCGCTCCGATTTCGTTTCGCTTGAGCCAGGAAACCTCTGTGTAGGACTCTAAAGACTCGTCAATACGCCGGCAGTAGGTGATGATCATATCAAACACCCACAAGCCGCAAGCGGTCTGCTAAACGTAACGGCCACCCGGGTATTGAGCGATCAGAAGATCGACGAGCAAGCCCGCTCACACTCCGGTGAATCCAACCAGTAACACTTACCGTACAGTCCGGTCAGTTCGTCTGATATTCGCATATCTCGCCTAGGGGTGGTAAACGTCAGACCCCAATAGCTTAATAAGTCATGCCGACATAAGGTCCATAACAATCATGAAACTACTGATTACTCTTACCAGTATATCACTGCAACCCTGGCCAGGGATTTCCCGTTATGGCCAGTCGAGCATAGCGCAACATCAACCCCCAATACCGGGATAGACGATTCCCCTCCTATCGCTCATTGCCTCCATGTGAATCGGGACTGTACCAAAAAACCACATGTTTGCACGATTCAGTAGAGCCGTGGTAGGGTGGAAATCAAAGCACAGTGGGAGACACACAAGACTCTATGACGATCTCGGGTCAACAGACTAATCTGTACCAGTATCACCAGAGAACTGCCATCTGACGTGAGGTATAATACCATCTGGGAGTTCTCGGCGAGTCCGTTCAGTGTACCCAGTCTCCACTGAGCACCCGCATACCATCTCTGATGTCAAACACCAATGGATATGGGATCATCCATCGCCCATCACATGGGTCGAGAAGATATACGCTAGTCTACTCTGGAATATCGATGCCCCGTCTCGATATTCCCACGACTAGGAACAATGAAGGATGTACTCATTGACTACCCAGGCCCCACTAGTTTGATCTGCATCATATTCCTGGAAGTCGAGTACACATCCTAAGGGCTTTATCAACATGTAATCAAAGAGACAGAAAGTATACATGTTAAGATAAAGAGCAACCAGATAGCGTACTATCATGTCGAGTAAGAAAGTCCTACCTATATATGTCCCAGCATCCACTACAATATACATCCAATGTACAGTAATGGCCTCTAGGGCATACATATAACTAACATACACCTCCATATACACCACAGCACGTCGGTGTATCGGGGCGGAGCAATCACACTCTATATGATATGGTGTGCTCTATGATGAGTACTACTGAGTTGTCTATTTCCTTTTGGGAGTTATGCACTTGAGAAGTTGCATACCTATTGAATAGGGTTTCAAATCAAATCAGTTGCCTACCACTTCATATGTGATATGGAATGGGAAGAGCCTATATCTTAAGTTTGTTAAGATTTGGGTTGTCCAGCTTATGTCTAAAAGCATAATCCGGACAAGCTCGAGGCAAAGTCAGATCTTGTTTTGGGATATGGGATATCTTCTACCTAATAGTGGAACAAAAGTCAGATCAAAGTTAAGATTTGGGATATCCCAAGCAAACGCAAGGGAATATCTTCTACCTAATAGAGGAACAAAAGATGTTTTGTTTCTCAGCATGCCACCTTTGTGAAAGGGAATTTCTTGTGGAAATATTAGGGGTCATGAGGTAGAACTGGAAAAAGTTCCAGCTATACAAGCTACAGCAGATGATTTGGTAGAAACGAAGGATTCAATAGAACCATCGAACCTCAGCCACTCCGCCGATCTAGTAGGGTTCCTCACCCACCTAAGAGATACTTTGGTTTTCTCTATGACAGTTGGAGCGAGGATTGCATCATGAGATGATGACCCAACTAGTTTCGAGCAGGCCATCAGGAGTGGGACTCTGTAAGAATGGCTGGATGCTTATCGACCTGAGATGGAATCCTTATACACCAACAAAGTATGGACTTAGGTTGCTTTATCTGAAGGGTTAAATCCCCATCAGGAGCAAGTATATCTTGAGAAGATTACTTGGTGTACATGGAAAAGTTGAGACTTTCAAAGCTATGCTTAAGTCCATCCAGATCCTACTTGCCACGGCTGCATACCATGACTACGATATCTGGTTGTTGGGTGTTATGACTGCTTTTCTAAATGATGTTTTAGAAGAGAGTGTCTATAAGTACACAGCCAGAGGGCTTCATAGACAGTGGGAGCAGCGGAAACGTGTGCAAGATGTTTTATATGATAAAGCTGGCATCGCGGAGTTGGAACGTCTGTTTTGATGTGGTAGTCAAAGAGTTTGACTTCATCAAAATGGTAGATGAACCTTGTATATAAAAAAAGGTAGTATGGAGTATGGTGATGATCCTCGTAGAGTACGTGGATGACATACTCTTGATAGGGAAGGAGTTTCCTATGCTACGCTCGGTCAATCTCCGCTTATCATAAGGATTCTCCATATAGGATCAAAACGATACCTCCTAAATCCTGGGGTTTGGATCTATGAGATAGATATGATTGGATGTTAGGATTCTCACTAGTTGTAGTGAGATGGTATCAATCGATCCTGGGGAGAATCACTGGAATGGTTCCAATGTGATAAAGAAGACTGAATGTCAGTCGCAGGCATTGTCTATACCCTCAGTGGAGGGACGGTATGTTGGAAGAGTTCCAAGCTAGATACCGTGACTTACTAGAAGATTAAAGGCAATATACATCGTTACAAAGGATGCTACCAAAGAGGCAGTCTGCATATATAAGTTCATGAGATGAACTTCGTTTCTACCATTGTGTGACAATGGAGTTGTGGCTTTTGCCAAGGAACCCCCCCGTCCCATCTGAAATCCAGATATAATTCTTAGGCAGTATCACCTGATCATGGAGATGGTTGATCTCCAGGGAGATCGAGGTTAGGAGAGTAGACATAGAGGACAACAGCATGGATCCACTCACAAAGGCCTTTTTCCAGTAGAGACTTTTATGGGATGGTTGAGTATGAGATACTTCAACCACAGCTAATTGTTGGGTATGTGATACCACAACAGATGGCCCTAGTGAAAGTCGGAGATTGTTAGTTATATGTACTCCCTAGAGGCCATTATTGTACATACGATGTATATTGTAGTGGTGTCACAACCCAAAATTGGCCCGTGACGGCCCTAATACTACGCAACGCCAAAAGACGTAACGCAGTAAAAGAAAGCCAAAACCCAGAAATCTAAACCATGAAAATACGGAAAAGATAGTATAGTTTTTGAAACATTTGAAATCGCAACCCAAATTCTTTAAAAGTCTTACTTTCTTTCTTTAAAATTTTGGCAACACCGCCCTTTTGTAAAAACTAGCCAAGATGAATACAATACAAATATACGACGCCGTAGCGAAGAAATAAAGACAATAGAGAGAAAGCTGTATATAAAAGACAACAAATCCAAAATTAATATACAATAACGTTCTCACCAAGTCTCTAAGTCAACAATACAATAGTAGATGGAGAGTACAAGATACAACGAATGTACAATATGAAATATAGATAATCATCTAACCCATATAAGCAAAATAGTACTGTGAGCTGATGCTGTATCTGTAGCAAAAGATGATAGATGGATACTGAATAGCCTGCCTCGACTACTCTGGGGAACAACCTGAAACACCTGTGGCACAACGGGGGTGAGTTGCCAACTCGTGAATATTAGATAACATATGCAGGTAATCGCAGGAATGTACGTACAACATGAATCTAAGATATGCGATTACAGTAATAACATGTCATGCAAATGCAAAATAATGGAAAGTACACTAATAGGTACAATCAATGTGTGAAGCGATGGTGACATGATAATAGTATGCAATAGGGATATGAGAAAGTAGATATGCAACTATCATAATGGTACACTAACAGGTACTACCAATATATGAAACTGTGCATAAAATAGGTAAGTGTGAGGTATGGGGTGGAATATGTCATTTCCACGGAAACCTGACATCGTGGTAGGATCACAATCCATCAAGACGCTCAAATCCCAAATCCTCAAATCAGCCCCGAAACTGGGGTCTCACATCATTTAAGTCTCACATCACCTCAATGTACAATATCGAGTAATCCCCTATATCTCGAATGTACAAATCAACAATCTCCTTCATATCCATTATCCAATCTCAATGAATCACATATATATCAAGTCGAATCTCAAGTAAGTTTCGAACATCCTAAGGTATATATATAGAAATAAATATGATGAGGCAATTCACATCTATTAGCGTCCCATTCCACAAATATTGGTGTAAGGGTATATATAACAACGGCTAAATCCCCTGTTATATATACAAAGGTATTAAAAGACATATCATGAAAACAGTGCGCCAAGCATCGACACAGAAATCCTGACCACGTATCATACGCTATCTCGAAAGCACGAGTGCCTAGCTCTGACCCTCGCCTTTCGACGTATCCATACGTACATGACTCCAAGCGTTGTCTCCGTGATCCCCCGCCGAGTCATGGGTACTGTCACCGGTAGGTACTCGCCCGCCTCCAGGCTCAATCGGCAAAATCCATCGATCTTCTTGCCGAGGGGAACCATATCGGGACCCACCATGTACCCTCATAAGGCAACCACACCTCGTATGGAGTATATAATCAGCATCGATAAAACTCATGGTGGACGCGCAAATATCATATCAAGAAAACCGGCTTTTTCAATGTATGCATAATTTCATGAACTCCCGCGGTTCCCAAATCCCAAAAACACCATGAAAAATCCAAATAAATGAATGCGCAAATCCGGGAATAAACATATACGATTTATCTGAAATGCGAGTATATAAATGAGAATATGTATGCGAAAACAATAAGGTACAGCTAAGTATATATGTCTACCTGTGAGCAAATGATATGGTATACCCCACTGGGTATAAGAAAATATGAGTAAGGTATACCTGTATATGTATCGTAAAGGGTATGTGTACCGACCACTATGTAGGGTTCCTAGGCACTCTCAAGAGGTCTCACAAAGCATCAACCATGCCAATTTCAAAGTTGATGGTGCCGAGAAACCCTAACAAGATCGTTGGCTAGATTTTTAGGCGAAAAAGAAACTAGTTAACTACTTTACTAAGTGAACGGAAATACAACCTTTGTAGATCCGGTCCTCCACCTCCACGGCTCCGTGATGGTGTACCCTCGCTGTCCAAATCGAAACCCGGACTCTAGCATCGGCTTCATCGGATAATTGATCGGGCTAGGTCATCGACTACGATGCCGAAGATGATCTACGTCGAGACATCACAAGATCAAGCTCCACCTTCACCAAACCATGAAAACTTGTGAAGGAAACACACTCTACTACTTGGAAAGAGGTAGAGGATGAAAAAATAGGAAGTGGGTTCACTTTAGAATTGGATTTCTCACTCATTTGCTCAAGTTGCCATTGATGAGGCAAGCTTTTTCTTCAAGTAGAAGATGAAGAAGAAGAAGAAGATAATATGATAAGTATTAAGTAAAATGAAAATAATAATACTTATCATCTACCAACCATGGTCAAGTGTAGAGACTAAACTAGGGTTAGTGGGAATGGTTAGGGTTAAGCATGAGACAAAATGGTCACATAGTCAAAGCTTCATGAAGCTTCAATATACAACAAAGTTAGCCACCATTTTCTTTATGCTTAATATTTTTCCAAAAAAGAATAAATAGATAAATAAAAGAATAAGAAAACAAAAAGGAAAACCCTAACCATTACACAACCATGGTTTAATATTTACACATACTCAAGTGAGCATGTATCATCAAACATGATACAAACTTGTGTACAAAAGTATATCACATATACAATGTGCACAAACCAAGTGAGAAAATCCATTTAAAGTGAACCAACACTAGTTAATGCAAAGTAATATATCAAATATATATTTATGCATTAAATCATTAAATCAACACTTGATTCAATGATCCGGTCATGTCGCACACAACCGATTAGTATACAATGTATCGATTTATCGAATCAATCCTTGATTCGATAACTAGGTTATATCGCATACAACCATTCCATACATTCATCGCGAGAATAGAATACGGTATCACATACACGAATCATTCTCGGTCCCGCACATATCTCATATGCGCTCCTATTTCGTTTCGCTTGAGCCAGGAAACCTCTGTGTAGGACTCTAAAGACTCGTCAATACGCCGGCAGAATGTGATGATCATATCAAACACCCACAAGCCGCAAGCGGTCTGCTAAACGTAACGGCCACCCGGGTATTGAGCGATAAGAAGATCGACGAGCAAGCCCGCTCACCCTCCTGTGAATCCAACCAGCAACACTTACCGTACAGTCCGGTCTCGTCGTCTGATATGTCGCATATCTCGCCTAGGGGTGGTAAACGTCAGACCCCAATAGCTCGATAAGTCGTGTCGATATGAGGTCTATAACAGTTCGAGAAACTACTGGTAACACTTACCAGTAAATCTCAGCAACCCTGGCCAGGGATTTCCGGTTATAGCCAATCGAACACAGCGCAACATCAACTCCCTATACCGGGAGAGACGAATCCCCTCCTATCGCTCATTGCCTCCATGTGATTCGGGACTGTACCCAAAAACCACCGTTTTGCACGCCCTCTTGGACATGGTAAGGTGGAAATCAAAGCACAGTGGGAACCACACAAGACTCTATGATGATCTCGGGTCAACAGACTACTCTGTACCAGTGTCACCAGAGAACTGCCATCTGACGTAAGGTATAATACCATCTGGGAGTTCTCGGCGAGTCCGTTCAGTGTACCCAGTCTCCACTGAGCACCCGTATACCATCTCTGATGTCAAACACCAATGGATATGGGATCATCCATCGCCCATCGCATGGGTCGAGAAGATATACGCTAGTCTACTCTAGAATATCGATGCCCCGTCTCGACATTCCCTCGACTAGGAACATTGAAGGATGTACTCATGGACTATCCAGGCCCCACTAGTATGATCTGCATCACAGTCCTAGAAGTCGAGTACACATCCTAAGGGCTTTATCAACATGTAATAGAGAGACAGAAAGTATACACGTTAAGATAAAGAGCAACCAGATAGCGTACTATCGTGTCGAGCAAGAAAGTCCTCCCTATATATGTCCTAGCATCCACTACAAAATACATCCTATGTACAGTAATGGCCTCTAGGGCATACATATAACTAACACACTAATGGTACGATACTCCATAGGTATATAGGTATGGTAATGTCATATATGATAAGCAGTACGAATCAATGTCACAAGGTCCCTAACCAAGCAATATATCATCTATAAGTGGTTGTGTGTGACATGGCAATTATTGACGGTGTGTGTAGCATATAATCAGTGCTCGTGCAACATGAAACGTCAATAATGTGTGCAGTGTCCTATGGCTGCTAGTCACGGTACAGCTATATTAAGGAAATACAGTAAAGGCGCAATTCTAACACTAACGTAGAATATGCGACAATATTAGAATCCTAGCCCTGACGCTTAACGCCATGCGGGCGATACCCCTGTAGATGTTAAATCTACTCACCTACACTTCACGCTAGGTGAATCCTATCATGTGCTCCCCCCTGTAGCAGTGTCCGTAGTCCCTGCCTGCAAACCTGCAAATAAGACATGAACATCATATATAAGCCAAATATCTCGAAAAACGCGATATCGAACCAAAACGAGAAACTCGCGTCGCGAACCAAACGCGCGTGTGCACGGTACGCTGAATCGTGTGTGTACACGACTAAAACCATCGCGACACGCCGCGATACGCTGGATCACAGAACCCTATCACGTATCGCGCGTATCGCGCAAACACAACGAACACCAAAAACGATATTTGATCCTAGATTTTCCTACAGGTGAAAACTTACAAAACTATATATGGCAAAACACTAGTAAACATAGCAGACAACCTTAGCCAAGTCCCCAACACCTATGTCCCCAACTTGGCCGCAAATTGCGGCTAAACACACTAAATCTGCTGCCCGGTTTGGGAGTTGGGGGCTCGTGTTCAGGTGGTGGTATCTAGACCTAGTGTACATGCCCCAGTTTTCTCAATTTTGTTCTGTAGGGTCCGGGTCAAAAGCAGATCACAAATAGCCAATATATCGCTTAAAAACGCTAATATAGCACAACACATGGTATTTTATTGAAATCCAGGGAAATCTCAGTGTAAGTGACCCTAACAACACTTAAATAGCTAGGGTTTGTCAACACAATCATCACTTATCCCAAAAGTCCACACAAAACACCATAATTAGCACTAAACTAGCTATTTAACACTAATCGAAGCTAATCGATGCACAACTAAAGCAACTAGGGGATTGGGTTTGGAAGTATACCCTAAAGAACCCTAGAGAGCAGGTGAAGAAGTGGAGAAGAGCTGCTGTAGGTTGCTGGAGCTCCTGCTACTGTTGTTGCTGCCTGCTGCCTGCTGCTCCTGCTGCTGCTGAAGATGATGATGCTGTTGCTGATGATGATGATGCTGGAGCTACTGCTGCCTCTTGCGCTGATGGTGCTGCTGCTCGCTTCAGCTGCTGAAGCTCCTGCTGCTGCTATTGCTTCTTCTGGTGCTGCTGCTATTTCTGTTGTTGTTGCAGTTGTTGCTGATGTTGTTGTTGTTGCTGCCACTGCTGCTTCTGTTGTTGTTGTGTGAGAGTGTGTGTGTGTGTGAGAGTGTGAGAATGAGAGATATGAGAGTGAGAAGTGAGAATGAGAGAAAAACCAACAACCCCTCCCATTCTCTTTCTCTTTCATCATAATGAGGCATGGCTCACACCAACAAGCCCATGCTTCTCTCTCTCTCAAAGTCAACACTTCAAACCATAATAAAACCCTTTTAAAATTCATTTTCATTTTAAAAACAACTATGAATAAATACAACCATAACACTTAAACAAAACATAAAACTAGATTTTGGAAAATGGTTAGCTAACCATGATTGCTAATCATGTTTAACCCTAAAAACAACCCTAGTTATCATGCACAAGTGTGTGTGCGCCTAACAAAATTCTAATAAAATACTCATTAAATAGGTTAAAATATTTGAAACTTATTTGGGTAAACTTTTATTAAAAACCATACTTTAAAAATATAATTAGCTACAAAACACAATCTAAGATGTTACAATCTCCCCCCCTTAAAAGAAATTCGTCCCCGAATTTAAAAATATACCGATACGCGTACCTTCAAATAGAAGATTAAAATCCTCAAATCTCGCTCGCAGCCTCCCAAGTGACTACCTCACTATACGGCTACGTCCAAGGAAACCCTTCACAGATGGCAAGACCCTTGACCGACGTTTCTCCACCTGCCGAGCCATCAACACACAAGGCTGCTGGTGAACGAAACATCACGCCCAAGCAAATTGGTCTGGTGCCAAATCATGTGAGAAAGGTCATGAAGGTAATTGTAAAGCATCATCATAAGGAATACGGGGTGAAAATCCAATAATCTGGGCGGAAGAGCCAAATTAAAGGCAACGAAACTAACTTGCTTATAGGATCTCAGAAAGACCTAAATCCTGGGACAAGCTTCCCAAAATCGAACACGTCATTCATCGGAAAGTCCGTAGGAATACATGATCTGTCCCTGTGAGCTCGATTCTATGACCAACACAGTCGGCACAAGACCTCAGTTCGCAATGGGCAATTCCCATCCTGACCTAACACAACTGGACCATCTCCGAAGTCTCTAGACATAGCTGGGGTCCCAATCCAACTTACGCCGAGTCAGAAAAACAACAGACTGGTGATCGACACGACCTAACCCCTAAGCCTAAAGGTGGCCAATTGGAGTGTCTCCTGATAACAGCGATCGAAGGAGAACCCTAACGATGGCGAGTGACGATCCCCAACTGCTGACAACAAACAATACAAACACACAACTTAACAAGAAACAACTGAGCACATTGAGTAAAACCGGACGACAAGAATACGAATGGAGTCACACCCTGACTAAAATTGGGTAGAAACCATAACGAAATTCGTGGAGACCTGCTCCCACTCCTACTTCGGAACGGTAAAAGGTTGCAACTCTCCAGACGGCCTCAGATGCTCGACCCAAGCACACAACAAAATAGACACCTTGAATCGAACCATGAAAACTTCTCTTTACATTCCTGTCCACCCGTAACTATCTCACAAGTAATGTCAATATTGGCAGAACTTGAATGAATACAGAGAGTTGACTGATGTGCTTACTCTAGGATTGCATGTCTCAACCTGATAATATCAGGTACACAAACGTGTCCCTAACTTAGCACATCATTGTCGCAAATCAAGGTCTCCGAATCATTACCCAGCCGAGTATGCTCAAGTATTTCTGACGAACGAGCATCGGCGGGCAGTGTCTCGCGAAAACGATTTAAGAAAAGTGGTCGGGCGTGGACATGAGCAAGCTGTCCTCTCCGTAGAGACGAACTAAAGCTATACTCAACGATCAAACAAAAACTTTAAATCTGCAGAAGATTAACACAACAATCAAAATCCGCTGCAGGAAGATGTTCATTAAGCTCTGGTAGTCCTTGAAAATCTGACATGACTCTCGAACAGGTAGTGTCTCCAAATCTCCAATGCAAAACCAACGCGGCCATCTCCAGATTATGAGTGGAATATCCTTCTCGTACTTCCTCTAAATGTAGGGAAGCAAAAGCGATGACTCTGTAGTGTTACATCAGTACACACTCGAGCCCACTCAAGAAACATTACAGTTAAACAACAAAGTCGCCCGAACTAAAGGCAAAGAAAGAACTGATGCAGTTGTTAACCGAATCTCCAACTGCCGAAAACTCCGTACACAAGCCTCAGTCTTCTCAGAAAAGAAACCTCCTTTCCGGTCCATTCAGTTGACGGTGCAGCACTACTCTAGCAATCCTGCATGAACGGCGGTAAAACCTGCTAAGCCCAACAATCTGCGGATCCCCGTCCTGCACACAAGTTTGGGCCTAAGCTGTACGGCCACGATCTCCCTCGGAACCATACGAAACCGTCTCCATGACTACAAGACCTAGGAGTCAACACAAAACAAGCTTGAAGAAACACTCCGGGAATTTAGCAAACTGCTGGTGCTCTCTCCAGTATCTGCATAACAAATCCTCAAGGGCTACTCCTGTCCCTCAAGACAAATTAAGTAGACCAGAGTGTCGTAAATAACACAACGAAAACTGGTCGAGGAACGGCCTGAAGAAATCTGGTTCATTATATCTACGAATGCTGCTAGGGCATCAGGGAATCCAACGGCTCACTGATACACACAAAGCCCGTAGCACGCATAAGACAGTCGTCGGAATGCCATCATTCCGAATTCGCAATAATGATGACCTGATCCTAAGCAAACTTAGAAATGTCTCGCACTGTGGAGCTGATCGAAGAAATCGTCGCGGTGAGGTAAAGGATACCCATCCGCACCGTAAGCCGGTTCAATTGACGATCCGTCGATACGCAACCCTAAGCTGCCGTCTTTCTCCTGGACGAACAGGAATAGGAGCTTCCAATAGCGAAACACTTAGACCCACAAAACTCCCCAAACCACAACTCTGCAGCTGATCCTTTAGCTCCTAAGCTTCGCCGGCTCATCCGGAACAACGTCGGAAAAACTCTCGCACGAAAGGAACCCGGTCCAACAATCCCACTGTGGCTCCGGTATCACGAATGAACGCTAAGAATCCACGACATCTCCTCAGTAGACGACTAGCGAAGAAGGCTGAATTCAAGCTGTGAGAGGCGGCACAACTATCCACCTGCACAACAAGAACTGACTTGCCGGGGAAAACAAAACCTAACTTGTTTCCTCACGGTAGTCCACAGACGCCTAACACGTAACTAAACAGTTCGTGCCAAGGAGAACGTCAAATCCAACATCTCTAGAAGGATCAAAACGACAGACGAATCTCTATCTCCTATCCGATTGGCACACAACTGAAATACGTGTCGCGCGACAAAAGAATCGCTGACAGAAGTTAAAACAACAACTACGACTAATCTAGCCAACCACAGCATACGCATGAAAAACAAACGAACACTCCAAAGAACATATAAAATAAGGATACCTGAAAACTCCACAATGGACGTCTGCGCGTCCCGATGAGTAGAAGCAAACTCCTGTGTCTGCCCTCTACTCGCAGTTGGATGAACTCCTCTGGTAGACTGAGCCCTCTGAGCAAATCTTCCACGTCCACGGCCTCTCTGAATACGATCCTGACGCCGTGCTGAGGAAAAATCCCTGACGAAGTGCTGAAGGCTTCCGCATCGAAAACATCCACGCGCTGACTGCTGACCATCCTGGGGATGAGAGCTGAACGACTGTCCTCGTCCTAAGCCTCTGCTGCTCCCGCGACGGCCATGAAATCTATCTCGATGACCAAACCTCTTTCTCTGGGCTGGTACACTGGTAGAAGTCCTCCACTATCCTGGAACTCTCTGAGCCTCTGGAATATGTGCCTCATCAACTGGAGCTGCAACTACTGGTGCTACATAAGTGACGGACTGCTGCATGCTGATCGCAAGTGACAACTGAGTAACATGGGTGACAACCTCCTGTCGTAGCTCCCGAACGACATCAGCCAAAGAACTTATCGTCTGGCGGAAATCCTCCATCTCTGCCAAAAGTCTATCCATAGTATATGTCGTAGGCTGATCCGTCTGCACCTGTGCAACTAGAGTGCCATCCTGGTCAGTACTCGCCTCACCCGAGCCAACTCTGACCTCGGCCCTCGCTGCATCACTCTGAGTCCCCATAGTCATCGGCGGCAAGGCTATAAATAGATATAAGATTCGATGAGAATAAGGAATCGAATCTCAAGGATATGAATCATCAAGGAAGGAATTTCAAGCAATTTGTATTTAGGTCACTTAATGCAAAGTACCGTATCGTGGGTATGCTGCAGACATACACACACTACGTTCCTCTGCTTAAGCTACCTACTCCATCATACTAAGGTCATCCTACACTCCGAAAGGTAAAACCTAGCGCTCTGATACCAACTTTGTCACGACCCAAAATTGACCCGTGACGGCCCTAATACTACGCAACGCCAAAATACGTAACCCAGTAAAAGAAAGCCAAAACCCAGAAATCTAAACCAAGAAAATACGGAAAAGATAGTATAGTTTTTGAAACATTTGAAATCGCAACCCAAATTCTTTAAAAGTCTTACTTTCTTTCTTTAAAATTTTGGCAACACCCCTTTTTTGTAAAAACTAGCCAAGATGAATACAATACAAATATATGACGCCGTAGCGAAGAAATAAAGACAATAGAGAGAAAGCTGTATATAAAAGACAACAAATCCACAATTAATATACAATAACATCCTCACCAAGTCTCTAAGTCAACAATACAATAGTAGATGGAGAGTACAAGATACAACGAATGTACAATATGAAATACAGATAATCATCTAACCCATCTAAGCAAAATAGTACTGTGAGCTGATGCGGTATCTGTAGCAAAAGATGATAGATGGATACTGAATAGCCTGCCTCGACTACTCTGGGGAACAAGCTGAAACACCTGTGGCACAACGGGGGTGAGTTGCCAACTCGTGAATAGTAGATAACATATGCAGGTAATCGCAGGAATGTACGTACAGCATGAATCTAAGATATGCGATTACAGTAATAACATGTCATGCAAATGCAAAATAATGGAAAGTACACTAATAGGTACAATCAATGTATGAAGCGATGGTGACATGATAATAGTATGCAATAGGGATTTGAGAAAGTAGATATGCAACTATCATAAGGGTACACTAACAAGTACTACCAATATATAAAACTGTGCATAAAATAGGTAAGTGTGAGGTATGGGGTGGAATATGTCATTTCCACGGAAACCTGACATCGTGGTAGGATCACAATCCATCAAGACGCTCAAATCCCAAATCCTCAAATAAGCCCCCAAACTGGGGTCTCACATCATATAAGTCTCACATCACCTCAATGTACAATATCGAGTAATCCCCTATATCTCGAATGTACAAATCAACAATCTCCTTCATATCCATTATCCAATCTCAATGAATCACAGATATCCTAAGTCGAATCTTAAGTAAGTTTCTAACATCCTAAGGTATATATATAAAAATAAATATGATGAGGGCAATACACATATATTAGCGTCCCATTCCACTAATATTGGTGTAAGGGTATATATAACAACGGCTAAATCCCCTGTTATATATACAAAGGTATTAAAAGACATATCATGAAAACCGTGTGCCAAGCATCGACACAGAAATCCTGACCACGTATCATACGCTATCTCGAAAGCACGAGTGCCTAGCTCTGACCCACGCCTTTCGACGTATGCATACGTACATGACTCCCAGCGGTATCTCCGTGATCCCCCGCCGAGTCATGGGTACTGTCACCGGTAGGTACTCTCCCGCCTCCAGGCTCAATCGGCAAAATCCATCGATCTTCTTGCCGAGGGGAACCATACCGGGCCCCACCATGTACCCTCATACGGCAACCACACCTCGTATGGATTATATAATCAGCACCGATAAAACTCATGGTGGACGCGCAAATATCTTATCAAGGAAACCGGGTTTTTCAATGTATGCATAATTTCATGAACTCCCGCGGTTCCCAAATCCCGAAAACACTATGAAAAATCCAAATAAATGAATGCGCAAATCCGAGAATAAACATATGCGATATATCTGAAATGCGAGCATATAAATGAGAATATGTAGCTGAAACCAGATGTATGCGAAAACAATAAGGTACAGCTAAGTATAGATGTCTACCTGTGAGCAAATGATATGGTATACCCCACTGGGTATAAGAAAATATGAGTAAGGTATATCTGTAGATGTATCGTAAAGGGTATGTGTACCGACCACTAATGGTACGATACTCCATAGGTATATAGGTATGGTAATGTCATATATGATAAGCAGTACGAATCAATGTCACAAGGTCCCTAACCAAGCAATATAGTATCTATAAGTGGTTGTGTGTGACATGGCAATTATTGACGGTGTGTGTAGCATATAATCAGTGCTCGTGCAACATGAAATGTCAATAATGTGTGCAGTGTCCTATGGCTGCTAGTCACGGTACAGCTATATTAAGGAAATACAATAAAGGCACAATTCTAACACTAACGTAGAATATGCGACAATATTAGAATCTTAGCCCAGACGCATAACGCCATGCGGGCGATTCCCCTGTAGATGTTAAATCTACTCACCTACACTCTACGCTAGGTGAATTCTATCATGTGCTCCCCCCTGTAGCAGTGTCCGTAGTCCCTGCCTGCAAACCTGCAAATAAGACATGAACATCATATAAGCCAAATATCTCGCAAAACGCGATATCGTACCAAAACGAGAAACTCGCGTTGCGAACCAAACGCGCGTGTGCACGGTACGATGAATCGTGTGTGTATGCGACTAAAACCATCGCGACACGCTGCGATACGCTGGATCACAGAACCCTCTCACGTATCGTGCGTATCGCGCAAACACAACGAACACCAAAAACGATATTTGATCCCAGATTTTCCTATAGGTCAAAACTTACAAAACTATATATGGCAAAACACTAGTAAACATAGCAGACAACCTTAGCCAAGTCCCCAACACCCATGTCCCCAACTTGGACGCAAATTGCGGCCAAACACACTAAATCTGCGGCCCGGTTTGGGAATTGGGGGCTCGTGTCCAGGTGGTGGTATCTAGACCTAGTGTACATGCCCCAGTTTTCTCAATTTTGTTCTGTAGGGTCTGGGTCAAAAGCAGATCACAAATAGCTAATAAATCGCTTAAAAACTCTAATATAGCACAACACACAAACCCTATGGTATTTTAGTGAAATCGAGGGAAATCTCAGTGTAAGTGACCCTAACAACACTTAAATAGCTAGGGTTTGTCAACACAATCATCACTTATCCCAAAAGTCCACACAAAACACCATAATTAGCACTAAACTAGCTATTTAACACTAATTGAAGCTAATCGATGCACAACTAAAGCAAGTAGGGGATTGGGTTTGGAAGTATACCCTAAAGAACCCTACAGAGCAGGTGAAGAAGTGGAGAAGAGCTGCTGTAGGTTGCTGGAGCTCCTGCTACTGCTGTTGCTGACTGCTGCTCCTGCTGCTGCTGAAGATGATGATGCTGTTGCTGATGATGATGATGCTGGAGCTGCTGCTGCCTCTTGTGCTGATAGTGCTGCTGCTCGCTTCAGCTGCTGAAGCTCATGCTGCTGCTATTGCTTCTTCTGGTGCTGCTGCTATTTCTGTTGTTGTTGCAGTTGTTGCTGATGTTGTTGTTGTTTCTGCCACTGCTGCTTCTGTTGTTGTTGTGTGAGAGTGTGTGTGTGAGAGAGTGTGAGAATGAGAGATATGAGAGTGAGAAGTGAGAATGAGAGAAAAACCAACAACCCCTCCCATTCTCTTTCTCTTTCATCATATTGAGGCATAGCTCACACCAACAAGCCCATGCTTCTCTCTCTCTCAAAGTCAACACTTCAAACCATAATAAAACCCTTTTAAAATTCATTTTCATTTTAAAAACAACCATGAATAAATACAACCATAACACTTAAACAAAACATAAAACTAGATTATGGAAAATGGTTAGCTAACCATGATTGCTAATCATGTTTAACCCCAAAAACAACCCTAGTTATCATGCACAAGTGTGTGTGCGCCTAATAAAATTCTAATAAAATACTCATTAAATAGGATAAAATATTTGAAACTTATTTTGGTAAACTTTTATTAAAAACCATACTTTAAAAATATAATTAGCTACAAAACACAATCTAAGATGTTACAAGTGGATGCTAGGACATATATAGGGAAGACTTTCTTGCTCGACATGATAGTATGCTATCTGGTTGTACTTTATCTTAACATGTACTCTGATTGTCTCTATGTTACATGTTGATAAAGCCCTTAGGATATGTACTCGACTACTGGGACTATGATGAGATCATACTAGTGGGGCCACGGTAGTCGACGAGTACATCCTATAACTGTTCCTAGTCGAGGGTGTATCGAGACAGGGCATCGATACACCAGAGTAGACTAGCGTATACGCATCTTGACCCATATGATGGGCGATGGATGATCCCATATCCATCGGTGTTTGACATCAAGGATGGTGTACGGGTGCTCAGTAGAGACTGGATACACTGGACGGACTCATCGAGTACTCCCAGATGGTATTATACCTTACGTCGGATGGCAGTTCTCCGGTGACACTGGTACAGAGTAGTCTGTTGACCCGAGATCGTCTTAGAGTCTTTTGTGATTCCCACAGTGCTTTTATTTCCATCATACCACGTCCAAGAGGGCATGCAAAAAGGTGTCTTTTGGGTACAGTGCTGAATCACATGGAGGCAATGAGAGATAGGAGGGGATTCGTCTCTCCCGGTATAGGGAGTTGATGTTGTGCTGTGTTCGATTGGCTATAACCGAAAATCCCTGGCCAGGGTTGCTGAGATTTACTGGTAAGTGTTATCAGTAGTTTCTCGGACTGTTATAGACCTCATATCGACACGACTTATCGAGCTATTTAAGTCTGCCGTTTACCACCCCTAGGCAAGATAAGCAACATATCAGACGACGAGACCGGACTGTACGGGAGTGTTACTGATTGGATTCATAGGAGAATGTACAGGCTTGCTTTTTGATCTTCTGATCGCTCAATACCCGAGTGGACGTTACGTTTAGCAGACCGCTTGCAGCTTGTGGGTGTTTTGATATGATCATCACCTACTGCCGGCGTATTGACGAGTCTTTAGAGTCCTACACAGGGGTTTTCTGGCTCTAGCAAAACGGAGTAGGAGCACATATGTGATATGTGCGGGACCGATATTAGTACGATATGAGATACCGTATTCTATTCTCGCAATTCGTGACATTGATCGGTTGTATGCGATATAACCGGGTTATCGGATCAAGTGTTGATTCGATATGTTGTTACACAAGATATTAGTCGGTTATAGCCGGATTATTAAATCATGAGTTGATTTAATAATTTAATGTATAATTATATATTTGATATATTACATTACATTAACTAGTATTAGCTCACTTAAGATTTATTTTCTCACTTGATTGTGGATGGGTGTATATGTGATATATATTTGTGTACATATGATTGTGTCATGCTTGATAATACATCAAAGATGGGTGTATGAGACTTATACCAAGATTAGGGTAAAGATTAGGGTTTTGTTTATATCTTAAGAATAACAAAAGAGAAAGACTTTGTCAAAGTTCTCAAGCTTTCATGAAGCTTGTGGAAACATTGACAAAGTCAACTCTTTTGTCATTTTTAGGATATTTAGTTAACCCAACCCTTAACCATATACCTTGGTCAATTCTCTACATGAGTTAAGCATGATAGCTTAACTCACCCATGGTTACATTATTGAGAGGATAATTTTCATATGATGATATTATTCTTTCTTCTTCTTCTTCATCAAGCTCCTTGAAAAAAGCTTTCAAGCTCTAATGGTGCTATGAGAAAAGGGGTGAGAAAATCAATTCTAAAGTGAGCCCACCTCCTACTTCTTCATCCTCTACCACTTGCCATGTAGTAGAGTGTGTTCTCTTCATAAAGTTCATGACCTAGTGAAGGAATAGCTTGAGTTAGTGTCTCCCCGACGTAGATCTTCTTCGGCCTCGATGTCATCGAAGCAAGCACGTTCGTTCTTCTTATAGAGCTTCTCTAGAGTCCGGAGTTCACGATCGCAGCTAAGGGGACATCTACACGGAGCTATTGAAGTGAAGGACCGGATCTACAAAGGTTGTAATCCCTCTCACTTAGTGTTAAAATGTTTAACATGCTTGTTTTCGCATAAACTCTGGTTTAAAGATCCGACTTTGGGTTGTTCGGCATGGCTAATTTTTTAATCGGGCATGGTTGATGCCTCGTAGAACCTTGTGAGCGTGCCTAGCAACCGTACAGCTTACTTGTATTCTTTTTTTGATAAGAAGAATGGGTGGTGTTTCTTTGATTTTGGGTTGATTCATCACAACTCCGGTATTTGCTAAGAATTTGAGTTCATCAGCAAAAAATTTCTTCGAAGTTTTCATCGATATCCCGAAGAATAATGCCATCGGAAAGAACGAGATGATACTCAGACTCCATAAAAGGTTCATAATGAGCGTTAGATGTTGACCCGGAGACCTCAATAGAAGGGTCCGTATGTGTATAATACATAGCGCGGTCAGACAACAACGTACAAAAGGAGTCGAGATCAGTATCGTGAAGCTGTTCAAATTTGCTGCTGTCGAAATCTATCATTTCGACAGAACATATTTGAGTATGATGTTCGGAGGGTTCATTTCCCAACTTGTAAATGTTAAGCTCAATTGATATCTTCCCGAAGGATAGGTTCATAGAGCCGTTTCGATAATTGATTACAGCGTTGGAAGTCGCTAAAATGGGTCGATCTAAAATCACCGGAATTTGGTTCCGTGGGTTCGCTACAGGCTATATATCTAGAACAATGAAGTCTACGGGGAATATAAATTCCCCGACTTTTATCAACACATCCTCTAACTTACCCTTAGGTTGGATGATAGATTGATCTGCCATCTGGAGAGTGCAGTGCGATGGCTTTAACTCTCTGATACCCAATTGCTCATATACAGAATATGGAAGCAGGTTAACACTAGCACCTAAATCGAGTAGAGCACGATTAATTTTTTTACCCCCAATATAAGTAGATATTGTTGGACTCCCTGGGTCCTTACATTACTTTGGTAATTGCTGGGTAAAAGCTATGCTAACATTACTCGTCATGAACACATTTTTCGGCACTTGAGCTCTTCTCTTTCTAGTGCACAAGTCCTTAAGTATTTTCGCATAAGCCAGAACTTGTTGTATAGCTTCTAGGATAGGGATATTTATGTTAACCTGCTTAAACATTTTCATAATCTTCTCCATTTGTGGACTTGGTCTGTTTCTCCTTAACCTATTTGGATAAGGAGCTTTATCAATAAGAGCTGGGTCCAACATTGAAGAAGAACGTGGGGGTGGAACGGATCCCAGAATCGGAGTAGGGATCGTTATAGGTGGACTCAAGGAGATGGGTGGAGGGTTCGAGCCTTGAGGAAAACGGAGAATAGGCTCGGAAGAAGATGGTAGACTAGACGAAATAGGCTTAGAAGTGGAAGCCGGGGTATCATTGATTGATTCCTCATTATCATCCTGTTTACCGACTTGATTATTCAGCACTCTTCCCGATCTCAACGTAGTAACGACACTCACATTATGATATTGTGAGTATCCAGGATTCGGTAGGGGTTGAGATGGAAGTTTCACTTTCACTCTAGCACTCATCGCGACATTTAATTGTGCAATTTGTGGTTCCAACGATTTTATACTCTCACCGTGGTAGGCCGAGTTCTGCATTAATGTTTGGATAGAAGCCTTTAAATCAGCCGATGTTTGCATGGAAAATTTAATAAACAGATCGAGTGCAGATGAGTTTTCAGTACCAGCCATTTGGAATGAATTATTATAGGGTGCCGAATTGTTGTCCGTATTTTCAAAAGTTTGTGGTTGAAAGGGGTGCTGACTCCATGGTGGTTGCTGTTGCTATAGAGGAACCTTTTGATAGTTATTTTGGTTTGGAACCGTATTTTGAGTTTGGCGTTGGTTCCAAGCAAAATTAGGGTGATTCCTCCAACCCTTATTATACGTGGAAGAATAAGGATCGTTTCTAGGTTGCTGCTGAAAAGCAGCATTAGTGTCTTCTTGACCTTGAAACGGAAAATTCAAAGGACATTCTTCCGTCAAATGTGATGAATCGGAATAGCATCTACACACAGTTTTAGGGAGAATAAATTGGTTTAGGGAGGTTGAAGAGATTTTGTTTTCTATAGCATCTAGTTTCCTTTGTATCGCGGCTATTTCGGCTTTCACTATGATGGAAACCTCGAGCTGATGGATACCTCCCCTAGACGATTGTGGACTAACGCTTTCCCATTGCAAAGTGTGATCAGCGAGATCTTCCAGGTATTTCCAAGCTTCACTATCGTCTTTCGACAGGAATTGACATTGACACATGGTGTCAAGCATCTGTTTTGTTGCGGGATCAATACCCTCATGTATAATTCGACACAGATCCCATCTATTGATTCCATGATGAGGGCATTGTAAAAGAAGATCCTTAAACCGTTCAAAGCATTTCCAAAATGGTTCATTGGGAAGTTGGGTAAACTGGTTGATCTCTCTTCGAACGCGGGCTGTCTTATGATTGGGATAAAATTTCTTAAGGAATGCTACAACAAATTCATCCCATTTGGCAATAGAGTATGCGGTTGTATTATAAATCCATTTTTCGGCTAGATCGCACAAAGAAAACGGGAGAAGACGTAAACGCACAGCATCCACAGAAAGTTATGATGTGCCAATCATTACACATACGTTTTTGAATTTGTTTATAAAAACGTATGCGTCTTCGGACTCAAGCCCGTGAAATTTGATCAACAATTTGATAAATTGGGGTTCAATTTTAAAATTATCCCCATTAGCTGGTGGAATAGTAAGACAAGTAGGAAGGGGACCACGTATAGGATAACATCTCTCTTGGAGAGATATACGCGGTGGATTTTGCGCACGAGCGGGTGGTGGAAAAGTAGTGTTATGAAAATTTGATGGATAACCGTCCATCTCGATAGTGTTCGGTGGTGAGGAAAATGAAAACGAAGAAGTACCGACTTCGGAGTCGATAGAAGAAACACGCACAAGACGGGCACCAGAATCCCATGTCCAGTCGAGCATGCACTAAGCGGGTTTAGCACAAGTGGCAGCGTTTGTGAAAATTATGTAAAAAGGTTTGTTTTGGAAAATACGGATTTAGACAAATCACAAAAATGCACAATCAACCCCTAGATCTAAGGTCACCTAGGTCATGTAACTAGAACGCTCCTTGACTTCCAGAAGAAAAATCACAGGATCAATTCTCTACTACCTCTTTATCCCTCTTGTGGCCAGGTAAGTGCCAGGTAAGTAGGAGGTATCCTCTATAAGAATCACCCTAAATAGCGGGCCTAATTAAGTAACCACTTGCCTCAGACACACTTGCTTAGAAACCACAAAAGAAATGCAGATAAGCAGTAGATTACCCATGACCTTCCTCTGTCCTAATTGATCGCGACGGTCCTTAGAGTCTTGGTCTAGATATTTTTTAATTAATGAAGGGTGATGCGGATGCTAGTTTTGTGATTTGCGGGGCTTAAGAAGGGTAATGAAATCCCCCCTAATCTGAATTTGGTCTTTGCCCCTTAATTGTCCGTATTACAATATGCAAAATCAAAACAAATATCAAGTCACGCAACAAAATTTTTTAAGCGGCGAATTTTTTCAAAGAATCCTGCAGGAAAATGTTTATTGGACTTTTCATAGGAGAGAGAAGAAGATAAAAAATATACCAGAGAGAGATGAAACCCTGAACCACCAATCTCATCACGGTTTCGCCGCGAAAACAACCTTAATGCCGCGGTTCCGCAGTCAATTTAAGAGTTCTTTGAGTTCTTTTTCGACAGTTGCTTCTTTTGCTCCTATGGTACTGATGAAATGCTCTGAATCTTTATCTCCCTGCTTCAGTGATTCCAGATTCCCTCACAAAAAATTCACACACTAATTGTTCAGCACACGATGCGTTCTTGATTTATATTTCGATGGAATAATAATACTTCAACCCAAATAGCAAGAAAGAACAAATTACGCACCGATCCCCGGCAACGGCGCCATTTGATTGATGTATAATTTTGATTATTAAAAAAATGTAAAGAAAAGAAGTTTTTAGAAGAGATGTTTTAGTAGTAAAGTAACCGCAATCAATAACGGTGTCGTGTGTAGCTAGACCATTAGTAAGTACGGGTCGTCCTCTGGGATCGTGGAATTTCTTAGTTCTTGCTTATGATCGGTTGAAAGAAATAGTAAAGAAAATCAAGAAAATGGTTCAAGATTTAGTTGAAATAATAGTTTCAAGAAAATCAAGAAAGTAGTTTCAAGATTTAGTTATCAAGAAAATGTTCAAGATCAAATTGAATTATCAAGAAAATATGAAGAAGGCTTATAGAATTCGATCGGATTTAGTAGACATGAATGACTAATAAAGATGACTCCTCTTATCTATTGATAGTTTAACACTAGATTGATGGCGATGAATGCGGATTAAGGGTTCTTAGGAAGAAACTAGAGTTTCTTCACTATCGATCGTTGTCCTTTCATTGACCCCATTCATTGTCTAGCCCTTAACAAAAGATCGTCAATCTTATCTCAAATCGTAGTCAAGATTATCAAGAATTTGATATCGTGCCCGATGAGAATGTTGACGATTCTTTTGCGAAAATTTGTAAACTTCATAAGACTTAAAAAGAGTATAGAATTTTCTCATCCATTGATCTACCCTAATCCTTCGAATCCAATCAAGCAGAGATTTACTCGCGCATCATGAAAATCGAAGAAACAACAGAGAAAGAATTCATAATGCGGAAATTAAAAGAAAGCAAAATTGAAACTAATTATCACCTTTATTATTCAACTTCTAATTACAACTTCTTCAATATGATATTACAAGAAGAATTGCACTCAATCACTACTTTGAAGAGGTAATTTTTCCGTCTGTAACATTACAGAAAATATAAAATACTATTTTTGAGAATTTAATATTAAAATAATATTTTTCCCGAAAACTGCCGATTTGGGAAATTGGGGTTTTCGAAAAGGGTATAAATATATACCAATAATTGTGAAATAAATAGAAATTAAAATGATTTATTCATTTAAAAATATATTTAATGGATTTGGCAATTTTAACATTTATTATATACAGTTTCGATAAAAACCCGATTAGTGCACTTCTAATCGCGATTAAGCCGAATTCGCTTTTTTACAGTTTCCATGGTTACTGCACCATGACATGTTTCATTTAATTACATGTTTCATTTCATTTGGGCTTTATATTATGGTTTTTGGTGGGAAAATAAAAAGAAAAAGAAAGAGGAAATGTCAAGGGGACATAATGATGGGGTAGGTATACTAATGATGAGAGAGAGTGTGTGTGAATTATAATGAGAGGGGGGCTGCTGCCCAAATCAAAATCTCTCACCATTTTCCTCCTTCTCCTTCATCTCCTCAACTCCACAACCCTCCACAAAAATCCCTAGATCCATCTCCAACCATACCCCAAAACCCCATACACCCATCACAAATATTAATCCCCTCTTTAACCTCTATACATGGGGCCAAGAAAAATTCAGTTTTGATGGTCTTGGGGGATTCATGGGTGCTTTATGAGGTAATACCTTCACTAATTGTGTAGTTTTCCATTTACTTAAGTATTTATATGTGTTAGATGTGATATTGTGGAGGTAGTGAACATTGGGAAACCCTAGTGAAGATTTGAGTGTTGGTTTGAATTGGGTGATTCCTAGTAGCTGTTAACTAAACTTAGGTGCTGTTTAGTGACCCAGACCAGACCTTAGAAACCCCAAAACATGGATTTAGAAACCCGACATCGGAAAAATGTGTGATCTGTGAAGGTGTTCTGGAATCTGGAGCAACCCGGGGGCACTAAAAATTAAATTGAGATGACAGTGAGTCGTGCAGGCACCTAGGAAGCTACCACCAAGACCCAAGCCCCTAATTCAATTCCCCGGCTGCAAATTTAATCATTCTGGCCGCAATTTGCTGCCAGAGTAGAAGGGAATAGGTTCATTTTTGTTCCAGGGCTCATTTTGCACTAAATTAGACCCCTCCTATGTGCAGTTTTGGCTAATTGTCATCTGGGGAAAATCTGGGAGCATTTTGGTGTGTTTTAGGCGATGTTTTCCGTATATTAAAATGCACTTTCTTGATATTTGGATTTATATTTGGTTGTCGGTGTTCGTACATCGACGACAGGGGTTGTTTGATTGATTTGCACGTTTGTTCCATAGGTTCCAACCTATGAGCACACTATGCGCTGTATCGGTTTTCTGCCTCGATTTTAATACGTATTGCGATTGGTTATTATTGTAGGTACCCTCGCATGGATTCTGAGGCAAAGAAGCGTGGCGTCATCGATTTCGGCGAGCGAAGACCAGGTGAGTAGATCTATATCTACCGGGAAAGTCGGGTGGATGGCGTATAGCACCCCCGCAGCTTTTGATGGAAAAACTGATTTATAGAGTATGGTTAGGGAACCTAGATTAGGAAACTCGGGTTAGAACATAGATAGCTATGTAGTCATATAAGAAACTAGAGGATAGTTATGTGTGACATGCTGCTACTACTACCCTAGGATGATATTTAGCGATATTACCGCTTAGGGTACTGTAGGACTAGATAGCCGATGTAGATGCGTCATCCGAACCATACCTTTTTTCTAAACTAAAGAATATTATGTACCTTTTAAATGTATATCTTGAGGGATGTTACGGATTTTCAAATGATATATTTTCCTTAAAAACACCATAACCCATGTTTTCAAAACTACGATTCACTTCTTCTAAAATCCGATTGTATGGTTCAGGTGTGTTGGTTAGATTAGGTACTTATACTTAGTAGAGGTAGCATGTTTATGTAAACTCGACATGATATGAGACATAATTGTGATGAAAGAATACAAGACGAATTTGATGATATGATGATATGATATGATGGTATACGGATGCGAGTCGATCGAAATGATTTATACCCAACCGGTCCCCTGATATGCGATTATTGCAGATGAGACCTGGGACATAGGTATATAGGGTTACATATATATTTAGAATGTTGTGAATCATGGATGATAGGCCGTATGTGATATTAGGTCGTACCCTCAGTTGTCGTTTATGATGATAGGATCCCTTTTAGTATAATGCCGCCGCACGATGATATTCCGTGCGTGATGAGGTTGACTTGATGATTGATCCTTACCCTTGACTAGAGGTTTCCGTACGATGTATTGTACCGTACGCGATGTTTTTGGGCTGGATGCCAGTTGATAGATTGCCCGACCCGGTCATATTAGATACGTATACCCGTCAGCATGGCATATGATTTACCTTATGCTGCATTCATATTATTTACATTGCATTGCATATACCTGTATTAGTACACATACACCATTATCGATGATGCGTATGTTACACGTACACAGATTTGCCGGCTCACACACTTCATCATCGATAATTGCCATGTACACAGTAGCATTGCTGCATCATGATATGACTCTATACATCATGCTTTATGATTTTACGCATTGAGATATGTTGTTTTTATGAGATTTCTGGATTTGAGAACCGTGGCTATTTCAAGGAAAGTGTGTACTGTTTTCAAAACCCGGTTTCTCTAGATATGATATTTCAGTGCGTCCACCATGTGTTTCCTCAGTTCTGAGAGTGGCATGTGAAACCCGATTCGAGGAGTGGACGAAGCCGAATGCGGGTACATGGTGGACCCGGAATGGTTTCCCGGGGAAAGAAATGTTTTTCGTGGAGTAGACGATGAGCCTGGCAGGGTGGCGAGTACCTACCGGTGATAGTATTTGGGCTCGGCGGATATCCGAAAGATACCGACCGGAGTCGAGAGATGAGATGGGCCGATCCGGACTGACGGAGCCCGTGGGCCGATCCGGACCGACGGAGCCCGATATATGAGGATTTACGTGCCGATGCTAGGCACGGTTTTCATGATGTTTTCGAGTGTCGATGCTAGGCACTCAGGTTCCATGATTTTGATGTGTTGGGAGGGACACCGTTGATATATATATCCTCATTCTCTCATGCACACTCTTTTATGATATTTACGTGCATACAGACATTGATTATTGGGTGGATGAGATCCACATGCATACATGTCTGGATTTTTACTGTTGGATGTTATCAGCATGCATAGGTAGTGATTACCTTGTTGGAACATGTACGACCCGGTCACCCTAGATATCATAGTATTACCTTTTGATATAGTTGACCTTGGAGTCGTTGTTTATTCGATTTCTACTTGTAGATATATTTCTATTCACGAGTTGGCAACTCACCCCCGTTGTGCCACAGTTCTTGCAGGCTGACCGCTTGGATCAGTAGCGGCTTCGCTGGCATACAGTTCCATTCGGGTGTTTTGCATTGGTAAGTGGGGCATTGTATCGTACCCACTCTTGTATTATATTTCAAATTGTATCTAGTTAACTCCATCAATCAATCAAAAGTTGTATTTGTATAGGTGATGAGACTTAGTGAGACTTGTAGTTGCGAGATTTGAGCGATGGGTTTTATATTCACTTTTGGGGCTATATCTTGCTCTTTTCACTGTCTTTTGTGGTGAACTTCGCCGTTGGGCGTCGTATATTTATTTATGCTATATTGCGTGGTTTTGATCCACCGTTTGGCGAAGAGCTAGCTCCCGCTTGGGGATGCCATTATTCTTGTTATGTATTTGTGGTTTTGGATCAAAATATACAAAGGAGGTGCTGCCAAATTTTTTCAAAAGACGAAACATGTTTTTAAACTAGAAAATTTCATTTGCATCATTCATGTTTCTTTCTATGCATTAAGCACACTTGTTTAAATTATACCTTTATTTCAAAACATCAGCTCCTTTATTTTTTCTAAAAAGGTTTAGATTTCTGGGTTTCAGCTTACTTAAATTCCGTTACGGCTTTAGACGTGGCGTGATTCAAGTGCTGGTCACGAGCTAATATTTCGGGGCGTGACAAAATTCAACGATGAGCCTGGCAGGGTGGCGAGTACCTACCGGTGATAGTATTTGGGCTCGGAGGATATCCGGAAGATACCGACTGGAGTCGAGAGATGAGATGGGCCGATCCGGACTGACGGAGCCCGTGGGCCGATCCGGACCGACGGAGCCCGATATATAAGGATTTACGTGCCGATGCTGGACACGATTTTCATGATGTTTTCGAGTGTCGATGCTAGGCACTCAGGTTCCATGATTTTGATGTGTCGGGAGGGACACCGTTGATATATATATCCTCATTCTCTCATGCACACTCCCTTATGATATTTTCGTGCATACAGACATTGATTATTGGGTGGACGAGATCCACATGCATACATATCTTGATTTTTACTATTGGATGTTATCAGCATGCATAGGTAGTGATTATCCTGTGTAGGGTGTTTTTCGTCACCCCTTTGAGATGGGAATACGCGCACGCGTCTCAGGCGTACTACAGATTCCCCTTGCCTAGGGTAGGCCGGGGTTTAATGATTGTGGGGATCCGAATCTCCGGCAGCCGCGGACTAAGCTGCCGTTAATTATCCCTCGCCTTTGGGGCGAGAGAACCTCCGATTAACGGGTTAAACTGGTCATGCGAACTCAATGTGCAGTGTGCGTGTGTTTTGTTTTGAAAGGGGGTTTTGGATATATCGGGAGCCACGCAGAGTTTTTACGGGAGTCCCGCTATCCGGATAGCGGGCTGGGGGTCAAGGGGGCTAGCAGCCCCCTTGCGGGGTGCGGGGCAGTGCCCCGGCCTAAAAAATTTTGAGGAGGACAGTATTGTGGAGTGTGTGCGTATCTATACATGTGTATGCATATGTTATATATAAAAAAAGGGAAAAAGGCATCCAAAGGATGCGTGGGGCAGCACCTTGGGCGCTGTGCGCTTAGCTGCTGTGCGCTCAGGCGCAAGCGCGCCACATGTCGGCACGTGGGCGCTTTGCGCATGAGCGCTACGCGCAGGAGCGCACACGCGCGCGCCACGTGTCGGCACGTGGGCGCTTTGCTCATGAGCGCTGTGCGCTGGAGCGCAAGCGCGCGCCACGTGTCCGCACGTGGGCGCTTTGCGCATGAACGCTGCGCGCTGGAGCGCAAGCAAGCGCGCCACGTGTCGGCACATGGGCGCTTTGCGCATGAGTGCTGCGCGCTGGAGCGCAAGCGCGCGCGCCACGTGTCGGCACGTGGGCGCTTTGCGCTCGGCCGCAGTGCGCTGGAGAGGAAAAGAGGGCTTTTAGCCCCAAAAAACTCTCGGAAGAGAAATTAGTGGAGTTAAACTCCTGAAAAAAAAGAAGAATGTTTTGGTTGGGGAAATGGGTTCTTCTTCTTCCTCCTCTTTTGGCTGGCTCAAGAGATGTGAGATCTAAAACTCTCTTCTTTTTGAGATCTAATGGAAGATCTGAGTTCCCCTTTATGGGTTTTGTGGTGGAAAACTATTTAGTTTTGAAAAAGGAAGAGTAAAACTCTTGATTTAATTCAAAAGAAAGAAGAAGGTTTTGGAACCTTGAAGAAGGAAGAAAGATCTCAGATCTGAAACTTTTTTGGAGACAGAAAAAAAGTTGTTGGGATATTTCATTATCCTTGCCTTTATAGGCCATACATTTTACACATAGCCCCTTGGGCTTCACAAAATGGCATTTTGCCTATCCCATGGCTCATGTGCCATTTCTTTTTGCACCAAAGCCATGGGCTTTACAAAAATTTGGCTTTATGCCTATTTTTTCTTACATTTATCCAAAAATAAAATAAAAGAAATACAACAAAATTATTTATTACAAAATTTTTATCTTGGCATGGGGGGAGGCCGGCCGCTTCCTATTCGGGCTCGACCCGGGCATGGGCCCACTAGATTCTGGCTTGGGCCTACTTGGTTTGGGGTTGACTTCGATTTTGACTTGGTCAACCCGGGTGTAAATTTTTACCCCAACAAATTGCCCCCCATCAATAAATGCACACCACATATGTGGGTCGTGTGCATGAAATTGATGGATCTTCTTTCACGTGGAGGCGACTTGATTTGGTTCCCGCTTTTTGGGAAGCTGGCACTGCCTTTTTTACGACATGGACGGTCGTTGCTTGACATTTATCCGAGACGGAGTGTCCGTGATAGACGTTTTCCCTGGCCCGGAGTTGTCTGGTTCCCGCTTTGTAGGAATCTGCGCTGCCCTTTTGGCGACTTGGACGGTCGGTGCAGCCCTTTTAGCGACGTGGACGGTCGATGCTGCCCTTTTTGCGACTTGGACGGTCGGTTCTTGCCCTTTTTGCTACATGGAAGGTCGGTTCTGCCCTTTTTGCGACATGGACGGTCGGTGCTGCCCTTTTTACGACTTGGACGGTCGGTGCTGCCCTTTTAGCGACGTGGACGGTCGATGCTACCCTTTTTGCGACTTGGACGGTCGGTGCTGCCCTTTTAGCGACCTGGACGGTCGATGCTGCCCTTTTAGCGATGTGGACGGTCGATGCTGCCCTTTTTGCGACTTGGACGGTCGGTTCTGCCCTTTTTGCGACATGGACGGTCGGTTCTGCCCTTTTTGCGACATGGACGGTCGGTGCTGCCCTTTTTGCTACTTGGACGGTCGGTGCTGCCCTTTTAGCGACGTGGACGGTCGATGCTACCCTTTTTGCGACTTGGACGGTCGGTGCTGCCCTTTTAGCGACGTGGACGGTCGATGCTGCCCTTTTAGCGACGTGGACGGTCGATGCTGCCCTTTTAGCGACGTGGACGGTCGATGCTGCCCTTTTTGCGACTTGGACGGTCGGTGCTGCCCTTTTTGCGACTTGGACGGTCGGTGCTGCCCTTTTAGCGACGTGGACGGTCGATGCTGCCCTTTTAGCGACGTGGACGGTCGATGCTGCCCTTTTTGCGACTTGGACGGTCGGTGCTTGATTTGACTTGCTCTGCTTCTTGCAGTGTCAGGGGTAGACGTGACTTGCTCCGCTTCTTGCGGTGTCGAGGTGGAAGTTGACTTGTTGATTTTGATTTGGGTTGACATCATCATCGCTATACTGGAATATGGTACCAGGAGCGAATCATCATCTGTCATTGAGAGGATTTTGGGATTTTGGTTTTTGTTTGGCATCTGCATTGCGGCACTGGAATAATGCCAGGAGAAACTCATCATTTGCCACGAGAGAATTTGAGAACTGATGGCTTAGGAGGCAGGTTTAGATCCCTATCACCTAAGACTTTTCAATTTTATAGGCCGTGAGGGTACCATAAAAGCATTTTCTCCCTACGAGTCGAAAGGATCTCGTAGGTGTATTTTCTCCATAGGAGTCGTGGGGACTCCTAAGTGTGTTGCTCCTTTGTGAGTCGTAAGGATCTCACGCGGGAATTTTCTCCTCTCAAAGTCGAGAGGACTTTGAGAGTGCATTTCATCTCCTTTTCACGAGTTTGCGCCCTTTCAGGTTTCCACAAACTCGCCGGCAGTCCTGCTGTTTTTACTCACGGAGCCCTTTCGGGTTTTCCTCCGTGTCCATTTTGCTTGTGGACATACCCCTTTATTTTATTTTATTATATATTTTTTTAGTGGGACTTTGAATGTGGTCTCACCGGTAGGACTTAGGAGAGATTGGGATTGTTTTACGCCCGTGGATTGTATACGGTTTTGCAGGATGTATGATCCAGACCGTAGGGCCGGAAAGATTTCAGGGATTTGTTGGCGTCTGCATCGCTGCACTGGAATGTGGTACCAGGAGCGACTCATCATTCGCCGTTGGGGTATGGGATTTGGAATTTGGTTGGCGTCTGCATCGCTACACTGGAATATGATACCAGGAGCGACTCATCATTCGCCGTTTGGGGACTTGGAATTTGGATCTTGTTTGGCATCAGCATTGCTGCACTGGAATAATGCCTGGAGCAACTCATCATTTGCCTTGGGAGGACTTGGGATTTGGGTTTTTGGTCGGCATCAGCACCGCTAACACTGAAGCGGAATGCCAGGAGCGACTCATCATTTGCCGTTGCCCGTTGGGGAAATATGTCTTAGGAGATAGGTTTGGGTCCCTATCACCTAAGGCTTTTCAATTTTATGGGCCGTGAGGGTCCCATAAAAGCATTTTCTCCCTACGAGTCGTAAGGATCCCGCAGGTGTATTTTCTCTTTAGGAATCTTGAGGATTCCTAAGTGTGTTGCTCCTTTGTGAGTCGTAAGGATCTCACGCAGGGGTTTTCTCCTCACAAGGTCGAGAGGACCTTGCGAGTGTATTTCATCTCTTTTCATGAGTTTGCGCCCTTTCGGGTTTTCACAGACTCGCCGGTAGTCCTGCTGTTTTTACTCACGGAGCCCTTTCGGGTTTTCATCCGTGCCCGTTTTGCTTGTGGACATACCGTTTATTTTTTTATTTCTTTTATTTTTCTTTTTTTTGCCGCTGGTGGGACTTTAAAAGTAGTCTCACCGGCAGGATTTGCGAGAGATAGGGGTCATTTATGCCCGTGGATTGTATACGGTTTTGCAGGATGTATGATCCAGACCGTAGGGCTGATGTGCTCAATTCGCCCGCGACTTGGAGCATTCACATGTAGTATTTCTTGAGATATCGGCCATTGATGGGTGGCATGGGCCTTTCTCCCTCGGCACTTATTAGTTGGTAGGATCCTCCGTCGAACACTTTCTCGATGATGTATGGTCCTTCCCAGTTTGGCTCGAATTTTCCCTTGGCATGTCGATTGGGGATGATCGGTCTTTTGAGGACCAATACCAATTCACCTTTCTTGAAAGCGCGGAGACGGGTTATCTTGTCATAGGCTCGTGACATTTGGGCTCGGTATAGCTCCAGATTTTGCTGCACCGCGAGCCTCTTTTCTAAGAGGGCATCAAGCTCTTCAAGTCGAAGGAGCACGTTTTCCTCCTCCGTCAACTCATGCTGAACGGCCATTCTTAAGCTTGGAACTTCGACTTCGAGGGGTAGGACCGCCTCCACTCCGAAGAGCAATGAGTATGGAGTGGACTGAGTTGGAGTACGGTGCGTGGTACGATATGCCCACAATGCCTCGTAAAGCTTGAGATTCCAGTCTCTCTTGTTGGCTGAAGCATTTTTCCTCAGGAGCTTGCATAGAGTCTTATTGAAAGCTTCGGCTAGCCCATTGGCTCTTGGATTATAGATGGAGGAATATCTCCAGTCTATCTTGTGCTGAGTAGCGAACCTTGAAACATTGAAGCTCTTGAAAGAAGGCCCGTTGTCAGAAATGATTCTTCTTGGTTTACCGAAGCGGTATAGAATATTATGCTGGAAGAATGTCAGAATATCTTTTGTCTTGACTTCTTTTAACGGGACAGCTTCAGCCCACCTGGAGAAGTAGTCTGTCGAAGCCAGTATGAACTGGTGGCCTTTAGATGACGGAGGATCAATTAGGCCAATAATGTCGGTGCCCCAGACCTCGAAGGGCCACGACGCCACCGTAGGATGCAACGGATTGGGATGCTTGTGAATGAAATCACCCTGGATTTAGCAGATCTGACATTTCTTTGCATGTTCTCCGCAATCCCGTATCATAGTGGGCCAGTAATTCCCAAGCCGTTTGATTTGAAGTCGCATCTTGGGGCCAGATTGGTGAGCACCGCAAACGCCCGAGTGAACATCTTTCATGACCTTTTGGGCTTCGGCCAATGACAGACACCTGAGCCAGAGTTGGTCATATGACCTGCGGTATAACGTGTCATTTACAAACACGTATTGGAGAGCTCTTTTCTTCAGCTGAATCCTCGCAGATTTTTCTTCGGGCAGCTTGTCGTATCGGAGGTACTCTATGAAGGGTTCTCTCCAATCGGGCTCATCTTGGATGATCGAAGCTTCTTCGGCGGGACTGCTCTTCTGTTCCGCGCTTTCCTCTTCTCGTAGAGAGAATGGGGGTAGAATTTGCCGGCTCCTGACTGTGATCAGAATTTCGTCCATGTCAGGATCAGCCAGCTCCTTGGCTAAGCGAGCGAGTATGTCGGCTTTTCCGTTCAACGCTCTAGGGATTCTCATTAGTTCAATATAAGTGAACTGTTTCATGATTTCGACCACCCGGCCTCTGTACCGAGCTAACTCGGGTTTGTATATCTTATAGTCGCCGCTTACTTGGTTGACGACAAGCTGGGAGTCACCGTAAACCCGTAGCCGAAAAATTTCCATTTCTATGGCGAGTTCCAAACCAGCTATCAGAGCTTCATACTCAGCTTCATTGTTTGTCCGAGGCTCGGTGAGAGCAAAAGAACGTCGTAGGGTTCCCATTGATGGCGTGATGAACACCAATCCTATCCCCGCTTTTACCTCCAGGACGCTTGATCTGCCGGAGCTCCTTATTGATGAGGCTCCATCGAAGTAGAGCTCCCAACATGGCTCATCTTTCTCGAGGTGCAGCACTTGTTCATCGGGTAACTCACAATTTAGCGGCGACCCTTCTGGTATGGGATGAGCGGCGAGAAAGTCTGCAATAGCTTGCCCTTTTACTGCTTTCTGAGGGGTATAAACTATGTCAAACTCAAGTAGCATGACAGCCCATCTTGCCATTCTGCCGGCTAGGCTTGCTTTGGTCATCAAGTGTTTGAGCGGGTCGACCTTAGAGATCAACATAACCCGATGAGCGAGCAGATAGTACCTCAGCTTCTTCACAGCAAATATCAGAGCCAGGCATTGCTTTTCAATTGGGAAGTAGTTGTGTTCCGCCCCAACTAGAGTTCGACTGAGGTAGTAGAGGGCGTTTTCTTTTCCCTCCTCGTTATTCTGGGCAAGGAGCGCACCGAGTGACTCGTCCAGCATGGCAGTGTAGAGAATCAGCGGTTTATTTGGAATGGGAGCGGCCAGCACTAGTGGGTGCAACAATTATTGTTTGATGCTTTCGAACGCTACTTGACATTCGGCATCCCAAATAAAAGGAGCTTCTTTCTTCATGAGCTTTGAGAAGGGCCTACATGTCCCCGATAAATTTGAGATAAACTTCCGTATATAAGCAACCTTGTCTTGAAAAGATCTTAGCTACGTCAGACTCTTCGGAGGGGGCATCTCCATGATGGCCTTTATCTTTGATGGGTCAACTTCGATCCCTTGATGTCGGACTATGAAGCCTAGGAATTTTCCCGATGACACGCCAAAAGCGCACTTCAGAGGATTCATCTTCAGATCGTATTCCCTCAGTCTGGTGAGAACGGCCCTGAGATCTTGGATATGATCGGCCTTGGCTTTAGTCTTGACGGCCAGATCATCAACATAGCATTCGACGACTTTATGGATTAGGTCATCAAAGATATTAGTCATTGTCCTTTGATATGTAGCACCTGCGTTCTTCAGTCCAAATGGCATTACCTTGTAGCAATATATTCCGATCGGGGTTCGAAATGCTGTGTGCTTCTCATCCTCAGGCGACATCTTGATCTGATTATATCCAGACGAGCCATCCATAAATGTGAACAGTTCGTAATTTGAGGTGCCATCGACCATCATTTCCATGACCGGTAGCGGGAAGTCGTTTTTAGGACATGCCTTGTTGAGGTCCCTGAAATCGACACAAACTCGATTCTGCCCATTTTTCTTCTTCACTGGGACTATGCATGCGATCCAGTCTGCATATTTCTCTTCTCTGATGAAACCGGCATCGATGAGTTTCTTGGTTTCCTCGATGACCTTTTCTTCCAACTCCCTTCCCATTCTTCGAGGAGCTTGTTTGACTGGCTTAGCATCAGGAGATATAGCCAGCTTATGCACGGCTACCTTAGGGGAAAGGCCAGGCATTTCTTTGTACGTCCACGCGAAGCAGTCGACGAACTCACGCAGCAGAGCAATTATCTGCTCTTTCATTTCCTCCGACAAGAGTGAGCTGATGTAGGTCGGCCTTGGATTATCGGGCGTTCCTAAGTCAATCTCAGTTAGCTCATCAAAGGTTGCTTGTCCGCCATCTTCGAGCTCTTGAGGAGCTTCTTCTGGCTCGGCTATCTCGTCATCATCATTTGATCTTTCGCTGGCCTCACCAACATAGATCATGTAGCACGCTTTGGAATCAGGTTGAATGTAGCCTATTCCCCGTCTATCTGAAATTCGTCCATCGATGAGTGCTCGAACCTGGAGCGGATACCATAGCCCTTCGTAAAACTTTGCTTCAGACTCCGTTTGATATAACCGGCATCCGCACTTCTTAAAGTATTCCCGCCTCTCGGGCGCATAGTATCTGGGATTGAGGACGGATCTTATGCCTCTCTCATAGGGAAGGCACACGACAGAAAGGTCGTCCGGGTGCACAACGGGGTTTGACTTGTAAAACAGGATGCCCTTCTGTCCATTTTTCCTCCCGGGCACGTAGAAAGTTTTCAGCTGGTCTACGGTAGAGACTGACAATGCGTCGAGCTCTTTGCACATCCGTTCCGGCACCCTTGTGATGGCCAGGGACCCTTCTGCGACTTCGAAGGTCTCTCGTAGTTTCGCTTGCTGCATGGGGGGCCGATCTGCGCAGCTGTTGCACGGCAGGTCCTCTTCTTCTGACTCTTCAGTGTCACTGCCAAGATGAGGGCGGACTTTGCTGCTAGATGTGCCTTCAGTAACAGATTCGTCCGTATCACTGCCGAAATGAGGGCGAGTTTTGCAGAAGGACGGGCTTCCAGCGTCGGACTCATCAGTGTCGCTGCCGAAATGCGGGCGCACTTGGGTATTTTTGCTTTTGAAAGTGATAGCCGGCGCAGATTTGCTTTTGAGTTTTGGGGCCGTTCTTTCCTCAGTCAGTTGTGGCTTAGCATTTTGGTGGTTCGTAAAGTACCGAGAATCTTCATATCGGACTTCATGCACACCGAACGGCTGGATGTCTCCGTCAATGCGTCTTTCTTCGCCATTTTTAGTATACTTCATGCATTGATGGAGAATTGACGGAATGATGCCGTAACCGTGGAGCCACGGCCGCCCCAAGAGAATCTTATAAGATGTGTCGGCGTCGATCACGTATATCTTAGCTTCAGTTTACAGATCCCCAAATTTGATTGGCAAAGCTATAGACCCCAGAACATGCTGGCAATTTTGGTTGAAGCCTTGAATGACAATCCTTTCCCTTGACAGGTGTCGGACGTCCATTGACAAACTCTTCAGAGTTCGCAAGTTCATGATGTTCACTGAGGACCCCGGATCAATCAATATACGATTAATTCGATCTCCGTCGCTGTATCCGGTCACGTAAAGCGGCCGATTATGCTCTGCCGTTCCCAGTAGCAAGTCTTCATCCTTAAATGTGACTGCGGCGGCATGCAAAGCGTGCTGGGCTTCTTTCATATTAATTTCCGCAAAGTGAGCCTGATACCGCTCGGGGTTTTGAAGAGCGTGAATGAGAACATCTCTAAGCTCCTTAGATAGGACCAGGGCATCGTAAATGCTCAGGAGAGATGGAAGCTTCCGGAGATGTGCCAAGACATTATAGTCTACCGAGGAAGGACTTATGTTTTCATCAGCCGGTTCTCTGCCATCTTCTTCATTAGCGACTTGTTTTTCCTTCCCTTTTGGGGCGTTGCCCTGATTTTGCGGTAGAGCCCTGCCGCTTCTGAGCTGGATTTGATTGGCCTTTGTGGTGATATCCTCGTCCTCTTCAGGAAAACAAAGCTCATCCTCGGAGTCGCTGCCAAGATGGATGGCGTAGCAGGTCACTACTGGGATCTCTTCATTGGAGTCTTCTTCTAACTCCTCCAGGATTTCAGCCGCTTGTACAGGGAAGAACTCCTTCAATTGAATCAATGTTCTTTCCTTTTGTTCATATTCTTCGAGGGAATCGATATATTTTTGAATGGTCGATCTCCCTGCAGACTCTTTTTCGCGCCTAGCTGCACTTTTCTTCTTCTTGAGCTTCTTGGATTTTGAGCCTGATGGAGCCGCATTGGCAGCTGGACTGGTAGGCTTCTTCTGCCCTTCCCGTTCCGTCCTGGGTTCTTTCCGAAGTAGCTTTATCATCTTCTTCGTCTTATTAGATATGTGCGTACTCCACGAAGGCCATGATGAGTCAGTTTCTTTTTTCAGGGCAGCAGGTTCAGCTGTCTGCTCCCAGAAGGCTTCAACTTCTGTCTGTATAAAGTTGGCGGTTGCAACTTGATTGTTCACCAACACGCTTTTGGACAGCTCGATCTCTCCAGCCTTGGACTGCTTCTCGACCCAGTCTTTGAAGATATAGCAATCCTCGATCGCATGGCTCACTACTCGGTGGTACGGGCAATACAGAGGATTGTCGGTCATTTTTGCTTCTTGGGGTCATTTCGACTCCGGCAATTGTAGGCCGTTGTTCAAGGCATCTTTAAATATCTTACGGACCTTGTCCCTTCAGAAAGAGTAAATCTTGTTCTTCTTCTCCTCTAGGGAAGTCCCGTCTCCTCCCAGCAATGGCTTTCGAGACCGGTTGGTTTTGGATTCACCCGCCCTTCGCTTTTCTTCATTGTCGGAGGCATTGAAGACATTGGTACTGCTGGAACTCCCGCTCCTACGGTTGTCGTCCCGCTTGCTTTTCCAGGTTTTGTTTCTCTGAGAGTCCGGCGGGGACTCTTCCTTCGAGCGTTCCAGCATTTGAACTTTCTTGGTTAGCTCCTGAAATGTCTTGAGGCCTGCTGTACACAAGAATGGGACCATCCAATTGCTGAGGTTTCCAATGAGAAGGCTGACGGACTGGTCCTGCTCCAGCTGCGGTTCGCACTTGACTGTGAGGTTACGCCATCGGGCGATAAAGTCGGTGTAGCTTTCATTCTTCCCCGGCTTGGTCCTCACAAGGTCGGCAATGGAGATTTTATCACCGACACTCATGAACCTTTGCCGAAACAGAGACTCCATTTGGGCAAAGGTAATGACGGACCCGTCCGGTATACTCGCATACCAGTTGAAGGCAACGCCGGTCAGGCTATTGACAAACTGACGAAGAAGGAGCGCGTCATTGCCCCCTGTATTTCCGCACGATGCTTTGAAGTGGGCGACGTGCTGGTTTGCATTCCCCATTCCATCAAATCTTCCGAACTTAGGAATGACGTAGCCGCTTGGGAACTCAATCAGATCATACTGCGCGGGATATGGCCGTCCACTACTGCCGATTTTTTTCTGAGCTTCAGCTTCGGCCACCAATGTTTTAACCTTGCTGGTGACCAAATCCATTATCCGATCCTGTGTTAGCGGGATGGTGCTATCTGGGGCCAAGGCGTCCCCAGAAGCGGAATGCGGCCGGCTTTCATGCGGCTCGACCAGTCTTGGTCCCAAAGGAACAGGCATTGGCTGCCTCGGATTGTCATCGCCCGGCTGATTAGTAGCGGTTTGTGTCTGATTGGGAGGCGCTCGAGCAATTTGAGCAGTAAGCTGCATCACCACGTTCGTTAAGTCGTCAATCTTCGAATAGAGCTTGGCCATCTCTTTATCTTTGCCCCTGAGCTGTTTTCGAAGCTCTTGAAGCAGCTCTTGCTCCGCAGTCCTGGGGCGGAAAGTCGGCTCTTCCTCGCTGTCCGAGCTTGACTCTGCATGGATCGAGGGGTCTATCTGCCTATCATCCTCATCGAGAGGGTTTTCTTCATCCAGCGGGGGAGGCTGTTCTTGGGCGGCGGCAACCACATTCAGGCTAGATTGGGCTTGGGATGTGGTGGCCCCGTCCTTGCTTTTGCTGCGAAGGTTGTCGCTAGGGCGCCCACCCTCCATATAGACCGTGTGGGTGATATATCCGGCCGTCTTTCTATCATTGGCGGCTGATTTCACGGATCGCTGTCTTGGCCCCCTTGCTTCGGTAGCTGGTAGTCGATTGAAGGCTGCTGGCCTAACTATGTTCTTGAATGGTGCTGGCGCTTCTTTTCTGGGTTTGCACCACTGCTTTCGTGCGGCACAGAGTGCTTGATAGACTCTTGAAGAGATAGTGTCGTACTTTTTCTGTTGGGGCCGGGACACGTTTCTTTGTGGCACTGTTCGGACCGCTGTCTTCTTGATTCTGGCGGTCATGGCATTTTTCTGAACCTACTTCAGAGGCTCAAAGGAATTGCTGATTCTTACGTTCGACTCAGCCGTCGTCGCGGGGCAACCCTGCACTTGGAACTTCACACGATTCCATTTGGCCGAAGCCTTGGCCCTTTTGTTGGCTCGATACCTGAGCCGCTTCTGCCTTAACTTTTCTGTTCTAAGCACCTGGCGGACTTCGGCTCTTTGGGAAGACGTCGCAGACCGATTGATGGAGGGCCTTGGAAATACGCCCGATTGTGCATTTGTTGGAGTCATCGCCAGAGCTCGTACGCAACATTTAACGTTGCCCTTCGCATCGGAAGTCTTGCCCCCGGCTAGAGCGCCAGGGACTCGTTCAGACACCATCTTAAGTTTCGGTTGTGGTGCCTTGGCGATCACGACATTCGGCCTCTTACCCCTTGAGACCGGCTTGGCCACCTGTTCCGCCGGGATCTCTGCCAGATGAGCGCTTCCGGCAGGGTAGATGATGACAGAGCCAAACTGGCGGGGCGGTTCCTCCCATTGACGACTGAGGCTTGCGGGGAGAACCACACGAGCGTTGATCTTGACCACGTACGGAATCGGGGTCATGTTTGAAGTTGAACTCGTCTGGGGAGACATTGTCGTCGAAGGTTGTTTGATGCACGGAAAAAAGAACATCATTTCAGTATAGGCAATCGATAAGTATATTGATTGAGTTCGCATGAACGTTTAACCCGAAATATGGGAGGATAAATTGGTCCCACCGGGCGTGCCAGAATCTGTAGGGTGTTTTTCGTCACCCCATTGAGATGGGAATACGCGCACGCGTCTCAGGCGTACTACAGATTCCCCCTGCCTAGGGTAGGCCGGGGTTTAATGATTGTGGGGATCCGAATCTCCGGCAGCCGCGGACTAAGCTGCCGTTACTTATCCCTCGCATTTGGGGCGAGGGAACCTCCGATTAACGGGTTAAACTTGTCAAGCGAACTCAATGTGCATTGTGCGTCTGTTTTGAAAGGGGGTTTTGGATATATTGGGAGCCACGCAGAGTTTTTACGGGGGTCCCGCTACCCGGATAGCGGGCTGGGGGTCAAGAGGGCGAGCAGCCCCCTTGCGGGGTGCGGGGCAGCGCCCCGGCCCAAAAATTTTTGAGGAGGACAGTATTGTGGAGTGTGTGCATATCTATACATTTGTATGCATATGTTATATATAAAAAAAAAAGGGAAAAGGCATTCAAAGGATGCGTGGGGCAGCACCTTGGGCGCTGTGCGCTCAGGCGCAAGCGCGCTACGTGTCGGCACGTGGGCGCTTTGCGCATGAGCGCTGCGCGCAGGAGCCCAAGCGCGCGTGCCACGTGTAGGCACGTGGGCGCTTTGCGCATGAGCGCTGCGCGCAGGAGCGCAAGCGCGCGCGCCACGTGTCGGCACGTGGGCGCTTTGCGCATGAGCGCTGCGCGCTGGAGCGCAAGCGCGCTGGAGCGCAAGCGCGCGCGCCACGTGTCGGCACGTGGGCGCTTTGCGCATAAGCGCTGCGCGCTGGAGCGCAAGCGCTCGAGCGTAAGCGCGCGCGCCACGTGTCGGCACATGGGCGCTTTACGCATGAGTGCTGCGCGCTGGAGCGCAAGCGCGCGCCACGTGTCGGCACGTGGGCGCTTTGCGCTCGGGCGCGGTGTACTGGAGAAGAAAAGAAGGCTTTTAGCCCCAAAAACTCTCGGAAGAGAAATAAGTGGAGTTAAACTCCTGAAAACAAAAGAAGAATGTTTTGGTTAGGGAAATGGGTTCTTCTTCTTCCTCCTCTTTTGGCTGGCTCAAGAGATGTGAGATCTAAAAATCTCTTCTTTTTGAGATCTAATGGAAGATCTGAGTTTCCCTTTATGGGTTTTGTGGTGGAAAACTATTTAGTTTTGAAAAAGGAAGAGTAAAACTCTTGATTTAATTCAAAAGAAAGAAGAAGGTTTTGGAACCTTGAAGAAGGAAGAAAGATCTCAGATCTGAAACTTTTTTGAGGACAGAAAAAAAGTTGTTGGGATATTTCATTATCCTTGCCTTTATAGGCCATACATTTTACACATAGCCCCTTGGGCTTCACAAAATGGCATTTTGCCTATCCCATGGCTCATGTGCCATTTCTTTTTGCACATAAGCCATGGGCTTTACAAAAATTTGGCTTTATGCCTATTTTTTCTTACATTTATCCAAAAATAAAATAAAAGAAATACAACAAAATTATTTATTACAAAAATTTTATCTTGGCAAGGGGGGAGGCCGGCCGCTTCCTGTTCGGGCTCGACCCGGGCATGGGCCCACTGGATCTGGGCTTGAGCCCACTTTGTTTGGGGTTGACTTTGATTTTGACTTGGTCAACCGGGGTGTAAATTTTTACCCTAACACCCTGTTGGCATATGTACGACCCGGTCACCTTAGATATCATAGTATTACCATTTGATATAGTTGACCTAGGAGTCGTTGTTTATTCGATTTCAACTTGTAGATATATTTCTATTCACGAGTTGGCAACTCACCCCGTTGTGCCACAGTTCTTGCAGGCTGACCGCTTGGATCAGTAGCGGCTTCGCTGGCATTCGGTTCCATTCGGGTGTTTTGCATTGGTAGGTGGGGCATTGTATCGTACCCACTCTTGTATTATATTTCATATTTTATCTAATTAACTCCATCAATCAATCAAAAGTTGTATTTGTTGGAGATAGTGCCCTCAGAGTCAATTATTGGATCACAGGCACGTGATTGCAATGATTGAGGGAGGACCTTTCCCGGTAGGACAGTCTTACTCGAGATGATAGTATGCTATCTGGTTTACCTTTATCATCGTGTACTGCTTCAGGTGACCTTACAGGTCACTATTACACGCTGATAGAGCCCCTAGGATTCTTGCTTGACTGCCGGCAGTATGATGGCGATGATATACGTGAGAGCTGGTGGTCTATAAGCACATCCTTAAAAGGTCCCTAGTCCTGGGAGTTTCGAGACAGGGCATCGATTCTCCAGAGTAGACTAGTGTATACAGTCGAGACCCCGACGAGGGGCGGTGGCCGGTCTCACAAGCCACTGGTGTGAGTTGGTTCACCTAAGATGTATACAGGTTCTCATTGGGTTATGAGTACACCGGACAGGACTCGCCGGGAACATGCTAGTTGGTCTTATACCTGACGTCAGATAGCAGTTCCCTGGTGACATGTGTACAGGTTAGTTCATCGACCTGGGGATCATCATTTGTCTCGTGTGAGTTCCCACTGTACTTTGATTACTACCCTACCACGGCTCACAGGAGTCGTGCAAACAGGTTTTAGTTGGGTACAGTCCCGAGCCACATGGAGGCAGTGAGCGGATCTTCAGGGGTTCGTCTCTCCAGGTATTGGGGGTGAGGTCGCGCTGTGTCTAGGAGAGCCATTACGCAAAGCCCTCGGCCGAGGCAGGAGATTTACTGGTAGGTATTCCAGTAGTATCTCAGGGCGTTCTGGGCTACACTCCGACACGACTTGTACCGCTTTGGGGGGTCTGACTTTTACCAACCCCCTAGGCCCGACATGCGATGCTCATAGACGAACGGACCGGACTGTACGGATATTGTCACTGACAGGCTCAATAGGGTGTCAGGATGAGTTCGCTCATCGACATCCCTTTTGGTCAATAGCTGGTGGCCCGTCACGTATTGGCTAATACCTCTGACGTGCTAGTGGTTAAATCCACAGCCATTATATTGACGAGTCTTTAGAGTCCACCACACTTTCAGTTACTCAAGCTTTCGGGCGAAACGCTGTAGAGGCCGTATGGAGATATGGCAGGGTCCGATCAGATACATGCGGTATTGCACGGATCAGGATCGGACAGTTTTGTACTAGTGGCCGTATAGTTATATGGCAGGGTTCGATCTGATACGTGCGGTATTGCACGGATCAGGATCGGACGGATATTACTAGCCGGCTTTGTCTTAAGCCGGTCCTAGTTTAGTATAGTGTAGATTTTGTCTCATTACATTTGTATCCGGTCGGAATACAGATGCGGGTGTGTATGCACAGTATCGGGGTTTTCCTGTAATTTATTACGGGACCAGTTTTCTGGAGTTGCCAGTTTGCATTCCGTTCCGGCCGGTTTTCCTTTGTTCTTTCCCGGCCGGACCTTTTGATGGAGGGTGTTATTTGCAAGTTTGCAAATAACATTTGTGGAGGGGGTTTCTTGCTTATTAGTGGCATCATGATTGTTTTTCATGATGAGATGCTTTCTTAGTCTTTTCCTTGCTTTATGAGATTAGGATTGATTTGTGTTTTGATGAGAGGTTTACCTTTTTGGATGTGGTCACCCTTCTCTTTCTCCTACACTCAACTCCCTCTTGATTTTGTTTGATATCCCTCCACCATTCTCATTTTGGAATGGCCGGCCACACATTTTGGAGAGAGGGGAAAAATGAGAGAGGTTCATTTTTCATTTGGTGTTGGAAATTAATCATACATCTCATTTTTCCATTGCTACTAAAAATCCCCAAGTTCATTTCTCAACCTCACTCCTCCATCATGGCAACATAACCCCAAAGAGACAAAGCACTACACATTCTACAGCATATTCTTGGGTGCGTCGGCTTGCCAACTTCGCGCCCGAGTTGCCTCGGTATTGAGGTGGGAGCCCGTAAAAGATGCAGACGATGTGGTGCCCTTCCGGGAAGGATGCGACGACCGGGGTTTTCCGCGGGAGATCGGGACGACGACGAGAAGACCGGAGGACTCGGATCACTCGGTATATCTCTCACCCTTTCTCTTGTTTGCTAGTATCGGTTAATGGTCACGATCAGGGTATATTGTCCGCGGTAGCGCCAGTTTAAAAGTTAAGAAAATTTTGATTCCGCATTTTGGCCTCGGATAGACGGCCGGGGCACTGCCGTGGCGCAACATGGTATCAGAGCCACGCCATTAACCTTGCCTAGCTTGTTCTAGTGTGTTTTACATTTCCGATCGAACAAAATCCCAAAAACCACATTTCGTGTGCATCAGTTTTCTGTCGAATTTTTCCGAGCTCTAAAAATTTTTCAGGTTATTGCAGAATGATGTACAGAGAATCCTAAGAATACTGCAAAAATTTGGTGACCCAATTCTTCCGTACGACCGCGGAACCGCGGCCTTAACCCCTCTTTGGCCGCGGTTCCGCCGCAGGAAGTTGGGATCAATTCGCCATATTTTTACAGTGGGCTTGTGGACTGAAAATAAGGGTTTTGGGATATTAAATTTCGGCCTAGAATTTCTGTGAGTGCTACAGTATTGCTTGGGGGCCCACATGTTAATTATTTGATCGATCGGATATTTTAAACGCATTATTTCACAGTATTTACATTATATCTGCGACCGTGAATATCACTTGATCGGTAAATCCTGTCTAACTGCTATAGCCCGGTTAGACGGATTTGCGAACGTGATTTTCACGTTGATGTTTTGTGTTTATGCTGTGATGTTGCGGATCGGTCGTGGGGGATAGCCTGGATGCAATGTTAGTACAGTTTTGTTTTATATGTACATTTGATATTGCGGGGCGAGCGTCCGACATGTGGACTGCCGCCACTGCCTGTTTGTATTATTCTTTTGCGGCACGACCTGGTTGCGGTCGATGTACCCGTTGTATGTATATTTTACTTTCTGTACTAGGATTACCGCGCGGAGGGGTGCACGGATAGCCGGGTTCTAGAGGGCAACAGGCCCGCATCTCATGGCATTGAGACGGAGGGGGCTTCACTCTAGGATTGGCGGGCTATTCGCCGCACTCGTAGGGGGTACAGGTTAACCCAGGAGGGGTGCCCAAGTTACCGGATTCCATGAAGTGCTGGGTGGTCCATTCACGGTGCTGAAGGAGGCTGCCTCGCTTCGGGTTTTGGCGGGTGACTTGCCGCGCCCGTAGGGGTCTAGGATTTCATTGCACAGGCTATCCACACAACCAGGGGGACGTCGAGTTTCAGCAGCGGCTCTGTGAAACCCAGGGCTTCCAGATATCTGTATTGTTCTGTGATGCTGTACATTTCTGTGATGTTGCATTTTATCACGCCTTGAGCGAATATAATATATTGGTATATATATTAGTAGATGTTGTATATGTTTTGCATCCGTGCTAGTCCAGTCCCCGCTCTGTCGTTAGTTAAGTAACCTAACGGGTGATGACGGGACCCAGTGGCGAATGCGGATGGCATATACGTACGTCATATTATTTTCGTTCTTTGTGGTGTGATTAATTGATGGGACTGCGTTGATTCGGATCAACGCAAGTTATAAACAAACCTATTATGATGTTGTTGGAAACATTTTTCAAAAAGCTGTTATTGCAAGGATGTTCACTTTTGTTTTGCATCGTGGTATTCATTTGGAATACCCTGCTCCTCAGTCGACGAGGCAAGGGCCGAGATCCCTTCACCGGGAGTGACCCCTTGGACAGAAGTTTGCGTCAGGGCATTAACTTCACTATAGCCGATTACTTTTTCTTTGCATCGTGGTATTCAGTTGGAATATCCTGCACCTCATTCTACGGGGAATGAGCCGAGATCCCTTCACCGGGAGTGACCTCTTTAGTAAAGGTTTTCGTCACTATATTTTTATAAAAGGCTTTGCAGTTCCTTCAACGATATCAAGTTCATTACGTTAAAGGTTTTTCGCCAAAAACCAGCCGTAGCCCTCCGTCATTTCTTACAAGTATTACTTAGTATTCGTGCTGCGTTTGTTGACTGTGTCAAGGCGTAGTGTGCGGTAGCTAAGTAGTGTTTGTTTGTAGCATATTAATGGGATTGGTTAGGACAGTCGTGCGGCCTTGTTGACTGTGTCAAGGGCTCGTACGGGTGGGTTTAATGCAATCCAGGATAATGACGGGTTGAACTTGACTAGGACTCTTTGATTTGTTGACTGTGTCAAGGTCACTTGGGTCCTAGTGGTAAAAATCACATCGGGAGTTTCAAAAGAACTGAAACTTGCCAGGCATGAGCATACCTTCTGGAGTGTGATGACTTGAGTGGATTCCGTTAAGTTATCATGCGATGATAGTTGGATCCCGATTCCCACTGATGAGTTGGTTTACTCCTCGGGTGATCCCGACTAATTCTTCTTTCAGGTTTGGAGGAGAATTTGAGGTTACAGTGGGAGGTTTCCAGATTAGACAAAGTGATAACCATTCTGATCTAGGTTAGAGTGCACGCTGAGTGTTTCTTTTCTCTCTCTCTCTGGCAGCGACCATTGACCCAACCCTAGACTATGACTCAGTAACCAAGTTGACCGAACCTTCTTAACATTGGCTTTTGGATTGTCAGAGTTGCAGACCTCATTGCCACTCCTACTTTTACCATTTTCTCCAGGACACCCCGCATTACTGCGAACGTCCACTTCCATTGGACAAAACCATCGTATGGTTATATACGAACTCGAAGGACTTCGAGGATGGTTTCTGGTTCTGGAGAAAACGAATAGGATTATTTAGTTTTCTTTTCTTTTCACCTTCTCTCATTGCGAGTACTCCTTGGTTTAGGAGATAGTACACCTATTACGCAAATTGGATAGTCTTCTTCCAAACCTTAGGCTGGTGCCGAACGGTGGGGAATGAAGAAAACCAATTAGCCTAAAAGGTGTGCAGAAGGTATTAAGATTAAGACAAAGCAAGGGATTCGTAAGAGGGCAAAGTAAATTGCGACTGCTATTCATGACCGAACCAAGTATTTCTTCGCCAATCCTAAATCACCTTTGTATTTCTCCAGGACACTCCGTATCACTACGAAGATCCACAGTTTATTTGGATACTCCATCGTATGGTTATATACGAACTCGAAAGGAACTTGTTCCAGTTCGGGGATGGATTCTGGTTAAGGAGAAATATGAATAAGGTTTATTCGGTTGTCTTTTATTTTCACCTTCTTTCGCTTTGCGAGTGCTCCTAGGATTAGGACAGTACACCTTTTATGCTTATTGGATAGTCTTCTTCCAAACCATAGGCTGGTGCCGAATGGTAGGGAAGGAAGAAAACCATTTGGCCTAAGGGGTGTGCAGAAGGTAATGACTAAAGACATATAAAGGGATTTGGAGAGGTGGCAAAGAATTATACGGTTATAGTTGTGAATCTGGATAATGGTAGAGGCATTGCTAGGAATACCAGGATACCCCACCGAAACATTTCAATGTTTCAGTTTCACTGTGTAATGTTAAAAGAAAACTGATTTCCCGATTAGATACTTACTCCAGGGTATGTATTTACCAGGCATGATTCTCACATCTGTATGGTTTTACAGCTGATGAGTGGGAGTAAGTTATTGGGAATAGGGTGATCATCCTCATTATATCGGGATTCGTTGTAATCGGTGATATTTGAGGAGATCATCTGGGCTGTTTGCCGGTCGGAAAATATTTGGTTTTGAATATCCGCTGTTGTGCACCAATTTCAAATTGATATATCTGTACGTCTATTTTTATAGAGTGAGATATACCTTTTGATATTATGTCGATGACATTTACCTATATCAGTGGATGGTTAGGTAGGGAGCATTAAACAGCGGTGTAATTCTTCTTAATCATAAGTACAGTTTTCAACCTACGACACACAGTGAAAGAGTTGTTAGACTCAGCGGACTTATACAGAGTGTTGTATGTTGTCCAGTGTCCATTAGGACAGAGGGGTTGGTCCTCATACTGTATTCTGTTTACTTTTAACTTCTCTAGTTCTTAGACATGTGTTTCGTAGAAACACAGGGTCTAAGTTTTGAGGAGTTATAGGTATTTGAATTGAGTGGAGAACCAGGTGTAGCAAGTATCGGGATTCTTCAAAGTGACCGAAGATGTAGATACTTGTGTATGGTATTCAGTTGATAGTAATGATAAAGAGAAAATTGCTTCTCTTTCAGGTTACTCATAATTGGAAGCATTCCTAAGTTGAGTAACGCTGATCGGCCTCCTTCCATTTAGTTGACATGCACTGGAGACAGCTGCATGATTTGAATCTGGTTCAATTAAATCAGTGCCTCTGGTTCTATATTGGATATAGAACAGTTCATATCTTAACGATGTTAAGGTACGGGGAGTTGTCCGGCTTATGCTTAAAACCAGACACTGGACAACTCAAGGCAAGTTTCTGTAATGGCTGTTTGTGGGTTGACCCAGGCTATGACGAGGGTTGACTTTCTACCATCTGGAAGATCAATAGAGATATTGTTCTTGACTCGCCACATTTTTAAAAGAAATTGATTTTTCAGAAAATAGCAGTGGGAGTATGGTAGAACTGGAAGTGATTCCAGAACCGCAAACGATTACTGAAAATTTGATAGGAACCTGAAGATTCAATCTGGCTTGACATTCCATTAGCCACTCCGCAGATAAGGTGGGTAACTTCAGGCACCCGAGAGGTACTCCGGTAGCCTCAAGGACGGTGACAGGGAAGTTCTTGTTTACCCACACTTGCCATTGCTGTTGTTCCAGGCCGCGAGACCCGGCAGGAGGATGAGTATAGCGTCGTTCTGAACTAGCTTCAGAAGTGCACGTGTATATGACTCTGCCAGAGGGTTGTCGTAGTCAGTGGAAGCAGCGGAAGCATTGGTGGACAGGTGGCTTATGTCTATTTATAGACTAAAGCAGATAGAGCGGAGATAGATCATCTATTTCTGACATGACAGTCATAGGTTTGACGTCATCAGAATAGGGGATGGATCTGTTGAGAAGGTAGTAGGGTGTGATATCTTGGTATTTGGATGACATACACATAGTAGGAAAAGAAACTCCTAACTACGATCGGTTATACTTTGGTCGTCACACAGTGGTTTCTCCACATGGGACTTGGACATAATATCTGACATACTGGTTACTAGATCTATAGTCTTAGATCTAGATTTGGGTGGTTTCCCAATCTGGGTACTTAGACAGCATTCTAAGAGTATTTAGAATGGACGACTCCTGGCATGGTAGTGTACCTGCAGGTAATGGAGTCACCCTCTCTAAAGGTGTCTTACAGACTAAAGGGGAGAGGGATGTGCATGATTGGTAGATCACTTGCTTAGGCAATTGAGTCAATCATGAGATGTCAAGTACCACACCAGATGTTGTTCTTGCACTAGATGCAATAAGTTGACATTGATCCAATCCTGGAGAAACAGTCGGAAGCAGTTTTAGAACATAAGTGGATGTTCTAAGGGATATGATAACGACAGCCTCATTTGGGAGACAGTTATCATTCCAGGCTTCCAAGGTGACATGGACGACAAGGAGGTTGTCAGAGTTATAGTTTTCCTTCTGACGAGGGACAGTATTTTGGACAGGTGGTCCAAGGCAATACTGAGGGAGGCATGGCGCTGGGTACTGATTATGTTCAGTTATCGATACAGTCTAAGAAGTTTGGATTTGGAGTTCATTCATGAGCTAGGTCCCATCAGATATCCAGACATACTCTAAGACAGGTATTGCTCATTTCGGGAGATGGCTTTCTCCGCGAACTTGAGATATAGAGAGACATAGAAAGAAACATCACAGCGGATCCACTAACTGAGGCTATTCCTCGAACGCAATAGTTTCGCAAACGAGCTTTGTGAGACTGACTAGTAGAGGAGTTGGGTGTTCGGTATCACACGGGCTGTGAGTATGCGACATCGCAATAATTAGCCTTGAGTGCAAGTGGGAGATTGTTGGAGATAGTGCCCTCAGAGTCAATTATTGGATCACAGGCACGTGATTGCAATGATTGAGGGAGGACCTATCCCGGTAGGACAGTCTTACTCGAGATGATAGTATGCTATCTGGTTTACCTTTATCATCGTGTACTGCTTCAGGTGACCTTACAGGTCACTATTACACGCTGATAGAGCCCCTAGGATTCTTGCTTGACTGCCGGCAGTATGATGGCGATCATATACGTGAGAGCTGGTGGTCTATAAGCGCATCCTTAAAAGGTCCCTAGTCGTGGGAGTTTCGAGACAGGGCATCGATTCTCCAGAGTAGACTAGTGTATACAGTCGAGACCCCGACGAGTGGCGGTGGCCGGTCTCACAAGCCACTGGTGTCAGTTGGTTCACCTAAGATGTATACAGGTGCTCATTGGGTTATGAGTACACCGGACAGGACTCACCGGGAACATGCTAGTTGGTCTTATACCTGACGTCAGATAGCAGTTCCCTGGTGACATGTGTACAGGTTAGTTCATCGACCTGGGGATCGTCATTTGTCTCGTGTGAGTTCCCACTGTACTTTGATTACTACCCTACCACGGCTCAAAGGAGTCATGAAAACAGGTTTTAGTTGGGTACAGTCCCGAGCCACATGGAGGCAGTGAGCGGATCTTCAGGGGTTCGTCTCTCCCGGTATTGGGGGTGAGGTCGCGCTGTGTCTAGGAGAGCCATTACGCAAAGCCCTCTGCCGAGGCAGGATATTTACTGGTAGGTATTCCAGTAGTATCTCAGGGCGTTCTGGGCTACACTCCGACACGACTTGTACCGCTTTTGGGGGTCTGACTTTTACCAACCCCCTAGGCCCGACATGCGATGCTCATAGACGAACGGACCGGACTGTACGGATATTGTCACTGACAGGCTCAGTAGGGTGTCAGGATGAGTTCGCTCATCGACATCCCTTTTGGTCAATAGCTGGTGGCCCGTCACGTATTGGCTAATACCTCTGACGTGCTAGTGGTTAAATCCACAGCCATTCTATTGACGAGTCTTTAGAGTCCACCACACTTTCAGTTACTCAAGCTTTCGGGAGAAACGCTGTAGAGGCCGTATGGATATATGGCAGGGTCCGATCAGATATGTGCGGTATTGCACGGATCAGGATCGGACAGTTTTGTACTAGTGGCCGTACAGTTATATGGCAGGGTTCGATCTGATACGTGCGGTATTGCACGGATCAGGATCAGACGGATATTACTAGCCGGCTTTGGCTTAAGTCGGTCCTAGTTTAGTACAGTGTAGATTTTGTCTCATTGCATTTGTATCCGTTCGGAATACAGATGCGGGTGTGTATGCACAGTATCGGGGTTTTCCTGTAATTTATTACGGGACCAGTTTTCTGGAGTTGCCAGTTTGCATTCCGTTCCGGCCGGTTTTCCTTTGTTCTTTCCCGGCCAGACCTTTTGATGGAGGGTGTTATTTGCAAGTTTGCAAATAACATTTGTGGAGGGGGTTTCTTGCTTATTAGTGGCATCATGATAGTTTTTCATGATGAGATGCTTTCTTAGTCTTTTCCTTGCTTTATGAGATTGGAAAGATTAGGATTGATTTGTGTTTTGATGAGAGGTTTACCTTTTTGGATGTGGTCACCCTTCTCTTTCTCCTACACTCACCTCCCTCTTGATTTTGTTTGATATCCCTCCACCATTCTCATTTTGGAATGGCCGGCCACACATTTTGGAGAGAGGGGAAAAATGAGAGAGGTTCATTTTTCATTTGGTGTTGGAAATTAATCATACATCTCATTTTTCCATTGCTACCAAAAATCCCCAAGTTCATTTCTCAACCTCATTCCTCCATCATGGCAACATAACCCCAAAGAGACAAAGCACTACACATTCTACAACATATTCTTGGGCGCGTCGGCTTGCCAACTTCGCGCCCGAGTTGCCTCGGTATTGAGGTGGGAGCCCGTAAAAGATGCAGACGATGTGGTGCCCTTCCGGCAAGGATGCGACGACCGGGGTTTTCCGCGGGAGATCGGGACGACGACGAGAAGACCGGAGGACTCGGATCACTCGGTATATCTCTCACCCTTTCTCTTGTGTGCTAGTATCGGTTAATGGTCACGATCCGGGTATATTGTCCGCGGTAGCGCCAGTTTAAAAGTTAAGAAAATTTTGATTCCGCATTTTGGCCTCGGATAGACGGCCGGGGCGCTGCCGTGGCGCAACAGTATTTGTATAGGTGATGAGACTTAGTGAGACTTGTAGTTGCGAGATTTGAGCTATTGGTTTTATATTCACTTTTGGGGCTATATCTTGCTCTTTTCACTGTCTTTTGTGGTGAACTTCGCCGTTGGGCGTCATATATTTATTTATGCTATATTGCGTGGTTTTGATCCGCCGTTTGGCGAAGAGCTAGCTCCCGCTTAGGGATGCCATTATTCTTGTTATGTATTTGTGGTTTTGGATCAAAATATACAAAGGAGGTGTTGCCATAATTTTTCAAAAGACGAAACATGTTTTTAAACTAGAAAATTTCATTTGCATCATTCATGTATCTTTCTATGCATTAAGCACACTTGTTTTCATTATACCTTTATTTCAAAACATTATCTCCTTTATTTTTTCTAAAAAGGTTTAGATTTCTGGGTTTCAGCTTACTTGAATTCCGTTACGCCTTTAGACGTGGCGTGATTCAAGTGCTGGTCACGAGCTAATATTTCGGGTCGTGACAAAGTTGGTATCAGAGCGCTAGGTTTAACCTTTGTTCGAGTCTATGTTTGACTATGCGGAGTCTAGGGCGGTTATGTATTTCGGAACCTAGGCTTGACCTTACGGAACTTAGACTTGAACGAGGGGTATTAGACCCGAACTTTCGTTTCATAGGCTGACCTGATTGATGGAGTAGGTAGCTTGAGTAGAGTGACGTATCGTACGTATGTTCCGCGGCATATTTACGATACGATACTCCACTTAAGAAACCTTAGGATGTACATATTTTTGAGACCGGTGATTCTCTTCGTATCCATGATTATACATCCATTGGAGATCCTTGATTCTATTTGTTTCCATGATCATACTTTCATTGATGCTGTTCCTTTTTATGATCATGTATCCATACTGGATTTGTCGTTTCCTCTCATGCCGTTGATCTGCTTTATTCGATACTCGATTGAGGTTCCTGTCACCATAGTTTGAGCGCAGTTTGAGCTGCTGCTAGCGTTGCGGTCAGGGCGAGCTCGTTTGATACGAGGGCCGACCATTGTGTTTTCTGGTGACATGGGGACGTCTCGAGTTAGCACTGATGATTATGACCTCTTGTGGAGGCGAGTGCTTGGTTACACACCGGATGATCGGGCCATTGTTAGAGCTGCCAGTTGAGAGAGGACTGTTGATGTAAAGAATACCTCAGAGATTATGATGTCGCCTACCGTGCAGCAGATGACCCAGCTGTTGCTGAGATTGATAAGATGTCGCATCCGGAGCTTACGAGCTGAGATCGCCGGAGCTTCCAGGCAGATATGAGACAGATGATAGCTTGTCTACCCCGATTTTAGAGACGAAGGTGATTCTTCAGATTAATGTGCCGACGCAGGCCCAGTTGAGTTGAAGATTTCCAGTGTGGAGAGTCTTACTCAGATCTAGAGCAGACCGATTTAGAGATGACCGCCAATGTATCGCCTTTCCTGGAGGATTGAGGCGCTGTTCAGCGTACAGACGAATGAACCAGTCGTTGCTGCAATTGACGAGGTATCGCCCATGTAGGGTTCCTAGGCACTCTCAAGAGGTCTTACAAGGCATCAACCATGCCAATTTCTAAAATTACGGTGCCGAGAAACCCTAGAATAGATCGTTGGGTAGTTGTTTAGGCGATAAAATGAAACTAGTTTACAGCTAAACTAAAAGAACGGATATACAACCTTTGTAGATCCGGTCCTCCACCTCCATAGCTCCGCAATGAAGTCTCCTCGCTGTCCATATCAAATCCCGGGCTCTAGCGTCGGCTTCATCGGAGAAAAAGCGGGCTAGGTCATCGACGACGGGCCGAAGATGATCTACGTCGAGGCATCACTAGATCAAGCTCCAACTTCACCAAGTCAAGAAACTTGTGAAGAAAACACACTCTACAACTTGACAAGAGGTAGAGGATGAAGAAATAGGAAGTGGGTAGACTTTAGAATTGGATTTCTCACTCATTTTCATCAATCACCATTGATGAAGTGAAGGTTTCTTCATTGAAGAAGATGAAGAAGAAGATGATAATTGTTATGATAAGTTAATTAAAAAGGAAATGAAAAAGAATACTTATCATAATAATAACCATGGTCAAGTGTAGAGAATAAACTAGGGTTAGGTCAATGGTTAGGTTAGGCATGAAACAAAAATGGTGGACTTTTTCATACCTTCATGAAGCTTCAATGTAAAACAAAGCAAGCCACCATTTCTTTTCTTTTGCCAAAATGAAATAAATAAATAAATAAATGAGTAAGTAAATAAAATCATAACCCTAACCATTAAATAACCATGGTTTAATCTTAACATACACTTAAACAATCATGTATCATCAAACATGATACAATCAAATGAACAAATGTATATCACATATACAATGTGCACAATCCAAGTGAGAAAATCCATTTAAAGTGAACCAATACTAGTTAATGCAAAGTAATATATCAAATATATAATTAAGCATTAAATCACTAAATTAACACTTGATTCAATGATCCGGTCATGTCGCACACAACCGACTAGTACACAATGTATCGGCTTATCGAATCAACGCTTGAATCGATAACTAGGTTATATCGCATACAACCATTCGATTCATTCATCGCGAGAATAGAATACGGTATCACATACACGCATTATTCTCGGTCCTGCACATATCTCATATGCGCTCCTATTTCGTTTCGCTTGAGCCAGGAAACCTCTGTGTAGGACTCTAAAGACTCGTCAATACGCCGGCAGCAGGTGATGATCATATCAAACACCCATAAGCCGCATGCGGTCTGCTAAACGTAACGGCCACCCGGGTATTGAACGATCAGAAGATCGACGAGCAAGCCCGCTCACACTCCAGTGAATCCAACCAGTAACACAACCGTACAGTCCGGTCTCGTCGTCTGATATGTCGCATATCTTGCCTAGGGGTGGTAAACGTCAGACCCCAATAGCTCAATAAGTCGTGTCGATATAAGGTCTATAACAATTCGAGAAACTACTGGTAACACTTACCAGTATATCTCAGCAACCCTGGCCAGGGATTTCCTGTTATAGCCAATCGAACACAGCGCAACATCAACCCCCTATACCGGGAGAGACGAATCCCTTCCTATCGCTCATTGCCTCCATGTGACTCGGGACTGTACCTAAAAACCACCGTTTTGCACGCCCTCTTGGACGCGGTAAGATGGAAATCAAATCACAGTGGGAACCACACAAGACTCTATGACGATCTCGGGTCAACAGACTACTCTGTACCAGTGTCACCAGAGAACTGCCATCTGATGTAAGGTATAATACCATCTGGGAGTTCTCGGTGAGTCCGTCCAGTGTACCCAGTCTCTACTGAGCACCCGTATATCATCTCTGATGTCAAACACCGATGGATATGGGATCATCCATCGCCCATCTGTATGGGTCGAGAAGGTACACGCTAGTCTACTCTGGTATATCGATGCCCCATCTCGATACACCCACGACTAGGGACTTTCAAGGATGTACTTATGGACTACCATGTCCCCACTAGTATGATCCGCATCATAGTCCAGGTAGTCAAGTACACATCCTAAGGGCTTTACCAACATGTAATAGAGAGACAATCTGTGTACACGTTAAGGTAAAGAGCAACCAGATAGCATACTATCATGTCGAGCAAGAAAGTCCTCCCTATATATGTTCCAGCATCCACTACAATATACATCCTATGTACAGTAATAGCCTCTAGGGCATACATATAACTAACAGCCCAGAGGTTGGAGCTACTGCAGCATAAGTATATACTTAGAGATATGATGGAAGGTCGCTAGCCACCCAAGGGTGAAGGACTAGGACATGTGGTTCATTCGCTTACCCGATGCGAGGTCATCAGATAGATTGTTTCCAGCTAGAGACGGCTTTACACAGATTCGTTGAGAGTCGATAGAGACGATCGAATGTCAGGAAACTATATTCCAAGTTTAAAGTATTCGGAAAGACGTGCAAGCAATTCTATGGACCCTCTAGAAGAATGAAACCCTAACTCGACATAATGACCGTGTGAAAGCCTTTGAACCTTAGGGTTTCCGGCAGTTCCGAGGCGCCATTAGTGAGGCGTGGGTTTGCCCTTCTACGGCTGGATCACTGATGCTGTGGTATGTACTCGACACTATTAAACTGTACCCAAGATGTTGATCTCTTGAGGGATTCTAAGGTTTTGACATATCGATCGGATGGTTCTACATCATTTGGATATCATGTGATGGGATACATTGTTTGGGAGACTACAGATACGAGCATAGCCATTGGAGCGCAGTCGTTGCAGTCACGAGAAGACGAGTCCGAATCAGTCGACATTGGGGCCGAGTGAAGTGGAGAGTTCGCACGAGTACGGAGTATATCTTCGATGGTTGGGACGAGTTTCCGAGGAACGGTGTGCGGAACACGTAGATGTCCAGAAAATGATAAAGGATTATTTAAGAGTACCAGCCTCCGTATAGTTCGGCATAGGCGAGATTGGAAGAGATCTTGAGCTGGATTCCTTCCAGGACACTGCTGCAATGAGATTTGCACCCAGGATCAGATGTGCCACGTACATTCAGAGGACCAGAGGTCGACGCTAGCAACGTGCTACTTTATGAGTGGTCATGATGATTGACCGATAGATGACCAGAGAAGTACTAGAGCGGAATCATCCCCGTTAGCACACCTGACAGGACCGATGACCAGATAGATTGAGAGATTGGTAATTCGTAGAGAAGATGAGTACCCAGAGATAGAGGACGCCAGAACGTGAGCAGGAGGCGAGCGGATGTTCTTGTTCTGCCAGTTTCTAGGCGCACCGATTTATTTCTCGACATTGTAGGAGGTGTACCTCGATGTCCTTTGTTGCGATTTGTGCTTGTGATCTGAGTATCATGCTTATATCGCTTGGATTTGAGTTTCCTGATATTGATTTCATGGATTTCTTATAGATGATTTGATTTTTGCATTCGGTATAGCTTATATGTACTTGCAGTGCATTGATATGTGTTTTGTGCACACATTTGCACACGATTTTGATTTATACACCTTGGTGTACTCGGTGTTACTTTTTATGGATTTGTATTCGCATTTCGTGCACAATAGGTGCACCAGATATTGTTGTCCTGCACACTCGTTGAAGTGGACAGATGCTTTCGTGCACACCCGTTGCACTTAGTTTTGGGTTTTTGTGCTTATCGTGGCACCCGTATTTGGATTTGATTTCCATGCGCACCAGATGCATATGATTATTGGATACGCCTTTTGAGGCTGATTTTGCTTTTGAGCACTTTGCTTTCATGTTGGGCACTATTTTTTGTAGTAGCCAAACAGGACTGATCCCAGGACAGTACCTGAATACTTTGCATACATTAAAATTTTACCAATAGGTTTTTGAAACAGAGGAGCTATAGTCTCGCTATTTTCTACGTGTCCGTGAGCGACGCGGACGTTTATAGAAGGAAAACCTTTGGGATATTTTGAAAACAACGGAACGTGTATTTAAGAAAACATATATGGACATATATTATTATTTTAGAATGAGCGTCCATCAGTTATGTCGTGAGTTACGCATTCCCACGGCGATTTAGAAAAGATTTTGCATGTCTTTCATTCAGATTTTGAGTTTTTCAAAGATGCGTAATATACACGTATTATAGAATTTGACTAGTATGTATTGGATTTCAGTAGTGGATTTCGAGATCTGCATCTCTATTGTAACTCCGAGGATATGCGTGCAAATCCGATGATTTGTGTGACGCTTGACGGAGTTCGATTTTTAGTTTTTACTCATTTTCATGCGCATTTGACGCGATTTGTTGTGTTATTTGTGCGTTTTCGATGATTTCGGAGCCCCGTTGTTTAAGCTGATTATTGAAACGTTTTAGATTTTGGGGGGTTAAATTTAAATTCGGGGACCGAATTTATTTAAAGGAGGAAGATTGTAACATTACAGAAAATATAAAATACTATTTTTGGGAATTTAATATTAAAATAATATTTTCCCGAAAACTGCCGATTTGCGAAATTGGGGTTTTCGAAAAGGGTATAAATATATACCAATAATTGTGAAATAAAAAGAAATTAAAATGATTTATTGATTTCAAAATATATTTAAAGGATTTGGCAATTTTAAAATTTATTATATACAGTTTCGACAAAAACCCGATTAGTGCACTGCTAATCGCGATTAAGCCGAATCCGCGTTTTTACAGTTTCCATGGTTAGTGAACCATGAAATATTTCATTTTATTACATGTTTCAATTCATTTGGGCTTTATATTATGGTTTTGCTGGGAAAAGAAAAAGAAAATGAAAAAGGAAAAGTCAAGGGGACATAATGATGGGGTAGGTAAACTAGTGATGAGAGAGAGTGTGTGTGAATTATAATGAGAGGGGGGGGGGTTGCAGCCCAAATCAAAATCTCTCACCATTTTCCTCATTCTCCTTCATCTCCTCAACTCCACAACCCTCCACAAAAATCCCTAGATCCATCTCCAATCATGCCCCAAAACCCCACACACCCTTCACAAATATTAATCCCCTCTTCAACCTCTACACATGGGACCAAGAAAAATTCAGTTTTGATGGTCTTGGGGGATTCATGGGTGCTTTATGAGGTAATCCCTTCACCAATTCGGTAGTTTTCCATTTACTTAAGTATTTATATGTGTTTAGATGTGATATTGTGGAGGTAGTGAACATTGGGAAACCCTAGTGAAGATTTGAGTGTTGGTTTGAATTGGGTGATTCCTAGTAGCTGTTAACTAAACTTAGGCGCTGTTTAGTGACCTAGACCAGACCTTAGAAACCCCAAAACACGGATTTAGAAGCCCAACATCGAAAAAATGTGTGATCTGTGAAGGTGTTCTGGAATCTGGAGAAATCCGGGGGCACTAAAAATTAAATTGAGCTGACAGTGAGTCGTGCAGGCACCTAGGAAGCTACCACCAAGACCCGAGCCCCTAATTCAATTCCCCGGCCGTAGATTTAATCATTCTGGCCTCAATTTGCGGCCAGAGTAGAAGGGAATAGGTTCATTTTTGTTCCAGGGCTCATTTTGCACTAAATTAGACCCCTCCTATGTGCAGTTTTGGTTAATTGTCATCTGGGGAAAATCTGGGAACATTTTGGTGTGTTTTAGGCGATGTTTTCCGTATTTTAAAATGCACTTTCTTGATATTTGGATTTATATTTGGTTGTCGGTGTTCATACATCGACGACAGGGGTTGTTTGATTGATTTGCACGTTTGGGCTATAGGTTCCAACCTATGAGCACACTGTGCGCTGTATTGGATTTCTGCCTCAATTTTAATACGTATTGTGATTGGTTATTATAGTAGGTACCCTAGCATGGATTCCGAGGCAAAGTAGCGTGGCGTCATCGATTTCGGCGAGCGAAGACCAGGTGAGTAGATCTATATCTACCGGGGAAGTCGGGTGGATGGCGTATAGCACCCTCGCAACTTTTGATGGAAAAACTGATTTATAGAGTATGGTTAGGGAACCTAGATTAGGAAACTAGGGTTAGAACATAGATAACTATGTAGTCATATAAGAAACTAGAGGATAGTTATGTGTGACATGCTACTACTACAACCCTAGGATGATATTTAGCGATATTACCGCTTAGGATACTGTAGGACTAGATAGCCGATGTAGATGCGTCATCCGAACCATACCTTTTTTCTAAACTAAAGAATCTTATGTACCTTTTAAATGTATATCTTGAATGGTGTTACGGATTTTCAAATGATATCTTTTCCTTAAAAACACCGTAACCCATGTTTTCAAAACTACGATTCACTTCTTCAAAAATCTGATTGTATGGTTCTGGTGTGTTGGTTAGATTAGGTACTTATACTTAGTAGAGGTAGCATGTTTATGTAAACTCGACATGATATGAGACATAATTGTGATGAAAGAATACAAGACGAATTTGATGATATGATGAGATGATGATATGATATGATGGTATACGGATGCGAGTCGATCGAAATGATTTATACCCTACCGGTCCCCTGAAATGCGATTATTGCAGATGAGACCTGAGACATAGGTATATAGGGTTACATATATATTTAGAATGCTGTGAATCATGGATGATAGGCCGTATGTGGTATTATGCCGTACCCTCAGTTGTCGTATAGGATGATAAGATCCCTTTTAGTATAATGCCGCCGCACGATGATATTCCATGCGTGATGAGGTTGACTTGATGATTGATCCTTACCCTTGACTAGAGGTTGCCGTACGATGGATTGTACCGTACGCGATGTTTTTGGGCTGGATGCCAGTTGATAGATTGCCCGACTCGGTCATATTAGATACGTATACCCGTCAGCATGGCATATGATTTACCTTATGCTGCATTCATATTATTTACATTGCATTGCATATACCTGTATTAGTACACTTACACCATTATCGATGATGCGTATGTTACACGTACACAGATTTGCCGTCTCACACACTTCATCATCGATAATTGCCATATCACTACACAGTAGGATTGCTGCATCATGATATGACTCTATACATCATGCTTTATGATTTTCGCATTGAGATATGTTGTTTTTATGAGATTTCTGGATTTGAGAACCTTGGCTATTTCAAGGAAAGCGTGTACTGTTTTGAAAACCCGGTTTCTCTAGATATGATATTTCAGTGCGTCCACCATGTGTTTCCTCGGTTCTGAGAGTGGCATGTGAAACCCGATTCGAGGAGTGGACGAAGCCGAATGCGGGTACATGGTGGACCGGGTATGGTCCCCCGGGGCGAGAAATGTTTTTCGTGGAGTAGACGATGAGCCTGGCAGGGTGGCGAGTACCTACCGGTGATAGTATTTGGGCTCGGCGGATATCCGGAGGATACCGACCGGAGTCGAGAGATGAGATGGGCCGATCCGGACTGACGGAGCCCGATATATGAGGATTTACGTGCCGATGCTGGGCACGGTTTTCATGATGTTTTCGAGTGTCGATGCTAGGCACTTAGGTTCCATGATTTTGATGTGTCGGGAGGGACACCGTTGATATATATATCCTCATTCTCTCATGCACGCTCCCTTATGATATTTACGTGCATACAGACATTGATTACTGGGTGGACGAGATCCACATGCATACATATCTTGATTTTTACTGTTGGATGTTATCAGCTTGCATAGGTAGTGATTACCTTGTTGGCACATGTACGACCCGTGTTAGTGTATATGCCCTAGAGGCCATTACTGTATCATACTAGTTTGTATATTACTTAATGGAAGCTTTGGATATTCACCTTGTATAGACAATCTTGCTCAATATAGTAATATGCTACTTGGTTTGTTTCTACTTCAACGTGTACATGTGTTTATTTTAGTATATCACCTATACACATTAGTGGAGCCCTTAGGATCTTTGCTTGATTACCAGCGTTGTGATGGCAGTCACACTAGTGGGGGTTGGGTAATCTATAAGCACATCCTTATGCAGGTCCCTAGTCGCAGGACTATCGAGACAGGGCATCGATACTCCGGAGTAGACTAGCGTATGCGCTTCTCATCCCACTGTGGGAGACGGTCTGTCCCACAGCCGTCAGTATGCCGTACTTGAGATAGTATGCGGGTGCTCGTTGGGTTATGAGTACACTGGACAGGACTCGTCGGGAACTGCTGGTTGGTACTATACCTATCGTCAGTTATCAGTTCCCAGGTGACATGAGTACAGCTTAGTCCGCTGACTTGACACTGTCACTTCGCCTAGAGTGTGTTCCCACTGTACTTAGATTACTACCCTACCACGGCTCAAAGGAGGCGTGCAAACAGGTAGTAGTTGGGTGCAGTCCCGAAGCACTTGGAGGCAGTGACGGTTAGACAGGATTCGTCTCTCCCGGTATTTGGGGTTGACATCGCACTGTGTTTAGGAGAGCCATTACACGAGTAGTCCCTGGCCAGGGCAAGCGAGATATACTGGTAGGTTTCCAGTGTTATCTCAGGGTGTTCTGGGCTTCACTCCAACACGACTTGTACCGCTATTAGGGTACTGACGTTTACCGCCCCCTAGGCCCTCCATGCGATGTATCAGACGAACAGACCGGACTGTACAGAGATTGTCACATTCAGACTCAGTAGGAGTTCAGATGGGTTTCACCTCGTCAGTCTTCTTGTCGGCATCTACCTGGGGACCGTTATGCACAGCTAGTGCCGCTTGCGGTCTGTGGTAAAACCCACTGCCAGCGTAGTGTCGAGTCTTTAGAGTCTCACACAGAAAGCTATTCGCCTTTAGGCAAAAGAGTAGGGGTCACATGGTTTTGCGACAGGTCGCATGGTTTTGCGACAGGGTTCGGTCACATCCGTGCACTTGTGCACGTACAGTGTCCGGACAGTTAACAGTAGCGGGCTTTGGTTTAAGCCAGATCCTAGTGTACGTTTTGGGATTGGTTTTATCTCGTTTGTATTCGTGCTCCTCGGAACACGGATGCGGGTGTGTATGCACAGTTGACAGAGAGGCAGAGGCAGAGGATTCTCATTTGGGTTATTGACTGTTGACCATTGACTTTTGCTTAACCCTAACGAAATATTATTAACATTAATATTAATTAAGTATTATAGTGACATGGTTGTTGAGGGGTTGACTTTGTTGACTTGTTGACTTTGTTGACCGGTTGACTTGGTTGGACTAGTTGACCATCATCATCATGACAATGGCTATCATTCCATGGCAAAGAAATTTGCTTGCTTGTTTATTTATGCAAAATGAGTGCATGAAATGATATAGCCATTTTGACTTAAACCATCACACAATACTTGATACTATTTTTGTTATGATGGCTTTTGGATTATGAGAGGTTGAATGAGAAAAGACAGGCTCATTCTTTCCTTTGCTTTCTCTCTCTTGAGCTCTCTCATTCTCAATCTCTCCCTCTTCCTCTTGCTCTCTCTAGCTCAAGGAAAACCATTCTCATTTGTTGAGACTCATTGCCTTAGAGATAAAAAGACACCAAAACATTCCTCTACTCATTCTAATTCACAAGGCCTAGCAAGCCAAGTGATCTAGTTTCTTCAAAGTTCGAAGAAGAAGCCAAAGGTAGAAGCTTTCGGGTGGATCCATCTTCGGCGGAAGGAAACGACGAGATGAGGCCGATCCGTACACCGGGAGGAGTTGAAGACGAAGGAGTTCAAGAAAGTTATAGCCCCCTAACCGAGTAGGTAAACTCTTGTTAGGTTGTTAGTTAATCGTTTAACAAAGATCCGTATTGGTAGTCCATGTTACCACTCTCTTGAAAATCGTTTTTCACCACTTCCGCAACCCCGTAAAAACCGGGGAAGGGTAGCATGGACTTACAGTGGTATCAGAGCCTAGTTAAACACTATCTAACATGTTATCTAAGTAAGTAGAAGTTCGATCGGAGAAAAAGTAACGAAAAACACCCGGAAAATCACGTTTCTGTCGATTCTGTACTCTGTTCAAAAAAATGATAAATCATACTCCAAAAATCGACTCTGGCTTTTTAAAAGACACAGTAGAAATTTGGTCCAGAGAACCGTTCAGCGCGCCGCGGAACCGCGGTGGGAGCACACTCCTGCCGCGGATCCGCGGCCGAGTTGAGTCGGTCGTGGGTCAAATTTCATGCACTGTGTTTCTGGGGGTATTTTGGGATTTTTACAATATGTCTTTTCGGCCCAGATTTTCCAGAAAGAAAAATTTGTTTTTGGGGCTTGAAAATCCGTATTTTTTATCGAACTTCTAAAGACTAAAGATAAAGGGTTTATATCTGTGATGTGTTATGTGTATTGAACGTCCGCTAATCGCTATACGTCGATTAGTTGGGGTTATACATATCTGTGATCTGTAATGATTGATGGTATGTGTATATGAATTCTTTGGATTGTCGCGGATGAATAGCCGGGGGTTGTGAGATGAGAGTTTTTCCTTTTATCTTTCAATTCATGTAATATGTAAATTGATGTAATATTATTTTTGGCCGCACAACCCGGTCGGGGTTGTAGCCGTCATTGTATAATTTCTTTTTACTGTTTTTGCTCCTAGGATAGACCCAAGGTGGGGTGCACAAGCTACCGGGTATCTTGAAGTGCCGAGTGGCCAACTCACGTCGTTGAGGGAGGTTGCTCCACTTCGGATATTTGGCGGGTAGTTTGCCGCACCCGTAGGGGTCTAGGGTGGGGTATTGGCTATTCATCGCGACCGTGTAATCCGCTTTTCGTTACAGGCTCGTACGAATTGCGGATTCCTAGTATATCCAATGTGTTCATCTGTGATCTGAAATGGCTATCATTTCAATATATCTATATATGATATTATTTAGGCGTTGCTTATGTTTTGCAGCCGCGCTAGCCCAGCCCCCGCTCTGTCGTTAGTTAAGTAACCTAACGGGTAATGACGGGGCCCCGTGGCGAATGCGAATGGCATAAGCGTACGTCATATTTTGGTTGTTTTCTGCAATGGTAGGATTAAATGATGGGACGCATGAAAATAACTAATGCAAGAAAAATAAACCAAGTAAAAGTCATTGGAACACTTTCAAAACCACTCGGTTTCTTTTCAAAAGAACTTTTAAACGCGGAGCTTAAGCCACTCCTTTTAAAAGCTATCTCGTTCCATCGATCATATCAAGTTCACTACGTTCAAGGTTTTACCAAAACCATCCGTAGCCCTCCATCATTTCAGTTAAATATTCGGTAGTATTCAAGCTATGTATTTTGACCTCACGCCAAGGCATAGTGATTGGTAGTTGTCGGATATTTATCTGTTGCATAGATAGAATGCGTTGGTTTGAGACAGTCGTACTGCCATTTTGGCCAACGTCAAGGGTACATACGGGTGGGTTCAAATTAACCTGGATAATGATAGGAAGAACTTGACATATGACTTATGACATTTTGACCTCACGACAAGGTCATAAGAGCATGGGGCAAAAATCCACATCGGGAGTTTCAAAAGAACTGAAACTTGCTAGCACTGCATACCATTTGGAGTGTGATGATTCTGGTAGGATTCTTTCAGTTTTGTCACGCGATGATATTTGGATCCCGATCCTACTGTGAGTATTTGCTACTCTCGGGAAATTTCTCACTAAACGATCAATGCTATAAACCTAGTACGTGTCTAGAAAGGTGTTAGCGGGGCTACGCCCCCAGCGAAAAGAGGTTCTTAAATTAAGGAACTTCGCGAAAGCATTGGAAAACCTCCCTCGAAGTACCGACACCAGCCTGGCCGAGCGGTTAAGCAAGAATTGTACGGTGAAATTGATCCTGACTAATTCTTCCTTTTTGGTTTGAGGAGGGATTCGAGAGACAGTGGGAGCCATCCAGTTTAGATAAATTAAAAACGACACTAAACTTGCAAGAGTATCATGCTAAAGTGTTTCTTCTCTCTCTCCTAATTGCAGCGACCAATCATCATGACCGGACTTAAGTTATTACTAGATAAAAACATACTGACAGGGCCAAACTATAAAGATTGGCTCAGGAATGTCAAAATGGCAATCACTTATGACAAGTTGGGGTATCTCCTTACCACCAAAGCTCCCCTTGTCCCAGGACCCACCTCCACCGTCGCGAATAAGGAAATCCGTAAGACTTGGGAGATCGATAGCGCGAAGGCCAAGTGCCTTGTGCTTGCCTCTATGGACAACGAACATGAGAGGAGGCACGAGAATATGGACCTCGAATCCATATTTCTCCATACACAAGAACTGTATGGAGAGCAATCTAGTATCGCAAGATACGAAGTGTCGAAGAAGTTATTTTCGGCAAGGTTGGCCATCGGATCGTCGGTAGCGGAACACGTGCTTAAGATGATTGGCTTCATTGAGGAGCTCGCGGAACTTGGGACCACGTTAGAGAACGAGCTCTATACGGACTTGATTCTCCAGTCCCTTCCTTCCACTTACGCCCAGTTTATCCTGAACTTCAACTTACAAGAAAAAGAAGTTGAACTTTCAGAGCTCCTCAACATGCTGAGGAGTGCAGAGGGCACCCTACATAAGGGTAGGGAAACATCCACTTTGTTTGTAGGAGGATCTTCATTTTCTAGGTCCAAGGTGAAAGCCAAGGGAAAGAAGAAGAAAGCCTCCGCCAAACCAAGGGGCGGTGTTAGTAAAGTGGATACGAAGGGAAAAGCAAAAGCAACAAAGATAGCGGGGAAGCTTATAGGAAAGAAAGAGTGTTTTTTCTGTCATAAGAGTGGTCACTGGAAGAAAGATTGCAGGGCTTGGAAAGCCAGAACAAAGGATCTGAAACAAGTTGCGGCTTCTGCTTCAGGTGTGTATGTTATTGAAAACTGTCTATCAATAAACTTTACTTCCTGGGTATTGGATACCGGATCAGGATCTCATATCTGTAATTCTTTGCGGGCGTTAAGAAACCGTAGGGTTTTGAAGGCATGTGACATGACCCTCAAAGTTGCAAACGGAGCTAGCAAGGATGCTAAGGCCGTGGGGGACTATCACCTGGGGTTGTCAGATGGACACGTTTTGGTTTTGCGTAATTTCTATTTTGTACCCAACGCAACTTATAATATCATTTCTGTATCTTTGACTTCTAAAGAAGGTTATGAATTTGCGTTTGTAAGTAATGTTGTAAACATTCACCTTAATCATGTTCTGATTGGGTCAGGTACATTAAGCAATGGTATATAGGTATTAAACCAACCACAGATTTTTAATGTCCAGAATACACACAAAAGAAAGTCTACGGAAATAAATCAGACTTTCTTATGGCATTGTAGACTGGGTCACATCAATGAGAGAAGGTTGACGAAGTTATATACAGAAGGATATTTGAATCCGTTCGAATATCAATCATATGCCACTTGCCAATCCTGTCTCAAAGGAAAGATGACAAAGACTCCGTTCACTGGACACGGAGTAAGGGCGAGCGAGCTCTTGGGACTCGTACACAGCGACGTGTGCGGTCCAATGTCTACACATGCGGGAAGCGGTTATTCTTACTTCATTACTTTTACGGATGACTTTTCAAGGTACGGTTATGTCTTCTTAATGAAACATAAGTCCGAAGCCTTTGGAAAATTCTAGGAATATAAGAATGAAGTAGAAAAACAAACCGGCAAAAGTATCAAGACACTAAGATCGGATCGAGGTGGTGAATACTTGAGTGCCGAGTTCCTGGACTATTTAACAGAGAATGGAATTCTCTCTCAGCTTACTCCTCCATACACTCTGCAACATAATGGTGTATCGGAGAGACAGAACCGGACCCTATTGGATATGGTACGTTCCATGATGAGTAACACTGAGTTACCGCGATCATTCTGGGGATATGCACTAGAATCAGCTGCATACCTTTTGAACCGAGTTCCAACTAAGACTGTGCCTACCACACCATATGAGATATGGAGTGGGAAGAAACCCTATCTTCAATATCTGAAGATCTAGGGATGTCCGGCTTTTGTCAAAAAGCAGCATGCGGACAAGCTCGAAGCACGCTCAGTACTGTGCAAGTTTGTGGGATACCCAAAGAACTCCAGGGGGTATCTCTTCTATTACGCAGAGGAACAAAAGATCATTGTTTCTCGTAATGCCCATTTTCTGGAACACCAGTTCTTAGAAAAGGAAACGAGTGGGAGCGAAATAGAACTAGAAGAAATTCCAGAACCACAGACTATTACTGAAAGCTTAGTAGAACCAGAGGGTTCAAAAGAAAATGACATTCCTACGCCGCTCCGCAGGAGTAGTAGGCAGTCTCATCCGCCCGAGAGATACTACGGTTTTCTCATAGACGGGGATAGAAAGGATTGCATCATAGATTATGATGAGCCGACTAGCTTCCAGCAGGCCATTCAGAGCGTTGACTCGGTAAAATGGCTCTATGCAATGCGGACCGAAATGGAGTCCATGTACACCAACAAAGTATGGACGTTGGACGTTGCTCCAGATGTGGTAAAACCCGTAGGATCCAAGTGGATCTTCAAAAGGAAGATTGGTGTAGATGGAAAGGTTGAGACCTATAAAGCTAGACTGGTTGCAAAGGGTTTTCGTCAAAGACCTGGTTTGGACTATGACGAGACCTTTTCTCCAGTAGCTATGCTGAAATCCATTCGGATCCTTCTTGCCATTGCTGCCTTCCACGATTATGAGATTTGGCAGATGGACGTAAAGACCGCTTTTCTAAATGGAAATTTAGAGGAGTGTGTTTATATGGACCAGCCAGAGGGTTTCATTCAGAGTGGGAGCAGCGGAAAGGTGTGCAAGTTGCTTAAGTCCATCTATGGACTGAAGCAGGCATCGCGGAGTTGGAACATCTGTTTTGATGAGACGGTCAAGGAATTTGGCTTTATCAAAAATCCAGATGAACCATGCATCTATTGTAGATTTGTTGCGAGAACTGTAGTATTCCTCGTTTTATACGTGGATGACATTCTCTTAATAGGAAATGACATTCCTATGCTACAATCTGTCAAGGGGTTCTTGTCACACAGGTTCTCCATGAAAGACCTGGGTGATGCCTCATACATTCTGGGGATCCGGATCTATCGTGACAGATCCAAGAGGATACTGGGACTTTCACAGTCCAGGTACATCGACACCATACTGAAAAGATTCAGTATGGAAGATTCCAAGCGCGGTAATCTACCGGCGTGTCACGGGATCACCTTCTCCAAAGAGATGTCTCCCAAGAATGATTTAGAAAGGGATCGCATGTCTATTATACCCTACGCTTCTGCGGTAGGCTCTATAATGTATGCGATGTTGTGTACCAGACCAGATGTAGCTTATGCACTGAGTGTGGTAAGCTGGTATCAGTCAAACCCTGGGGAGAAACACTGGATAGCAGTAAAGAACATTCTCAAGTACCTGAGAAGGACTAAGGAGATGTTCTTGGTGTATGGAGGAAAAGTCCTCCAGATCGAGGCCTTTGCTGACTCCAGCTTCCAGAGTGACAAGGTTGATTCCAAGTCCATGTCGGGTTATGTCTTTACCCTCAATGGAGGGGCGGTGTGTTGGAAGAGTTCCAAACAGAAAACCGTTGCTGACTCGACGAAGGAAGCGGGATATATCGCAGCTGCAGATGCCACAAAAGAAGCTGTCTGGATAAGGAAGTTCTTAACTGAACTTCAGGTGGTTCCGTCCATTGTTGATCCAATACCTCTGTATTGCGACAACTGATTGTTAGGATACGTTCGTGTTCAAGTTCTAGTTTAAATACCGCAATCAAGACGGTTTCGCTTGTAGCTAGCCGGTTGAGTACGGGTCGTCCGCAGAGAGATGGGAGTCTTTTTCAAAGTGTTTTAACGAGTTAAGTCCGGTTTTTCAGATTTTGTTGGATTATCTAAGTGTTGAATTGATATTTAAAGAGAGCTTGTTAGGGTTAGGATTAGGTTAGTTTTGAGTTAGGACTCTCCACATCTTTCGTTGCCCCACTTAATATCGGTGTTACGGTAATCGGCAACAACGGGGATTAGCACTACTAGGAAGGAACTTGCGAGTATAAGCTAGGATTTCCAACGCATAGTACTTCCTTTTGGTGCTTGTCCGTCCGTTCTTGGCTCTTATCCATAACCTCCGGTTAATTCAACCACAACCGGTCTCACTACGGAATCACCGCTATCATGTAGGATAGGGTGCCGTAAGGAGCGGATTGTGGTTCAATTAACGGGAGTTGATTTAAGTTGTTGGGCAAGGAAAGAGTGAGAGAGATTTCCTTCTCTCAAACTTCCCTTATCCTACCCTAACAAGTATAGAACTACTCACACTTCATAATACGGAAAAATAAAACAAACAAAAGAGGAAGATAGAAAGAAGGAGACTAGAAGAATACGACTAACTATTTGCGACCTCACCTTGGCGAGGATCAAGCGTAAGTATCATTATCGTATGTAAGGATAAAGAAAAAGAAAGAAGAAAGAAACAACAAGGAAATAACAACAACTACTTAACGAATTTAAAGTTACAACAATTATAACAAAAGTAAGACAAGCATGATAATAAATGGTTCTTCTTTATTCATCACTCTTCACTCAAAAGCTCACTACAAGTTTAATGGAGAAGATGTGAGAAGAGGAAGAAGAAACACACTAAAACTAGGCAAAAAGAAATACAAGAATTCGACCCCTTCCTTCACAATGTTCTGGGCTATTTATAGGCCAGAGAATGAAACCCTAGGGCAACCACCAGACCACACACTAAAAGACCAAAATACCCCCCAAAATTGTGCAGGCTTGGCGCCTAAACGGCCGCGGATCCGCGGCCTGGGCCCACCTTTTGCCGCGGATCCGCGGCCTTATGGTCGAATTGGGCTTTCATCTTTCATGGGCTTCCCTGGTTTGCATTGTACATTATTCTGGCATATGTATTTTCTCAATTTGGCTCCCCGATTTTTCCAGAATTTCTGTTGAGGGAAAGGTGGACTTTTTGTCAAGATTTTGTCATGATTGCCTCGAGCTCCGCGTAGATCTCTTGGATTTTGTGCTACCATTGAGCCTTGTGCTTGAGAGTGACATTGATTTGACCTTTTTTCTTCCTATTGTTATCTGGCAACATACGGATGAAGAGCAGAGACCGTGTTTTATCTGTGGTTGGCAGGAACCCGGACTTTTTTCGTGTTTTCCATGAATTTCACTGTTTTAGAACCGAGAACCTGTATCCTGCAATTGACTAGCAAACACGGCTCAAGAGTATCTACCGATATGCAATGTGACAAAAATTGGGCGGTATGAAAATGCAAAAATCTGATATGAACAAATACCCCCAAACTTATCATTTGCTCGTCCCGAGCAAAGCCCATTTATTCACAAAAAATTTCCTAACCTCACTTTCGCAGGGAACGCGATTGCACTGAGCATGTGCAACAAGCCGTTAAACCTCTAGGTGTCCCTAGTAGGAGGAGTGTTGTCTCCTGAGGGTTTTCAGCGGATACTACCCACAAAATCCGGTCAAGTTGGTTTTGTAAAATAACTAAGCTTCAAACCCTAAACTTTTGTTTTAGAAAATAACAATTCTATAATCCTAAGTCTAGACCATCGAACCTTTATTTTTCACACCTCGCATCTTATTTAACTACAGATTTTATATGTCTTTACGTGCAGTGCAAATAGTGTCGTTAAGTTCCCGAAAGGTTGAATAAAGTCATCATGTCGCACAATAAAGCCCAGATAACGATTTTAAAAGGATCACATAAGTTTTATAAAGAGTTAAGCATTTTTCAAGTTTCGTTTTCCAGTAAGGTTTCAACTTCAGAATTTCTATCTTCCTTAACAGGAAACTAAGTCGTATTTTTCACTCCACCTTTTTCTTGTTTTCATTTCATACACACCTCTGTGAACGTGCAATAGTCTTTATCAAAGAGTAAAACATTCATATCTCCGTTAAATTTTTTTATAAAAGCCTGTCTTTTATCAAGATTATTCTCACACAAAGAACCGTTAGGAATTTTAACTTGGAGAGAACACTTGCTTGACTTTGTTTTAAACTGGACCTTCTAGGCTTCTTAGCGAGCTTTGGGCCAATGCACCCAAACCAGTTGATTTTAGGGCATTAGGTGTAGAAACACCCCAGCGGACTTAATTACTCAAGTTACTTAGGTCCAAAAACAAAAGACAGTTTGGCGTGAAAATCAGATGATTTAATACGAACGGAGATATAACTGGCAGTTCAAATATTTTTTTTGGATAAAAGACGTGTTTGGTGTGTTTGGTGTGTAATCATTCCAATCAAGTTTTAGATGGGTTATTTTTCAGACTTAGCTCCAATTACGGCATCAATAACATTCCTTCATATTCGCTTTACTTCATAAACTATTCTTGACATAACTTATTTCAGAACAAACCTATTTGATCCTCAGAAAATCATTTATCTGTTTAAAAGTTTAAACATGAAAGACTTGTCATCTAATTCCCAAAATCATATGACACGTGTAGTGTGATGTAAAGACGTATATCAGCTATAGTTAACTTCAAAGGAGAGTTATCTTTCAGGTTTTCAAAATCCAAACATAAGATTTAGTTATTCCTATTTTTTCAAACAAAAACCGTCGAAATGTTGAATCAAAGTTCTTCCACAAGCTAACTTGACAAAAAAGTTTTTATATTTTTTTGAAAATTTTCAGATTTTTATGGATTTTATGGATTTTAATATGCAGATGCAAAATATACATATGAATGCAAAGGTAAGAAATGCGTACCGAGCGTACCCCCAAACTTAAACTGGACAGTGTCCTCACTGTCGTTGCATGAAGAGAGTAGTTGGAAGGTTCAAAATTGTCGGTTAGTGATACACAAATTTTTATTTGTTTTTGTTTTTAAAGAAAAGAAAAAGAATATACACAAATATAAACAAAATGGTTTGTACATACCCCCAAACTTATTTGGAACAGTGTCCTCTGTTCTTGGCTGGATAACCGATGTTTGGAGGTAGGCAGAGGAAGATCATTCAAGGTAAACCGGCTCCTGTAGGAACAGGAGCTCCTCTGTTGGTTCGGCGCTAAGGTACGGTTTGCAGCGGTGTCCGTTTACTTTGAAAATAGAACCGTCCTTTGGATTTTCCAAATCCAGAGCGCCCTGCGGATACACATTCCGCACAAAATACGGCCCTTTCCAGCGAGATCTGAGCTTTCTAGGATGGAAGTGAAGTCGGGTGTCGTAAAGCAGTACCTGCTGACCAGGTACGAAGGTTTTGCGCAAAAGGTGTTTATCATGAAACACCTTCGTTCGATTCTTGACGACGACCGCGTTGTCGTAAGCCTCATCCCTAAGCTCGTTCAGTTCGTTTAGCTGCAGCTTCCGATGGCTGCCCGCGTTCTCCAGAGATAGATTCAGCTCCTTAATCACCCAAAATGCGCGATGCTCGATTTCGACAGGAAGGTGGCAGGCTTTTCCGTACACAAGCCGATAGGGAGACATGCCAAGGTCGGTCTTATAAGCAGTTCTAAATGCCCAAAGGGCATCAGTGAGTTTCAGAGACCAATCCTTACGGTTCTTGGAAACCGTCTTCTCCAATATCTGCTTGATTTGCCGATTTGAAACTTCGGCCTGCCCACAGGTTTGGGGGTGGTAGGGCGTAGAAAGCTTATGATTAATGGATTATTTCCGCATCAAGGCCTCGAAAGTCCTATTGCAGAAATGACTTCCATTGTCGCTAATGATCGCTCGGGGGTGCCCAAACCGGGAGAAAATGTTTTCTTTAAGGAACTTAACGACAACCTTGTTGTCGTTAGTTCGGCTGGGCACAGCCTCGACCCATTTAGAGACGTAATCAACAGCTAGAAGGATGTACAAGTTCCCAAAAGAGTTGGGAAACGGCCCCATGAAGTCTATCCCCCAAACATCGAAAATCTCCACAACCAAGATCGGTTGGAGCGGCATCTCGTTTCTCCGGGATATCCGGCCCATGTGTTGGCACCGGGAGCAAGTCTTGCAATAGTCGTGAGCGTCTTTGAAAAGTTGTGGCCAGTAGAAACCACATTGTAAGATCTTCTCAGCTGTCTTTTTGGGCCCAAAATGCCCGCCACACGCTTGATCGTGGCAAAATGACAGCACACTCTTGAATTCCTCATCGGGGACACACCGACGAATAATCTGGTCGGGACAGTACTTGAACAAGTAAGGTTCGTCCCAGTAAAAGTGTTTTACTTGGGATAAGAAGCGAAGTCTGTCCTGACTAGACCATTCGGTCGGTAGTAATCCCGTGGCCAGATAGTTCACAATATATGCGAACCAGGGTTCGCACGATACTGTCAAGAGTTGTTCATCCGGGAAAACGTCGTTAATCGGAATTGGAAGCGACGGCGAAGAAGGAAGTCGTGAGAGATAGTCGGCAACCACGTTTTCACATCCTCGTTTGTCCTTAATGACAAGGTCAAACTCTTGAAGCAAGAGGATCCAACGTATTAACCGAGACTTGGGATCTTTCTTCGCAAAAAGATGGTGCGGAGCTGAATGGTCCGTGTAGACAATGACTGGAGAGCCGATAAGGTAGGGCCTGAACTTTTCTAAAGCAAATACAACAGCTAAGAATTCCTTCTCAGTTGTTGTATAGTTCAGTTGGGCGTCGTTCAGGGTCCGTCTCGCGTAATAGATTACGTGCGGCATCTTGTTGATGTGCTGCCCAAGGACAGCACCGATGGCAAAGTCGGATGCATCGCACATAATCTCGAATGGGTGCGTCCAGTCAGGAGAAGAGAGAACGGGAGCAGAAGTGAGTGAGCGTTTCAGTGACTCGAATGCAGTCACACAGCTTGAGTCGAAGTCGAAAGGCGTGTCCTTGGACAGCAAAAGCGTCAAGGGCCTAGCAATCTTGCTAAAGTCCTTGATAAACCGTCTGTAGAAACCGGCATGGCCAAGGAAGGCTCGGATATCTCTGACGCATCGGGGAGGAGGCAGATTGGAAATGAACTCAATCTTTGCTTTGTCAACCTCTATGCCATTTTGCGAGATGATATGTCCTAGGACAATACCTTCGCGCACCATGAAGTGGCATTTCTCCCAGTTCAAAGTGAGATTCTTGTCCTTACATCGGGTAAGGACAGCGTCAAGATGCAGCAAACACTCGTTGAAGGAGTCGCCGAAGATGGAGAAGTCATCCATGAAAATCTCCAAAAAATTTTCTACCATGTCCGAGAAAATTCCCATCATACACCGCTGGAAGGTAGCGGGCGCATTGCATAACCCAAAGGGCATGCGGCGATATGCAAACGTGCAAAAGGACAAGTGAAAGTGGTCTTGTCCTGGTCTTTTTCGGCGATGGGAATTTGATTGTAGCCAGAGTAGCCATCAAGAAAACAATAGTACTCATGTCCGGCCAATCGTTCCAGCATCTGGTCAATGAAAGGCAGCGGAAAGTGGTCTTTCCGCGTTGCGGCGTTGAGTTTTCTGTAATCAATGCAAACTCGCCACCCAGTTTCGGTGCGAGTAGGGATTAACTCATTCGCCTCATTGGTTATGACCGTTATGCCCGACTTCTTGGGGACAACATGAATGGGGCTAACCCACTGGCTATCAGAGATAGGGTAAATGATACCACTATCTAGACATTTGACGATCTCCTTCTTCACAGCCTCCTTCATGACTGGATTAAGACGTCTTTGTGGATCCCGGGATGGTTTGGCATCATCCATCAGATGAATGTGATGCTCAACGATCAGGGGACTAATCCCCTTGATGTCCGCCATGGACCAGCCAAAAGCTTGCCTGTTGCTGTGCAAGACCGTGAGAAGGGCTTTCTCTTGCTCTGGAGCTAGAGAAGCCGAAATGATGACAGGGAGGGTCTCGTTCTCACCTAAGTAAGCATACTTAAGGTGAGACGGCAACGGCTTGAGTTCGAGCGTTGGAGGTGAAATGATGGAAGGCAAGACCGGTGCAAAGGTCTCGAACTCAAAGGATTCCAGCAAAGGTTCAAAACGAGTGTAGGCAACCGAGTCGGATGGTTCAGGTAACTCATCCGGAAAGTCGAAAGATTCGAACTCGGGTTGTGCACGGCTAAGATCGTTCGAGAACGTGAAACACTCGTATTCGTTATCGGGCGCAGAAACAGCAGCAGATTCAAAGAGAAACGCACTAGTGGCGTCGAGATTATCGTGGTCAAACAGAAACTCCTCGAATTCACACACTTCTGGTGTGATCTCCTGGATCGAGCAGACATCCAGTATATGAGCATTAGGTTCGGCGGGCTGATTCCCTAACCTAAAAATGTTGAGTTCAATCGTCATGTTTCTAAAAGAGAGGTTCATCGAACCATTGCGACAATTGATCACAGCATTTGAGGTTGCGAGAAATGGTCGACCGAGTATCACCAGAATTTGATTCCGGGGGTTAGCCACAGGCTGTGTATCTAATACAATGAATTCAACGGGGAATATGAAGTCCCCGACTCTTATCAGCACATCCTCTAGCTCACCCCTAGGATGGGTGATCGATCGGTCGGCCATTTGGAGAGTGCAGTGTGTGGGTTTCAACTCTCCGACGCCTAAGTGCTCGTATACTGAATACGGAAGCAGGTTAACACTGGCACCAAGATCTAATACTGCGCGGTTGATGTTCTTATCCCCAATGGTGATTGAAATCGTAGGACAGCCAGGGTCCTTCCGTTTTTATGGTAAAGATTGGGTAAGGGCATCACTCACAGCACTAGCCAAGAAAACTTTCTTGGGTACCTGAGACTTCCTCTTTTTCGTGCACAAGTCCTTTAAAATTTTAGCGTAGGACGGGACTTGTTGGACAGCATCTAAAAGAGGAATGTTAATGTTAACCTGCTTGAATAACTCCAGAATCTTCTCCATTTGAGGATTTTGTTTGTTAGACCTCAACCGGTTTGGAAATGGAACATTTGGAAAATTGGTTGAGTCTAATGCTGGAGGAGGAGATTTTGGAGTTGGAACGGATCCCAGAATAGGTGTTTTCGTGGAGTGAGAAGTGGGTCCGTTCAGAGCAGAAGAAGAGGAAGGGGAGACTTGTGAAGAACGGAGAATAGGCTCAGAGGACGAAGAAGAAGAAGGAGAAGAAGAAGAAGAAGATGAAGCGGCGGTGTGTTGCACAAAAGATTGGATCGAAGACTGGATGTTGGCGGTGGATTGAGTCGATTGTTTAACAAACGCCTCCAGACTTCGCTCGAGCGAGGAAACCTTATCAGTGTTTGACGGAACAAAGTTGTTATTTGGTGGAAAAGAATTGTTGGGTGCAAAGTTGTTCGTCTGGTTTTGGTAAGGCTGGGGTTGGAAGGGCTGCTGATATTGATGCTGAGTTTGTTGTGGCGCTTGTTGTTGCGGTGGAGGGGCCCTTTGGAAATTGTTGCCTTGGAATTGATTCTGATTCTGATTCCAGGCGAAATTGGGGTGGTTCCTCCAACCGGGATTGTAGGTGGAAGAGTATGGATCATTCCTCGGTCTCTGCTGGAAGGCAGCATTAACCTGATCCTTTCCTTGCGAGGGTGGGTTGTAAGGACACTCTTCAGTCAAGTGGGAAGGATCGGAACAACAAGCGCAGATGGTACGAAGGGGGAGAACAGGGGCAGGAGCAGGAGCAGAAAATTTGCTTTCTATTGCTTAAAGCTTTCGTGTTATCGCAGCCATTTCAGCTTTCATCGCAATAGAGACGTCAAGTTGGTGGATTCCTACCCTAGACTGACCGGTAGAAGTGGAGGTAGAAGAAGAAGAAGAAATCGGTCTGGTGCTCTCCCACTGTAGCGTTTGCTCCGCAAGATCGTCAAAGAACTGCCACGCTTCCTCGTCAGATTTCGATAGGAAGTGGCCCTGACAGAAGGTTTCCAGCAACTGCTTCGTTGCTGGGTTCAGTCCCTCGTATAAGGTTTGGCAGAGTTGCCATTTCTCTATACCGTGGTGAGGACACTGAACAAGAAGGTCTTTGTACCGGTCAAAGCACTTCCAGAAGGGTTCAGAAGGAAGCTGGGAGAATTGGTTGATTTCATTTCGAATTCTTGCGGTCTTATGATTTGGATAGAATTTTTTCAGAAACGCTTAAACAAACTCGTCCCAGCTGGTGATTAAGTGGGAAGCGGTGCTATACAGCCATTTTTCTGCGAGATCGTATAAAGTGAACTGAATGACCCGTAGACGTATAGCATCGTCCGACAGCTGGGTGGTTTTCATCATGGCACAGACATTTTGAAATTTGTTGATGAAGATATAGGCATCTTCAGATTCAAGCCCATGAAAACGTGGAAGCATGTTGATGAAATGGGGCTTAATTTCAAAGTTGTCCCCATTGGCCGGAGTAAGAGAAAGGCAGGTGGGAAGTGCAGAACGGGTGGGGTAGAAACGATCCTGGAGCGCGATTCGTTGCGGCGCTACAACAGGCGGAGGTGGTGGGAGATTGGTCTCCGTAGGAGGTGGAGCCAATCCAGCGGTGGTCAAAGAGATGTTCGGATTAAATCCCGACAACGCGGAAGAAGAGGTTGGTGAAGGTGAAGGTGAAGGTGAAGATGTATGAACAGAATTCCGGTCAACGTCGGAGTTGGCCGGCAAAGGAAGGGGTGAAAGAGGAGTGGACGGAGTATCGACTTCGGAGTCGATCGCGTAGTCGGTCGCGACTAACGTAACGCGGACTAGACGGGCGCTAGTGTCCCGAGTCCAAGCGGACATACACTAAACGAGTTTAGTATAGTCAAAGCGGAGAAGGTGCGGGTAAGAAAACGTCAATGGAGAAAGGCGATGGGTGGTGGGTGAAAATGGATTTGGCGACAAAAGGGCAAGTTTTTATAAAAGTTTTTGGGTTTTTTTTTTTTTAGAAAGAGATTTACAGAAGTATGTACGGAAATACGGCTTAAGCAATCACAAACAAGATATGCACAATCACACCTAGATCTACGGTCGCCTAGGTCTACTAGACCTGCTCCTGAACTTGATTTTCGAAGTTAAACAGTGTCGAGAAACAGGCTTAAAAATACACCGATCACGGGGCCAGGTAAGTGCAGAGATAAGGGGAGGTTGTCCAACGCTTTCGCGAAGTTCCTTAATTAAATAACCCTTTCTCTTTCGGAGGTTGCGCCTTTAACACTTTCCTAGACACCCCATAATCAATATACGGTTAAGCGAGGTTCTAAACACGGTTTATCTTCTCCTAATGAGCGCAAAGTCCTTAGGGCTGAAGTCTAGTATTTTTTAAATTTACAACGGACAATGCATATGCTTTAGTGATTTTTGGGGTCCTGGGAAGGGTGATGAAATCCCCACCCAATCTGGATTGGTTTCAAGCCCCTTAAGTCCGTATTAAAGAATGCAAAACAGTAACAAATCAACTGCAAACAATTTTTATTTGCGGCGCAAAGAATCCTGCACAAGAACAGTTTATTGGAAGGGGGAGAAGAATTTGCGCAAAGAAGCCTGCAGAAAACACAATTCAGTGGAGTTCAGAGGAGTGGGGAGGAGAACAGAGACTTACCCAGAAATTTTGGAGCCCTAAAACCACTAAATGGCCGCGGTTCCGCGGCCAAACATGTGCTTAGGCCGCGGTTCCGCGGCAATATGGTGACTTTAGGCTTTGAATTTTTGTGGAGGTGCTGGACTTGATCTCCTCTGGTTGTCAAGATTTTCTGAATTTTTATTTGCTCACTGGAACAGCTCCAGATCTTGACAGTAGACCGTATGCTTCGTTCTGTCCGTCGCGGTGTAGCCGCGAAATGTGGGTCTATCTACCCACGTCTTTGGCACTGTACTTGAACTCCGTATTATCCGACGTCTTTGGCGCCGATCTTGAACTTCGTATTTTCCTGCGCACTTGCACAAAAACTAATCAAGAATAACAAGATGGTTTTTTACAAAGTATGTATTTTTTTTCGTTTTTTTTATACTTACAAATTAACCCGAAATTACACAAGGAAATAAACTACCGTCTCCCCGGCAACGGCGCCATTTGATTGTTAGGATACGTTCGTGTTCAAGTTATAGTTTAAATACCGCAATCAAGACGGTTTCGCTTGTAGCTAGTCGGTTGAGTACGGGTCGTCCGCAGGGAGATGGGAGTCTTTTTCAAAGTGTTTTAACGAGTTAAGTCCGGTTTTTCAGATTTTGTTGGATTATCTAAGTGTTGAATTGATATTTAAAGAGAGCTTGTTAGGGTTAGGATTAGGTTAGTTTGAGTTAGGAGTCTCCACATCTTTCGTTGCCCCACTTAATATCGGTGTTACGGTAATCGGCAACAACGGGGATTAGCACGACTAGGAAGGAACTTGCGAGTATAAGCTAGGCTTTCTGTTCATATCAGAATATTGCATTTTATACCGCCCATTCTTACGCTCGTGTGTTTATAGGTAGGTGCTTTTAATCCGTGTGTGTTACATGTTTACAGTATACAGGTTTCCAGTACAAATATTGCAAATCAGGACAAAATCTCCACAGTTACACCAAATACAGATCATTTGTTGACAACAGATAAAAGCCGGGTTCCGGTCATCCATATCCGTCCGGTGCTGCGTACCGGTTCCTGGGACAAGACGTATGACAGCGGTCATTCGTGTCTCGGACAAGCACAGAGCACAAGAGGGGCTGCACAAGAATCAATGGGTGCACGGAGCTTGAGGGAGATAGAAGTCAAAAGGGAAAAAGATAATGCAATCTTGGACTAGGAATTCTGAAGATATTCTGGAAATATTATTAGAAAATACATGTACCAGACAACAGGGGACAGCAGACCAGGGCCGTACTGAAAAGCCCACACCCTAACCCTACTGTAGGGGCGCGGATCCGTGGCCATAGGGGGCTATAGGCGGCGGATCCGCGGCCGTACAGGAGCTTCAGGGCATGGGCTTTTGGGGGCAGTTTGGTATTTTCGTATATGTTCTGGTGGTTGCCCTAGATCTTCAACTCCCTGCCTATAAATACAGCAGTTTTGAGCTAAGCCAATGGTCCAATTTTGTGTCCACTCTTTTGTAGTTTTTTGTATAGTTTTTCTTCTTCTTCTTCATTCTTTTTCCATGAAATTGTAGTGAGAGCTTTTGAGTGGGAGATTAATGAAGATGAGGGTTTTGTATCATTCTCTTGTGTTTCTTCTTCCCCTTGAGATTTTTGCTTTCTCTTGCTCATTCAACCTCTTCATTGAGCTTGAATGGTTAAGGGTTAGTTATTGATCTCAAGGGTCGTATTTTCTCACGGGACTAGCACTTCATTTCACATGCGTTCTCTACCCTTCCCTTGATCTTGCAACCTCTTCATTGAGCTTGCAAGTTTAAGGGTTGGCTATTGATCACATGCTTGTCTTGAGTTTTAGTTTCGTATTCTTTTTATCGCTTTTTATTATTCGCAATTTATTACCTTGTCTTTTATTTCTTGCTTTTTTTACTTGCAATTTTATTCATGCACTTTAATTACTTGTATCTTTTCTTTTCTTTTTGTTCTCTCTTTTGTTTATTTTGTGAATGTATGTAATTATTGTTGTTAAGATAAAATACGGTATTATAAGTTAACATTTCTTTGCCAATTCCTTTTCCCGTTATTTTCCATTTGAACTTCGCCCAAACCATACGCAAGCGCTCCGTTAGGCACCGTACCCTGACAAAGTAACGGTGATTCCTAACCGCGACCGGTTGCGTTCGGTTTGGCCGGAGGCGAAAGCAAGAGACAAGAACGGAATGACAAGGGTAAATAAGCCGGATTCCACGAATACCGCGCTTAAATCCCCTAATCCACGTTGTTGCCAATTGTCTAGCTTCAATTGGTCAAGACTCGGCTCAAAGGTTTTTGAGTACGGATTTCTTTAGCTTACAATCTCGTATTTCTTCTTAACAACCTTATATTTGCAGATAATACACATAGGTTAGTCCAAACAATCATACAAATTCTTTATTGACTCGTCTAAGACAATAAGGTAAGATAACACCATCTCCCTATGGACCGACCCGTGCTCAACCGGCTAGCTGCAAAGCGACACCGTCCTGATCGCGGTTACACTTAAATTCTATGAACATCCGACACGCCAAAAGCGTGCGATCAAATGGCGCCGTTGCCGGGGAGACGGTAGCGTATTTTCTTTCTTGTTATTCGGGTTAATATTCTTTTTCTATATATATATATAAAAAAAAATATTCTTTTTGTTTTTTTGGACAATATTTTTGTGGGCAAGTGTGCAGATTTTTGCAGATTTGCAAACTGCGATTGTGGAAGCAAAGTGTACATTCAAAGTTAAGGTGATTACGGAGTACAGTGCCAAAGATCCGGGTAGTTTGACCCGCGCAAGCGAACCTTTCAAGCTTACCGGACTCGATTCAACGGGGGTTTCTTAACCCAAAACTTAAACGGTACGTACTTTACTAACACCTTCTTCTCAAATCCGTCGCTTCCAATATACTATTCTTTTGCAGGATTCTTTGCAAGTTCGCTAGCAAACGCCAAAATTGACTAACCCGTATTTGTTGCAGCGCCGCGCTTAAAATAAAAAACGTGTAATTGCACGGCGGCGCCCCGGCCGTCAATCCGACGCCGGAATGCGGAAGCGGTGAAAAACTTTAATTTTGCGGACTTAGCAAACCGGCACCACCGCGCACTAAATATCCGGATCGTAACCATTAACAAGTCTAAGCTACTAACAAGATAGGGATGAGAAGTATACCGACGATCCAAGTCCTCCGGTCTTCTCGTCATGGTCCCGATCTCCTGCGGAATGTCCCGTCTCCTCCTCGTCGCCGGAAGTGCACCACATCGCCTACTTCTTTTACGGGCTCCCACCTCAATGCCGAGGCAACTCGGGCACGAAGCCGGCTACTCGACGTACCCAAGACATGCTATAGAATATCTAGAGAAGAAGTCTCATTTGGGGATTGTGGAATTGCCATTGGAGGAGGAAATGATATATTCTTTTTGAAGAGGAACTTGTGGAATTTTCAAAGATAGAATAACAAAAATCCCACACATGAAAATGGGCACCACATCTACTAGTGGCCGGCCATCCTCATTTTGGTGGTGAGAAGAGAGTGAGAGTGAGGGAGTGATATGGAAAAAAAAAAAGATCAAAACCACAACCATAATCAAAGGAGAGAGAGAAAGGAATGGTTATGATATCAAGTAATGATCACAAGCAAAACCAACACTCAACACCACCATCATCACCTCACAAAAACCAACCATCATGAACCATGATGACTCAAAAAGTCATGCCATCATGAAGAAATCAAGTCAAAGGATGGTGCACATCATGAAAGCCATCATGATGCAACAAGATGCAAAGAACCCCCTCCACTAATGCCTATCTGCAACAATGCAAATAAACCCTCCTCCACCAAACATCGGCCAATGAACGATCAAAGGAAAATTGGCCGAAACGGAAAACAAACTGGCAACTCCAAAAACTGGTCCCGTAATAAATTACAGGAAAACCCCGATACTGTGCATACACACCCGCATTTGTATTCCGACCGAAATACAAATGCAATGAGACAAAATCTACACTGTACTATACTAGGATCCGTCTTAAACCAAAGCCGGCTAGTAATATCCGTTCGATCCTAATCCGTGCAATACCGCACGTATCTGATCGAACCCTATAGTACAAACTGTCCGATCCTGATCCGTGCAATACCGCACGTATCTGATCGGACCTTGCCATATCTCCATACGGCCTCTACAACCTTTCGCCCGAAAGCTGAGTAACAGAATGTGGGGGACTCTAAAGACTCGTCAACACCTCGGTTGTGGATTTAACCACTAGCACGTCAGAGGTATAAGCCAATACGTAACGGGCTACCATGTATTGACTAAAAAGGGGCGTCTGTGAGTGAACTCAGCCTGACAACCCTACTGAGCCTGTCAGTGACAATATCCGTGCAGTCCGGTCCGTTCGTCTATGAGTATCGCATGGCGGGCCTAGGGGGTTGGTAAAAGTCAGACCCCCAAAAGCGGTACAAGTCGTGTCGGAGTGTAGCCCAGAACACCCTGAGATACTACTGGAATACCTACCAGTAAATCTCCTTGCCTTGGCCAAGGACTTTGTGTAATGGCTCTCCTAGACACAGCACGACCTCACCCCCAATACCGGGAGAGACGAACCCCTGAAGATACGCTCACTGCCTCCATGTGGCTCGGGACTGTACCCAACTAAAACCTGTTTGCACGACTCCTTTGAGCCGTGGTAGGGTAGTAATCAAAGTACAGTGGGAACTCACACGAGACAAATGACGATCCCCAGGTCGATGAACTAACCCGCACACATGTCACCAGGGAACTGCCATCTGACGTCTGGTATATGACCAACTAGCATGTTCCCGGCGAGTCCTGTCCGGTGTACTCATAACCCAATGAGCACCTGTATACATCTTAGGTGATCCAACTGACACCAGTGGCTTGTGAGACCGGCCACCGCCCCTCGTCGGGGTCTCGACTGTATACACTAGTCTACTAATGGAGTATCGATGCCCAGTCTCGAAACTCCCACGACTAGGGACCTTTTAAGGATAAGCTTATAGACCCCCAGCTCCCACTTATATGATCGCCCTCATACTGCTGGTGGTCAAGCAAGGATCCTAGGGGCTCTATCAACGTATAATAGCGACGTGTCAGGTCACCTAAAGCAGTACACGATGATAAAGGTAAACCAGATAGCATACTATCATCTTGAGTAAGACTGTCCTACCGGGATAGGTTCCTCCCTCAATCATTACAATCACATACCTGTGACCTAATAATTGACTCTGAGGGCACTATCTCCAACAATCTCCCACTTGCACTCAAGGCTAATTATTGCGATGTCGCAAACTCACAGCCCGTGTGATACCGAACATCCAACTCCTCTACTAGTCAGTCTCATAAAGCTCGTTTGCGGAACTATTGCGTTCGAGGAATAGCCTCAGTGAGTGGATCCGCTTAGTTGTTTCTTTCTATGTCTCTCTATATCTCAAGTTCGCGGAGAAAGCCATCTCCCGAAAAGAGCAATACCTGTCTCAGAATATGTCTGGATGTCTGATGGGACATAGCTCATAAATGAACTCCAAATCCAAACTTCTTAGACTGTATCGTCAACTGAACTTAATCAGTATCCTGCGCCATGCCTCCCTCAGTATTTCCTTAGATCACCTGTCCAAAATACTGCCCCTCGTCAGAGGGAAAACTATAACTCTGACAACCTCCTTGTCGTCCATGTCACCTTGGAAGCCTGGAATGATAACTGTCTCCCGAATGAGGCTATTGTTATCATATCCCTAGAACATCCACTTATGTTCTAAAACTGCTTCCGACCGTTTCTCCAGGATTGGATTAATGTCAGCTTATTGCATCTAGTGCAAGAACAACATCTGGTGTGGTACTTGACATCTCATGATTGACTCAATTGCCTGAGCAAGTGATCTGCCAATCATGCACGTCCCTCTCCCCTTTAGTCTGTAAGACACCTTTAGAGAGGGTGACTCCATTACCTGCAGGTATACTACCGTGCCAGGAGTCGTCCATTCTAAATACTCTTAGAATGCTGTCTAAGTACCCAGATTGGGAGACTACCCAAATCTAGATCTAAAACCATAGATCTAGTAACCAGTATGTCTGATACAAAATCCATTTCCCATATGGAGAAAACACTGTGTGACGACCAAAGTATAACCGATCGTAGTATAGGAGTTTCTTTTCCTATTCTGTGTAGTGTATGTCATCCAAATACCAGGATATCACACCCTACTACCTTCTCAACAGATCCATCCCTTATTCTGATGAAGTCAAACCCATGACTGTCACGTCAGAAATAGATGATCTATCTCCGCTACTGGTGCTTTAGTCTATAAATAGACATAATCTACCTGTCCACCAATGCTTCCGCTGCTCCCACTGACTACGACAACCCTCTGGCAGAGTCATATAGCCGTACACTTCTAAAACTAGTTTACAACGACGCTATACTCATCCTCCCGCCGGGTCTCGCAGCCTGGAACAACAGCAATGGTAATTGTGGGCAAACAAGAACTTCCCTGTCACCGTCCTTGAGGCTACCGTAGTACCTCTCGGGTGCCTGAAGTTACCCACCGTATCTGCGGAGTGGCCAATGGAATGTCAATCCAGATTGAATCTTTAGGTTCCTTATCAAATCTTCAGTAATCGTTTGTGGTTCTGGAATCACTTCCAGTTCTACCATACTCCCACTACTGTTTTCTGAAAAAATCCATTTTTAATAAAACTGTGGCGAGTTTAGAACAATATTTCTATTGTTCATCCAGATGGTAGAAAGTCAACCCTCGTCATAGCCTGGGTCAACCCACAAACAGCCATTACAGAAACGTGCCTTGAGTTGTCCAGTGTCTGGTTTTAATCATAAGCCGGACAACTCCCCGTACCTTAACAATGTTAAGATATGAACTGTACTATATCCAATATAGAAACAGAGGCACTGATTTAATTGAACCAGATTCAAATCATGCAGCTGTCTCCAGCGCATGTCAACTAAATGGAAGGAGGCGGATCAGCGTTACTCAACTTAGGAACACTTCCAATTATGAGTAACCTGAAAGAGAAGGAAAATCTCTTTATCATTACTATCAACTGAATACCATACACAAGTATCTACATCTTCGATCTTTTTGAAGAATCCCGATACTTGCTACACCTGGTTCTCTACTCTATTCAAATACCTATAACTTCTCAAAATTCGGACCCTGTGTTTCCATGAAACACCTGTCTAAAAACTAGAGAAGTCATAAGTAAACTGAATGTAGTACGAGGACCAACCCCTCTGTCCTGATGGACCCTGGACAAAATACAATACTCTGTATAAGTCCCTTGAGTCTGATAACTCATTCACTGTGTGTCGTAGGTTGAAAACTGTACTTATGGTTAAGAAGAATTACACCGCTGTTTAATGCTCCTTACCTAACCATCCACTGATATAGGTAAATGTCACAGACATAATTTCAAAAAGGTATATCACACTCTATGAAAATAGACGTACAGATATATCAATTTGAAATTGGTGCATAACAGCGGATATTCAAAACCAAATATTTGCCGACCGGCAAACAACCCAGGTGATTTCCTCAAATATCACCGATTTCAACGAATCCCGATATAATGAGGATAGTCACCTAATTCCCAACAACTTACTCCCACTCATCATCTGTAAAACCATACAGATGTGAGAATCATACCTGGTAAATACATACCCTGGAGTAAGTATCTAATCGGGAAATCAGTTTTCCTTTAACATTACACAGTGAAACTGAAACATTGAAATGTTCCGATGGGGTATTCTGGTATTCCTAGTAATGCCCTTTCCATTATCCAGATTCACAACTGTAACCGTATAATTCTTTGCCACCTCTCCAAATCCCTTCATATGTCTTTAGTCATTACCTTCTGCACACCCCTTTAGGCCAAATGGTTTTCTTCCTTCCCTACCGTTCGGCACCAGCCTATGGTTTGGAAGAAGACTATCCAATAAGCATAATGGGTGTACTGTCCCAATCCTAGGAACACTCGCAATGAGAGAGGGTGAAGATAAAAGACAACCGAATAAACCCTATTCCTATTTCTCCTGGACCAGAATCCATCCCCGAACTGGAACAAGTTCCATTCGAGTTCGTATATAACCATACGATGGAGTATCCAAATAAACTGTGGATCTTCGTAGTGATACGGAGTGTCCTGGAGAAATACAAAGGTGATGTGGGAGTGGTAACGAAATATTTGGTTTGGTCGTGAATATCTGTTGCAATTTACTTTGCCCTCTTACTAATCCCTTGCTTTGTCTGAACTTAATACCTTCTGTACACCATCGTTAGGCTAATTGGTTTTCTTCATTCCCTACCGGTCGGCACCAGCCTAAGGTTTGGAAGAAGACAATCCAATTTGCGTAATAGGTGTACTACCCCTAAACCAAGGAGTACTCGTAACCTGAGAGAGGGTAAAAGGAAAAGAAAACTGAATAATCCTATCCGTTTTCTCCAGAACCTGAAACCATCCTCGAATAAATTCTTTCGAGTTCGTATCTAACCATACGATGGTTTTTTCCAATGGAAGTGGACGTTCGTAGTAATACGGGGTGTCCTGGAGAAAAGGGTAAAAGTAGGAGTGGCAATGAGGTTTGCAACTCTGACAATCCAAAAGCCGGTGTAATGAAGGTTCGGTTAACTTGGTCTCTGAGTCAAAGTCTTAGGGTCGGGTCAATGGTTGCTGCCAAAGAGAGAGAGAAAAGAAACACTCAGCGTGCACTCTAACCTAGATCAGAATGGTCACCAATTTATCTAATCTGGAAACCTCCCACTGTACCTCAAATTCTCCTCCAAACCTGAAAGAAGAATTAGTCGGGGTCACCCGAGGAGTATACCAACTCATCAGTGGGAATCGGGATCCAACTCTCATCGCATGACAACGTGACGGAATCCGCTCACGGTATCACACTCCAGAAGGTATGCGCATATCTGGCAAGTTTCAGTTCTTTTGAAACTCCCGATGTGATTTCTGCCCCATGCTCTTATGACCTTGGCGTGAGGTCAAAATATCATAAGTCACATGTCAAGTTCTACCCATCATTATCCAGGTTAATTTGAATCCACCCGTACATACCCTTGACGTAGGCCAAAATAGTAGTACGACTGTCCCAAACCAACGCATCTATCTATGCAACAGATAAATACCCGGCAGCTACCAATCACTATGCCTTGGCGTGAGGTCAAAATACATAGCTTGAATACTACCGAATATTTAACTGAAATGATGGAGGGCTACGAATGGTTTCTGGCGAAAACCTTTAACGTAAAGAACTTGATATCGTCGAAGGAACGGATATCTTTTAAAAATACAGTGACGAAAACCGTTGCTAAAGAGGTCACTCCCGGTGAAGGGATCTCGGCTCTTTCCCCGTAGAATGGGGTGCAGGATATTCCAAATGAATACCGCGATGCAAAGCAAAAGTAATCGGCTATAGTGAAGTTAATGCCCCGACGCAAAACTTTTGTCCAAGGGGTCACTCCCGGTGAAGGGATCTCGGCCCTTGCCTCGTCGACTGAGGAGCAGGATATTCCAACTGAATATCACGATGCAAAACAAAAGTGAACGTCCTTGCAATAACAGCTTTATGAAAAGTGTTCCAACAACATCAGATTAGGTTTGTTTTAACTTGCATTGATCCGAATCAATGCAGTCCCATCAACTGATCACACCAAAAAGAACGAAAATATACTGATGTACGTATATGCCATCCGCATTCTCCACTGGGTCCCGTCATTACCCGTTAGGTTAGCTAACTAACGACAGAGCGGGGACTGGACTAGCGCGGATGTAAAACATATACAACATCTACTAATATATATACCAATATATTATATTTCGCTCAAGGCGTGAAAGAAAAGCAACATCACAGAGAATGAACAGCATCACAGAAACAATACAGATTTCTGGGATCCCCGGGTTTCACAGAGCCACTACTGAAACCCGACGTTCCCCTGGTCGTGTGGATAGCCCACGCAATGAAATCCTAGACCCCTACGGGCGCGGCAAGTTACCCGCCAAAACCTGAAGCGAGGCAGCCCCCTTCAGCAACGTGAATGGACCACCCAGCACTTCACGGAATCCGGTAACTTGGGCACCCCTCCTGGGTCAACCTGTACCCCCTACGAGTGCGGCGAATAGCCCGCCAATCCTAGAGTGAAGCCCCCTCCGTTTCAATGCCATGAGATGCGGGCTTGTTGCCCTCCAGAACCCGGCTACCCGTGCACCCCTCCGCGGGGTAATCCTAGTACAGAAAGTAAAATATACATACACCGGGTACAACGACCGCAACCTGGCCGTGCCCCAAAATAATAATACAAACAGGCGGTGACGGCAGTCCACATGTCGGACGCTCGCCCCGCAATATCAAATGTACATAATACAACCACAACTGTACTAGCATTGCATCCAGGCTATCCCCCACGACCGATCCGCAACATCACAGCAAAAACAAAACATCAACGTGAAAGTCACGTTCGCAAATCCGTCTAACCGGGCTATAGCAGTTAGACCGGATTTACCGATCGAGTGACATTCACGGTCGCAGATATAATGTAAATACTGTGAAAAATGTGTTTAAAATATCCGATCGATCAAAAATTAACAAGTGGGCCCCCAATCAAAACTGTAGCACTCACAGAAATCCTGGGCCCAATTTTAATATTCCAAAACCCATATTTTAAGCCCAGAAGGCCTCTGTAAAAAATTGGTGAAGTGATCTCCACAGTGTGCGGCGGAAGGGCGGCGGGAAGGGGGTTTTCGCGGCGTTTCCGCGCTCCCACTGTGGAGTTACTTCGTCGAATTTTTACAGAGCTCTTAGATTTTCCAGTACATCAATATTTTACAACCTGAAAAATTTTTCGAGACCAAAAATTTTCAACAGAAACTGATGCGAACTAAAATGCAGTTTTGGAACATTCGATCGATCGAAACAGAAAAACACATTACACCAAGCTAGACTATGTTAATGGCGAGGCTCTGATACCACTTTAAGTGCACGGCGGCGCCCCGGCCGTCAATCCGACGCCGGAATACGGAAGCGGTGAAAAACTTTAATTTTGCGGACTTAGTAAACCGGCACCACCGCGCACTAAACATCCGGATCGTAACTATTAACAAGTCTAAGCTACTAACAAGATAGGGATGAGAAGTATACCGACGATCCAAGTCCTCCGGTCTTCTCGTCATGGTCCCGATCTCCTGCGGAATGTCCCGTCTCCTCCTCGTCGCCGGAAGTGCACCACATCGCCTACTTCTTTTACGGGCTCCCACCTCAATGCCGAGGCAACTCGGGCACGAAGCCGGCTACTCGACGTACCCAAGACATGCTGTAGAATATCTAGAGAAGAAGTCTCATTTGGGGATTGTGGAATTGCCATTGGAGGAGGAAATGATATATTCTTTTTGAAGAGGAACTTGTGGGATTTTCAAAGATAGAATAACAAAAATCCCACACATGAAAATGGGCACCACATCTACTAGTTGCCGGCCATCCTCATTTTGGTGGTGAGAAGAGAGTGAGAGTGAGGGAGTGATATGGAAAAAACAAAAGATCAAAACCACAACCATAATCAAAGGAGAGAGAGAAAGGAATGGTTATGATATCAAGTAATGATCACAAGCAAAACCAACACTCAACACCACCATCATCACCTCACAAAAACCAACCATCATGAACCATGATGACTCAAAAAGTCATGCCATCATGAAGAAATCAAGTCAAAGGATGGTGCACATCATGAAAGCCATCATGATGCAACAAGATGCAAAGAACCCCCTCCACTAATGCCTATCTGCAACAATGCAAATAAACCCTCCTCCACCAAACATCGGCCAATGAACGATCAAAGGAAAATTGGCCGAAACGGAAAACAAACTGGCAAATCCAAAAACTGGTCCCGTAATAAATTACAGGAAAACCCCGATACTGTGCATACACACCCGCATTTGTATTCCGACCGAAATACAAATGCAATGAGACAAAATCTACACTGTACTATACTAGGATCCGGCTTAAACCAAAGCCGGCTAGTAATATCCGTTCGATCCTGATCCGTGCAATACCGCACGTATCTGATCGAACCCTGCCATAAAACCATACGGCCTATAGTACAAACTGTCCGATCCTGATCCGTGCAATACCGCACGTATCTGATCGGACCTTGCCATATCTCCATACGGCCTCTACAACCTTTCGCCCGAAAGCTGAGTAATAGAATGTGGGGGACTCTAAAGACTCGTCAACACCTCGGTTGTGGATTTAACCACTAGCACGTCAGAGGTATAAGCCAATACGTAACGGGCTACCATGTATTGACTAAAAAGGGACGTCTGTGAGTGAACTCAGCCTGACAACCCTACTGAGCCTGTCAGTGACAATATCCGTGCAGTCCGGTCCGTTCGTCTATGAGTATCGCATGGCGGGCCTAGGGGGTTGGTAAAAGTCAGACCCCCAAAAGCGGTACAAGTCGTGTCGGAGTGTAGCCCAGAACACCCTGAGATACTACTGGAATACCTACCAGTAAATCTCCTTGCCTTGGCCAAGGACTTTGTGTAATGGCTCTCCTAGACACAGCACGACCTCACCCCCAATACCGGGAGAGACGAACCCCTGAAGATACGCTCACTGCCTCCATGTGGCTCGGGACTGTACCCAACTAAAACCTGTTTGCACGACTCCTTTGAGCCGTGGTAGGGTAGTAATCAAAGTACAGTGGGAACTCACACGAGACAAATGACGATCCCCAGGTCGATGAACTAACCCGCACACATGTCACCAGGGAACTGCCATCTGACGTCTGGTATATGACCAACTAGCATGTTCCCGGCGAGTCCTGTCCGGTGTACTCATAACCCAATGAGCACCTGTATACATCTTAGGTGATCCAACTGACACCAGTGGCTTGTGAGACCGGCCACCGCCCCTCGTCGGGGTCTCGACTGTATACACTAGTCTACTAATGGAGTATCGATGCCCAGTCTCGAAACTCCCACGACTAGGGACCTTTTAAGGATAAGCTTATAGACCCCCAGCTCCCACTTATATGATCGCCCTCATACTGCTGGTGGTCAAGCAAGGATCCTAGGGGCTCTATCAACGTATAATAGCGACGTGTCAGGTCACCTAAAGCAGTACACGATGATAAAGGTAAACCAGATAGCATACTATCATCTCGAGTAAGACTGTCCTACCGGGATAGGTCCTCCCTCAATCATTACAATCACGTACCTGTGACCTAATAATTGACTCTGAGGGCACTATCTCCAACAAAACGATTGTTTGATTCTTCATAGAATTTTTTTGAATTGCGCATTGCATCAATTAATACGGACTTAAGGGCAAGCGAGCCCCACAACATACGGTAAAGGATTTCATCACCTTTTCCGTGGCCCACAAATCACGAACTTGTGCATAACGTTTACCCGCACAAATTTAAAAGAAACTAGACTTTAAGCCTTAAGGACTTCGCGCTCACTAGGAGAAGTTAACTGTATTTAGAAGCTTGCTTAACGGTATATTGTTTACGGGGTGTCTAGAAAAGTGTTAACGGCAAAACCGCCAAAAGAGAAAGGGTTATTTAATTAAGGAACTTCGCGAAAGCGTTGGAAAACCTCCCCTTATCTCTGCACTTACCTGGCCTCGTGATCAGTGTATCGTGAGTCTGTTTCTCGACACAGTTTAATTTCGACAATCAAGTTCTTGAGCAGGTCTAGTTGACCTAGGTGAACCCTAGAACGATTTGGTGTGTGGTATTTTTGTGTCGTGATTATTTTTGTCCATATTTTTTTTTGTATATTTCATTCTTTTGCTAACAACTAATAAAAATAATAAAAAAAAATAATTAAAAAAAAAACCACATTCTTTTTCTCCTCCTTTTCTCTCCCTTTCTCTCTCTCTTCATATCATGGGTACTCCACCTCGCAAAACTCTTGCCGAACTTTGGTACCCACAACCAGACATTACTTCATACGGTTCTTGTTTTGGTCGAACTTCAAACGATCCATCCATGCCAAAAATTTCGTTGAGAGATCGGATAGACGCGTCTAGGACGAACAACTGGACCCCGCAATCCACTTCGTATCAACCGTTTCAAACATTCACCCCTTCTTGCGTTGATACCCCTTTTGAAAATCCAGTTGTAACCCCGAGACCTATGTCTATTGCTGAACATATTGAACAATCTCGTAGCCGATCTTTCACTCATTTCACCACTTCAAATTCTTTTGATCAACAATTCCTTTCACCTTCTTATCCAACAGTTGATCCTACTCCTGTCCAACCATTCAATTCCTACCAAACCTACCCTACTTTTGCACCTTCCCTAGACATTGCTTCTACACAGTCATTTAGGGGTTTCCAGTATCCAAACGACTTCGAATCTTTTACTGAAACCCCATCACAACCTATGTCTAGTCTGGAACAGTCGTTGGAAGATTTTAGGGTAGCGTCAAGCCAACAGATGATGGATTTGAATGCGTCCATGGCCGCCCTCATGCAACCTAGTGACCCGGTAGCTAGTTTTCAACTAGCTCCAACTTTTTCAATGTATGATGAGGCGGCAGGACAGACTGTGAATTTGAGTGGAGAGAGTGAGTTGTACCCCCTTCCAAATCAAGCCTACCCGTCCCAAATTGAATCCCACAACTTCTGTGTTGAAAGTCTATCAAGTGTCCCAAATGGATTATCAGTTGAAGATAGAATGTTTAATGAGTTGTGCGACTTTGTAGTGTTTGATTTGCCAGATTGTGAAGGGTCCCTTCCAAGTGAAACCAATCCCAATCCTTTTGACCTCTACACCTCCATCTTAGAACCTGAATTGATTGAAATCCATGCTTTTGATGAGGTGTCTGAGAATATTGATTTTCACTTGATCGAGAATATTGACGCAGGGAATATTTTGGATGATGAACCCATAGATTTGGCTAAGTTTGTCTCTTCAAATCATCATCCCGAGTCTTTAACTGTTTTTCCCGAACCACATATGCGTCTTGATTTTGATGAAATCTGCATGGATAAGCTGAATTTTGGGGAGAATTTTGAGGATAGCTTTGAGGATGAACCAGTTCTAATTGATGAGTCGGATTTTCCTATTCATCCTATTCCTTCCACTGACTGTGTACACCCTCCTGAACCCTTAACCGATACCCTTCCTCAACCACTTCCCTCCATCCTTTCCATCGTTCCGACCTTGCAAGAACCCGTATCACTTACATTTCATATGTCTGGTTTACCAAGTTCGGTGTACCCATGGTTTCTCACGAATCTTGAGGGATTTGACCCAATTTCTCGACGAGTAAATATATTAGCACAATCACTTTTCACACATCGCTCATCACAAATTGTGCTAATCTATTCACTCCAATTGCACCCTCAAGTTCGTCTTCCACTTCTTTGTCCCTTCCGCCATTCTTCTTCCTCTCATATACCGAGACCGTATCCCGCTTCTCTTCCCATACGGTCTCGCGTATTTCCCATCTCTTTTCCCTACACCTTCTTTCACCAGCCACTGCTTTACAGAGATAAGATTTTTGAATGGTTGGTGCTCACTTTTGGCCTGTGTAAGGCCTTGTATAGCTTGACACTGTTCTTTCCCCCCCTAATCATGAACTTCATCGCTTAAACAGTGGAAGCACTGTTTCACTTAAGTTTGGGGGGGGGGACACTTTTTGGTGTATTTATATTTTTTTGTTTTGTTCTTTCTCCTTTTGTATATAATTTGTTTTTTAAGGAGCGCCGGCAATTTTGACCCTCTTGGTATAGACTGACAGTGAGGGCACTGTCATGTTTAAGTTTGGGGGTGTGCTCGGTAATTCATTTGTATATTCTGCATTTGCATACCTTATTAAAAACCCATAAAAATCAAAAAATTTCCAAAAATATAAAAACTTTTTTGTCAAGTTAGCTTGTGGAAGAACTCTGATTCAACATTCGACGGTTTTTGTTTGAAAAGATAGGAATAACTAAATCCTATGTTTGGATTTTGAAAACCTGAAAGATAACTCTCCTTTGAAGTTAACTATAGCTGATATACGTCTTTACATTACACTACACGTGTCGTAAATTTTGGGAATTAGATGACAAGTCTTTTATGTCTAAAAAAAACTTTTAAACGGATCAATGATTTTCTGAAGATCAAATAGGTTTGTTCTGAAATAAGTAATATATCAAGAATAGTTTATGAAGTAAAGCGAATATGAAGGAATGTTATTGATGCCGTAATTGGAGCTAAGTCTGAAAAATAACCCATCTAAAAACTTGATTGGAATGATTACACACCAAACCCACTAAACACGTCTTTTATCCAAAAAATAATTGAACTACCGGTTATATCTCCGTTCGTATTGAATCATCATGTTTTTCACGCCAAACTGTCTTTTGTTTTTGGACCTAGGTAACTTGAATAATTAAGTCCGCTGGGGTGTTTCTACACCTAATGCCCTAAAACCAACTTGTTTGGGTCCATTGGCCCAAAGCTCGCTAAGAAGCCTAGAAAGTCCAGTTTTAAAACAAAGTCAAGCAAGTGTTCTCTCCGAGTTAAAATTCCTAACGGTTCTTTGTGTGAGAATAATCTTGATAAAAGACAGGCTTTTATAAAAATTTTAACGGAGATATGAAGGTTTTATTCTATGTTAAAGACTATTGCACGTTCACAGAGGTGTGTATGAAATGAAAACAAGAAAAAGGTGGAGTGAAGAATAAGACATAGTTTCCTGTTAGGGAAGATAGAAATTCTGAAGTTGAAACTTTACTGGAAAACGAAACTTGAAAAATGCTTAACTCTTTATAAAACTTATGTGATCCTTTTAAAATTGTTATCTGGGCATTATTGTGTGACATAATGACTTTATTCGACCTTTCGGAACTTAACGACACTATTTGCACTGCACGTAAAGACACATAAAATCTGTAGTTAAATAAGAAGCGAGGTGTGAAAAATAAAGGTTCGATAGTCTAGACTTAGGATAATAGAATTGTTATTTTCTGAAACAAAACTTTAGGGGGTTGAATCTTAGTTATTTTACAAAACTAGCTTGACGGGATTTTGTGGGTAGTATCCGCTGAAAACCCTCAGGAGACAACACTCCTCCTACTAGGGACACCTAGAGGTTTAACGGCTTGTTGCACATGCTCAGTACAATCGCGTTCCCTGGGAAAGTGCGGTTATCATTTTATTTTTGTGAATAATTGGTTTTGCTCGGGACGAGCAAAAGTTAAGTTTGGGGGTAATTGTTCATATCAGAATATTGCATTTTATACCGCCCATTCTTACGCTCGTGTGTTTATAGGTAGGTGCTTTTAATCCGTGTGTGTTACATGTTTACAGTATACAGGTTTCCAGTACAAATATTGCAAATCAGGACAAAATCTCCACAGTTACACCAAATACAGATCATTTGTTGACAACAGATAAAAGCCGGGTTCCGGTCATCCATATCCGTCCGGTGCTGCGTAACGGTTCCTGGGACAAGACGTATGACAGCGGTCATTCGTGTCTCGGACAAGCACAGAGCACAAGAGGGGATGCACAAGAATCAATGGGTGCACGGAGCTCGAGGGAGATAGAAGTCAAAAGGGAAAAAGATAATGCAATCTTGGACTAGGAATTCTGAAGATATTCTGGAAATATTATCAAAAAATACATGTACCAGACAACAGGGGACAGCAGACCAGGGCCGTACTGAAAAGCCCACACCCTAACCCTACTGTAGGGGCGCGGATCCGCGGCTATAGGGGCTATAGGCGGCGGATCCGCGGCCGTACAGGAGCTTCAGGGCATGGGCTTTTGGGGGTAGTTTGGTATTTTCATATCTGTTCTGGTGGTTGCCCTAGATCTTCAACTCCCTGCCTATAAATACAGCAGTTTTGAGCTAAGCCAATGGTCCAATTTTGTGTCCACTCTTTTGTAGTTTTTTGTATAGTTTTTCTTCTTCTTCTTCATTCATTTTCCATGAAATTGTAGTGAGAGCTTTTGAGTGGGAGATTAATGAAGATGAGGGTTTTGTATCATTCTCTTGTGTTTCTTCTTCCCCTTGAGATTTTTGCTTTCTCTTGCTCATTCAACCTCTTCATTGAGCTTGAATGGTTAAGGGTTAGTTATTGATCTCAAGGGTCGTATTTTCTCACAGGACTAGCACTTCATTTCACATGCGTTCTCTACCCTTCCCTTGATCTTGCAACCTCTTCATTGAGCTTGCAAGTTTAAGGGTTGGCTATTGATCACATGCTTGTCTTGAGTCCTAGTTTCGTATTCTTTTTATCGCTTTTTATTATTCGCAATTTATTACCTTGTCTTTTATTTCTTGCTTTTATTACTTGCAATTTTATTCATGCACTTTAATTACTTATATCTTTTCTTTTCTTTGTTCTTTTCTTTTTGTTCTCTCTTTTGTTTATTTTGTGAATGTATGTAATTATTGTTGTTAAGATAAAATACGGTATTATAAGTTAACATTTCTTTGCCAATTCCTTTTCCCGTTATTTTCCATTTGAACTTCGCCCAAACCATACGCAAGCACTCCGTTAGGCACCGTACCCTGACAAAGTAACGGTGATTCCTAACCGTGACCGGTTGTCGGTTTGGCCGGAGGCGAAAGCAAGAGACAAGAACGGAAGGACAAGGGTAAATAAGCCGGATTCCACGAATACCGCGCTTAAATCCCCTAATCCACGTTGTTGCCAATTGTCTAGCTTCAATTGGTCAAGACTCGGCTCAAAGGTTTTTGAGTACGGATTTCTTTAGCTTACAATCTCGTATTTCTTCTTAACAACCTTATATTTGCAGATAATACACATAGGTTAGTCCAAACAATCATACAAATTCTTTATTGACTCGTCTAAGACAAGAAGGTAAGATAACACCATCTCTCTGTGGACCGACCCGTGCTCAACCGGCTAGCTGCAAAGCGACACCGTCCTGATCGCGGTTACACTTAAATTCTTTGAACATCCGACACGCCAAAAGCGTGCGATCACTTTCCAACGCATAGTCCTTCCTTTTGGTGCTTGTCCGTCCGTTCTTGGCTCTTATCCATAACCTCCGGTTAATTCAACCACAACCGGTCTCACTACGGAATCACCGCTATCATGTAGGATAGGGTGCCGTAAGGAGCGGATTGTGGTTCAATTAACGGGAGTTGATTTAAGTTGTTGGGCAAGGAAAGAGTGAGAGAGATTTCCTTCTCTCAAACTTCCCTTATCCTACCCTAACAAGTATAGAACTACTCACACTTCATAATACGGAAAAATAAAACAAACAAAAGAGGAAGATAGAAAGAAGGAGACTAGAAGAATACGACTAACTATTTGCGACCTCACCTTGGCGAGGATCAAGCGTAAGTATCATTGTCGTATGTAAGGATAAAGAAAAAGAAAGAAGAAAGAAACAACAAGGAAATAACAACAACTACTTAACGAATTTAAAGTTACAACAATTATAACAAAAGTAAGACAAGCATGATAATAAATGGTTCTTCTTTATTCATCACTCTTCACTCAAAAGCTCACTACAAGTTTAATGGAGAAGAGGTGAGAAGAGGAAGAAGAAACACACTAAAACTAGGCAAAAAGAAATACAAGAATTCGACCCCTTCCTTCACAAAGTTCTGGGCTATTTATAGGCCAGAGAATGAAACCCTAGGGCAACCACCAGACCACACACTAAAAGACCAAAATACCCCCCAAAAATGTGCAGGCTTGGCGCCTAAACGGCCGCGGATCCGCGGCCTGGGCCCACCTTTTGCCGCGGATCCGCGGCCTTATGGTCGAATTGGGCTTTCATCTTTCATGGGCTTCCCTGGTTTGCATTGTACATTATTCTGGCATATGTATTTTCTCAATTTGGCTCCCCGATTTTTCCAGAATTTCTGTTGAGGGAAAGGTGGACTTTTTGTCAAGATTTTGTCATGATTTCCTCGAGCTCCGCGTAGATCTCTTGGATTTTGTGCTACCATTGAGCCTTGTGCTAGAGAGTGACATTGATTTGACCTTTTGTCTTCCTATTGATATCTGGCAATATACGGATGAAGAGCAGAGACCGTGTTTTATCTGTGGTTGGCAGGAACCCGGACTTGTTTCGTGTTTTCCATGAATTTCACCGTTTTAGAAACGAGAACCTGTATCCTGCAATTGACTAGCAAACACGGCTCAAGAGTATCTACCGATATGCAATGTGACAAAAATTGGGCGGTATGAAAATGCAAAAGTCTGATATGAACAACAACAACGGGGCTATAGCTTTAGCAAAGGAACCAAGGTCCCATCAGAAGTCCAGACACATCTTGAGGCGGTATCACCTGATCAGGGAGATCGTGGGTCGCCAGGAGATCGAGGTTCGGAAAGTTTCTACGGAAGAAAACACTGCTGATCCACTCACAAAGGCCTTACCCCAGACTCAGTTCGAGATGATAAGTATTCGATATGCCAGTACATGGCCTTAGTCCAAGTGGGAGATTGTTAGGGTATATGCTCTAGAGGCAATTATTGTATCATACTAGTTTGTATATTACTTAATGGAAGCTTGGGATATTCACCTTGTATAGACAATCTTGCTCAATATAGTAGTACGCTACTTGGTTTGTTTCTACTTCAATGTGTACATGTGTTTATTTTACTATATCACCTATACACATTAGTGGAGCACTTAGGATCTTTGCTTAATTACCAGCGTTGTGATAGCAGTCACACTAGTGGGTGCTGGGTAATCTATAAGCACATCCTTATGCAGGTCCCTAGTAGCAGGACTATCGAGACAGGGCATCGATACTCCGGAGTAGACTAAGGTGTGCGCTTCTTATCCCAGTGTGGGAGACGGTCAGTCCCACAGCCGTCAGTATGTCGTACTTGAGATAGTATACGGGTGCTCGTTGGGTTACGAGTACACAGGACAGGACTCGTCGGGAACTGCTGGTTGGTACTATACCTATCGTCAGTTATCAGTTCCCAGGTGACATGAGTACAGCTTAGTCCGCTGACTTGACACTGTCACTTCGCCTCGAGTGTGTTCCCACTGTACTTAGATTATTATCCTACCACGGCTCAAAGGAGTCGTGCAAACAGGTAGTAGTTGGGTGCAGTCCCGAAGCACTTGGAGGCAGTGACGGTTAGACAGGATTTGTCTCTCCCGGTATTGGGGGTTGACATCGCGCTGTGTCTAGGAGAGCCATTACACGAGTAGTCTATGGCCAGGGCAAGCGAGATATACTGGTAGGTTTCCAGTGTTATCTCAGGGTGTTCTAAGCTTCACTCCGACACGACTTGTACCGCTATTAGGGGACTGACGTTTACCGCCCCTAGGCCCGCCATGCGATGTATCAGACGAACAGACCGGACTGTACAGAGATTGTCACATTCAGACTCAGTAAAAGTTCAGATGGGTTTCACCTCGTCAGTCTTCTTGTCGGCATCTACCTGGGGACCGTTACGCACAGCTAGTGCTGCTTCCGGTCTGTGGTTAAACCCACTGCCAGCGTAGTGTCGAGTCTTTAGAGTCCCATACAGAAAGCTATTCTCCTTTAGGCAAAAGAGTAGGGGTCGCTTGGTTTTGCGACAGGGTTCTGTCACATCCGTGCACTTGTGCACGTACAGTGTCCGGACAGTTAAAACTAGCGGGCTTTGGTTTAAGCCAGATCCTAGTTTATGTTTTGGGATTGGTTTTATCTCGTTTGTATTCGTGTTCCTCGGAACGCGGATGCGGGTGTGTATGCACAATTGACAGAGAGGTAGAGGCAGAGGATTCTCATTGGGGTTATTGACTGTTGACCGTTGACCATTAACTTTTGCTTAACCCTAATGAGAATAAGAAATATTATTAACATTAATATTAATTAAGTATTATAGTGACATGGTTGTTGAGGGGTTGACTTTGCTGACTTGTTGACTTTATTGACCGGTTGACTAGGTTGGACTAGTTGACAATCATCATCATGACAATGGCTATCATTCCATGGCAAAGACTTTTGCTTGCTTGTTTATTTAGGCAAAATGAGTGCATGAAACGATATAGCCATTTTGACTTAAACCATCACACAATACTTGATTACTATTTTTGTTATGATGGCGTTTGGATTATGAGAGGTTGAATGAGAAAAGAGAGGCTCATTCTTTCATTTTCTTTCTCTCTCATGAGCTCTCTCTTTCTCAAGCTCTCCCTCTTCCTCTTGCTCTCTCTAGCTCAAGGCAAACCATTCTCATGTATTGAGACTCATTGCCTTAGAGTTAAAAAGACACCAAAACATTCCTCTACTCATTCTAGTTCACAAGGCCTAGAAATCCAAGTGATCTAGTTTCTTCAAAATTCGAAGAAGAAGCCAAAGGTAGAAGCTTTCGGGTGGATCCATCTTTGGCGCAAGGAGACGACAATGTGAGGCCGATCCGTACACCGGGAGGAGTTGAAGACGAAGGAGTTCAAGAAAGGTATAGCCCCCTAACCGATTAGGTAAACTCTTGTTAGGTTTTTAGTTAGTCATTTAACAAAGATCCGTATTGGTAGTCCATGTTACCACCCTCTTGAAAATCTTTTTTCACCACTTCCGCAACCCCATAAGAACCCGGGAAGGGTAGCATGGACTTACAATCCGGTCACCCTAGATATCATAGTATTACCTTTTGATATAGTTGACCTAGGAGTCGTTGTTTATTCGATTTCTACTAGTAGATATATTTCTATTCACGAGTTGGCAACTCACCCCCGTTGTGCCACAGTTCTTGCAGGTTGACCGCTTGGATCAGTAGCGGCTTCGCTGGCATACAGTTCCATTCGGGTGTTTTGCATTGGTAGGTGGGGCATTGTATCGTACCCACTCTTGTATTACATTTCATATTGTATCTAGTTAACTCCATCAATCAATCAAAAGTTTTATTTGTATAGGAGATGAGACTTAGTGAGACTTGTAGTTGCGAGATTTGAGCGATGGGTTTTATATTCACTTTTGGGGCTATATCTTGCTCTTTTCACTGTCTTTTGTGGGAACTTCGTCGTTGGGCGTTGATCAGTCGAAAATAATGTATTTTTAACACGGCAATTTCCCTATCATTTGCACTCAGTTGGAAGTGTTCCGCATTCATATTTCACATATTAACAAAACGGTCGTAAAATATCAGATTACATGTGTTAGACCTTAAAACCGGCATTTCTAGGGAAATTGACTGCATTTCATGGCATCGCATCATCTCTGTATTTGCGCAACACTTGTGTCGAGATTTATGCAGCAAATTGCATGAGCAAAGCCAAAAGAGCTGATCAAAAATACGCCAACTCAATGATTTCAGATCTGGTAGCAATTCAAAAGGAAATATAAAAATCAATATATCAAAGAAAGGCCCACAAGTCAGCCCAAATCAGAACCAGAAGTCCCAAGCCATGAAACCCCAAAAGCGCCGCGGAACAGCGGCGGGAGCCGGCTTGCGCCGCGTTTCCGCGGCGGTTTAGCCACGTCAGCAAGTCATTTTCAGTTCAAAATTTGTATCTCTGGGCCCACATTCCTTTCTGATACTTCAAATTCCAGAAGGATCTCGAAGCTACTGCCAGATCAGTAAAGATCATTAAGCAAGGCTAATCTTAATTAAGCTCCTAACAAACTATTTCTAGAAGCTCCCTCCTAACTAATGACATCTAGAACCTTCTCCTCTAACTAACTTTTGGAGGGAAATTCAAATTTCCTCAACAAACTTTTGGAGGGAAACTTAAAATTTGAAATTCTAGATCTAGGGTTTGGATATCTATAAATAGAAGCCTAGGGTTAAAGGCTAATCAATCATTAGGATGTTCATCAATAGTTGTTCATTAGTTCATTCTTCCTCATTCTTCAACAATTCTCCATCTTCTTCCACAAGTCTAGTGACAAGGCTTGTGCGAAACCATAACCCTAATTCCAATCCAAATTCAAGATTTTGAGTACCAATCAAGCAAGAAGCCCTTCAACCTTTTATGAGCGGAGCCGATCTCCAATCGAGCAAGTGATCCAAGCCGATCCGCGACTCACGGAGCCGAGCGAAGCCAAATCGACGATCGAGTTCTTCCGCTTGTAGTTCTTGAGCGAATGTAATGAAATTGTTGATATAGATAAAAGTTAATTTCTTTAATCTTGTTTTCTTTAAATTCTTGCATCATGATTCGATCTCAATTTTTAATTATAGTTCTTGTTGTGATGTTTGAGTAAAACTCCGCTCGTCGAGGAGTCGAGACGATCAATAGAATGATGATGTAACAAATATTAATACGATTCTTAAGTCCTACGGATTTTGTAAACCCTAGCAAGTTCAAGAACCGATGACCTAGTTTCGTTGCGATACTTTCTTGATTGTGATCGCTCGAAATTAGGGATCTACGATCGTTTCTTCAATTTACTAGAGGCTAGAATGTGAATGATATCGACGAATGAACAAGGGATAAATGATGAACCCCTTGTTTCACTAGAAATCCCTAATTCTTGTCGATTATCATCGATCTAGTATCAATCCATCGAAGGATGAGAATACGTCATCTTGAGATTGCATCACGTATATAAATTCGATCGATTCCTACGAGCCTCATTTCGATTCTTGATATTTGGTTTGGAAAAATCAACAAACTATCAATTCTTGATTCTATCTTTTTCTTGTTATTAGATCTAGATTTTTCTAATTCTTGAACTTCAATTCTTTAAATCATGAATTGTTTTGTTTTGTTTTCTTTAAAGTTTCGACTCATCTAATTCAAAAGACGAACGATTACACTGTCCCTGTGGACGATCCGCACTCACTTACAATCTACATCCGACACCGTAGTTGATTGCGGTCAAAAATATTTTTGGTTATGATTTCTTTACAATTTTCACATACACAATCCGAAATCGTATTCAATCAAATGGCGCCGTTGCCGGGGATAGTTTGATTTGATTTGATACTTTTACATACACAATCGGAAATTCATTTCAATCAAATGGCGCCGTTGCCGGGGATATTTCGTTAATTGTTTGTATTTTGAAATTTGAGTTGAAAATTTTATTCCATCTAAATTTTGTGATCTAAACTCGCACAAACTCTAATACGTGTGTTGTGATTTGATTGCGAGGAATTCTAGAATCATTGGAGCATGGATAAAATTTTTCTGAGCATTCCAGCGAGCTAATGGGAGTAACAGAAGATTTTCCTAAAATTTTTTTGCAGAGATCCCTTCAAGTAACCGCGATTCCGCGGCAAGACCCCCCCTCCTGCGGCGGTTCCGCGGAAAGTCTAGCTCTTCTCTACACCAAATTTGCTCTGTGAGTCTGTCTTTCTTATCTCTTACCTCATCTGCTCCAATTAACATTTTGTGCAGGTTTCTTTGCAAATAATCGCAGCGCAGCAAAAGCAAAATTAAATTGTGCGTGTTTTGATTTTGTGGTTGTTTGCATAATTAATACGGACATTAAGGGGCAAAGACCAAAGCCAGATTAGGTGGGAAGTTCATTACCCTTCCTAAGCCCCGAAAATCACAAACTTGCATCCGCAATTACCCTCATTAATTAAAAGAAATCTAGAGATGACTGTAAGGACCGTCGCGCTCACTTAGGACAGAAGAAGGCCGTGGGTAATTCATTGCTTATCCGCGTTTTCTTGTGGTGTCTAAGGCAAGTGTGTCGAAGGCTAGTGGTTATTAATTAGGCCCACTACTTACGTAGTGGAGTACTTTCCCACTTACCTGGCACTTACCTGGCCACAGGGGAACAAAGAGGCGGTGGAGGATTCTATCCTGCGACTTGTCTTTTTGCAGTTAGGAGCGGTCGAGAGCCGGACCTAGGTGACCACTAGATTCTAGGGTTTGTGTGCCGCATTTGTTGTGTCGCATCATTTTTTTAAAAAATCCGTCTCTTTTTCAAAGCAAACACCGCATTCATATACCCCTAATTATAAGCCAATGCTGCCACTTGTACTAACCCATTTTAGTACAAGATAGGCTGGACACGGGATTCTAGTGCCCGTTTAGTCCGCGTACCCTTTATCGACTCCGAATTCGATATTTCTCCATTTACTTCTTCTTTACCCACTACCACACCCACATCGATGGATCCACCCCCATCGAACTTCTTTAACCCTAATCTACCGCCGTCCGTTGGTGCGCAGAATCCACCCCGCATCTCTCTCCAGGAGAGGTGCTACCCTATTCGAGGTCCTCTTCTGACCTGCTTATCCACACCACCAGCCAATGGGGATAACTTTGAGATTAAACCCCAATACATCAACCTTTTACCCAAATTCCACGGACTCGAGACTGAGGACGCTTACGTTTTCATTACCAAATTTGAAAACGTATGCGCAATGATGGGTACGTCACAACTTTCAGTTGATGCTATGCGTCTACGACTTCTTCCATTTACCTTGTGCGATATAATCGAGAAGTGGCTATATAACACTACCGCACACTCTATTACGAATTTGGAAGTATTCGTCGCTGCATTCCTTAAGAAATTTTACCCAATACAAAAGACAGCTCGAATCCGTAGCGAACTTAATCAATTTGCCCAGCTCCCTGCTGAACCATTCTCTAAATGCTTTGAACGTTTCAAAGATCTTTTGGTTCATTGTCCTCATCACGGCATCCCTAGATGGGAGCTTTGCCGAATCATATATGAGGGCAGTAACCCTAACACTAAACAGAGTCTTGAAAACATGTGTCAAGGCACCTTCATGACCAAGGATGATGGGGAAGCTTGGCGATATTTAGAAGAGTTCGCTGAAAAGTCTTTAAAGTGGGAAAGTCCATCATTTAGGAGTGGCAATAACCAATCGGATGTTTCCATAGGAGTTAGAGCTGACATTTCAGCTATACACAAGAAACTCGAGACTATGGAAAACAAATTTTTAGCTGCCTCCCTTAATCAAATGTCACTTTCCAAAACTGTATGTGGCTGCTGTTCTGATCCGTCTCACTTGACGGAAGAATATCCGTTTCAAGGTCGTGAGCATACCAATGCCACATTTCAAAGACCTAGAAACGATCCATTTTCTTCCACATATAATCAGGGGTGGAGGAATCACCATAATTTTGCTTGGAACCAATCACACTCTCAAAACACGGTTCAAAACCAAAACAATTTCCAAAGGGTCTCTCTACCACAACAGCAACCACAACTTCAATTGAGTCAGCACCCCTTTCAAGCATATAATTTTCAAAATCAGGTCAACACACCTGCACTGTCTAGTCCTTTACACTTGACCGGAACTGATGAATCCTCTTCTTTTGCACAATACATGAATTTGGTCTTATCAAATATCATGCAAGTTTCGGCTGAAATGAAGTCTTCTGTCGATAAAATTGAGAAAAAGTCTGCGTCCCAAAACGAGAGTATTAAATCGATGGAAGAAGAAATTGCACGATTAAAAGCCGAAATTAGTGCAAGAGAGAAAGGGAAACTTCCAGCTCAACCCTACCCAATCCTGGCTATTCACATCATGTGAATGCAATCACCACGTTGGGATCTGGGAGAGTGCTTGACAATCATGTTGGGGAAGAAGTTGATGATATTGAAAATTCTATCAACACCCCGGCTGAGACCTTTCCTCACACACACACTTCTAGTTCTGACCCCAGTTCTTCTACCCTACAACCTTCTTCCGAGCCTATTCTTCGTTTCTCAAAAGGCTCGCCACTTCAGCCCACCTCTTCTACTCCTCCACGGACGATCCCCACTTCTATTCTGGGATCGGTTCCACACACACTTCCTTCTCCTATGATGGACCCAGCGCTTATTGCTAAAGCACCATATCCTAATCGGTTAAGGGCTAACACACCAAGTCCACATATGGAGAAGATCACTGAGATGTTTAAACAGGTTAACATAAACATCCTACTTCTAGATGCTATCCAACAAGTCCCTGCATATGCGAAAGTTCTTAAAGACTTGTGCACTAGAAAGAGGAAGAAACAAATGCCCAAGAAGATATTCATGGCAAAAACAGTAGACACGGCTTTCCCCCAACAATTACCGAGGAAACGTAAGGATCCATGGATATCCTACTATTTCCATCTCTATTGGGGAGAAACACATTAACCGTGCTCTACTAGATCTTGGGGCAAGTGTTAACCTGCTTCCTTTCTCAATCTATGAGCAGTTAGGGATCGGAGAGTTGAAACCATCTCCTTGCACTCTCCAGATGGCTGACCGATCAATCACCAGACCTAGGGGTGAACTAGAGGATGTGTTAATAAAAATCGGGGAATTTATATTCCCTGTGGACTTTATTGTAATTGATACACAGCCTGTAGCGAACTCACGGAATCAAATTCCGGTGATTTTAGGTCGCCCCTTTTTGGCCACTTCCAACGCTATCGTCAACTGTCGTAATGGTTCTATGACCCTATCTTTCGGGAAGAGGACAATTGAGATGAACATTTACAAGTTAGGAAGTGTACCCTCCGAACCTACTGCTCAGGTCTGTTCTGTCGACTTAATGGATGTCGACAGCAGCGAATTTGATGATCCTCCTGATATCAATCTTGACTCATTTCATACGTTATTGTTTGACCCAACTATGTATCATACACATACGGACTCTTCCACCGAGATGTCCGGGTCAACAATTAACACTGATTATGAACTGCTTTTAGAGTCTGAAGATCACCCCGCACTTTGTGATGACAGGATTCTTCGGGGTATTGATGAAACTTTTGAGGAGATCTTCGCTGATGAACTCGCATTTCTGAATAACACGGGTGTTGAGATGAATCATGTCCCAATCATTGAAATTGAACCTCCACCCCTTCTTCTGACTTGTAAGATGAATGCGAGTAATCCATCACACTCACTGCATCGTCTCTCCAAAATGAGACGCACACACATTCTATTCCACCCCTTACCCTTTCCCCACTTCTTCTTCTACCAACCAGAGCATTGCATTGATAAAATTTTTGAATGGTTGGTGTTGACTTTCGGTCTTTGCAAAGCATGGCATCGACCACTGATTTTTAACCCCCTCATATGATTTTCAAAAGATTAACATTGCATAACTCAAGTTTGGGGGGTATATTTTTTCTGGCTCTTGAAAAGAAAATTTTTACAAAATTATGAGCCAAGTATAAGTTTGCGGGAGGTTCTTCACTTAAATATTTTGCCCCCGCTAATAAATTCCTCCCAAGCTTACAGGTTTTTCGAGATTTAGCAGAAGGCAACAGTGAGGACACTGTTGAAAACAAGTTTGGGGGAGGTTTGTGCTTATTTTTGCATCATTTGCATCATACATTGCATAAGCACAAAACATTTTCAAAAACCTATAAAAATTTAAAAAAATTTCAAAATATAAAAATATTTTTTGTACATAAATAAGATAATAAAAGTTTAGATAGTGAAAAATTACATCCATGAGATTAGAAAATTTAAGAAAGCCAAGAAAATTAGAAGTTTTCTTATACGAACTAGTAATAAGTAGTTATGAGCCGTTGTCCCAAGGGTTAGTAAGATAAAAGACGTCACTAATCTGAGAATAAAAACAAGTCTGAAAAATAGTTTCTATTCTGGAAGTCAAACATTTTGAACATTGATATCCTGTTATTCGCACTTACACACGTCTTAAAGCCTGGGATAGTAGAGGATACCTTGAAATGCTCTTGTCTTAAAGCCAAAAGTATGAAGGAAATAAAAAAAAATTTGAATGAAGAAAATATAAAGTGGTGAGAAAAATGAACACTGGTTTTGTTATCACCAAGGGCAATAAAAAAATATATATAGCGAGGGTGCCTCTTCACCTAGTGCCCTAAGGCCAACTGGTCTGGGAGTCACTGCTATGCCTAAGGTGGTGCAAGACGAGGAAAATACACCAAATAAGCAAGCACATGAGAAATCGGTCGGTTAGTACCTCAAGAAGTATTAACGGTCGCATGAAAGTGTGTGAACAAATTCAGCTAAATATTCATTAATTAAAAAGTACTAAGGCTGATGGGCAAGAGTATGATAGCTTGAATTGAATTCTCCGGGTGTAGTGATGTCCTTTACACACACGCAGGGTTATATGATCGATGTTTGGAAAAAAGATAGGAATGAAGAATAAGACGATGTTTTATCGAGGGAGGACGTGATTTCTAACATCTTTTCATGACTATTAAGATAGGGCTCATGACAACCGAAAAGCTAGCTTAGTTGGAAACCCTAATTTTCAAGGCTTTTCTTTTACAATTCTTTTCTTTAAATGTAATATTCATGATCTTCCTTTTATTATTGGATTTTGTAGGTGCAATCCGCTGAAAACCCTCAGGAGACAACGCTCCTCCTACTAGGGACACCTAGAGGTTTAAAGGCTTGTTGCACGTGCTCAGTGCAATCGTGTTGCCTACGAAAGTGTGCTAGTTAGTTTTTCTCTTTCTTTATTTTCTCCTTCTTTTTAATAAAAAGTTCAATCGAGACGATCGAAATTAAGTTTGGGGGAATTTGATCAGTCGAAAATAATGTATTTTTAACACGGCAATTTCCCTATCATTTGCACTCAGTTAGAAGTGTTCGGCATTCATATTTCACATATTAACAAAACAGTCGTAAAATATCAGATTACATGTGTTAGACCTTAAAACCGGAATTTCTAGGGAAATTGACTGCATTTCATGGTATCGCATCATCTCTGTATTTGCGCAACACTTGTGTCGAGATTTGTGCAGCAAATTGCAGGAGCAAAGCCAAAAGAGCTGATCAAAAATACGCCAACTCAATGATTTCAGATCTGGTAGCAATTCAAAACGAAATATAAAAATCAATATATCAAAGAAAGGCCCACAAGTCAGCCCAAATCAGAACCAGAAGTCCCAAGCCATGAAGCGCCAAAAGCGCCGCGGAACCGCGGCGGGAGCCGGCTTGCGCCGCGTTTCCGCGGCGGTTTAGCCACGTCAGCAAGTCATTTTCAGTTCAAAATTTGTATCTCTGGGCCCACTTTCCTTTCTGATACTTCAAATTCCAGAAGGATCTCGAAGCTACTGCCAGATCAACAAAGATCATTAAGCAAGGCTAATCTTAATTAAGCTCCTAACAAACTATTTCTAGAAGCTCCCTCCTAACTAATGACATCTAGAAGCTTCTCCTCTAACTAACTTTTGGAGGGAAATTCAAATTTCCTCAACAAAACTTTTGGAGGGAAACTTAAAATTTGAAATCCTAGATCTATGGTTTGGATATCTATAAATAGAAGCCTAGACCTAGGTTTAAAGGCTAATCAATCATTAGGTTGTTCATCAATAGTTGTTCATTAGTTCATTCTTCCTCATTCTTCAACAACTCTCCATCTTCTTCCACAAGTCTAGTGACAAGGCTTGTGCAAAACCTTAACCCTAATTCCAATCCAAATTCAAGATCTTGAGTACCAATCAAGCAAGAAGCCCTTCAACCTTTTATGAGCGGAGCCGATCTCCAATCGAGCAAGTGATCCAAGCCGATCCGCGACTCACAGAGCCGAGCGAAGCCAAATCGACGATCGAGTTCTTCCTCGTGTAGTTCTTGAGCGAATGTAATGAAATTGTTGATATAAATAAAAGGTGAATTTCTTTAATCTTGTTTTCTTTAAATTCTTGCATCATGATTCGATCTCAATTTGTAATTGTAGTTCTTTTTGTGATGTTTGAGTAAAACTCCGCTCGTCGAGGAGTCGAGACGATCAATAGAATGATGATGTAACAAATATTAATACGATTCTTAAGTCCTACGGGTTTTGTAAACCCTAGCAAGTTCAAGAACCGATGACCTAGTTTCGTTGCGATACTTTCTTGATTGTGATCGCTCGAAATTAGGGATCTACGATCGTTTCTTGAATTTACTAGAAGCTAGAATGTGAATGATATCGACGAATGAACAAGGGATAAATGATGAAACCCTAGTTTCACTAGAAATCCCTAATTCTTGTTGATTATCATCAATCTAGTATCAATCCATCAAAGGATGAGAATACGTCATCTTGAGATTGCATCACGTCTATAAATCCGATCGATTCCTACGAGCCTCATTTCGATTCTTGATATTTGGTTTGGAAAAATCAACAAACTATCAATTCTTGATTCTATCTTTTTCTTGTTATTAGATCTAGATTTTTCTAATTCTTGAACTTCAATTCTTTAAATCATGAATTGTTTTGTTTTGTTTTCTTTAAAGTTTCGACTCATCTAATTCAAAAGACGAACGATTACAATGTCCCTGTGGACGATCCGCACTCACTTACAATCTACATCCGACACCGTAGTTGATTGCGGTCAAAAATATTTTTGGTTGTGATTTCTTTACAATTTTCACATACACAATCCGAAATCGTATTCAATGAAATGGCGCCGTTGCCGGGGATCATTTGATTTTATTTGATACTTTTACATACACAATCGGAAATTCATTTCAATCAGGGGTCGTATATTTATTTATTCTATATTGCGTGGTTTTGATCCGCCGTTTGGCGAAGAGCTAGCTCCCGCTTGGGGATGCCATTATTCTTGTTATGTATTTTTAGTTTTGGATCAAAATATACAAAGGAGGTGCTGCCAAACTTTTTCAAAAGACGAAACATGTTTTTAAACTAGAAATTTTCATTTTCATAATTCATGTTTCTTTCTATGCATTAATCACACTTGTTTTCATTATACCTTTATTTCAAAACATCATCTCCTTTATTTTTTCTAAAAAGGTTTAGATTTCTGGGTTTCAGCATACTTGAATTCCGTTACGCTTTTAGACGTGGCGTGATTCAAGTGCTGGTCACGAGCTAATATTTCGGGTCGTGACACCGTCGATCTTCACGTCGCTCGATCACCGTGACTCTTGCACCTGTCGTGGATCGCGTGCTCGTTGATGATGATCGGCTTCGTGTAAAGGAGTCTTCAATGATGTCGCTCGATGAATTTTTCAATGATTTCTTGATCTTGGATGATTCAACAGGGCGAAGCAATGATTTCCATTGATCTTGAGATTTGTTGGATTTGTTAGCTCTTTTTTTGATTTGATTTGATCAAGAATTGGGATAATATTAGGGAAAGAATTATAGAATCCTACATCTCAAGCCCTCGGTCCTTTTTATAGCCCCTAATCAAGCTTCCCCAACAAGCTAGGTTGTTACACAAAAGCTTCCACAACAAGCTAGGTTGTTACAAAGAAGCTTCCAGAAGAACCTAGGATGTTACAAACAAGCTAGGTTGTTACAAAGAAGCATCTAGAACAAGCTTGGTTGTTACAAAGAAGCTTCCAAAACAAGCTAGGTTGTTACAAAGAAGCTAGGTTGTTACAAAGAAACTACCAGAACAAGCTAGGTTGTTACAAACAAGCTAGGTTGTTACAAAGAAGCTTCTAGAGAATTCCCGAACTCCAAGTCCCTGAATCGGCCGCGAATCCACGACGAATCGGCTTGACTCGGCCGCGGTTCCGCGGCGGTTTGGTGATCCCACGGTTCCAAATTTCTGGTGTCTTCTCCTGTTGGTATCTGGGTCTTTAATTGATGTCTGGAATCTTTTCATCACTTTTGAGTCTCTGCCAGTATTTAATTCCTCGATTTCATGTATTTTGTCGGCAGATTCCTGATTCCCGATATCTGACCTGAGCTTAATCTTGCACAAGATCTCAATGAAGAATGTTAGTTATAGTTGAGATACAAAATATTATGCGTAAAATATTAAAGTTACAATTTCCTTCATAATGTTGATTATAATGTATAACACATGGTAAATGATATTTTGCAGATGACCTTCTAATATGTGTTATATTTATAACAAACACCTTTAGATGATTAGAAAATGTAATGAAATTGTTATGTTAAAAGTGCGATATTTTCGACTGAACACCTACCACGGCTCAAAAGAGGCGTGCAAACAGGTTTTAGTTTGATACAGTCCCGAGCCACATGGAGGCAGTGAGCGGATCGTCGAGGATTCATCTCTCCCAGTATTGGGGGCTGATGTCGCGCTGTGCACGGGTGGCCAACACCAGAAATCCTTGGCCAAGGTAGTCGAGAATTACTGATCTAGGATCAGTAGTTTCTAAGGTGGTGATGTGTTTCATACCGACACGAATTATCGTGTTATTAGGGGTCTGACTTTATCCACCCCCCTAGACTCGATATGCGATACTCTTAGACGAACAGACCGGACTGTACGGAGATTGTCACTGTCAGGCTCAGTAGGGGTACGGTTGAGTTTTCTTGTCGGCCTTCCTTTCACTCAAAACCTGGGTAGCCGTTACATACAGCTAGTGCCGCTGATGTGCTTGTGGTTAAACCCACTGCCAGCGTATTGACGAGTATTTAGAGCCCCATACAGAGGGTTTTCACGGTTCAGGCGATATGATGTAGATGAGGTATGTTGGTACATACAGGTGTCCGATTAAATATGCGTACAGGCTGCACAGAATTTAATCGGACGATTGATAATACTAGTACCTTAGGTTTAAGCCGGATTATTAAATCAGTTTTTGATTTAATAATTTATATATGTATATATATATATATCTGTGTATTTGTATTCTAGTATTATTGTTCACTATTTATTCTCTCTTGGGTATTCGTATTTTTGTACGAATACACGTATATGTACTTCGATACGTGTACCGGGTTGCATTCTGTATTTACACGGAATAGCTTCTAGAAGATGGCCACCTCATTATTTGATTTTCATTTTAGAAAATCAATTTGGGAAATGAGGTGGAGGGTGAGTTGGCATGAGCATGGACTTGGCATGTAGAGAGGAATGTCACACATTTCTTTATTGTAAAAATGAGAAGATATTTTCATTGCATGGTTGTAAATTGTTGGTGCCATATTCTTTACATGCCATCCAAGTATTTTTCCATCACTTGATGATTCTCTTCTCTCTTGAGAGACTAAGCCATTTTCCATGGTTGCTCATGCCATTGTTTCCTCACCCCTCATTCTACTTCTTGAGTTGCTATTTGGAGCATTTGATATGAGAGAAAAATATAGTGAGGCATTCCTACATCTCCACTCTCCATTGCAAGCAACTTTGGACCGTCGGTTGCCTCGCTTGGCAAGGCTGAAGCTTGCAACGTTTCCCTCGGGTGGATCATTGTAGATGGAGGAAGACCGGCAACCAAATTTGATCCGCGACCACTATGAGCTTGGGATGATGGTTGAAGATCCGAAGGACTTGGTTCATTCGGTATAACCATTCCTAACTCTTTATATTGCTTGGTAGTTTAGGGTTTAGGGATGATCCGGGCATCGGTTGGGGTAGCGCCAGTTTAGAAAATTTTTGCTCCGCATTTGGCTACGAATTGATGGTCGTGGCGCTACCGTAACCCAACAACTCCGACACGACTTATTGCGCTATTAGGGGTCTGACGATTACCGCCCCTAGGCCCGATATGCGATACTCTTAGACAAACAGACCGGACTGTATGGAGATTGTCACATACAGGCTCAGCAGGAGTTCGGATGAGTTAGCTCATCGGCCTTCTTATCGAGACATACTTGGGTAGCCGTTATTTGCAGCTAGTACCACTTGAGGCTTGTGGTTAAACACACAGCCTGCGTAGTGTCGAGTGTTTAGAGTCCCACATAGAGAGTTTCCCGGCACCGGGCAAAAGGTGTAGAGGTCGTATGGTTTTACGACAGGGCTTCGATCACGTACGTGTACTTGTGCAGTATGATGATCGGGCAGATAATACTAGTGGGCTTTGGTTTAAGCCGGATCCTAATATTATATTGATGGATTTTTTTCGTCTCTTTGTGTTCGTATTCTTCGGAATGCGGATGCGGGTATGTATATACGGATGAGGGCCGTTCTCGTAATTATTGCAGGAAAGCTTATAGAAGGAGATGACTCATTAAGGTTTCTTTTCTTCTGGATTAAAGATTAAAAACCTAAATTGGGTGGAGGAAATGAGTTGGAGGTGGACAAAAGGTGGGACATGGCTCTTAGTGACTCATGGCATGACTCATGCCATGACTCACTAAGTGTGATCATTGCACATTAGATATTTGATCAACCATGCCTGATATTTATCAAGCATACTAGATATTTTGGAGAGTGTATTATTATCACAAACTAGAGAGCCATTCCTTCTTGAGTTCATTCTTCACTAGCTTTTCTTCAAGCCATCTTCTTCTTCCTCTAAACCCTAAATGTCTCATGAGTTGAGAAACCTAGGGTTCCAAGAGACAATGTAACTCATCTTCACTCTCTAAACCATCTAGGACTTCTAGTTTAGCGAACTAGAAGCCATAGTTATCTCAGATTCGAGATAGGAGCTCGGACTATAGACTTTCGGGTGGATCGTCTTTGACTCGAGAAGGACGTCGAGATTGTCCGATCCGTTTTCGATCCTTAGAGCTGACGACGAGTGGAGGACAGCGGAGAATTCCTGAAGGACATCTATCGTGAGGTATAACTTCTTATCATAGTAATTAAACCTCATTGCATGTTAGCTAGTTAGGGTTTAGTATCGATCCTGGACTTCAAGTCGGTGTTGCGAGCTTTGAAAAATTGTTTTTTGCATATTCCGCCTTCCCGCGGACATGCGGGTGTGCGCGACATCGACTTACACTCTAGAACCCGGCTATTCGAGCACTCCTCCGTAGGGTAGTCCTAATACAGAAATGAAATATATACAAAGGTGACAAGGACCACAACCTGGTCGAGCCCTAATAAAAGAATATACATACTGGCAGAAATGACAGTCCACATGTCGGATGCTCGACCAACAATAATAAATATACAAACTGAATAAAAACTGTACAAGCAATATCGCACAAGGGGATATCCAACACGACAATCCAACTGAACCATAACCAGATATATATAACTACAGAAACAAGTAACACCACAATATGTGAAACCCCGTCTAAATGAAAATATAGCAGTTAGACGACATTCAGCAATACATATATCACAGATTTCAACGATGCAAAAGTTTCAAGTTCAAAAACTTCTGAGTTTCCCCGAAGCTAAGATAACACTAAGTAAAATCTGGGACAAATCAAACAAGACCAAAAAAATCAATTTCCAAAACCAAAGACACTAGATGAAAATGAGAACCAAAAGCTACAGGAAAACAGCCCATAGAGGGTGAAATGCAATTTCTGGCGGTTTTTCTATGCTTGAATTTACTCGTATTCATTGTGTGTCAATTATACATCAAGAGTAAGCCTCTGCACATGTTTAAAAAAATTTCAGAGACCAAAATATTTTCGAACAGAATCCGGGCATTAAAAATCGGAGTTTTTCGGTTTTGAAACTAAATTATCGTTTACTATTAGTTTAAGGTGTTTGGGAGGCTCTTATACTATGTTGGTGTTAGGTTCTCGTGTCGCGGAAGCTGCAGCCAAGGCCGAAGCGAAAACAAAATTTTTATGCAAGCACAAAACACACATACCCAAGAATTCATTCCAAACACCTAAACTAGCAAGCTAAACAAACAAGAGTATAGAAAATACAACCTTCGACGCATGTCAACCTAATTGTGGAAGACCCCTCTAAGCTCGTAGATGCCAGGAACATGCTTGAAAGGTGACCACTCTTGCTGAAGATGATCCACCAGAGAAAAACCGGAAAAGGCTCCGATCGACGCTCCAAACTTTCTAAGAATGGATTGTAGGTGATGTCGGAATTTTTCCACTAACTATTTTCTCTCAATAACCATGCTCAAGAGAGCAAGAAGAAGAAGGAGAAGGAAGTGTGGAAATTGCTAAGTGTTTTTCTCCACCATGAATCATGAACTAGGATCTAGGAAAAATCAAGTGTAGAAGTGAATGGCTTCACATTTTACAACCATGGATCAATAGTGAAAACAAATAGGATTTTATCAGTATAAAAACCCAAAGCCATACATCTCTACTTGCACAACTATACTTCATGCCAACTCACCCTCCACCTCATTTCCATTTGTTTTTCTAAAAAGAAAAACAAATATAAGGTGTCCTTCTTCTAGAAGCATCCTGTATAAATACGGAATACTTCACCCGGTATACCTATCGCCACATATACGCATATCCATAAGAAAATACGGATAACACTAAAGAGAGAAAATGGATAGTGAACAATATTACTAATATATATATATATATATATATATATATTATTAAATCAAAACCTAATTTAATAATCCAGCTTAATCCTAAGCCGGATAGTATTATTAACCGTCCGATTAAAGTCTGTGTATCCCGTACACGTATTTAATCGGACCCCCGCACGTACCAACGTACGGCTCTTACATCTATTTTATGAACCGGGAAAACCCTCTGTGTAGGACTGTAAAGACTCGATAATACGCTAGCAGTAGGTTTAACGACAAGCACGTCAGCGGTACTAGCTATACGTAACGGCTACCCAGGTTTTTTGCCGAAAGGGGGGTCGACAATCAAGTACATCTTACCCTACTAAGCCAGAATGTGACAATCTACGTATACTCCGGTCTCTTTATCTATGAGTATCGCATATCGGGTCTAGGGGGTGGATAACGTCAGACCCCTACTAACCCGATAAGTCGTATCGGAGTCAAGCTCATCACCAACAGAGATACTACTGATCAACTATCAGAAAATCTCATCCACCGTGGCCACGGATTTAGGGTGATGGCCAACCGTACTGTAACACCCTAGTGCATTTATATGATACTCTTATTTGGGTATTTTCCAATCATGCAACAATATCTTGTTTATTATTGTTTTTGGGTGCGGATGATGCATTTGGTATCTGTATTTAGTATCCGACCCGACCCGTATGCTTGAAACCCATTATGGTTTTAGATTATGTCATATATTTGCTAGTACAGAGGATTAGTGCAAATCCAGATACGATAAACACTTATAGGACATTTAATATCTGCATATCATTAAATAATAAAAATTATAACCAGATAATAGTTTTTAATATCTAGCATGGCCTGTTATCATACCCCATATCATATGTTTGCATCCATACATCGTGTTCAGGCCCAAATGGTTAAAACAGACTCGTTTAGATCGCTACGTGTATTTACGTATATCCGTACTTAGGGGTATGCATTTTTATTAACCGGACATCGCGTTATAGTTTTGGCTTGTTCGTATCCATATTTTAAAACTAGATTTTTAGAAGAGACCCGTATATTTTTTGGAGTATTTTGATATTAGCTGTATAATCCTATAATATATATTATTTATATATAACTATTACTTATATATTAATTTAAATAATATACCTAACTAATTATATATTCCCTCTCTCTCTCCTCTCGCATTTTCTCTCTCTCTCCTCTCTCTGTCTCTCTGTCTCTCTACTATATATATATATATATATATATAAACCTAATAATTATACAACTCTCTCTCCTCTCTTTTCTTTTCTTCTTCTCCTCTCTTACGAGAACTCAAACCCAAGCATCCAAACCCTAGTCCCTCACCTCGCCGCTGACCTCCCCATAACCTCGTCCCCTCGCCCTCATCACCACCTTCTCCACCTCCTCTCCTTCTCCATCCCCCGACGACCACCTGCAACCCTAGAACCCAAACCTAGCCCTTGCCTTTGCCTCCGACCTTCTCGTCCCCTCGCCCTCATCACACCCACCTCCACTTCCTCCTTCTTGAAGGGTCCCGGCAGCGCCCCGGCCGCCGAAACGCGGCCAAAATGCGGAACAAAAATTTTCTAAACCGGCGCTACCGCTACCCGAATCCCGGATCGACCTTAAACCCTAAACTAGCAAACTAAGAGTTAGAAAGGTTATACCGAGTTGATCCGTGTCCTTCGGTCTTCATTCCAAGCTCCTTTTGATCCTTTGACGATGTTTGGTTGCCGGTCTTCCTTTGTCTCCGATGATCCACCCGAGGGAAACGACGCAAGCTCCAACCTCGTCAAACGAGGTAACCAACGCTCCAAAGCCGCTAGCGATGGAGAGTGGGGGTGTATGAAAGTGTCACTATGTTATTCTCTCATCTCATGTGCTCAAAAGAGCAATGCAAGAAGAAGATTGGAGGTGATGAAGCATTTGCATGAACCAAGTGTTTTGTGGTGAACTTGAGAGATTGGCATATCATAATGTGTAATGAATCATTAACCAAATATGAAAAACCCCCACCAAGGAAAGTGGTCGGCCCCCCTCTCTCAATCACCAAGAAAAAAATATCATTTCCAATTAATCAATTAAACAATGCACCATACTTTGCTACATGCACTTTGAACCATGCTTTGAGCCACACCTCCTTTCCACCTCATTTATAAAACAAATGATTTTCCAAAATGGAAAATCATATAAATGAGGTGGCATCTTCTTCTAGAAGCTATTCCGTACAAAATACGGAATACTTCCCGGTACATGTACCGAAATACATATACGCGTATTCGTACCAAAATACGAATAGCCGAAAGAGAAAACGAATAGTGACCAATAATACTAGAATATGTATATACAAATACATATATAAATTATTAAATCAAAACCTGATTTAATAAACTGTCTTAATCCTAAGACGCAAGTATTATCAACCGTCCAATTAAAGTCTGCGCAGCAAGTGCACATATTTAATCGGACATCTGTATGTATGAACATACGCCATGTACACCATATCTCCTGAACCGTGAAAACCCTCTGTATGGGACTCTAAAGACTCGTCAATACGCTGGCAGTGGGTTTAACCACAAGCACGTCAGCGGCACTAGCTGTACGTAACGGCTACCCAGTTATTGAGCGAAAGGGAGGCCGACGAGAAAACTCATCTTGAACCCCTACTGAGCCTGTCAGTGACAATATCCGTACAGTCCGGTCTGTTCGTCTAAGAGTATCGCATATCGAGTCTAGGGGGGTGGATAAAGTCAGACTCCTAATAACGTGATATTTAGTGTCGGTATGAAACCCATCACCACCTGAGAAACTATCGATCTTGGATCAGTAATTCTCGTCCACCGTGGCCAGGGATTTATGGTGATGGCCATCCGTAAACAACGCGACATCAACCCCCAATACCGGGAGAGACGAATCCCCGACGATCCGATCACTGCCTCCATGTGGCTCGGGACTGTACCCAACTAAAACCTGTTTGCACGACTCCTTTGAGCCATGGTAGGGTAGTAATCAAAGCACGGTAGGAACTCACACGAGACAAATGACGATCTCAGGTCGATAGACTAACCTGTACACATGCCACTTGGGAACTGCTATCTGACAATAGGTATAATACCAACTAGCAGGTTCCCGGCGAGTTCGTCCAGTGTACTCATAACCCAATGAGCACCTGTATACTAGCTTAGGTGAACATACTAACACCAATGGCTTGTGAGACCTGGCCACCGCCCCTCGTCAGGGTCTCGATCAGTATACACTAGTCTACACTGGAGTATCGATACTCCCATGACTAGGGACATTTAAGGATGTGCTTATAAACCCCCAGCTCCCACGTATGCGATCGACATCATAATGCTGGCAGTCAAGCAAGAATCATATGGGCTCTATCAGCATGTATATGATGATAAAGACAAACCAGATAGCATACTATCATCTTGAGTAAGACTGTTTCATCGGTATAGGTCTTGCCTCAATCATCATAATCACAAGTCCGCGACTATGATAATTGCATTGAGGGCATTATAGCAACAATCTCCCACTTGCACTTAAGGCCAATTATTGCGATGTTGTATACTCACAGCCCGTGTGATACCGAACACCCAACTTCTCTACTAATCTGTTTCGCAAAGCCCGTTTGCGAAAATGATTGCTTTTGAGAAATAGCCTCAGTGAGTGGATCCGCTCCAATGTTTCTTTCTGTATCTCTCTTAATCTCAACTTCGCGGAGAAAGCTATCTCCCGAAATGAGCAATACCTGTCTTAGAATTTTTCTGGACCTCTGATGGGACCCAGTTCACAAATGAACTCCAAATCAAGAAAACTGCTTAGACTTTATCATCCACTGAATTTAATCAGTATCCTGCGTCTTGCCTTTCCTCAGTATCCGCTTGGACCATCTGTCCAACATACTGTCCCTCAAAAGAGGGAAAAACTATAACTCTGACAGTCACTCTGTCATCCTGGTCACCTTGGAAGCCTGAAATGATAATCGTCTCCCGAAGGAGGCTGCCTTAATCATTTCCCTAGAACATTCACTTATGTTCATAAACTGCTTCCTAATGTTTCTCCAGGATTGGATTAATATATGTTTATTGCAGCTAGTGCAAAAACAATATCTGGTGTCGTACTTGACATTTCATGACTAACTCAATTGGCCTAGCCAATGATATGTTAATCATGTAGATCCCTCTCCCCTTTAGTCTATAAGACACCTTTAGAGAGGTTGACTCCATCACCTGCAGGTAGACAACCATGCCAGGAGTCGTCCATTTAATGTCAAAATACCCAGATTAGGATACTTCCCAAATCTAGATCTAAAACCATAGATCTAGTAACCAGAAAACCTGATATTACATCAATATCCTGTGTGGAGAAACAACTTTGTGACAACCACAATATATATAACCGATCGTAGTATAGGAATATCTCTTCTTATCAAGTGCATGTCATCCCAATACCTGGACATCACTTTCTACTACCTTGTTACCAGACCTATCTCCTATTCTGATGAAGTCAAAGCCTATGACTGTTACATCAAAATTAGATGATCTATTTCCGCTATACCTTCTTTAGTCTATAAATATACATAAGCTACTTGCCCACTATGCTTCCGCTGCTCCCACTGACTACAACAACCCTCCGGCAGAGTCATATACACGTACATTTCCAAAACTAGTTTAGAACGATGCTATACTCATCCTCCTGCCGGGTCTTATAGTCAAGAACAGCAGCAATGGCAAGTCTGGGTAAACAAGAACCTCCCTGTCACCATCTCTGAGAAGACCGAAGTTCCTCTCGGGTGCCTGAGGTTACCCACTAAAATCTGCGGAGTGGCTTATGGAATGTCAAAAACAATTGAATCCGTAGGTTCTATTAAATCTTCAGTAATCGTTTTTGGGTCTGGAATTACTTCCAGTTCTACCATACTCCCACTTGTGTTTTTCTGAAAAAAGTCCATTTTACTAAAACTGTGGCGAGTCAAGAACAATATAAATACTGATCTTCCTGATGGTAGAAAGTTAACCCTCGTCAGAGCCCGGGATAACCCACAAACAGCCATTACTGAAACGTGCCTTGAGTTTATCCGGATTCTGGTTTTAAGCATCAGCCGGACAACTCCCTATACCTTAACATCGTTAAGAAATAAATTGATTCTATATATAAATCTAATATAGAAACAAAAGCACTAATCTAATTGGAACCAGATTCAAAATCATCCATCTGTCTCCAGTGCATATCAACCAAATGGAAAAATGCCATTCAGCATTACTCATCTAAGAGTGCATCCATTTATGAGTAACCCGAAAAAGAAGCAAGTTCTCAAAACCATTACTATCAATGGAATACCAAACACAATTATCTACATCTTCGACTTCATCGAAGAATCCTGATACTTCCAACAAATGGTTCTCTACTTTATTCTTATACCTTTAACTTCTCAATATCTGGACCTTGCATTTCAACGAAATACTTGTCCAGAACTGGAGAAGTCACAAGTAAACAGAATATTGTACGAGTACCAACCCCTTTGTCCTAATGGACACTGGACAACATACAATACTTTGTATAAGTCCTCTGAGTTCAATAACTCAAACCCTGTGCGTCGCAGGTTGAAAAAATGTAGTATGGTTAAGAAGGACTACACCGTTGTTGAATGCACCTTACCTAATCACCAACTGATATAGGTAAATGTCACAGACACAATATGAAAAAGTTATATCTCACTTTATAAAATAAACGTACAGATATATCAGTTTGAAATTGGTGCATAACAACGGATATTCAAAACCAAATATTTGTCGTCCGGCAAAATCCAGATGATTTCCTCAAATATCACCAATTACAATGAATTCCGATATAATGAGGATCTAATCACCTAATTCCCAATATCTTACTCCGACTCACCATCCGTAATAACATGCAGATGTGAGAAACCGATATGGAAAATACATACCCTGGAGTTAGAATCCAATTGGGAAAACAGTTTTCAATTAACATTGCACAATAAAACTGAAACATAAAATGTTTCGAAAGGGTTAACTGGTATTCCTTGTAACGCCTCTTCGATTATCCTGAATCATGACAGTAACCATATACTTACCTGCTCTCACTCTAATCCCTTTATTATGTCTTTACTTATTACCTTCTGTACACCTTGTTTAGGCTAATTGGTTTTCTTCATTCCCTACCCTTCGGCACCATCCTAAGGTTTGGAAGAAGACCATCCAATAAGCGTAATAGGTGTACTCTCCTAATCCTAGGAGACCTCGCAACCTGAGAGAAGGTAAAGAGAAAAGACATCTGAATAATCATATTCTTTTTCTCCTGAACCAGAATCCATCCTCGAAAAAGATCCTTCGAGTTCGTATGTAACTATACGATGCATTTATCCAATGGAAGTGGATATCCATAGTGATACAGAGTGTTCTAGAGAAAAGCAAAGTGGATGTAGGAGTGACAGGGGTATACACGATCTTTGTCATGAATGATGGTGACGCAACTTTCTTCGCCATTATTCTAATCCCTTTATATGTCTTTACTTATTACCTTCTGTACACCATAGTTAAGCTTGTTGGTTTTCTTCCTTCCCTGTCATTCGGCACCTGCCTATGGTCTAGAGGAAGACTATCCAATAAGCTCAATAGGTGTGCCCTCTCCTAATCCTAGGAGCCCTCACAAGCTGAGAGAAGGTAAAAAGAAAAGACAACCAAATAATCCAATTCAATCTCTCTAGAACCAAAATCCATCCTCGAATCAGATCCTTCGAGTTCGTATATAACCATACGATGGATTTATCCAATGGAAGTGGACGTTCGTAGTGATACGAGGTGTTCTGGAAAAATGCAAAGGTGATATAGAAGTGGCAATAATGTATGCGGCACCGTGACATTCCAAAAGTCAAAGTGTTTTAAGAAGGTTCGGTTAACTTGGTTTTATGAGTTTTGGTCAAAGGTCGGGTCATAGTCGCAGCCAGAGAGAGTGAGAGAGAGAAGAAACACACAGCATGCACTTTAACCTAGATCAGAATGGTTAATCATTTTATCTAATCTGGATGGCTCCGACTGTTTCCTCGAATTCTCCTCCCAACCTAAAAGGAGAATTAGTCGGAATCACCCGAGGAGTAATCCTACTCATCTGTGGGAATCGGGATCCAACTATCATCGTATGATGACTTGATGGAAGCCACTCAAGTCACCACACTCCAGAAGGTATGCGCAAGCCTGGAAAGTTTCCTGTATGTTTGAAACTCCCGATATGATATTTACCCCAAGCGGTTTATGACCTTGACAGAGGTTAACATATCATAAGTCGCAAGTCAAGTTCAACCCGTCATTGTCCTGGATAAACTTAGACCCACCAACACGAGCCCTTGACAGAGGTCAACATAACCGTGCGACTGTCCTAAATAATCGCATATCTATGCAACAAACATGCATTACCCAGCTACCATGCACTGTGTCTTGACAGAGGTCAACATACACAGCATGAATACTAAGTAATACCTGTAAGAAATGACGGAGGGCTACAATTGGTTTTTGGCGAAAAACATTTAACGTAATTAACTTGATCTCGTTGAAGGAATCCAAGTTGTTTTATTAATATATAGTAGCGAAAACTTTTGCTAAAGAGGTCACTCCCGGTGAAGGGATCTCGGCTCTTTCCCCGTCGAATGGGGTGCAGGATATCCCAAACTGAATACCACGATGCAAAGCAAAAATAATCGACTATTGTAAAGTTATTACGTTGACGCAATCTTTTACCCAAGGGGTCACTCCCGATGAAGGGATCTCGGCCCTAGCCTCGTCGAATGAGGTGCAGGATATTCCAAATGAATACCACGATGCAAAGAAAAAATGTACGTCTGTAATGTCAGTTTTAAAAAACTTGGTTCCAACAACATCATATATATAGGTTTGTTTTATCCTTGCATTGATAAGAATCTATGCAGTCCCATCAATTAATCACACCAGAAAAGAACGAAAATAAAATGTACGTATATGCTATCCTCATTCGCCATTGGGTCCCGTCAACACCCGTTAGGTTACTTAACTAACGACAGAGCGGGGACTGGGCTAGCGCGGGTGCAAAACATATACAACATCTACTAGTATATATGAATATATATATATAACATTCGTCCCAGGCATGCAATAAAGAAACATCACAGAAGCAACACAGAATGGTCGATAATCTAGAGCCCCGAGTTTCACTTGAGCCGCAAGTGAGACCCGACGTTCCCTGTCGTGTGGATAGCATGTGCAATGAAACCTATACCCCCTACGAGTGCGGCGAATAGCCTGCCAATTCTAGAGTAAGGTCCCCTCCTTCTGAATGCCTTGACATGCGGACCAGTTGCCCTCTAGAACCCGGCTATTCGTGCACTCCACCTCGGGGTAATCCTAGTACAGAAAATAAAATAATATACAAAGGTGACATCGACCTCTGCTCGGTCGTGCCCCAAAAGAATAATATACAAACTGGCAGTGACGGCAGTCCACATGTCGGACGCTCGTCCCGCAATATCAAATGTACAAATGAAATTAAACTGTACTAACATTGCACCACTGACTATCCACCACGACAATCCAACCAACATCACAGCAAAACACAGAACATCAACGTGAATGTCACGTTCGCAAATACGTCTAAAAGACATATAGCAATTAGACGAGTTTACCGATCAAATGACATTCACGGTCGAAGATTATAATGTATGTACTGATAAACGCACACTTAAAATATCGATCGACTAAGTTCCAAATTGCCCCCAACAGCAAAACAACACTTCACTGAAACCTGGGCATAAACAGAATATCATAAAAATCACAATTCCAAGTATATGACGCACAGTGAAAATTTGAAGACCTGTAGCCAATAAATGGCCGCGGAACCGCCGCCAATAGGGGGTTAGTGCGGCGGATCCACGGCACTTTAGTGGCATCACAAGCTCAAATTTTTTGTGTAGCCTTATGATTGTAATAAAATGTTGTTGTGTAAATCAAATCAAATAGTCCCCGGCAACGGCGCCATTTGATTGATATAATTTCTGTGATTGTAATAAATCGAATCAAATAGTCCCCGGCAACGGCGCCATTTGATTGAAAAGAATTCTCGATGTGTATTGTGGAATGGTAAAGAAATCACAACCAAAAATTATTTGACCGCAATCAACTACGGTGTCGGATTGTAGTTAGTATGTGAGTGCGGATCGTCCATAGGGAAAGTGTAATCGTTCGTCTTTCGAATTTAGATGAATTGAAACTTTAATGAAAAGAAAACAAACAATTCAAGATTTATAGTTGAAGTTCAAGAATTAGAAAAAACTAGATCTAAGAAAGCATTAAAGATAGAATCAAGAATTGATCGTTTGTTGATTTTTCCAAACCAAATCTCAAGAATCGAAATGAGGCTCGTAGGAATCGATCGGATCTATAGATGTGATGTAATCTTACAATTACGTATTCTTATCCTTCGATGAATTGATACTAGATCGATGATCATCGATGAGAATTAGGGATTTCTTGTGAAACTAGGGTTTCATCTTATCCCTTGTTCTTTCGTCGATGTCATTCACATTCTAGCCTCTAGTAAATTCAAGAAACGATCGTTGATCCCTAATTTCGAGCGATCACAATCAAGAAAGCATCGCTACGAAACTAGGTCATCGATTCTTGAACTTGATAGAGTTTACAAAACTCGTAGGACGTAAAAATAGTATTACAATTTGTTACATCATCGTTCTACAATCGTCTCGACTCCTTAACGAGCGGAGTTTTACTCGAACATCACAACAAGAGCAACAATTACAAATTGAGATCTAATCATGATGCAAGAATTAAAAGAAAGCAAGATTAACGAATTTCACCTTTTATTTATATCAACAATTTCGTTACAATCACTCAAGAACTACAAGAGGAGGAACTTGATCGTCGACTTGGCTTCGCTCGTCTCCGTGGATCGCGGATCGGCTTGGATCACTTGCCCGATTGAAGATCGACTCGGCTCCTAAAAGGTTGAAGGCTTCTCGCTTGATTTGGTACTCAAGATCTTGGATTAGGAGTGGAATTAGGGTTAGGGTTTCGCACAAGCTTTGTCACGAAACTTGTGGAAGAAGATGTTGTAGAAGCATTCACTAAAGAATGATTAGCCTTTAACCCTAGGTCTAGGTTCCTATTTATAGATAACTAACCCTAGATCTAGGATTTCAAATTCTAACTTTCCCTCCAAAAGTTTGTTGAGGGAATTCAAATTTCCCTCCAAAAGTTAGTTAGGGGAGAAGGTTCTAGATGAGGATTAGTTAGGAGGAGCTTCTAGAAGAGGATTAATTAGGAGCTTAATTTAGGATTAGCCTTCTTAATCTCCCTTGCTGATCTGGTAGTAGGTTCGAGAGAGTTCTGGACTTTGAAGTTTCAGAATGAGGTGTGGGACCAGAGCTGAGAATTATGCCCAAAACATTTCCTGCTGACGTGGCATAGGAAGCGCGGAACCGCCGCAGATAATGGGTACTTGCCGCGGAAGGGCGGCAGCTTTGGGGATTTAGAGATTGGGCTTTCTGGTGCTTGTTGGGCCTGAATTGTGGGCCTTTATTTGATATATAGAATTGTATATTTCCTTCTGCACTGCTACCAGATCTGAAATGATTTAGTTGGCGTATTGTTTGATCAGCTTCTTTTGATTTTCTTCCGTATTTTCCTGCACAGACTCAAGACAAGTGTTGCGCAAATACAGAAACGATGCGATGCCATGAAATGCGGTTAATTTCCTTTAAAGTGTCGGTTTAGAAGTCTAATACATGAAATCTCATATTTTGTGACAGATTTGTTAATATGTAGAATATGAATGCCGAACACTTCTAAGTGTATGCAAATGTTAAGGAAATTGCCGGCTAAAATATACAATATTTTCGACTGATCAAATACCCCCAAACTTAATTTCGATCGTCTCGAGCGAATGTTTTATTAAAAAGAGAAGGAGAAAATAAAGAAAGAGAAAAACTAACTAGCACACTTTCGTAGGCAACACGATTGCACTGAGCACGTGCAACAAGCCTTTAAACCTCTAGGTGTCCCTAGTAGGAGGAGTGTTGTCTCCTGAGGGTTTTCAGCGGATTGCACCTACAAAATCCAATAATAAAAGAAAGATCATGAATATTACATTTAAAGAAAAGAATTGTAAAAGAAAGACTTTGAAAATTAGGGTTTCCAACTAAGCTAGCTTTTCGGTTGTCATGAGCCCTATCTTAATGGTCATGAAAAAATGTTAGAAATCACGTCCTCCCTCAATAAAACATCGTCTTATTCTTCATTCCTATCTTTATTCCAAACATCGATCATATCACCCTGCGTGTGTGTAAAGACATCCCTACACCCGGAGAATTCAATTCAAGCTATCATACTCTTGCCCCTCGGCCTCAGTACTTCTTGGCAAACGAGATTGCTCACACACTTTCATGCGACCGTTAATACTTCTTGAGTTACTAACCGACCGATTACTAATGTGCTTGCTAACTTGGTGTATTTTCCTAGTCTTGCACCACCTCAGGCATAGCAGTGACTCCCAGACCAGTTGACCTTGGGGCACTAGGTGAAGAAGCACCCTTTTGCTATATATTTTTCTTGCCCTTGGTGATAACAAAACCAGTGTCTATTTTTCTCACCATTTACAAAATACTCTTTTTTTTTCCATACTTTTGGCTTTAAGACAAGAGCATTTCAAGGTATCCTCTACTATCCCAGGCTTTAAGATGTGTGTAAGTGCGAATAGCAGGGTAGCAACGTTCAAAATGTCTGGCTTCCAGAATAGAAAATATTTTTCAGACTTATTTTTATCCTCAGATTAGTGACGTCCTTCATCTTACTAACCCTTGGGACAACGGCTCATAACTACTTATTACTAGTTCGTATAAGAAAACTTCTAATTTTCTTAGTTTTCTAAAATTTTTCCAATCTCATGGATGTAATTGTTCACTATCTAAACTTTCATTACCTTATTTATGTACAAAAATATTTTTATATTTTGAAATTTTCAAATTTTTATGGTTTTTTTTTCAAAAAAATGTTTTGTGCTTATGCAGATGATATGCAAATGATGCGAAAATAAGCACAAACCTCCCCCAAACTTGTTTTCAACAGTGTCCTCACTGTTGCCTTCTGCTAAATCTGGAAAACCTGTAAGCTTGGGAGGAATTTATTAGTGGGGGCAAAAATATTTAAGTGAAGAACCTCCCCTAAACTTATTTTTGGCTCAAAATTTTGTAAAAATTTTCTTTTCAGGAGCCCGAAAAAATTAACCCCCCCCAAACTTGAGTTATGCAATGTTAAGCTTTGAAAATCACAAGTGGGGGTCAAGAATCATTGGTCGATGCCAAGCTTTGCAAAGACCGAAAGTTAACACCAACCATTCAAAAATTTTATCAATGCAGTGCTCGGGTTGGTGGAAGAAGAAGAAGTGGGGAAAGGTTAAGTGGTGGAATAGAATGTGTGTGCGTCTTATTTTGGAGAGACGATGCAGTGAAAGTGATGGATTACTCGCATTCTTTTTACAGTTCAAAAGAAGGGGTGGAGGTTCAATTTCATTGAATGGGAGATGATTCATCTCAACACCCGTGTCATTTAAAAATGCGAGTTCATCAGCGAAGATCTCCTCAAAAGTTCCATTAATACCCCGGTGAATAATGTCATCACAAAGTGCGGGGTGATCTTCAGACTCTAAGAACAGTTCATAATCCGTGTTAATTATTGACCCGGACATCTCAGTGGAAGAGTCCGTATGTGTAAGATACATAGTTGGGTCAAACAATAACATATGAAAAGAGTCAAGATCGATATCAGGAGGATCATCAAATTCGCTGCTGTCGACCTCCATTAAGTCGACAGAACATACCTGAGCAATAGGTTCGGAGGGTACACTTCCCAACTTGTAAATGTTCAGCTCTATTGACCTATTCCCGAAAGATAGGGTCATAGAACCGTTACGACAGTTGATAATAGCATTGGAAGTGGCCAAAAAGGGGCGACCTAAAATCACCGGAATTTGATTCCGTGGGTTCGCTACAGGTTGTGTATCAATTACAATAAAATCTACCGGGAATATAAATTCTCCGATTTTTATTAACACATCCTCCAGTTCACCCCTAGGTTTGGTGATAGATCGGTCAGCCATCTGGAGAGTGCAATTGGTTGGCTTCAACTCTCCGATCACTAGTTGCTCATAGACTGAGTATGGAAGCAAGTTAACACTAGCGCCAAGATCTAATAGAGCACGGTTGATGTGTTTTTCCCCAATAGAAACGGAAATAGTAGGATATCCAGGATCCTTACGTTTCCTCGGTAATTGTTGGGGGAAAGCCGTGTCTATTGTTTTTTCCATGAAAATCTTCTTAGGCACTGGATTCTTCCTCTTCCTAGTGCACAAGTTCTTAAGAGTTTTCGCATAAGACGGAACTTGTTGGATGGCATCTAGGAGAGGGATGTTGGTGTTTACTTGCTTAAAAATGTTCATAATCTTCTCCATATGTGGACTCGGTGTGTTAGCCCTTAACCGATTCGGATAAGGTGCTTTAGCAGTAAGCGCTGGGTCCATCATAGGAGAAGAAAGTGTGTGTGGAATCGATCCCGGAATAGAAGTGGGGATCGTCCGTGGAGGGGTAAAAGAGGTGGGCTGTAATGGCGAGCCTTTTGGGAAATGGAGAATAGGCTCGGAAGAAGGTGGTAGGGTAGAAGAACTGGGGTAAGAAGTGTGTGGAAAGGTCTCAGCCGGGGTGTTATTGATTGATTTATCAGTATCATCAAACTCTTCCCCAAGGCGATGGTCAAGCACTTTTCCAGATCTCAACGTGATCTCATCCACATCATGTGAATAGCTAGAATTGGGTAAATGTTGAGCTGGAAGTTTCCCTTTCTCTCTTGCACTCATTTCGGCTTTTAGTTGTGCAATTTGTTCTTCCATCGATTTGATGTTCTCATTTTGAGAGATAATGATCTTCATTACATTCTCGACAGAAGATTGCAAACTTGTCGTCCCTTGGATGGATTGTTTCATGAAAGTATCCAAGGTTTGTGCTAGTGCAGAGGTGTTATCTGTACCGGTCAATTGCAAAAAGTTTTCATGTGGTGAAAAAGTGTTGTCCGGATTTTGGAAATTTTGTGCTTGGAAGGGGTGCCGACTCAAAAGAAGTGGTGGCTGCTGTTGTGGTGGAGGTGCCCCTTGGAAATTGTTTTGGTTTGGTACCGTGTTTTGAAATTGTGATTGGTTCCAAGCAAAGTTAGGGTTATTCCTCCTACCTTGATCATATGTGGAGGAAGATGGATCGTTTCTAGGTCTTTGAAATGAGGCATTGGTATGCTCATGACCTTGAAACGGACATTCTTCCGTCAAGTGAGACGGATCAGAACAACAACCACATACAGTTTTGGAGAGTGATATTTGACTTAGGGCGGCAGCCAAAAATTTATTTTCCATAGCGTCAAATTTCTTGTGTAAAGCTGAAATTTCAGCTCTGATTCCTATGGAAATATCATTGCCATCCCTAGACGATTGACTCACACCCTCCCACTGTAAAGATTTTTCAGCGAAATCTTCTAGAAATTTCCAGGCTTCCCAATCATCTTTGGTCATAAAGTTGCCTTGACACATAGATTCAAGGGTCTGTCTTGTGTAAGGAGTAATGCCCTCATAAATGATTCGGCACAGTTCCCATCTCGGGATGCCGTGATGTGGACATTGGATTAACAGATCCTTGAAACGTTCAAGACATTTCGAGAATGTTTCATTTGGAAGCTGGGTGAATTGATAGATTTCGCTACGGACTCGAGCTGTCTTTTGATGTGGGTAGAATTTCTTAAGGAATGCTTTGACGAATTCGTCCCAATTTGAAATGGAATGTGCGGTAGTGTTATATAGCCACTTCTTGGCTAAATCGCACAAAGTAAATGGGAGAAGACGAAGACGGAAAGCATCCACAGACAACTGTGAGGTACCCATCATTGCGCATACATTTTCAAATTTCGTGATAAACACGTATGCGTCATCAGACTCGAGACCGTGAAATTTTGGTAAAAGGTTGATGTATTGGGGTTTTATTTGAAAATTTTCCCCGTTGGCTGGTGGTGTGGAAAGACAGGTGGAAAGTGTGCCTCGTGTTGGATAACATCTCTCTTGGAGAGAGATGCGAGGTGGAATCTGCGCACCAACGGACGGCGGCAGAGTAGTGGAAAAGAAGTTCGATGGAGGTGGATCCATCGATGTGGGTGTGGTGGTGGGTAAAAGAAAAGGTAAATGTAGAAATACCGACTTTAGGGTCGATGAGGGAAACGCGGACTAACGGGCACTAGAAACCCGTGTCCAGCCTATCTTGCACTAAAAAGGGTTAGTACAAGTGGCAGCGTGAATTTATAATTAGGGGAAAGAATGAATGTGATTTGTGTTTGTTTTGAAAATTGATACGGATTTTTGAAAAAAATGATGCAACAAAACAAATGCAGCACACAAAACCCTAGAATCTAGTAGTCACCTAGGTCAAACTCTAGACCGCTCCTAACTGCCAAAAGACAAGTCGCAGGATAAATCCTCCACTGCCTCTTTGTTCCCCTGTGGCCGGATAAGTGCCAGGTAAGTGGGAAGGAACCACCACTACAGTGGGCCTAATTAATAACCACTAGCCTTAGACACACTCGCCTTAGGCACCACAGAAAAACGCAGATAAACAATGGATTACCCACGGCCTTCTCTTGTCCTAAATGAGCGCGACGGTCCTTAGAGTCATCTCTAGATTTCTTTTAATTAATGAGGGTAAATGCGGATGCAGGTTTTGCGATTTTCGGGGCCTAGGAAGGGTAATGAAATCCCCACCTAACTTGGATTTGGTCGTGCCCCTTAAATTTCCGTATTAATATGCAACAACCACAAGAATCAAAACACGCACAAATTTTATTTTGCTTTGCGGCGCTGCGATTTATTTGCAAAGAAACCTGCAGCAAAATTGTTATTGGAGCAGATGAGGGAGAAGATAAGAAAGTGAGGAGTTACCAGAGAAAGTTTGGTGCAGTGAAGCCTCAAGGGAGCCGCGGAAGCGCCGCGATTGAGGGGTTATTGCCGCCCTTCCGCCGCGATACTTTGGGATCAGTGCACAAGATTTTGTACACAAGCTTCTGTTCACCTACACAGCTCTCTGGATGTTTCAGAAAAAATTTTCTCCAGCTCCAATGATTCCAGATTTTCTCGCAACAAATCACAACACAAGTATTAGGGTTTGTACGAGTTTAGATCTAAAAATTATGATGGAATAAATTGTTCAACTCAAATTTCAAAATACGAACTATTAGCGCACTATCCCCGGCAACGGCGCCATTTGATTGTAATAAAATGTTGTTGTGTAAATCAAATCAAATAGTCCCCGGCAACGGCGCCATTTGATTGATATAATTTCTGTGATTGTAATAAATCGAATCAAATAGTCCCCGGCAACGGCGCCATTTGATTGAAAAGAATTCTCGATGTGTATTGTGGAATGGTAAAGAAATCACAACCAAAAATTATTTGACCGCAATCAACTACGGTGTCGGATTGTAGTTAGTATGTGAGTGCGGATCGTCCACAGGGAAAGTGTAATCGTTCGTCTTTCGACTGATCACCTTATATTTGCCTGCACGGATTTTTAAGCCTCTGGAAAATATTTTTTGACCACTTTTGAAAATCAGCAGAAAGTATAAAAATGGAATCGTGATTTCGGTAAAATCCGTCGATCGATCTTTTAATCACGTCTAAACAAGCTAGTAAGGGGTTTAAAGGGTGGCTCTGATACCATGAAGGGTCCCGGCAGTACCCCGGCCGCCGCAATGCGGCCAAAATGCGGAACAAAAATTTTCTAAACCGGCGCTACCGCTACCCGAATCCCGGATCGACCTTGAACCCTAAACTAGCAAACTAAGAGTTAGAAAGGTTATACCGAGTTGATCTGTGTCCTTCGGTCTTCATTCCAAGCTCCTAGTGATCTTTTGACGATGTTTGGTTGCCGGTCTTCCTTTGTCTCCGATGATCCACCCGAGGGAAACGGCGCAAGCTCCAACCTCGTCAAACGAGAGAACCGACGCTCCAAAGTCGCTAGCGATGGAGAATGGGGTGTATGAAAGTGTCACTATGTTATTCTCTCATCTCATATGCTCAAGAGAGCAATGCAAGAAGAAGATTGGAGGTGATGAAGCATTTGCATGAACAAAGTGTTTTGTGGTGAACTTGAGAGAGTGGGCTAGCATAATGTGTAATAAATCACGAACCAAAAATGAAAAAACCCCGGCAAGGAAAGTGGTCGGCCCCACTCTCTCAATCACCAAGAAAAAAAATATCATTTCCAATTAATCAATTAAACAATGCACCATACTTTGCTACATGCACTTTGAACCATGCTTTGACCCACACCTCCTTTCCATCTCATTTATAAAACAAATAATTTTCCAAAATGAAAAATCATATAAATGAGGTGGCATCTGTATGTCCGCGGCGGCGCCCCGGCCGTCGATCAGACGCCGGAAACGCGGAAACAAAAACTTTGCAAACTAGCAAACCGGCACCACCGCGCACTTTTATCCCGGATCGGGCCATTAACCAAGCTACTAGCAAACTAAAATACGGGTAGAGAGTTATACCAAGCGATCCATGTCCTTCGGTCTTTGTCTCCACTCCGATCTCCTGCGGAATCTCCGTCCGTCACCTCCTCGTCGGAAAGGGCACCACGTAGCCGGATACTTTTACGGGCTCGCATCTCTAGACCGAGGCAATTCGGGTGCGAAGTTGGCTAGCCGACGCGTCCAAGGTTTGCTGTAGACTAGTGTAGAAACTTGTCTCGTTGGGGCTTATAGAAGTTGCCATGGATGTGGAGGAAGTGAAAGAATGAACTTTGAAGATTTTTGTGCCAAGTAGAGAAGTAGAGGAAATATGAGATAATGAAAATTTCCTCACCCAAAATGAAAACCTCTCTCATCTCCTTCCCTTAAGAATGGCCGGCCTCATCTAATGGTGGAGGAAAAAGAAAAGCCACAATGATACAAGAGAAGAAAATGAATGATAATGAGAACATGGTCACACTCATTTCTCATCACAATAAATCAAAGGATGAGACCAATATGGAATCTCATGATGAGGAAGCCACATAATGCAATAAAACCCTTCCATAAAAAGTAATTTGCACAATTGCAAATTACCCCCTCCTTCGGAAAGTCCGGCCGCGAAGGAACAAAGAAAAAACCAGCCGGAACGGAATGCAAACTAGCAACTTCAGAAAACTGATCCCATAATAAATTACAGGAAAACCCCGCTACTGCATATACATGCCCGCATTTGTGTTCCCACTGAACACAAATGCAAAGAGACAAAACCACACTATCAAATACTAGTATCCAGCTTAAGCCAAAGCCAGCTAGTAAAATCCGTCCGATCACGATCCGTGCAATACCGCACGTATCTGATCGAACCCTTCCATATCTCCATACGGCCTCTACAGCTTTTCGCCCGAAACCTGAGTAACTGTGTGTGGTGGACTCTAAAGACTCGTCAATACTATGGCTGTAGATTTAACCACTAGCATGTCAGAGGTATTAGCCATACGTGACGGGCTACCAGCTATTGACCAAAAGGGACGTCGATGAGCAAACTCATCCTGACACCCTACTGAGCCTGTCAGTGACAATATACATACAGTCCGGTCCGTTCGTCTATGAGCATCGCATGGCGGGCCTAGGGGGTTGGTAAAAGTCAGACCCCCAAAAGCGATACAAGTCGTGTCGGAGTGTAGCCCAGAACACCCTGAGATACTATTGGAATACCTACCAGCAAATCTCCTGCCTTGGCCAAGGACTTTTCATGTTCTGGCTCTCCCAGACACAGCGCGACCTCATCCCCAATACCGGGAGAGACGAATCCCTGCAGATCAGCTCACTGCCTCCATGTGGCTCGGGACTGTACCCAAATAAAACCTGTTTGCACGTCTCCTTTGAGCGTGGTAGGGTAGTAATCAAAGCACAGTGGGAACTCACACGAGACAAATGACGATCTCAGGTCGATGAACTAACCTGTACACATGTCACCAGGGAACTGCTATGTGACGTCAGGTATAATACCAACTAGCAAGTTCCCGGCGAGTCCTGTCCGGTGTACTCATAACCCAATGAGCACCTGTATACATCTTAGGTGAACCAACTGACACCAGTGAGTTGTGAGACCGGCCACCGCCCTTCGTCGTGGTCTCGACTGTATACACTAGTCTACTCCGAAGTATCAATGCCCTGTCTCGAAACTCCCACGACTAGGGACCTTTTAAGGATGTGCTTATAGACTCTAGCTCTCACGTATATGATCGCCCACATACTGCTGGTAGTCAAGCAAGAATCCTAGGGGCTCTATCAACGTGTAATAGAGACTCATAAGGTCACCTAAAGCAGTACACGATGATAAAGATAAACCAGATAGCATACTATCATCTTCAGTAAGACTGTCCTACCGGGATAGGTCCTCCCTCAATCATTGCAATCACGTGCCTGTGACCCAATAATTGACTCTGAGGGCACTATCTCCAACAATCTCCCACTTGTACTCAAGGCTAATTATTGCGATATCGCATACTCACAGCCCGTGTGATACCGAACACCCAACTCCTCAACTAGTCAGTCTCACAAAGCTCGTTTGCGAAACTATTGCGTTCGAGGAATAGTCTCTGTGAGTGGATCCGCTCTGATGTTTCTTTCTATGTCTCTCCTTTAACTCAAGTTCACGGAGAAAGCCATCTCCCTAAATGAGCAATACCTGTCTTAGAATGTGTCTGAATATCTGATGGGACCTAGCTCATAAATGAACTCCAAATCCAAACTTCTTAGACTGTATCGTCAACTGAACTTAATCAATATCGTCCACCATGCCTTCCCTCAGTATCCACCTGGACCACCTATCCAAAATACTGCCCCTCGTCAGAGGGAAAACTATAACTCAGACAGCCACTCTGCCATCCAGGTCACCTTGGAAGCCTGGAATGATAACTGTCTCCCGAAGGAGAATGCTGCTATCATATCCCTAGAACATCCACTTATGTTCTAAAACTGCTTCCGATCGTTTCTCCAGATTTGGATTAATATCAACTTATTGCACCTACTGCAAAAAAAACATCTGGTGTGGTACTTGACATCTCATGATTGACTCAATTGCCTAAGCAATTGATCTGCCAATCATGCACATCCCTCTCCCCTTTAGTCTGTAAGACACCTTTAGAGAGGGTGACTCCATCACCTGCAGGTACACCACCATGCCAGGAGTCGTCCACTCTAAATACTCTCAGAATGCTGTCTATGTACCCTGATTGGGAAACCACCCAGATCTAGATCTAAAACCATAGATCTAGTAACCAGAATGTATGATATAAGATCCAATCCCTATGTGGAGAAACTACTGTGTGACAACCAAAGTATAACCGATCGTAGTATAGGAATATCACTTCCTACTCCGTATATGTCATCAAATACCAGGACATCACACCTTACAACCTTCTTAACAGATCTATCCCCAATTCTGATGAAGTCAAATCTATGACTGTCACATCAGAAATAGATGATCTATCTCCGCTATATCTGCTTTAGTCTATAAATAGACATAAGCCTGATGTCCACCAATGCTTCCGCTGCTCCCACTGACTACGACAACCCTCTGGCAGAGTCATATAGACGTACACTTCTAAAGCCAGTTTAGAACGATGCCATACTCATCCTCCTGCCGGGTCTCGCAGTCTGGAACAACAGCAATGGTAAGTCTGGATAAACAAGAACCTCCCTGCCACCATCCTTGAGCATACCGAAGTACCTCTCGGGTGCCTGAGGTTATCCACCATATCTGCGGAGTGGCTAATGGAATGTCAAACCAGATTGAATCTTTAGGTTCTTATCAAATCTTCAGTAATCGTTTGCGGTTCTGGAATCACGTCAAGTTCTACCATACTCCCACTACTGTTTTCTGAAAAAATCCATTTTTAATTAAAACTGTGGCGAGTTAAGAACAATATCACTATTGATGTTCCAGATGGTAGAAAATCAACCCTCGTCATAGCCCGGGTCAACCCACAAACAGCCATTACAGAAACGTGCCTTGAGTTATCCAGAGTCTGGTTTTAAGCATAAGCCGGACAACTCCCCGTATCTTAACAATATCAAGATATGAACTATTCTATATCCAATATAGAAACAGAGGCACTGAATTAATTGAACCAGATTCAAATCATGCAGCTGTCATCAGTGCATGTCAACTAAATGGAAGGAGGCCGATCATCGTTACTCAACTTAGGAATGCTTCCAATTATGAGTAACCTGAAAGAAAAGCAAGTTCTCTTAATCATTACCATCAACAGAATACCATCCACAAGTATCTACATCTTCGATCACCTTGAAGAATCCCGATACTTGCAATACCTGGTTCTCTACTTTACTCTTATACCTATAACTTCTCAAAACTTCGACCTTGTGTTTCTACGAAACACTTGTCTTAGAACTAGAGAAGTTATAAGTAAACCGAATATAGAAAGAGGACCAACCCCTCTGTCCTAATAGACACTGGACAATATACAATACTCTGTATAAGTCCCCTGAGTCTAGTGACTCATTCACGGTGTGTCGTAGGTTGAAAACTGTACTATGGTTATGAAGAATTACACCGCTGTTGAATTCTCCTTACCTAACCATCCACTGATATAGGTAAATGTCACAGAAATAATTTCAAAAAGGGATATCTCACTCTATAAAAATAGACGTACAGATATATCAATTTGAAATTGATGCATAACAACGGATATTCAAAACCAAATATTTGTCGTCCGGCAAACAACCCAGGTGGCTTCCTCAAATATCACCAATTACAACGAATCCCGATATAATGAGGATGATCACCCAATTCCCAATAACTTACTCCCATTCATCATCTGTAAAACCATACAGATGTGAGAATCATACCTGGTAAATACATACCCTGGAGCCACTGTCTTTCTGGGAAATCAGTTTTCCTTTAACAGTACACAGTGAAACTGAAACATTGAAATGTTTCGATGGGGTATTCCGGTATTCCTAGTAATGCCTCTTCCATTATCCAGATTCACAACTACAACCGTGTAATTCTTTGCCATCTTTCCAAATCCCTTTATATGTCTTTAGTCATTACCTTCTGTACACCCCTTTAGGCCAAATGGTTTTCTTCCTTCCCTACCGTTCAGCACCAGCCTATGGTTTGGAAGAAGACTATCCAATAAGCATAATGGGTGTACTCTCCTAATCCTAGGAGCACTCGCAATGCGAGAGAAGGTGAAGATAAAAGACAACCGAATAAACCTTATTCCTATTTCTCCTGAACCAGGATCCATCGCCGAACTGGAACAAGTTCCTTTCGAGTTCGTATATAACCATACGATGGATTATCCAATAAACTGTGGATCTTCGTAATGATACAGAGTGTCCTGGAGAAATACAAAGGTGATTTAGGATTGGCGAAGAAATATTTGGTTTGGTCGTGAATAGTAGTCGCAATTTACTTTGCCCTCTTACTAATCCATTTCTTTGTCTTTACTTAATACCTTCTGTACACCACGGTTAGGCTAATTGGTTTTCTTCATTCCCCACCGTTCGGCACCAGCCTAAGGTTTGGAAGAAGACTATCCAATTTGCATAATAGGTGTACTGTCTCCAAAACCAAGGAGCACTCGCAAACTGAGAGAAGGAAAAAGGAAAAGAAAACTCAATAGTCCTATTCGTTTTCTCCAGAACCGGAAACCATCCTCGAATAAATTCCATCGAGTTCGTATATAACCATACGATGGTTTTGTCCAATGGAAGTGGACGTTCGTAGTAATACGGGGTGTCCTGGAGAAAAGGGTAAAAGTAGGAGTGGCAATGAGGTCTGCAACTCTGACAATCCAAAAGCCAGTGTTAAAAAGGTTCAGTCAACTTGGTCACTGAGTCATAGTCTAGGGTCGGGTCAATGGTCGCTGCCAAAGATAGAGAGAAAAGAAACACTCAGCTTGCACTCTAACCTAGATCAGAATGGTTATCACTTTATCTAATCTGGAAACCTCCCACTGTAACGTCAAATTCTTCCCCAAACCTGAAAGAAGAATTAGCCGGGATCACCCGAGGAGTAAACCAACTCATCAGTAGGAATCGGGATCCAACTATCATCGCATGATAACGTGACGAAATCCGCTCACGATATAACACTCCAGAAGGTATGCGCATATCTGGCAAGTTTCAGTTCTTTTGAAACTCCCGATGTGGATTTTAGCCCCATGCTCTTATGACCTTGGCGTGAGGTCAAAATATCATAAGTCACATGTCAAGTTCTGCCCATCATTATCCAGGTTAATTTGAACCCACCCGTACATACCCTTGACGAAGGCCAAAATAGTAGTACGACTGTCCCAAATCAATGCATATATCTATGCAACAGATAAATATCCGGCAGCTACCAATCACTATGCCTTGGCGTGAGGTCAAAATACATAGCTTGAATACTACCGAATATTTAACTAAAATGATGGAGGGTTACGAATGGTTTATGGCGAAAACCATTAACGTAATGAACTTGATATCGTTGAAGGAACAAATAGCTTTTTAAAAAATATAGTGACGAAAACCTTTGCTAAAGAGGTCACTCCCGGTGAAGGGATCTCGGCTCTTTCCCCGTAGAATGAGGTGCAGGATATTCCAACTGAATACCACGATGCAAAGCAAAAGTAAACGGCTATAGTGAAGTTACTGCCCTGACGCAAACTTTTTTCCAAGGGGTCACTCCCGGTGAAGGGGTCTCGGCCCTTGCCTCGTCGACTGAGGAGCAGGATATTCCAACTGAATACCACTGTGCAAAACAAAAGAGAACGCCCTTGCAATAACAGCTTTTTGAAAAAGTGTTCCAACAACATCAGAATAGGTTTGTTTAACTTGCATTGATCCGAATCAACGCAGTCCCATCAATTGATCACACCACAAAAGAACGAAAATAATGATGTACGTATATGCCATCCGCATTCGCCACTGGGTCCCGTCATCACCCGTTAGGTTACTTAACTAACGACAGAGCGGGGACTGGACTAGCGCGGATGCAAAACATATACAACATCTACTAGTATAAATATAATATATAATTTTCGCTCAAGGCGTGATAAAATGCAACATCACATAAATGTACAGCATCACAGAATAATACAGATATCTGGGATCCCCGGGTTTCATAGAGCCGCTGCTGAAACCCGACGTTCCCCTGGTCGTGTGGATAGCCTGTGCAATGAAATCCTAGAACCCTACGGGCGCGCCAAGTTACCCGCCAAAACCTGAAGCGAGGCAGCCCCCTTCAGCAACGTGAATGGACCACCCAACACTTCACGGAATCTGGTGACTTGGGCACCCCTCCTGGGTCAACCTGTACCCCCTACGAGTGCGGCGAATATCCCGCCAATTCTTGAGTATAGCCCCCTCCGTCTCAATGCCATGAGATGCGGGCCCGTTGCCCTATAGAACCCGGCTATCCGTGCATCCCTCCTTGGGGTAATCCTAGTACAGAAAGTAAAATATACATACAACGGGTACATCGACCTCGACCCGGTCGTGCCCCAAAAGAATAATACAATCAGGAAGTGACGGCAGTCCACATATCGGACGCTCGCCCCGCAATATCAAATGTACATATAAAACAAAGCTGTACTAATAGTGCAACCAGGCTATCCCCCACGACCAATCTGCAATATCACAGCAAAATACAAAACATCAACGTGAATGTCACGTTCGCAAATCCGTCTAAGAGGGCTATAGCAGTTAGACAGGATTTACTGATCAAATGACATTCACGGTCGCAGATATAGTGTAAATACTGTGAACTAACATTTTAAAACTTTTTCGATCGATCAAAATTATCAAAGTGTGCCCAAAGCAATACTATAGCACTCACAGAAAATCTGGGCCCAAAAAGAATATCCCAAAACCCTTATTTCCGAATCAGAAGCCTACTGTGAAAATATGGTGCAACGATTCCACTTACCCACCGCCGCGGTCATAGTAAGGAATCATTGAATCGTATTTTCCCAGAATTTTTAGAATTTCTTGCATGTCTTTCTGCAATGACCTGAAAAAATTTTGGAGCTGAAAAAATTTCGACAGAGAACACATGCACTAGAAATACGGTTTTTGGGATTTTGTTCGATCGAATCTTTAAACATACTAGAGCAAGCTAGGCTAGGTTAACGGCGTGGCTCTGATACCAATGTAATTCCGCGGCGGCGCCCCGGCCGTCGATCCGACGCCGGAAACGCGGAAACAAAAACTTTGCAAACTAGCAAACCGGCACCACCGAGCACTTTTATCCCGGATCGGGCCATTAACCTAACTACTAGCAAACTAAAATACGGGTAGAGAGTTATACCAAGCGATCCGTGTCCTTCGGTCTTTGTCTCCACTCCGATCTCCCGCGGAATCTCCGTCCGTCACCTCCTCGTCGGAAAGGGCACTACGTAGCCGGATACTTTTATGGGCTCCCACCTCTAGACCGAGGCAACTCGGGCGTGAAGTTGGCTAGCCGACGCGTCCAAGGTTTGCTGTAGACTAGTGTAGAAACTTTTCTCTTTGGAGCTTATGGAAGTTGCCATGGATGTGGACGAAGTGAAAGAATGAACTTTGGAGATTTTTGTGCCAAGTAGAGAAGCAGAGGAAATATCAGATAATGAAAATTTCCTCACCCAAAATGAAAACCTCTCTCATCTCCTTCCCTCAAGAATGGCCGGCCTCAATTAATGGTGGAGGAAAAAGAAAAGCCACAATGATACAAGAGAAGAAAATGAATGATAATGAGAAAATGGTCACACTCATTTCTCATCACAATAAATCAAAGGATGAGACCAATATGGAATCTCATGATGAGGAAGCCACATAATGCAATAAAACCCTTCCACAAAAAGTAATTTCCACAATTGCAAATTACCCCCTCCATCAGAAAGTCCGGCCGCGAAGGAATAAAGAAAAAACCGGCCGGAACGGAATGCAAACTGGCAACTTCAGAAAACTGATCCCATAATAAATTACAGGAAAACCCCGCTGCTGCATATACATGCCCGCATTTGTATTCCCACTTAACACAAATGCAAAGAGACAAAACTACACTATCTAATACTAGGATCCGGCTTAAGCCAAAGCCGACTAGTAAAATCCGTCCGATTACGATCCGTGCAATACCGTACGTATCTGATCGAACCCTGCCATATCTCCATACGGCCTCTACAGCGTTTCGCCCGAAACCTGAGTAACTGTGTGTGGTGGACTCTAAAGACTTGTCAATACTATGGCTGTGGATTTAACCACTAGAACATCAGAGGTATTAGCCATACGTGACGGGCTACCAGCTATTGGCCAAAAGGGACGTCGATGAGCGAACTCATCCTGACACCCTACTGAGCCTGTCAGTGACAATATCCGTAAAGTCCGGTCCGTTCGTCTATGAGCATCGCATGGCGGGCCTAGGGGGTTGGTAAAAGTCAGACCCCCAAAAGCGGTACAAGTCGTGTCGGAGTGTAGCCCAGAACACCCTGAGATACTACTGGAATACCTACCAGCAAATCTCCTGCCTTGGCCAAGGACTTTTCTTTTTCTGGCTCTCCTAGACACAGCGCGACCTCACCCCCAATACCGGGAGAGACGAACCCCTGCAGATCCGCTCACTGCATCCATGTGTCTCGGGAATGTACCCAACTAAATCCTGTTTGCACGTCTCCTTTGAGCGTGGTAGGGTAGTAATCAAAGCACAGTGGGAACTCACACGAGACAAATGACGATCTCAGGTCGATCAACTAACCTGTACACATGTCACCAGGGAACTGCTATCTGACGTCAGGTATAATACCAACTAGCACGTTCCCGGCGAGTCCTGTCCGGTGTACTCATAACCCAATGAGCACCTCTATACATCTTAGGTGAACCAACTGACACCAGTGGCTTGTGAGACCGTCCACCGCCCCTCGTTGGGGTCTCGACTGTATACACTAGTCTACTCCGGAGTATCGATGCCCTGTCACGAAACTCCCACGACTAGGGACCTTTTAAGGATGTGCTTATAGACTCCAGCACTGACGTATATGATCGCCCTCATACTGCTGGTAGTCAAGTAAGAATCCTAGAGGCTCTATCAACGTGTAATAGCGACTCATAAGGTCACCTAAAGCAGTACACGATGATAAAGATAAACCAGATAGCATACTATCATCTTGAGTAAGACTGTCCTACCGGGATAGGTCCTCCCTCAATCATTGCAATCACGTTCCTGTGACCCAATAATTGACTCTGAGGGCACTATCTCCAACAGCATCTACTTCTAGAAGCTATTCCGTACAAAATACGGAATACTTCCTGGTACATGTACCGAAATACATATACGCGTATTCGTACCAAAATACGAATAGCCGAGAGAGAAAACGAATAGTGAACAATAATAATAGAATACGTATTTACAAATACATATATAAATTATTAAATCCAAACCTGATTTAATAAACTGGCTTAATCCTAAGCCGCTAGTATTATCAACCGTCCAATTAAAGTCTGTGCAGCAAGTGCACATATTTAATCGGACATCTGTATGTATGAACATACGCCATGTACACCATATCGCCTGAACCGTGAAAACCCTCTGTGTGGGACTCTAAAGACTCGTCAATACGCTTGCAGTGGGTTTAACCACAAGCACGTCACCGGCACTAGCTGTACGTAACGGCTACCCAGGTATTGAGCGAAAGGGAGGCCGACGAGCAAACTCATCCTGAAGTCCTACTGAGCCTGTCAGTGACAATATTCGTACAGTCCGGTCTGTTCGTCTAAGAGTATCGCATATCGAGTCTAGAGGTTGGATAAAGTCAGACCCCCAACAACGCGATATTTAGTGTCGGTATGAAACCCATCACCACCTGAGAAACTATCGATCCTGGATCAATAATTCTCGTCCACCGTGGCCACAGATTTATGGTGATGGCCATCCGTACACAATGCGACATCAACCCCCAATATCGGGAGAGACGAATCCCCGACGATCCGATCTCTGCCTCCATGTGGCTCGGGACTGTACCCAACTAAAACCTGTTTGAAAGACACCTTTGAGCCGTGGTAGGGTAGTAATCAAAGCACAGAGGGAAATCACACGAGAAAAATGACGATCTCAGGTCGACAGACTAACCTGTACACATGCCACCTGGGAACTAGTATCTGACAATAGGTATAATACCAACTAGCAGGTTCCCGGCGAGTCCGTCCAGTGTACTCATAACCTAATGAGCACCTGTAAACTATCTTAGGTGAACATACTAACACCAATGGCTTGTGAGACCTGGCCACCGCCCCTCTTCGGGGTCTCGATCAGTATACACTAGTCTACACTGGAGTATCGATGCCCGGTCTCGATACTCCCATGACTAGGGACATTTAAGGATGTGCTTATAGACCCCCAGCTCCCACGTATGTGATCTCCATCACAATGCTGGCAGTCAAGAAAGAATCCTATGGGCTCTATCAATATGTATATGATGATAAAGACAAACCAGATAGCATACTATCATTTTGAGTAAGACTGTTTCATCGGTATAGGTCCTGCCTCAATCATCATAATCATAAGTCCGCGACTATGATAATTGCCTTGAGGGCACTATAGCCAACACTTCTCCCCGACGTCCCTGCAACAACCTTGACGACGTCGAACAAATAACCATGATCCCTGCAGCCCGACGCGACCCCAGAAACCTCACCGCCAATCACCCTCACCTCTTCGTCGTCACCACCATCACCTCTTCACCCCTCTCTCCTCTCCCCGACACTATAAACCACCACCACCATCGACCCCAACATTTTGACAGACCCCACGACTCCGACATAACCCAAGAAACTCACTGCCTCCTGTCGTCATTAGAACTCGCCGTCGACAGCCCATTATCACCGTCGCCTTCTCCGCTGTCCCCAGAAACTCAACCAGCAGCCATACCCCATTCTTTCTCCTTCTCCTTCTTCTTTCTTTCTATTTTCTTGCTTTCTTTTTTTCTTGACCGTCTCGTCGGAGTCGCACGCGTCGCCGACGATCAGGATCACCCAGTCATCGTCGTCTTCCAGCGTAGTCACGTCATTGATCAGCTAGGTCTAGTCCTGCACGTGCGTTGGTTGCATCGCGAAGTTTATCCGACATCGAACGTGACGCACGTATTCCGACGTGAGATCCGACCAGGTAAGTTTATCTTGCAACATGTTACTATACCGATATCCATATGATTAAAAATAGTACATGTGTTTTATTATATAGCAAATGTTATAGATTTACAGTTTTATGATGTCCGTTCGTATCCGTACTGATCTAGTTGCATGCCGGAACATCCTAATATCATTATACTATTTCATTAGTAAAACATGTTATATAGTTTCCATCATACATAGTCATGGATATATAATGGCTATTACGGATATATACATGTGCATCCGTGCATTAACCATGTTTCGATATCGATTACAGTTTCACATTGGGTATCTATTTGATGCATATGTTAGTGATATGTATGCCCTAGAGGCCATTACTGTACATGCGATGTATATTGTAGTGGATGCTTGGACATATATATGGAGGACTTTCTTGCTCGACATGATAGTATGCAATCTGATTGCTCTTTATCTTAACATGTACTCTGATTGTCTCTACGTTACATGTTGATAAAGCCTTAAGGATGAGTACTTGACTACCAGGACTATGATACAGATCATACTAGTGGGGACAGTGTAGTCTCTAAGTACACCTTCAAATGTTTTTAGTCATAGGTGTATCGAGACAAGGCATCGATATACCAGAGTAGACTAGCGTATGCTTCTCGACCCATGTAGATGGGCGATGGATGATCCAATGTCCATTGGTGTTTGACATCAGAGATAGTATACAGGTGCTCAGTGGAGATTGTGTACACTGAACGGACTCGCTGAGAACTCCCAGATGGTATTATACCTCACGTCAGATGGCAGTTCTCTGGTGACACTGGTACAGGTTAGTCTGTAGACCCGAGATCGTCATAGTGTCTTGTGTGATTCCCACTGTGCTTTGATTTCCACCTTACCACGTCCAAGAGGGCATGCAAAATGGTGGCTTTTGGGTACAGTCCTGAATCACATGGAGGCAATAAGCGATAGGAGGGGTTTCGTCTCTCCCGGTATTGGGAGTTGATGTGTGCTGTGTTCGATTTGCTATAACTGGAAATCCCTGGCCAGGGTTGCTGAGATTTACCGGTAAGAGTTATCAGTAGTTTCTCGAACTGTTATGGACCTTATATCGACACGACTTATCGGTTACTGGGGTCTGATGTTTACCACCCCTAGACCGGATATGCGACATATCAGACGAAGAGACCGGACTGTACTTGAGTGTTACTGATTGAATTCGCAGGAGAATGTACAGGCTTGCTTGTTGATCTTCTGATGGCTCAATACCTGGGTGGCTGTTACGTTTAGCTGACTGCTTGCGGCTTGTGGGTGTTTGATATGATCATCACCTACTGCCGGCGTATTGACGATTCTTTAGAGTCCTACACACAGGTTTCCTCGCTCAGGCAAAACGGAGTAGGAGCACATATGTGATATGTGCGGGACCGAGAATAATACGATATGATATACCGTATTGTATTCTCGCGATATATGATATCGGCCTGGTATATGTGATATAGCCGGGTCATCGGATCAAGTGTTGATTCGATGAAATGGTACACGTTATATTAGTCGGTTATATGCAATATAACCGGACTATCAGATCAAGAGTTGATTCGATAATTTAATGTATATTGTATATGAGATATATTACATTACATTAACTAATATAAGCTCTCTTTATTGATTCATTTTCTCGCCGGATTATACATTGATATATATATGCGGTATATGTTAATTGTATTATTTTCTTTTGTTACATTATATATTATATATGTGATATATAATATTGTAACATGTCAGGGTTACAAATGCAACATGGTTTTTGAGTTTAAACGAAGTTAGGGTTTGGATTTGGGTTAGCTTTTGGATGAAGCTTTCATGAAGCTTCATGAAGCTTTCGTTTTGTCTTCTTCCTTTGATATTTTGTGAAGATATTTGTTAACCCAACCCAAACCTCAGCCCATGGTTTATTCTCTACAAGGGTTAAGGATGAGATCTTTAACCCACGGTTGCAATTCTAATCTAATACAATAATTCATTATTCATCACAAAAGAAATTCTTCTTCTTCTTCATCTTGAAAAAAGCTTTCTGGCTTTTTGTGTTGTGATGGAATAATGTGAGAAATTGAAAACAAAAGAGTGCTAAATTCCTACTTCATCATCCTCATCTATTCTATCCACATAGATTAGGGTGTTTGCTTTGCTAATACTTGATTAGTGAAGCAAGATCTTGGGTTTGAGATTCTTCAAGGTAGATCATTTTAGTTTTGAAGATTGGAAGCAAGTTTGCATTTTTCTCTTCATGGAGCCTCTCTAGAGTCTGGGTACTTGATGATCGCAGCGAAGGGACCTCAACACGGAGCTTATGAAGTGAAGGAACGGACTAAAATGGTTGTAATCCCTCTCTCTTAGATGTAAAGCTGTTTACATGTTTGTTTACCCTAAGTCTCTAATTAAGATCTTGGTTAGGGTTTGTTTAGCACCCCAAAAATTTTAAAGTAGCATGATTGATGCTTGCCAAAACCTTGCTAAGGTGCTAAGCTAACCCTACAGTGGTATCAGAGCCAAGCTAGAGCATTAGGCATTGTCTGGACGAAGTTTGAAGTCCGATCGAACTCAGAAACCCCGATAAATTCCACTTTCTGGAAATTTTTTCAAAGGTTGAAATTTTTCATGTTAGAAATACTCAGAAAATCATGCAGGGAATTCTAAGGATTACTATGAAGTATGAAGTCATAACTCACTCAAGTGACCGTGGAACCGCTGCCAAACCATGCGTTTGGCGACGGTTCCGCGGCCAACTTTGGGAGTTAGGGGCTAATACTTCAGGGATTTATTCTTGGGTACTATTTCATGCTTCTGGGAATTTTTAATTCTACTCAAGTGTTGAGCTTTCTGGGGAATATTGGGAACTCGTTGATTCGATCGGAAAGTTCAATTTCGTTTAAGTTTTTCCGGGTAATTTAGAACGTGTTAAAAAGTTCGAACGGATATCAATAACTCACTTTTTCCCTTGTCGGAAAACTTTCAAGTGTTGGATTTTTCCTGAGTTTAAAACTTTCAGAAAATCATTGAAGCGCATCTGTGGACCCTCTAGAAGAATATAACCTTAACTCGATTATGTGACCGTCAAAACCGCCACTGAACCATATGGTTTGTGGTAGTTTAGCGTTGCAACATGTGAGGCATTAGTTTTATCCTTCTACGGTTGGTTCATAGCGGCTGTGACATGTTCTGGGATTTTTTGAACTCCGCTCAAGTGTTGAGCTATTTGGGAAATCTTGGGTGTTTCTTTATTCGATCGGAAAGTTTAACATTGTCTATATATCTGGAATGTTATACAATATGTGGAATTCATATAGTTAGGTATGAAATGCGATGCATGTGATGTTTCGGATTTACGATGTCTAAAGTGATTGTGGATTCCAAATGTTGTAGTTTTACACTTTCTTTTCTTCCACCGAAAGTGTAATATGTGGTGTATCGCCGGTTTCGGTGCTATATGTCAATGACAATTGGGATACGCATATTTACTTACGTTGATGACATGTGATGTTATGTGTTGCTGTGATATGTTATATTGGATCGTCGTGTTGTGAATAGCCGGGGGTTTTATGTGAGATGAGAGTTTTTCATTTTCATTCATGTAAAATTCATTGTATATAATATTCTTTTATTAGGGCACTTCCGGGCTGAGGATGATGTCACCATTGTATATCATTTACTTTTCCGCATTAGGATAGACCCAAAGCGGGGAGCACAAGTAACCGGGTTCTAAGGTCTAGTAGGAGACCATCTCGAGGAGTCGAGACCGGGTGTCCTAACTCTAGAACTGGTAGGGTTGCTTGCCACTCTCGTAGGGGTCTAGTGGTGTGGGATTGGCTATTCATCGTGACCTTGGAATCTATGTTTTATACAGGCTCGTTTTAAAACACGAACCTCCTAGTATATCCAATATTTCATATATGTTCTTCTGCTGCAATGTTCTGTGATGAGATCATATTACTGCCTGAGATGAATGTTTATATTATATATATGATATATATATTATATATTGTTGATTTCGTTTCATATCTGAGGCCTGTGAAGCATAATAAAATGGGACTTCATTAATGTGATTAATGAAATAAAAAAAACCTAAAAATGTTGTAGAAACTTGTCTCAAAAACAGGTAGCTCTAGTTGTTGCTTTGCATAGCGGTGTTCCTTGTAGAACATCCATCACCTTATTCGATAAGGAAAGAGTCGAGATCCCTTCACCGGGAGTGACCTCTTTAGCGAAACTAGTAGATGCTAAAAACTCAGTTTGTCTTTTAATTGCTTTTTATAGTTTTTTCTTTGCATAGTGATATATATAATATATCCCGCACCTTATTCGATAAGGAAAGAACCGAGATCCCTTCACCGAGAGTGACCTCTTTGGCAAAACTAGTAAAGGCCTCAAAAACTCTCCATTTAACACCACTCGATTCTACAACGATATCAAGTTCATTACGCAAAGGGTTTTCTTAAAAACCTGTCGTAGCCCTCCATCATTTCAGATAAGTACTTCATAGTATTCGTGCTACGTTTGTTGGCTTTCCTCAAGGCGTACTGTGCGGTAGCTATTTATGCTTATCTGTATAAGCATATGATGCGATTGAGTTAGGGTAGTTGTGCGACTTTGTTGGCTTTCGTCAAGGGTCGTGCGGGTGGGTTTAATTCAATTGGGAAATGATGGATTGAACTTGACTAGTAGCCAATGGTTTGTTGGCTTTCGTCAAGGTCATAGGATGCTAGGGGTAAAATATTATCAGGAATTTCAAGTGTTGAAATTTGCAATGAGATTGCATACATCCTATGAGATAGTTAGATCCCGATACCCACTGTGAGTAAGAGTTACTCCTGGGAGAGTTTTACACATTACAATTAGCCGATCAAGTAGGTGTCTAAAAAGGTGTTAACGGAGTTACGCCCCTGGGAAAACGAGATTTATTTTAATTAGGTCCGTGCGAAAGCATGGGGAACCTCCCTTAAAGTACCGGCACTGGCCTTACTGAAAGATTGGCGAAATTGTAGGGTGTAATTAATCCCGGCTAGTCTTTCCTTTTAGGGTTTGAAGGAAGATTTGACTAAAACAGTGGGAGCCATCCTGATTAGATATATTAATAACCAATCTAATCTTGCAAGAGCATACGCTGAGTGTTTTCTTCTCTCTCTCTCCAGGTAGCGACCATGTCACGCCTTAATAAAGATAATAATACGGATGTATTGATCGAACCCTCTTATTATACTGTGCTAGGTACGTTGGTCCCGCTCCAACTTATAATTGTTATAAGATCGAGCAGGAAATTGGGGATTACCAGAATTCCCGTGCCGCCCAAACGAAGAAAGTGCATGCTGATGCATCTTCTTCGGGTGTGTTCATTACACAGAACTGTTTCCCAGTATCTTTTACGTCCTGGTTATAAGATACCAGATCAGGATCCCACATATGTAATATAATTACTTGGGCTACTGAAAGGTAGAGAACTGAGAAAGGGTGATAAGTTTTAAGAGTTAAAAATGGTGCAAGTGTTGCAGCCAAGTATGTTGGCAGTTATCACCCTGTATTACCAAATACATTGATTCTGAACGAATGTTATTAGATACCGAACCTGATATACAACATCATATCAATCTCTTTATCACTAAAGAATGATATAATTTTGTATTGTTGGATATTATTTTGAACATTTCCTATATCAAGAGTTGATCGGTTCTGGCACGTAATCTAAAAGCATATACGTTCTAAATCAAACTACAGTTCTTAACGTACAGAACACACACAAGAAGAAGAGTTCAGAAATGAACAAATCCTTCTTGAGGTATTGTAGACTAAGTCATGTCAATGTGACCCGACTAGCTGAAGTTACATAGAGATGCATATTTAAATCTGTTTGAATTTACATCTTATGAAACCTGCCAGTCATGTCACAAAGATAAGCTGACTACAGATCTGTTTATTGGAAATAGAGGAAGAGTTACTGAACTCTCGGGATTGATACATGATGATGTATGTAAGGTCCCCTGTCTACACATGCCAGGACTGGTTCTTAGTACTTCATTACATTCACTGCTGATCTCTCAAGGTTCGCACATATGTTCCTGTTGAAACACAAGTCTGAACCTTTTGAGAAATTCAATGAATATAAGTTAGAAGTAGAGAACCAAAACGGGTATAAGTATTATATACTTTGATGAGATCATGGAGGAGAATACTTGAGCATGGAACTCCTGGACTATTCTAAAGGAGAATGAGATTCTCTCTCAGCATTACTCCTCCGTATACACCACAGCACGTCGGTGTATCAGGGCGGAGCTATGGCACCCTATGTGATATGGTGTGCTCTATGATGAGTACTACTGAATTGCCTATTTCCTTTTGGGTGTTATGCACTTGAGAAGCTGCATACCTATTGTATAGGGTTCTAATCAAATCAGCTGCCTACCCCTCCATATGTGATATGGTATGGAAATAGCCCATCTCTTAAGGATGTTATGATTTGGGGTTGTCCGGCCAATGTCTAAAAACAAAATCCGGACAAGATCGAGTCAAGGTCAGTTATGTGGAAGTTTGTTGGATATCCCAAGCATTCGCAAGGGAATATCTTCTACAACACTAAGGAGCAAAAGGTGTTTTATTTCTCGGCATGCCACCTTTTTGAGAAAAAGGGAATTTCTTGTGAAGGAATTAGTGATCATGAGGTAGAACTGGAAGAAGTTCCAGCTATACAATCTGCAGCTGATGATTTGATAGAACCGAAGGATTCAATAGTTTCCTGCGAACCTCAGCCTCTCCGACGATCTGGTAGGGTTCCTCACCGACCTGAGAGATACTTCGGTTTTCTCTATGACGGTGGGAGCGAGGATTGCATCATGAGACGATGACCCAACTTTTTTCGAGCAGGCCATCAAGTGTGGGACTCTGTAAGAATGGATGGATGCTAAGCGATCTGAGATGGAATCCATATACACCAACAAAGTATGGACTTTTGTTGATTTATCTGAAGGGTTAAATCCCCATCAGCAGCAAGTATATCTTGAGAAGATTACTTAGTGTACATAGAAAAGTTGAGACTTTCAAATCTATGCTTAAGTCCATCCAGATCCTACTTTCCATTGCTACATAGCATAACTACGATAACTAGCGGTTGGGTGTCATGATAGCTTTTCTAAATAATTTAGAAGAGAGCGTCTATAAGTAGACAGTCAGAGGGCTTCGTAGACAGTGGGAGCAGCGGAAACATGTGCAAGTTTTTTTATGGGATAAATCAGGCATCGCGGTGTTGTAACGTCTGTTTTGATATGGTAGTCAAAAGAGTTTGACTTCATCAAAATGGAAGATAAACCTTGTATATACAATAGGGTAGTATGGAGTATGGTGGTGATCCTCGTATAGTACGTGGATGACATACTCTTGATAGGGAAGGAGTTTCCTATGCTACGCTCAGTCAATCTCCTCTTATCACATGGATTCTCCATACAGGATCAAGAAGATACCTCCTAAATCCTGGGTTTTGGATCTATGAGATAGATCTAATTGGATGTTAGAATTCTCACTAGGTGTATTGAGATGGTATCAATCGATCATGGGGAGAATCACTGGAAAGGTTCCAGGGTGATAAGGACGACTGAATGTCAGTCACAGTCATTGTCTTTACCCTCAGTGGAGGGACGGTATGTTGGAAGAGTTCCAAGCTAGATACCGTGACACACTAGACGATTAAAGGCAAGATACATCGTTACCAAGGATGCTACCGAAGAGGCAGTCTGGATATATATAAGTTCATGAGATGAACTTCGTTCCTACCATTGTATTACAATGGAGTTGTGGCTTATTGTTATATGTATGCCCTAGAGGCCATTACTGTACATACAATGTATATTGTAGTGGATGCTTGGACATATATAGGTTAGACTATCTTGCTCGACATGATAGTATGCTATCTGGTTACTCTTTATCTTAACATGTACTCTGACTGTCTCTATGTCACATGTTGATAAAGCCCTTAGGATGAGTACTTGACTACCAGGAATATGATGCAGATCATACTAGTGAGAACAACGTAGTCGTCAAGTAAATCCTTCAAATGTTCCTAGTCGTAGGAGTACCGAGACAGGGCATCGATACTCCAGAGTAGACTAGCATATGAGCTTCTTGACCCATAAGATGGGCGATGGATGATCTAATATCCATTGGTGTTTGACATCAGAGAAAGTATACGGGTTCTCAGTGGAGACTGGGTACAATGGACAGACTCGCCGAGAACTCTCAGATGGTATTATACCTCACGTCAGATGGCAGTTCTCTGGTGACACTGGTACAGGTTAGTCTGTAGACCCGAGATCGTCATAGAGTCTTGTGTGATTCCCGCTGTGCTTTGATTTCCATCATACCACGTCCAAGAGGGCCTTCAAAAAGGTGGCTTTTGGGTACAGTCCCAATTCACATGGAGGCAATGAGCGAATGGAGGGGTTTCGTCTCTCTCGGTATAGGGAGCTGATGTTGCACTGTGTTCGATTGGCTATAACTAGAAATCCCTGGCCAGGGTTGCTGAGATTTACTGGTAAGTGTTATCAGTAGTTTATCGAACTGTTATGGACCTTATATCGATAAGACTTATCAAGCTACTGGGGTCTGACGTTTACCACCCCTATGCGAGATATGTGATATATCAGACGAAGAAACCGGACTGTACGAGAGTGTTACTGATTGGATTCGCAGGAGAATGTACAGGCTTACTTGTTGATCTTCTGATCGCTCAATACCTGGGTGGCTGTTACATTTAGCCGACCGCTTGCAGATTGTGGGTGTTTGATATGATCATCACATACTGCCGGCGTATTGACGATTCTTTAGAATCCTACACAGAGGTTTCCTGGCTCAGGCAAAATGGACTAGGAGCACAAATATGATATGTACGAGACCGAGAACAATTTGTGTATGTGATGTTTTTCTAGTTCACACACTTTTGTATTGCCTCTTCTTCAACGTATTAGATTCTCGTGATATGAGATATCAGCCGGGTATATGTGATATAGCCGGGTCATCGGATCAAATGTTGATTCGATGAACTGATACAGATTATATTAGTCGGTTATTTGTGAAATAGCCGGATTATCGGATCAAGTGTTGATTCGATAATTTAATGTATAATTATATATTTGATATATTAAATTACATTAACTAGTATAAACTCACTTAAAGATTCTTTTTCTCACTCGTGTAATACATTGATATATATGTGATATATGTTAATAGTATTATTTTATTTTGTTACAATAAATATTGTATATGTGACATATAATATTGTAATATGTTATGGTTATAAATGCAACATGATTTGTGGAGTTTAAATATGGTTAGGGTTTGGATTAGGGTTATTCTTTCCTGAAGCTTTTAGAAGCTTCTTGAAGCTTTGACATTGACTTTGATATTTTGTGATATTTTGCAAAGATATTTCTTTAACCCAACCCAACCCTTTAACCATAGTTAAATCTCTACATGGGTCACTTAACCCATGGTTGCATTTCTAACCTCACTGGATTTCATTATTCATCACAAAATAGATTCTTCTTCTTCTTCCTCTTAAAAAAACTTTCTAGCTTTTCATAAGTGATGAAAATGAGTGAGAAATTGAAAACAAATAAGAGCTAAATTCCTACTTCCTCATCTGTTCTTGCCACTTAGATTAGGGTGTTTGCTTTGTTAATACTTGATTAGCAAAGCAAGAGGTTGGGTTTGAGTTTCTTTAAGGTATATCATCTTTGTTATCGAAGATCGAAAGCAAGCTTGCATTTTTCTCTTCGTGGAGCCTCTCTAGAGTCCGGGAACTTGATGATCGCAATGAAGGGACCACAACACGGAGCTTATGAAGTGAAGGACCGGACTACAAAGGTTGTAATCCCAAACTCTTAGAAGTAAAGTTGTTTACTTGCTTTGTATCGCCTAATCTCTAGTCTAAGATCTTGGTTAGGGTTGTTCGACACGTCTAAAATTTAAATCAGGCATGGTTGATGCCTTATAGACCCTTGTGACAGTGCCTAGTAATCCTACAGTGGTATCTGTGCCAAGTTAGAGCTTTAGGCCAAGTCTTGACGAAGTTTAAAGTCCAATCGAACCCCGAAACGTCGCACAATACCCCCTCTCTGGAATTTTTTTTAAAATGTTGATTTTTCTGTATTAAAAATTCTCAGAAAATTAAGCAGGGAATTCTAAGGGTTACTGTGAAAAACGACATCCTAATTCCCTTAAAGCACCGCGGAACCGCGACAATACAATGCATTGCGCGGCGGTTCTGCGGCCGTATAGGGGCATTAGGGTTAGTTCTTTGCACGGTAATAACCGTAGGTATTTCTATATGCTTCTGGGATTTTTTTAATATTACTCAAGTGTTGAGTTTTCTGGAGATTTTTTGTATTCGTTGATTCGATCGGAAAGTTTGACTTCGTTTAAGTTTTTTCCGGGTAATTAAGAACGTGTTAAAAAGCTCGAACGGATATCAATAACTCTCTTTTTCCCCTGCCGGAAAATTTCCAAGTGTTGGATTTTTCCTTAGTTAAAGAACGTTTTAAGTCGTGCAAGTAACGCGGTGGACCCTCTAGAAGAACACAAACCTTAACTCGATTATGTGACCGTCTTAACCGCCTCTAAACCTTAGGGTTTGGGGCAGTACGGCGTTGCCACATGTGAGGCGTTGGTTTGACCCTTCTACGGCTGGACCATTGGTACTGTGGAATGTGATGAATACATTTTGAACTCCGCTCAAGCGTTGAGCTATTTAGGAAATCTTAGGTGTTTGTTTATTCGATCGGAAAGTTTAACATTGTCTATTTATCTGGAATGTGATACAATATTTGGAATCCACAAGTAGTTATGAGATAAATAATTTGAATGTTATAAATCTAGCAGTTTAGTCTCATTTGATCGGTTGCCACGGGATTTTAATGATATCAAAAGTCCTTCGCAATCACGTAGCGTACGAGGATACTCGCCGGGTAAACTTAATAGATAGCGACACCCCATAGCTCCGACCAAGTGACTGTAGGAGAACCCCGTCGCCAAAATCATCCGTTCGGGTGCTAGCGGCAGCGGTGTTCCGCCTTAGTGCACTTCGTCAACGGCATCCGGGGGTGCGGCCGTCTACTAAAGTTTGCGACGAGCATTCGATCAATATGTCGGGAATCTTGTTGAATTGCCCGATTAGATATTGAAAAGTGTTTTCGAGATCGAGACTGATGTGCGGGGTTTATAATTGTTAGGCATGCGATGTCTATGGAATTCATTTGGTTAGGCATGTGATGTCTAAGGAGGTTGCGGATTCCAACTATTATAGTTTACTTTCTTTTCTGTGACCGTAAGTGTAATATGTGGTGTATCTCCGGTTTCGTTGCTATACATCAACGACAATTGGGATACGCATATTTACTTACATTGATGATATGTGATATTTATGTGTTGTTGTAATACGTTATATTGGATCGTCGTGTTTATAATAGCCGGGGGATTTATGTGAGATGAGAGTTTTTCTTTTTCATTCATGTAAAATTCATTTGTATGTAATATTCTTTTATTGGGGAACTTTCGGGATGAGGATGAGGTCACCATTGTATATTATATACTTTTCCGCATTAGGTAGACCCAAGGCGGGGAGCACAAGTAACCGGGTTCTAGGGTCCAGTGGGAGACCATCTCGAGGAGTCGAGACCGGGTCTCCTAACCCTAGAATTGGCGGTGTTTCTTGCAGCTCTCGTAGGGGTCTAGGAATGTGGGTTTGGCTATTCATCGCGACCGTGGAATCCGCGTTTTAAAGAGGCTCGCATAAAACACGGAAATCCTAGTATATCCAATATTTCATATATGTTCTTCTGCTGCAATGTTCTATGATGAGATCATATTACTGCCTGAGACGAATGTTTATATTATATATATGAGATATATATTATATATTGTTGATTTCATTTCATATCTGATGCTTGTGAAGCATAATAAAATGGGACTTCATTAATGAGATTAATGAAGCTAAAAGAAACCTAAAAATGTTGTAGAAACTTGTCTCAAAAACCGGTAGCTCTTGTTCTTACTTTGTATAGCGGTGTTCCTTGTTGAACATCCAACACCTTATTCGATAAGGAAAGAGCCGAGATCCCATCACTGGGAGTGACCTCTTTAGCGAAACTAGCAGATGCTACAAACTCGGTTTGTCTTTTGATTGTTTTTATAGTTTTTGCTTTGCATAGTGATATTTATGAAATATCCTGCACCTTATTCGATAACGAAAGAGCCGACGATCCCTTCACCGGGAGTGACCTCTTTAGCAAAACTAGAAAAGGCCTAAAAAACATTCCAATTAAAATCACTCGATTCTACAATGATATCAAGTTCATTGCCCAAAGGGTTTTCTTAAAAACATGTCGTAGCCCTCCGTCATTTCAGATAAGTACTACTTAGTATTCGTGCTGCGGTAGTTTGGCATTCGTCAAGGCGTAGTGTACGGTAGCTAACTAGTGCTTATCTCCTAGAGTACGATGCGATTGGATTAGGGTATTCGTACGGTGTAGTTTGGCCTTTGTCAAGGGTCGTGCGGGTGGGTTTAATTCAATCAAGAAATAAACGGGCTGCACTTGACTAGCGCCCTATGTGTAGTTTGGCCGTCGTCAAGGTCATAGGACGCTAGGGGTAAAAATATTATTGGGAGTTTCAAGTGTTGAAATTTGCAATTAGATTGCACACCTTCTATGAGATAGTTGGATCCCGATACCCGCTGCGAGTAAGAGTTGCTCCTGGGAGAGTTTTACACATTACAATTAGCCGATCAAGTAGGTGTCTAGAAAGGTGTTAACGGGGTTATGTCCTTGGGAAAACGAGGTTTATTTTAATTAGGTCAGTGCGAAAGCACGGGGAACCTCCCTCAAAGTACCGGCACTAGCCTTGCAGAAAGATTGGCGAACTTGTAGAGTGTAATTAATCCCGGCCAGTCTTTCCTTTTAGGGTTTGAAGGAAGATTTGACTAAAACAGTGGGAGACATCCTGATTAGATATATCAATAACCAATCTAATCTTACAAAAGCATACGCTGAGTGTTTTCTTCTATCTCTCTCCAGGTAGCGACCATGTCACGCCTTAATCAAGATAATAATACGGATGTATTCACCGAACCCGCATGTTATACTGCGCTAGGGAACGTTGGTCCTGCTCCAACTTATAATTGTTATAAGACATAGCAGGAAATAGGGGATTACCAGAATTCCCGGTCCGCCCAAACGAAGAAAGTGCATGTTAATGCATCATCTTCGGGTATGTTCATTACCGAGAACTGTTTCTCAGTATCCTTTACGTTCTGGGTATGAGATACCGGATCAGGATCCCGCAAATGTAATATTTTACATGGGCTACAGATTGGTAGAGAACTGAGAACGGGTGATAATTTTCAAGAGTTGGAAATGATGCAAGTGTTGCAGCCAAGTCTGTTGGCAGTTATCACCCTGTATTACCATAATACATTGATTCTGAACGAATGTTATTAGATACCGAACCTGATATACAACATCATATCAGTCTCTTTATTAGTAAAGAATGATATAATTTTGTATTGTTGGATAATGTTTTGGACATTTCCTATATCAAGAGTTGATCGGTTCAGGCACGTTATCTAAAAGCATAGACGTTCTAAATCAAACCACAGTTCTTAGTATACAGAACACACACAAGAGGAAGAATTCAGAAATGAATGAATCCTTCTTGAGGCATTATAGACTAGGTCATTTCAATGCGACCCGACCAGCTAAGTTAAACAGAGATGCATATTTAAATTTGATTGAATTTTCATCTTGTGAAACTTGCCGGTCATGTCACAAAGATAAGATGACCACAACTCTATTTATTGGAAACAGAGAAAGAGTTACTGAAATTTTGGGATTGATACATCGTGATGTATGTAAGGTCCCATGTCTACACATGCTAGGACCGGTTTTTTATACTTCATTACATTCACTGATTATCTCTCATGATTCGGACATATGTTCCTGTTGAAATACAAGTCTGAACCTTTTGAGAAATTCAATGAATATAAGTTAGATGTAGAGAACCAAAACGGGTATAAGTATTATGTCCTTTGATGTGATCAGGGAGGAGAATACTTGCGCACGGGATTCCTGGACAATTCTAAAGGAGAATGAGATTCTCTCTTAGCATTACTCCTCTGTATACACCACAACACGTCGGTGTATCGGGGTGGAGCAATCAAACCCTATTTGATATGGTGCGCTCTATGATGAGTACTACTGAGTTTCCTATTTTCCTTTTGGGAGTTATGCACTTATGAAGCTGCATACCTATTGAATATGGTTCCAGTCAAATCAGTTTCCTACCACTCCATATGTGATATGGTATGGGAATAACCCATCTCTTTAAGATGATAAGATTTGGGGTTGTCCGTCCTAGGTTTAAAAGCAAAATCTGGACAAGCTCGAGGCAAGGTCAGTTCTGTGGAAGTTTGTTGGATATCCCAAGCATTCACAAGGGAATATCTTCTACCAAACTGGGGAATAAAATGTGTTTTTGTTTCTCAGCATGCCACCTTTGTGAAAGAGAATTTCTTGTGAAGAAATTAGTAGTCATGAGGTAGAACAGGAAGGAGTTCCAGCTAAACAAACTGCAGCTGATGATTTGGTGAACCCGGAGGATTCAATAGTTTCTAACGAACCTCAGCCTCTCCGCCGATCTAGTATGGTTCCTCATCCACCTGAGAGATACTTCGGTTTCTCTATGATAGTGAGAGCGAGGATTGCATCATGGGATGATGACCCAACTTGTTTCGAGCTGGCCATCAGGAGTGGGGAATCTGTGAGAATGGCTGGATGCTTAGCGATCTGAGATGGAATCCTTATACACCAACAAAGTATGGACTTTGGTTGCTTTATCTAAAGGGTTAAATCCCCATCAGGAGAAAGTATATCTTGAGAAGATTACCTGGTGTACATCGAAAAGTTGAGACTTTCAAAGCTATGCTTAAGTCCATCCAGATCCTACTTGGCACTGCTACATACCATGACTACGATATCTTGCGGATGGGTGCCATGACTGCTTTTCTAAATATTGATTTGGAAGAGAGCGTCTATAAGTACACAACCAGAAGGCTTCGTAGACAGTGGGAGCAGCGGAAACATGTGCAATATGTTTTATGTGATAAATCAGGCATCGCGGAGTTGGAACGTCTGTTTTGATGTAGTAGTCAAAGAGTTTGACTTCATCAAAATGGTAGATGAACCTTGTATATAAAAAAAGGTAGCAGGGAGTATGTTGGAAGAGTTCCATGCTAGATACCGTGACTTACTAGACGAGAAAGGCAGGATAAATCACTACCAAGGATGCTACCAAAGAGGCAGTCTGGATTTATATATAATAGTTCATGAGATGAACTTACTTCCTACCATTGTGTGACAATGGAGTTGTGGATTAGGCCTAGGAACCACCAGTCCCATAAAAGATCCAGACATATTCTTAGGAAGCATCGCCTGATCATAGAGATGGATGATCTCCAGGGAGATCAAGGTTAGGAGAGTAGACACAGAGGACAACAGCGCGGATCCACTCACAAAGGCCTATTTCCCAGTAGAGACTTTTATGGGATGGTTGAGTATGAGATACTTCAACCACAGCTGATTAATAGGTATGCGATACCACAAAAGATGGCCCTAGTGCAAGTGGGAGATTGTTAGTTATATGTATGCCCTAGAGGCCATTACTGTATATACGATGTATATTGTAGTGGATGCTTGGACATATATAGGGAGGACTTTCTTGCTCGACATGATAGTATGCTATCTGGTTACTCTTTATCTTAACATGTACTCTAACTGTCTCTATGTTACATGTTAATAAAGCCTTTCGGATGAGTACTTGATTACCAGGACTATGATGCAGATCACACTAGTGAGAACAGCATAGTCGCCAAGTACATCCTTCAAATGTTCCTAGTCGTGGGAGTACCGAGACAGGGCATCGATACTCCAGAGTAGACTAGCGTATGCGCTTCTTGACCCATATGATGGGCGATGGAAGATCTCATATCCGTTGGTGTTTGACATCAGAGAAGGTATACCGGTGCTCAGTGGAGACTTGGTACACTGGACGGACTCGCCGAGAACTCCCAGATGGTATTATACCACACGTCAGATGGCAGTTCTCTGGTGAGACTGGTACAGGTTAGTCTGTAGACCCGAGATCGTCATAGAGTCTTGTGTGATTCCTACTGTGCTTTGATTTCCATCATACCATGTCCAAGAGGGCGTGCAAAACGGTGGCTTTTAGGTACAGTCCCGAATCACATGGAGGCAATGAGCGATAGGAGGGGTTTCGTCTCTCCCGGTAGAGGGAGTTGATGTTGCGCTGTGTTCGATTGGCTATAACTAGAAATCCCTGGCCAGGGTTGCTGAGATTTACTGGTAATTGTTATCACTAGTTTCTCGAACTGTTATGGACCACATATCGACACAACTTATCAAGCTACTGGGGTCTGACGTTTACCACCCCTAGGCGAGATATGTCACATATCAGACGAAGAGAACGGACTGTACGGGAGTGTTACTGATTGGATTCGCAGGAGAATATACAGGCTTGCTTGTTGATCTTCTGATCGCTTAATACCTGTGTGGCTGTTACGTTTAGCTGACCGCTTGCAGCTTGTGGGTGTTTGATATGATCATCACCTACTGCCGGCGTATTGACGATTCTTTAGAGTCCTACACAGAGGTTTCCTGGCTCAGGAAAAACGGAGTAGGAGCACATATATGATATGTGCGGGACCGAGAACAATACGTGTATGTGATACCGTATTAGATTCTCATGATAAGAGATATCAGCTGGGTATATGTGATATAGCCGGGTCATCGGATCAAGTGTTGATTCGATGAACTGATACAGATTATATTAGTCGGTTATTTGTGAAATAGCCGGATTATTGGATCAAGTGTTGATTCGATAATTTAATGTATAATTATATATTTGATATATTAAATAATATTAACTAGTATAAGCTCACTTAAAGATTCTTTTTCTCACTCGGGTAATACATTGATATATATGTGATATATCTTAATAGTATTATTTTATTTTGTTACAATAAATATTGTATATGTGATATATAATATTGTAACATATTATGGTTATAAATCCAACATGATTTATGGAGTTTAAATATGGTTAGGGTTTGGATTAGGGTTAAGCTTTCATGAAGCTTTTAAGAAGCTTCTTGAAGCATTGACTTTGACCTTGATATTTTATGTTATTTTGCAAAGATATTTCTTTAACCCAACCCAACCATTTAACCATAGTTAAATCTCTACATGGGCTAAGTCTTCTCAATTAACCCATGGTTGCATTTCTGACCTCACTGGATTTCATTATTCATCAAAAAATAGATTCTTCTTCTTCCTCCTCTTGAAAAAGCTTTCTAGCTTTTCATAAGTGATGAAAATGAGTGAGAAATTGAAAACAAATAAGTGCTAAATTCCTACTTCATCATCCTCATCTATTCTTTCCACTTAGATTTGGGTGTTTGCTTTACTAATACTTGATTAGCAAAGCAAGAGCTTGGGTTTGAGTTTCTTCAAGGTAGATCATCTTTGTTATCGACGATCGGAAGCAAGCTTGCATCTTTCTCTTCGTGGAGCCTCTCTAGAGTCTGGGAACTTGATGATCGCAGCGAAGGGACCACAACACGAAGCTTATGAAGTGAAGGACCAGACTACAAAGGTTGTAATCCCAAATTCTTAGAAGTAAAGTTGTTTACTTGCTTTGTTTCGCCTAATCTCTAGTCTAAGATCTTGGTTAGGGTTGTTCGGCACGTCTAAAATTTAAATCGGGCATGGTTGATGCCTTATAGACCCTTGTGACAGTTCCTAGTAACCCTACACTTATGCCTAGGAACCCCCGTCCCATCTGTGATCCAGACATATTCTTAGGCAGTATCACCTGATCATGGAGATGGATGATCTCCAGGGAGATCGATGTGAGGAGAGAACATACAGAGGACAATAACGTGGATCCACTCAGAAAGGCCCATTTCCTAGGAGAGACTTTTATGGGATGGTTGAGTATGATATATTTCAACCACAGCTGATTGTTGGGTATGCGATACCACGATAAATGGCCTTAGCGCAGGTGGTAGATTGTTAGTGATATGTATGCCCTAGAGGCCATTGCTGTACATGCGATGTATATTGTATTGGATGCTTGGACATATATATGGAGGAATTTCTTGCTCGACATGATAGTATGCTATCTGGTTGCTTTTTATATTAACATGTATTCTGATTGTCTCTATATTACAAGTTGATAAAGCCCTTAGGATGAGTACTTGACTACCAGGACTATGATGCAAATCATACTAGTGGGGACGGTGTAGTCGCTAAGTACATCCTTCAAATGTTCTTAGTCGTAGGTGTATCGAGACAGTGCATCGATATACCAGAGTAGACTAGCGTATGCTTCTCGACCCATGTAGATGGGTGATGGATGATCCTATATCCATTGGTGTTTGACATCAGAGATAGTATACGGGTACTCAGTGGAGACTGGGTACACTGAACGGACTCGCCGAGAACTCCCAAATGGTATTATACCTCACGTTAGATGGCAGTTCTCTGGTGACACCGGTACAGGTTAGTCTATAGACCCGAGATCGTCATAGTGTCTTGTGTGATTCCAACTGTGCTTTGATTTCCACCTTACCACATCCAAGAGGGCGTGCAAAACGGTGGCTTTTGGGTACAGTCCCGAATCACCTGGCGGCAATGAGCGATAGGAGGGGTTTCGTCTCTCCCGGTATTGGGAGTTGATGTTGCGCTGTGTTCGGTTGGCTATAACTGGAAATCTTTGGCTAGGGTTGCTGAGATTTACTGGTAAGAGTTATCAGTAGTTTCTCGAACTTTTATGGACCTTATATTGACACGACTTATCGGTTGCTGGGGTGTGACGTTTACCACCCCTAGACTGGATATACGACATATCAGACGAAGAGACCGGACTGAACGGGAGTGTTACTGATTGGATTCATAGGAGAATGTACAGGCTTGCTTGTTGATCTTCTGATCGCTCAATACCTGGGTGGCTGTTACGTGTAGCTGACCACATGGAGCTTGTGGGTGTTTGATATGATCATCACCTACTGCCGGCGTATTGACGATTCTTTAGAGTCCTACACAGAGGTTTCCTGGCTCAGGCAAAATGGAGTAGGAGCACATATGTGATATATGCGGGACCGAGAATAATACGCTTTGAGATACCGTATTCTATTCTCGCGATATGTGATATCGGCCGGGTATATGTGATATAGCCGGGTTATCGGATCAAGTGCTGATTCGATGAAATGGTACATGTTATATTAGTCGGTAATATGCAATATAGCCGGATTATCGGATCAAGAGTTGATTCAATAATTTAATGTATATTATATATGAGATATATTACATTAAGTTAACTAATATAAGCTCGCTTTATTGATTCATTTTCTCACCGTATAATACATTGATATATATGCGATATATGTTAATTGTATTATTTTCTTTTGTTACATTATATATTATATATGTGATATATAATATTGTAACATGTTAGGGTTACAAATGCAACATGGGTTTTGAGTTTAAACAAAGTTAGGGTTTGGATTTATGTTAGCTTTTGGATGAAGCTTTCCTTTTGTCTTCTTCCTTTGATATTTTGTGAAGATGTTTGTTAACCCAACCCAAACCTCAACCCATGGTTTATTCTCTACAAGGGTTAAGGATGTGATCTTTAACCCATGGTTGCAATTCTATCCTAATACAATAATTCATTATTCAACACAAAAGAAATTCTTCTTCTTCCTCCTCTTGAAAAAAGCTTTCTAGCTTTTTCTGTTGTGATGAAATAATGTGAGAAATTGAAAACAAAGAGAGCTAAATTCCTACTTCATCATCCTCATCTATTCTAGCCACTTAGATTAGGGTGTTTGCTTTGCTAATACTTGATTAGTGAAGCAAGAGCTTGAGTTTGAGATTCTTCAAGGTAGATCATCTTAGTTTTGAAGATTAGAAGCAAGTTTGCATTTTTCTCTTCATGGAGCCTCTCTAGAGTCCGGGTACTTGATGATCGCAGCGAACGGACCTCAACACGAAGCTTATGAAGCGAAGGAACGGACTACAAAGGTTGTAATCCCTCTCTCTTAGATATAAAGTTGTTTACATGCTTGTTTACCCTAAGTCTCTAGTTAAGATCTTGGTTAGGGTTTGTTTAGCACCCCAAAAATTTTAAAGTCATGATTGATGCTTGCCAAAACCTTACTAAGGTGCTAAGCTAACCCTACATGTTATATATGTGATATATAACATTACGTTAACTAATATAAGCTCACTAAAAGATTCTTTTTCTTACTTGGATAATACATTGATGTATATGCGATATATATTAATTGTATTATTTTTTTTTGGTACAAAATATATCGTATATGTGATATATAATATTGTAACATGTTAGGGTTACAAATGCAACATGGTTGTTGAGTTTAACCCAAGTTATGGTTTGGATTTGGGTTAGCTTTCGGGTTAGCTTTCATGAAGCTTTCCTTTTTGTCTTCATCCTTTGATATTTTGTGAAGATATTATTTAACCCAATCCAAACCCTTAACTCTAGTTAATTCTCTACATGAGTTAAGACTCTCATTCTTAACTCATGGTTGCAATTGTAACCACAACAATAATTCATTATTCATCACAAAAGGATTTCTTCTTCTTCTTCTTGAAAAAAAAAGCTTTCTAGCTTTTGGTGTTGTGATGAAATAAAGTGAGAAATTGAAAATAAAAGAGAGCAAAAGCATATACATCACATAACATGTTCACAACACTCTACTTGAATTGTTACTTAGATATTGTTATTAATGCCAACAATATTGACGTGTTGTCCCGACGGACGTAACTTGTTGTCTGCATAGACGAGAATTGTACCAGCTTGATCGTGTGTTGACATTATATCTATATTGGCAATACCTGACTTGAATACAAACCTGGGGGTAAAGGGGAAATCAAGAATGTGACCGAAATGTAACTCAAGAGGATATTATTACATGTTTGCCATTTTTTCCGGGCTTTACGAAATAATTACTTGTTTTCCATTTTTCCGGGCGTTACGGAATAATTAACTGTTTGCCGTTTTTCGGGCGTTACGGAATAATTAACTGTTTGCCGTTTTTTCGGGCGTTACGGAATAATTACAAGTTTGTCGTTTTTCCGGGCGTTACGGAATAATTACTTGTTTGGGGTTTTTCCGGGCGTTACGGAATAAATCATGTTACCGTGATCCCGTGGGGAATGAACGGGATATATACTGTTGGGTTACGATGAGGATTACGTTAACTGATTTCAAAGACTTTTAGAATAGATAATCTAGAAACACGGTTTTAGGTTACACATCATACATCACAAATATACACATACCTCACTATTTCATATCTATGTTATTCATTTATATTCATGTTTACTTATATCGTTATATCCTGGTTATCACTGTTATTTGGTATTATGACGCACTTACGTCTGGGTTTTGCATGGCCCAGTTCTTCTACCTTTATTGCAGGCTGAACATGAGTACTTTAACCATCAAGCCGAGCAGTAAGGAATTGAACATGTGTTATTTAGAGATGTTTAGTTTAGTTTATTTTTAGTAGTTTTATTTCCTTGATGTGAGCTCATACTGGGACAAGTTTCATATGTTGTTTATTCGATTTGATTCTTTTCCGCTTATGCATTTTCCTGACTCTATTTACTGTGGCAAATAGACATGTACTAGATAGTTTTATATTTACTGCTCTTGATAACCTATAGATAGCCGTAATGTGACTGTGGAGGGATGGTTCCTAGTCACAGGTAGCATGGTTGGCTCTGTCACGTGCCGTAGTCTGCGCATTCTGGGAAGCAGGGAGTGACAGGGTTTGTTTGGTATCAGAGCCATAGGATTTAGGATCAATCAGGTTTGTTTCTTTTCTAGTTAGGTATTGAACCCAATACACTAATCAGAAAATCCGAAATTAGGAACATGTCCTGCCACATTACTATCTTGCCAGTCTTGGATATATAGCTACCTTGTTTATTAAATCATGTTTACCGCTGCTAATCCTTTTCAGTGTCTTGGCTTCGTAATCATGGAGGATAGACATTTGCGATCGTACCAGAGGCGTGTTGATAACGCCGTATTGCTTGGAGTTGTATGTGGAATGCTGGAAAACTAGAAGCGGCAAACTGAGCTGAATCAGCAGCAAGCCGATGCTTTCCAGTAGGGTCTGCGGACAGTCCAGCAGTCTGCAGTCGTTGTAGCACCCAGGCCAGCACAGCATGAGGTCATCGTGGCGGACTAAAGAAGGCTCGGTCCGTCCACATTTACAGGATTGGAAGAGCCATTACCAGAGGAGCAGTGGCTAGTTGACACAGAGAATCTGCTTGTTGCCGCGCAGATTCCAGACGAGAAAAGGGTGGATGTAGTACACATCCAGTTGATAGATTATGCTTGCGAGTGGTAGCTCGTAACGGAGACCCGTCTGCCCAAGCCGATCAGTTGTGCAGCGTTTTCACAAAGCTTTTTTGAGCAGTTCTTTCCGCAATCTGCTCGAGAAGAAATAGAAGAAAAGTTTATTAGCCTGAAGAAGAATGGCGGATCTGTTGATGCGCATGCGGCTGAGTGGACTCGGCTCAGTCGATTTGCGGGGCCTTTAGTTTCCAATGATGCAGATAGGGCACGAAGGTTTATGCGTAGCTTGGATGTGGAGATCCAGAGATACATCATATCTCTGGGATTGACCACCTTCTCCTAAGTTCTCAAGGCAGCCAGGGAGCAGCAGTGTTTATCGGTGAAAGAGAAGAATACGCAACAGTAACCTATCGTAGTGCGGACGCTGAAATTTAGGCCAATTCAATCTCCTGTATGCAGAGGCATCCCGGTGAAAAGGCGAGCACAGTACCCATGAAGAAGCCCGCAGTATCCGACCAGAAAGGAAGTGTGTTTTGTGACTACTGCCAACGACTGGGTCATTTCCGGAGAGAATGCCGAAGGAGGCTTAGACTCTGTCTTGTTTGCGGATCAGCTGACCATACCATCGATGCTTGCCCTTCAAAGCCAAGATTGAGGGGCGATATTCAGAAGCCACTGCAGAAGCAAATTCATGGGCAGAAGCAGATTACTCAGGAGCCTAATCAAGCACGGGCCTTTACTTTGATAGGCCGAGGAGGCCAAAGCTTCAGACGAAGTTGTTTCAGGTATCCTACCCGTTTATAATATTCCTGCGTTGGCATTATTTGATTCAGATGCATCCCATTGTTTTATGTCGTCCAATTTTATTAGTGCACGCTCGATTCCACACGCGGCCCTGTCTAGTTGCTGGGATACACACACTGGGAATGGGAAAATTATATCTAGTAGTGAGTTCAAGGATTTTTTGATTGTTATATGCGGACGAGAGCTATTCACGGATTTCTTCGTGATTGATACGGGTAGCTACGACGTTGTCTTGGGAATGGACTTTCTTGGCACTTTCTACGCTCACATCGATTGTAGGGCAAAGAAAGTGATTTTCCAGATTCCCGGACATCCGGTGATTAAATTTTCAGGAGGTAGCAGATCTGTCGGTATAGTCGATTTTAGGGCTAGGCCGACAAGTTCCGTTCTTTCGTCGATGGAAGTAGATAAGGAGGAAGTCCCAGCAGTAGTTCGAGAGTTTATGGATTTGCTCGAGGACAACTCGGGTTTACCGCCAAAACGAGATGTGGAGTTCGCGATTGATCTTATTCCTGGAGCAGCGCCGATTTCAAAGGTGTATTATCCGAAGGCGCCAGTGGAACTAGAAAAAGTAAAGAAACGAGTTACCGAATTGCTAGAGAAGGGTTGGATTCGCAGCAGCAATTCACCCTGGGGAGCTCCAGTTCTTCTAGTCATGAAGAAAGATGGCACGCGGAGGATGTGCATCGACTATAGAGAATTAAATCGGGTGACTATTAAGAAAAAGTACTCGATCCCTCGCATCAGCAAATTATTCGATCAACTCAGTGGCGCGAGGGTATTCTCGAAGTTGGATATCATCAAGTTCAGGTGAAAGCAGAAGATATTTGCAAGACAGCGTTCCGAATTCGATATGGGCATTACGAGTACATAGTGATGCCATTCGGAGTCACGAACGCACCGAAAATATTTAAGGACTTGATGAATCAAATCTTTTCATCGTATTTGGACCAGTTCATAGTGGTGTTTATTGATGATATTCTGGTCTACTCGAGGAGCCAAGAAGAGAATGCATAACACTTGAGAATCGCACTGCAAACGTTGAGGCAAGAAAGGTTATATGATAAGATGAGAAAGTGCGAGTTTTGGCTCAAAGAAGTGAAGTTTTGGGGTCATGTCGTATCCGGAGATAGAATTGTCGTTGACCCTGAAATGATTGCAGTAGTTCATGATTGGCAAATTCCAAAGAACGTAGCGGAGATCAGAAATTTTCTTGGGCTTGCCGGATATTATAGAAGGTTTGTGGAGAACTTCTCTCGAATAGCAGAACCATTGACCAAGCTAACCCGAAAAGATGTTCCGTTCGCATGGAACGAGAAGTGTGCGTCAGCTTTTGAAGCGTTGAAGCAAAGATTGACCACTGCTCCTATCTTGACGGTACCAAGCGGTTCCGGAGGGTTGGTTATTCACAGCGACTGATTAAAGAGACTTTAAAGACCAAAAATATTTTAGCGTAATCAGAAACGGCGTCGCTTTACAGCTAGCCGGTGAATACGGGTCGGTCCATAGGGATGTGTAATTTTCCTAAGTGTTCTTACGAGTTAATTCCAATGGTTGTTTGGTCTTTTAATTGAATCTAAAAACTAAGTTATATGATGATTAGAAACTTGCTAGGATTAGGTTTAAGGTGGAGTTTGATAAGATTGAAATTCACACCTCTTTCAATGCCCTCAATTAAATCTTTTTTGAAGTTATAACAATTATTAGTAAAGGAGATTAGGATGATTGGGAAGAAACGAAGTTTCTTCCTCTAGATCCTTATCCGTCCTTTCCTATTAATTGCTCTAACCTTCATGGAAGTCATGCATGTTCGGTCTTTTATACTACGGTTTCACCGTTACCTCGTGGGTAGGGTGCCGTAGAGAGCGGATCATGCATGCGTGCATGAAGTTCTAGTTATTACAAATTATTGGGCTTGAAAGAGATGAGAGATATTCATCTCTCAATCCCTTCCTTATTCCTAACCCTAACAAGCGAGGAAATTACTCGCTCATTAGGGGATCTATTAAAACAACATTTTAAGATTACTTACCTACTGCAGTTTAAAAGATTTTACACTAGATTACTAGGGCAAAGGAATGATTTATCTAAGGCAAGAATTAAATTAGAAAGCTAGGGCAAAGAATGAATTAATCTAGGGCAAGTATTTAATTTTAAACTAAGGCAAAAAATTAAAAGACGAACTTACAGAAATGATGCTCTTCAATCTTCAAAGAATCTGAATTTTTATTTATTGAAAAGAAGCATCCCTAATACTATCTTTTGAATACATACTTATAGGAAATAGGAAAATTAGGGTTACAAATTCTTGCGCATGTGCTATTACAGATATGCCCACGAAAAATCCCAACCTACGCACCGACGCACCGCCACCAACTTCTTACACCGACGTGCGCACTGGACGTCCGCGGAACCGCGACATGGGTAGAGGTAGGTCCGCGGTTCCGCGGCCCATTGGTGATATCATATGTCCAAACTTTTTGGGCTGCTTCTTGATGCTTTGGGCTTTCTATTTCTATAGTTCTTTTCTCCATTTGGATTCTGGGTTTTCTCCAGATCTTCAGTGAAACTTGTAGTGGTCTTTTAACTGTTTCCTTTGACATTTCGGACCATGTGTTGCCTTGTACAATTATGAATTGTTCTTCGTCTAGGCTTGACTGGGATTCTTCTACTTGTTGGTCAAAAGTCCCTCTTTTGTATCATCTTTTGTCTTTTTCACTGTTTTCGCTGCAAGAACCTGTAACCTGTACTATGTAGCAGACATGCGTCAAAAGCACCTGTTTATTTATAAAACGAATAAGAATGGGGAATATAATAATACAATATTATGGTGTGAACAAATACCCCCAAACTTATCTTTTGCTCGTCCTCGAGCAAACTTATTATTTTATTCTCGATAAAGCCTAACTGCACTTTTCCAGGGAAACGCGATTGCACTGAGCTCGTGCAACAAGCCGTTAGACCTCTAGGTGTCCCTAGTTGGACGAGTGTTGTCTCCTGAGGGTTTTCAGCGGATACTACCCACAAAATCCTATCAATTAGGCCCACTGACTTTAATTCTCCAATTAGGTTTTATAACAAGGAATTCTATTATCATCGACTCATAAATTACCCACCCATATTCTTCACACTTCCTCATCATTTAACTTAAGATTATATATGTTCGATAGACTCACTCAGCTTTTAGCATTTCTTAAGTTTTCCTTCTAAGGTTCCATCTCCACGTGGGAATTTTTCTATCAACTCTACTAAAGATACAAGTTCTATTTTTCATTCCTTTCTCTTATCTCAACTCTAATCATATATCCCCACGTGTGTGTATAAATCACCCCTACACTTGGAAATTCAAATCAAACAATCATACTCATGTCCGTTGTCCAAAGCACTAATTGACTGGTGAATTCACATCCTTCATGCGACTGTTAATACTTCTTGAGGTACCAACAACCGATTACAAGATATGTTTGTACTTTAAAGCGTAATTCCTTGTTTTGCAACACCCAAGGCTTTTAGTTGTGACTCCAAAACCAGTTGGTCTAAGACACTACGTGATGAAGCACCCTCGCTAAATATTTTTTTTATTTTTGCAGCCTTAAGTAATCACAAAGACCAGTGTTCATTTTTTTTCTTTATTCACATTTTTTTTATTTTCTTCGTACTAAGGACTTTAGACAAGTTTCAAGGTCTCTTCTACTGTTCCAAGTTTCAAGGTGCGTGATTGTGCAATTTGTAGGGTATACATTTTAAGAATATAGACTTAAGCTAGGAGTTATTTTTCAAACTTATACTCTAATAAGAATATCAATATTTTTCCTTTATTTCAACTTAGCCCAAAAAGTGAACTCAAAATTTGCCTAGTTCTAAATAAACTACAAAGACATATACTTTCTACCGTTAATCTTTAAAGAAGGTTATTTTTAGGGTTTTTTATTTACTAGGCCTAAGATCAAGTTGTTCCTAGCCAGTTAACCTATCTGTCAAACTCAAGTTAAATATGGTCAAAATTGAATACAATAATTTTTAAAATTTTTGAAATTTTCAATTTTTTATGAGTTTTCAAAATAAGTATGCAAATGCAAAAATATACATACGAATGCAAAGGAAGAAGACGTACCGAGCATACCCCCAAACTTAAACTTGACAGTGTTCTCACTGTCATGCCACACCAAGAGGGTCAAAATGTCGGCACTGTCCTGATTATTAACATATTTTAAAAAAATTTATAAATATATATTTTTTATTTATCATAACAAAAATATATATACAGAAAGCCCCCCCAAACTTCATTTAAACAATGTTACACGTCATTGCAAAACTTTGCAAAGACCAAATGTCAACACCAACCATTCGAAAAAATTATCTGTAAGGAGCATCAGTTGGTGGAAGAGCATGTTGTACCGATCCAAAAAGAATTGGGGACGATAGAGATGGTGATATAGAAAGTGTGGAAGTGAATAGATAGGAGGTGGTGATGAATCAAAACGAGAATGGGAATGATTAGCAATCAGTGGAATATTGGCATTCTCGTAGCTTATTAAAAGAAATGGAGGTGGTTCAACTTCTAAAGGAAGAAGTTGACGAACTACACCATCCCCAAGATATTTATGTGGATCCTTTATCGACTTGGCATCATCCATCATGTGCATATGATATTCAATTATGAGGGAACTAATCACCTCGATGTCTGCCATAGTCCAGCCGGAAACTTGCCGTCTATCTTGTAAGACCATTAAAAGAGTGTTCTCTTGCTCGATGGCTAGAGATGCCGATATGATAATGGGAAATGTCTTATTATCACCTATGTAAGCATATTTAAGGTGAGACGGTAAGGGCATGAGTTCGAGTTTCGGAGGCGAAAGAATCATTGGGGGATCTACCTCGAACTCAAAGGACTCCAACACAGGTTCAAAATCACTGCAAACAACTGATTCGGATGTTTCCACTAACTCATCAAAAATTTCAAAAGACTCATATTCGGGCTGTGGGTCGTCATCATCTGAAAAATTGAAACACTCATAATCAATATCGGTTGTGTCAACTGTGGCAGGCTCAAGGAGGGACGCACTAGTGGCGTCAAAACTGTTTTCATCAAAAAAAATTCTTTCAAGCTCGCAGTCCTCCTGCATGATTTCGTGAATAGAGAAAACTTCTCGTGTACTAGTATTAGCCACGGGGGGCAGACTTCCTAACTTGTAAATATTGAACTCACTAGACGTCTTTCCGAAGGATAGAGTCATGGATCCATTGCGACAGTTTATTACAGCATTGGAAGTGGCCAAAAATGGTCGACCGAGGATCACCGGAATTTGGTTCCGTGAGTTGGCAACAGGGTTGTGTGTCCATAACAATAAAATCAACGGGGAATATGAATTCCCCAACTTTGATCAACACATCCTTTAGCTCACCCCTTGGATGGGCGATTGATCGATCTGCAATTTGGAGAGTACAGTGAGTGGGCTTAAGCTCTCCAATGTCTAATTGCTCGTACACAGAATAAGGTAGCAAATTGACACTAGCACCAAGATCTAGTTGTACTCTATTGATGTTCTTGTCCCCAATTGTTATCGAAATAGTAGGACAACCGGGGTCCTTGTGCTTTTGGGGTAAAGATTGGACACGAGCATCGCTACCAACACTAGCCACGAAAACTTTCATTGGTACTTGTGACTTCCTCTTTTTGGTGCTTAAGTCCTTTAAGATTTTTGCATATGAAGGAACTTGTTGGATTGCATCCAAAAGAGGGATATTTATGCTCACCTGTTTGAACAACTCGACAATCTTCTCCATTTATGGAGTTGGTTTATTGGATCTCAACCGGTTTGGAAAAAGAGCATTTTGAAATGTTGTTGAGTCCAATTTTTGTGGACCAGATTGTTGAGTTGGAACGGAACCCCGTGTAGATGTGTTCGTGTTGTGAGAAGTGGGTCCGTTCAAGATAGAAGGAGTAGAGCCTTGTGAATGATGGAGAACAGGCTCTAACGAAGAAGAAGAAGGTGAAGAAGAACCACCGGCAGGGGTGTCATTGTGAATACCCACATTGTTTTGCAACATTTTTCCCGATCTCAACGTGGTCACAACGTTTACGTTATGAGTTTGCTGTTGATATGAAGCATGTGCGTGACCGGGATTGGGCAGTGGTTGAGATGGGAGCTTTCTTTTTTTTCGCTAGCTCAATGCTGCATTGAGTTGTGCAATTTGTGCCTCAATAGATTTGATGCTTTGATCGTGTGAGGCACTATTTTGTACCAAAGATTGAATAGAAGTCTCTAATCTTGCTGTAGATTGTGTAGATTGCTTTAGGAACGTATCTAGACTTCTTTCGAGCGAAGTAACCTTGTCATTGTTAGGTTGAACAAAATTGTTTGGCTGGTAATAATTGTTAGGCACAAAATTGTTCACTTGATTAGGGTAAGGTTGCTGTTGAAAAGGTTGCTGTTGAAATTGAGTTTGTGGAAGTGCTTGTTGTTGTTGTGGAGGAGGAGGCCTTTGAAAATTGTTATTTCCTTGGAATTGTTGATTTTGGTTCGAAGCGAAATTTGGGTGACTCCTCCACCCCGGATTGTATGTCGAAAAGTATGGATCGTTTCTTTGTCGTTGCTGGTAGGCAGCATTGACTTGATCATGTCCTTGAGTAAATGCATTGTAAGGACACTCTTCGGTAAGATGTGATGGATCCGAACAACAAGCACAAACAGTTCGTGGAGGCACAACAGGGGCAAGAGAAGACGATGAGATTTTGGTCTCAATCGCTTCTAGTTTTTTCGTAAGAGCGACCATCTCGGCCTTCATAGCAATCGACATATCCAATTGATGTATGCCTGCCCTAGATTTACCACTAGAAGAAGATGATGTGGTCTTGGTGCTCTCCCACTGAATTGTTTGTTCACTAAGGTCCTCAAGAAACTGCCATGCTTCCTCACTAGATTTGGTTAGAAAGTGACCTTGACATATAGTTTCTAGCAACTGCTTCGTTGCCGGGTTCAATCCCTCGTATAATGTTTGGTAGAGTTGCCATCTTCCGATCCCATTATGAGGGTATTGAACGAGTAGGTCTTTAAATCTTTCAAAACACTTCCAAAATGGTTCGTGAGGAAGCTGTGAAAATTGTATAATCTCATTACGGATTCTAGCAGTTTTGTGGTGAGGATAGAACTTTTTAAGAAAAGCTTTCACAAACTCATCCCAATTTCTAATTGAATGTGATGCTGTGCTATATAGCCACTTCTCGTCTAAGTCACATAAAGTGAAAGGAATGACCCTTAGCCTTATAGCGTCATCACTTAATTAGGTCGTTTTCATCATAGCGCAAACGTTTTGGAATTTATTGATGAAGATATAAGCATCTTCAGATTCCAAACCATGAAATTTTGGCAGCATATTGATGAAATATGGTTTTATTTCAAAATTGTCCCCATTTGCCAGTGGGGGTGAAAGACAGGTAGGTAAAGAAGTGCGGACAGGGTAGAAGAGATCCTGGAGCGCAACTCGTGCGGGCGCTTCAACAGGCGGTTGATTCGGGTTATTCGCACCTAACGGAGGTGGAATCATTCCCGTCTGTAAGGTATCATTAGGATTGTATCCCGACATGCCTTCGGAAGAAGAGTTTGAAGGTGGAGGTAAGAAAGTGGACGGAGTTTCGACTTCGGTGTCGAAAGGTTCGTCGGTCGGTACCAACGAAACACGGACTAATCGGGCGTTAATGTCCCTAGTCCAAAGTGACATACACTAAAGGGGTAGTGTGGTCAGAAAAAAAAATGAAAGACAGAATGTGGAGGTAAGATAACGTCAATGAGAGGAAGTGGTGTAAGTGAGTTGCAAGTTTTCTATAGTGACAAGTTGCAAGTTTTGAAAAGTTTTTTTATATGTGAAATTCTTGCAAAAGATTTTTGAAAAGAGACTCATGACACAATTGCGATCAACCACACATGAACAATTAGGCCTAGATCTAGAGTCACCTAGGTCAGCTAGACAGCTCCTAACTAGGATTAGAAATAGGACCTCAAACCGCCTCTTCACCGCTAATTGCGGCCAGGTAAGTGGGAGGCTCCCCGCTACAAGTAGCGGTCCTAATTAAGTAACCACTTGCCTTAACACACTTGCCTAGACACCGCAAAGTCAGTTAGGATAAACGGTCGATGCCTATAACTAGTCCTTTGTCCTACTGAGCTCGAAGTCCTTTGGGCTGAGTCTAGTATTTTTTAATTAAGAGTGGTCGATGAAAATGCTTTAAGTGCTTTCTGGGTTCCTGGGAAGGGTGATGAAATCCCCACCCAATCTGAGTTTGGTCAATAGCCCCTTAAAGTCCAATTAAATTATGCAAAACAGTAAATTCACTTGCAAGTAATTTTTTTAAGCGCGGCGCAAAGAAACCTGCAGAAACTTGTTATTTAGAAGGGGGAAGAAGATTTTTAGCGCAAAGAAATCGTGCAGAAAATTTCTCAAAAGGATATATGGAGGTTGGCAGAGGGGAGAATGAGGAACAAGCCGACAAAATTTGAGGAGCTGACGTGGCAATCCTGCGGCGGAACCGCGGTTCTTGGCGCACAACGGCCGCGGAAACGCGGTCTGGAGGAGGGCTCTGTTCCCGAGAAAAAGTCTGCCACTCCTTTTTTCCAATCCTCCTCTGTTCGGATGTACCAATTTCTGTTTTGCCCTCTGTAAATTTCCAGATCCGAGATTCTTCGCTGTTCCTGCAAGATTCAAACGATAAACCCTTCAAACAGGCAAAATTGATAAATTTTTTTGTACTTTTTCTATTTTCAGATTTTTATGATTTATAAATTTATATTAACCCGAAATTACACAAATGAAATTTTACGCCATCCCCGGCAACGACGCCATTTGATTAAAGAGACTTTTAAGACCAAAAATATTTTACCGCAATCAGAAACGGCGTCGCTTTGCAGCTAGCCGGTGAATACGGGTCGGTCCACAGGGATGTGTAATTTTCCTAAGTGTTCTTACGAGCTAATTCCAATGGTTGTTTGGTCTTTTAATTGAATCTAAAAAACTAAGTTATATAATGATTAGAAACTTGCAAGGATTAGGTTTAAGGTGGAGTTTGATAAGATTGAAATTCACACCTCTTTCAATGCCCTCAATTAAATATTTTTAGAAGTTATAACAATTATTAGTAAAGGGGATTAGGATGATTGGGAAGAAACAAAGTTTCTTCCTCTAGATCCTTGTCCGTCCTTTCCTATTAATTGCTCTAACCTTCATGGAAGTCATGCATGTTCGGTCCTTTATACTACGGTTTCACCGTTACCTCGTGGGTAGGGTGCCGTAGGGAGCGGATCATGCATGCGTGCATGAAGTTCTAGTTATTACAAATTATTGGGCTTGAAAGAGATGAGAGATATTCATCTCTCAATCCCTTCCTTATTCCTAACCCTAACAAGCGAGGAAATTACTCGCTCATTAGGGGTTCTATTAAAAACAACACTTTAAGATTACTTACCTACTGTAGTTTAAAAGATTTTACACTAGATTACTAGGGCAAAGGAATGATTTATCTAAGGCAAGAATTAAATTAGAAAGCGAGGGCAAAGAATGAATTAATCTAGGGCAAGTATTTAATTTTAAACTATAGCAGAAAATTAAAAGACGAACTTACAGAAATGATGCTCTTCAATACTCAAAGAATCTGATTTTTTATTTATTGAAAAGAGGCATCCCTAATACAATCTTTTTAATACATACTTATAGGAAATAGGAAAATTAGGGTTACAAATTCTCGCGCATGTGCTATTACAGATATGCCCACGAAAAATCCCAACCGACGCACCGCCACCAACTTCTTGCACCGACGTGCGCACTGGACGGCCGTGGAACCGCGACATGGGTAGGGGTGGGGCCGCGGTTCTGCGGCCCATTGGTGATATCATATGTGCAAACTTTGTAGGCTGCTTCTTGATGCTTTGGGCTTTCTATTTCTATAGTTCTTTTCTCCATTTGGATTCTGGGTTTTCTCCAGATCTTCAGTGAAACTTGTAGTGGTCTTTTAACTGTTTCCTTTGACATTTCGGACCATGCGTTGCCTTCTACAATTATGAATTGTTCTTCGTCTAGGCTTGACTGGGATTCTTCTACTTGTTGGTCAAAAGTCCCTCTTTTGTATCATCTTTTGTCTTTTTCACTGTTTTCGCTCCAAGAACCTGTAACCTGTGCTATGTAGCTGACATGCGTCAAAAGCACCTGTTTATTTATAAAACGAATAAAAATGGGGAATATAATAATACAATATTATGGTGTGAACAGCGACGTATCTGGGAAAGGCTTGGGATGCGTTCTAATGCAGAATAGGAAGGTTATAGCCTATGCATCGAGACAATTGAAGACTCACGTGAAGAAATACCCAACTCATGATTTGGAGCTAGCAGCAGTGATTATTGCTTTGAAGATTTAGAGACACTACTTTTTGGGCGAAAGGTTAAAAGTATTTACCGATCACAAGAGCCTAAAGTATGTGTTCACACAGAAAGAGCTCAACATGAGTCAGCGTAGATGGTTAGAGCTGATGGCTGACTATGATCTTGATCTAATATACCATCCGGGGAAAGTTAATGTAGTACCGGATGCACTAAGTCGGTTGCCAGCAATACGGGTGTTGACTGCACAGAAGAAGATTATAGCTGATTTTCAGAGATTCGAGTTGGAGATTGTACTACCGCATTCCTCGGGACAGTTGATGCAATTGCAAGTACAGTCGTCCTTGATTGATAATATTAAAACAGCACAGTCACACAATCTAAGATTGCAGAAGTTTTGAGAACAAGTAGAAGCGGGACTTCGAACGGACTTGTTAATTCATGAAGATGGTTCGTTACGATATGGTAGTCATCTATGTGTGCCAAAAGGAGATATTCATGAAGGATTCATGAAGTAGGCTTATAGTTCCGCATATTCCGTACATCCGGGAGGCACGAAGATGTACCGAGATCTACGACAACATTTCTGGTGGGAAAGGATGAAAAAGGAGTTTGCTCGCTACCTATCGAAGTGCTTGGTGTGTCAGCAAGTCGAGGCCAAACATCAAAGGATAGCCAGTTTATTGCAACCACTTCCGATTCCTCAGTGGAAGTGGGAACATATAACCATGGATTTCGTGACAGCTCTACCGCGGAATCCAAAGGGCAAAAACGAAGTTTGTGTGATTGTTGATCGATTGACCAAGGCAGCTCATTTTATACCGTTTTGAGTTGGTCAGTCGACGGAGGCTTTAGCAGAGCGGTACATGCAGGAGATTGTGAGATTGCATGGAGTACCCATGAGCATCGTTTTCGATCATGATACCCGATTTTAATCGCAATTTTATAGGAGCCTACTGGAAAGTTTGGGGACTCGATTGAAGTTCAGCACAGCCTATCATCCTCAGACAGATGGCCAGTCTGAAAGTACGATCCATACTCTTGAAGATATGTTGAGAGCATGCATATTAGATTTTAAGGGTTCATGGGAGGATCATTTACACTTGGTGGAGTTTTCTTATAACAACAGTTTTCAGGCGACTATACAGATGGCTCCATTTGAAGCATTATATGGTCGCAAGTGTCGCCACCCGTCTGTTGGGACGATGTTGGAGAAAGAAAATTATTGGGACCGGATCTTATTGTGCAAATAGTGGAGAAAGTTAACGTGATCCGAAATCATATGAAGGCGGCACAAGATCGACAGAAAAGTTGGGCCGATATACGACGAAGACCTCTGGAGTTCACAGTTGGTGATCTTGTATTCTTGAAGATATCATCGACCAGAGAAGTGATTCAATTTGGTAGTCACCGCAAGCTTAGTTCTCGATTCGTGGGGCCTTTCGATATTATCGAGCGTGTTAGAGAAGTAGTTTATCAATCGGCTTTACCACCATCTTTGGCGAGTGTTCATCACGTATTTCATGTATTTCAACTCCGCAAGTACGTTTGAGATGAGATGCACATCCTAAATCACTCGGAACTGACAATAAGGGAGGACATAACATATGAAGAAAGACCAATAGCGATTGTGGATCGACGAGACAAAGTCCTCAAGAACAAGGTTAGCCTTCTATTAGTAGTTTCATGGGGGAACCGTTCGCACGGAGAATCAACTTGGGAACATGAAGACGAGATCCGACAAGAGTTTCCACACCTCTTTTCTTAGATTCATGTTCTCTTGTCTTTTCTTGTTCTGGGAATTTTGAGGATGAAATTCTTTTTGTATTTGGGTATAATGTAACACCCTGGTGCATTTATACGATACTCATATTTCGGTATTTTCCAATCTTTCGACAACTTCTTGTGCGGATAATGCATTTGGTATCTATGTTTAGTATCCGACCCGGCCCACATGCTTGAAACCCAATATGATTCTAGATTACGTCATATATTTGCTAGTACAGAGAATCAGTGAACATCCAGATTCAATACACACTTATATAACATTTAATATCTGCATATCTTTAAATAATACAAATTATAACAAGATAATAATTTTTAAAATCTAGCATGGCTTGTTATCATACCCCATATCATATGTTTGCATCCATACATCGTGTTCATGCCCTAATAGTTAAAACAGACTCGTTTGGATCGCTACGTGTATTTACGTATATCCGTACTTGGGGGTATCCAATTTTATTAACCGGACATCGCGTTATAGTTTTGTCTTGTACGTATATTATCCATATTTTAAAACTAGATTTTTAGAAGAGACCCGGGTGTTTTTCCGAGTATTTTGATATTAGCTGTATAATCCTATAATATATATTATTTACGTATAAATGTTACTTATATATATATTAATTTAACTAATATATCTAACTAATTATATATTCCCTATCTCTCTCTCTCTCTCCTCTCTCTTTCTCTCTGTCTCTCTGTAGTATATATGTATGTATATATATATATTAACCTAATAATTATACAACGACTCTCTCCCTCTCTCCTCTCTTTTCTTTTCTCCGTATCCCCCTCTCATGGGAACTCGAACCCGAGCACCTTAACCCTAGCCCCTCACCTCGCCACCGACCTCCCCACAACCTCGTCCCCTCGCCCTCATCACCACCTTCTCCACCTCCTCTCCATCTCTATCCCCAAGAACCCACAACCCCGATGACCCACAACCTCGACGACCTACGACCACCTGCAACCGTAGAACCCAAACCTAGCCCTTGCCTACGCCTCCGACCTCCTCGTTCCCTCGCCCTCGTCATAACCACTGATTGATTCAAAGAATAATTTATAACCACAATCAAGAACGGCGTCGCTTGGTAGCTAGCCGGTGAGTACGGGTCGGTCCATGGGGACGTTGTGTATTTCTTAATTTGGTCTAACGAGTTAATTCCAAACGGTGTGAATGGATTATCACTAAAAACTAAACTGATTTATACTAAGACTAGAATCTTGCTAGGGTTAGGTTTAGGTTAAGTTTGGAAATTGAAGATTTCCTCACCGCTTTCAATGCCCTAATTTAGATCTCTTTAGTTGTTATGGTAACAATTAATAAAGGGGATTGGTACCATCGGGAAGAAACGATGTTTCTTTCTCTAGGTTCTAGTCCTTCCTTTCTTAATTCTTACCCTAACCTCCATGGAAAACATACGCAACCGGTCGTTTATACTACGGTATCACCTTTACCTCGTACGGTAAGGTGCCGTAGGGAACAGTGTGTGTATGTATGCATGGAGTCCTATAAATTATATGTGATGGGCAAAAAAGGGGTGAGTGATTTTCATCTCTCAAGCCTTCCCAAAATTTAACCCTAACAACCGAGGAGACTACTCACTCATTAGGGAATTGAAAAACATTTCTAAACTACCTAACTAGGGCAGATAAGAAAATTATACTAAGGAAGAAATAAATTTAACTTACTTTATTAATGGCTCTCTCCAAACATTTACACATGAATAAAATTCTGAATAGATGAAATGAAAAGTGGCATAAGCTAAAACAGGTTTTAGGGTTTCAATTTATAGAACATAGAAACCCTAGGTTTACAATTGCATCATATCTGCAATTACAAGTTTACCCCCTAAGAAAAAGAACTAGTCAACGCACCGACGCACCGCCAGCATTCGCACCGACACGAGCATCATATGGCCGCGGATCCGCGGCCAAGACCCCGTTAGGCCGCGGTTCCGCGGCCATGTTAATGGTTTGTTGGCTGCAATTTTCTGGTTATCTTTCTGTTGCATTTTCCTACTTGTTTCTTCAGTTAGTTCTTCAGAACGTCTTCTAGTTCTCTTCCAGATCTCCACAGTGAATAATGTAATGGACTTTTACCGTTGCTTCGTGTCGAAGTCTTGAACCTTGCGCTGCCTTTGTACTTTGTGAACTTGTTCATTGATCTACATTGTCCCTCAAAATGTAGGCATGATCAAGATTCCACCATTTATCGGTCGTAGTCTCACTTTTGTATTATCTTTTCGTCAATTTCACTGTTTTTGTTCCGAGAACATTTAACCTACAACTATGTAGCAGACATGGATCAAAAGCACCTGTTTATTTATAAAATGAACAAGAATGGGAAATATAATAATGCAAACTTATGATATGAACAACCACCTTCACTTCCTCCTTCTCCCCGACGTCCCTAAAAAAACATTGACGACGTCGACCTACTAACCGCGATCCCTGCAGCCCGACGCGACCCCAGAAACCTCACCTCCGATCACCCTCACCTCATCGTGTCACCACCATCACCTCCCCACCCCTCTCTCCTCTACCCAACACCATAAACCACCACCACCATCGACCCGGCCTTTTGACAGACCCCGATAGAACCCAATAAACCCACTGCATCCTTGTCGCCGTTAGACCTCACCGTCGATAGCCTATCATCGCCACCGCTTTCTCCACTGTCCGCAGAAACTCAACCAGTAGCCACACCCCCATTCTTTCTTCCTTCTTCTTCTTCTTTCTTTCTCTTTACCTGCTTTTTGTTTCTTGGCCGTCTCGTCGGAGTCGCACACGTCGCCGACGATCCGGACGACCCAGTCATCGTCGTCATCCAGCGTAGCCACGTCATTGATTAGCCCGGTCCAGTCCTGCACGCGTGTGAGTTGCATCGCGACGTTTATCCGACGTCGAACATGACACACATATTCCGACGTGGGATCTGATCAGTCAAGTTTATCTCGAAACATGCTATGTTACTATACTGATATCCATATGAATAAAAATAGTACATGTGCTTTATTATACAACAAATGTTATAGATTTAAATTTTTACGATATCCGTACTGATCTACTCGCATGCTGGAACATCCTGATATCATTGTACTATTACACTAGTACAACGTGTTATATAGTTTGTATCATACATAGTCATGGATATATAATGGCTATTACAGATAGATACATGTGCATCCGTGCATTAACCGTGTTTCGATATCGATTACAGTTTCACATTGGGTATCTATTTGATGCATATACATCACATGACATGTTCATGACACCCTACTTGACTTGTTACTTGGATCTTGTTATTAATTCCAACAATATTAACGTGTTGTCCCGACGGACGTAGCTTGTTGATTACATAGACGAGAATTGTACCTGCTTGTTGGTATTGGATCTATATTGGCAATACCTGACTTGAACAAACCTGGGGTTAAAGGGGAAATCAAGAATGTAACCGAAACATAACTCAAGAGGATATTATTGCATGTTTACCATTTTTCGGGGCGTTACGGAATAATTACATGTTTGCCATTTTTCCGGGCGTTACGGAATAATTACCTATTTGCCGTTTTTCCAGGCATTACAGAATAATTACCTGTTTATCGTTTTTCCGGACGTTACGGAATAATTACATGTTTGCCATTTTTCCGGGAGTTACAGAATAATTACCTTTTTGCCGTTTATCCGGGCGTTACAGAATAAATCCTATTATCGTGATCCCGTGGGGAATGAACGGGATATATACTGTTAGGTTACGATGAGAATTACATTAATTGATTTCAAAGACTTTTAGAATAGATAACCCAGAAGCACAGTTTTAGGTTACACATCACATATCACATACAAACACATACCTCACTGTTTCATATTCATGTTTACTTATATCGTTATATCCTGGTTAGCACTCTTATTTGGTATTATGATGCACTGGCGTCTGGGTTTTGCATGGCCCAGTTCCTCTACTTTTATCGCAAGCTGAACAGGAGTACTTTAGCCATCAAGCCGAGCAGTGAGGAATTGAACATGTGTTATTTAGAGATGTTTAGTTTAGTTTATTTTCAGTAGTTTCTTTCCTTGATGTGAGCCCATATTGGGACAAGTTTCAGTTGTTGTTTAGTGGATTTGATTCGTTTCTTCTTATGCATTTTCATTACTCTATTTACTATGGCAAATGGACATGTACTAGATAGTTTTTTATTTATTGTTCTTGATAACCTATAGACAGCCGTAATGTGACTGTGGAGGGATGATTCCTAGCCACAGGTAGAATGGTTGGCTCTGTCACGTGCTGTAGTCTACGCCTTCTGGTAAGCGGGAAGTGGCACGTACACAGCGTGACATCAACTCCTAACACCAGGACAGACGAATCCCTGACAATCGACCATTGCCTCTACATGGATTGGGACTGTACCCAACTAAAACCTGTTTGCATGACTCCTTTGAGCCATGGTAAGGTACTAATCAAAGTACAATAGGAACTCACACGAGACAAATGATGATCTCAGGTCAAAGGACTAACTTGTACTCATGTCACCTGAGAACTTCCATCTGACGATAGATATAATACCATCTAGAAGTTCTCGGCGAGTCCGTCCAGTGTACTCACCTCTTGTGAGCACCTGTATACTATCTTAGGTGACACAACACAATGGCTTGTGAGACCGGCCACCGCCCCTCGTCGGGGTCTAGAAATGTATACACTAGTCTAATATTGATGCCCAGTCTCGATACTCCCACAACTATGGACATTTAAAGATGTTCTTATGGAAAACCCAGCTCCTACGTATATATCGCCATCATAATGCTGGTAGTCAAGCAAGAATCCTATGGGCTTCATCAATGATGAAGACAAACAATATAGCAAACTATCATTTCAAGTAAGACTGTTCTACCTATATAGGTCCTACCTCTATTATCATAATCGCCAAATTGCAATCATAATAATTGCCTTGAGGGCACTATATCCAACAATATCGCCTAAAATGGGAAAACCTTCTGTGTGGAACTCTAAAGACTCGACAATACGCTGGCAGTAGGTTTAACCATAAGCATGTCAGCGACACTAGCTGTACGTAATGGCTACCCAGGTATTTAACGAAAGGAAGGCCGACGAGCAAACTCATCTGTACCCCTACTGAACCTATCTGTAACAATCTCCGTACCATCCAGTCTATTCGTCTAAGAGTATCACTTATCGGGTCTAGGGGTTAGAGAAAGTCAGACCCTAATAACGCGATAAGTCATGTCGGTGTGAAGCCCATCACCCACTGAGAAACTACTAATCTAAATCAATAATTCTCATCACCTAGGCCAAAGATTTCTGATGATGGCCACCCATGCACAACGCGACATCTACCCCTAATACCGGAAGAGACGAATCCCCGACGATCTGCTCACTGCCTCCATGTGGCTCTAGACTGTACCCAACTAAAACCTGTTTGCACGACTTCTTTGAGCCGTGGTAAGGTAGTAATCAAAGCAGAGTAGGAACTTAAACGAGACAAATGACAATCTCAGGTTGACAGACTAACCTGTACTCATGTCACCTAATAACTGTTATTTGACAATAAGTATAATACTATCTATCATGTTCCTGGCGAGTCTGTCCAGTGTACTCATCTCCAGTGAGCACATGTATGCTATCTTTGGTGACTAACTGACACCAATGGCTTTGAGACCGGCCATCGCCCCTCGTCGGGGTTAAGAAACATATACACATTTCTACTCTGGAATATCGATGCCCCGTCTCGATATTCCCACGACTAGGGACATTTGAAAATCTTCTTATACACTTTCCAGTTCTCACAAGTGTGATCTCCATAATAACCCTGGTAGTCAAGCAAGAATCCGATGGGCTCTATCAACATGTAATAGTGATCTGTAATACCACATTTTACATGTAAATGATGATAGAGATGAACCAGATAGCATATTATCATCTCGAGTAAGATAGTTCTACTCGTATAGGTCCTCCCTCAATCATCAAAATCGCCTGCCTGCGATTACAATAATTGCCTTGAGGGCACTTTTCAGTCAAGTGAGATGGATCCGAATAACCAGCACAAATGGTCCGAAGGGAGAACCAGGGCTAAGGGAAGGAGATGAAAAGTTGCTCTCAATTGCTTCGAGTTTTCGCGTTATTGCATCCATCTCGGCTTTCATTGCAATTGAGATATCAAGTTAGTAAACTCCTGCCCTAGATTAACCGGAAGAAGTTGAAGAAGGTGAAGCATTCGACTGGGTGCTCTCCCACTGTGGCGTTTGTTCCGCAAGTTCATCAAAGAATTGCAAATCCTTCTTGTTAGATTTGGATAAGAAGTGACATTGACAGATGGTTTCCATCAACTGTCTAGTTGCTGGATTCAGGCCCTCGTACAATGTTTGGAAAAATTGCCATTTCTCAATACCGTGATGAGCACACTGAACAAGGAGATCCTTGTACCGGTCAAAGCACTTCTAAAAAGGTTCAGTTGGAAGTTGGGTGAATTAATTTATTTCGTTTCAGATTCTCGCGGTATTGTGATTAGGGTAAAATTTCTTCAAAAACGCTTTTACAAATTCATCCCAACTAGTTATCAAATGAGATGCAGTGTTTTTTTAGCAAGATCACAAAGAGTGAAAGATATAACACGTAGCCGTAAAGAATAGTCGGACAGTTGGATCATTTTCATCATCGCACACACATTTTGGAATTTGTTGATGAAGATATAGGCAACTTCGGATTCAAGTCCGTGGAATTTGGGCAGCATGTTGATGAAGTGGGACTTAATTTCGAAATTTTCCGCATTGGCTCATGGAAGAGAAAGACGAGTGGGAAGCGCAGCGCGTGTTGGATAGAAACGATCTTGAAACACGATTGCGGAGATGCTCCTGCAAGCGATGGTGGGTTATTCGCACCAAGTGGAGGTGCAATTATTCCTGGAGGAGGTAAAGTGATGTTCGGAGGAAATACCATCATCTTGGAAGAAGAGTTGGGCGAAAGTGAAGGTGAAGAAGTACGAACAGAATCTCGATCAATGTCAGAGTTGACCGGCAAAGTTAAGGTGAAGGGGGCATGGAAGAGGTTTCAACTTCGGAGTCGATCACGTAGTCGGTAGTGACTAATGAAATGCGGACTAAACGGGCACTAGGGTCCCTTGTTCAAACGGACATACACTAAACGAGTTTGGTGTAGTTAAAGCGTAGAAGGTGAGGGTAAGAAAACGTTGTAAGTCTACGGCAGCGCCTCGGCCGCCTTTCCGAGGCCAAATGCGGAACAAAAATTTTTTAAACTGGCGCTAACGTAAACTTAAAACCCGGATCGTTCTATTAACCGTAAACTAGTATTCTGAAAAAGGGGGTTTGGAGATTATACCGATCGATCCGTGTCCTTCGTTTTTTAACCTCTGCCCCTAGCTTGTTGCGGCTGCGCCGACGCAGTTTGCTCTCCGATCTCGCTCGATCTCCGGTCTCCTCCTCTCCGAAGGTTGCGCCACATCAACGAATCTTTATACGGGCTCCCGCCTCTGAACCGAGGAAACTCGAACATGAAGTTTGCTAGCTAACATGTCTAAGGTTGAAGTAGAGTAAGTGTAAAACACTTTGTCTCGAGTCACCCAAGCTAATGGATGAAGGTTAATTGAAGTTGCCAAATGGGAGTGGAGATGGAAATGAGCTTGAGAATGAGCTAAGGATTTTGTTGCAAATGAATCAAAATAACTCTCACCCAAAAATGAGGCTCTGTCAAATGGGGCAGAATAGTGCTCGGCCAAGGTAAGTGGGGGGGGGTGAGCACAAGAAAAAGAATGGTCACCATAAGAAAATATCAACAACAAATATCCTCACAAATATCTTTACACAAAACAAAAACATCAACCATCAACACCCACCGTCAACCATCAACACTCACCATAAAAAAAACCTTCCATTCTTAAATTCGAAATTGAAGAAAACACCCTCTCAGCAAACACTCAGCCAAGAAGAATAGAATGAAAGTTTGGCGAAATAAAGATGCAAACTACAGCCATTATATAAACATAAAATCTAATTTTTAATCGATGGAAGAAAAACTGGCAACTTCAAAAATAATCCCGTAACGAGTTACATGATTACCCCGCAACTGTATATACATACCCGCATTGGTATTCCGACCGAATACAAATGCAACGAGACAAAAATATCCCTACACAATATAATACTAGGATCCGGTTTAAACCAAACCCCACTAGTATTATCTGTCCGAAACACGACGCGTGCACAAGTGCACGCGTATGTTCGTACCCTGCCATAAAACCATACGGCCTCTACAACGTTTCGCCCGAACTGGGAAACTTTCTGTGGGGGACTCTAAAGACTCGTCAATACTCTGGCAGTGGGTTTAACCATGAGCACGTCAGTGGTACTAGCTATACGTAACGGCTGCCCATGTATTGAGTGAAAGGGAAACCGATCAGCGAACTCATACTGGAACTCTACTGAGCCTATGTGTGACAATATCCGTACAGTCTGGTCCGTTCGTCTATGAGTATCGCATATTGGGCCTATGGAGCTGGTAAACATCAGACCCCCAAAATTAGTATAAGTCGTGTCGGAGTGTAGCCCAAAACACCCTGAGATACTACTGGAATACCTACCAGTAAATCTCACTTTCCATGTCCATGGACTTCGTGTAATGGCTCTCCTAAACACAGCGCGATCTCATACCCAACGTTGGGAGAGACGTCTACCCTGCCGATCCGCTCACTGCCTCCATGTAGTTCGGGACTGTAACCAACTAAAACCTGATTGCACGACTCCTTTGAGCCGTGGTAGGGTAATAATCAAATCACAGTGGGAACTCACACGAGACAAATGACGATCTCAGGTCAAAAGACTAACCTGTACAAATGTCACCTGGGAATTGCTATCTGACGACAGGTTTTAATAACCAGCTAGCATGTTCCCGGCGAGTCCTGTCCAGTGTACTCATAACCCAATGAGCACCTGTATACATCTTAGGTGAACCAACTAACACTAATGGCTTATGAGGCCGGCCACCGCCCCTCGTCGGGGTCTCGACTATATACACTAGTCTACTCCAGAGTATCGATGCCCTGACTCAAAACTCCAGCGACTAGGGACCACTTTTAAGGATGTGCTTATAGACTACCCAACTCTCACGTATATGGTCGCCATCATACTGTTGGTAGTCAAGCAAGAATCCTATGGGATCTTATCAATGTGTAATAGTGATATATATAATATCACCTAAAGGAGTACACGATGATAAAGATAAACCAGATAGCATACTATTATCTCAAGTAAGACTGTCCTACCGGTATATGTCCTCCCTTAATCATTGCAATCACGTGCCTGCGATCCAATAATTGACTTTTAGGGCACTATATCCAACAATCTCCCACTTGCACTTAAGGCTAATTATTGTGATGTCGCATACTCACAGCCCGTGTGATACCGAACACCTAACTCCTCTACTGATCAGTCTCACAAAGCTTGTTTGTAAAACTATTGTGTTCGACAAATAGCCTCAGTGAGTGGATCCGCTCTGATGTTTCTTTCTATGTCTCTCTATATCTCAAGTTCGCAGAGAAAACCCATCTCCCGAAATGAGCAATATCTGTCTTAGAATATGTCTGGATATCTGATGGGACTTAGTTGACGAATGAACCCTAAATCCATGTTCGATATATGTATGCCCTAGTAGCCATTATATGTATAGCGGTTGCTTGGAAATCTATATATGTATATTTGATATATGACTTTCTTGCTCGACATGATAGTATGTCATCTGGTTTTACTTTATCTGACATGTTTGCTTGATACTGTTCATTTGATACATGTTGATAAAGCCCTGAGGATATTTGCATGACTTCTATGGATATGATGCAGATCATACTAGTGGGGCATGTGTAGTCTATAGGAATATCCTTAAATGTTCCTAGTCGTAGGTATATCGAGATAAGGCATCGATATTCTAGAGTAGACTAGCATATGCGTTTCTTGACCCATATGATGGGCAATGGATGATCCCATATCCATTGGTGTTGTGACATCGAAGATTGTGTACGGGTGCTCAGTGGAGACTGGGTACACTGAACGGACTCACGGAGAATTTCTATTTGGTATTATATCTATCGTCGGATAGCAGTTCTCCGGTGACACTGGTACATGTTAGTATGTAGACCCGAGATCGTCATAGAGTCTTGTGTGTTCTCCAACTGTACTTTGATTTCCACCCTACCACGGCTCTACTAAGTCATGCAAACAGGTGGCTTTTGGGTATAGTCTCGAGACACATGGAGACAATGAGCGACATGAGGGGTTTTCGTCTCTCCCGATATTGGGAGTTGATGTTTTGCTATGTGCGATTGCCTCTTACTTCAAGTCCCTGGCTAGGGCTGATGAGATTTACTGATAAGTGTTATCAGTAGTTTCTCGACCGGTCATAGTTCATATCGACATAAATTATTGAGTTATTAGGGATCGACGATTCCATCCCTAGACTTGAAATGCAGCATATCTGACGAAGAGACCGGACTGTACGGTAAGTGTTGCCAATGGCTCGACGGGAGTTTTGACGGGTTCGCTTGTTTTTCATCTGATCGCTCAATACCCGGGTGGCCATTATGTTTAGCTGACCGCTTCCGTCTTGTAGGTGTTTTGATATGATCATCACCTACTGCCGGCGTATTGACGAGTCTTAGAGTCCCACACAGGATTTTTCTAGCTCAGGCAAAATGATGTGGAGTGCATATGAGATATGCGCAGGAGCTCGATTAAATACGAATATGTGATACCGTATTTTAATCGGACGTTCGATATTGATCAGGTTGCATTTGATGTGACCGATTTTTTAAATCAAGTGTTGATTTAATATTATCTTTTAGCTCACTTGTAATTAACCCTTTTTTCTTTTGAATGTATGCATGTATGTTCACACATACACATGATGATGTGCATGCACACATACACACATACATATGTGTCATGGTTGATGATACAAAGGAGATGGCAATATAAGACTCACAAGGTTGATAAATAGCTAGATTTTTGTTAATGATTTAAAGGAAAAAGAAAATTAGCATAATGACTCATTTTCTACACACTTCTTCTTTGACCATTGACTTTATCCATGGTTTAATTTCTTTTGTTCTTTAACCCATCCAAATAATATCTAGATATTTAGCCAACCATGGTTATATGTGAGAGTGTCTCATATATAATATTTTCATTTTCATTTTTGAAAATAAGTTTTCATTATTATTCACAAAAGTTTATGCCATCTTCATCTTCCTCCTTCTCCAAGCTCTCTTGAGTTTTGTTTTGAGTGAGGAACTTAAAAAGAAAGGGCTTTTAAGTGAGTTTACAAAACACACAACCATTCTACACTACCCTAGCTCTTTAGTTTAGAGTGTTTCCTTCATTTTGTGAAGATAAGAGCTTGATCTAGGAATCTCCAGGTGGATCATCGTAGACGACGAAGGACCTCGAGCGGAGTCGTTCCAAACCTTGTGCAAAGCCGTAGGAGTCCTAAAGACCGAAGGAGTTGGCTACAAAGGTTGTATTTCCATTTCCTTTAGTTTAGACTTCACATAATGATTTTATTACCCTAATCTCTAGTTACGATTCGTAGTTCGTTTGTAATAGCCTTCTTCAAAATGAATGTTTACTACTTTATGATGTTGTAACCCAACTAGAGGCGCTACTACACACCAGTATGGTATCAGAGCCTAGCTAGAGCTTTAGAGTAAGCCGGATGACGTTTAAAAACTCAATCGAACATGAAAAATGCGATTTTTACATGCTCACTGGAAATTTTTTCAAAAGATGGAATTTTTGTAATTAAAAATATGCAGAAACTAGAGCAGGGTTTTCTATGGATCCCCAAGAAAAACGAGCGCCTAACTCGACTCAACGACCATGGAACCGCGGCCAAATAGGTGTATTTGCGGCGGTTCCGCGGTGCCGTTGGTGAGGCTTGGACCGTGCGCTCTTGCGTTGATCCGTAGGTACCATATATGCTCTCTGAGATTTTTTTTATGCAGGTTCAAGTGTTGAGATCTATTACTACAGTGGGTATATTGATGTGTTGATTGATATATTTTAACGTCGTCTCTGCTTTTCAATTGTTGATGTGATATGATGTATAGGATTGTCGTGATCAAATAACCGGGGTTTTTATGTGAGACGAGACTTTATCTTTTCATTCATGTAAAATTCATTGTATATTATTCTTTTATTGGGGTATATTTTACTTTTCCGCATTAGGATAGACCCAAGGAGGGGAGCATGAGTGACCGGGTTCTGGAGTTCAGTGGGAGGCCATCTCGAGGAGCCGAGACCGGGTCTCCTAAACTCCAGAATTGGAAGGGTTACTTGCCGCTCTCGTAGGGGTCTAAGGGTGTGGGCTTGGCTATTCATCACGACCGTGGAATCCGTATTTTCTATCTTAGGCTAAGTAGAAAATACGGAGTTCCTAGTATATCCTATATTTTCATATATGTGTTTCTGCTGCTGATTATTCTGTGATGTGATTGGTTAATATCTGAGACGAATGTAATATTGTTATATATGTGATGTATAATACTGTTTTTCGTTTCTTTCTGTAATGGCTTAGGAACTTAAATGATGGGAATACATTAATGAGATTAATGTAAAAGAAAAGAAACCTAAAGATGTTGTAGAATCGGATTTGAAACCCCCTTGGCTCCTTTTTATGAACAAACAAGTTTCAAAAGATGCGGAGCTTAAGCCACTCCTTTTCTTAAAACAATTTAGATTCTAAAACGAAATCAAATTCAAAGCGTTAAAGGTTTTTATAAAAACCATCCGCAACCCTCCGTCATTTTAGGAAGCAGAGTACTTAGTATTCGTGCTACGTATGTTGATTATAGTCTAGGCGTAGTGTACGGTAGCTAAGTGATGTCTTTCTACAAAGCATATGATGCGATCAGTTAGGACATTCATGTGATTATGTTGATCATAGTCAAGGGTCATATGGGTGGGTCTAGTTAATCTCGAAATGACGGGAAGAACATGACTAGTGTTTATGATATGTTAACCATAGCCAAGGTCATAAGCATCTAGGGGTAAAAACCATATCGGTAGTTTCAAGAGTTGAGATTTGCAATGAGATTGCATACCATCTATATGATATTTGGATCCCGATCCCACTGTAAGTAAGAGTTACTCCCGGAAGAATTTTTCACTTTACAATTAGCTAATCCAGTAGGTGTCTAGAAAGGTGTTAAACGAGGTTTGACTTCTCGGAAAACGAGGTTTATTTTAATTAGGTCCGTGCGAAAGCACGGGGAACCTCGCTCAAAGTACCGACACTGGCCTGGCTGACCGATTGGTGAAACTGTATAATGTAATTAATCCTGGCTAGTTTTCTTTTCAGGTTTTGAAAGAAAATTTGATAAAAGCAGTGGGAGACATCGATTAGATAAGATAATAACCAATCTGATCTTTGCAAGAGCATTTCGCTGAGTGTATTCTTTTCTCTCTCCTAATGGCAGATACCGATGATCGGACTTAAGCTTCTTTTAGAGAAAAACAAACTGACTGGATCAAATTATAAAGAATGGTTGAGGAACTTGAACATTGCACTCACATATGATAAAGTATCATATGTCCGCACTACCAAAGCCCCACCCGTCCCAGGACCTGAATCATCTGTTTCGGATAAGGAGATCCGAAAAACATGGGATATTGATTGCAACACGGCCACACGCCTCGCGCTTGCTTCTATGGACAGTATCGATCAGAAACAACACGAGAAGATGGATGTACAATCCATCCTTCTTCATACAAAGGAGTTGTATGAAGAGCAATCTCGTAGTTTACGATACGACGCATCTCGAAAGCTGTTTCAGATGCGGTTGGCCCCCGGTGCATCAGTAGGAGACCATGTTCTGAAGATGATTGGTCTTATTGAAGAACTTGAGGAATAATGAGCAATATACAGATATTGTTCTACAGTCTCTTTCCCCCTCCTTTGCTCCGTTCATAGTGAATTTCAATATGAATGATTTGGAGAAATCATTACCTGAACTTCTCAATATGTTGAGAAATGCAGAGAGCACGCTTAAGAAAGAGAAAACTCCCGCTCTTCTTTATGGGCCATCTTCCTCTTCAGTCCCGAAAGCCAAGACCAAGGGAAAGAAGAAGAAGAATCCCATCAAGCTGAGAGGTGGAGTTCAAAAGGCGAAGGGGAAAGACAAATCTGGGACCGCGGGAAGTGGAAAAGGAGAATATTTTTACTGCAACAAGTCGGGACACCGGAAACACAATTGTGCTTTGTACCTTGTAGATCTCAAGAAGAAGAAGCATGATGATGCTTCCGCTTCAGGTGTGTTTGTAACTGAAAACTGTTTTTCATTAAACTCTACGTCTTGGGTATTAGATACCGGTTCTGGTTCTCACATCTGTAATTGTATGCAGGGATTGAGAAACATTAGAGTTTTGAAGACTGGGGACCACACTCTACGAGTTAGAAATGGTTCCAATGTACATGCTGTATCCATAGGAGAGTATCATCTGGGTTGCTTTTAGGATGTATTTTGGTTTTGAACCCTTGTTATTTTGTACCTGGTATGCTAAGTAATATAATATCCGTATCTTTGTTGGACAATGAAGGATATCATTTTGTGTTTTAAAATAATGTTATGAACATTAACTTGAATCAACAGTTGATTGGGTATGGTACATTAAGTAATGGAATTTAGGTCTTAAACCAACACATAGTTTTCAATATACAACATACAAACTAAAGAAAGATTTCAGATATAAATGAATCTTTTCTTTGGCATTGTAGACTTGGTCATATTAATGAAACAAGACTAAACAAGCTACATAAAGATAAATATTTAAATCCTTTTGAATATAAATCTTATGTAACTTGCCAGTCCTGTATCAAAGGTAAATTGACCAAAACGCCGTTTACTGGACACGGAGAAAGTGCTGTGAAAATCTTAAGCCTTATACATAGTGATGTATGCTGTTGGATATATGTAAGCCCTAGAGGCAATTATATGATAGTGGATGTATCTGTACATGTATATATATATTCAGTGTACATTCTTGCTCGACATGATAGTATGCTATCTTGTTCTACTTTATCTGACATGTTGATTTTATCATGCTTTTATTCATTCATACATGCTGATAAAGCCCTGGGATATCGGCTTGACTACAGTGATTATGATAGAGATCATACTAGTGGGACATCTGTAGTTTATAAGCATATCCTGAAATGTCCCTAGTCGGAGGTGTATCGAGACGGGGCATCGATATACCAGAGTAGACTAGCGTATATGATACTAGACCCATATGATGGGCGATGGATGTTCCCATATTCATCGATGTTTGACATCAAGATCATATATGGGTGCTCAGTGGTGACTGGGTACACAGGACGGACTCACCGAGAACTCCTATATGGAATTATATCTATCGTCGGATAGGAGTTCTCAGGTGACACTGGTACAAGTTAGTCTGTAGACCCGAGATCGTCATGGAGTCTTGTGTGCTCTCCCACTGTACTTTGATTACCACCTTACCACGGCTCTACTGAGTCGTGCAAACAGGTGGCCGTTGGGTACTGTCCCGAGACACACGAAGGCGATGAGCGATAGGAGGGGTTTCGTCTCTCCCGGTATTAGGAGTTGATGATGTGCTGTGCTCGACTGGTTATATCAGTAAGTCCCTGGCCAGGGCTGCTGAGATTTACTGATAAGTGTTATCAGTAGTTTCTCGATCTGTTATAGACCATTCGCTGGCACGACTTATTGAGTTATTTCAGTCGACGTTACCATCCCTAAACTCGATATGCTTCATATCTGACGAAGAGACCGGACTGTACGGTAGTGTTGCAGGTTGGCTCGACGGGAGTTGTAGCAGGTTCGCTTGTTCTCTTCTGATCGCTCAATACCCGGGTGGCCGTTACGTTTAGCTGACCGCTTGCGTCTTAGGGGTGCTTGATATGATCATCACCCACTGCCGGCGTATTGACGAGTCTTAGAGTCCCACAAAGGAGTTTCCTAGTCCATGCGAAACGTTGTGGTGCGTGTATGCGATATGCGCATGGACCCGGTTAAAGTGCGCGTATGAGATACCGTATATTAATTGGGCGGCTTGCTTTTGGTCGGGTCATATGTGATATGACCGGGTTGATAAATCAAGTGTTGATTTATCATTTAACCATTAGCTTCTCACTAGAAATCCTATCTTGTTTCTTTTGGATGTATGCATGCATGTATGCATTCATTCTTGTTCATGCACATATGGATGTGCATGCACACATGCATACACACATCATTCTATCATGGTTGTTTATACATAGAAAATGGTGGCAATATAAGACTCATACCTTGATTATTTATATGGATTATTACTTATATTTGTTTTAAAACAAAATGAAAAAGGAAAGGATAATTCATGGTTTGTTTCTAGTCTCTTCTTTGACCTAACCATGCTTAACTACCCTTAACCATGGATTAAACTTTCCCTTCATGTTTTTACTCAAATTAAATAATATCTTCATGATTTAACCATGGTTTGAAATGAGAAGAAATAAATATATATACATATATTTTCTTTTTCTTTTCATGAGTTTATCTTCTCTTCTTCTTAAAAAGGCCATCATCTTCTTCAACCTTGAGCTCTTGATCTCTAGACTTTTCAAGTGAGCAAAATACTCAAAAGATAGGATTATGAAGTGAGAAAGAGAACCACAACACCATTCTACACAAGTCTAAACCTCGCATAGGGTGCTAGGTAAACCTTAGATTGGTATCAGAGCCGACCTAGAACATTAGGCGTTACTTTAGCGAAGTAAAAACTCCGATCGAACCGAAATACGGAATTACGGGACACTCTCTGGACAATTTTTGAAAACTGATATTTTTCAGAATTAAAAATATGCAAAAAAATCAGCAGTTAAATATAAGGAAAACTGGAAAATACGATACAATGAACAATGTAATCCACCGCGGAACCGCGGCAATAGCCTGCTTGGGCCGCGGTTCCGCGGCCGTACTGAGTCATCATGGTGTCGTATTGGTACAGTAACTTTGTTATCTGCTAATATATTTTTGGAGTATTTTTAATCTGAATTTAGTGCTGTATATTCTGGAGATTGTTTTGAGTTCATTGATTCGATCGGAATTTTAACTTCTTGTCATTCCGGGTAAATTAGAAAGTATTGAATTGTTCGAACGAGTGTTGTTTGCTCATTTTTCACGGGGTTTAAATCTTTCGGATACATGTGCAAGTTTTCTGGTGGACCCTCTAGAAGACAACAAACCTTAACTCGATTATGTGACCGTCTTGAACTGACCATTGAACCTTAGGGTTTGGGGCAGTACGGCGTGCCACATGTGAGGCGTTGGCTTGACCCTTCTACGGCTGGACCGCTACTACTGTGTCACACTCCAGATTTTCTGAACTCCGCTCAAGTGTTGAGCTTTAGGGAATTTTGAGTATTTGAACATTCGGTCGAAAACTTTAATACTATCTATTAATCTGGAATGTGATACAATATGTGGAATTCATATAGTTTAGGCATGAAATACGGAGTATGTGATATTTCGCATTTATGATGTCTAAAGAGAATGTGGATTCCAAATATTGTAGTTTTACACTTTCTTTTCTGTGACCGTAACTGTAGTATGTTCGATATCGCCAGTTTCGTTGCTATGCTTCAACGACAATCGGGATACGCATACTTACTTACGTTGATGATATATGATATTATGTGTTGCTGAGATATGATGTGCAGGATTGTCGCGATCGAATAGCCAGGTTTTTTTTATGTGAGTTGAGAGTTTTATATTTTCATTCATGTAAATTCAAATGTAATGTAATATTCTTTTATTTGGGGCACTTCCGGGTTGAGGTTGCTGTCACCAGTGTTGTATATTATTTACTTTTCCGCATTAGGATAGACCCAAGGAGGGGAGCACAAGTGACCAGGTTCTGGGGTTCAGTGGGAAGCCATCTCGAGGAGTCGAGACCGGGTCTCCTAAACTCCAGGATTGGTAGGGTCGCTTGCTGCTCTCGTAGGGGTCTAGGGGTGTGGGCTTGGCTATTCAACGCGACTGTGGAATCCGTATTTTCTATTATTGGCTAAATACTAAATACGGACGTCCTGGTATATCCCACATTATATATTTGTTTCTGCTGCCTGTGTTCTGTGATATCTGAGACCAATGATATATTATATATGAGATATATAGTAGACGTTGCTTATGTTTTACACCCGCGCTAGTCCCGTCCCGGTATGCCGTTAGTTAAGTAACCTAACGGTGCATAACGGAACATTATGGCGAATACGGATGGCATAAGCGTACGAGTTATTTTCGTTTCTTTTTTCTGTGATTGGCTTAAGGACTTAAATGATGGGATTACATTAATATGATTAATGTAAAGAAAATAAACCTAAAAAGATGTTGTAGAATCGGATTTGAAAACCACTCGGCTCTTTATGAAAAAGCTGTATTTCAAAAACTGCGGAGCACAAGCCACTCCTTTTCAAAACCATTTGATTCTACGACGATATCAAGTTCAAAGCGTTAAAGATTTTCGTAAAAATCATTCGCAACCCTCCGTCATTTTCGGAAGTAGCGTACTTAGTATTCATGCTACGTTTGTTGACCTTAGCCAAGGCGTAGTGTACGGTAGCTAAGTGATGTCTTCCTACAATGCATATGATGCAGATTAATTAGGACGGGTATATGACTCTGTTGACCTTAGCCAAGGGTCATGTAGACGGGTTTGATTAATCAAGAAATGACGGGCTGAACTTGACTAGTACTTGTGATTTGTTGACCATAGCCAAGGTCATAGGTACTAGGGGTAAAAATCATATCGGGAATTTCAAGTGTTGAGATTTGTAATGAGATTGCATACCTTCCATATGATGGTTGGATCCCGATCCCACCATGGGCAATAGTTGCTCCTAGGAGAGTTTTGCAGTTTACAATTAGCTAACTCATTAGGTGTCTAGAAAGGTGTTAACGGGGCTATGCCTCTGGGAAAACAAGGTTTACTTTAATTAGGTCCGTGCGAAAGCACGGGGAACCTCCCTCAAGTACCGACACTGGCCTGGCTGAACGGTTAGCGAAGTTGTAGACTGTAATTAATCCTGGTTAGTTTTCTTTTTAAGGTTTGAAAGAAAAACTTGATTAAAGCAGTGGGAGACATCGATTAGACAAGATAATAACCAATCTGATCTATGCAAGAGCTTTCGCTGAGTGTATTCTTTTCTCTCTCTTAATGGCAGATACCAATGACTGGACTCAAGCTTCTACTAGATAAAAACAATCTGATTAGGACCAATTATAAAGACTGGCTGAGGAATCTGAAAATAGCCTTGACTTATGATAAAGTATCATATGTCCTCACGGCTTCAGCCCTGCTAACCCCAGGTCCAAAATCCTCAGTTGCGGACATTGAAGTCCGCAAGACATGGGACGCAGACTGTGCCACGGCCAAATGCCTCGTGCTTGCATCGATGGAAAATACACATCAAAAGCAGCACGAGAATATGGACATTCAAACCATATTCCTCCATGCAAAGGAGTTGTATGGAGAGCAATCCCGCGTATTACGATACGAAGCATCAAAGAAATTGTTTCAGATGCGAATGGCCCCTGGCACACCAGTAGGAGACCATGTTCTGAAGATAATAGCTCTTATAGAAGAGCTTGAGGACCTAGGATGGACAATGGACAATGAACAATATACGGATATTATTCTGCAGTCCCTCCCCTCCACCTTTGCTCAGTTCATAGTTAACTTCAACATGCACGGCATGGCGAAGGAGCTACCTGAACTCCTTAATATGTTAAGGAGTGCAGAGAGCACTATGAAATCGTTGAAAGCTCCCATTATGACTATTGGGAAATCTTCTTCTTCTCGCCCTAAGGCTAAGTCCAAAGGAAAGAAAAAGAAGAAGCCCACCCATCCTAAGGGTGGAGTTAAAAAGGTGAAGGGAAAGGAAAAGTCCAAAGCTGGAGACTCGGGGAAAGGTGAATGTTTTCACTGTCACAAAGCAGGACATTGGAAGCGCAACTGTACAGAGTACTTGAACCTCAAGAAGAAGCATAGGGATGCTTCCGCTTCAGGTGTGTTTGTGACAGAAAACTGTTTTTCAATAAACTCTGCTTCCTGGGTATTAGATACCGGTTCAGGTTCTCACATTTGCAATTCTATGCAGGGGGTGAGAAATAGCAAAGTTTTTAAGACAGGTGACCATACTCTCAGCGTTGGAAATGGTTCCAATGTACATACAATCGCAGTGGGATAGTATCACTTGGGGTTTCCATCTGGGTGTATATTGGTTTTGAACCCATGTTATTTTGTACCAAGTATGCCATGTAATATAATATCAGTTTCTTTTTTAGACAATGAAGGATATAATTTTGTATTGCAGAACAATATTATGAACATTCACCTAAATCAAATGTTGGTTGGGTATGGTGCACTTAATAACGGGATATACGTCCTAAATCAACACACAGTTTTCAGTATACAACACACTAAGAAAAGAAAACTTTCAGAATTAAATGAAGCTTTTCTTTGGCACTGTAGACTTGGTCATATTAACGAAACAAGACTAAACAAGTTACACAAAGATGGATATTTAAATCCTTTTGAATATAAATCTTATGCGACTTGCCAGTCTTGTATCAAGTGTAAAATGACCAAAACTCCGTTTACCGGACACGGAGAAAGAGCTACTGAGCTCCTAGGCCTCATACATAGTGATGTATGCGGGCCAATGTCTACACATGCTAGAGGCGGCTTTTCATACTTCATTACTTTCACTGACGATTTCTCAAGATTCGGTCATGTATTTTTATTAAAGCACAAGTCCGAAGCTTTCGAGAAATTCATTGAATATAAACAAGAAGTAGAAAAACAAACCGGCTTGAGTATCAAGATGCTTCGATCAGATCGAGGTGGGGAATACCTTAGTACAGAATTTGGATACTTCCTAAAAGAGAATGGGATTCTCTCTCAGCTCACTCCTCCTTACACACCACAGCACAACGGTGTGTCTGAACGACGGAATAGGACCCTATTAGATATGGTCTGATCCATGATGAGTGATGATGAGTTACCCATCTCATTTTGGGGGCATGCATAGTGATGTATGCTGTTGGATATATGTAAGCCCTAGAGGCCATTATATGATAGTGGATGTATCTGCACATGTATATATATATTCAGTGTACATTCTTGCTCGACATGATAGTATGCTATCTGGTTCTACTTTATCTGACATGTTGATTTGATCATGCTTTTATTCATTCATACATGCTGATAAAGCCCTGGAGATATCGGCTTGATTACAGTGATTATGATAGAGATCATACTAGTGGGACATCTGTAGTTTATAAGCATATCCTGAAATGTCCCTAGTCGGAGGTGTATCGAGACGGGGCATCGATATACCAGAGTAGACTAGCGTATATGATACTAAACCCATGTGATGGGCGATGGATGTTCACATCTTCATCGATGTTTGACATCAAGATCATATACGGGTGCTCAGTGGTGACTGGGTACACTGGACAGACTCACCGAGAACTCCTATATGGAATTATATCTATCGTCGGATAGCAGTTCTCAGGTGACACTGGTACAGGTTAGTCTGTAGACCCGAGATCGTCATAGAGTCTTGTGTGCTCTCCCACTGTACTTTGATTACCACCCTACCACGGCTCTACTGTGTCGTGTAAATAGGTGGCCGTTGGGTACAGTCCCGAGATACACGAAGGAGATGAGCGATAGGAGGTGTTTCGTCTCTCACGGTATTAGGAGTTGATGTTGTGCTGTGCTCGACTGGTTATATCAGTAATCCGTGGCCAGGGCTGCTGAGATTTACTGATAAGTGTTATCAATAGTTTCTCGATCTGTTATAGACCATTCACTGGCACGACTTACTGAGTTATTGGGGTCGACGTTACAATCCCTAGACTCGATATGCAGCATATCTGAAGAAGAGACCGGACTGTACGGTAGTGTTGCAGGTTAGCTCGACGGGAGTTGTAGCAGGTTCGCTTGTTTTCTTCTGATCGCTCAATACCCGGGTGGCCGTTACGTTTTGCTGACCGCTTGCGGCTTGGGGGTGCTTGATATGATCATCACCCACTGCCGGCGTATTGACGAGTCTTAGAGTCCCACAAAGGAGTTTCCTAGTCCAGGCGAAACGTTGTGGTGCGTGTATGCGATATGCGCATGGACCCGGTTAAAGTGCGCGTATGAGATACCATATATTAATTGGGCGGCTTGCTTATGGTCGGGTCATAAGTGGTATGACCGGGTTGATAAATTAAGTGTTGATTTATCATTTAACCATTAGCTTCTCACTAGAAATCCTATCTTGTTTCTTTTGGATGTATGCATGCATGTATGCATTCATTCTTGTTCATGCACATATGGATGTGCATGCACACATGCATACATACATCATTCTATCATGGTTGTTTATACATAGAAAATGGTGGCAATATAAGACTCACACCTTGGTTATTTATATGGATTATTACTTATATTTGTTTTAAAACAAAATGAAAAAGGAAAGGATAATTCATGGTTTGTTCTAGTCTCTTCTTTGTCCTAACCATGCTCACCTACCCTTAACCATGGATTAAACTTTCCCTTCATGTTTTAACTCAAATTAAATAATATCTTCATGATTTAACCATGGTTTGAGATGAGAAGAAATAAATATATATACATATATTTTCTTTTTCTTTTCATGAGTTTATCTTCTCTTCTTCTTAAAAAAGCCATCATCTTCTTCAACCTTGAGCTCTTGCTCTCTAGACTTTTCAAGTGAACAAAATACTCAAAAAGATAGGATTTTGAAGTGAGAAAGAGAACAACAACACTATTCTACACAAGTCTAGCCCACTTGATTAGAGTGTTTGCTTCATTTCATCTTCTTGTTAAAGTGAAGTTGATAGCTTGGACAAAGGAGCTTCGGGTGGATCGTCGTGGATGTTAGAGGACTTCAAGCTAATCTTTTTCCAACTCTCAAGTGGCCAAGGAGTCTACAAAAGGGAGTTACAAAGGTTGTAGTCTCAAAACCCTAACCTTTATAACATATGATGTTAGTTAAAGTTTATGAAACCTTAATTTTCTAGGATAGATCCTTTGTATGCTTACTTAGCACCACAAAAATTTGATATTTGTAACATGTGATGCTTCCAAACCTCTCATAGGGTGCTAGGTAAACCTTACATATGCGGACCAATGTCTACACATGTACGAGATGGTTTTTCATACTTCATCACTTTTACTGATGATTTCTCAAGATTCGGACACGTGTTCTTGATAAAGCACAAATCCGAAACTTTCGAGAAATTGAAGGATTACAAACTTGAAGTAGAAAAACAAACAGGCTTGAGCATCAAGAAACTTCGATCGGATCGAGGTGGAGAGTACTTATGTATAGAGTTTTTAGACTTCTTAAAAGAGAATGGGATTCTCTCTCAGCTCACTCTTCCTTACACACCACAGCACAACGGTGTGTCAGAACGGAGGAATCGTACCTTATTAGATATGGTACGATCCATGATGTGTGATGCTGAGTTACCGCTTTCCTTTTGGGGGAATTGATTAGAGACAGAAATGTATCTGTTAAACAGGGTTCCAACCAAGACCGTGTCTACCACTCCATATGAGATATGGAGTGGAAAGAGACCATCTCTTAAAAGAGTTAGGATTTGGGGTTGTACGGCTTTTGTTAAAAAGCAGAATCCGGATAAACTCGAGACACGATCAATCGTGTGTAAATTTATGGGATATCCAAAACACTCGTATGGATATCTATTCTACTACAATAGGGAACAAAAGGTGTTTGTTTCTCAACATGCCACTTTTTGGTAAATGAAATCTTTACTAACAGTACTGATGGAAAAGTGGTAGAACTAGAAGAGGTTCTAGAGACACAAATTACTCAGGACGAATTGGTTGAAACTAATGTTGCAGCAGAACTTCAAGAACCTCAGCCGCTCCGAAGATCTAGTAGAACTTCTCGCCCGCCGGAGAGATACTATGGGTTTCTTATTGATGGTGATAGAGAAGATTGCATCATAGATGATGATGACCCTACTAGTTTCCAGCAAGCTATCACGAGTGGTGACTCAGTGAAGTGGCTGGATACCATGAGATCCGAAATGGAGTCCATGTACACCAACAAAGTATGGACTTTAGATGTTGCACCTCCTGGGATAAAACCCGTTGGGTGCAAATGGATCTTTAAGAGAAAGATTGGTGTAGATGGACAGGTAGAGACCTATAAAGCAAGGCTTGTAGTGAAAGGTTTTCGTCAAAGACCAGGACTGGACTATGATGAAACTTTCTCTCCAGTAGCAATGCTTAAATCCATTCGGATCCTACTTGCTATTTCTGCTCACTACGACTATGAAATCTGGAAGATGGATGTTAAAACTGCATTTCTAAATGGTGATTTAGAAGAGTGCGCTTTTATGGATCAGCCAGAGGGCTTCATTGACAGTGGGAGCAGCAGAAAAGCATGTCGGTTGCTTAAATCCATTTATGGATTAAAGCAGGCATCTCGGAGCTGGAACATCTGTTTTGATGATACAATCAAAGAGTTTTATTTTATCAAAAACATAGATGAACCATGCATTTATAAGAAGATTGTACGGAGTACTGTCACTTTCCTCGTATTGTACATAGATGGCATTCTCTTGATAGGAAATGATATTCCTATGCTACAATCGGTCAAATTATTCTTATCACAAAGGTTCTCCATGAAGGACCTGGGTGATGCCTCGTGCATTTTGGGAATAAGGATCTATAGAGATAGATCCAAAAGGTTATTGGGATTGTCCCAATCAAAGTACATTGATACCATCTCTAAGGACTTCTGTCCGAAGACTGATGATGAGAGAGCTCGCATGAGCATTATACCCTACGCTTCAGCCGTAGGATCTATAATGTATGCGATGATATGTACTCTCCCTGATGTAGCTTATGCACTAGCTGTAGTGAGCAGGTATCAATCCAACCCAGGGGAACAACACTGGATAGCCGTGAAGAACATTCTTAAGTACTTGCGAAGGACTAAAGAATTGTTCTTGGTGTATGGTAATGGTGATCTTCAAATGGAGGCCTTTACCGATTCCAGCTTCCAAAGTGATATGGATGACAATAAATCTATCTCAGGGTTTCTATTTACCCTCAATGGAGGGGCGGTATGTTGGAAGAGTTCTAAACAAGATACCGTTGCAGATTCCATGATAGAAGCTGAGTATATTGCTGCAAATTATGCTGCCAAGGAAGTCGTCTGGATGAGGAAGTTCGTTGCCAAGCTAGGAGTAGTTCCAACCATTATTAATCCAATACCTTTGTATTGTGATAATAATGGAGCTATGGCGTTGGCCAAAGAACCAAGATCCCATCAAAAGTCCAGACACATACTCAGGCGATATCATTTGATCCGGAAGATAGTTGATCGCCGAGAGATCGAGATTCGCAGAGTAGATACAAAGGATAACACCGCGGATCCACTCACCAAGGCCCTTCCACAGCCGCAACATGAGCGACTTTTTGAGATGTTGGGTATGAGATACGCCAATAATTGGACTTAGTGCAAATGGGCGATTTTTGGATATATGTATGCCCTAGAGGCCATTATATGTATAGTGGATGCTTGGACATGTATATATGTATATTTGATATATGACTTTCTTACTCGACAAGATAGTATGCTATCTGGTTTTACTTTATCTGACATGTTTGCTTGATACTGTTCATTTGATACATGTTGATAAAGCCCTAAGGATATTTGCTTGACTTTCATGGCTATGATGCAGATAATACTAGTGGGGCATGTGTAGTCTATAGGCATATCCTTAAATGTTCCTAGTCGTAGGTATATCGAGATAGGGCATCGATATTCTAGAGTAGACTAGCGTATACGTTTCTTGACCCATATGATGGGCGATGGATTATCCCATATTCATTGGTGTTATGACATCGAAGATTGTGTACGGGTGCTCAGTGGAGACTGGGTACACTGAACGGACTCACGGAGAATTCCTATATGGTATTATATCTATCGTCGGATAGCAGTTCTCCGATGGCACTGGTACAGGTTAGTCTGTAGACCCGAGATCGTCATAGACTCTTGTGTGTTCTCCAGCTGTACTTTGATTTCCACCCTACCACGGCTCTACTGAGTCGTGCAAACAGGAGGATATTGGGTATAGTCTCGAGACACATGGAGACAATGAGCGATAGGAAGGGTTTTCGTCTCTCCCGATATTTGGAGTTGATATTGTGCTATGTGCGATTGGCTCTGACTTCAAGTCCCTGGCAAGGGCTGATTAGATTTACTGATAAGCGTTATCAGTAGTTTCTCGACCGGTCATAGTTCATATCGACATAACTTATTGAGTTATTAGGGCTTGACGATTCCATCCCTAGACTTGATATGCAGCATATCAGATGAAGAGACCGGACTGTACGGTAAGTGTTGCCAATGGCTCGACGGGAGTTTTGACGGGTTCACTTGTTTTTCTTCTGATCGCTCAATACCCGGGTGGCCGTTATGTTTAGTTGACCGCTTGCGGCTTGTAGGTGTTTTGATATGATCATCACCTACTACCGGCGTATTGACGAGTCTTAGAGTCCCACACAGGATTTTTCTAGCTCAGGCGAAATGATGTGGAGTGCATATGAGATATGCGCAGGAGCTCGATTAAATACGAATATCTGATACCGTATTTTAATCGGACGTTCGATATTGGTCAGGTCGCATTTGATGTGACCGATTTATTAAATCAAGTGTTGATTTAATATTATCTTTTAGCTCACTTTTAATTAACCCTTTATTCTTTTGAATGTATGCATGTATGTTCACACATACACATGATGATGTGCATGCACACATACACACATACATATGTCTCATGGTTGATGATACAAAGGAGATGGCAATATAAGACTCACAAGGTTGATAAATATCTAGATTTTTTTTAATGATTTAAAGGAAAAAGGAAATTAGTATAATGACTCATTTTCTACACACTTCTTCTTTGACCATTGACTTTAACCATGGTTTAATTTCATCTTGTTCTTTAACCCATCAAAATAATATCTAGATATTTAGCCAACCATGGTTACATGTGAGAGTGTCTCATATATAATATTTTCATTTTCATTTTTGAAAATAAGTTTTCATTATTATTCAAAAAAGTTTATGCCATCTTCATCTTCCTCCTTCTCCAAGCTATCTTGAGTTTTGTTTTGAGTGAGAAACTTAAAAAGAAAGAGTTTTTAAGTGAGTTTACAACCCACACAACCATTCTACACTACCCTAGCCCTTTAGTGTAGATTGTTTCCTTCATTTTGTGAAGATAAGAGCTTGATCTAGGAATCTCCGGGTGGATCATCGTAGACGACGAAAGACCTCGAGCGGAGTCATTCCAAACCTTGTGCAAAGCCGTAGGAGTCCTAATGACCGAAGGAGTTGGCTACAAAGGTTGTATTTCCTTTTCCTTTAGTTTAGACTTCACATAATGATGTTATTATTGGATGTATATGCCCTAGAGGCCAGTATTGTATATGTATACATATGGATACTAGGGATATGTATCTACAGAACAATCTTGCTCAGTTTTATAGTATATTATTCGACCTGTATTTGTCAGGATATGTGTATTTATTTGTATTGTTATTATATCTGGTTTCCACATATTGATAAAGACTCGATACGATAGTATACTATTCTGGTTTGTCTTTATCTTAACATAGTATATGTTATACTCGTTATTACATATTGTGGTTATATATAGATAAAGCCCAGTGGATCTTGCTTGACTACCTGCGTTGTGATGGCGATCATACTTGTAGGAGCAGGGTAGTCCACAAGCATATCCATAAACGGTCCATAGTCACGTGAGTATCGAGACTGGGTATTGACGCTCCAGAGTAGACTAGTGTATACGTTTTCTACCCCCGTCGGGGGATGGTTGGTCCCGCAACCATTGATCTGATGTACCCAAGATCATATACAGATGCTCACTGAGGTGAGTACACTGACGGACTCGCCGAGAACTTCCATGTAGTACTATTCCTATCGTTAGATGGAAATTCTCAGGTGACATGTGTACAGGTTAGTCCTTAGACCCGAGATCGGCATTTGTCTCATGTGAGTTCCCACTGAACTTTGATCACTACCCTACCACGGCTCTACTGAGTCGTGCAAACAGGTTTTGGTTGGGTTCAGTCCCGAGCCACATGGAGGCAGTGAGCGATTGTCGGGGATTCGCCTCTCCCGGTATAGGGAGTTGATATCACACTGTGATTCGATTGGTCAGGACCATAAGACCTTGGCCAAGGCAGATGGAATTTACTGATAGGTTGATCAGTAGTTTCCCGGATTGGTCCTGAGACACATCGACACGACTTATCAGGTTATTAGGGTCTGACTTTCACCATCCCCTAGACCCGGTATGCGATACTCTTTGACGAAGAGACCGGACTGTGCGGATATTATCACGGATAGGATCAGTAGGAGTTCGGACGAGCTTGCTCGTCGGCCTTCCTTTACGACAGGTACCTGGGTAGCCGTTACGTACAGCTAGTGCCGCTGACGTGGTTGTGGTTAAACCCACTGCCAGAGTACTGTCGAGTCTTTATAGTCCCACACAGTGGGTTTCCTTGATCCAGGCGAAATGATGTAGTAGCCGTATTGGATACGTGCACGGTTCGATCGGTTTATGTACTTTGTACTCGGACTTTCGATCGGACAGTTTGTAATACTAGCCGGCTAGGGTTTGAGACAGATTATTAAATTAGGTATTGATTTAATAATTTACGTATATGTATTTCGATATATATATTCTAGTATTACGTTCTTCGTGTTATTCTTTCTCTTTGGGCTATCGAATTTTTATCTGACTGCCGGTATATATGTACTTTTGACGGAAATCCGTATTTATTACTGTTTTCTTTCTAGAAGGTGGCCACCACATTTTGGATTTTCCATTTATTTGATAAACTGAAATGATGTGTAAAGTGAGAGGTGAGGGAGGAATGGAGGTAACCATGTTTCAATAGTGAGCAAATGAATTTATAATTCATTTTGGGTTTACTATTGAAGCATGGTTGCTATTGTTTAATGAAAGAAAATAGCATACAAAACCTTTGTCTGTTATTTTCTCTCTCATGCTTGATCATTATTTTTCTGGATCTCCATTTTCTCTCCAAGCTCCTCCCTCCTCTTGCTTTGCTCCATCTTCATCTTCTTCCTCTTCACTAACATTCTCATGTGTTGAAAAACAAGTGAAGAGGTTAGAAAAGAGATAGCAAACACTTAGACATCCAAACTACATCTTATATTACTTGGACTAGCATCCCAAGTTCTCTAGTTGCTCTTTTGACACTTAGCAAAGAGCTAGAGCCATGGATCATATTACCCAGGTGGATCATCAAGGACTAAGGAAGGCCGGAGAACAAGCTCAATCCCGTAGGACCGACGGAGCAAGGAAAGAAGATCAAGCAAGTTCAAGGTGGCTAGTAGGAGCTAAGGATGAAGAACGAAGACCGAAGGACTTGGTTCGTTTGGTAAGAATTCCTCATCATAGTTGATAGCTCTCCTAGTGTAGCTAGTTAATTCTATGGAAAGATCCGGGTTTAGAGTTAAACTAGTGCCAAGGTTTTGTTCGCTAGAAAAATTTTGTTCCGCATTTGGCCACAGAAGTTGGCCGGGGCACTAGGGTAACCCTTCATGCTATCAGAGCCACGCATAAAACATACACTAGCTAGTTCTAACGTGTTTAGAATAACGATCGACTGAAAATTCCATAAACCGCATTTCATTTCATGTAGTTTCTGTCGATTTTTAAACGTGCTCGAAAAATCAATTTTATGGTCTCAGAAAATCATGCAGGCTTTTTTAAGACCCTTGAAGAAAATTGGTCGCGTGATCCCTCTAAACCACAGCGGAACCGTCGCTAAAAACCCCTATTGGCGGCGGTTCCACGGCCGCTTTAGGGCCCACGTGAACAAAATTTCTTCTAGGCCTCTTATTTTTGGAATTGTGGTTTCTAGGATAATTATTTTTTTGGGCCCAGATTTGTTACAGTGTTGAATTAATACTTGGGGCCCACTTGGAAAGTTTAGTCGATCGTAATTTTCAAATACGTATTTTGTTATCAGTACTTAGATTAGATTCTGCGACCGTGAATGTTTTTTGATCGGTAAATCCGTCTATCTGCTATATGTTCTTTTAGACGGATTTGCGAACGTGACATTGGCGTTGATGTTTCTGTGATTGTGCTGATGTTGTGGTTGGATTGTCGTGGTGGATAGCATGTGGTGCAATGTTATAAATGTTAGTTATATGTATGCCCTAGAGGCCATTATTGTACATTGGATGTATATTGTAGTGGATACTAGGACATATATAGGTAGGTCTTTCTTGCTCGACATGATAGTACGCTATCTTGTTGCTCTTTATCTTAACATGTATAATTTTTGTCTCTCTGTTACATGTTGATAAAGCCCTTAGGATGTGTACTCGACTTCCAGGACTATGATGAAGATCATACTAGTGGGGCCTGGGTAGTGCATGAGTACATCCTTCAATGTTCTTAGTCGTGGGAATATCGAGACGGGGCATCGATATTCCTGAGTAGACTAGCGTATATCTTCTCGACCCATGTGATGGGCGATGGATGATCCCATATCCATTGGTGTTTGACATCAGAGATGGTATGCGGGTGCTCAGTGGAGACTGGGTACACTAAACGGACTCGCCGAGAACTCCCAGATGGTATTATACCTCACGTCAGATGGCAGTTCTCTGGTGACACTGGTACAGCTTAGTCTGTTGACCCGAGATCGTCATAGAGTCTTGTGTGTCTCCCACTGTGCTTTGATTTCCACCCTACCATGGCTCTACTGAGTCGTGCAAACATGTGGTTTTTGGGTACAGTCCCGATTCACATGGAGGCAATGAGCGATAGGAGGGGATTCGTCTATCCCGGTATTGGGGGTTGATGTTGCGCTATGCACGACTGGCCATAACAGGAAATCCCTGGCCAGGGTTGCAGTGATATACTGGCAAGAGTTATCAGTAGTTTCACGAATGTTATGGACCTCACGTCGGTATGACTTATCGAGCTATTGGGGTCTGACGTTTACCACCCCTAGGCGAGATATGCGACATATCAGACGAACAGACTGGACTGTGCGGTAAGTGTTACCGGTTGGATTCACAGGAGTGTGAGCGGGATTGCTCGTCGATCTTCTGATCGCTCAATACCCGGGTGGCCGTTACGTTTAGCAGACCGCTTGCGGCTTGTGGGTGCTTGATATGATCATCATCTGCTGCCGGCGTATTGATGATTCTTTAGAGTCCTACACACAGGTTTCCTGGCTCAAGCGAAACGAATAAGAGCGCATATGAGATATGTGCGGGACAGAGAGTAATGCGTGTATGTGATACCGTATTCCATTCTTGCGATGAATGTGTCGAATGGTTGTATGCGATATAACCTAGTTATCGAATCAAGGATTGATTCGATAAGCCGATACATTGGATATTAGTCGGTTATATGCGATATGACCGGATCGTTAAATCAAGTATTGATTAAATGATTTAATGCATAATTATATATTTGATATATTACTTTGCATTAACTAGTATTGGTTCACTTTAAATGGATTTTCTCACTTGAAGTACACAAGTTGTATATGTGATATACTTTTGTGCACTTGTTTGTATCATGTTTGATGATACATGCTAACTTGAGTTTGTGTGTATGATTAAACTAAGGTTATATGAATGGTTAGGGTTTTGTTTTCTTATTCATTTATTTATTTTGTTTATTTATTTTGGAAAAGATAAATAGAAATGGTGGCTTTCTTTGTTTCTTTCATGAAGCTTCATGAAGTGTTGAAAGCTTGACCATTTTGTTTGCTTCTCTTAACCTAACCATTCACCTAACCCTAGTTTAGTCTCTACACTTAACCATGGTTGGTATATGATAAATATTCATTTTATTTTCTATTTGGATAATACTTATCATATTCTTTCTTCTTCTTCTTCATCAACAAAGGAAGAAAGTTTGCCTCCATCAATGGCAACTTGAGAAAAAGAGTGAGAAATCCAATTCTAAAATGAACCCACTTCCTATTTCTTCATCCTCTACCACTTGCCAAGTAGTATAGGGTGTTTTCTTCACAAGTTTCATGACTTGGTGAAGTTGGAGCTTGATCTTGAGTTTCCTCGACGTAGATCATCTTCGGCATCGAAGTCGACGACCTAGCCCGATCAATTTCTCGATGAAACCACCGCGAGAGTCCGAGATCCGATGGGTACAGCGGAGGGACTTCATCACGGAGCTATGGTGGTGGAGGACCGGATCTACAAAGGTTGTAGCCCCTTCCCTTTTAGTTAAAGTTGTTTACTTGCTTGCATCGCCTATAAATCTAGTTAACGATCCGTATTAGGGTTTGTAGGTACATGAAATTTTTTGAATTGGGCATGTTTGATCACTTGTGAGACCTCATTAGTGTGTCTAGGAGCCCTACAGTGGTATCAGAGCTACTAGGCATTGGATGTCGACCTATGGGGGGTTCTCACTGTGTGACAGTGTGGCGAAGCATAGGCTCTTACCCCCAGGGTGTCCAGAGACCGGAAGGTGTTCCGGCGGGTTGTAGTCCTCGCGAGGGGGCATGCATAAAAATTAGCGGCTGAGGGACCCGTTGGTGCCACGGCGACCCCATTGGATGGGGTGGCTGCCTGACCTACAGTGGTATCAGAGCCTAGCTAGAGCCTTAGGCGATGCACAGACGGAGTTAGAAGTCCGATCGAACCGAAACCCTAACTCAAAAATGCTCTCTGTACATTTTTTAAAATCGGGGATTTTTTAGAATTAAAAATATGCAGAAAAACTAGCAGGAGATTCTAAGAATTACTGAGAAGCCCGTACTCCTGAGTCCATCAAAGCGCGGCGGAACCGCGGCATTAGCATGGCTAATGCGGCGGTTGCACGGCCGTTTAGTCTCCTATTGCATTGAATTTTGCACAGTAATTCCTATTTTGCAGTGCTGGTTTTCCTGGGAATTGTTAATATGAACTCAAGAGTTGAGTTTTCTGGGTTGTATTGGGAGTTCGTAGATTCGATCGGATTTTCAAACTTTGTCTATGTGTTTTTCCGGATAGTTTTAGAATATGTTAAAAAGTTCGACCGGACATAAATACCCACTTTTTCCCCTGCCGGGAAATTTCCAATTGTTGGACTTTTCCGTAGTTTAATGACGTTCTAAGTAGTGCAAGTAATGCGATGGTCCCTCTAGAAGACAACAAACCTTAACTCGATTATGTGACCGTCTTGAACTGCCCTTTGAACCTTAGGGTTTGGGGCAGTACGGTGTGCCACATGTGAGGCGTTGGCTTGAACCTTCTACGGCTGGACCGTTGGTACTGAGGCACGAAGTGAATGTTTTTAAACTTATTTCATGTGTTGAGCTGTTTCGGGAAAACTTGGGTGTTCGATTGTTCGATCGGAAAGTTTAACATTTTTCTATTTATCCGGAATGTGATACAACATTTGGAATTCACAAGTAGTTATGAGATAACTGAATGAATGTTATAAACATAGCAGTTTAGTCTCACTTGATCGGTTGCCACGGAATTTTGATGCGATCAAAAGTCCGTCGCAATCGCGTAGTGTACGCGGATACTCGCCGAGTAAACTTAATAGACTGCCTCACTCCATAGCCCCGACCAAGTGACTGTAAGAGAACCCCGTCGCCGAAAGCATCTGTTTGGGTGCTCACGGCAGCGGTGTTCCGCCTTGGTGCACTTCGTCGACGGTATCGGGGGTGCGGCCGCCTACTAAAGTTTGCGACGAGCATTAGATCAGGATGTCGGGAATCTTGCTGAATTGCCCGACTTGATATTGAAAAGAGTTTTCGATAATGAGACTAAAATGCGGGGATTATAATTGTTAGGCATGCGATGTCTAAGTATTTCATTTGATTAGGCATGCGATGTCTAAAGAGGTTGCGGATTCCAACTGTTATAGTTTTACACTTTCTTTTCTGTGACCGTAAGTGCAATATGTGATATCGCCGGTTTCGTTGCTATATGTCAACGACAATTGGGATGCGCATATTTACTTACGTTGATGAAATGTGATGTTATGCGTTGCTGGATATGTTATATTGGATCGTCGTGTTTGAATAGCCGGGGTTTTTTTTTATGTGAGATGAGTGTTTTTCATTTTCATTCATGTAAAACTTGTATGTAATATTCTTTTATTGGGGCACTTTCAGGTTGCGGAAGATGTCACCGTTGATGTATATTATTTACTTTTCCACATTAGGATAGACCCAAGGAGGGGAGCACAAGTAATCGGGTTCTAGGGTCCAGTGGGAGACCATCTCGAGGAGTCGAGTCCGGGTCTCCTAACCCTAGAATTGGTAGGGTTGCTTGCCGCTCTCGTAGGGGTCTAAGGATGTGGGATTGGCTATTCATCACGACCGTGGAATCCGTGTTTTATACTGGCTCGTATTAAAAACACGGACGTCCTAGTATATCCAATATTTCATATGATACTTTCTGCTGCGTTATCTGTGATGTGATCATGTGATTTGTTCAGATAGATATTATATATAGTATATATGATATATTATATAAACGTTGCTTATGTTTTACACCCGCGCTAGCCCTGCCTCGCTCTAGCGTTAGTTACCTAACCTAACGGTGCAGACGGGATATCGAGACGAATGCGGATGGCATAAGCGCACGTTATATTTATCTGTGATGTTTAGGTGGACTTAAATGATGGGACATTCATTAATGAGATTAATGAAAGAAAATAAACCTAAAAGATGTTGTGGAATCGAATTTCTAAATAAAACTGGTAGCTACAGTTCTTGCTTTGCATCGCGGTGTTCATTATAGAACATCCTGCACCTTATTCGATGAGGAAAGGACCGAGATCCCTTCACCGGGAGTGACTCCTTTAGCAATAACTGGCAGATGCTACACACTCGGTTTGTATTTTGATTGCTTCTATAGTTTTTGCTTTGCACAGTGATATATATGATATATCCCGCACCTCATTCGACGAGGAAAGGGCCGACGATCCCTTCACCGGGAGTGACCCCTTTAGCAAAACTAGAAAAGCTTCAAAAACATTCCATTTAAAAACCATTTGATTCCGCAACGAGATCAAGTTCAAAGCGTTAAAGGTTTTCATAAAAACCATTCGCAACCCTACGTCATTTTCGGAAGTAGAGTACTTAGTATTCGTGCTGTGTTTGTTGACCTTAGTTAAGGCACAGTGTACTATAGCTAAGTGATGTCTTCATACACCGCATATGATGCGATTAGTTAGGACAGTCGCATGACTTTGTTGACCTTAGTTAAGGATCATGTGGGTGGGTCTAATTAATCACGAAATGACGGGTAGAACTTGACTAGTACTTATGATTTGTTGACAATAGTTAAGGTCATAAGTGCTAGGGGTAAAAATCTTTATCGGGAGTTTCAAGTGTTGAAATTTGCAATAAGATTGCATACCTTCTATGTGATAGTTGGATCCCGATACCCACTGCGTGTAATTGTTACTCCTGGGAGAGTTTTGCACTTTGCAATTAGCCGATCAAGTAGGTGTCTAGAAAGGTGTCAACGGGGTTATGCCTCTGGGAAAATGATGTTTACTGTAATTAGGTCCGTGCGAAAGCACGGGGAACCTCCCTCAAAGTACCGACACTGGCCCGGCTGAAAGATTGGCGAACTTGTAGAGTGTAATTAATCCCGGTTAGTCTTTCCTTTTAGGGATTGAAGGAAGATTTGATAAAAACAGTGGGAGCCATCCTGATTAGATAAAATAAATAACCAATCTGATCTTGCAAGAGCGCACGCAGAGTGTTTTCTTCTCTCTCTCTCCAGGTAGCGACCATATCACGCCTTAATCAAGGTAATAATATGGATGTATTGACCGAACCCGCTTGTTACACTGAGCTGGGGAACGATGGTCCCGCTCCAACTTATAATTGTTATAAAATAGAGCAGGAAATAGGGAAATACCAGAATTCCTATGCCACCCAAACGAAGAAAGTGCATATGATGCATCTCCTTCGGGTGTGTTCATTACAAAGAACTGTTTCTCAGTATCCTCTGCATCCTGGGTATTTGATACCGGATCAGGATCCCAGATATGTAATCTGTTACATAGGGCTACAAAAAGGTAGAAAAACTGAGAACGGGTGATAAGTTTCATGAGACAGAAAACGGGGCAAGTGTTGCAGCCAAGTCTGTTGGTCACTATCACCCTGTATTACCAGTACATTGATTCTGAACAAATGCTATTAGATACCGAACCTTATATACAAAATCATATCAGTCTCTTTATTAGTAAAGAAGGATATAATTTTGTATTGATGGATAATGTTTTGAACATTTCCTATATCAAAAGTTGATCGGTTTAGGCGCGTTATCTAAAAGCATTGATGTTCTAAATCAAACTACAGTTCTTAGTATACAGAACGTACACAAGAGGAAGAGTTCAGAAATGAACGGATCCTTCTTGAGGCATTGTAGACTAGGTCACATCAATGCGACCCGACTGGCTGAAGTTACATTTTAGATGCATATTTAGATCAGTTTGAATTTACATCTTGTGAAACTTGCCAGTTATGTCCCAAAGATTAGATGACCATAGCCCTGTTTATTGGAAACAGAGAAAGAGTTAATGAACTCTTAGGACTGATACATGATGATGTATGTAAGGTCTCCTGTCTACACATGCCAGGACCAGTTCTTTGTACTTCATTATATTCTCTGATAATCTCTCAAGATTCATTCATATGTTCCTGTTGAAACATAAGTCCGAAGCTTTTGAGGTATTAACAGAATATAAGTTGGAAGTAGAGAACCAAAATACGTGTATAAGTATTATGTCCTATGATAAGATCAGGGAGGAGAATACTTGTTCATGGAATCCTTGGACTATTCTAAAGGAAAATGAGATTCTCTCTCAGTATTACTCCTCTGAATACACCACAGCACAACAGTGTATCGGGGCGGAGCAATCGCACAATATTAGATATGGTGTGCTCTATGATGAGTATTACTGAGTTACCTATTTGCTTTTGGGGTTGTGCACTTGAGAAGCTGCATACCTATTGAATTAGGTTCGAATCAAATCAGTGCCTACCACTCCATATGAGATATGGTATGGGAAGAGCCTATCTCTTAAGTTAGTTAAGATTTGGGATTGTCCGGCCTATGTCTAAAGCAAAATCTGGACAAGATCGAGGCAAGGTCAGTTCTGTAGAACTGGAAAGGTTCCAGCTATACAAAACTGCAGCTGATGATTTGACAGAACCAAAGATTCAATAGTCCCCGACGAACCTCAGCCTCTCCGCTGATCTGGTAGGGTTCCTCATCCGCCTGAGAGATACCTCGGTTTCTCGATGACAGTGGGAGCGAGGATTGCATCATGAGATGATGACCCAACTAGATTCGCGCAGGTCATCGAGAGTAGGGACTCTGTAAGAATGGCTGGGTGCTTAGCGATCTGAGATGGAATCCATATACACCAACAAAGTATGGACTTTGTTTGCTATATCTGAAGGGTTAAATCCCCATCAGGAGCAAGTATATCTTGAGAAGATTACTTGGTGTAGATGGAAAAGTTGAGACTTTCAAAGCTAGACTTGTTAAAGGTTTTAGTCATCAACCAGGTGTGGATAATGATGAAACCTTTTCTAGGGACTATGCTTAAGTCCATCCAGATCCTACTTGCCATTGCTACATACCATGACTACGATATCTGGTGGTTGGGTGCCATGACTACTTCTCTAAATAATGATTTAGAAGAGAACGTCTATAAGAACACAGCCAGAGGGCTTCGTAAACAGTGGGAGCAGCGGAAATGTATGCAAGTTGCTTAACATAATGAAGCAGGCATCGCGGAGTTGGAACGTCTGTTTTGATGTAGTATTTGACTTCATCAAAAATAGTAGATGAACCTTGTATATACAAAACGGTAGTAGAGAATAAGGTAGTCATCCTCGTATTGTACGTTGACAACATACTCTTGATAGGAAAAGAGTTTCCTATACTACGATCGGTCGATCTCCTCTTATCACAAGGATTCTCCAATAGGATCAAAGTGATACCTCCTAAATCCTGGGTTTTGGATCTATGACATAGATCTGAATGGATGTTAGGATTCTCACTAGCTATAGTGAGATAGTATCAATCGATCCAGGGGAGAATCACTGGAAGGGTTCCAGGGTGATAAAGACGACTGAATGTCAGTCGCAGGCATTGTCTTTACCCTCAGTAAAGGGACGGTATGTTGGAAGAGTTCCAAGTTAGATACCGTGGAAAACTAGATGATAAAGGCTGGTAACATCGCTATTTAAGATACTACCAAAGAGGCAGTTTGGGTGTATATTGGTTCATAAGATGAACTAGGTTCCCACCATTGTGTGACAATGGAAGTGTGGCTTTGGCCCTGGAACCCTGGTCCCATCAGTGACCCAGACAAATTCTGAGGCAGCATCACCTGATCATGGAGATAGTAGATCTCCAGGTTGATCGAGGTTAGGAGAGTAGACTCAGAGGACAACACGGCAGATCCACTCACGAAGGCCTTTTCCCAAAGAGAGACTTTTAGGGGATGGTTGAGTATTAGATACTACAACCACTGCTACAGATGGCCCTAGTGCAAGTGGGAGATTGTTAGTTATATGTATGCCCTAGAGGCCATTACTGTACATTGGATGTATATTGTAGTGGATGCTGGGACATATAGAGGTAGGACTTTCTTGCTCGACACGATAGTACGCTATCTGGTTGCTCTTTATCTTAACATGTATAATTTTTGTCTCTCTGTTACATGTTAATAAATCCCTTAGGATGTGTACTCGACTTCCAGGACTATGATGCAGATCATACTAGTGGGGCCTGGGTAGTCCATGAGTACATCCTTCAATGTTCTTAGTCGTGGGAATATCGAGACGGGGCATCGATATTCCTGAGTAGACTAGCGTATATCTTCTCGACCCATGTGATGGGCGATGGATGATCCCATATCCATTGGTGTTTGACATCAGAGATGGTATGCGGGTGCTCAGTGGAGACTGGGTACACTAAACGGACTCGCCGAGAACTCCCAGATGGTATTATACCTCACGTCAGATGGCAGTTCTCTGGTGACACTGGTACAGCTTAGTCTGTTGACCCGAGATCGTCATAGAGTCTTGTGTGTCTCCCACTGTGCTTTGATTTCCACCCTACCATGGCTCTACTGAGTCGTGCAAACATGTGGTTTTTGGGTACAGTCCCGATTCACATGGAGGCAATGAGCGATAGGAGGGGATTCGTCTCTCCCGGTATTGGGGGTTGATGTTGCGCTATGCACGACTGGCCATAACAGGAAATCCCTGGCCAGGGTTGCAGTGATATACTGGAAAGAGTTATCAGTAGTTTCACGAATGTTATGGACCTCAAGTCGGTATGACTTATCGAGCTATTGGGGTCTGACGTTTACCACCCCTAGGCGAGATATGCGACATATCAGACGAACAGACCGGACTGTACGGTAAGTGTTACTGGTTGGAGTCACAGGAGTGTGAGCGGGCTTGCTCGTCGATCTTCTGATCGCTCAATACTCGGGTGGCCGTTATATTTAGCAGACCGCTTACGGCTTGTGGGTGCTTGATATGATCATCATCTGTTGTCGGCGTATTGACGAGTCTTTAGAGTCCTAAACAAAGGTTTCCTGGCTCCAGAGAAACGAAATAGGAGCGCATATGAGATATGTGTGGGACCGAGAGTAATGCGTGTATGTGATACTATATTCCATTCTCGCGATGAATGTGTCGAATGGTTGTATGTGATATAACCTAGTTATCGAATCAAGGATTGTTTCGATAAGCCGATACATTGGATATTAGTCGGTTATATGCGATATGACCGGATCGTTAAATCAAGTATTGATTTAATGATTTAATGCATAATTATATATTTGATATATTACTTTGCATTAACTAGTATTGGTTCACTTTAAATGGATTTTCTCACTTGAAGTACACAAGTTGTATATGTGATATACTTTTGTGCACTTGTTTGTATCATGTTTGATGATACATGCTAACTTGAGTTTGTGTGCATGATTAAACCAAGGTTATATGAATGGTTAGGTTTTTTTTTACTTATTCATTTATTTATATTGTTTATTTATTTTGGAAAAGATAAATAGGAATGGTGGCTTTCTTTGTTTCTTTCATGAAGCTTCATGAAGTGTTGAAAGCTTGACCATTTTTGTTTGCTTCCCTTAACCTAACCATTCACCTAACCCTAGTTTAGTCTCTACACTTAACCATGGTTGGTATATGATAAATATTCATTTTATTTTCTATTTGGATAATACTTATCATATTCTTTCTTCTTCTTCTTCTTCATCAACAAAGGAAGAAAGCTTGCCTCCATCAATGGCAACTTGAGAAAAAGAGTGAGAAATTCAATTCTAAAGTGAACCCACTTCCTATTTCTTCATCTTCTACCACTTGCCAAGTAGTATAGGGTGTTTTCTTCATAAGTTTCATGACTTGGTGAAGTTGGAGCTTGATCTTGAGTTGCCTCGACGTAGATCATCTTCGGCATCGAAGTCGACGACCTAGCCCGATCAATTCCTCGATGAAACCACCGCGAGAGTCCGAGATCCGATGGGTACAGCGGAGGGACTTCATCACGGAGCTATGGAGGTGGAGGACCGGATCTACAAAGGTTGTAGCCCCTTCCCTTTTAGTTAAAGTTGTTTACTTGCTTGCATCGCCTATAAATCTAGTTAACGATCCGTATTAGGGTTTGTAGGCACATGAAATTTTTTGAATTGGGCATGTTTGATCACTTGTGAGACCTCATTAGTGTGCCTAGGAACCCTACAAGAAATACAGTTTATAATTCATTTGTACATTTGTTATTGCGGGGCGAGCGTCCGACATATGGACTGCCGTCTTTGCCGGGTTTTATATTATTTTGCGGCACGAACGGTTTGAGGTCGATGTCACCGTTTATATATATTATTTTCATTTTCTGTATTAGTATTACCCCGCGGTGGGGTGCACGAATAGCCGGGTTCTAGAAGGCAACAAGACCGCATCTCATGGCGCTGAGACGGAGGGGGCTTCATTCTACAACTTGCGGGCTATTCGCCGCACTCGTAGGGGGTACAGTTTTTCATTGCACAGGCTATCCACACGACAGGGAACGTCGGGTTTTATTTGCGGCTCAAATGAAACCTGGGGCTCCAAGATTATCCAACATTCTGTATTGTTATCTGTGATGTTGTTTATTATCATGCCTGGGACGAATGTTATATATACATATATATATATATATATATATATACTAGTAGATGTTGTATATGTTTTGCACCCGCGCTAGTCCAGCCCCCGCTCTGTCGTTAGTTAAGTAACCTAACGGGTGATGACGGGGCCCCGTGGTGAATGTGGATGGCATATACGTACATTTTATTTTCGTTCTTTTCTGGAGTGATAGGTTACAAATTGATGGGACCGCATTAATTTTGATTAATGCAAGATAATAAACCTAAAAGATGTTGTTGGAACCAAGCTTTAAAAACTGACATTACAGACGTTCTCTTTTTCTTTGCATAGTGATATTCAGTTTAGAATATCCAGTACCTCATTTGACGAGGCAGGGGCCGAGATCCCTTCACCGGGAGTGACCCCTTAAGTAAAAGTTTGAGTCAGGGTAATAACCTCACTATAGTCGATTATTTTTTTCTTTACATCATGGTATTCAGTTTGGAATATCCTGCACCTCATTCGACTAGGAATGAGCCGAGATCCCTTCACAGGGAGTGACCTCTTTAGCAAAAGTTTTTGCCACTATATATTTACAAAAACAACTCAGGTTCCTTCAACAATATCAAGTTCATTACGTTAACGTGTATTTCGCCAAAAACCCAGCCGTAGCTCTCCGTCATTTCAGATAAAAAGCAGTTAGTATTCGTGCTATGTATGTTGGTCTCTATCAAGGCATAGTGTACGGTAGCTAAGTGTTGCTTATCTGTTGCATCTTAGGATGCGATTAATTAGGACAGTCGCATAGCCACATTGGTCTCTATCAAAGGCTTATGCGGGTGGGTCTAAGTTAATCTAGGACAATGACGGGTTGAACTTAACTTGGGACTTATGGTACGTTGGTCTCTATCAAGACTATATGTCGTTAGGGGCAAAAACCACATCGGGAGTTTCAAATATATAGGAAACTTGCAGATTTAGCATACCTTCTAGAGTGTGGTGACTAGAGTGGATTCCATCCAGTGAATCACACATTCATAGTTGGATCCCGATCCCACTGATGAGTAGGATTACTCTCAAGATATTATCACACTTAACAATCAATGCTATAAACCAAGTAGGTGTCTAGAAAGGTGTTAGCGGGGCTACACCTCCAGGGAAAAGAGGTTATGTAATTAAGGAACTTCGCGAAAGCGTTGGAAAACCTCCCTCGAAGTACCAACACCGTCCTGGCTGAAAGGTTAAGCAAGTATTGTGACGTGCGATTAATCCTGACTAATTCTTCTTTTAGGGTTTGAACAAAGAATTTGAAGAAATAGTGGGAGCCATCCTGATTAAATAAATTAAATAACCAATCTAATCTTGCAAGAGCGTACATTGAGTGTTTTCCCTCTCTCTCTCCGGATAGAAACCATTTCATGCCCTAATCAAGATAATAAAATGTATCGCTTGACCGATCCGAATTCTTATTCGGGGATGGGGACCGTCGGTTCGGCTCTATGTTACGATAACAGTCATAAGTATGGGCATGGGAAAGAGGAATGTTTGAATTCTTTGATAAACCCATCGAAGAAGAAACATACGGTTGCATCTTCTTCAGGTGTTCTTGTTATTGAGAACTGTTTTTCGGCCAGTCCTACCTCCTGGGTACTCGATACCGGATCAGGATCTCATATCTGTAATTTATTGCAGGGACTGAGAAAAAGTAGGATGGTTGGACCTGGTGATATGTCCCTCAGAGTGGGGAACGGAGCACAAGTTATTGCTGCTGTCATCGGTGAATATCACCTAGTATTGCCAAATAGCAATACTATGATTTTGAACAATTGCTACTATGTGCCTTCCATGCTTTGCAACATCATATCAGTTTCTTTACTTGATAAAGATGGATATAATTTTGTTCTTGATAGAAATATCATGAATATTTACCTTGACAAGGTACTGGTTGCAGAAGGTACACTGTGTAATGGTATCTATGTTCTAAATCAGAACACAGTTCTTAATGTACAAAACACACGCAAGAGGAAGAGTTCAGATACGAACGAATCCTACTTGTGGCATTGTAGACTTGGTCATATCGGAGAGAAAAGACTAAGTAAGTTGCATAAAGATGGACTCTTGAATATGTTCGAATTTTCATCTTATGAAACTTGTCAGTCTTGTCTCAAAGAAAAGATGACCAAACTCCGTTCACCGGACATGGAGAAAGAGCAGTAGAGCTCTTGGGACTCATGCACAGTGATGTGTGTGGTCCGATGTCTATACATGCAAGGGGTGGATTCTCGTACTTCATCACATTCACTGAAGATCTCTCTAGATTCGGATATGTGTATCTTATGAAACACAAATCTAAAGCTTTTGAGAAATTCAAAGAATTCAGAAAGGAAGTAAAGAACCAGATTGGCAAAAGTATTAAGATCCTCCGATCTGAGAGGGGGGTACTTAAGTACGGAATTCAGGGACTATTTTAAAGAGAATGGTATTCTCTCTCAGCTTACTCCTCCGTATACACCGCAGCAGAATGGTGTATCAAAGCGGAGAAACCGTACCTTATTGGATATGGTTCTCTCCATGATGAGAAATGCAGAATTGCCTCTTTCATTCTGGGGGCTTGCGCTTGAAATAGCAGTGTATCTGTTGAATCAGGTTCCATCTAAATCTGTGCCTAAGACTTCATATGAAATATGGAGTAATAAAAGACCATTTAAAAGGATTAAGATATGGGGTTGTCCGGCCTATGTGAAAAACAAAAATCCTGACAAACTTAAGGCACGGTCAGTTTATGTAAGTTTGTTGGATATCCCAGGCATTCAAATGGATATCTATTCTACCATGTCGAAGAACAAAAGGTTTTTGTTTCTCGACACGCCACCTTTCTTGAAAGGTTGTTTCTTGGAAAAGAAATAAGTGGGGCGTAAGTGCACGGCGGCGCCCCGGCCGTCAATCCGACGGCCAAATGCGGAAGCGGTGATAAACTTTAATTTTGCGAACTTAGCAAACCGGCACCACCGCGCACAAAACACCCTGATCGGACCATTAAACTAGTTCTAGGTAACTACAAGACGGGTTAGAGATATACCGAGCGATCCGTGTCCTTCTGTCTTCATCTCCACTCCGATCTCCCGCGGATACTTCGTCCGTCACCTCCTTATCGAAACGGGCACCACATCGCCAAAATCTTTTACGGGCTCCCACCTCTTGACCGAGGCAACTCGGGCGCGAAGTTGGCTAGCCGACGCGTCTAAGGGATGCTGTAGAATAGTGTAGTAGCCATGTCTCTTTGGGGTTTATAAGGTTGCCATTTATGGAGGAATTTTGCACAAGAATTTTCATGGATGGATGCTAAGGAAAAATGAGCATAATTTCTCTCTTGCTGTGAAAAGAATGAGCCTCATCAATTAATAGCTTGGGCTTCCCTCTTAAATAAATCAGCCCCCCCCCCCCCCCGCACACTCATTTAAGCTCATTTCCCTTAAAGAAATTAATCCCCCATCTCATCAAAACTAAACTCCAGCACACTCATACAAATGGGGGGCCCACGAAATACAAGAAGAAAATTATCCCACCAAAATTAAACCCCTCTCCTCAAGAACAGTGTCCGGCCCCCCCCATTTCCAAGTGGGAAAAAAATAGAATAAACAAGAACGAAAAGAAAAGATAATGCAAAGAATAATTCACACTCATCTCACAATTCCATCCATTTCAATCTTTTCATTTCCAATCTAATAAATGCAATGGAAATGGACAAGAAAAGCATCTCATGATGAGGAAGCTACAATATGCAAGGAAGCCCTCCATAAATAAGTTAATTGCAAACTTGCAATTAACCCCCTCCAACGAAAAGTCCAGACGAGAAGGAATAAAAGAAAACCGGCCGGAACGGATTGCAAACTGGCAACCTCAGAAAACCGATCCCGTAATAAATTACAGGAAAACCCCGCTACTGCAAATACATGCCCGCATTTGTATTCCTACTGAACACAAATGCAAAGAGACAAAACTACACTATCTAATACTAGTATCCGGCTTAAACCAAAGCCGGCAAGTAAAATCCGTCCGATCACGATCCGTGCAATACCGCACGTTTCCGATCGAACCCTGCCATATCTCCATACGGCCTCTACAGCGTTTCGCCCGAAACTTGAGTAACTGTCTGTGTGGTGGACTCTAAAGACTCATCAATACTATGGCTGTGGATTTAACCACTAGCACGTCAGAGGTATTAGCCATACGTGACGGGCCACCAGCTATTGACTAAAAGGGACGTCGATGAGCAAACTCATCCTGACACCCTACTGAGCCTGTCAGTGACAATATCCGTACAGTCCGGTCCGTTCGTCTATGAGCATCGCATGTCGGGCCTAGGGGGTTCGTAAAAGTCAGACCCCCAAAAGCGGTACAAGTCGTGTCGGAGTGTAGCCCAGAACACCCTGAGATACTACTGGAATACCTACCAGTAAATCTCCTGCCTTGGCCAAGGACTTCGTGTAATGGCTCTCCTAGACACAGCGCGACCTCACCCCCAATACCGGGAGAGACGAACCCCTGAAGATCCGCTCACTGCCTCCATGTGGCTCGGGACTGTACCCAACTAAAACTTGTTTGCACGACTCCTTTGAGCCGTGGTACGGTAGTAATCAAAGCACAGTGGGAACTCACACGAGACAAATGACGATCCCCAGGTCGATGAACTAACCTGTACACATGTCACCTGGGAACTGCTATCTGACGTAAGGTATAAGACCAACTAGCATGTTCCCGGCGAGTCCTGTCCGGTGTATTCATAACCCAATGAGCACTTGTATACATCTTAGGTGAACCAACTGACACCAGTGGCTTGTGAGACCGGCCACCGCCCCTCGTCGGGGTCTCGACTGTATACACTAGTCTACTCTGGAGAATCGATGCCCTGTCTCGAAACTCCCACGACTAGGGACCTTTTAAGGATGTGCTTATAGACTACCAGCTCCCACGTATATGATCGTCCTCATACTGCTGGCAGTCAAGCAAGAATCCTAGTAGCTCTATCAACATGCAATAGCGACCTGTCAGGTCACCTAAAGCAGTACACGATGATAAAGGTAAACTAGATAGCATAATATCATCTCGAGTAAGACTGTCCTACCGGGGTAGGTCCTCCCTCAATCATTGCAATCACGTGCCTGTGATCCAATAATTGACTCTGAGGGCACTACCTCCAACAATCTCCCACTTGCACTCAAGGCTAATTATTGCGATGTCGCATACTCACAGCCCGTGTGATACCGAACACCCAACTCCTCTACTAATCAGTCTCACAAAATCCGTTTGTGAAACTATTGCGTTCGAGGAATAGCCTCAGTGAGTGGATCCGCCTTGATGTTTCTTTCTATGTCTTTCTCTATCTCAAGTTCGCGGAAAAAACCATCTCCCGAAATGAGCAATACTGTCTTAGAATGTCTGGATGTCTGATGGGACCTAGCTCATAAATGAACTCCAAATCCAAACTTCTTAGACTGTATCGTCAACTGAACTTAATCAGTATCCTGCGCCATGCCACCCTCAGTATTGCCTTGGACCACCTGTCCAAAATACTGCCCCTCGTCAGAAGGAAAACTATAACTCTGACAACCTCCTTGTCGTCCATGTCACCTTGGAAGCCTGGAATGATAACTGTCTACCAAATGAGGCTGTCGTTATCATATCCCTAGAACATCCACTTATGTTCTAAAACTGCTTCCGACTGTTCCTCCAGGAATGGATCAATATCAACTTATTGCATCTAGTGCAAGAACAACATCTGGTGTGGTACTTGACATCTCATGATTGACTCAATTGCCTAAGCAAGTGATCTGCCAATCATGCACATCCCTCTCTACTTTAGTCTATAAGACACCTTTAGAGAAGGTGACTCCATCACCTGCAGGTACACTACCGTGCCAGGAGTCGTCCATTCTAAATACTCTTAGAATGCTGTCAAGGTACCCTGATTGGGAAACCACCCAAATCTAGATCTAAAACCATAGATCTAGTAACCAGTATGTCTGATATAATGTCCAAGTCCTTCGTGGAGAAACCACTGTGTGACGACCAAAGTATAACCGATCGTAGTATAGGAATGTCACTTCCTATTTTGTGTATGTCATCCAAATACCAGGATATCACACCCTACTATTTTCTCAACAGAGCCATCCCCTATTCTGATGAAGTCAAACCTATGACTGTCACATCAGAAATAGATGATCTATCTCCGCTACATCTGCTTTAGTCTATGAATAGACATAAGCCTGATGTCCATCAATGCTTCCGCTGCTCCCACTGACTACGACAACCCTCTGGCAGAGTCATATAGACGTGCACTTCTAAAGCTAGTTTAGAACGACGCTATATTCATCCTCCTGCCGGGTCTCGCAGCCTGGAACAACAATGGCAAGTGTGGGTAAACAAGAACTTCCCTGTCACCGACCTTGAGGCTACCGGAGTACCTCTCGGGTGCCTGAAGTTACCCACCGTACCTGCGGAGTGGCCAATGGAATGTCAAATCATATTGAATCTTTAGGTTCCTTATCAAATCTTCAGTAATCGTTTGCGGTTCTGGAATCACTTCGAGTTCTACCATACTCCCACTACTGTTTTTAAAAAAATTCATTTTTAATAAAACTGTGGCGAGTCTAGAACAATATTTCTATTGATCTGCCAGATGGTAGAAAGTCAACCCTCGTCATAGCCTGGGTCAACCCACAAACAGCCATTACAGAAACGTGCCTTGAGTTGTCCAGTGTCTGGTTTTAATAATAAGCCGGACAACTCCCCGTACCTTCACAACGTTAAGATATGAACTGTTCTATATCCAATATAGAACCAGAGGCACTGATTTAATTTAACCAGATTCAAATCATGTAGCTGTCTCCAGTGCATGTCAACTAAATGGAGAGAGGCCGATCAGCGTTACTCAACTTAGGAATGCTTCCAATTATGAATAACCTGAAAGAGAAGCAATTTCTCTTTATCATTACTATTAACTGAATACCATACACAAGTATCTACATCTTCGATCACTTTGAAGAATCCCGATACTTGCTACACCTGGTTCTCTACTCTATTCAAATACCTATAACTCCTCAAAACTTAGACCCTGTGTTTCTACGAAACACATGTCTAAGAACTAGAGAAGTTAAAAGTAAATAGAATATAGTATGAGGACCAACCCCTCTGTCCTAATGGACACTGGACGATATACAATACTCTGTATAAGTCCCCTGAGTCTAGTGACTCATTCACTGTGTGTCGTAGGTTGAAAACTGTACTTTTGGTTAAGAAGAATTACACCGCTGTTCAATGCTCCTTACCTAACCATCCACTTGTATAGGTAAATGTCATAGACATAATTTCAAAAAGGTATGTCTCACTCTATAAAAATAGACGTACAGATATATCAATTTGAAATTGGTGCACAACAACGGATATTCAAAACCAAATATTTGTCGTCCGGCAAACAACCCAGGTGACTTCCTCAAATATCACCGATTACAACGAATCCCGATATAATGAGGATGATCACCCAATTCCCAATAACTTACTCCCACTCATCATCTGTAAAACCATACAGATGTGAGAATCATACCTGGTAAATACATATCCTGGAGCATGTGTCTAATTGGGAAATCGGTTTTCTATTAACAGTACACAGTGAAACTGAAACATTGAAATGTTTCGATGGGGTATCCTGGTATTCCTAGTAATGCCTCTTCCATTATCCAGATTCACAACTATAACCGTATAATTCTTTGCCATCTTTCCAAATCCCTTTACATGTCTTTAGTCATTATCTTCTGTACACCCCTTTAGGCCAAATGGTTTTCTTCCTTCCTTACCGTTCGGCACCTGCCTATGGTTTGGAAGAAGACTATCCAATAAGCATAATGGGTGTACTGTCCTAATCCATGGAGCACTCGCAATGCGAGAGAAGGTGAAGATAAAAGACAACCGAATAAACCTTAGAAATAGGTGATTTAGGATTGGCAAAGAAATATTTGGTTTGGTCGTGAATATCAGTCGCAATTTACTTTGCCCTCTTACTAATCCCTTGCTTTGTCTTAATCTTAATACCTTCTGCACACCGTTTAGGCTAATTGGTTTTCTTCATTCCCTACCGGTCGGCACCAGCCTAAGATTTGGAAGAAGACTATCCAATTTGCGTAATAGGTGTACTATCTCCTAAACTAAGGCGTACTCGTAACTTGAGAGAAGGAAAAAAGGAAAAGACAACTGAATAATCCTATCCTTTTTCTCCAGAACCGGAAACCATCCTCGAATAAATTCCTTCGAGTTCGTATCTAACCATACGATGGTTTTGTCCAATGGAAGTGGATGTTCGCAGTAATACGGGGTGTCCTGGAGAAAGGGTAAAAGTAGGAGTGGCAATGAGGTCTGCAACTCTGACAATCCAAAAGCCAGTGTTAAGAAGGTTCGGTCAACTTGGTCACTGAGTCATAGTCTTAGGGTCGGGTCAATGGTCGCTGCCAGAGAGAGAGAGAGAAAAGAAACACTCAGCGTGCACTCTAACCTAGATCAGAATGGTCACCAATTTATCTAATCTGGAAACCTCCCACTGTACCTCAAATTCTCCTCCAAACCTGAAAGAAGAATTAGTCGGGGTCACCCGAGGAGTAAACTAACTCATCAGTGGGAATCGGGATCCAACTATCATCGCATGATAACGTGACGGAATCCGCTCACGCTATCACACTCCAGAAGGTATGCGCATATCTGGCAAGTTTCAGTTCTTTTGAAACTCCCGATGTGATTTCTGCCCCATGCTCTTATTACCTTGACGAAGGTCAACAAATCATAAGTCACATGTCAAGTTCCACCCATCATTGTCCAGGTTAATTTGAACCCACCCGTACAAGCCCTTGACGAAGGTCAACAAGGCTATACGACTGTCCCAAACCAACACATCTATCTATGCAGCAGAAAGGCAACAAGCAGCTACCATGTACTATGCCTTGACGAAGGTCAACAAACATAGCATGAATACTACGTGCTACCTGTCTGAAACGACGGAGGGCTATGAATGGTTTCTGGCGAAAACCTTTAACGTAATGAACTTGATATCGTTGAAGGAACGGATAGCTTTTTAGAAAATATAGTGACGAAAACCTTTACTAAAGAGATCACTCCCGGTGAAGGGATCTCGGCTCTTTCCCCGTAGAATGGGGTGCAGGATATTCCAAATGAATACCACGGTGCAAAGCAAAAGTAATAGGCTATAGTGAAGTTAATGCCATGACGCAAACTTCTGTCCAAGGGGTCACTCCCGGTGAAGGGATCTCGGCCCTTGCCTCGTCGACTGAGGAGCAGGATATTCCAAATGAATACCACGATGCAAAACAAAAGTGAACGTCCTTGCAATAACAGCTTTTTGAAAAATGTTCCAACAACATCAGATTAGGTTTGTTTTAACTTGCATTGATCCGAATCAACGCAGTCCTATCAATTGATCACACCACAAAGAACGAAAATATACTGATGTACGTATATGCCATCCGCATTCGCCACTGGGTCCCGTCATTACCCGTTAGGTTAGCTAACTAACGACAGAGCGGGGACTGGACTAGCGCGGATGTAAAACATATACAATATCTACTAATATATATACCAATATATTATATTCGCTCAAGGCGTGATAAAAAATGCAACATCACAGAAATGTACAGCATCACAGAAACAATACAGATATCTGGGATCCCCGGGTTTCACAGAGCCACTACTGAAACCCGACGTTCCCCTGGTCGTGTGGATAGCCTATGCAATGAAATCCTAGACCCCTACAGGCGCGGCAAATTACCCGCCAAAACCTGAAACGAGGCAGCCCCCTTCAGCACCGTGAATGGACCACCCAGCACTTCACGGAATCCGGTAACTTGGGCACCCCTCCTGGGTCAACCTGTACCCCCTACTAGTGCGGCGAATAGCCCGCCAATTCTAGAGTGAAGCCCCCTCCTTCCCAATGCCATGAGATGCGGGCTTGTTGCCCTCCAGAACCCGGCTATCCGTGCACCCCTCCGCGGGGTAATCCTAGTACAGAAAGTAAAAATATACATACAACGGGTACATCGACCGCAACCAGGTCGTGCCCCCAAAAGAATAATACAATCAGGCAGTGACGGCAGTCCACATGTCGGACGCTCGCCCCGCAATATCAAATGTACATAATAAAACAACACTGTACTAGCATTGCATCCAGGCTATCCCCACGACCGATCCGCAACATCACAGCAAAATCACAAAACATCAACGTGAAAGTCACGTTCGTAAATCCGTCAAACCGGGCTATAGCAGTTAGACTGGATTTACCGATCGAGTGACATTCACGGTCGCAGATATAATGTAAATACTGTGAAAAATGTGTTTAAAATATCCGATCGATAAAAAATTAACAAGTGGGCCCCCAAGTACTACTGTAGCACATCAAGAAATTCTGGGCCCAAAATTAACCTTCCAGAAACCACATTTTCAACTCAGGAACATTCTGCAAAATTTTGGGGGGCATGAACAGAGAACAATGCGGCGGAACCGCGGCCCAAGCATGGGTTTGGCCGCGGTTCCGCGGTGGTGTAGTGAGTTCATGCTACCAAATTTTTACAGTTTTCTTATAATTCCCTGCACATCACTCTGAGACAAGCTGAAAAATTTTTAGACTCAAAAAAAATTCGACTGAAACTGATGTGCTTGAAAAACGCGGTTTCGGGATTTTGTTCGATCGGAAACGTAAAACACATCAAACAAAGCTAGACGAAGTAAATGGCGAGGCTCTGATACCACTGTAAGTGCACGGCAGCGCCCCGGCCGTCAATCCGACGGCCAAATGCGGAAGCGGTGATAAACTTTAATTTTGCGAACTTAGCAAACTGGCACCACCGCGCACAAAACACCCGGATCGGACCATTAAACTAGTTCTAGCTAACTACACGACGGGTTAGAGATATACCGAGCGATCTGTGTCCTTCGGTCTTCATCTCCACTCCGATCTCCCGCGGATACTTCGTCCGTCACCTCCTCGTTGAAACGGGCACCACATCGCCAAAATCTTTTACAGGCTCCCACCTCTTGATCGAGGCAACTCGGGCGCGAAGTTGGCTAGCCGACGCGTCCAAGGGATGCTGTAGAATATTGTAGTAGCCATGTCTCTTTGGGGTTTATAAGGTTGCCATTTATGGAGGAATTTTGCACAAGAATTTTCATGGATGGATGCTAAGGAAAAATGAGCATAATTTTTCTCTTTCTGTGAAAAGAATGAGCCTCATCAATTAATAGCTTGGGCTTCCCTCTTAAATAAATCAGCCCCCCCTGCACACTCATTTAAGCTCATTTCCCTTAAAGAAATTAATCCCTCATCTCATCAAAACTAAACTCCAGCACACTCATACAAATGGGGGGCCCACGAAATACAAGAAGGAAATTATCCCACCAAAATTAAACCCCTCTCCTCAAGAACAGTGCCCCCCCCCTTTCCAAGTGGGAAAAAAATAGAATAAACAAGAAGGAAAAGAAAAGATAATGCAAAGAATAACTCACACTCATCTCACAATTCCATCCATTTCAATCTTTTCATTTCCAATCCTATAAATGTAATGGAAATGGACAAGAAAAGCATCTCATGATGAGGAAGCTACAATATGCAAGGAAGCCCTCCATAAATAAGTTAATTGCAAACTTGCAATTAACCCCCTCCAACGAAAAGTCCAGCCGAGAAGGAATAAAAGAAAACCGGCCGGAACGGATTGCAAACTGGCAAACCCAGAAAACCGATCCCGTAATAAATTACAGGAAAACCCCGCTACTGCAAATACATGCCCGCATTTGTATTCCTACTGAACACAAATGCAAAGAGACAAAACTACACTATCTAATACTAGTATCCGGCTTAAACCAAAGCCGGCTAGTAAAATCCATCCGATCACGATCCGTGCAATACCGCACGTTTCCGATCGAACCCTGCCATATCTCCATACGTTCTCTACAGCGTTTCGCCCGAAACTTGAGTAACTGTCTGTGTGGTGGACTCTAAAGACTCGTCAATACTATGGCTGTGGATTTAACCACTAGCACGTCAGAGGTATTAGCCATACGTGACGGGCCACCAGCTATTGACTAAAAGGGACGTCGATGAGCAAACTCATCCTGACACCCTACTGAGCCTGTCAGTGACAATATCTGTACAGTCCGGTCCGTTCGTCTATGAGCATCGCATGTCGGGCCTAGGGGGTTGGTAAAAGTCAGACCCCCAAAAGCGGTACAAGTCGTGTCGGAGTGTAGCCCAGAACACCCTGAGATACTACTGGAATACCTACCAGTAAATCTCCTGCCTTGGCCAAGGACTTCGTGTAATGGCTCTCCTAGACACAGCGCGACCTCACCCCCAATACCGGGAGAGACGAACCCCTGAAGATCCGCTCACTGCCTCCATGTGGCTCGGGACTGTACCCAACTAAAACTTGTTTGCACGACTCCTTTGAGCCGTGGTAGGGTAGTAATCAAAGCACAGTGGGAACTCACACGAGACAAATGACGATCCCCAGGTCGATGAACTAACCTGTACACATGTCACCTGGGAACTGCTATCTGACGTAAGGTATAAGACCAACTAGCATGTTCCCGGCGAGTCCTGTCCGGTGTACTCATAACCCAATGAGCACCTGTATACATCTTAGGTGAACCAACTGACACCAGTGGCTTGTGAGACCGGCCACCGCCCCTCGTCGGGGTCTCGACTGTATATACTAGTCTACTCTGGAGAATCGATGCCCTGTCTCGAAACACCCACGACTAAGGACCTTTTAAGGATGTGCTTCTAGACTACCAGCTCCCACGTATATGATCGCCCTCATACTGCTGGCAGTCAAGCAAGAATCCTAGGGGCTCTATCAACGTGTAATAGCAACCTGTCAGGTCACCTAAAGCAGTACACGATGATAAAGGTAAACCAGATAGCATACTATCATCTCGAGTAAGACTGTCCTACCGGGGTAGGTCCTCCCTCAATCATTGCAATCACGTGCCTGTGATCCAATAATTGACTCTGAGGGCACTATCTCCAACATGCGGGCACGGTAGAATTGGAAGAAATTCCAGAAGGACAAACAATAACTGAAGATTTGGTAGAACCACAAGATTCAACCGTACCGAACGAACCTCGGCCACTCCGCAAATCTAGTAGGATTTCTCAACCGCCCGAGAGATACTACGGTTTCTCATAGATGGGGATCGAGAGGATTGTATCTTGGAAGAAGATGATCCTACTAGTTTCAGGCAGACCATTATCAGTAGAGACTCTGATAAGTGGTTAGATTCTATGCAATCTGAAATGGAGTCCATGTACACCAATAAAGTGTGTGTTAGTTATATGTATGCCCTAGAGGCCATTACTGTACATAGGATGTATATTGTAGTGGATGCTGGGACATATATAGGGAGGACTTTCTTGCTCGACATGATAGTATGCTATCTGGTTACTCTTTACCTTAACGTGTGCTCAGATTGTCTCTCTATTACATGTTGGTAAAGCCCTTAGGATGTGTACTTGACTACCTGGACTATGATGCGGATCATACTAGTGGGGACATGGTAGTCCATAAGTACATCCTTCAAAGTCCCTAGTCGTGGGTGTATCGAGACGGGGCATCGATATACCCGAGTAGACTAGCGTGTACCTTCTCGACCAATACAGATGGGCGATGGATGATCCCATATCCATCGGTGTTTGACATCAGAGATGATATACGGGTGCTCAGTAGAGACTGGGTACACTGGACGGACTCGCCGAGAACTCCCAGATGTTATTATACCTTACGTCAGATGGCAGTTCTGAGGTGACACTGGTACAGAGTAGTCTGTTGACCCGAGATCGTCATAGAGTCTTATGTGGTTCCCACTGTGCTTTGATTTCCATCTTACCACGTCCAAGAGGGCATGCAAAACGGTGGTTTTTGGGTACAGTCCCGAGTCACATGGAGGCAATGAGCGATAGGAGGGGATTCGTCTCTCCCGGTATAGGGAGTTGATGTTGCACTGTGTTCGATTGGCTATAACAGGAAGTCCCTGGCCAGGGCTGATCAGAGAATTGCTGGTAAGTGTTACCAGTAGTTCCTCGAGCCGTTATGAGCCTCATATCGACACGACTTATCGAGCTATTGGGGTCTGACGTTTACCACCCCTAGGCAAGATACGCGACATATCAGACGATCAGACCGGACTGTACGGTAGTGTTACTGGTTGGATTCACTAGAGTGTGAGCGGGCTTGCTCGTCGATCTTCAGATCGCTCAATACCCGGGTGGCCGTTACGTTTAGCAGACCGCTTGCGGCTTGTGGGTGCTTGATATGATCATCATCCACTGCCGGCGTATTGACGAGTCTTTAGAGTCCTACACCGAGGTTTCCTGGCTCAAGCGAAACGAAATAGGAGCGCATACGAGATATGTGCGGGACCGAGAATAATGCGTGTATATGATACCGTATTGTATTCTCGCGATAAATGTATCGATTGGTTGTATGCGATATAACCTAGTTATCGAATCAAGTATTGATTCGATAAGCCGATACATTGGATACTAGTCGGTTGTATGCGATATAACCGGATCATTGAATCAAGTATTGATTTAATGATTTAATGCATGATTATATATTTGATATATTACTTTGCATTAACTAGTATTGGTTCACTTTAAATGTATTTTCTCGCTCGGATGTGCACATTGTATATGTGATATACTTTTTGCGCACTTGATTGTATCATGTTTGATGATACATGCTCACTAGGGTTTGTGTGAAGATTAAACCATGGTTGTATATTGGTTAGGGTTATGGTTTTCTTATTTATTTATTTATTTATTTATTCTTATTGGAAAATATTATGCATAAAGAGAAAATGGTGGCTTTCTTTGTTTCTACATTGAAGCTTCATGAAGCTTTGACCTTGTGACCATTTTGTCTTGATGCTTAACCCTAACCCTTCATTCTTACCATGGTTTATTCTCTACAACAAACTATGGTTGGATTATGATAAGTATTGATATTATATTCTTTTTAGAAAAAATAATAGAACACTTATCATCTTCTTCCTCTTCTTCTTCTTCATGAAGAAACCTTACTTCAACAATGGCAACTTGAGCAAATGAGTGAGAAATCCAATTCTAAAGTGAACCCACTTCCTATTTCTTCATCCTCTACCTCGTGCCAAGTAGTATAGGGTGTTTCCTTCATAATTTTTCATGACTTGGTGAAGGTGGAGCTTGATCTAGCGATGCCTCGACGTAGATCATCTTCGGCATGGACATCGACGACCTAGCTCGCCATTTCTCCGACGAAGCCGACGCTAGAGCCCGGGAATTCATTTGGCCAGCGAGGGGATTTCGTTGCGGAGCTATGGAGGTGGAGCACCGGATCTACAAAGGTTGTATTTCCGTTATCTTTCTAGTTAAGTTGTTAACTTGTTTATCTTTTCGCCTAAACATCTAGTAAACGATCCGTATTAGGGTTTCTCGGCACCCATAATTTTTGAAATTGGCATGGTTGATGCCTTGTGAGACTTCATTAGAGTGCCTAGGAACCCTACAGTGGTATCAGACCTAGCTAGAGCCTTAGGCGAAGTCCAGACGAAATTTGAAGTTCGAACGACCCGAAAACCCAACCCTAAATATGCTCTCTGTACATTTTTTAATTTCTGGGATTTTTCCAGATTAAAAATTGCCAAAAAATTCAGAAGGGAATTTCATGAGTTACTGTGAAGCACGTGATTGTAACTCGACTACAGAGGCGCGGAACCGCGGCCCCCACCATGGGATTCGCGGCGGTTCCGCGGCCACTGTGTTGAGTTACACCACGTAGCTTGCACAGTAATTCATGTCTTGTAGTGCTGAGTCTTCTGGAAATTTTTAGTATTTACTCAACAGTTGAGTTTTCTGGGGTAGTGTTGGGACTTCGTATATTCGATCGGATTATCAAACTGTGTCTATGTGTTTTCCGGATAAATTTTAAAATATGTTAAAAAGTTCGACCGGATATAAATACCCAATTTTTCCCCTGTCGGGAAATTTCCAAGTGTTGGATTTTTCCGTAGTTTAACGACGTTCTAAGTAGTGCAAGTAACGCGATGGACCCTGTAGAAGACAACAAACCTTAACTCGATTATGTGACCGTCTTGAACTGCTTTTTGAACCTTCGGGTTTGGGGCAGTACGGCGTGCCACATGTGAGGCGTTGGCTTGACCCTTCTACGGCTGGACCGTTGGTACTGAGGCACGAACTGAATGTTTTTAGACTTGTTTCATGTGTTGATCTGTATCGGGAAAACTTGGGTGTTCGATTGTTCGATCGAAAAGTTTAGCATTTTCTATTTATCCGGAATGTGATACAATAATTGGAATTCACAATAAGTTATGAGATAACTGAATGAATGTTATAAACATAGCAGTTTAGTCTCACTTGATCGGTTGCCACGGAATTTTGATGTGATCAAAAGTCCGTCGCAATCACGTAGCGTACGCGGATACTCGCCGGGTAAACTTAATAGACAGATACACCCCAAAGCCCCGACCAAGTGACTGTAGGAGAACCCCCTCGCCGAAAGCATCCGTTCGGGTGCTCGCGGTGGCGGTGTTCCGCCTTGGTGCACTTCGTCGTCGGTATCGGGGGTGCGACCGCCTACTGAAGTTTGCGACGAGCATTCGATCAGGATGTCGGGAATCTTGTTGAATTGCCCGACTTGATATTGAAAAGTGTTTTCGATTTTGAGACTAAAATGCGGGGTTTATAATTGTTAGGCATGTGATGTCTAAGTAATTCATTTGGTCAGGCATGCGATATCTGAGGTGGTTGCGGATTCCAACTGTTGTAGTTTTACACTTTCTTTTCTGTGACCGTAAGTGTAATATGTGATATCGCCGGTTTCATTGCTATATGTCAACGACAATTGGGATGTGCATATTTACTTACGTTGATGACATGTGATGTTATGTGTTGCTGGATATGTTATATTGGATCGTCGTGTTTGAATAGCCGGGGGTTTTTATGTGAGATGAGTGTTTTTCATTTTCATTCATGTAAAAACTTGTATGTAATATTCTTTTATTAGGGCGCTTCCAGGTTGCGGAAGTTGTCACCGTTGATGTATATTATTTACTTTTCCGCACTAGGATAGACCCAAGGAAGAGGGCACAAGTAACCGGGTTCTGGAGTCCAGTGGGAGACCTACTCGAGGAGTCGAGTCCGGGTCACCTAACTCCAGAATTGGTAGGGTTGCTTGCCGCTCTCGTAGGGGTCTAGGGGTGTGGGTTTGGCTATTCATCGCGACCGTGGAATCCGTGTTTTATACTGGCTCGTATTGAAAACACGGACGTCCTAGTATATCCAATATTTCATATGTTTCTTCTGTTGCAATATCTGTGATTTGATCATGTGATGTTCTATGATAGATACAGTACATAGTATATATGATATATTATATATCCGTTACTTATGTTTTACACCCGCGGTAGCCCTGCCCCGCTCTGTCGTTAGTTATCTAACCTAACGGTGCACGAGGGGACATCGAGGCGAATGCGGATGGCATAAGTGTACGTCGTATTTATCTGTGATGTTTAGGTATTTAAATGATGGAACTTCATTAATGTGATTAATGAAACAAAAGAAACCTAAGATGTTGTAGAATCGAATTTCAAAATAAACAGGTAGCTACAGTTCTTGCTTTGCACAACGGTATATGTGATATATCCTCCACCTTATTCGATAAGGAAAGGACCGAGATCCCTTCACCGGGAGTGACTCCTTTAGCAATAACTGGCAGATGCTACACACTCGGTTTGCCTTTTGATTGCTTTTAAGAGTTTTTGCTTTGCACAGTGATATATATGATATATCCCGCACCTCATTCGACGAGGAAAGGACCGACGATCCCTTCACCGGGAGTGACTCCTTTAGCAAAACTAGAAAAGCCTCAAAGACACTCCATTTCAAAATTCATTCGATCCTACAACGATATCAAGTTCATTAAGCAATAGGTTTTCAGAAAAACCTGACGTAGCCCTCCGTCATTTCAGATAAGTGATAGTTAGTATTCGTGCTACGTTTGTTGGCCTGCGTCAAGGCGTAGTGTGCGGTAGCTAACTAGTATTTATCTGCTTATGCATATGATGCAGATTGGATTAGGGTAGTCGTGCGACTTTGTTGGCCTGCGTCAAGGGTCGTGCGGGTGGGTTTAATTCAATCAGGAAATGATGGGTTGAACTTGACTAGAGGACTATGGTTTGTTGGCCTGCGTCAAGGTCATAGGACGCTAGGGGCAAAATATCATCGGGAATTTCAAGTGTTGAAATTTGCAATGAGATTGCATACCTTCTATGAGATAGTTGGATCCCGATACCCGCTGCGAGTAATTGTTACTCTTGGGAGAGTTTTACACATTACAATTAGCCGATCAAGTAGGTGTCTAGAAAGGTGTCAACGGGGTTACGCCTATGGGAAAACGAGCTTTACATTAATTAGGTTCGTGCGAAAGCACGGGGGACCTCCCTCAAAGTACCGACACTGGCCTGGCTGAAAGATTGGCGAACTTGTAGTGTGTAATTAATCCCGGCTAGTCTTTCCTTTTAGGGTTTGAAGGAAGATTTGATAAAAAGCAGTGGGAGCCATCCTGATTAGATAAAATAATAACCAATCTATTCTTGCAAGAGCGCACGCTGATTGTTTTCTTCTCTCTCTCCCCTGGTAGCGACCATATCACGCCTTAATCAAGATAATAATACGGATTATTGACCGAACCCGCTTGTTATACTGAGCTGGGGAACGTTGGTCCCGCTCCAAATTATAATTGTTATAAGACAGAGCAGGAATTTGGGGAATACCAGATTTCCCGTGCTGCCCAAACGAAGAGAGTGCATGCTGATGCATCATCTTCGGGTGTGTTCATTACAAAGAACTGTTTCTCAGTATCCTCCGTATCCTGGGTATTTGATACCGGATCAGGATCCCAGATATGTAAGATGTTACATAGGGCTACAAAAGGGTAGAAAAACTGAGAACGGGTGATAAGTTTCATGAGGCAGAAAACGGGGCAAGAGTTGCAGCCAAGTCTGTCGGTCACTGTCACCCTGTATTACCAATACATTGATTCTGAACGAATGTTATTAGATACCGAACCTGATATACAAAATCATATCACTCTCTTTATTAGTAAAGAAATGATAAAATTTTGTATTGTTGGATAATGTTTTGAACATTTCCTATATCAAAAGTTGATCGGATCAGGCACGTTATCTAAAAGCATTAATGTTCTAAATCAAACTACAGTTCTTAGTATACATGAACACACACAAGAGGAAGAGTTCAGAAATGGACAAATCCTTCTTGAGGTATTGTAGACTAGGTCAGATCAATATGACCCGACTAGCTAGAGTTACATTTAGATGCATATTTAAATTAGTTTGATTTTACATCTTGTGAAACTCGCCAGTCATGTCACAAAGATAAGAAGACCATAGCTCTGTTTACTGGAAACAGAGAAAGAGTTAGTGAACTCTTGGGATGATACATGTTTGATGTATGTAGGTCCCCAGTCTACACATGCCAAGACCGGTTCTTTGTACTTCATTACATTCTCTGATAATCTCTCGAGATTCAGACATATGTTCCTGTTGAAACACAAGTCCGAACCTTTTGAGATATTCACAGAATATAAGAAAGAAGTAGAGAACCAAAATATGGGTATAAGTATTATGTCCTGATGTGATCGAGGAGGAGAATACTTGTGCATGGAATTCCTGGACTATTCTAAAGGAGAATGAGATTCTCTCTCAGCATTACTCCTCCGTATACACCATTGCACGATGGTATGTCGGGGCGGAGCAGATACACCCTATTTGATATGGTGTGCTCTATGATGAGTGCTACTGAGTTACCTTTTTCCTTAGGGGGTTATGCACTTGAGAAGTTGCATACCTATTGAATAGGGTTCCAATCAAATCAGTTGCCTACCGCTTCATATGTGATATGGAATGGGAAGAGCCCATGTCTTAAGCTAGTTAAGATTTGGGGTTGTCCGGCCTATGTCTAAAAGCATAATCCGGACAAGCTCAAGGCAAATTCTGTTATGTACAACTGGAAATGTTCCAGCTATACAAACTGCAGCTGATGATTTGACAGAACCAAAGGATTCAGCAGATTCTAATGAACCTCAGCCTCTCTGCCGATCCAGTAGGGTTCCTCACCCACCTGAGAGATACTTCGGTTACTGTATGACAGTGGGAGCGAGGATTGCATCATGAGATGATGACCCAACTGGTTTCGAGCTGGCCATCAGGAGTAAGACTCTGTAAGAATGGCTGGATGCTTAGTGATCTGAGATGGAATCCTTATACACCAACAAAGTATGGACTTTGGTTGCTATATCTGAAGGGTTAAATCCCCATCAGGAGCAAGTATATCTTGAGAAGATTACTTGGTGTACATGGAAAGGTTGAGACTTTCAAAGCTAGACTTGTTAAAGGTTTTCATCATCAACCAGGTGTGTAGAGTGGTGAAACCTTTTCAAGTAGCTATGCTTAAGTCCATCCAGATCCTACTTGCTACGGCTTCATACCATGACTACGATATCTGGTGGTTGGGTGTCATGACTGCTTTTCTAAATGATGTTTTAGAAGAGTGCATCAATAAGTACACAGCCAGAGGGCCTCGTAGACAGTGGGAGCAGCGGAAACGTGTGCAAGATGCTTTATAGGATTAAAGCAGGCATCGCGGAGTTGGAACATCTGTTTTGATGGATTAGTCAAAGAGTTTGACATCATCAAAATGGTAGATGAACCTTGTATAAACAAAAAGGTAGTAGGGAGTATGGTGGTGATCCTCGTAGAGTACGTGGATGACATACTCTTAATAGGGAAGGAGTTTCCTATGCTACGCTCAATCAATCTCCGCTTATCACAAGGATTCTCCATATAGGATCAAAATGATACCTCCTAAATCCTGAGTTTTGGATCTATGAGATAGATTTAATTGGATATTAGGATTCTCACTAGTTGTAGTGAGATGATATCAATCGATCCTGGAGAGAATCACTGGAAGGGTTCTAGGTTGATAAAGACGACTGAATGTCAGTCGCAGGCATTGTCTTTACCCTCAGTAAAGGGACGGTATGTTGGAAGAGTTCCAAGCTAGATACCGTGACATACCAGACGATAAAGGCAGGATACATCGCTACTAAAGATGCTACCAAAGAAGCTGTTTGGGTGTATATTAGTTCATGAGATGAACTATGTTCCTCCCATTGTGTGACAATGGAGTTGTGGCTTATGCCAAGGAACGCAGGTCCCATCAGTGATCCAGACATATTCTAAGGCAGTATCACCTGATCATGGAGATGGTTGATCTCTAAGGGATCGAGGTTAGGAGAGTAGACTCAGAGGACAACACGGCGGATCCACTCACGAAGGCCTATTCCCAGAGAGAGACTTTTATGGGATGGTTGAGTATGAGATACTACAACCACTGCTAAAGATGGCCCAAGTGCAAGTGGGAGATTGTTAGTTATATGTATGCCCTAGAGGCCATTACTGTACATAGGATGTATATTGTAGTGGATGCTGGGACATATATAGGGAGGACTTTCTTGCTCGACATGATAGTATGCTATCTGGTTACTCTTTACCTTAACGTGTGTTCAGATTGTCTCTCTATTACATGTTGGTAAAGCCCTTAGGATGTGTACTTGACTACCTGGACTATGATGCGGATCATACTCGTGGGGACATGGTAGTCCATAAGTACATCCTTCAAAGTCCCTAGTCGTGGGTGTATCGAGACGGGGCATCGATATACCAGAGTAGACTAGCGTGTACCTTCTCGACCCATACAGATGGGCGATGAATGATCCCATATCCATCGGTGTTTGACATCAGAGATGATATACGGGTGCTCAGTAGAGACTAGGTACACTGGACGGACTCGCCGAGAACTCCCAGATGGTATTATACCTTACGTCAGATGGCAGTTCTCAGGTGACACTGGTACAGAGTAGTCTGTTGACCCGAGATCGTCATAGAGTCTTGTGTGGTTCCCACTGTGCTTTGATTTCCATCTTACCACGTCCAAGAGGGCATGCAAAATAGTGGTTTTTGGGTACAGTCCCGAGTCACATGGAGGCAATGAGCGATAGGAGGGGATTCGTCTCTCCCGGTATAGGGAGTTGATGTAGCACTGTGTTCGATTGGCTATAACAGGAAGTCCCTGGCCAGGGCTGATCAGAGAATTGCTGGTAAGTGTTACAAGTAGTTTCTCGACCCGTTATGAGCCTCATATCGACACGACTTATCGAGCTATTGGGGTCTGACGTTTACCACCCCTAGGCAAGATATGCGACATATCAGACGATCAGACCGGACTGTACGGTAGTGTTACTGGTTGGATTCACTGGAGTGTGAGCGGGCTTGCTCGTCGATCTTCAGATCGCTCAATACCCGGGTGGCCGTTACGTTTAGCAGACCGCTTGCGGCTTGTGGGTGCTTGATATGATCATCATCCGCTGTCGGCGTATTGACGAGTCTTTAGAGTCCTACACAGAGGTTTCCTGGCTCAAGCGAAACGAAATAGGAGCCATATGAGATATGTGCGGGACCGAGAATAATGCGTGTATGTGATACCATATTGTATTCTCGCGATAAATGTATTGATTGGTTGTATGCGATATAACCTAGTTATCGAATCAAGTATTGATTCGATAAGCCGATACATTGGATACTAGTCGGTTGTATGCGATATAACCGGATCATTGAATCAAGTATTGATTTAATGATTTAATGCATGATTATATATTTGATATATTACTTTGCATTAACTAGTATTGGTTCACTTTAAATGGATTTTCTCGCTCGGATGTGCACATTGTATATGTGATATACTTTTTGTGCACTGATTGTATCATGTTTGATGATACATGCTCACTAGGGTTTGTGTGAAGATTAAACCATGGTTGTATATTGGTTAGGGTTATGGTTTTCTTATTTATTTATTTATTTATTTATTCTTATTGGAAAATATTATGCATAAAGAGAAAATGGTGGCTTTCTTTGTTTGTACATTGAAGCTTCATGAAGCTTTGACTTTGTGACCATTTTGTCTTGATGCTTAACCCTAACCCTTCATTCTTACCATGGTTTATTCTCTACAACAAACTATGGTTGGATTATGATAAGTATTGATATTATATTCTTTTTAGAAAAAATAATAGAACACTTATCATCTTCTTCCTCTTCTTCTTCTTCATGAAGAAACCTTACTTCAACAATGGCAACTTGAGCAAATGAGTGAGAAATCCAATTCTAAAGTGAACCCACTTCCTATTTCTTCATCCTCTACCTCTTGCCAAGTAGTATAGGGTGTTTCCTTCATAAATTTTCATGGCTTGGTGAAGGTGGAGCTTGATCTAGCGATGCCTCGACGTAGATCATCTTCGGCATGGACATCGACGACCTAGCTCGCCATTTCTCCGACGAAGCCGACGCTAGAGCCCGGGAATTCATTTGGACAGCGAGGGGACTTCGTTGCGGAGCTATGGAGGTGGAGCACCGGATCTACAAAGGTTGTATTTCCGTTATCTTTCTAGTTAAGTTGTTAACTAGTTTATCTTTTCGCCTAAACATCTAGTAAACGATCCGTATTAGGGTTTCTCGGCACCCATAATTTTTGAAATTGGCATTGTTGATGACTTGTGAGAATTCATTAGAGTGCCTAGGAACCCTACAGTGTGGACCCTAGAAGTTGCTCCACCTGGGGTAAAACCAGTTGGATGCAAATGGATTTACAAGAAGCAGTTTGGTGTAGATAGGCAGGTGGAAACATATAAGGCTAGACTTGTTGCAAAAGGTTTTCATCAAAGACCAGGAGTGGACTATGAAAAAACTTTTTCTCCAGTGGCTATGCTCAAATCCATTAGGATCCTGCTTGCCATTGCTTCCTTCCATGACTATGAGATCTGGCAGATGGACGTAAAAACGGCTTTTCGAAACGGATGTTTAGAAGAGTGCGTTTACATGGATCAGCCAGAAGGTTTTGTAGAAAGTGGGAGAAAATGGAAGGTGTGCAAGCTGCTTAAATCCATTTATGGATTGAAGCAAGCATCGCGGAGCTGGAACATCTGTTTTGATGAGACAGTCAAGGAATTTGACTTCATCAAGAACGAGGATGAGCCTTGTATTTATAAGAATGTTGTAAGACGAACTGTCGTGTTCCTATTCTTGTACGTGGACGACATTCTTTTGATAGGAAATGACATTCCTATGCTACAATCGGTCAAGCTATTCTTATCACAAAGGTTATCTATGAAAGACCTAGGTGATGCCTCGTACATTATGGGGATCAAGATCTACAGAGATAGATCTAAGAGATTACTGGGACTTTAGCAGTCCAGGTACATAGAGACCGTACTAAAAAGATTTAGTATGGAAGATTCCAAGCGTGGTAACATACCCGCATTGCACGGAATCACCCTCTCCAAGGAGATGTCTCCCAAGACTGACGAGGAGAGGGTTCGCATGAGTACTATACCCTACGCATCGGCGGTAGGATCTATAATGTATGTGATGCTATGTACAAGACCAGATTTAGATTACGTGCTAAGCGTGGTGAGCCGGTATCAGTCGGACCCAGGTGAGAATCACTGGAGAGCAGTAAAGAACATTCTCAAGTACCTGAGACGGACTAAGGAGATGTTCCTGATTTACGGTAATGGAGACCTCAGGGTCGAGTCCTTTACCGACTCAAGTTTCCAGAGTGACAAGGATGACAGCAAGTCTGTCTCGGGTTCTGTGTTTACCCTCAACGGAGGGGCGGTATGTTGCAAGAGTTCCAAACAGGATACCGCCGCAGACTCGACGATGGAGGCTGAATACATTGCTGCAAGCGATGTCGCAAAAGATGCGGTCTGGATGAAGAAGTTCATAGCTGAAAATCAGGTAGTTCCGTCCATTGTTGATCCGATACCAGTGTATTGTGATAGCAATGGGGCTATAACTTTAGCGAAGGAACCACGGTCCCATCAGAAATCCAGGCACATCTTAAGGCGGTATCACCTAATCAGGGAGATCGTAGATCGCCAGGAGATCGAGGTCCGGAGAGTGGATACGAAAGACAACACGGCGGATCCATTTACAAACGCCCCCCCTAAAACACAGTTCGAGCGACTATTTAGGACGTTGGGTATGCGGTACGCCAGCAGCTGGCCCTAGTGCAGACGTTGGGTATTCGGTACGCCAATTACTGGCCTTTAGTGCCAGTGGGAGATTGTTGGATGTATATGCCCTAGAGGCCAGTATTGTATATGTATACATATGGATACTAGGGATATGTATGTATAGATCAATCTTGCTCAGTTTTTATAGTATATTATTCGACTTGTCTTTGTCAGGATATGTGTATTTATTTGTATTGTTATTATATCTGGTTTGCACATATTGATAACGACTCGATACGGTTGTATACAATTGTGGTTTGTCTTTATCTTAACATAGCATATGTTATACTCGTTATTACATATTGCGGTTATATGTGGATAAAGGCCTTAGGATCTTGCTTGACTACCTGCGTTGTGATTGCGATCATACTTGTGGGAGCAAGGTAGTCCATAAGCACATCCTTAAATGGTCCCTAGTCGCGTGAGTATCGAGACTGGGCATTGATACTCTAGAGTAGACTAGTGTATATGTTTTCTACCCCCGTCGGGGGATGGATGGTCCCGCAGCCATTGGTCTGATGTACCCAAGATCGTATACAGGTGCTCTCTGAGTTGAGTACACTGGACGGACTCTCCGAGAACTTCCATGTGGTACTATACCTATCGTCAGATGGATGTTCTCAGGTGATATGTGTACAGGTTAGTCCTTGGACCCGAGATCGGCATTTGTCTCTTATGAGTTCCCACTGAACTTTGATCACTACCCTACCACGGCTCAACTGAGTCGTGCAAATAGGTTTTGGTTCGGTTCAGTCCCGAGCCACATGGATGCAGTGAGCGATTGTCGGGGATTCGCCTCTCCCGGTATGGGGAGTTGATATCGCACTGTGATTCGATTGGTCAGGACCATAAGACCATGGCTAAGGCAAATGGAATTTACAGATAGGTTGATCAGTAGTTTCCCGGATTTGTCCTGAGCCACATCGGCACCACTTATCAGGTTATTAGGGTCTGACGTTTACCATCCCCTAGACCCGGTATGCGATACTCTTTGACGAAGAGACCAGACTATGCGGATATTGTCATGGATTGGCTCAGTAGGAGTTTGGACGAGCTTGCTCGTCGGCATTCATTTTCGACAGGTATCTGGGTAGCCGTTACGTACAGCTAGTGCCGCTGACGTGCTTGTGGTTAAACCCACTACCAGTGTACTGTCGAGTCTTTAGAGTCCCACACAGAGGGTTTCCCTTATCCAGGGGAAACGATGTAGTAGCCGTATTGGATACGTGCAGGGTTCAATCGGTTGATGTACTTTGTACTCGGACTTTCGATCGGACAATTTGTAATACTAGCCGGCTAGGGTTTGAGCCGGATTATTAAATCAGATATTGATTTAATAATTAACGTATATGTATTTCAATATATATATATATTCTAGTATTATGTTCTTCGTGTTATTCTTTCTCTTTGGGTGTTCGGATTTTTATCTGATTCCCGGTATATATGTACTGTTGACGGAAATCCGTATTTATTACAGTTTTCCTTCAAGACGGTGGCCACCTCATTTTGGATTTTCCATTTAGTTGATAAACGGAAATGAGGTGTAAAGTGAGAGGTGAGGGAGGAATGGAGGTGACCATGCTTCAATAGTGAGCAAATGAATTTATAATTCATTTTGGGTTTACTATTGAAGCATGGTTGCTATTGTTTAATGAAAGAAAATAGCATACAAAACCTTTGTGTGTTATTTTCTCTCTCTTGCTTGATCCTTATTTTTCTTGAGCTCCATTTTCTCTCCAAGCTCCTCCTTCCTCTTGCTTTGCTCCATCTTCATCTTATTCCTCTTCACTAACATTTTCATGTGTTGAGAAACAAGTGAAGAGGTTAGAAAAGAGATAGAAAACACTTAGACATCCAAACTACATTCTAGATTACTTGGACTAGCATCCCAAGTTCTCTAGTTGCTCTTTTGACACTTAGCAAAGAGCTAGAGCCATGGATCATATTCCCCGGGTGGATCATCAAGGACAAAGGAAGGCTAGAGAACAAGCTTTATCCCGGAGGACCGACGGAGCAAGGAAAGAAGATCAAGCAAGTTCAAGGTTGCTAGTAGGAGCTAAGGATGAAGAATGAAGACCAAAGGACTTTGTTCGTTTGGTAAGAATTCCTCATCATAGTAGATAGCTCTCCTAGTGTAGCTAGTTAGTTTTGTTGAACGATCCGGGTTTATAGTTAAAGTTGTGCCAAGGTTTTGTTTGTTAGAAACTTTTGTTCCGCATTTAGCCACGGAAGTTGGCCGGGGCACTCGGGTAACCCTTCAGTTATTACCCTAATCTCTAGTTGCAATTTGTAGTTCGTTTGTAATAGCCCTCTTTACAATGAAAGTTCACTTCTTTAGGATGTTGTAACCTAACTAGAGGCGCTACTACACACCAACAATCCAAACTTATTAGACTGTATCGTTAATTAAACTTAATCAGTATCCTCTTTGATCACCTGTCCAAACTACTATCTCTCGTCGGAGGAAAAACTATAACTCTGACAATCACTCTGTCATCCAGTTCACCTTGGAAGCCTTAAATGATAACCGTCTCCCGAAGGAGGCCGCCGTTATCAAATCCCTAGAACATCCACTTATGTTCTAAAAATGCTTCCGAACGTTTCTCCAGGATTGGAATAATATCATCTTATTGCATCTAGTGCAAAAACAACATCTGGTGTGGTACTTGACATCTCATGATCAACTCAATTGCCTAAGCAAGTGATCTGCCAATCATGCACATCCCTCTCCCCTTTAGTCTGTAAGACACCTTTAGAGAGGGTGACTCCATCACCTGCTGGTACACCACCATGCCAGGAGTTGTCCATTCTAAATACCTTTAGAATGTTGTCTTAGTACCCAGATTGGGAAACTACTTAAATCTAGATCTAAAACCTTAGATCTAGTAACCAGAATGTCTGATATAATATCCATATCCTATGTGGAGAAATCAATATGTGACAACCACGGTATAACCGATCGTAGTATAGGAATTTTACTTCCTACTCTGTGTATGTCATCAAATACCAGGACATCACACCCAACTACCTTCTTAACAGATCCATCCCTTATTCTGATGAAGTCAAAGCCCATGACTGCCACATCAAAGATAGATGATCTATCTCTGCTATATTTGCTTTAGTCTATAAATAGACACAAGCTTCTTGTCCACTATGCTTCTGCTTCTCCCACCGACTACGACAACCCTCTGGAAGAATAATATACACGTGCATTTCTAAAACTAGTTTAGGATGACGCTATATTTATCCTCCTGCCTGGTTTCATAGTCTGGAACAGCAGTAATGGCAAGTCTGGGTAAACAAGAACCTCCATGTCACCGTCCTTGAGGCTACCGGAGTACCTCTCGGGTGTCTGAGGTTACCCACCATATCTGCGGAGTGGCGAATGGAATGTAAAACCTGATTGAATCTTCAGGTCCTATTAAATTTTCTATAATCGTTTGCGGTTCTGTAATCTCTTCCAGTTCTACCATACTCCCACTACTGTTTTCTGAAAAAAAATCCATTTTACTAAAACTGTGGCGAGTCAAGAACAAGATCAGTATTGATCTTCCAGATGGTAGAAAGTCAACCCTCGTCAAAGGCAAGGTCGACCCACAAACTGCCATTACAGAAACGTGCCTTGAGTTATCTAAAGTCTGGTTTTAAGCATAAGCCGGACAACTCCATATACCTTAACATCGTTAAGATATGATCCATTCTATATACAATATAGAAACAGAGGCACCGATTTCATTGGAACAAGATTGAAATCATGCAGCTATCTCCAGTGCATGTCAACTTAATGGAGAGAGGCCGATCAGTATTACTCAACTTAGGAATGCATCCAATTATGAGTAACCTAAAAAAGAAGGAAGTTCTCCAAACCATTACTATTAACTGAATACCAACCACAAGTATCCACCTCTTCGATCACCTTGAAGAATCCCGATACATGCTACATCTGGTTCTCTACTTTATTCTTGTACCTATAACTTCTCAAACTTGGACTTTGTATTTCTACGAAACACGTGTCTAAAACTTGAAAAGTCACAAGTAAATATAATACAGTATGAGGACCAACCCCTTTGTCCTAATGGATACTGGACAACATACAATACTTTGTATAATTCTCCTGAGTTGAATAACTCAAACCCAGTGCGTCGTAGGTTGAAATTGTACTATGGTTATGAAGAATTACACCGCTGTTAAATACTCCTTACCTAACCATCAACTGATATAGGTAAATATCGTCGACATAATTTCAAAAAGTTATATCTCACTTTATAAAAATAAACGTACAGATATATCAGTTTGAAATTGGTGCACAACAACGTATATTCAAAACCGAATATTTGTCGTCAGGCAAACAACCCAGGCGATTTCCTCAAATATCACCAATTACAACGAATTCTGATATAATGAGGATGATCACCTAATTCCCAATAACTTACTCCAACTCATCATCTGTAAAACCATACAGATGTGAGAATCATACCTCGTAAATACATACCCTGGAGCAAGGACTAATTGGGAAATCAATTTTCTATTAATAATACACAGCGAAACTGAAACATGAATATGTTTCGAAGGGGTATCCGGGTATTCCTAGTAATGCATCTTCCATTATCCAGATTCATGACTATAACCGTATATTTCCTTGCCATCTCTCCAAATCCCTTTATTTGTCCTTAGTCGTTACTTTCTGTACACCATCGTTAGGCTTAATGGTTTTCTTCCTTCCCTACCGTTCGGCATCAGCTTATAGTTTAGAAGAAGACTAACCAATAAGAATAAGAGGTGTACTCTCCTAATCTTAGGAGTACTCGTAACTTGAGAGAAGGTGATGATAAAATACAACTGAACTAACCTTATTCTACTTTTCCTGAACCGGAATACATCCCCGAACAGGAACAAGTTCCATCGAGTTCGTATATAACCATACGATGGATTATCCAAATAACTGTGGATCTTCGTAGTGATACGGGGTGTTCTAGAGAAATACAAAGGTGAAGTAGGAGTGGCAATGAAATACTTGGTTTAGTCATGAATAGTAGTAGCAATTTACTTTGCCCTCTTTCCAATCCTTTTATTTGTCTTTACTTATTACCTTCTGTACACCACACTTAGGCTAATTGGTTTTCTTCATTCGCTTGCTTTCGGCACGTGCCTATGGTTTGGAAGAATACTATCCAATAAGCGTAATAGGTGTACTGTCCCCTAATCCTAAGAGCCTTCATAACCTGAGAGAAGGTAAAAGGAAAAGACAGCTGAATAGTCCTATTCAATCTCTTTAGAACCAGAATCCATCCTCGAATCTGGAACATGTTCCTCCGAGTTCATATATAACCATACGATGGATTTATCCAATGGAAGTGGATGTTCGTAGTAATACGGGGTGTTCTGGAGAAATGCAAAGGGTAAAAGAAGGAGTGGCAATGATGTGCACAACTCAGACAATCCGAAAGCCAGTGTTTTAAGAAAGTTCGGTTAACTTGGTTACTGAGTCATAGTCTAGGGTCGGGTCATGGTCGCTGCCAAAGAGAGAGAGAAAAGAAACACTCTGCGTGCACACTAACCTAGATCAGAAAGGTTATCACTTTATCTAATCAGGAAACCTCCCACTGTATCCTCAAATTCTTCTCCAAACCTGAAAGAAGAATTAGTCGGGATCACCCGAAGAGTAAACCAACTCATCAGTGCGAATCGGGATCCAACTATCATCGCATGATAACTTGATGGAATCCACTCACGTTATCACACTCCAGAAGGTATGCGCATGCCTGAAAAGTTTCGGTTTCTTTAGAAACCCCCGATGTGATTTTTACCCCATGCACTTATAACCTTGACGAAGGCCAACATATCATAAGTCACATGTCAAGTTCTACCCGTCATTATCCAGGTTAATTTGAACCCACCCGTACATACCCTTGACTAAGGCCAAAATGATAGTACGACTGTCCCAAACCAACGGATCTATCTATGCAACAGAAAGTAACAAATAGCTACCATACAATATGCCTTGACGAAGGCCAACATACATAGCGTGAATACTAAGTGCTACCCGTCTGATATGACGGAGGGCTACGAATGTTTTTTGGCAAAAAACCTTTAACATAATGAACTTGATATCGTTGAAAGAACTGGATAGCTTTTACAAAAATACAGTGGCGAAAACCTTTGCTAAAGAGGTCACTCCCGGTGAAGGGATCACTGCTCTTTCCTCGTAGAATGAGGTGCAGGATATTCCAAACTGAATACCACGACACAAAGAAAAAAGTAATCGACTATAGTGAAGTTATTACTCAGACGCAAACCTCTGTCCATGGGGCCACTCCCGATGATGGGATCTCGGCCCTTGACTCGTCGAATGAGGTGCTGGATATTCACAACCGAATACCGCTGTGCAAAATAAATGAAAGCGTCCTTGCAATAACAGCTTTTCGAAAAATGATCCAACAACATCTGTATAGGTCTGTTTTCTTTGCATTGATCTGAATCAACGCAGTCCCATCAATGAATCACACCAATAAAGAACGAAAATATAATGTACGTATATGCCATCCGCATTCGCCTCTGGGTCCCGTCATCACCCGTTAGGTTACTTAACTAACGACAGAGCGGGGACTGGACTAGCGCGGGTGTAAAATATATACAACATCTACTAGTATATATATCAATATACAATAATCGCTCCAAGCATGATAAATGCAACATCACAGAGAAGTAATAAACATCACAGAACAATACAGATAAGATGGGATCCCCAAGTTTCATAGAGTCGCAAATGAAACCCGATGTTCCCCGGGTCGTGTGGATAGCCTGTGCAATGGAAACCTATACCCCCAATGAGTGCGGCGAATTACCTGCCAATCCTAGAGTGAGGTCCCCTCCGTCTCAAGGCCAAGAGATGCGGGCCTGTTTCCCTCCAGAACCCGGCTATCCGTGCACTCCATTGCGGAGGAAACCTAGTACAGAAAAGAAAATATATACAACGGGTGCATCGACCTCAGGCCAGTCGTGCCCCAAAAGAATAATCTACAAGCAGGCAGTGACGGCAGTCCACATGTCGGACGCTCGCCCCGTGATATCAAATGTACAAATATATCCAAACTGCACTACCATTGCACGCAAGCTATCCACCACGACATATCCGCAATATCACAGCACAACACAGAAAATCAACGTGAATGCCATGTTCGCAAACCCGTCTAAAAGAGTTATAGCAATTAGACAAGATTTACCGGTCGAATGACATTCACGGTCACAGATAGTAATGTAATGCACTGCAAAAATTAAACAATGTTAGAAAATATCGACTCCGAAATAACCCCCGAATAGCCCAAACAACCTGATATAACCATATCCAAAATGGGCTACACAAACAACACCACTGAACCAAAAACACAGAGACCAGAGCACACCCAAAACACCAACCCTTAAAGCACCTATCAGGATGGCGACGCCGGATCTGGTGGGCTTGGGATCGGCTAAAATCCGAGGCCAGGGGTCCGAGTTTGGGGTGTATTCTAGTGGTCTCCCCAATAGTCTTCTGCACATGTTTAAATAATTTTTTGATGTTTTAAAAACAACAGAGAATACAAATCCAGTGGCATTGTTTGGGTTTTGTTTCGGTTTCGATACTTTAACACTGTCTAAACCAACTAGTTAACGGTTAATAGTTTGGCTCTGATACCATGTAAGTCTACGGCAGCGCCCCGGCCGTCTTTCCGAGGACAAATGCGGAACAAAAACTTTTTAAACTGGCGCTAACGTAAACTTAAAACCCGGATCATTCCATTAACTGTAAACTAGTATTCTGAAAAAGGGGGTTTTGAGATTATACCGATCGATCTGTGTCCTTCGTTCTTTAACCTCTGCCTCTAACTTCTTGCGGCAGCGCCGACGAAGTTCGCTCTCCGATCTCGCCCGATCTCTGGTCACCTCCTCGCCGAAGGTTGCACCACGTCAACGAATCTTTACGGGCTCCTGCCACTGAACCGAGGAAACTCGAACACGAAGTTTGCTAGCCGACATGTCCAAGTTTGAAGTAGAGTGAGTGTAGAACACTTTGTCTCAAGTCACTCAAGCTAATGGATGAAGGTTAATTGAAGTTGCCAAATGGGAGTGGAGATGGAAAAGAGCTTGAGAATGAGCTAAGGATTTTGGTGCAAATGAATCAAAATCCCTCTCACCCAAAAATGAGGCTCTGCCAAATAGGGCAAAATAGTGCTCGGCCAAGCAAAGTGGGGGGGGGGGGGGTGAGCACAAGAAAAAGAATGGTCACCATAAGAAAATATCAACAACAAATATTCTCACAAATTTCTTCACGCAAAACAAAAACATCAACCATCAAGACTCACCACAAAAACCACCTTCCATTCTTAATTTCGAAATTGCAGAAAACCCCCTCTCAGCAAACACTCAGCCAAGAAGAATAGAATGAAAGTTTGGCTAAAAAAAGATGCAAATTACAACCATTAATTAAACCTAAAATCTAATGTTTAATCGATGGAAGTAAAACTGGCAACTTCAAAAATAATCCTATAAAATTGGCAACTTCAAAAATAATCCCGTAACGAGTTACAGGATTACCCCGCAACTATATATACATACCCGCATTGGTATTCCGACCGAATACAAATGCAACAAGACAAAAATATCCCTACACAATATAATACTAGGATCCGGCTTAAACCAAAGCCCACCAGTATTATCTGTCCGAACACGACGCGTGCACAAGTGCACGCGTATGTTCGAACCCTGCCATAAAACCATACGGCCTCTAAAACGATTCGCCAGAACTGGGAAACTTTCTGTGGGGGACTCTAAAGACTCGTCAATACTCTGGCAGTGGGTTTAACCATGAGCACGTCAGTGGTACTAGCTGTGCGTAACGGCTGCCCATGTATTGAGTGAAAGGGAAACCGATGAGCGAACTCATCCAGGAACCCTACTGAGCCTATGTGTGACAATATCCATACAGTCCGGTCCGTTCGTCTATGAGTATCGCATATCGGGCTTAGGGAGCTGGTAAACTTCATACCCCCAAAAGCAGTATAAGTAGTGTCGGAGTGTAGCCCAGAACACCCAGAGATACTACTGGAATACCTACTAGTAAATCTCACTTGCCATGGCCATGGACTTCGTGTAATGGCTCTCCTAAACACAGCGTGATCTCAGGCTCTCCTAAACACGGCGCGATCTCAGGCTCTCCTATATACAACGCGATCTCACTCCCAACGTTGGGAGAGACGAATCCCCTGCCGATCTGCTCACTGCCTCCATGTGGCTCGGGACTGTACCCAACTAAAACTTGTTTGCACGACTCCTTAGAGTCGTGGTAGGGTAATAATCAAAGAACAGTAGGAACTCACACGACACAAATGACGATCTCAGGTCGATAGACTAACCTGTACACATGTCACCTGGATATTGCTATCTGACGATAGGTTTTAATAACCAGCTAGCATATTCCCGGCGTGTCTTGTCCAGTGTACTCAAAACCCAACAAGCACCTGTATACATCTTAGGTGCACGGACTAACACCAATGGCTTGTGAGACCGGCCACCGCCCCTTGTCAGGGTCTCGACGGTATTCACTAGTCTACTCCGGAGTATCGATGCCCTGCCTTGAAACTCCCGCGACTAGGGACCACTTTTAAGGATGTGCTTATAGACTGTCCAACTCTCACGTATATGATCGCCATCATACTGTTAGTAGTCAAGCAAGAATCCTATGGGCTCTTATCAACGTGTAATAGTGATATATATAATGTCACCTAAAGGAGTACACGATGATAAAGATAAAACAGATAGCATACTATCATCCCGAGTAAGACTATCCTACCGATATAGGTATTTCCTCAATCATTGCAATCACGTGCCTGCGATCCAATAATTGACTTTGAGGGCACTATATCCAACAAACGTCAAAAGAGAAAAATGTACGTGAAGGTGTAAATGTGGTAAAAAGGCGAATTTTTGTTTTGTTTCGAAAGAATGTGAAAATGACAGGCTCAAAACAAACAAACACAATCACAACTGCACAATCAATACCTAGAGCTAGGGTCTTCAAAGTCAACTAGACTGCTTCTAACTGTTCCAAAGCGATAAGTTGTGAGATAACCCTCAAATCGCCTCTTCGCTGCTAATTGTGGATAGATAAGCACAAGTGAGGTAAGGAGGGTTCCGCTCACGAATCACCGTGAGATGGGACTTTTACAATTACCTCCTTACTTGTCTAGCCTAAGCACCATAAAAGTCAAGTTTAGATAAACGACCGAATGCCAAGAACATTCATCTGTCCTATTGAGCATGACAAGTCCTTAATTAGCTGAGTTTAGATATCTTTTATTAAGCTCAAGGTGATGCTTATGCAATTAGTGATTTTTGGGGGACTTAGAAAGCGTGATGAAATCCCCACCCAATCTAAATTGGTGTTATAGCCCCTTAAAGTCCGTATTAATAATGCAATGCGCAATTCAAATAAAAAATTTGTTCACAATCATCAAACAATCATTTTTTTAATTTATGAGTGGCGCTGCAACAAATATGGTTAGTTCTCCTTTGACTATTGGCAGCAAATTGCAAAGAATCCTGCAAAAATCTGGAATATTGGAGCGTCGGATTTGAGAAGGAAGGTGTTAGAAAAATACGTACCAAAATTTTTTCGGGTTAAGAAACCCCCGTTGAAATGGTCCCCGAGTGCTTGAATGGTTCTCTTGCACGGGTCAAACTGTTAGGAATATGAATGACCTAGAGGCAATTATTGTATATTATAGTGGATACTTGGACATATATATAGATGACTTTCTTGCTCAACATGATAGTATGCTATCTGGTTGCTCTTTATCTTAACATGTGCACTTGTTTTAGTTTACTATCTCATTGATACATGTTGATAAATCCCTTAGGATATTGGCTTGACTGTCGGGACTATGATGAAGATCATACTAGTGGGGCTTGTGTAGTCCATAAGCACATCCTTTAACAGTTCCTAGTCGAGAGAGTATCGAGACAGGGCATCGATATTCCAGAGTAGACCAGTGTGTACGTTTCTTCACCCTGTATGGGACGATGGTTGATCCCACAGCTATTAGTGTTTGACATCAAATATTGTACACGGGTGCTCATCAGAGAATGGGTACACCGAACAGGACTCGCCGAGAACTCTTAGATGGTACCATACCTATCGTCAGAAATCTGTTCTGTGGTGACACTTAGACAGGTAAGTCTGTAGGACCAAGATCGTCATAGTGTCTTGTGTTGTTCCAACTGTGCTTTGATTTACTCCCTAACACGGCTTAAAGGAGTCATGCAAACAAGTGGTTTTTAGGTACAGTCCCGAGTCACATGGAGGCAGTGAGCGATAGGAGGGGTTTCGTCTCTCCCGGTATTGGGAGTTGATGTTGCGCTATGCTCGATTGGCTATAACACCAAGTCCTTGGTCAGGGCTGGTGAGATTTACTGATAAGTGTTATCGGTAGTTTCTTGAAAGGTTATAGGCCACACATCGGCATGACTTATCAAATTATTGGGGTCTGAAGATTCCACCCCCAAGACATGATATGCGACATATCAGATGAAGAAACCGGACTGTATGGTAAGTGTTGCTTATAGGCTCTACGGGAGTATGGATTAGTTTGCTTGTTGATTTTCTATTCATTCAATATTTGGGTAGCCGTTACGTTCAGCTAGTACCACTAACGGCTTGTGGGTATCTGATGTGATCATTACCTACTACTAGCGTATTGACGAGTCTTTAGAGTCCCACATAAAAGTAGGACACGTATGGAGATATGTGTGGGAGCTTGATTAAATACGAGTATATGATACCGTATTCTAATCTAGCATTTGTAATATCAGCCAGGTTATATATGATATAACCGGATTATTGAATCAAGTTTTGATTCAATGATTTGATTGATTTATATGTGTTTATATATTTGATATTAGCCGGGTTATATATGATATAACCGGATTATTGAATCAAGTGTTGATTTAATAATATGATATATATATATATAAACTAATATTAAATATTGGCCGGTTATATGTGATATAGCCGGATATTGAATCAAGTGTTGATTTAATAATTTGATATATGTATATATATTTGATATTTGCCGGGTTATATATGATATAACCGGATTATTGAATCATGTGTTCATTTAATAATTTGATATATTATTATATATTTGGTATATTTATATATTAACAAATATTAAGCTCACTTAAGATTTTCTTTTCACTATATATATGTATATGTATATGTATATATATGTATATGTATATGTGTGTGTGTGTATATATGTATGTACATATATATATGGGTATATGTATATGTGTGTGTGTATGTATATGTATATATGCATATTGTATCATGGTTGATGATAAATTATTGTCACGACCCGAAATTTGGCACGTGAATGCCCTTAAACTATGCAACGTCTACCGGCGTAACGAAATTTAAGTACGCCGAACACCCGGAAATCTAAACCATCAAAAGTAGTAAGTGATAATAACGTTATTAAAACTTTTGAAAATCTCGAGTAGAAATTCTTTAAAGTCCAATTTTAGTTCCTTAAAAATTTTGGCAGCATCTCCTTTGTAAAAACTAACCCCAAAAATGGGTACAACATAAAGATAAAGTAAAGCATCACCAACGGGAGAAAATCCAAGCCCAACGGCGGAAAACAACAACCATAACAGATATACGACGCCGTAGCGAAGAAATAAAAGACGATATAAGTAAAACTGCATAAAAGACATCCAAGTGGCCAAAATATACAATATCTTCCTCACATCAAGTCTCTAAGTCATACACATGAAAGTGGTAGATGGAGAGTACATGATACAAAGAATATACAATAAGCAACATCGGATAACCGTAAAACCTACCTATAACAAAACTGTACACGGTCAGCCGTAGCGGTATCCGCTGCAAAAGAATATACGAAAGATAAAAACCCTGCCGCGACTGCCCTGAGGGACTACCTGCAAAGCACTGTGGCACAACGGGGGTGAACTGCCAACTCGTGAATAGTAAATAACATATGCAGGTAACCGCAAGTATGCACGTACAGCGCGAATCTAATACATGCAAGCGGATTGCAACAAATGATCATATGTATGCAACAGTCATGAAAGGTACTCTAGCAGGTACAACTAATACATGAAGCAATAATATGACAATATGTATATGCAACAGTCATGAAAGGTACTCTAGCAGGTACTACTAATACATGAAGCAATGCATATAAAATAAATGAGGAGTACGGAATAAAACATGTCATTCTCACGGAATCCTGATCTCGTGATAGGTCCAAAGTCCATCAAGACAATCTAAATCCCAAATTTCCTCAAATCAGCCCCCAAATTGACTCTCATATCCTGTAAATCTCATATATCCTGAATATACAATATAAAGTAAATCTTATATATCCTGAGTGTACAATATTTAGTAAACCTCATATGTCCTGAATGTACAATATCAAGTAAATCTCATATATCCTGAATGTACAATATCAAGTAAATCTCATATATCCAATATCCAGTATCAAGTAAATTTCATATAAAGTGAGTGTCCAACATCGACACCCAAAAACATCATGAAACAAGTGTCTAGCATCGACACATAAATACTGATTTATCAGGCGCTGTCACCACGACTGGCCCTCCTGATAAGTACGCATCATACGCTATCCCAAAAACTCGAGTTCCTAGCTCTGACACTCGAAATTCAACGTATCCATACGTACATGACTCCGGTCGGTATCCACATGATAACCGCCGAGTCATAGGTACCGTCACCGGTAGGTATGGTTCCTCTGTCAGGCACATCGGTGTGGTCCATCGATCTTCATGCCCCGGGGTACCTCCGGGCCCCACCATGTGTTCGTTATATGTATGCCTTAGAGGCAATTACTGTACATACGATGTATATTGTATTGGATGCTTCGAAATATATAGGGAGGATTTTCTTGCTCGACATGATAGTACACTATCTGGTTGCTCTTTATCTTAACATGTACTCTGATTGTCTCTATGTTACATGTTGATAAAACCTTTAGGATGAGTACTTGACTACCAGGACTATGATGCGGATCAAATTAGTGGGGACAGTGTAGTCGTCAAGTACATCCTTCAAATGTTCCTAGTCGAAGGTGTATCGAGACAGGGCATCGATATACCAGAGTACACTAGCGTATGCGCTTCTTGACCCATATGATGGGCGATGGATGATCCCATATCCATTGGTGTTTGACATTAGAGAAGGTATACGGGTGCTCAGTGGAGACTGGGTACACTGGACGGACTCACCGAGAACTACCAGATGGTATTATACCTCACGTCAGATGGCAGTTCTCTGGTGACACTGGTACAGAGTAGTCTGTTGACCCGAGATCGTCATAGAGTCTAGTGTGATTCCCACTGTGCTTTGATTTCCATCATACCACATCCAAGAGGGCATGCAAAAAGGGGGCTTTTGGGTACAGTCCCGAATCACATTGAGGCAATGAGCGATAGGAGGGGATTCGTCTCTCCCGGTATAGGGAGTTGATGTTGTGCTGTGTTCGATTGGCTATAACTGGAAATCCCTGGCCAGGTTTGTTGAGATTAACTGTAAGTGTTATCAGTAGTTTCTCGAACTGTTATGAACCTCATATCGACACGACTTATCAAGCTACTGGGGTCTGACGTTTACAACCCCTAGGCGAGATATGCGACATATCAGACGAAGAGACCGGACTGTACGGGAGTGTTACTGACTGGATTCACAGGAGAATGTACAGGCTTGCTTGTTGATCTTCTGAGCACTCAATACCTGTGTGGCTGTTATGTTTAGCTGACCGCTTGTGGGTGTTTGATATGATCAACACCGACTGCCGGCGTATTGACGATTCTTTGGAGTCCTACACAGAGGTTTCTTGACTCAGGCAAAACGGAGTAGGAGAACATATATGATATGTACGGGACTGAGAACAATGCGTGTATGTGATACCGTATTGTATTCTCGCGATATGAGATATCGGCCGGGTATATGAGATATAGCCGGCTCATCGGATCAAGTGTTGATTCGATGTACTGATACAAATTATATTAGTCGGTCATTTGTGAAATAGCCGGATTATCGGATCAAGTGTTGATTTGATAATTAAATGTATAATTATATATTTGATATATTAAATTACATTAATTAATATTAGCTTACTTATTGATTCATTTTCTCACTCGGGTAATACATTGATATATATGCGATATATGTTAATTGTATTATTTTCTTTTGTTACAAATATATATTATATATGTGATATATATATTGTAACATGATATGATTACTAATGCAACATGTTTAGTGGAGATTAAACAAGATTAGGGTTTGATTTGGGTTAGTTCTTTCTTGATGTTTCTAAAAGGTTTCTTTTTGTTTTGAGCTAAGATATTATGGTTGATATTTTTTAGTGACTCATTCTTAACCCAACCCAAACCTTTAGCCCTAGTTAAATCTCTACATGAGTTATCCTTGTCATAGTTGACCATGGTTGCATTTGTAATGATATTATCATTTGCATTATTCATCACAAAAGGATGATTCATTGTTCATCTTCTACTTCCTTCTTGCAAAACTTTCTAGCTTTGATTCTTGTGATGAAAATGGGTGAGATTATGAAAATAAAATAGAGCTAAATTCCTACTTCATCATCCTAATTTGTCCCAGCCATTTAGATTAGGGTGTTCACTTCATTTAGTGAGTGGGAGCTTGTGTTAATGAAACTTCAAGGTAGATTATCTTTGTTATCGATGATCGGAAGCAAGCTTGCATCTTTCTCTTCTTGGAGCCTCTCGAGAGTCTGGAACTTGATGATCGCAGTGAAGGGACCACAACACGGAGCTTATGAAGTGAAGGGCCGGACTACAAAGGTTGTAATCCCAAACTCTTAGATGTTAAAGTGTTTAACATGCTTTTTTCGCCTAATCTCTAGTCTAAGTTCTTGGTTTAGGGTCGTTCGGCACGGCTAAATTTTAAATCGGGCATGGTTGATACCTTATAGACCCTTGTGCGTATGCCTAGTAACCCTACAGTGGTATCAGAGCCAAGCTAGAGCTTTAGGAGAAGTTTTAGCGAAGTTTAAAGTCCGATCGAACTCCAAATACCCTGTTTAGACCCCTTTCTGGAAATTTTTCAAAAAGTTGACATTTTTCATATTAAAAATCCTCAGAAATTTCAGCAGGTAAATTTATGGACATGTGTGCAAAACGACACCCTAAATCGCTCAAGCCACCGTGGAACCGCGGCCAAACTAGGGTATTGGCGGCGGTTCCGCGGTAGTTCTTAGGGATTGATGGTTAGTTTCTGCTACAGTTGATCCGTAGGTACTTTTGGCTGTTTCTGGGAATTTTTTATTTTACTCAAGTGTTGAGGTTTCTGGGTTGTATTGGGGACTCGTTGATTCGATCGGATAATTTAACTTTGTTTAAGTTTTTCCGGATAATTTTAGAAACTGTTAAAAAGTTCGAACGGATATCAATAACTCACTTTTTCACCTGTCAGAATTTTTTTCAAAAGTTGGATTTTTTCTCGAGTTTGAAACTTCCGGAAAATCATGCAAGTAACGCGGTGGACCCTCTAGAAGAACACAAAACTTAACTCGATTATGTGACCGTATGAACCGCCTCTGAACCTCAGGGCTTGGGGAAGTACGGCGTTGCCACATGTGAGGCGTTGGCTTGACCCTTCTACGGCTAGACCATTGGTACTGTGGCATGTGATGGATATTTTTTGAACTCCGCTCAAGTGTTGAGCTATTTGGGAAATATTGGGTGTTTGATTATTCGATCGGAAAATTTAACATTGTCTTTTTATCTGGAATGTGATACAATATTTGGAATCCACATGTAGTTATGAGATAACTAATTTGAATGTTATAAATCTAGCAGTTTAGTCTCAGATGATCGGTTGCCACGGGATTTTGATGCGATCAAAAGTCCGTCGTAATCACGTAGCGTACGCGGATACTCGCCGGGTAAACTTAACAGATAGTCACACCCCATAGCCCCGACTAAGTGACTGTAGGAGAGCCCCGTCGCCAAAAGCATCCGTTCGGGTGGTCGCGGCAGTGGTGTTCCGCTTTAGTGCACTTCGTCGACGGCATCCGGGGGTGCGGCCGTCTACTAAAGTTTGCGACGAGCATTCGATCAGTATGTCGGGAATCTTGTTGAATTTCCCGACTTGATATTGAAAAGTGTTTTCGATAATGAGACTAAAATGCTGGGTTTATAATTGTTAGGCATGCGATGTCTAAAGAATTCATTTGGTTAGACATGCGATGTCTAAGGAGGTTGCGGATTCCAACTGTTGTAGTTTTATACTTTCTTTTCTGCGACCGTAAGCGTAGTATGTAGTGTATCGCCGGCTTCGTTGCTATACATCAACGACAATCGGGATACACATACTTGCTTACGTTGATGATATGAGATATTATGTGTTGCTGTGATATGTTCTATTGGATCGCCGTGTTCTGAATAGCCGGGGATTTTATGTGAGATGAGGGTTTTTATTTTCATTCATGTAAAATTCATTTGTATGTAATATTCTTTTATTGGGGCACTTCCGGCTGAGGATGATGTCACCATTATATATTATTTAATTTTCCGCATTAGGTAGACCCAAGGCGGGGAGCACAAGTAACCGGGTTCTAGGGTCCAGTGGGAGACCACCTTGAGGAGTCGAGACCGGGTCTCCTAACCCTAGAATTGGCAGTGTTGCTTGCCGCTCTCGTAGGGGTCTAGGGATGTGGGTTTGGCTATTCATCGCGACCATGGAATCCGTGTTTTATACAGGCTCGTATTAAAACACGGATGTCCTAGTATATCCAATATTTCATATATGTTCTTCTGCTGCAATGTTCTGTGATGAGATCATATTACTGCCTGAGACGAATGTTTATATTATATATATGAGATATATGTTATATTGCAGATTTCGTTTCAAAAGATGATGCTTATGAAGCAAAATAAAAATGGGACTTCATTAATGAGATTAATGAAATAAAAGAAACCTAAAGATGTCGTAGAAACTTGTTTAAAAACTGGTAGCTCTAGTTCTTGCTTTGCATAGCGGTGTTTCTTGTATAACATCCAGCAACTTATTCTATAAGGAAAGAGCCGAGATCCCTTCACCGGGAGTGACCTCTTTAGCGAAACTAGCAGATGCTACAAACTCGGTTTGTCTTTTGATTGTTTCTATAGTTTTTTCTTTGCAAAGTGATATTTGTGAAATATCTTGCACCTTATTCGATGAGGAAAGAGCCGACGATCCCTTCACCGGGAGTGACCTCTTTAGAAAAACTAGAAAAGGCCTCAAAAACACTCCATTCAAAAATCACTCGATTCTACAACGATATCAAGTTCATTATGCAAAAGGTTTTCTTAAAATCCTATCGTAGCCATCCATCATTTCAGATAAGTACTACTTAGTATTCGTGCTGCGTTTGTTGACCTTAGCCAAGGCGGAGTGTGCGGTAGCTAATTAGTGCTTATCTGTATAAGCATATGATGCGATTGAGTTAGGGTAGTCATGTTTTGTTGACCTTAGCCAAGGGTCGTGCGGGTGGATTTAATTCAATCGGTAAATGACGGGTTGAACTTGGCTAGCACTTATTATTTGTTGACCTTAGCCAAGGTCATAAGTTGCTATGGGCAAAAAATATTATTGGGAATTTCAAGTGTTGAAATTTGCAATAAGATTGCATACCTTCTATGAGATAGTTGGATCCCGATACCCGCTGCGAGTAAGAGTTACTCCTGGGAGAGTTTTACACATTACAATTAGCCGATCGAGTGGGTGTCTAGAAAGGTGTTAACGGGGTTACGCCCCTGCGAAAACGAGGTTTATTTTAATTAGGTACGTGCGAAAGCACGGGGTACCTCCCTCAAAGTACCGGCACTAGCCTGGCTGAAAGATTGGCGAACATGCAGAGTGTAATTAATCCCGGCTAGTCTTTCCTTTTAGGGTTTGAAGGAAGATTTGACTAAAACAGTGGGAGCCAACCTGATTAGATAAATTGATAACCAATCTAATCTTGTAAAAGCGCACACTGAGTGTTTTCTTCTCTCTCTCTCTCCAGGTAGCGATTATGTCACGCCTTAATCAAGATAATAATACGGATGTATTGACCGAACCCGCTTGTAATACTGCGCTAAGAAACGTTGGTCCCTCTCCAACTTATAATTGTTATAAGACAGAGCAGGAAATTGGGGATTACCAGAATTCCCGTTCCTCCCAAACGAAGAAAGTGCATATTGATACATCATCTTCGGGTGTGTTCATTGAAGGGAACTGTTTCTCAATATCCTTTACGTCCTGGGTATGAGATACCGGATCTGGATCCCGCATATGTAATTTGTTACATAGGGCTACAAATAGGTAGAGAACTGAGAACATGTGATAAGTTTCATGAGATAAAAACGGTGCAAGTGTTGCAGCCACGTCTGTTGGTAGTTATCTCCCTGTATTAGCAAATACATTGATTCTGAACGAATGTTATTAGATACCGAACCTGATATAAAACATCATATCAGTCTCTTTATTAGTAAAGAAGGATATAATTTTGTATTTTTGGATAATGTTTTGAACATTTCCTATATCAAGAGTTGATCGGTTCAGGCACGTTATCTAAAAGCATAGACGTTCTAAATCAAATTACAGTTCTTAACGTACAGAACACACACAGGAGGAAGAGTTCAGAAATAACGGATCCTTCTTGAGGCATTGTAGACTAGGTCATATCAATGTGACCCGACTAGCTAAAGTTACATAAAGATGCATATTTAAATTAGTTTGGATTTACATCTTGTAAAACATGCCATTCATGTCACAGAGATAAGATGACCACATCTCCGTTTATTGGAAACAGAGAAAGAGTTAGTGAACTCTTGGGATTGATACATGCTGATGTATGAAGGTATCCTGTCTACACATGCCAAGACCGGTTCTTTGTACTTCTTTACATTCATTGATTATCTCTCCAAGATCCGAACATATGTTCCTGTTGAAACACAAGTCTGGAACTTTTGAGAAATTCAATGAATATAAGCTAGAAGTGAAGAACCAAAAATGGGTATAAGTAATATGTCTTTTGATGAGATCAAGGAGGAGAATACTTGAGCACAGAAATCCTGGACTATTCTAAATGAGAATGAGATTCTATCTCAGCATTACTCCTTCGTATACACCATAGCACGATGGTATATCGGGGCGGAGCAATTGCACCCTATATGATATGGTGTGCTCTATGATGAGTACTACTGAGCTGCCTATTTCCTTTTAGGAGTTATGCATTTGAGAAGCTGCATACCTATTGAATAGGGTTCCAATCAATTCAGTTACCTACCACTCTATATGTGATATGGTATGAGAAGAGCCCATATCTTAAGTATGTTAAGGTTTGGGGTTGTCTGGCCTATGTCTAAAAGTATAATCCGGACAAGCTCAAGGCAAAATCAGTTCTGTAGAAGTTTGTAGGATATCCCAAGCATTTGCAAAGGAATATCTTCTACCAAACCGAGAAACAAAAGATGTTTTGTTTCTCAGCATGCCACCTTTGTGAATGGGAATTTCTTGTGAAGAAATTAGTGGTCATGAGGTAGAACTGGAAAGAGTTCCTGCTGTACAAACTGCAGCTGATGATTTGGTAGAACCGGAGGATTCAATAGTTTCCAACGAACCTCAGCCTCTCCGTCGATCTAGTAGGGTTCCTCACCCACCTGAGAGATACTTCGATTTTCTCTATGACAGTGGGAGCGAGGATTGCATCATGAGATGATGACCCAACTTGTTTCGAGCTGGCCATCAGGAGTGGGACTCTGTAAGAATGGCTGGATGCTTAGCGATCTGAGATGGAATCCTTATACATCAACAAAGTATAGACTTTGGTTGCTTTATCTGAAGGGTTAAATCCCCATCAGGAGCAAGTATATCTTGAGAAGATTACTTAGTGTACATGGAAAAGTTAAGACTTTCAAAGCTATGTTTAAGTCCATCCAGATCCTACTTGCCACTGCTATATACCATGACTACGATATCTGGTGGTTGGGTATCATGACTGCTTTTCTAAATAATGATTTAGAAGAGAGAGTCTATAAGTACACAGCCAGAGGGCTTCGTAGACAGTGGGAGCAACGGAAAAGTGTGCACGGTGCTTTATAGGATAAAGCAGGCATCACAGAGTTGGAACGTCTGGTTTGATGTAGTAGTCAAAGAGTTTGACTTCATAAAAATGGTAGATGAACCAAGTATGTACAAAAAGGTAGTAGGGAGTATGGTGGTGATCCTCGTAGAGTACGTGGATGACATACTCTTGATAGGGAAGGAGTTTCTTATGCTATGCTCGGTCAATCTCCTCTTATCACAAAGATTCTCTATAGGATCAAGGTGATACCTCCTAAATCCTGGATTATGGATCTATGAGATAGATCTAATTAGATGTTAGAATTCTCACTAGTTGTAGTAAGATGGTATCAATCGATCCTGGTGAGAATCACTGGAAAGGTTCCAGGGTGATAAGGACGACTGAATGTCAGTCGCAGGCATTGTCTTTACCCTTAGTGGAGGGGCGGTATGTTGGAAGAGTTCCAAGCAAGATACTATGACATACTAGACGATTAAAGGCAAGATACATCGTTACCAAGGATTCTACCAAAGAGGCAGTCTGGATATATTTTAGTTCATGAGATGAACTTCGTTCCTGCCATTGTGTCAAAATGGAGTTGTGGCTTATGCCAAGGAACCCCCGTCCCATCTGAGATCCAGACATATTCTTAGGCAGTATCGCCTGATCATGGAGATGGTTGATCTCCAGGGAGAACGAGGTTAGGAGAGTAGACACAGAGGACAACAGTGCGGATCCACTCACAAATGTCTATTTCCAAGTAGAGACTTTTATGGGATGGTTGAGTATGAGATACTTCAACCACAGCTGATTGTTGGGTATGCGATACCACAACAGATGACCCTAGTGCAAGTGGGAGATTGTTAGTTATATGTATGCCCTAGAGGCCATTACTGTACATACGATGTATACTGTAGTGGATGGTTGGAAATATATAGGGAGGACTTTCTTGCTCGACATGATAGTATTCTATCTGGTTGCTCTTTATCTTAACATGTACTCTGATGGTCTCTATGTTACATGTTGATAAAGCCCTTAGGATGGGTACTTGGCTACCAGGACTATGATGCAGATCATACTAGTGGGGACAGTGTAGTAGTCAAGTACATCCTTCAAATGTTCCTAGTCGTAGGTGAATCGAGACAGGGCATCGATATACCATAGTAGACTAGCGTATGCGCTTCTTGACCCATGTGATGGGCGATGGATGATCCCATATTCATTGGTGTTTGACATCAGAGAAGGTATACGGGTGCTCAGTGGAGACTGGGTACACTGAACGGACACGCCGAGAACTCCCAGATGGTATTATACCTCATGTCAGATGGCAGTTCTCTGGTGACACTGGTACAGAGTAGTCTGTTGACCCGAGATCGTCATAGAGTCTTGTGTGATTCCCATTATGCTTGATTTCCATCATACCACATCCAAGAGGGCATGCAAAAAGGTGGCTTTTGGGTACAATCCCGAATCAAATGGAGGCAATGAGCGATAGGAGGGGATTCGTCTCTCCCGGTATAGGGAGTTGATGTTGTGCTGTGTTCGATTGGCTATAACTGGAAATCCCTGGCCAGGGTTGCTGAGATTTACTGGTAAGTGTTATCAGTAGTTTCTCGAATTGCTATAGACCTCATATCGACACGACTTATCAAGCTACTGGGGTCTGACGTTTACCACCCATAGGCGAGATATGCGACATATCAGACGAAGAGACCGGACTGTACGGGAGTGTTACTGAATGGATTCACAGGAGAATGTACAGGCTTGCTTGTTGATCTTCTGAGCACTCAATACCTGGGTGGCTGTTACGTTTAGCTGACCGCTTGAAGCTTGTGGGTATTTGATATGATCATCACCTACTGCCGGCGTATTGACGATTCTTTAGAGTCCTACAAAGAGCTTTCTTGACTCAGGCAAAATGGAGTTGGAGCACATATATGATATGTGCGGGACCGAGAACAAAGCGTGTATGTGATACCGTATTGGATTCTTGCGATATGAGATATCGAACGGGTATATGAGATATAGCCGGGTCATCGGATCAAGTGTTGATTAGATGTACTGATACAGATTATATTAGTCGGTTATTTATGAAATAGCCGGATTATCGGATCAAGTGTTGATTTGATAATTTAATGTATAATTATATATTTGATATATTAAATTACGTTAACTAATATTAGCTCACTTATTGATTGTAATACATTGATATATATGCGATATATGTTAATTGTATTATTTTCTTTTGTTACAAATATATATTATAAATGTGATATATAATATTGTAACATGATATGATTACTAATGCAACATGTTTAGTGGAGATTAAACAAGATTAGGGTTTGATTTGGGTTAGTTCTTTCTTGATGTTTCTAGAAGGTTTCTTTTTGTTTTGAGCTAAGATATTATGGTTGATATTTTTTTAGTGACTCATTCTTAACCCAACCCAAACCCTTAGCCCTAGTTAAATCTCTAAATGAGTTAGCCTCGTCATAGTTGACCATGGTTGTATTTGTAATGATATTATAATTTGCATTATTCATCACAAAAGGATGATTCATTGTTCATCTTCTTCTTCCTTCTTGCAATGCTTTCTAGCTTTGATTCTTGTGATGAAAATGGGTGAGATTATGAAAATAAAATAGAGCTAAATTCCTACTTCATCATCCTAATCTATCCTAGCCATTTAGATTAGGGTGTTCACTTCATTTAGTGAGTGAGAGCTTGTGTTAATGAAACTTCAAGGTACATCATCTTTGTTATCGAAAATCGGAAGGAAGCTTGCATCTTTCTCTTCGTGGAGCCTCTCGAGAGTCCGGAACTTTATGATCGCAGCGAAGGGACCACAATACGGAGCTTATGAAATGAAGGACCGGACTACAAAGGTTGTAATCCCAAACTCTTAGATGTTAAAGTGTTTAACATGCTTTGTTTCGCCTAATCTCTAGCCTAAGATCTTGGTTTAGGGTTGTTCGACACGGCTAAATTTTAAATCGGGCATGGTTGATGCCTTATAGACCCATGTGCGTGTGCCTAGTAACCCACACCATGTACCCGCACACGGCCCACAACGCCTCCTCGCATGGGGTGTGTGTGTATATATATATATATATATATATATATATATATATATTAAAACTCATTGTGGCTGCAGAAATATCATATCAAGAGAAACGCGGTTTTTCAAATAATGCATAATTTCATGAAACAACCACGATCCTCAAATCCAAAAAACATCACGTAATGAATAAGTATAACTGCATGAATCAATATATATACATACATATATATATATATATACATACATATATATATATATATATATATATTAGCGTCCCATTACACTAATATATATATATATATATGAGCGTCCCATTACACTAATATATATATATATATATATTAGTATATATATAACAGCGTCCCATTCCACTGTTATATATACATAGGAGTAAAAATATCAGAGAAAATCATATGAAATCCATGAATATAATATATGCAACATGAAACAGTAATATGAGCATATAAAGGAAAAACCGTTATTTAACTGCAACAAGTTGATATATATATCATGCGGTTTCTAATTTCTCCAAGTCCATACAACATCAAATAAAGGTGAACATGTAGGTATAGCCAGGTATGCGTAACCATGTTGGCATAGCAAGATATGTGTATCTACCTATCAATAATGATGTACTAGCCTCCGGGTATAAGTGTAAGTATGTATGCGAGATGTACATGTTGCAATGTCTCATATGTGTATATACCTATCACTAATGGTACAATTCCATATTGGTATATAGGAAACTAGCATGTAAGCATGTCAAGGCATATGTGTAAGCATGTAGGTATACAGGTATGCTATGTGTCATATGCACAAAAGGAAATAGGGATCATGTCTCAATGTCCCTAAACAATACAATATCACATATGTATAGGTGTTGTGCGTGTCATGGAAATTATTAACGGTGTGTGTGTAGCATACAATTAGTGCTCATGAAACATGAACCGTCAATAATGGTCTTGTGTCTTATTAATACATAGTCCATACACATGGAAATGAGATAAGAAACAAAGGTATACATGCACAATCAACATCCGTATACTTCTAACTAAAAGTCATGTCATTTGATCTAGCCCATACGCATAACGCCTTGCGGGCGATTCCCTGTAGATGTTAAATCTACTCACCAACGTTCCTGGCTAAGTAAAGCCAACTACTCGCTTTCCCCTGTTCGCAGCGCCCGAAGTCCCCGCCTGCAATCCTGAAAGCATATAACAATATAACAAGTATATATTAGCAATCAACTAATAACACGTACCAACTACGCTTGACTCATGCATCAACTCCAAACATACTCTCTAGTGTTCGTCCAGTGGCTAACGCGCGTAGCAACACTACGAAACCAACTCAAGAGCAAAAGCTACACAAAGATACGAACGACATCGGCACGACCCAAGCTAGGAACGCAAAGGGACACAACTACCAAGCCTAGACTCTGATCGTACCGATCGCGTATTCACAACACAAGATATAGCTTGGAATCAATATAATTAACGTCGCAACATCAAAAGAAACCCACGCCAAAATTATCCTAAAATCTAGTAAGCAACGTATATCATTTTAGCACAAAACTACAAGTTTTTACCAAAACTAGAATTTACAAACAACATAATATAGCAAGATTAAACCATTCATACCTTTACTATAATTTTAATCTCACTTAATTTGGATTTAGTAAAAGTCTAGTTTGTAATTAAGCTAATTATACAATTAGTAAAATATCATATAACAAATCTAGTAAGTGTAAGTCCACGTTGCCCACCCCGGTGCTTGCGGGGAGGCAGAAAACGGAATAAAAATCGGATTTTTACCGAACTAGGCAACATGGACTAACTAAAGGAGGATCTTTGCTAAACAAAAACTAACTACAAGCTAACTAGTATTAGCTACATGGAAGAAAGGTTATACCCTGGGCTTTATGTCCTTCTCTCCTTGCTCCTAGGAGTGGAAGAAGATGATCACCTTGTCCCCTTCTCTAGTCGAAGAAGGATCCACCCGAGAACCTCAACCTTTGGCTTCAACTTCAAGCTAGAAATAACTAAGGTGCTAGAAGTGCTAATCCTAGAACCTTAGTTGAGAGTAGAGATTACATTAGAGAGGTTTATCTCAAGCTCAAGTGTTTCTCAACACATGAGAGGGGAGAGCTTGAGAGAGAGGAAGAGGAGGAGAGAGAATCTATATGATAGAATGAGAGAAAATAGTGAACCATTCTCTCTAATATGGGTGAATTATGAAATTAGATAATTAGCTAGATAATTGTCATGGTTAATCAAGACTTGACCATTATCATTTCATATTTAATGCAAATTGCAAGGATCAAAGAGCATCTTTTATGTGGAATGATGATGGTCAAAGTGTCAACCTAGGTCAACAAGTCAAGTATGGTCAAAAGGTCAACAACCCTAACCATGCACAATTATATATAACTAATATCAATTATTCATAATACACACATAAGCATTAGGGTTAAGAAAATGACAATGGTCATTAACCCTAATCAAAGTCCTCTGCCTCTGTCTCAGTCAACTGTGCATACGCACTCATATCCGTGATCCGAAGAACACGAATACAATAAGATAAGACCAATCCCAAATCATATACTAGGATCCGTCTTAAACCAAAGCCCGCTAGTATAAGCTGTCCGGACAGCAAACGTGCACAAGTGCGTGGATGTGAATGAACCCTGTCTCAAAACCATGCGACCTCTACTCATTTTGCCTAATGGCGAATAACTCTCTGTGTGGGACTCTAAAGACATGACACTATGCTGGCAGTGGGTTTAACCACAGACCGCAAGCGGCACTAGCTGTACGTAACGGTCCCCAGGTAGATGCCGATAAGAAGACTGACGAGGTGAACTCATCTGAACTCCTACTCAGCCTGAATGTGACAGTCTCCGTACAGTCCGGTCTGTTCGTCTGATACATCGCATGGCGGGCCTAGGGGGGCGGTGAACGTCAGTTCCCTAATAGCGGTACAAGTCATGTCGGAGTGAAGCCCAGAACACCCTGAGATAACACTGGAAACCTACCAGTATATCTCGCTTGCCCTGGCCAGGGACTACTTGTGTAATGGCTCTCCTGGACACAGCGCGATGTCAACCCCCAATACCGGGAGAGACGAATCCTGTCTAACCGTTACTGCCTCCAAGTGCTTCGGGACTGCACCCAACCACTACCTGTTTGCATGACTCCTTTGAGCCGTGGTAGGGTAGTAATCAAAGTACAGTGGGAACACACTCGAGGCGAAGTGACATTGTCAAGTCATCGGACTAAGCTGTACTCATGTCACCTAGGAACTGATAACTGACGATAGGTATAATACCAACCAACATTTCCCGACGAGTCCTGTCCAGTGTACTCGTAACCTAACTAGCACCCGCATACTATCTCAAGTACGACGTACTGACGGCTATGGGACAGACCGTCTCCCACGCTGGGATGAGAAGCGCATACGCTAGTCTACTCCGGTTATCGATGCCCTGTCTCGATAGTCCTATGACTAGGGACCTGTATAAGAATGTGCTTATGGATTACCCAGCCCCCACGCGTGTGAGCGCCATCACAACGCTGGTAATCAAGCAAAGATCCTAAGGGCTCTACTAATATGTATATAAGCGATATGCTAAAAGAAACACATGCACATATTAAAGCAGAGACAAATCAAGTAGCATACTACCATTTCGAGCAAAATTGTATATACAACTGTGAATATCCCAAGCTTCCATCAAGTAATATACATACTAGTATGATACAGTGATGGCCTCTAGGGCATATACACTAACAGTAAGTAGGTTGCATTAGTCTAAACATCTTGATTAACCATTTCACTAAACAAAACCCTAACTTGATTCTTCACTAAAAATTATCATGAATGAATTAAACATGGATTTAAAGCTATACTAAACAATTTGATAGCTAACTATATGATTTTAGCACAACAAATAAGGATTAGGGTTTGAATTTATGCCTTCTCAAGAACAAAATCTAGCAACTAGATCCATCATTTTTTTCCTCCAAAATGATGTTTTTCTTGTAGATATAAGCAAGATTTGTGAAGAAGAAAGATTGATTATTGTTTGATTATGAGTTTTGTGGAATTATTTAGGATATTTGATGAATTTTGGAAGCTCAAGAAGTGCAAATGGGGAAAATGAAATGAGAGGGCAGCAAGAGGGAGAGGGGCCGACCATTAGAAGTGAGGGGGGTTTTGTGAAAAAAATTTGAAGAATGTTCTAGCTAAAATTGATAATAAATGCTCATTAATGCATTTTGCCACCTTTTCTTTCTTTTCTTTTTCTTTAAAAAATTAAAACCTTTTGCCACAAAAATATCTAGATATTTGATGGATGGTTTTATTTAACTTAAACTTGATTAGTTTAGCAATGATTCAAATTAGAAGTAATTAACCGAAAATGTAATTACCGCTAATTAAGTGCGTAAACAACACATTAAAATAATATTTAATTAGTGAAAAATTCTAAGTGAACCAAAACTTCTCATTGACCTCCAAAGCCCACGCACTAGCTTCATTCTAGCTAAACTAGGTGCCGTCAAGTCTATACAGAAGTTTGATTACAATCGGGTTAAAACGGAAAACACCGACTATTTTACCCTAAAACAGAAAAATCCGCATAACGATTTCTAAAACGTTACAATCTTCTCCGCTCCTTAAAGAATTCGGTCCCCGAATTAGAAATTTATCTACGCGTACCTTCAAAGAGATGAGGGAAAGTCTTCCGCATCTCGCTCGCAGCCACTCAAGTGATCACCTCATTAGATGGCTACGCCAAAGAACCTTCAAAGATGGCAAGACCCTTGACCGGAGTTCCTCCACCTGCCGATCCACTATAACTATCGGCTGTTGTTGAACGAAAGATCGCATCCAAGCTAAATGGTCTTGTGCTGAATCATGTGAGAAAGGTCATGAAGGTATTTGCGAAGTATCGACACAAGGAATACGGGTGAATACTCAAAAATCTGGGCGGAAGTGCCATATTATAGGAAATGGTAGTAACTCGCTTCAAGGATCTCAAAAGGACCTACAATCTGGGACTAAGCATCCCAAAACTCAACATGCCATTCATCGGAAAAATCCTTAGGAATACATGATCTCCCACTACGAACTCAAGTCTGCGACAACGACGGTTGACGTAAAACTTCTGTCTTCACTGGGCTGCTCTCATACTGACCTGAATCAACTGGATCTTCTCCGTAGTCTCATGACTAGCAGGGGTCCAAAATCCTACTCTCCCAGAGTCAGCAAAACAGACTGGCGATCGACACCACCTACCAAACAAAGCCTAAGGGTTGCGAATTGGAATGTCTCCTGATAACAGCTATCGAAGGAGAATCCTGTCAATGGAAAGTAACGGAATCTCTATCTCCGTCCTTACCTATTAGTAGTTAGGAGTCAGACCTGATTGCTATTGGACTGCCAACAACACTTAGTACGTACGCACAAGAATATCCTCCAGAGTCTGTATAGTCCGCTCTAACTAACCATCGTCCCACGGATGGAAAAGCGGAGCTAAAGCTCAACCAGTACCCAAGGCTTCCTGAAGCTTCTGCCAAAGACGGCAAGCGAACTGGGTGCCACTATTGGATAAAATGCATGAAGGAACTCCGTGCAAACGCACAAACTTAACAAAGAACAACTGAGCAAACTGAGCATAACCGGACAACAAACACCCAAATGGAGTCACACCTTGAGTAAACCTGAGTAGAGACCACAACGAAATTCATGGAGATCTTCTCCCATTCTCACCCTGGAACGGTTAAAGGTTGCTACTCTCCAGCCGGTCTCAAATGCTCAACCTTAGCTCGCAACAAGACAGACACCCTGAAGCGAAATCCGAAACTTCATTCTTCATCCCTGCCTACCCGTAACTATCTTACAAGTCACGTCACATCGTGGTGGAACTTGGACGAACACAGAAGGTTGACTAGTGTGCCTTTTCTAGGAATTCGCGTCTCTACCCATCAGTATCAGGTACACACAACGCATCCCTAAACGTAGCACACCCTAGCCACAAATCAAGGACTCTGAATCTTTACCCTACCGAACTTGCTCAAGTATCACAGACAACGAGCATCGGTGGGCTGTGCCTCACGAAAATGATTAAGTAAAAGCGGACGGGAATGAAAATGAGCAAGTTGTCCCGTCAGTAGAGGCGAACTTAAGCTGTACTCAATGATCGCATAAGAACTGTAAATCTGCAGAAGACTGTCTCAGAACAGCGCACAACTGAGACAAGCTAACCCCGGACCTACGACTCAAGCATCGTCTACCACAATCGCCTTGCCACGGGTAATAAAGGATCTCACAATCAAAATCCTTTACAAGCTCCATCCAACGGCGTTGTCTCAACAATCAAAACCCGCTGCAAAAAGATGTACATTAAGCTCTGGTGGTCCGTTAAAATCTGACACGACTCTCCACAAAAGTAGTGTCCCAAATCTTCAAAGCCCGACCACCATGGCCATCTCCAGATCATGAGTGGGATATCCTGCTCGTACTTCTTCCAACTGTCGGGAAGCAAAAGCTATAGTGCCACATCAGTACACAATCGAGCCCCACTCGCGAAACATCACAGTTAAACGGCAAAGTCGCTCGATCCAAAAGCAAAGATAGAACTGGTGTAGTCGTCAACCGAGTCTTCAACTGCTGAAAACTCCGCACGCATGCCTCAGTCCAAGAAAAGGAACCGCCTTACCGGTCATTCCAGTCAATGGTGCAGCGATACACAAACAATCCTGCAAAAAACGGCGGTAAAAACCTGCTAAGCCCAAAACTGCGGACAACTGTCCCCGTTGCAAGTCTAAGCCAAGCTGTACAGCCTCGATCTTCATCGGGTCCATACGAATACCGTCTCCCGTAACAACAAGACCTAGGAAGACAACACAATCAAGCCTGAAGGAACACTCCGAGAATTTAGCAAACCGTTGGAGCTCTCCCAATGTCTGCAAAGCCAATCCTTAAGTTCTTCTCAAGTTCCTCATGAAACATTGGAATAGACCAAAATGTCATCAATAACACAACAATCAACTGGTCGAGGAATGGCCCGAAGAAACCTGGTTCATCACATCCTTGAATGCTGCTAGGGCAATGGTGAGTCCAACGACACCACAAAAACTCATACTGCCCGTAGCGCGCACAAAAAGCAACTTTCAGAATGCCATCACTCTGAACCCGCAACCTATGATGACCCGATCCCAAACATACATAGAAAAATGTCTCGCACCATGGAGCTGATCGAACAAATCGTCAATGCGTGGTAAAGGATACTTATCCGCACCATAAATCGGTTCAATTGACGATCAATCGATGCACAACCTCAAACTGTCGTCTTTCTCCCTGACGAACAGAATAGGACATCCCTAAAGCGAAACAAAAAGACGTACAAGTCCCTCCTATCTAGCAACTCTGGAGCTGATCCTTAAGCTCCCTAAGCTCCGCCGGCTCATCTAGAACAATGTCGGAAACTCCTGCACGATAGGAACCCGGTCCAACAAACCCACTGTGGCTCCAGTATCACGAATGAAAGCCAAGAATTCTCGACATCCTCTCCTAAAAAGCCGACTAGCGAAAAAGGCTGAATTCGAGCTGTGAGGGCGCCACCACTATCCCCCTGCACAACAAGAACTGACTCACCAGGAAAACAAATCCTGACAATTTTCTCGCGGCAGTCCACAGACGCATAGCACGCAGCTAACCAGTCCGTGCCCAGGAGAACGTCAAATCCAACATCTCTAGAAGGATCAAAGTGACGGATGAATCTTTTAACCGATTGGCACACGACCGAAACACGTGTCGCGCAACAAAAGAATCAAAGATAGAAATTAACACAACAACGGCTGATCTAGCATACACAACTCTCGGCCCAACCATGGTACAAAGTGTGTAAAACAAACGAATGCATAGATCCCGATCAAAACAACCCTATGAATCAAATGAACATACGAATTTAAGAATACCTGAAAACTCTGCACTGGACGCCCGCGCGTCCCGATGACTAGAAGCAAACTCTCGTGTCTGCCTTTACCCGCAACTGTCTGTCCTCCTCCTCTACCAACATGTCCCCTCTGAACGAACCCTCCGCGTCCCCGACCTCTCTGAACATGGGTCTGACGTGGTGTTAAGGAACAATCCCTGATGAAGTGATGAAGGCTCCCACACCGATAGCATCCATATAAGAACTGCTAACCCTCCTGGGGATGAGAGCTGAACGACTGTCCTCGTCCCAAGTTTCTGCTACTCCCGCGACCTGCACGAAACCTAACACGGCGACTGGACCTCTGTCTGGGCCGATACACATGTACGAGCCCTCCTCTGTTCCGGAACTCCCAAAGTCTCGGAAAGACGCTCCTCGTCAAATAGGGCTGCGTCCACTGGTGCTGTGCAAGTAACGAAATGCTGCGTACTGACCGCAAGGAACAACTGGGTAACAGGAGTGGCAACCTCCTGTCGCTGTGCTCTATTGGCCTTAACCAAAGATCTCATCGTATGGAGCAAGTCTTGCATCTCAGCCTCAAGCCCAGCGATACGATCTGTCGAAGGCGGATCCATCTGCTCCAGTGCAACGAGCGTGCCATCCTGGTCAGTCCTCATCCCACCCGAGTCAACTCTGATCTCGGCCCTCGCTGCATCACTCTGAGTCCCCATAATCATCGGCGGCAAAGGCTATAAATGGAAAAGGATTCGATAAGAACACGGAAATCGAATCACGAGGATATGTATCATCAAGAAAGGAATTTCGAGCAATTTGTACTTAGGTCACTTTAGGTGGAGTACCGTGATCGTGAGTATGTCGCGGACATACACACACAACGTTACTCTGCTTAAGCTACCTACTCCATCATACCAAGGTCATGCTACACTCCGAAAGGTCAAACCTAGCGCTCTGATACCAACTTTGTCACGACCCGAAATTTGGCACGTGACGGCCCTTAAACTACGCAACGTTTACAGGCATAATGTAATTTAAGTAAGCCGAAAACCCAGAAATCTAAACCATCAAAAGTAGTAAGTGATAAGAACGTTGTTAAAACTTTTGAAAATCTCGAGTACAAATTCTTTAAACTCCAATTTTAGTTCCTTAAAAATTTTGGCAGCACCTCCTTTGTAAAAACTAACCCCAAAAATGGGTACAACATAAAGATAAAGTAAAGCATCCCCAACGGGAGCAAATCCACGCCCAACAGCAGAAAAAAAACCACCACAATAGATATACGACGCCGTAGCGAAGAAATAAAAGACGTTATAAGAAAAACTGCATAAAAGACATCCAAGTCGCCAAAATATACAATATCGTCCTCATATCAGGTCTCTAAGTCATACAAATGAAAGTGGTAAATAGAGAGTACAGGGTACAACGAATATACAATAAGCAACATCGGATTACTGTAAAACCCACTTATAGCAAAACTGTACACAGTCAGCTGTAGCGATATCCGCTGCAAAAGATGATACGAAAGATGAAAACCCTGCCGCGAATGCCCTGAGGGGCTACCTGCAAAATACTGTGGCACAACGGGGGTGAGTTGCTAACTCGTGAATAGTAAATAACATATGCAGGTAATCGCAGGTATGCACGTACAGTGCGAATCTAATACATGCAAGTGGATAGCAATAAATGGTCATATGTATGCAACGTTCATGAAAGGTACTCTAGCAGGTACAACTAATACATGAAGCAATAATATTATAATATGTATATGCAACAGTCATGAAAGGTACTCTAGCAGGTACTACTAATATATGAAGCAATGCATATAAAATAAATGAGGAGTATGGAATAAAACATGTCATTCTCACGGAATCCTGACCTCGTGACAGGACCAAAGTCCATCATGACAATCTAAATCCCAAATTTCCTCAAATCAGCCCACAAATTGGCTTTCATATCGTGTAAGTCTCATATATCTTGAATGTACAATATCAAGTAAATCTCATATATCATGAATGTACAATATCCAGTAAACATCATATATCCTGAATGTACAATATCAAGTAAATCTCATATATCCTGAATGTACAATATCAAGTAAATCTCATATATCCAATATCCAGTATCGAGTAAGTTTCATATAAAGTGAGTGTCCAACATCGACACCCAAAAACATCATGAAACAAGTGTCTAGCATCGACACATAAATACTGATCGATCAGGCGCTGTCACCACGACTGGCCCTCCTGATACGTACGTATCATACGCTATCCCAAGAACTCGAGTGCCTAGCTCTGACACTCGAAATTCGACGTATCCATACGTACATGACTCCGGTCGGTATCCCCACGATAACCGCCGAGTCATAGGTACTGTCACCGGTAGGTATCGTTCCCCTGTCAGGCTCATCGGCGTGGTCCATCGATCTTCGTGCCCCGGGGTACCTCCGGGCCCCACCATGTACCTAGACACGGCGCACGACGCCTCCTCACATAGGATATATATATATATATATATCAAAACCAATAAAACTCATGGTGGGTGCAAAAATATCATATCACAACTAATACATGAAGCAATAATATGATAATATGTATATGCAACAGTCATGAAAGGTACTCTAGCAGGTACTACTAATACATGAAGTAATGCATATAAAATAAATGAGGAGTATGGAATAAAACATGTCATTCTCACGGAATCCTGACCTCGTGACAGGACCAAAGTCCATTAAGACAATCTAAATCCCAAATTTCCTCAAATCAGCCCCCAAATTGGCTTTCATATCCTGTAAGTCTCATATATCCTAAATGTACAATATGAGTAAATCTCATATATCCTGAATGTACAATATCCAGTAAACCTCATATATCCTGAATGTATAATATCAAGTAAATCTCATATATCCTGAATGTACAATATCAAGTAAATCTCATATATCCAATATCCAGTATCGAGTAAGTTTCATATAAAGTGAGTGTCCAATATCGACACCCAAAAACATCATGAAACAAGTGTCTAGCATCGATACATAAATAATGATCTATCAGGCGCTTTCACCACGACTGGCCCTCCTGATAGGTACGTATCATACGCTATCCCGAAAACTCGAGTGCCTAGCTCTGACACTCGAAATTCGACGTATCCATACGTACATGACTCCGGTCGGTATCGCCACGATAACCGCCGAATCATATGTACTGTCACCGGTAGGTATGGTTCCCCTGTCAGGCTTATCGGCATGGTCCATCGATCTTCATGCACCGGGGTACCTCCGGGCCACACCATGTACCCGCACACGGCGCACGATGCCTCCTCACATAGGATATATATATCAGAACCAATAAAACTCATGGTGGCTGCAAAAATATCATATCAAGAGAAACCGGGTTTTTCAAATAATGCATAATTTCATGAAACAACCACTTTCCTCAAATCCAGAAAACATCAAGTAATGAATAAGTATAACTGCATGAATCAATACATATATATTAGCGCCCCATTCCACTAATTTATATATATATATATATATATATAATAGCATCCTATTCCACTGTTATATATAATTTGGAGTAAAAATATCAGAGAACATCATATGAAATCCATGAATGTAATATATGCAATTTGAAATAGTAATATGAGCATATAATGGAAAAACCGCTATTTAACTGCAACAAGTTAATATATATATCATGCGGTTCCTAATTTCTCCAAGTCCATACAACATCAAATAAAGGTGAACATGCAACTATAGCCAGGTATGCGTAACCATGGTGGCATAGCAAGATATGTGTATCCACCTATCAATAATGATGTAAAACCCTCCAAGTATAAGTTTAAGTATGTATGCGAGATGTGCATGTAGCTATGTCTCATATGTGTATATACCTATCACTAATGGTACAATACCATATAGATATATAGGTAACTAGCATGTAAGCATGTCAAGGCATATGCGTAAGCTTATAGGTATACAGGTATGCTATATGTCATATGGACAAAAGTAAATAGGGATCAAGTCTCGATGTACCTAAACAATACAATATCACATATATATAGGAGTTGTGCGTGTCATGGCAATTATTGACGGTGTGTGTAGCATACAATTAGTGCTCGTGAAACATGAACCGTCAATAATGGTGTTGTGTCTCATTAATACTAAGTCCATACACAAGAAAATGAGATAAGCAACAAAGGTATACATGCACAATCAATATCCGTATACTTCTAACTAATAGTCATGTCATTTGATCTATCCCAGACGCATAACGCCATGCGGGCGATCCCCCTGTTGATGTTAAATCTACTCATCAACGTTCCTAACTAAGTAACGCCAACTACTCTCTTTCCCCTGTTCGCAGCGCCCGAAGTCCCCGCCTGCGATCCTGAAAGCATATAACAATATAACAAGTGTATATTAGCAATCGACCAATAACACGTACCAACTACGCTTGACCGACGCACCAACTCCAAACATACTCTCAAGTGTTCGTCCAGTGGCTAACACGCATAGCGATACTACGAAACCAACTCAAGAGGAGCAGCTACACATAGACACGAATGACATCGGCACAACCCTACCTAGGAATGCAAAGCGACATAACTACCAAGCCTAGACTCTGATCATACCGATCGCGCATTCACAACATAAGATATAGCGTGGAATCAATATAATTAACGTCGCAACATCAAAAGAAACCCACGCCTAAATTATCATAAAATCTAGTAAGCAACTTATATCATTTTAGCACAAAACTATAAGTTTTTACCAAAACTAGAATTTACAAGTATCGTAATATAGCAAGATTAAACCATTCATACTTTTACTATAATTTTAATCTCACTTAATTAGAATTTAGTAAAAGTCTATTTTGTAATTAAGCTAATTATACAATTAGTAAAATATCATATAACAAATCTAGCAAGTAGGTTAAGTTTTCATTAGTCTAAACATCTTGATTAACCATTTCACTAAACAAAACCCTGGCTTGATTCTTCACTAAAAATTATCATGAATGAATTAAACATGGATTTAAAGCTATACTAAACAATTAGATAGCTAACTATATGATTTTAGCACAACAAATAAGGATTATGGTTTGAATTTATTCCTTCCAAGAACAAAATCTAGCGACTAGATCCTTCATTTTTTTCCTCAAAAATGATGTTTTCCTTGAAGATATAAGCAAGATTTGTGAAGAAGAAAGATTGGTTATTGTTTGATTATGAGTTTTGTGGAATTATTTAGGACTTTTGATGAATTTTGGAAGCTCAAAGAAGTGAAAATGGGGAAAATGAAATGAGAGGGCAACAAGAGGGAGAGGGGCGGGCCATTGCAAGTGGGGTGGGGGGGGTTTGTGAAAAAAATTTGAAGAAAGTTCTAGCTAAAATTGACAATAAATGCTCATTAATGCATTTTGCCACCTTTTATTTCTTTTCTTTTTCTTTAAAAAATTATAACCTTTTGCCACAAAAATATCTAGATATTTGATGGATGGTTTTGTTTAACTTAAACTTGATTAGTTTAGAAATGATTCAAATTAGAAGTAATCAACCCAAAATGTAATTACCACTTATTAAGTGCGTGAATAACACATTAAAATAATATTTAATTAGGGAAAAATTCTATGTGAACCAAAATTTCCCATTGACCCCCAAAGCCTGCGCACTAGCTTCATTCTAGCTAAACTAGGTGCCGTCAAGTCTATACAGAAGTTTGATCACAATCGGGATAAAACGGAAAACACCGACTATTTTATCCTAAAACGGAAAAATCCGCATAAAAATTTCTAAAACGTTACAATTATACATGGATGTATGAGAATCATACAAGAGATAAATATGAGATGATAATGATCAATATATATGAATTAAAGTAAAGATGAATGAGTCATGGTTTCTTGAGGTGCTTGTTGAAGCATTGAGAAGCAATGACTCACCTCTTCTCTTTTGTTTTATTCATTGATATTTATCATTATCATTATCATCTCATCTCTTGGAGCTAATGGTTCACACTCATCCAAGTTCATCACTATCTTCATCTCCTCACTAGATTTTCTATGGTGAAAAAGGAAAAGAGAAAGAAATAATTTTAGTGAGCAAAATTCCTACTTCATCAACCTACACTTCTCTAGCCCTTTAGTATAGGTTGTTAACTTTAATAATACCTTGATTATTGAAGTGTGAGCTTGAGTGAGAGTTGCCTCAAGGTGGATTATCTTCGACGACGAAGACTACAAGTAATCCTGTTCCATTATTCAAGTGGAGTCAAAGAAGAGTTCTAGGGACTACTACTTGGAGCTTTAGAAGTGAAGGACTAGACTTCAAAGGTTGTAGACTCTTTTCACTTAGTTAGAACATTGTTTGCTAACTATAAAATCCTAATTCGATTCTTGTTTAGTATACTTAGACCTCTAAAATTTTAAAATTGCATACTTGATGCTCATTGAAACCTAGTAGAGATGCTAAGACATACTTTTAAAAAATACCCGGATCTTTGGCACTGTTGTTTTCTATCGCCTTGACCTTGAATATATACTTTGCTCCGCAGGATCACTGTTCGTCAATCCGTCAAAATCTACAAATGTCGGAAAAAACAGATATTTTAGCGAGAAATCGATATAGATAACCAAAGTGTCCCGTCCCGGAAATGGCACATGACCAGCACTTGGATCACATGAAGTCTAGAGGACCCCACCGTAACCCAAGTAAGCCTAAAACCCAGAAATCTAATACTTTTTAAGAAAATATTATGGATGTGATGTTTTGAAATAGGGGTATAACGGAAATTCGTTAAAGTATAAATAATGTTCGTTTGAAATTCAAGTGGATTATATACTATAATTTGAAAACATTTTCGTCATTTGAAATTTGAAGAGTTTTAGGGACTACTACTTGGAGCTTTAGATGTGAAGGACTAGACTACAAAGGTTGTAGACTCTTTTCACTTAGTTAGAACATTGTTTGCTAACTATAAAATCCTAATTCTCTAATTCGATTCTTGTTTAGTATACTTAGACCTCTAAAATTTTAGAATTGCATACTTGATGCTCATTGAAACCTAGTAGAGATGCTAAGACATACTTTTACAAAATACCCGGATCTTTGGCACTGTAGTTTTCTATCGCCTTGACTTTGAAAACATACTTTGCTCCGCAGGATCGCTGTTCGTCAATCCGTCAAAATCTACAATGTCGGAAAAAACGGATATTTTAGCGAGAAATCGTTATAGATAACCAAAGTGTCCCGTCCCGGAAATGGCACATGACCAGCACTTGGATCACATGAAGTCTATAGGACCCCACCATAACCCAAATAAGCCTAAAACCCAGAAATCTAAACCTTTTTTAGAAAATATTATGGAGGTGATGTTTTGAAATAGGGGTATAACGGAAATTCGTTAAAGTATAAATAATGTTCGTTTGAAATGCAAGAGGATTATATACTATAATTTGAAAACATTTTCGTCATTAGAAATTTGGGCAGCACCTCCTTTGTAAAATTTAATCCAAACCATTACATAACAATAATAATATAGGCATCCCTAAGTGGGAGCTAGCTCTTCGCCAATTGGCGGAATCACGACCACGCAATAATAATATACGACGCCCAAGGCAAAGATCATACACAACAAAGAATGTAAAGAAAACCAAAATATCATCAACCTACAATATAAAGAATATACAAGTCTCGACTCTAAATCCAAAGAATATACAAACTGGTCTTTAAGTCTACCAAAAACATAGTTTGGTTGATGGAGCTTTTAACTAGATACAAATGAATAATAATAAGTGTACAAGCAGCGGTTATGATCCGAAGTGTAACACACCTACCGAGCAAACCACCCAAAAGAAGTAATGTGTCAGCAAGCCGCTACTGATCCGAGCGGTCAATCCTACAAGAAAACTATGGCACAACGAAGGTGAGTTGCCAACTCATGAGTACAAGACATCCTGAGGTAGAAATCGAATGTTTGACGATCTTTTAGGTCATACAGTAATATAATAATATCATACCGTGTGGTATCAAAGTGATCGTGTATAAATATGTATATAAATATATGAACTCGTGCATGTGTCAATATATGATACCATGTTATATATATATATATATATATATATATATATGCATATATATATATATATATATATATCATCCAACGTGTGTCTATCAACGACACATCAAAATCTATATAAAATCCTGAGTGTCCAGCATCGACACTCGAAATCATCATAAAACCCGTATCCAGCATCGACACGTAAATCCTCAAATCTCAAGCGTCGTCTCATCGGATCGGTCCTCATATCTCAGGCACCGTCTCATCAGATCGGTCCTCATATCCATCTATCTCATATCACTCCGGTTGGTATCCTCTGGATATCCGTAGAGTCCAGTAGTGTTACTGGTAAGTAGCGTTCCCCTTCCAGGCTCAACGCCTTTCAATACGATCTTCTTGCTCCGGGGTACCGTACCGTGTCCACCATGTACCCACAGACAGTGACTCCTCACTCCTCGAATTGGGTAATCATCATAGATCAGCACCGAGAAATCTTATGGTGGACATCGAAATATCATATCAAGAGAAACCGCGTGTTTCAAACAATCATAAGTTTTTAAATAATATCCGCGGTTTCTCAAATCCAGAAATCTCATGAAAATAGAATCTCATAAAGTATGATAGTAATAAAACAATATGTACATGCACAAAATAATACTGTAATGCACATCGAGTGTGTTCATATGAGTGTGTCGTATAGCAAGGTGAAGAAAGTGCAATATCTACACTAATATGTTGTACCGTGAAATAGTCAGTAACTAAAATGCTACAGGTTATAAGGTGTTACGGTGACATGACGATTTCTAATATGTACGTAGCAAGGCAATTACCAATGATGTGTGTGTGAGACGGCAAGTTTGTGTACATGCAACATATGCATCATTGGTAATGCAGAGTGTGTCCTAGCAAATGAAATCACGTAAAGATAAGGGTATGAAACGTAGTGTGTGTGTGTGTATTGTAAATGAAGGAAATGCAAGCGTATGCAGAAATAAGAAATCGTAACGTGAGCGTAAACAGAATAAAGAAAACGTAAACGCGAAAGGTATAAAATAATACGCAACTACGTATGAGTCATACACTTGTAGTTTAAAATAGTACGAATCGTTGTTTTAGAAAATAGGGGGCTACGATGTTTCTAAAAAAGACACCATTTGAAAAGTCGCAGCGTCCCTTGAAGTTATCATTTAAAAGTGCGTAATGATTCGTTAGTTTCGAAAATAGGTATGGCTCCAAATATATCATAATCTCTACTATGTGAATTTAAATAATTTTTCTTAAGTCGATATATAAGTCTGTGATCCATCCTCATCATACCACGTACGGAGTATTCATCATACAATATCATCAAATCAAAAGTATGGATCTATAGTCATGTACATCATCTCATCTCATATCATCATATATCCTCTTATGTCCTCATATATCATATCATATAACATCGCCTCATATCATAATATCCAATCATATCGACTCGTATCATAGAATCAGATTATATCATCATCTCACCATCTCAGCATATATATATATATATATATATATATATATATATATATATATACATACACACACACACACTTACATATGTTGATATAGATCATAAGTTAAGGAACACTACTAGGGGTATAACTTCTACTAAGTCTACTATTATAGTATATAGTATTCTAATAACCCTATAGGCTAGGTATACATATCTAATATATATATATATATATATATCTAGTATCCTAGTACTACGGTTGTGGGGGTACTATACGCCATCCACCTGACTTCCTCCGTAGATATACATATACTCATATAATTATGCCTCGCTCTAGCTAATTCTGACGGATGCCTGGTCCTCCGTTGTTATCTCGGAAGTCCACGTGAATGTACCTACAATCGAAATCCATAACTACAATCTAATGAAAACCTGAATCGAATTTCAAAGAAATCCATATCCAAAAACCGATACGACAAGCGAAAGGTACATAGGTTAGAACATATGGTCAACGCATGCTAAAACAACAAAACAACTCCCGACGTCAACGTACGAATGCCAAACGACCAAGTCAAAACTCAAATATCAAAAATCAAGTTTTCAAATATCGCAATACATTAACAGAAACTAAGTAAAACAACTCCAGATTTTTCTTGAGATGAAATTTGACTTTTTTTCATATAAGATAGTCTTAGTTATCTGAGGAGTGAACTGTAGAACAAAAACCAAACCCTAATTCCATGGTCGAACCGCAAATTGCGGCTAGGGGGATTTGTTCGGTGCTTTGGGCTTGGGGTTAGAGGCTTGGGCTTCTAGGGTGGTTTTTTATAGGTCTGCACATCTCATTATATCCGCTATTAAATTTTCAGAGTTCACAAGTCATCCTAGATTCTAATTGATCACCAAAACTCAATGAAAAACGATATCGGAAAATTCTAAACTCGTGTTTGAAACTTCTAAACTCATTTTGGTCAAGAATTCTGTCACTAATTACGGTTGTAATCACTAACTAAGTCTCTACTATACCACTTCTACTCATTTGATCCACTAAACCTCACTCTAGAATTTTCCAAGTTCACTAAATATAAACTTTTTTACTCTAAACATATATAGGAGGTTATGAAACATTAAAACTAATCTATGGTGGAGTTATTACCACAAAAAGCAACTCAAGAAAAGTTCTAAGATGGCTAGATGAGCCCAAAACTGAAACTTGATCACTCGAAGATGCATAGGATGAGATGAAGAACATTTTTATTGAAGGTAACAATGGATTTTGATGTGGTTTTGGGATATTTTTAGTGGTGGTAGAGAGGGTTTGTGAGGGGGATGAAGAAAAGAGAAGGAAGAAATGAAGAAGAGAAAGAGAGAAGGAAGAGAGAAAGAGGAGATGAATGGCTAAAATTAGCCATGCATCAATAACTCTTTGATTTATGGCACCATACCTTATTGTCCCCCTCCCACATTATTATTTTCTTTTCTTTTCTTATTTTTTTTCTTTTAAAACAAATGAAAAACAAAATAAAAATGAAACCATGGTATAAATCATGAATAAAATGTTACATGTCATGCACACATGCATGTTTGACAAAATGGACTTGGTTTAATGCATAATTAGGAATATACTAATCAAGTTTAACATAAAAATGTATGTATATAATTATAAATATTAATTTATAAAAAGCCTAGTTAAATAAATGCTTTCATATTGATATTTCATCTTTAAATTCCAATTTTATTCCAAAAATATAAATATATAATTATACCATTCGTCTAAAATTCAAATCTATATTCGTATAATATCCGTGAAATTATTAATTTATTATTTAAATTCCAAAAATAATATTTTTCATTTTCTGAAATATTACACAAAGTTCTGCACACACAAAATTATGAAATTTAGAGTATGAAAATAGGGTACAAACAGAGCAAGAAAGCAACACAAGAAAAATTGGAGCAAACAACCCAAGTCTGGCCGCAAATTGCGGCCAGAATGAATATTTCGGCGGTCAAAGTTTTGAATTTGGGCTTCAAATTTCTATTTTGGTCTCAGTGTTCAATGAGTATCCTATTTTTACACTCTAAATTTTTCTATGAATCTCCAACTGATAGCAGATTAAAAATATAGAGAACAAAATGTTAAAGAGCGTCAAATCTTATGTTTTGGTTTTTTATTTGAAAATTTACAAGTTTTGTTTTGTTTTTCTGAAAGTTAGTTTGATTTATTCACAAAATATAAACAAATTAACCCGAGATTACAAGAATAAGAGCGTTACTGTCTCCCCGGCAACGGCGTCATTTGATTGGTAAGGATTTCGCGTGTCATATTAAGTTTTAAAGTACCGCAATCAAAACGGTGTTGCGTGTAGCGAGCCGAAATGAGGATGGGTCGTCCGTAGGGAGATGGTAAGTTTTTAATCTTATATTAACGAGTTATGTCTGAAAGGTTCGAGTTGGTTGTTATATTAAGTGTCACAAACGATATGTTCAAAAGTAAAAGACTTGTTAGGGGTAGGTTTAGGTTAGTTTGAGTCAGGATAATGTTTGCCACTTCCTTATGAACCTAACTTTATGTTTGATGCTAAGGTAATCGGTAACCACATGGATTAGGGTGCTTAAGTACGATATTTGCGATTGTGCGCTAAATCCGTACTTCTCAGCCTTTATCCTTCCGTTCTTGTCTCTTAACCCTCGCCTCCGGAAAACCAATCGCAACCAGTCACAATTACGAATCACCACTATCGTGGTAGCATAGGGTGCCTAACGGTGCGGTTTACGAGTTGTTTGGTCGGAGTTCAAACTACTAGTTATCGGAAATGAGCAAAAACTTCTCCTAGTCAAACTACCCCTCTCCTACCCATAATAAGTGATTAAACTACTCACACATATTCACAAAAACAAAGAAAACATAAGAGAAAAAAGAGTGCATAAGAAAAGTAATACAAAAGATAAGAAATACAAGGAACTAATATGTGCAAATGAAGTCTTTAATGATTCTCGGAGTCTAAATACAACTATGAAATCAAACACTAAACTTTAAACTTGCAAGCTCACTTAAGATTTTGCAAGATCAAAGAAAAACAAAAGATCTCAATAAAATCACAAGTGATGGCAAGCATGATATGAAAAATAAGCAAAAAAAACTTTGTATTGAATTGTTAATGAAGATACAAACTAATGAGCTCAACAACCTCCCCTTAACTTTGCAAGCTCATGAACTGAGATTGCAAGATCAAGAAGAAGCAAAGAACTATAGATTAATCAAATGTAAATTACAAAATAACACTTACACTACAAACGTGGTCTAAAAAACTTGGACCCCTTGCTTGTAATCTGATCTGCTATTTATAGGCAAGGAATGTCCAAAAATATGGTATAAAAATATGATGATATGACAAAGTGGGGGTCACGGAAGAAAAACGAGCAAAAATGGGGATGTTCTAGCCACAAATTGCGGCTCTGGTGAATAAATCCGCGGCCATGATGAGAGTGGTGGGCCCCATCTTCTTATTATAGTCTCATATCTTCAATATCATCTCTCTGGGTTTTCGATTTCTTCAAATTATTAAGAGGGTGTTATCTGGAGATTTTAGAGGGAAAGATCACAATCACATCATAGCTTTTCAAATCATCATGACCCTATATCCACTTGCAAGTCCACTTGTACCACTTGATTGAGTGTTCACACTATAGACCATGACTGGTTCATGTATCTAGGAATGAATTCACACTTGACACTTGTATCATGTTGGACCATTCTTGCTACAAAATGTTGTGCACTTGACTTGTTGCAAAATCTTTTGTGTATTAATCGATTTTCCGTTCCAGTTTCAGTATCGGCTCATAAATGTCGTATCTGTGCATTTTGAGTGTATTTCCAGTGTTTTTGACACGAATACCTGTATCCTGTACATATTGAGCAAACACGGGTTAATAGCATAGATATTTACAAACATGGTAACGAATGATCGGTATTAAAATATAGTTTTTCGTGATGAACAACACTATAGTCAACAATCTCCCACTTGAACCTAAGGCTAATTATTGCGGTGTCGCATACTCACAGCCCGTGTGCTACCGATCACCCAACTTCTTTACTAATCAATTTCGCAAAACACATTTGCGAAATATTCGCGTTCGAGAAATAGCCTCAGTGAGTGGATCCTCTCTAATATTTCTATCTTTATCTCTCTATACCTCAACTTTACGAAGAGCGACTATCTCCCGAAATGAGCGATACTTGTGTTAGAATTTGTCTGGATATCTGATGGGATCTTGTTGATAACATGAACACCAAATCCAACAAACTTAGACTATATCCAATTATTGATGTAATCAGCACCCAGCGTCATGACCGCCTCAGTATCCTACTTGGAAACCTATCCAACATACTACACTTCAAAAGAGGAAAAATTAGTAACTTTGATTGCCACTCTATCATCCAGGTCACCTTAGAAGCCTAAAATGATAACCGCCTTCTGAAGGAGGTTGCCGTTACCATATACCAAGAACATTCTCTTATGTTCATAATTGCTTCCCAATGTTTCTACAGGATTGGATTAATATCTGCTTATTGCAGCTAGTGCAAAAAGCAATATTTGGTGTGGTTCTTGACAAAGCATGATTGACTCAATTGCCTAAGCAAGTGATATGCCATTCATGCAAATCCTTCTCCTCATCAGTTTAGAAGACATCTCTTTAGAGAGGGTGACTCTATCACCTGTGGGTACATCACCACGTCAGGAGTCGTCCATTCTAAAACACTTTAGAATAGTGTCAAAATACCCAAATTGGGATACTGCCCAAATCTAGATCTATAACCATAGATCTAGTCACCAGAAACCCCGATATTTTGTCCAGATCCTTTATGGAAAAACACATGTGACAACCATAGTATAAACGATCGTAGTAAAGGAATATCACTTCCTATCAGGGAGCATGTCATCCAAATACCAGGACATCACTCCCTACTACCTTTTTACCGGTCCATCTGTTGTTCTGATGAAGTCAAACTCTATGACCGTCACATCAAAAATAGATCATCTATTTCTACTATACTTGCTTTAGTTTGTAAATAGATATAAGCTACTGACCCACCACGATTCCGCTGCTCCCACTGACTACAAAAATCCTCTGGCAGAGTCATATACACGTGCACTTCTAAATCCAATTTAGAATGACGTTATAGTCATCCACCTGCCAGATCTCATAGTCTAGGACAATAGTAGTGGCATGCTTAGGTCATCAAAATCTCCCTATCACCCTCTTTGAGTAGACCAAAGTACCACTCGGGTGGCTGAGGTTATCCACCAAATTGTTGGATATAGTGCCATCAAGGAAATTATTGTAATTGCAGGAACGCGATTATGATAATTGAGGGATGACCTATACACGTATAACAGTCTTACTCGAAATGATAGTATGCTATCTGGTTTGTCTTTATCATTGATGTGTATACATTTTACTTGTTATTAAGTGTCGTTGATACATAATGATAAAGCCCATAGGATTCTTGCATGACTAACAGTATTATGATGGCGATCATATACGTGAGAGCTGGGTAGTTCATAAGCACATTCTTAAATGTCCCTTGTCATGGGAGTATCGAGACTGTGCATCGATATTCTGGAGTAGAATAATGTATACGTTTCGAGACCTCGACGAGGGGCGGTGGCCGGTCTCACAAGCCATTGGTGTTGTTTCACCTGAGATAGTATACATGTGCTCGCTGGATGTGAGTACACCGAACGGACTTGGCCAGAACTTCTAGATGGTTTAATATCTATCGTCAGATAGAATTTCTTTAGTGGCATGAGTACAGGTTAGTCTTTTGACCTGAGATCGTCATTTTTCTCGTGTAAGATCCCACTATACTTTGATTACTACCCCTACTACGGCTCAAAGGAGTCGTGAAAACAGGTTTTAGTTTGGTACAGTCCCGAGCCATATGGAGGCAGTGAGCGCTTGTCGGGGATTCCTCTCTTCTAGTATTAGGAGTCGATGTCATGCTTTGTTTGGTTGCTATCACCTTAGATCCGTGGCCACGGTAGATGAGATTTACTGATACGAGTTCAATAGTTTCTCGATAGGTGATGAGCTTGACTCCGACACGACTTATTGGATTATTATGGGTGTGAGGATATCCACCCCCTAGACTCGATATGCAATACTCTTAGATAAAAAGACCGGACTGTACTAAGATTGTCACATTCAGGCTCAGTAGGGTATGGACGGAGTTGATTGTGGACATCCCTTTCGGCATATACCTGGGTAGCCGTTACGTATAGCTAGTGCTGCTGACGTGCTTTTGGTTATGGATTTATCCAGTAATCACTGCCAGTGTATTGTCGAATCTTTAGAGTCTCACACAGAGGGTTTTCCCGGTTCAGGCGATATGATGTAGATGACGAATGCTGGTACATATAGGGGTCCGATTAAATACGTTTACATGGCACACAGACTTTAATCGGACGGTTGATAATACTAGCTACTTAGGATTAAACCGGATTATTAAATCAAGTTTTGATTTCATAATTTATATATATATGTATTTTTAATATATGTATTCTGGTATTATTGTTCACTATTCATTTTCTCTCTCTTGGCAATTCATATTTTTATATGAATACGCGTATATATATTTCGATACGTATACCTAATTGTATTTCGTATTTATATATAGTTTATTCTAGAAGATGGACACCTCAATTGTTGATTTTTCTTTTTAAAGAAAATCAAAAATGAGGTGGAGGATGAGGTGGCATTGAGCACGGTTGAAGACATGTAGAAAGGAAAGAGCTTTCATTTGTTTATTACAAAATTAGTTATGATATTTTTTATATGGTTAGAAAATATTATGAAGCCATTTTCTTTGTACATACATTGATTGACTCTCATTCTTTTCAACACTTACTCATTTTGGTATTATGGCTACTTCTCCACCTCCTCCTCCTCCATCTTACACGCTCTCTTGAGCTTCATATTAAAGAGAAAAAGATAATGGAAAACTCTTATATCCCCACTTGATTGATACGATTTCGGATTGTATAGTTGGAAAATTTGTATAGAAATCACAACCAAAAATATTTTGACCGCAATCAATAACGGTGTCGGATGTAGCGCGTTAGTAAGTGTGGATCATCCACAGGGAAAGTGTTATCGTTCCTGTTTCGATTTAGATGAGTTGAAATTTTAAAGAAAAGATAAAAGACAATTCAAGAATTAAAAAAATCTAGATCTAATAACAAGAAAAACATTAAAATCAAGAAGTGTCAATTGATGATTTCCAAATCAAATATCAAGAATCGAAATGAGGCTCGTAGGAATCGATCGGATCTATAGATGTGATGAAATCTAGCGATTACGTATTCTTATCCATCGATGAATTGATATTAGATCGATGATGATCAACGAGAATTAGGGATTTCTTGTGAAACTAGGGTTTCAACATCTATCCCTTGTTCCTTCCTCGATATCATTCACATTCTAGCCTCTAGTCAATTCAAGAATCGATCGTGGATCCCTAATTTCGAGCGATCACAATCAAGAAAGCATCGCAACGAAACTAGGTCATCGATTCTTCAATTTTCTAGGGTTTACAAAACTCGTATGACTTAAGAATCGTTTTAAGATTTGTTACAACATCATTCTATTGATCGTCTCGACTCCTTTACGAGCGGAGGTTTACTCAAACATCACAACAAGAACCACAATCACAAATTGAGATCGAATCATGATGCAAGAATTTAAAGATTGCAAGATTAAATAATTTCACCTTTTATTTATCAACAATTCCGTTACAAATTGCTCAAGAACTACAAGAGGAAGAACTCGATCGTCGATTTGGCTTCGCTCGTCTCCTTGAGTCGCTGATCGGCTTGGATCACTTGCTCGATTGAAGATCGGCTCCGCTCCTAAAAGGTTGAAGGCTTCTCGCTTGAATAGTACTCGGGATTTTGAATTTGGCTTTGGATTTTGGATTTTTGAGGCACAAGTTGTGTTACTCAACTTGTGGGTGGAAGAGGAAGAGTGAAGAATGAACTAATGAACAACATCAACCCTTAGATCTAGGCTCCTTTTTATAGACCTCAAAACCCAAGATCTAGGATTTCAAATTTGAATTTCCCTCCAAAAGTTTGTTAAAGAGAGCCTTCTAGAAATAGTTTGTTAGGCCGAGCCTTCTAGATGAAGTCACGTGGCAAATCTGGAGTCTTCTGGAAGCTTGGCCGTTAGAGGTAAGGTACGTGCAGAAAATTGAGGAGCTGAAGCCATGGAGCCGCCGCGGATCCGCGGCACAAGCCGGCTCCGGCCGCGAATCCGCGGCGCAAGCCGGCTCCGGCCGCGGATCCGCGGCTCAATGCAGGCCTTGGGGCTTGGAACTTCTGGGCTTTTCTGATGCTGACTTTAGGGTATTTATATGATATGTTGAATTGTATAATTCCCTTTGTATTAATGCCAGATCAAACATCTTAGACTTGGCGTAATTTTTTATCAGCACTTTTGACAATTTGGCTCGGTTTCTGGAATTTCCTGCACAGACTTCGAAACAAGTGTTGCGCAATACAAGGATGATGCGATACCCTGATAAACAGTCAATTTCCCTAAAAATGCTGGTTTTAATATACAGTACAGGTAATTCAGTATTACACAGGTGTTTTGCTAATATGTGCAATATGAATACCGAACACCTCTAGATTAATGCAAAAGATAGGGAAATTGCCGTGCTAAAAATGCAGTATTTTCGACTGATCAAATTCCCCCAAACTTATTTTCGGTTGTCTCGAGCGAACTGTTTTATTAAAAAGAGAAGGAGAAAATAAAGAAAGAGAAAAACTAACTAGCACACTTTCATAGGCAATACGATTGCACTGAGCACATGCAACAAGCCTTTAAACGTCTAGGTGTCCCTAGTAGGAGGAGTGTTGTCTCCTGAGGGTTTTCGGCGGATTGCACCCACAAAATCCAATAATAAAAGGAAAATCATGAATATTACATTTAAAGAAAAGAATTGTAAAAGAAAATCCTTGAAAATCAGGATTTCCAACTAAGCTAGATTTTCGGTTGTCATGAGCCCTATCTTAATAGTCATGAAAAAATGTCAGAAATCACGTCCTCCCTCAATAAAACATCGTCTTATTCTTCATTCCTATCTTTTTTCCAAACATCGATCATATAACCCTACGTGTGTGTAAAGACATCCCTACACCCGGAGAATTCAATTCAAGCTATCATACTCTTGTCCATCTGCCTCAGTACTTTTTAATTAATGAATATTTAGCTGAATTTGCTCATACACTTTCATGCGACCGTTAATACTTCTTTAGGTACTAACCGACCGATTACTCATGTGCTTGCTTATTTGGTGTTTTTCCTCGTCTTGCACCACCTAAGGCTTAGCAGTGACTCCCAGATCAGTTGGCCTTAGGGCACTAGGTGAAGACGCACCCTCGCTATATTTTTTTATTACTGCCTTGGCGATAACAAAACCAGTGTCCATTTTTCTCACCACTTTATATTTTATTCATTTTTTATTTTTTTCATACATTGGCTTTTAGACAAGAGCATTTCAAGGTATCCTCTACTATCCCGAGTTTCAAGACTTGTGTAAGTGCGAATAGTAGGGTATCAACGTTTAAAATGTTTGGCTTCCAGAATAGGAACTATTTTTCAGACTTATTTTTTTTCCGCAGATTAGTGACTTCCTTCATCTTACTAACCCTTAGGACAACGGCTCATAACTACTTATTACTAGTTCGTATAAGAAAACTTCTAATTATCTTGGTTTTGTTAAATTTTTCTAATCTCATGGATGTAATTTTTCACTATCTAATCTTTTATTATCTTATTTATGTACAAAAATGTTTTTATTTTTTTGAATTTTTTTAAATTTTTATGGGTTTTCAAAATGTTTTGTGCTTATGCAAAGTGATATGCAAATGATGCAAAAATAAGCACAAACCTCCCCCAAACTTGTTTTCAACAGTGTCCTCACTGTTGCCATCCGCTAAATCTCGAAGAAACTGTAAGCTTGGAAGGAAATTTATTAACGGGGGCAAAATATTTAAGTGAAGATCCTCCCCCAAACGTATTTTTGGCTCATCTTTTTGGGTAAAAATTTTCTTTTCAAGAGCCAGATTATACCCCCCCCCAAAAAAAAACTTGAGTTAAACAATGTTAATCTTTGAAAATCACATGAGGGGGTCAAAAATCAGTGGTCGATGCCAATCTTTGCAAAGACCGAAGGTTAACACCAACAATTCAAAATTTTTATCAATGCAGTGCTCTGGTTGGTGGAAGAAGAAGTGGGAAAAGGGTAAGTGGTGGAATAGAATGTGTGTGCGTCTCATTTTGGATAGACGATGCAGTGAATGTGATGGATTGCTCGCATTCTTTTTACAGTTCAGAAGAAGAGGTGGAGGTTCAATTTTATTGATTGGGAGATAATTCATCTCAACACCCGTGTCATTCAAAAATGCGAGTTCATCAGCGAAGATTTCCTCAAAAGTTCCATCAATACCCCGATGAATAATGTCATCACAAAGTGCGGGGTGATCTTCAGACTCTAAAAGCATTTCATAATCAGTGTTAGTTGTTGACCCGGACATCTCAGTGGAAGAGTCCGTATGTGTATGATACATAGTTGGGTCAAACAACAACGTATGAAAAGAGTCAAGATCAGTATCATGAGGATCATGAAATTCGCTGTTGTCGACATCCATTACGTCGATAGAACAGACCTGAGCAGTAGGTTTGGAGAGTACACTTCCCAACTTGTAAATGTTCAGCTCTATTGACCTATTCCCGAAGGATAGGGTCATAGAACCATTACGACAGTTGATTATAGCGTTGGAAGTGGCCAAAAAGGGGAGACCTAAAATCACCGGAATTTGATTCCGTGGGTTCGCTACAGGCTGTGTATCTATTACAATAAAGTCCACAGGGAATACGAATTCCCCGATTTTTATTAACACATCCTTCTGTTCACCCCTAGGTTTTGTGATTGATCGGTCATCCATCTGGAGAGTTATGCTCGAGGGCTTTAACACTCTGATACCTAGTTGCTCGTAAACCGAGTATGGAAGCAAGTTAACACCAGTGCCAAGGTCTAGTAGAGCACGGTTGATGTGTTTTTCCCCAATAGAAATAGAAATAGTAGGACAGGCAGGGTCCTTACGTTTCCTCGGTACTTGTTGGGGGAAAGCTGTGTCTACTGTCTTTGCCATGAATATCATCTTGGGCACTTGAGTCTTCATCTTCCTAGTGCACAAGTTCTTAAGATTTTTTGCATAAGATGGAACTTGTTGGATGGAATCTAGGAGAGGGATGTTGATGTTTACTTGCTTAAACATGTCCATAAACTTCTCCATATGTGGACTCGATGTGTTAGCCCTTAACCGATTAGGATAAGGTGCTTTAGCAATAAGCGCTGGGTCCATTATAGGAGAAGGAAGTGTGTGTGGACCCGATCCGAGAATAGAAGTGGGGATCGTCTGTGGTGAACTAGAAGAGATGGGCTGAGGTGGCGAGCCTTGTGGGAAACGAAGAATATGCTCGCAAGAAGGTGGTGGGGTAGAAGAACTGGGTTAGAATTAGAAGTAGAAGTGGAAGGAAATGTCTCAGCCGGGGTATCATCGATAGATTTTTATGTATTATCAAACTCTTCCCCAAGGTGATTGTCAAGCAATCTTCCAGATCTCAACGTGATTGCATTCACATAATGTGAATAGCCAGGATTGGGAAAAGGTTGAGCTGGAAGTTTCCCTTTCTCTCTTGCACTCATTTCGGCGTTTAGTCGTGAAATTTCTGCTTCCATCGATTTAATACTCTTTGCTTGGGACGCTGAGTTTTTCTTTATATCATCGACAGAAATCCTTATTTCAGCCGATACTTGCATGAGATTTGTTAGAAGCAAGTTTATGAACGAAGAGGATTCATCGGTCCTGGTTAACTGTAAAGGACTGGACGGTGCGGGTGTGTTGACCGGATTTTGAAAGTTTTGTGCTTGGAAGGGGTGCTGACTCAATTGTAGTTGCTGTTGTGGTGGAGGGACCCTTTGGAAATTGTTTTGGATTAGAACCGTGTTTTGATTTTGGTATTGGTTCCAAGCAAAATTAGGGTGATTCCTCCAACACTGATTATATATGGAAGAATATGGATCGTTTCTAGGTCTTTGAAATACGACATTGGTATGCTCTTGACCTTGAAACGGAGAATTTCGTGGACATTCTTCCATCAAATGAGAAGGATCAGAACAACATCCACATACAGTTATGGAGAGTGACATTTGACTTAGGGCGGTGGCTAAAAATTTGTTTTCCATATTGTCGAATTTCTTGTGTAAAGCTGAAATTTCAGCTCTAACTCCTTTGGAAATATCATTGCCATCCTTAGACGATTGACTCATACCCACCCACTGTAACGATTTTTTAGCGAAATCTTCTAGGAATTTCCAGGCTTCCCCATCATCTTTGGTCATGAAGTTTCCTTGACACATGGATTCAAGGGTCTGTCTTGTGTTAGGATTAATGCCCTCATAAATGATTCTGCACAGTTCCCATCTAGGGATTCCGTGATGTGGACATTTGACTAACAGATCCTTTAAGCGTTCAAGACATTTTGAAAATGGTTCATTTGGAAGCTGGGTGAATTGATTTATTTCGCTACGGACTCTAGCTGTCTTATAATGTGGGTAGAATTTCTTAAGGAATGCTTTGACGAATTCTCCCCAGTTTGAGATGGAATGTGCGGTTGTGTTGTAAAGCCACTTGTTGGCTATATCGCACAAAGTTAATGGGAGAAGACGTAGACACATAGCATCCAAAGAAAGCTGTGAGGTACCCATCATTGCGCATACATTTTCAAATTTGGTGATAAAGGCATATGCGTTTTCAGACTCGAGACCGTGAAATTTTGGTAGAAGGTTGATGTATTGGGGTTTAATTTCAAAATTTTCCCCGTTGGCTGGTGGAATGGAAAGACAGGTGGAAAGGGGACCTCGTGTAGGATAGCACCTCTCTTGGAGAGAGATGCAGGGTGGATTCTGTGCACCAACGGACGGCGGCAGAGTAGTGGAAAAGAAGTTCGATGTAGACGGATCCATCGATGTGGATGTAGTGGTGGGTAAAGAAGAGGTAAATGTAGAAATACCGACTTTTGGGTCGATTGGTGAAACGCGGACTAAACGGGCACTAGAATCCCGTGTCCAGCCTATCTTGCACTAAAAAGGGTTAGTACAAGTGGCAGCGTGACTTATAATTAGGGGAAATGATGAATGCGGTGTTTGTTTTGAAAATATACGGGATTTTTTTGAAAAAATGATGCGATCACAACATATGCAACTAGCAAAACCCTAAAATCTAGTGGTCATCTAGGTCAAAGCTCTAGACCGCTCCTAACTGCCAAAAGACAAGTCGCAGGATAAATTCTCCACTTCCTCTTTGTCTCTCCTGTGGCCAGGTAAGTGCCAGGTAAGTGGGAGGTTCTCCACTACGTAAGTAGTGGGCCTAATTAAGTAACCACTAGCCTTCGACACACTTGCCTTAGACACCACAAAATAAACGCGGATAAGCAATGAATTACCCACGGCCTTCTCTTGTCCTAAGTGAGCGCGACGGTCCTTAAAGTCATCTCTAGATCTTTTTTTAGTTAATGAGGGTAAATGCGGATGCAAGTTTGTGATTTTTGGGGCTTAGGAAGGGTAATGAACTCCCCACCTAATCTGGATTTGGCCGTGCCCCTTAATTTCCGTATTTAATATGCAAACAACCACAAAAATCAAAAACACGCAAAATTTATTGCTTTTGCGGCGCTGCGATTTATTTGCAAAGAAACCTGCAGAAAATTGTTATTTTGAACAGATGAGGATGGAGATAAGAAAGTTAGAGACTCACAGAGCAATTTTGGTACAGTGAAGCAGCAAGGCCGCCGCGGAACCGCCGCAGGAGGTGGGTATATGTCGTGGAATCGTAGTCCTGTGAAGAGATCACTGCACACAATTTTCTACAGAGGCTTCTGTTCACTTACAGAGCTCTCTGGAATGCTCTGAAATTTTTTTCCACAGCTCCATAAATTCCAGATTTCCTCGCAACAAATCACAATAAAACGTTTAGGGTTTGTGCGAATTTAGATCTCATAATATGGATGGAATAAACTTTTCAACTCAAATTTCATAATACGAACAATTAGCGCACAATCCCCGGCAACGGCGCCATTTGATTGATACGATTTCGGATTGTGTAGTTGGAAAATTTGTATAGAAATCACAACCAAAAATATTTTGACCGCAATCAATAACGGTGTCGGATGTAGCCCGTTAGAAAGTGCGGATCGTCCACAGGGAAAGTGTAATCGTTCATGTTTCGATTTAGATGAGTTGAAACTTTAAAGAAAAGAGAAAAGACAATTCATGATTTGTAAATTGAATTTCAAGAATTAGAAAAATCTAGTTCTAATAACAAGAAAACATTAAAATCAAGAAGTGTCAATTGATGATTTCCAAATCAAATATCAAGAATCGAAATGAGGCACATAGGAATCGATCGGATCTATAGATGTGATGAAATCTAGCGATTATGTATTCTTATGCATCGATGAATTGATACTAGATCGATGATGATCAACGGGAATTAGGGATTTCTTGTGAAACTAGTGTTTCAACATCTATCCCTTGTTACTTCGTCGATATCATTTACATTCTAGCCTCTAGTAAATTCAAGAATCGTTCATGGATCCCTAATTTCGAGCGATCACAATCAAGAAAGCATCGCAACGAAACTAGGTCGTCGATTCTTCAATTTTCTAGGGTTTACAAAACTCGTAGGACTTAAGAATCGTTTTAAGATTTGTTACATCATCATTCTATTGATCGTCTCGACTCCTTTACGAGCGGAGTTTTACTCAAACATCACAACAAGAACCACAATCACAAATTGAGATCGAATCATGATGCAAGAATTTAAAGAAAGCAAGATTAAAGAATTTCACCTTTTATTTATCCACAATTCCGTTACAAATCGCTCAAGAACTACAAGAGGAAGAACTCGATCGTCGATTTGGCTTCGCTCGTCTCCTTGAGTCGCGGATCGGCTTGGATCACTTGCTCGATTGAGGATCGGCTCCGCTCTTAAAAGGTTGAAGGCTTCTCGATTGAATGGTACTCGGGATCTTGAATTTGGCTTTGGATTTTGGATTATTGAGGCATAAGATGTGTCACTCAACTTGTGGGTGGAAGAGGAAGAGTGAAGAATGAACTAATGAACAACCTCAACCCTTAATCTAGGCTCCTTTTTATAGACCTCAAAACCCTAGATCTAGGATTTCAAATTTGAATTTCCCTCCAAAAGTTAGTTAAAGAGAGCCTTCTAGAAATAGTTTGCTAGGCCGAGCCTTCTAGATGAAGTCACGTGGCAAATCTGGAGTCTTCTGGAAGCTTGGCCGTTAGAGGTAAGGCACGTGCAGAAAAATGAGGAGCTGAAGCCATGGAGCCGCCGCGGATCCGCGGCGCAAGCCGGCTCCGGCCGCGGATCCACTGCTCAATGCAGGCCTTGGGGCTTGGAACTTCTGGGCTTTTCTGATGCTGACTTTAGGGTATTTATATGATATGTTGAATTGTATAATTCCCTCTGTATTTATGCCTGATCAAACATCTTAGACTTGGCGTAATTTTTGATCAGCACTTTTGACAAATTGGCTCGATTTTTGGAATTTCCTGCACAGACTTCGAAACAAGTGTTGCGCAATACAAGGATGATGCGATACCATGATAAATAGTCAATTTCCCTAAAAATGCTGGTTTTAATATATAGTACAGGTAATTCAGTATTACACAGGTGTTTTGCTAATATGTGCAATATGAATATTGAACACCTTTAGATGAATGCAAAAGATCGGGAAATTGCCGTGTTAAAAATGCAGTATTTTCGACTGATCACCACTCTTCATTCTTAGCGACCTTGGAACATCGGTTGCTTCACTAGGTGAAACTGGAGGTTGGATCGGTTCTCTCGGGTGGATCATCTTCGGCAAGGGCGGTCGCTAATCAAGCCTGTTCCCGACAGCCTACAAGGAGCTTGGAGGGGTCTTCTATAATTGTGTGGACACGCGTCAAAGGTTGTATTTCCTAAACCTTGCTTGCTTGCTTTCTAGTTTTGGTGTTTGGATCGATCACTAGGGATTAGTTTCTATTACACTCTTGTAAATTTTTGTTTTTCGGTTCCGCATCGGCCACTGTAGCTACGGCGAGGGCGCTAGGAACTTACATTGGAATCAGAGCCAACCATATTCTAAAACTAGATCGCATGACGTCATAATTCATCACATAAACGGTTTTCAAAATCAGCAAGTTGCTGTCAAAAAATTCGGCCACTATGTTTTGATGTTTTCAAGCTTTTACTCGATCCCCGGAGCTCTCGTTTTAGAATAGAGACTCCGTATAGGATTGAGGGAGACCCGTAAAGTCTCGGGAAGTCATTTTTCATAAATATTTCGAAGCAAGTGGCTATTTTTTCGGAGTTGAAAACTGTTTTGAGAACAGTTTGGACAGCCTAGAAAATCAGCGACAAATTTTTTGTTTTCATACTTGTACTCGATCCCCGGAGATTTCGTTTCGGAACGGGAACTCTAAAGGGGATCGTAGGTGACCCGTAGAATCTTGAGAAGCCAATTTTTCAAAATTATATCAAGTCGCTCTTTTTCGATGCTACAAACTGTTTTCTAGTGGCTGTCCGAAACTGCACTAATTTCCATAAATTTGATCCCTGTGGGCTCTTGGTTCGAACTAAGAGTGCGCGAGAGGGATCGGAGGTACCCTAGAGCTCTTTAGGGTTTTTCTCGAGTGCCCCATCTGGCACTCAGGCACATTTTAAGTCGTTCGGACACCTGGTTTTGGCAAAGTGATTGGTTTTGGGATGGCGCAGTGCACTCAATTTTCATCGTTTGGAAAATTTGAGTGTTAGCTTCGCGGGTGAAAAATTCTACGATCATTGTTTTCGTTGTACTTTCTGTTGACATATATATGTGTTGTTGAATGTTATCTAATTGCTATATGCTCAATTAGACGGGATTGCACTTTCTTCTGTTACTTGTTTCTGTGGTTATATATATTTTGTTTATGATTTAGACGGATTGTCGTGTTGGATAGCCCCTCGTGCGATTGCTTGTACAGTTTTGATTTACATTATTGTATTATTTTGTTCAGGACGAGCTCCAACTTATGGCCTCCGTTTCCGTATTATGTATATTCTTTTATTGGGCTTGACCAGGATGCGGTCGATATCACCTTTATATATATTTCATTTTTGTACTAGGATTAACCCAGGAGAAGTGATCGAGTAGCCGGGTTCTAGAGTTCAGCAGGTGGCCATCTCATGGTGTTGAGACCAGGCCGTATCGCTCTAGAATTGGTGGGTTGCTCGCCGCACTTGTAGGGGTTATAGGATCGACCCACGGAGGGGTGCACAGGTTACCGGATTCAAGAAAGCGAGGGGTGATCGACTCATAATATTGAAGGCGTGTTACCTAATTTCTAGAATTGGAAGGTGGCTTGCCACACTCATAGGGATCTAGGATCGACTTTGTACGGACTATCCTCACAACCGGGGAACGTCACGTTTTATTTGTGGCTCAAATGAAATGCGGGGCTCCTAGTTTATCTGCTATTCCATATTGTTGTTCGCATGCCTGTGATGGTTTTTATCTGTCTGTGATGCTATTGCATGCCTGTGATGACACAAACACACACATTATATATTTAGTAGATGTTTCTATATATTTTGCATCCGAGCTAGCCCTGTCCCCGCACTACCGTAAATTAAGTAACCTTACGCTGAAGACCCGGCACTCTGTGGCGAATGCGGATGGCATATAAAAGCATGGTATTTTGGTTGTTTCTAGTGTGGCTTAGAAACTTTTATTAATAGGAACACATTATATGTTTAATGCAAGGAAAACAAACCTATTTGATATTGTCGGAACCAATTTTTAAAACTACTCGGTTTTCTTCAAAACCCATAGTCGTATTCTTTTGCTTTGCATATAGGTATTCGCTTAGGAAAATCCTGCACCTCATTCTATGAGGAAAGAGCCTTGATCCCTTCACGTGGAGTTTGCTCTTAAGCAAAAGTTTATGTCACTAGTTTTTAAAATGCGGAGCCTAAACCACTCCATTTCAAAGCCACTGGATTGATAGAGTTTTTGTGTGTTCAAGTTTATTACCGCAATCAAGACGGTTTTGCTTGTAGCTAGCCGGTTGAGTACGGGTCGTCCGCAGGGAGATGAGAATCTTTTTCTATGTGCTTTAACGAGTTGAGTCCAAATGTCCAGGTTTGTTTGAGATTAACTATGTGCTAAAATGTTATATAAAGAGAGCTTGTTAGGGTTAGGATTGGGTTAGTTTGAGTTAGGAGTCGCTCACTTCTTTCGTTGCCACTCTTAATATCGGTGTTACGGTAATCGGCAACAACGGGGATTAGCACGACTAGGAAGGAACTTGCGAGTATAAGCTAGGCTTTCCAACGCTTAAGTTCTTCCTTTTGGTACTTGTCCGTCCGTTCTTGGCTCTTAGCCTTAACCTCCGGTTAATTCAACTACAACCGGTCTCACTGAGGAATCACTGCTATCATGTAGGATAGGGTGCCGTAGGGAGCGGATTGTGGTTCAATTAATGGGAGTCCGAATTAAGATGTTGGGCAAGGAAAGAGTGAGAGAGATTTCCTTCTCTCAAACTTTCCTTATCCTACTCTAACAAGTAAGAAAACTACTCACTCATTACAAGAAAAAAAATTACAACAAAAGGAGGAAGATAGAAAGAAAGAGGTTAGAAGATTACAAATAGCTATTTGAGACCTCACCTTGGCAAGGATCAAGCTTAAGCATCATTGTTGTTAAGGATAAAGAAAAAGAGAACAAGAAAGAAACAAACAACAAATAACAACAACTAGATTAGCAAATGAAAAATACAAGCAATTATAATTAACAACATAACAAGACAAGCATGATAACAAAAAAAAACTCTTTTATTCATCCTTCACTCATAAAAAGCTCACTACAAAGTTTTAATGGAGAAAAGATGAAAAGATGAAGAAGACAACAAAATATATCCAAAACTTTTACACAAGAATAAGCACCCTTGGCTTGGCAAGTTCTGGGCTATTTATAGGAAGGAAACAGAGAACCTAGGGCAACATTCTGGATCATCAAGAAAAGACCCAACTACCCCTGAAAAACAAGCAATTGCAGAGTCAATAAGGTCACGGATCCCCGGCCCAAACGCCATGTTGGCCGCGGATCCGCGGCCATAATGGGGAGTTGTCTCCTCGAATTTGGTGAGTTGCCATGTTCTTTTGTTATCTTCAGTGTGGTATATGTCGTTTCTCAGAATCACTTCACAATTGTTCCCGAATTTTAGCAGATCAAACAATGATTTGATGTGGATCTTTTGTCATGATTTTTCATGAGCTCCGGGTAGATATGTTGGATCTTGTGTTGACATTGAGCTTTGTGCATGAAAATGACATCGATTTGCCATTTTGTCCCTTAAACTGGTGTGCGGCAACATACGAATAGAGAGCGGAGACCCGTGTTTTATCTGTGGTTGGCAGTAATCCGAAATTTGTCGTGCTTTTCCATGAATTTCACTGTTTAGAGCTGAGAACCTGTATCCTGCAATTAACACGGCTCAAGAGTACCTACCGATAAGCAATGTGATAAAAATTGGGCGGTATAAAAATGCAAAAATCTGATATGAACAAATACCCCCAAACTTATCATTTACTCGTCCCGAGCAAAGCCAATTTATTCACAAAAATTCCTAACCTCACTTTCGCAGGGAATACGATTGCACTGAGCATGTGCAACAAGCCGTTAAACCTCTAGGTGTCCCTAGTAGGAGGAGTGTTGTCTCCTGAGGGTTTTCAGCGGATACTACCCACAAAATCTGGTCATGCTGGTTTTGCAAAATAACTATGATTCAAACCCTAAGGTTTTTTTTCAGAAAATAACAATTCTATTATCCTAAGTCTAGACAATCGAACCTTCATTTTTCACACCTCGCTTCTTATTTAACTTAATATTTTATATGTCTTTACGTGCAGTGCAAATTGTGTCGTTAAGTTCCAGAAGGATCGATTAAAGTCATCATGTCACAAAATAAAGCCCAGATAAAATTTTTAAAAGGATCACATAAGTTTTATAAGGAGTTAAGTATTTTTCAAGTTTCGTTTTCCAGCAAGGTTTCAATTTCAGAATTTCTATCTTCCTTAACAGGAAACTGGGCCTTATTTTTCACTCCACATTTTTCTTGTTTTCATTTCATACACACCTCTGTGAACGTGCAATAGTCTTTATCATAGAATAAAACCTTCATATCTCCGCTAGAAATATTTTTTTTTTATAAAAACTTGTCTTTTGTCAAGATTATTCTCACACAAAGAACCGTTATGAATTTTAACTCGGAGAGAACACTTGCTTGACTTTGTTTTAATCTGGACTTTCTAGGCTTCTTAACGAGCTTTGTGGCCAATGCACCCAAACCAGTTGGCTTTAGGGCATTAGGTGTAGAGATACCCCAGCGGACTTAATTACTCAAGTTATCTCGGTCCAAAAACAAAAGACAATGAAGCGTGAAAATCATGATGATTCAATGCGAACAAAGATATAACCGGCAGTTCAGTTATTTTTTGGATAAAATACGTGTTTAGTGGGTTAGGTGTGTAATCATTCCAATCAAGTTTCAGATGGGTTATTTTCAGAATTAGTTCCACTTAAGGCATCAATAACATTCCTTCATATTCGCTTCACTTCATAGACTATTCTTGATGTTACTTATTTCAGAACAAATATATTTGATCCTCAGAAAATAATTTATCCATTTAAAAGTTATTAGACATAATAGACTTGTCATCTAATTTTCAAAACTCACGACACGTGTAGTGTGATGTAAAGACGTATATCAGCTATAGTTGACTTCAAAGGAGAGTTATCTTTCAGGTTTTCAAAATCTAAAAATAAGATTTAGTTATTCTTATCTTATCAAACAAAACCGTCGAAATGTTGAATCTGAGTTCTCCCACTAGCTAACTTGACAGAAAAGTTTTTATGTTTTTAGAAAATTTTCTGATTTTTATGGATTTTATGGATTTTAGTATGCAGATGCAAAATATACATATGAATGCGAAGGTTACAAATGCGTACCGAGCGTACCGCCAAACTTAAACTGGACAGTGTCATTATTGTCATTGCATGAAGAAATCATTGAAGGGTCAAAATTGTCGGTTAGATATACACAATTTTTTTTTGTTTTTAAAGAAAAGAAAAATAGTAAAAATGGAAAAGAATATCCACAAATATATACAAAATGATATATACATACCCCCAAACTTATTTGGAACAGTGTCCACTGTTCTGGCTGGATAACCGAAGTTTGGTGGTAGGCAGAGGAAGATTATGCAGGGTAAACCGGATCCTGTATGACCGGGAGCTCCCCTGATGGTTCAGCGCTAAGGTACGGTTTTAGTCTGTGTCCGTTTACTTTGAAAAATGAACCGTCCTTTGGATTCTCCAAATCCACAGCGCCATGCGGATACACATTCCGGACAAAATATGGCCCTTTCCAGCGAGATCTGAGCTTACCTGGATGGAAATGTAGCCGGGTGTCGTAAAGCAGTACCTGTTGACCAGGTGCGAATGTTTTGCGCAAAAGGTGTTTATCGTGAAACACCTTCATTCGGTTCTTATCGACAACCGCGTTTTTGTAAGCCTCATCCCTAAGCTCGCTCAATTCATTCAACTGCAGCTTCCGATGGCTGCCCGCATCTTCGAGAGACAGATTCAGCTCCTTTATCGCCCAAAATGCGCGATGCTCTATTTCCATAGGGAGGTGGCAAGCCTTTCCGTAAACAAGACGATAGGGAGACATGCCAAGATCGGTCTTATAAGCCGTTCGAAATGCCCAAAGGGAATCGGTGAGTTTTAACGACCAATCTTTACGGTTTTTGGAAACCGTCTTCTCCAGTATCTGCTTGATTTGCCGATTTGAAACTTCGGCTTGCCCACAGGTTTGGGGGTGGTAGGGCATAAATAGCTTATGATTAATGGAATATTTCCGCATCAAGGCCTCAAAAGTCTTATTACCGAAATGAGTTCCATTGTCGCTAATGTTCGCTCGTGGGTGCCCAAACCGAGAGAAAATGTTTTCCTTAAGAAATCTAACGACAACCTTGTTGTCGTTAGTCTGGCTGGGCACAGCCTCGACCCACTTAGAGACATAATCAACAGTGAGAAGGATGTACAAGTTCCCCAAAGAGCTGGGAAACGGCCCCATGAAATCAATCCCCCAAACGTCGAAAATCTCCGCAACCAAGATTGGTTGGAGCGGTATCTCGTTCCTCCTGGATATCCAGCCCAAGTGTTGGCACCGGGAGCAAGTGATGCAGTAGTCATGAGCGTCTATGAAGAGTTGTGGCCAGTAGAAACCACACTGCAAGATCTTCTCGGCTGTCTTTCTGGGGCCAAAATGCCCGCCACATGCTTGATCGTGGAAAAATGACAGCACACTCTTGAATTCATCGTCAGGGACACACCGACGAATAATCTGGTCGGGACAGTACTTTATTAGATAGGGTTCGTCCCAGTAAATGTGTTTTACTTGGGATAAGAATCGAAGTTTGTCCTGACTTGACCATTCAGTCGGTAGTAATCCTGTGGCCAAATAGTTCACAATATCTGCGATCCAGGGTTCGCAAGATACTATCAAGAGTTGTTCATCCGGAAAAACGTCGTTGATCGGAATTTTAAGCGACGACAAAGAAGGAAGTCGTGAGAGATGGTCGGTGACTACATTTTCACATGCTCTTTTGTCCTTGATGACAAGGTCAAACTCTTGAAGCAAGAGGATCCAACGTATCAGCCGAGATTTTGCATCTTTCTTCGCAAAAAGATGGCGCAGAGCAGAATGGTCTGTGTAGACAATGACTGGATAGCCGATGAGGTAGGGCTTGAACTTTTCTAAAGCAAATACAACAGCCTAGAATTCCTTCTCAATTGTTGTATAATTCAGTTGGGCGTCGTTCAGGGTTCGGCTAGCATAATAGATTACGTGCGGCATCTTGTTGATGTATTGTCCAAGGACATCACCGATGGGAAAGTCGGATGCATCGCACATAATCTCAAACGGGTGCGTCCAGTAAGGAGAAGAAAGAACGGGAGCAGAAGTGAGTGAGCTTTTTAATGACTCGAACGCAATCACACAGCTCGAGTTGAAGTCGAATGTCGTGTCCTTGGCCAGCAAAAGAGTCAAGGGCCTTGCAATCTTGCTAAAGTCCTTGATGAACTGTCTATAGAAACCGGCTTGGCCAAGGAAGGCTTGGATGTCTCTGACGCATCGGGGAGGAGGAAGATTGGAAATGACCTCAATCTTCGCTTTGTCAACCTCTATGCCATTTTGCGAAATGATATGTCCTAAGACAATACCTTCGCGCACCATGATGTGTCACTTCTCCCAATTCAAAGTGAGGTTCTTGTCCTTACATCGGGTAAGGACAGCGTCGAGATGCAGCAAACACTCATCGAAGGAATCGCCGAAAATGGAGAAATCGTCCATGAAGATCTCTAAGAATTTTTCCACCATGTCTGAGAATATTCCCATCATACACCGCTGGAAGGTAGCGGGAGCATTGCATAACCCAAAGGGCATGCGACGATATGCAAACGTGCCGAAAGGACAAGTGAATGTGGTCTTGTCCTGGTCTTTTTCGGCGATGGGAATCTGATTATAGCCAGAGTAGCCATCAAGAAAGCAGTAGTACTCATGTCCGGCCAATCGTTCAAGCATATGGTCAATGAAAGGTAGCGGAAAGTGGTCCTTCCGCGTTGCGACGTTGAGTTTTCTGTAATCGATGCATACTCGCCACCCAGTCTGGGTGAGAGTAGGGATTAACTCATTCGCCTCGTTGGTTATGACCGTTATGCCTGATTTCTTCGGGACAACGTGAATGTGGCTCACCTACTGGCTATCAGAGATAAGGTAAATGATACCACTATCCAGACACTTTACGATTTCCTTTTTTACAGCCTCCTTCATGACTGGGTTGAGTCGCCTTTGTAGATCCCTAGCTGGTTTGGTATCATCCAACAGATGAATGTGATGTTCAACGATCAGGGGACTAATCCCCTTGATGTCCGCCATGGACCAGCCAAAAGCTTGCCTATTGCTGTGCAAGACCCCAAGAAGGGCTCTCTCTTGCTCGGGAGCTAGAGAAGCCGAGATGATAACAGGGAGGGTCTCTTTCTCACCCAAGTAAGCGTACTTAAGGTAAGATGACAAAGGCTTGAGTTCGAACGTTGGAGGTGAAACTGTTAGTTATATGTATGCCCTAGAGGCCATTACTGTACATAGGATGTATATTGTAGTGGATGCTGGGACATATATAGAGAGGACTTTCTTGCTCGACATGATAGTATTCTATCTGGTTACTCTTTACCTTAACGTGTATAATGATTGTCTCTCTGTTACATGTTGGTAAAGCCCTTGGGATGTGTACTTGACTACCTGGACTATGATGCAGATCATACTAGTGGGGACATGGTAGTCCATAAGTACATCCTTCAAGGTCCCTAGTCGTGGGTGTATCGAGACGGGGCATCGATATACCAGAGTAGACTAGCGTATACCTTCTCGACCCATACAGATGGGCGATGGATGATCCCATATCCATTAGTGTTTGACATCAGAGATGATATACGGGTGCTCAGTGGAGACTGGGTACACTGGACGGACTCGCCGAGAACTCCCAGATGGTATTATACCTCACGTCAGATGGCAGTTCTCTGGTGACACTGGTACAGGTTAGTCTGTAGACCCGAGATCGTCATAGAGTCTTGTGTGATTCCCACTGTGCTTTTATTTCCACCTTACCACGTCCAAGAGAGCGTGCAAAACGGTGGCTTTTGGGTACAGTCCCGAATCACTTGGAGGCAATGAGCGATAGGAAGGGATTCATCTCTCCCGGTATAGGGAGTTGATGTTGCGCAGTGTTCGATTGGCTATAACCGGAAATCCCTGGCCAGGGTTGCTAAGATTTACTGGTAAGTGTTACCAGTAGTTTCTCGAACTGTTATAGACCTCATATCGACACGACTTATCGAGCTATTGGGGTCTGACGTTTACCACCCCTAGGCGAGATATGCGACATATCAGACTACGAGACCAGACTGTACGGTAAGTGTTACTAGTTGGATTCACAGGAGTGTGAGCGGGCTTGCTCGTTGATCTTCTGATCGCTTAATACCTGGGTGGCCGTTACGTTTAGCAGACCGCTTGCGGCTTGTGGGTGTTTGATATGATCATCACCTGCTGCCGGCGTATTGACGAGTCTTTAGAGTCCTACACAGAGGTTTCCTGGCTCAAGCGAAACGAAATAGGAGCGCATATGAGATATGCGCAGGACCGAGAATAATGCGTGTATGTGATACCATATTCCATTCTCGCGATGAATGTATCGATTGGTTGTATGCGATATAACCTAGTTATCGAATCAAGAATTGATTCGATAAGCCGATACATTGGATACTAGTCGGTTATATGGGACATGACCGGATCATTGAATCAAGTGTTGATTTAATGATTTAATGTATAATTATATATTTGATATATTATTTTGCATTAACCCGTATTGGTTCACTTTAAATGGATTTTCTCACTTAAAATGCACATTGTATATGTGATATACTTTTGTGCACTTGTTTGTATCATGTTTGATGATACAAGCTCACTTGGGTTTGTGTAGAGAATAAACCATGGTTATATGAATGGTTAGGGTTTTGATTATTTACTTACTTATTTATTTATTTTTGGAAAGAATAAAATGGTGGCTAAATTTGTTCTTTGCTTGAAGCTTCTTGAAGCTTCAAAGCATCTTTGACAAAGTGACCATTTTGTCTTCATCTCCTAAACCTAACCATTCAACTAACCCTAGTTCATTCTCTACACTTAACCTAGGTTGGATTATGATAAGAATGAATGAGATTTTCTTTTTAAGTTAATTCATTTTATTCTATAATATTCTTTCTTCTTCTTCTTCATCTTCAACAAGAAGAAAACCTTGCCACCATCAATGGCAACTTGAGAAAAAGAGTGAGAAATCAAATTCTAAAGTGAACCCACCTCCTATTTCTTCATCCTCTATCTGTTGCCAAGTAGTATAGGGTGTTTTCTTCACAAGTTTCATGACTTGGTGAAGTGGGAGCTTGATCCTGTGATGCCTCGACGTAGATCATCTTCGGCATCGTAGTCGATGACCTAGCCCGCCCATTTCTCCGATGAAGACGACACTAGAGTCCAAGATCCGATTTGTTCAGTGGAGGGACGTCATCACGGAGCTATGGAGGTGGAGGACCGGATCAACAAAGGTTGTATTTTCCGTTCACTTAGTTAAGTTGTTAACTAGTTGTATATTTCGCATAATCTCTAGTCAACGATCCGCATTAGGGTTTGTCGGCACCGTAAAATTCGAAATTGGCATGGTTGATGCCTTGTGAGACCTCATTAGCGTGCCTAGAAACCCTACAGTGGTATCAGAGCCTAGCTAGAGCCTTAGGCGAAGTGTAGAAGATGTTTGAAATCCGAACGAACATCGAAACCCTAACCCAAATTGCTCTCTGGACTTTTTTCAAAAACTGGGGTTTTTTCCATATTAAAATTGCTTAAAAAATTCAGCAGGGAATTCTAAGAATTACGGTGAAAAAATTAACTCATGATCTGTCTATAGCGCGACAGAACCGCGGCAGAAGCCTGGCTTCTGCGGCGGTTCCGCGGCCAATTAATGAGATTAGCCTCCAAAGTTTGCACAGTAATTCATGTTTCTAGGTGCTGAGTTTTCTGGGAATTTTTAATTTGCACTCAAGAGTTGAGTTTTCTGGGGTGTTTTAGAGCGTAGATGATTCGATCGGATTATCAAACTTTGTCTATGTGTTTTCCGGATGATTTGTTTAATATCTTAAAAAGTTCGACCGGATATAAATACCCAATTTTTCCCCTGTCGGGAAATTTCCAAGTGTTGGATCTTTCCGTGGTTTAACAACGTTCTAAGTAGTGCAAGTAACGCGATGGACCCTCTAGAAGACAACAAACCTTAACTCGATTATGTGACCGTCTTGAACTGCCCTTTAAACCTTCGGGTTTGGGGCAGTACGGCGTGCCACATGTGAGGCGTTGGCTTGACCCTTCTACGGCTGGACCGTTGGCACTGAGGCATGAACTGGATGTTTTTTTAAACCTATTTCATGTGTTGATTTGTTTCGGGAAAACTTGGGTGTTTGAATGTTCGATCGGAAAGTTTAACATTTTCTATTTATCTGGAATGGGATACAATAATTGGAATTCACAAGAAGTTATGAGATAACTGAATAAATGTTATAAATCTAGCACTTTAGTCTCACTTGATCGGTTGCCACGGAATTTTGATGCGATCAAAAGTCCGTCGCAATCATGTAGCGTACGCGGATTTTGGCCGGTAAACTTAATAGACAGCTACACCCCATAGCCCCAACCAAGTGACTGTAGGAGAACCCCGTCACCGAAAGCATTCGTTCGGGTGCTCGCGGTAGCGGTGTTCCACCTTGGTGCACTTTGTCGATGGTATCGGGGGTGCGGCCGTCTACTAAAGTTTGCGACGAACATTCGATCAGGATGTCGGGAATCTTGTTGAATTGCCCGACTTGATATTGAAAAGTGTTTTCGATAATAAGACTAAAATGCGGGGTTTATAATTGTTAGGCATGTGATGTCTAAGGAATTCATTTGATTAGACATGCGATGTCTATGCAGGTTGCGGATTCCAACTGTTGTAGTTTTACACTTTCTTTTCTGCGACTGTAAGTGTAATATGTGATATCGCCGGTTTCGTTGCTATATATCAACGACAATTGGGATACGCATGTTTACTTACGTTGATGACATGTGATGTTATGTGTTGCTGGATATGTTATATTGGATCGTCGTGTTTGAATAGCCGGGGGTTTTTATGTGAGATGAATGTTTTTCATTTTCATTCATGTAAAAACATGTATGTAATATTCTTTTATTAGGGCACTTCCAGGTTGCGGAAGTTGTCACCGTTGTTGTATATTATTTATTTTCCGCACTAGGATAGACCCAAGGAGGAGGGCACAAGTAACCGGGTTCTGGAGTCCAGTGGGAGACCAACTCGAGGAGTCGAGTCCGGGTCTCCTAACTCTAGAATTGGTAGGGTTGCTTGCCGCTCTCGTAGGGGTCTAAGGGTGTGGGTTTGGCTATTCATCACGACCGTGGAATCCGTGTTTTATACTGGCTCGTATTGAAAACACGGACGTCCTAGTATATCCAATATTTCATATGTTTCTTCTGCTGCGATATCTGTGATGTGATCATGTGATGTTCTGTGATAGATACTGTATATAGTATATATTATATATTATATAGGCGTTACTTATGTTTTATACCCACGCTAGCCCAGCCCTGCTCTGCCGTTAGTTACCTAACCTAACGGTGCACGAGGGGACATCGAGGCGAATGCGGATGGCATAAGTATACGTCGTATTTATCTGTGATGTTTAGGTAGCTTAAATGATGGGACTTCATTAATGTGATTAATGAAAGAAAAGAAACCTAAAGATGTTTTGGAATCGAATTTCAAATTAAAACAGTTAGCTACAGTTCTTGCTTTGCATCGCGGTGTTCCTTGTAGAACATCCTGCACCTTATTCGATAAGGAAAGGACCGAGATCCCTTCACCGGGAGTGACTCCTTTAGCAATAACTGGCAGATGCTACAACTCTCGGTTTGTCTTTTGATTGCTTCTATAGTTTCTGCTTTGCACAGTGATATATATGATATATCCCGCACCTCATTCGACGAGGAAAGGGCCGACGATCCCTTCACCGGGAGTGACCCATTTAGCAAAACTAGAAAAGCCTCAAAAACACTCCATTTTTAAAATTCATTCGATCCTACAACGATATCAAGTTCATTACGCAATAGGTTTTCAGAAAAACCTGTCGTAGCCCTCCGTCATTTCAGATAAGTCCTACTTATTATTCGTGGTACGTTTGTTGGCTTTCGTCAAGGCGTAGTGTGCGGTAGCTAACTAGTATTTATCTGCTTATGCATATGATGCAGATTGGGTTAGGGTAGTCGTACGGCCTTGTTGACCTCCGTCAAGGGTCGTGCGGGTGGGTTTGATTCAATCAAGAAATGATGGGTTGAACTTGACTAGTAGCCTATGGTTTGTTGACCTCCGTCAAGGTCATAGGGTGCTAGGGGTAAAATTATCGGGAATTTCAAGTGTTGAAATTTGCAATGAGATTGCATACCTTCTATGAGATAGTTGGATCCCGATACCCGCTGCGAGTAATCGTTACTCCTGGGAGAGTTTTACACATTACAATTAGCCGATCAAGTAGGTGTTTAGAAAGGTGTCAACGGGGTTACGCCTCTGGGAAAACGATGTTTACATTAATTAGGTTCGTACGAAAGCACGGGAGACCTCCGTCAAAGTACCGACACTGGCCTGGCTGAAAGATTGGCGAACTTGTAGCGTGTAATTAATCCCGGCTAGTCTTTCCTTTTAGGGTTTGAAGGAAGATTTGATAAAAACAGCGGGAGCCATCCTGATTAGATAAAATAATAACCAATCTATTCTTGCAAGAGCGCACGCTGAGTGTTTTCTTCTCTCTCTCTCCAGGTAGCGACCATATCACGCCTTAATCAAGATAATAATACGGAATATTGACCGAACCCGCTTGTTTTACTGAGCTGGGGAACTGATCAGTCGAAAATATTGCATATTTGAGCCGGCAATTTCCTCATCATTTGCATTCATATAGAAGTGTTCGGTATCCGTATTTCACATATTAGCAAATCTATCACAAAATTTCAGATTACATGTATTCGACCTTAAAACCGGCATTTCTAGGGAAATTGACTGCATTTCATTACATGGCATATTTTCTATATATCGCAACCCGTATTTCGAAGTCTGTGCAGGAAAAGGAAAAGCTCGTTCGAACATTACACCGCTCAAAAGATATGTCAACTCACTAATTTCAGATCTGGTATCAATCCTAGGGAGCAATCACAATTCAGCATATCAGACAAAGCCCCAAATAGCAGTTCAAGACCACACCAGAAGATCCAAAGTCCCAGCTTTCCAAAGAGTCGCGGATCCGCGGCCATAGCTTTCTTGTGCCGTGGATCCGCGGTGGAAATAGGGATTCACCTCCTAAATTTTGGTCTACAATGCTTCATTCAGTGGCTACAGTTCAGAAAAGCATGACATTTTCTAGAAGACTCCAGGGACTTCTACCAGATCAGCAAACACTTTGATCTACACTAAACTAGCCTATCATTCTAGAACTTTCCCCCTAAACCCTAGCTTAAACCCTAAGCTAGCTCCTAACAAACTCTCTCAACAAACTTTTGGAGGGAACTACCATTTCATACCTAAACCTAGGGTTTGGGAAGTCTATAAATAGAAGCCTAGACCTAGGGTGAAGGGGATCTTACAATCTTAGATCATCATACATCCAAGAGAGGGTGTGATTCATTTTAGTTCATTTTAGCCAATCTCCTTCTTCATCTCCTTCCTCCTCAAGTCTAGTGAGAGGGCTTGTAGGAAACCCTAACCCTAATTCCAATTGAAATCAAGATTCCCGAGTACCCATTGAGCAAGAAGCCCTACAACCTTTACGAGCGAAGCCGATCTTCAACGGAGCAAGCGATCCGAGCTGATCCACGACTCACGAAGCCGAGCGACGCCCTATCAACAATCTAGATTTTTGTTCTTGTAGTTCTTGAAGCAAATGTAATCAAAATTGTTGAGATAAATAAAGGTGATATTCTTTTATCTTGTTTTCTTTAATTTCTGCATCATGATATCTTTACAATTCGTAAATCTTTTCTGTGTGGTGATGTGTGAATAAAACTCCGCTCGTCGAGGAGTCGAGACGGTCAATAGAATGATGATGTAACATAGCCTTAATCGATTCTTGAGTCCTACGAGCTTTGTAAACCCTAGCAAGTTCAAGAAACGACGACCCATTTTTGTTTCGATGCTTTCTTGATTGACATCGTTCAAAATTGGGGAGTTACGATTGTTTCTTGAATTTGGTAGAGGCTAGAAAAGGAATGATATCGATGAAAGAACAAGGGTTATAGGATGAAACCCTAGTTTCACGAGAAAGCCCTAACACTCGTCGATTATCATCAATCTAGTATCAATCTTTCGAAGGACAAGAACACGAAATCTTTAGATTACATCACGTCTATCGATCCGATCGATTCCTACGAGCCTCTTTTAGATTCTTGATTGTTGATTGGAAATATCATCGATACACCGATTCTTGGTTTTTTATCCTTTTTCTTGATTCTTGAATAGAATAGTGACACTTGAAAATCAAAACTCATGAATCATGTTTTCGTTTATTTTAGCTTAACTTTTCAATTCAAGCATATCATAATACAAACGAATCGTGCAATTCCTGTGGACGATCCACACTCATTCATGAACTACAATTGACACCGTAGTTTGATTGCGGTCAAAATATTTTTTGGTTGTGAAGTTCTTTATAAATTTTCTGAATACCGACACAAGAAACAGTTTCAATCAAATGGTGTCGTTTTAGGGGACCTTTTGAATTGATTCATACTACACAACAGGAAAATCTAACAATCAAAATGGCGCCGTTGCCGGGGATCCACGCTAATTCGTTTACATTTTATAGTTTGAATTGAAAGAATTATTCCATTGTTATTTTGAGATCAAAATTCGTGCAAACCCTAAACAATTTGTCGTGTTTCATTGCAAGGAGATCTGGAGCTTGCAGGAAATTGATAAAATAATTTGGAAAATACCAGAGAGCTTAGGGAGTTCACAGAAGAACCCTGAAGAAGTTTGGTCCAGTGTTCCCATAGTTGAAGCGCGGAAGCGCGGCATTGGAGTGCATACGCGGCGGAACCGCGGTCTCTTAGGGGGTTCTCTGCAAAATTTTTGCCTCAGGTGACTTCTTGCTCTCTCCTCTCTCCTCTATTTAGCTCCAATTAACACTTTGCTGCAGTATTCTTTGCAAATAATCGCAGCTAGCAAATTGCAAATTAAAATTGTGCGTGATTTTGTTTCTTGGTTGTTTTGCATTATAAATACGGATACTAAGGGGCACGGCCAAATCCAAATTAGGTGGGGATTTCATTACCCTTCCTAGGCCCCGAAAACCACCAAACTTGCATCCGCATTGACCCACATTAACTAAAAGAAATCTAGAGATGACTCTAAGGACTGTCGCGCTCAATTAGGACAGAAGAGGGCCGTGGGTAATTCATTGCTTATCCGCGTTTTCTTGTGGTGCCTAAGGCGAGTGTGTCTAAGGCGAGTGGTTTTTAATTAGGCCCACTACTTACGTAGTGGAGTACTTTCCCACTTACCTGGCACTTATCCGACCACAGGGGGATAAAGAGGCAGTAGAGGATTCTATCCTGCGACTTGTCTTTTGGCAGTTAGGAGCGGTCTAGAGCCGGACCTAGGTGACCACTAGATTCTAGGGTTTGTGTGCTGCATTTGTTTTGTCGCATCATTTTTTCAAAATCCGTCCCTTTTTAAAAAGCAAACACCGCATTCATTTACCCCTAATTATAAGCCAACGCTGCCACTTGTACTAACCCTTTTTAGTACAAGATAGGCTGGACACGGGATTCTAGTGCCCGTTTAGTCCGCGTACCTCTTATCGACTCCGAAGTCGATATTTCTCCATTTACCTTTTCTTTACCTACTATCACACCCACACCGATGGACCCGAATCCATCAAACTTCTTTAACCCTAATCTGCCGCCGTCCGTTGGTGCGCAGAATCCACCACGCATCTCTCTCCAGGAGAGATGCTATCCACTTAGAGGTCCTCTTTCGACCTGCTTATCCACACCACCAGGCAATGGGGATAACTTTGAAATTAAGCCCCAGTATATCAATCTTTTACCCAAATACCACGGACTCGAGACTGAGGACGCTTACGTTTTCATTACCAAATTTGAAAACGTATGCGCAATGATGGGTACGTCACAACTTTCAGTGGATGCGATGCGTCTACGACTTCTTCCATTTACATTGTGCGATATAGCCGAGAAGTGGCTATATAACACTACCGCACATTCTATTACGAATTGGGAAGAATTCGTCGCTGCATTCCTTAAGAAATTTTACCCAATCCAAAAGACAGCTCGAATCCGTAGTGAACTGAATCAATTTGCCCAGCTCCCTACCGAACCATTTTCAAAATACTTTGAACGTTTCAAGGATCTATTGGTTCAATATCCTCATCACGGCATCCCGAGATGGGAGCTTTGCCGAATCATATATGAGGGCAGTAACCCTAATACTAAACAGAGCCTTGAAAACATGTGTCAAGGTACTTTTATGACTAAGGATTGTGGGGAAGCTTGGCGATACTTAGAAGAGTTCGCTGAAAAATCACTACAGTGGGAGAGTGGAACCCAACCATTGAATAGGGGTGGCGTTCACCAAATAGATATGTCCATAGGTGTTCGAGCTGAAATGACAGCAATGCAAAAGAAGCTCGACGCTATGGAACACAAATTTGCAGCAGCCTCCCTAAACCCAGTGTCACTCCCCAAAACTATTTGTGGGTGCTGTTCTGATCCGTCACATTTAACGGAAGAATGTCCATTAAACTCTGCGTTTCAAGGTCACGAGCATTCTAATGCCGCATTTCAAAGACCTCGAAACGATCCATATTCTTCCACATACAATCAGGGTTGGAGGAATCACCCGAATTTCGCTTGGAACCAAAACCAATCTCAAAACACGGTTCCAAACACGAATCAATTTCAAAGGGCTCTTCCTCCACCACAACAGCAACCCCTTCAACTCACTCAGCACCCCTACCAGTCACAAAATTTCCAAAACCAGGGCAACAATCCTGCACAGTCTAATCCTATGCAGTTGTCCTGTTCTGACGATTTCTCTCAATTCACTTAAACCATGAAATCACTTTTATCAAATTTCATAGAGGTTTCGACTGAGGTTAGATCTTCCGTCAGTGAGATAAAGAAAAACTCAGCGTCCTAAGCTGAGAGTATCAGATCGATGGAAGCTGAAATTGCATGCCTAAAAGCCGAAATGAGTGCGAGAGAAAAAGGGAAACTTCTCTCTCAACCCCTACAGAATCCTGGGCATTACAATGTAAATGCCATCACAACGTTGAGATCGGGAAGAGTGCTGAATATTAATGTCGGGGAAGATATTGATAATAATGAAAATCATATCAACACCCCGGCTGAGACCTTTCCACACACACACACTTCTCCTTATGATCCTTCTTCTTCTACCATACCACCTTCTCACGAGCCTATTCTCCAGTTCCCTTTAGGCTCAACACCTTCTCCCAACCCTTATAGTTCTCCACAGACGGTCCCCACACCTCTTTTGGGACCTCGTCTACCCCCTTTCCTTCTCCTATGATGGACCCTGCGCTTATTGCGAAAGCTCCTTACCCGAACCGGTTAAGGGGTAACAGAACGAGTCCTCATATGGAGAAAATTATAGAAATGTTCAAACAGGTTAACATCAATATCCCTCTCCTAGATGCGATTCAACAAGTCCCCGCTTATGCGAAAATTCTTAAGGACTTGTGCACTAGGAAGAGGAAGACTCAAGTGCCAAAGAAGGTCTTTATGTCCAATAATATCAGCACTGCTTTTATTCCCCAGCTACCAAAGAAACGAAAGGACCCGGGATGTCCTACAATATCGATTTCTATTGGGGGTAAAAACATAAATCGTTCTCTTTTATACCTTGGCGCAAGTGTTAACCTGCTCCCTTATTCTGTCTATGAGCAACTAGGGATTGGAGAGCTGAAACCTGCTCACTGCACTTTCCAGATGGCGGACCGATCTATCACCAAACCAAGGGGTGAATTAGAGGATGTGTTGATAAAGGTCGGGGAATTTGTTTTCCCTGTAGACTTCATTGTGCTCGACACACATCCTGTAGCAAACCCCCGGGGCCAAATTCCGGTGATTCTAGGTCGTCCTTTCCTTGCCACTTCCAACGCTGTTATAAACTGTAGAAACGGTACAATGAACTTATCATTTGGAAATATGACCATTGAACTAAATATCTACAAAGTTGGAAGTCAGCCATCAGAACCTAGTGCTCATATTTTAGATGTGTGCTCTGTCCATAAGATCGCTCCCGATAGTTGTGGAGCCGAGGAACTTTGCTTTACTGATCTCGATGACATTACCACATCTCTGTTTGACTTTGCACAAGATCTTAGTGAGGACACTTTACCTACACTTGAGTCCTGCACTTCTGACTTTTCTCCACCCGAGTCTGTATCTTTCATAGGCTCTGAGCTTCTTTGTAAATCCAAAAATCACTCAATGATCCCTCCTTCTATCATTTCTCCGCCTGAATTAGATCTAAAAATTTTACCCTCTCATCTAAAATATGCTTATTTAGGTGAGAAGGAGTCTTTACCGGTTATAATATCCGCTTCTCTTGCATCAGAGCAAGAGAATGCACTTTTATCGGTATTAAGATCTAACAAAGAGGCTTTTGGTTCGAGTATGGCGGACATCAAAGGGATTAGTCCCTTGATAGTTGAACATCATATACATGTGATGCATGATGCCAGACCAACCCGAGAACCACAGAGACGGTTGAATCCCGTCATGAAGGAAGCTGTCATGAAAGAGATCGTCAAATGCTTAGATAGTGGTATTATATACCCCATCTCCGATAGCCAGTGGGTGAGTCCTATACATGTCGTTCCTAAGAAATCCGGCATCACAGTTATAACCAATGAGGCGAATGAGTTGATTCAGACACGCACCCAAACTGGGTGGCGTGTATGTATCGATTATAGAAAACTCAACGCTGCCACGAGGAAAGACCATTTTCCTCTACCATTCATTGATCAGATGCTGGAACGCTTAGCGGGACGAGAGTATTATTGTTTTATGGACGGATACTCAGGCTACAATCAGGTCCCCATCGCCAAAAAGGATCAAGATAAAACCACTTTTACTTGTCCTTTTGGTACCTTTGCTTACAGTCGCATGCCCTTCGGGCTATGCAATGCTCCCGCTACTTTTCAGCGGTGTATGATGGGGATATTCTCTGATATGGTAGAGAATTTTTTGTAGATCTTTATGGACGACTTCTCGATTTTTGGAGACTCTTTTTCCGATTGCCTTGCGAATCTTGACGCTGGTCTTACTCGTTGCAAAGGGAAGAACTTGACTTTAAATTGGGAAGAATGCCACTTTATGGTCCAAGAAGGAATAGTCCTTGGACATGTCATTTCACAGAAAGGCATTGAGGTTGACAGAGCTAAAGTAGATGTCATTCAAAACCTCCCTCATCCCAAAAGCGTCAAAGATATTCGCTCTTTCCTTGGCCATGCGGGCTTTTATAGGAGATTCATTAAGGACTTTAGCAAAATTGCTAGACCTTTAACTCTTCTCCTGGCCAAGGATACATCATTCCATTTTGACTCGGATTGCGAGACAACTTTCGACTCACTTAAACACTCACTCACTTCAGCCCCCGTTTTATCATCACCAAACTGGGACTACCCCTTTGAGCTGATGTGTGACGCATCTGATTTTGCAGTAGGTGCAGTCTTAGGACAGCACATCGAAAAGATGCCACACGTGATTTACTATGCTAGTATGACCCTGAATGATGCGCAGATCAATTATACAACCACAGAAAAAAAACTCTTAGCGGTTGTATTTGCATTAGAAAAATTCAGGCCTTACTTAATCGGCTCACCTATAGTTGTGTATACTGACCATTCAGCTTTAAAACATCTTCTGGCGAAGAAAGATGCAAAAGGTCGACTAATACGTTGGATCCTACTGTTAGAAGAATTTGATCTTGTTATCAAAGATAAGAAAGGATGTGAAAACGTAGTAGCTGACCACCTTTCACGCATCATTTCTTCCCCTGTGACCCTGCTGATCAATGACTCGTTCCCTAACGAGCAACTCTTGAGCGTATCCACTGAACCATGGTTCAGGGATATTGTGAACTATCATGCCACGGGACTGATACCCAGCGATTGGTCGAAACAGGACAAATACCGTTTTCTATCCCAAGTAAAACACTATTACTGGGACGAGCCCTATTTGTTTAAATATTGTCCTGATCAAATCATTCGCCTGTGCGTCCCGAATGAAGAGTTCAAGAGTGTTCTTTCTTTTTGTTATGATCAGGCCTGTGGGGGTCACTTTGGTCCTAGAAAGACTGCGGAAAAGGTTTTGCAATGTGGATTTTATTGGCCGACCTTATTCAAGGACACATTTGAGCATTGCAAAACCTGTACACAATGTCAGTATACGGGTAGAATATCCCAGAGGAAAGAAATGCCTCAGCAACCCATCTTGGTTATTGAAATGTTCGATGTTTGGGGTGTTGGAGATAATGCCCTCAGAGTCAATTATTGGGTCACAGGCACGTGATTGCAATGATTGAGGGAGGACCTATCCCGGGAAGACAGTCTTACTCGAGATGATAGTACGCTATCTGGTTTACCTTTTATCATCGTGTACTGCTTTAGGTGACATGACATGTCGCTATTGCACGTTGATAGAGCCCCTAGGATTCTTTCTTGACTACCGGCAGTATGAGGGCGATCATATACGTGGGAGCTGGTAGTCTATAAGCGCATCCTTAAAAGGTCCCTAGTCGTAGGAGTTTCGAGACAGGGCATCGAAACTCCAGAGTAGACTAGTGTATACAGTCGAGACCCCGACGAGGGGCGGTGGCCGGTCTCACAAGCCACTGGTGTCAGTTGGTTCACCTAAGATGTATACAGGTGCTCATTGGGTTATGAGTACACCGGACAGGACTCGCCGGGAACATGCTAGTTGGTCTTATACCTGACGTCAGATAGCAGTTCCCTGGTGACATGTGTACAGGTTAGTTCATCGACCTGGGGATCGTCATTTGTCTCGTGTGAGTTCCCACTGTACTTTGATTACTACCCTACCACGGCTCAAAGGAGTCGTGCAAACAGGTTTTAGTTGGGTACAGTCCCGAGCCACATGGAGGCAGTGAGCGGATCTTCAGGGGTTCGTCTCTCCCGGTATTGGGGGTGAGGTCGCGCTGTGTCTAGGAGAGCCATTACACGAAGACCTTGGCCAAGGCAGGAGATTTACTGGTAGGTATTCCAGTAGTATCTCAGGGTGTTCTGGGCTACACTCCGACACGACTTGTACCGCTTTTGGGGGTCTGACTTTTACCAACCCTCTAGGCCCGACATGCGATGCTCATAGACGAACGGACCGGACTGTACGGATATTGTCACTGACAGGCTCAGTAGGGTGTCAGGATGAGTTCGCTCATCGACGTCCCTTTTAGTCAATAGCTGGTGGCCCGTCACGTATTGGCTTATACCTCTGGCGTGCTAGTGGTTAAATCCACAGCCATAGTATTGACGAGTCTTTAGAGTCCACCAAACTTTCAGTTACTCAGCTTTCGGGCGAAACGCTGTAGAGGCCGTATGGAGATATGGCAGGGTCCGATCAGATACGTGCGGTATTGCACGGATCAGGATCGGACAGTTTGTACTAGTGGCCGTATGGTTATATGGCAGGGTTCGATCAGATACGTGCGGTATTGCACGGATCAGGATCGAACGGATATTACTAGCCGGCTTTGGTTTAAGCCGGTCCTAGTTTAGTACAGTGTAGATTTTGTCTCATTGCATTTGTATCCGGACGGAATACAGATGCGGGTGTGTATGCACAGTATGGGGTTTTCCTGTAATTTATTACGGGACCAGTTTTCTGGAGTTGCCAGTTTGCATTCCGTTCCGGCCGGTTTTCCTTTGTTCTTTCCCGGCCGGACTTTTCCGATGGAGGGGGTTATTTGCAATTGTGCAAATAACTTTAGTGGAGGGGTTTTATTGCAATTGTAGAGATTATGATAGCATCTTTGATTCTCTCCATCACTTGCTTTAAATGAGATTGGAAAGGGTATGGTTTTGATGGAAAAAAAAGGCATGGTTGATGTTTTTATGTCTAGGATGTGGTCACCTCTTTTCACTTCCTACACTCACCTCCCTTCATGCTTCATAACCTCTCCTCCACCATTCTCATTGAGGATGATAAGTTTTTCATAAGTGAGAAGAAAAAGAAAAGAAAGAGAGAAGAAGAAAAGAGAGGAAAATGAGAGAGCTTCATCTTCATCTTTGAGAGAGTAGCATTCATTCATCTCATTTTTGATACAAGGAAAAATGAAAGCACCATTTTTCATACCTTCATTCCTCCATCTTCAAAAGGCAACCAATACCCTAAAAGTGAGACTATGATTCTACACTACACTTCCTACAGCATATCTTGGATGCGTCGGGTAGCCTACTTCGCGCCCGAGTTGCCTCGGTATAGAGGCGGGAGCCCGTAAAAGATGCAGGCGACGTGGTGCCCTTCCGGCAAGGAGGCGACGACCGGAGATCCCGCGAGGAGATCGGAGTGGAGATGAAGACCGGAGGACTCGGATCAATCGGTATATCTCTAACCCATCCTCTTGATAGCTTAGACTAGTTTAATGGCACGATCCGGGGTTTAGTGCGCGGTGGTGCCGGTTTTGCTAAGTCCGCAAAAATTAAAGTTTATCACCGTTTCCACGTTTGGCCGTCGGATTGACGACCGGGGCGCCGCCGTGCACTTACAGTGGTATCAGAGCCTCGCCATTAACTTCGTCTAGCTTCGTTTGATGTGTTTTTCAATTCCGATCGACCAAAATTCCAAAAACCGTATTTTTCCTTCACATCAGTTTCTGTTGAAATTTTTTGAAGTCTAAAAATTTTTCAGGTTGTAAAATATTGATGTAATGGAAAATCTAAGAGCTCTGTAAAAATTCGACGAAGTAACTCCACAGTGGGAGCGCGGAACCGCCACGAAAACCCCCTTTCCGCCGCCCTTCCGCCGCGCACTGTGGAGATCACTTCACCAAATTTTTACAGAGGCCTTCTGGGCTTGAAATATGGGTTTTGGAATATTAAAATTGGGCCCAGGTTTTCTGTGAGTGCTACAGTTTTGATTGGGGGCCCACTTGTTAATTTTTGGTCAATCGGAAAATTTTAAACACATTTTTCACAGTATTTACATTATATCTGCGACCGTGAATGTCACTCGATCGGTAAATCCGGTCTGACTGCTATAGCCCGGTTAGACGGATTTGCGAACGTGACCTTCACGTTGATGTTCTTTGTTTATGCTGTGATGTTGCGGATCGGTCGTGGGGGATAGCCTGGATACAATGCTAGTACAGTGTTGTTGTATTATGTACATTTGATATTGCGGGGCGAGCGTCCGACATGTGGACTGCCGTCACTGCCTGATTGTATTATTCTTTTGGGGCACGACCTGGTTGCGGTCGATGTACCCGGTGTATGTATATTTTACTTTCTGTACTAGGATTACCCCGCGGTGGGGTGCACGGATGGCCGGGTTCTAGAGGGCAACAAGCCCGCATCTCATGGCATTGGGACGGAGGGGGCTTCACTCTGGGATTGGCGGGCTATTCGCTGCACTCGTAGGGGGTACAGGTTGACCCAGGAGGGGTGCCCAAGTTGCCGGATTCCGTGGAGTGCTGGGTGGTCCATTCACGGAGTTGAAGGGGGCTGCCTCGCTTCAGGTTTTGGCGGGTGACTTGCCGCGCCCGTAGGGGTCTAGGATTTCATTGCACAGGCTATCCACACGACCAGGGGAACGTCGGGTTTCAGTAGTGGCTCTGTGAAACCCGGGGATCCCAGATATCTGTATTGTTCTGTGATGCTGTACATTTCTGTGATGTTGCATTTTATTCACGCCTTGAGCAAAATATAATATATTGGTATATATATTAGTAGATGTTGTATATGTTTTTCATCCGCGCTAGTCCAGTCCCCGCTCTGTCGTTAGTAAGCTAACCTAACGAGTGATGACGGGACCCAGTGGCGAATGCGGATGGCATATACGTACGTCAGTATATTTTCGTTCTTTGTGGTGTGATCAATTGATGGGACTGCGTTGATTCGGATCAATGCAAGTTAAACAAACCTAATCTGATGTTGTTGGAACACTTTTCAAAAAGCTGTTATTGCAAGAGCGTTCTCTTTTGTTTTGCATCGTGGTATTCAGTTGGAATATCCTGCTCCTCAGTCGACGAGGCAAGGGCCGAGATCCCTTCACCGGGAGTGACCCCTTGGACAGAAGTTTGCGTCAGGGCATTAACTTCACTATAGCCGATTACTTTTGCTTTGCACCGTGGTATTCAGTTGGAATATCCTGCACCCCATTCTACGGGGAAAGAGCCGAGATCCCTTCACCGGGAGTGACCTCTTTAGTAAAGGTTTTCGTCACTATATTTTCTAAAAAGCTATCCGTTCCTTCAACGATATCAAGTTCATTACGTTAAAGGTTTTCGCCAGAAACCATTCGTAGCCCTCCATCATTTCAGTTAAATATTCGGTAGTATTCATGCTATGTATTTTGACCTCACGCCAAGGCATAGTGTTTGGTAGCTGCCGGGTATTTATCTGCAGCATAGATAGATGCGTTGGTTTGGGACAGTCGTATTACTATTTTGGCCTACGTCAAGGGTATGTACGGGTGGGTTCAAATTAACCTGGATAATGATGGGAAGAACTTGACATGTGACTTATGATATTTTGACCTCACGCCAAGGTCATAAGAGCATGGGGCAGAAATCACATCGGGAGTTTCAAAAGAACTGGAACTTGCCAGATATGCGCATACCTTCTGGAGTGTGATACCGTGAGCGGATTCCGTCACGTTATCATGCAATGATAGTTGGATACCGATTCCCACTGATGAGTTGGTTTACTCCTCGGGTGACCCCGACTAATTCTTCTTTCAGGTTTGGAGGAGAATTTGAGGTACAGTGGGAGGTTTCCAGATTAGATTAAGTGATAACCATTCTGATCTAGGATAGAGTGTACGCTGAGTGTTTCTTTTCTCTCTCTCTCTGACAGCGACCATTGACTCGACCCTAAGATTATGACTCAGTGACCAAGTTGACCGAACCTACTTAACACTGGCTTTTGGATTGTCAGAGTTGCAGACCTCATTGCCACTCCCACTTTTACCCTTTTCTCCAAGACACCCCGTATTACTACGAAAGTCCACTTCCATTGGACAAAACCATCGTATGGTTAGATACGAACTCGAAGGAATTCGAGGATGGTTTCCGGTTCTGGAGAAAACGGATAGGATTATTCAGTTGTCTTTTCTTTTCACCCTCTCTCATGTTGCGAGTACTCCTTGGTTTAGGAGTAGTACACCTATTACGCAAATTGGATAGTCTTCTTCCAAACCATAGGCTGGTGCCGACCGGTAGGGAATGAAGAAAACCAGTTAGCCTAAACGGTGTACAGAAGGTATTAAGTTCAGACAAAGAAAGGGATTAGTAAGAGGGCAAAGTAAGTTGCGACTGCTATTCACGACCAAACCAAGTATTTCTTCGCCAATCCTAAATCACCTTTGTTTTTCTCCAGGACACTCCGTAACACTACGAAGATCCCATTTTATTGGATACTCTATCGTATGGTTATATACGAACTCGAAAGGAACTTGTTCCAGTTCGGGGATGGATTCTGGTCCGGGAGAAATAGGAATAAAGTACATTCAGGTGTCTTTTATCTTCACCTTCTCTCGCGTTGCGAGTGCTCCTAGGATTAGGACAGTACACCCTTTATGCTTATTGGATAGTCTTCTTCGGAACCATAGGCTGGTGCCGAACGGTAGGGAAGGAAGAAAACCAATTGGCCTAAAGGGGTGTGCAGAAGGTAATGACTAAAGACATATAAAGGGATTTGGAGAGATGGCAAAGAATTATACGGTTATAGTTGTGAATCTGGATAATGGAAGAGGCATTACTAAGAATACCGGGATACCCCACCGAAACATTTCAATGTTTCAGTTTCACTGTGTACTGTTAAAAGAAAACTGATTTCCTGATTAGACACTTGCTCCAGGGTATGTATTTACCAGGTTTGATTCTCACATCTGTATGGTTTTACAGATGGTGAGTGGGAGTAGGTTATTGGGAATTGGGTGATCATCCTCATTATATCGGGATTCGTTGTAATCGGTGATATTTGAGGAGATCATCTGGGCTGTTTGCCGGTCGGCAAATATTTGGTTTTGAATATCCACTGTTGTGCACCAATTTCAAATTGATATATCTGTACGTCTATTTTCATAGAGTGAGATATATCTTTTGATATTATGTCGATGACATTTACCTATATCAGTGGATGGTTAGGTAAGGAGCATTAAACAGCGGTGTAATTCTTCTTAACCATAAGTACAGTTTTCAACCTACGACACACAGTGAAAGAGTTATTAGACACAGTGGACTTATACAGACTATTGTATGTTGTCCAGTGTCCATTAGGACATAGGGGTTGGTCCTCATACTATATTCTGTCTACTTTTAACTTCTCTAGTTCTTAGACATGTGTTTCGTTGAAACACAGGGTCTAAGTTTTGAGGAGTTATAGGTATTTGAATAGAGTAGAGAACCAGGTGTAGCAAGTATCGGGATTCTTCAAAGTGATCGAAGATGTAGATACTTGTGTATGGTATTCAGTTGATAGTAATGATAAAGAGAAATTGCTTCTCTTTCAGGTTACTCATAATTGGAAGCATTCCTAAGTTGAGTGACGCTGATCGGCCTCTCTCCATTTAGTTGACATGCACTGGAGATAGCTGCATGATTTGAATCTGGTTAAATTAAATCAGTGCCTCTGGTTCTATATTGGATATAGCACAGTTCATATCTTAACATTGTTAAGGTACGGGGAGTTGTCCGGCTTATGATTAAAACCAGACTCTGGATAACTCAAGGCACGTTTCTGTAATGGCTGTTTGTGGGTTGACCCAGGCTATGACGAGGGTTGATTTTCTACCATCTGGGAGATCAATAGAAATATTGTTCTAGACTCGCCACGGTTTTATTAAAAATGGATTTTTTCAAAAACAGTAGTGGGAGTATGGTAGAACTGGAAGTGATTCCAGAACCGCAAACGATTACTGAAGATTTGATAAGGAACCTAAAGATTCAATCTGATTTGACATTCCATTGACCACTCCGCAGATAAGGTGGGTAACTTCAGGCACCTGAGAGGTACTCCGGTAGCCTCAAGGACGGTGACAGGGAAGTTCTTGTTTACCCACACTCGCCATTGTTGTTGTTCCAGGCTGCGAGACCCGGCAGGAGGATGAGTATAGCGTCGTTCTAAACTAGTTTTAGAAGTGCACGTCTATATGACTCTGGCAGAGGGTTGTCGTAGTCAGTGGGAGCAGCGGAAGCATTGGTGGACATCAGGCTCATGTCTAAAGCAGATGTAGCGGAGATAGATCATCTATTTCTGATGTGACAGTCATAGGTTTGACGTCATCAGAATAGGGGATGGATCTGTTGAGAAGGTAGTTGGAAGTGATATTCCTATACTACGATCGGTTATACTTTGGTCGTCACACAGTGGTTTCTCCACATAGGACTTGGACATTAAATCAGACATACTGGTTATTAGATCTAGATTTGGGTGGTTTCCCAGACAGCAATCTAAGAGTATTTAGAATGGACGACTCCTGGCACGGTAGTGTACCTGCAGGTGATGGAGTCACCCTCTCTAAAGGTGTCTTACAGACTAAAGGGGAGAGGGATGTGCATGATTGGCAGATCACTTGCTTAGGCAATTGAGTCAATCATGAGATGTCAAGTACCAGACCAGATGTTGTTCTTGCAGTAGATGCAATAAGTTGACATTGATCCAATCCTGGGGAAACAGTCGGAAGCAGTTTTAGAACATAAGTGAATGTTCTAGGGATATGATAACGGCTGCCTCCTTTAGGAGACGGTTATCACTCCAGGCTTCCAAGGTGACATGGACGACAAGGAGGTTGTCAGAGTTATAGTTTTCCTTCTGACGAGGGGCAGTATTTTGGACAGGTGGTCCAAGGCAATACTGAGGGAGGCATGGCGCAGGATACTGATTAAGTTCAGTTGACGATACTGTCTAAGAAGTTTGGATTTGGAGTTCATTTATGAGCTCGGTCCCATCAGACATCCAGACATTCTAAGACAGGTATTGCTCATTTCGGGAGATGGTTTTCTCCGCGAACTTGAGATATAGAGAGACATAGAAAGAAACATCAAGGCGGATCCACTCACTGAGGCTATTCCTCGAACGCAATAGTTTCACAAACGAGTTTTGTGAGACTGACAAGTAGAGGAGTTGGGTGTTCGGTATCACACGGGCTGTGAGTATGCGACATCACAATAATTAGCCTTGAGTGCAAGTGGGAGATTGTTGGAGATAATGCCCTCAGAGTCAATTATTGGGTCACAGGCACGTGATTGCAATGATTGAGGGAGGACCTATCCCGGGAAGACAGTCTTACTCGAGATGATAGTACGCTATCTGGTTTACCTTTTATCATCGTGTACTGCTTTAGGTGACATGACATGTCGCTATTGCACGTTGATAGAGCCCCTAGGATTCTTGCTTGACTACCGGCAGTATGAGGGCGATCATATACGTGGGAGCTAGTAGTCTATAAGCGCATCCTTAAAAGGTCCCTAGTCGTAGGAGTTTCGAGACAGGGCATCGAAACTCCAGAGTAGACTAGTGTATACAGTCGAGACCCCGACGAGGGGCGGTGGCCGGTCTCACAAGCCACTGGTGTCAGTTGGTTCACCTAAGATGTATACAGGTGCTCATTAGGTTATGAGTACACCGGACAGGACTCGCCGGGAACATGCTAGTTGGTCTTATACCTGACGTCAGATAGCAGTTCCCTGGTGACATGTGTACAGGTTAGTTCATCGACCTGGGGATCGTCATTTGTCTCGTGTGAGTTCCCACTGTACTTTGATTACTACCCTACCACGGCTCAAAGGAGTCGTGCAAACAGGTTTTAGTTGGGTACAGTCCCGAGCCACATGGAGGCAGTGAGCGGATCTTCAGGGGTTCGTCTCTCCCGGTATTGGGGGTGAGGTCGCGCTGTGTCTAGGAGAGCCATTACACGAAGACCTTGGCCAAGGCAGGAGATTTACTGGTAGGTATTCCAGTAGTATCTCAGGGTGTTCTGGGCTACACTCCGACACGACTTGTACCGCTTTTGGGGGTCTGACTTTTACCAACCCTCTAGGCCCGACATGCGATGCTCATAGACGAACGGACCGGACTGTACGGATATTGTCACTGACAGGCTCAGTAGGGTGTCAGGATGAGTTCGCTCATCGACGTCCCTTTTAGTCAATAGCTGGTGGCCCGTCACGTATTGGCTTATACCTCTGGCGTGCTAGTGGTTAAATCCACAGCCATAGTATTGACGAGTCTTTAGAGTCCACCACACTTTCAGTTACTCAGCTTTCGGGCGAAACGCTGTAGAGGCCGTATGGAGATATGGCAGGGTCCGATCAGATACGTGCGGTATTGCACGGATCAGGATCGGACAGTTTGTACTAGTGGCCGTATGGTTATATGGCAGGGTTCGATCAGATACGTGCGGTATTGCACGGATCAGGATCGAACGGATATTACTAGCCGGCTTTGGTTTATGCCGGTCCTAGTTTAATACAGTGTAGATTTTGTCTCATTGCATTTGTATCCGGACGGAATACAGATGCGGGTGTATGCACAGTATGGGGTTTTCCTGTAATTTATTACGGGACCAGTTTTCTGGAGTTGCCAGTTTGCATTCCGTTCCGGCCGGTTTTCCTTTGTTCTTTCCCGGCCGGACTTTTCCGATGGAGGGGGTTATTTGCAATTGTGCAAATAACTTTAGTGGAGGGGTTTTATTGCAATTGTAGAGATTATGATAGCATCTTTGATTCTCTCCATCACTTGCTTTAAATGAGATTGGAAAGGGTATGGTTTTGATGGAAAAAAAAGCATGGTTGATGTTTTTATGTCTAGGATGTGGTCACCTCTTTTCACTTCCTACACTCACCTCCCTTCATGCTTCATAACCTCTCCTCCACCATTCTCATTGAGGATGATAAGTTTTTCATAAGTGAGAAGAAAAAGAAAAGAAAGAGAGAAGAAGAAAAGAGAGCAAAATGAGAGAGCTTCATCTTCATCTTTGAGAGAGTAGCATTCATTCATCTCATTTTTGATACAAGGAAAAATGAAAGCACCATTTTTCATACCTTCATTCCTCCATCTTCAAAAGGCAACCAATACCCTAAAAGTGAGACTATGATTCTACACTACACTTCCTACAGCATATCTTGGATGCGTCGGGTAGCCTACTTCGCGCCCGAGTTGCCTCGGTATAGAGGCGGGAGCCCGTAAAAGATGCAGGCGACGTGGTGCCCTTCCGGCAAGGAGGCGACGACCGGAGATCCCGCGAGGAGATCGGAGTGGAGATGAAGACCGGAGGACTCGGATCAATCGGTATATCTCTAACCCATCCTCTTGATAGCTTAGACTAGTTTAATGGCACGATCCGGGGTTTAGTGCGCGGTGGTGCCGGTTTTGCTAAGTCCGCAAAAATTAAAGTTTATCACCGTTTCCGCGTTTGGCCGTCGGATTGACGACCGGGGCGCCGCCGTGCACTTACATGGGGCATAGATTTTATGGGTCCTTTTCCCAACTCCTTTGGGAATATGTACATACTGCTGGCGGTTGATTATGTCTCAAAATGGGTAGAAGCCATTCCAAGTCGCACTAATGACAAGAAAGTTGTCATTAAGTTCTTAAAAGAGAATATCTTCTCGCGATTTGGACACCCACGTGCTATTATTAGCGATAATGGGACACACTTCTGCAACAGGTCTTTCGAGACTCTAATGCGGAAATACTCAATCAACCACCGACTTTCTACACCCTATCACCCCCAAACAAGCGGGAAGGCTGAAATCTCAAACAGACAAATCAAACTTATCCTGGAGAAAGCTGTTGCTAAAAATAAAAAAGACTGGTCAACCAAATTGACGGATGCTCTTTGGGCATTCAGGACTGCATATAAGACCGACCTAGGAATGTCTCCATATAGGATAGTGTTTGGAAAAGCATGTCATTTACCTGTCGAGATAGAACATAAAACATTGTGGGCTATTAAAGAAATAAATTTTGATTTAAACCTTGCTTGCAACTTTCGGAAGCTACAACTTAACGAGCTAAGAGAACTCCGCGATGAAGCTTATGATAACGCTGTAATCACAAAGAATAGGACTAAGGTTTTTCATGATAAAAACATTTTAAGGAAAACATTTTCACCTGGTCAACAAGTCCTTCTTTATGATTCACGATTACACCTTCACACGGGTAAGCTCCGATCTCGATGGAAGGGACCTTTTGTTGTGCGGTCTGTATACCCGCACGGGGCAGTAGAAGTTGAAAATATTAAAAACGTCACTGTTTTCAAAGTAAATGGACATAGATTAAAGCCGTACTTTTCCACTGACCCCACGGAGGAGCTCTTGTTCTTACAAGAGCCAGTTTATTTGGATTAAAATTCCTCCGTCTCTCCTTCATATCCTGTATATCATTGCATCATCTTTTGAATGAAGGTGAGTGAAAGATAAGTTTGGGGGAAGTTCTTCACTTATATATTTTTCCCCCACTAATAATTCCTCCCAGATTTACAGGTTTTTGTAGATATAACAGTCGGCAACAGTGAGGACACTGTTGAAAACAAGTTTGGGGGAGGTTTGTGCTTATTTTTGCATCATTTGCATATCATCTGCATAAACACAAAACATTTCTTTTAAAAATCTATAAAAATTGAAAAATTTTCAAAACCCATAAAAAATTCAAAAATTTTCAAATATAAAAATAATTTTAATTGTTACACTTTTTTTTGTATATAAATAAGATAATGAAAGTTTAGATAGTGAAAAATTACATCCATGAGATTAGAAAAATTTAAGAAAACTAAGAAAATTAGAAGTTTTCTTATACGAACTAGTAATAAGTAGTTATGAGCCGTTGTCCCAAGGGTTAGTAAGATGAAGGACGTCACTAATCTGAGGATAAAAATAAGTCTGAAAAATAGTTTCTATTCTGGAAGCCAAACATTTTGAACGTTGCTACCCTGCTATTCGCACTTACACACGTCTTAAATCCTGGGATAGTAGAGGATACCTTGAAATGCTCTTGTCTTAAAGCCAAAAGTATGAAGGAAATAAAAAGAAAAAAAAAGTGAATAAAGAAAAATATAAAGTGGTGAGAAAAATGGACACTGGTTTTGTTATCACCAAGGGCAATAAAAATGTATAGCGAGGGTGCTTCTTCACCTAGTGCCCTAAGGCCAACTGGTCTGGGAGTCACTGCTATGCCTGAGGTGGTGCAAGACGAGGAAAATACACCAAGTAAGCAAGCACAGGAGTAATCGGTCGGTTAGTACCTCAAGAAGTATTAACGGTCGCATGAAAGTGTGTGAGCAATCTCATCTAAATATTCATTAATTAAAAAGTACTGAGGCTGACGGGCAAGAGTATGATAGCTTGAATTGAATTCTCCGGGTGTAGGGATGTCCTTTACACACACGCAGGGTTATATGATCGATGTTTGGAATAAAGATAGGAATGAAGAATAAGACGATGTTTTATTGAGGGAGGACGTGATTTCTAACATCTTTTCATGACCATTAAGATAAGGCTCATGACAACCGAAAAGCTAGCTTAGTTGGAAACCCTAATTTTCAAGGCTTTTCTTTTACAATTCTTTTCTTTAAATGTAATATTCATGATCTTTCTTTTATTATTGGATTTTGTGGGTGCAATCCGCTGAAAACCCTCAGGAGACAACACTCCTCCTACTAGGGACACCTAGAGGTTTAAAGGCTTGTTGCACGTGCTCAGTGCAATCGTGTTGCCTACGAAAGTGTGCTAGTTAGTTTTTCTCTTTCTTTATTTTCTCCTTCTCTTTTTAATAAAACATTCGCTCGAGACGATCGAAATTAAGTTTGGGGGTATTTGATCAGTCGAAAATATTGCATATTTGAGCCGGCAATTTCCTCATCATTTGCATTCGTATAGAAGTGTTCGGTATCCGTATTTCACATATTAGCAAATCTATCACAAAATATCAGATTACATGTATTCGACCTTAAAACCGGCATTTCTAGGGAAATTGACTGCATTTCATTACATGGCAAATTTTCTATATATCGCAACCCGTATTTCGAAGTCTGTGCAGGAAAAGGAAAAGCTCGCTCGAACATTACACCGCTCAAAAGATATGTCAACTCACTAATTTCAGATCTGGTATCAATCCAAAGGAGCAATCACAATTCGGCATATCAGACAAAGCCCCAAATAGCAGTACAAGACCACACCAGAAGACCCAAAGTCCAAGCTTTCTAAAGAGCCGCGGATCCGCGGCCATAGCTTACTTGTGCCGCGGATCCGCGGTGGAAATAGGGATTCAACTCCTAAATTTTGGTCTACAATGCTTCATTCAGTGGCTACAGTTCAGAAAAGCATGACATTTTCTAGAAGACTCCAGGGACTTCTACCAGATCAGCAAACACTTTGATCTACACTAAACTAGCCTATCATTCTAGAACTTTCCCCCTAAACCCTAGCTTAACCCCTAAGCTAGCTCCTAACAAACTCTCTCAACAATCTTTTGGAGGGAACTACCATTTCAAACCTAAACCTAGGGTTTGGGAAGACTATAAATAGAAGCCTAGACCTAGGGTGAAGGGGATCTTACAATCTTAGATCATCATACATCCAAGAGAGGGTGTGATTCATTTTAGTTCATTTTAGCCAATCTCCTTCTTCATCTCATTCCTCCTCAAGTCTAGTGAGAGGGCTTGTAGGAAACCCTAACCCTAATTCCAATTGAAATCAAGATTCCCGAGTACCCATTGAGCAAGAAGCCCTACAACCTTTACGAGCGAAGCCGATCTTCAACGGAGCAAGCGATCCGAGCCGATCCACTACTCACGAAGCCGAGCGACGCCCTATCAACAATCTAGATTCTTCTTCTTGTAGTTCTTGAAGCAAATGTAATCAAAATTGTTGAGATAAATAAAGGTGATATTCTTTTATCTTGTTTTCTTTAATTTCTGCATCATGATATCTTTACAATTCGTAAATCTTTTCTGTGTGGTGATGTGTGAATAAAACTCCGCTCGTCGAGGAGTCGAGACGGTCAATAGAATGATGATGTAACATAGCCTTAATCGATTCTTGAGTCCTACGAGCTTTGTAAACCCTAGCAAGTTCAAGAAACGACGACCCATTTTTGTTTCGATGCTTTCTTGATTGACATCGTTCAAAATTGGGGAGTTACGATTGTTTCTTGAATTTGGTAGAGGCTAGAAAAGGAATGATATCGACGAAAGAACAAGGGTTATAGGATGAAACCCTAGTTTCACGAGAAAGCCCTAACTCTCGTCGATTATCATCAATCTAGTATCAATCTTTCGAAGGACAAGAAAACGAAATCTTTAGATTACATCACGTCTATCGATCCGATCGATTCCTACGAGCCTCTTTTAGATTCTTGATTGTTGATTGGAAATATCATCGATACACCGATTCTTGATTGTTTATCCTTTTTCTTCATTCTTGAATAGAATAGTGACACTTGAAAATCAAAATTCTTGAATCATGTTTTCGTTTATTTTAGCTTAACTTTTCAATTCAAGCATATCATAATACAAACGAATCATGCAATCCCTGTGGACGATCCGCACTCATTCATGAACTACAATTGACACCGTAGTTTGATTGCGGTCAAAATATTTTTTGGTTGTGAAGTTCTTTATAAATTTTCTGAATACCGACACAAGAAACAGTTTCAATCAAATGGTGCCGTTTTAGGGGACCTTTTGAATTGATTCATACTACACAACAGGAAAATCTAACAATCAGGAACGTTGGTCCCGCTCCAACTTATAATAGTTATAAGACAGAGCAGGAAATAGGGGAATACCAAGATTCCCATGCTGCCCAAACGAAGAGAGTGCATGCTGATGCATCATCTTCGGGTGTGTTCATTATACAGAACTGTTTCTCAATTTCCTTTACGTCCTGGGTATATGATACCGGATCAGGATCCCAGATATGTAATCTGTTACATGGGCTACAGATAGGTAAAGAACTGAGAACGGGTGATAAGTTTCATGAGACAGAAAACGAGGCAAGTGTTGCAGCCAAGTCTGTTGGTCACTGTCATCCTGTATTATCAGTACATTGATTCTGAACAAATGCTATTAGATACCGAACCTGATATACAAAATCATATCAGTTTCTTTATTAGTAAAGAAATGATAAAATTTTGTATTGTTGGATAATGTTTTGAACATTTCCTACATCAAAAGTTGATCGGTTCAGGCACGTTATCTAAAAGCGTTGATGTTCTAAATCAAACTACAGTTCTTAGTATATAGAACACACACAAGAGGAAGAGTTCAGAAATGAATGGATCCTTCTTGATGTATTGTAGACTAGGTCATATCAATGCGACCCGACTAGCTAAGTTACATTTAGATGCATATTTAAATCAGTTTGAATTTACATCTTGTGAAACTTGCCAGTCATGTCACAGAGATAAGATGACCATAGCTCTGTTTACTGGAAACAGAAAAAGAGTTAATGAAATTTTGGGATGATACATGTTGATGTATGTAGGTCCCCAGTCTACACATGCCAAGACCGGTTCTTTGTACTTCATTACATTCTCTGATAATCTCTCGAGATTCAGACATATGTTCCTGTTGAAACACAAATCTGAACATTTTGAGATATTCCCAGAATATAAGTTAGAAGTAGAGAACCAAAATACGGGTATAAGTATTATGTCCTTTGATGTGATCGAGGAGGAGAATACTTGTGCATGGAATTCCTGTACTATTCTAATGGAGAATGAGATTCTCTCTCAGCATTACTCCTCCGAATACACCATAGCACGATGGTATATCGGGGCGGAGCAATCATACCCTATATGATGAAGTGTGCTCTATGATGAGTACTACTGAGTTACCTATTTTTTTTAGGGAGTTACGCACTTATGAAGTTGCATACCTATTGAATAGGGTTCCAATCAAATCAGCTGCCTACCGCTTCATATGTGATATGGAAAGGGAAGAGCCCATATCTTAAGTTAGTTAAGATTTGGGGTTGTCCAGCCTATGTCTAAAAAGCAAAATCTGGACAAGCTCGAGGCAAGGTCAGTTATGTAGAACTGGAAAGGTTCCAGCTATACAATCTAAAGCTGATGATATGGTAGAACCAAACCATTCAATAGAATCCAATGAACCTCAGCCTCTCCGCCGATCTAGTAGGGTTCCTCACCCACCTGAGAGATACTTCGGTTTCTCTATGACAGTGGGAGCGAAGAATGCATCATGAGATGATGACCCAACTAGTTTCGAGCTGGCCATCAAGAGTGGGACTCTGTAAGAATGGCTGGATACTTAGCGATCTGAGATGGAATCCTTATACACCAACAAAGTATGGATTTTGGTTGCTATATCTGAAGGGTTAAATCCCCATCAGGAGCAAGTATATCTTGAGAAAATTACTTGGTGTACATGGAAAGGTTGAGACTTTCAAGGAAAGGTTGAGACATTCAAAGCTAGACTTGTTAAAGGTTTTCATCATTGACCAGGTATGGATTATGTTGAAACCTTTTCTAAGGATCTATGCTTAAGTCCATCCAGATCCTACTTGCCACGGCTACATACCATGACTACGATATCTGGCGGTTGGGTGCCATGATTGCTTTTCTAAATGATGTTTTAGAAGAGTGCGTCTATTAGTACACAGCCAGAGGGCCTCATAGATAGTGGGAGCAGCGGAAACGTGTGCAAGATCTTTTATGTGATAAAGCAGGCATCGTGGAGTTGGAACGTCTGTTTTGATGTGTTAGTCAAAGAGCTTAAAACCATCAAAATGGTAGATGAACCTTGTATATACAAAAAGGTAGTAGAGAGTATGGTAGTGATCCTTGTAGAGTACATGGATGACATACTCTTGATAGGGAAGGAGTTTCCTATGCTACGCTCGGTCAATCTCCGCTTATCACAAGGATTCTCCATATAGGATCAGAGTGATACCTCCTAAATCCTGAGTTTTCATCTATGAGATAGATGTAATTGGATGCTAGGATTCTCACTAGATGTAGTGAGAAGTTATCAATCGATCCTGGGGAGAATCACTGGAAGGGTTCCAGGGTTATAAAGACGACTGAATGTCAGTCACAGGAATTGTCTTTACCCTCAGTAAAGGGACGGTATGTTGGAAGAGTTCCAAGCTAGATACCGTGGCATACTAGACGATAAAGGCTGGATACATCACTACTTAAGTTGCTACCAAAGAGGAAGTCTGGGTGTATATTGGTTCATGAGATGAACTTCGTTCCTACCATTCTGAGACAATGGGGTTGTGGCTTATGCCAAGGAACGCCCGTCCCGTCAGTGATCCAGACATATTCTAAAGCAGTATCACCTGATCATGGAGATAGTTGATCTCCAGGGTGATCAAGGTTAGGAGAGCAGACTCAGAGGATAACACGGCGGATCCACTCACGAAGGCCTATTCCCAGAGAGAGACTTTTATGGGATGGTTGAGTATGAGATACTACAACCACTGGTACAGATGGCCCTAGTGCAAGTGGGAGATTGTTAGTTATATGTATGCCCTAGAGGCCATTACTGTACATAGGATGTATATTGTAGTGGATGCTGGGACATATATAGGGAGGACTTTCTTGCTCGACATGATAGTATGCTATCTGGTTACTCTTTACCTTAACGTATATACTGATTGTCTCTCTGTTACATGTTGGTAAAGCCCTTGGGATGTGTACTTGACTACCTGGACTATGATGCGGATCATACTAGTGGGGACATGGTAGTCCATAAGTACATCCTTCAAGGTCCCTAGTCGTGGGTGTATCGAGACGGGGCATCGATATACCATAGTAGACTAGCGTATACCTTCTCGACCCATACAGATCGGCGATGGATGATCCCATATCCATTGGTGTTTGACATCAGAGATTATATACGGGTGCTCAGTGGAGACTGGGTACACTGGACGAACTCGCCGAGAACTCCCAGATGGTATTATACCTCACGTCAGATGGCAGTTCTCTGGTGACACTGGTACAGGTTAGTCTGTTGACCCGAGATCGCCATAGAGTCTTGTGTGATTCCCACTGGGCTTTGATTTCCACCTTACCACGTCCAAGAGGGCGTGCAAAACGGTGGCTTTTGGGTACAGTCCCGAATCACATGGAGGCAATGAGCGATAGGAGGGGATTCGTCTCTCCCGGTATAGGGAGTTGATGTTGCGCAGTGTTCGATTGGCTATAACCGGAAATCCCTGGCCAGGGTTGCTGAGATTTAAGTGTTACCAGTAGTTTCTCGAACTGTTATAGACCTCATATCGACACGACTTATCGAGCTATTGGGGTCTGACGTTTACCACCCCTAGGCGAGATATGCGACATATCAGACGACGAGACCGGACTGTACGGTAAGTGTTACTGGTTGGATTCACAGGAGTGTGAGCGGGCTTGCTCGTCGATCTTCTGATCGCTCAATACCCGGGTGGCCGTTACGTTTAGCAGACCGCTTGCGGCTTGTGGGTGTTTGATATGATCATCACCTGCTGCCGGCGTATTGACGAGTCTTTAGAGTCCTACACAGAGGTTTCCTGACTCAAGCGAAACGAAATAGGAGCGCATATGAGATATGCGCAGGGCCGAGAATAATGCGTGTATGTGATACCGTATTCCATTCTCGCGATGAATGTATCGATTGGTTGTATGCGATATAACCTAGTTATCGAATCAAGGATTGATTCGATAAGCCGATACATTGGATACTAGTCGGTTATATGCGACATGACCGGATCATTGAATCAAGTGTTGATTTAATGATTTAATGTATAATTATATATTTGATATACAACTTTGTATTAACTAGTATTGATTCACTTTAAATGGATTTTCTCACTTAAAATGCACATTGTATATGTGATATACTTTTGTGCACTTGTTTGTATCATGTTTGATGATACAAGCTCACTTGGGTTTGTGTAGAGAATAAACCATGGTTATATGAATGGTTAGGGTTTAGATTATTTACTTACTTATTTATTTATTTATTTATTTTTGGCAAGAATAAAATGGTGGATAAATTTGTTCTTTGCTTGAAGCTTCTTGAAGCTTCAAAGCATCTTTGATTAAGTGACCATTTTGCCTTCATCTCCTAAACCTAACCATTCAACTAACCCTAGTTCATTCTCTACACTTAACCAAGGTTGGATTATGATAAGAATGAATGGGATTTTCTTTTTAAATTAATTCTTTTTATTCTATCATATTCTTTCTTCTTCTTCTTCATCTTCAACAAGAAGAAAACCTTGCCACCATCAATGGCAACTTGAGAAAAAGAGTGAGAAATCAAATTCTAAAGTGAACCCACCTCCTATTTCTTCATCCTCTACCTTTTGCCAAGTAGTATACGGTGTTTTCTTCACAAGTTTCATGACTTGGTGAAGTGGGAGCTTGATCCTGTGATGCCTCGACGTAGATCATCTTCGGCATCGTAGTCGATGACCTAGCCCGCCCATTTCTCCGATGAAGCCGACACTAGTGTCCAAGATCCGATTTGTTCAGCGGAGGGACGTCATCACGGAGCTATGGAGGTGGAGGACCGGATCTACAAAGGTTGTATTTTCCGTTCACTTAGTTAAGTTGTTAACTAGTTGTATATTTCGCCTAATCTCTAGTCAACGATCCGCATTAGGATTTCTCGGCACCGTAAAATTCGAAATTGGCATGGTTGATGCCTTGTGAGACCTCATTTGCGTGCCTAGGAACCCTACAGAAATGATTGAAGGCCAGATTGGTGAAAAGGTCTCGAACTCAAAGGATCCAGCAAAGGTTCAAAACGAGTGTAAGCGACCGAGTTGGATGGTTCAGGCAACTCATTCGGAAATTCGAAGTATTCAAACTCGGGTGTTGAGTGTCTAAGATCGTTCGAGAAAGTGAAACACTCGTAGTCATTGTCGGGCGCAGAAACAGCAGCAGGTTCGAAAAGGAACGCACTAGTGGCGTTAAGGTTGTCGTGATCGAAAAAAAACTCCTCGAATTCACACTCTTCCAAGGTGATCTCCTGGATTGAGCAAACGTCTAGTATATGAGCATTAGGTTCGGAGGGCTGATTCCCCAACCTAAAAATGTTGAGTTCAATTGTCATATTTCCAAAAGATAGGTTCATCGAACCATTTTGACAATTGATCACAGCATTTGAGGTTGCAAGGAATGGGCAACCGAGTATCACCGGAATTTGATTCCGGAGGTTAGCTACAGGCTGTGTGTCTAATACAATGAAGTCAACGGGGAATATGAAATCCCCAACCTTGATTAACACATCCTCTAGCTCAGCCCTAGGATGGGTGATTGATCGGTCGGCCATTTGGAGAGTGCAGTGTGTGGGTTTCATCTCTCCTACACCTAGTTGCTCATATACTAAGTACGGAAGCAGGTTAACACTGGCACCAAGATCTAAAAGTGCGCGGTTGATTTTCTTATCCCCAATGGTAATAGAAATCGTAGGACAGCCAGGGTCCTTCCGTTTTTGAGGTAAAGATTGGGTAAGAGCATCACTCACAGCAGTAGCCAAGAAAACTTTCTTTGGTACCTAAGATTTTCTCTTTTTCGTGCACAAGTCCTTTAAGATTTTCGCGTAGGACAGGACTTGTTGGACAACATATAAAAGGGGAATGTTGATGTTAACCTGCTTAAACAACTCCAGAATCTTCTCCATTTGTTGATTTTGTTTATTGGACCTCAACCGGTTTGGAAATGGAACGTTTTTGAAATTGGTTGAGTCCAATGCTTGTGGAGGCGATTGTGGAGTTGGAACGGATCCCAGAGCTGGTGTTTTCGTGGAGTGAGAAATGGGTCCGTTTAGAGCAGAAGAAGAAGAAAAAGAAGAGCCTTTTGAAGAATAAAGAATAGCCTCAGAAGATGAGGAAGGAGAAGACGAAGCGGCCGGGATGTCGTTATCCTCAATTGTTGTGCCGATGTTGTTGTGCAGCATCCTTCCAGATCTCAATGTAGTCACGTCACTCACATTATGGTTCTATTGTTCAAGAGCAACATGCACATTATGTGGGTGACCAGGATTTAGGAGTGGTTGAGATGGAAGCTTCCCCTTTTCTCGCTCGCTTAACGCCACATTCAGCTGTGCAATCTGGGCCTCGATGGTCTTGATGCTTTGCCCGTGTGCAGCAGTGTGTTGCACCAAAGACTGAATAGATTACTGGATGTTTGCGGTGGATTGTGTCAATTGTTTAAGGAACGCCTCCAGACTTCGTTCTAGCGAGGAAACCTTATCGTTGTTTGACGGAACAAAGTTGTTTTGCGGAAAAGAATTGTTGGGTGCAAAGTTGTTCGTCTGATTTTGAAAAGGTTGGGGTTGGAAGGGCTGCTGAAATTGATGTTGAGTTTGTTGTTGCGGCGGAGGGGGCCCATGGAAATTGTTGCCTTGGAATTGATGCTGGTTCTGATTCCAGGCGAAGATGGGGTGGTTTCTCCAACCGGGATTGTAGGTAGAAGAGTATGGATCATTTCTCGGTCTTTGCTGAAATACAGCATTAACCTGATCCTGTCCTTGAGATGGTGGATTGTAAGGACACACTTTGGTTAAGTGAGAAGGATCGGAACAACAAGCACAAATGGTACGAAGGGGAAGAACAGGGGCAGGAGCAGGAGATGAAAATTTGCTCTCTATCGCTTCGAGTTTTCTCGTTATTGCAGCCATTTCAGCTTTCATCGCAATAGAGATATCGAGTTGGTGAATGTCTACCATAGACTGACCAGTAGAAGTGGAGGAAGAAGAAGAAGAAGTTGGTCTGGTGCTCTCCCATTGAAGTGTTTGTTCCGCAAGGTCGTCGAAGAATTGCCACGCTTCCTCGTCAGATTTCGATAGGAAGTGGCCCTGACAAATGGTTTCCAACAACTGCTTGGTTGCTGGGTTCAGGCCCTCATATAAGGTTTGGCAAAGTTGCCATTTCTCAATACCGTGGTGAGGGCACCGAACAAGAAGGTCTTTATACCGGTCAAAGCACTTCCAAAAGGGTTCAGTAGGAAGCTAGGAGAATTGGTCGATTTCATTACGGATCCTAGCGGTTTTATGATTCGGATAGAATTTCTTGAGAAACTCTTTCACAAACTCGTCCCAACTGGTTATGGAGTGGGAATCAGTGCTATACAACCACTTTACAGCAAGATCGCACAAAGTGAACGGAATGACCCGTAGCCGTATAGCATCGTCCGACAGCTGGGTAGTTTTCATCATGGCACAAACATTTTAGAACTTGTTGATGAAGATATAGGCATCTTCAGATTCAAGCCCATGAAATTTCAGAAGCATGTTAATGAAGTGGGGCTTAATTTAAAAATTATTCCCATTGGTCGGTGGAAGGGAAAGACAGGTGGGAAGTGCAGAGCGGGTGGGATAGAAACGATCCTGGAGCGCGATTAGCTGTGGCGTTACAACAGGCGGTGGTTGTTGGTTATTTGCATCCATAGGAGGTGGAATCAATCCCGGGGGAGTCAAAGAGATGTTTGGATTAAATCCTGACATCGCAGAAGAAGAGGTTGGTGATGGTGAAGGTGAGGATGTATGAACGGAATTCCGGTCAACGTCGGAGTTGGCCGGCAAAGGTAAGGGTGAAGGATGCATGGAAGGAGTTTCGACGTCTGAGTCGAACGCGTAGTCGGTAGCGACTAACGTAACGCGGACTAGGCGGGCACTAGTGTCCCGAGTCCAACCGGACATACACTAAACGAGTGTAGTGTAGTCAAAGCGGAGAAGGTGAGGGCAAGAGAACGTCAATGGAGAAATACGATAGGAGGTGGGTGAAAAAAATGGATTCTGGCGACAAAGGGCAAGTTTATATAAAAGTTTTTGGTTTTTGTGATTTTTTTTCTTTTTTTTAGAAAGAGCTTTACAGAAATATGTACGGACTCACGGCTTCAAACAATCACAGACAAAATATGCACAACCAAACCTAGATCTAGGGTCACTTAGGTCAGGTAGACAGCTCCTAACTGTTCTAAAGGGCTAGAAATAGGACCTCAAACCGCCTCTTCTCCTCCAATTGCGGCCAGGTAAGTGCCAGGTAAGTGGGAGGCTCCCCACAACGTAAGTAGTGGTCCTAATTAAGTAACCACTTTCCTTGGACACACTTGCCTGTAAGTCCACGTTGCCCACCCTGGTGCTTGCGGGGAGGCGGAAAACGGAATAAAAATCGGATTTTTATCGAACTAGGCAACATGGACTAACTAAAGGAGGATCTTTGCTAAAAAAAAATGAACTAAAAGCTAACTAGGTTTAGCTACATGCAAGAAAGGTTATACCTTAGGCTTTATGTCCTTCTCTCCTTGCTCCTTGGAGTGGAAGAAAGAGATCACCTTGTCGCCTTCTCTAGTCGAAGAAGGATCCACCCGAGAGCCTCAACCTTTGGTTTCAACTTCAAGCTAGAAGTAACTAAGGTGCTAGAAGTGCTAATCCAAGAACCTTAGATGAGCGAAGAGATTACTTTGGAGAGGTTTATCTCAAGCTCAAGTGTTTCTCAACACATGAGAGGGGAGAGCTTGAGAGAGAGGAAGAGGAGGAGAGAGAATCTATATGATAGAATGAATGAGAATAAAGAACCATTCTCACATATATTTGTGAATTATGTAAATAGATAATTAGCAAGATAATTGTCATGGTTTAATAAAGACTTGACCATTATCATTTCACATTAAATGAAAATTGCAAAGATCAAAGAGCATATTTTATATGGAATAATGATGGTCAACATGTTACCCAAGGTCAACAAGTCAAGTATGGTCAAAATGTCAACAATCCTAACCATGCACAATTATATATAACTAATATCAATTAATCATAATGCACACATAAGCATTAGGGTTAACAAAATGACAATGGTCATTAACCCTAATCAATGTCCTCTGCCTCTGTCTCAGTCAACTGTGCATACGCATCCGTATTCGTGATCCGAGGAACACGAATACAATGAGATAAAACCAATCCCAAATCATATACTAGGATCTGGCTTAAACCAAAGCACGCTAGTATAAGCTGTCCGGAAAGCAAACGTGCACAAATGCGCGGATGTGAACGAACCCTGTCACAAAACCATGCGACCTCTACTCATTTTGCCTAAAGGCGAATAACTCTCTGTGAGGGACTCTAAAGACTCGACACTACGCTGGCAGTGGGTTTAACCACAGACCGCAAGCGGCACTAGCTGTACGTAACGGTCCCCAGGTAGATGCTGATAAGAAGACTGACGAGGTGACCCCATCTGAACTCCTACTGAGCCTGAATGTGACAGTCTCCGTACAGTCCGGTCTGTTCGTCTGATACATCGCATGGCGGGCCTAGGGGGCGGTGAACGTCAGTCCCTAATAGCGGTACAAGTCGTGTCAGAGTGTAGCCCAGAACACCCTGAGATAACACTGGAAACCTACCAGTATATCTCGCTTGCCCTGGCCAGGGACTACTTGTGTAATGGCTCTCCTGGACACAGCGCGATGTCAACCCCCAATACCGGGAGAGACGAATCATGTCTAACCGTCACTGCCTCCAAGTGCTTCGGGACTGTACCCAACTACTACCTGTTTGCACGACTCCTTTGAGCCGTGGTAAGGTAGTAATCAAAGTACAGTGGGAACACACTTGAGGCGAAGTGACAGTGTCAAGTCAGCGGACTAAGCTGTACTCATGTTACCTGGGAACTGATAACTGATGATAGGTATAATACCAACCAACAGTTCCCGACGAGTCATGTCCAGTGTACTCGTAACCTAACGAGCACCCGCATACTATCTCAAGTACGACGTACTGACAGCTGTAGGACAGACCGTCTCCCACGCTGGGATGAGAAGCGCATACGCTAGTCTACTACGGAGTATCGATGCCCTGTCTCGATAGTCCTACGACAAGGGACCTGTATAAGGATATGCTTATGGATTACCCAGCCCCCACGAGTGTGAATGCCATCACAACGCTGGTAATCAAGCAAAGATCCTAAGGGCTCTACTAATATGTATATAAGCGATATGCTAAAAGAAACATATGCACGTATTAAAGCAGAGACAAACTAAGTAGCATACAACCATTTCGAGCAAGATTATATATACAACTGTGAATATCCTAATCTTCCATCAGGTAATATACATACTAGTATGATACAGTAATGGCCTCTAAGGCAGATACACTAACAATCTCCCACTTGCACTAAGGCCATGTACTGGCGTATCGAAGACCTATCATCTCGATCAGCCGCTCGAACTGAGTCTGGGGTAAGGCCTTCGTGAATGAATCTGCAGTGTTATCTTCTGAACCAACCCTCCGAACCTCGATCTCCTGGCGATCTACGATCTCCCTGATCAGCTGATACCGCCTCAAGATGTGTCTGGATTTCTGATGGGACCTGTGTTCCTTCGCTAAAGCTATAGCCCCGTTGTTGTCGCAATAGAGAGGTATTGGATCAACAATGGACGGAACCACCTAAAGTTCTTTCAAGAACTTCCTCATCCAGACAGCTTCTTTTGCGGCAGCAGATGCAGCGATGTATTTCTCTTCCATAGTCGAGTCAGCAACGGTTTCCTGTTTGGAACTCTTCCAACACTCCGCCCCTCCATTGAGGGTAAAGAAAAAACCCGACATGGACTTCGAATCATCTTTGTCACTCTGGAAGCTGGAGTCCGCAAAAACCTCAATCTGGAGGTCTTTTCCGCCATACACCAAGAACATCTCCTTAGTCCTTCTCAGGTACTTGAGAATGTTCTTTACCGCTATCCAGTGTTTCTCCCCAGGGTTTGACTGATACCTGCTTACCACACTTAGTGTATAAGCCACATCTGGTCTGGTACACAACATCGCATAGATTATAGAGCCTACCGCAGAAGCGTAGGGTATAATAGACATGCGATCCCTCTCCAAATCAGTCTTGGGAGACATCTCTTGTAGATTACCGCGCTTGGAATCTTCCATACTGAATCTTTTCAGTATGGTGTCGATGTACCTGGACTGTGAGAGTCCTAAAATCTTCTTGGATCTGTCACAGTAGATCCGAATCCTCGGAATGTATGAGGCATCACCCAGGTCTTTCAAGGAGAACCTGTGTGACAAGAACCCCTTGACAGATTGTAGCATAGGAATGTCATTTCCTATTAAGAGAATGTCATCCACGTATAAAACGAGGAATACTACAGTTCTCGCTACAAATCTACAATAGATGCATGGTTAATCTGGATTTTTGATAAAGCCAAATTCCTTGACCGTCTAATCAAAACAGATGTTCCAACTCCGCGATGCCTGCTTTAGTCCATAAATGGACTTAAGCAACTTGCACACCTTCCGCTGCTCCCACTCTGAATGAAACCCTCTGGCTGGTCCATATAGACGCACTCCTCTAAATGCCCATTTAGAAAAGCGGTCTTTACGTCCATCTGCCAAATCTCATAATCGTGGAAGGCAGCAATCGCAAGAAGGATCCGAATGGATTTCAGCATATCTACTGGAGAAAAGGTTTCGTCATAGTCCAAACCAGGTCGCTGACGAAAACCCTTCGCAACCAGTCTAGCTTTATAGGTTTCAACCTGTCCATCTACACCAATCTTCCTTTTGAAGATCTACTTGCATCCTACGGGTTTTACCCCATTTGGAGCAATGTCCAACGTCCATACTTTGTTGGTGTACATGGACTGCATTTCGGTCCGCATTGCATCCATCCATTTTACCGAGTAAACGCTCTGAATGGCTTGCTGGAAGCTAGTAGGCTCATCACAATCTATGATGCAATCCTCTCTATCCCCGTCTATGAGAAAACCGTAGTATCTCTCGGGCGGATGAGACTGCCTACTACTCCTGCGGAGTGGCGTGGGAATGTCCTGATCTTTCGAACCCTCTGGTTCTACTAAGCTTTCAGTAATAGCTTGTGGTTCTCGAATATCTTCCAGTTCTATTGCGCTCCCTCTTATTTCCTTTTCTAAGAACTGATGTTCCAGAAAGTGGGCATTACGAGAAACAAGGACTTTTTGTTCCTCTGCGTAATAGAAAAGATACCCCCTGTAGTTCTTTGGGTATCCCACAAACTTGCACAGTACTGAGCGTGCCTCGAGTTTGTCCGCATGCTGCTTTTTGACAAAAGCTGGACATCCCCAAATCTTCAGGTATTGAAGATAGGGTTTCTTCCGACTCCATAACTCATATGGTGTGGTAGGCACAGCCTTAGTGGGAACTCGGTTCAAAAGGTATGCAGCTGATTCTAGCGCATATCCCCAGAATGATCGCGGTAACTCAGCGTTACTCATCATGGACCGTACCATATCCAATAGGGTTCGGTTCCGACTCTCCGATACACCGTTATGTTGCGGAGTGTATGGTGGAGTAAGCTGAGAGAGAATTCTATTCTCTTTTAAGTAATCCAGGAAGTCGGCACTCAAGTATTCACCACCTCGATCAGATCTCAGTGCCTCGATACTTTTGCCTGTCTGTTTTTCTACTTCATTCTTATATTCCTAGAACTTTTCAAAAGCTTCAGATTTATGCTTCATTAGGAAGATATGTCCGAACCTTGAAAAATCATCCGTAAAAGTAATGAAGTAAGAATAACCGCTTCGCGCATGTGTAGACATTGCACCGCACACGTCGCTGTGTACGAGTCCCAAGAGCTCGCTCGCTCTTACTCCGTGTCCAGTGAACGGAGTTTTTGTCATCTTTCCTTTGAGACAGGATTGACAAGTTGCATACGATTGATATTCGAATGGATCCAAATATCCTTCTGTATGTAACTTCGTCAGCCTTCTCTCATTAATTTGACCGAGTCTACAATGCCATAAGAAAGCCTGATTGATTTCAGGAGACTTTCTTTTGTGTGTATTCTGGACATTGAAAATCCGTGGTTGGTTTAATACGTATATACCGTTGTTTAATGTACCTGACCCAATCAAAACTTGATTAAGGTGAATGTTCACAACATTACTTACAAATGCAAATTCATAACCTTCTTTAGACAATAAAGATAAAGAAATGAAATTACAGGTTGCATTTGGTACAAAATAACAACTACGTAAAACCAAAAAGTGTCCATCGGACAATCCCAGGTGATAGTCCCCCACGGCCTCAGCATCCATGCTAGCTCCGTTTGCAACTCTGAGGGTCATATCACCTGCCTTCAAAACTCTACGCTTTCTCAACGCCTACAAAGAATTACAGATATGAGATCCTGATCCGGTATCTAATACCCAGGAAGTAGAGTTTATTGATAGACAGTTTTCAATAACATACACACCTGAAGCTGAAGCCGAAACTCGCTTCAGATCCTGGGTTCTTGCCTTCCAAGCCTTGCAATCCCGTTTCCAGTGTCCACTTTTGTGACAGTAGAAGCATTCTTCCTTTCCTACCAGCTTTCCCGCTACCTTTTTTGCCTTTCCCTTTCCCTTCGTATCCACTTTACTGACACCGCCCCTTGGTTTGGCGGGGGCTTTCTTCTTCTTTCCCTTAGCTTTCGCCGTGGACCTAGAAGAGGAAGATCCTCCTACAAACAAAGTGGATGTCTCCCTACCTTTCTGTAGGGTGCCCTTAGCACTCCTTAACATCTTCAGAAGTTCGGAAAGTTCAACCTCCTTTCCTTGCATGTTGAAGTTAAGGATAAACTGGGCGAAAGTGGAAGAAAGGGACTGGAGAATCAAATCAGTGTAGAGTTCATTCTCCAACGTGGTCCCTAGGTCCGCGAGCTCCTCTATATAGCCAATCATCTTAAGCACGTGTTCCGCTACCGATGATCCGATGGACAATCTTGCCGAAAATAGCTTCTTCGACACTTCGTATCTGGCGATACGAGACTGCTCTCCATACAGTTCTTTTGTATGAAGAAATATGGACTCTAGGTCCATATTCTCGTGCCTCCTCTGATGTTCGTTGTCCATCAAGGCAAGTACGAGGCATTTGGCCTTCGCTCAATCTATCTCCCATGTCTTACGGATTTCTATATCCGTGACGCTGGAGGTGGGACCTGGGATATGGGGAGCTTTGGTGGTAAGGATATTCCCAAACTTGTCGTAAGTGATTGCCATCTTGACATTCCTGAGCCAATCTTTGTAGTTTGGCCCTGTCCGTAAGTTTTTATCTAGTAATAACTTAAGTCCGGTCATGTTGAATGGTCGCTGCAATTAGGAGAGAGAAAAGAAACACTTTAGCATGATGCTCTTGCATGTTTAGAGTGGTTTTTAGTTTGTCTAAACAGGATGGCTCCCACTGTCTCTCGAATTCCTTCTTAAACCATAAAGAAAGAATTAGTCGGGATCAATCTCACCGTACAATACTTGCTTAACCGTTCAGCCAGGCCAGTGTCGGTACTTCGAGGGAGGTTTTCCAACGCTTTCGCGAAGTTCCTTAATTAAGTAACCTTTTTTCCCTGTGGGCGTAGCCCCACTAACACCTTTCTAGACACCTAGTAGGTTTATAGCATTGATCGTTAAGTGAGAACTTTTCCGAGGAGTAGCATATACTCACAGTAGGATCGGGATCCAAATATCAACACGTGAAAAAACCGAAGGAATCCTACCAGAATCATCACACTCCAAATGGTATGCAGCACTAGCAAGTTTCAGTACTTATGAAACTCCCGATGTGGATTTTTGCCCCATGCTCTTATGACCTTGGCGTGAGGTCAAAATGACATAAGTCACATGTCAAGTTCTTCCCATCATTATCCAAGTTAATTTGAACCCACCCGTACCTACCCTTGACGTAGGCCAAAATGGCAGTACGGCTGTCTCAAACCAACGCATTCTATCTATGCAACAGATAAATATCCGGCAGCTACCAATCACTACGACTTGGCGTGAGGTCAAAATACATAGCTTGAATACTACCGAATATTTAACTGAAATGATGGAGGGCTACGAATGGTTTTGGCGAAACTGTGAACGTAGTGAACTTGATATAATCGATTGAACGAGATAGCTTTTAAAAGGAGTGGTTCAACCTCCGCATTTAAAAGTTTGGTTTTGAAAAGAACCGAGTGGTTTTCAAAGTGTTCCAATCGACTTTTACTTGGTTTATTTTCTTGCATTAGTTCTTTTAATGCGTCCCATCAATTAATCCTACCATTGCAGAAAACAACCAAAATATGGTGTACGCTTATGCCATCCGCATTCGCCACGGGGCCCCGTCATCACCCGTTAGGTTACTTAACTAACGACAGAGCGGGGGCTGGACTAGCGCGGATGTAAATGTCACGACCCGCAGGGTACGGAACGTCACGGGCACTTAAGTTTACGAAACGTCTAAAGACGTCCGTAAAATAAGTAAGCCAAAGCCCAGAAAACAAAACCAATTAAGCAAAAGAGTGAAGAAAACCCAATCAGTTGAAAGCGAGTTTATCAAATAAGTCATGTAAAACCCTTTTTGAAAACAATATCAATTTTTCCGAAAATTTCGGCAGAGTCTCATTTGTAAATACTGGCCCCCAAAATGGGTACAACAAAAATATATATGAATCCAACAAATAATGCATCCCCAAGCGGGAGCTAGCTCTTCGCCGCAAGGCGGTCACAAATCCCACGCAAAATAAAGCAACATGCGAAATAAACATAATGAAGCATAAGAAAAACAGCATGTCGACTCAAGTGAGCTCGACCCCAAAATACAGCATAAAGGTCCACAAATCTCACAGTCTCATCTCTAGGTCAATATACAATAATGCTGGTAGATACAGTAGATGGAGTGTACTAGATACAAAGAATATACAAGGTGGTACAAAAATAATGATATAACCCACCTACGAGCAAAACCTCGAGTCCACGCAAAGGAGGCAAAAGAAGCAAGCGCACCCGCCGTTACTGTACTGACGGAGCGGACCTGCAAAAGGATATGGCACAACGGGGTTGCCAACTCGTGAGTAATAAATAACATCTACACAGGCTATCGAATGCATGCACACAAGCATCCTAGCATCTAAATACAGGTAAGGCAGGACATAATGGCAAGTATGTATGCAATATGGATATAATAGCAGGTATGAATGCAATGCGAATCAACTCGTGATCTGAATGTGTAAGTATAAGAAATCATGTTTTTCCCTTTAAGAATGTCTTTTGAAATACCAGCACAATACCAATAGAATCAACAAGAACCTGTGTCCAGCATCGACACCTCAAAACTGTCTCAAATCTCATATCAATGTATCTCTGGCCTCAGCCGTCCGGCTGACCCATCTCAATATCAATATCTCATCATCTAGCGGCCACGGTCGGTATCCTCTGGATATCCGCCGTCCCAAACAGTCACCGGTAGGTAATCCGTCCCCTGTCAGGCTCAACGTCAACACCACATTCCTCTTGCCCCGGGGTACCTTACCGGGCCCACCATGTACCCGTGACGGTTCCTCCACTCCTCGACACGGATCTCCAAAACCACAGCAAACTCATGGTGGACGACACTTACATCACTAGAAAACCGCAATTTACATATTTTAAAAATATAATAAGTTTAGAAATTTTGCGGCTTTCCCCCGAAATCCAGAAATATCATAAAATCTCAAGAAATCCTCATAAGTGCATATGTCAATGATAATGAATGCATATGGTATCAATAATCAAGTTGTGATGTGTGATTAATAGATTAGGCATGAACAAATAATATGATGAAGCACATGCACATGAATAGCAATCCTACGATTTCATTTTAAGGAATTAAAGCAATAGCACGTGTGTAAGTGTCAATTATAGTAAAAGGTTTCAATTTAAAGGTTATCTAGTGTGGTGGCATGGCAATTACCAGGGTGTGTGTGTAAGCATGAATAGTGCTCGTGCTGCATATAAAAACCCTGGCAATGGTGCAGGTGTCCTATAGAATGGGTTCGTATATGTATGTCAATATAAGGCATGAATGCAGCAAATAATCATATAAGTATTACACCCCTAATTACTAACATCACTAAGAATCTTTTAAGTTACTAAAACTATCGAGCGACTTGCGCCATCCAACGATAGTCCCCCGTAGATGTTACATCTACTCACAGAAATCCTCAGCTAGCTACGTCCGATCACCGCTTCCCCTTTTCGTGCCGCATCCGAAGCCTCCGCGACCGAACCTGGAATTTACATCAATACAAATATATGGTTACAAATCAAGAACGACGCAAAACCCAAACGAAAATACTAACGTTCACAAGCTAGGTACAAAGTGCACAAGGTGCGCGGAACACACGCGAAAATCGCAAAAACTGCAAAAATCGCCGATTTGGTCGCCCGGCAAAACTAAAACCCGATTAATCAAAAATCCGCACTCACGCATCCTAAATGTCATAGGATATGCTAAAAATATAATCAAGTTATCACAAATAATTCATCACATAATTTAAATAAAATTCTAGTAAGCACAAAACTTGCTAATTTGGTGCAACATCGAAAATTAACGATAAAGTTATCACAATTCAACACAAACATCCAACCACACAACTAGTTAGCCACAATCACATAATTTCAACACAATAACCATGCTTCAAACCTATTTCCATACACAAACCCTTTTCTTGATTTTTGTAATTAGCAATCACAAATCAAATTCCATACTACAAATTTAAATTAACACAATTAAAAGCCCACATAAGAAAATTAACCTCTTAGATTAGGTTAGCAAAATAACTAGATAGAAAAATAGATTTAATTAACCTAGTAATGGTATGCTAAAACCCAAGTTCATATCAAACTACCCACTTTAAACAAAACTTGATTAGGAATTAAGTAAAGATTTAACACTAAACAATTTCAAGGTTATAATTAGCACTCTTAAGCAACGATGTAACCATTTGATTAGAAGTTATACCTCAAAAGTTCAAACCCTATGATGCTAAATCCTCCCAACATTCCATCTTTCTCCAAGATTTGAGTCAATTTGGGTTTGAGAAGAGAGGGAATAAGGTTTTGCTTTGAAATTGTAAAAGGAATTGTTGATTTTTAAGGATTTTTGGATGAACTTTGAAGAAGAAAAGAGATGATGCAAGGAGGAGGAGGGGGCTGCTGTTTGCAGCTGAAATTTCAGCTGATGAGGAGTGGAGGAGAGGTGTGCGGGAGTGTGAGAAAAGTCAAGGTCAAAGCCATACCAATCAACCAAAAACCCATACCCAATTTAATATATTAAAACCCTTTTCATATCATTTTGTGCAAATGAGTTGGGGAAAAATTTTTGTGGGCTTGCTGCTGAGGTAGGGCCGGCCTAGAGGTGAGGAAAGAGTGAGAGAGAGTGCAAAAAAAAAATTTTATGCAAAAAGACCCCCTACAAGTCCAAAATTGCAAGTTTAATCTTAAATTCAATAAATTCGTTTCCTATCATAAAAATTTGTTAAAAATCAAAGTAAAATACTAAAAATTTATGTTACAACTAGATTTTAATTATCATAATTTTAAAGATTAAAATAAGCCCGGAAAAATTTGTATTTATCGCTTATTTAATGTATTTTCTTACCGGCTTAAAATAATATTAAAAAATTGAAAAATAGGGAAAATTATTTAAACGACCAGAATTTCATAAGTAACTCATTAGCTACTAAAAACAAGCAATTATCTATCCATTTTAGGTATAATTAGTCCTAAACTGCAAAATAACGAGAAAGACGGTTTTCGGAAAAATACCGAATTTTCACCGATTTTCAGGAAAACACCAAAACGACTTTTCAAGACGCTACAATCTTCTCCCCTTAAAGAAATTCGGTCCCCGAATTTAAAAATATAACTACGCGTACCTTCGAAGAGATGGGGATATTTCTTCCTCATCCCGCCCTCGGTCTCCCAGGTAACCTCCTCGCTGCTCGGGCTACGCCAAAGGACCTTGACGGTTGGTATAATCTTTGACCTCAACTTCTTCACCTGCCGATCCAGCATAGCCACCGGCTGCTCTGCAAAAGAAAGGTCGCGCTCTAGCTGGACTGTCGGGTGCTGAATCGCATGCGAAGGGTCGTGAAGGTACTTGCGGAGCATCGAAACATGGAAGACAGGGTGAACATCGGGAAAGCTGGGAGGAAGAGCCAAACGATATGCAACTGCGCCGACACGCTCGAGGATCTCGAAGGGACCTACGAATCTAGGGCTAAGCTTCCCCTTTCGCCCAAAACGCATCACGCCCTTCATCGGAGAGACTTTCAGAAAAACATGGTCGCCAACTGCGAACTCTAATCTGCGACGGCGCCTGTCCGCATACGATTTCTGCCTGCTCTGAGCCGCTCTCATCCGGTCTCGGATCAACTGTATCTTCGCCGTCGTCTCCTCAACAAGCTGTGGCCCCAAAATGCTGCTCTCGCTGAGCTCTGTCCAACAGACAGACGATCTGCATCTCTTCCCATACAATGCCTCGAAAGGTGCCATCTGAATAGTATCCTGGAAGCTGTTGTTGTAGGTGAACTCCACTAGAGGTAAATGACGATCCCAGCTACCGCCGAAGTCTAAAACGCACGCTCTGAGCATGTCCTCGAGAGTCTGAATAGTCCGGTCTGACTGGCCGTCGGTCTGCGGATGAAACGCTGTACTGAAGCTCAAACGAGTGCCCAAAGCCTCCTGAAGTCTCTGCCAAAGTCGGCTGGTGAACTGGGTGCCTCGATCTGACACGATACAAGTCGGTACGCCATGCAACCGCACGATCCCATCGATGTAAAGCTGGGCATACTGAGCGAAGCTGAAAGTCGTCTTCACTGGAAGGAAGTGAGCCACTTTCGTCAATCGATCTACGGTCACCCAGATGGAGTCGTACCCTCGACTGGTCCTGGGTAGACCCACAACGAAGTCCATCGAAATCTGCTCCCATTTCCACTCTGGAATGGGTAATGGCTGTAGCTCTCCTGCGGGACTCTGGTGCTCGGCCTTGACTTGCTGACATGTCAGGCATCTCGAAACGAACTCCGCAATGTCCCTCTTCATCCCGTCCCACCAGTAGGTCTCTCTCATATCATGGTACATCTTGGTGGAACCGGTGTGGACACTATACACTGATCGGTGTGCCTCCTCAAGAATGTCGCGCCGCAATCCATCAGCATCTGGTACGCACAGTCTAGATCCATATCCTAAAATCCCCTGATCGTCAATCACGAACTCGGAAAATCTGCCCTGTCCCATCTGTGCCATGATCTCTGAGCAACGGTCGTCACTACGCTGTGCCTCATATATACGGTCAAGCAACTGTGGGCGTGCACGAACATGCGCGAGCTGTCCCCATGTCTGAGTGAACTCGAACTCAACTCGGCTGTCGCATAACATCTGCCAATCTTCTGAAGACTGCCTTTGCACTGCGCGCAAAAAGGATAGACTACCCCCGGGCCTCCTACTCAACGCATCTGCCACCACATTCGCCTTGCCTGGGTGATATAAGATCTCGCAGTCGTAGTCTTTCACCAACTCCATCCAACGACGCTGTCTGAGGTTCAGGTCTCGCTGCTGAAATATGTACTTTAAGCTCTTGTGATCGGTGAATATCTGACACGACTCTCCGTATAGGTAATGTCGCCAAATCTTCAGTGCAAAGACCACTGCAGCCATCTCCAAATCATGAGTGGGGTAGTTCTGTTCATGCTTCTTCAACTGCCGAGAAGAATAAGCAATCACCCGGCCATGCTGCATCAATACGCATCCTAATCCCACTCGCGAAGCATCACAGTAGACAACAAATCCGCCTGATCCCGAAGGCAAAGATAATACCGGCGCCGTAGTCAAACAAGTCCGTAGCTGCTGAAAACTGCGCTCGCACTCCTCTGTCCAGACGAAAGGAACTCCCTTCCGGGTCAAACCAGTCAACGGTGCAGCTATACGGGAGAAGTCCTGAACAAAACGCCTGTAGTAGCCCGCCAGGCCTAGAAAACTACGGATCTCAGTAACCGATGTAGGTCGGGGCCACTGCTGAACATCCTCAATCTTCTTCGGGTCCACACAAATGCCGTCTCTCGTAACCACGTGACCCAAGAATCCGACGCTGTCCAGCCAGAATGCACACTTGGAGAACTTCGCGAACAGCTGGTGCTCCCTCTGTAACGTAATCCGCAAGTGCTGCTCGTGCTCCTCTCTGCTCCGGGAGTACACCAAGATATCGTCGATAAACACGATGATGAACAAGTCAAGATACGGCCTGAATGTACGGTTCATCAAATCCATGAATGCTGCTGGGGCGTTGGTGAGTCCGAACGACATCACCAAAAACTCGTAGTGGCCGTAGCGCGTGCGGAAAGCTGTCCTCGGTATATCCTCCTGTCGAACTCGCAGCTGATGGTATCCTGATCGCAAGTCGATCCACGAAAAATACCCCGCACCCTGAAGCTGGTCGAACAAATCATCAATGCGCGGCAACGGATATCTGTTCCGAACGGTAACTTTGTTCAGCTGGCGGTAGTCGATACATAAGCGCAAACTTACATCCTTCTTCTTGACAAACAGGACCGGAGCACCCCACGGAGAAACACTCGGTCGAATAAGCCCCTTATCTAACAAATCCTGCAACTGGTCCTTCAGCTCTCGGAGCTCTGCCGGGGCCATCCGATAAGGCGGTATAGAAATAGGCCCCGAGCCGGGAATCAAATCAATGCAGAACTCAACCTCGCGCTCAGGCGGTAGCCCAGGTAGCTCATCAGGGAAAACATCAGGGAACTCACGAACTACCGGGACCCGGTCCAACGGAACCTCTGCAGCTCGAGTATCACAAATAAACGCTAAGAATCCCTGACATCCCTTCCGCAAGAGCTGACCAGCGCGAAGAGACGAAATTAAGCTGGGAAGGGTGACACTGCGGTCTCCCTGAATAACAAGGACTGGCTCTCCCGGAAATCTAAATATGATTGCCTTCTCACGGCAGTCCACCGAAGCATAACAAGTGGCTAGCCAATCCATGCCCAGAAGCACATCAAAGTCCAACATATCGAGGAGTATCAAATCAACTGATGAATCCCTCTCCCCGATACGAACGGAACACAAACGAAATACAAACCGAGCGACAAACGACTCGCCTACCGGAGTAACAACAACAAGCGGATGATCTAATGACGACGACTCACGGCCCAACATCGGTGCAAAGTGTGTAGAGACGTACGAATGTGTGGAACCTGGATCGAATAATACCCGGGCGTCGAAAGAACAAACTGGCAAGGTACCTGTCACAACGGCATTAGATGCCTGCGCATCCTGCGGTGTCAAAGCAAATACTCGGGCCTGTCCTCCACCGATAGCGGGATGACCTCGACCTCGGCCTCTGCCTCCTCGTCCTCTCTGAATCGGACCGCCGCGTCCACGGCCTCTGGGTGCACCTAACTGGCTTGGAGCATCGCCTGTGGTAGGAAGTAGGGCTCTCTGAGGAGGGGGTGGTGAAGGTGGTAGGGTCACATGTGGAATGGTCACTGCTCCCTGTCGTCTCGCCGGACAGTCTCTGACAAGATGGTGCGGACTCCCGCACCCAAAACACCCTGGCGACAGCTGCTGTCCCTGGGGATAAGAACCGTATAACTGTCCCCGTCCAAATCCTCTGCCAGGCCTATCTCTCGGAAAGAATCTGGCGTGCTGCCTCTGAGACGGTACATCGGTGCGAATCCTCTTCGGCCCAGAAACGGCCGAAGTCTGTGATATGCGTGCCTCCATCCGTAATGCCGTATCCATAGCCGCTGAATAAGTGTCGTAGTGCTGGGTGCCAATGGTAAGATATAACTGGGCATCAAGTCCCTGTACGAACCTCTTCACCATCTTCTCTTCGGTATCCACCAAATGCGGAGCATATCGGGATAACTGTGTAAACTGGATGTCATACTCAGACACCGTCATCCCAGGTGTCTTGACTAAGGCCTCGAAACTGCGAGCTCTGGCGTCACGAACGCTCTCTGGAAGGAAACGAGCTAGAAAGACCGCTGTAAACTCGGCCCAAGTCATAGGCGGTAAACCTGCAGCTCGACCTCTCAAGACTGACTCCCACCATGTCTACGCAAGACCCTCTAGTCGGAAACTCGCAAGCTCTACCCATCGATCATCCGAACATCTCAGCGAACGGCAGATCCTGGCTAAACTGTCAAGGAACGTCTGTGGGTCCTCCGCTGCCTCGGTGCCGGTGAATACTGGAGGTCTCAGCCTCATGAAATCCTGTAGTGAAACCGGAATGGCCACGGTGGTAGTAGGAGGAGCAGGTATCATGGTCGTCTGTGATGTAGTAGGTGCGTCCTCCGATCTCGGTGCACGACTGGCCGCTACTAGGGATCCCACCATCTGTCGTAACTCCTGCATACCTCCCATCATCTGTCATAGCTCCTTCATACCAGACTCAAGCCTATCCATACGGCCTGGGAAGGTGGATCGGTCTGTCCCTGCGGCGTAGGCATACCACCCTGCTCAGTCCTAGTCTCGGACGAGCCAGCTCGAATCTCGTCTCGGGCGGCAGCCTTCTGTGCCCTCGTAGCCTTCGGTGGCATAGTGAATGGTACAGGAACAGGACAATAAGAATGGTGCAGTAGAATCATAGGATACACGGAATTGAAGAAGGAATTTCAAGCAAGTATATCCTAAAGTCACTTAGGCGGAGTACCGTATCGCTCGTATGCCGCGGACATACGCACACTACATTACCCTGCTTAAGTCACTTATTCCATCTACCAAGGATCATCCTACACTCCAAAAAGGTAAAACCTATCGCTCTGATACCAACTTTGTCACGACGCGCAGGGTACGGAACGTGACTGGCACTTAAGTTTACGAAATGTCTAAAGACGTCCGTAAAATAAGTAAGCCAAAGCCCAGAAAACAAAACCAATTAAGCAAAAGAGTGAAGAAAACCCAATCAGTTGAAAGCGAGTTTATCAAATAAGTCATGTAAAACCCTTTTTGTATCAATTTTTCCGAAAATTTCGGCAGAGTCTCCTTTGTAAATACTGGCCCCCAAAATGGGTACAACAAAAATATATATGAATCCAACAAATAATGCATCCCCAAGCGGGAGCCAGCTCTTCGCCACAAGGCGGTCACAAATCCCACGCAAAATAAAGAAACATGCGAAATAAACATAATGAAGCATAAGAAAAACAGCATGTCGACTCAAGTGAGCTCGACCCCAAAATACAGCATAAAGGTCCACAAATCTCACAGTCTCATCTCTAGGTCAATATACAATAATGCTGGTAGATACAGTAGATGGAGTGTACTAGATACAAAGAATATACAAGGTGGTACAAAAATAATGATATAACCCACCTAGGAGCAAAACCTCGAGTCCAGGCAAAGGAGGCAAAAGAAGCAAGTGCACCCGCCGCTGCTGTACTGACGGAGCGGACCTGCAAAAGGCTATGGCATAACGGGGGTGAGTTGCCAACTCGTGAGTCATAAATAACATCTACACAGGCTATCGAATGCATGCACACAAGCATCCTAGCATCTAAATACAGGTAAGGCAGGACATAATGGCAAGTATGTATGCAATATGGATATACTAGCAGGTATGAATGCAATGCGAATCAACTCGTGATCTGAATGTGTAAGTATAAGAAATCATGTTTTTCCCTTTAAGAATGTCTTTTGAAATACCAGCACAATACCAATAGAATCAACAAGAACCTGTGTCCAGCATCGACACCTCAAAACTGTCTCAAATCTCATATCAATGTATCTCTGGCCTCAGCTGTGCGGCTGACCCATCTCAATATCAATATCTCATCATCTAGCGGCCACGGTCGGTATCCTCTGGATATCCGCCGTCCCAAACAGTCACCGGTAGGTAATCCGTCCCCTGCCAGGCTCAACGTCAACACCGCATTCCTCTTGCCCCGGGGTACCTTACCGGGCCCACCATGTACCCGTGACGGTTCCTCCACTTCTCGACACGGATCTCCAAAACCACAGCAAACTCATGGTGGACGACACTTACATCACTAGAAAACCGCAATTTACATATTTTAAAAATATAATAAGTTTAGAAATTTTGCGGCTTTCCCCCGAAATCCAGAAATATCATAAAATCTCAAGAAATCCTCATAAGTGCATATGTCAATGATAATGAATGCATATGGTATCAATAATCAAGTTGTGATGTGTGATTAATAGATTAGGCATGAACAAATAATATGATGAAGCACATGCACATGAATAGCAATCCTACGATTTCATTTTAAGGAATTAAAGCAATAGCACATGTGTAAGTGTCAATTATATTAAAAGGTTTCAATTTAAAGGTTATCAAGTGTGGTGGCATGGCAATTACCATGGTGTGTGTGTAAGCATGAATAGTGCTCGTGCTGCATATAAAAACCCTGGCAATGGTGCAGGTGTCCTATAGAATGGGTTCGTATATGTATGTCAATATAAGGCATGAATACAGCAAATAATCATATAAGTATTACACCCCTAATTACTAACATCACTAAGAATCTTTTAAGTTACTAAAACTATCGAGCGACTTGCGCCATCCAACGATAGTCCCCCGTAGATGTTACATCTACTCAGCTAGCTACGTCCGATCACCGCTTCCCCTTTTCGTGCCGCATCCGAAGCCTCCGCGACCGAACCTGGAATTTACATCAATACAAACATAAGGTTACAAATCAAGAACGACGCAAAACCCAAACGAAAATACTAACGTTCACAAGCTAGGTACAAAGTGCACAAGGTGCGCGGAACACACGCGAAAATCGCAAAAACTGCAAAAATCACCGATTTGGTCGCCCGGCAAAACTAAAACCCGATTACTCAAAAATCCGCACTCACGCATCCTAAATGTCATAGGATATGCTAAAAATATAATCAAGTTATCACAAATAATTCATCACATAATTTAAATAAAAATCTAGTAAGCACAAAACTTGCTAATTTAGTGCAACATCGAAAATTAACGATAAAGTTATCACAATTCAACACAAACATCCAACCACACAACTAGTTAGCCACAATCACATAATTTCAACACAATAACCATGCTTCAAACCTATTTCCATACACAAACCCTTTTCTTGATTTTTGTAATTTGCAATCACAAATTAAATTCCATACTACAAATTTAAATTAACACAATTAAAAGCCCACATAAGAAAATTAACCTCTTAGATTAGGTTAGCAAAATAACTAGATAGAAAAATAGATTTAATTAGCCTAGTAATGGTATGCTAAAACCCAAGTTCATATCAAACTACCCTCTTTAAACAAAACTAGATTAGGAATTAAGTAAAGATTTAACACTAAACAATTTCAAGGTTCTAATTAGCACCCTTAAGCAACAATGTAACCATTTGATTAGAAGTTATACCTCAAAAGTTCAAACCCTATGATGCTAAAGCCTCCCAACATGCCATCTTTCTCCAAGATTTGAGTCAATTTGGGTTTGAGAAGAGAGGGAATAAGGTTTTACTTTGAAATTGTAAAAGGAATTGTTGATTTTTAAGGATTTTTGGATGAACTTTGAAGAAGAAAAGAGATGATACAAGGAGGGGGAGGGGGCTGCTGTTTGCAGCTGAAATTTTAGCTGATGAGGAGTGGGGGAGAGGTGTGGGGGAGTGTGAGAAAAGTCAAGGTCAAAGCCATACCCATCAACCAAAAACCCATACCCAATTTAATATATTAAAACCCTTTTCATATCATTTTGTGCAAATGAGTTGGGGAAAAATTTTTGTGGGCTTGCTGCTGAGGTAGGGCCGGCCTAGAGGTGAGGAAAGAGTGAGAGAGAGTGCACAAAAAAAAATTTATGCAAAAAGACCCCCTACAAGTCCAAAATTGCAAGTTTAAGTTTAAATTCAATAAATTCGTTTCCTATCATAAAAATTTGTTAAAAATCAAAGTAAAATACTAAAAATTTATGTTACAACTAGATTTTAATTATCATAATTTTAAAGATTAAAATTAGACCGGAAAAATTTGTATTTATGGCTTATTTAATGTATTTTCTTACCGGCTTAAAATAATATTAAAAAATTGAAAAATAGGGAAAATTTTTTAAACGACCGGAATTTCATAAGTAGCTCATTAGCTACTAAAAACAAGAAATTACCTATCCATTTTAGGTATAATTAGTCCTAAACTGCAAAATAACGAGAAAGACGGTTTTCGGAAAAATACCGAATTTTCACCGATTTTCAGGAAAACACCAAAACGACTTTTCAAGACGCTACAGAAAAACATAAGCAACACCAAAATAGTTATCATATATAAATATATAGCAATGATAGCCATTACAGATCACAGATGAACACTTTGGATATACTAGGAATCCGCGATTCGTTTGAGCCTGCAACGAAAAGCGGATTACACGGTCGCGATGAATAGCCAATACCCCACCCAAGACCCCTACGGGTGCGGCAAACTACCCGCTTAGTACCCGAAGCGAAGCAACCTCCCTCAACGACGTGAGTAGGCCACTCGACACTTCGAGATACCCGGTAGTTTGTGCACCCCACCATGGGTTTATCCTAGGAAAAAAAACAGTAAAAAGAAATTATACAATGACGGCTACAACCCCGACCCGGTTGTGCGGCCAACTAAATAATATTACATAAATTTACATATTACAATGAATGAAAGGAAAAAGAAACTCTCATCTCACATCCACCCCGGCTATTCATCCGCGACAATCCACCGAGTTCATATACACAAACCAATAAGCATTACAGATCACAGATATGTATAACCCCCCACTAATCGACGTATAGCGATTAGCAGACGTTAAATACATATAAACATCACAGATATAACCCAATAGTCAAAGTATAGTGAAGTTCGATCAAAAAAAATACGTATTTATAGCCACCCAAATATAAATTTATATTCTGGAAAATCTGGGCAGAAATAAAATATCTTAAAAATCCCAAAACCATATCAGAAGAGCACTGCACCAAACTCGGTCCAGAACTGAGTCAACTCGGCCGCGGTTCCGCGGCAAGAAGCATGTTCTTGGCGCGGAAACGCGGCGCTTTGAGCGGTTCACTGTATCGTCTTTGGTGAGTTTCTTAACAAAACCCTGAGCTAATTTTTGAAGTATGATTTATTATTTTTTAGAGCAAAAAAAGAAACGACAGAAAGTTAGGGTTTTGAAAATATAGTTTTGCGATTTTTTCGATCGAACTTCTATACACTTTACTACCTAGCTAGTTTATGTTTAGTTAGGCTCTGATACCACTGTAAGTCCACGTTGCCCACCCCGGTGCTTGCGAGGAGGCGGAAAACGGAATAAAAATCGGATTTTTATCGAACTAGGCAACATGGACTAACTAAAGGAGGATCTTTGCTAAACAAAACCTAACTAAAAGCTAACTAGGTTTAGCTACATGCAAGAAAGGTTATACCTTGGGCTTTATGTCCTCTCCTCGCTCCTTGGAGTGGAAGAAAGAGATCACCTTGTCGCCTTCTCTAGTCGAAGAAGGATCCACCCGAGAGCCTCAACCTTTGGCTTCAACTTCAAGCTAGAAGTAACTAAGGTGCTAGAAGTTCTAATCCTAGAACCTTAGATAAGAGTAGAGATTACTTTGGAGAGGTTTATCTCAAGCTCAAGTGTTTCTCAACACATGAGAGGGGAGAGCTTGAGAGAGAGGAAAAGGAGGAGAGAGAATCTATATGATAGAATGAATGAGAATAAAGAACCATTCTCACATATATGTGTGAATTATGTAAATAGATAATTAGCAAGATAATTGTTATGGTTTAATCAAGACTTGACCATTATCATTTCACATTAAATGAAAATTGCAAGGATCAAAGAGCATCTTTCATATGGAATGATGATGGTCAACATGTCAACCAATGTCAACAAGTCAAGTATGGTCAAAATGTCAACAATCCTAACCATGCATAATTATATATAACTAATATCAATTAATCATAATACATACATAAGCATTAAGGTTAACAAAATGACAATGGTCATTAACCCTAATCAAAGTCCTCTACCTCTGTCTCAGTCAACTGTGCATACGCACCCGTATTCGTGATACGAGGAACACGAATACAATGAGATAAAACCAATCCCAAATCATATACTAGGATTTGGCTTAAACCAAATCCCACTAGTATAAGCTATCCGGACAGCAAACGTGCACAAGTGCGCGGATGTGAACGAACCCTGTCGCAAAACCATGTGACCTCTTCTCATTTTGCCTAAAGGCGAATAACTCTCTGTGTGGGACTCTAAAGACTCGACACTACGCAGGCAGTGGGTTTAACCACAGACCGCAAGTGGTACTAGCTGTACGTAACGGTCCCCAGGTAGATGCCGATAAGAAGACTGACGAGGTGACCACATCTGAACTCCTACTGAGCCTGAATATGACAGTCTCCATACAGTCCGGTCTGTTCGTCTGATACATCGCATGGTGGGCCTAGGGGGGCGGTGAACGCCAGTCCCCTAATAGCGGTACAAGTCGTGTTAGAGTGTAGCCCAGAACACCTTGAGATAACACTAGAAACCTACCAGTATATCTCGCTTGCCCTGGCCAGGGACTACATGTGTAATGGCTCTCCTGGACACAGCGCGATGTCAACCCCCAATACCGGGAGAGACGAATCCTGTCTAACCGTCACTGCCTCCAAGTGCTTCGGGACTGTAACAAACTACTACCAGTTTGCATGACTCCTTTGAGCCGTGGTAGGGTAGTAATCAAAGTACAGTGGGAACACACTCGAGGCGAAGTGACAGTGTCAAGTCAACGGACTAAGCTGTACTCATGTCACCTGGGAACTGATAACTGACGATAGGTATAAAACCAACCAACAGTTCCTGAAGAGTCCTATCTAGTGTACTCGTAACCTAACGAGCACCCGCATACTATCTCAAGTACGACTTACTGACGGCTGTGGGACAGACCGTTTCCCACGCTGGGATGAGAAGCGCATACGCTAGTCTACTCCGGAGTATCGATGCCCTGTCTTGATAGTCCTACGACTAGAGACCTGTATAAGGATGTGCTTATGGATTACCCATCCCCCACCAGTGTGAGTGCCATCACAATGCTGGTAATCAAGCAAAGATCCTAAGGGCTCTACTAATATGTATATAAGCGATATGCTAAAAGAAACACATGCACATAATAAAGCAGAGACAAACCAAGTAGCATACTACCATTTCGAGCAAGATTGTATATACAACTGTGAATATCCCAAGCTTCCATCAAGTAATATACATACTAGTATGATACAGTAATGGCCTCTAGGGCATATACACTAACATTGCCTAGACACCGCAAAGTCAGGATAGGATAAACGGCCGATGCCTGCAACTAGTCCTCTGTCCTATTGAGCGCGAAGTCCTTAGGGCTGAGTCTATTATTTTTTAATTAAACAATGGTCAATGCATATGCTTTTTGTGATTTCTGGGGTCCTGGGAAGGGTGATGAAATCCCCATCCAATCTGGATTGGTTTCAAGCCCCTTAAAGTCCGATTAAAATATGCAAAGCAGTAACAATCAACTGTAATCAATTTTTTTTTAGCGCGGCGCAATGAATCCTGCACAAAAACAATTTATTGGAAGGGAGAAAAGAATTTGCGCAAAGAATGCTGCAGAAAACATAGTTCAGTGGAGTACAAAGGAGTGGGGAAGATGACAGAAAGTCTTACAGAAATTTTTAGATGCTGACGGCAGCAAGTGGCCGCGGTTCTGCGGCTATAGCCTGCTTATGCCGCGGTTCCGCAGCAATAAAGTGGATATGGGCCTTGTAATTTCTGTGCTATGCTGTGTTGGGTGTCCTCTTCTTGTCTGGAGCTCCTGAATCTTGATTTGCTTACTGGGTTTGCTCCAGAATTTTAGAGTAGACCGTTTGCTCCGTCTTGATCCTTCGCGGTGTAGCCGCGAGATATGGGTCTAACTTACCACGTCTTTGGCACTGAACTCGAATTTCTTTTTATCCTGCACACTTGCAAAAAAACTAATCAACAATAACAAGATAAATTTTTTTTACAATGTATATTTTTTGTTTTGTTTTTCGGATAGATTTATAATCACAAATTAACCCGATGTAACGTTTCAAAATAATAAAATATTGATTTTGGGAAATTTTTATAATTTAATGAATATTTTAATATTCCGGTATAATTAAATACAAATAAATGGGGAAAAATTCTGGAAAATTCTAAAATAGGGTATTTTTGGAATTATGCCATTTTAAAGTTTTTATGATTTGTTTGACACTAACTTAGTGTTAATCGCGATTAAAAATCGCTAATCGGATTTTTGGCATTTTTGTGCAAAACATGCACATATCTTTTTCTACACTTGTGTTACATTTTTCTTGCCATGGTTGTTCATTTTGGTTCACTATTGGGGTGAGAAGGATTTAGGGTTAAAGAAAAGAAAATAAAAAGGAAAAGGGAATATATTATGAAGCATGGTGAGAGAGAGAAAGAGTAGGTGAGGTGTGTTGACTTGAACCATTCCTCCATCATTCTTCAACTCATTTCTCCCTCCCTCTTCTTCAGTTGTTGCTGCTGCTTCCCCCTTGCTCTCCCTACTCACTAAAATCATCTCCATCACACTCAAATCAACTCCAAAACCCCATCATCTCTTCACTAAAAAGGTGCACGAGCTCGAGAGGAACGCTTTGGACTAAGGAAGAGTTGATCTTGAGGACTTTGAGCAACTCAAGAAGAGGACTTTGAGCAACTCAAGAATCTTCTTGAGTTGCCAAAGGAGGTAATTTCTGCACCCCTAGTTTAGTATTTTAATTCTTATTGCATCCATACTAGTTTCATGTCGATATGGTGTCGTTTGATGGACTTGTGAAACTTCAAGTTAGGGTTTAGGGTTGGATCTGAATCAAAGGTGAAATTGAGACTTGTTGTGACCTTAGAACCCCTGGTGTGATGTTATTTTAGACCCAAACCAGGAACTAGAACCAGAATACGGATTTATATAATCGATATCGGGAAAAACTGGAAATTTGTCACTGTTTTTATTGATCTGCTTTAACCCAAGACACCTGAAAATAAAATTGACTTGACAGAGAGATGTGCAAGCACCCTGGAACTAACACCAAAAACCCTAGCCCCTCTCTCTTTCCCCAGGCCGCAGATTTAACCCTTCCGGCCGCAATTTGCGGCCAGAGCAGGAGGGTTTTGCCTCGTTTTTGGTGCAAGGCCCTATCTCCAGTAAACTTGACCCCTGGCTTGTATAGATTTGTCCAATTTGACCTAGGGTGAAATCTGGAGCCTATTTCCTAAGTTGATGTTTTGGATTCGAGTTTCCGTATTTCCGTATTGTGAATTCTGAGTTTGCGTACTCGACTACTTGGCGTTTATACGACGATATCGAGGGTTGTTGATGGTTTTGGTAGCGTTGTCCATAGGTTCTAACCTATAGATCATAGCGTATTGTTTTGGGTTTCGCAAGCCGTTTTAGCGTTGAATTGGTTTTGATAAGCAATTGCGATACGTTAATGTGTAGGTACACCATGAAGACTTCGGGATGACAAGAAAACGCGTGGCGACGTCGACAGATAAAGATGCAAGGTGGGTATATTATATTTACGGGGGACGTCGGGTGGATGGCGTATAGCACCCCCGCAGTCCGTGGTGATGTATACGAATACGTATACACACATATATTTATTATGTGCTGTTAGGATTATTGATGGTGATAATGGAATTATTGATGATAAGATGGATTGGTTTAGCATAGTGCGAAACCCTAGAGTAGGGGTTGCACCCATACACGCACGCACGCACTTGCATACATACTTTCTTTCGCTTGTGTATATAGGAATATATGTTTGTATGTGTTCACATGGGTATGGGACTATGTCTACATATACTGGATTATGAGGATAGTGATTGGGATGTGGGTTGAGTCGATGTGATTCGATTTGAGGCCATGAGATCGGCGATATGACAGGATTCGTATGGGAGATACGACAGGATGCTTTAGCGGGCCTTGGGCATGTGTTTTACCCTGCATTCATATTATATAGATGGTATCGATGGTACTAGACTTAGAGGTGTACCCTAAATTATGTGATATGATCGTAGTGATACCTGCTACATGATGAGATAATGTGATATCGACTCAGATTTAGGTGGTTTTCATACCCCTCCCGATTGGCTTGATAGTTGGGTCCGTAGTTCGCATAGTAGGCGTAGACTACTCCCGAGTCATACCTATTTCAAAACTAACGAATCAGGATATTTTAAAGATAGGAAAAAAGGATTCTACGGAAATTTTCAAACGTAGCATCTGTTCTTAAAATACCATAGCCCTTATTTTACCAAAAACCCCGATTCGTCTTATTTCAAAAGGCAAGGCTGCATGATATAGTTTTTGAGGTAGATTCTTTACTGTTGCGTTGATTATTCGATTCCACATATTCATGCTATTTGCATTGCAATGCTTGTGTTTATTGATATATTACGGTCATGCTACTAGGACACCGGCACCATTATCGATGATGCGTATGTTCCTCGTACACTGTTTGCCGGCTCACATACTTCATCATCGATAATTGCCATGTCACTACACTGTAGTACTGTTGCATTCAGGATATGATTCTTGCATGACAGACTGATACGATTACATTTCTTTTACATGTTACATACATCATGCTTACTGAGTATACGCATTGAAAGTTGTTGTTTCCATGATATTTCTGGATTTTGGGAACCGTGGGTATTTCAAAGAGAATATGTCATTGCTTTAAAAACCCGGTTACCCTTGATATGATATTTCAGTGCGTCCACCATGTGTTTTCTCGGTGCTGAGAGCCACATCTGAAACCCGATTCGATGAGGGGACGAGCCGATTGCGGGTACATGGTGGACCCGGTATGGTTCCCCTCGGCAAGATGATCGACGGACTTGCCGATTGAGCCTGGAGGCGGGCGAGTACCTACCGGTGATTGGTTGGACCTGGCGGTTATCCGGAGGATACCGACCAGAGTCGATAGATGGATATGGGCGTACTGCTGGGGCCGAGGGCCGATTCCGCAGATGGAGCCCGTGGGCTGGTCCGGACTGACGGAGCCCGTTATATGAGGATTTACGTGCCGATGCTGGGCACAGTTTTCATGATGTTTTCGAGTGTCGATACTGGACACTCAGGTTCCATGATTTTGACGTGTCGCGAGGGACACAGGTGGTTTATATCCTCATATTTCCATGCATATGCTGATGATATTTACATGCATGATGGTTATTGTCATTGGGTGACGAGTGGACGGTATCCACGTACATGCAGATTTGATTACATTGATCATACCTCATATTTATGATATTCTATTACCTAAAGCACTGGCACGAGCACTTGGCACTGGCACGAGCACTTGGCACTACACTCATGTATAGAGATTACATTGCCTGTTTAGCATGCTGCAGACTTATTCACATTGAGGTTTATATATATATATGATCGCATTGACCTAGGATGGGTCATACATTCGATCTCTGCTTGTTGATATTTTCTATTCACGAGTTGGAAACTCACTCCCGTTGTGCCACAGTTCTTGCAGGTTTTTGCCGCACAGATTCCCTAGCGGCTTTTCTGGCACTCTGCTTTCATACGGGTGACTTGCTTTGGTAGGTGGGTTCTTTTGTATTAGAACCGCCGTTGTACATGTACTATTCATTGTATCTAGAAATTCCATCAACCAAAACTTGTATATTGTTTCAGACTTAGAAAACAGTGGTTTATTATTTCGGCCTTAGAGTCGCGCTTGTAGTATTATGGTTTTCTGGCTGTTTTGAGTTTTTTTTTTGGTTTTGATCCTCGCCCTTTGGCGTTGTATATTTTTCATGACCCAAAGTTTGGCCCGTAACCGGCACTTAACCACGTAACATATACAGGCGTAACGCGACTAAGTGAACCGAAAACCCAGAAACCAAACCAGTAAAAATTATAGAGTGTTTTAAGTTTTAAAAGGAAGCATTTAGAAGTGATAAGAAATCTTAAGTAAACAATCTCCAAGATAGCAATATACGACGCCGTAGCGAAGATCAAGATCCACAAGTGGGAACATCACAGATAGAATAAACTGCAAGTACAGTCGGCTCACAACGAGCTCGACACCAGAATACAAATAATATACATCATCGTCCTCACACTGTCTCTAAGGCAAATACATACATGGTATATGGAGATTACTAGATACAACAATATACAAAACTGAAAGATAAATAGATACCGTACAAAACTCACCTATCAGCAAAAGAGCTAGTACACCAACTATGGGGGTATCTGTGTCAAAAGATGCAAAACGCAGCCTGCCGCGACTATTCCGACGGGCAACCTACAAACACTGTGGAACAACGGGGGTGAGTTGCCAACTCATGATTAAAGATAACATATAAAGGTAATTGCGAGCATGCACGTACTGCGCTACTCTATCATATGCCAGCAGATGATATCAATGTGTGATAAGCAATATGTGCAATAATCATGCAAGTGCTCTATCAGGTAATATAACTACAGGATGAGATACAATAATGAATGCTGAGCATGGGAACATAACATCTACACGGAATGTCAACGTGAAATATATATAATCGGTGTCCATCAATGCACCCAGATCCCCCAAATAGTTCATGCGCGGCACTCTCATCGGCCCTCCAATCCTAAAAATCTCTGAGAATCACGAGTGCCCAACATCGGCACCCAAATATCATAAATACTCGTGTCCAGCATCGAAACGCAAATCTTCCTATATCGAACATCCGTCAGTCCGGGTCAGCCCCCTCTCTCATATGTCTATCGGGCATCCGTCAGTCTGGGTCAGCCCTCTCTATCTCATATATATCTATCGGGCATCCGTCAGTCCGGGTCAGCCCTCTCTATCTCATATATCTCTCTCTCTAGCACCGAGAAAACATAGGGTAGACGCACCGAAATATCATATCAAGGGAACCGGGTTTGTAAATGATTACAAGTTTGAAATAGCCACGGTTCCAAAATCCAGAAATCACATGTAATCCAAACCAATATACATGTCAATATGATGTGATATATGCATCAAGTATGAATATCATGTCAAGTCACATAAAGATGAGCTACAACATAATGATCCGATGTGATATATGCATCAAGTATGAATATCATGTCAAGTTCTACAGTGTAAGTGTCATGGCAATTACTAACGGTATGTGTGTAGCATGCAGGATAGTGCTCGTGCAACATGAACCGTTAGTAATGATGCGGTGTTCTATCAATTCTAGTTTATATACATATATCAGGGAATGTGGTATGCACTAAATAGTAGCCATGAACAGTCAATGTATGAAAATGTAGCTACAAGATCCTATCAGCCCTGACGTAGAACGCCATGCGGGAGATATCCCAGTAGATGTTAAATCTACTCACCGTAGTCTCTCGCTAAGTATAGCCGATGACTTGTTTCCCCTTCTTCGCGGCGTCCGTCGCACTCGCCTACGAACCTAGAATTCCACAGAATATCACGCATAAGCTTAAAACCATGTAAACACGACATTTAAGGTCAACTAGAAACTCGTGTCGCAAACCAAGCGCGCTTGTGAGCGATACGTTAAAACGTGTGATTACACGCCTGAAGTCGCTTCGACGCGTCGCAATACGCAGAAACCCCAAACCCACACACACGTAACACGCGTGTTGCGAATGATTAAAAATACGGGAAATAGGGTATTCTACTCCATATTTTGCTACAGAACATATATTATAAAAATAGATATACCAAAACACTCCACATAGCAGCAGACTCCAGTGACCCAAAACCCTGTTAGTGTATATGCCCTAGAGGCCATTACTGTATCATACTAGTTTGTATATTACTTAATGGAAGCTTGGGATATTCACCTTGTATAAACAATCTTGCTCAATATAGTAGTATGCTACTTGGTTTGTTTCTACTTCAATGTGTACTTGTGTTTATTTCAGTATATCACTTATATGCATTAGTGGAGCCCTTAGGATCTTTGCTTGATTACCAGCGTTGTGATGGCAGTCACACTAGTAGGGGCTGGGTAATCTATAAGCACATCCTTATACAGGTCCCTAGTCACAGGACTATCGAGACAGGGCATCGATACTCCGGAGTAGACTAGCGTATGCGCTTCTCATCCCAGTGTGGGAGATGGTCTGTCCCGCAGCCATCAGTACGTCGTACTGGAGATAGTATACGGGTGCTCGTTGGGTTATGAGTACACTGGACAGGACTCGTCGGGAACTGACAGGTTGGTATTATACCTATCGTCGGTTATCAGTTCCCAGGTGACATGAGTACAGCTTAGTCCGCTGACTTGACACTGGCACTTCGCCTCGAGTGTGTTCCCACTGCACTTTGATCACTACCCTACCACGGCTCAAAGGAGTCGTGCAAACAGGTGGTGGTTGGGTGCAGTCCCGAAGCACTTGGAGGCAGTGACGGTTAGACAGGATTCGTCTCTCCCGGTATTGGGGGTTGACATCGCGCTGTGTCTAGGAGAGCCATTACACGAGTAGTCCCTGGCCAGGGCAAGCGAGATATACTGGTAGGCTTCCAGTGTTATCTCAGGGTGTTTTGGGCTTCACTCCGACACGACTTGTACCGCTATTAGGGGACTGACGTTTTACCGCCCCCTAGGCCCGACATGCGATGTATTAGACGAACAGACCGGACTGTACGGAGACTGTCACATTCAGACTCAGTAGGAGTTCAGATGAGGTTTCACCTCGTCAGCCTTCTTGTCGGCATCTACCTGGGGACCGTTACGCACAGCTAGTGCCGCTTGCGGTCTGTGGTTAAACCCATTGCCAGCGTAGTGTCAAGTCTTTAGAGTCCCACACAGAGGGTATTCGCCTCTGGGCAAAACAGAGTACAGGTCGCATGGTTTTGCGACAGGGTTCGTTCTCATCCGCGCACTTCTGCACGTTTGGAGTCCGGACGGATATTACTGGCTGGCTCTGGTTTGAGTCAGATACTGGTATATGTTTTGGGGTTGCTTTTATCTCTCAGTATTCATGTTCCTCGGAACAAGAATGCAGGTGTGTATGCACAGTTATTTGAGGAGGAGGAAGAGGACTTTCATTAGGGTTTCGGAACGGGTGCGTATGCACAGTTGACAGTCATCTTTTTCCAAACCCTAATGGATTTATGTTATATCAATTAATAATATATAATAAAATGAAATTGTGTCATGGTTGGTTTTTTTGTTGACTTGTTGACCATGGTTGACTTGTTGACCGTGGTTGAAGTTTTGACCATCATCATTACAAAAGAAAGATGCTCTTTTATTCTAGCAAATTCATTTAATATTTGAAATGATAATGGTCATTCCTAAACCTTCCATCAACCTTTTCATTTTCATTATTATTATTAATTTGATAATTCTTTTGCTTTTTGTTATGGTTGCAAAAAGAAAAGAGTTCATTCTATCATTTAGCTTCTCTCTCCTCACTTCATCTTCTTCTTCCTCTAGCAAAAGGAGAACCCTTCTCATGTGTTGAGAATCCCTCTCCTTAAATGAAAATCACCCTTTAGACACTCTCTACTCACTCTGGGATCAAAGGTTTAGCAAGCCGAAGATTCTAGTTCTCTCCAAGTTCGAGAAAGAGCCCGAAGGTTGAACCCTCAGGTGGATCCATCTTCGACGGAAGAAGGCGACGAGAAGAGAACCATCAACCTCTACTAGGTTTCAAGAAGAAGGAGTTCAAGTTAGGTATAACCACTTTGCCGAGTAGTTAACTCTCCTTTGCATGTTTGCTAGTTTAGTTTAGAAAAGATCCCGACTTTGTTAGTCCATGTTGCCCCATGCGCTAAAATTTTTATTTTTATACCGTTTCCGCCTCCCCGAAAGAACCGGGGGTCGCAACGTGGACTTACAGTGGTATCAGAGCCTAACTAAACTTAAACTAGCTTGGTAGTGAAGTGTAACGAAGTTCGGAACCGAAAAATCCAAAAACCAAACTTTTACAAAACCCTAGTTTCTGTTAAAAAATTTTCTGGTCAAAACAAGTTTTGTTATACACCTAAATTCGGCTCAGGGTTTTGTGTGAACACCCAAGAAAAACGATCCCCTGATTCTTTCAAACCGCCGCGGTTCCGCGGCATGAGGTAGGCATTTGCCGCGGAACCGCCGCCGTTTGGAGTCCTCTCGTGATCGGGTTTTGTGCAGTGTTCTCCTGGTAGGGTTTTGGGATTTTTAAGATATATTATATGTGCCCAGATTTTCCAGAATAGAAATTTGTTTTTGGGGGCCTATAACTCCGTATTTTTTCCGAACTTCACTACACTTGGACTATATTGGTTATATCTGTGATGTTTGATTGTATTGAACGTCGGCTAATCGCTATAAGTCGATTAGTCGGGGTTATACATCTCTGTGATCTGTGTTTGATATTGGAATGTGTATATGAATGTGTTGGACTGTCGCGGGTGAATAGCCGGGGTGGATGTGAGATGAGCTTTTGTTTTTCTTTCATTCATTGTAAATGTAAATTGATGTAATATTATTATTTGTTTGGCCGCACAACCAGGTCGGGGTTGTAGCCGTCATTGTATAATTCTTTTTATTGTTTTTGCTCCTAGGATAGACCCATGGAGGGGTGCACAAACTGCCGAGTACTTGGCGGGTAGTTTGCCGCACCCGTAGGGGTCTTGGGTGGGGTATTGGCTATTCACCACGACCGTGTAATCCGCTTTTCGTTGCAGGCTCGAACGGATTGCGGATTCCTAGTATATCCAATGTATTCATCTGTAATCTGTAATGTCTATCATTGCTATATTTATAACTATTTAGGCGTTGCTTATGTTTTACAGCCGCGCTAGCCCAGCCCCCGCTCTGTCGTTAGTTAAGTAACCTAACGGGTGATGACGAGGCCCCGTGGCGAATGCGAATGGCATAAGCGTACGTCATATTTTGGTTGTTTTCTGCAATGGTAGGATTTAAATAATGGGACGCATTAAAAGAACTAATGCAAGAATATCACGCATTAAAAGAACTAATGCAAGATAATAAACCAAGCTAAAGTCGTTGGAACACTTTCGAAAAACCACTCGGTTCTTTTCAAAACTAACTTTTAAATGCGGAGATTGAGCCACTCCTTCTAAAAGCTATCTCGTTCCATCGACTATATCAAGTTCACTACGTTCACGGTTTTACCAAAACCATTTGTAGCCCTCCGTCGTTTCGCATGAATAGGTAATAGTATTCAAGCTATGTATGTTGGCCAAAGTCAAGGCATAGTGATTGGTAGCTATTGGGTGTTCATGTGTAGCATAGATAGATGCGTTGGTTTGGGACAGTCGTACTGCCATTTTGGCCAAAGTCAAGGGTAGGTACGGGTGGATCCAAATTAACCTGGATAGTGACGGGTAGAACTTGACATGTGACTTATGATATTTTGGCCAAAGTCAAGGTCATAAGAGCATGGGGCAAAAATCCACATCGGGAGTTTCATAAGTACTGAAACTTGCTAGATTTGCATACCATTTGGAGTGTGGTGATTCTGGTAGGATTCCTTCAGTTTCGTCACGCGATGATATTTGGATCCCGATCCTACTGTGAGTATATGCTACTCCCCGGGAAATTTCTCACTAAACGATCAATGCTATAAACCGAGTAGGTGCTTAGAAAGGTGTTAGCGGGGCTACGCCCCCAGGGAAAAGAGGTTATTTAATTAAGGAACTTCGCGAAAGCGTTGGAAAACCTCCCTCGAAGTACCGGCACTGGCCTGGCTGAACGGTTAAGCAAGTATTGTACGGTGGGATTGATCCCGACTAATTCTTCCTTTATGGTTTGAGGAGGGATTCGAGAGACAGTGGGAGCCATCCTGTATAGAAAAACTAAAAACCATTCTAAACTTGCAAGAGCATCGTGCTAAAGTGTTTCTTCTCTCTCTCCTAATTGCAGCGACCAATCGACATGACTGGACTTAAGTTACTTCTAGATAAAAATATATTGACAGGGCCAAACTACAAAGATTGGCTCAGGAATGTCAAGATGGCAATCACTTACGACAAGCTGGGGTATCTTCTTACCACCAAAGCTCCCCCCGTCCCAAGTCCCACCTCCAGCGTCGCGGATAAGGAAATCCGTAAGACTTGGGAGATTGATTGCGCGAAGGCCAGGTGCTTCGTGCTTGCCTCTATGGACAACGAACATCAGAGGAGGCATGAGAATATGGATTTGGAATCCATATTTCTTTATACAAAAGAACTGTATGGAGAGCAGTCTCGTATCGCAAGATACGAAGTGTCGAAGAAGTTGTTTTCGGCAAAGTTGGCCGTCGGATCATCGGTAGCGGACCACGTGCTTAAGATGATTGGCTACATTGAGGAGCTCGTGGAACTTGGGACCACGTTGGAATGTGAACTCTATACGGATTTAATTCTCCAGTCCTTTCCATCCACTTACGCCCAGTTTATACTGAACTTCAACTTACAAGAAAAGGAAGTTGAACTTTCAGAACTCCTCAACATGCTGAGGAGCGCAGAGGGCACCCTACAGAAAGTTAGGGAAACACCCGCTTTGTTTGTAGGAGGAGCTTCTTCCTCTAGGTCCAAGGCGAAAGCCAAGGGAAAGAGGAAGAAAGCCCTCGCCAAACCAAGGGGCGGTGTTAGTAAAGTGGGTACGAAGGGAAAAGAAATGGCAACAAAGATAGCGGGGAAGCTTGTGGGAAAGGAAGAATGCTTCTATTGTCATAAAAGTGGACACTGGAAGAAAGATTGCAGGGCTTGGAAGGCCAGGACACAGGAACTGAAGCAGGTTGCGGCTTCAGCTTCAGGTGTGTATGTTATTGAAAACTGTCTTTCGATAAACTCTACTTCCTGGGTATTGGATACCGGATCAGGATCTCATATCTGTAATTCATTGCAGGCGTTGAGAAACCGTAGGTTTTTGAAGGCAGGTGACATGACCCTCAGAGTTGCAAACGGAGCTAGCATGGATGCTAAAGCCGTGGGGGACTATCACCTGGGAATGTCAGATGGGCATGTTTTGATTTTGCGTAATTGCTTTTTTGTACCCAACGCAACCTGTAATATCATTTCTGTATCTTTGGTTTCTAAAGAAGGTTATGAATTTGCGTTTGTAAGTAATGTTGTAAACATTCACCTTAATCAAGTTCTGATTGGGTCAGGTACATTGAGCAATGGTATATACGTGTTAAACCAACCACAGATTTTCAATGTCCAGAATACACACAAAAGAAAGTCTCCAGATATCAATCAGACTTTCTTATGGCATTGTAGACTGGGTCACATCAATAAGAGAAGGTTGACTAAGTTATATACAGAAGGGTATTTGGATCCGTTCGAATATCAATCGTATGCCACTTGTCAATCCTGTCTCAAAGGAAAGATGACAAAGACTCCGTTCACTGGACACGGAGTAAGAGCGAGCGAGCTCTTGGGGCTCGTACACAGCGACGTATGCGGTCCAATGTCTACACATGCGCGAAGCGGTTACTCTTACTTCATTACTTTTACGGATGATTTCTCAAGGTACGGTTATGTCTTCTTAATGAAACATAAGTCCGAAGCCTTTGAAAAATTCCAGGAATATAAGAATGAAGTGGAAAACCAAACCGGCAAAAGTATCAAGATTCTAAGATCGGATCGAGGTGGAGAATACTTGAGTGCCGAGTTCCTGAATTATTTAAAAGAGAACGGAATTCTCTCTCAACTTACTCCTCCATACACTCCGCAACACAACGGTGTATCGGAGAGACGGAACCGAACCCTATTGGATATGGTACGGTCCATGATGAGTAGCGCTGAGTTACCGCGATAATTCTGGGGGTATGCGCTAGAATCAGCTACGTACCTTTTGAACCGAGTTCCTACTAAGACTGTGCCTACCACACCATATGAGTTATGGAGTGGGAAGAAACCCTATCTTCAATATCTGAAGATCTGTGGATGTCCGGCTTTTGTCAAAAAGCAGCATGCGGAGAAACTCGAGGCACGCTCAGTACTGTGCAAGTTTGTGGGATACCCAAAGAGCACCAGGGGGTATCTTTTCTACTATGCAGAGGAACAAAAAGTCCTTGTTTCTCGTAATGCCCACTTTCTAGAACACCAGTTCATAGAAAAAGAAACAAGTGGGAGCGCAGTAGAACTGGAAGAAATTCCAGAACCACAGACTATTACTGAAAGCTTAATGGAACCAGAGGGTTCAAATGAACAGGACATTTCTATGCCGCTCCGCAGGAGTAGTAGGCAGTCTCATCCGCCCGAGAGATACTACGGTTTTCTCATAGACGGGAATCGAGAGGATTGCATCATAGATTATGATGAGCCTACTAGCTTCCAGCAGGCCGTTCAGAGCGTTGACTCGGTAAAATGGCTGGATGCAATGCGGACCGAAATGGAGTCCATGTACACCAAGAAAGTATGGACGTTGGACATTGCTCCAGACGGGGTAAAATCCGTAAGATGCAAGTGGATCTTCAAAAGGAAGATTGGTGTAGATGGACAGGTTGAGACCTATAAAGCTAGACTTGTAGCAAAGGGTTTCCGTCAAAGACCTGGCTTGGACTATGACGAAACCTTTTCTCCAGTGGCTATGCTGAAATCCATTCGGATCCTTCTTGCCATTGCTGCCTTCCACGATTATGAGATTTGGCAGATGGACGTAAAGACCGCTTTTCTGAATGGAAATTTAGAGGAGTGTGTCTATATGGATCAGCCAGAGGGTTTCATTCAGAGTGGGAGCAGCGGAAAGGTGTGCAAGTTGCTTAAGTCCATCTATGGACTAAAGCAGGCATCGCGGAGTTGGAACATCTGTTTTGATGAGACGGTCAAGGAATTTGGCTTTATAAAAAATCCAGATGAACCATGCATCTATAGTAGATTTATAGCGAGAACTGTAGTATTCCTCGTTTTATACGTGGACGACATTCTCTTAATAGGAAATGACATTCCTATGCTACAATCTGTCAAGGGGTTCTTGTCGCACAGGTTCTCCATGAAAGACCTGGGTGATGCCTCATACATCCTGGGGATTCGGATCCATCGTGATAGATCCAAGAGGATATTGGGACTTTCTCAGTCCAGGTACATCGACACCATAGTGAAAAGATTCAGTATGGAAGATTCCAAGCGCGGTAACCTACCGGCTTGTCACAGGATCACCCTCTCTAAAGAGATGTCTCCCAAGACTGATTTGGAGAGGGATCGCATGTATATTATACCCTACGCTTCTGCGGTAGGCTCTATAATGTATGCGATGTTGTGTACCAGACCGGATGTAGCTTATGCACTGAGCGTGGTAAGCCGGTATCAGTCAAACCCTGGGGAGAAACACTGGATAGCGGTAAAGAAAATTCTCAAGTACCTAAGAAGGACTAAGGAGATGTTCTTGGTGTATGGCGGAAAGGACCTCCAGATCGAGGCCTTTGCTGACTCCAGCTTCCAGAGTGACAAGGATGATTCCAAGTCCATGTCGGGTTTCGTCTTTACCCTCAATGGAGGGGCGGTGTGTTGGAAGAGCTCCAAACAGGAAACCGTTGCAGACTCGACTATGGAAGCGGAATACATTGCTGCATCTGATGCCGCAAAAGAAGCTGTCTGGATGAGGAAGTTCTTGAAAGAACTTCAGGTGGTTCCGTCCATTGTTGACCCAATACCTCTGTATTGCGACAACAACGGGGCTATAGCTTTAGCGAAGGAACCCAGGTCCCATCAGAGATCCAGGCACATCTTAAGGCGGTATCACCTAATCAGGGAGATCGTGGATCGCAAGAAGATCGAGGTTCGGAGGGTTGCTTCGGAAGAAAACACTGCAGATCCATTCACTAAGGCCTTACCCCAGACTCAGTTCGAGCGGTTGATCGAGATGATAGGTCTTCGATACGCCAGTACATGGCCTTAGTGCAAGTGGGAGATTGTTAGTGTATATGCCCTAAAGGCCATTACTGTATCATACTAGTTTGTATATTACTTAATGGAAGCTTGGGATATTCACCTTGTATAAACAATCTTGCTCAATATAGTAGTATGCTACTTAGTTTGTTTCTACTTCAATGTGTACTTGTGTTTATTTCAGTATATCACTTATACGCATTAGTGGAGCCCTTAGGATCTTTGCTTGATTAGTAGCGTTGTGATGGCAGTCACACTAGTGGGGGCTGGGTAATCTATAAGCACATACTTATACAGGTCCCTAGTCGCAGGACTATCGAGACAGGGCATCGATACTCCGGAGTAGACTAGCGTATGCGCTTCTCATCCCAGTGTGGGAGATGGTCTGTCCCACAGCCATCAGTACCTCGTACTGGAGATAGTATACGGGTGCTCGTTGGGTTATAAGTACACTGGACAGGACTCGTCGGGAACTGACAGGTTGGTATTATACCTATTGTCAGTTATCAGTTCCCAGGTGACATGAGTACAGCTTAGTCCGCTGACTTGACACTGGCACTTCGCCTCGAGTGTGTTCCCACTGCACTTTGATCACTGCCCTACCACGGCTCAAAGGAGTCATGCAAACAGGTGGTGGTTGGGTGCAGTCCCGAAGCACTTGGAGGCAGTGACGGTTAGACAGGATTCGTCTCTCCCGGTATTGGGGGTTGACATCGCGCTGTGTCTAGGAGAGCCATTACACGAGTAGTCCCTGGCCAGGGCAAGCGAGATATACTGGTAGGCTTCCAGTGTTATCTCAGGGTGTTTTGGGCTTCACTCCGACACGACTTGTACCGCTATTAGGGGACTGACGTTTTACCGCCCCCTAGGCCCGACATGCGATGTATTAGACGAACAGACCGGACTGTACGGAGACTGTCACATTCAGACTCAGTAGGAGTTCAGATGGGGTTTCACCTCGTCAGCCTTCTTGTCGGCATCTACCTGGGGACCGTTACGCACAGCTAGTGCCGCTTGCGGTCTATGGTTAAACCCACTGCCAGCGTAGTGTCGAGTCTTTAGAGTCCCACACATAGGGTATTCGCCTCTGGGCAAAACAGAGTAGAGGTCGCATGGTTTTGCGACAGGGTTCGTTCTCATCCGCGCACTTGTGCACGTTTGGAGTCCGGACGGATATTACTAGCTGGCTCTGGTTTGAGTCAGATACTGGTATATGTTTTGGGGTTGCTTTTATCTCTCAGTATTCATGTTCCTCGGAACAAGAATGCAGGTGTGTATGCACAGTTATTTGAGGAGGAGGAAGAGGACTTTCATTAGGGTTTCGGAACGGGTGCGTATGCACAGTTGACAGTCGTCTTTTTCCAAACCCTAATGGATTTATGTTATATCAATTAATAATATATAATAAAATGAAATTGTGTCATGGTTGGTTTTTTTGTTGACTTGTTGACCATGGTTGACTTGTTGACCGTGGTTGAAGTTTTGACCATCATCATTACAAAAGAAAGATGCTCTTTGATTCTAGCAAATTCATTTAATGTTTGAAATGATAATGGTCATTCCTAAACCTTCCATCAACCTTTTCATTTTCATTATTATTATTAATTTGATAATTCTTTTGCTTTTTGTTATGGTTGCAAAAAGAAAAGAGCTCATTCTATCATTTAGCTTCTCTCTCTTCACTTCATCTTCTTCTTCCTCTAGCAAAAGGAGAACCCTTCTCATGTGTTGAGAATCCCTCTCCTTAAAAGAAAAGCACCCTTTAGACACTCTCTACTCACTCTAGGATCAAAGGTTTAGCAAGCCGAAGATTCTAGTTCTCTCCAAGTTCGAGAAAGAGCCCGAAGGTTGAACCCTCAGGTGGATCCATCTTCGACGGAAGAAGGCGACGAGAAGAGAACCATCAACCTCTACTAGGTTTCAAGAAGAAGGAGTTCAAGTTAGGTATAACCACTTTGCCGAGTAGTTAACTCTCCTTTGCATGTTTGCTAGTTTAGTTTAGAAAAGATCCCGACTTTGTTAGTCCATGTTGCCCCATGCGCTAAAAATTTGATTTTTATACCGTTTCCGCCTCCCCGAAAGAACCGGGGGTCGCAACGTGGACTTACAACCCCAACCCTTAGTTCACTAATATGGCCGCAATTTGAGGCCAGAACTCATTTTTCGGCGGCCTGGGTAGGGAGATGGGCCCCCGGGTTTGGTGTGTGCACTCTATACCCCCTGTGTATGCTACAGTAATTCCAATTTCACTCTGAAATATCTCGGGTAGTAGCAGATCCTACAGAGCCTTAATTCTAGTTAAAAACCACATTTTACACTAAAATGATAATTAAGGGTATTTTACAGAAATCTGAAGTAAACCCAGGTCTAAAACTACACTAACAACTCATTACCAAGCTAATTAAGCCAACAAAATCCCAATCTAACATATGCATCACAAATATCCTTTAATACCACTAAACATGCACAAAAAACATGATTTCTAGCTAAACTACTACAAGATATGGAAAAAGTGTGTTAAACAAGAGTTATATACCTCCCAAAAGCCGTAAGAAAACCACAAATCCCAGCTCCTTCCTCAAATGTACAGATTTGCCACCAAACACCTCAAAAGAACCACCTTTATAAGGGTTTTTGTGAAGAAAATAGGTTGTTTTGTGTAGGGTTTAAGCATAACTCAATTGGGAAGTGAAAAGGGAAGAAAAAATGATGAAATGGTGTTGTTTGCTGCTGCCTTACTGAAGAAATTCTGCAGTGAGAGAAAGAGAGAAAAGGGAGAGAGGAAAATCGTCGAACAAGTCAAACCCTCACCTAACCTCCATACCTCTAATTTTCCATTAAATTTTGAATTCTTTAAAGGGGTTTGACTTGGGAAAAGGTTGGGGATAATGAGCCATGCAATGAAAGATAATGGTTAACATGTTACACCCTTGAACCTAAGTCACAAAATAGCTAAGTGCATGTGCATGCTACGTAAGGAAAATTTCCCAATTTGTTAACACGACTAAATATAACTAATAATCCTATGTACACATATATAATAACAAGCACAATTACTAATTATCACGAAAAACATTCTAACGAAAATTCAAAGTGTTACAATCTACCCCCTTATAGAAATTCGGTCCCCGAATTTCAAAATCTAACTACACGTACCTTCAAAAAGATGGGGATACCTCTTCCTCATCTCGCTCTCGGTCTCCCAAGTAACCTCCTCTATGCTAGGACCACGCCAAAGTACCTTGACGGACGGTATCTCTTTCGACCTCAATTTCTTTACTTGTCGATCCAAGATCTTCACCGGCTGCTCTGCATAGGAAAGGCCACGCTCAAGCTGGATCGTCGGGTGCTGAATCGCATGCGAAGGATCACGAAGATATCTGCGGAGCATCGAAACTTGAAATACGGGGTGCACGTCTGGAAAACTGGGCGGAAGGGCCAACCGATACGCAACTGCACCAACACGCTCAAGGATCTCGAAGGGCCCCACATATCTGGGACTAAGCTTCCCCATCTTCCCAAATCTCATCACACCTTTCATTGGGGATGTTAGTGTATATGCCCTAGAGGCCAATACTGTATCATACTGGTTTGTATATTACTTAATGGAAGCTTGGGATATTCACCTTGTATAAACAATCTTGCTCAATATAATAGTATGCTACTTGGTTTGTTTCTACTTTAATGTGTACATGTGTTTATTTTAGTATATCACCTATACACATTAGTGGAGCCCTTAGGATATTTGCTTGATTACCAGCGTTGTGATGGCAGTCACACTAGTGGGGGCTGGGTAATCTATAAGCACATCCTTATACAGGTCCCTAGTCGCAGGACTATCGAGACAGGGCATCGATACTCCGGAGTAGACTAGCGTATGCGCTTCTCATCCCAGTTTGGGAGATGGTCTGTCCCACAGCCATTAGTACGTCATACTGGAGATAGTATATGGGTGCTCGTTAGGTTACGAGTACACTGGACAGGACTAGTCGGGAACTGACCGGTTGGTATTATACCTATCGTCAGTTATCAGTTCCCAGGTAACATGAGTACAACTTAGTCCGCTGACTTGACACTGTCACTTCGCCTCGAGTGTGTTCCCACTATACTTTGATTACTACCCTACCACGGCTCAAAGGAGTCGTGCAAACAGGTAGTAGTTGGGTACAGTCCCGAAGCACTTGGAGGCAGTGACGGTTAGACAGGATTCGTCTCTCCCGGTATTGGGGGTTGACATCGCGCTGTGTGTAGGAGAGCCATTACACGAGTAGTCCCTGGCCAGGGCAATCGAGATATACTGGTAGGCTTCTAGTGTTATCTCAGGGTATTTTGGGCTTCACTCCGACACGACTTGTACCGCTATTAGGGAACTGACGTTTACCGCCCCCTAGGCCCGCCATGCGATGTATCTGACGAACAGACCGGACTGTACGGAGACTGTCACATTCAGACTCAGTAGGATTTCAGATGGGGTTCCACCTCGTCAGTCTTCTTATCGGCATCTACCTGGGGACCGTTACGCACAGCTAGTGCCGCTTGCGGTCTGTGGTTAAACCCACTGCCAGCGTAGTGCCGAGTCTTTAGAGTCCTACACAGAGGGCTATTCGCTTTTGGGCAAAACAGAGTAGAGGTCGCATGGTTTTGCGACAGGGTTCGTTCTCATCCGCGCACTTGTGCACGTTTGGAGTCCGGACGGATATTACTAGCGGGCTCTGGTTTGAGCCAGATACTAGTATATGTTTTGGGGTTAGTTTTATCTCATTGTGTTCAAGTTCCTCAGAACAAGAATGCGGGTGTGTATGCACAGTTGGTTGAGGCGGAGGAAGAGGATTTTCATTAGGGTTTCGGAACAGGTGTGTATGCACAGTTGACAGTCGTCTTTTTCCAAACCCTAATGAATTTATGATATATCAATTAATAATATTAATTAAATGAAATTGTGTCATGGTTGGCCTTGTTGACTTCTTGACCAAGGTTGACTTGTTGACCATGGTTGAAACTTTAACTATAATCATTACATTTCAAAGATACTCTTTGATTCTAGCAAAACCATTTAATGTGTGTAATGATAATTGTCATTCCAAACCATCCATCAACTATTTCATTTAGATTATTATTATTAATTTGATAATTCATTTCATATTATGTTATGGTTGTAAAAAGTTATTAATTCTATCATAACACTTCTCTCTCCTCTCTTCTTCTTCCTCCTCCTCTAGTTCAAGGAGACTCACTCTCATGTGTTGAGAAACCCCCTCCTTGAGATAAGAACACCCCAAAACCACTCTCTACTCACTCTAGGGTTAGAGGTCTAGCAAGCCAAAGATCCTAGTTCTCTCAAAGTTCGAGAAAGGAGCCCGAAGGTTGAACCCTCAGGTGGATCCATCTTTGACGGAAGAAGGCGACGAGGAAAGCACCATCCAAGCTCTACAAAGGTTTCAAGAAGAAGGATTTCAAGTTAGGTATAACATCTTTTCCGAGTAGCTAACTCTCTTTAGCTTGGTAGCTAGTTTAGTTTAGAAAATATCCCGACTTTTGTTAGTCCATGTTGCCTAATGCGCTAAAAATTTGTTTTTTATACTGTTTCTGCCTCCCCGCAAGAACCGGGGTGGCAACGTGGACTTACAGTGGTATCAGAGCCTAACTAAACCTAAACTAGCTAAGTAGTAAAGTGTATGGAAGTTCGATCGGAAAAATCACAAAAAACTAAACATCAAAAACCCTAACTTTCTGTTGAAATTATTTGTGCTCAAAAGATAAAAAGTTTTACTCCTAAAATCGGCTCAGGGTTTTGTGAAGACACCCACCAAAAACGGTTCCGCGGCAATGAGTATACATTTGCCGCGGAACCGCCGCCGTTTTCGCTCCTCTCACGACCGGGTTTGGTGCAGTGTTCTTCTGGTAGGGTTTTATGATTTTTAAGATGGTTTATTTGCGCCCTGGTTTTCCAAAAAAGAAATTTGTTTTTGGGGGTCTATAAATCCGTATTTTTGATCGAACTTCAATATACTTTGACTAATCTGTTATACCTGTGATGTTTATATGTATTGAACGTCGGCTAATCGCTGTATGTCGATTAGTCGGGGTTATACATATCTGTGATCTGTGTTTGATGATGGTATGTGTATATGAATGCGTTGGACTGTCGCGGGTGAATAGCCGGGGTGGATGTGAGATGAGTGTTTCTTTTTCTTTCATTCATGTAATATGTAAATTGATGTAATATTATTTGTATGGCCGCACAACCGGGTCGGGGTTGTAGCCGTCATTGTATAATTCTTTTTACTGTTTCTGCTCCTAGGATAGACCCATGGAGGGGTGCACAAACTACCGGGTATCTCGAAGTGCCGAGTGGCCTACTCACGGCGTTGAGGGAGGTTGCTCCACTTCAGGTACTTGGCGGGTAGTTTGCCGCACCCGTAGGGGTCTTGGGTGGGGTTTTGGCTATTCACCGCGACCGTGTAATCCGCTTTTAGTTGCAGGCTCGAACGAATTGCGGATTCCTAGTATATCCAATGTATTCATCTGTGATCTGTAATGTCTATTATTGCTATATATTTATAACTATTTAGGCGTTGCTTATGTTTTACAGCCGCTCTAGCCCAGCCCCCGCTCTGTCGTTAGTTAAGTAACCTAACGGGTAATGACGCGGCCCCGTGGCGAATGCGAATGGCATAAGCGTACGTCATATTTTGGTTGTTTTCTGCAATGGTAGGATTAAATCATGGGACGCATTAAAAGAACTAATGCAAGAATATCACGCATTAAAAGAACTAATGCAAGATAATAAAACAAGCAAGAGTCGTTGGAACACTTTCGAAAAACCTCTCGGTTCTTTTCAAAACTAACTTTTAAATGTGGAGCTTGAGCCACTCCTTTTAAAACCTATCTCGTTCCATCGATTATATCAAGTTCACTACGTTCACGGTTTCGCCAAAACCATTCGTAGCCCTCCGTCGTTTCACATGAATAGTCTATAGTATTCAAGCTATGTTTGTTGGCCAAAGTCAAGGCATAGTGATTGGTAGCTATTGGGTATTCATGTGCAGCATAGATAGATGCGTTGATTTGGAACAGTCGTACTGCCTTGTTGGCCAAAGTCAAGGGTAGGTACGGGTGGATTCAAATTAACCTGGAGAACGACGGGTAGAACTTGACATGTGACTTATGATTTGTTGGCCAAAGTCAAGGTCATAAGAGCATGGGGCAAAAATCCACATCGGGAGTTTCATAAGTACTGAAACTTGCTAGATTTGAATACCATTTGGAGTGTGGTGATTCTGGTAGGATTCCTTCAGTTTCGTCACGCGATGATATTTGGATCCCGATCCTACTATGAGTATATGCTACTCCTCGGGAAATTTCTCACTAAACGATCAATGCTATAAACCTAGTAGGTGTCTAGAAAGGTGTTAACGGGGCTACGCCCCCAGGGAAAAGAGGTTCTTAAATTAAGGAACTTCGCGAAAGCATTGGAAAACCTCCCTCGAAGTACCGACACTGGCCTGGCTGAACGGTTAAGCAAGTATTGTGCGTTGGGATTGATCCCGACTAATTCTTCCTTTATGGTTTGAGAAGGGATTCGAGAGACAGTGGGAGCCATCCTGTTTAGACAAACTAAAAACCATTCTAACATTGCAAGAGCATCATGCTGAGTGTTTCTTCTTCTCTCTCCTAATTGCAGCGACCAATCGACATGACTGGACTTAAGTTACTTCTAGATAAAAACATACTGACAGGGCCGAACTACAAAGATTGGCTCAGGAATGTCAAGATGGAAATCACTTACGACAAGCTGGGGTATCTTCTTACCACCAAAGCTCCCCCTGTCCCAAGTCCCACCTCCAGCGTCGCGGATAAGGAAATCCGTAAGACCTGGGAGATTGATAGCGCGAAGGCCAAGTGCCTCGTACTTGCCTCGATGGACAACGAACATCAGAGGAGTCACGAGAATATGGACCTTGAATCCATATTTCTCCATACAAAAGAACTGTATGGAGAGCAATCTCGTATCGCAAGATACGAAGTGTCGAAGAAGTTATTTTCGGCAAGGTTGGCCATCGGATCATCGGTAGCGGAACACGCGCTTAAGATGATTGGCTTCATTGAGGAGCTCGCAGAACTTAGAACCACATTGGAAAATGAGCTCTATACTGACTTGATTCTCCAGTCCCTTCCTTCCACTTACGCCCAGTTTATACTGAACTTCAACTTACAAGAAAAAGAAGTTGAACTTTCAGAACTCCTCAACATGCTGAGGAGTGCAGAGAGCACCCTACAGAAAGGTAGGGAAACATCCACTTTGTTTGTAGGAGGATCTTCCTCTTCTAGGTCCAAGGCGAAAGCCAAGGGAAAGAAGAAGAAAGCCTTCGCCAAACCAAGGGGCGGTGTCAGTAAAGTGGATACAAAGGGAAAAGCAAAGGCAACAAAGAAAGCGGGGCAGCTTGTGGATAAAGAAGAATGCTTCTATTATCATAAGAAAGGACACTGGAAGAATGATTGCAGGGCTTGGAAAGCCAGGACACAGGAATTGAAGCAGGTTGCGGCTTCAGCTTCAGGTGTGTATGTTATTGAAAACTATCTTTCAATAAACTCTACTTCCTGGGTATTGGATACCGGATCAGGATCTCATATCTGTAATTCTTTGCAGGCGTTGAGAAACCGTAGGGTTTTGAAGGTAGGTGACATGACCCTCAGAGTTGCAAACGGAGCTAGCATGGATGCTAAGGCCGTGGGGGACTATCACCTGGGAATGTCAGATGGACATGTTTTGGTTTTGCGTAATTGTTTTTTTGTACCCAACGCAACTTGTAATATCATTTCTGTATCTTTAGTTTCTAAAGAAGGTTATGAATTTGCGTTTGTAAGTAATGTTGTAAACATTCACCTTAATCAAGTTTTGATTGGGTCAGGTACATTGAGCAATGGTATATACGTATTAAACCAACCACATATTTTCAATGTCCAAAATACACACAAAAGAAAGTCTCCAAATATCAATCGGACTTTCTTATGGCATTGTAGACTGGGTCACATCAATGAGAGAAGGTTGACTAAGTTACATACAGAAGGATATTTGGATCCGTTCGAATATCAATCGTATGCCACTTGTCAATCCTGTCTCAAAGGAAAGATGACAAAGACTCCGTTCACTGGACACGGAGTAAGAGCGAGCGAGCTCTTGGGACTCGTACACAGCGACGTGTGCGGTCCAATGGCTACACATGCGCGAAGCGGTTATTCTTACTTCATTACTTTTACGGATAACTTTTCAAGGTACGGTTATGTCTTCTTAATCAAACATAAGTCCGAAGACTTTGGAAAGTTCCAGGAATATAAGAATGAAGTAGAAAACCAAACCGGAAAAAGTATCAAGATTCTAAGATCGGATCGAGGTGGAGAATACTTAAGTGCCGAGTTCCTGGATTATTTAAAAAAGAATGGAATTCTCTCTTAGCTTACTCCTCCATACACTCCGCAACATAACGGTGTATCGGAGAGACGGAACCGAACCCTATTGGATATGATACGGTCCATGATGAATAACGCTGAGTTACCGCGATCATTCTAGGGGTATGCGCTAGAATCAGCTGCATACCTTTTGAACCGAGTTCCAACTAAGACTGTGCCTACTACACCATATGAGATGTGGTGTGGGAAGAGACCCTATCTTAAGCACATTAAGACATGGGGATGTCCATCTTTTGTTAAAAAGCAGCATGCGGACAAGCTCGAGACACGCTCAGTACAGTGTAAGTTCGTGGGATATTCAAAGAACTCCAAGGGATATTTCTTCTACTGCGAAGAGGAACAAAAAGTTCTTGTTTCTCGTCATGCCTACTTCATGGAAACTGAGTTTTTGGAAACCCAGATAAGTGGGAGCACAGTAGAACTGGAAGAAATTCCAGAACCACGAGCTATTACTGAAAGCTTAGTGGAACCAGAGGGTTCAAAAGAACAGGACATTCCTACGCCGCTCCGCAGAAGTAGTAGGCAGTCTCATCCGCCCGAGAGATACTACGGTTTTCTCATAGACGGGGATAGAGAGTATTGCATCATAGATTATGATGAGCCTACTAGCTTCCAGCAGGCCGTTCAGAGCGTTGACTCGGTAAAATGGCTGGATGCAATGCGGACCGAAATGGAGTCCATGTACACCAACAAAGTATGGACGTTGGACATTGCTCCAGACGGGGTAAAACCCGTTGGATGCAAGTGGATCTTCAAAAGGAAGATTGGTGTAGATGGACAGGTTGAGACCTATAAAGCTAGACTTGGCCTTGCATAAAGTTCATAAGGTTGATTTCCTAATCCGTGTTTCAAAGGGTTTTTGTCAAAGACCTGGTTTGGACTATGACGAAACCTTTTCTCCAGTGGCTATGCCGAAATCCATTCGGACCCTTCTTGCCATTGCTGCCTTCCACGATTATGAGATCTGGCAGATGGACGCAAAATCCGCTTTTCTAAATGGAAATTTAGAGGAGTGTGTCTATATGGACCAGCCAGAGGGTTTCATTCAGAGTGGGAGCAGCGGAAAGGTGTGCAAGTTGCTTAAGTCCATCTATGGACTAAAGCAGGCATCGCGGAGTTGGAACATCTGCTTTGATGAGACGGTCAAAGAATTTGGCTTTATCAAAAATCCAGATGAACCATGCATCTATAGTAGATTTGTAGCGAGAACTGTAGTATTCCTCGTTTTATACGTGGATGACATTCTCTTAATAGGAAATGACATTTCTATGCTACAATCTGTCAAGGGGTTCTTATCACACAGGTTCTCCATGAAAGACCTGGGTGATGCCTCATACATCCTGGGGATCCGGATCCATCGTGATAGATCCAAGAGGATATTAGGACTTTCTCAGTCCAGGTACATCGACACCATACTGAAAAGATTCAGTATAGAGGATTCCAAGCGCGGTAACCTACCGGCTTGTCACGGGATCACCCTCTCTAAAGAGATGTCTCCCAAGACTGATTTGGAGAGGGATCGCATGTCTATTATACCTTACGCTTCTGCGGTAGGCTCTATAATGTATGCGATGTTGTGTACCAGACCGGATGTAGCTTATGTACTGAGTGTGGTAAGCCGGTATCAGTCAAACCCTGGGGAGAAACACTGGATAGCGGTAAAGAACATTCTCAAGTACCTGAGAAGGACTAAGGAGATGTTCTTGGTCTATGGCGGAAAAGACCTCCAGATCGAGGCCTTTGCTGACTCCAGCTTCCAGAGTGACAAGGATGATTCCAAGTCCATGTCGGGTTTTGTCTTTACCCTCAATGGAGGGGCGGTATGTTGGAAGAGTTCCAAATAGGAAACCGTTGCAGACTTGACTATGGAAGCGGAATACATCGCTGCATCTGATGCCGCAAAAGAAGCCGTATGGATGAGGAAGTTCTTGAAAGAACTTCAGGTGGTTCCGTCCATTGTTGATCCAATACCTCTGTATTGCGATAACAACGGGGCTATAGCTTTAGCAAAGGAACCCAGGTCCCATCAGAAATCCAGACACATCTTGAAGCGGTATCACCTGATCAGGGAGATCGTGGATCGCCAGGAGATCGAGGTTCGGAGGGTTGCTTCAGAAGAAAACACTGCAGATCCATTCACCAAGGCCTTGCCCCAGACTCAGTTCGAGCGGCTGATCGAGATGATAGGTCTTCGATACGCCAGTACATGGCCTTAGTGCAAGTGGGAGATTGTTAGTGTATATGCACTAGAGGCCATTACTGTATCATACTGGTTTGTATATTATTTAATGGAAGCTTGGGATATTCACCTTGTATAAACAATCTTGCTCAATATAGTAGTATGCTACTTGGTTTGTTTCTACTTCAATGTGTACATGTGTTTATTTTAGTATATCACCTATACACATTAGTGGAGCCCTTAGGATCTTTGCTTGATTACCAGCGTTATGATGGCAGTCACACTAGTGGGGGCTCGGTAATCTATAAGCACATCCTTATAAAGGTCCCTAGTCGCAGGACTATCGAGACAGGGCATCGATACGCCGGAGTAGACTAGCGTATGCGCTTCTCATCCCAGTGTGGGAGATGGTCTGTCCCACAGCCATCAGTACGTCATACTGGAGATAGTATACGGGTGCTCGTTAGGTTACGAGTACACTGGACAGGACTCGTCGGGAACTGACCGGTTGGTATTATACCTATCGTCAGTTATCAGTTCTCAGGTGACATGAGTACAGCTTAGTCCGCTGACTTGACACTGTCACTTCGCCTCGAGTGTGTTCCCTCTATACTTTGATTACTACCCTACCATGGCTCAAAGGAGTCGTGCAAATAGGTAGTAGTTAAGTACAGTCTCGAAGCACTTGGAGGCAGTGACGGTTAGACAGGATTCGTCTCTCCCGGTATTGGGGGTTGACATCACGATGTGTCTAGGAGAGCCATTACACGAGTAGTCCCTGGCAAGGGCAATCGAGATATACTGGTAGGCTTCCAGTGTTATCTCAGGGTGTTTTGGGCTTTACTCCGACACGACTTGTACCGCTATTAGGGGACTGACGTTTACCGCCCCCTAGGCCCGCCATGCGATGTATCAGACGAACAGACCGGACTGTACGGAGACTGTCACATTCAGACTCAGTAGGAGTTCAGATGGGGTTCACCTCGTAAGTCTTCTTATCGGCATCTACCTGGGGACCGTTACGCACAGCTAGTGCCGCTTGCGGTCTGTGGTTAAACCCACTGCCAGCGTAGTGTAGAGTCTTTAGAGTCCCACACAGAGGGCTATTCGCTTTTGGGCAAAACAGAGTAGAGGTCGCATGGTTTTGCGACAGGGTTCGTTCTCATCCGCGCACTTGTGCACGTTTGGAGTCCGGACGGATATTACTAGCGGGCTCTGGTTTGAGCCAGATACTAGTATATGTTTTGGGGTTAGTTTTATCTCATTGTGTTCATGTTCCTCGGAACAAGAATGCGGGTGTGTATGCACAGTTGGTTGAGGCGGAGGAAGAGGATTTTCATTAGGCTTTCGGAACGGCTGTGTATGCACAGTTGACAGTCGTCTTTTTCCAAACCCTAATGAATTTATGATATATCAATTAATAATATTAATTAAATGAAATTGTGTCATGGTTGGGTTTGTTGACTTCCTGACCATGGTTGACTTGTTGACCATGGTTGAAACTTTGACTATAATCATTACATATCAAAGATGTTCTTTGATTCTAGCAAAACCATTTAATGTGTGTAATGATAATTGTCATTCCAAACCATCCATCAACTATTTCATTTAGATTATTATTATTAATTTGATAATTCATTTCATATTATGTTATGGTTGTAAAAAGTTATTCATTCTATCATAACACTTCTCTCTCCTCTCTTCTTCTTCCTCCTCCTCTAGTTCAAGGAGACTCACTCTCATGTGTTGAGAAACCCTCTCCTTGAGATAAGAACACCCAAAAACCACTCTCTACTCACTCTAGGGTTAGAGGTCTAGCAAGCCAAAGATCCTAGTTCTCTCAAAGTTCGAGAAAGGAGCCCGAAGGTTGAACCCTCAGGTGGATCCATTTTTGACGGAAGAAGGCGAAGAAGAAAGCACCATCCAAGCTCTACAAAGTTTTCAAGAAGAAGGAGTTCAAGTTAGGTATAACATCTTTTCCGAGTAGCTAACTCTCTTTAGCTTGTTAGCTAGTTTAGTTTAGAAAAGATCCCGACTTTTGTTAGTCCATGTTGCCTAATGCGCTAAAAATTTGTTTTTTATACCGTTTCCGCCTCCCCGCAAGAACCGGGGTTGGCAACATGGACTTACAGGGGAGACCCTCTAGAAAACATGGTCACCAACAGAAAACTCAAGTCTGCACCGCCGACGGTCCGCATAAGATCTCTGCCTACTCTGGGCTGCTCTCATCCTATCACGAATCAACTGGATCTTCGTGGTCGTCTCATCCACAATCTGCGGCCCTAAGATACTGCTCTCACTGAGCTCTGTCCAACAGGTGGGCGATCTGCATCACCTCCCATAAAGAGCCTCAAACGGTGCCATCTGAATGGTCTCCTGGTAGCTATTGTTGTAGGAGAACTCTACTAAGGGTAAATGATGATCCCAGCTACCTCCGAAGTCTAATACGCATGCTCTGAATAGTCTGCTCTGACTGTCCGTTGATCTGCGGATGGAATGCTGTGCTGAAACTCAAGCGAGTACCCAAAGCCTCCTGAAGCTTCTACCATAGCCGGCTGGTAAACTGGGTGCCTCTGTCGGACACGATACATGTCGGAACTCCGTGCAGTCGTACAATCTCATCAATGTAAATCTGGGCATACTGAGCAAATCCGAAAGTCGTCTTCACCGGTAGGAAGTGAGCCGCTTTCGTCAAACGATCCACGATCACCCAGATGAAGTCATACCCTCGACTAGTCCTGGGTAGACCCATAATGAAGTCCATAGATATCTGTTCCCATTTCCACTCCGGAATGGGTAACGGCTGTAGCTCTCCCGCGGGCCTCTGGTGCTCAGCCTTGACTTTCTGACAAGTCAGGCATCTCGACACAAAATCTGCGATGTCTCTCTTCATTCCGTCCAACCAGTAAACACCTCTCATGTCATGGTACATCTTGGTGGAACCGGGATGAACACTATATACCGATCGATGTGCCTCCTCGAGAATCTCGCGCCGCCATCCCTCAGCATCTGGTACACATAGTCTAGCCCCAAATCGTAGTATCCCTTGATCATCGATCATGAACTCGGAAAATCTGCCCTGTCCCATCTGTGTCCTGATCTCTGAACACCAGTCATCACTGTGTTGTGCCTCATGTATACGGTCAAGCAACTGTGGGCATGCATGAACATGCGCAATCTGTCCTCTGATCGGCGTAAACTCGAACTGTACCCGGCTGTCGCAGAAGATCTGCCAATCTGCCGACGATTGCCTCTGTACTGCGCTCAAACAAGATAGACTACCACCGGACCTCCTGCTCAAAGCATCCGCCACTACATTCGTCCTGCCCCGGTGATACAAGATCTCACAATCGTAGTCCTTCACTAACTCAATCCATCGGCGCTGTCTAAGGTTCAGGTCTCGTTGCTGGAATATATACTTTAAGCTCTTGTGATCAGTGAATTTCTGGTACGACTCTCCATATAGGTAATGTCGCCAGATCTTAAGTGCAAAGACCACTGCAGCCATCTCCAAATCATGAGTGGGGTAATTCTGTTCATGTTTCTTTAATTTCCGCGAAGCATACGCGATCACCCTGTCATGCTGCATCAAAACGCACCCTGGCCCCACTCGTGAAGCGTCACAGTAGACCACAAATCCGCCTGATCCTGAAGGCAATGATAGCACTGGTGTCGTAGTCAGTAGAGCCCGTAGCTGCTGAAAGCTAAGCTCACACTCCTCCGTCCAATCGAAACGAACTCCCTTCCGGGTCAACCCGGTCAAAGGTGTAGCAACACGAGAGAGGTCCTGCACGAATCTCCTGTAATAGCCTGCCAGCACTAGAAAGCTGCGAACCTCCGTCACTGACGTGGGTCTAGGCCAACTCCGAACGGCCTCAATCTTCCTCGGGTCTACACATATACCATCTCATGTAATCATGTGCCCTAAGAAATCTACGCTGTCCAGCCAGAAAGCACACTTGGAGAATTTGGCGAAAAGCTGATGCTCCCTCAAGGTCTGCAGTGTAATCCGTAGGTGCTGCTCGTGCTCCTCTCTACTCTGAGAGTACACCAAGATATCGTCAATGAATACTATGATGAACAGATAAAGATACGGCCGGAAAATGCGGTTCATCAAGTCCATGAATGCTGCTGGTGCGTTGGTGAGTCCGAATGACATCACCAAAAACTCATAATGGCCGTAGCGCGTGAGGAAAGCTGTCCTAGAAATATCCTCCCGTCGAACCCGCAGCTGATGGTAGCCTGATCGCAAATCAATCCTCGAAAAGTATCCTGCCCCCTGAAGCTGGTCGAACAAATCGTCGATATGTGGCAAAGGATACCTGTTCCGTACTGTCACCCTGTTCAGCTGACGGTAGTCGATACACAAACGCATACTGCCGTCCTTATTCTTGACAAACAGGACTGGAGCACCCCAAGGAGAAACACTGGGTCGAATGAGTCCCTTATCCAGCAAATCTTGCAACTGACCCTTTAATTCTCTAAGTTCCGCCGGGACAATCCGATAAGGCGGTACAGAAATAGGACCCGTGCCAGGAACCAAATCAATACAGAAAGAAATATCACGCTCGGGCGGTAGCCCAGGAAGCTCGTCAGGGAACACATCAGGGAACTCGCTAACAACCGGAACCTGATCCAACGGAACCTTTGTAGCTCTAGTATCGCAAACATAGGCGAGAAACCCCTGACATCCCTTCCTCAAAAGCTGTCCAGCGCGAAAAGAAGAAATCACACTGTGAGGGGTGGCACCACGGTCCCCCAACACAACAAAAAACCGACTCGCCGGGAAAACAAAATCTAACTGTATTATCGCGGCAGTCAACAGAAGCATAGCACGTGGCTAACCAATCCATGCCCAAAAAAACGTCGAAGTCCAACATCTCAAGAAGGATCAAATAGACCGGCAATTCTCTCTCGCCAATACTGACGGTACAGGATCGGAACACGTGACTAGCGACAAACGAGTCTCCCACAGGAGTAGTCACAACAAACGGCTGATCAAGCAAACCGGACTCTCTACCCAAACACGACACAAAGTGTATGGATACGTACGAGTGTGTGGATCCGGGATCGAATAACACATCTGCACCAACAGAGCATACTGGAAGGATACCTGAGACCACCGCATTGGACGCCTGCGTGTCCTGATGAGTTAAAGCAAAAACTCACGCATGTCCTCCAACTGCGACTGACTGTCCCCTGCCGGCCGCTGGATGTCCTCTGCCTCGATCACCTCGTCCTTTATGAACAAATCCTCCGCGACCGTGACCTCTCTATGCATGAGTCTGGCATGGAGTAACAGTAGGTACAATAGGCAAAGCCGTCTGGGGTGGTGAAGGTGGTAGTGTGACGTGCGGTGCTGCTGCCTCCATCCGGGGTATCTCAGGACAATCTCGTACACGATGATAATAACTCCCGCAACGGAAACATCCCGATGATGGTCGCTGACCCTCCTAGGGATAGGATCTAAACAACCTGCCTCGTCCCGAATCTCTGCTACCTGCAAGACGTCTATCACGGCGGCGAAAAGGCTGTCTCTGCGCTGATGTATCCGCACGAACTCTCTTCTGCTCTGGAACTACTGAAGTCTCAGCAAGGCGCTCCTCGACTAATAGAGCTGCGTCTACAGCTGCTGCATATGTCTCGTAATGATGTGCGCTGATCGCTAGAAACAGTGGTGTAAGCAAGCCTAGGACAAATCTCTTGACTCGCAACTCTTTAATAGCCACTAGGTACGGAGCATACACTGACAGCTCGGTGAACAGGACGTCATACTCTGCCACTGACATTTCCGGAGTCTGACGTAGGGACTCGAACCGGCGAGCTCTAGCATCTCTGACGCTCAGTGGAAGAAAACGGCCAAGGAATAGCGCCACGAACTCTGTCCAGGTCGTAGGAGGAAGACCTGCTGCTCTACCATTCGCGACTGATTCACACCATTTCTGCGCGAGAACTTCCAGGCGAAAGCTCGCGAATTCAACCCATCTCGCATCTGCGCATCTAAGTGAACGACATATCCGCGCCATCCTATCAATGAAAGACTGTGGGTCCTCGGCCACATCAGTGCCTGTGAAGACCAGAGGCTTCAGCCTCATAAACTCTGATAACGATACCGAGATAACCTCTGTAGCTGCAGGGGCAACTGCCTGTACTGTGGGTACCACCGCGGTCTCTGCAACGGGTGGAACTACCTCTGGTCGCTACGCTCGAAGTGTCTCAACTAGAGATCCCATCATCTGGAGCATCTCCTGCATACTGGATCCCATCGTCTGGCGCATCTCCTGCACACCAGCCCCTAACATAGCAATCTGATCTGTCACGGCAGGAACAGCCAGCTCGGGCACAACCGGTATACTATCCGGATCAGTCCTCGTCTCGGACGAGTCAACTCGAACCTCGGCCCTCGCGGCCGCTCTCTGCGCCCTCGTAGTCTTTGGCGGCATAATGGCTGAAAGGAATAATAGGATTCGATAAGGATACGGAAATCGAATCGCAAGAATGCATTAACTCAAGAAGGAATTTAAATCAACAAGTCCAAAGGTCGCTTTGGCGGAGTACCGTGTCGTTAGTATGCCGCGGAACATATGCATGCTACGCCACTCTGCTTTAGCTACCTACTCCATCATACCAGGGTCATCCTAGGAACACTCCGAAAGGGAAAACCTACGCTCTGATACCAACATTGTCACGACCAAAAGTTTGGCCCGTAACCGGCACTTAACCACGTAACGTCTACAGGCGTAACGCGACTAAGTGAACCAAAAACTCAGAAACCAAACCAGTAAAAATATAGAGTGTTTTAAGTTTTAAAAGTAAGCATTTAGAAGTGATAAGAAATCTTAAGTAAACAATCTCCAAGATAGCAATATACGACGCGGTAGCGAAGAGCAAGATCCACAAGTGAGAACATCACAGATAGAATAAACTGCAAGTACATTCGGCTCACAACGAGCTCGACACCAGAATACAAATAATATATATCATCGTCCTCACACTGTCTCTAAGGCAAATACATACATGGTAGATGGAGAATACTAGATACAACAATATACATAACTGAAAGATAAACAGAAACTGCACAAAACCCACATATCAGCAAAAGAGCTAGTACACCAACTATGGGGGTATTTGTGTCAAAAGATGTAAAACGCAGCCTGCCGCGACTACTCCGACGGGCAACCTGCAAACACTGTGGCACAACGGGGGTGAGTTGCCAACTCATGAATAGAGATAACATATAAAGGTAATCGCGAGCATGCACGTACTGCGCTACTCTATCATATGCCAGCAGATGATATCAATGCGTGATAAGCAGTATGTGCAATAATCATGCAAGTGCTCTATCAGGTAATATAACTACAGGATGAGATACAATAATGAATGCTGAGCATGGGAACATAACATCTACATGGAATGTCAACGTGGAATATATATAATCGGTGTCCATCAATGCACCCAAATCCCCCAAATAGCTCAGGCGCCGGCACTCTCATCGGCCCTCCAATCTTGTAAATCTCTGAGAATCACGAGTGCCCAACATCGGCACCCAAATATCATAAATACTCGTGTCCAGTATCGACATGCCAATCTTCCTATATCGGGCATCCGTCAGTCCGGGTCAGCCCGCTTCTCATATGTCTATCGGCCATCCGTCAGTCCGGGTCAGCCCTCTCTATCTCATATATATCTATCGGGCATCCGTCAGTCCGGGTCAGCCCTCTCTATCTCATATATATCTCGCTCTAGCACCTAGAAAACATAGGGTAGACGCACCGAAATATCATATCAAGGGAACCGGGTTTTTAAATGATTACAGGTTTGAAATAGCCACGGTTCCCTAATCCAGAAATCACATGTAATCCAGACCAATATGCATGTCAATGTGATGTGATATATGCATCAAGTATGAATATCATGTCAAGTCACATAAAGATGAGCTACAACATAATGATCCGATGTGATATATGCATCAAGAATGAATATCATGTCAAGTTCTACAGTGTAAGTGTCATGGCAATTACTAACGGTGTGTGTGTAGCATGCAGGATAGTGCTCATGCAACATGAACCGTTAGTAATGGTGCGGTGTTCTATCAATTCTAGTTTATATACATATATCAGGGAATGTGGTATGCACTAAATAGTAGCCATGAACAGTCAATGTTTGGAAATGTAGCTACAAGATCCTATCAGCCCTAACGTAGAACGCCATGCGGGCGATATCCCCGTAGATGTTAAATCTACTCACCGTATTCTCTCGCTAGGTATAGCCGATGACTTGTTTCCCCTTCTTCGCGGCGTCTGTCGCACTCGCCTGCGAACCTAGAATTCCACAGAATATCACGCATAAGCTCAAAACCATGCAAACACGACATTTAAGGTCAACTAGAAACCCGTGTCGCAAACCAAGCGCGCGTGTGCGCGATATGTTAAAACGTGTGATTACGCGCCTGAAGTCGCTCCGACGCGTCGCGATACGCAGAAACCCCAAACCCACACACACGTAACACGCGTGTCGCGAAAGATTAAAAATACAGGAAATAGGGTATTCTACTCCAGATTTTGCTACAGAACAGATATTATAAAAATAGATATACCAAAACACTCCACATAGCAGCAGACTCCTGTGACCCCAACCCCAACCCTCACTTCACTAATCTGGCCGCAATTTGCGGCCTGAACTCATTTTTCGGCGGCCTGGGTAGGGAGGTGGGCCCCCGGGTTTGGTGTGTGCACTCTATACCCCCTGTTTATGCTACAGTAATTCCAATTTCACTTTGAAATATCTCAGGTAGTAGCAGATCCTACAGAGCCTTAATTCTAGTTAAAAACCACATTTTACACTAAAATGATACTTTAGGGTATTTTTTTGAAATCTGAAGCAAACCCAAGTCTAAAACTACACTAACAACTCATTACCAAGTTAATTAAGCCAACAAAATCCCAATCTAACATACGCATCACAAATATCCTTTAATACCAGCAAACATGCACATAAAACATGATTTCTAGCTAAACTACTACAAGATATGGAAAAAGGGTGTTAAAAAAGAGTTATATACCTCCCAAAAGCCTTTGGAAAACCACAAATCCCAGATCCTTCCTCAAATGTACAGATTTGCCACCAAACACCTCAAAAGAACCACCCTTTATAAGGTTTTTTGTGAAGAAAATGGGTTGTTTTGTGTAGGGTTTAGGCATAACTCAATTGGGAAGTGAAAAGGGAAGAAAAGATGATGAAATGGTGTTGTTTGCTGATGCCCTACTGCAGAAATTCTGCAATGAGAGAAAGAGAGAAAAGGGAGAGAGGAAAATGGTCCAACAAGTCAAACCCTCACCTAACCTCCATACCTCTAATTTTCCATTAAATTTTGAATTCTTTAAAGGGGTTTGACTTGGAAAAATGGTGGGGATAATGAGCCATGCAATGAAAGATAATGGTTAACATGTTACACCGTTGAACCAAAGTCACAAAATGGCTAAGTGTGCATGTGCATGCTACATAAGGAAAATTTCCCAATTTGTTAACACGACTAAATATAACTAATAATCCTATGTACACATATATAATAACACGCACAATTACTAATTATCACGAAAAACATTCTAACAAAAATTCAAAGTGTTACAATATTATTATTGCTTGCGTGGTTATGACCAACGATTGACGAAGAGCTAGCTCCCGCTAGGGGATGCCTTTTATCATTTTGTATATATTGTTCTCGTTGTACTCCGTTCGGGGCCAGTTTTTACAAAGGAAACTCTGCCGAAATTTTCAGGAAAGGTTACAAATTTTAAAAATGCATACTCGGCTAGTTATTTAAAAACTTTGATTTTCAAAACATGATTTTCTTTACTTCTTAAAACCGGTTTTCCTTATTTACTCCTTAAAATGGTTTTAGATTTCTGGGCTTTTGGCTTACTTGGATCAGATGGGGTCCTATAGACTTCATATGGTTCAAGGGCCAGTCACGTGCTCTTCCGGGTCGTGACACCCGAAATTACACGAAGAAATAAACTACCGTCTCCCCGGAAACGGCGCCATTTGATTGATAGAGTTTTTGCGTATTCAATTTTATTACCGCAATCAAGACGGTTTCTCTTCTAGCTTGCCGGTTGAGTACGGGTCGTCCGCAGGGAGATGTGAATCTTTTTCTATGTGCTTTAACGAGTTAAGTCCAAATGTCCATGTTTGTTTGAGATTAACTATGTGCTAAAATGTTATATAAAGAGAGCTTGTAAGGGTTAGGATTAGGTTAGTTTGAGTTAGGAGTCGCTCACTTCTTTCATTGCCAATCTTAATATCGGTGTTACGGTAATCGGAAACAACGAGGATTAGCACGACTAGGAAGGAACTTGCGAGTATAAGCTAGGCTTTCCAACGCTTAAGTTCTTCCTTTTGGTACTTGTCCGTCCGTTCTTGGCTCTTAGCCATAACCTCCAGTTAATTCAACCTCAACCGGTCTCACTAAGGAATCACCGCTATCATGTAGGATAGGGTGCCGTAGGGAGCGGATTGTGGTTCAATTAACGGGAGTCTGAATTAAGATGTTGGGCAAGGAAAGAGTGAGAGAGATTTCCTTCTCTCAAACTTTCCTTATCCTACCCTAACAAGTAAGAAAACTACTCACCCATTACAAGAAAAAGAAAATACAACAAAAGGAGGAAGATAGAGAGAAAGAGGTTAGAAGATTACAACTAGCTATTTGAGACCTCACCTTGGCAAAGATCAAGCTTAAGCATCATTGTTGTTAAGGATAAAGAAAAAGAGAACAAGAAACAAACAAACAACAAATAACAACAACTAGATTAGCAAATGAAAAATACAAGCAATTATAATTAACAACATAACAAGACAAGTATGATAACAAAAAGAACTCTTTTATTCATCCTTCACTCATAAAAAGCTCACTACAAAGTTTTAATGGAGAAAAGATGAAAAGAGGAAGAAGACTACAAAATATATCCTAAACTTTTAAACAAGAATAAGCACCCTTGGCTTGGCAATTTATGGGCTATTTGGAGGAAGGAAACAGAGAACCTGGGGAAACATTCTGGATCATCATGAAAAGACCCAACTACCCCTGAAAAACCAGCAATTGCAGAGTCAATAAGGCCGCTGATACGCGGCCAAAACGCCATGTTGGCCGCGGATCCGCGACCATAATGGGGATTTGTCTCCACGAATTTGGTGAGTTGCCCTGTTCTTTTGTTATCTTCAGTGTGGTATATGTCGTTTTTTAGAATCTCTTCACAATTGTTCCAGAATTTTAGCAGATCAAAAGGTGATTTGATGTGGATCTTTTATCATGATTTTTCTTGAGCTCCGCGTAGGTATTGTAAGTCGATGTAGTACACCCCAGTTCTTGTGGGGAGGCGGAATTTTCAAAAACGATCATGTTTAAAGAACGAACATCGACTAACCGCTTGAATCGAAGCTAAACTATAAATAACCGTACACAAAGAGTTTCTTTTCAATTGTGTTTAGGGATTATACCTAATGAAACCGGTCCTTCGTCTTTGTGTCCTCTTTTGTTCTCCTCGACCTTCTCTAGGTAGTAGACGATCCACCCGAGAGCAAAACACCAAGCTACACCTCTAACTTGAGGTAACTAATCTACTTTGATTGCTAATCAAAGAAGAAAGGATGATATAGAGTGAAGGTAATGGATGTTTAAGTCTAACTAAACCTTTGATCTCAACACATGAGGATTAAGGATTAGTCTCTTGAAGATGAGAGCTTGAGGAGAGAGAATGTGAGATGAGATAATGAGATGAGAGAGAGTGTATCATAATATATTATGAAGCATTCTTATTTATCAACAAAAGAAAATGAGTGATGAATAAGCATGCTTCACAAATATCTAATGGTGATTCATTAAGCATGTGTCATTATCATTTATGGTGCAATAATGATAATGATGAATCACTCTCATGACTCACAATCTTATCCAAAGTAACCTCCTTAGTCACATCTTCTAGAAGCTTCTCGTACAATTACGAGAACGCCCCTCCAATCCGCAAAAATACGGAAAAACTTTAGACTGTAAAAATCCAATAACCGGATACCAGTAACTGGCTTAAACCAAAGCCGACTGGTAAAAACTGTCCGAAAGTCGTACGTGCGTAAACGCACGTATGCGTCCGAACCCTTGTCGTAAAAACCATACGACCTCTATATCGTTTCGCCTGGAATAGGAAACTCTCTGTGTGGGACTCTAGAGACTCGACTACTACGCTGGCAGTGGGTTTAACCACAGACCGCAAGCGGCACTAGCTGTACGTAACGGTCCCCAGGTAGTTGTCGATAAGAAGGCCGATGAGAAAACCCATCCGAACCCCTACTGAGTCTGATATGACAATCTCCATACAGTCCGGTCCGTTCGTCCAAGACTATCGCATATCGGGCCTTGGGGGGCGGCAAGCGTCAGTCCCCTAATAGCGGTATAAGTCGTGTCGGAGGGAAGCCCATTACACCCTGAGAAACTACTGGAACCTACCAGCAAATCTCGCTTGCCCTGGCCAGGGACTTTGCGTAATGGCTCTCTGACACAGCACGATATCTACTCCCAATACCGGGAGGGACGAATCCTGTCTAACCGCCACTGCCTCCAAGTGCTCGGGACTGCACCCAACTGCTACCTGTTTGCACGACTACTTTGAGCCGTGGTAGGGTAGCAATCAAAGAACAGTGGGACACACTCGAGGCGAAGTAGCAGTGTCAAGTCTGCGGACTACGCTGTACTCATGTTACCTGGGAACTGTTCACTGACGACTGGTATCAAACCAACCAACAGTTCCCTGTGAGTCCTGTCCGGTGTACCCGTAACCTAACGAGCACCTGTATACTATCTCCAGTACGACGTACTGACGGCTGTGGGACAGACCATCTCCCCAACTGGGATGAGAAGCGTACACACCAGTCTACTCCGGAGTATCGATGCTCTGTCTCGATAATCCAACGACCAGGGACCTGAATAAGGATGTGCTTGTAGACTACCCAGCCCCCACTAGTGTGACTGCCATCACAACGCTGGTAGACAAGCAAGATCCTAAGAGCTCTATCAATACGTATACTCACATATTAAGATAGAAAAACCAAGTAGCATACTACCATGTTTAGCAAGACTGTTATATACATGTGAATATCCCAAGCTTCCATTAAGTAATATACAAGCTAGTATGATACAGTAATGGCCTTCTAGGGCATAAACACTAACAATCTCCCACTTGCACTAGGGCCATGTACTGGCATATCGCAGACCAATGATCTCGAGTAGCCTCTCGAACTGAATCTGAGGAAGGGCCTTAGTGAATGGATCAGCAATGTTATCCTCCGTATTTACTCTCTTTACCTCGATCTCCCGGCGATCTACGATCTCCCTGATCAGGTGATACCGCCTTAAGATGTGTCTGGACTTCTGATGGGACCTTGGTTCCTTCGCTAAAGCTATAGCTCCGTTGTTGTCGGAATACAGAGGTATTGGACCAACACTGGTAGGAACCACCTGAAGTTCTGTGAGGAACTTCTTCATCCAGACAGCTTCTTTTGCGGCATCGCAAGCAGCTATGTACTCCGCTTCCATCGTTGAGTCAGCAACGGTATCCTGCTTGGAACTCTTCCAACAGACCGCCCCTCCATTGAGGGTAAAGACATAACCCGACATGGACTTGGAGTCATCCTTGTCACTCTGGAAGCCGGAATCAGCATAGGTCTCCATCTTGAGGTCCTTTCCACCGTAAACAAAGAACATCTCCTTAGTCCTCCTCAGGTACTTGAGAATGTTCTTTACTGCTATCCAGTGATTCTCCCCTGGGTTTGCCTGATACCGGCTTACAACGCTCAATGCGTATGCTACATCTGGTCTGGTACATAACATCGCATACATTATAGAGCCTACCGCAGAAGCGTAGGGTATAATCGACATGCGTTCCCTTTCCAAATCAGTCTTGGGAGACATCTCTTTGGAGAGGGTGATTCCGTGACAAGCCGGTAGGTTACCGCGCTTAGAATCTTCCATACTGAATCTTTTCAATATGGTGTCTATGTACCTGGACTGTGAAAGTCCCAACATCCTCTTTGATCTATCACGATATATCTGGATCCCCAGAATGTAGGTGGCATCACCCAGGTCCTTCATGGAGAATTTCTGTGACAAGAATCTTTTGACTGACTGTAGCATAGGAATATCATTTCCTATTAGGAGAATGTCATCCACGTACAAGACGAGGAATACAACAACTCTCCCTACAATCTTACTGTATATGCATGGTTCATCTGGATTTTTGATAAAGTCAAATTCTTTGACAGTATCATCAAAACAGATGTTCCAACTCCGCGATGCCTGCTTTAGTCCATAAATGGATTTAAGCAGCTTGCATACTTTACCGCTGCTCCCACTCTGAATGAATCCCTCTGGCTGATCCATATAGACGCTCTCTTCTAAATTTCCATTTAGAAAGGCCGTCTTTACGTCCATCTGCCAGATTTCATAATCGTGGAAGGCAGCAATAGCAAGAAGGACCCGAATGGATTTCAGCATAGCTACAGGAGAAAAGGTTTCGTCATAGTCCAAACCAGGTCTTTGACGGAAACACTTTGCAACAAGTCTAGCCTTATAAGTTTCAACCTGTCCATCTACACCAATCTTCTTTCTGAAGATCCACTTGCATCCTACGGGTTTCACCCCATCTGGAGCAGTGTCCAAAGTCCATACTTTGTTAGTGTACATGGACTCCATTTCGGTCCGCATTGCATCCTGCCATTTTACCGAGTCACCGCTCTGAATGGCTTGCTGGAAGCTAGTAGGGTCGTCATTATCAATGACGCAATCTTCTCTATCCCCGTCTATGAGAAAACCGTAGTATCTCTCGGGCGGATGAGACTGCCTACTACTTCTGCGGAGAGGCGCTGGTATGTCCCTTTCTTCTGAAACTTCTTGTTCCACCAAACTTTCAGTAACAGCTTGTGGTTCTGGAATTTCTTCCAGTTCTACTGCGCTCCCACTCTTCTGATTTTCTAAAAATTCAGTTTCTAAGAAGCGGGCATGACGAGAAACAAAAACCTTTTGTTCCTCTGCGTAGTAGAAGCAATATCCCATGGAATTCTTTGGATATCCCACAAACTTACACTCTACTGAGCGTGCCTCGAGCTTGTCCGAATGCTGCTTTTTTACAAAAGCTGGACATCCCCATGTCTTCAGGTACTGAAGATGGGGTTTCTTCCCACTCCACATTTGATATGGGGTGGTAGGCACAGTCTTGGTGGGAACCTTGTTCAAAAGATATGCCGCTGATTCTAGCGCATAACCCCAGAATGATCGCGGTAACTCAGCCTTACTCATCATGGAACGAACCATATCTAATAGGGTTCGATTCCTCCTTTCCGATACACCGTTGTGTTGTGGTGTGTATGGAGGAGTAAGCTGAGAGAGAATCCCTTTCTCTTTTAAGTAACCCAGGAACTCGGCACTTAAGTATTCACCACCTCGATCAGATCTCAGCGTCTTAATACTTTTGCCTGTTTGGTTTTCCACTTCATTCTTGTATTCTTGGAATTTTTCAAAGGCCTCGGATTTATGCTTCATCAAGAAGATATGTCCATACCTAGAGAAATCATCCGTAAAAGTAATGAAGTAGGAATAACCACCTCGCGCATGTGTAGACATTGGACCGCACACGTCACTGTGTACGAGTCCTAAGAGCTCGCTCGCTCTTGCTCCGTGTCCAGAAAACGGAGTCTTTGTCATCTTTCCCATGAGACAAGATTCACAAGTGGCATAAGATTGATATTCGAACGGATTCAAATATCCTTCTCTATGTAACTTTGTTAACCGTGTTTCATTGATGTGACCTAGTCTACAATGCCATAACAAAGCCTGATTTACTTCTGGAGACTTTCTTTTAAGTGTGTTCTGGACATTGAAAACCTGAGCTTGATTCAATACGTATATACCGTCATCTAATGTACCGGACCCAATCAGAACTTGATTTAGGTGGATGTGAACTACATCGCTTATGAATGTAAAGTCATATCCCTCTCTTGAAAGTGAGGACACTGATATGATATTACAAGTCAAACTAGGTACATACAGACAGTTGCGTAGAATCAATATCTGCCCACTTGTCAAACCCAGGCGATATTCTCCCACGGATTCAGCATCCACGCTCATTCCGTTTGCAACTCTGAGAGACAAATCACCTATCCTTATAACTTTACGGTTTCTCAAAGCATGTAACGAATTACAGATATGAGATCCTGCTCCGGTATCTAGTACCCAGGAAGTAGAGTTAATTGACAAACAGTTCTCAATTACAAACACAGTTGAGGCTGAAGCCACAACATGCTTCGAATCCTGGCTACTGGCTTCCAAAGCCCTGCAATCCTTCTGCCAATGTTCATTCCCATAACAATAGGAATATCCCTCCTTACCTATACCAAGTCCCAAAACTGTTTCTCTTCCCTTTCCTCCTACTTTGCTGACACCGTATATCGGCTTTGTAGAGGTCTTCTTCTTTTCACCCTTTGCTTTCGCCTTGGATGAAGAGGAAGAAGGTCCCCTATTAAGCAGAGCTTGTGTCTCCATGGTTTCTTTCAGGGTGTAAGTAGAGGGTAGGGACTGTGGAAATAAGTCAGTATATGACCTGTTTCCCAACGTGGTCTCCAGGTCCTTGAGCTCATCAATATAGCTAGTCATCGTAAGGACGTCGTCCCTTACAGATGACCCGTCAGCCGACCTCGCTTGAATCAATTCGTTCGAGGCCTCATATCTTGTGATATGAGATTGCTCTCCATATAAATTTTTGTTATGGAGAAAGATGGAACCAGAGTCCATCTTCTCGTGCTGCTTCTGGTATCTACCATCAACTGAAGCCAACACGAGGCACTTGGCTTTCGCTTTATTCTTTTCCTTTGTCTGACGGATATCCATATCCGCAACGGTGGAAACTGGACCTGGGACGGTGGGATCTTGAGTAGTAATAGGGTGGTCCAGCTTGTCATAGGCAATGGTCATCTGGACAGACCTTTGCCAGTCAAATAAGTTAGATTCAGTCATCTTGTTATCTAGATGTAACCTAGTCATGGTCACAAGGTCGCTGCAATGAGAGAGAGAGAGAAGAAAACACTTTAGCATGATGCTCTTGCAAGTTTAGATTGGTTTTTAATTTATCTAAACTGGATGGCTCCCATTGTTTCTCGAATCCTTCCTCAAACCATAAAAGAAGAATTAGCCAGGACTATTCTCATCGTACCATACTTGCTTAACCGTTCAGCCAGGCCAGTGTCGATACTTCGAGGGAGGTTTTCCAACGCTTTCACGAAGTTCCTTAATTAAATAACCTCTTTTCTCTGGGGGCGTAACCCCGCTGACACCTTTCTGGACACCTACTAGGTTTATAGCATTGATCGTTAAGTGACGAATATCCTGATAAGTAGCATATACTCACAGTAGGATCGGGATCCAAATATCATCGTCTGATAATGTTGTAGGAATGCTACCAACATTCATGAAACTCAAAATGGTATGCATCTCTTTGCAAATTTCAGTTTCTTTAGAAATTCCCGATATATATTTTTGCCCCATGTTCTTATGACCTTGACGAAAGCCAACAAATCATAAAACACATGTCAAGTTCTGCCCATCATTATCTTGTTAATTTGAACCCACCCGTATATACCCTTGACGAAAGCCAACAAGGTTATACGACTGTCCCAAACCAACTCATCTATCTATGCAACAAATGAATACCCCAGCAGCTACCAAACACTATGCCTTGACGAAAGCCAACAAGCATAGCTTGAATACTACTGACCATCTATAAGAAATGACAGAGGGCTACGACTGGTTTTGGCGAAACCGTGAACGTAGTGAACTTGATATAACCGAAGGAACCTGATAGCTTTTAAAAGGAGTGGTTAAATCTCCGCATTTTAAAATATCTGTTTTAAAAATAACCGAGTGGTTTCTTTTAAATTGTTCCAACAATTTAAACTTGGTTTATTTTCTTTGCATTATAGATAATGCGTCCCATCATTAACCTATCATTGCAGAAAACAACGAAAATACAACGTCCTCTTATGCCATCCGCATTCGCCACGGGGTCCCGTCATCACCCGTTAGGTTACTTAACTAACGACAGAGCGGGGGCTGGGCTAGCGCGGGTGTAAAACATAAGTGACGTCTAAATAGCTATCATAAATATAGATATTTTACATTCGTCTGACGCAATGATATACATTCCAGAACACAGATAAACAATATTGGATTTGCAAGCAATCTGTATTTCTTTTGAGCCTGCAAGAAAAGACAGATTACACAGTTGTGATGAATAGCCGTTACCCCACCCTCGACCCCTACGGGTACGGCAAACTACCCACCCGGCAGTCTGTGTACCCTACCTTGGGTCAGTCCTAGGAGCAAAAACAGTAAAATGAAATAATACAACGGTGGCTACGACCGCAACCTGGAAGTGCCCCGCAAAAATAATATTACAACAAATTACATTTACAACAAATGAATTAAACAATAACCCATTGCTAACCCCGGCTATACACCACAACAGTCCAATACAGTTTATATGCACAAACAGATATAACCATTTCAGAAATGTGCAACCCCCTGCCAACCGACATACTAGCAGTTAGGGGAGGTTTACGAACACATTAAACAATCACAGATATAATCCAATATGCAAATACTGTACAATTTCGATCGATTAAACAACATCAATATTGCTCCAAAATCTGCTCTGTTAAACAGTAACCTGAGCAAATATTAAATATTCCAGAAAACCCCAAATTTCACAGAGAAGCAACAGAAGAAAAATCGGCTCCTGACTCGCCAACTCGGCGGCGGAAGCGCGGCGACTCAGTAGGCTGAGGCCGCGGTTCCGCGGCGAGTTGGACGATTCAGACGACTGTTTTTCTTGGGTGTTCTACTGGTGTCATGTCAAGCACTCTGAACTCACCTGAAAAATTTTTGGACATCATTTAAATTTCGACAGAAACTTGCATTTTTTAGGGTTTTCCGGCTTCGTTTTTCCGTTCGAAATTTGTACAAATTTGCAATTAAGTTATTTAGTGTTTAGCGAGGCTCTGATACCACTGTAAGTCGATGTAGTACACCCCAGTTCTTGTGGGGAGGCGGAATTTTCAAAAACGATCATGTTTAAAGAACGAACATCGACTAACCGCTTGAATCGAAGCTAAACTATAAATAACCGTACACAAAGAGTTTCTTTTCAATTGTGTTTAGGGATTATACCTAATGAAACCGGTCCTTCGTCTTTGTGTCCTCCTTTGTTCTCCTCGACCTTCTCTAGGTAGTAGACGATCCACCCGAGAGCAAAACACCAAGCAACACCTCTAACTTGAGGTAACTAATCTACTTTGATTGCTAATCAAAGAAGAAAGGATGATATAGAGTGAAGGTAATGGATGTTTAAGTCTAACTAAACCTTTGATCTCAACACATGAGGATTAAGGATTAGTCTCTTGAAGATGAGAGCTTGAGGAGAGAGAATGTGAGATGAGATAATGAGATGAGAGAGAGTGTATCATAATATATTATGAAGCATTCTTATTTATCAACAAAAGAAAATGAGTGATGAATAAGCATGCTTCATAAATATCTAATGGTGATTCATTAAGCATGTGTCATTATCATTTATGGTGCAATAATGATAATGATGAATCACTCTCATGACTCACAATCTTATCCAAAGTAACCTCCTTAGTCACATCTTCTAGAAGCTTCTCGTACAATTACGAGAACGCCCCTCCAATCCGCAAAAATACGGAAAAACTTTAGACTGTAAAAATCCAATAACCGGATACCAGTAACTGGCTTAAACCAAAGCCGACTGGTAAAAACTGTCCGAAAGTCGTACGTGCGTAAACGCACGTATGCGTCCGAACCCTTGTCGTAAAAACCATACGACCTCTATATCGTTTCGCCTGGAATAGGAAACTCTCTGTGTGGGACTCTAGAGACTCGACTACTATGCTGGCAGTGGGTTTAACCACAGACCGCAAGCGGCACTAGCTGTACGTAACGGTCCCCAGGTAGTTGTCGATAAGAAGGCCGATGAGAAAACCCATCCGAACTCCTACTGAGTCTGATGTGACAATCTCCATACAGTCCGGTCCGTTCGTCCAAGACTATCGCATATCGGGCCTAGGGGGGCGGCAAGCGTCAGTCCCCTAATAGCGGTATAAGTCGTGTCGGAGGGAAGCCCATTACACCCTGAGAAACTACTGGAACCTACCAGCAAATCTCGCTTGCCCTGGCCAGGGACTTTGCGTAATGGCTCTCTGACACAGCACGATATCTACTCCCAATACCGGGAGGGACGAATCCTGTCTAACCGCCACTGCCTCCAAGTGCTCGGGACTGCACCCAACTGCTACCTGTTTGCACGACTCCTTTGAGCCGTGGTAGGGTAGCAATCTAAGAACAGTGGGACACACTCGAGGCGAAGCAGCAGTGTCAAGTCTGCGGACTACGCTGTACTCATGTCACCTGGGAACTGTTCACTGACGACTGGTATCAAACCAACCAACAGTTCCTTGTGAGTCCTGTCCGGTGTACCCGTAACCTAACGAGCACCTGTATACTATCTCCAGTACGACGTACTGACGGCTGTGGGACAGACCATCTCCCCAACTGGGATGAGAAGCGTACACACCAGTCTACTCCGGAGTATCGATGCTCTGTCTCGATAATCCAACGACCAGGGACCTTAATAAGGATGTGCTTGTAGACTACCCAGCCCCCACTAGTGTGACTGCCATCACAACGCTGGTAGACAAGCAAGATCCTAAGAGCTCTATCAATACGTATACTCACATATTAAGATAGAAAAACCAAGTAGTATACTACCATGTTTAGCAAGACTGTTATATACATGTGAATATCCCAAGCTTCCATTAAGTAATATACAAGCTAGTATGATACAGTAATGGCCTTCTAGGGCATAAACACTAACAGGTATATTGGATCTTGTGTTGACATTGAGTTTTGTGCATGAAAATGACATCGATTTGCCATTTTGTCCCTTAAACTGGTGTGCGGCAACATACGGATAGAGAGCGGAGATCCGTGTTTTATCTGTGGTTGGCAGTAATCCGGAATTTGTCGTGCTTTTCCATGAATTTCACTGTTTAGAGCCGAGAACCTGTATCCTGCAACTAACTAGCAAGCACGGCTCAAGAGTACCTACCGATAAGCAATGTGATAAAAATTGGGCGGTATAAAAATGCAAAAATCTGATATGAACACCACTCAAGTTCCTTCAACGATATCAAGTTCATTACGTTAAAGGTTTTTCGCCAAAACCAGCCGTTGCTCTGCGTCATTTCATATGAGAATCAACTAGTATTCATGATGTGTTTTGACCTTCGCAAAGGCATATTGTTTGGTAGCTAAGGGAAGCTTGTCTGTTGCATAAATTGATGCATTAATTTAGGATAGGCGTATAGCTATTTTGACCTACGTCAAGGGCTTGTATGAATGGGTTTAGATTAATCAGGACAATGACGAGTTGAACTTGACTTGCGATATATGATGTTTTGACCTTCGTCAAGGTCATAAGCGCTTGGGGCAAAAACCATATTGGGAGTTTCAAATATAAGGGAAACTTGCTAAGTTTGTGCATACCTTCTGGAGTGTGGTAATTTTGGTCGGCTTCCGTTAAAGTTATCACACGATAATAGTTGGGTCCCGATTCCCACTGATGAGTAGGTATTACTCATCGGGAGATTTTCACTTCACAATTAACTAACCTATTAGGTGTCTAGAATGTGTTAAAGAGGTTACGCCTCTGTGGAAACAGGGTTATTTAATAGGGTCCAGGCGAAAGCATGGGGGAAGTCCCTCGGAGTACGAACACCGACCTGGTTGAATGGTTAGCGAACTTGTAATGTGTACATGATCCCGACTAGTTCTTCTTTTAGGGTTTGAAGGAGAATTCGAGGAAACAGATTAGATAAAGTGATAACCAATCTAATCTTGAGAAAGTGCACACCGAGTGTTTCTTTTCTATCTCTCTGTGGTTACAGAAACCTATGACTTACCTTAAACTCATGAACCAAGTTAACCGAACCTGCTTACACACTTTGGCTTTGAATTGTCATGATTCACGACAAACTCGCATATCTCCCTACTACTACTACTTTCTTTTTTCTTTTTTCCAGAACACTCTGTATCATTAAGATGATCCATATTCCTTGGAAAGGCCATCGTATAGTTACATATGAACTCGAAGAAATTATTTCAGTCGAGGATGGCCACTAGTTCTGGAGAAATCGAATAGGATTATTCGGTTATCTCTTCCCTTTACCTTCTCTAAAGTTGTGAGAGATTCTTTTATTAAGAAAGTACACCCATTATGCTTATTGGATAGTTTTCTTCCAAACCTTAGGGTGGTGCTGAAAGGTAGGGAAGGAAGAAAACCAATTAACATAAGTGTGGTGTACAGAAGGTAAGTTGTAGAGACATATAAAAGGATTGAAGTGAGGGCAAAGGAAATTGCAACGACTGTCATCAATATGGATAATGGAAGAGGCATTACTAGGAATATCCGGCCACCCTCTTGAAACATTTATGTTTCAGAATTTCTTTGTACTTGTAAATGAGAACTATTTTCCTGATTAATTTTTACAACAAGGTATGTATTTACCGGATTTGGATTTCACATACGTACGGCATTATAGATGCTGAGTAAGAGTAGAATATTGTGAAATGGGCGATTTGATTCTCAATATCGGAATTCGTTGCAATTGGTGATATTGGATTAAATCGCCTGGCTTTTCTTAACAATAAATATTTGGTTTCGAATAACCTTTGATATGCACCAATTTTTAAAATGATATATCTGTATATTTATTTAATAAAGTGAGATATAAGTTTTTAAAATTGTGTTCTAAATATTTAACTTTATCAGTTGAGGATAAGGTAAGGTGCATTGAATAACGGTGTGAGACATTCTTAACCAAAATATAGTTTTCAACCTACAAAACATGGAGTTCGAGTTTTTGAACTCTTCGGGATTATACATGAAAATGTATGTTGTCCATTATCCTTCGGGACAAGGGGTTGGTACTCTTACTGTTAGTTATATGTATGCCCTAGAGGCCATTACTGTACATTGGATGTATAATGTAGTGGATGCTGGGACATATATAGGGAGGACGTTCTTGCTCGACATGATAGTATGCTATCTGGTTGCTCTTTACCTTAACGTGTACACTGATTGTCTCTCTGTTACATGTTGGTAAAGCCCTTAGGATGTGTACTTGACTTCCTGGACTATGATGCGGATCATACTAGTGGGGACATGGTAGTCCATAAGTACATCCTTCAAAGTCCCTAGTCGTGGGTATATCGAGACGGGGCATCGATATACCAGAGTAGACTAGCGTATACCTTCTCGACCCATACAGATGGGCGATGGATGATCCCATATCCATTGGTGTTTGACATCAGAGATGATGTACGGGTGCTCAGTAAAGACTGGGTACACTGGAAGGACTCGCCGAGAACTCCCAGATGGTATTATACCTTACGTCAGATGGCAGTTCTCTGGTGACACTGGTACAGAGTAGTCTGTTGACCCGAGATCGTCATAGAGTCTTGTGTGGTTCCCACTGTGCTTTGATTTCCATCTTACCACGTCTAAGAGGGCGTGCAAAATGGTGGTTTTTGGGTACAGTCCCGAATCACATGGAGGCAATGAGCGATAGGAGGGGATTCGTCTCTCCCGGTATTGGGAGTTGATGTTGCGCTGTGTTCGATTGGCTATAACAGGAAATCCCTGGCCAGGGTTGCTGAGATATACTGGTAAGTGTTACCAGTAGCTTCTCGAATTGTTATAGACCTCATATCGACACGACTTATTGAGCTATTGGGGTCTGACGTTTACCACCCCTAGGCGAGATATGCGACATATCAGACGACGAGACCGGACTGTACGGTAGTGTTACTGGTTGGATTCACTGGAGTGTGAGCGGGCTTGCTCGTCGATCTTCTGATCGCTCAATACCCGGGTGGCCGTTACGTTTGGTAGACCGCTTGCGGCTTGTCGGTGCTTGATATGATCATCATCTGCTGCCGGCGTATTGACGAGTCTTTAGAGTCCTACACAGAGGTTTCCTTGCTCAAGCAAAACGAAATAGGAGCGCATATGAGATATGTGCGGGACCGAGAATGATACCACTATGTGATACTGTATTCGATTCTCGCGATTTGTGACATTGATCGGTTATATGCGATATAGCCGGGTTATCGGATCAAGTGTTGATTCGATAAGTTGTTACTGTAGATATTAGTCGGTTATATGCGATATGACCGGATCATTAAATCAAGTGTTGATTTAATGATTTAATGCATAATTATATATTTGATATATTACTTTGCATTAACTAGTATCGGTTCACTTTAAATGGATTTTCTCGCTCGGATGTGCGCTTTATATATGTGATATGATTTTGTGCACATGTTTGTAACATGTTTGATGGTGCATGTATAATTGGTTAAGTATAAAGAATTAAACCTTGGTTAGGGTTTATTATTTGCTTATTCATTTTATTCATTTATTTATTCTTTTGGAAAAAGAAAAGGAAATGATAAAATGGTGGCATTCTTTGTTCTTTCATGAAGCTTCATGAATACTTTGACTTTGTGACCACTTTGTCTCATCCTTAGCCCTAACCATTCCACTTAACCCTAATTAATTCTCTACACCTAACCATGGTTCTATTATGATAAGAATTCATTATTCTTTTCATTTTAGAATAATTTATCATATTCATTATCTTCTTCTTCTTCTTCATCTTCAAAGAAGAAAGCTTTCTTCATCAATGGTGGATTGATGAAACAAGTGAGAAATCCAATTCTAAAGTTTACTCACTTCCTATTTCTTCATCCTCTACCTCTTGCCAAGTAGTAGAGTGTGTTTCCTTCACAAGTTTTCTTGACTTGGTGAAGTTGGAGCTTGATCTAGCGATGCCTCGACGTAGATCATCTTCGGCACGTCGTCGATGACCTAGCCCGTCCATTCTCCGATGAAGCCGACGCTAGAGCCCGGGCTTTGATATGGACAGCGAGGAGACTTCATTGCGGAGCTATGGAGGTGGAGAAACGGATCTACAAAGGTTGTATTTCCGTTCCTTGTAGTTTATTTGTTAACTAGTTTCTATTTCGCCTAGAATTCTAGCCAACGATCCGTAGTTTAGGGTTTCTCGGCACCGTTAAATTTGAAATTGGCATGGTTGATGCCTTGTGAGACCTCCAGTGTGTGCCTAGGAACCCTACACTTACTTCATTCAGGTTTATCTATGAGTTCTCTTGTTTTAGACACGCATTCGTTGTAATACAAGGTCCAAACATTTTGAGAAGTTTATAGGTATAAGAATAAGGTAGAGAACCATACGTTGGAAGTATCAGAATTCTTCAAGGTGATCGAAAATGTAGATACTTATTTTAGGTACTCCGTCATAGTAATATTGAGAACTTGCTTCTCTCACATGTTAATCATCCGTGGTTGTGCTCCTTGATGAGTAATGTTGTATTGGCCCTTTTCCGTTTGTGATATGCCCTGGAAATAGTTGCATGAAATTTGAATCCGGTTCCATCTAAATTAGTGTCTATGATTCTATATGGATATAGATTGGTTGCATATCCTGAGATTCTTAAGATATTGAGTTATTCAGTTTCTATTTAAAAGCAAAATCAAGACAAACTCAAGATATACTTCGGTAATGGCAGTTTGTGGATTATCCCAAGCATCCGCTAGGGTTTTGCTTCTATCATTTTCAAGATCAATAGTTACATTGTTCTTGACTCGCCACCTTTTTATAAAAGGATTTTTTTTGCAGAAAAACTAGTTGGTTTATAGTAGAACTGGAAGTGATTCCATAAACATAAACTATTACCGAAAATTTAGTAAAACCTGGAGATTCAATTGGACTTGACAAACCTTAGCCACTCCACAGATTTAGTAGGAGATTTTAGCTACCCGAGAGATACTTCGGTTTTCCCGTTTACGGTGATAGGGAGGTCAGCATCATGGTTATGATGGCCCTAATAGTTATCTGCAGGTCATAGGAAGTGGTAACTTCCAGGTGACTAGATACTTTATATCCAAGATGGACTCCACGCACTTTAGCAAATTATGGATTTTGGACTTTGTTGGGTCCTCCTGAAAAGGTAAAACCCATCAGGAGCAAGTAGATCTTTCGAGATCTGTGCAGGTGGAAATGTATTAACCTAATAAGACTAGACTTGTTGCAAAGATTTTCATCAAATTCCCGTTGTGGATTGTGATGAGACTTTTACTTCAGTGGCTATGCCAAAGTCGCCACTGTTGCTATTCATGACTGTGTAGGGTTCCTAGGCACTCTCAAGAGGTCTCACAAGGCATCAACCATGCCAATTTCAAATTTTACAAGTGCCGAGAAACTCTAATACGGATCGTTAACTAGAATTTTAGGCGAAACATTGAACTAGTTAACAACTTAACTAAAGATAAGAAGCTACAACCTTTGTAGATCCGGTTATCCACTTCCTTAGCTCCACGTAGTCGTCCCCTCGCTGTCCATCTCGAATTCCAGACTCTTGCATCGGCTTCATCGGAGAAAAAGAGCGGACTAGTCGTCGGCTACGATGTCGAAGATGATCTACGTCGAGGTTACACAAGATCAAGCTCCAACTTCACCAAGTTGTGAAACTTGTGAAAACAATACCTTATACTACTTGGCAAGAGGTAGAGGGTGAAGAAATAGGAGGTGGGTTCACTTTAGAATTGGATTTCTCACACTTTTGCTCAAGATGCCATTAATGGTGGCAACCTTTTTCTTGAAGAAGAAGATGATGAAGAAGATAGAATATGATAAGTCTTAAAGAATAATTGAAAAAGAATTCATTCTTATCAAATTCTCAACCTTAAGTGTAGAGAATGAACTAGGGTTAGTTCAAATGGTTAGGGTTAAGCATGAGACAAGAATGGTGACTAAGTCAAAGCTTCATGAATCTTCAACTAAAAACAAACAAAGCCACCATTCATGTTTATCTATAAAAAAAAATGAATAAACAAATAAATAAATGAATAAGCAAAACCCTAATCATCAACTTAACCAAATAAGCATGTATCATCAAACATGATACAATCATGTGCACAAAAGTATATCACATATACAACTTGCACATCCATGTGAGAAAATCCATTTAAAGTGAACCAATACTAGTTAATGGAAAGTAATATATCAAATATATAATTATACATTAAATCGTTAAATCAACACTTGATTAACGATCCGGTCATATTGCATATAACCGACTAGTATCCTATGTATCGTCTTATCGAATCAATCCTTGATTCAATATCTAGGTTATATCGCATATAACCAATCGATACATTCATCGCGAGAATGGAATACGGTACCACATACACGCATTATTCTCGGTCTTGCACATATCTCATATGCGCTCCTATTTCGTTTCGCTTAAGCCAGGAAACCTCTGTGTATGACTCTAAAGACTTGTCAATACTCCGGCAGCAGATGATGATCATATCAAGCACCCACAAGCCGCAAGCGGTCTGCTAAACGTAACGGCCACCCGGGTATTGAGCGATCAGAAGATCGACGAGCTAGCCCGCTAACACTCCTGTGAATCCAACCAGTGACACTTACCGTACAGTCCGGTCTGTTGTCTGATATGTCGCATATCAAGTCTAGGGGTGGTTAACGTCAGACCCCAATAACCGATAAGTCGTGCCGATGTGAGGCTCATAACGGGTCGAGAAACTACTGGTAACACTTACCAGCAAATCTCTGATCAGCCCTGGCCAGGGACTTCCCTGTTACTGCCAATCGAGTACAGCGCGACATCAACCCCCAATACCGGGAGAGACGAAATCCCTTCTATCGCTCATTGCCTCCATGTGACTCGGGACTGTGCCCAAAAACCACCGTTTTGCACGCCCTCATGGACGTGGTAAGGTGGAGATCAAAGCACAGTGGGAATCACACAAGACTCTATGACGATCTCGGGTCTACAGACTAATCTGCACAAGTGTCACCTGAGAACTGCCATCTGACGTGAGGTATAATACCATCTGGGAGTTCTCGGAGAGTCCGTCCAGTGTACCCAGTCTCCACTGAGCACCCGTATACCATCTCTGATGTCAAACACCAATGGATATGGGATCATCCATCACCCATCTCATGGGTCGAGAAGCGTATACGCTAGTCTACACTGGTATATCGATGCCCCGTCTCGATACACCGACGACTAGGGACCTTGAAGGATGTACCTATGGACTACCATGTCCCCACTAGTATGATCTGCATCATAGTCCAGGTAGTCAAGTACACATCCTAAGGGCTTTACCAACATGTAACTATAAGACAGTTTAAAGAAACTAGTATACATGTTAAGATAAAGAGTAATTATATAGCATACTATCATATCGAGCAAGAAATTCATCTCTATATATGTCCAAGCATCCAATATAATATACATCATCTGTACAATACTGGCCTCTAGGGCATACATACAACTAACAATCTCCCACTTGCACTAGGGCCAGCTGCTGTAGTATCGCAAACCGAGCATCCCGAAGAGTCTCTCAAACTGTATCTGGGGTATGGCCTTCGTGAGAGGATCCGCCGTGTTGTTCTTCGTGTCAACCCCCCTGACCTCGATCTCCCGGCGATCAACTATCTCCCGGATCAGGTGATACCGCCTCAGAATATACCTGGATCGCTGATGGGACCTGGGTTCCTTGGCCAAAGCCACCGCTCCATTGTTATCGCAATACAAAGGTATTGGATGTTCAATGGATGGAACCACTCCAAGTTCAGTAATGAACTTCTTGATCCAGACAGCCTCTTTGGCAGCATCGTTGGCAGCGATGAATTCAGCCTCCATCGTCGAGTCTGCCACGGTTTCCTGCTTGGAACTCTTCCAGCAAACCGCCCCTCCGTAAAGGGTAAAGACAAATCCCGACTGCGACTTAGAGTCGTCCTTATCACTCTGGAAGCTCGAATCTGTAAAGGACTCCACTTGGAGTTCTCCGTTACCCTACACCAAGAGCATCTTTTTAGTCCTTCGCAAGTACTTGAGAATGCTCTTCACAGCTGTCCAGTGACTCTCTCCAGGATCAGCTTGATACCTGCTCACTACACTTAGTGAGTATGCAACATCGGGTCTGGTACATAGCATCGCGTACATGATAGAGCGTACTGCCGAAGCATAGGGTATCCCATGCATGCGAGCTCTCTCCAAATCAGTCTTGGGAGACATCTCTTTGGAAAGAGTGACTCCAGAGATCGTGGGCAAGTTCCCACGCTTGGATTCTTCCTTACTAAACCTTTTTAGTATGGTGTCAATATACCTGGATTGGGACAATCCCAATATCCGTTTGGATCTATCTCTATAGATCCTAATTCCCAATATGTAGAAGGCATCACCAAGATCTTTCATTGAGAATCTTTGTGATAAGAAGAGCTTGACCGACTGCAGCATAGGAATAACATTTCCTATCAAGAGTATGTCGTCGACGTACAATACGAGGAAGACAACCTTACTCTCTGCTACCTTCTTGTAGATACAAGGTTCATCTACATTTTTGACGAAATCAAACTCTTTGATAACGACGTCAAAGCAGATGTTCCAATTCCGTGATGCTTGCTTTAATCCATAAATGGATTTAAGCAGCTTGCACACCTTCCCGCTGCTCCCACTGTCTACGAAGCCCTCTGGCAGAGTCATATACACGCACTCTTCTAAATCACCGTTTAGAAAGGCGGTCTTAACATCCATTTGCCAGATTTCGTAGTCATGATATACAGTGATGGAAAGCATGATCCGGATGGATTTAAGCATAGCCACTGGAGAAAAGGTTTCGTCATAGTCCACACCTGGTCTTTGACGAAAGCCTTTTGCAACAAGTCTATCTTTGAAAGTCTCCACTTTCCCATCTACACCATGTTTTTTCTTGAAGATCCACTTGCTCCCAATGGGTTTTACCCCTCTAGGAGCAACTTCCAAAGTCCATACTTTGTTGGTGTACATGGATTCCATCTCGGACCGCATAGCATCCAGCCATTTCACTGAGTCCCTACTCGTGATGGCCTGCTCGAAACTAGTTGGGTCATCATCTTCCATGATGCAATCCTTGCTTCCACCATCAATGAGAAAACCGTAGTATCTCTCAGGCGGATGAGAAACCCTGCTAGATCAGCGGAGCGGCTGGGGTTCGTCAGGTACTACTGAATCCTCTGGTTCTACCAAGTCTTCTGCTATAGTTTGTGTTGCTGGAACCTCTTCCAGTTCTACCTCAATGCCACATGCCTGTTTCATAAGAAAATCTTTTTCTAAGAAAGTGGCATGTCGAGAAACAAACACCTTTTGTTCCTCGGGGTGGTAGAAGATATACCCTTGTGAATTTTTGGGATATCCTATAAACTTACATAAGACTGATCTTGCCCGGAGTTTGTCCGTATTTTGTCTTTTAACATAGGCTGGACAACCCCATATCTTAATGTAATTAAGATGTGGTCTCTTCCCTTTCCATATCTCATATGGAGTGGTAGGCACTGATTTGGTAGGAACTCTATTAAATAGGTCCATGGCTGTCTCAAGCGCATATCCCCAGAAGGAAATAGGTAACTCAGCTGTACTCATCATTGAGCGCACCATATCTAATAGGGTGCGGTTTCTCCGTTCCGATACACTGTTGTGCTGTGGTGTATAAGGAGGAGTGAGCTGAGAGAGAATCCCATTCTCTTTTAGATAATCCAGAAAATCATTGCTCAAGTATTCTCCTCCTCGATCAGATCGAAGGATCTTAATACTTTTGCCCATTTGGTTCTCTACTTCGTGCTTATATTCTCTGAATTTCTTAAAAGCTTCGGACTTGTGTTTTATCAGGAACACATGTCTGTATCTAGAGAGATCGTCAGTGAATGTAATGAAGTAGGAAGAACCGTTCCTGGTATGTGTAGACATGGGACCGCATACATCACTATGTATCAGCCCTAAGAGTTCCGTAACTCTTTCTCCGTGTCCCGTAAACGGAGTTTTGGTCATTTTACCTTTGAGACATGACTGGCAAGTGTCATAATATGAAAATTCAAACAGATTCAAATTTCCATCTTTATGCAACTTAGCTAGTCGTGTCATATTTATGTGACCTAGTCTACAATGCCACAAGAAGGATTCGTTCAGTTCTGAACTCTTCCTCTTGTGTGTGTTTTGTAAATTGAGGACTGTATTTTGATTGAGAATGAATATGCCATTATGTAACGAGCCTGATGCAATCAACTTTTGATCTAGGAAGATGTTCATAACATTATCCTGTACTACAAAATTATATCCTTCTTTACTAAGTAAAGAAACTGATATAATGTTGCACATCATGTTCGGTATATAATAGCACTCATTCAGATTCAGAGTATTACGACTTGGTAATACAAGGTGATATTCGCCAACTGCTTTGGCTGCAACACTTGCACCATTCCCTACTTGAACGGAATGGTCACCCTTTCCCAGTTCTCTACCTTTCCGTAGCCCATGTAATTGTTTACATACGTGGGATCCTGATCCGGTATCTAATACCCAGGACGTAGGGTGAACTGAAAAACAGTTCTCAATGAAAAACACACCCGAAGAAGGTGCATCAACATGCATGTCCTCCGTTTGGGCGGCGAGAGAATCCAGACATTCTCCTATTTCCTGTTCAGTCTTATAACACTTATAAGATAGAACGGGTCCAACGTTCGCCTACACAGTATAACATGCGGGTTCGGTCAATACATCCATATTATTATCTTTATTAAGGCATGACATGGTCGCTACCTGGAGAGAGAGAGAAGAAAACACTTTAGCGTATGCTCTTGCAAGATCAGATTGGTTATTATCTTATCTAATCAGGATGGCTCCCACTGTTTTTATCAAATCTTCCTTCAAACCCTAAAAGGAAAGACTAGCCGGGATTAATTACACCCTACAACTTCGTCGATCTTTCAGCCAGGCCAGTGTCGGTACATTGAGGGAGGTTCCCCGTGCTTTCGCACGGACCTAATTAAAGTAAACCTCGTTTTCCCAGAGGCGTAACCCCGTTGACACCTTTCTGGACACCTACTTGATCGGCTAATTGTAATGTGTAAAGCTCTCCCAGGAGTAACTCTTACTCGCAGTGGGTATCGGGATCCAACTATCTCATAGACGGTATGCAATCTCATTGCAAATTTCAACACTTGAAATTCCCGATAATATTTTGCCCCTAGCGTGCTATGACCTTGACGCATGCCAAACAACCCATAGTGCGCTAGCCAAGTTCAACCCGTATAATTCGTGATTGAATTAAACCCACCCGTACGACCCTTAACGCATGCCAAACAACGCCGTACGAATACCTTAATCCAATCGCATCTCATGCTACAGATAAGTAATAATCAGCTACCGTACACTACGCCTTGACGCATGCCAAACAACCGTAGCATGAATACTAAATATTACATATCTGAATTGACGGAGGGCTACGCAGGTTTTTCTGAAAACCATGAGCGTAATGAACTTGATATCGTTATAGAATCAAGTGAAGTTTTGAAATGGAGTGATTTTGAGGCTTTTCTAGTTTTGCTAAAGGGGTCACTCCCGGTGTAGGGATCGTCGGCCCTTTCCTCGTCGAATGAGGTGCGGGATATATCATATATATCACTGTGCAAAACAGAAACTATAGAAGCAATCAAAAACAAACCGATTGTGTAGCATCTGCCAGTTATTGATAAAGGAGTCACTCCCGGTGAAGGGATCTCGGTCCTTTCCTCATTGAATAAGGTGCAGGATATATCACATATACCGCTGTGCAAAGCAAGAACTGTAGCTACCTGTTTTATTTAAAATTTGATTCTACAACATCTTAGGTTTCTTTTCTTTCATTAATCACATTAATGAAGTCCCATCATTTAAGTCACCTAAACATCACAGATAAATACGACGTACACTTATGCCATCCGCATTCGCCTCGATGTCCCCTCGTGCACCGTTAGGTTAGGTAACTAACGACAGAGCAGAGCAGGGCTAGTGCGGGTGTCAAACATAAGTAATGTCTATATAATATATCATATATACTATATACTGTATCCATCAGAACATATCAAATGATCACATCACAGATATCGCAGCAGAAAATCTCATATGAAAAATTGGATATACTAGGACGTCCGTGTTTTCAATACGAGCCAGTATAAAACACTGATCCACGGTCGTGATGAATAGCCAATCCCACATCCATAGACCCCTACGAGAGCGGCAAGCAACCCTACCAATTCTAGGGTTAGGAGACCCGGACTCGACTCCTCGAGATGGTCTCCCACTGGACCCTAGAACCCGGTTACTTGTGCTCCCCTCCTTGGGTCTATCCTAATGCGGAAAAGTAAATAATATACAAAAGGTGACTACTTCCGCAACCTGGAAGTGCCTCAATAAAAGAATATTACATACAAGTTTTTTTACATGAATGAAAATGAAAAACACTCATCTCACATAAAAAACCCCGGCTGTTCAAACACGACAATCCAATATAACATATCCAGCAACACATAACATCACATGCCATCAACGTAAGCAAGTATGCATACCCCAATTGTCGTTGACGTATAGCAACGAAACCGGCGATATCGACATACTACACTTACGGTCACAGAAAAGAAAGTGTAAAACTACAACAGTTGGAATTCGCAACCTCTTTAGACATCGCATGCCTAATCAAATGAAATACTTAGACATCACATGCCTAACAATTACAAACCCCGCATTTTAGTCTCATTATCGAAAACTCTTTTCAATATCTAGTGAGACTAAACCGCTAGATTTATAACATTCATTCAGTTATCTCATAACTGTGTGTGAATTCCAATTATTGTATCCCATTCCGGATAAATAGAAAATATTAAACTTTCCGATCGAACATTCGAACACCCAAGTTTTCCCGAAACCGTTCAACACATGAAATAAGTTCAAAGACATTCACTTCATTCCTCAGTACCAACGGTCCAGCCGTAGAAGGGTCAAGCCAACGCCTCACATGTGGCACGTCGTACTGCCCCAAACCCTAAGGTTCAAAGGGCAGTTCAAGACGGTCACATAATCGAGTTAAGGTTTGTTGTCTTCTAGAGGGACCATCGCGTTACTTGCACTACTTAGAATGTCATTAAACTACGGAAAAGACCAACAATTGGAAATTTCCCGGCAGGGGAAAGATTGGGCATTTACATCCGGTCGAACTTTTTAAGATATTCTAAAATTTATCTGGAAAAACACAGACAAAATTTGATAATCCGATCGAATCTACGATTCCCAATACAACCCCAGAAAACTCAACTCTTGAGTCAGATATAAAAATTCCCAGAAAATACAGGAAGAATATATATGAGTTACTGTGTAAGAACCATAAGGAGAAGCGACAAAGTTGCCGTGGAACCGCCGCATTAGGCATACTAATGCCGCGGTTCCGCCGCACTTTAATGGAATCAAGTGGTCGAACTTCACAGTAATTCTTAGATATTCCTGCTTAGTTTTCTGCATATTTTTAATTCTAAAAAATCCCCGAATTTCAAAAATGTACAGAGAGCATTTTAGGGTTTGGGTTTTGATTCGATCGGATTTCAAACATCGTGGACACTTCGCCTAAGGCTCTAGCTAGGCTCTGATACCACTGTAGGGTTCCTAGGCACTCTCAAGAGGTCTCACAAGGCATCAACCATGCCAATTTCAAATTTTACAAGTGCGGAGAAACTCTAATACGGATCGTTAACTAGAATTTTAGGCGAAACATTGAACTAGTTAACAACTTAACTAAAGATAAGAAGCTACAACCTTTGTAGATCCGGTTATCCACTTCCTTAGCTCCACGTAGTCGTCCCCTCGCTGTCCATCTCGAATCCCGGACTCTTGCATCGGCTTCATCGGAGAAAATGAGCGGACTAGTCGTCGGCTACGATGCCGAAGATGATCTACGTCGAGGTTACACAAGATCAAGCTCCAACTTCACCAAGTTGTGAAACTTGTGAAGAAAACACCCTATACTACTTGGCAAGAGGTAGAGGGTGAAGAAATAGGAGGTGGGTTCACTTTAGAATTGGATTTCTCACACTTTTCTCAAGATGCCATTAATGATGGCAACCTTTTTCTTGAAGAAAAAGATGATGAAGAAGATAGAATATGATAAGTCTTAAAGAATAATTGAAAAAGAATTCATTCTTATCATATTCTCAACCATAGTTAAGTGTAGAGAATGAACTAGGGTTAGTTCAAATGGTTAGGGTTAAGCATGAGACAAGAATGGTGACTAAGTCAAAGCTTCATGAATCTTCAACTAAAAAGAAACAAAGCCACCATTCATGTTTATCTATCAAAAAAATGAATAAACAAATAAATAAATGAATAAGCAAAACCCTAATCATCAACTTAACCATGGTTTAATTCTTTACACTTAACCAAATAAGCATGTATCATCAAACATGATACAATCATGTGCACAAAAGTATATCACATATACAACTTGCACATCCAAGTGAGAAAATCCTTTCAAAGTGAACCAATACTAGTTAATGCAAAGTAATATATCAAATATATAATTATACATTAAATCATTAAATCAACACTTGATTTAACGATCCGGTCATATTGCATATAACCGACTAGTATCCTATGTATCGTCTTATCGAATCAATCCTTGATTCGATATCTAGGTTATATCGTATATAACCAATCGATACATTCATCGCGAGAATGGAATACGGTATCACATACACGCATTATTCTCGATCTTGCACATATCTCATATGCGCTCCTATTTCGTTTCGCTTGAGCCAGGAAACCTCTGTGTAGGACTCTAAAGACTCGTCAATACTCCGGCAGCAGATGATGATCATATCAAGCACCCACAAGCCGCAAGCGGTCTGCTAAACGTAGCGGCCACCCGGGTATTGAGCGATCAGAAGATCGACGAGCTAGCCCACTCACACTCCTGTGAATCCAACCAGTGACACTTACCGTACAGTCCGGTCTGTTCGTCTGATATGTCGCATATCAAGTCTAGGGGTGGTAAACGTCAGACCCCAATAACCGATAAGTCGTGCCGATGTGTGGCTCATAACGGGTCGAGAAACTACTGGTAACACTTACCAGCAAATCTCTGATCAGCCCTGGCCAGGGACTTCCCTGTTTCGGCCAATCGAGCACAGCGCAACATCAACCCCCAATACCGGGAGAGACGAAACCCCTCCTATCGCTCATTGCCTCCATGTGACTCGGGACTGTGCCCAAAAACCACCGTTTTGCACGCCCTCATGGACGTGGTAAGGTGGAGATCAAAGCACAGTGGGACTCACACAAGACTCTATGACGATCTCGGGTCTACAGACTAATCTGCACAAGTGTCACCTGAGAACTGCCATCTGACGTGAGGTATAATACCATCTGGGAGTTCTCGGCGAGTCCGTCTAGTGTATCCAGTCTCCACTGAGCACCCGTATACCATCTCTGATGTCAAACACCAATTGATATGGGATCATCCATCACCCATCTCATGGGTCGAGAAGCATATACGCTAGTCTACACTGGTATATCGATGCCCCGTCTCGATACACCCACGACTAGGGACCTTGAAGAATGTACCTATGGACTACCATGTCCCCACTAGTATGATCTGCATCATAGTCCAGGTAGTCAAGTACACATCCTAAGGGCTTTACCAACATGTCACTATAAGACAGTTTAAAGAGACTAGTATACATGTTAAGATAAAGAGTAACCAGATAGCATACTATCATATCGAGCAAGAAAGTCATCTCTATATATGTCCAAGCATCCAATATAATATACATCATCTGTACAATACTGGCCTCTAGTGCATACATACAACTAACAGACTGTGTGTCACAACCCAATTTAGGAACATGACCGTCACTTAAACCACGCAACGTCTAAAGGCGTAACGGTGAGAAGAAGTAGAGTAGTAAAAACATTTGTTTCAAAACATCACATCTTTTTTTTAAATCTCAAGCTATTACAAAAATTTCGGCAGCATCTCCTTTGTAAAAACTGGTCCAAAACGGATACAAAACATAGTATATAAAAGGCATCCCCAATTGGGAGCAAACTCACGCCAAAAGGCGTAACACAACCACAACATAAATATACGACGCCGTAGGTGAATAAAATAAGAAAATAAGAAGTGAAAACAACATTGCAACATAAAACAAAAGCCGGCTCACACGAGCGCGACACTAAGAGTCACATATAATACAAATATCGAATCTCTCAGTCTCGTCTCTAAGTGAAACACATACAGGTAGTAGATGGAGAGTACTAGATACAAAATAAGATATACAAGTGGAAGCATATCGATACTCGAACAAAAACCCACCTATAGAAATATCTCACGCCCAAAAGTAGCGGTATACACAGAAATAGGTGAAATAGAGAGCCCTGCCGCGACTACACTGAGGGTCAACCCTGCAAAACACTGTGGCACAACGCGGGTGAGTTGCCAGCTCGTGAGTAGTAAATAACATCATACGGGTAATCACAAGCATGCACGAAAAAAGACCAATCCTATGTATGCAGTCATGATGACATATGTATAATAGTGTGGAATGCAACATAATCCTGATCAAGGTACAACATCGGGGTACAACAACTGTATAACAGAGCATGTCATAACAAGTCCAGCATGTGGGATAAAACAGAGTCATCATCAGTAAATCATCTTAAAAACCAGTGTCCGGCAAAGACACCCAAATCCCAATATCTCAGGCGCTGTCACTCTGATCGGCCTCATATCCATCTCATTATATAACTCCGAACGGTATCCTCCGGATATCTGTCGAGTTCCATACAATCACCGGTAGGCGGTGCTCCCCTGCCAGGCTCATCGTCTAATCCACGATCTTCTTGCCTCGGGATACCTTACCAGTCCAACCATGTACACACAGACGGTTCATCCTCACTCCTCGAATCGGGTATCACATACCTCAGAACCGAGAAAACTCATGGTGGACACGAAATATCATATCAAGGGAAAACCACCTTTTTAAATAATTCACGTTTTCAAAATGTACTTTGCGGTTTCCTAAATCCACGAAACAGAAGTCTCATAAAACATCATATGAGAATATGGCACTATAGAAATATATGTAGGATGCTAACATGAGGCGTACTAGTACAATGAACAATATCTAACTGTCAATAATGAATATGGTACAATATATTTATCCATGGCAATTTCTATAGTGTGCGTGACATGGAAATTACCAACGTTGTGTGTGGACATATGAATCAGTGCTCGTGCAACATGAACCGTTAGTAATGGTGCAGTTCCTTATTAATAATATGTCAATGTACAGCAGGTAATAGGATGCATAGTATGATACGCATATACAAATCAAAACTTATACGCATATATCACATGGTATTATCACTCGAATCTTGCGATCAGCGCTTAACGCCATATAGGAAATTCCCCCGTAGATATTAAATCTACTCACTGGACGATCTCGAGCTAAGAGTATCCGACCACTTCTTTCCCCTTCCTAGCTGTGTCCGAAGTCCTCGCAAGTGATCCTAGCATCGCACGAAACCAAAACGAGTGAGATTAATAAATTTCCGACAAGACACGGACACAAGCATATAACTAACGAACTAACTTTCACAAGCTATCAAGTGTTAGCTTAGAGAGCTAAACGTGTGCAGTGACATCCTAGACCACTCCTATGGCTGTTAACTACACGAAACACCTAAACGAAAGTCGGATAAATCTGCATCGCACATTATCGAAACGCTTGAGTTATTGCAAAATGGTTACAGATTTTCCTACACAAAAAATTAGGGAAAGTTGCACATTCCATAAATCTACATATAGTTGCAGAGAACCCATGACCAAGAATCAAACCCTAACTCCCTACTCTGGCCACAATTCGCGGCCAGAATGAATAAAATTGCGGCCTCGAATTGAAGGGTTGGGCTCAGGTTTTGGGGGTAGGTTATATGCATCAAAACTAACTTTCTATAGTGGAAACTTCTCAAAAGAACATCTGGGTCGATAGAAAATTTAAAACAAAGACCCAAGTTTCACGAAATACGATATTAACACTAAACTAAAACATTAATGTATTTTAGTGAAACTAGATAATATGGAAACTTCCCTTAGAGACTAATTAAGGGTTTAAGATCATTACCTCACCAAAACTTGGATGAAACCCAAGACATGCAAGCTCCAAGACATCTTAAGAGGGTTTAAACATGATTAGTTAAAGGTTTTGTGAAGTTTTAGTGTTGGTTATGCTAAAGGTTGAAGGAAATATTTTTAAGAGAAGATTTTTTTGTGTGGAAGAAGAAGAAGAAGAGGAAGTAGAGAATGAGAGTATGAGAGAATGAGAGATTGAGAGATGGGAGATGGCTCTTGAGAGCCATGCTGTCTCTCTCTCCTCATTAAATGACCCCCTCACCTCCATGTCTTCCCCCATGCCTTCATATTTTAATCTTTTCCTTTTAAAAATAAAATCTATTATTACTTAATATATATATATATATATATATATATATATATCATGAAATACTATGGTTAAAGTGCCATGGCTAGAAAAGCATGGTTAACACATCCTTAACCATAGATTAGTATTCACATGTGTATGCATAAATACAACAAGTACATAAATATTTAAATAAAATATTAATTAATTATAATAAAATATGTGTAAAATAATTATTTCTTAAATTTATTAAAAACCCGCATTATATCGCGTACTTAACTCTAATCGCGTTTTTAAGGTGTTACAATCTTCCCCCTTTAAAGATATTCGGTCCCCGAATTTAAAATCTTACTACGCGTATCTTCGAAGAGATAGGGAAACATATTCCGCATCTCGCCCTCAGCTTCCCAGGTGACCTATTTACTATTTGGGCCATGCCATAGAACCTTCACGAACGATAAGACTTTTGACCGAAGTTTCTTCTCCTGCCGGTCCAGAATAACTACCGGCTGCTCGGTGAAAGAAAGATCGTGCTCCAGCTGGATGGTCTGGTGCTGAATAGCGTGAGAAGGATCATGAAGGTACTTGAAAAGCATCGATACTTGAAATACAAGGTGTACGTCCAGAAAACTGGGCGGAAGTTCCAAACGATAGGCAACGGTACCGACTCACTCAAGGATCTCGAAAAGACCCACATATCTGGGACTAAGCTTCCCCTTCTTTCCGAATATCATCACACCTTTCATCGGAGAAATCCGTAAGAAAACATGATCACCCACTGCGAACTCAAGTCTACGACGACGACGGTTAGCATAAGACTTCTTCCTGCACTGGGCTGCTCTCATCCTGTCCTGGATCAACTGGATCTTCTCCATAGTCTTCTGAACTAGCCGTGGTCCCAAAATCCTGCTCTCGCTGAGTTCGGTACAACAGAATGGCGATTGATACTTTCTCCCATACAAGGCCTCGAAAGGTGCCATCTGAATCGTCTCCTGTAAACTGTTATTGTAGAAGAACTCTATCAAAGGCAAGTGACGATCCCAACTGCCACCAAAATCAAGCACGCACACTCGAAGTATATCCTTGAGAGTCTGTATAGTCTGCACTAACTGACCATTGGTCTGCGGATGGAAAGCGGTGCTGAAACTCAATCGGGTATCCAAAGCTTCCTGAAGTTTCTGCCAAAGACGGCTGGTAAACTGGGTGCCTCTGTCGGATACAATGCATGTCGGAACGCCGTGCAACCGCACAATCTCATCAATGTACAGCTGAGCAACTGAGCAAATCCAAAAGTGGTCTTCACTGGGAGGAAGTGAGGCACTTTCGACAACCGGTCAACAATCACCCAACTGAAGTCATACCCTCGACTGGACCTAGGTAGACCCACAACGAAATCAATGGAGATCTGCACCCATTTCCACTCCGGAATGGGTAAAGGATGCAACTCTTCTGCCGGTCTCTGATTCTCTGCCTTGACTTGATGGCAAGTCGGTCATCTCGAAACGAAGTCAGATATATCTCTCTTCATCCCTTCCTACAATTAGATATCTCTCAATTCACGATACATCTTGGTGGAACCTGGGTGAATGCTGTATACTGACTTATGTGCCTCCTATAAGATCTCACGTCTCAGCCCCTCGGAAACTGGTACACATAGACGAGTCCCAAATCATAGCACACCTTGGTCATTAATCACAAACTCTGAATCTCTTTCCTGCCGAACATGCTCCATAATCTCATATAAACGAGCATCGTCGGACTGTGCCTCTCGGATGTGATCGAGCAGAAGTGGACGGGCGGAAACATGAGCAAGCTGCCCTCCGGTGGAAGTGAAATCGAACTATACTCTACTATCACACATGATCTGCCAGTCTGCAGAAGACTGTCTCTGAATCGCGCTCAAATAGAACAAGCTACCTCCGGGCCTACGACTCAAACCCTCAGCTGCCATATTCGCCTTGCCCGGGTGATAAAGGATTTCACAATCATAATCCTTTACAAGCTCCATCCAACGGCGCTGCCTCAAATTCAGATCCAACTGTTGGAAGACATACTTTAAGCTCTTGTGGTCAATAAAGATCTGACACGAGTCTCCGTACAAGTAAAGTCTCCAAATCTTGAGCGCAAAGACCAACGCGGCCATCTCTGATTTTTCTCATGCTTCTTCAACTGCCGAGAAGCATAAGCGACAACTCTGCCATGCTGCATCAACACACAACCTAGCCCAACTCGAGAATCATCACAATAGATGACATAGCCCCCGATCCAGAAGGCAAAGATAAAACTGGTGCATTCGTCAAACGAGTCTTCAACTGCGGAAAACTCCGCTTACATGCCTCAGTCAGAAAAAAGGAACTCCTTTCCGGGTTTGTTCGGTCAACGGTGCAGCAATAGTAGAGAAATCCTGCATGAAACGACGATAATAACCGGCTAAGCTTAAGAAGCTGCGAACTTCAGTCACGGAAACAGGTCTAAAGCAAAGCTGTACGGCCTCGATCTTCTTCGGGTCCACCCGTATACTGTCTCTCGTAACCACATGACCCAATAAGTCAACACTGTCAATCCAAAAAGCACACTTCGAGAATTTAGTAAATAGCTGGTGCTATCTCATTGTCTGCAAAGTAATCCTCAAGTGCTGCTCATGCTCCTCTCGACTTCTGTAGTAGACTGGAATGTCATCAATAAATACAATAGTGAACTTGTCAAGGAACGGCCTGAAAATCCTATTCGTCTCCATGAACGCTGCTGGGGTATTGGTGAGCCCGAACAACATCACCAAGAACTCATAATGCCCGTAGCGCGTACGAAAAGCAGTTTTCGGAATGTCGTCATTCCGGACCCGCAACTAATGATAAACCGACCTCAAATAAATCTTCGAAAAGTATCCCGCGCCCTAGATCTGATCAAACAAGTCGTCAATGCGAGGTAGTTGATACCTATTTCACAACGTAACTCGGTTCAATTGACGATAATCGACGCACAATCTCATACTTCCATCCTTCTTCTTAACGAATTGGACAGGAGCTCCCCAAGGTGACACACTCGGACGAATAAGTCCCCGGTCAAGCAAATCTTGCAACTGATTCTTAAGCTCTTTAAGCTCCACCGGGGCCATCCGATAAGGCAGTATAGAAATCGGCCCTGTGCCGGGGATCAAGTCGATGTAGAACTCGACATCGTGCTCTGGCGGTAATCCAGGTAACTCATCAGGAAATACATCGGGAAACTCTCTCACAATCGGAACCTGATCCAACGGATCTACTGTGGCTGTAGTATCAAGAATATAAGCTAAGAATCCTCGACATTCTTTCCTCAAGAGTCGACTAGCGCAAAAGGCATAAATCAAACTATGAGGAGCAGCACTACGGTCCCCCTATACAACAAGAACTGGCTCTTCCGGAAAACAGAACCTGACTGCCTTCTCACGGAAGTCCACGTACGCATAGAAAGTAGCTAACCAGTCCATGCCGGGAAGAATGTCAAAGTCGAACATATCTAGAAGGATCAAATCTACGGACGAATCTCTATCCCCAATACGAACGGTGCATGACCGAAACACATGTCGAGCAATGAAAGATTCTGTAATGGGAGTAATCACAACGAGCGACTGATCTAACAAAGGAGAATCTCGGCCCAACCACGGTATGAAGTGTGTGGATACATACGAGTGTGTAGATCCTGGGTCGAACAATATGCACGCATCGAAAGAACACACCGAAAGAGTACCTATCATAACTGCATTCGACGCCTGCGCATCCTGAGGGGTCAAAGAAAAAATGCAAGCTTGTCCTCTACCGGTATCCGGCTATCCTCTGCCTCTGCCACCTCGTCCCCTCTTAGCAAGACCACCATGACCACGGCCTCTATGAGCATCGGTCTGGCGTAGAGCAACAACGGGCGTAAGAAGCAATTCTCTCTGAGGAGGTAAAGGTGGTAAGGTGACATGTGGAACCACTTCCTCAAACTAGCATCCCTCAGTACAATCCCTGATGCGGTGATACAGACTCCCACATTGGAAACATCCTGATGATGGCCGCTGACCCTATGGATATGAGCTATACAACTGGCCTCGTCTCAAGCCTCTGCTAACAGCATGGCCTAGAAAGAATCTATCGCGGCCTCTACCTAACTACCTCTGGGCTGATACACCAGTACGACTCCACTTCGGTCCTGGAACAACCGAAGTCTCGGCAATACGCTCCTCCACTAGTAGGGCTACGTCCATCGCTGCTGCATATGTATCAAAGTGCTGGGTGCCAATAAAGAGGAACAACTGAGTATCAAGGACTCACACGAATCTCTTGACGCGCTTCTTTTCAGTATCCACCAAATAAGGAGCATATACGGATAGCTGAGTGAACTGGATATCATACTTGGCCACCGTCATACCAGGAGTCTGGCGCAAAGACTCAAAGCTGCGAACTCGAACATCCCTGACGCTCTGCGGAAGAAAACGAGCAAGAAAAACCGTCGCGAACTCATCCCAGGTCATAGGAGGAAGACCTGCGGCTCGACCTCTTTCCATAGACTCGCACCAAGTCTTGGAAAGACCCTCCAGAAGAAAACTAGCTAACTCGACCGATCTCGCATCGGAACATCTCAAAGAACAACAGATCCTGACCATCCGGTCGAGGAACGACTGTAGATCCTCTGCTGCGTCTGTTCCAGTGAAAACGGGAGGCTTCAACCTTATAAACTCCGATAAAGATACGGCGATTGTCCCAGTAGCGGTAAATATGGCTGTCTGAGCAGTTGCAATCACGAACCCTGTAGTAGGTAGAACAACATTTGATCTCTATGCTCGACTGGTCTCAACCAAAGATCCAACCATCTGACGTAAATCCTGAATACTGGCCTCTACCCTAGCAATACGACCCGGAGAAGGTGGATCAATCTACTCCTGAAGGATAGGCGTACCGCCCTGGTCAGTCCTCGTCTCAGACGAGCCCGCCCTTGTTAGTTATATGTATGCCCTAGAGGCCATTACTGTACATTGGATGTATATTGTAGTGGATGCTGGGACATATATAGGTAGGACTTTCTTGCTCGACATGATAGTACGCTATCTGGTTGCTCTTTATCTTAACATGTATACTTGCAGTCTCTCTATTACATGTTGATAAAGCCCTTAGGATGTGTGCTCGACTTCCAGGACTATGATGTAGATCATACTAGTGGGGCCTGGGTAGTCCATGAGTACATCATTCAATGTTCCTAGTCGTGGGAATATCGAGACGGGGCATCGATATTCCAGAGTAGACTGGCGTATATCTTCTCGACCTATGTGATGGGCGATGGATGATCCCATATCCATTGGTGTTTGACATCAGAGATGGTATGCGGGTGCTCAGTGGAGACTGGGTACACTGAACGGACTCGCCGAGAACTCCCAGATAGTATTATATCTCACGTCAGATGGCAGTTCTCTGGTGACACTGGTACAGCTTAGTCTGTGGACCCGAGATCGTCATAGAGTCTTGTGTGTCTCCCACCGTGCTTTGATTTCCACCCTACCACGGCTCTACTTAGTCGTGCAAACGGGTGGTTTTTGGGTACAGTCTCGATTCACATGGAGGCAATGAGCGATAGGAGGGGATTCGTCTCTCCCGGTATTGGGGGTTGATGTTGCGCTATGCTCGACTAGCCATAATTGGAAATCCCTGGCCAGGGTTGCAGTGATTTATTGGTAAAAGTTATCAGTAGTTTCACGCTTGTTATGGACCTTATATCGGCATGACTTATCAAGCTACTGGGGTCTGACGTTTTACCACCCCTAGGCGAGATATGCGACATATCAGACGAACAGACCGGACTGTACGGTAAGTGTTACTGGTTGGATTCACAGGAGTGTGAGCGGGCTTGCTCGTTGATCTTCTGATAGCTCAATACCCGGGTGGCCGTTACGTTTAGCAGACCGCTTGGGGCTTGTGGGTATTTTATATGATCATCACCTGCTGCCGGCGTATTGACGAGTCTTTAGAGTCCTACACAGAGGTTTCCTGGCTCAAGCGAAACGAAATAGGAGCGCATATGAGATATGTGCGGGACCGAGAATAATACCAGTATGTGATACTGTATTCTATTCTCGCGATTTGTATCATCGGACGGTTATATAAGATATACCCGGGTTACCGAATCAAATGTTGATTCGATATATTGATACACTTGATATTAGTCGGTTATATGCAATATGACCGGATCACTAAATCTAGTGTTGATCTATTGATTTAATGTATAATTATATATTTGATATATTACTTTACATTAACTAGTATTTGTTCACTTAAGATTGATTTTCTCACTTTATTTGCACAAGTTGTATATGTGACATATTTTTGTGCACTAGTTTCTATCATGTTTGATGATACATGCAAACTTGGGTGAGTGTATGCTATACACCATGTTTGGTTAATGGTTAGGGTTTCCATTACCTTATTTATTTATTTTGGTAAAATAGAATGGTTGCTTTCTTTGTCTTTATGCAAGAAGTTTCTTGATGTTTCATGCATCTTTGACAAAGTAACCATTTTGTTTTTATTCCTTAACCCAACCATTAGCCTAAACCCTAGTTTACTCTCTACATGAGTTTACTCACCAATGGTTGCTAAATGATAGACATCACTTGATTTTCTTTTTGAGATAATTTATTATTCATTTTTCTTTTTTTCTTCTTCTTCTTCTTCTTCATGAAGAGAAGAAAGCTCTCTTGAAAATTTCCAAGTGATGAATCCAAGTAAGAAATCCAATTCCAAAGTGAACATACTTTCTATTTCTTCATCCTCTACCACTTGCCATGTAGTAGAGATGGTTATCTTCACAAGTTTCTTGACCAAGTGAAGATGGAGCTTGAGTTTGAGTTGCCTCGACATAGATCATCTTCGGCATTGAAGTCAACGACCTAGCCCGATCATTTCTCCGACGAAACCATCGCTAGAGTCCGGGATCCGATGATCGCAGCGGAGGGACATCATCACGGAGCAAATGAGGTGGAGTACCAGATCTACAAAGGTTGTAGTCACTTTCACTTTATAGTAAAGTTGTTTACTTGTATGTCTTTCGCCTATCTTCTAGTTAACGATCTAGTTTAGGGTTTCTCCGCACATAAAAATTAAAATTGGACATGGTTGATCAGTTGTAGAACCTCATGGGTGTGCCTAAGAACCCTACAGTGGTATCAGAGCTATTAGGCATTGGATGTCGACCTATGGGGGGTTCTCACTGTGTGATAGTGTGGCGAAGCATAGGCTCTTACCCCCAGGGTGGCCCGAGACCGGAAGGTGTTCCGGCGGGTTGTATTCCTCGCGAGGGTGCATGCGTAAAAAGTAGCGGCTGAGGGACCCATTGGTGCCACGGCGACCCTATTGGATGGGGTGGCTGCCTGACCTACAGTGGTATCAGAGCCTAGCTAGAGCTTTAGCCGAAGTGTAGACGATATTAGAGATCCGATCGAACCACGAAACCCCTATCAAAACCCTTCTCTATACATTTTTTCAAGCTGTGGATTTTAGTGAATTAAAAATGCTCAGAAAATTAAGCAGGAAAATCTATGAATTACTGTGAAGTACGGACCCCTAACTCAAAAATTTGACCGCGGAACCGCGGCCTAACCAAGGGTTTGGCGGCGGTTCCGCGGGCAAAATTATGAATTAGTCCCTCAAACTTCACATATTTATTCTTAGGTCCTTTCTATTCATTTTTTTCTGGGAATATTTTTATTCCACTCAAGTGTTGAGTTTTCTTGGGTTTTATTGGGGACTCGTTAATTCGATCGGATAATTTAACATCGTTTATGTTTTTCCGGATATTTTAGAAACTGTTAAAAAGTTCGACCGGATATAAATACCCACTTTTTCCCCTGCCGGGAAATTTCCAAGTGTTGGATTTTTCCGTAGTTTAAGAATGTTCTAAGTAGTGTAAGTAACGCGATGGACCCTCTAGAAGACAACAAACCTTAACTCGATTATGTGACCATCTTGAACTGCCCTTTGAACCTTAGGGTTTAGGGCAGTACGGCGTGCCACATGTGAGACGTTGGCTTGACCCTTCTACGGCTGGACCGTTGGTACTGTGGCATGAAGTGAATGTTTTTTAAACTTATTTCATGTGTTGAGCTGTTTCGGGAAAACTTGGGTGTTTGATTGTTCGATCGGAAAGTTTAACATTTTCTATTTATCTGGAATGTGATACAATATTTGGAATCCACAAGTGGTTATGAGATAACTGAATGAATGTTATAAATATAGCACTTTAGTCTCACTTGATCGGTTGCCACGGAATTTTGATGTGATCAAAAGTCCGTCGCAATCACGTTGGATACGCGGTTACTCGCCGGGTAAACTTCATAAACAGCCACGCCCCATAGCCCCGACCTAGTGACTGTAGGAGAACCCCGTCGCCGAAAGCATCCGTTCGGGTGCCCGCGGCAATGGTGTTCCGCCTTAGTGCACTTCGTCGACGGTATCGGGGGTGCGGCCGTCTACTAAAGTTTGCGACGAGCTGTCGTTCTGGATATCGAGAATCTTGTTGAATTGCCCGACTTCATATTGAAAAGTGTTTTCAATAATGAGACTAAAATGCGGAGTTTATAATTGTTAGGCATGCGATGTCTAAGGAATTCATTTGATTAGGCATGCGATGTCTAAGCAGGTTGCGGATTCCAACTGTTGTAGTTTTACACTTTCTTTTCTGCGACCGTAAGTGTAATATGTGATATCGCCGGTTTCGTTGCTATATGTCAACGACAATTGGGATGGGCATATTTACTTACGTTGATGACATGTGATGTTATGTGTTGCTGGATATGTTATATTGGATCGTCGTGTTCGAATAGCCGGGGGTTTTTATGTGAGATGAGTGTTTTTTCATTTTCATTCATGTAAAAAAAACTTGTATGTAATATTCTTTTATTGGGGCACTTCTAAGTTGCGGAAGATGTCACCGTTGATGTATATTATTTACTTTTCCGCATTAGGATAGACCCAAGGAGGGGAGCACAAGTAACCGGGTTCTAGGGTCCAGTAGGAGACCATCTCGAGGAGTTGAGTCCGGGTCTCCTAACCCTAGAATTGGTAGGGTTGCTTGCCGCTCTCGTAAGGGTCTAGGGGTATGCGATTGTCTATTCATCACGACCGTGGAATCCGTGTTTTATACTGGCTTGTATTAAAAACACGGACGTCCTGGTATATCCAACATTTCATATGATATTTTCTGCTGCGTTATCTATGATGTGATCATGTGATATGTTCAGATAAATATTGTATATAGTATATATGATATATTATATAGACGTTGCGTATGTTTTACAACCGCGCTAGCCCTGCCTCGCTCTGCCGTTAGTTACCTAACCTAACGGTGCAGACGGGACATCGAGGCAAATGCGGATGGCATAAGCGTACGTTATATTTATCTGTGATGTTTAGGTGGACTTAAATGATGGGACATTCATTAATGTGATTAATGAAAGAAAATAAACCTAAAATATGTTGTGGAATCGAATTTCAAAAATAAAAACAGGTAGCTACAGTTCTTGTTTTGCATCGCGGTGTTCCTTGTAGAACATCCTGCACCTTATTCGATAAGGAAAGGACCGAGATCCCTTCACCGGGAGTGACTCCTTTAGCAATAACTGGCAGATGCTACAACCCTCAGTTTGTATTTTGATTGCTTCTATAGTTTTTTTCTTTGCACAACGGTATATATGATATATCCTGCACCTTATTCGATGAGGAAAGGGCCGACGATCCCTTCACCAGGAGTGACCCCTTTAGCAAAACTAGAAAAGCCTCAAAAACATTCCATTTAAAAACCATTTGATTCCGCAACGAGATCAAGTTCAAAGCGTTAAAGGTTTTATTAAAAAAAACCATTCGCAACCCTCCGTCAATTTAGGAAGTAGAGTACTTAGTATTCGTGCTGTATTTGTTGACCATAGTCAAGGCACAGTGTACGGTAGCTAAGTGATGTCTTCCTACACCGCATATGATGCGATTAGTTAGGACAGGCGCGTGACTTTGTTGACCTTAGTTAAGGGTCATGTGGGTGGGTCTAATTAATCACGAAATGACGGGTAGAACTTGACTAGTGCTTATGGTTTGTTGACCATAGTTAAGGTCATAAGTGCTAGGGGTAAAACCTTTATCGGGAGTTTCAAGTGTTGAAATTTGCAATGAGATTGCATACCTTCTATATGATAGTTGGATCCCGATACCCACTGCGAGTAATTGTTACTCCTGGACGAGTTTTGTACTTTACAATTAGCCGATCAAGTAGGTGTCTAGAAAGGTGTCAACGGGGTTACGCCTCTAGGAAAACGAGATTTACTTTAATTAGGTCCGTGCGATAGCACGGGAAACCTCCCTCAAAGTACCGACAATGGCCTGGCTGAAAGATTGGCGAACTTGTTGAGTGTAATTAATCCCGGCTAGTCTTTCCTTTTAAAGTTTGAAGGAAGATTTGATAAAAACAGTGGGAGCCATCCTGATTAGATAAAATATATAACCAATCTAATCTTGCAAGAGCGCACGCAGAGTGTTTTCTTCTCTCTCTCTGCAGATAGCAACCACATCACGCCTTAATCAAGATAATAATATGGATGTATTGACTGAACCCGCTTATTATACTAAGCTGGGGAACGTTGGTCCCGCTCCAACTTATAATTGTTATAAGACCGAGCAGGAATTAGGGGAATACCAAGATTCCCATGCCGCCCAAACGAAGAAAGTGCATATGATGCATCTTCTTCGGGTGTGTTTGTTACACAGAACTGTTTCTCAGTATCCTCTGCGTCCTGGGTATCTGATACCGGATCAGGATCCCAGATATGTAATCTGTTACATAGGGCTACGGAAAGGCAGAGAACTGAGAACGGGTGATAAGTTTCATGGGACAGAAAACGGTGCAAGTGTTGCAGCCAAGTCTGTTGGTCACTATCACCCTGTATTATCAATACATTGATTCTGAACAAATGCTATTAGATTCCGAACCTGATATACAAAATCATATCAGTCTCTTTATTAGTAAAGAAAGGATATAATTTTGTATTGTTGAATATTGTTTTGAGCATTTCAAAAGTTGAGCGGTTCAGGCACGTTATCTAAAAGCATTGACGTTCTAAATCGAACTACAGTTCCTAGTATACGGAACACACACAAGAGGAAGAGTTTAGAAATGAACGAATTCTTCTTGAGGTATTATAGACTAGGTCATATCAATATGACCCGACTAGCTTAAATAACATTTTAGATGCATATTTTAATCAGTTTGAATTTACATCTTGTGAAACTTGCCAGTCATGTCGCAAAGATTATATGTCCATAGCTCTGTTTATTGGAAACAGAGAAAGAATTAGTGAACTCTTGGGACTGATACATAGTGATGTATGCAAGGTCCCCTGTCTACACATGCCAGGACCGGTTCTTTGTACTTCATTATATTCTCTGATGATCTTTCAAGATTCAGCCATATGTTCCTGTTGAAACATAAGTCCGAAGTTTTTGAGATATTCACAGAATATAAGTTAGAAGTAGAGAACCAAGAACTGGGTAGAAGTATTATGTCCTATGATAAGATCAGGGAGGAGAATACTTGTGCATGGAATTCTTGGACTATTTTAAAGGAGAATGAGATTCTCTCTCGGTGTTACTCCTCTGAATATACCACAGCACAACGGTGTATCGGGGCGGAGCAATCGCACCATATTAGATATGGTGTGCTCTATGATGAGTACTACTGAGTTACCTATTTCCTTTTGGAGGTTATGCACTTGAGAAGCTGCATACCTATTGAATTAGGTTCGAATCAAATCAGTGCCTACCACTCCATATAAGATATGTTATGGGAAGAGCCTATCTCTTAAGTAAGTTAAGATTTGGGATTGTCCGGCCTATGTCAAAAGAAAAATCCAGAGAAGATCTATGTAAGGTCAGTTCTGTACAACTGGAAAGGTTCCAGCTATACAAAATTGCAGCTGATGATTTGACAGAACCAAAGGATTCAATAAGTCCCCAACGAACCTCAGCCTCTCCGCCGATCTAGCAGGGTTCCTCGCCTGCCTGAGAGATACTTCGGTTTCTCGATGACAGTGGGAGCGAGGATTGCATCATGACATGATGACCCAACTATTTTCGAGTAGGCCATCAAGAGTGGGGACTCTGTAAGAGATGGAATCCATGTACACCAACAAAGTATGGACTTTGGATGCTATATCTGAAGGGTTAAATCCCCATCAGGAGCAAGTATATCTTGAGAAGATTACTTGTTGTAGATGTAAAAGTTGAGACTTTCAAAGCTAGACTTGTTAAAGGTTTTCGTCATCGACCAGGCATGGATAATGATGAAACCTTTTCCTGTGGCTATGCTTAAGTCCATCCGGATCCTACTTGCCACGACTACATACCATGACTACGATATCTGGCGGTTGGGTGCCATGACGGCTTTTCTAAATAATAATTTAGAAGAGTTCGTCTAAAAGAACACAGCCAGAGGGCTTCGTAAACAGTGGGAGCAGCGGAAACATGTGCAAGTTGCTTTACAAGATAAAGCAGGCATCGCGGGGTTTGAACGTCTGTTTTGATGTGGTAGTCAAAGAGTTTGACTTCATCAAAATGGTAGATGAACCTTCTATATACAAAACGGTAGTAGAGAGTAAGGTCGTCATCCTCGTATTGTACGTGGACAACATACTCTTGATAGGAATAGAGTTTCCTATATTACGCTAGGTCAATCTCCTCTTATCACAAGGATTCTCCAATAGGATAAAGGTGATACCTCCTAAATCCGGGATTTTGGATCTATGAGATAGATCTAAATGGATGTTAGGATTCTCACTAGTTGTAGTGAAATGGTATCAGTTCATCCTGGGGAGAATCACTTGAAAGGTTCCAGGGTGATAAGGACGACTGAATGTCAGTCGCAGGCATTGCCTTTACCCTCAGTGGAGGGACGGTATGTTGGAAGAGTTCCAAGCTATATACCGTGGCAAACTAGACGATAAAGGCTGGTAACATCGCTATTAAAGATACTACCAAAGAGGAAGTTTGGGTGTATATTGGTTCATAAGATGAACTAGGTTCCTACCATTGTGTGACAATGGAAGTGTGGCTTTGGCCCAGGAACCCCGATCCCATCAGTGACCCAGACATATTCTGAGGCAGCATCACCTGATCATGGAGATAGTTGATCTCCAGGGTGATCGAGGTTAGGAGAGTAGACTCAGAGGACAACACAGCGGATCGACTAACAAAGGCTTTTTCCCAGAGAGAGACTTTTATGGGATGGTTGAGTATTAGATACTGCAACCACTGCTACAGATGGCCCTAGTGCAAGTTGGAGATTGTTAGTTATATGTATGCCCTAGAGGCCATTACTGTACATTGGATGTATATTGTAGTGGATGCTGGGACATATATAGGTAGGACTTTCTTGCTCGACATGATAGTACGCTATCTGGTTGCTCTTTATCTTAACATGTATACTTGCAGTCTCTCTATTACATGTTGATAAAGCCTTTAGGATGTGTGATCGACTTCCAGGACTATGATGTAGATCATACTAGTGGGGCCTGGGTAGTCCATGAGTACATCCTTCAATGTTCCTAGTCGTGGGAATATTGAGACGGGCATCGATATTCCAGAGTAGACTAGCGTATATCTTCTCGACCCATGTGATGGGCGATGGATGATCCCATATCCATTGGTGTTTTACATCAGAAATGGTATGCGGGTGCTCAGTGGAGACTCGGTACACTGAACGGACTCGCCGAGAACTCCCAGTAGTATTATACCTCACGTCAGATGGCAGTTCTCTGGTGACACTGGTACAGCTTAGTCTGTTGACCCGAGATCGTCATAGAGTCTTGTGTGTCTCCCACTGTACTTTGATTTCCACCCTACCACGGCTCTACTGAGTCGTACAAATGGGTGGTTTTTGGGTACAGTCCCGATTCACATGGAGGCAATGAGCGATAGGAGGGGATTCGTCTCTCCCGGTATTGGGGGTTGATGTTGCGCTATCCTCCACTGGCCATAACTGGAAATCCCTGGCCAGGGTTGTAGTGATTTACTGGTAAGTGTTATCAGTAGTTTCACGCTTTTTATGGACCTTATATCGGCATGACTTATCAAGCTACTGGGGTCTGACGTTTTACCACCCCTAAGCGAGATATGCGACATATCAGACGAACAGACCAGACTGTACGGTAAGTGTTATTGGTTGGATTCACAGGAGTGTGAGCGGGCTTGCTCGTTGATCTTCTGATCGCTCAATACTCGTGTGGCCGTTACGTTTAGCAGACCGCTTGCGGCTTGTGGGTGTTTGATATGATCATCACCTGCTGCCGGCGTATTGACGAGTCTTTAGAGTCCTACACAGAGGTTTCCTGGCTCAAGCGAAACGAAATAGGAGCGCATATGAGATATGTGAGAGACCGAGAATAATACCAGTGTGTGATACTATATTCTATTCTCGCGATTTGTATCATCGGTCGGTTATATAAGATATAGCCGGGTTACCGAATCAAATGTTGATTCGATATATTGATACACTTGATATTTATATGCAATATACCGGATCATTAAATCAAGTGTTGATTTAATGATTTAATGTATAATTATATATTTGATATATTACTTTACATTAACTAGTATTTGTTCACTTAAAATTGATTTTCTCACTTGATTTGCACAAGTTGTATATGTCATATATTTTTGTGCACTAGTTTGTCTCATGTTTGATGATACATGCAAACTTGGGTGAGTGTATGCTATACACCATCTTTGGTTAATGGTTAGGGTTTCCATTACCTTATTTATTTATTTATTTTGGTAAAATAGAATGGATGCTTTCTTTGTCTTTATGCAAGAAGCTTCTTGATGCTTCATGCATCTTTGACAAAGTAACCATTTTGTTTTTATTCCTTAACCCAACCATTAGCCTAAACCCTAGTTTACTCTCTACATGAGTTTACTCATCCATGGTTGCTAAATGATATACGTCACTTGATTTTCTTTTTGAGATAATTTATTATTCATTTTTCTTTTCTTCTTCTTCTTCTTCTTCATGAAGAGAAGAAAGCTCTTTTGAAAATTTCCAAGTGATGAATCTAAGTGAGAAATCCAATTCAAAAGTGAACCCACTTCCTATTTCTTCATCCTCTACCACTTGCCATGTAGTAGAGAGTGTTATCTTCACAAGTTTCACGACCAAGTGATGATGGAGCTTGAGTTTGAGTTGCCTCAACGTAGATCATCTTCGGCATAGAAGTCAACGATTTAGCCCGATCATTTCTCCAACAAAACCATCGCTAGAGTCCGGGATCCGATGATCGCAGCAGAGGGACATCATCACGGAGCTAATGAGGTGGAGTATCGATCTACAAAGGTTGTAGTCACTTTCACTTTATAGTATAGTTGTTTACTTGTATGTCTTTCGCCTATCCTCTAGTTAACGATCTAGTTTAGGGTTTCTCGGCACATAAAAATTAAAATTGGACATGGTTGATCAGTTGTAGAACCTCATGGGTGTTCCTAGGAAGCCTACAGCCCTGACCTCATCTCTAGCGGTAGCCCTCTGGGCCCTCATAGTATTCGACGGCATAATGGCTAGAACAAGGAAACAAGATTCGATAAAAACATAAAAATCGAATCATAAAGATATATAAAATCAACGAAGGAATTACATGCAAACATGTCCTAAGGTCACTTAGGAAGAGTACCGTGTCGTAAGTATACCGCGAAACATACACACGCTACGTCACTCTGCTTAAGTTACCTACTCCATCATACCAAGGGTCATCCTACACTCCTATAGGTAAAACCTAATGCTCTGATACCAACTTTGTCACGACCTAATTTAGGTACCCGACTGGCACTTAAATCACGCAAAGACTAAAGGCGTAACGTAATTCAAGTAAGCCAAAACCCAAAAATCTAAACCATAAGAATAAGCAGAGTGGTAAAAACATTTCTTTCAAAACATCACATCTCTTTTTAAAATCTCAAGTTATTACAAAAATTTCGGCAGCATCTCCTTTGTAAAAACTGGTCTAAAACGGATACAAAACATAGTATATAAAAGGCATCCCTAATTAGGAGCAAACTCACGCCTAAAGGCAGAACACAACCACAACATAAATATACGACGCCGTAGGCGAAGAAATAAGCATATAAGAACTGAAAACAACATTGCAGCTTAAAAAAAAGTCGGCTCACACGAGCGCGACACCCAGAGTCACATATAATACAAATATCGAATCTCTCAGTCTTGTATCTAAGTCAAATACATACAGGTGGTTGATGGAGATTACTAGATACAAAATAAGATATACAAGTGGAAGCATATGGATACTCGCACAAAAACCCACCTACAGAAATAGCTCACGCCCAAAAGTAGCGGTATCTACAGATATAGGTGAAATAGAGAGCCCTACCGCGACTACACTGAGGGTCAACCGTGAAAAACATTGTGGCACAACGGGGTGAGTTGCCAGCTCATGAGTAGTAAATAACATCATACAGGTAATCACAGGCATGCCCGAAAAACGACCAATCCTACGTATGCAGTCATGATGGCATATGTATAATAGTCTGGAATGCAACATAATACTTATCAAGGTACAACATCGGGGTACAACAACAATATAACAAAGCATGTCATAACAAGTCCAGCATGTGGGATAAAACAGAGTCATCATCACTAAATCATCAAAAAACCCGGTGTCCATCAACGACACCCAAATCCCAATAACTCAGGCGCCGTCACTCTGATCGGCCCTCATATCCATCTCATCATATAACTCCGAACGTTATCCTCCGGATATCCGACGAGTTCTATACAATAATTGGTAGGCAGTGCTCCCCTTCCATGCCCATCGCCTATTCCACGATATTCTTGCCCCGGGGTACCTTACCGGGCCCACCATGTACCAACAGACGGTTCCTCCTCACTCATCGAATCGGGTATCATATAGCTTAGAACCGAGAAATCTCATGGTGGACACGAAATATCATATCAAGGGAAAACCGCCCTTTTAAATAATTCACGTTTTCAAAATGTACTTTGCGGTTTCCTAAATCCACGAAACAGAAGTCTCATAAAACATCATATGAGAATATGGCACTATAGCAATGTATCTATGATGCTAACATGATGCGTACGAGTACAATGAACAATGTCTAACTGTCAATAATTAATATGGTACAATATGTTTATCTATGGGAATTTCTATAGTGTGCGTGACATGGCAATTACCAACGGTATGTGATGAAATATGAATCAGTGCTCGTGCAACATGAACCGTTAGTAATGGTGCAGTACCCTATTAGTAATATGTCAATGTACAGCAAGTAATAGGATGCACAGTATGGTACGCATGTACAAATCACAACATATGCGCATAGAGAACAAGGTATTATCACTCGAATCTAGCCATCGGCGCTTAACGCCATACAGGCGATTCCTACGTAGATGTTAAATCTACTCACAGGATGATCTCAAGCTAAGCGTATCCAACCACTTCTTTCCCCTTCCTACCAGCGTCCGATGTCCCTACAAGTGATCTGATCGCACGCCAAAAGCGTGTCGGATATTTAAAAGTTCTAAAGTTTAACCGCGATCAGGACGGTGTTGCTTTGCAGCTAGCCGCGATGAGCACGGGTCGATCCATAGGGAGATGGAAAGTTTTTAGGATTGTTTTAACGAGTTAACAACGTGGCGGATTTGTTCGTTATCTAACCTGTGTTATATTCAAGTATAAGGCTTGTTAGGAAACGATAAGATAGTGTAAGTTAATGGATTCCGTATTCATGTACTTTGAGCCGAACTTAACCAATGAAGCTAGAACAATCGGCAACAACGTGGATTAGGGGACTTAAGCACGGTATTCATGGAATCCGGCTTATTGACCCTTGTCCGTCCGTTCTTGTCTCTTGCTTTCTCCTCCGGCCAAACCGAATGCAACCGGTCACGATTAGGAATCATCTTTTCCTTGGTTGGGTAGGGTGCCTAACGGAGCGCTTGCGTAAGGTTTGGGCGGAGTTTCAAATGGAAAAGACGGGAAAAGGAAATGATAAACGAAACGTTAACTTACAAAATCTTTTTCTTTTCCTAACAACAATATTCACACCATTCACAAAACAAACCAAAAAGAGATAAAAAAAAGAGAGAGAAGAACAAAGAAAAGAAATGATTACAAGAGAGTAATTAAAGTGCATGGAATTTAAGTGAGAGAATTAAAAGAGCAAGAATAAATGCAAGTAAGTAAAAGATTAGGAACCAAAGAACATATTGCAAGACATGGGTTCAATAACCCAAACTTAAACTTGCAAGCTCAATAAAGAGGTTGCAAGATCAAGAGAGGGCAAAGAACTCATGGTGAAGAAAGCACAAAAGAACACTTTATTAACTTCAAGAATGATACAACCCCTTAAGATCAATAACCAACCCTTAAACTTTCATGCTCAATGAAGAGGTTGAAGGATCAAGAGAAGGTTAGGAACTCAAGGGGACCAAGCTATTTACAAGAAAGGAGAATAGAAAACTTGGACAAAGAATGACAATCCAAAACTAAAGAATGACCCTTGAACCTTTGCCCACTGCCTGCTATTTATAGGCAAAGAAGAAAAGAAAATAAACAATAAAAATAAGGCTACATGGCAGCAAGAAGGGGTGTGTGAAGAACTGGGGCCCACTGGAGCCTGTGGGGCCGGCAAGGCCGGTCTATAATGTGATGTGGCCGGCCACATCATGTTGGAACGGTTTCATACTTGGTGTGTTGACTTGTTAGGTCCCCCGTATCACTTTGGTCCGGTTTGTTTTCTCTGGTTTGACTTGATTTGCACCCAATGCTTGGAGGGAAATTCAAATTTCTAAATCAACACCAAATTTTTAGTATTAAATGCTTATAACTTCATTCCCACAAGTGCCTAAATCATGGCTGTCCCCATTATGGTTTTGTTGATTTGTCCATTTGATTTTATTTTGCACTTATTATTGGAGGGAATTTTTGAATACAATTCAACACATGATCTTCGGCATTAAATGCTCATTACTCCATTCCCATATGTGGCTTGATTCATGGCTGCCCCATTATGGCTCATGCTGATTTATTTAATTGACTTTGATTTGATTTCAGTTTTGGAAGGAAAAAAATCAACACATGATGTTTAGCCTTGAATGCATATAATATTTTTCCTTGAATGCATATCCACATGTGCCTAAAAGTCTTGTGTACACATTTGTTGTGTTGGACAATTTAGATAGAAAATGTGTACACAAACTTGTTGCAAAAAGGGACTCCTGAAGTATCGGTCGGATTGCGGTTCTGGTTTCAGTGTCGGCATTCAATTGATATATCCATGCTTTTAAATGTATTCCCAGTATTTTATCACGGATACCTATAATCTGTATTACTGAGCAAACACTGGTTAATAGTACCGATAAATACAACAAATAGATAATGAACGGGCGGTATTAGAATACAGTTTTCTGATATGAACAAATACCCCAAACTTATCTTTTGCTCGTCCCGAGCAAAACCATTTTTTCACAAAAGAAAATCCTAACCGCACTTTCGCAGGGAACGCGATGGCACTGAGCGTTTGCAACAAGCCGTTAAACCTCTAGGTGTCCCTAGTAGGAGAAGTGTTGTCTCCTGAAGGTTTTCAGCGGATACTACCCACAAAATCCCGTCAAGTTAGTTTTGCGAAATAACTATGATTCAAACCCTAATGTTTTGTTTAAAAGATAGAAATTCTATTATCCTAAATTTAGAACTATCGAACCTTTATTTTTCACACCTTGCTTCTCATTTAACTTAAGATTTTATATATCTTTACGTTCAGTGCAAATAGTGACGTTAAGTTTCAAAAGGATCGATTAAAGTCGTCATGTCACAAAATAAAGCCCAGATAATTTTTTTTGAAAAGGATCACATAAGTTTTATAAAGAGTTAAGTATTTCTCAAGTTTCTTTTTCCAGTTAGGTTTCAAATTCAAAATTTCTATCTTCCTTAACAGGAAATTAGGTCTTATTTATCACTCCAGCTTTTCTTGTTTTTATTTCATACACACCCCTGTGAACGTGCAATAGTCTTTAACATAGAATAAAACCTTCATATCTCCGCTAGAAATACTTTTTTTTAAAAAAATTTGTCTTTTGTCAAGATTATTCTCACACAAAAAACCGTTAGGAATTTTAACTCGGAGAGAACACTTGCTTGACTTTGTTTTAATCTAGACTTTCTAGGTTTCTTAACGAGCTTTGGGCCAATGCTCCCAAACCAGTTGTCTTTAGGGCATTAGGTGTAGAGACACCCCAACGGACTTAATTACTCAAGTTACCTAGGCCCTAAAACAAAAGACCAATTTTGGCGTGAAAATCATGATGATTTACTGCAGACGGAGATATAACCGGTAGTTCAATTATTTTTTTAGATAAAAGACGTTTTTAGTGGGTTAGGTATGTAATCATTCCAATCAAGTTCCAGATGGGTTATTTTTCATAATTAGTTCCAATTAAGGCATCAATAACATCCTTTCATATCTGCTTCACTTCATAAACTATTTTTGAGATTACTTATTTCAGAACAAACCTATTTGATCCTTAGAAAATAATTTATCCATTTAAAAGTTTTCAGACATAATAGACTTGTCATCTAATTTTCAAAACTCATGACACGTGTAGTGTGATGTAAGACGTATATCAGCTATAGTTAACTTCAAAGGAGAGTTATCTTTCAGGTTTTCAAAATCTAAAAATAATATTTAGTTATTCTTATCTTATCAAACAAACCGTCGAAATATTGAATCTAAGTTCTCTCACTATCTAACTTAACGATAAAGTTTTTATGTTTTTAGAAATTTTCTGATTTTTTTGGGTTTTTAAATAAGTATGCAAATGCAGAATATACAAATGAATGCGAAGGTAGAAAGCTTACCGAGCACACTGTAGGGTGTTTTTGGTCACCCCATTGAGATGGGAATACGCGTACGCTTGTCAGGCGTACAACAGATTCCCCCTGCCTAAGGTAGGCCGGGGTTTAATGATTGTGGGGATCCGAATCTCCGGCAGCCGCGGACTAAGCTGCCGTTAATTACCCCTCGCCTTTGGAGCGAGGGAACCTCCGATTGACGGGTTAAACTAGTCATGCGAACTCAATGTGCACTGTGCGTATGTTGTGTTTTGAAAGGGGGGTTTTGGATATATCGGGAGCCATGCAGAGTTTTTCAATGGGGGCAGTGTCGCCGAGTATGTGTATGTGTACATATGTATGTATATACATGTATATATAAATAAAGGGGAAAAAGACATCCAAAGGATGCGTGGGGCCAGCGCCTAGGCGCTTGAGCGCAAGCGCGCCACGTGTCGGCACGTGGGCGCTTTGCGCTCAAGCGCAGAGTGCTGGAGCGCAACGCGCCACGTGTCGGCACATGGGCGCTTTGCGCTCGGACGCTGGGCGCTTGAGCGCAAGCGTGCCACGTGTCGGCACGTGGGCGCTTTGAGCTCGAGCGCTTGCGCTTGGACGCAAGAGCGCCATGTGTCGGCACGGGAGCGCTTTGCGCTCGAGCGCTTACGCTTGGACGCAAGAGCGCCACGTGTCGGCACGGGGGCGACTTGCGCTTGCGCTCGAATGAAAGCACGCCACGTGTCGGCATGCGGGCGCTCTGCGCTTTTGGCCAAAAAAAATTTCTTGGAAGAGAAATCAGAGAGGAGTTGGACTCCTGAGTGTGTTTTTGGGGTTAATGGAAAGGGTTCTTCTTCCTCCTCCTTTGTTAGCTGGATCTTGAAGATCAAGAGATGTGAGATCTCAAAATCTTTCCTTTTTGAGATCTGATGACAGATCCAAGTTCCCCTTTGTGGGTTTCGTGGTGAAAAACTATTTTGTTTTTGAAAAGGAAGAGTAAAACTCTTGATTTAATTCAAAAGAAAGAAGAAGGTCTTGGAACCTTGAAGAAGGAAGAAAGATCTCAGATCTGAAACTTTTTTTTTGAGAGAGAAAAAGTTGTGAGATTTCTTTATTATCTTTGCCTTTATAGGCCATACACTTTACACATAGCCCCATGGGCCTCACAAAATGGCATTTTGCCTATCCCATGGATCATGTGCCATTTCTTTTTGCACATAAGCCATGGGGTTTACAAAAATTTGGCTTTATGCCTATTTTTCTTACATTTATCCATAAAATCAAATAAAAGAAATGCAAAAAAATTATTTATTACAAAATTTTTATCTAAGCATGGGGGAGGCCGGCCGCTTCTTGTTCAGGCTCGACCCGGGCATGGTCCCACTTGATCTGGGCTTGGGTCCACTTGGCTTGGGGTTGACTTTGATTTTGACTTGGCCAACCGGGGTGTAAATTTTTACCCCAACAAATTGCCCCCCCATCAATAAATGCACTCCACATATGTGGGTCGTGTGCATGAAATTGATGGATCTTCTTTCACGTGGAGGCGACTTGATTCGGTTCCCACCTTTTGGGAAGCTGGCACTGCCCTTTTTACGACATGGACGGTCGATGCGGCCCTTTTTGCGACTTGGACGGTCGGTTCTGCCCTTTTTGCGACTTGGACGGTCGGTGCTGCCCTTTTAGCGACGTGGGCGGTCGGTGTTACCCTTTTTGCGACGTGGACGGTCGGTGCTGCCCTTTTAGCGACGTGGACGGTCGGTACTGCCCTTTTTCCGACTTGGACGGTCGGTACTGCCCTTTTAGCGACGTGGACGGTCGGTTCTGCCCTTTTTGCGACTTGGACGGTCGGTGCTGCCCTTTTAGCGACTTGGACGGTCGGTGCTGCCCTTTTAGCGACTTGGACGGTCGGTGCTGCCCTTTTAGCGACGCGGACGGTCGCTGCTACCTTTTTTGCGATGTGGACGGTCGATGCTGCCCTTTTTGCAACTTGGACGGTCGGTGCTGTCCTTTTTGCGACGTGGACGTTCGCTGCTGCCCTTTTTGCGACGTGGACAGTCGATGCTACCCTTTTAGCGACGTGGACTGTCGATGCTGCCCTTTATGCGACGTGGATGGTCTGTTCTCCCCTTTTAGCGACTTGGACGGTCGGTGCTGCCCTTTTAGCGACTTGGACGGTCCGTGCTGCCTTTTTAGCGACTTGGACGGTCCGTGCTCCCCTTTTAGCGACTTGGACGGTCGATGCTCTAATCCGGAGCGATTTAGTTCCTGCTTTGTAGGAAGCCTGCACTGCCCTTTTTACGGCATGGACGGTCGGTTCTGCCCTTTTTGCGACTTGGACGGTCGGTGCTGCCCTTTTTACGACGTGGACGGTCGGTTCTGCCATTTTAGCGACGTGGACGGTCGATGCTGGATTTGAATTACCCCGCTTCTTGCGGCATCAGGGATGAAGTTGACTTGTTTCCGAGGTAGAATTTGGTTCTGCCAGGGAGGTCATTGGTTGTTTTACCTGATGTGATTTGGGTTGACATCAGTATCGGTATGCTGGAATATGGTACCAGGAGCGAATCATCATTTTTCATGACAGGGTTTGGAAATTGGTTTTTGTTTGGCATCTGCATTGCTGCACTGGAATAATGCCAGGAGCAACTCATCATTTGCCCCGTGAGGATTTGGGAATTGATGGCTTAGGAGGCAGGTTTAGATCCCTATCACCTAAGACTTTTCAATTTTATGGGTTGTAAGGGTCCTATAAAAGCATTTTGTCCCTACGAGTCGAAAGGATCTCGTAGGTGTATTTTCTCCTTAAGAGTCGTGGGGACTCCTAAGTGTGTTGCTCCTTTGTGAGTCGTAGGGATCTCACGCGGGAATTTTCTCCACACAAAGTCGAGAGGACTTTGCGAGTGCATTTCATTTCATTTCTTTTTCACGAGTTTGCGCCCTTTCGGGTTTTCACAAACTCGCCGGCAGTCCCGCTATTTTTACTCACGGAGCCCTTTCGGGTTTTCATCCGTCCCCATTTTGCTTGTGGACAAACCGTTCATCTTTTCTTCTTCTTCTCCTTCTTCATTTTCTCTTTTTTTTTGAGAGATCGGGATTGTTTTACGCTCGTGGATTGTATACGGTTTTGTAGGATGTATGATCCAGACCGTAAGGCCGGAAAAATTTCAGGGCTTTGTTGGCGTCTGCATCGCTGCACTGGAATGTGGTACCAGGAGCGACTCATCATTCGCCATTGGGGTATGTGATTTGGAATTTGGTGGGCGTCTGCATCGCTACACTGGAATATGGTACCAGGAGCGACTCATCATTCGCCACTTTGGGGTTGGGGAGCGATGGCTTAGGAGACAGGTTTAGATCCCTGTCACCTAAGACTTTTCAATTTTATGGGCCGTGAGGGTCCCATAAAAGCATTTTCTCCCTACGAGTCGTAAGGATCCCGCAGGTGTATTTTCTCCTTAGGAGTCGTGAGGACTCCTAAGTGTGTTTTTCGTTTATGAGTCGTAAGGATCCCACAAAGGTTTGTTCTCCTCATGTATCGTGGGGACACATGAGTGGGTCTTCACAATGGAGCATAATTCCAAAGGCGGAGACCAACCGTGTAACTGGTAATTGTGGTGGGGCATGAGTATGACGAGAATTATTTGAGCCCGTGGATTGTATACGGTAGTCAATTTGGGGACTAACCGTAGGGTTGGGAGAATTTTGAGAAATTGGATTTTGGTTGGCGTCTGCATCGCTGCACTGGAATGTGGTACCAGGAGCGACTCATCATTCGCCGTTCGGGGACTTGGAATTTGGATCTTGTTTGGCATCAGCATTGCTGCACTGGAATAATGCTAAGAGCAACTCATCATTTGCCTTGGAAGGACTTGGGATTTGGGTTTTTGGTCGGCATCAGCACCGCTAACACTGAAGCGAAATGCCAGGAGCGACTCATCATTTGCCGTTGCCCGTTGGGAAACGATGGCTTAGGAGACAGGTTTGGGTCCCTATCACCTAAGGCTTTTCAATTTTATGGGCCGTGAGGGTCCCATAAAAGCATTTTCTCCCCACGAGTCGTAAGGATCCCACAGGTGAATTTTCTCCTTAAGAATCGTGAGGATTCCTAAGTGTGTTGCTCCTTTGTGAGTCGTAAGGATCTCACGCAGGGGTTTTCTCCTCACAAGGTCGAGAGGACTTTGCGAGTGTATTTCATCTCTTTTTCACGAGTTTGCGCCCTTTCGGGTTTTCACAGACTCGCCGGTAGTCCTGCTGTTTTTACTCACGGAGCCCTCTCGGGTTTTCATCCGTGCCCATTTTTCTGATGGACATATCGTTTATTTTTTATTTCTTTTATTTTTTTTCCTCTTTTTTTTTGCCGCTGGTGGGACTTTAAAAGTAGTCTCACCGGCAGGATTTAGGAGAGATAGGGGTCATTTAGGCTCGTAGATTGTATACGGTTTTGCAGGATGTATGATCCAAACCTTAGGGCTGATGTGCTCAATTCGCCTGCGACTTGGAGCATTCACGTGTAGTATTTCTTAAGATATCGGCCATTGATGGGTGGCATGGGCCTTTCTCCCTCGGCACTTATTAGTTGGTAGGATCCTCCGTCGAACTCTTTCTCGATGACGTATGGTCCTTCCCAGTTTGGCTCGAATTTTCCCTTGGCATGTCGATTGGGGATGATCGGTCTTTTGAGGACCAACACCAATTCACCTTTCTTGAAAGCGCGGAGACGGGTTATCTTGACATAGGCCCATGACATTTGGGCTCGGTATAGCTCCAGACTTTGCTGCACCGCGAGCCTCTTTTCTTCGAGGGCATCGAATTCTTCAAGTCGAAGGAGCACGTTTTCCTCCTCCATGAACTCATGTTGAATGGCCATTCTTAATCTTGGAACTTCGACTTCGAGGGGGAGGACCGCCTCCACTCCGAAGAGCAATGAGTATGGAGTGGACTGAGTTGGAGTACGGTGAGTGGTATGATATGCCCACAATGCCTCGTGAAGTTTGAGATTCCAGTCTATCTTGTTGGCTGAAGCATTTTTCCTCAGGAGCTTGCATAGAGTCTTATTGAAGGCTTCGGCTAGCCCATTGGCTCTTGGATTATAGATGGAGGAATATCTCCGGTCTATCTTGTGCTGAGTAGAGAACCTTCAGACATTGAAGCTCTTGAAAGAAGGCCCGTTATCAGAAATGATTCTTCTTGGTGTACCGAAGAGGTATAGAATATTATGCTGGAAGAATGTCAGAATATCTTTTGTCTTGACTTCTTTTAGCGGGATAGCTTCAGCCCATCTAGAGAAGTAGTCTGTCGCGGAAAATATGAACCGGTGGCCTTTAGATGACGGAGGATCAATTGGGCCAATAATGTCGGTGCCCCAGACTTCGAAGGGCCACGACGCCACCGTAGGATGCAACGGATTGGGATGCTTGTGAATGAAATCACCATGGATTTGGCAGATCTGACATTTCTTTGCATGCTCTCCGCAATCCTATATCATGGTGGGCCAGTAATACCCAAGTCGTTTGATCTGAAGTCGCATCTTAGGGCCAGATTGGTGAGCACCGTAAACGCCCGAGTGAACATCTTTCATAACCTTTTGCGCTTCGGCCAATGACAAACACCTGAGCCAGAGTTGGTCATATGACCTGCGGTATAACGTATCATTTACAAACACGTATCGGAGGGCTCTTTTCTTCACCTGAATCCTCGCGGATTTTTCTTCGGGCAGCTTGTCGTATCGGAGGTACTCTATGATGGGTTCCCTCCAATCGGGCTCGTCTTGGATGATCGACTCTTCTTCGGCAGGACTGCTTTTCTGTTCCGCGCTTTCCTCTTCTCATAGAGAGACTGGGGGTAGAATTTGTCGGCTCCTGACTGTGATCAGAATTTCGTCCATGTCAGGATCAGCCAGCTCCTTGGTTAAGCGGACAAGTACGTCAGCCTTTCCATTCAACGCTCTAGGGACTCTCATTAGTTCAATGTGAGTGAACCGTTTCATGAGTTCCACCTCTCGGCCTCTGTACCGAGCTAATTCAGGTTTGTATATCTTATAATTGCCGCTTACTTGGTTGAGGACAAGCTGGGAGTCACCGCAAACCCGTAGCCGAAGGATTTCCATTTCTATGGCGAGCTCCAAACCAGCTATCAGAGCATCATACTCTGCTGCGTTGTTCGTTCGAGGCTCGGTGAGAGCGAAAGAACGCCGTAGGGTTCCCATTGATGGCGTTATGAACACCAATCCTATCCCCGCTTTTACCTTCGGGACGCTTGATCTGCCGGAGCTCCTTATTGATGAGGCTCCATCGAAGTAGAGCTCCCAACATGGCCCATCTTCCTCGAGGTGCAACACTTGTTCGTCGGGTAACTCACAATTTAGCGGTGACCCTTCTGGTATGGGATGAGCAGCGAGAAAGTCTGCAAGAGCTTTCCCTTTTACTGCTTTCTGAGGAGTATAAACTATGTCAAACTCAAGTAGCATGACAGCCCATCTTGCCATTCTGCCGGCTAGGCTTTCTTTGGTCATCAAGTGTTTGAGTGGGTCGACCTTGGAGATCAGCATAACCCGATGAGCCAGCAGATAGTGCCTCAGCTTCTTCACAGCAAATATCAGAGCCAGGCATTGCTTTTCGATTAGGGAATAGTTTTGTTCCGCCCCGACTAGAGTTCGACTGAGGTAGTAGAGGGCATTTTCCTTTCCCTCCTCGTTATTCTGGGCGAGGAGCGCACCGAGTGACTCATATAGCGCGGCAGTGTTAGAGAATCAACGGTTTATTTGAAATGGGAGCGGCCAGCACTGGAGGGTACAACAAGTATTGTTTGATGCTTTCGAACACTGCTTGACATTCGACATCCCAAATAAAAGGAGCTCCTTTCTTCATAAGCTTTGAGAAGGGCTACATCTCCCCGATAAATTTGAGATAAACCTCCGTATATAAGAAAGCTTGCCTTGAAAAGATCTTAGATGCGTCAGACTCTTCGGAGGGGGCATCTCCATGATGGCCTTTATCTTTCATGGGTCAACTTCGATCCCTCGATGTCGGACTATGAAGTCCATGAATTTTCCCGATGACACGCCAAAAGCGCATTTTAGAGGATTCATCTTCAGGTCAAATTCCCTCAGTCTGGTGAGAATGGTCTTAAGATCCTGGATATGATCGGCCTTTGTTTTAGTCTTAACGACCAGATCATCAACATAACATTCGATGACTTTATGAATTAGGTCATCGAAGATATTGGTCATTGCCCTTTGATATGTAGCACCTGCATTCTTCAGTCCGAACGGCATTACCTTGTAGCAATATATTCCGATCGGGGTTCGAAATGCTGTGTGCTTCTCATCCTCGGGCGACATCTTGATCTGATTGTATCCAGATGAGCCATCCATAAAGGTCAATAGCTCATACTTTGAGGTGTCATCGACCATCATTTCCATGACCGGTAGCGGGAAGTCGTCTTTAGGACATGCCTTGTTGAGGTCCCTGAAATCGACACAAACTCGGATCTGCCCATTTTCTTCTTCACTGGGACTACGCATGCGATCCAGTCCGCATATTTCTCTTCCCTGATGAAGCCAGCATCGATGAGCTTCTTAGTTTCCTCGATGACCTTTTCTTCTAGTTCCGTTCTCATTCTTCGAGGAGCCTGTTTGACTGGCTTAGCATCAGGAGATATAGCCAACTTATGTACGGCCACTTCAGGGGAAAGGCCAGGAATTTCTTTGTATGTCCATGCGAAGCAGTCGAAGAACTCATGCAGCAGGGCAATTATCTGCGCTTTCATTTCCTCTGACAAGAGCGAGCTGATGTAGGTCGGCCTTGTATTATCGGGCGTTCCTAAGTCAATCTCGGTTAGCTTGTCAAAGGTTGCTTGTCCGCCATCATCGAGCTCTTGAGGAGCTTCTGCTGGCTTGGCTATCTCGGTTAGCTTGATCTTTCGCTGGCCTCACCAACACGGATCATGTAGCATGCTTTGGAATCAGGTTGAATGTATCATATGCCCCGTCTATCTAGAATTCGTCCATCGATGAGTGCTCTGACCTGGGGCGGATACCATAGCCCTTCGTAAAACTTTGCTTTGGACTCCGTTTGATATAACCGGCATCCGCACTTCTTAATGTATTCCCGCATCTCAGGCGCATAGTATCTGGGATTGAGGACGGCTCTTATGCCTCTCTCATATGGAAGGCACGCGACAAACAAATCGTCCGGGTGCACAACGGGGTTTGACCCATAAAACAGGATGCCCTTCTGTCCATTTTTCCTCCCGGGCACGTAGAAAGTTTTCAGCTGGTCCACGGTAGAGACTGACAATGCTTCGAGCTATTTGCACATCCGTTCCGGCACCCTTGAGATGGCCAGGGACCCTTCTGCGACTTCGAAGGTCTCTCGTAGTTTCGCTTGCTGCATGGGGGGCCAATCTGCACAGCTGTTGCACGGCAGGTCCACTTCTTCTGACTCTTCAGTGTCACTGCCAAGATGAGGGCAGACCTTGCTGCTAGATGTGCCTTCAGTAACGGATTCGTCCGTGTCGCTGCCGAAATGAGGGCGAGTTTTATGGAAGGACGAGCTTCCAGCGTCGGACTCATCAGTGTCGCTGCCGAAACGCGGGCGCACTTGGGCATTTTTACTTTTGAAAGTGACAACCGGCACAGATTTGCTTTTGAGTCTTGGGGCCGGTCTATCCTCAGTCAGTTGTGGCTTAGAATTTTGGTGGTTCGTAAAGTACCGAGAATCTTCATAGCGGACTTCATGCATACCGAACGGCTGGATGTCTCCGTCAATGCGTCTTTCTTCGCCATTTTTAGTATACTTCATGCATTGATGGAGAGTTGACGGAATGATGCCGTAATCGTGGAACCACGGCCGCCCCAAGAGAATCTTATAAGACGTGTCGGCGTCGATCACGTATATCTTAGCTTCAGTTTGCAGATCCCCGAATTTGATTGGCAGAGTTATGGACCCCAGAACTTGCTGGCAATTTTGGTTGAAGCCTTGAATGACAAACCTTTCCCTTGACAGGTGTCGGACGTCCATTGACAAACTCTTCAGAGTTCGCAAGTTCATGATGTTCACTGAGGACCCCGGATCAATCAATATGCGATTAGTTCGATCTCCGTCGCTGTACCCGCTCACGTAAAGCGGCCGATTATGCTCAGCCGTTCCCAGTAGCAAGTCTTCATCCTTAAATGTGACTGCGGCGGCATGCAAAGCGTGCTGGGCTTCTTTCATATTAATTTTCGCAAAGTGAGCCTGATACCGCTCGGGATTTTGTAGAGCGTGAATGAGAACATCTCTGAGCTCCTTAGATAGGACCAAGGCGTCGTAGATGCTCAGGAGAGACGGAAGCTTCCGGAGATGTGTCAAGACATTATAGTCTACCGAGGAAGGACTTATGTTTTCATCAGCCGGTTCCCTGCCATCATCTTCATTAGCGACTTGTTTTTCCTTCCCTTTTGGGGCGTTGCCCTGATTTTGCGGTAGAGCCCTGCCTCTTCTGAGCTGGATTTGATTGGCCTTTGTGGTGAGCTCCTCGTCCTCTTCGGGAAAACAGAGCTCATCCTCGGAGTCGCTGCCAAGATGGATGGCGTAGCAGGTCACTACTGGGATCTCTTCATTAGAGTCTTCTTCTAACTCCTCCAGAATTTCAGCCGCTTGTACAGGGAAGAACTCCTTCAATTGAATCAATGTTCTTTCTTTTTGTTCATATTCTTCGAGAGAATCGATATATTTTTGAATGGTCGATCTCCCTGCAGACCCTTCTTCGCGCCGAGCTTCACTTTTCGTCTTCTTGAGCTTCTTTGATTTTGGGCCCAATGGAGCCGCATTGGCAGCTGGACTGGTAGGGTTCTTCTGCCCTTTCCATTCCTTCCTGAGTTCTTTTCGAAGTAGCTTTATCATATTCTTTATCTTATTAGATATTTGCGTACTCCATGGAGGCCGCGATGAGTCCGCTTCATTTCTCGGGGCAGCGGGTTCGGCTGTCTGCTCCCAGAAGGCTTCAACTTCTGTCTGTATAAAGTTGGTGGTTGCAACTTGATAGTTCACCAACACACTTTTGGATAGCTCGATCTCTCCAGCCTTGTACTGCTTCTCGACCCGGTCTTTGAAGATATAGCAATCCTCGATCGCATGGCTCACTACTCTGTGGTACGGGCAATACAGAGGATTGTCGGTCATTTTTGCTTCTTGGGGGCTTTTCGACTCCGGCAATTGTAGGTCGTTGTTCAAGGCATCTTTAAATATCTTGCGGACCTTGTCCCTTCTGAAAGAGTAAACCTTGTTCTTTTTCTCCTCTAGGGAAGGCCCATCTCCTCCCAGCAAAGGCTTTCGAGACCGGTTGATTTTGGATTCGCCCGCCCTTCGCTTTTCTTCATTGTCGGAGGCATTGAGGACATTGGTACTGCTGGAACTCCTGCTTCTACGGTTGTCGTCCCGCTTGCTTTTCCAGGTTTTGTCTCTCTGAGAGTCCGGCGAGGACTCTTGCTTCGAGCGTTCCAGCATTTGGACTTTCTTGGTTAGCTCCTGAAATGTCTTGAGGCCCGCTATACACAAGAATGGGACCATACAATTGCTGAGGTTCCAAATGAGAAGGCTGACGGACTGGTCCTGCTCTAGCGGCGGTTTGCACTTGACTGTGAGATTACTCCATCGAGCGATAAAGTCGGTGTTGCTTTCATTCTTCCCCGGCTTGGTCCTCACAAGGTCGGCAATGGAGATTTTATCACTGACACTCCTGAACCTTTGCCGAAACAGGGACTCCATTTGGGCAAAGGTAATGACGGACCCGTCCGGTATACTCGCATACCAGTCGAAGGCGACGCCGGTCAGGCTGTTAACAAACTGACGAAGAAGGAGCGCGTCATTGCCCCCTGTATTTCCGCACGATGCTTTGAAGTGGGCGACGTGCTGATTTGAATTCCCCGTTCCATCAAATCTTCCGAACTTAGGAATGACATAGCCGCTTGGGAACTCAATCAGATCGTACTGCACGGGATATGGCCGCCTACTAATGCCGATTTCTTTCTTGGCTTCAGCTTCTGCCACCAATGTTTTAACCTTGCTGGTGACCAAATCCATTATCCGATCCTGTGTTAGCAGGATAGTGCTATCTGGGGCCAAGGCGTCCCCAGAAGCGGAATGTGGCCGACTTTCATTCAGCTCGACCAGTCTTGGTCCCAAAGGAACATGCATTGGCTGCCTCGGATTGTCATCACCCGGCTGATTAGTAGCGGCTTGTGCCTGATTGGGAGGCGCTCAAGCAATTTGAGCCGTAAGCTGCATCACCACGTTCGTTAAGTCGTCAATCTTCGAATAGAGCTTGGCCATCTCTTTATCCTTGCTCCTGAGCTATTTTCGAAGCTCTTGATGCAGCTCCTGCTCCGGAGTCCTGGGGCGGAAAGTCGGCACTTCCTCGCTGTCCGAGCTTGACTCTACATGGACCGAGGGGTCTATCTGCCTATCATCCTCATCGAGAGGGTTTTCCTCATCCAGCGGGGGTGGCTGTTCTTAGGCGGCGGCAACCACATTCAGGCCAGATTGGGCTTGGGATGTGGTGGCCCCGTCCTTGCTTTTGCTGCGAAGGTTGTCGCTAGGGCGCCCGCCCGCCATATAGACCGTATGGATGATATATCCGGCCGTCTTTCTATCAGTGGCGTCTAATTTCAAGGATCGCTGTCTTGACCCCTTGCTTCGGTAGCTGGTAGTCGATTGAAGGCGGCTGGCCTAACCAAGTTCTTGAATGGTGCTGGCGCTTCTTTTCTGGGTTTGCCCCGCTGCTTTCGTGCGGCACAGAGTGCTGGATAGACTCTTGAAGAGACAGTGTCATACTTTTTCTGTTGGGGCCAGGACACGTCTCTTTGTGGCACTGTTCGGACTGTTGTCTTCTTGATTCTGGCGGTCATGGCATTTTTCTGAACCCACTTCAAAGGCTCGAAGGAATTGCTGATTCTTACGTCTGACTCAGCCGTCATTGCGGGGCAACCCTGCACTTGGAACTTCACACGATTCCATTTGGCCGAAGCCTTGGCCCTTTTGTTGGCTCGATACCTGAACCGCTTCTGCCTTAACTTTTCTGTTCTAAGCACCTGGCAGACTTCGTCTCTATGGGAAGATGCCGCAGACCGGTCGATGGAGGGTCTTGGAGACACGCTCGATTGTGCATTTGTTGGAGTCATCGCCTGAGCTCGTCCGCAACATTTGATGTTGCCCTTTGTATCGATGTTCGTGCCCCCCGCTGGACAACCAGAGAATCATTCAGATATTGTCTTAAGTTTCGGTTGTGGTGCCTTGGCGATCACGACATTCGGCCTCTTACCCCTTGAGACAGGCTTGGCCACCTGTTTCGCCTGGATCTCCGCCATATGAGCGCTTCCGGCAGGGTAGATGATGACGGAGCAAAACTGGCGGGGCGGTTCCTCCCACTGTAGACTGAGGCTTGCGGGGAGAACCACACGAGCGTTGGTCTTGACCACGTACGGAATCGGGGTCGCATTAGAAGTTGAATTCGTCTAGGGAGACATTGTAGTCGAAGGTTGATTGCTGCACGGGAAGAAGAAACATCATTTCAGTATAGGCAATCGATATGTATATTGATTGAGTTCTCATGAACGTTTAATCCGAAATATGGGAGGAGAGATTCGTCCCACCGGGCATGCCAGAATCTGTAGGGTGTTTTTCGTCACCCCATTGAGATGGGAATACGCGCGCGCTTTTCAGGTGTACTACAGATTCCCTCTGCCTAGGGTAGGCCGGGGTTTAATGATTGTGGGGATCCGAATCTCCGGCAGCCTTTGACTAAGCTGCCGTTAATTACCCCTAGCCTTTGGAGCGAGGGAACCTCAGATTGATGGGTTAAACTGGTCATGCGAACTCAATGTGCAGTGTGCGTGTGTTCTGTTTTGAAAGGGTGGTTTTGGATATATCGGGAGCCACGCAGAGTTTTTACGGCGGCTAGCAGCCCCCTTGCGGAGTGCGGGGCAGCGTCCCGTTAGAAATTATTTTCAATGGGGGCAGTGTCGCCGAGTATGTGTATGTGTACATATGTATACATATGTATATATATACATGTATATATAAATAAAGGGGAAAAAGACATCCAAAGGATGCGTGGGGCCAGCGCCTAGGCGCTTGAGCGCAAGCGCGCCATGTGTCGGCACGTGGGCACTTTGCGCTCGAGCGCAGAGTGCTGGAGCGCAACGCGCCACGTGTCGGCACGTGGGCGCTTTGCACTCGGACGCTGGGCGCTTGAGCGCAAGCGTGCCACGTGTCGGCACGTGGGCGCTTTGCTCTCGGACGTTGGGCGCTTGAGCGCAAGCGTGCCACGTGTCGGCACGTGGGCGCTTTGCGCTTGCGCTTGAGCGCAAGAGCGCCACGTGTCAGCGCGCCACGTGTCGGCACGTGGGCTCTTTGCACTTGAGCGCTGGAGCGCAAGCGCGCCACGTGTCGGTGTAAGTCCATGCTACCTCTCCCGGTACTTTCGGGAATGCGGAATTTGGTAAAAAACGATTTTTACGGAGGTGGTAACATGGACCTAAAACCCGGATCTTGGTTAAACATCTATCTAACAACCTAACTATGAGTTTCTAGCTACTCGGTTAGGGGGTTATACCTTGCTTGTCTTGAACTCCTTCGTCTTCAAGCTCCGATGGTGGTCCGGATTGGCTTCTTCTCGTCGTCTCCGTACGCCGAAGATAGATCCACCTGAAAGCTCCAACCTTTGGCTCCTTCTTCGTTCTTTGAAGAAACTAGTTCACTCGGTTTGCTAAACCTTGTGAACTAGAGTGAGTAGAGAAGAGTTTGAATGGGATTTTATCTATGGTTCTTGATTCTCAACTCATGAGACAAGAGAACCATAGATTAAAGAGAGGGAAAAAGAGCAAGAGGGTGAGAGCAAAAGGAGAGCTCAAGAACAAGAGAGAGAATGAGCAAGAAAGAATGAGCAAGTCTTTTGTCTCTCACCCTCTCATAATCCAAAGTCATGATAACTCATCATACCAAAAAAGTCTTATGTGATGGTTGAAGCAACCATAACCATATCATTTCATGCACTCATTTTACACAAATGAGCAAGCAAGTAAAAGTCTTTGACATGAAATGATGGCTATGGTTATCATGATGGTCAACTAGTCAAGCCTAGTCAACCGGTCCACAAAGTCAACAAGTCAACAAAAGTCAACAAGTCAACAAAGTCAACAAAAGTCAACAACCATGTCACCATAATACTTAATTAATATAATAGTTAATCATATATCATATTCTCATTAGGGTTGAGCAAAAAGTCAAATAGTCAACGGTCAACTGTCAACAACCCTAATAAGAATCCGCTGCCTCTGCCTCCCTGTCAACTGTGCATACGCACCCGCATCCGCGTTCCGAGTAACACGAATGCATACTGGATAAATCCAATCCCAAAAGGTACACTAGGATCTGGCTTAAACCAAAGCCCACTAGTGTAAACTGTTCGGACACTGTACGTGCACAAGTGCACGGATGTGACCGAACCCTGTCGCAAAACCATGCGACCTGTCGCAATACCATGCGACCTCTACTCTTTTGCCTAAAGGCGAAAAGCTTTCTGTGTGGGACTCTAAAGACTCGACACTACGCTGGCAGTGGGTTTAACCACAGACCGCAAGCGGCACTAGCTGTGCGTAACGGTCCCCAGGCAATGCCGACAAGAAGACCGACGAGGCGAAACCCATCTGAACTCCTACTGAGCCTGAGTGTGACATTCTCCGTACAGTCCGGTCTGTTCGTCTGATACATCGCATGGCGGGCCTAGGGGGCGGTAAACGTCAGTCCCCCAATAGCGGTACAAGTCGTGCCGGAGCGAAGCCCAAAACACCCTGAGATAACACTGGAAGCCTACCAGTATATCTCGTTTGCCCTGGCCAGGGACTACTCGTGTAATGGCTCTCCTAGACACAGCGCGATGTCAACCCCCAATACCGGGAGAGACGAATCCTGTCTAACCGTCACTGCCTCCAAGTGCTTCGGGACTGCACCCAACTACTACCTGTTTGCACGGCTCCTTTGAGCCGTGGTAGGGTAGTAATCAAAGTGCAGTGGGAACACACTCGAGGCGAAGTGACAGTGTCAAGTCAGCGGACTAAGCTGTACTCATGTCACCTGGGAACTGATAACTGACGATAGGCATAATACCAAGTAGTCAGTTCCCGACGAGTCCTGTCCAGTGTACCCGTAACCTAACGAGCACCCGCATACTATCTAAAGTACGACGTACTGACGGCTGTGGGACAGACCGTCTTGCACACTGGGATGAGAAGCGCATGCGCTGGTCTACTCCGGAGTATCGATGCCCTATCTCGATAGTCCTGCGACCAGGGAACTGCATAAGGATGTGCTTATAGATTACCCAGCCCCACTAGTGTGACGGCCATCACATTGCTGGTAATCAAGCAAAGATCCTAAGGGCTCCACTAATGTGTATAGGCGATATACAAAAATAAACACATGTACACATTGAAGTAGAAACAAACCAAGTAGCATACTACTATTTTGAGCAAAATTGTATATACAAGGTGAATATCCCAAGCTTCCATTAAGTAATATACAAACTAGTATGATACAGTAATGGCCTCTAGGGCATATACACTAACAATCTCCCACTTGCACTAAGGCCATGTACTGGCGTATCGAAGACCTATCATCTCAATCAGCCGCTCGAACTGAGTCTGGGGCAGGGCCTTGGTGAATGGATCTGCAGTGTTATCTTCTGAAGCGACTCTCCGAACCTCGATCTCCTGGCGATCTACGATCTCCCTGATCAGGTGATACCGCCTCAAGATGTGTCGGGATCTCTGATGGGACCTGGGTTCCTTCGCTAAAGCTATAGCCCCGTTGTTGTCGCAATACAGAGGTATTGGATCAACAATGGACGGAACCACCTGAAGTTCTTTCAAGAACTTCCTCATCCATACAGCTTCTTTTGCGGCATCAGATACAGCGATGTATTCCGCTTCCATCGTCGAGTCTGCAACGGTTTCTTGTTTGGAACTCTTCCAACACACCGCCCCTCCATTGAGGGTGAAGACAAAACCCGACATGGACTTGGAATCATCCTTGTCACTCTGGAAGCTGGAGTCAGCAAAGGCCTCGATCTGGAGGTCTTTTCCGCCATACACCAAGAACATCTCCTTAGTCCTTCTCAGATACTTGAGAATGTTCTTTACCGCTATCCAGTGTTTCTCCCCAGGGTTTGACTGATACCGGCTTACCACACTCAGTGCATAAGCTACATCCGGTCTGGTACACAACATCGCATATATTATAGAGCCTACCGCAGAAGCGTAGGGTATAATAGACATGCGATCCCTCTCCAAATCAGTCTTGGGAGACATCTCTTTAGAGAGGGTGATCCCGTGACAAGCCGGTAGGTTTCCGCGCTTGGAATCTTCTATACTGAATCTCTTCAGTATGGTGTCGATGTACCTGGACTGTGAAAGTCCTAATATCCTCTTGGATCTGTCACGGTAGATCCGGATACCCAGAATGTACGAGGCATCACCCAGGTCTTTCATGGAGAACCTGTGTGACAAGAACCCCTTGACAGATTGTAGCATAGGAATGTCATTTCCTATTAAGAGAATGTCATCCACGTATAAAACGAGGAATACTACAGTTCTCGCTACAAATCTACTTTAGATGCATGGTTCCTCTGGATTTTTGATAAAGCCAAATTCTTTGACCGTCTCATCAAAGCAGATGTTCCAACTCCGCGATGCCTGCTTTAGTCCATAGATGGACTTAAGCAACTTGCACACCTTGTCGCTGCTCCCACTCTGAATGAAACCCTCTGGCTGGTCCATATAGACACACTCCTTTAAATTTCCATTTAGAAAAGCTGTCTTTACGTCCATTTGCCAAATCTCATAATCGTGGAAGGCAGCAATGGCAAGAAGGATCCGAATGGATTTCAGCATGGCTACTGGAGAGAAGGTTTCGTCATAGTCCAAGCCAGGTCTTTGACGAAAACCCTTTGCCACCAGCCTAGCTTTATAGGTCTCAACCTGTCCATCTACACCAATCTTCCTTTTGAAGATCCACTTGCATCCTACGGGTTTTACCCCGTCTGGAGCAATGTCCAACGTCCATACCTTGTTGGTGTACATGGACTCCATTTCGGTCCGCATTGCATCCAGCCATTTCACTGAGTCAACGCTCTGAACGTCCTGCTGGAATCTAGTAGGCTCATCATAATCTATGATGCAATCCTCTCTATCCCCGTCTATGAGAAAACCGTAGTATCTCTCGGGCGGATGAGTCTGCCTACTACTCCTGCGGAGCGGCGTAGGAATGTCCTGTTCTTCCGAACCCTCTGGTTCCACTAAACTTTCAGTAATAGTCCATGGTTCTGGAATTTCTTCCAGTTCTACTGCGCTCCCACTTATTTCCTTTTCTATGAACTGGTGTTCTAGAAAGTGGGCATGACGAGAAACAAGAACTTTTTGTTCCTCTTCGCAGTAGAAGAAATATCCCTTGGATATCCCACAAACTTGCACAGTACTAAGTGTGCCTCGAGCTTGTCCGCATGCTGCTTTTTGACAAAAGCTGGACTTCCCCATGTCTTAATGTGATTAAGATGGGGTCTCTTCCCACACCACATCTCAAATGGCGTGGTAGGCACAGTCTTAGTGGGAACTCGGTTCAAAAGGTATGCGGCTGATTCTAGTGCATATCCCCAGAATGATCGCGGTAACTCAGCGTTACTCATCATGGACCGCACCATATCCAATAGGGTGCGGTTCCGTCTCTCCGATACACCGTTATGTTGCGGGGTGTATGGAGGAGTAAGCTGAGAGAGAATTCCGTTCTCTTTTAAATAGTCCAGGAACTCGGCACTTAAGTATTCTCCACCTCGATCCGATCTTAGAATCTTGATACTTTTTCCGGTTTGGTTTTCTACTTCATTCTTATATTCCTGGAACTTTCCAAAGGCTTCGGACTTATGTTTCATTAAGAAGACATAACCGTACCTTGAGAAGTCATCCGTAAAAGTAATGAAGTAAGAATAGCCGCTTCGCGCATGTGTAGACATTGGACCGCACACGTCACTGTGTACGAGTCCCAAGAGCTCGCTCGCTCTTACTCCATGTCCAGTAAATGGAGTCTTTGTCATCTTTCCTTTGAGACAGGATTGACAAGTGGCATACGACTGATATTCGAACGCATTCAAATACCCTTCTGTATGTAACTTTGTCAACCTTCTCTCATTGATGTGACCCAGTCTACAATGCCACAAGAAAGTCTGATTTATTTCTGGAGACTTCCTTTTGTGTGTATTCTGGACATTGAAAATCTGTGGTTGGTTCAATACGTATATACCATTACTCAATGTACCTGACCCAATCAGAACTTGATTAAGGTGAATGTTTACAACATTGCTTACAAACGCAAATTCATAACCTTCTTTAGAAACTAAAGATACAGAAATGATATTACAAGTTGCGTTGGGTACAAAAAAGCAATTACGCAAAACCAAAACATGTCCATCTGACATTCCTAGGTGATAGTCCCCCACGGCTTTAGCATCCATGCTAGCTCCGTTCGCAACTCTGAGGGTCATGTCACCTGCCTTCAAAACCCTACGGTTTCTCAACGCCTGCAAAGAATAACAGATATGAGATCCTGATCCGGTATCCAATACCCAGGAAGTAGAGTTTATTGAAAGACAGTTTTCAATAACATACACACCTGAAGCTGAAGCTGCAACCTGCTTCAATTCCTGTGTCCTGGCTTTCCAAGCCCTGCAATCATTCTTCCAGTGACCTTTCTTATGACAATAGAAGCATTCTTCCTTATCCACAAGCTTCCCCGCTTTCTTTGTTGCTTTAGCTTTTCCCTTCGTATCCACTTTACTAACACCGCCCCTTGGTTTGGCGGGGGCTTTCTTCTTCTTTCCCTTGGCTTTCGCCTTGGAACTAGAAGAAGATGATCCTCCTACAAACAAAGTGGATGTTTCCCTACCTTTCTGTAGGGTGCCCTCTGCACTCCTCAGCATGTTGAGGAGCTCTGAAAGTTCAACCTCTTTTTCTTGTAAGTTGAAGTTCAGTATGAACTGGGCGTAAGTGGAAGGAAGGGACTGGAGAACTATATCCGTATAGAGTTCACTCTCCAATGTGGTCCCTAGGTCCGCGAGCTCCTCAATGTAGCCGATCATCTTTAGCACGTGCTCGGCTACTGATGATCCGACGGCCATCTTTGCCGAAAATAACTTTTTCGACGCTTCGTATCTTGCGATACGAGATTGCTCTCCATACAGTTCTTTTGTATGGAGAAATATGGATTCAAGGTCCATATTCTCGTGCCTCCTCTGATGTTCGTTGTCCATCGAGGCAAGTACGAGGCACTTGGCCTTCGCGCTATCAATCTCCCAAGTCTTGCGGATTTCCTTATCCGCGACGCTGGAAGTGGGACCAGGGACAGGGGGAGCTTTGGTGGTAACAAGATACCCCAGCTTGTCGTAAGTGATTGTCATTTTGACATTCCTGAGCCAATCTTTGTAGTTTGGCCTTGTCAGTATGTTTTTATCTAGAAGTAACTTAAGTCCAGTCATGTCGATTGGTCGCTGCAATTAGGAAAGAGAAGAAGAAACACTCAGCATGATGCTCTTGCAAGTTTAGAGTGGTTTTTAGTTTGTCTAAACAGGATGGCTCCCACTGTTTCTCGAATCCCTCCTCAAACCATAAACGAAGAATTAGCCGGGATCAATCCCACCGCACAATACTTGCTTAACCGTTCAGCCAGGCCGGTGTCGGTACTTCGAGGGAGGTTTTCCAACGGTTTCGCGAAGTTCCTTAATTAAAGAACCTCTTTTCCCTGGGGGCGTAGCCCCGCTAACACCTTTCTAGGCACCTACTAGGTTTATAGCATTGATCGTTTAGTGAGAAATTTCCCGAGGAGTAGCATATACTCACAGTAGGATCGGGATCCAAATATCATCGCGTGACGAAACTGAAGGAATCCCACTAGAATCACCACACTCCAAATGGTATGCAAATCTAGCAAGTTTCAGTACTTATGAAACTCCCGATGTGGATTTTTGCCCCATGCTCTTATGACCTTGACTTTGGCCAAAATATCATAAGTCCCATGTCAAGTTCTACCCGTCATTATCCAGGTTAATTTGGATCCATCCGTACCTACCCTTGACTTTGGCCAAAATGGCAGTACGACTGTCCCAAACCAACGCATCTATCTATGCTACACATGAACACCCAATAGCTACCAATCACTGTGCCTTGACTTTGGCCAACATACACAGCTTGAATACTATTGACTATTCATGTGAAACGACGGAGGGCTACGGATGGTTTTGGCAAAACCGTGAACGTAGTGAACTTGATTTGGTCGATGGAACGTGATAGCTTTTAAAAGGAGTGGCTCAAGCTCCGCATTTAAAAGTTGGTTTTGAAAAGAACCGAGTGGTTTTTCGAAAGTGTTCCAACGACTTTAACTTGGTTTATTATTTTGCATTAGTTCTTTTAATGCGTGATATTCTTGCATTATTTCTTTTAATGCGTCCCATCATTTAATCCTACCATTGCAGAAAACAACCAAAATATGACGTACGTTTATGCCATTCGCATTCGCCACTGGGCCCCATCATTACCCGTTAGGTTACTTAACTAACGACAGAGCGGGGGCTAGGCTAGCGCGTCTGTAAAACATAAGCAACGCCTAAATAATATCATATATAGATATACTGCAATGATAAACATTTCAGATCACAGATGAATACATTGGATATACTAGGAATCTGTAATTCGTACGAGCCTGTAATGAAAGACAGATTACACGGTCGCAGTGAATAGCCAATAGCCCACCCAAGACCCCTACGGGTGCGGCAAACTACCCGCCAAGTACCCGAAGCATAGCAACCTCCCTCATCTCCATGAGTAGGCCACTCGACACTTCGGCATACCCGGTAGTTTGTGCACCCCCTCCATGGGTCTATCCTAGGAGCAAAAACAGTAAAAAGAAATTATACAATGACGGCTACAACCCCGACCCGGTTGTGCGGCCATACAAATAATTATTACATCAATTTACAAATTTACATGAATTGAAAGAAAAGAAAACTCTCGTCTCACAACCCCCGGCTATTCACCCGCGACAATCCAACATATTCATATACACATTCCAGCAACATTACAGATCACAGATTTGTATAACCCCCACTAATCGACATATAGCTATTAGTAGACGTTCAATACAAATATCACATTACAGAAAAACCCGTTAGCTTAAGTCTTTTAGAAGTTCGATCAAAAATACGGATTTTCGGGACCCCAAAATAAAATTTTCGTTCTGGAAAATCTGGGTTGAAAATACATGTACCAAAATTCCCAAAATACCCCCAGAAGAACACTGTAGCAAAGAAACACCAGAGAGGGGCCAAGGAGGCCGCGGAACCGCGGCAATAGCAAGATATTGCCGCGTTTCCGCGGTCGTTTAGAGGGATCGCTTGGTGATTTTTCTACAGTGCCTTTTAAAAACCCTGAGCCGATTTTAGGTGTTAAAATAATCAACTTTTGAACAGTAAAAAAGTCGACAGAAACTCGAATTTTTGGGGTTCGTTTTCGGGACTTTTTCTTTGATCGATCTTCTAGTTACTTGCTAACTTGTTAGATAGAGTTTAACCTGGCACTGATACCACTGTAAGTCCATGCTACCTCTCCCGGTACTTTCGGGAATGCGGAATTTGGTAAAAAACGATTTTTACGGAGGTGGTAACATGGACCTAAAACCCGGATCTTGGTTAAACATCTATCTAACAACCTAACTATGAGTTTCTAGCTACTCGGTTAGGGGGTTATACCTTGCTTGTCTTGAACTCCTTCGTCTTCAAGCTCCGATGGTGGTCCGGATTGGCTTCTTCTCGTCGTCTCCGTACGCCGAAGATAGATCCACCTGAAAGCTCCAACCTTTGGCTCCTTCTTCGTTCTTTGAAGAAACTAGTTCACTCGGTTTGCTAAACCTTGTGAACTAGAGTGAGTAGAGAAGAGTTTGAATGGGATTTTATCTATGGTTCTTGATTCTCAACTCATGAGACAAGAGAACCATAGATTAAAGAGAGGGAAAAAGAGCAAGTGGGTGAGAGTAAAACGAGAGCTCAAGAACAAGAGAGAGAATGAGCAAGAAAGAATGAGCAAGTCTTTTGTCTCTCACCCTCTCATAATCCAAAGTCATGATAACTCATCATACCAAAAAAGTCTTATGTGATGGTTGAAGCAACCATAACCATATCATTTCATGCACTCATTTTACACAAATGAGCAAGCAAGTAAAAGTCTTTGCCATGAAATGATGGCTATGGTTATCATGATGGTCAACTAGTCAAGCCTAGTCAACCGGTCAACAAAGTCAACAAGTCAACAAAAGTCAACAAGTCAACAAAGTCAACAAAAGTCAACAACCATGTCACCATAATACTTAATTAATATAATAGTTAATCATATATCATATTCTCATTAGGGTTGAACAAAAAGTCAAATAGTCGACGGTCAACTGTCAACAACCCTAATGAGAATCCGCTGCCTCTGCCTCCCTGTCAACTGTGCATACGCACCCGCATCCGCGTTCCGAGGAACACAAATGCATACTGGATAAATCCAATCCCAAAAGGTACACTAGGATCTGGCTTAAACGAAAGCCCACTAGTGTAAACTGTCCGGACACTATACGTGCACAAGTGCACGGATGTGACCGAACCCTGTCGCAAAACCATGCGACCTGTCGCAATACCATGCGACCTCTACTCTTTTGCCTAAAGGCGAAAAGCTTTCTGTTTGGGACTCTAAAGACTCGACACTATGCTGGCAGTGGGTTTAACCACAGACCGCAAGCGGCACTAGCTGTGCGTAACGGTCCCCAGGCAATGCCGACAAGAAGACCGACGAGGCGAAACCCATCTGAACTCCTACTGAGCCTGAGTGTGACATTCTCCGTATTGTCCGGTCCGTTCGTCTGATACATCGCATGGCGGGCCTAGGGGGCGGTAAACGTTAGTCCCCCAATAGCGGTACAAGTCGTGCCGGAGCGAAGCCTAAAACACCCTGAGATAACACTGGAAGCCTACCAGTATATCTCGTTTGCCCTGGCCAGGGACTACTCGTGTAATGGCTCTCCTAGACACAGCGCGATGTCAACCCCCAATACCGGGAGAGACGAATCCTGTCTAACCGTCACTTCCTCCAAGTGCTTCGGGACTGCACCCAACTACTACCTGTTTGAACGGCTCCTTTGAGCCGTGGTAGGGTAGTAATCAAAGTGCAGTGGGAACACACTCGAGGAGAAGTGACAGTGTCAAGTCAGCGGACTAAGCTGTACTCATGTCACCTGGGAACTGATAACTGACGATATGCATAATACCAACTAGTCAGTTCCCGACGAGTCCTGTCCAGTGTACCCGTAACCTAACGAGCACCCGCATACTATCTCAAGTACGACGTACTAACGGCTGTGGGACAGACCGTCTCCCACACTGGGATGAGAAGCGCATGCGCTGGTCTACTCCGGAGTATCGATGCCCTGTCTCGATAGTCCTGCGACCAGGGACCTGCATAAGGATGTGCTTATAGATTACCCAGCCCCACTAGTGTGACGGCCATCACATCGCTGGTAATCAAGCAAAGATCCTAAGGGCTCCACTAATGTGTATAGGCGATATACAAAAATAAACACATGTACACATTGAAGTAGAAACAAACTAAGTAGCATACTACTATTTTGAGCAAGATTGTATATACAAGGTGAATATCCCAAGCTTCCATTAAGTAATATACAAACTAGTATGATACAGTAATGGCCTCTAGGGCATATACACTAACAGTCGGTACGCGGGCGCTCTGCGCTTGAGCGCCAACGAGAAAAAGAGGCTTTTAGCCTAAAAATATTTCTCGTAAGAGAAATCAAAGAGGAGTTGGACTCCTGAGTGTGTTTTTGGGGTTAATGGAAAGGGTTCTTCTTCTTCCTCCTCTGTTAGCTGGATCTTGAAGATCAAGAGATGTGAGATCTCAAAATCTCTCCTTTTTGAGATCTGATTACAGATCCAAGTTCCCCTTTGTGGGTTTCGTGGTGAAAAACTATTTTGTTTTTGAAAAGAAAGAGTAAAACTCTTGATTTAATTCAAAAGAAAGAAGAAGGTCTTGGAACCTTGAAGAAGGAAGAAAGATCTCAGATCCGAAACTTTTTTTTGGAGAGAGAAAAAGTTGTGAGATTTTTTCATTATCTTTGCCTTTATAGGCCATACACATTACACATAGCCGCATGGGCCTCACAAAATGGCATTTTGCCTATCCCATGGCTCATGTGCCATTTCTTTTTGCACATAAGCCATGGGCTTTACAAAAATTTGGCTTTATGTCTATTTTTCTTACATTTATCCATAAAATAAAATAAAAGAAATGCAACAAAATTATTTATTATAAAATTTTTATCTTGGCATGGGGGAGGCCGGCAGCTTCATGTTCGGGCTCGACCCGGGCATGGGCCCACTGGATCTGAGCTTGTGCCCACTTGGCTTGGGGTAGACTTTGATTTTAACTTGGTCAACCGGGATGTAAATTTTTACCCCAACACACACCCCGAAACTTAAACTTGACAGTGCCCTCTGTTGGAGATAGTGCCCTCATAGTCAATTATTGGATCGCAGGTACGTGATTGCAATGATTGCGGAGGACCTATACCGGTATGACAGTCTTACTCGAGATGATAGTATGCTATCTTGTTTGCCTTTATCAGTCGTGTACATGTTCAGGTGACTGATTACATGTTACACTTTGATAGAGCCCTTAGGATCTTGCTTTACCACCAACAGTATGATGGCGATCATATACGTGAGAGTTGGGTGGTTTATATGGATATCCTTAATTGTGGTCCCTAGTCGTGGGAGTTTCGAGACAGGGCATCGATACTCCGGAGTAGACTAGTGTGTACAGTCGAGACCCCGACGAGGGGCGGTGGCCGGTCTCACAAGCCACTGGTGTCAGTTGGATCACCTAAGATGTATACAGGTGCTCATTGGGTTATGAGTACACCGGACAGGACTCGCCGGGAATCTGCTAGTTATTATTATATCTATCGTCAGATAGCAGTTCCCTGGTGACATGTGTACAGGTTAGTTCATCGACCTGAGGTCGTCATTTGTCTCGTGTGAGTTCCAACTGTGCTTTGGTTTCTACCCTACCACGGCTCAAAGGAGTCGTGCAAACAGGTAGCTTTTGGGTACAGTCCCGAGCCATATGGAGGCACGTGAGCGGATCGGCAGGGGATTCGTCTCTCCCGGTATTGGGGGCGAGATCGTGCTGTGTCTAGGAGAGCCATTACACAAAGCCCACGACCGTGGCAGGAGATTTACTGGTAGGTACTCCAGTAGTATCTCAGGGTGTTATTGGGCTTCACTCCGACACGACTTATACTACTCTTGGGGGTCTGACGTTACTAGCCCCCTAGGCAGATATGCGATACTCATAGACGAACGGACCGGACTGTATATACATTGTCACTGTTAGGCTCAGTAGGGTTTTCCGGATGAGTGCGCTCATCGGCATCCCTTGAGGTCAGTCCTTGGGCAGCCGTTACGCATTGCTAGTGCCGAGGACGGTTTGTGGTTAAACCCACTGCCAGGGTACTGACGAGTCATTAGAGTCCCCGACAGACAGTTTCCCAAGTTCGGGCGAAACGTTGTAGAGGCCGTATGGTTTTATGGCAGGGTTCGGAAAATGCACGTGCGTTTACGCACGTGTTATTTTTCGGGCAGATAATACTGGTCGGCTTTGGTTTAAGCCGGATCCGAGTATTATATTGAGTAGGTATAATATCTTTGTCTCAGTTGCATTTGTATTCGGTCGTAATACAAATTCGGGTATATTTATACAGTTTCGGGGTTATCCTGAAAGTCGTTTCAGGATCACTTTTGGAAGTTGCCTGTTTCCAGTTTTCTATCAGCCGTCTTTTAACATTCGGTTAAAGACGGATTTATCTTTTCTTCAGATGAGGTGAGTCAGTGTTCTAGAAGCATCTAGATGAGGTGACTAGGATTAATTGGTGTTGAGTTTTCATTGGTTGCATTAAAGGCTTGATGAGGTGTATTAGTGATTCATGCTTTAGCATTAAAGCATTTTGTTTAGCTAAGGATATTTGTTCTTGATATTTTGAGTGAGAAGCTTCCTTGTGGTCACCCTCTTTCTCCTACGGTCACCTCCCACTCCTATAAGTGGCCGGCCCCCTTTCTCTCTCTCTCACTTGATGGTTTTCATTGGAAAAAAGATTATGATAGATATTTGGGGTGTATGGAATTCACAGCTCATTTCATTCCATCACCCGATTCCCTCGGCAACTTCATTAACCGATCGTCCACGGACTTGGACGAAGTGAGACAAAGTCATCTACTCATTCTCTACATCATTCTTGGTCGTCTCTTTTAGCAAACTTGACGATCGAGTTGCCTCAAGTCAGAGGCGGGAGCCCGTTTAAAGAATCGTCGATGTGGTACCACCTCGACGAGGATATCGGAGATCGACGAGATCGGTGCAGCCGCAACGGAGCGTGGGATGATGGTTGAAGAACGAAGGACTCGGATCGTTCGGTATAACCTTTCTACACTCTTTACAGTTTGTTAGTTTAGCAATAATGGCAGATCCGGGTTAAAGTATACGATAGCGCCAGTTAAAAAGTTTTTGTTCCGCATTTGGCGTCTGTAGACTGCCGGGGCGCTAGAGTAGACTTACACCCTCACTGTCAGGCTACACCAAATGGGTCAAAATTGTCGGTGCCTCCCCAAAATCAAATTATATACAAAAATAAAAACAAACAATATGTACACCAAAAGGTGCCCCCCCAAACTTAAGTAAAACTGAGTTTCCACTGTTAAGCGTTGAAGTTCAGGATTAGGAGGGAAAGAGAACAGCATCAGGCTATACAAGGCCTTAACAAGGCCAAAAGTGAGCACCAACCATTCAAAAATTCTATCATGATAATATGCGGGTTCGTGAAAGAAGATGAAGTGAAAAGAAATGGAGAATGCGCGTGACCGTATGGAGATAGAAGCGGGATACGGTCTCGGTATATGAGAGGAAGAATGGTGAAAGGGAAAAAGAATTTGTGTACAAACTTGAGGGTGAAAATGGAGTGAATAAATTAGTGCAATATGTAATGACCGATGTGTAAAAAGCGATTGTGCTAATCTATCAACCCGTCAATAGATTGGGTCAAATCCCTCAAGATTCGTCAGAAAACAAGGGTACGCCGAACTCTGTAAACCAGACATAGGAAATGAAAGTGATACAGTTTCTTGCAAGGTCAGAACGATGGAAGGGACGAAGGGGAGTGATTTAGTGATAGTCTTATTCTCACCTAAGTAAACAGTCTCGAACTCGAAAGATTCCATCAATGGTTCGGAATGACTGTGAGCAACCGAGTTTGATGGTTCAACTAACTCATCTGAAAATTCAAAGGACTCAAACTCGGGTGGTGAGTCTTCCAAATCGTCCGAAAAAGTGAAACACTCGTAATCATTATCGGCTGTGAGAAGAGTGTCAGATTCAAGGAGGAACGCACTAGTGGCGTCAAATGTTCCGTGATTGAACAGAAAATTTTCAAACTCACAGTCCTCCTGCATGATCTTTTGCGTGGTCGGAACGATGGAAAGGATGGAGGGTGATTTAGGAAGTATAACAGTTAAAGGTTCAGGAGCATGAATTGGAAAATCCGACACATCAAACAAAAATGGTTCATCCACAATACTATCCTCAATACTCTCCTCAAAACTATCCTCATAATTCTCTTCAAAAATTATCTCATCCATGCAGATTTCATCAAAATCAATACGCATATAAAGTTCAGGAGAAACATTTAATGACTCGGGCTGATGAATTGGAGAGAAAATTTCAGTCAAATCTACGGGTTCATCATCCAAAATACATCCTTCGTCAATATCCTCAATCAAGTGAAAATTAATATTCTCAGACTCCTCATCAAAAGCATGGATTTCAATCGATGCTGGTTCTAAGATGGAAGTGTAGAGGTCAAAAGGTTTAGGATTGGTTTCACTTGGAATGGACCCTTCACAATCTGGTAAATCAAACACTACAAAATCGTTCAACTCATTAAACGTTCTATCTTTAATCGGTAAATCTTTTGGGACACTAGATAGACATTCAAAACTGGAGTTGTGTGATTCAATTTGCAATGGGTAGGTTTGATTAGGAAGGGTGTACAGCTAACTTTCACTACTCAAATTCTCACCCTGTCCTACTGCCTCATCATACATTGTAAAAAGTGGAGCTAGTTGAAAACTAGCTATCGGGTCACTAGGTTGTATGAGGACGGCCATGGAAGCATTCAAATTCATCATCTGTTGGCATGATGCAACCCTAAAGTCTTCCAACGACTGTTCTAGACTAGACATAGGTTTTGAAGGGGTTTCAGCAAAAAATTCAAAGTTGTTTGGATACTGAAAATTCCCAAATAGCGGTTCAGAAGCAATGTCTAGGGCAGGTGAAAAAGTTGGGTAGGACTGGTAGGAATTTAGCGGTTGGACAGGGGTAGGATCAACATACGAATAAGAAGGTGAATTGAATTGTTGATTCAAAGAATTTTAGTGGTGAAAGGAGTGAAAGATCGGCTACGGGATTGTTCAATATAATCAGCGATGGATAAAGGACGACTTGCAAAAGGGGTATCAACATAAGAGGTTGGGGGAGGTTGAAAAGGTTGATACAAAGTGGATTGCGGAGTGCAAGTGTTTGTCTTAGACGCGTCTATGCGATCTTTTAATGAAATTTTTGGCATGGATGGATCGTTCGAAGTTTGACCAAAACAAGAACCGTAAGAAGTTATGTCTGGTTGTGGGTACCAAAGTTCGGAAAGGGTTTTTCGAGGTGGGGTACCCATGATATGAAGAGAGAAAGAAAGAAAGGAAGAGAAAAAGAGGGGAAAAGAATGTGGTTTTTTTATAGTTTTTTTTAGTTAGTTATTAACAAAAGAATGAAATATACAAAAAAGAACATGGACAAAAACAATCACGACACAAAAATACCACACACCTAATCGTTCTAGGGTTCACCTAGGTCAACTAGACCTGCTCAAGAACTTGATTGTCGAATTAAAACTGTGTCGAGAAACAGGCTCAAGATATACTAATCACGAGGCCAGGTAAGTGCAGAGATAAGGGGAGGTTGTCCGACGCTTTCGCGAAGGTCCTTAATTAAATAACCCTTTCCCTTTTGGCGGTTTCGCCGTTAACACTTTCCTAGACATCCCGTAAACAATATACCGTTAAGCGGTGTTCTAAACACAATTAACCTCTCCTAGTGAGCGCGAAGTCCTTAAGGCTTAAAGTCTAGTTTCGTTTAAAATTTGTGCGGGTAAACGTTTATGTACAGTTTCGTGATTTGTGGGCGACGGAAAAGGTGATGAAATCCTTTACCGTATGTTGTGGGGTTCGCTAGCCCTTAAGTCCGTATTAATGTATGTAATGCGCAATTCAAAAATTTTTGTTCAAATAATCAAACAATCGTTTTTTTTACTTCAAGCGCAGCACTGCAACAAATACGGGTTAGTCAATTTTTTTTTTGTGTTTGCTAGGGAACTTCCAAAAAATCCTGCAAAGATATTATATTGGAAGCGTCGGATTTGAGAAGAAGGTGTTAGTAAAGTACATACCGTTAAGTTGTGGGTTAAGAAACCCCCGTTGAATCAAATCCGGTAAGCTTGAAAAGTTGGCTTGCGCGGGTCAAACTACCCGGATCTTTGGCACTGTTCGTCATAACCACCTTGATTTTGAATGTGCACTTTGCTCCCCATGCTCGCTGTTCGCAAATCCGAAAAATCTGAAATGTCGGAAAAAATGGATTTAGTGCGAAAAAGTGATATGAATGCCCAAATACCTGCACACTAAAAACTATAAAAAACAAACAATAAAAATGGGACAAAAACAGAACACTGAAGCACAGAGAAAAATATTGGAGCCAAATGGGAAGCTCTGGCCGGCGACGCCGAATTTGGAGGGTGTGTCGCCGGTTTTCTTGTGGCAAATGGGCTTCATTTTTTTTTCTGGTGTCTCAATGTTCTATTAGTGACTCACTGGTATTGTTTATCTTTTCTGTTTAGTTACAGAGTGCAAGCAGGTACGAAATCCAGAGAACAAAATAAGTTAGCAAAGTTAATTTTTTGTTTGGTTTTGAAATTTTGAATTTTTTTAGTTTGTTTTAGAAAATAGGGTTAGATGGATATTAACAAGATTAACCCGAAATAACAAAAACAAAAACGTTACCGTCTCCCCGGCAACGGCGCCATTTGATCGCACGCCAAAAGCGTGTCGGATATTTAAAAGTTCTAAAGTTTAACCGCGATCAGGACGGTGTTACTTTGCAGCTAGCCGCGATGAGCACAGGTCGATACACAGGGAGATGGTAAGTTTTTAGGCTTGTTTTAACGAGTTAACAATGTGGCGGATTTGTTCGTTATCTAACCTATGTATTATATTCAAGTATAAGGCTTGTTAGGAAACGATAGGATATTGTAAGTTAATGAATTCCGTATTCAAGTACTTTGAGCCGAACATAACCAATGAAGCTAGAACAATCGGCAACAACGTGGATTAGGGGACTTAAGCACGGTATTCATGGAATCCGGCTTATCGACCCTTGTCCGTCCATTCTTGTCTCTTGCTTTCGCCTCCGGCCAAACCGAATGCAACCGGTCACGGTTAGGAATCACCTTTTTCTTGGTAGAGTAGGGTGCCTAACGGAGTGCTTGCGTAAGGTTTGGGCGGAGTTTCAAATGGAAAAGACGGGAAAAGGAAATGATAAATGAAACGTTAACTTAAAAAATCTTTCTCTTTTCCTAACAACAATATTCACACCATTCACAAAACAAACGAAAAAGAGATAACAAAAGAGAAGAACAAAGAAAAGAAAAGATTACAAGCAAGTAATTAAAATGCATGGAATTTAAGTGCGAGAATTAAAAGAGCAAGAATAAAATGCAAGTAAGTAAAAGATTAGGATCTAAAGAACATATTGCAAGACATGGGTTCAATAACCCAAACTTAAACTTGCAAGCTAAATAAAGAGGTTGCAAGATCAAGGGAGGGCAAAGAACTCATGGTGAAGGAAGCATAAAAGAACACTTTATGAACTTCAAGAATGATACAACCCCTTGAGATCAATAACCAACCCTTAAACTTTCAAGCTCAATGAAGAGGTTGAAGGATCAAGAGAAGGTTAAGAACTCAAGGGGACTAAGCTATTTACAAGAAAGGAGAATAGAAAACTTGGACAAAGAATGACAATCCAAGACTAAAGAATGACCCTTGAACCATTGCCCACTGCCTGCTATTTATAGACAAAGAAAAAAAGAAAATAAACAATAAAAATAGGGCTACGTGGTAGCAAGAAAGGGTGTGTGAAGAAATGGGGCCCACTGGAGCCCGTGGGGCCGGCCAGGCCGGTCTATAATGTGATGTGGCCGGCCACATCATGTTGGAATGGTTTCATACTTGGTGTGTTGACTTGTTAGGTCCCCCGCATCACTTTGGTCCAGTTTGTTTTCTCTGTTTCGACTTGATTTGCACCCAATGCATGGAGGGAAATTCGAATTTCTAAATCAACACCTGTTCCCGCCAAAAATTTCTGCGCAAAAGAGCCCAAGGTTTCAAATGGCAGCGATACGCTTAAGAAAATGGGAACCAGTATCTTCCGGTCTGTTTTTTGACAAACTCCCGAATGAGAAACAGATAAATTCTGATGGTATCGAAGGCGGCTCGAAAAACCCTTCGATTTGATATATTATGGGCATCGTAATTCATCCGGGGTCAAAAGTTATGAGAAATTACGTGTCCACACGTGATGGGCTTTTAAGAACCCGCTGGAGGAGTTAAAAGATACAATAAAAACTCAAAAAAGACCCTAATGGGGCATCACGTGCTCACACGTGACCATGGGTCACGTGCAGACACGTGATGGGCTTTTAAAGCCTCTGAAATAATGAATAGAATTTAATTCTAAAAGTCAGAAAATACCTCAACGAGGTATCACGTGCTTACACGTGACCAATGGTCACGTGTTGACACATGATGGTTAAAACTGAAACATAAATAAGCGGCTGAGAAAGGAAACCAATTGGGGGTCACGTGCTCCCACGTGACCAAAGGTCACGTGCCAGCACGTGACTGGCTTTAAAAACATTATAATTTAATAGAATTAAATTCAAAAAGTTTCTGAATCTTTCCAAATAGAAAAGGGTCATAGGGAACCGTTGGATTAAAAATCCAAGGGTGATTAAAAATCACCAATTTATGGAAAAACCTTGGACAAGGAAATATTTCCATGAAAATCTCACCAGGATAACAAATAGAATATCTTTTGGATTTAAAATCCACAGTGAATAAAATTCACTGAATGATCTAAAGGCCCAGATTAATGATAAATATAAATCAAATCTCTCAACATAGAGATTTGCTAAACAAATTGATTCTCTTCCTTCTCCTATAAATAGGAGCCAAGAAGAGAAAAGGGGGGATCTACTTTTTTGAAGAGAAAAACAGAGGGAGGAGAATTTAATTCTCAAGAGAAGAAGAAACAGAGAAAGAAGAATTTAATTCTCTGCAAAAGAAAAACCCTAGGTAAGAAAAAAGTGGATTCAAAAGAGAATTTAATTCTCAAAAGAGTTTAACTCTTATTTAAAGAAAAGAACTTAGTTCTTCTTCTGGTTGAAGATCTGCACATAGCACATCTCCCCATAAGTTGAGAATTTAATTCTCATCGGGTCGAGATCCTGCCATGCAGATCCTAAACTTAGAAGGGGAATTGAGTTCTGAGAATTTAATTCTCCTAAAACAAAACTAGGGTTTTACCCTAAATAAGAATTTAATTCTTTCAAAATAGGAATTTAATTCCTCCAGAATCAAAATTAGGGTTTTACCCTAAATAAGAATTTAATTCTTAAAGATAATGAGACTTAAAAGATCTCTGTGCATGAAAAAGACTAAGGTCACGTGCCCTACGTGACCCTTGAAAAGATCCCCTGCAAAGAACTTTGAAGCATCACCCCACGTGCTCCCACGTGACTCCCAGAACGCAGAAATAAAAAGCAAAGGGAATGAAAGCTTTGGGCGCTCTCACGTGTTATCACGTGACCCCTCAGCAAATGCTTTAACAATTGGCGCACAGATCTCCATCACGTGCAAACACGTGATGCTCTAAAATAAAAATGAAAGTGTTTAACACTTAATGGCAAAACAAAAGAAAAGAAGCTTTGGGCTCTCTCACGTGTCCCCACGTGACCCCTCAGCAAGTGCTGTAATATTCGATGCATAAACCCCCATCACGTGCCAACACGTGATGCTCTAAAATAAAGATGAAAAGTGTTTAACACTTATTCGCAGATTTGAGGATAAACCAAAAAGGAGATCTGGCTCCATATTTAGGGCGCCCTCACGTGTCCCCACGTGACCCCTAATGAGCATTCTAACAGACCAGAGCGGGGGCCTTCATCACGCGCTCACACGTGATGGCCGCCAGAATTAAAAGAGTTAAACACTGATCTGCAGAATAAAATAAAGGAAATCAGGGCGCTCTCACGTGTCCGCACGTGACCCCTCCCTCCTTAGTGTTTTACACTAATTGGAAAACTCTATTTGCAGTGTTTAACACTGATTTTCTTAGTGATTAACACTAATTGGAAAACTCTGTTCCCGGTGTTTAACACTGATTTGCTTTAGTATTTAACACTAGTTTGAAATCTCTGCTCCCGGTGTTTAACACCGATTTGCTTAGTGTTTAACACTAATTTGAAAACTCCGTTCCCAGTGTTTAACACTGATTATCTTTTAGTGTTTAACACTAACTTTCTAATCTTATTCCCAGTGTTCAACACTGTTGGTCTTTAGTGTTTAACACTAGCTTTAGCCCAATTGGCTAAGTTTCTAGAGGCAAAGCCTTTCCTTCAATGGACCAACAGAGGGCCAATATTTCAAACATAATTGGACTTAGCCCAAACTGCCATAAGTCCTCAAATCATCTTGAACTGAGCACATCTGCTCTTTCAACCAACTCATTGGTTCAAGGGTACATCTCTGAACTCCTCTGATATTTGTCGTTGTAATCCTTCAACGTCTTCAGAGAGGTGACGGGTCCCGACAACCACACATTAACACGGACTGTGGGGTCCTTAAACTCGTGGACTTATGCGTCCTTAAACCAAGATACGGACTGTGGGGTCCTTAAACCCGCGGACTTATGCGTCCTTAAACTAACGGACTAATGCGTCCTTAAACACACCAATATGGACTGTGGGGTCCTTAAACCCATGGACTTATGCGTCCTTAAACTACCGATGGACCGCAATTTCCTTAAACTACCAATGGACCACCACGTCCCTAAACTGGAACTTGGACCACCACGTCCCTAAACTGGCGACGGACCACCACGTCCCTAAACTGGAACTTGGACCACTACGTCCCTAAACTGGCAATGGACCACTATGTCCCTAAACTGGGACAATAGAGCCCCCAAATGCTCTCTTGTCGGATCTAAACGATCCTGTTAAGTCGATCTTAGTCCCAAACTGGACTAAAGTATCCTTAACAACCGTTTAAGTTGATCTTAGCCTCAAATATGGCTAACGCATCCTTAAACCTTCAAACAGACTGGACTATGAATCCCTCCAATCAACTTTGGTTCAAGGGTACATCTCGGAACTCCTTTGACACCTGTCGTTGTAATCCTTCAACGTCGTCAGAGAGGTAACGGGTCCCGACAACCATACATTCAATGGACCACTATGTCCCTAAACTGGAACAATGGATCCCAAATGCTCTTTTGTCAGATCTAAACGATCTCGTTAAGTTGATCTTAGTCTCAAATTAGACTAATGTATCCTTAACAAACGTTTGAGTTGATCTTAGCCTCAAATATGGCTAACGTATCCTCAAACCAAACCCCAAACCCAAATCTAAGATAATACGGATTTGGACTAGTCCACGCCCTACGGGCGACGACATAACTCGGTCTCCGTAAACAAACCACGGGCAAAAAAACACAAAACAAACACCTACGACACGAAGTGACCAGCTGGAGAAGGAGAAAGTTGTTACCGCGATGCGGTAGCGTAATTAACTGCAGGGGCTTGCGCATGTAGGGAAGAGCGTCCCCACAATCAAAAATCCCTCAAACGAGGGGGAATCTGACGAAGTCTGCTACATCGGACGCATCCGTTTAAACCTTCGATACATGGTGCCATAAATCAACTTGGCATCTTCGGAGAGGTGAACGGACAGCACCAATTAGCATCTTCCCCGAATCTCAGTGCCAAGACATCGCAGTCTTGTGCGCCGTCATTCGGAGGGGAACAAATTCTGGCACGCCCGGTGGGACCTTTTCCTCTTTCCACTCCACACTTCGTGTGTCGTGTTCGCGAACGAATCGCGGTTTACTGTGGTTGCCTGTGGATTCAAGGTACTAAGATTTGGTGTCTTGCTCCGTGCAGAAAACAGAAGATCAATGGCTTCAAACTGCACCGCCTGCAACTGCAACTCTCGCTCGGTCCTTGCTGGTGGAGTAACTTATGGGCCCCAAGCGGCCTCCCTTTTCAAGATGCCAGTGGAGCAGGTAACTCAGGCCACCACTGGATTATTCTTCGGGACCATGCTCCCACCGTTGAGCTCCAATGCCACAATGACGTTGCAAGAAGCCCCAAAGAAGTCGGTCTTTGATCGGCTTACCACTGCCGCGACCCCTCTCAACGGGTCGCCCAGCTTCAATACCTCAGTTTTCAACAGACTGGGCCAGAACGTCTGCAAACCCGCGATACCCGAAGCTGCCATCCCAAAGCGGATAGCTATCCCGGCTCAAGCGGACGAAATCATTGGAAATGATCCTCCTTCCAAGAAGTCAGTTTTTACAAGGCTGGCCATTCCGGTTGCTGCTCCAGGCGAGGTCCTGAAAGCTGCTTCCCCTGCTCAGAGGGGGCATGAAGAAGCTTATCCAACAACGGAGGTGATCTCATCCGCACGACATGCTCGACGTTGTCACTGGCACCGAGTAAGAAAGGCTGGGGGCATCTCTCCGTCTGGACTTACTCCGCCAGCTCCAACGGTGGGGATCGATGCTGCTGTTCCAACCGGGAACAGCTTTGAATTGCTGAACACGGTGCGCAGAAACTCTCTTACTGCCGTACTAAAAATATCCCCCCTTCCGATGGGAAATGTTGCGGAAGCCAAGCCAGAACAGTTCTCTCAGCGGCTGTCCTCTAAAATCTACAAGGTCTGGCGACGGATCCAAGACTCGGTGATTGATCGAAATTTCTCCCGCTGGCAGAAGAAGCTGAAGGTCCGGCAGGAAGAAAATCGTCCTGTTAAGCCACAAAAGATGACGACTACTTGGGTTCTCACGACAGCGGCCCCCTCAACGTCAACCACTCAGAAAAGAAGGAGGCCAGAGAAAGCCCCAGTAAACGTAGCAGACCACAAAGACGCTAAGCCCAAACGCCCCAAGTCTGGGGGCACGGTGGTGCACACTGTTTATATGGCTTCTGAAAAGGAGGAAAGCCGTGCTTCGATGGGTCACTGACCGCTCACCCTATCCGTGACGAAAACCCAGGAGCAGCAACAGAAGCTTCAGGAAATGATGACTGTGATGGCTGCACTTACCGAACCGAAAGAAAGTTCGGAAGAATCATCAGAGCAGCGTCACGAACAAGAGACTGATGATGACTACCTATGCAGAGTCCTCGAAAAGAAGGACAAAGAAGTCGCAGAGCAAGCGGCTAACATAAAACAAATGGCGCTCCTCTTCCAAGATATGGTAGGGATGATGTTACAGCCGGACCCTCCAGCTGAAGAACCTCGATCATTATTGAAGACGATAAAGAAGAGACATCTAGTCCTCCGACGACTCTTTCAGCAGCAAAGGAGGAGACAATTTCCAAGGCCGCACTGGACGACTATATAGCTCAGCAAATACGAGCTCACCAGGCGAATGAAGCGGCCAGCCAAGTCGTCAGAACCGGACGGCCCTATCCGAGCTGGTATGACCAAATCAGTTACCCGCCGGGATATACGATCCCTAAGTTCCATGTATACAAGGGGACGGGAAATCCACATCAGCACATCGCTCAATTCACAGCCTTATGCGGAAATACTGAAGGCGACGACAAACTGTTGCTTCGCCAATTCGTCGGCAGCTTAGCAGAAACGGCCTTTGAGTGGTATTCGGAGCTACCTAACGACTCTGTCAAAACATTTGCGGAGATGGAGCTACTATTTACGCAAAGATTTGCCAGCGCCAGCGAGCGCACCCCGATAACAGCACTGATTAACGCCAGGGTGAAGCCAGGCGAAACGTGGGTTCAATACGCAGCACGATGGTGGAATCTATGGTCGAAATGCGAACAGGGGATCGAAGAAGAGCCGGCGGTGAGCATGTTCGTGGGCACTCTTGATCCGCAAGCAACCATCTCGCAATTCATGATGTTCTTCAAGCCAACTACCTTCCAGGCCTTGATTGACAAGCTGGCCCAAATGGACCAGATGGGCCATAGGCCTTCCTCTTTAAAGACGGAGCCTTGGAATAAAAAGGGCAAAGGGAAAGCAACCTTCGTCGCCAACGCTCAACAACAACCGAGCAACTTAAAGCTGGTTGTTCACCAAAACTACGTGCGTCCACGTCCATCCCTCGAGGAGAGACTGGGACGTCCCTACTCGTTTCCCCAGGATAAAACGAGAAGACTGTTCGAGCTGGCAGTGCACAACAGACTCATCAATCTACCGAGTCCAAAGCGTCCGTTGCAGCCAGGCGATGTCAATGATCCCAATTATTGTCCTTACCACCAAACGGTAAGTCACCCGATCGAGGATTGCTTCGTCTTTAAAGGATGGATCGAGGATCAGTATCTACAAGGCAAGTTTGCGTTGTCCGAGAAGTGGAAAATAAACCCACCACAACCGCACACTCCAAAGAAGACGGACACACCGGGGGCAACTTGTTCTTTTGTCGAAGAAGCTTCGTGGGAGGTCGTGTTGTCGTCCAAAACCAAAAAGATGCTGAATGATCTTCAGACGTGCCTGGCGATTAAATGGAAGAACCCGTTGGAACCTGAGATCATCAAGGGGATGCTGAAGCCGCGCCCAATTCCAAATATCGGTGGTGATAGCCAAAGCATTCACGCCCAGCCGTCGAAATCTTCGAAAAACAAGAAGAAATCCAAGAAGCCCGTGAAGCCCGGCGACAAGCGCACGGATTTGCAGAAACAGATTGACGTGCTGGAAGAGTATAACCAGAAGGCGCGGATTCCAATCACGCTCTAAGAGTTCCTCAGCCACGTCCTCGAGGACGAAAATGATGGAGAAGACTCATCAGATGAATCTGAGGACTACGTAGCAAGTTGTCATGTGATCTCTCACTCATTGATAGATGATAAAGAGGCTCCTTGCACCGAGAAACCAGGGGCCGGGCCTGAACCAAAACATCTGTGGCCATCAGACTAGATGATCGATGCCTTCCTGAACGAGGCCCGTCTTAAAAGCAAAGCTGATCGAGAGCGCGAGATGGCCATATTCGAGAAAGCCAAATGCCGGCGACTAGATGAAAGGGTCGAAACACTCCCACCGGATGAAAGTACATCCGCCGCAAATAAAAGCAGGATCAAGACAAGGAAACGATTTGCCAAAGCCATAGCAATGGGGATGAGGCCGCCCTCTTTCAGAAAAAATTCTCCTGGTGGTATACATTTTGATGAAACGGACGTACACCCTAACTTCTGCTTATATCATCAGAAGATCGTACATCCTACTGAAGACTGCAAGTCCTTTAAGTGTTGGTGGCAAGGATATGTCGCTCATAGACAACACGTCAATAGAATAAAACGGGAAGCTCGTAGACAGCAAAAAAATACGACAGATGGGCATAAAAGAGTTGCCGGCAATTGTCATAGGGACGAGTCCGGGGGATCACGAGTTCTCACCTTTGGAAGCGACTCTGATGAAGAAGCCGCCCTCAACCCTCTCTTCAAGGAATTCATTTCTAAAACAAAAGAATTGGAGAGTTGCGAGAACGTTCAGCAGTACAATCTCACGCTACCCGGAAAGAATCTCGGACCCGCAAACGACGGAGCAAACGAAATGAGAAAGGAAAAGGAAAAAATGGCCTTTGTTGCCAACACTCAACAACAGCCGAGTAACCCGAGACCGTTTTGTCGTCAAAACAACAAGCCGTGATACCTCAATGAGAAGTTGAAACGTCCTTACTCGTTTCCCAAAGATAAAATAAAGAGATTGTTCGAGCTAGCAGTGCGCACCGGGCTTATCACTCTGCCAGATCCAAAACGTCCATTGCAACCAGGTGACGTTAACAATCCTAACTATTGTCCCTACCACAGATTAATGGGTCACCCACTCGACAATTGCTACGTCTTCAAAAACTGGGTTGAAGACCAATACCAACAGGGCAAGTTCGCGCTGCCCGAAAAGTGGAAAGTAAACCCGCCATAACAACATTCTTCGAAAAAGGTGGATATACCGGGGGCATCATGCTCATTCATAGGGAAAGCCCCATAGACCGAAAAGTCAGTAAACTAGAGATTCGCCTCAAATACGGCGACGGTGGACCACTATGTCCTAAAACTGGCGTCGGACCGAAACGTCTCTAAACTAACGACGGATCGCAATGTCCTAAAACTTGCAAATGACCGAAACGTCGTTAAACTACTATCAACCCGCGGTATCCTCAGGCTGGCGTGGTTTAAAAAAAAAAGATCAAAAAAAAAGCAAAAAAAAAAAGAAAAAAATGGTATGTCCATAAGCAAAATGGGCACGGATGAAAACCCGAAAGGGCTCCATGAGTAAAAACAGCAGGGCTACCGGCGAGTGTTTGTGAAAACCCGAAAGGGCGCAACCTCGTTAGAAAAAAGAATAAAAAAAATAAAAAAAATCGGTATGTCCATAAGAAAAATGAGCACGGATGAAAACCCGAAAGGGCTCCGTGAGTAAAAACAGCAGGGCTACCGGCGAGTGTTTGTGAAAACCCGAAAGGGCGCAACCTCGTTAAAAGACACTTACAGGGTCCTCTCGACCTTGTAAGGAGAAACCACCCGCGTGAGATCCTTACGACTCACAAGGGAGTAACACACTTAAGAATCCTCACGATTTCTAAGGAGAAATTACACTTGCGAGATCCTCACGACCCGTAAGGAGAACTCTCTTATGGGACCCTCACGGCTCATAAGATTTGAAAGTCTTAAGTTACAGAAACCTTAACCTGTTCTTAAGCAGCCCCCACAACCTTTGATATTGCCCTACAAGCGGCTCATATTGACCCTTGTATACAATCTACGGGCATGAATAAATATTTTCCTAACAAAGTCCCATCCGTGACTAGGGATATGCTTGTACAGCAAACAACACTTGTAAGTCCTCTCGACTTATAAAGAGAAAACTCTTTTGTAAGATCCTTACGACTTACAAGAGAATATGCACTTAGAAATCCTCACGATTCCCAAGGAGAAAACACACCTACAAGATCCTCACGACTTGTAGGGAGAAATACCTTTGTGAGACCCTTACGGCTCATGAAGTCAAAAGCCTTAGCCGACAGAACCCTTAACCCTGTTTACTAAGCCACCTTTGTTCAACATCGACAGAGGCAAATGATGATTCGCTCCTGGCAATATCCCAGTGGCAGCGATGCTGATGCCTAAACCGGTATCAAATTCCAAGTTCTTTCATGGCAAATGATGATTCGCTCCTGGCAATATTCCAGTCGCAGCGATGCTGATGCAAAGATTGGTATCGTATCCCAAATCCCCTACTCGCAAAAAAAAAATCAGCGAGCCAAAAAAATGCATACGAAATAGCCGAAATGATGGGGCAACTTGCAAACAAAATCAGCAAGTAAAAATGTATGCATGCAAAATAGCCGAAATGATTGGGCAACTCGCAATAAAAAGCAGCGGGTAAAAAGAAAAAATAGCCGAAATGATTGGGCACCGCGAAAAATAGCCGAAATGATGGGGCAATCGCGATTTTCGCGATATAAAAAGCTAAAATGATAGAGCATCGCGGAAAGAATAAAAAAAAATAAAAGAATGAAACTTTTTGCCCTACAGGTGAAATCACATTGATCCCTGTATACAATCCAGAGGCACAGATAAAGAGGGAACCATACTTTCCCAACAAGCTCCATCAGAAAGCGAAGCCAAATCTCGACGGTTCATAGACAACCTAGAGACAATCTCGACATTTGTCCCAATATTACAGACACGATGTCAGCAAATGAAGCAAAGGAATATCCCTAGCTTTAGGGTCTCGACGTCAACATCGACGACTTAGAGATCAACACCGGCATGCTTTATCCCTCCAGCCTGATGCAGACATGACGTCAACAACCGACCACAGAGTCGCAACGAAGCGGAGCCATGGCAAAGGCCCTAGTCCCAAATCTCAACGGCCACATCTATAGCCTGGAGATCAACAACGGTATGCCTCCTCATTCCAGCAGCACAAAGGTGTTACACCATCAAGCGGAGCGATGGCAAAATCCCAACTCCGCCTTAGCATTCGTCTCGTTACAGCAGACGCAATGTTAACAACGGCGTTCCTTCGCAGTCCAGCAGGATGTACATGCAAAGTTAATAAAAGACCCCATGGTCAGCAAAGCGGAGTGATGGCAAAATCCCAGCTCCACCTCAGCACTCGTCTCGTCATAGCGGACACATCATCAAGCAAAGCGGAACAGCGGCAACTCCCAGTTCCATAACTCGACGATGTACCCCCACAGAGAGTCAAATCCCAACTCCGTGAAATGCGGATATAATCAAAAAAATTCCTGGTCACGTGGAACGCGGATAACGTCACTATTTGACCCCGTGGAAAACGTCCAGAGCGGATCCTGGTCCTCGCAGAACACGGCAGTGAACCCGTGCGAAGCATCCAGAGAGGAGCCTAGTCCTCGCCTAATGCGGCAGTGAACCCGTGTGAAGCATCTAGTGCAAAATTCCTGGTAACGTGGAACGCGGATAACGTCACTCTTTGACCCCGTGGAAAACTTCCAGAGCGGATCCTGGTCCTCGCAGAACACGACAGTGAACCCGTGTGAAGCATCCAGAGCGGAGCCTAGTCCTCGCCTAACGCGGCAGTGAACCCGTGTGAAGCATCTAGCGCAAAATTCTTGGTTACGTGGAACGCGGATAACGTCACTCTTCGACCCCGTGGAAAACGTCAAGAGCGGATCCTGGTCCTCGCAGAGCACGGCAGTGAACCCGTGCGAAGCATCCAGAGCGGAGCCTAGTCCTCGCCTAACGCGGCAGTGAACCCGTGTGAAGCATCTAGTGCAAAATTCCTGGTCACCTGGAACGCGGATAACGTCACTCTTTGACCCCGTGGAAAACGTCCAGAGCGGATCCTGGTCCTCGCAGAACACGGCAGTGAACCCGTACGAAGCATCCAGAGCGGAGCCTAGTCCTCACCTAACGCGGCAGTGAACCCGTGTGAAGCATCTAGTGCAAAATTCCTGGTCACGTGGAACGCGGATAACATCACTCTTTGACCCCGTGGAAAACGTCCAGAGCGGATCCTGGTCCTCGCAGAACATGGCAGTGAACCCGTGTGAAGCATCCAGAGCGGAGCCTAGTCCTCGCCTAACGCGGCAATGAAACCGTATGAAGCATCTAGTGCAAAATTCCTGGTTACGTGGAACGCGGATAACGTCACTCTTTGACACCTGTGGAAAACGTCCAGAGCGGATCCTGGTCCTCGCAGAGCACGGCAGTGAACCCGTGCGAAGTATCCAGAGCGGAGCCTAGTCCTCGCCTAACACGGCAGTGAACCCGTGTGAAGCATCTAGAGCAAAATTCCTGGTTACGTGGAACCCGGATAACGTCACTCTTCGACCCCGTGGGAAACGTCCAGAGCGGATCCTAGTCCTCGCATCAACTTGGAGTGATCACCACCACGACATTCGTCTCGATTCAGAGGACGCAATGCCAGCAAACGAAGCGAAGGCTAAATTCCTAGCTTCAGGGTCTTAACGGAAAGTCATATAAAACCAGAAAAACAATCGGAGATCATCCCACACCAGCGCGGAGTGGTCACCACCTTGACGTTCGTCTCGATACAGCAGATGAAATGTCACCCAAGCGTTCTTCCTCCAACAGGATTCGCACATGACAAAGAAAACGAAGCGAAGGCCAAATTCCAAGCTTCATACATCTTGACGGCAAGTCATGTAAAGCCTGAAAGACAATCGGAGATCATCTCACACCAGCGCGGAGTGGTCACCACCTCGACGATCGTCTCGATACAGCAGATGAAATGTCACCCCAGCGTTCTTCCCCCAGCAGGATTCGGACGCGCCAAAGCAAACGAAGCGAAGGCCAAATTCCTAGCTTCATACGTCTTGACGGCAAGTCATATAAAGCCTGAAAGACAATCAGAGATCATCTCGCACCAGTGTGGAGTGGTCACCACCTCGGCGTTCGTCTCGATACAGCAGACGCAATATCACCAAAAGGAGCCACGGCAAAATCCCTAGTTCCAAATCTCGACGGTTCATCAGCAACCTGGAGACAACCATGACATTCGTTTCGATACAGAGGACGCGATGCCAGCAAACGAAGCGAAGGCCAAATTCCTAGCTTCAGGGTCTTAACGACAAGTCATATAAAGCCTGAAAGACCACCGGAGATCATCTCGCACCAGTATGGAGTGGTCACCACCTCGACGTTCGTCTCGATACAGCAGACGCAACATCACCAAAATGAGCCACGGCAAAATCCCTAGTTCCAAATCTCGACGGTTCATCAGCAACCTAGAGACAACCACGACATTCGTCTCGATACAGAGGACGCAATGCCAACAAACGAAGCAAATGCCAAATTCCTAGCTTCAGGGTCTTAACGGCAAGTCATATAAAGCCTGAAAGACTATCGGAGATCATCCCCACACCAGCGCGGAGTGGTTATGACTCATCGGGGCTCTCCAAATTGAGCCTAACCTCAAGTAAAATGCGGCATGGCAAATTCTTAGCGCTTGCTCTTCCGACGGTCAAACTGCCAAGGAGGATTGCTTGAAGACGTCTTGTCCAGCCCCCGAAGGGATCAGAGACACGGCAGTCGCAGGGCTACTCGAACAGCACGATTGCCTGTCGAGGAATACATCAGCTCATGCGACGGTACGACGGCCAAAATCCTAAGTACCACAGACCCTAACGGACTTCTGTCGTAAAGAGCAGAGCTTAACTGTGACGTTAGGATATTCTTGCGAGATCTGCTCGATTCGTTTCGAATCGTGAGGAAAATGATGTCTTTGCGAGAATTTCTCGATTCGTCTCGACTCGTTAGATAAAGCCTTAGGCAGTAGGGATTAAAAAACCTGTTTCCTAAGCACTGGGATCCTGCAAGTCGGCCCAAAATGGTCTCTTGCATACTATCCACGGGTCTCACTCTCCGAAGTCGAATTTCGACAAGGAGGGGAACAACCGCTTACGGGTCCTCTCGACTCGTAAGAGGGAAAAATCCTCTCATAAGATCCTTACGACTTATAAGAGAAAACGCACTTAGGAATCCTCACGACTCCTAAGGAGAAAATACACCTACGAGATCCTCTCGATCCGTAGGGAGAAAAGTCTTTATGAGACCCTCACGGCTCATAAAGTTGAAAAGTCTTAGGTGGCAGATCCTAACCCTGTCTCCTAAGCCATCACTGCCCTGCAAAGAGGTCAAGATGGACCATTTATGAGCCACACTCGCCAAAGCTACATGCCACTGAAATGGAAAAGCTACTCATGAGCATATAAACTACTTCACTCCAGAGTAAGATATAAAGAGATAGAAGGGTGCGGCTCATGGAGTTAAGGGTTTGGAACTATATCTCTTAAGTGTCGAGATTTGAGTCAATGATAAATGACGACGCTTGTGTCCGCTCATTATCTTCTCAGATCAAGATTCTGAAAGTAATATATCAACCCGAAACTGGTTATACGCTATGCATTAGTTTGCACTACTTCACCCACGTAAATACTTACGTGGGCAAAGTAGTGGGGGGCATTTGTTCCCGCCAAAAATTTCTGCGCAAAAGAGTCCAAGGTATCAAATGACGGCGATACGCTTAAGAAAATGGGAACCAGTATCTTCCGGGCTGTCTTTTGACAAACTCCCAAATGAGAAACAGATAAATTCTGATGGTATCGAAAGCGGCTCGAAAAACCCTTCGATTTGATATATTATGGGCCTCGTAATTCATCCGGGATCAAAAGTTATGAGGAATTACGTGTCCACACTTGATGGGCTTTTAAGAACCCGCTGGAGGAGTTAAAAGATACAATAAAAACTCAGAAAAGACCCCAATGGGGCATCACATGCTCACACTTGAACATGGGTCACGTGCAGACACGTGATGGGCTTTTAAAGCCTCTGAAATAATGAATAGAATTTAATTCTAAAAGTCAGAAAATACCTCAACGAGGTATCACGTACTTACACGTGACCAATGGTCACGTGTTGACACGTGATGGTTAAAACTGAAACATAAATAAGCGGCTGAGAAAGGAACCCAATTGGGGGTCACGTGCTCCCACGTGACCAAAGGTCACGTGCCAGCACGTGACTGGCTTTAAAAGCAATATAATTTAATAGAATTAAATTCTAAAAGTTTCTGAATCTTTCCAAATGGAAAAGGGTCATGGGGAACCGTTGGATTAAAAATCCAAGGGTGATTAAAAATCACCAATTTATGGAAAAACCTTGGACAAGGAAAGATTTCCCTGAAAATCTCACCACGATAAAAAATAGAATATCTTTTGGATTTAAAATCCACGGTGAAAAAAATTCACTGAATGATCTAAAGGCCCAGATTAATGATAAATATAAATCAAATCTCTCAACATAGAGATTTGCTAAACAAATTGATTCTCTTCCTTCTCCTATAAATAGGAGCCAAGAAAAGAAGAGGGCGGATCTACTTTTTTGGAGAGAAAAACAGAAGGAGGAGAATTTAATTCTCAAGGGAAGAAGAAACAGAGAGAGAAGAATTTAATTCTCTGCAAAAGAAAAACCATAGGTAAGAAAAGAGAGGATTCAAAAGAGAATTTAATTCTCAAAAGACTTTAACTCTTATTTAAAGAAAAGAACTCAGTTCTTCTTCTGGTTGAAGATCTGCACAGAGCACATCTCCCCATAAGTTGAGAATTTAATTCTCATCGGGTCGAGATCCTGCCATGCAGATCCTAAACTTAGAAGGGGAATTGAGTTCTGAGAATTTAATTCTCCTAAAACAAAACTAGGGTTTTACCCTAAATAAGAATTTAATTCTTTCAAAATAGGAATTTAATTCCTCCAGAATCAAAATTAGGGTTTTACCCAAAATAAGAATTTAATTCTTAAAGATAAGGAGACTTAAAAGATCTCTGTGCATGAAAAAGACTAAGGTCACGTGCCCCACGTGACCCTTGAAAAGATCCCTGCAAAGAACTTTGAAGCATCACCCCACGTGCTCCCACGTGACTCCCAAAACGCAGAAATAAAAAGCAAAGGGAATGAAAGCTTTGGGCGCTCTCACGTGTTATCACGTGACCCCTTAGCAAATGCTTTAACAATTGGCGCACAGATCCCCATCACGTGCCAACACGTGATGCTCTAAAATAAAAATGAAAGTGTTTAACACTTAATGGCAAAACAAAAGAAAAGAAGCTTTGGGCGCTCTCACGTGTCCCTACGTGACCCCTCAGCAAGTGCTGTAATATTCGATGCATAAACCCCCATCACGTGCCAACACGTGATGCTCTAAAATAAAGATGAAAAGTGTTTAACACTTATTCGCAGATTTGAGGATAAACCAAAAAGGAGATCTGGCTCCATATTTAGGGCGCCCTCACGTATCCCCACGTGACCCCTAATGAGAATTCTAACAGACCAGAGCGGGGGCCTTCATCACGTGCTCACACGTGATGGCCGCTAGAATTAAAAGAGTTAAACACTGATCTGCAGAATAAAATAAAGGAAATCAGGGCGCTCTCACGTGTCCGCACGTGACCCCTCCCTCCTTAATGTTTAACACTAATTGGAAAACTCTATTTGCAGTGTTTAACATTGATTTTCTTAGTGATTAACACTAATTGGAAAACTCTGTTCCCGGTGTTTAACACTGATTTGCTTTAGTGTTTAACACTAGTTTGAAATCTCTGCTGCCGGTGTTTAACACCGATTTGCTTAGTGTTTAACACTAATTTGAAAACTCCGTTCCTAGTGTTTAACACTGATTATCTTTTAGTGTTTAACACTAACTTTCTAATCTTATTCCCAGTGTTCAACACTGTTGGTCTTTAGTGTTTAACACTAGCTTTAGCCAAATTGGCTAAGTTTCTAGAGGCAAAGCCTCTCCTTCAATGGACCAACAGAGGGCCAATATTTCAAACATAATTGGACTTAGCCCAAACTGCCATATGTCCTCAAATCATCTTGAACTGAGCACATCTGCTCTTTCAACCAACTCATTGGTTCAAGGGTACATCTCTGAACTCCTCTGATATTTGTCGTTGTAATCCTTCAACGTCTTCAGAGAGGTGACGGGTCCCGACAACCACACATTAACACGGACTGTGGGGTCCTTAAACTCATGGACTTATGCGTCCTTAAACCAAGATACGGACTGTGGGGTAGTTAAACCCGCGGACTTATGCGTGCTTAAACTAACGGACTAATGCGTCCTTAAACACACCCATATGGACTGTGGGGTCCTTAAACCCATGGATTTATGCGTCCTTAAACTACCGATGGACCGCAATGTCCTTAAACTACCAGTGGACCACCACGTCCCTAAACTGGAACTTGGACCACCACGTCCCTAAACTGGCGACGGACCACCACGTCCCTAAACTGGAACTTGGACCACCACGTCCGTAAACTGGCAATGGACCACTATGTCCCTAAACTGGGACAATAGAGCCCCCAAATGCTCTCTTGTCGGATCTAAACGATCCTGTTAAGTCGATCTTAGTCCCAAACTGGACTAAAGTATCCTTAACAACCGTTTAAGTTGATCTTCGCCTCAAATATGGCTAACGCATCCTTAAACCTTCAAACAGACTGGACTATGAATCCCTCCAATCAACTTTGGTTCAAGGGTACATCTCGGAACTCCTTTGACACCTGGCGTTGTAATCCTTTAACGTCGTCAGAGAGGTAATGGGTCCCGACAACCATACATTCAATGGACCACTATGTCCCTAAACTGGAACAATGGAGCCCAAATGCTCTTTTGTCGGATCTAAACGATCCCGTTAAGTTGATCTTAGTCTCAAATTAGACTAATGTATCTTTAACAAACGTTTGAGTTGATCTTAGCCTCAAATATGGCTAACGTATCCTCAAACCAAACCCCCAAACCCAAATCTAAGATAATACGGATTTGGACTAGTCCACGCCCTACGGGCGACGACATAACTCGGTCTCCGTAAACAATCCACGGGCAACAAAACACAAAACAAACACCTACGATACGAAGTGACCAGCTGGAGAAGGAGAAAGTTGTTACCGCGATGCGGTAGCGTAATTAACTGCAGGGGCTTGCGCCTGCAGGGAAGAGCGTCCCCACAATCAAAAACCCCTCAAACGAGGGGGAATCTGACGAAGTCTGCTACATCGGACGCATCCGTTTAAACCTTCGATACATGGTGCCATAAATCAACTTGGCATCTTCGGAGAGGTGAATGGATAGCACCAATTAGCATCTGCCCCGAATCTCAGTGCCAAGACATCGCAGTCTTGTGCGCCGTCATTCGGAGGGGAACGGATTCATCATGTGTCGCCACGCGACCCCTCTCGCTTTAGTGTTTAACACTAAGTTGGAACTCCCGAATCCAGTGTTAAAACACTGTTGGGCCTTAGTGTTCAACACTAATCAAAGAACTTTATTTGCAGTGTTCAACACTGACTACCTTAGTGTTTAACACTAATTTGTGAGCTCTGTTGCCGATGCTTGATACTGATCTCTTTTAGTGTTTAACTCTAATTTGAAAGCCCTGTTGCTGGTGTTTAACACCAATTATCTTTTAGTGTTAAACACTAACTTGTCAACCTCATTCCCAGTGTTCAACACTGATTGCTCTGTAGTGTTTAACACTAGGCTTTGGACCAATTGGCTAAATCGATAGAGGCAAAGCCTCTCCTTCAATGGACCAACAAGAAGCCAATATTCCAGACATGATCGGACTTAGCCCAAGCTAGGCCATGAGTCTTCAATTCGTAATTAACTGGGCTAATGGGCTCATAACATAATTAATCAGTCTTGATCCCAAATTGGGCCAAGGACTACTTAAGACATTCCGGTTCTAGGGTACATCTCTTCACTCCTTTGATACTTGGCATTGTAATCCCTCAATGTCTTCAAAGAGGTGACGGGTCCCGACGACCACACATTGATATGGACTGTGGGGTCCTTAAACCCGTGTCTAATGCAAAATTCCTGGTTACGTGGAACGTGGATAATGTCACTCTTTGACCCCGCGGAAAACGCCCAGAGCGGAGCCTAGTCCTCGCCGAGCACGGCAGTGAACCCGTGTGAAGCATCTAGTGCAAAATTCCTGGTTACATGGAACGCGGATAATGTCACTCTTTGACCCCGTGGAAAACGTCCAGAGCGGAGCCTGGTCCTCGCCTAGCACGGCAGTGAACCCGTGTGAAGCATCCAGAGCACATACCGGACTGTGGAGTCCTTAAACCCATGGACTACGACGTCCTTAACCTCGACCGAGATGTCTTAAAACTAACAATGGACCGCAATGTCCTTAAACTACCCATGGACCGCAATATCCTTAAACTACCCATGGACCGCAATGTCCTTAAACTAGAACAATAGAGCCCCGCATGCTCTTTTGTCGGATCTAAACGGCCCCGTTTAAGTTGATCTTAGCCTCAAAGATGGCTAACGTATCCTTAAACCTTCAAACAGACTGGACTATGAATCCCCCCAATTAACTCTGGCTCGAGGGTACATCTCTGAACTCCTCTGACATCCGTCGTTGTAATCCTTCAACGTCGTCAGAGAGGTGACGGGTCCCGACGGCCACATATACGATGGACCACTATGTCCCTAAACTGGAACAATGGAGCCTAAAACACTCCTTTGTCGGATCTAAACGATCCCGTTAAGTTGATCTTAGTCTCAACGTTAGACTAACGTATCCTTAACAAACGTTTGAGTTGATCTTAGCCTCAAGTATGGCTGACGTATCCTCAAACCAAACCCCCAAACCCAAATCTAAGATAAACACGGATTTGGACTAGTCCACGCCCTACGGGCGACGACATAACTCAGTCTCCGTAAACAATCCACGGGCAATAAAACACGAAACAAACACCCACGACACGAAGTGACCAGCTGGAGAAGGAGAAAGTTGTTACCGCGATGCGGCAGTGTAATTAACTGCAGGGGCTTGCGCCTGCAGGGAAGAGCGTCCCCACAATCAAAAACCCCTCCACGAGGGGGAATCTGACGAAGTCTGCTATATCGGCCGCACCCGTCTAAGCCTCCGATGCACGGTGCCATGGATCAACTTGGCATCTTCGGAGAGGTAGACGGATAACACCAATTAGCATCTGCCCCGAATATCAGGCACGGACGCCCAAGTCCAGGCCGCCGTTCGGAGGGGAACAGATTCTGGCACGTTAGGCGACTCGTTGAGGGGAGCCGCGGCAGGGGCAAGACGATCAAAGACCGACTTCTTGGGAGCTTCCTTTGTCAGCACCGGCGCCGTGAAGCTTGTTGGTGGGAGTATAGTCCCAAAGAACAATCCGGTAGTGGCCTGAGTCACCTGGTCCACCGGCATTGTGAATAACGAAGCAGCTTGGGGTCCGTAGGCTATACCTCCTGGCAAGGCAAAGCGTTGGTCGCAATTGCAGTTTGAGAAGTTGGAGAATTTCGCAGAAGTAGAAGCCATCGATCCTTTGCTTTCTGCAATAAGCAAGATGCCAATTCTTAGTATCTTGAAACCCAAGGGCAACTATTAGCGAACCGCGATTGGTTCGCGAATCACGACACACGAAGTGTGGAGTGGAAAGTGGAAAAGGTCCCACCGGGCGTGCCAGAATCTGTTCCCCTCCGAACGGCGGCCGAGACATGGCTGTCTTGCCTGAGATTCGGGGCAGATGCTAATTGGTTTTATCCATCCACCTCTCCGAAGATGCCAAGTTGATTTAGCATTAAATGCTCATAACTTCATTCCCACATGTGCCTAAATCATGGCTGCCCCCATTATGGTTTTGTTGATTTGTCCATTTGATTTTATTTTGCACTTATTATTGGAAGAAATTTTTGAATACAATTCAATACATGATCTTCAGCATTAAATGCTCATTACTCCATTCCCACATGTGGCTTGATTCATGGATGCCCCATTATGGGTCATGCTGATTTGTTTAATTGACTTTGATTTGATTTCAGTTTTGGAAGGAAAAAAATCAACAAATGATGTTTATCCTTGAATGCATATAATATTTTGCCTTGAATGCATATCCACATGTGTCTAAAAGTCTTGTGTACACATTTGTTGTGTTGGACCATTTAGATAGAAAATGTGTATACAAACTTGTTGCAAAAAGGGACTCCTGAAGTATCGGTCGGATTGCGGTTCTGGTTTAAGTGTCGGCTTTCAATTGATATATCTATACTTTTAAATGTATTTCCAGTATTTTATCACGGATACCTGTAATCTGTATTACTAAGCAGACACTGGTTAATAGTACCGATAAATACAACAAATAGATAATGAATGGGCGGTATTAGAATACAGTTTTCTGATATGAACATGATCCTAGCATCGCACAAAACCAAAACGAATGAGATTAATAAACTTCAGACAAGACACGAACACAAGCGCATAACTAACGAACTAACTCCCACAAGCTATCAAGTGTTAGCTTAGCTGGCTAAACGTGTGCAGCGACATCCTAGACCACTCCTATGGATATTAACGGCACGAAATACCTAAACGATAGTCGGATAAATCCGCATCGCACATTATCGAAATGCTTGAATTATAGAAAAACGGTTCCAGATCGTCCTACACAAGAAATTAGGAAAAGTTGCACATGCCATAAGCCTACATATAGTTGTAGAGAAGCCACGACCAAGAATCAAACCCTAACTCCCTAATCTGGCCGCAATTCGCGGCCAGAATGAATAAAATTGCGGCCTCGAATTGAAGGGATGGACTCAAGTTTTTGGGGTAGGTTCCAGGCCTCTAAATTATCTCTCTGTATTGGCAACTTCTCAAAAGAACATCTTGGTCGATAGCAGCTTTAAAACAGAGACCCAAGTTTAACGAAATACGATATTAACACTAAATTAAAACTTTAAGCTAGTTTAGTGAAACTAGATAACATGGAAACTTCCCTAGAGCCTAATTAAGGGCTTAAGATCATTACCTCACCAAAACATGGATGAAACCCTAGACATGCAAGCTCTAAGACAACTTAAGAGGGTTTAAACATGATTAGTTAAAGGTTTTGTGAAGTTTTAGTAATGGTTAGGCTCAAGGTTGAGGGAAATATTTTTAAGAGAAGATCTTTTTGTGTGGAAGAAGAAGAAGAAGAAGAGGAAGTAGAGAATGAGAGGAAGAAAGTTTGTGAGAGTGAGAGATGAGAGATGGCTCTTGAGATCCTTGCTCTCCCTCTCACCTTATTAAATGACCCCCACACCTCCATGTCTTCTCCCATGCCTTCATATTTTAATCTTTTCCTTTTAAAAATAAAAATCTTATACTACTTAAAATAAATACATATTTATAACATGACATACTATGGTTAAAGTGCCACGGCTAGCAAACCATGGTTAACACATCCTTAACCCTAGATTAACATGCACATGTGTGTGCATAACTACAAGTACATAAATAAATAAATAAAATATTAATTAATTATAATAAAATATGTGAAAAATAATTATTAGTTAAATTTATTAAAAACCCGCATTATATCGCTTACTTAACTCTAATCGTGTTTTTAAGGTGTTACACTGTGATATCTGGCTAGAGGATGACTATAACGTTTTTCTAAATGAGAATTTAGAAGTGCACGTGTATATGACTTTGCGAGAAGGTTATCGTAGTCAGTTGGAGCAGCGGAAGGTGTGCAGGTTGCTTATGTCTATTCATAAGCTAAAGCATGCATAGCAGAGACGGAACATCTTTTTTGATATTACAGTCAAAGTGATTGACTTTTTCAAAACAACAGATGAACCTAGTAAGAATGGTGTAGGGTGTACTGTCCTAAGATTTGGATGACATACTCTTGAAGGAAGTGAAGTTCCTATTTTACAATAGGTCAAACTTTTGTTGTCACATAGTGTCATGCCCCCCTTCCCAAAAGAAGGTAAAGGATGACGTGGCATAGTCCATAACCTAACTGTATTGAAGGTGATATATTCAATACAGTTACGTTAAGCGTATAAATATCTAACATACATGATTTGTACCAAAACAAAAATAATAAAAGAGAAAGGCATTTATTTCCATTAACCAAACTTTATTACATCCCAAAAGAAAGAATAAAATAAACCAAGTAGTTTAATTACATCGAAGGAGAAACAAAAGCCCTAAGCAGGTGGGCAACAAAAAACTAGCTAAACTTCCGTCGTCAAGTCTGCGTAATCTTCATTGGTTGGCTCCACACCTTGATCCTCATCATAAAACTCAATCTCATCTAACGGACATTCCAAAGAGAGAGAAAAGGAATGTCCGTCAGCGAGTTATACTTGGGTAGGATTGCCTTATAAGGAAGTAAAGGTATAGAAACGAACACGTGTATATAAATATAATGTATTGTTAGGAATATGTATGTCCTAGAGGCCATTATTATACATGTGATGTATATTATAGTGGATGCTTGGACATATATATAGAGGACTTTCTTGATCGACATGATAGTATGCTATCAGGTTACCTTTATCATAACATGTAGACTTGTATTTATATTGTCTGTCTCTTACATGTTGATAAGGCCCTTAGGATATGTACTTGACTACCAGGACTATGATGAGATCATACTATTGAGGCTAGGATGTGTTGGAGATAGTGCCCTCAGAGTCAATTATTAGGTCACAGGTACGTGATTGCAATGATTGATGGAGGACCTATCCCGGTAGGACAGTCTTACTCGAGATGATAGTATGCTATCTGGTTTACCTTTATCATCGTGTACTGTTTTAGGTGACCTGACAAGTTGCTATTACACATTGGTAGAGCCCCTAGGATTCTTGCTTGACCACCAGCAGTATGAGGGCGATCATATATATGGGAGCTAGGGTCTATAAGCATGTCCTTAAATGGTCCCTAGTCGTGTGAGTTTCGAGACTGGGTATCGATACTCCAGAGTAGACTAGTGTATACAGTCGAGACCCCGACAAGGGGCGGTGGCCGGTCTCACAAGCCACTGGTGTTAGTTGGATCACCTAAGATGTATACAGGCGCTCATTGGGTTATGAGTACACCGGACAGGACTCGCCGGGAACATGCTAGTTGGTCATATACCAGACGTCAGATGGCAGTTCCCTGGTGACATGTGTGCAGGTTAGTTCATCGACCTGGGGATCGTCATTTGTCTCGTGTGAGTTCCCACTGTACTTTGATTACTACCCTACCACGGCTCAAAGGAGTCATGCAAACAGGTTTTAGTTGGGTACAGTCCCGAGCCACATGGAGGCAGTGAGCGTATCTTCAGGGGTTCGTCTCTCCCGGTATTGGGGGTGAGGTCGTGCTGTGTCTAGGAGAGCTATTACACGAAGTCCTTGGCCAAGGCAAGGAGATTTACTGGTAGGTATTCCAGTAGTATCTCAGGGTGTTCTGGGCTACACTCCGACACGACTTGTACCGCTTTTGGGGGTCTTACTTTTACCAACCCCCTAGGCCCGCCATGCGATGCTCATTGACGAACGGACCGGACTGTACGGATATTGTCACTGACAGGCTCAGTAGGGTTGTCAGGCTGAGTTCGCTCACAAACGTCCCTTTTAGTTAATACCTGGTAGCCCGTTACGTATTGGCTTATACCTCTGACGTGCTAGTGGTTAAATCTACAACCAAGGTGTTGACGAGTCTTTAGAGTCCCCCACATTCTGTTACTCAGCTTTCGGGCGAAAGGTTGTAGAGGCCGTATGGAGATATGGCAAGGTCCGATCAGATACGTGCGGTATTGCACGGATCAGGATCGGACAGTTTGTACTACAGGCCGTATGGATATATGGCAGGGTTCGATCAGATACGTGCGGTATTGCATGGATCAGGATCGAACGGATATTACTAGCCGTCTTTGGTATAAGCTGGATCCTAGTATAGTACAGTGTGAATTTTGTCTCATTGCATTTGTATTTCGGTCGGAATACAAATGCGGGTGTGTATGCACAGTATCGGGGTTTTCCTGTAATTTATTACGGGACCAGTTTTATGGAGTTGCCAGTTTGCTTTTCGTTTCGGCCGATTTCCTTTGTATCGTTCATTGGCCGAAGATTGGTGGAGGAGGGCTTATTTGCATTGTTGCAAATAAGTGTTTGTGGAGGGGGTTCTTTGCATATATTTGTATCATGATTATAGCACCATACCTTGACTTTCTTTAGTTGATGATGGCTTGACCATTTGACTCTTTCTTTTCCATCATGACTTGACTTTTGGCTCATCATGGTTGTTGATGATGAGGTTGGTGGTAGGTGGTTGAGTGTGGGTTATGATTTGGTGATGATTTCTTTTGTATGATAGCCTTCTCTCTCTCTCTCTCTCAATTGGATAATTGGATGGCTCTCGCATTTTCTATCATATGACACTTTCATTCTCTCCACTCACTCACCAAGTCATGGCCGGCCATGTATGGGGCTGCCCATGAATTTTGAGGTGGGATTTTTCATTCATTTCATGTTGGAAAATCCCACAACACCATCTCCAAAAAGCTTGTATCAATCCTCCACCACAAAGGCAATTCCTTAACCCCAAAGTGAGACTTGTATTCCACACTACATTCTACATCGAATCTTGGGCACGTCGACTAGCCAGCTTCGTGCCCGAGTTACCTCGGCATTGAGGTGGGAGCCCGTAAAAGAAGTAGGCGATGTGGTGCACTTCCGGTGACGAGGAGGAGACAGGACATTCCGCAGGAGATCGGGACGACGACGAGAAGACCGGAGGACTCGGATCTGTCGGTACATCTCTCTTCCCCATTTTGTAGTTAGCTAGGACTAGTTAATGGTTCGATCCGGGTTTTAGTGCGCGGCGGTTTGCCAGTTCTAGTAAAATTAAAGTTTATCATCGCTTCCGCATTTGGCCGTCGGATTGACGGCCGGGGCGCCGCCGTGCACTTACAGTGGTATCAGAGCCTCGCCATTAACTTAGTCTAGCTTGGTTTAATGTGTTTTGCATTTCCTATCGACCAAAATTCCAAAATCTACATTTTCACTAGCATCAGTTTCTGTTGAAAATTTTTGGTCTCGAAAAATTTTTCGGGTTGTAAAACGTTGATGTACTGGAAAATCTAAGAGCTCTGTAAAAATTCAATGAAGTGACTCCTCTGTTAGAGCGCGGAACCGCCGCAAACACCCCCTCCTCGCCGCGGTTCCGCCGCACTCTGTGGGGATCCATGCACCAAATTTCTACAGTATCTTTCTGGGGTTAAAATTGAGGTTTTGGAATATTAATATTGGGCCCAGAATTTCCTGATCTGCTACAATAGTACTTGGGGCCCACTTATTATAATTTTGATTGATCGGATATTTTAAACACATTATTTCACAGTATTTACATTATATCTGCGACCGTGAAAGTCACTCGATCGGTAAATCCGGTCTAACTGCTATATCCCGGTTAGACGGATTCGCGAACGTGACTTTCATGTTGATGTTCTGTTTTTGCTGTGATGTTGCGGATCGGTCGTGGGGGATAGCCTGGATGCAATGCTAGTACAGTTGTTGTTGTATTATGTACATTTGATATTGCGAGGTGAGCGTCCGACATGTGGACTGCCGTCACTGCCTGTTTGTATTATTATTTTGGGGCACGACATGGTTGCGGTCGATGTACCCGTTGTATGTATATTTTACTTTCTGTACTAGGATTACCCCGCGGAGGGGTGCATGGATAGCCGGGTTCTAGAGGGCAACAAGCTCGCATCTCATGGCATTGAGACGGAGGGGGCTTCACTCTAGGATTGGAAGGCTATTCGCCGCACTCGTAAGGGGTACAGGATGACCCAGGAGGGGTGCCCAAGTTACCGGATTCCGTGAAGTGCTGGGTGGTCCATTCACGGTGCTGAAGGGGGCTGCCTCGCTTCCGGTTTTGGCGGGTAACTTGCCGCGCCCGTAGGGGTCTAGGATTTCATTGCACAGGCTATCCACACGACCAGGGGAAAGTCGGGTTTCAGTAGTGGCTCTGTGAAACCCGGGGATCCCAGATATCTGTATTGTTTCTGTGATGCTGTTCATTCTCTATGATGTTGCATTTTATCATGCCTTGAGCGAATATAATATATTGGTATATATATTAGTAGATGTTGTATATGTTTTGCATCCGCGCTAGTCCAGTCCCCGCTCTGTCGTTAGTTAGCTAACCTAACGGGTAATGAAGGGACCCAGTGGCGAATGCGGATGGCATATACGTACATCAGTATATTTTCGTTCTTTTTGGTTTGATCAATTGATGGGACTGCGTTGATTCGGATCAATGCAAGTTAAAAACAAACCTAATCTGATGTTGTTGGAACACTTTTCAAAAAGCTGTTATTGCAAGGACGTTCACTTTTGTTTTGCATCGTGATATTCAGTTGGAATATCCTGCTCCTCAGTCGATGAGGCAAGGGCCGAGATCCCTTCACCGGGAGTGACCCCTTGGACAAAAAGTTTGCGTCAGGGCATTAACTTCACTATAGCCGATTACTTCTGCTTTGCATCGCGGTATTCATTTGGAATATCCTGCACCCCATTCTACGGGGAAAGAGCCGAAATCCCTTCACCGGGAGTGACCTCTTTAGCAACGGTTTTCGTCACTATATTTTTAAAGAGCTATCCGTTCCTTCAACGATATCAAGTTCACTACGTTAAAGGTTTTCTCCAGAAACCATTCGTAGCCCTCCGTCGTTTCATATGGGTAGTCAATAGTATTCAAGCTGTGTTTGTTGGCCATAGTCAAGGCACAGTGTTTGGTAGCTGTTGGGTATTCATATGTTGCATAGATAGATGCGTTGGTTTGGGACAGTCGTATAGCCTTGTTGGCCCTAGTCAAGGGCATGTACGGGTGGGTTCAAATCAACCTGGACAATGACGGGTAGAACTTGACATGTGACTTATGATTTGTTGGCCTTAGTCAAGGTCATAAGAGCATGGGGCAAAAAATCCACATCGGGAGTTTCAAAAGAACTGAAACTTGCCAGATATGCGCATACCTTCTAAAGTGTGATGACGTGAGCGGATTCCGTCACGTTATCATGCAATGATAGTTGGATCCCGATTCCCACTGATGAGTTGGTTTACTCCTCGGGTGACCCCGACTAATTCTTCTTTCAGGTTTGGAGGAGAATTTGAGGTACAGTGGGAGGTTTCCAGATTAGATAAATTGGTAACCATTCTGATCTAGGATAGAGTGCACGCTGAGTGTTTCTTTTTTCTCTCTCTCTCTGGCAGCGACCATTGACCCGACCCTAAGACTATGACTCAGTGACCAAGTTGACCGAACCTTCTTAACACTGGCTTTTGGATTGTCAAAGTTGCAAACCTCATTGCCACTCCTATTTTTACCCTTTTCTCCAGGACACCCCGTTTTACTACGAACGTCCACTTCCATTGGACAAAACCATCGTATGGTTAGATACGAACTCGAAGGAATTTATTCGAGGATGGTTTCCGGTTCTGGAGAAAACGGATAGGACTATTCAGTTGTCTTTTCCTTTTACCCTCTCTCAGGTTACGAGTACTCCTTGGTTTAGGGGTAGTACACCTATTATGCAAATTGGATAGTCTTCTTCCAAACCATAGGCAGGTGCCGACCGGTAGGGAATGAAGAAAACCAATTAGCATAACGATGGTGTGCAGAAGGTATTAGGTTAAGACAAAGCAAGGGATTAGTAAGAGGGCAAAGTAAGTTGCGACTGCTATTCACGACCAAACCAAGTATTCCTTCGCCAATCCTAAATCACCTTTGTATTTCTCCAGGACGCTCCGTATCACTACGAAGATCCACAGTTTATTGGATACTCCATCGTATGGTTACATACGAACTCGAAAGGAACTTGTTCCAGTTCGGGGATAGATTCTGGTTCAGGAGAAATAGGAATAAGGTTTATTCGGTTGTCTTTTATCTTCACCCTCTCTCATTGCGAGTGTTCCTAGGATTGGGACAGTACACCCATTATGCTTATTGGATAGTCTTCTTCCAAACCATAGGCTGGGGCCGAACGGTAGGGAAGGAAGAAAACCATTTGGCTTAAGGGGTGTACAGAAGGTAAAGACTAAAGACATATGAAGGGATTTGGAGAGGTGGCAATGAATTATACGGTTACAGTCGTGAATCTGGAAGAGGCATTACTAGGAATATCGGGATACCCCATCGAAACATTTCAATGTTTCAGATTCACTGTGTAATGTTAAAGGAAAACTGATTTCCCGATTAGACACTTGCTCCAGGGTATGTATTTACCAGGTATGATTCTAACATCTGTATGGTTTTACAGATGATGAGTGGGAGTAGGTTATTGGGAATTAGGTGATTGTCCTCATTATATCGGGATTCGTTGTAATCGGTGATATTTGAGGAAGTCACCTGGGCTGTTTGCCGGTCGGCAAATATTTGGTTTTGAATATGTAGGGTTACTAGGCACTCTTGTGAAGGTTCTAAAGGCATCAAACATGCCCGGATTAAAATTTAGACGTGCCGAACAACCCAAAGCCGGGATCTTTGCTAGATTATTAGGGTTTAACATGCAATAAGATAACTTTTATCTAAGTGTGAGGGATTACAACCTTTGTAGTCCGCTCCTTCACTTCACAAGCTCCGAGTAGAAGTCCCTTTGCCGCGATCCACGATCTCCCGGACTCATGAGAGGCTCCACGACTCGAACGATCCATTCTAGCTTGTCGTAATCCAAATCTCCGATGATCTACCTTGAAGTTGCTTCGACTCAAGCTTTCTCACTCAAAAGAGAAGAACACCCTAATCCCAAGGGCTAGATGAGATGAGGATGAGAGAGTAGTGATTTAGCTTTCTTTTTATATCATTTTCTCATAATCTTTCATCACATAAGGATTTTCAAGAGAGCTTCTTCAAGAAGAAGAAGAAGAAGATAATGGAAAATATAATCATAAGCTTAAAACCTTTTGTGATGAATAGAAAGAATTATATGATTGATTTGCAAACCATGGTCAAGGATGATAGGATAAGAATGAGTAGAGAATAAACTATAGTTAGGGTTTGGTTTGGTTAATAAATGTGTCATCCATAAATATCTTCACAATGACAAAAGAAATTGCTTCTAGAAGCAACTTGAAGCAACTAACCCTAATCAAACCCTAACCTCAATTAATCATCCTTAAACATGTTTAACAATTAATCATATCATGTCACAATAATATATATCACATATATATTATATATTTGCAACAAAAGAAAATAATACAATTAACATATATCGCATTTATATCAATGTATCATCCCGTGAGAAAATGAAATATTAAAGCAAGCCAATATTAGATAATGTAATAATATATCATATATATTATTATACATTAAATCATCGAATCAACACTTGAATCGATGATCCGGCTATATCGAATATTACCGACTAATATATCATGTACCGATTCATCGAATCAACACTTGATCCGATGACCCGGTTCATATCTAAATATCCTGAGAATATAATACGGTATCCCATATCGCATTATTCTCGTTCCTGCGCATATCTCATATGTGCCACTACTCTGTTTCGCCTGAGCCAAGAAACCTCTGTGTAGGACTCTAAAGAATCGTCAATACGCCGGTAGCAGCTGATGATCATATCAAACACCCACAAGCTGCAAGCGGTCAGCTAAACGTAACAGCCACCCAGGTATTGAGCGATCAGAAGATCAACGAGCTAGCCTGTGCGTTCTCGTGTGAATCCGATCAGTAACACTCCCGTACAGTCCGGTATGTTCGTCTGATATGTCGCATATCAAGTCTAGGGGTGGTATACGTCAGACCCCAGTAACCGATAAGTCGTGACGATGTATGGCTCATAACGGGTCGAGAAACTACTAGTAACACTTACCAGTAAATCTCTATATCAGCCCTGGCCAGGGACTTCCAGTTATAGCCAATCGAACACAGCACAACATCAACTCCCTATACCGGGAGAGACGAATCCCCTCCTATCGCTCATTGCCTCCATGTGATTCGGGACTGTACCCAAAAGCCACCGTTTTGCACGCCCTCTTGGACGTGGTAAGGTGGAAATCAAAGCACAGTGGGAATCACACAAGACTCCATGACGATCTCGGGTCTACAGACTACCCTGTACCTGTGTCACCGGAGAACTGCCATCTGACGTGTGGTATATCACCATCTGGGAGTTCTCGGCGAGTCCGTCCAGTGTACCCAGTCTCCACTGAGCACCCGTACACCATCTCTGATGTCTAACACCGATGGATATGGGATCATCCATCGCCCATCATATGGGTCAAGATGCGTATACGCTAGTCTACTCTGGTGTATCGATGCCCTGTCTCGATATACCCTCGACTAGGAACAGTTATAGGATGTACTTATCGACTACTGCGGCCCCACTAGTATGATCTCATCATAGTCCCAGTAGTCGAGTACAGATCCTAAGGGCTTTATCAACATGTGAGAGTAAAACAGTAAACCAATACAAGTCAACATGTTTAGATAAAGTGAAACCAAATAGCATACTATCATGACGAGCAAGAAAGTCTTCTCTATATATAACCAAGCATCCATTATAATATACATCAAATGTACAACAATGGCCTCTAGGGCATATACATAACTAACAATCTCCCACTTGCACTAAGGCCAGCTGCTGTAGTATCTCATACCTAGCATCCCGAATAATCTCTCAAACTGTATCTGGGGAATAGCCTTCGTGAATGGATCCGCAGTGTTGTCCTTCGTATCTACTCTCCTGACCTCGATCTCCCGGCGATCAACTATCACCCTGATCAGGTGATACCGCCTCAGAATGTGTCTGGACTTCTGATGGGACCTGGGTTCCTTGGCTAACGCCACAGCTCCATTGTTATCACAATACAGAGGTATTGGATGCTCAATGGATGGAACCACACCAAGTTCACTAATGAACTTCTTGATCCAGACAGCCTCTTTGGCAGCATCGTTGGCAGCGATGTATTCAGCCTCCATCGTTGAGTCTGCAACGGTATCCTGTTTGGAACTCTTCCAACATACCGCCCCTCCATTGAGGGTAAAGACAAAACCCGAATGCGACTTAGAGTCGTCCTTATCACTTTGGAAGCTGGAATCGGTAAAGGACTCCACCTGGAGTTCTCCGTTACCATACACCAAGAACATCTCCTTAGTCCTTCGTAAGTACTTGAGAATGTTCTTCACTGCTGTCCAATGACTCTCTCCAGGATCTGCTTGATACCGACTCACTACACTTAGTGAGTTTGCTACATCGGGTCTGGTACATAGCATCGCATACATGATAGAGCCTACTGCCGAAGCATAGGGTATCCCTTGCATGCGAGCTCTCTCCAAATCAGTCTTAGGAGACATCTCTTTGGAGAAAGTGAGTCCAGAGATCGTGGGTTGGTTCCCACGCTTGGATTCTTCCATACTAAACCTCTTTAGTATGGTGTCAATGTACCTGGATTGGGACAATCCCAGTATCCGTTTAGATCTATCTCTATAGATCATGATTCCCAATATGCAGGAGGCATCACCTAGATCTTTCATTGAGAATCTTTGTGATAAGAAGAGCTTGACTGATTGCAGCATAGGAATATCATTTCCTATCAAGAGTATGTCATCCACGTACAATACGAGGAAGACAACCTTACCCTTTGCTACCTTCTTATAGATACAAGGTTCATCTATATTTTTGATGAAGTCAAACTCTTTGACCACAACATCAAAACAGATGTTCCAACTCCGCGATGCTTGATTTAACCCATAAATGGATTTAAGCAGCTTGCACACCTTTCCGCTGCTCCCACTATCTACGAAGCCCTCTGGCTGAGTCATGTACACGCACTCTTCTAAATCACCGTTTAGAAAGGCGGTCTTAACATCCATTTGCCAGATTTCGTAGTCATGATATGCAGCAATGGCAAGTAAGATTCGAATGGACTTAAGCATAGCTACTGGAGAAAAGGTTTCGTCATAGTCCACACCTGGTCGTTGACGAAATCCCTTTGCTACCAGTCTAGCTTTGAAAGTCTCAACTTTTCCATCTACACCAAATTTCTTTTTAAAAATCCACTTGCTCCCAATGGGTTTTACCCCTTCAGGAGCATTTTCCAAAGTCCATACTTTGTTGGTGTACATGGATTCCATCTCAGATCGCATTGCATCCAGCCATTTCACAGAGTCACCACTCGTGATGGCCTGCTCGAAACTAGTCGGTTCATCATCATCCATGATGCAATCCTCGCTTCCACCATTAATGAGAAAACCGTAGTATCTCTCAGGTGGATGAGAAACCCTACTAGATCTGCGGAGAAGCTGGGGTTCGTCGGGTACTACTGAATCCTCTGGTTCCACTAAATCATCTGTTGTAGTTTGTTCTGCTGGAACTTCTTCCAGTTCTACCTCAGAGCCACTAATCTCTTTTGCAAGAAATTCCTTTTCTAAAAAGGTGGCGTGTTGAGCAACAAACACTCTTTGTTCCTCACTGTGGTAGAAAATATACCCTCGCGAATGCTTGGGATATCCAATAAACTTATATAAAACAGATCTTGCCTCGAGTTTGTCCGGGTTTCGTCTTTTGACATAAGCCGGGCAACCCCATATCTTAACAAAATTAAGATATGGTCTCTTCCCTTCCCATATCTCATATGGGGTGGTAGGCACAGATTTGGTAGGAACTTTATTCAGTATGTATGCCGCTGTCTCAAGCGCATACCCCAAGAAGGAAATAGATAACTCAGCCTCGCTCATCATAGAGCGCACCATATCTAATAGGGTGCGATTCCTCCGCTCAGATACACCTTTGTGCTGTGGTGTATAAGGAGGAGTAAGCTGAGAGAGAATCCCATTCTCTTTTAGATAATCTAGGAACTCACCACTTAAGTATTCACCTCCTCGATCAGATCGAAGAATCTTAATACTTTTGCCCGTTTGGTTCTCTACTTCGTGCTTATATTCTCTGAATTTCTCAAAAGCTTCAGACTTGTGTTTCATCAGGAACACATGTCCGAATCTAGAGAGATCGTAAGTGAATGTAATGAAGTAGGAAGAATCGTTCCTGGCATGCGTAGACATGGGACCGCATACATCACTATGTACCAGTCCTAAGAGTTCGGTAACTCTTTCTCCGTGTCCACTAAACGGAGCTTTGGTCATTTTTCCTTTGAGACATGAATGGCAAGTATCATAAGATGATAATTCGAATGGATTCAAATAACCATCCTTATGTAACTTAGCCAGTTGTGTCGCATTGATATGACCAAGTCTACAATGCCACAAATAGGATTCGTTCATGTCTGAACTTTTCCTTTTGTGTGTGTTTTGTACATTTAGGACTGTATTCTGATTTAGAATGAATATGCCATTATGTAACGAGCCTGATGCAATCAACTTTTGATCTAGGAATATGTTCATAACATTTTCCTGTACTACAAAATTATATCCCTCTTTACTCATTAAAGAAACTGATATAATGTTGCACATCATGTTCGGTATATAATAACACTCATTCAGAATCAGTGTATTACGACTTGGTAATACAAGGTTATATTCGCCAACTGCTTTGGCTACAATACTTGCACCGTTCCCTACTTGAACGGAATGATCACCTTTTCCCAGTTCTCTACCTTTACGTAGCCCATGTAACTGTTTACATATGTGGGATCCTGTTCCGGTATCTAATACCCAGGACGTAGGGTGAACTGAGAAACAGTTCTCAATAACTAACACACCTGAAGAAGATGAATCAACATGGATGTTCTTTTGGGCGGCGTGAGAATCTAGATATTCTCCTGTTTCCTGTTCAATCTTATAACTCTTATAATAAAGAACGGGTTCAACGTTCCCTTGCTCAGTACAATAATTAGGTTCAGTCAATACATCCATATTATTATCTTGATTATGGCCTGAAATGGTCGCTACCTGGAGAGAGAGAGAAGAAAACACTTTAGCGTATGCTCTTGCAAGATCAGATTGGTTATTATCTTATCTAATCAGGATGTCTCCCACTGTTTTTATCAAATCTACCTCCAAACCATAAAAGGTAAGATTAGCCGGGATTAATTACACCCTACAATTTCGTCAATCTTTCAGCCAGATCAGTGTCGGTACTTTGAGGGAGGTTCACCGTGCTTTCGCACGGACCTAATTAGTAAACCTCGTTTTCCCAGAGGCGTAACCTCGTTAACACTTTTCTAGACACCTACTTGATCGACTAATTGTCCTGTGTAAAACTCTCCCAGGAGTAACTCTTACTCGCAGTGGGTATCAGGATCCAACTATCTCATAGGAGGTATGCAATCTCATTGCAAATTTCAACACTGGAAATTCCCACTAATGTTTTGCCCCTAGTGTCCTATGACCTTGACGGAGGTCAACAAACCATAGGCTACTAGTCAAGTTCAACCTGTCATTTCTTGATTGAATTAAACCCACCCGCACGACCCTTGACAGAGGTCAACAAGGCCGTACAACTACCCTAATCCAATCTGCATCATATACATAAGCAGGTAAATACTAATCAGCTACCGCACACTACGCCTTGACGGAGGTCAACAAACGTAGCACGAATACTAACTAGTTTTTATCTGAAATGACGGAGGGCTACGCAGGTTTTTCAGAAAACCCTGAGCGTAATGAACTTGATATCGTCGTAGAATCGAGTAATTTTGAAAAGGAGTGTTTTGAGGCTTTTCTTAGTTTTGCTAAAGGGGTCACTCCCGGTGAAGGGATCGTCGGCCCTTTCCTCATCGAATAAGGTGCATGATATATCATATATACCGCTGTGCAAAGCAAAACACTTAAAGCAATCAAAAAACAAACCGCGTTTTGTAGCATCTGCCAGTTTCGCTAAAGGAGTCATTCCCGGTGAAGGGATCTCGGTCCTTTCCTCATCGAATAAGGTGCAGGATATATCGTATATATCACTGTGCAAAGCAAAACTGTAGCTACCCTTTTTATTAAGTTTTGATTCTACAACATCTTTAGGTTTCTTTTCTTTTATTAATCTCATTAATAAAAATCCCATCAGCTTATGCTTCCTAAGCATCGCAGAAGAAACGAAAGCAGTAATATTTATATATCAGCATATATATATAGTATAAGCATTCGTCTCAGGCAGTAATATGATCTCATCACAGAACATTGCAGCAGAAGAACATATATGAAATATTGGATATACTAGGACGTCCGTGTTTTTAATACGAGCCTGTATAAAACACGGATTCCACGGTCGCGACGAATAGCCAAACCCACATCCCAAGACCCCTACGAGAGCGGCAAGTAACACTGCCAATTCTAGGGTTAGGAGACCCGGTCTCGATTCCTCGAGATAGCCTCCCACTGGACCCTAGAACCCGGTTACTTGTGCTCCCCTCCTTGGGTCTACCTAATGCGGAAAAGTAAATAATATACACTGGTGACAGCAACCGCATCCTGGAAGTGCCCCAAATAAAAGAATATTACATTACAAATGAATTTTACATGAATGAAAATAAAAACCCTCATCTCACATAAAACCCCCGGCTATTCTGAACGCGACGATCCAATATAACATATCACAGCAACACATAATATCTCATATCATCAACGTAAGTAAATATGCGCATCCCAATTGTCGTTGACATATAGCAACGAAACCGGCGATATCACATATTACACTTACGGTCACAGAAAAGAAAGTGTAAAACTACAATATTTGGAATTCACAATCACTTTAGACATCATAAATCCGAAATATCACATACTCCGCATTTCATGCCTAACTCTATGAATTCCACATATTGTATCACATTCCAGATAAATATACAGTATTAAACTTTCCGAACAGATAATCAAACACCCAAAATTTCCCAAACTGCTCAACACTTGAGCGGGGTTCAAATAATCCCAGAATATGTCACAGTACCGGTGATCCAGCCGTAGAAGGGCCAAGCCAACGCCTCACATGTGGCACGCCGTACTGCCCCAAACACGAAGGTTCAAAAGGCAGTTCAAGACGGTCACATAATCGAGTTAAGGTTTGTTGTCTTCTAGAGGGTCCACCAGTTAACTTGTACAATTTTCCGAAAGATTTAAACCCAATAAAAATTCAACGCTTGAAAATTTGCCGTGCCGGGAAAAAGTCGGTTAATGATATCCGTTCAACTAGTTTAACAATTTCTAAATATCCGGAAAGAAATACGAATTTAAAATTTCCGATCGACTCTACTATTACAAAACAAACCCCAGAATTTTAAACACCTGGAACAGAATAAAAAAATATCCAGAATGGTCAGCAAGTACCTACGGGTAAAACCATGAAGCCACGTGTCCCAATCCTACAGTACCGCCGCGGAAGCGCCGCGCGAACCCTCTTTATGCCGCGGATCCGCGCTCTGTTGGTGGAATTGTGGGCACGTGTTTCATGGTAATTCTTAGAATTCCCTGCTGATTTTTTTACATATTTTTAATTCAGAAAAATCCCAAAATTTAAAAAATTTCCAGAGAGGGGTCCATTTTGTTCGTTTCGGGTTCGATCGGAGTTTTAACTTCGTAAACACATCGCCTAATGCTCTAGCTAGGCTTTGATACCACTGTAGGGTTACTAGGCACTCTTGTGAAGGTTCTAAAGGCATCAAACATGCCCGGATTAAAATTTAGACGTGCCGAACAACCCAAAGCCGGGATCTTTGCTAGATTATTAGGGTTTAACATGCAATAAGATAACTTTTATCTAAGTGTGAGGGATTACAACCTTTGTAGTCCGCTCCTTCACTTCACAAGCTCCGAGTAGAAGTCCCTTTGCCGCGATCCACGATCTCCCGGACTCATGAGAGGCTCCACGACTCGAACGATCCATTCTAGCTTGTCGTAATCCAAATCTCCGATGATCTACCTTGAAGTTGCTTCGACTCAAGCTTTCTCACTCAAAAGAGAAGAACACCCTAATCCCAAGGGCTAGATGAGATGAGGATGAGAGAGTAGTGATTTAGCTTTCTTTTTATATCATTTTCTCATAATCTTTCATCACATAAGGATTTTCAAGAGAGCTTCTTCAAGAAGAAGAAGAAGAAGATAATGGAAAATATAATCATAAGCTTAAAACCTTTTGTGATGAATAGAAAGAATTATATGATTGATTTGCAAACCATGGTCAAGGATGATAGGATAAGAATGAGTAGAGAATAAACTATAGTTAGGGTTTGGTTTGGTTAATAAATGTGTCATCCATAAATATCTTCACAATGACAAAAGAAATTGCTTCTAGAAGCAACTTGAAGCAACTAACCCTAATCAAACCCTAACCTCAATTAATCATCCTTAAACATGTTTAACAATTAATCATATCATGTCACAATAATATATATCACATATATATTATATATTTGCAACAAAAGAAAATAATACAATTAACATATATCGCATTTATATCAATGTATCATCCCGTGAGAAAATGAAATATTAAAGCAAGCCAATATTAGATAATGTAATAATATATCATATATATTATTATACATTAAATCATCGAATCAACACTTGAATCGATGATCCGGCTATATCGAATATTACCGACTAATATATCATGTACCGATTCATCGAATCAACACTTGATCCGATGACCCGGTTCATATCTAAATATCCTGAGAATATAATACGGTATCCCATATCGCATTATTCTCGTTCCTGCGCATATCTCATATGTGCCACTACTCTGTTTCGCCTGAGCCAAGAAACCTCTGTGTAGGACTCTAAAGAATCGTTAATACGCCGGTAGCAGCTGATGATCATATCAAACACCCACAAGCTGCAAGCGGTCAGCTAAACGTAACAGCCACCCAGGTATTGAGCGATCAGAAGATCAACGAGCTAGCCTGTGCGTTCTCGTGTGAATCCGATCAGTAACACTCCCGTACAGTCCGGTATGTTCGTCTGATATGTCGCATATCAAGTCTAGGTGTGGTATACGTCAGACCCCAGTAACCGATAAGTCATGTCGATGTATGGCTCATAACGGGTCGAGAAACTACTAGTAACACTTACCAGTAAATCTCTATATCAGCCCTGGCCAGGGACTTCCAGTTATAGCCAATCGAACACAGCACAACATCAACTCCCTATACCGGGAGAGACGAATCCCCTCCTATCGCTCATTGCCTCCATGTGATTCGGGACTGTACCCAAAAGCCACCGTTTTGCACACTCTCTTGGATGTGGTAAGGTGGAAATCAAAGAACAGTGGGAATCACACAAGACTCCATGACGATTTCGGGTCTACAGACTACCCTGTACCTGTGTCACCGGAGAACTGCCATCTGACGTGTGGTATATCACCATCTGGGAGTTCTCGGCGAGTCCGTCCAGTGTACCCAGTCTCCACTGAGCACCCGTACACCATCTCTGATGTCTAACACCGATGGATATGGGATCATCCATCGCCCATCATATGGGTCAAGATGCGTATACGCTAGTCTACTCTGGTGTATCGATGCCCTGTCTCGATATACCCTCGACTAGGAACAGTTATAGGATGTACTCATCGACTACCGTGGCCCCACTAGTATGATCTCATCATAGTCCCAGTAGTCGAGTACAGATCCTAAGGGCTTTATCAACATGTGAGAGTAAAACAGTAAACCAATACAAGTCAACATGTTTAGATAAAGTGAAACCAAATAGCATACTATCATGACGAGCAAGAAAGTCTTCTCTATATATAACCAAGCATCCATTATAATATACATCAAATGTACAACAATGGCCTCTAGGGCATATACATAACTAACAGAATATCTGCAGTTATGCACTAATTTCAAATTGATATATCTGTACGTCTATTTTCATAGAGTGAGATATACCTTTCTGAAATTATTTCTACGACGTTTACCTATATCAGTGGATGGTTAGGTAAGGAGCATTAAACAGCGGTGTAATTCTTCTTAACCATAAGTACAGTTTTCAACCTACGACTCACAGTGAATGAGCTATCAGACTCAAGGGACTTATACAGAGTATTGTATGTTTTCCAGGGTCCATCAGGACAGAGGGGTTGGTCCTCGTACTATATTCGGTTTACTTATGACTTCTCTAGTTTTTAGACAGGTGTTTCGCGGAAACACAGGGTCCGAATTTTGAGAAGTTATAGGTATTTGAATAGAGTAGAGAACCAGATGTAGCAAGTATCGGGATTCTTCAAAGAGATCGAAGATGTAGACACTTGTGCATGGTATTCAGTTGATAGTAATGATGAAGAGATCTTGCTTCTCTTTCAGGTTATTCATAATTGGAAGCATTCCTAAGTTGAGTAACGCTGATCAGGCCTCCTTCCATTTAGTTCACATGCACTGGGGACAGCTGCATGATTTGAATCTGGTTCAATTAAATCAGTGCCTCTGGTCCTATATGGGATATAGAACAGTTCGTATCTTAACAATGTTAAGGTACGGGGAGTTGTCCGGCTTATTATTAAAAGCAGACACTGGACAACTCAAGGCACGATTCTGTAATGGCTGTTTGTGGGTTGACCCAGGCTATGACGAGGGTTGACTTTCTACCATCTGGATGAACAATAGAGATATTGTTCTAGACTCGCCACAGTTTTATTAAAAATGGATTTTTTCAGAAAACAGTAGTGGGAGTATGGTAGAACTGGAAGTGATTCCAGAACCACAAACGATTACTGAAGATTTGATAAGGAACCTAAAGATTCAATCTGGATTGACATTCCATTGACCACTCCGCAGATAAGGTGGGTAACTTCAGGCATACGAGAGGTACTCCGGTAGCCTCAAGGACGGTGACAGGGAAGTTCTTGTTTACCCACAATTGCCATTGCTGTTGTTCTAGGTTACGAGACCCGGCGGGAGGATGAGTATAGCGTCGTTCTAAACTAGCTTTAGAAGTGTACGTTTATATGACTCTGCCAGAGGGTTGTCGTAGTCAGTAGGATCAGCGGAAGCATTGGTGGACAGGTAGCTTATGTCTATTTATAGACTAAAGCAGATGTAGCGGAGATAGATCATTTATTTCTGACGTGACAGTCATGGGTTTGACTTCATCAGAATAGGGGATGGATCTGTTGAGAAGGTAGTAGGGTGTGATATCCTGGTATTTGGATGACATACACAGAGTAGGAAAAGAAACTCCTATACTACGATCGGTTATACTTTGGTCGTCACACAGTAGTTTCTCCGCATGGGATTTGGACATTATATCAGACATACTGGTTACTAGATCTATGGTTTTAGATCTAGATTTGGGTAGTCTCCTAATCTGGGTACTTAGACAGCATTCTAAGAGTATTTAGAATGGACGACTCCATGCACGGTAGTGTACCTGCAGAAGATGGAGTCACCCTCTCTAAAGGTGTCTTTCAGACTAAAGGGGAGAGGGATGTGCATGATTGGCAGATCACTTGCTCAGGCAATTGAGTCAATCATGATATGTCAAATACCACACCAGATGTTGTTCTTGCACTAGATGCAATAAGTTGATATTGATCTAATCCTGGAGAAACAGTCGGAAGCAGTTTTAGAACATAAGTAGATGTTCTAGGGATATGATAACGACAGCCTCATTCGGGAGACAGTTATCATTCCAGGCTTCCAAGGTGACCTGGACGACAAGGAGGTTGTCAGAGTTATAGTTTTTCCTTCTGATGAGGGGCAGTATTTTGGACAGGTGGTCCAAGGCAATACTGAGGGTGGCATGGCGCAGGATACTGATTAAGTTCAGTTGACGATACAGTCTAAGAAGTTTGGGTTTGGAGTTCATTTATGAGCTAGGTCCCATCAGACATCCAGACACATTCTAAGACAGGTATTGCTCATTTCGGGAGATGGGTTTCTCCGCGAACTTGAGATATAGAGAGACATAGAAAGAGACATCAAAGCGGATCCACTCACTGAGGCAGTTCCTCGAACGCAATAGTTTCGCAAACGAGCTTTGTGAGACTGACTAGTAGAGGAGTTGGGTGTTCGGTATCACACGGGCTGTGAGTATGCGACATCGCAATAATTAGCCTTGAGTGCAAGTGGGAGATTGTTGGAGATAGTGCCCTCAGAGTCAATTATTAGGTCACAGGTACGTGATTGCAATGATTGATGGAGGACCTATCCCGGTACGACAGTCTTACTCGAGATGATAGTATGCTATCTGGTTTACTTTTATCATCGTGTACTGTTTTAGGTGACCTGACAAGTTGCTATTACACGTTGGTAGAGCCCCTAGGATTCTTGCTTGACCACCAGCAGTATGAGGGCGATCATATAAGTGGGAGCTGGGGTCTATAAGCATGTCCTTAAATGGTCCCTAGTCGTGTGAGTTTCGAGACTGGGCATCGATACTCCAGAGTAGACCAGTGTATACAGTCGAGACCCCGACGAGGGGCGGTGGCCGGTCTCACAAGCCACTGGTGTCAGTTGGATCACCTAAGATGTATACAGGTGCTCATTGGGTTATGAGTACACCGGACAAGAGTCGCCGGGAACATGCTAGTTGGTCATATACCAGACGTCAGATGGCAGTTCCCTGGTGACATGTATGCAGGTTAGTTCATCGACCTGGGGATCGTCATTTGTCTCGTATGAGTTTCCACTGTACTTTGATTACTACCCTACCACGGCTCAAAGGAGTCGTGCAAACAGGTTTTAGTTGGGTACAGTCCCGAGCCACATGGAGGCAGTGAGCGTATCTTCAGGGGTTCGTCTCTCCCGGTATTGGGGGTAAGGTCGTGCTGTGTCTAGGAGAGCCATTACACGAAGTCCTTGGCCAAGGCAAGGAGATTTACTGGTAGGTATTCCAGTAGTATCTCAGGGTGTTCTGGGCTACACTCCGACACAACTTGTACCGCTTTTGGGGGTCTGACTTTTACCAACCCCCTAGGCCCGCCATGCGATGCTCATTGACGAACGGACCGGACAGTACGGATATTTTCACTGACAGGCTCAGTAGGGTTGTCAGGCTGAGTTTGCTCACAGACGTCCCTTTTAGTCAATACCTGGTAGCCCGTTATGTATTGGCTTATACCTCTGACGTGCTAGTGGTTAAATCCACAACCAAGGTGTTGACGAGTCTTTAGAGTCCCCCACATTCTGTTACTCAGCTTTCGGGCGAAAGGTTGTAAAGGCCGTATGGAGATATGGCAAGGTCCGATCAGATACGTGCGGTATTGCACGGATCCTGATCGGACAGTTTGTACTACAGGCCGTATGGATATATGGCAGGGTTCGATCAGATACGTGCGGTATTGCATGGATCAAGATCGAACGGATATTACTAACCGGCTTTGGTATAAGCCGGATCCTAGTATAGTACAGTGTGAATTTTGTCTCATTGCATCTGTATTTCGGTCGGAATACAAATGCGGGTGTGTATGCACAGTATCGGGGTTTTCCTGTAATTTATTACGGGACCAGTTTTATGGAGTTGCCAGTTTGCTTTTCGTTTCGGCCGATTTCCTTTGTATCGTTCATTGGCCGAAGATTGGTGGAGGAGGGCTTATTTGCATTATTGCAAATAAGGGTTTGTGGAGGGGTTTTTTGCATATATTTGTATCATGATTATTGCACCATACCTTGACTTTCTTTAGTTGATGATGGCTTGACCATTTGACTCTTTCTTTTCCATCATGACTTGACTTTTGGCTCATCATGGTTGTTGATGATGAGGTTGGTGGTAGGTGGTTGAGTGTGGGTTTTGATTTGGTGATGATTTCTTTTGTATGATAGCCTTCTCTCTCTCTCTCAGTTGGATAATTGGATGGCTCTCTCATTTTCTATCATATGACACTTTCATTCTCTCCACTCACTCACCAAGTCATGGCCGGCCATGTATGGGGCTGCCCATGAATTTTGAGGTGGGATTTTTCATTCATTTCATGTTGGAAAATCCCACAACACCATCTCCAAAAAGCTTGTATCAATCCTCCACCACAAAGGCAATTCCACAACCCCAAGGTGAGACTTGTAATCCACACTACATTCTACATCGAATCTTGGGCACGTCGATTAGCCAGCTTCGTGCCCGAGTTGCCTCGGCATTGAGGTGGGAGCCCGTAAAAGAAGTAGGCGATGTGGTGCACTTCCGGCGACGAGGAGGAGACGGGACATTCCGCAGGAGATCGGGACGACGACGAGAAGACCGGAGGACTCGGATCTGTCGGTACATCTCTCTTCCCCATCTTGTAGTTAGCTAGGACTAGTTAATGGTTCGATCCGGGTTTTAGTGCGCGGCGGTTTGCCAGTTCTAGTAAAATTAAAGTTTATCACCGCTTCCGCTTTTGGCCGTCGGATTGACGGCCGGGGCGCCGCCGTGCACTTACAGGATGGTCCAAAACTGCATCCTTTAATCGGTTCCTAGTCGAGGGAATATCGAGACTAGGGCATCGATATTCCCGAGTAGACTAGTGTGTATGATTCTTGTTCCTTAGAGGGCGATGGTTGATCCCACAACCATTGGTGTGTGGCATCAAAGATTTTACACAGGTGCTCATTGGAGAATGGGTACACCGAACAAGGCTCGCCGAGGACTCCTATATAGTAGTATACCTGTCGTCAGATAGCAGTACTCTGGTGAAACTGATACAGATTGGTCTGTATACCCGAGATCGTCAAAGAGTCTTATGCGGCTCCTACTGTACTTTGATTTCCTCCCTACCACACTTAAAGGAAACGTGCAAGCATATGGATTTTGGGTACAGTCCCGAGTCGTATGGAGGTAATGAGCGATAGGAGGGGTTTCGTCACTCCCGGTATTGGGGGTTGATGTTGCGCTATGGTCGATTGGCTATAACTGGAAGTTCCTGGCCAGGGCTGCTTATGAGATTTACTAATAAGTGTTAGCAGTGCAAGGTTACCTACGATGGCAGCAAGGTTTCGGCGGCATCGTCCATGCCAAATTAAAAAATTTTCCGTTTTAGCTAACCCTAAGCATAGATCGTTTACTAGAAATAATACGGAATAACATATGCAAACACTTTGCAATCTAAGTGAGCAAGGAATATGACCTTTGTAGACCGTTCCTTCACTTCAATAGCTCCGTGTAGTAGTCCTCTTCACTGCGATCGTAAACTCCGGACTTTAGAGAGGCTCCATGAAGAAACGAACGTGCTTGCTTCGATGACTTCGAGGCCGAAGATGATCTACGTCGGGGAGACACTAACCCAAGCTATTTCTTCACTAGGTCAAGAACTTTGTGAAGAGAACACCCTATACTAAATGGTAAGTAGTAGAGGATGATGAAGTAAGAAGTGGGCTCACTTTAGAATTGATTTTCTCACACTTTTTCTCATAACTCCATTAGAGCTAGCAATCTTCTGAAGAGGAAGAAGAAGAAGAAGATGAACTCAAGTCAATAATTCATCCAAATGAATTATGTAACCATGGGTGAGTTAAGCCCTCATTCTTAAATCATGTAGAGAATTAAGCAAGCTATAAGGTTAAGGGTTGGATTAAATAATATCTTAAGAAATGAGAAAAGAGAAGACTTTGTCAATGTTTCTACAAGCTTCATGTAAGCCTGACAACATTGACCAAGTCAATGCTCTTTTGTAATAACTTAAGAAAATAAAAACCCTAACTTAACCCTAGGTTGGTATAAGTCTCATACACCCATCGTGCATGTATCATCAACCATGACACAGTACATGCACATAAATATACATATCACATATGTACAATATGCACAATCAAGTGAGAAAAGAAATCTTAAGTGAGCTAATACTAGTTAATGTAATATAATATATCTAATATATAATTATACATTAAATTATTAAATAAACTATTGATTTAATAATACGGCTATAACCGACTAATATCTTGTGTAACAACTTATCGAATCAACACTTGATCCGATAACACGACAATATCGCATATAACCGACCAATGTCACAAATCGCGAGAATAGAATATGGTATCTCATATCGTATTAATCTCGATCCCGCACATATCACATATATGCTCCTACTCCGTTTCGCTTGAGCCAGGAAACCCCTGTGTAGGATCTAAAGACTCGTCAATACGCCGGCAGTAGGTGATGATCATATCAAACACCCACAAGCCGCAAGCGGTCTTCTAAACGTAACGGCCACCCGGGTATTGAGCGATCAGAAGATCAACAAGAAAGCCTGCTCACACTCCTGTGAATCCAATCAGTAACACTACCGTACAGTCCGGTCTCTTCGTCTGATATGTAGCATATCTCGTCTAGGGGTGGTAAACGTCAGACCCCAGTAACTCGATAAGTCGTGTCGATATGTGGCTTATAACGGGTCCAGAAACTACTGATAACACTTACCAGTATATCTCTGAAGCTGCCTTGGCTTCGGACTTCCTATTATAGCCAATCGAGCACAGCGCTGTAGGGTTACTAGGCACTCTAAGAAGGTTCTACAAGGCATCAACCTTGCCCGATTAAAATTTTAGCCGTGCCGAATAACTCTAAACAAGATCTTTGCTAGATAATTAGGGTAACACATGCTAGTAAATAACAATTATCACTAAGTGAATACGAATAACAACTTTGTAGATCGGTCCTTCACTTCTAAAGCTCCTTGTTATAGTCCCTTCACTGCGATCATCGAACTCCCGGACTCTCGGACGGCTCCATGAGAAGATTGCAACGGTATTGCTTAAAATCTTCGAGGCCGAAGATGATCTACGTCGAGGGAATACGAACTCAAGCTTCTACTTCACTAACTAGAGAATTAGTGAAGCAAACACCCTAAACTAAAGGGCTAGTCTAGTAGAGAATGATGAAATAGGAAATGGGTAAACTTTAGAATTTCTTTTCTCACAATGTATCTCTCTCTTTATCAAACCCTAGAAAGAAATTGAAGGAGGAAGAAGATGTGCTCAAAATGAGAATGCAAACTAATCAAGAGAGAGTTTGCTAACCATGGGTGAGTGGGTATCATATACTAACTCATGTAGAGACATAACCATGGCTAATTATAGTGGTTAGGTTAATTAATATCTTAAGTAAAACAAAAACTAGTAGACTAAGTAAAACTCATGTACCAACTTATCGAATCAACACTTGATTCGATAACCCGGCTATATCTTATATAACCGGCCGATACAATAGTCGCGAGAATAGAATACGGTATCACATACACGCATTATTTTCGGTCCCGCACATATCACATATGCTCTACTATTTCGTTTTGCCTAAGCCAGTAAAACCTCTATGTAGGACTCTAAAGACTCGTCAATACGCCGACAGTAGGCGATGATCATATCAAGAACCCACAAGCCGTCAGCGGTACTAGCTGGACGTAACGGCTACCCGGGTATTGAGCGATCAGAAAATCAGCAAGCAAGCCCGCTCCAACTCCTGCAAAAAACTTGACAGTGACACTACCGTACAGTCCGATCTCCTCGTCTGATATGTCGCATATCAAGTCTAGGGGTGGTAAACGTCAGACCCCAATAACCGATAAGTCATGCCGATATGAGGCTCATAACGGGTCGAGAAACTACTGGTAACACTTACCAGTAAATCTCTAAACCAGCCCTGGCCAGGGACTTCCCTGTCATGGTCAATCGAGCATAGCGCAACATCAACCCCCAATACCGGGAGAGACGAAATCCCTCCTATCGCTCATTGCCTCCATGTGACTCGGGACTGTACCCAAAAACCACCATTTTGCACGCCCTCTTGGACGTGGTAAGGCGGAAATCAAAGCACAGTGGGAATCACACAAGACTCTATGACGATCTCGGGTCTACAGACTAACTTGTACTAGTGTCACCAGAGAACTGCCTGTAAGTCCACGTTGCTCACTCCGGTTCTTACGGGGAGGCGGAAACGGCGAAAAACAATTATTCTGGCACAAGGGCAACATGGAATAAAAGCCGGATCTTTGCTAAACTAGAAGCTAGCAAACTGCAAGAGGCTTTAACTACTATGCCGTAGAAAATTTACCTCACGAAACCGGTCCTTCGGGTCTTCTCTCCGCTGTCTGGCTCGTCCATCCACGGTCCGAGGGTCGATCCGGATCCTGGTCACCTGTGCGGCCTTCTTGAGTCGAAGACGATCCACCCGAGAGATGTACACTGTGCTCCACCTCGAGCCGAGGCAACTAAGGCGACAAGATCGTTAGTCTTGTTGTCCTAGGTTGTGTAGAAGTAGTAGAGGGATGGTGTTGTCAAGTGGGATCCTTTTTCTCTTAACACATGAGATCAAAGGATGATTTCAAGAGGAGGAAGATGAAGGAGAGTTTTGCAACCATGGAGCTCTTTCTCTTTTTCTTTTCACTTCCAAGAGAGAGAATGAGCATGAGAATATGAATATCATCCCAAAAGAAAAAAGGCACCATGGTTGCAATAATAGTAAAACAACATCATTACCAATCCTATCATGATAAAGTTGATGCTACATTGAATTGACCATTTTCATAATCAAAAGAAAAAGAAAATCCAAAGAAGAGTGTAGACCGCTCATGAAGGTCAATGGTCAACTCCGGTCAATGGGTCAACAAAAGTCAAGACAGGTCATGGTTGTCAAATGGTCAATGCAATTAGCCATCACAAAATTATCACTAAAAGAATTAGTAAATAATGTCTCCGGCTCATAATGGTTTTGACCAAACGAATTGTCAAAACCCTAATGAGTCCTCCTCAAAATGGTTTTGAACGAATCAACTGTCAAAACCCTAATGAGCCTGCCACATAATGGTTTTGGCCGAACCAACTGCCAAAACCCTAATGGGGCACCTCCTCCTTCATCGTTCCTCAAAACAGTGCATACACACCTGCATCCGCATTCCGTAGAATGCGAATGCACAGAAGACAAAACAAATCCATCCGTGCAGTACTTGGGTCCGGCTTAAACCAAAGACCACTAGTATTGCCTGCCCGAACAGCATACGCACACAAGTGCACGTAAGTGATCGCAGCCCTGCCGTAAAACCATACGGCCTCTACACGTTTCGCTCAGTGTAGGGAAACTCTCTGTGTGGGACTCTAAGGACTCGACACTATGCTGGCAGTGGGTTTAACCACAGACCGCAAGCGACACTAGCTGTACGTAACGGTCCCCAGGTAGATGTCCATAAGAAGGCCGATGAGGTAAAACCATCCGAACTCCTACAGAGCCTGTATGTGACAATCTCCGTACAGTCCGGTCTGTTCGTCTGATACATCGCAAGGCAGACCTAGGGGGGTTGGTGAACGTCAGTCCCCTAATAGCGGTACAAGTCATGTCGGAGTGTAGCCCAGAACACCCTGAGATAACACTGGAAACCTACCATTATATCTCGCTTGCCCTAGCCAGGGACTACTTGTGTAATGGCTCTCCTAGACACAGCGCGATGTCAACCTCTAATACCGGGAGAGACGGATCCTGTCTAACTGTCACTTCCTCCAAGTGCTTCGGGACAGCACCCAACTACTACCTGTTTGCACGACTCCTTTGAGCCATGGTAGGGTAGTATTCTAAGTACAGTGGGAACACACTCGAGGTGAAGTGACAGTGTCAAGTCAGCGGACTAAGCAGTATTCATGTCACCAGGGAACTGATAACAGACGATAGCTATAATACCAACCATCACTTCCCGACGAGTCCTGTCTAGTGTACTCGTAACCTAACGAGCACCCGCATACTATCTCCAGTACGACGTACTGATAGCTGTGGGACAGACCATCTCCCCTGCTGGGATGAGAAGCGCATACGCTAGTCTACTCCGGAGTATCGATGCCCTGTATCGATAGTCCTACGACTAGGGACCTGTATAAGGATGTGCTTATAGATTACCCAGCCCCCACGAGTGTGACTGCCATCACAACGCTGGTAATCAAGCAAAGATCCTATGGGCTCTACTAAGATGTATAAGCGATATGCTAAAAGAAACACATGCACATATTGAAGTAGAAACAAACCATGTAGCATACTACCATTTTGAGCAAGATTGTCTGTACAACTGTGAATATCCCAAGCTTCCATCAAGTAATATACAAACTAGTATGATACAGTAATGGCCTCTAGGGCATATACACTAACAATCTCCCACTTGCACTAAGGCCAAGTACTGGCGTATCGAAGACCTATCATCTCGATTAGTCGCTCGAACTGAGTCTGGGGTAGGGCCTTCGTGAGTGGATCTGCAGTGTTATTCTCCGAATCTACTCTCTTCACCTCGATCTTCTGGCGATCTACGATCTCCCCGATCAGGTGGTACCGCCTCAAAATGTGCCTGGACTTCTGATGGGACCTGGGTTCCTTCGCTAAAGCTATAGCGCCATTGTTGTCGCAATACAGCGGTATTGGATCAACAATGGTAGGAACCACATGAAGCTCCGTGAGTAACTTCTTCATCCAGACAGCTTCCTTTGCGGCATCGCAAGCCGCTATGTACTCCGCTTCCATAGTTGAGTCAACAACGGTCTCCTGCTTGGAACTCTTCCAGCAAACCGCCCCTCAATTGAGGGTAAAGACATAACCCGACATGGACTTGGAGTCATCCTTGTCACTCTGGAAGCTGGAGTCAGCAAAGGCCTCGATCTGGAGGTCTTTTCCGCCATACATCAAGAACATCTCCTTAGTCCTTCTCAGGTACTTGAGAATGTTCTTTACCGCTATCCAGTGTTTCTCCCCTGGGTTTGACTGATACCGGCTTACAACGCTCAATGCGTATGCTACATCTGGTCTGGTACATAACATCGCATACATTATAGAGTCTACCGCATAAGCGTAGGGTATAGATGACATGCGAGCCCTTTCCAAATCAGTCTTGGGAGACATCTTTTTGGAGAGGGTGATTCCGTGACAAGCCGGTAGATTACCGCGCTTGGAATCTTCCATACTGAACCTTTTCAGTATGGTGTCGATGTACCTTGACTGTGAAAGTCCCAACAACCTCTTAGATCTATCATGATAGATCTGGATCCCAAGAATGTAGTTGGCATCGCCCAGGTCCTTCATGGAGAACCTCTGCAACAAGAATCCTTTGACTGATTGTAGCATATGAATATCATTTCCTATTTGGAGAATGTCATCCACGTATAAGACGAGGAATACCACAGTTCTCCCTACAATCTTACTGTAAATGCATGGTTCATCTGGGTTCTTGATAAAGTCGAATTCCTTGACAGTATCATCAAAGCAGATGTTCCAACTACGCGATGTCTGCTTCAGTCCGTAGATGGACTTGAGCAACTTGCACACTTTACCGCTGCTCCCACTCTGAATGAATCCCTCCGGCTGATCCATGAAGACGCACTCTTCCAAATTTCCATTTAGGAAAGCCGTCTTTACGTCCATCTGCCAGATCTTATAATCGTGGAAGGCAGCAATGGCAAGGAGGATCCGAATGGATTTGAACATAGCCACTGGAGAAAAGGTCTCGTCATAGTCCAAACCAGGTCTTTGACGAAAACCATTTGCTACAAGTCTAGCTTTATAGGTTTTAACCTGCCCATCTACACCAATCTTCTTTCTGAAGATCCATTTGCAGCCTACGGGTTTTACCCCTTCTGGAGCAAAGTCCAAAGTCCAAACTTTGTTGTGTACATGGACTCCATCTCGGTCCGCATTGCATCCAGCCATTTTACCGAGTCACCGCTCCGAATGGCTTGCTGGAAGCTAGTAAGATCACCATAATCAATAGTGCAATCCTCTCTATCCCCGTCTATGAGAAAACCGTAGTATCTCTCGGGCGGACGAGACTGCCTACTACTCCTGCGGAGTGGCGCTGGGATGTCCGGTTCTCTTGAAACTTTTGGTTCTTCCAAGCTTTCAATAATAGCTTGTGGTTCTAGAATTTCTTCCAGTTCTATTGCGCTCCCACTTATCTGATTTTCTAAAAATTCAGTTTCCAAGAAGTGGGCATGCTGAGAAACAAAAACCTTTTGTTCCTCTGCGGAATAGAAAAAACACCCCCTGGAGATCTTTGGGTATCCCACAAACTTACACAGTACTGAGCGTGCCTCGAGCTTGTCCGCATGCTGCTTTTTTACAAAAGCTGGACATCCCCATGTCTTAAGATACTTAAGACAGGGTTTCTTCCCACTCCACATCTGATATGGGGTGGTAGGCACAGTCTTGGTTGGAGCCTTGTTTAAGAGATATGCAGCTGTTTCTAGTGCATAACCCCAGAAAGATCGCGGCAACTCAGCCTTACTGATCATGGAACGGACCATATCCAATAGGGTTCGATTCCGCCTTTCTGATACACCGTTGTGTTGTGGTGTGTATGGAGGAGTACGCTGAGATAGAATTCCATTCTCTTTTAAGTAGTCCAGAAACTCGGCACTTAAGTATTCACCACCTCGATCAGATTCAGTGTTTTGATACTTTTTCCTGTTTGTTTTTCAACATCATTCTTGTATTCCTGAAATTTCTCAAAGGCCTCGGATTTGTGCTTCATCAAGAAGACATGCCCATACCTAGAGAAATCATCTGTGAAAGAAATGAAGTATGAATAACCACTTCGCGCATGTGTAGACATTGGACCACACATATCACTGTGTATGAGTCCTAAGAGCTCGCTCGCTCTTTCTCCGTGTCTAGTGAACAGAGTCTTTGTCATCTTTCCTATGAGACAAGATTCACAAGTGGCATACGACTGATACTCGAACGGATTCAAGTATCCCTCTTTATGTAACTTTGTTAGCCGTGTCTCATTGATATGACCCAGTCTACAATGCCATAAGAAAGCCTAATTTGTTTCCAGAGACTTTCTTTTAAGTGTGTTCTGGACACTGAAGATCTGAGCTTGATTCAATACGTATATCCCGTTTTGTAATGTACCTGACCCAATCAGAACTTGATTTAGGTGGATGTTGACAACATCGCTTATAAAAGTAAAATCATATCCTTCCTTAGAAATTAAGGATACAGATATGATATTACAAGTCGCACCTGGTACATAAAAACAGTTACGCGGAATCAATATCTGCCCAGTAGTCAGTCCTAGATGATATTCCCCTATGGATTCAGCATACATGCTCATTCCGTTAGCAACACTAAGAGTCATATCGCCTTTCCTGATAACCCTACGGTTTCTCAGAGCCTGTAACGAATTACAGATATGAGATCCTGATCCGGTATCCAATACCCAGGAAGTAGGGTTAACTGACATACAGTTCTCTATTACAAACACACCCGAAGCCGAAGCCACAACATGCTTCGAATTCTGGCTACTGGCTATATAAGCCCTGCAATCCTTCTGCCAATGTTCATTCCTGTAACAATAGGAACATCCTACTTTTACTACATCCAATCCTTCTTTTTCTTTCTACTTCCCTGGTTTCCTTTAGGGTAGTAGGTAGAGACAGTTGAACTAAGTCAGTATCTGACCCGTTATTCAACGTGGTCTTCAGGTCCGTGAGCTCAAAAGAGCTGGTCTCTATAAGGACGTTGCCCCTTACAGATGACCCGATAGCCAACCTCGCTGGAACCAATTTGTTCGAGGCCTCATATCTTGCGATACGAGATTGCTCACCATATAAATTTTTGTTATGGAGGAAGATAGAAACTAAGTCCATCTTCTCGTGCTGCCTCTGGTTTACACCATCAACTGAGGCTAACACGAGGCACTTGGCTTTCGCACAGTTCTTTTCCGATGCCTCGCGGATATGAATATCCGTGATAGGGGAAACTGGACCTGAGATGGCATGGGTTGGATCAATCATGAGGTGTCCCAGCTTGTCATGGGCAATGGACATCTGGACAGACCTTTGCCTGTCATAACAGTCAGATTCAGTCATTTTATTATCTAGATGTAACCTATGTGTGGTCACTGGGTCGCTGCAGTTAAGAGAGAGAGAAGAAAACACTTTAGCATGATGCTCTTGCAAGTTTAGATTAGTTTTTAATTTATCTAAACAGGATGGCTCCCACTGTCTCTCGAATCCCTCCTCAAACCATAAAGGAAGAATTAGTCGGGATCAATCTCACCGTACAATACTTGCTTAACCGTTCAGCGAGGCTGGTGTTGGTACTTCGAGGGAGGTTTTCCAACGCTTTCGCGAAGTTCCTTAATTAAATAACCTCTTTTCCCTGTGGGCGTAGCCCCGCTAACACCTTTCTAGACACTTACTTGATTTATAGCATTGATCGTTAAGTGAGAAAGTTCCGGAGGAGTAGCATATACTCATAGTAGGATCGGGATCCAAATATCATTGCGTGACGAAACTGAAAGAATCCTTCCAGAATCATCACACTCCAAATGGTATGCAGCGCTAGCAAGTTTCAGTTCTTTTGAAACCCCCGATGTGGATTATTGCCCCATGTTCTTATGATCTTGACGAAGGTCAACAAATCATAAGTCACATGTCAAGTTCTACCCGTCATTATCCAGGTTAATTTGAACCCACCCGTATAAACCCTTGACGAAGGTCAACAAGGTAATACGACTGTCCCAAACCAACGCATCTATCTATGCTACATATGAACACCCAACAGCTACCAATCACTATGCCTTGACGAAGGTCAACAAAGACAGCTTGAATACTATTGAATATTCATACGAAATGACGGAGGGCTACGAATGGTTTTGGCGAAACCGTGAACGTAGTGATCTTGATGTAATCGATGGAATGAGATAGCTTTTAAAAAGAGTGGCTCAAGCTCCGCATTTAAAAACTGGTTTTGAAAAGAACCGAGTAGTTTTCAAAGTGTTCCAACGGCTTTTACTTGGTTTATTTTCTTGCATTAATTCCAATGTGTCCTATCATTGCAGAAAACAATCAAAATATGGCATACGCTTATGCCATCCGCATTCGCCACAGGGTCCCGTCATCACCCATTAGGTTACTTAACTAACGACAGAGCGGGGGCTGGACTAGCGCGGATGCAAAACATAAGCAACACCTAAATAGATATCATATATAGATATATAGCAATGATAGCCAATCCAGATCATTTATGAACACTTTGGATATTCTAGGAACCCGCGATTCGTTCGAGCCTGCAACGAAAAACAGATTACATGGTCGCGATGAAAAGCCAAACCCCACCCTAGACCCCTACGGGTGCGGCAAACTACCCGCCAAGTACCCGAAGCGAAGCAACCTCCCTCATCAACGTGAGTCGGCCACTCGGCACTTCGAGATACCCGGTAGTTTGTGCACCCCTACATGGGTCTATCCTAGGAGCAAAAACAGTAAAAAGAAATTATACAATGACGGCTACAACCCCGACCCGGTTGTGCGGCCAAACAAATAATATTACATCAATTTACAAATTTTACAATGAATGAAAGAAAAAAGAAAATCTCATCTCACATCCACCCCGACTATTCATCCGCGACAATCCACCGAGTTCATATCCACAAACCATCAACATTACAGATCACAGATATGTATAACCCCCACTAATCGACGTATAGCGATTAGCGGACGTTCAATACATATACACATAACAGAAAATATTCATTAGCCAAAGTGTACAGAATATCGATCAAAATACGGATTTGTAACCACGCCAAAAGTCATTTTGTTCTCTGGAAAATCTGGGTAGAAACAACATGTATTAAAAATCCCAAAACAACCAAATATGAACACTGCAGCAAAACGGAGTCGCGGCCGAGTCAACTCCGGTGAGTTTGACGAGTCAGCGTCTCAGTTTTGCTGTGTGTTCTATAAAAATCCTGAGACGATTTTTCATGTATGTCAAATAATTTTTTGAACGGTATAAAAAATCGACAGAAAGTTGGTTTTTGCCGGACTTGTTTTGCGACTTTTTTTCCGATTGATATTCTAAATACATTGCTAACTTGCTAGTTTATGTTTAGCTAGGCTCTGATACCACTGTAAGTCCACGTTGCTTACCCCGGTTCTTACGGCGAGGCGGAAACGGCGAAAAACAATTATTTTGGCGCAAGGGCAACATGGACTAAAAGCCGGATCTTTGCTAAACTAGAAACTAGCAAACTACAAGAGGCTTTAACTACTATGCCGTAGAAAATATACCTCACGAAACCCGTCCTTCGGGTCTTCTCTCCGCTGTCCGGCTCGTCCATCCACGCTCCGAGGGTCGATCCGAATACTGGTCAGCTCCGCGGCCTTCTTGAGTCGAAAATGATCCACCCGAGAGATGTACACCGAGCTCCACCTCGAGCCGAGGCAACTAGGGCGACAAGATCGCTAGTCTTGTTGTCCTAGGTTGTGTAGAAGTAGTAGAGGGATCGTTTTGTCAAGTGGGATCCTTTTTCTCTTAACACATGAGATCAAAGGATGATTTCAAGAGGAGGAAGATGAAGGAGAGTTTTGCAACCATGGAGCTCTTTCTCTTTTTCTTTTCACTTCCAAGAGAGAGAATGAGCATGAGAATATGAATATCATCCCAAAAGAAAAAAAGGCACCATGGTTGCAATAATAGTAAAACAACATCATTACCAATCCTATCATGACAAAGTTGATGCTACATTTAATTGACCATTTTCATAGTCAAAAGAAAAAGAAAATCCAAAGAAGAGTGTAGACCTCTCATGAAGGTCAATGGTCAACTCCGGTCAATGGGTCAACAAAAGTCAAGAGAGGTCATGGTTGTCAAATGGTCAATGCAATTAGCCATCACAAAATTATCACTAAAAGGATTAGTAAACAAAGTCTCCGGCTCATAATGGTTTGGACCAAACGAATTGTCAAAACCCTAATGAGTCCGCCTCAAAATGGTTTTGACCGAATCAACTGTCAAAACCCTAATGAGCCTGCCACATAATGGTTTTGTTCGAACCAACTGCCAAAACCTTAATGGGGCACCTCCTCCTTCATCGTTCCTCAAAACTGTGCATACACACCCGCATCCGTATTCCGTAGAATGCGAGTGCACAGAAGACAAAACAAATCCATCCGTGCAGTATTAGGATCCGGCTTAAACCAAAGCCCATTAGTATTTCCTGCCCGAACAGCATACGCACACAAGTGCACGTAAGTGATCGCAACCCTGCCGTAAAACCATACGGCCTCTACACGTTTCGCTTAGTGTAGGGAAACTCTCACTGTGGGACTCTAAAGACTCGACACTACGCTGGCAGTGGTTTTAACCACAGACCGCAAGCGGCACTAACTGTACGTAACGGTCCCAAGTTAGATGTCGATAAGAAGGCCGATGAGGTAAACCCATCCGAACTCCTACTGAGACTGTATGTGACAATCTCCATACAGTCCGGTCTGTTCGTCTGATACATCGCATGGCGGGCCTAGGGGGTGGTGAACGACAGTACCCTAATAGCGGTACAAGTCGTGTCGGAGTGTAGCCCAGAACACCCTGAGATAACACTGGAAACCTACCAGTATATCTCGCTTGCCCTGGCCAGGGACTACTCGTGTAATGGCTCTCCTAGACACAGCGCTATGTCAACCCCCAATACCGGGAGAGACGAATCCTGTCTAACCGTCACTGCCTCCAAGTGCTTCGGGAATGTACCCAACTACTACCTGTTTGCACGACTCCTTTGAGCCGTGGTAGGGCAGTAATCTAAGTACAGTGGGAACACACTCGAGGCGAAGTGACAGTGTCAAGTCAGCGGACTAAGCTGTACTCATGTCACCTGGGAACTGATAACCGACGATAGGTATAATACCAACCATCTGTTCCCGATGAGTCCTATCCAGTGTACTCGTAACCTAACGAGCACCCGCATACTATCTCCAGTACGACGTACTGATGGCTATGGGACAGACCATCTCCCCTGCTAGGATGAGAAGCGCATACGCTAGTCTAATCCGGAGTATCGATGCCCTGTATCGATAGTCCTACGACTAGGGGCCTGTATAAGGATGTGCTTATAGATTACCCAGCCCCCACGAGTGTGACTGCCATAACAACGCTGGTAATCAAGCAAAGATCCTAAGGGCTCTACTAATATGTATAATTGATATGCTAAAAGAAACACATGCACATATTGAAGTAGAAACAAACCAAGTAGCATTCTACCATTTTGAGCAAGATTGTCTGTACAACTGTGAATATCCCAAGCTTCCATCAAGTAATATACAAACTAGTATGATACAGTAATGGCCTCTAGGGCATATACACTAACATTTCCATCTGACGTAAGGTATAATACCATCTGGGAGTTCTCGGCGAGTCCGTCCAGTGTACCCAGTCTCCACTGAGCACCCGTATATCATCTCTGATGTCAAACACCAATGGTTATGGGATCATCCTTCGCCCATCTTCATGGGTCGAGAAGGTATACGCTAGTCTACTCTGGTATATCGATGCCCCGTCTCGATACACCCACGACTAGGGACCTTGAAGGATGTACTTATGGACTACCATGTCCCCACTAGTATGATCCGCATCATAGTCCAGGTATTCAAGTACACATCCTAAGGGCTTTACCAACATGTAACAGAGAGACAATCAGTGTACACGTTAAGGTAAAGAGTTACCAGAAAGAATACTATCATGTCGAGCAAGAAAGTCCTCCCTATATATGTCTAAGCATCCACTACAATATACATCTCATGTATAGTAATGGCCTCTAGGGCATACATATAACTAACAATCTCCCACTTGCACTAGGGCCATCTGATAACAGTGGTTGTAGTATCTGATACTCAACCATCCTATAATAGTCTCTCTCTGGGAAAAGGCCTTTGTGAGTGGATCCGCCGTGTTGTCATCTGAGTCTACTCTCCTGACCTCGATCCCCTGGAGATCAACCATCTCCATGATCAGGTGACACTGCCTTAGAATATATCTGGATCACTGATGGGACGGGCGTTCCTAGGCAAAAGCCACAACTCCATTATGACACAATGGTAGGAACGAAGTTCATCTCATGAACTAATATACAGCCAGACTGCCTCTTTGGTAGTATCTTTGGTAACGTTGTATCTTGCCTTTATTCGTCTAGTATGTCACGGTATTTAGCTTGGAACTCTTCCAATATACCGTCCCTTTACTGAGGGTAAAGACAATGCCTGCGACTGACATTCAGTCGTTCTTATCACCCTGGAACCTTTCCAGTGATTCTCCCCAGGATCAATTGATACCATCTCACTACAATTAGTGAGTATCTAACATCCAATTAGATCTATCATATAGATCCAAAACCCAGGATTTAGTAGGTACCACTTTGATCCTATATGTAGAATCTTTGTGATAAGCCGAGATTGATCGAGCGTAGCATAGGAAACTCCTTCCCTATCAAGAGTATGTCATCCACGTACTCTACGAGGATCACCACCATACTCCTTACTACCTTTTTGTATATACAAGGTTCATCTACCATTTTGATGATGTCAAACTCTTTGACTAACACATCAAAACAGGCGTTCCAACTCCGCGATGCCTGCTTTATTACATAAAACATCTTGGACACGTTTCCGCTGCTCCCACTGTCTATGAAGCCCTCTGACTGTGTACTTATAGACTCTCTCTTTTAAAATATCATTTAGAAAAGCAGCCATGACACCCAACCGCCAGATATCGTAGTCATGGTATGTAACCGTGGCAAGTAGGATCTGGATGGACTTAAGCATAGCTACTTAGAAAAGGTTTCATCATAATCCATACCTGGTCAATGATGCAAACCTTTAACAAGTCTAGCTTTGAAAGTCTCAATTTTTCCATGTACACCAAGTAATCTTCTCAAGATATACTTGCTCCTGATGGGGATTTAACCCTTCAGATAAGGCAAACAAAGTCCATACTTTGTTGGTGTATAAGGATTCCATCTCAGATCGTTAAGCATCCAGCCATTCTTACAGAGCCACACTCCTGATGGCCGGCTCGAAAATAGTTGGGTCATCATCTCATAATGCAATACTCGCTCCCACTGTCATAGAGAAACTGAAGTATCTCTCAGGTGGGTGAGGAACCCTACTAGATCGACGGAGAGGCTAAGGTACGTTAGAAACTATTGAATACTTTGGTTCTACCAAATCATCAGCTGCAGTTTGTATAGCTGGAATTCCTTCCAGTTCTACCTCATGTTCACTAATTTCTTCACAAGAAATACTCTTTCACAAAGGTGGCATGCTGAGAAACAAAACATCTTTTGTTCCTCGGTTTGGTAGAAGATATTCCCTTGCGTATGCTTAGGATATCCAACAAACTTCTACAGAACGGACCTTGCCTCGAGTTTGTCCGGATTATGCTTTTAGACATAGGCCGGACAACCCCAATTCTTAACAAATTTAAGATATGGGCTCTTCCCTTTCCATATCTCATACGAAGTGGTAGGCAACTGATTTAGTTGGAACCCTATTCAATAGCTATGCAACATCTCAAGCGCATAACTCCCAAAAGGAAATAGGCAACTCAGTAATACTCATCATAGAGCACACCTTATCACATAGGGTGTGATTGCTCCGCCCCGATACACCGACGTGCTGTGGTGTATGCGGAGGAATAATGCTGAGAGAGAATCACATTCTCCTTTAGAATAATCCAGGAATTCCGTGCTCAAGTATTCTCCTCCTTGATCACATCAAAGGACATAATACGTATACCTGTTTTGGTTCTCTACTTCTAACTTATATTCTGTGAATATCTCAAAAGTTTCGGACTTGCGTTTTAACAGGAACATATGTCTGAATCTTGAGAGATCATCAGAGAATGTAATGAAGTACAAAGAACTTGTCTTGGCATGTGTAGACAGGGGACCTTCATACATCAACATGTATCATCCCAAGAGTTCACTAACTCTTTCTCTGTTTTCTAAAAACCGAGCTATGGTCATCTTATCTCTGTGACATGACCGGCAAGTTTCATAAGATGTAAATTCAATCTAATTTAAATATTCATCTATATGTAACTTCAGCTAGTCGGGTCACATTGATATGACCTAGTCTACAATACCTCAAGAAGGATTCGTTCATTTCTGAACTCTTCCTCTTGTGTGTGTTCTGTATACTAAGAACTGTAGTTTGATTTAGAACGTCAATGCTTTTAGATAACGTGCCTGAACCGATCAACTCTTGATATATGAAATATTCAAAACATTATCCAACAATACAAAATTATATCCTTCTTTACTTATAAAGAGACTGACATGATGTTGTATATCAGGTTCGGTATCTAATAACATTCGTTCAGAATCAATGTATTCTGGTAATACAGGGTGATAGTAACCAACTGACTTGGCTGCAACACTTGCACCGTTTCTATCTTATGAAACTTATCACCCGTTCTCTGTTCTCTACCTATCTGTAGCCCATGTAACAAATTACATATGTGGGATCCTGATCCGGCATCTCATACCCAGGACGTAAAGGATACTGAGAAACAGTTCTCTGTAATGAACACACCCGAAGATGATGCATCAACATGCACTTTTTCGTTTGGGCGGCACGGGAATTCTGCTAATCCCCTATTTCCTGCTCTGTCTTACAACATTTATAAGTTGGAGCGGAACCAACGTTCCCCAACTCAGTATAACAAGAGGGTTCGGTCAATATATCCGTATTATTATCTTGATTAAGGCATGATATGGTCGCTACCTGGAGAGAGAGAAGAAAACACTCTGCGTGCGCTCTTGCAAGATCAGATTGGTTATTATTTTATCTAATCAGGATGGCTCCCACTATTTTTATCAAATCTTCCTTCAAACCCTAAAAGGAAAGACTAGCCTGAATTAATTACACCCTACAATTTCGCTAATCTTTCAGCCAGGCCAGTGTCGGTACTTTGAGGGAGGTTCCCGGTGCTTTCGCACGGACCTAATTAAAGTAAATCTCGTTTTCCCAGAGGCGTAACCCCGTTGACACCTTTCTAGACACCTACTTGATCGGCTAAATGTAATGCGTAAAACTCTCCCAGGAGTAACAATTACTCGCAGTGGGTATCGGGATCCAACTATCTCATAGAAGGTATGCACTCTCATTGCAAATTTCAACACTTGAAATTCCCGATAATTTTTCCCCGAACGATCTATGACCTTGACAAGGTCAACAAACTATACACCGTAAGTCAAGTTCTACCCGTCATTTCTTGATTGAATCAAACCACCCGCACGACCCTTGGCAAGGTCAACAAGGCCGTATGACTACCCTAATCCAATCTGCATCATATATGATTGATCTTAATTTTTCGTTGTGTCGGTTTAGAAAATAGAATTCACAATCAAAGAATTATTTTTGACCGCAATCAATAACGGTGTCGGATTGTAGATCATTAGAGAGTGTGGATCGTCTACAGGGATTGCGCGATTCGTTCGAATCTTGTTTTGTTTGAATCGAAAACTTAATAGAAAAGAGAAGAAAACACGATTCAAGATTTTTATCGATGGGTTTCAAGTATCACTATTCTAATCAAGAATCAAGAAAATGATAAACATCGAGACTCCAGTTTCGATAGAATTCCAATCACTTTAAGGTTTCAAGATTTAAAGTAAAGCTCGTAGGAATCGAGTAAATTGTGGATGTGATGAAGATTCAAGATTTCGATTTCTTATCTATTAACAAATTAATGCTAAATCGATGTAGAATTCATCGAGGATCAAGGATCTTGCGAAAAATTAGGGTTCCTCATCCTATCCTTTGTCCTTTCGATGAATAACATTCACTAGATAGCTTCTTGAAAGTCGAATGATCAATTGTTGATCTCCAGATCGTGCGAAAGGAATCAAGAACACATTCGCATCGATCTAGATCATCGATCAATCGATTTTCAAGAATTTACAATTGTTTTAAGACTTAAGAAAACTTTTAACAATTCATCAACATCATCATTTTACAATTGTTTTGATTCCTCCACGAGCGGAGTTTTATTCAAGCATCATCAAAAAGTACATATTCAAGAATAGAAATGAATCATAATGCTTGAATTGAAAATAAGCAAGTTAAAGAATCTTCACTTTTATTACATCAACAAGTAGTTACAACTGTCAAGATTTACAAGAGGTAGGAACTTCGCTCGTCGAATCTCGCATCGCTCGGCTTCTTGAGTCTTGGATCGCTTCGATCTCGTGCTCCGTTGAAATCCGGTTCCGGTTATAAAGGATCTTGAAGACTTGCTTGGCTTGCACTCAGAGAATCATGAAGTTTCTTGATTTTGGATTGGATTGGATTAGGGTTAGGGTTTTTGTTAGTTATATGTATGCCCTAGAGGCCATTACTGTACATAGGATGTATATTGTAGTGGATGCTGAGACATATATAGGGAGGACTTTCTTGCTCGACATGATAGTATGCTATCTGGTTACCCTTTACCTTAACGTGTACACTGATTGTCTCTCTGTTACATGTTGGTAAAGCCCTTAGGATGTGTACTTGACTACCTGGACTATGATGCGGATCATACTAGTGGGGACATGGTAGTCCATAAGTACATCCTTCAAAGTCCCTAGTCGTGGGTGTATCGAGACGGGGCATCGATATACCAGAGTAGACTAACGTGTACCTTCTCGACCCATACAGATGGGCGATGGATGATCCCATATCCATTGGTGTTTGACATCAGAGGAGATATACGGGTGCTCAGTAGAGACTGGGTACACTGGACGGACTCGCCGAGAACTCCCAGATGGTATTATACCTCACGTCAGATGGCAGTTCTCTGGTGACACTGGTACAGAGTAGTCTGTTGACCCGAGATCGTCATAGAGTCTTGTGTGGTTCCCACTGTGCTTTGATTTCCATCTTACCACGTCCAAGAGGGCGTGCAAAACGGTGGTTTTTGGGTACAGTCCCGAGTCACATGGAGGCAATGAGCGATAGGAGGGGATTCGTCTCTCCCGGTATAGGGGGTTGATGTTGCGCTGTGTTCGATTGGCTATAACAGGAAATCCCTGGTCAGGGTTGCTGAGATTTACTGGTAAGTGTTACCAGTAGTTTCTCGAATTGTTATAGACCTCATATCGACACGACTTATCGAGCTATTGGGGTCTGACGTTTACCACCCCTAGGCGAGATATGCGACATATCAGACGACGAGACCGGACTGTACGGTAGTGTTACTGGTTGGATTCACAGGAGTGTGAGCGGGCATGCTCGTCGATCTTCTGATCGCTCAATACCCAGGTGGCCGTTACGTTTAGCAGACCGCTTGAGGCTTGTGGATGTTTGATATGATCATCATCTGCTGCCGGCGTATTGACGAGTCTTTAGAGTCCTACACAGAGGTTTCCTGGCACAAGCAAAACGAAATAGGAGCGCATATGAGATATATGCGGGACCGAGAATAATACCAGTATGTGTTACTGTATTCGATTCTCGCGATGTGACATTGATCGGTTATATGCGATATAGCCGGGTTATCGGATCAAGTGTTGATTCGATAAGTTGTTACTAATGATACTAGTCGGTTATATGCGATATGACCGGATCGTTAAATCAAGTGTTAATTTAATGATTTAATGAATAATTATATATTTGATATATTACTTTTCATTAACTAGTATCGGTTCACTTTAAATGGATTTTCTCGCTCGGGTGTGCGCATTGCATATGCGATATGATTTTGTGCACATGCTTGTATCATGTTTGATGATACATGCCTTTTTAATTAAGTGTATAGAATTAAACCTTGGTTAATGGAATGGTTAGGGTTTACTATTTGCTTATTCATTTTATTCATTCATTTTATTAATCTTTTTCTTATTGGAAAAAGGAAATGAAATGATAAAATGGTGGCATTTCTTTTGTTCATTCATGAAGCTTCATGAATGCTTTGACTTGATGACCATTTTGTTTTTAGCTTAACCCTAACCATTGCATTAAACCATGATTAGTTCTCTACACTTAACTATGGTCGTGTTATGATAAGGATTGATTATTCTTTTCTTTTTTAATTAACTTATCATAACATAATTCTTCTTTTTCTTCCTTTCTTCACTTGAAGAAAGCAAGCTCCATCAATGGTGATTGATGGAAATGAGTAAGAAATCCAATTCTAAAGTCTACCCACTTCCTATTTCTTCATCCTCTACCTCTTGCCAAGTAGTAGAGTGTGTTTCCTTCACAAGTTTTCATAACTTGGTGAAGGTGGAGCTTGATTTAGCGATGCCTCGACGTAGATCATCTTCGGCATGGACATCGACGACCTAGCTCGCCTATTCTCCGATGAAGCCGACGCTAGAGCCCGTGAATTCACTAGGACAGGGAGGGGACTTTGTTGCGGAGCTATGGAGGTGGAGCACCGGATCTACAAAGGTTGTACTTCCGTTATCTTTCTGTTAAGTTGTTAACTAGATTTCATATTCGCCTAGATATCTAGCCAACGATCCGTATTAGGGTTTCTCGGCAACCCGTATTTTTGAAATTGGCATGGTTGATGCCTTGTGAGACCTCACTAGAGTACCTAGGAACCCTACAGTGGTATCAGAGCCTAGCTAGAGCCTTAGGCGAAGTCTAGACGGAATTTGAAGTCCGAACGACCCGAAAACCCAACCCTAAATATGCTCTCTGTACATTTTTTAATTTCTGGGATTTTTCCAGATTAAAAATTGCCAAAAAATTCAGCAGGGAATTTCATGTGTTACTGTGAAGTAGGTGATGGTAACTCGACTACAGAGGCGCGGAACCGCGGCCCCTACCATGGGATTCGCGGCGGTTCCGCGGCCACTGTGTTGAGTTACACCACGTGGCTTGCACAGTAATTTATGTCTTGTAGTGCTGAGTCTTCTGGAAATTTTTAGTATTTACTCAACAGTTGAGTTTTCTGGGGTAGTGTTGGGACTTCGTATGTTCGATCGGATTATCAAATTTTGTCTGTGTGGCTTTCCGGGTAAATTTTAGAATATGTTAAAAAAGTTCGACCGGATATAAATACCCAATTTTTCCCCTGTCGGGAAATTTCCAGGTGTTGGATTTTTCCGTAGTTTAACGACGTTCTAAGTAGTGCAAGTAACGCGATGGACCCTTTAGAAGACAACAAACCTTAACTCGATTATGTGACCGTCTTGAACTGCCCTTTGAACCTTCGGGTTTGGGGCAGTACGGCGTGCCACATGTGAGGCGTTGGCTTGACCCTTCTACGGCTGGACCGTTGGTACTGAGGCACGAACTGAATGTTTTTAGACTTGTTTCTTGTGTTGATCTGTATCGGGAAAACTTGGGTGTTCGATTGTTCGATCGGAAAGTTTAACATTTTCTGTTTATCCGGAATGTGATACAACAATTGGAATTCACAAAAGTTATGAGATAACTGAATGAATGTTATAAACATAGCAGTTTAGTCTCACTTGATCGGTTGCCACGGAATTTTGATGTGATCAAAAGTCCGTCGCAATCACGTAGCGTACGCGGATACTCGCCGGGTAAACTTAATAGACAGCTACACCCCATAGCCCCGACCAAGTGACTGTAGGAGAACCCCGTCGCCGAAAGCATCTGTTCGGGTGCTCCCGGTAGCGGTGTTCCACCTTGGTGCACTTCGTCGACGGTATCGGGGGTGCGACCGTCTACTAAAGTTTGCGACGAGCATTCGATCAGTATTTCGGGAATCTTGTTGAATTTCCCGACTTGATATTGAAAAGTGTTTTCGATTTTGAGACTAAAATACGGGGTTTATAATTGTTAAGCATGCGATGTCTAAGTAATTCATTTGGTCAGGCATGCGATGTATGAGATGGTTGCGGATTCCAACTGTTGTAGTTTTACACTTTCTTTTCTGTGACCGTAAGTGTAATATGTGATATCGCCGGTTTCGTTGCTATATGTCAACGACAATTGGGATGCGCATATTTACTTACGTTGATGACATATGATGTTATGTGTTGCTGGATATGTTATATTGGATCGTCGTGTTCGAATAGCCGGGGTTTTTTATGTGAGATGAGTGTTTTTCATTTTCATTCATGTAAAAACTTGTATGTAATATTATTTTTATTGGGGAGCTTCCAGGTTGCGGAAGTTGTCACCTTTTGTATATTATTTACTTTTCTGCACTAGGATAGACCCAAGGAGGAGGGCACAAGTAACCGGGTTCTGGAGTCCAGTGGGAGACCAACTCGAGGAGTCGAGGCCGGGTCTCCTAACACTAGAATTGGTAGGGTTGCTTGCCGCTCTCGTAGGGGTCTAGGGGTGTGGGTTTGGCTATTCATCACGACCGTGGAATCCGTGTTTTATACTGGCTCGTATTGAAAACACGGACGTCCTAGTATATCCAATATTTCATATGATTCTTCTGCTGCGATATCTGTGATGTGATCATGTGATGTTCTGTGATAGATACAGTATATAGTATATATGATATATTATACAGGCGTTACTTATGTTTTACACCCGCGCTAGCCCTTCCCCGCTCTGTCGTTAGTTACCTAACCTAACGGTGCACGAGGGGACATCGAGGCGAATGCGGATGGCATAAGTGTACGTCGTATTTATCTGTGATGTTTAGGTACTTAATTGATGGGACTTCATTAATGTGATTAATGAAAGTAAAAGAAACCTAAGATGTTGTAGAATCGAATTTCAAAATAAAACAGGTAGCTACAGTTCTTGCTTTGCACAGCAGTATATATGATATATCTTGCACCTTATTCGATAAGGAAAGGACCGAGATCCCTTCACCGGGAGTGACTCCTTTAGCAATAACTGGCAGATGCTACACACTCGGTTTGTCTTTTGATTGCTTTTAAGTGTTTTTGCTTTGCACAGTGATATATATGATATATCCCGCACCTCATTCGACGAGGAAAGGACCGACGATCCCTTCACCGGGAGTGACTCCTTTAGCAGAACAAGAAAAACCTCAAAAGCACTCCATTTTAAAATCATTTGATTCTACAACGATATCAAGTTCATTACGCAATAGGTTTTCAGAAAAACCTGTCGTAGCCCTCCGTCATTTCAGATAAGTACTAGTTAGTATTTGTGCTGCGGTTGTTTGGCCTCCGTCAAGGCGTAGTGTACGGTAGCTAACTAGTGCTTATCTGCTAGCATATGATGCGATTGGATTAGGGTATTCGTACGGCGTTGTTTGGCCTCCGTCAAGGGTCGTGCGGGTGGGTTTAATTCAATCAGGAAATGACGGGTTGAACTTGACTAGCGGACTATGGGTAGTTTGGCCTCCGTCAAGGTCATAGCAAGCTAGGGGCAAAATATTATCGGGAATTTCAAGTGTTGAAATTTGCAATGAGATTGCATACCTTCTATGAGATAGTTGGATCCCGATACCCGCTGTGAGTAATTGTTACTCCTGGGAGAGTTTTATACATTACAATTAGCCGATCAAGTAGGTGTCTAGAAAGGTGTCAATGGGATTACGCCTCTGGGAAAACGAGCTTTACATTAATTAGGTTCGTGCGAAAGCACGGGGGACCTCCCTCAAAGTACCGACACTGGCCTAGCTGAAAGATTGGCGAACTTGTAGTGTGTAATTAATCCCGGCTAGTCTTTCCTTTTAGGGTTTGAAGGAAGATTTGATAAAAAGCAGTGGGAGCCATCCTGATTAGATAAAATAAAAACCAATCTATTCTTGCAAGAGCGCACGCTGAGTGTTTTCTTCTCTCTCTCTCCTGGTAGCGACCATATCACGCCTTAATCAAGATATTAATACAGATTATTGACCGAACCCGCTTGTTATACTGAGCTGGGGAACGTTGGTCCCGCTCCAACTTATAATTGTTATAAGACAGAGCAGGAAATTGGGGAATACCAGATTTCCCGTGCCGCCCAAACGAAGAGAGTGCATGTTGATGCATCATCTTCGGGTGTGTTCATTATAAAGAACTGTTTCTCAGTATCCTCCGTATCCTGGGTATTTGATACCGGATCAGGATCCCAGATATGTAAGATGTTACATAGGGCTACAAAAGGGTAGAAAAACTGAGAACGGATGATAAGTTTCATGAGGCAGAAAACGGGGCAAGTGTTGCATCCAAGTCTGTTGGTCACAGTCACCCTGTATTACCTATACATTGATTCTGAACGAATGTTATTAGATACCAAACCTGATATACAAAATCATATCAGTCTCTTTATTAGTAAAGAAATGATGTAATTTTGTATTGTTGGATAATGTTTTGAACATTTCCTATATCAAAAGTTGATCGGTTCAGGCACGTTATCTAAAAGCATTGATGTTTTAAATCAAACTACAGTTCTTAGTATATGGAACACACACAAGAGGAAGAGTTCAGAAATGAACGAATTCTTCTTGAGGTATTGTAGACTAGGTCAGATCAATGTGACCCGACTAGCTAGAGTTACATATAGATGCATATTTAAATCAGTTTGAATTTACATCTTGTGAAACTCGCCAGTCATGTCACAAAGATAAAATGACCATAGCTCTGTTTATTGGAAACAGAGAAAGAGTTAGTGAACTCTTGGGATGATACATGTTGATGTATAAAGTTCCCCTGTCTACACATACCTGGTAAGGTTCTGTGTACTTCATTACATTCTCTGATAATCTCTCGAGATTCAGACATATGTTCCTGTTGAAACACAAGTCTGAACCTTTTGAGATATTCACAGAATATAAGATAGAAGTAGAGAACCAATACGGGTATAAGTATTATGTCCTATGATGAGATCAAGGAGGAGAATACTTAAGCATAGAATTTCTGGACTATTCTAAAGGCGAATGAGATTCTCTCTTAGCATTACTCCTCCGTATACACCATTGCACGATGGTATGTCGGGGCGGAGCAATTGCACCCTATTCGATATGGTGTGCTCTATGATGAGTACTACTGAGTTACCTATTTCCTTTTGGGAGTTATGCACTTATGAAGCTGCATACCTATTGAATTACGGTTCAAATCAAATCAAAGCCTACCATTTCATATGTGATATGGAAAGGTAAGAGCCCATATCTTAAGTTAGTTAAGATTTGTGGTTGTCCGGCCGATGTCTAAAAGCAAAATCCGGACAAGCTCGAGGCAACGTCTGTTATATAGAACTGGAAACGTTCCAGCTATACAAACTGGAGTTGATGATTTGGTAGAACCGAAAGATTCAGTAGATTCCAACGAACCTTAGCCTCTCCGCCGATCTAGTATGGTTCCTCACCCACCTGAGAGATACTTCGGTTTCTCTATGACAGTGGGAGCGAGGAATGCATCATGAGATGATGACCCAACTAGCTTCGAGCTGGCCATCAGGAGTGAGACTCTGTAAGAATGGCTGGATGTTTATCGATCTGAGATGGAATCCTTATACACCAACAAAGTATGGACTTTGGTTGCTATATCTGAAGGGTTAAATCCCCATCAGGAGCAAGTATATCTTGAGAAGATTACTTGGTGTACTTGGAAAGGTTGAGACTTTCAAAGCTAGACTTGTTAAAGGTTTTCGTCATCAACCAGGCGTGGATAATGATGAAACCTTTTCCAGTGCCTATGCTTAAGTCCATCAGGATCCTACTTGCCACGGCTACATACCATGACTACGATATCTGGCGGTTGGGTGCCATGACTGCTTTTCTAAATGATGATTTAGAAGAGTGCGTCTGTAAGTACACAGCCAGAGGGCTTCATAAACAGTGGGAGCAGCGGAAACGTGTGCAAGATGTTTTATCTGATAAGGCAGGCATTGCGGAGTTGGAACATCTGTTTTGATGGATTAGTCAAAGAGTTTGACATCATCAAAATGGTAGATGAACCTTGTATAAACAAACGGTAGTAGGGAGTATGGTGGCGATTCACGTAGAGTACGTGGATGACATACTCTTGATAGGGAAGTAGTTTCCTATGCTACGCTCGATCAATCTCCGATTATCACAAAGATTCTCGAAATAGGATCAAAGTGATACCTACTAAATCCTGGATTTTGGATCTATGAGATAGATCTAATTGGATGTTAGGAATCTCACTAGCTGTAGAGAGATGGTATCAGTTGATCCTGGGGAAAATCACTGGAAGTGTTCCAGGGTGATAAAGACGATTGAATGTCAGTCGCAGGCATTGTCTTTACCCTCAATCGAGGGACGGTATGTTGGAAGAGTTCCAAGCTAGATACCGTGACATACTAGACGATAAAGGCAGGATACATCGCTACTTAAGATGCTACCAAAGAGGCTGTTTGGATGTATAATGGTTCATGAGATGAACTTAGTTCCTCTCATTGTGTGACAATGGAGTTGTGGCTTATGCCAAGGAACACCCGTCCCATCAGTGATCCAGACATATTCTAAGGCAGTATCACCTGATCATGGAGATGGTTGATCTCCAGCATGATCGAGGCAAGGAGAGCAGATTCATAGGATAACACGGCGGATCCACTCACGAAGGCCTATTCCCAGAGAGAGACTTTTATGGGATGGTTGAGTATGAGATACTACAACCACTGCTACAGATGGCCCTAGTGCAAGTGGGAGATTGTTAGTTATATGTATGCCCTAGAGGCCATTACTGTACATAGGATGTATATTGTAGTGGATGCTGGGACATATATAGGGAGGACTTTCTTGCTCGACATGATAGTATGCTATCTGGTTACCCTTTACCTTAACTTGTACACTGATTGTCTCTCTGTTACATGTTGGTAAAGACCTTAGGATGTGTACTTGACTACCTGGACTATGATGCGGATCATACTAGTGGGGACATGGTAGTCCATAAGTACATCCTTCAAAGTCCCTAGTCGTGGATGTATCGAGACGGCGCATCGATATACCAGAGTAGACTAGCGTGTACCTTCTCGACCCATACAGATGGGCGATGGATGATCCCATATCCATTGGTGTTTGACATCAGAGGAGATATACGGGTGCTCAGTAGAGACTGGGTACACTGGACGGACTCGCCGAGAACTCCCAGATGGTATTATACCTCACGTCAGATGGCAGTTCTCTGGTGACACTGGTACAGAGTAGTCTGTTGACCCGAGATCGTCATAGAGTCTTGTGTGGTTCCCACTGTGCTTCGATTTCCATCTTACCACGTCCAAAAGGGCGTGCAAAACGGTGGTTTTTGGGTACAGTCCCGAGTCACATGGAGGCAATGAGCGATAGGAGGGGATTCGTCTCTCCCGGTATATGGGGTTGATGTTGCGCTGTGTTCGATTGGCTATAACAGGAAATCCCTGGCCAGGGTTGCTGAGATTTACTGGTAAGTGTTACCAGTAGTTTCTCGAATTGTTATAGACCTCATATCGACACGACTTATTGAGCTATTAGGGTCTGACGTTTACCACCCCTAGGCGAGATATGCGACATATCAGACGATGAGACCGGACTGTACGGTAGTGTTACTGGTTGGATTCACAGGAGTGTGAGCGGGCTTGCTCATCGATCTTCTGATCGCTCAATACCCGGGTGGCCGTTACGTTTAGCAGACCGCTTGCGGCTTATGGATGTTTGATATGATCATCATCTGCTGCCGGCGTATTGACGAGTCTTTAGAGTCCTACACAGAGGTTTCCTGGCTCAAGCAAAATGAAATAGGAGCGCATATGAGATATGTGCGGGACCGAGAATAATACCAGTATGTGTTACTGTATTCGATTCTCGCGATGTGACATTGATCGGTTATATGCGATATAGCCGGGTTATCGGATCAAGTGTTGATTCGATAAGTTGTTACTAATGATACTAGTCGGTTATATGCGATATGACCGGATCGTTAAATCAAGTGTTGATTTAATGATTTAATGCATAATTATATATTTGATATATTACTTTGTATTAACTAGTATCGGTTCACTTTAAATGGATTTTCTCGCTCGGGTGTGCGCATTGCATATGCGATATGATTTTGTGCACATGCTTGTATCATGTTTGATGATACATGCCTTTTTAATTAAGTGTATAGAATTAAACCTTGGTTAATGGAATGGTTAGGGTTTACTATTTGCTTATTCATTTTATTAATCTTTTTCTTATTGGAAAAAGGAAATGAAATGATAAAATGGTGGCATTTCTTTTGTTCATTCATGAAGCTTCATGAATGCTTTGAGTTGATGACCATTTTGTTTTTAGCTTAACCCTAACCATTGCATTAAACCATGATTAGTTCTCTACACTTAACTATGGTCATGTTATGATAAGGATTGATTATTCTTTTCTTTTTTAATTAACTTATCATAACATAATTCTTCTTCTTCTTCCTTTCTTCACTTGAAGAAAGCAAGCTCCATCAATGGTGATTGATGGAAATGAGTGAGAAATCCAATTCTAAAGTCTACCCACTTCCTATTTCTTCATCCTCTACCTCTTGCCATATAGTAGAGTGTGTTTCCTTCAAAAGTTTTCATAACTTGGTGAAGGTGGAGCTTGATTTAGCGATGCCTCGACGTAGATCATCTTCGGCATGGACATCGACGACCTAGCTCGCCTATTCTCCGATGAAGCCGACGCTAGAGCCCGGGAATTCACTAGGACAGCGAGGGGACTTCGTTGCGGAGCTATGGAGGTGGAGCACCGGATCTACAAAGGTTGTACTTCCGTTATCTTTCTGTTAAGTTGTTAACTAGATTTCATATTCGCCTAGATATCTAGCCAACGATCCGTATTAGGGTTTCTCGGCACCCCGTATTTATGAAATTGGCATGGTTGATGCCTTGTAAGACCTCACTAGAGTACCTAGGAACCCAACAGTTTTGACACAAGCCTTGTCACTAGACTTGTGGGTGGAAATTGGGGAAGATGAAGATTGAACTAGAATTTAGCCAACAATAAGTTACCATGAACAAGTGAGCCTAGGGGTCTATTTATAGGATTTCCAAACCCTAGGTCTAGGATTTCAAATTTGAGTTTTCCCTCCAAAAGTTAGTTAGAGGAAGAGGCTTCTAGAAGTAGTTAGTTAGGGGATTAGCTTCTACCCTAAGCTAGGAGGTTAGGGGAAGGTTCTAGATCCTTAATAGAGTTTAAGTGAAGCTTGTTAAAGAAGCTTGGGTGTTTAGTTAGGAACCTAAATGGCTTGCTGATCTGGACGAATGTTCGAGAGACATCTGGAAAATGTAGTAGCTTGATGAAGTGTACACACTGAGGTAGAAGTTATAGCGCTGAAATGAGGTGCTGACATGTCCAAGCCGCCGCGGATCCGCGGCACGTGCCTCCTTATGCCGCGGATCCGCGGTCACGTGAGGGGTTCAATGTGCCTCCATTCTTCAGGTGCTTTGGTCTGCCTTTGGGATAGCTATCTGATATGTTGAATCCTGTAATTCCCTCTATATTAATACCAGTTTACAAATCCATGAGTCGGTGTCTTTTTAACAGTCTTCGTTTGTAAATTTGACCGATCTTCTGTAATGTCCTGCACAGACTTCGAAACACAAGTTGCGATATATAGGAATTATGCCATGCTATGAAATGCAGTCAATTTCCCTTATAGTGCCGGTTTTAGAGTCTAACACATGCAATCTGATAATTAACGACTGGTTTGCTAATATGTGCGATATGAATGCCGAACACTTCTAGATGAGTGCAAATGATTGGGAAATTTTCGGTCTAAACATGCAGTATTTTCGACTGATCAAATTCCCCCAAACTTATTTTCGATCGTCTCGAGCGAACTTTTTATTAAAAAGAAGGAGAAAAGAAAGAATGAGAAAAACTAACTTGCACACTTTCGTAGGCAACACGATTGCACTGAGCACGTGCAACAAGCCTTTAAACCTCTAGGTGTCCCTAGTAGGAAGAGTGTTGTCTCCTGAGGGTTTTCAGCGGATTACACCCACAAAATCCAATAATAAAAGGAAGATCATGAATATTACATTTAAAGATAAGAATTGTAAAAGAAAGACTTTGAAAATTAGGGTTTCCAACTAAGCTAGCTTTTCGGTTGTCATGAGCCCTCTCTTAATAGTCATGAAAAGATGTCGGAAATCACGTGCTCCCTCAATAAAACATCGTCTCATTCTTCATTCCTATCTTTCTTTCAAACATCGATCATATAACCCTGCGTGTGTATAAAAACATCCCTACACCCGGAGAATTCAATTCAAGCCATCATACTCTTGCCCATCAGCCTCAGTACTTTTTAATTAATGAATATTTAGATGAGATTGCTCACACACTTTCATGCAACCGTTAATACTTCTTGAGGTACTAACCGACCGATTACTCCTGTGCTTGCTTGCTTGGTTTATTTTCCTCGTCTTTCACTACCTAAGGCTTAGCAGTGACTCCCAGACCAGTTGGCCTTAGGGCACTAGGTGAAGAGGCACCCTCGCTATATTTTTTTATTGCTGCCTTGGCGATAACAAAACCAGTGTCCATTTTTCTCACCACTTTATATTTTCTTCATTTTTTTATTTCCTTCATACTTTTGGCTTTAAGACAAGAGCATTTCAAGGTATCCTCTACTATCCCAAGCTTTAAGACGTGTGTGAGTGCAAATAGCAGGGTATCAATGTTCAGAATGTTTGGCTTCCAGAATAGAAACTATTTTTCAGACTTATTTTTATCCTCAGATTAGTGACGTCCTTCATCTTACTAACCCTTGGGACAACGGCTCATAACTACTTATTACTAGTTCGTATAAGAAAACTTCTAATATTCTTGGTTTTCTTAAATTTTTCTAATCTCATGGATGTAATTTTTCACTATCTAAACTTTCATTATCTTATTTATGTACATTAAATATTATAATATTTTTATATTTTGAAAATTATAAATTTTTATTGATTTTGAATTTTTTTTTAAATTTTTATAACTTTTTAAAGAAATGTTTTGTGCTTATGCAAATGATATGCAAATGCTGCAAAAATAAGCACAAACCTCCCCCAAACTTGTTTTCAACAGTGTCCTCACTGTTGCCAACAGCTATATCTACAAAACCTGTAAGTCTGGGAGGAATTTATTAGTGGGGGAAAAATATATAAGTGAAGAACCTCCCCCAAACTTACTCTTTTCACTCACCTCCATTCAAAAAGAAGATGCAGTGATATGCAGGATATGAAGGTGAGATGGAGGAATTTTAATCCAAATAAAATGGCTCCTGTAAGAACAGGAGCTCCTCCGTGGGGTCAGTGGAAATATACCGCTTTAGTCTATGTCCATTTACTTTAAAAAATGTGCCGTTTTTAACATTTTCTACTTCTACTGTCCCGTGCGGGTATACAGACCGCACAACAAAGGGTCCCTTCCACCGAGATCGGAGCTTACCCGCGTGAAGGTGTAGTCATGAATCATAAAAAAGGACTTGTTGACCTGGTGAAAAATGTTTTCCTCAAAATGTTTTTATCATGAAAAACCTTAGTCCTATTCTTTACGATTACATCGTTATCATAAGCTTCATCGCGAAGTTCGCTTAGCTCATTTAGTTGCAGCTTCCGAAAGTTGCAGGCTAGGTTTAGGTCAAAGTTGATTTCCTTAATAGCCCACAATGCTTTATGCTCAATCTCGGCGGGTAAGTGACATGCCTTCCGAAACACTATCCTATATGGAGACATCCCTAGGTCGGTTTTAAATGCAGTTCGGAATGCCCAAAGAGCATCCGTCAGTTTGGTCGACCAGTCTTTTCTATTCTTAGCAAAAGTCTTCTCCAGGATTTGTTTGATCTGTCTGTTTGAGATCTCTGCCTGCCCGCTCGTTTGGGGATGATAGGGTGTAGAAAGTCGGTGGTTGATTGAGTATTTCCGCATCAAAGTCTCGAAAGACCTGTTGCAGAAATGTGTCCCATTATCGCTAATAATAGCGCGTGGGTGTCCAAATCGTGAAAAGATATTCTCTTTCAAGAACTTAATGACAACTTTCCTGTCATTAGTGCGACATGGAATGGCTTTAACCCACTTTGAGACATAATCAACCGCCAGCAGTATGTACAAATTCCAAAAGGAGTTGGGAAAGGGACCCATAAAATCAATGCCCCAAACATCGAATATTTCAACAATCAGAATGGGTTGCTGAGGCATTTCATTTCTCCGGGAGATTCTACCCGTGTACTGACATTGTGTACAGGTTTAGCAATAGTCAAATGCGTCCTTGAATAAGGTCGGCCAATAAAAACCACATTGCGAAACCTTTTCCGCCGTCTTTTTAGGACCGAAGTGACCCCCACAGGCCTGATCATGACAAAAAGAAAGAACACTCTTGAACTCTTATTTCGAGACACACCGGCGAATGATCTGATCAGGACAATACTTAAACAAATATGGCTCATCCCAGTAAAAGTGTTTTACTTGGGATAAAAAACGGTATTTGTCCTGTTTTGACCAATCGCTGGGTATAAGTCCCGTAACAAGATAGTTCACAATATCCCTGAACCATGGTTCATTGGATACGTTCAAGAGTTGTTCGTCGGGAAACGAATCATTGATCGGCAGGGTCACAGGGGAAGAAGAGATGCGTGAAAGATGGTCGTCTACTACATTTTCACATCCTTTCTTATCTTTGATAACAAGATCAAATTCTTGTAACAGAAGGATCCAACGTATTAGCCGACCTTTTGCATCCTTTTTTGCCAGAAGATGTTTTAAGGCGGAATGGTCCGTGTACACAACTATAGATGAGCCAATTAAGTAAGGCCTGAATTTTTCTAATGCAAATACAACCGCCAAAAGTTCCTTTTCGGTGGTCGTATAATTGATTTGTGCATCATTCAGGGTCTTACTTGCATAGTATATCACGTGTGCCATCATTTCAATGTGATGTCCTAAGACTGCACCAACTGCAAAATCGGATGCATCACACATCAGCTCAAAAGGGTAGCCCCAATTTGGAGACGATAGAACGAGGGCTGAAGTGAGTGAGTGTTTAATGGAGTCGAAAGCTGTCTCATAGTCCGAGTCAAAGTGGAAGGTCGTATCCTTGGCCAGGAGAAGAGTTAAAGGTCTAGCAATTTTGCTAAAATCCTTAATGAATCTCCTATAAAAGCCCGCATGGCCAAGGAAGGATCGAATATCTTTGGCGCTTTTGGGATGAGGGAGATTTTGAATGACATCTATCTTAGCTCTGTCAACCTCAATGCCTTTCCGTGAAATAACATGTCCAAGTACAATTCCTTCTTGGACCATGAAATGGTATTTTTCCCAGTTCAAAGTTAAGTTCTTCTCTTTGCAACGAGTAAGAACTGCGTCAAGATTCGATAGGCAATCAAAAAAAGAGTCTCCAAAAATCAAGAAACCATCCATAAAGATCTCCAGAAAATTCTCTACCATATCAGAGAATATCCCCATCATACACCGCTGAAATGTAGCGGGAGCATTGCATAACCCTAAGGGCATGCTACTGTAAGCAAAGGTACCAAAAGGACAAGTAAAAGTGGTTTTATCTTGATCCTTTTTGGCGATAGGGACCTGATTATAGCCTGAGTATCCGTCCATAAAACAATAATACTCTCGTCCTGCTAAGCGTTCCAGCATTTGATCAATGAAAGATAGAGGAAAGTGGTCTTTCCTCGTAGAAGCATCGAGTTTTCTATAATCAATACATACACGCCACGCAGTTTGGGCGCGTGTCTGAATCAACTCATTTGCCTCATTGGTTATAACAGTGATGCCGGATTTCTTAGGAACGACATGTATAGGACTCACCCATTGGCTATCGGAGATGGGGTATATAATACCATTATCTAGGAATTTGACGATCTCTTTCATCACCGCTTCCTTCATGACGGGATTCAACCGTCTCTGTGCTTCTCTGGTTGGTCTGGCATCATCCATCACATGTATATGATGTTCTACTACCAAGGGACTAATCCCTTTGATGTCCGCCATAGTCCAACCAAATGCCTCTCTATTAGATCTCAATACCGATAAAAGTGCATTCTCTTGCTCTGATGCTAGAGAAGCGGATATGATAACCGGTAAAGACTCATTCTCACCTAAATAAGCTTATTTAAGATGAGAAGGTAAAATTTTGAGATCTAATTCAGGCGGAGAAATGATAGAAGGAGGGATCATCGAGTGATTTTTTGAATTACAAAGAAGCTCAGAACCTGTGAAAGATACAGACTCGGGTGGAGAAAAGTCAGGAGTGTAGGACTCAAGTGTGGGAAAAGTGTCATCAATAAGATCATGGGTAAAGTCAAACAGAGATGTGGTAATTTCGTAGAGATCAGTAAAGCAAAGTTCCTCAACTCCGCAACTATCGAGAGCGATCTCGTGGACAGAGCACACATCGAGAATATGAACAGAGGGTTCTGATGGCTAACTTCCAACTTTGTAGATGTTTAGTTCAATGGTCATATTTCTAAATGATAAGTTCATTGAACCATTTCTACAGTTAATAACAGCGTTGGAAGTGGCAAGGAAAGGACGACCCAGAATCACCGGAATTTGGCCCCGGGGGTTTGCTACAGGCTGTGTATCGAGTACAATGTGTAGGGTTCCTAGGCACACTCAAGAGGCTCCACAAGGCATCAACCATGTCAAATTCAAAATTTTCTAGGTGCCGAGAAACCCTAATGCTAGATCGATAACTGGAGGCAAAGGCGAAACATGCAAATAAACAACTTATTGCTAAGTGAATGGAAATACAACCTTTGTGGATCCGGTCCTCCACATCCTTAGCTCCGTGATGACGTCCCTCTGCTGCAACCATCGGAATCCTGGACTCTCGCGGTGGTTTCATCGAAAAAAAAATCGGGCTAGGTCGTTGACTTCGATGCCGAAGATGATCTACGTCGAGGCAACTCTTACTCGAGCTCCATCTTCACCAAGTCATGAAACTTGTGAAGAAAATACCCTATACTACATGGCAAGTGGTAGAGGATGAAGAAATAGGAACTGGGTTCACTTTGGATTTGGATTCATCACTTGACATTTTTCTAGAAAGCTTTTCTTTTCTTCACTTGAAGAAGAAGATGAAGAAGAAGAAAAAGAATAATGAATTAATTCCAAAAAGAAAAATGAAGTGATGGTTATCATGATGCAACCATGGGTGAGTGTAGAGAATAAACTAGGGTTTAGTTAAATGGTTAAGGTTAAGGATAAAACAAAATGGAAGACTTTTTCAAAGATGCTTTGAAGCTTCAAGAAGCATTAAGCAAAGAAAGAAAAGAAAGCCACCATTTCATTATATATTCATAAAAATAGATAAATGAATAAATGAATTAAAACCCTAACCATTTACCTAAACTTGGTTCAAAGCATACACATACCCAAGTTTGCATGCATCATCAAATATGATACAAACTAGTGCACAAACATATATCATATATACAATGTGCACAATCAAGTGAGAAAATAATCTTAAGTGAACCAATACTAGTTAATGTAAAGTAATATATCAAATATATAATTATACATTAAATCATTAAATCAACACTTGATTCAATGATCCGGTCATACTGCATATAACCGACTAATATCAAGTGTATCAATGTATCGAATCAACACTTGATCCGGTAACCCGGCTATATCACATATAACCGTCCCATGATACATATCGTGAGAATAGAATTCAGTATCACATACTGGTATTATTCTCGGTCCCGCACATATCTCATATGCGCTCCTATTTCGTTTCGCTTGAGCAAGGAAACCTATGTGTAGGACTCTAAAGACTCGTCAATACGCCGGCAGCAGGTGATGATCATATCAAACACCCACAAGCCGCAAGCGGTCTGCTAAATGTAACGGCCACCAGGGTATTGAGCGATCAGAAGATCAACGAGCAAGCCCGCTCACACTCCTGTGAATCCAACCAGTAACACTTACCGTACAGTCCGGTCTGTTCGTCTGATTTGTTGCATATCTCGCCTAGGGGTGGTAAACGTCAGACCCCAGTAGCTCGATAAGTCGTGTTGATATAAGGTCTATAACAGTTCGAGAAACTACTGGTAACACTTACCAGTAAATCTCAGCAACCCTGGCCAGGGATTTCCGGTTATAGCCAATCGAACACAGCGCAACATCAACTCCCTATACCGGGAGAGACGAATCCCTTCCTATCGCTCATTGCTTCCATGTGATTCGGGACTGTACCCAAAAACCACCGTTTTGCACGCCCAGTTGGACGTGGTAAGGTGGAAATCAAAGCACGGTGGGAATCACACAAGACTCTATGACGATCTCGGGTCTACAGACTAACCTGTACCAGTGTCACCAGAGAACTGCCATCTGACGTAAGGTATAATACCATCTGGGAGTTCTCGGCGAGTCCGTCCATTGTACCTAGTCTCCACTGAGCACCCGTATATCATCTCTGATGTCAAACACCAATGGATATGGGATCATCCATCGCCCATCTGTATGGGTCGAGAAGGTATACGCTAGTCTACTCTGGTATATCGATGCCCCGTCTCGATACACCCACGACTAGGGACCTTGAAGGATGCACTTATGGACTACCATGTCCCCACTAGTATGATCTGCATCATAGTCCAGGTAGTCAAGTACACATCCTAAGGGCTTTACCAACATGTAACAGAGAGACAATCAGTGTACACGTTAAGGTAAAGAGTAACCAGATACCATATTATCATGTCGAGCAAGAAAGTCCTCCCTATATATGTCCCAGCATCCACTACAATATACATCCTATGTACAGTAATGGCCTCTAGGCCATACATATAACTAACACAATGAAGTCTACAGGGAATACAAATTCCCTGACCTTTATCAACACATCCTCTAGTTCACCCCTTGGTTTGGTGATTGAACGGTCTTCCACTTGGAGAGTGCAGTGAGCAGGTTTCAACTCTCCAATCCCTAGTTGCTCATATACAGAATATGGAAGTAGGTTAACACTTGCGCTAAGGTCAAAAAGAGCACGATTTATGTTTTTACCCCCAATAGAAATCGATATTGTAGGACATCCTGGGTCCTTACGTTTCTTTGGTAGCTGGAGAATAAAAGCAGTGCTAATATTATTATACATGAAGACCTTCTTCGGCACTTGAGTCTTCCTCTTTCTAGTGCACAAGTCCTTAAGAATTTTCGCATAAGCGGGGACTTGCTGAATAGCATCTAGGAGAGGGATGTTGATGTTAACCTGTTTGAACATTTCCATAATTTTCTCCATATGAGGACTCGTTCTGTTACCCCTTAACTGATTCGGGTAAGGAGCTTTCGCAATAAGCGCCGGGTCCATCATAGGAGAAGGAAGAGGGGGTAGACGAGATCCCAAAAAAGGAGTGGGGATCGTCTGTGGAGAACTAGAAGGGCTATACTGAGGTGTCGAGCTAAGTGGGAAATGGAGAATAGACTCGCGAGAATGTTGTGGGGTAGAAGAACAAGAATCAGAAGTAGAAGTGTGTGTGTGAGGAAAGGTCTCAGCTGGGGTGTTTTTGATAGGATTTTCAATATCATCAATTCCTTCCCCGACATGGTTGTTCAGCACTCTTCCCGATCTCAACGTTGTGACGGAATTTACATTGTAATGCCCAGAATTCTGTAGGGGTTGAGAAGGAAGTTTCCCTTTTTCTCTCGCACTCATCTCGGCTTTAAGTCGTGCGATTTCAGCTTCCATCGATCTGATACTCTAAGCTTGGGACGCTGATTTTTTCTTTATCTCACTGACGGAAGTTCTAACCTCAGCCGAAACCTCTATGAAATTTGACAAAAGCTATTTCATGGTTTGAGTGAATTGAGAGAGCTCGTCAGAACCGGTCAACTGCATAGGATTAGACTGTGCAGGAGTGTTGACCTGGTTGTGGAAATTTTGTGACTGGTAGGGGTGCTGAGTGAGTTGAAGTGGTTGCTGTTGTGGTGTGGAAGAGCCCTTTGGAAATTATTTTTGCTTGGAACCGTGTTTTGGGATTGTTGTTGTTGGTTCCAAGCAAAATTTGGGTGATTCCTCCAACCCTGATTGTACGTAGAAGAATATGTATCACTTCTAGGTTTTTGAAATGCGGCATTTGTATGCTCGTGACCTTGAAACGCAGAGTTTAATGGACATTCTTCCGTTAAATGAGACGGATCAGAACAGCAACCACATACAGTTTTGGGGAGCGACATTGGGTTTAGGGAGGTTGCATAAAATTTGTGTTCCATAGCGTCGAGCTTCTTTTGCATTGCTGCGATCTCAGCTCGAACACCTATGGACACATCTATTTGGTGTACACCACCCCTATTCAATGATTGGGTTCCACTCTCCCACTGTAGTGATTTTTCAGCGAACTCTTCTAAAAATTTCCAAGATTCCCCATCATCCTTGGTCATAAAAGTACCTTGACACATGTTTTCAAGGTTCTGTTTAGTGTTTGGGTTAATGCCCTCATAAATGATTCGGCAAAGATCCCATCTCGGGATGCCGTGATGAGGACACTGAACCAATAGATCCTTGAAACGTTCAAAGCATTTAGAGAATGGTTCAGTAGGGAGCAGGGTAAATTGATTCAGTTCGCTATGGATTCGAGCTGTCTTTTGCATTGGGTAAAATTTCTTAAGGAATGCCGCGACGAATTCTTCCTAATTCGTAATATAGTGTGCGGTAGTGTTATATAGCCACTTCTCGGCTATATCGCACAAAGTAAATGGAAGAAGTCGTAGACGCATAGCATCCACTGAAAGTTGTGACGTACCCATCATTGCGCATATGTTTTCAAATTTGGTAATGAAAACGTAAGCGTCCTCAGTCTCGAGTCCGTGGAATTTAGGTAAAAGGTTGATGTATTGGGGTTTAATTTCAAAATTATCCCCGTTGGCTGGTGGAATGGATAAGCAGGTCGAAAGAGGACCTCGCAATGGATAGCACCTCTTTTGGAGAGAGATGCGGGGTGGATTCTGCGCACCAACGGACGGCGGCAGATTAGTGTTAAAGAAGTTCGATGGAGGTGGATCCATCGATGTGGGTGTGGTGGTGGGTAAAGAAGAAGTAAATGGAGAAATACCGACTTCGGAGTCGATAAAGGGTACGCGGACTAAACGGGCACTAGAATCCCGTGTCCAGCCTATCTTGTTCTAAAAAGGGTTAGTACAAGTGGCAGCGTGGCTTATAATTAGGGGAAATGAATGAATGAATGCGGTGTTTGTTTTTGAAAAGTGGACGGATTTTTGAAAATTTGATGAAACACAACAAATGCAACACACAAACCCCTAATTCTAGGGGTTGCCTAGGTCAAATCTCTAGACCGCTCCTAACTGCCAAAAGACAAGACGCAGGATAAATCCTCCACTGCCTCTTTGTCTCTCCTGTGGCCGTGTAAGTGCCAGGTAAGTGGGAGGTTCTCCACTACGTAAGTAGTGGTCCTAATTAAGTAACCACTAGCCTTCGACACACTTGCCTTAGACACCACAAGAGAAACGCGGATAAGCAATGAATTACCCACGGCCTTCTTCTGTCCTAAGTGAGCGCGACGGTCCTTAGAGTCATCTCTAGATCTTTTTTAGTTAATTGGGGTAAATGCGGATGCAAATTTTGCGATTTTCGGGGCTTAGGAAGGGTAATTAACTCCCCACCTAATCTGGATTTGGCCTTTGCCCCTTAATATCCATATTAATTATGCAAACAATCACAAAAATCAAAACAAGAATAATTTAATTTTGCTTTTTCGCGCGGCGCTGCGATTTTTGCAAAGAAGCCAGCACAAAATGTTAATTGGAGTAGACATAGGAGGAGATAAGAAAGTAAGAATCTTACAGAGAAATTTTTTGTACCGACGGGCCTTCACCTAGCCGCGGAACCGCCGCTGGAAGGGGTTAATGCCGCGTAACCGCGGTCATAGGTACTGTTCAGTGCTCCAAATTTCAACAGCAGCTTACTGTTGATTCTTCCAGCTCTTTGGAAATTTCCAAAAAAAAATTTCAACTGCAGCAGCTCCAGATGTTGTTTGCAAAACACCACAACAAATCGTTTAGATTTTCTGCGAATTTTTATTACAAAATTACAATGGAATAAATCATTTAATTCAAATTTCAATATAAAACGAATTAGCGCGCAATCCCCGGCAACGGCGCCATTTGATTGATCTTAATTTCTCATTGTGTCGGTTTACAAAATAGAGTTCACAATCAAAGAATTAATTTTGACCGCAATCAATAACGATGTCGGATTGTAGATCATTAGAGAGTGCGGATCGTCAACAGGGATTGCGCGATTCGTTCGTATCTTGTTTTGTTTGAATCAAAAACTTAATAGAAAAGAGAAGAAAACATGATTCAAGATTTTTATCGATAGGTTTCAAGTATCACTATTCTAATCAAGAATCAAGAAAATGATAAACATCGAGAATCGAGTTTCGATAGAATTCCAATCACTTTAAGGTTTCTAGATTTGAAGTAAAGCTCGTAGGAATCGAGTAAATTGTAGATGTGATGAAGATTCAAGATTTCGATTTCTTATCTATTAACAAATTGATGCTAAATCGATGTAGAATTCATCGAGGATCAAGGATCTTGCGAAGAATTAGGGTTCCTCATCCTATCCTTTGTCCTTTCGATGAATAACATTCACTAGATAGCTTCTTGAAAGTCGAATGATCAATTGTTGATCTGTAGATCGTGCGAAAGGAATCAAGAACACATTCGCATCGATCAAGATCATCGATCAATCGATTTTCAAGAATTTACAATTGTTTTAAGACTTAAGAAAACGTTTAACAATTCATCAACATCATCATATTACAATTGTTTCGATTCCTCCACGAGCGGAGTTTTATTCAAGCATCATCACAAAGTACATATTCAAGAATCGAAATGAATCATAATGCTTGAATTGAAAATAAGCAAGTTAAAGAATCTTCACCTTTTTTACATCAACAAGTAGTTACAACTCTCAAGATTTACAAGAGGTAGGAACTTCGCTCGTCGAATCTCGCATCGCTCGGCTTCTTGAGTCTTGGATCGCTTCGATCTCGTGCTCCGTTAAAATCTGCTTCCGCTTCTAAAGGATCTTGAAGACTTGCTTGGCTTGCACTCAAAGAATCTTGAAGTTTCTTGATTTTGGATTGGATTAGGGTTAGGGTTTTGACACAAGCCTTGTCACTAGACTTGTGGGTGGAAATTGGGGATGATGAAGATTGAACTAGAATTTAGCCAACAATGAGTCACCATGAACAAGTGAGCCTAGGGGTCTATTTATAGGATTTCCAAACCCTAGGTCCTGGAATTCAAATTTGAGTTTTCCCTCCAAAAGTTAGTTAGAGGAAGAGGCTTCTAGAAGTAGTTAGTTAGGGGATTAGCTTCTACCCTAAGCTAGGAGGTTAGGGGAAGGTTCTAGATTCTTAATAGAGTTTAAGTGAAGCTTGTTGAAGAAGCTTGGGTGTTTAGTTTGGAACCTAAATGGCTTGCTGATCTGGCAAAATGTTCGAGAGACATCTGGAAAATGTACACACTGAGGTAGAAGTTATAGTGCTGAAATGAGGTGCTGACGTGTCCAAGCCGCCGCGGATCCGCGGCACGTGCCTCCTTATGCCGCGGATCCGCGGTCACGTGAGGGGTTCAATGTGCCTCCTTTCTTCAGGTGCTTTGGTCTGCCTTTGGGATAGCTATCTGATATGTTGAATCATGTAATTCCCTCTAAATTAATACCAAATTACAAATCTATGAGTTGGTGTCTTTTTAACAGTCTTCGTTTGTAAATTTGACCGATCTTTTGTAATGTCGTGCACAGACTTCGAAACACAAGTTGCGATATATAAAATGATGCCATGCTTTGAAATGCAGTCAATTTCCCTTATAGTGCCGGTTTTAGAGTCTAACACATGCAATCTGATAATTAACGGCTGATTTGCTAATATGTGCGATATGAATGCCGAACACTTCTAGATGAGTGCAAATGATAGGGAAATTGCCGGTCTAAAGATGCAGTATTTTCGACTGATCAATATGCCTAAGCAGACAAATACTGGTCAGCTACCGCACACTGCGCCTTGACAAGGTCAACAAACGCAGCACGAATACTAAGCAGGACTTATCTGAAATGACGGAGCTCTATGACAAGTTTTTCATAAAACCTATTGCGTAATGAACTTGATATCGTTGTAGAATCAAATGATTTTAAAATGGAGTGTTATTTAGGCTTTTACTAGGTTCGCTAATGTGGTCACTCCCGGTGAAGGGATCTCGTCTCTTTCCTCATCGAATGAGGTGCAGGATATATCATATATATCACTGTGCAAAGCAAGAACTAGAAAAGCAATCAAAAGAAAAAACCGAGGGGTGTAGCATCAGCCAGTCACTGCTAAAGGAGTCACTCCCGGTGAAAGGATCCCGGCCCTTTCCTTATCGAATAAGGTGTAGGATGTTCTATAAGGAACACCGCGATGCAAAACAAGAACTGTAGCTACCTTTTTTTGGAAATTCGATTCCACAACATCTTTTAGGCTTCTTTTCATTCATTAATCTTATTAATGAAGTCCCATCATTTAAACACCTAAAAATCACAGATAAATAAGACGTACATTTATGCCATCCGCATTCGCCTCGATGTCCCCTCGTGCACCGTTAGGTTAGGTGACTAACGACAGAGCGGGGCAGGGCTAGCGCGGGTGTAAAACATAAGTAACGTCTATATAATATATCATATATATTATATACAGTATTTATCACAACATATCAAATGATCACATCACAGATATCGCAGCAGAAGAAACATATGAAACATTGGATATACTAGGACGTCCGTGTTTTATTTTGAGCCTCTATAAAACATAGATTCCACGTTCACGATGAATAGACAAACCCACACCCCTAGACCCCTACGAGAGAGGCAAGCATCCCTTCCAATTCTAGAGTTAGGAGACCCGGACTCGACTCCTCGAGTTGGTCTCCCACTTGACTCCAGAACCCGGTTACTTGTGATCTCCTCCTTGGGTCTAACCTAGTGCGGAAAAGTAAATAATATACAAATGGTGACATCAACCTCATCCCGGAAGTGCCCCAATAAAAGAATATTACATACATTAAATTTTACATGAATGAAAATAAAAACCCTCATCTCACATTAAACCCCCGGCTATTCAAAAACGCGACGATCCAATATAACATATCCAGCAACACATAACATCACATGTCATCAACGTAAGTAAATATGGGCATCCTAATTGTCGTTGACATATAGCAACGAAATCGGCGATATCACATATTACACTTACGGTCGCAGAAAAAAAAGTGTAAAACTACAATAGTTGGAATCCGCAACCTCCTTACACATCGCATGCCTAACAATTATAATCCCCGCATTTTAGTCTCTATATCGAAAACACTTTTCAATATCTAGTCGGGCAATTCAACAAGATTCCCGATAAGTGATCGAATGCTCGTCGCAAACTTCACCCCAAGATGTCGTCGACGAAGTGCAATAAGGAGGAACACCGCTGACGCGAGCATCCAAACGGACGCTTTTGGCGACGGGGTTCTCCTACAGTCACTTTGTCGGGGCTTTGGGGCATGGCTGTCTACTAAGTTTACCCGGCGAGTATCCGCGTATGCTACGTGATTGTAACGGAATTTTGATCGCATCGAAATCCCGTGGCAACCGATCATCTGAGACTAAACTGCTATGTTTATAACATTCAAATTAGTTATCTCATAACTACTTGTGGATTCCAAATATTGTATCATATTCCAGATAAATATACAATGTTAAACTTTCCGATCAAATAATCAAACACCCAAGTTTTCCTAACAAGTTCTCAACACTTGAGGGGAGTTTAAAAACATCCATCATATGCCACAGTACCAATGGTCCAGCCGTAGAAGGGTCAAGCCAACGCCTCACATGTGGCAACGCCGTACTGTCCCAAACCCTAAGGTTCAAAAGGCTATTCAAGACGGTCACATAATCGAGTTAATGTTTGTTGTCTTCTAGAGGGTCCATTGCGTAACTTGCACGATTTAGAAGTTATTAAACAACGGAAAAATCCAACACTTGGAAATTTTCCGGGTTGGGAAAAAGTGAGTTATTGATATCCGTTCGAACTTTTTAACATTTTCTAAATATCCGGAAAACATAACGAAATTAAATATTCCGATCGAATCAACAAATACAAAATAATCCCCAGAACACTCAACACATGAGTCAGGTTAAAAATACCCAGAAAACTAAACATGCAGCTACGGTCATTACTGTGCTAAAACGACTGCATAATGCATCTGTACTGCCGCGGATCCGTGGTCCAAGCGCTGTAGGACCGCGGTTCCGCGGCGGTTTGTATGGCTTATGCCGTCGTTTTTCACTGTAATGCTTATATTAGCTTGCTGATTTTTTTATGTATTTTTAATACAGAAAAATCACAGTTTTTAAAAAATGTACAGAGAGGGGGTTAAATTGACGTTTCCGGGTTCGATCGGGGTTTTAAATTCGTATACACGTCGCCTAATGCTCTAGATAGGCTCTGATACCACGGTACGGTTACTAGGCACTCTAAGAAGGTTCTACAAGGCATCAACCATGCCAGATTAAAATTTTAGCCGTGCCAAATAACTCTAAACAAGATCTTTTCTAGCTAATTAGGGTAACACAAGGTAGTAAATAACAATTATCACTAAGTGAATACGAAATACAACCTTTGTAGATCGGTCCTTCACTTCTAAAGCTACTTGTTATAGTCCTTTCGCTGCGATCATCAAACTCTCGGACTCTTGGACGGCTCCATGAGAAGATTGCAACGGTATTGCTTGAAGTCTTCGAGGCCGAAGATGATCTACGTCGAGGGAATACGAACTCAAGCTTCTACTTCACTAACTAGAGAATTGGTGAAGCAAACACCCTAAACTAAAGTGCTAGTCTAGTAGAGGATGATGAAATAGGAAATGGGTACACTTTAGAATTTCTTTTCTCACAATATATCTCTCTCTTTATCAAACCCTAGAAAGAAATTGAAGGAGGAGGAAAATGAGCTCAAAATGAGAATGAAAACTAATCAAGAGAGAGTTTACTAACCATGGGTGAGTGGGTATCATATACTAACTCATGTAGAGACATAACCATGGCTAATTATAGTGGTTAGGTTAATTAATATCTTAAGTAAAACAAAAACTAGTGGACTAAGTCAATGCAACCATAAGCTTCATGAAGTTTCATGCATGTGAGCTCATTATCCATTTGTATTTCGAATTAGTTTAAATATAAAAACCCAACCAATATAATTATAATGGTGTATGTCTCATACACCCATGTAGAGTTTATCAACAACCATGATACAAAATGAACACAAATTAATATATATCACATATATATTAAGTTGTGCACAAGTGAGAAAAAACAAATTCTTAAGTGAACCAATGTTAGTTAATGTAAATTAGTATATCACATATACAATTATACACTAAATTATTAAATCAACTCTTGACTTAATAATCCGGTTATATCTCAAATAACCGACTAACACAAAATGTACCAACTTATCGAATCAACACTTGATTCGATAACCCGGCTATATCTCATATAACCGGCCGATACAATAGTCGCGAGAATAGAATACGGTATCACATACACGGATTATTCTCGGTCCCACACATATCACATATGCGCTCCTATTTCGTTTTGCCTGAGCCAGTAAAACCTCTATGTAGGACTCTAAAGTCTCGTCAATACGCCGACAGTAGATGATGATCATATCAAGCACCCACAAGCCGTCTGCGGTACTAGCTGGACATAACGGATACCCGGGTATTGAGCGATCAGAAGATCAACAAGCAAGCCCGCTCCAACTCCTACAAAAAGCCTGACAGAGACACTACCATACAGTCCGGTCTCCTCGTCTGATATGTCGCATATCAAGTCTAGGGGTGGTAAACGTCAGACCCCAATAACCGACAAGTCATGCCGATATGAGGCTCATAACAGGTCGAGAAACTACTGGTAACACTTACCAGTAAATCTCTAAACCAGCCCTGGCCAGGGACTTCCCTGTTATGGCCAATCGAGCATAGCGCAACATCAACCCCCAATACCGGGAGAGACGAAACCTCTCCTATCGCTCATTGCCTCTATATGACTCGAGACTGTACCCAAAAACCACCGTTTTTCACGCCCTCTTGGACATGGTAAGGTGGAAATCAAAGCACAGTGGGAATCACACAAGACTCTATCACGATCTCGGGTCTACAGACTAACCAGTATCAGTGTCACCAGAGAACTGCCATCTGACGTAAGGTATAATACCATCTGGGAGTTCTCGGCGAGTCCGTCCAGTGTACCCAGTCTCCACTGAGCACCCGTATATCATCTCTGATGTCAAACACCAATGGATATGGGATCATCCATCGCCCATCTACATGGGTCGAGAAGGTATACGCTAGTATACTCTGGTATATCAATGCCCCATCTCGATACACCCACGACTAGGGATCTTGAAGGATGTAGTTATGGACTACCATGTCCCCACTAGTATGATCCGCATCATAGTCCAGGTAGTCAAGTACACATCCTAAGGGCTTTACCAACAAGTAACAGAGAGAAAATCAGTGTACACGTTAAGGTAAAGAGTAACCAGATAGCATACTATCATGTCGAGCAAGAAAGTCCTCCCTATATATGTCCAAGCATCTACTACAATATAAATCTCATGTATAGTAATGGCCTCTAGGGCATACATATAACTAACAAGCGCAATATCAACTCCCAATACCGGGAGAGATGAAAGCCCTCTTATCCCTCATTGCCTCCATGTGATTCGGGACTGTACCCAAAAGCCACCATTTTGAACGTTCTTTTGAACGTGGTAAGGTGGAAATCAAAGCACAGTGGGAATCACACAAGACTCTATGACGATCTCGGGTCTACAGACTAACCTTTACCAGTGTCACCAGAGAACTGCCATCTGACGTGAGGTATAATACCATCTAGGAGTTCTTGGCGAGTCCGTCCAGTGTACCCAGTCTCCACTGAGCACCCGTATACTGTCTCTGATGTCAAACACCAATGGATATGGGATCACCCATCGCCCATCTACATGGGTCGAGAAGCTATACGTTAGTCTACTCTGGTATATCGATGCCCTGTCTCGATATACTTACAAATTGGGACATTTGAAGGATGTACTTAGCGACTACTCTGTCCCCACTAGTATGATCTACATCATAGTCCTAGTAGTCAAGTACTCATCCTAAGGGCTTTATCAACATGTAACATAAAGACATTCAGTGTACATGTTAAGATAAAGAGCAACCAGATTGCATAATATCATATCGAGCAAGAAATTCCTCCCAATATATGTCCAAGCATCCACTACAATATACATCGTATGTACAGTAATAGCCTCTAGGGCATACATATCACTAACAATCTCCCACTTGCACTAGGGCCATCTGTTGTATTATCTCATACCCAACAATTAGTAGTGGTTGAAGTATCTCATACTCAACCATCCCATAAGAGTCTCTACTGGGAAATAGGCCTTTTTGAGTGGATCCGCGTTGTTCTCCTCTGCGTCTACTCTCCTGACCACGATCTCCCTGGAGATCAACCATATCCATAATCAGGTGATACTCTGAGAATATGTCTGGATCACTGATGGGACGGGGGTTCCTAGGCCAAAGCCACAACTCCATTGTCACACAATGGTAGGAACGAATTTCATCTCATGAACTATATACATCCAGACTACCTTTTTGGTAGTATCCTTGGTAGCAATGCATCCAGCCTTTATCGTCTAGTTTGTCATGGTATCTAGCTTGGAACACTTCCAACATACTGTCCCTCCGCTGAGGGTAAAAATAATGCATGTGACTGACATTCAGTCGACCTTACCACCCTGGAAGCTATCCAGTGATTCTCCCCAGGATCGATTGATACCATCTCACTACACCTAGTGAGAATCCTAAGATCCACTTAGATCTATCTCATAGATCCAAAACCTAGGATTTTAAGAAGTATCACCTTGATCCTATATGGAGAATCCTTGTGATAAGAGGATATTGACCGAGCATAGCATAGGAAACTCCTTCCCTATCAAGAGTATGTCATCCACGTACAATACGAGGATCAACACCATACTCCCTACTACCTTTTTGTATATACAAGGTTCATCTACCATTTTGATGAAGTCAAACTCTTTGACTACCATATCAAAACAGATGTTCCATCTTCGCGATGCCTACTTTAACCCATAATGCAACTTGCACACGTCTCCGCTGCTCCCACTATCTACGATGCCTTCTTGCTGTGTACTTATAGACGCTCTCTTCTAAATCAGCATTTAGAAAAGCAGTCATTACACCCAACCGCCAGATATCGTAGTTATGGTATGTAGCAATGGCAAGTAAGTTCTTGATGGACTTAAGCATAGGCATTAAATAAGGTTTTATCATTATCCACACCTGGTCTATGACGAGAACCATTTGCATCAAGTCTTAGCTTTGAAAGTCTCAACTTTTCTATGTACACCAAGTAATCTTCTCCAGATATACTTGCTCCTGATAGGGATTTAACCCTTCAGATATAGCAACCAAAGTCCATACTTTGTTGGTGTATATTGTCACGACCCAAAATTGGCACGTGACGGCCCTAATACTACACGCCTACAGACGTAACGCAGTAAAAGAAAGCCAAAACCCAGAAATCTAAACCATTAAAAAGACAAGAAAAGATAATAGGAGTTTTGAAACATTTGAAATCACAACCCAAATTCTTTAAAAGCCCAATTTATTTCCTTTAAAATTTTGGCAGCACCTCCTATGTAAAAACTAGCCCCAAAAATGGGTACAACATAAATAAAAAGTAAAGCATCCCAAACGGGAGCAAAATCCACGCCCAACGGCGTAAAACAATCACCACAACAGATATACGACACTGTAGCGAAGAAAGAGACGATATAAATAAAACTGCATAAAAACCTCCAAGTCATAAAATAATATACAATATCGTCCTCACACCAAGTCACTAAGTCATACATAATACTGGTAGATGGAGAGTACAGGGATACAACGAATATACAATACAACATTTGATAACCACAAAACCCACAAGGGAAAAACTACACACTGTCAGGCGAAGTGGTATCCGCAGCAAAGGATGATACGAAGGATGAAAATAGCCGGCCTATGACTATCCTGAGGAACACCTGCAAACACTGTGGCACAACGGGGGTGAATTGCCAACTCGTGAATAGTAAATAACATATGCAGGTAATCGCGAGTATGCACGTACAACGCGAATCATTCGATATCAATAAATTGTCATATGTAATGCACTAATCATGAAAAGTACACCAGCAGGTGCAATTAATACATGAAGCAATAATATAATGATAAGTATGCAATAATCATGCAATAATGATATGGCGATGTATATATGCAACAGTCATGAGAGGTACTCTAACAGATACTACTAATACATGAAACAGTGCATAAACAATAAATGTGGAGTATGGAATGAAATATGTCATTTCCACGGAATCCTGACATCGTGGCATGATCACAATTCAACAAGACAATCCAAATCCCAATCTCCTCAAATCAGCCCCCAATTTGTCTATCATATTATGTAAGTCTCACATATCCTTAATGTACAACATCAAGTAGATCTCATATATCCCATTTGTACATTATCAAGTGTATCTCGTATACCCCGAATGTACAATATCAAGTAGATCTCACATATCCCATATGTACAATATCAAGTGTATCTTGTATACCCCGAATGTACAATATCAAGTAGATCTCACATATCCCGAGTGTACAAAATCAGCAATCTCATATATATCCTGTAATCGATATCAAATAAATTCTCAAATGTCTTAAATCCAATGTCAATAAGTCCTTTACATCCTAGGTATATTTGCATGAATAAATATAATGTTGTACATAATTTGATGTCAATACACATATATTAGCGTCTCATTCCACTAATATTGGTGTAAGGGCATATATAACAGCGGCCTAACCCCCTGTTATATATATTTAGAAGTAAAATATCATGAAAACAATGTGTCAAGCATCGACACAGAAAGGCTGATCTATCAGGTGCTGTCTCCATGACTGGCCCCCTGATAGGTACGTATCATACGCAATCCCGAAAGCTTGAGTGCCTAGCTCTGACCCTCGCCTCTCGACGCATCCATACGCACATGACTCCCGTCGGTATCTCCATGATAACCGCCGAGTCATTGGTAATGTCACCGGAAAGTATGGTTCCCCCACTAACTCATCTACTCACTAAGATTCTTGCCCCGGGGTACCTGTTCAGTTGATAAAACTGTACATTTGTTATTTCATTTTTCCTACTATTTCTATACTAGAAAAGGTATTTATTATAATATATGATACATATGAGGGTTTATCTGTAAAAATAATATTTTTCATTTGTTGATATATTATAATTAACATTTGGTAGGAAAATGTATGCAAATAATATCATTTACCAAATCCTACTAGAACCATGTCTACTAAATATTATTTAAGTTGTTGTGCATAATTTTTCCAAGTTGTTGTGCAGAATTTTTCCAAGAAATCAAGTTGTTAAAGAAAACTTGCCTAATTAAGAAAACAAAACTTGGAGATCAAGTCTGGCAGCGAATACGAGAAGATTTCAAATTTCCAAAGATTCCAGAGAAGTCTACATGCCAAGTGGAGAGAAGCCCCAAAAAGAAAATCAACGGCTCTGATTAAATGGTCGCGGATCCGTGGCCATACCCCCCCTTGGGCCGCGGATCCGCGACAATCTTGATGATATATTTGCTGAATTTTTTTAGAGAATCTATGTTGTTATTTACCTAATTTGGAAGCAAAGGTTTCTGGCTGTGGACTATAAATATGGACCGAGAGCCTCTTGGAAAAATCATCAAGTCGACGCGATCACGAAGTCTAAGACGGCTCACGCATCCAGACTGATCATCAACGGTTCATCTACCTCCTTGGAAGAGATCGAGAAGCAAACTAGTCTTTGTAATCATTTTCTAAGGAATCAAAGCGTAATGAATATTGTTGATTAATAAAGGTAGCTTTCTTTTTCTTATTCTATTTCTTCGTAGTTTAATTATGCAATTTCTCTCCATCTCTTTTTCTCCCAACATGCGCGAGTAATTCTCCGTTTGTTAGGGTTCGTAGGATTAGGGTAGGCTAATGGATGATGAAAATACCTAAACTCTTTTTAAGTTGTATAAAGTTTATAAACTTTATCAAAAGAATCATTAACATCCTAATCGGGCGCGCTAACAATTCGTTGTTAGTCCCGACCGGATTAGAGATTAGATTAATGATTGTTTTGGTAAAGGCTAGATATGAACGGAATTCCGTGTCGAGATAAGGGTTAAGAGTGGGATTCCTTTTCCCTCCAAAAACCCTAATCTACATGCATCACTGTCGTTCTAGTGTTAAATCTATTAAAGGATAAAAAGGGTAACTTTTAATTAATCGTCCATAACTACTAAATCCTAACGAACCCTACAAGCCCTCTTATTATATTAACTACATCCCTAAAAAAATCTAGATCTATATAATTTGCATTCTTGCTTAAAGTAGATCTAGAAACCTTTCCACAAAATTCTTTATCCCTCCTCTCTTTTTCAACACATCTAATGTAAGAGTAAAAGATTCAACGTTTCCCTGAGGACGACCCGTAATCATCTTTGTCTAGCTACGCGCGACACCGTTATTGATTGCGGTTATTCTACAAACACAACTTTTCACAAACCAATCAAATGGCGCCGTTGCCGGGGATACGTGCGTAATTTTTTATTCTTACTATTTGTGTTTAATTCTTATACGATCTATATCATAAATAAAACAAAACTGCAATTTCTATATTTAACGATTATTGTGTGAATTTTGCGAGGGAATCTGGAGTCCCAAATTTGAGGAAACCGAGAGACGGTGACATTCATCAAGATCCAGAGAAATATAGGAGGCCACGTAGAAAAACCCATCACCTGATCCCTCAAGTCGGCGGCGAAACCGCGGCAAGAAGACCCATTCGGCGGCGGAACCGCGGTACAACTGAGGAGTTAGGGTTTCAAAATTCTCTGGTAAGATTCTAATATCTTTCTCTCTCCTCTCAAATCCAATAAAATCTCTTTTCTGCAGGATTATTTGCAAAATATCGCCGCTCAAAAATCATTTTGCAAAGTTTTGTTATTAGTTTGTTATTTCATATTTTAATATGGATTTTTAAGGGGCAAAACCAAAATTCAGATTAGGTGGGGATTTCATCACCCTTCCTAAGCCCCACAAATCACAAACCGAGCATCTGCATCAACCCTACATTAATTTAAAAAATCTCTAGACCAGACTCTAAGGACCGTCACGCTCAATAAGGACAGAGGAAGGTCGTGGGTAATCTATCGTTTATCCGCATTACTTTTGTAGTGTCTAGGCAAGTGTGTCCAAGGCGAGTGGTTACTTAATTAGGACCACTACTTTTGTAGTGGGGAGCCTCCCACTCACCTGACACTTACCTGGCTACAAGGGTAGTAAAGAGGCGGTAGAGGATTTATCCTGCGGCTTGTCCTTTGGAAGTCTAGGAGCAGTCTAGAGACTGGACCTAGGCAACCATAGTTCTAGGGTTGTTTGTGCATTTTTGTGTGATTTGTCTAAATCCGTCATTTTTCAAAACAAACCAATTATTTTCTCCTCTTTTTACCCCTTCCCCTTTCTTCTCTTCTTATAATGGGTGACATAAACAGAAGAACACTTACCGAGCTTTGCTGTCCACAACCAGATATCTCTTGTTTTCGAAATCCCTTCGGTATACCGTCCGGCTCTTCCATGTCCTTAAGAGATCATATAGAACAAGCAGGAAGAAACAGTTGGTCACCTCAGTCTAGGTCTTATCAACCGTATCCTAATCCTACACCTATTTCAGTTGATACGCAGAGTGAGGAAGCCCCTAGACGAATGTCCATTGCTGAGCACATAGCTAGGGCTAGAGGCCAAAGTTTCAACCCGTACCAATACCAACCATCACCACCACTGTCTGGAGAAGAGTTTGATATGCGGTTTGTGGCATATAAGATGTCCGTTGAAAATAACCAACCAACCAACCCATATCAATATTCATCTTATCATAATATTGATCCTACTCCTACCCAAGTTCCGCAACCATTCTATTCCTATCAATCCAATCGGACATTTCCACCTACTCTAGACAGTTCTTTTAATCAGTCATTTGGGAGTTTTAATTATCCACAGGAATTTCAATCTTATACTGAAACCCCTTATCAACCCAAGACTAGTATGGAGCAGACATTAGAAAAATTTCTGGAACTGTCAAACCAAATTAGGAAGGATTTGGGTAGTAAGACAGAACTGTACACCCTTCCTAATCAAACCTCCTGTTTCCAAACTGAAATCCACAACTCCAGTTTCATAGATTCATCAAGTACACCAAATAGAATGACTGATAAGTTGTGTGACTTTGTAGTGTTTGATTTACCCGACTGTGAAGAGTCCAATTCAAGTGAAACCATATCCAACCCATATGATCTCTAAACCTCCACTCCTGAACCAAAACTGATTGAAAACCATACTTTTGATGAGGTGTTTGAGAATTTTAACCTTCACTTGAATGAGGTGATTGACGTTGGGGATATATTGATTAATGACCCCGAAATTTTGGATGATTTTGTCCCACCAATTCATCAAATCCTTTCACTTCCGTGTGGTCATCATCTTGAGCCTTTAATTCGTCCCGAATCCCAAATATATCTTAAAGTTGATGATAATGGTATACCCGAAGATCAGACCGAAATACAGCCTCCATCTTCCATATCTGGTTCAGCAACACTCGACACACCAATTTGTTTACCCATTTCACCTTCTACTTTCTCCGGTTCTTCTTCTGTTTCTATAGTTTCAGTGAGTTTTGATAAATCACAATCTGTTAATTCAAGTTCAATAATACCAGAAATTCAACTTGGTTTGGATATTTTTGAAAATGAGGTAGATGAGTTTTTCGAGTCCTCTACCTCAATAATTTTTGATGAATCAAGTAGGATAAATTCCGGCACAAAACTCTTTGACAAAAAAATGTTCAATCACACCATTGATAAAAGTTTTGAAGAACTTTTTGCCGACGAACTTGAATTTTTAAACAGTACGGATTTTGTGATTAATCAATCTCCACCTATAGAGGTTGAACCGTCACCATTCCTTCTTCCTAATCATTCACATTCATCCTCATTCTTTCTTTTATATAATTACAAACCTTTTCCAGACCACCTCTTATCCCTTCCCCACTTTTTCTTGACTCGATACAACACATTCTTCCACCAACCTATACGATATACTGATAAAATCTTTGAATGGTTGGTGTTAACTTTTGGTCTTTGTAAAGTCTTACTTTGACCAAATGACTCACCCCCACTTAAAATACTTCGTATTGTCTAACTCAAGTTTGAGGGGGAGTATATTAGTAAGTCAACGTTGCCCATCCCGGTGCTTGCGGGGAGGCGGAAACGGTATAAAAATCTGATTTTTAGCACTCAAGGCAACATGGACTAACTAAAGGAGGATCTTTGCTAAACAAAAACTAACTACAAAGCTAAAAGGAGTTTAGCTACATGGAAGAGAGGTTATACCTAGGGCTTTATGTCCTTCTCTCCTTGCTTCTTGGAGTGAAAGAAAGTAATCTCCTTGTCGCCTTCTCTAGTCGAAGAAGGATCCACCCGAAAGCCTCAACCTTTGGCTTCAACTTCAAGCTAGAAGTAACTAAGATGCTTGGAGTGCTAATCCTAGAACCTTAGAAAAGAGTAGAGAGTATTTTAGAGTGATTTATCTCAAGCTCAAGTGTTTCTCAACTCATGAGAGGGGAGAGCTAGAGAGAGAGGAAGAGGAGGAGAGAGAACTAATATGATAGAATGAAATAGAAATGAACCATCCTTCTCTCATATATGTGAATTATGGAAATTAGATTATTAGCTAAGATAATTGTCATGGTTAATCAAGACTTGACTATTATCATTTCACATTAAATGCAAATTGCAAGGATCAAAGAGTATCTTTCATATAGAATGTTGATGGTCAACATGCCAACCTAGGTCAACAAGTCAAGTATAGTCAAATGGTCAACAACCCTAACCTTGCACAATTATATTTAACTAATATCAATTAATCATAATTCACACATAAGCATTAGGGTTAATAAAATAACAATAGTCATCAACCCTAATCAAAGTCCTCTACCTCTGTCTCAGTCAAATGTGCATACGCACCCGTATCCGTGATCCGAGGAACACGAATACAACGAGATAAAACCAATCCCAAATCATATACTAGGATCCGGCTTAAACCAAAGCCCGCTAGTATAAGCTGTCCGGACAGGAAACGTGCACAAATGCGTGGATGTGAATGAACCCTGTCGCAAAACCATGCGACCTCTACTCATTTTGCCTAAAGGAGAAAAACTCTCTGTGTGGGACTCTAAAGACTCGACACTACGCTGGCAGTGGGTTTAACCACAGATCGCAAGCGGCACTAGCTATACGTAACGGTCCCCAGGTAGATGCCGATAAGAAGACTGACGAGTTGAACCCATCTGAACTCCTACAGAGCCTGAATATGACAGTCTACGTACAATCCGGTCTGTTCGTCTGATACATCGCATGGCGGGCCTAGGGGGTGGTAAACGTCAGTCCCCTAATAGCGGTATAAGTCATATCGGAGTGTAGCCCAGAACACCCTGAGATAACACTGGAAACCTACCAGTATATCTCGCTTGCCCTGGCCAGGGAGTACTTGTGTAATGGCTCTCCTGGACACAGCGCGATGTCAACCCCGAATACCGGGAGAGACGAATCCTGTCTAACTGTCACTGCCTCCAAGTGCTTCGGGACTGCACCCAAGTACTACCAGTTTGCACGACTCCTTTGAGCCGTGGTAGGGTAGTAATCAAATTACAGTGGGAACACACTCGAGGCGAAGTGACAGTGTCAAGTCAGCGGACTAAGCTGTACTCATGTCTCCTGGGAACTGATAACTGACGATAGGTATAATACCAACCAACAGTTCCCGATGAGTCCTGTCCAGTGTACTCGTAACCTAACGAGCACCCGCATACTATCTCAAGTACGACGTACTGACGGCTGTGGGACAGACCGTCTCCCCCGCTGGGATGAGAAGCGCATATGCTACTCTACTCCGGAGTATCGATGCCCTGTCTCGATAGTCAAACGACTAGGGACCTGTATAAGGATGTGCTTATGGATTACCCAGCCCCTAAGAGTATGAGTGCCATCACAACGCTGGTAATCAAGCAAAGATCCTAAGGGCTCTACTAATATGTATATAAGCGATATGCTAAAAGAAATACATGCATATATTGAAACAGAGACAAACCAAGTAGCATACTACCATTTTGAGCAAGATTGTCTATACAACTGTGAATATCCCAAGCTTCCATCAAGTAATATACATACTAGTATGATACAGTAATGGCCTCTAGGGCATATACACTAACAATCTCCCACTTTCACTAAGGCCATGTACTGGCGTATCGAAGACCTATCATCTCGATCAGCCGCTTGAACTGAGTCTGGGGTAAGGCCTTCGCGAATGGATCTGCAGTGTTATCTTCTGAAGCAACCCTCCGAACCTCGATCTCCTGGCGATCCACGATCTCCCTGATTAGGTGATACCGCCTCAAGATGTGTCTGGATTTCTGATGGGACCTGGGTTCCTTTGCTAAAGCTATAGCCCCGTTGTTGTCGCAATACAGAGGTATTGGATCAACAATGGATGGAACCACCTGAAGTTCTTTCAAGAACTTCCTCATCCAGACAGCTTCTTTTGCGGCATCAGATGCAGCGATGTATTCCGCTTCCATAGTTGAGTCAGCAACGGTTTCCTGTTTGGAGCTCTTCCAACACACCGCCCCTCCATTTAGGATAAAGACAAAACCCGACATGGACTTGGAATCATCCTTGTCACTCTGGAAGCTGGAGTTAGCAAAGGCCTCAATCTGGAGGTCTTTTCCGCCATACACCAAGAACATCTCCTTAGTCCTTCTCAGGTACTTGAGAATGTTCTTTACCGCTATCCAATGTTTCTCCCCAGGGTTTGACTGATACCTGCTTACCACACTCAGTGCATAAGCAACATCTGGTCTGGTACACAACATCGCATACATTATAGAGCCTACCGCAGAAGCGTACGGTATAATAGACATGCGATCTCTCTCCAAATCAGTCTTGGGAGACATCTCTTTGGAGAGGGTGATCCGTGACAAGCCGGTAGATTACCGCGCTTGGAATCTTCCATACTGAATCTTTTCAGTATGGTGTCGATGTACCTGGACTGTGAGAGTCCTAATATCCTCTTGGATCTGTCACGGTAGATCCGGATCCCCAGAATGTATGAGGCATCACCCAGGTCTTTCATGGAGAACCTGTATGACAAGAACCCTTTGACAGATTGTAGCATAGGAATGTCATTTCCTATTAAGAGAATGTCATCCACGTATAAAACGAGGAATACTACAGTTCTCGCTACAAATCTACAATAGATGCATGGTTCATCTAGATTTTTTATAAAGCCAAATTTCTTGACCGTCTCATCAAAACAGATGTTCCAACTCCACGATGCCTGCTTTAGTCCATAAATGGACTTAAGCAACTTGCACACCTTTCCGCTGCTCCCACTCTGAATGAAACCCTCTGGCTGGTCCATATAGACACACTCCTCTAAATTTCCATTTAGAAAAGCGGTCTTTACATCCATCTGCCAAATCTCATAATCGCGGAAGGAAGCAATGGCAAGAAGGATCCGAATGGATTTCAGCATAGCCACTGGAGAAAAGGTTTCGTCATAGTCCAAACCAGGTCTTTGACGAAAACCCTTTGCAACAAGTCTAGCTTTATAGGTCGCGACCTGTCCATCTACACCAATCTTCCTTCTGAAGATCCACTTGCATCCTACGGGTTTTACCCCATCTGGAGCAATGTCCAACGTCCATACTTTGTTGGTGTACATAGACACCATTTTGGTCCGCATTGCATCCAGCCATTTTACCGAGTCAACGCTCTGAATGGCTTGCTGGAAGCTAGTAGGCTCATCATAATCTATGATGCAATCCTCTCTATCCCGGTCTATGAGAAAACCGTAGTATCTCTCGGGCGGATGGGACTGCCTACTACTCCTGCGGAGTGGCGTGGGAATGTCCTGATCTTTCGAACCCTCTGGTTCTACTATGCTTTCAGTAATAGCTCATGGTTCTGGAATTTCTTCTAGTTCTATTGCGCTCCCAATAATTTCCTTTTCCAAGAACTGGTGTTCTAGAAAGTGGGCATGGCGAGAAACAAAAACCTTTTGTTCCTCTTCGCAATAGAAGAAATATCCCTTAGAGTTCTTTGGATATCCCACAAACTTGCGCTATACTGAGTGTGCCTCGAGCTTGTCCGCATGCAGCTTTTTGACAAAAGCTGGACATCCCCATGTCTTAATGTGATTAAGATAGGGTCTCTTCCCATACCACATCTGATATGGTGTAGTAGGCACAGTCTTAGTTGGAACTCGGTTCAAAAGGTATGCAACTGATTCTAGTGCATACCCCCAGAATGATCGCGGTAACTCAGCGTTACTCATCATGGACCGTACCATATCTAATAGGGTTCGGTTCCGCCTCTCCGATACACCGTTATGTTGCGGAGTGTATGGAGGAGTAACCTGAGAGAGAATTCCATTCTATTTTAAGTAATCCAGGAACTCGGCACTCAAGTATTCACCACCTCGATCAGATCTCAGTGCCTTGATACTTTTGCCTGTCTATTTTTCTATTTCATTCTTATATTCCTGGAATTTTTCAAAAGCCTCGGATTTATGTTTCATTAAGAAGACATATCCGTACCTTGAAAAGTCATCCGTAAAAGTAATGAAGTAAGAATAACCATTCCGTGCATGCGTAGACATTGGACCGCACACGTCGCTGTGTACGAGTCCCAAGAGCTCGCTTGCTCTTACTCCGTGTCCAGTGAACGGAGTCTTTGTCATCTTTCCTTTGAGACAGGATTGACAAGTTGCATATGATTGATATTCGAACGGATCCAAATATCCTTCAGTATGTAACTTAGTCAACCTTCTCTCATGATGTGACCCGGTCTACAATGCCATAAGAAAGTTTTATTGATTTCTGAAGACTTTATTTTGTATGTATTCTGGACATTGAAAATCTTTGGTTGGTTTAATACGTATATACCATTGTTTACTGTACCTGACCCAATCAAAACTTGATTAAAGTGAATGTTCACTAGATTACTTACAAATAAAAATTCATAACCTTCTTTAGATAATAAAGATACAGAAATGATATTACAAGTTGCATTTGGTACAAAATAACAACTACGCAAAACCAAAAAGTGTCCATCTGACAATCCCAGGTGATAGTCCCCCACGGCCTCAGCATCCATGCTAGCTCCGTTTGCGACTCTGAGGGTCATATTACCTACCTCCAAAACCATACGCTTTCTCAACGCCGGCAAAGAATTACAGATATGAGATCCTGATCCGGTATCCAATACCCAGGAAGTTGAGTTTATTGATAGACAGTTTTCAATAACATACACACCTGAAGCTGAAGCCGCAACTCGCTTCAGATCCTGGGTTCTGGCCTTCCAAGCCTTGCAATCCTGTTTCCAGTGCCCACTTTTGTGACAGTAGAAGCATTCTTCCTTTCCCACCAGCTTTCCCGCTACATTTGTTGCCTTTCCCTTTCCCTTTGTATCCACTTTACTGACACCGCCCCTTGGTTTGGCGGGGGCTTTCTTCTTCTTTCCCTTGGCTTTCGCCCTGGACCTAGAAGAGGAAGATCCTTCTACAAACAAAGTGGATGTCTCCCTACCTTTCTGTAGGGTGCCCTCAGCACTCCTCAACATGTTCAGAAGTTCGGAAAGTTCAACCTCCTTTCCTTGCATGTTAAAGTTAAGGATAAACTGGGCGTAAGTGGAAGGAAGGGACTGGAGAATCAAGTCAGTGTAGAGTTCATTCTCCAACGTGGTCCCAAGGTCCGCGAGCTCCTCTATGTAGCCAATCATCTTAAGCACGTGTTCCGCTACCGATGATCCGACGACCAATCTTGCCGAAAATAGCTTCTTCGACACTTCGTATCTTGCGATACGAGACTGCTCTCCATACAGATATTTTGTATGGAGAAATATGGACTCGAGGTCCATATTCTCATGCCTCCTCTGATGTTCGTTGTCCATAGAGGCAAGCACGAGGCATTTGGCCTTCGCGCAATCGATCTCCCATGTCTTACGGATTTCTACATCCACGGCGCTGGAGGTGGGACCTGGGACGGGGGGAGCTTTGGTGGTAAGGATATACCCCAACTTGTCATAAGTGATTGCCATCTTGACATTCCTGAGCCAATCTTTGTAGTTTGGCCCTGTCAGTATGTTTTTATCTAGTAATAACTTAAGTCCGGTCATGTTGAATGGTCGCTGCAATTAGGAGAGAGAAAAGAAACACTTTAGCATGATGCTCTTGCAAGTTTAGAGTGGTTTTTAGTTTGTCTAAACAGGATGGCTCCCGCTGTCTCTCGAATCCCTCCTCAAACCATAAAGGAAGAATTAGTCGTGATCAATCTCACTGTACAATACTTGCTTAACCGTTCATCCAGGCCAGTGTCGGTACTTCGAGGGAGGTTTTCCAATGCTTTCGCGAAGTTTCTTATTTAAGTAACCTCTTTTCCCTGTGGGCGTAGCCCCGCTAACACCTTTCTAGACACCTACTAGGTTTATAGCATTGATCGTTAAGTGAGAAATTTCCCGAGGAGTAGCATATACTCACAGTAGGATCGGGATCCAAATATCATCGCGTGATAAAACTGAAGGAATCCTACCAGAATCATCATATTCCAAATGTTATGCAGCGCTAGCAAGTTTCAGTACTTATGAAAATCCCGATGTAGATTTTTGCCCCATGCTCTTATGACCTTGACTTTGGCCAAAATATCATAAGTCACATGTCAAGTTCTACCTGTCATTCTCCTGGTTAATTTGGACCCACCCGTACCTACCCTTGACCTTTGCCAAAATGGCAGCACGACTGTCCCAAACCAACGCATCTACCTATGCTGCACATGAATAGCCAATAGCTACCAATCATTATGCCTTGACTTTGGCCAACATACATAGCTTGAATACTTTTTGACCATTCATGTGGAATGACGGAGGGCTACGAATGGTTTTGGCGAAACCGTGAACGTAGTGAACTTGATATAATCGATGGAACGGGATAGCTTTTAAAAGGAGTGGTTCAAGATCCGCATTTAAAAGTTTAGTTTTGAAAACAACAGAGTGGTTTTCAAAGTGTTCCAACGACTTTTACTTGGTTTATTTTCTTGCATTAATTTTAATGTGTCCCATCTTTTAATCCTACTATTGCAGAAAACAACCAAAATATGGTGTACGCTTATGCCATCCGCATTCGCCACGGGGCCCCGTCATCACCCGTTAGGTTACTTAACTAACGACAGAGCGGGGCCTGGACTAGCGCGGATGCAAAACATAAGCAACACCTAAATAGTTGTCATATATAGATATATAGCAATGATAGTCAATCCAGATCACAGATGAACACTTTGGATATACTAGGAATCCGCGATTCGTTCGAGCCTGCAACGAAAAACGGATTACACGGTCGCGATGAATAGCCAATACCCCACCCAAGACCCCTACGGGTGCGGCAAACTACCCGCCAAGTATCCGAAGCGAAGCAACCTCCCTCAACGACTTGAGTAGGACACTCGGCACTTCGAGATACCCGGTAGTTTGTGCACCCCACCATGGGTCTATCCTAGGAGCAAAAACAGTAAAAAGAAATTATACAATGACGGCTACAACCCTGACCCGGTTGTGCGGCCAAATAAATAATATTACATCAATTTACATATTACATGAATGAAAGAAAAAAGAAACTCTCATCTCACATCCACCCCGGCTATTCATCCGCGACAATCCACCGAGTTCATATACACAAACCAATAAGCATTACAGATCACAGATATGTATAACCCCACTAATCAACGTATAGCGATTAGCAGACATTCAATACATATAAACATCACAGATATAACCCAATAGTCAAAGTATAGGGAAGTTCGATCAAAAATACGGATTTATAGACACCCCAAATACAAATTTCTATTCTGGAAAATCTAGGCAGAAATAAAATATCTTAAAAATCCCAAAACCTTAACAGAAGAACTCTGCACCAAACTCGGTCCACGACCGAGTCAACTCGGCCGCGGATCCGCGGCAAGAAGCATGTTCTTGCCGCGGAACCGCGGGAGTTGAACGGTTCACTGGATCGTGTTTGGTGTGATTCTTAACAAAATCCTGAGCCGATTTTTGAAGTATGATTTATTATTTTTAGAGCAGAAAAAAAATCAACAGAAACTTAGGGTTTTGAAATTTAGTTTTGCGATTTTTACCGATCGAACTTCTATACACTTTACTAACTAGGTAGTTTATATTTAGTTAGGCTCTGATACCACTGTTAGTCCACGTTGCCCACCCCGGCGCTTGCGGGGAGGCGGAAACGGTATAAAAATCTGATTTTTAGCACTCAAGGCAACATGGACTAACTAAAGGAGGATCTTTGCTAAACAAAAACTAACTACAAAGCTAAAAGGAGTTTAGCTGGATGGAAGAGAGGTTATACCTAGGGCTTTATGTCCTTTTCTCCTTGCTCCTTGGAGTGAAAGAAAGTAATCTCCTTGTCGCTTTCTCTAGTCGAAGGATCCACCGGAGAGCCTCAACCTTTGGCTTCAACTTCATGCTAGAAGTAACTAAGATGCTTGGAGTGCTAATCCTAGAACCTTAGAAAAGAGTAGAGAGTATTTTAGAGTGATTTATCTCAAGCTCAAGTGTTTCTCAATTCATGAGAGTGGAGAGCTAGAGAGAGAGGAAGTGGAGGAGAGAGAACTAATATGATAGAACGAAATAGAAATGAACCATCCTTCTCTCTTATATGTGAATTATGGAAATTAGATAATTAGCTAAGATAATTTTCATGGTTAATCAAGACTTGACCATTATCATTTCACATTAAATGCAAATTGAAAGGATCAAAGAGCATCTTTCATATGGAATGATGATGGTCAACATGTCAACCTAGGTCAACAAGTCAAGTATAGTCAAATAGCCAACAACCCTAACCATGCACAATTATATTTAACTAATATCAATTAATCATAATTCACACATAAGCATTAGGGTTAAGAAAATAACAATAGTCATCAACCCTAATCAAAGTCCTCTGCCTCTGTCTCAGTCAACTGTGCATACGCACCCGTATCCGTGATCCGAGGAACACGAATACAACGAGATAAAACCAATCCCAAATCATATACTAGGATCCCGCTTAAACCAAAGCCTGCTAGTATAAGCTGTCCGGACAACAAACGTGCACAAGTGCGCGGATGTGAACGAACCCTGTCGCAAAACCATGCGAGCTCTACTCATTTTGCCTAAAGGCGAAAAAATCTCTGTGTGGGACTCCAAAGACTCGACACTACGCTGGCAGTGGGTTTAACCACAGACCGCAAGCGGCACTAGCTGTACCTAACGGTCCCCAGGTAGATGCCGATAAGAAGACTGACGAGGTGAACCCATCTGAACTCCTACTAAGCCTAAATGTGACAGTCTCCGTACAGTCCGGTCTGTTCGTCTGATACATCATATGGCGGGCCTAGGGGGCGGTAAACGTCAGTCCCCTAATAGCGGTACAAGTCGTGTCGGAGTGTAGCCCAGAACACCCTGAGATAACACTTGAAACCTACCAGTATATCTCACTTGCCCTGGCCAGGGACAACTTGTGTAATGGCTCTCCTGGACACAGCGCGATGTCAACCCCCAATACCAGGAGAGACGAATCCTGTCTAACCGTCTCTGCCTCCAAGTGCTTCGGGACTGCACCCAACTACTACCTGTTTGCACGACTCATTTGAGCCGTGGTAGGGTAGTAATCAAAGTACAGTGGGAACACACTCGAGGCGAAGTGACAGTGTCAAGTTAGCGGACAAAGCTGTACTCATGTCACCTGGGAACAGATAACTGATGATAGGTATAATACCAACCAACAGTTCCCGACGAGTCATGTCCAGTGTACTCGTAACCTAACGAGCACCCGCATACCATCTCAAGTACGACGTACTGACGGCTGTGGGACAGACCGTCTCCCCCGCTGGGATGAGAAGCGCATACGCTAGTCTACTACGGAGTATCGATGCCCTGTCTCGATAGTCCTACGACTAGGGACCTGTATAAGGATGTGCTTATGGATTACCCAGCCCCCACGAGTATGACTGCCATCACAACGCTGGTAATCAAGCAAAGATCCTGAGGGCTCTACTAATATGTATATAAGCGATATGCTAAAAGAAACACATGCACATATCGAAGCAGAGACAAACCAAGTAGCATACTACCATTTCGAGCAAGATTGTCTATACAACTGTGAATATCCTAAGCTTCCATCAAGTAATATACATACTAGTATGATACAGTAATGGCCTCTAGGGCATATACACTAACAATATTTTTGGCTCTTGATCATAACTTTTGTCCTCAAATTTGTGAGCCAAAAATAAGTTTGGGGGAGCATTTTCACTTTCATATATTCTTGCCACCATTAATAATGTCCTCCCAAGCTTACAAGTTTTTGTGATCCAGCAGATAGCAACAGTGAGGACACTGTTGAAAACAGGTTTGGAGGAGATTTGTGTTTATTTACGCATACTTTGCGTTATACTATATATAAGCACAAAAAAAAATTTGATAATAAAAGAATAGAAAGTGAAAAATTATATATGAAAGATAGGAATAGTTTAAGAAAACCAAGAAAATTAGATGTTTTCTTAAACGAACTGGTAATAAGTACTTATGAGCTGTTGTCCCAAGGGTTAGTAAGATGAAGGAAGTCACTAATCTGAGGATAAAAATAAGTCTGAAAAATAATTTCTATTCTGGAAGCCAAACATTTGAATATTGATACCCTACTCTATGCACTTACATGCGTCTTGAAACTCGGGATAGTAAAGGATACCTTGAAATTGTAAGTGCACGGCGGCGCCCCGGCCGTCAAACCGATGCCGGAATGCGGAAGCGATGATTTACTTTAACTTTTTAGACCGGCACCACCGAGCACTATAAACCCGGGTCGTGCCATTAAATTAGTCCTAGCTAACAAGAGAGGGGTAGAGAGATATACCGAGTGATCCGTGTCCTTCGGTCTTCTCGTCGCCGTCCCGATCTCTCCGCGGAATCTCCGGTCTCCACCAAGTCGCCGGAAGGGCACCACATCGCCGGCTTCTTTTACGGGCTCCCACCTCTGGACTGAGGCAACTCGTGCACGAAGTTGGCGAGCCGACGTGCCCAAGGTTTGCTGTAGAATACATGTAGAAAACTATGTCTCATTTGGGGTATTGGAAGTTGCCTTTGGTGGAGGAAATGAACTTGTGGAACTTTTTTGATGAACTTGGGGATTTTTGCAAGCATGAGAGAACCAAAAATCCCCCACAAAAAATTGGGCAGCCCCCTCTCCTTGCTTGGCCGGCCAAAAGAGGTAGGGAGAGAGTGAGTGAATGAGAGAGAGAGAGCCTCACAAGAATAATACAAGAGAGAGATCAATTGTTATCATGAAAAGAAATGATCACACACTCAAAACCACACTCCACCAACCATCATCATAACTCCAAAGTCAAGCACTCATGAAGAAGTCAAGAAGTCAAGGGATGGTGCAACCATCATGACACTACAATGTGCGAAGACAACCCTCCAATATGCTTATTTGCACAAATGCAAATAAGCCCTCCTCCACCAATCTTCAGCCAATGAAAGATACAAAGAAATATGCTTGAAACGGAAAACGAACTGGCAACTCCAAAAAACTGATCCCGTAATAAATTACAGGAAAACCCCGCTACTGTATATACATACCCGCATTTGTATTCCGACCAAAATAGAAATGCAATGAGATAAAATCTACACTGTACAATACTAGCATCCGGCTTAATCCAAAGCCTGCTAGTATTATCGGTCCGATCATAATCCGTGCAATACCGCACGTATCTGATCGAACCCTGCCATATCTCCATAAGGCCTCTAGTATTAACCGTCCGATCCTGATCCGTGCAATACCGCACGTATCTGATCGAACCCTGCCATATCTCCATACGGCCTCTACAGCGTTTTCCCGAAACTTGAGTAACTGTTTTGTGGGAGACTCTAAAGACTCGTCAATACTATGGCTGTGGATTTAACCACTAGCACGTCAGAGGTATTAGCCATACGTGACGGGCCACCAGCTATTGACCAAAAGGAACGTCGATGAGTGAACTCATCCTGACACCCTACTGAGCCTTTCAGTGACAATATCCGTACAGTCCGGTCCGTTCGTCTATGAGTATCGCATGGCGGGCCTAGTGGGTTGGTAAAGGTCAGACACCCAAAAGCGGTACAAGTCGTGTCGGAGTGTAGCCTAGAACACCCAAAGATACTACTGGAATACTTACCAGTAAATCTCCTGTCTTGGCCAAGGACTTCGTGTAAGGGCTCTCCTAGACACAGCGCGACCTCACCCCCAATACCGGGAGAGACGAACCCCTGCAGATCCGCTCACTGCCTCCATATGGCTCGGGACTGTACCCAACTAAAACCTGTTTGCACGTCTCCTTTAAGCGTGGTAGGGTAGTAATCAAAGTACAGTGGGAACTCACACGAGACAAATGACGATCCTCAGGTCGATGAACTAACCTGTACACATGTCACCAGGGAACTGCTATCTGACGTCAGGTATAAGACCAACTAGCATGTTCCCGGCGAGTCCTGTCCGGTGTACTCATAACCCAATGAGCACCTGCATACATCTTAGGTGATCCAACTGACACCAGTGGCTTATGAGACCGGCCACCGCCCCTCGTCGGGGTTTCAACTGTATACACTAGTCTACTCTGGAGTATCGATGCCCTGTCTCGAAACTCCCACGACTAGGGACCATTTAAGGATGTGCTTATAGACTACCAGCTCCCACGTATATGATCGCCCTCATACTGCTGGCAGTCAAGCAAGAATCCTAAGGGCTCTATCAACGTGCAATAGTGACCTGTAAGGTCACCTAAAGCAGTACACGATGATAAAGGTAAACCAGATAGGATACTATCATCTTGAGTAAGACTGTCCTACCGGGATAGGTCCTCCCTTAATCATTGCAATCACGTGCCTGTGATCCAATAATTGACTCTGAGGGCACTATCTCCAACAATCTCCCACTTGCGCTCAAGGCTAATTATTTCGATGCCGCATACTCACAGCCCGTGTGATACCGAACACCCAACTCCTCTACTAGTTAGTCTGACAAAGCTCGTTTGCGAAACTATTACGTTCGAGGAATAGACTCAGTGAGTTGATCCGCTTTGATGTTTCTTTCTATGTCTCTCTATATCTCAAGTTCGCGGAGAAAGGCATCTCCTGAAATGAGAAATACCTGTCTTAGAATGTGTCTGGATGTATGATGGGACCTAGCTCATAAATGAACTCCAAATCCAAGCTTCTTAGACTGTATCGCCAACTGAACTTAATCAGTATCCTGCACCATGCCTCGCTCAGTATTGCCTTGGACCACCTGTCCAAAATACTGCCCCTCGTCAGAAGGAAAACTATAACTCTGACAACCTCCTTATCGTCCAGGTCACCTTAGAAGCCTGGAATGATAACCGTCTCCCAAAAGAGGCTGTCGTTACCATATCCCTAGAACATCCACTTATGTTCTAAAACTGTTTCCGACTGCTTCGCCAGGATTGGATCAATATCAACTTATTGCATCTAGTGCAAAAACAACATCTGGTGTGGTACTTGACATCTCATGATTGACTCAATTGCCTAAGCAAGTGATCTGCCAATCATGCACATCCCTCTCCCCTTTAGTCTGTAAGACACCCTTAGAGAGGGTGACTCCATCACCTGCAGATACACCACCATGCCAGGAGTCGTCCATTCTAAATACTCTTAGAATGCTGTCTAAGTACCCTGATTGGGAACCCACCCAAATCTAGATCTAAAACCATAGATCTAGTAACCAGTATGTCTGATATAATGTCCAAGTCCTATGTGGAGAAACCACTGTGTGACGACCAAAGTATAACCGATCGTAGTATAGGAATATCACTTCCTACTCTGTGTGTGTCATCCAAATACCAGGACATCACACCCTACTACCTTCTTAACAGATCCATCCCCTATTCTGATGAAGTCAAACCTATGACTGTCACATTATAAATAGATGATCTATCTCCGCTATATCTGCTTTAGTCTATAAATAGACATAAGCCACTTGTCCACCAATGCTTCCGCTGCTCCCACTGACTACGACAACCCTCTAGCAGAGTCATATACACGTACACTTCTAAAGCTAGTTTAGAACGACGCTATACTCATCCTCCTGTCGGGTCTCTTATCCTAGAACAACAGCAATGGCCAGTGTGGGTAAACAAGAACGTCCCTGTCACCGTCCTTGAGGCTACCGGAGTACCCCTCGAGTGCCTGAGGTTACCCACCGTATCTGCGGAGTGGCCAATGGAATGTCAAGCCAGATTGAATCTTTAGGTTCCGTATCAAATATTTAGTAATCATTTGCGGTTCTGGAATCACTTCCAGTTCTACCATACTCCCACTACTATTTTCTGAAAAAATCCATTTTTATTAAAACTGTGGTGAGTCTAGAACAATATCTCTATTGATCTTCTAGATGGTAGAATGCCAACCCTCGTCATAGCCTGGGGCAACCCACAAACAGCAATTACAGAAACGTGCCTTGAGTCATCCAGAGTCTGGTTTTAAGCATAAGCCGGACAACTCTCCGTACCTTAACATCGTTAAGATATGAACTGTTCTATATCCAATATAGAACCAGATGCACTGATTTAATTGAACCAGATTCAAATCATGCAGCTGTCCCCAGTGCATGTCAACTAAATGGAAAGAGGCCGATCAGCATTACTCAACTTAGGAGAACTTCCAATTATGAGTAACCTGAAAGAGAAGCAAGTTCTCTTAACCATTACTATCAACTGAATACCATACACAAGTATCTACATCTTCGATCACTTTAAAGAATCCCGATACTTGCAATACCTGGTTCACTACTTTATCCATATACCTATAACTTCTCAAAATTCGGACCCTGTGTTTTCACGAAACACCTGTCTAAAAACTAGAGAAGTCATAAGTAAACTGAATATAGTACGAGGGCTAACCCCTCGGTCCTGGTGGACCCTGGACAATATACAATACTCTGTATAAGTCCCTTGAGTCTGATAACTCAATCCCTGTGTGTCGTAGGTTGAAAACTGTACTTATGGTTATGAAGAATTACACTATTGTTCAATGCTCCTTACCTAATCATCCACTGATATAGGTAAATGTCATGGACATAATTTCAAAAAGGTAAATCTCACTCTATAAAAATAGACGTACAGATATATCAATTTGAAATTGGTGCATAACATCAGATATTCAAAAACCAAATATTTGCCGACCGGCAAACAACCCAGGAGATTTCCTCAAATATCACCGATTACAACGAATCCCGATATAAGGAGGATGATCACCTAATTCCTAATAACTTACTCCCACTCATCATCTGTAAAACCATACAGATGTGAGAATCATACCTGGTAAATACATACCCTGGAGCAAGTGTCTAATTAGGAAATCAGTTTTCCTTTAACAGTACACAGTGAAACTGAAACATTGAAATGTTTCGATGGGTTATCCCGGTATTCCTAGTAATGCCACTTCCATTATCCAGATTCACAACTGTAACCGTGTAATTCTTTGCCATCTTCCCAAATCCCTTTATATGTCTTTAGTCGTTACCTTCTGTACACCCCTTTCGGCCAAATGGTTTTCTTCCTTCCCTACCGTTCGGCACCAGCCTATGGTTTGGAAGAAGACTATCCAATAAGCATAATGGGTGTACTGTCCTAATCCTAGGAGCACTCGCAATGCGAGAGAAGGTGAAGATAAAAGACAACCGAATATAAACCTTATTCCTATTTCTCCTGAACCAGAATCCATCCCCGAACTGGAACAAGTTCCTTTCGAGTTCGTATATAACCATAAGATGGAGTATTCAATAAACTGTGGATCTTCGTAGTGATACGGAGTGTCCTGGAGAAATACAAAGGTGATTTAGGATTGGCGAAGAAATACTTGGTCTGGTCGAGAATAGCAGTCGCAATTTACTTTGCCCTCTTACTAATCTCTTGTTATGTCTTTACTTAATACCTTTTGTACACCATCGTTATGCTAATTGGTTTTCTTCATTCCCTACCGTTCGGCACCATCCTAAGGTTTGGAAGAAGACTATCCAATTTGCGTAATAGGTGTACTATCTCCTAAACCAAGGAGTACTCGCAACCTGAGAGAAGGTAAAAGGAAAAGACAACTGAATAGTCCTATTCGTTTTCTCCAGAACCGGAAACTATCCTCGAATAAATCCCTTCGAGTTCGTATATAACCATACGATGGTTTTGTCCAATGGAAGTGGACGTTCGTAGTAATACGGCGTGTCCTGGAGAAAAGGGTAAAAGTAGGAGTGGCAATGAGGTTTGCAACTCTGACAATCCAAAAGCCTGTGTTTAAGAAGGTTCGGTTAATTTTGGTCACTGAGTCATAGTCTTAGGGTCGGGTCAATGGTCGGTGCCAAAGAGAGAGAGAAAAGAAACACTCAGCGTGCACTCTAACCTAGATCAGAATGGTTACCAATTTATCTAATCTGGAAACCTCCCACTGTAACCTCAAATTCTCCTCCAAACCTGACAGAAGAATTAGTCGGGATCACCCGAGGAGTAAACCAACTTATCAGTGGGAATCGGGATCCAACTATCATCGCATGATAACGTGACGGAATCCGCTCACGTCATCACACTCCAGAAGGTATGCGCATATCTGGCAAGTTTCAGTTTCTTTAGAAACTCCCGATGTGATTTTTACCCCATGCTCTTATGACCTTGACTTTGGCCAACAAATCATAAGTCACATGTCAAGTTCTACCCGTCATTCTCCAGGTTAATTTGAGCCCACCCGCACAAGCCTTTGACTTTGGCCAACAAGGCTATACGACCGCCCCAAACCAACGCATCTATCTATGCTGCACAAGAATACCCAATAGCTACCAATCACTATGCCTTGACTTTGGCCAACAAACATAGCTTGAATACTAATTGACTATCCATGTGAAACGACGGAGGGCTACGAATGGTTTCTGGCGAATACCTTTAACGTAATGAACTTGATATCGTTGAAGGAACCGGATAGCTTTTAAAAATATAGTGGCGAAAACCATTGCTAAAGAGGTCACTCCCGGTGAAGTGATCTCGGCTCTTTCCCCGTAGAACGAGGTGCAGGATATTCCAACTGAATACCACGGTGCAAAGCAAAAGTAATCGGCTATAGTGAAGTTATTGCCCTGACGCAAACTTTTTGTCCAAGGGGTCACTCCCGGGGAAGGGATCTCAGCCCTTGCCTCGTCGACTGAGGAGCAGGATATTCCAACTGAATACCACGATGCAAAACAAAAGAGAACGTCCTTGCAATAACAGATTTTTGAAAAGTGTTCCAACAACATCAGAATAGGTTTGTTTTTAACTTGCATTGATCCGAATCAACGCAGTCCCATCAATTGATCACACCAATAAAGAACGAAAATAATGATGTACGTATATGCCATCCGCATTCGCTACTGGGTCCCGTCATTACCTGTTAGGTTACTTAACTAACGACAGAGCGGGGACTGGACTAGCGCGGATGCAAAACATATACAACATTTTACTAGTATATATATCAATATATAATATTTTCGCTCAAGTTGTGATAAAATGCAACATCATAGAAATGTACAGCATCACAGAACAAGAACAATACAGATATCTGGGATCCACGGGTTTCACAGAGCCACTACTGAAACCCGACGTTCCCCTGGTCGTGTGGATAGCCTGTGCAATGAAATCCTAGACCCCTACGGGCGCGGCAAGTTACCCGCCAAAACCTGAAGCGAGGCAGCCCCCTTCAGCAACGTGAATGGACCACCCGGCACTTCACGGAATCCGGTAACTTAGGCACCCCTCCTGGGTCAACCTGTACCCCCTACGAGTGCGGCGAATAGCCCGCCAATTCTAGAGTGAAGCCCCTCAGACTCAATGCCATGAGATGCGGGCCCGTTGCCCTATAGAACCCGGCTATCCGTGCACCCCACCTTGGGGTAATCCTAGTACAGAAAGTAAAATATACATACAACGGGTACGTCGACCTCGACCTGGTCGTGCACCAAAAGAATAATACAAACAGGCAGTGACGGCAGTCCACATGTCGGACGCTCGCCCCGCAATATCAAATGTACATAATACAACCAAATCTGTACTAGCATTGCATCCAGGCTATCCCCATGACCAATCCGCAACATCACAACACAATCACAGAACATCAACGTGAATGTCACGTTCGCAAATCCGTCTAACCGGGCTATAGCAGTTAGACAGGATTTACCGATCAAGTGACATTCACGGTCGCAGATATAATTTAAATACTGTGAACTAATGTGTTTAAAATATTCAATCAATAAAATTTACCTAAGTGGGCCCCATGCACTACTGTAGCACTCATAGAAAATCTGGGCCCAAAACGAATATTCCAAAACCCCCATTTTCAAGTCAGAAGCTCTCTGTGAAAATTTGGTCCAATGAACAGTCAATACTGCGGCGGAACCGCGGCCCAAGCATGGGTTTGGCCGCGGTTCCGCGGTGGTATGGTGACGTCACGCGACCAATTTTTCTCAGAATGCTTAGAATTTCTTGCAAATCATTCTGCAACTACCTGAAAAATTTTTGGATCCAAAAAAAATTCGACAGAAACTGATGCACATGAAAACGCGGTTTTTGGAATTTTGTTCGATCGAAAGAGTAAACACATTAGACCAAGCTAGACTAGGTTAATGGCGAGGCTCTGATACCACTGTAAGTGCACGGCGGCGCCCCGGCCGTCAAACCGACGCCGGAATGCGGAAGCGATGATTTACTTTAACATTTTAGACCGGCACCACCGCGCACTATAAACCCAGATTGTGCCATTAAACTAGTCCTAGCTAACAAGCGAGGGGTAGAGAGATATACCGAGTGATCCGTGTCCTTCGGTCTTCTCGTCGTCGTCCCGATCTCTCCGCGGAATCTCCAGTCTCCACCAGGTCGCCGGAAGGGCACCACGTCGCCGGCTTCTTTTACGGGCTCCCACCTCTGGACTAAGGCAATCGGGCACGAAGTTGGCAAGCCGACGTGCCCAAGGTTTGCTGTAGAATACGTGTAGAAAACTATGTCTCATTTGGGGTATTGGAAGTTTCCTTTGGTGGAGGAAATGAACTTGTGGAACTTTTTTGATGAACTTGGGGATTTTTGCAAGCATGAGAGAACCAAAAATCCACCATAAAAAATTGGGCAGCCCCCTCTCCTTGCTTGGCCGGCTAAAAGAGGTAGGGAGAGAGTGAGTGAATGAGAGAGAGAGCCTCACAAGAATAATACAAGAGAGATATCAAATGTTAACATGAAAAGAAATTATCACACACTCAAAACCACACTCCACCAACCATAATCATAACTTCAAAGTCAAGCACTCATGAAGAAGTCAAGAACTCAAGGGATGGTGCAACCATCATGACACTACAATGTGCGAAGACAACCCTCCAATATGCTTATTTGCACAAATGCAAATAAGCCCTCCTCCACCAATCTTCAGCCAATGAAAGATACAAAGAAATATGGCTGAAACGGATAACGAACTGGCAACTACAAAAAACCGATCCCGTAATAAATTACAGGAAAACCCCGCTACTGTATATACATACCCGCATTTGTATTCCAACCGAAATACAAATGCAATGAGACAAAATCTACACTGTACAATACTAGCATCCGGCATAAACCAAAGCCTGCTAGCATTATCCGTCCGATCATGATCCGTGCAATACCGCACGTATCTGATCGAACCCTGCCATATCTCCATACGGCCTCTAGTACTAACCGTCCGATCCTGATCCGTCCAATACCGCACGTATCTGATCGAACCCTTCCATATCTCCATACGGCCTCTACAGCGTTTCGCCCGAAACTTGAGTAACTGTTTTGTGGGGGACTCTAAAGACTCGTCAATACTATGGCTGTGGATTTAACCACCAGTACGTCAGAGGTATTAGCCATACGTGACGGGCCACCAGCTATTGACCAAAAGGGGCGTCGATGAGCGAACTCATCCTGACACCCTACTGAGCCTGTCGGTGACAATATCCGTACAGTCCGGTCCGTTCGTCTATGAGCATCGCATGGAGGGCCTAGGGGGTTGGTAAAAGTCAGACCCCCAAAAGCGGTACAAGTCGTGTCGGAGTGTAGCCCAGAACACCCTGAGATACTACTGGAATACCTACCAGTAAATCTCCTGCCTTGGCCAAGGTCTTCGTGTATGGGCTCTCCTATACACAGCGCGACCTCACCCCCAATACCGGGAGAGACGAACCCCTGCAGATCCTCTCACTGCCTCCATGTGGCTCGGGACTGTACCCAACTAAAACCTGTTTGCACGTCTCCTTTGAGCGTGGTAGGGTAGTAATCAAAGTACAGTGGGAACTCACACGAGAAAAATGACGATCCTCAGGTCGATGAACTAACCTGTACACATGTCACCAGGGAACTGCTATCTGACGTCAGGTATAAGACCAACTAGCATGTTCCCGGCGAGTCCTGTCCGGTGTACTCATAACCTAATGAGCACCTGTATACATCTTAGGTGATCCAACTGATTCCAGTGGCTTGTGAGACCGGCCACCGCCCCTCGTCGGGGTTTCGACTGTATACTCTAGTCTACTCTGGAGTATCGATGCCCTGTCTCGAAACTCCCACGACTAGGGACCATTTAAGGATGTGCTTATAGACTACCAGCTCCCACGTATATGATCGCCCTCATACTGCTGGAAGTCAAGCAAGAATCCTATGGGCTCTATCAACGTGCAATAGTGACCTGTAAGGTCACCTAAAGCAGTACACGATGATAAAGGTAAACCAGATAGAATACTATCATCTTGAGTAAGACTGTCCTTCCGGGATAGGTCCTCCCTTACTCATTGCAATCACGTGCCTGTGATCCAATAATTGACTCTGAGGGCACTATCTCCAACAGAAATGCTCTTGTCTAAAAGCCAAAGTATGAAGGAAATAATAAATGAAGAAAATATAAAAATGGTGAAAAGAAAAATGAACACTGATTTTGTTATCGCCAAGGCAGCAATAAAAAATATAGCGATGCTGCTTCATCACCTAGTGCCTTAGACCAACTGGTTTAGGAGTCACTGCTAAGCCTTAGGTAGTGCAAGACGAGGAAAATACACCGTATAAGCAAGCAAATGAGTAATCGGTCGGTTAGTACCTCACGAAGTATTAACGGTCGCATGAAAATGTGTGAGCAATCTAAATATTCATGAAATTAAAAAGTACTGAGGTAGATGGACAAGAGTATGATAGCATGAATTGAATTCTCCGAGTGTAGGGATGTTCTATTCACACACGTAGGGTTATATGATCGATGTTTGGATGAAAGGTAGGAATGAAGAATAAAGACGATGTTATATTGAGGTATAATGAGATTTCTAACATCTTTTCATGACTATTAAGATAGGGCTCATGATAACTGAAAAGCTAGTGTAGTTGGAAACACATATTTTCAAAGTCTTTCTTTTATGGTTCTTATCTTTATATGTAAATTTCACTATCTCTCTTTTATTATAGGATTTTGTGGGTGTAATTCGCTGAAAACCCTTAGGAGACAACACTCCTCCAACTAGGGACACCTAGAGGTTTAACGGCTTGTTGCACGTGCTCAGTGCAATCGTGTTTGCCTACGAAAGTGTGCTTAGTTTTCTCCTTTCTTTTTTTCTCTTTCTCTTGAATAAACTAGTTTGCTCGGGACGATCAAAGATAAGTTTGGGGGTATTTGTTCAGTTGATAAAACTGCACATTTGTTATTACATTTTTCCTACTATTTCTATACTAGAAAAGGTGTTTATTATAATATATGATACATATGAGGGTTTATCTGTAAAAATACTATTTTTCATGTGTTGATATATTATAATTAACATTTGGTAGGAAAATGTATGCAAATAATATCATTGACCAAATCCTAATAGAACCAAGTCTACTAAATATTATTTAAGTTGTTGTGCAGAATTTTTCCAAGAAATCAAGTTGTTAAAGAAAACTTGCCTGATTAAGAAAACAAAACTTGGAGATCAAGTCTAGCAGCGAATACGAGAAGATTTAAAATTTCCAAAGATTCCAGAGAAGTCTGCATGCCAAGTGGAGAGAAGCCCCAAAAAGAAAATCAACGGCTCTGATTAAATGGCCGTGGATATGGCCGCGGATCCGCGGCAATCTTGATGATATATTTGCTGAAAATTTTAGTAGAGAATCTATGCTGTTATTTACCTAATTTGGAAGCAAAGGTTTCTGGCTTTGGACTATAAATATGGACCGAGAGCCTCTTGGAAAAATCATCAAGTCGACGCGATCATGAAGTCCAAGATGGCTCACGCATCCAGACTGATCATCAACGGTTCATCTACCTCCTTGGAAGATATCACGACCCAAAAATCTGACCCGTGACGGCCCTAATACTGCGCAACGCCAAAAGATGTAACGCAGTAAAAGAAAGCCAAAACCCAGAAATCTAAACCATAAAAATATGGAAAAGATAATATAAGTTTTTGAAACATTTGAAATCGCAACCCAAATTCTTTAAAAGTCCTACTTTATTTCTTTAAAATTTTTGCAACACCCCTTTTTGTAAAAACCAGCCAAGATGAATACAACACAAAAATATGAAGCTATAACGAAGAAATAAGGACAATAAAGAGAAAGCTGTATATAAAAGACAACAAATCCACAAATAATATACAGTAACGTCCTCACCAAGTCTCTAAGTCAAGAATACAATAGTAGATGGAGAGTACAAGATACAACGAATGTATAATACAAAATACAGATGACCACCAAAACCCACCTAAGCAAAATAGTACTGTGAGCTGATGCGGTATCTGTAGCAAAAGATGATAGATGGATACTGAATAGCCTGCCTCGACTACTCTGGGGAACAACCTGAAACACCTGTGGCACAACGGGGGTGAGTTGCCAACTCGTGAATAGTAGATAACATATGCAGGTAATCGCAGGAATGCACGTACAGCATGAATCTAAGATATGCGATTACAGTAATAACATGTCATGCAAATGCTGAATAAAGGAAAGTACACAAGCAGGTACAATCAATATGTGAAATAATACTATTATGACAATAATAAGCAATAACCATGCAATAGGGATGTGGAAATGTCAATATGCAACTATCATAAGGGTACACTAACAGGTACTACCAATATGTGAATTTGTGCATAAAGTAGATAAGTGTGAGGTATAGGGTGGAATATGTCATTTCCACGGAAACCTGACATCGTGGCAGGATCACAATCCATCAAGACACTCAAATCCACAATTCCTCAAATCAGCCCCCAAACTGGGGTCTCACATCATATAAGTCTCACATCACCTCAATGTACAATATCGAGTAATCCCCTATATCTCGAATGTACAAATCAACAATCTCCTTCATATCCATTATCCAATCTCAATTAATCACATATATCCTAAGTCGAATCTCAAGTAAGTTTCGAACATCCTAAGGTATTTATATATATATTTGCAGAAATAAAAATGATGGGGGCAATACACATATATTAGCGTCCCATTCCACTAATATTGATGTAAGGGTATATATAACAACGGCTAATCCCCTGTTATATATACGAAGGTATTACAAGAAATATCATGAAAATAATGTGCCAAGCATCGACACAGAAATCCTGATAGGTACGTATCATATGCTGTCCCGAAAGCACGAGTGCCTAGCTCTGACCCTCGCCTTTCGACGTATGCATACGTGCATGACTCCCAACGGTGTCTCCATGACCCCCGCCGAGTCATCAGTACTGTCACCGGTAGGTACTAGCCCGCCTCCAGGCTTAATCGGCAACATCCATCGATCTTCTTGCCGAGGGGAACCATACCGGGCCCCACCATGTACCCTCATACGGCAACCACACCTCTTATGGAGTATATAATCATAACCGATAAATCTCATGGTGGCTACGCAAATATCATATCAAGGAAACCGGGTTTTTCTGTTAGTTATATGTATGCCCTAGAGGCCATTACTGTACATTAGATGTATATTGTAGTGGATGCTGGGACATATATAGGTAGGACTTTCTTGCTCGACATGATAGTACGCTATCTGGTTGCTCTTTATCTTAACATGTATACTCTCTGTCTCTCTGATTACATGTTGATAAAGCCCATAGGATGTGTACTCGACTTCCAGGACTATGATGCAGATCATACTAATGGGTCCTGGGTAGTCAATGAGTACATCCTTCATTGTTCCTAGTCGTGGGAATATCGAGACGGGGCATCGATATTCCAGAGTAGACTAGCGTATATCTTCTCGACCCATGTGATGGGCGTTGGATGATCCCATATCCATTGGTGTTTGACATCAGAGATGGTATGCGGGTGCTCAGTGTAGACTTGGTACACTGAACGGACTCGCCGAGAACTCCCAGATGGTATTATACCTCACGTCAGATGGCAGTTCTCTGGTGACACTGGTACAGCTTAGTCTGTTGACTCGAGATCGTCATAGAGTTTTGTATGTATCCCACTGTGCTTTGATTTCCACCCTACCACGGCTCTACTGAGTTGTGCAAACAGGTGGATTTTGGGTACAGTCCCGATTCACATGGAGGCAATGAGCGATAGGAGGGGATTCGTCTCTCCCGGTATTGGGGGTTGATGTTGCGCAATGCACGACTGGCCATAACAGGAAATCCCTGGCCAGGGTTGCAGTGATATACTGGTAAGAGTTATCAGTAGTTTCACGAAAGTTATGGACCCTACGTCGGCTTGACTTATCGAGCTATTGGGGTCTGACGTTTACCACCCCTAGGCGAGATATGCGACATATCAGACGAACAGACCGGAGTGTACGGTAAGTGTTACTGGTTGGATTCACAGGAGTATGAGCGGGCTTGCTCGTCGATCTTCTGATCACTCAATACCCGGGTGGCCGTTACGTTTAGCAGACCGCTTGCGGCTTGTGGGTGCTTGATATGATCATCATCTGCTACCGGCGTATTGACGAGTCTTTAGAGTCCTACACAGAGGTTTCCTGGCTCAAGCGAAACGAAATAGGAGCGCATATGAGATATGTGCGGGACCGAGAATAATACGTGTATGTGATACCGTATTCCATTCTCGCGATGAATGTATCGAAAGGTTGTATGCGATATAACCTAGTTATCGAATCACGGATTGTTTCGATAAGCCGATACATTGGATACTAGTCGGTTATATGTGATATGACCGGATCGTTAGATCAAGTGTTGATTTAATGATTTAATGTATAATTATATATTTGATATATTACTTTGCATTAACTAGTATTGGTTCACTTTAAAAGGATTTTCTCACTTGAAATGCACATTGTATATGTGATATATTTTTGTGCACTTGTTTGTATCTTGTTTGATGATACTTGCTCATTTGGGTTTGTGTGAAGATTAAACTATGTTTAGTGAATGGTTAGGGTTTCTTTTCTCTTATTTATTTATCTATTTATTATTGTTTTGGAAAAGATAAAGAGAAAAAGAAATGGTGGCTTAGTTTGTTTTTTGTTGAATCTTCTTGAAGCTTTGAACAAGTCCACCATTCTTGTCTCATGTCTAACCCTAACCATTCATCTAACCTTAGTTAAATCTCTACACTAAACCATGGTTGAATTATGATAAGTATCATATTGTTTTCCTTTTTTAAATAATAACTTATCATAATTCTATCATATGATATTTTTTCTTCATCATCTTCTTCTTCTTCTTCACAAGAAAACCTTCCTTCATCAATGGCAACTTGATGTAAAGGGTGAGAAATCCAATTCTAAAGTGAACCCATTTCCTATTTCTTCATCCTCTACCTCTTGCCAAGTTGTATAGGGCGTTTCCTTCACAAGTTTTCAAGGCTTGGTGAAGTCGGAGCTTGTTCTTGTGATGCCTCGACGTAGATCATCTTCGGCATCGGACCGACGTCCAAGCCCGCCCATTTCTTCGATGAAGCCTATGCTAGAGTTTGGGATCCGACTTGGACAGCGGAGGGACATCGTCGCGGAGCTTAGGAAGTGGTGGAACGGATCTACAAAGGTTGTAGCCCCTTTCCTCTTTAGCATTAAATTCGTTTACATGCTTGCATCGCCTATATATCTAGTTAACGATCCGTATTAGGGTTTGTAGGCACCCGTAAAATTTGAATTGGCCATGTTTGATCACTTGTGAGACTTCATTACAGTGCCTAGGAACCCTACAGTGGAATTAGAGCCTAGCTAGAGCCTTAGGCGATGCGTAGACGGAGTTTGAAGTCCGATCGAACCCGGAACCCCAATTTTAACATGCTCTCTGTACATTTTTTAAATTTATGGATTTTTGAAAATTAAAAATATGCAGAAAAATCAGCAGGAATATTTAAGAGTTACTGTAAAATTCGATCCCCTAACTCCATCAAGCTGCCGCGGTTCCGCGGCACGAGCATGGCTCGTGCGGCGGTTCCGCGGCCGTACGGCCTCCTTATTCAATAAAGTTTACACAGTAACTCCTAATTTCCAGTGGTGGTTTTCCTGGGAATTTTTAATATTTATTCAAGTGTTGAATTTTCTGGGTTGTATTGTGGACTCGGTGTTTTCGATCGGATTGTCTAATTTTGTCTTTGTGTTTTCCGGATATTTTTGAATATGTTAAAAAGTTCGATCGGATATAAATACCCACTTTTTCCCCTGCCGGGGAATTTCCAATTATTGGATTTTTCCGTAGTTTAACGACGTTCTAAGTAGTGCAAGTAACGCGATGGCCCCTCTAGAAGACAACAAAGCTTAACTCGATTATGTGACCGTCTTGAACTGCCCTTTGAACCTTAGGGTTTGGGGCAGTACGGCGTGCCACATGTGAGGCGTTGGCTTGACCCCTCTACGGCTGGATCGTTGGTACTGAGGCACGAACTGAATGTTGTTAGACTTATTTCATGTGTTGAGCTGTATCGGGAAAACTTGGGTGTTTGACTGTTCGATCGGAAAGTTTAACATTTTCTGTTTATCCGGAATGTGATACAATAATTGGAATTCACAAATAGTTATGAGATAACTAGTATGAATGTTGTAAACATAGCAGTTTAGTCTCATTTGATCGGTTGCCACGGAATTTTGATGCGATCAAAAGTCCGTCGCAATCACGTAGTGTACGCGGATACTCGCCGGGTAAACTTAATAGACAGCCTCACCCCATAGCCCCGACCAAGTGACTGTAGGAGAACCCCGTCGCCGAAAGCATCCATTTAGGTGCTCGCGGTAGCGGTGTTCCGCCTTGGTGCACTTCGTCGACGGTATCGGGGGTGCGACCGTCGACTAAAGTTTGCGACGAGCATTCGATTAAAATGTCGGGAATCCTGTTGAATTGCACGACTTGGTATTGAAAAGTGTTTTCGATAATGAGACTAAAATGCAGGGTTTATAATTGTTAGGCATGCGATGTCTAAGTAATTCATTTGATTAGGCATGTGATGTCTAAAGAGGTTGCGGATTCCAACTGTTGTAGTTTTACACTTTCTTTTCTGTGACCGTAAGTGTAATATGTGAAATCGCCGGTTTCGTTGCTATATGTCAACGACAATTGGGATGCGCATATTTACTTACGTTGATGACACGTGATGTTATGTGTTGCTGGATATGTTATATTGGATCGTCGTGTTTGAATAGCCGGGTTTTTTTTATGTGAGATGAGTGTTTTTCATTTTCATTCATGTAAAAACTTTTATGTAATATTCTTTTATTGGGGCACTTCCAGGTTGCGGAAGTTGTCACCGTTGATGTATATTATTTACTTTTCCGCATTAGGATAGACCCAAGGAGGGGAGCACAAGTAACCGGGTTCTGGGGTCCAGAGGGAGACCATCTCGAGGAGTCGAGTCCGGGTCTCCTAACCCTAGAATTGGTAGGGTTGCTTGCCGCTCTCGTAGGGGTATAGGGGTGTGGGATAGGCTATTCATCACGACCGTGGAATCCGTGTTTTATACTGGCTCGTATTGAAAACACGGACGTCCCAGTATATCCAATATTTCATATGATTTTTTTTCTGCTGCGTTATCTGTGATGTGATCATGTGATATTCTGTGATAGATATAGTATATAGTATATATGATATATTATATAGACGTTACTTCTGTTTTACACCCGCGCTAGCCCTGCCCCGCTCTGCCGTTAGTTACCTAACCTAACGGTGCACGAGGGGACATCGAGGCGAATGCGGATGGCATAAGTGTACGTCATATTTATCTGTGATGTTTAGGTAATTTAAATGATGGGATATTCATTAATGAGATTAATGAAAGAAAATAAACCTAATTGATGTTGTGGAATCGAATTTCAAAATAAAAACAGGTAGCTACAGTTCTTGCTTTGCATCCCGGTGTTCCTTGTAGAACATCCAACATCTTATTCGATGAGGAAAGGACCGTGATCCTTTCACCGGGAGTGACTCCTTTAGCAATAACTGGTAGATGCTACAACCCTCGGTTTGTCTTTTGATCGCTTCTATAGTTTCTGCTTTGCACAGTGATGTATATGATATATCCTGCACCTCATTCGACGAGGAAAGGGCCGACGATCCCTTCACCGGGAGTGACCCCTTTAGCAAAACTAGAAAAGCCTGAAAAACATTCCATTTAAAAACCATTTGATTCCGCAACGAGATCAAGTTCAAAGCGTTAAAGGTTTTCACAAAAACCATTCGCAACCCTCCGTCATTTTAGGAAGTACAGTACTTAGTATTCGTGTTGTGTTTGTTGACCATAGTCAAGGCACAGTGTACGGTAGCTAAGTGATGTCTTCCTACACCGCATATGATGCGATTAGTTAGGACAGTCGTGTGACTTTGTTGACCTTAGTAAAGGGTCATGTGGGTGGGTCTGATTAATCACGAAATGTCGGGTAGAACTTGACTAGTACTTATGATTTGTTGACCATAGTTAAGGTCATAGGTGCTAGGGGTAAAAACCTTTATCGGGAGTTTCAAGTGTTGAAACTTACAATGAGATTGCATACCTTCTATATGATAGTTAGATCCCGATACCCACTGCGAGTAATTGTTACTCCTGGGAGAGTTTTGCACATTGCAATTAGCCGATCAAGTAGGTGTCTAGAAAGGTGTCAACGGGGTTACGCCTCTGGGAAAACGAGGTTTACTGTAATTAGGTCCGTGCGAAAGCACGGGAAACCTCCCTCAAAGTACCGACACTGGACTGGCTGAAAGATTGGCGAACTTGCAGAGTGTAATTAATCCCGGCTAGTCTTTCTTTTTATGATTTGATAAAAACGGTGGGAGCCATCCTGATTAGATAAAATAAATAACCAATCTGATCTTGCAAGAGCGCACGCTGAGTGTTTTCTTCTCTCTCTCTCCAGGTAGCGACCATATCACGCCTTAATCAAGATAATAATATGGATGTATTGACTGAACCCGCTTGTTATACTGAGCTGGGGAACATTGGTCCCGCTCCAACTTATAATTGTTATAAGACAGAGCAGGAAATAGGGGAATACCAGATTTCCTATGCCGCCCAAACGAAGAAAGTGCATATGATGCATCTCCTTCGGGTGTGTTCATTATAAAGAACTATTTCTCAGTATCCTCTGAATCCTGGGTATATGATACCGGATCAGGATCCCAGATATGTAATGTGTTACATAGGGCTACAAAAAGGTAGAAAACTTAGAACGGGTGATAAGTTTCATGAGACAGAAAACGGGGCAAGTGTTGCAGCCAAGTCTGTTGGCCACTGTCACCCTGTATTACCAGTACATTGATTCTGAACAAATGCTATTAGATACCGAACCTGATATACAAAATCATATCACTCTCTTTATTAGTAAAGAAGGATATAATTTTGTATTGTTGGATAATGTTTTGAACATTTCCTATATCAAAAGTTGATCGGTACAGGCACGTTATCTAAAAGCATTGATGTTCTAAATCAAACTACAGTTCCTAGTATACAGAACACACAAAAGAGGAAGAGTTCAGAAATGGACGAATCATTCTTGAAGCGTTGTAGACTAGGTCATATCAATGCGATCCGACTGGCTGAAGTTACATTTTAGATGCATATTTAAATCAGTTTGAATTTACATCTTGTGAAACTTGCCAGTCATGTCACAAAGATTAGAAGACCATAGCTCTGTTTACTGTAAACAGAGAAAGACTTAGTAAACTCTTGGGACTGATACATGATGATGTATGTAAGGTCTCCTGTCTACACATGCCAGGACTGGTTCTTTATACTTCATTATATTCTCTGATAATCTCTCAAGATTCAGTCATATGTTTCTGTTGAAACATGAGTCCGAAGTTTTTGAGGTATTCACAGAATATAAGTCAGAAGTAGAGAACCAATAACCGGGTATAAGTATTATGTCCTATGATGAGATCAGGGACGAGAATACATGTGCATAGAATTCCTGGACTATTCTAAAGGAGAATGAGATTCTCTCTCCGTATTTACTCCTCTGAATACACCACAGAACAACGGTGTATCAGGGCGAAGCAATAGCACAATATTAGATATGGTGTGCTTTATGATGAGTATTACTGAATTACCTATTTCCTTTTGGGATTATGCACTTGAGAAGCAGCATACCTATTGAATTAGGTTTGAATCAAATCAGTGCCTACCACTCCATATGAGATATGGTATGGGAAGAACCCATCTCTTAAGCGAGTTAAGATTTGGGGTTGTCCGGCCTATGTTTAAAGCAAAATCCGGACAAGATCGAGGCAGGATCAGTTCTGTAGAACTGGAAAGGTTCCAGCTATACAAAACTGCAGTTGATGATTTGACAGAACCAAAGGATTCTGTAGTTCCCGACAAACCTCAGCCCCTCCGCCGATCTAGTAGGGTTCGTCATCCGCCTGAGAGATACCTCGGTTTCTCGATGACAGTGGGAGCGAGGAATGCATCATGAGATGATGACCCAACTAGTTTCGAGCAGGCCATCGAGAGTAGGGACTCTGTAAGAATGGCGGGATGCTTAGCGATCTGAGATGGAATCCATATACACCAACAAAGTATGGACTTTGGTTGCTATATCTGAAGGGTTAAATCCCCATCAGGAGCAAGTATATCTTGAGAAGATTACTTGGTGTAGATGGAGAAGTTGAGACTTTCAAAGCTAGACTTGTTAAAGGTTTTCGTCATCGACCAGGCATGGATAATGATGAAACCTTTTCCAGGGAATATGCTTAAATCCATCCAGATCCTACTTGCCACGGCTACATACCATGACTACGATATCTGGTGGTTGGGTGCCATGACTACTTTTCTAAATAATGATTTAGAAGAGAACGTCTATAAGAACACAGCCAGAGGGCTTCGTAAACAGTGGGAGCAGCGGAAACGTGTGCAAATTGCTTTAAAGGATAAAGCAGGCATCGCGGAGTTGGAACATCTTTTTTGATATGGTAGTCAAAGAGTTTGACTTCATCAAAATGGTAGACGAACCTTGTATATACAAAAGGGTAGTAGGGAGTAAGGTGGTCATCTTCGTATTGTACGTAGACAACATACTCTTGATAGGAAAAGAGTTTCCTATACTACGATCGGTTAATCTCCTATTATCACAAGGATTCTCCAAATAGGATCAAAGTGATACCTCCTAAATCCTGAGTTTTCATCTATGAGATATATGTAATTGGATGCTAGGATTCTCACTAGATGTAGTGAGATGGTATCAAACGATCCTAGGGAGAATCACTGGAAGAGTTCTAGGGTGATAAAGATGACTGAATGTCAGTCACAGGCACTGTCTTTACCCTCAGTAAAGGGACGGTATGTTGGAAGAGTTCCAAGCTAGATACCGTGGCAAACTAGACGATAAAGGCTGGTAATATCGCTATTGAAGATACTACCAAAGAGGAAGTTTGGGTGTATATTGGTTCATAAGATGAACTAGGTTCATGCCATTGTATGACAATGGAAGTGAGGCTTCGGCCCTGGAACCCTGGTCCCATCAGTGACACAGACAAATTCTGAGGCAGCATCACCTGATCATGGAGATAGTTGATCTCCAGGTTGATCGAGGTTAGGAGAGTAGACTCAGAGGACAACACGGCGGATCCACTCACGAAGGCCTTTTCCCAAAGAGAGACTTTTAGGGGATGGTTGAGTATGTGATACTGCAACCACTGCTACAGATGGCCCTAGTGCAAGTGGGAGATTGTTAGTTATTTGTATGCCCTAGAGGCCATTACTGTACATTAGATGTATATTGTAGTGGATGCTGGGACATATATAGGTAGGACTTTCTTGCTCGACATGATAGTACGCTATCTGGTTGCTCTTTATCTTAACATGTATACTCTCTGTCTCTCTGATTACATGCTGATAAAGCTCTTAGGATGTGTACTCGACTTCCAGGACTATGATGCAGATCATACTAGTGGGGCCTGGGTAGTCAATGAGTACATCCTTCATTGTTCCTAGTCCTGGGAATATCGAGACGGGGCATCGATATTCCAGAGTAGACTAGCGTATATCTTCTCGACCCAAGTGATGGGCGATGGATGATCCCATATCCATTGGTGTTTGACATCAGAGATGGTATGCGGGTGCTCAGTGTAGACTCGGTACACTGAACGGACTCGCCGAGAACTCCCAGATGGTATTATACCTCACGTCAGATGGCAGTTCTCTGGTGACACTGGTACAGCTTAGTCTGTTGACCCGAGATCGTCATAGAGTCTTGTGTGTATCCCACTATGCTTTGATTTCCACCCTACCACGGCTCTACATAGTTGTGCAAATAGGTGGTTTTTGGGTACAGTCCCGATTCACATGGAGGCAATGAGCGATAGGAGGGGATTCGTCTCTCCCGGTATTGGGGGTTGATGTTGCGCAATGCACGACTGGCCATAACAGGAAATCCTTAGCCAGGGTTGCAGTGATATACTGGTAAGAGTTATCAATAGTTTCACGAAAGTTATGGACCCTACGTCGGCATGACTTATCGAGCTATTGGGGTCTGACGTTTACCACCCCTAGGCGAGATATGCGACATATCAGACGAACAGACCGGACTGTACGGTAAGTGTTACTGGTTGGATTCAAAGGAATATGAGCGGGCTTGCTCGTCGATCTTCTGATCGCTCAATACTCGGGTGGCCGTTACGTTTAGCAGACCGCTTGCGGCTTGTGGGTGCTTGATATGATCATCATCTGCTACCGGCGTATTGACGAGTCTTTAGAGTCCTACACAGAGGTTTCCTGGCTCAAGCGAAACGAAATAGGAGCGCATATGAGATATGTGCGGGACCGAGAATAATGCGTGTATGTGATACCGTATTCCATTCTCGCGATGAATGTGTCGAAATGTTGTATGCGATATAACCTAGTTATCGAATCACGGATTGTTTCGATAAGCCGATACATTGGATACTAGTCGGTTATATGCGATATAACCGGATCGTTAGATCAAGTGTTGATTTAATGATTTAATGTATAATTATATATTTGATATATTACTTTGCATTAACTAGTATTGGTTCACTTTAAAAGGATTTTCTCACTTGAAATGCACATTGTATATGTGATATATTTTTGTGCACTTGTTTGTATCATGTTTGATGATACTTGCTCATTTGGGTTTGTGTGAAGATTAAACTATGTTTAGTGAATGGTTAGGGATTCTTTTCACTTATTTATTTATCTATTTATTATTGTTTTGGAAAAGATAATGAGAAAAAGAAATGGTGGCTTAGTTTGTTTTTTGTTGAAGCTTCTTGAAGCTTTGAACAAGTCCACCATTCTTGTCTCATGTCTAACCCTAACCATTCATCTAACCTTAGTTAAATCTCTACACTAAACCATGGTTGAATTATGATAAGTATCATATTGTTTTCCTTTTTTAAATAATAACTTATCATAATTCTATCATATGATATTCTTTCTTCATCATCTTCTTCTTCTTCTTCACTTGAAGAAAACCTTCCTTCATCAATGACAACTTGATCTAAAGAGTGAGAAATCCAATTCTAAAGTGAACCCATTTCCTATTTCTTCATCCTCTACCTGTTGCCAAGTTGTATAGGGTGTTTCCTTCACAAGTTTTCAAGGCTTGGGTAAGTCGGAGCTTGTTCTTGTGATGCCTCGACGTAGATCATCTTCGGCATCGGACCGACGACCAAGCCCGCCCATTTCTTCGATGAAGCCGATGCTAGAGTTCGGGATCCGACTTGGACAGCGGAGGGACATCGTCGCGGAGCTTAGGAAGTGGTGGAATGGATCTACAAAGGTTGTAGCCCCTTTCCTCTTTAGCATTAAATTCGTTTACATGCTTGCATCACCTATATATCTAGTTAACGATCCGTATTAGGGTTTGTAGGCACCCGTAAAATTTGAATTGGCCGTGTTTGATCACTTGTGAGACTTCATTAGAGTGCCTAGGAACCCTACAGTTTCAATGTATGCATAATTTCATGAACTCCCACGGTTCCCAAATTCAGAAATCATCACATGAAATCCAAATAACAATGCGCAAATCCATGAATAAATATATGCGATATATCTGAAATGCGAGCATATAAATGAGAATATGTAGCTAAAACCAGATGTATGCGAAACCAATGAGGTACAACTAAGTAACATCAGTAAAGGTAAAAATATGATTGCAACTGAATATGTATGTAACATACAAGTGTAGCAATGTATAAGTATCTACCTATAGGAACTGATGTCGTATACCCCCTTGGGTATAAGAAGAATATAAGTAAGATATCCCCCCGGTATAAGTAAAATATGTCCAAGGTATACCTGCAGCTGTATCGCAAGGTGTAAATATACCTATCACTAAAGGTATGATACATTATTGGTATACCGGTAAGCTAGATGTCATGTGTGACAAGCAATAGTATCTATAAGGGGTTGTGTGTGACATGGCAATTATTGACGGTGTGTGTGTAGCATATAATCCGTGCTCGTGCAACATGAACCGTCAATAATATGTGCAGTGTCCTACGGCTGCTAGTCACAGTATAACTATATCAATGAAATAAAGTAAAGGCGCAATTCTACAATGACGTAGAATGTGCGACAGGTATTTGAATCCTAGCCCAGACGCATAACGCCATGCGGGCGAATCCCCTGTAGATGTTAAATCTACTCACCTACGCTCCACGCTAGGTGAATCCTACCATCTGCTCCCCCCTATAGTAGTGTCTGTAGTCCCTGCCTGCAAACCTGCAAATAAGACATGGAAATCATATATAAGCAAAATATCTTGCAAAACGCGATATCGAACCAAAACGAGAAACTCGCGTCGCGAACTAAATGCGCGTGTGCACGATACGCTGAAACGTGTGTGTACGCGTCTAAAACCATCGCGACACGCCGCGATACGCTGGATCACAGAACCCACTCACGTATCGCGCTTATCGCGCAAACACAACTGACACCAAAAACGTTATATAGTCCCATATTTTCCTACAGATCCAAACTTACAAAACTAGACATGCCAAAGCACTATACAACACAGAAGAGAGCCTTACACAAAAACCCAACACCTAACTCCTATTCCTGGCCGCAAATTGCAGCCATATGGATTAAATTGGCGGCCGGGGATGGGAATGGATGGCTCGTGTTCATGTGGTGTGCTCTATACCTAGTGTACATGCTCCAGTCTTCTCAATTTTAACCTGAAGATCCCGGGTCAAAAGCAGATCACAGATATCCAATATAACACTTTAAAAACACCAAATTGCACAATTTGGAAACCTTATGGTATTTTAGTGTAATCTGGGTTATTTCTCAGTTGAAGTGGCCCTAATAACACTTAAATAGGTAGGGTTAACCAACACAATCATCACTTAAACAACATTCCACACAAATCACCTTAATTAGCACTAAACTAGCTAATTTAACACTAATCGAAGCAAATTAACACACAAGCTAAGCAAACAAGGGAAAGGGTTCAGAAATATACCCAAAGGAACCCAAAGAAGCAGGAGAAGAAGTGTATGGGGGAGGAAGAGCTTCTGCAAGTGCTGGGGTTCCTGTTGCTGCTGTTGCTGATGCTTGCCTCTGCTGCTGCTGCTCTCTGCTGTTGCTGCTGCAGCTCCTGTTGTTGTGTTGTTGTTGTGGTTGATGCTATGGCTGCTGCTGCTGTTGCTGCTGTTGCTGCTGTTGTTGTTGTTGTTGTTGTGGTTGATGCTATGGCTGATGTTGCTGTTGCTTCTGCTGTTGTTGTTGTTTCTGCTGCTGCTTCTGTGTGTGAGTGTGTGTGTGAGAGTGAGAGAATGAGAGTGAGAGAAATGAGAGTAACACTAACCCCTCCGTCTATTTCTCTTGCCTCATTAATGAGGCATGGTTCACACCATGCTCCCCATGCCCTCTCTCTCACACAACTCAACACTTTAAACCAATAATAAACCTTTTTCCAAATTCATTTTAATTTTTAAAACAACCTTAACTATTTAACCCAAAACACCTAATAAGAATTAATTAGCTTAAAGAGAATGGGTTAATCTATCATGCTAGCTAAATCATGGTCTAACCCTAGTTATCATGCACAAGTGTGTGTGTGCCTAACAAAATTCTAATAAAATACTCAATAAATAGGATAAAATATTTAAAACTTCATTTGGTAAACTTTTTATTAAAAACCATACATTAAAATATAATTAGCTACAAAACACATTCTAAGGTGTTACAATCTCCCTCCTTAAAAGAAATTCGTCCCCGAATTTTAAATATACCGATACGCGTACCTTCAAAGAGAAGATTAAAATCCACAAATCTCGCTCGCCGCTTCCCAAGTGACTATCTCACTATACCGCTACGTCCAAGGAAACCTTCCACAGATAGCAAGACCCTTGACCGATGCTCCTCCACCTGCTGAGCCATTAACACAATTGGGTGCTGGTGAACGAAAGATCGTGTCCAAGCCAAAAGGTCTGGTGCTAAATCATGTGAGAAAGGTCATGAAGGTAATTGTAAAGCATCATCACAAGGAATACGGGGTGAAAACTCAATAATCTGGGCGGAAGTGCCAAATTAAAGGCAACGAAACTAACTCGCTTATAGGACCTCAGAAAGACCTAAATCCCGGGACAAACTTCCTAAAATCCAAACCGCCATTCATCGGAAAGTCCGTAGGAATACATGATCTGTCCCTGCAAACTCGAGTCTATGGCTAACACAGTCGGCATAAGACCTCAGTTCGCAATGGACAATTCCCATCCGGCCCTAACACAACTGGACTATCTCCGAAGTCTCAAGACTAGCCGGGGTCCAAAGTCCTACTTACGCAGAGTCAGAAAAACAACAGACCGGTGATCGACATGACCTAACCCCTAAACCTAAAGGTGGCCAATTGGAGTGTCTCCTGATAACAGCGATCGAAGGAGAACCCTAACGATGGCGAGTGACGATCCCCAACTGCTGACAACAAACAATACAAACACACAACTTAACAAGAAACAACTGAGCACATTGAGTAAAACCGGACGACAAGAATCCGAATGGAGTCACACCCTGACTAAACTTGGGTAGAAACCATAAAGAAATTTCGTGGAGACCTGCTCCCACTCCTACTTCAGAACGGTAAAAGATTGCAACTCTCCAGCCGGCCTCAGATGCTCGACTCAAGCACACAACAAGACTGACACCTTGAAACGAAACCTGAAACTTCTCTTTACATCCTTGTCCACTCGTAACTATCTCACAAGTCACGTTAAATGTTCGTGGAACTTGAATGCATATAGAGAGTTGACGGATGTGCATGTTCTAGGATTACACGTCTCTACCCGATGATGTCAGGTACACAAACGCGTCCCTAACTCAGCACACCATTGTCATAATTCAAGGTCTCTGAATCATTACCCAGCCGAGCATGCTCAAGTATCATTAACGAACGAGCATCGGCGGTCAGTGTCTCGCGAAAACGATTAAGGAAAGTGGTCGGGCGCGGACATGAGCAAGCTGTCCCCTTCGTAGAGACGAACTAAGCTATACTCGACGATCACACAAGAACTGTAAATCTGCAGAAGACTATCACAACAATCCAAATCCGCTGCAGGAAGATGTACATTAAGCTCTGGTGGTCCGTGAAAATCTGACATGACTCTCGAACAGATAGTGTCTCCAAATCTCCAACACAAAACCACCGCGGCCATCTCCAGATCATGAGTGGAATATCCTCCTCGTACTTCCTCCAAATGTAGGGAAGCAAAAGCCATAACTCTATAGTGTCACCTCAGTACACACTCGAGCCCACTCAAGAAACATTACAGTTAAACAACAAAGTCGCCCGAACCAGAAAGCAAAAGAAAGAACTGATGCAGTTGTTAACCGAATCTCCAACTGCCGAAAACTCTGCACACATGCCTCAGTCCAAAGAAAAGAAACCTCCCTTCCAGTCAATTAAGTCGACGGTGCAGCACTACTCTAACAATCCTGCACGAAACGGCAGTAAAGAACCTGCTAAGCCCAAAATCTGCGGACCTCCGTCCGGCACACAAGTCTGGACCTAAGCTGTACGACCACGATCTCCCTCGGGACCATAAAAACCGTCTCCCGTGACTAAAAGACCTGGGAGTCAACACAAACAAGTATGAAGAAACACTCCGAGAATTTAGCAACTGCTGGTGCTCTCTCCAGTATCTGCAAAACAAATCTTCAAGTGCTGCTCCTGTTCCTCAAGACACATTAGATAGACCAGAATGTCGTAAATAACACAACAAAACTGGTCGAGGAACGGCCTGCAGAAATCTGGTTCATCATATCTACGAATGCTGCTAGGGCATCAGGGAATCCAACGACTCACTGATACACACAAAGCCCATAGCACGCATAAGGCAGTCTTCGGAATGCCATCATCCCGAATCCGCAATAATGATGACCTGATCCCAAGCAAACTTAGAAAATGTCTCGCCCTAAGGAGCTAATCGAAGAAATCGTCACGGCGAGGTGAAGGATACATATCCGCACCGTAAGCCGGTTCAATTAACGACCCGTCGATACGCAACCCTAAGGTGTCGTCTTTCTCCTTGACGAACAGGAATAGGAGCTTCCAAAAGCGAAACATTCAGACGCACAAAACTCCCCAAACCACAACTCTACAGCTGATCCTTTAGCTCCCAAGCTTTACCGGCTCATCCGGAACAACGTCGGAAAAACTCTCGCACGAAAGAAACCCGGTCCAACAATCCCACTGTGGCTCCGGTATCACGAATGAACGCCAAGAATCCATGACATCTCCTCAGTAGCCGACTAGCGAAAAAGCTGAATTCAAGCTGTGAGAGGCGGCACAACTATCCACCTGCACAACAAGAACTGACTTGCTGGGGAAATCAAAACCTAACTTGTTTCCTCATGGTAGTCCACAGACGCCTAGCACGTAATTAACCAGTCCGTGCCCAGGAGAACGTCAAATCCAACATCTTTAGAAGGATCAAAACGACGGACGAATCTCTACCTCCTATCCGATTGGCACAAAACTGGAATACGTGTCGCGCAACAAAAGAATCGCTGACAGAAGTTAAAACAGCTAACTACGACTAATCTACCCAACCACGGTACAAGCATGAAAAACAAACGAATACATCAAAAGAACAAGTGAATTAAGGATACCTGAGAACTCCACATTGGACGTCTGCGAGTCCCGATGAGTAGAAGCAAACTCCTGTGTTTGCCCTCTACTCACAGCTGGATGAACTCTTCTGGTAGACTGAGCCCTCTGAGCAAATCTTCAACGTCCACGGCCTCTCTGAGTACGATCCTGACGCCGTGCTGACGAACAATCCCTGACGAAGTGCTGAAGGCTTCCGCATCGAAAACATCCACGCGCTGACTGCTGACCATCCTGGGGCTGAGAGCTGAACGACTGTCCTCGTCCTAAGCCTCTGCTACTCCCGCGACGGCCACGAAATCTGTCTCGATGACCAAACCTCTGTCTCTGGGCTGGTACACTGGTACGAGTCCTCCACTGTCCTGGAACTCTCTGAGACTCTGGAATATGCGCCTCATCAACTAGAGCTGCAACCACTGGTGCTATGTAAGTGACGGACTGCTGCATTCTGATCGCAAGTGACAACTGAGTAACAGGGGTGACAACCTCCTGTCGTAGCTCCCGAACGACATCAACCAATGAACTCATAGTCTGGCAGAAATCCTGCATCTCTACCAAAAGTCTATCCATAGTATAAGTCATAGGCTGATCCCTCTGCACCTGTGCAACTAGAGTGCCATCCTGGTCAATACTCGTCTCACCCGAGCCAACTCTGACCTCGGCCCTCGCTGCATCACTCTGAGTCCCCATAGTCATCGGCAGCAAGGCTATAAATAGATATAAGATTCGATGAGAATAAGGAATCAAATCTCAAGAATATGGATCATCAAGGAAGAAATTTCAAGCAAATTGTACTTAGGACACTTAATGCAAGGCACCGCATCGTGGGTATGCTGCAGACATACACACACTACGTTACTCAGCATAAGCTACCTACTCCATCATACTAAGATCATCCTACACTCTGAAAGGTAAAACCTAGCGCTCTGATACCAACTTTGTCACGACCCAAAAATCTGACCCGTGACGGCCCTAATACTGCGCAACGCCAAAAGACGTAACGCGGTAAAAGAAAGCCAAAACCCAGAAATCTAAACCATAAAAATACGGAAAAGATAATATAAGTTTTTGAAACATTTGAAATCGCAACCCAAATTCTTTAAAAGTCATACTTTATTTCTTTAAAATTTTAGCAACACCCCTTTTTGTAAAAACCAGCCAAGATGAATACAACACAAAAATATGAAGCTATAGTGAAGAAATAAGGACAATAGAGAGAAAGCTGTATATAAAAGACAACAAATCCACAAATAATATACAGTAACGTCCTCACCAAGTCTCTAAGTCAACAATACAATAGTAGATGGAGAGTACAAGATACAACGAATGTACAATACAAAATACAGATGACCACCAAAAGCCACCTGAGCAAAATAGTAATGTGAGCTGATGCGGTATCTGTAGCAAAGGATGATAGATGGATACTGAACAGCCTGCCTCGACTACTTTGGGAAACAACCTGAAACACCTGTGGCACAACGGGGGTGAGTTGCCAACTCGTGAATAGTAGATAACATATGCAGGTAATCGCAGGAATTCACGTACAGCATGAATCTAAGATATGCGATTACAGTAATAACATTTCATGCAAATGGTGAATAAAGAAAATTACACTAGCAGGTACAATCAATATGAGAAGTAATAGTATTATGACAATAATATGCAATAACCATGCAATAGGGATGTGGAAATGTCAATATGCAACTATCATAAGGATACACTAACAGGTACTACCAATATGTGAATCTGTGCATAAAGTAGATAAGTGTGAGGTATAGGGTGGAATATGTCATTTCCACGGAAACCTGACATCGTGGCAGGATCACAATCCATCAAGACACTCAAATCCATAATTCCTCAAATCAGCCCCCAAACTGGGGTCTCACATCATATAAGTCTCACATCACCTTAATGTACAATATTGAGTAATCCCCTATATCTCGAATGTACAAATCAACAATCTCCTTCATATCCATTATCCAATCTCAATGAATCACATATATCCCAAGTCAAATCTCAAGTAAGTTTCTAACATCCTAAGGTATTTATATATATATTTGCAGAAATAAAAATGATGGGGGCAATACACATATATTAGCGTCCCATTCCACTAATATTGGTGTAAGGGTATATATAACAACGGCTAATCCCCTGTTATATATACAAAGGTATTACAAGAAATATCATGAAAACAATGTGCCAAGCATCGACACAGAAATCCTGATAGGTACGTATCATACTCTGTCCCGAAAGCACGAGTGCCTAGCTCTGACCCTCGCCTTTCGACGTATGCATACGTGCATGACTCCCAACGGTGTCTCCATGACCCCCGCCGAGTCATCAGTACTGTCACCGGTAGGTACTAGCCCGCCTCCAGGCTCAATCGGCAACATCCATCGATCTTCTTGCCGAGGGGAACCATACCGGGCCCCACCATGTACCCTCATACGGCAACCACACCTCGTATGGAGTATATAATCAGAACCGATAAATCTCATGGTGGCTGCGCAAATATCATATCAAGGAAACCGGGTTTTTCAATGTATGCATAATTTCATGAACTCCCGCGGTTCCCAAATACAGAAATCATCATATGAAATCCAAATAACAATGCGCAAATCCAGGAATAAATATATGCGATATATCTGAAATGCGAGCATATAAATGAGAATATGTAGCTAAAACCAGATGTATGCGGAACCAATGAGGTACAACTAAGTAACATCAGTAAAGGTAAATATATGATTGCAACTGAATATGTGTGTAACATATAGGTGTAGCAATGTATAGGTATCTACCTATAGGACCTGATGTCGTATACCCCCCTGGGTATAAGAAGAATATGGGTAAGATATCCCCCGGTATAAGTAAAATATGTCCAAGGTATACCTGCAGCTGTATCGCAAGGTGTAAATGTACCTATCACTAAAGGTATGATACACTATAGGTATACCGGTAAGCTAGATGTCATGTGTGACAACCAATAGTATCTATAAGGGGTTGTGTGTGACATGGCAATTATTGACGGTGTGTGTGTAGCATACAATCCGTGCTCGTGCAACATGAACCGTCAATAATATGTGCAGTGTCCTACGGCTGCTAGTCACAGTATAACTATATCAAGGAAATAAAGTAAAGGCGCAATTCTACAATGACGTAGAATATGCGACAAGTATTTGAATCCTAGCCCAGATGCATAATGCCATGCGGGCGATTCCCCTGTAGATGTTAAATCTACTCACCTACGCTCCACACTAGGTGAATCCTACCATCTGCTCCGCCCTGTAGTAGTGTCCGTAGTCCCTGCCTGCAAACCTGCAAATAAGACATGGAAATCATATATAAGCAAAATATCTCGCAAAACGCAATATCGAACCAAAACGTGAAACTCGCGTCGCGAAGTAAACACGCGTGTGCACGATACGCTGAAACGTGTGTGTACGCGTCTAAAACCATCGCGACACGCCGCGATACGCTGGATCACAGAACCCACTCACGTATCGCGCGTATCGCGCAAACACAACGGACACCAAAAACGATATATAGTCCCAGATTTTCCTACATATCAAAACTTACAAAACTAGACATGCCAAAGCACTATACAACACAGAAGAGAGCCCTACAAAAAAACCCAACACCTAACTCCTATTCCTGGCCGCAAATTGCGGCCATATGGATTAAATTGGCGGCCGGGGATGGGAGTGGGTGGCTCGTGTTCATGTGGTGTGCTCTATACCTAGTGTACATTCTCCAGTCTTCTCAATTTTAACCTGAGAATCCCGGGTCAAAAGTAGATCACAGATACCCATTATAACACTTTAAAAACACCAAATTGCACAATTTGGAAACCTTATGGTATTTTAGTGTAATCTGGGTTATTTCTCAGTTGAAGTGGCCCTAATAACACTTAAATAGGTAGGGTTAACCAACACAATCATCACTTAAACAACATTCCACACAAATCACCTTAATTAGCACTAAACTAGCTAATTTAACACTAATCGAAGCAAATTAACACACAAGCTAAGCAAATAAGGGAAAGGGTTCAGAAATATACCCTAGAGAACCCAAAGAAGCAGGAGAAGATGTGTATGGGGGAGGAAGAGCTTCTGCAAGTGCTGGGGTTCCTGTTGCTGCTGTTGCTGATGCTTGCCTCTGCTGCTGCTGCTGCTGCTGTTGTTGTTGTTGTTGTGGTTGATGCTATGGCTGCTGCTGCTGCTGCTGCTGCTGTTGTTGTTGTTGTGGATGATGCTATGGCTGCTGCTGCTGTTGCTGTTGTTGTTGTTGTTGTTGTTTCTGCTGCTTCTTCTGTGTGTGAGTGTGTGTGTGTTTTTGTGAGAGTGAGAGAATGAGAGTGAGAGAAATGAGAGCAACACTAACCCCTCCCTCTATTTCTCTTGCCTCATTAATGAGGCATGGTTCACACCATGCTCCCCATGCCCTCTCTCTCACACAAGTCAACACTTCAAACCAATAATAAATTCTTTTCCAAATTCATTTTAATTTTTAAAACAACCATAACTATTTAACCCAAAACACCTAATAAGAATTAATTAGCTTAAAGAGAATGGGTTAATCCATCATGCTAGCTAAATCATGGTCTAACCCATCTCTAACCCTAGTTATCATGCACAAGTGTGTGTGTGCCTAACAAAATTCTAATAAAATACTCAATAAATAGGATAAAATATTTAAAACTACATTTGGTAAACTTTTTTTATTAAAAACCATAAATTAAAATATAATTAGCTACAAAACACATTCTAAGGTGTTACAGAAGAGATCGAGAAGCAAACTAGTCTTTGTAATCATTTTCTAAGGAATCAAAGTGTAATGAATATTGTTGATTAATAAAGGTAGCTTTCTTTTTCTTATTTTATTTCTTCGTAGTTTAATTATGCAATTTCTCTCCATCTCTTTTTCTCCCAACATGCGCGAGTAATTCTCCGCTTGTTAGGGTTCGTAGGATTAGGGTAGGCTAATGGATGATGAAAATACCTAAACTCTTTTTAAGTCCTATAAAGGTTATAAACTTTATCAAAAGAATCATTAACATCCTAATCGGGCGCGCTAGCAATTCATTGTTAGTCCCGACCGCGATTAGAGATTAGATTAATGATTGTTTTGGTAAAGGCTATATATGAACGGAGTTCCGTGTCGAGATATGGGTTAAGAGTGGGATTCTTTTTCCCTCCAGAAACCCTAATATACATGCATCATCGTCGTTGTAGTGTTAAATCTATTAAAGGATAAAAAGAGTAAGTTTTAATTAATCGTCCATAACTACTAAATCCTAACGAACCTACAAGCCCTCTTATTATATTAACTACATCCCTAAAAAAATCTAGATCTATATATTTTGCATTCTTGCTTAACGTAGATATAGAAACCTTTCCACAAAATTCTTTATCGCTCCTCTCTTTTTCAACACATCTAACGTAAGAGTAAAAGTTTCAGCGTTTTCCTGAGGACGACCCGTACTCATCTCGGTCTAGCTACGCGCGACACCGTTATTGATTGCGGTTATTCTACAAACATAACTTTTCACAAACCGATCAGTACCTCCGGGCCCCACCATGTACCCGCACACGGATCCCTCCTTTCCTCGCGTGGGGTATATATATATCGGATAAATCTTATAGTGGCTGCTGAAATATTATATCAAGGGAAACTGGGTTTTTCAAATAATGCATAATTTCATGATCTCCCACGGTCCCCAAATCCAGAAAATATCATGAAAAATCCATATCTTAATGCGAAAATCCATGAATATAATATACGCATCATAAATCCGAAATGTAAGCATATAAAGGAAAAGCCGCTAATTAACTGCAACAAGTTAATATAAATATCATGCGATTCCTAATTTCTCCAATGCTAACTAACATCAAGTAAAGATAAACATGTAGCTATAATCTCTCAAGATTCAGTCATATGTTCCTGTTGAAACATGAGTCCGAACCTTTTGAGATATTCACAGAATATAAGTTAGAAGTAGAGAACCAAAATACGGGTATAAGTATTATGTCCTATGATGAGATCAGGGAGGAGAATACTTGAGCACGGAATTCTTGGACTTTTCTAAAGGAGAATGAGATTCTCTCTCAGAATTACTCCTCCGTATACACCATAGCACGATGGTATATCGGGGCGGAGCAATTACACCCTATATGATAAGGTGTGCTCTATGATGAGTACTACTGAGTTACCTATTTCCTTTTGGGAGTTATGCACTTGAGAAGATGCATACCTACTAAATAGGGTTCAAATCAAATCAGTTGCCTACCACTCCATATAAGATATGGAATGGGAAGAGCCCATATCTTAAATTGGTTAAGATTTGCGGTTGTCCGGCCTATGTCTAAAAGCAAAATCCGGACAAGATCGAGGCAAGATCAGTTATGTAGAACTGGAAGTGCTTCAGCTATACAAACTACAACAGATGTTTCGGTAGAACCGAAGGATTCGGTAGATTCCAACGAACCTCAGCCTCTCCGCCGATCTAATAGGGTTCCTCACCCACCTGAGAGATACTTCGGTTTCTCTATGACAGTGGGAGCGAGGATTGCATCATGAGATGTTGACCCAACTAGCTTCGAGCTGGCCATCAGGAGTGAGACTCTGTAAGAATGGCTGGATGCTTAGTGATCTGAGATGGAATCCATGTACACCAACAAAGTATGGACTTTGGTTGCTATATCTGAAGGGTTAAATCCCCATCAGGAGCAAGTATATCTTGAGAAGATTACTTGGTGTAGATGGAAAAGTTGAGACTTTCAAAGCAAGACTTGTTAAAAGTTTGCATCATTGACCAGGTATGGATAATGATGAAACCTTTTCCAGTGCGTATGCTTAAGTCCATCCGGATCCTACTTGTCACGGCTACATACCATAACTACGATATCTGGTGGTTGGGTGCCATGACTACTTTTCTAGATGGTGTTTTAGAAGAGTGCGTCTGTAAGTACACAGACAGAAGGCTTCGTAGACAGTGGGAGCAGCGGAAACGTGTACAAGATGCTTTATAAGATAAAGCAGGCATCGCGGAGTTGGAACGTCTGTTTTGATGTGTTAGTCAAAGAGTTTGACATCATCAAAATGGTAGATGAACCTTGTATAAACAAAAAGGTAGTAGGGAGTATGGTGGCGATCCTCGTAGAGTACGTGGATGACATACTCTTGATAGGGAAAGAGTTTCCTATGCTATGCTCGATCAATCTCCGCTTATCACAATGATTCTCCACATAGGATCAAAGTGATACCTACTAAATCCTGGATTTTGGATCTATGAGATAGATCTAAATGGATGTTAGGCTTCTCACTAGTTGTAGTGAGATGGTATCAGTTGATCCTGGGAAGAATTACTGGAAGGGTTCTAGGGTGATAAAGACGACTGAATGTCAGTCGCAGGCATTGTCTTTACCCTCAGTAAAGGGACGGTATGTTGGAAGAGTTCCAAGCTAGATACCGTGACATACTAGACGATAAAGGCATGATACATCGCTACTTAAGATGCTACCAAAGAGGCTGTTTGGGTGTATATTGGTTCATGAGATGAACTACGTTCCTACCATTGTGAGACAATAGAGTTGTGGCTTATGCCAAGGAACACAGGTCCCATCAGTGATCCAGACATATTCTAAGGCAGTATCACCTGATCATGGAAATGGTTGATCTCCTGGGGATCGAGGTCAGGAGAGTAGACTCAGAGGATAACACGGCGGATCCACCTACGAAGGCTTATTCCCAGAGAGAGACTTTTATGGGATGGTTGAGTATGAGATACTGCAACCACTGCTATCAGATGGCCCTAGTGCAAGTGGGAGATTGTTAGTTATATGTATGCCCTAGAGGCCATTACTATACATAGGATGTATATTGTAATGGATGCTGGGACATATATAGGGAGGACTTTCTTGCTAGACATGATAGTATGCTATCTGGTTACTATTTACCTTAACGTGTACATTGATTGTCTCTCTGTTACATGTTGGTAAAGCCCTTAGGATGTGTACTTGACTACCTGGACTATGATGCAGATCATACTAGTGGGGACAAGGTAGTCTATAAGTACATCCTTCAAGGTCCCTAGTCGTGGGTGTATCGAGACGGGGCATCGATATACCAGAGTAGACTAGCGTATGCCTTCTCGACCCATATAGATGGGCGATGGATGATCCCATGTCCATTGGTGTTTGACATCAGAGATCATATACGGGTGCTCAGTGGAGACTGGGTACACTGGAAGGACTCGCCGAGAACTCCCAGATGGTATAATACCTTACGTCAGATGGCAGTTCTCTGGTGACACTGGTACAGAGTAGTCTGTTGACCCGAGATCGTCATAGAGTCTTGTGTGGTTCCCACTGTGCTTTGATTTCCACCTTACCACGTCCAAGAGGGCGTGCAAAACGGTGGCTTTTGGGTACAGTCCCGAATCACATGGAGGCAATGAGCGATAGGAGGGGATTCGTCTCTCCCGGTATAGGGAGTTGATGTTGCACTGTGTTCGATTGGCTATAACCGGAAATCCCTGGCCAGGGTTGCTGAGATTTGCTGGTAAGTGTTACCAGTAGTTTCTCGAACTGTTATAGACCTCATATCGACACGACTTATCGAGCTATTGGGTTCTGACGTTTACCACCCCTAGGCAAGATATGCGACATATCAGACGACGAGACCGGACTGTACGGTAGTGTTACTGGTTGGATTCACTGGAGTGTGAGCGGGCTTGCTCGTCGATCTTCTGATCGCTCAATACCCGGGTGGCCGTTACGTTTAGCAGACCGCTTGTGGCTTGTGGGTGTTTGATATGATCATCACCTGCTGCCGGCGTATTGACGAGTCTTTAGAGTCCTACACAGAGGTTTCCTGGATCAAGCGAAACGAAATAGGAGCGCATATGAGATATGTGCGGGACCGAGAATAATGCGAGCATGTGATACCGTATTCCATTCTCGCGATGAATGTATCGAATGGTAATATGCGATATAACCTAGTTATCGAATCGAGGGTTGATTCGATAAGCCGATACATTGGATATTAGTCGGTTATATGCGATATGACCGAATCGTTAAATCAAGTGTTGATTTAATGATTTAATGCATAATTATATATTTGATATATTACTTTGCATTAACTAGTATCGGTTCACTTTTAAATGGATTTTCTCACTTGTTTGTGCACATTGTATATATGATATATATTTTTGGCACAAGATTGTATCATGTTTGATGATAAATGCTAGTTTGGGTTTGTGTAAAGAATTAAACCATGGTTACTTAAGTGGTTAGGGTTTCATTTCCTTTTCTCATTTATTTATCTATTTATTCTTTTTGGAAAAATATTAAGCATAAAGAAAAATGGTGGCTTTCTTTGGAAGCATTTTGAAGCTTCATGAAGCTTTGACTAAGTCACCATTTTTGTCTCATGCTTAACCCTAACCATTCCACTTAACTATGATTCATTCTCTACACTTAACCATGGTTTGAATATGATAAGTATTCATTTTTCTTTTGGATTGAAATACTTATGATATTCATTTTCTTTCTTCTTCTTCTTCATGAGCAAGAAAGAAAAGCTTTCTACTTCAATGGCAACTTGAGCAAATGAGTGAGAAATCCAATTCTAAAGTGAAACCACTTCCTATTTCTTCATCCTCTACCTCTTGCCAAGTAGTATAGGGTGTTTTCTTCACAAGTTTCATGACTTGGTGAAGTGGGAGCTTGATCTTGTGATGCCTCGACGTAGATCATCTTCGGGACGAAGCCGACGACCTTGCCCGCCCATTTCTCCGATGAAGCCGACGCTAGAGCCCGGGATTCGATTTGGACAGCGGAGAGGACTTCATCACGGAGCTATGGAGGTGGAGGACCGGATCTACAAAGGTTGTATTTCCGTTCTCTTAGTAAAGTAGTTTACTAGTTCTTGTTTCGCTTAAAAATCTAGTTAACGATCTAGTCTAGGGTTTCTCGGCACCGCAATTTTTCAAATTGGCATGGTTGATGCCTTGTGAGACCTCCTTGGTGTGCCTAGGAACCCTACAACTATAACCGGAAATCCCTGGCCATGGTTGCTGAGATTTACTGGTAAGTGTTACCAGTAGTTTCTCGAACTGTTATAGACCTCATATCGACACGACTTATCGAGCTACTTGGGTCTGACGTTTACCACCCCTAGGCGAGATATGCGACATATCAGACGAACAGACCGGACTGTACGGTAAGTGTTACTGGTTAGATTCACAGGAGTGTGAGCGGGCTTGCTCGTCGATCTTCTGATCGCTCAATACCCGGGTGGCCGTTACGTTTAGCAGATCGCTTGTGGCTTGTGGGTGTTTGATATGATCATCACCTGCTGCCGACGTATTGACGAATCTTTAGAGTCCTACACAGCGGTTTCCTGGCTCAAGCGAAACGAAATAGGAGCACATATGAGATATGTGCGGGACCGAGAATAATGCGTGTATGTGATAACGTATTCTATTCTCGCGATGAATGTATCGATTGTTTGTATGCGATATAACCTAGTTATCGAATCGAGGATTGATTCGATAAGTCAATACATTGGATATTAGTCGGTCATATGTGATGTGACCGGATCGTTAAATCAAGTGTTGATTTAATTATTTAATGTATAATTATATATATTTGATATATTACTTTACATTAACTAATATTGGTTCACTTAAGATGTTTTTCTCACTTGTTTGTGCACATTGTATATGTGATATATTTTTTGTGCACAAGATTGTATCATGTTTGATGATACATGCAAACTTGGGTGTATGTTGGGTTTAAACTATGATTAGGTTAATGGTTAGGGTTTTCATTTACTCATTTATTTACTTTATTCTTTTTGGCAAAAGAAAATAAAATGGTGGCTTGTTTGTTTTATCTTTGAAGCTTCAAGAAGCTTTGACCATTTTGTTTCTTTTGCTTAACCTAACCATTCACCTAACCCTAGTTTATTCTCGACACTTAACCATGGTTGCATTATGATAACCATCACTTGTTTTTCTATTTTGTTAATTCATTATTATTCTTTCTTCTTCTTCTTCTTTAAGATGAAGAAAGAAAAGCATTCTACAAAAATGTCAAGTGATGATTCCAAGTGAGAAATCCAAATCCAAAGTGAACCCACTTTCTATTTCTTCATCCTCTACCACTTGCCAAGTAGTATAGGGTGTTTTCTTCACAAGTTTCATGACTTGGTGAAGTTGGAGCTTGATCTTGAGTTGCCTCGACGTAGATCATCTTCGGCATCGAAGTCGACGACCTAGCCCGACAATTTCTTCGACGAAACCATCGCTAGAGTCCGGGATCCGATGATCGCAGCGGAGGGACTTCATCACGGAGATATGGAGGTGGAGGACCGGATCTACAAAGGTTGTATTTCCGTTCACTTTAGAGTAAAGTTGTTTTCTCACATTTGTTATCGCCTATACCTCTAGTCAACGATCTCATTAGGGTTTCTCGGCACCGGAAATTTTTGAATTTGGCATGGTTGATGCCTTGTGGAACCTCATGAGTGTGCCTAGGAACCCTACAGTGGTATCAGAGCCTAGCTAGAGCCTTAACCGAGTCTTCAACTGCCGAAACTCCGCACACATGCCTCAGTCCAAAGAAAAGAAACCTCCTTTCCGGTCATTCCAGTCAACGGTGCAGCACTACACTAGCAATCCTGCACGAAACGGCGGTGAAAACCTGCTAAGCCCAAAAATCTGCGGACCTCCATCCGAACACAAGTCTGGGCCAAAGCTGTATGGCCTCGACCTCCCTCGGAACCATACGAAAACCATCTACCGTAACTACAAGACCTAGGAGTCAACACAAACACGTAATTCCACGTTGCTCACCACGGTTCTTACGGGGAGGCGGAAACGGCGGAAAACAATGATTTAGCGCAAGGCAACATGGAATCAAAAGCACGGATCTTTGCTAAATAAGTAACTAGTAAACTACTAGAGGCTTTAACTACTATACTGTAGAAAGTATACCTCACGAAACCGGTCCTTCGGGTCTTCATTCCGCTGTCCCGCTTGTCCATCCAAGCTCCAAGTGTCGATCCGGACCTTGGGCACCTCCGCGGCCTTCTTGAGTCGAAGACGATCCACCCGAGAGTTATACACCGAGCTCCACCTCGAGCCGAGGCAACTAGGGCGACGAGATCGCTAATCTAGAAGCCCTAGGTTGGGTAGAAGTGATGTATGGATGTGTTTGTCTTTGTGGGATCTTTTTCTCTCAACACATGAGATCAAAAGATAGAATCACGAGGAGGGAGAAGGAGGAGGACTTAGCAACCATGAGAGCTCATTTTCTTTTCTTCTCATGAGAAAGAGCAAGAGAGAGAAATGATAATGAATTATGAACTAAAGAAAATGAACCATGGTTCAATAAAGCAAAAACATTATCATTACTAATCCCATCAAGATAAAGTTGATGGCTACATTGAAATGACCATTTTCATAATCAAAAGAAAAAGAAAATCAAAAGAAGAGTGTAGATCTCTCTTGAAGGTCAATGGTCAACACGGCCAACGGCACAACACGGTCAATGGGTCAACAAAGTCAAGAGAGGTCTAAGTGGTCAAATGGTCAATGCATTTAGCCATCACAAATCTATCACTAAAAGGATTAGTAAACAATGTCTCCGGCTCATAACGGTTTTGACCAAACGAACTGTCAAAACCCTAATGAGTGTGCCACATTACGGTTTTGGCCGAACCAACTGCCAAAACCCTAATGGGGCACCTCCTCCTTCATCGCTCCTCAAAACTGTGCATACACACCCGCATCCGCATTTCGTAGAATGTGAATGCACAGAAGACAAATCAAATCCATCTGTGCAATACTAGGATCTGGCTTAAACCAAAGCCCACTAGTATTGCCTGCCCGAACAGCATACGCACACAAGTGCACGTAAGTGATCGTAGCCCTGCCGTAAAACCATACGGCCTCTACACGTTTCGCACAATGCAGGGAAACTCTCTGTGTGGTACTCTAAAGACTCGACACTACGCTGGCAGTGGGTTTAACCACAGACCGCAAGCGGCAGTAGCTGTACGTAACGTTCCCAGGTAGATGTCGATAAGAAGGCCGATGAGGTAAACCCATCCGAACTCCTACTGAGCCTGTATGTGACAGTCTCCGTACTGTCCGGTCTGTTCGTCTGATACATCGCATGGCGGGCCTAGGGGGGCGGTGAACGTGAGTCCCCTAATAGCGGTATAAGTCGTGTCGGAGTGTAGCCCAGAACACCCTGAGATAACACTGGAAACCTACCAGTATATCTCGCTTGCCCTGGCCAGGGACTACTTGTGTAACGGCTCTCCTAGACACAGCGCGATGTCTACCCCCAATACCGGGAGAGACGAATCCTGTCTAACCGTCACTGCCTCCAAGTGCTTCGGGACTGCACCCAACAACTACCTTTTTGCATGACTCCCTTGAGCCGTGGTAGGGTAGTAATCTAAGTATAGTAGGAACACACTCGAGGCAAAGTGACAGTGTCAAGTCGGCGGACTAAGCTGTACTCATGTCACCTGGGAACTGATAACTAACGATAGGTATAATACCAACCAACAGTTCCCGACGAGTCCTGTCCAGTGTACTCGTAACCTAACGAGCATCCGCATACTATCTCAAGTACGACGTACTGATTGCTGTGGGACAGACCGTCTCCCCCGCTGGGATGAGAAGCGTATACGCTAGTCTACTCCGGAGTATCAATGCCCTGTCTCGATAGTCCAACGACTTGGGACCTGTATAAGGATGTGCTTATGGATTACCCAGCCCCCACGAGTGTGAGCGTCATCATAACGCTGGTAATCAAGCAAAGATCCTAAGGGCTCTACTAATATGTATATAAGCGATATGCTAAAAGAAACACATGCACATATTGAAGTAGAGACAAACTAAGTAGCATACTATCATTTTGAGCAAAATTGTCTATACAACTGTGAATATCCCAAGCTTCCATTTAGTAATATACAATCTAGTATGATACAGTAATGGCCTCTAGGGCATATACACTAACAATCTCCCACTTGCACTAACACCATGTACTGGCGTATCGAAGACCTATCATCTCGATCAGCCGCTCGAACTGAGTCTGAGGTAGGGCCTTCGTGAGTGGATCTGCAGTGTTGTTCTCCGTATTTACTCTCTTCACCTCGATATCCCGGCGATCTATGATCTCCATGATCAGGTGGTACCGCCTCAAAATGTGCCTTGACTTCTGATGGGACCTGGGTTCCTTCGCTAAAGCTATAGCGCCGTTGTTGTCGCAATATAGCGGTATTGGATCAACAATGGTAGGAACCACCTGACGCTCCGTGAGAAACTTCTTCATCCAGATAGCTTCCTTTGCGGCATCGCAAGCAGCTATGTACTCCGCTTCCATAGTTGAGTCTGCAACGGTCTCCTGCTTGGAACTCTTCCAGCAAACCGCCCCTCCATTGAGGGTAAAGACATAACCCGACATGGACTTGGAGTCATCCTTGTCACTCTGAAAGCTGGAGTTAGCAAAGGCCTCAAGCTGGAGGTCTTTTCCGCCATACACCAAGAACATCTCCTTAGTCCGTCTCAGGTACTTGAGAATGTTCTTTACCGCTATCCAGTGTTTCTCCCCTGGGTTCGACTGAAACCGGCTTACAACGCTCAATGCGTATGCTACATCTGGTCTGGTACACAACATCGCATACATTATAGAGCCTACCGCAGAAGCGTAGGGTATAAAAGACATGCGATCCCTTTCCAAATCAGTCTTGGGAGACATCTCTTTAGAGAGGGTGATCCCGTGACAAGCTGGTAAATTACCGCGCTTGGAATCTTCCATACTGAATCTTTTCAGTATGTTGTCGATGTACCTTGACTGTGAAAGTCCCAACATCCTCTTAGATCTATCACGATAGATCTGGATCCCCAGAATGTAGTTGTCATCGCCCAGGTCCTTCATGGAGAACCTCTGCGATAAGAATCCTTTGACTGACTGTAGCATAGGAATATCATTTCCTATTAGGAGAATGTCATCCACGTACAAGACGAGGAATACCACAGTTCTCCCTACAATCTTACTGTAAATGCATGGATCATCTGGGTTTTTGATAAAGTCGAATTCTTTGACAGTATCATCAAAGCAGATATTCCAACTCCGCGATGCCTGCTTAAGTCCATAAATGGACTTGAGCAACTTGCACACTCTACCGCTGCTCCCACTCTGAATGAATCCCTCCGGCTGATCCATATAGACGAATGTTCACACCATAATATTGCATTATTATATTCTCCATTCTTATTCTTTTTATAAATAAACATGTACTTTTGACGCATGTCTGCTACATGTTACAGGTTACAAGTTCTTGGACAGGAAACAGTGAAAACGATGTAAAGACGATGAAAATATGGACTTTTGACCAACAAATGGGAGGATCTTAGTCAAGCTTACATCGAAAGACAGTTCACAATTAACAAGGCAACGCAATATCCTAAAATGTCAAGGCAAAGGGTTAAAAAGCCATTGCAAATTGTTCACTGAAGATCTGGAAACAATATTGAAGCCCAATTGTTAAAAGAACCCAAGAAGCAGAAGCCCAAAGTGATCTATAACAAAAACCAAAAATTTCAGCAACTGAACTCATCAAAGGGCCGCGGAACCGAGGCCCAAGCCTACCATTGCCGCGGTTCCGCGGGCATATGAAGACAAAAGGGAATTTTCTTTTTACCAAAACGTCGTGGCGGTGATGAAAAGATTTTCTAGGGCTATTTTTGTAAATTTAGATATGCAGTTCAAAATGTAACCTAGGATTTCCTATTCTCTATAAATAGGAAGTCTGCAGATTGTAATTTCTTTATGCCTCCCTTTAATGAATAAAATTTAGAAATCTTTTGGAGAGCATCGGTGTTTCTTCTCCATTCAGAAATTCAGATCTAACAACCCTGGATGGATGATTGGAGGGATGCATCTGTAAGTAATTTAATTTCTTGCCCTAGTGTCGATTTAAATTCCTTACCCTAGGTAGATTTAATTTCATGCCCTAGGAACTTGTTTAGAGTTAGCTTTGGGGAAGGATTTTGAGAGATGAGATCTCTCATCCTTTTCTTACCCACTAAATATTTACAATAGGACTCCATGCATACATGCACATACCGCTCCCTACGACACTCTATCCCTCGAGGTAGCGGTGATACCGTAGTATAAAGGCCCGGGTGTGATGTTTTCCATGGAGGTTAGGGTAAGGATCTCTAAAGGAAGGACAAGAACCTAGAGGAAGGAACACCTTTCCGAACGGATCTAATCCACTTTATTGATAATTACCATAACTCCTCATAGATCTTCATTCGGGTATTGAAAGCGGTGAGATTTAATTACATTTCCAAACCATCCCTAAACCTAGCCCTAGCAAGAGTAGATCTAGATAATTGCCCTAGGTTAATTAGATTTTTAGATTTAATAAACAACCGAACACCCTTCGGAATTAACTCGTAAGAACGAATCAGAAATTCACAAAATCCCTGTGGACCGACCCGTACTCACCGGCTAGCTGCAAAGCGACGCCGTTCTTGATTGCGGTTACAAATATTTTTGATCTATCTTTTAGAAAGCGCAAGCACGCTAAATCACTAAATCAAATGGCGCCGTTGCCGGGGATGGCGTAGAACTTTCCTTTTCGCAATTTCGGGTTAATCATAAAATTTAAAAAATCATAAAAATCTGAAAAAATCAAAAAAATATAAAAAATATATATTTTGTTATTTTTGGAAGGGATAATTTGTGTGAATTTTGCAGGATCTACGCACAAATTCGGATCTGGAAATCTACAGAAAGCGAAACAGCAAATAGACGATCCTATCAACAGAAGATTGCAACAACAGAGGAACAGAAAAAAAATTTAGAGGACCGAGTCTACAAGTCAACCGCGGTGATCTGTTGCAAAAAAAAAAAAAAATTCTGAACCGCCTGAACCGCCGCGGAACCGCCTTTTGGCCGCGGAACCGCCGCGGCCTGGTCGATTCAGGGCTTCAAGAAAAAAGGCAGAAGCGCGATTAAAAAAAAAACAGTTCCGCCACTGCCAATTTCTGTGAGTTTTCTCTCTCCTCCTCTGCAAATCTTGATATGTCTTCTGTAAATTTGCCTGCAGGATTTCTTTGCGCTCAAAAATCTTATTCTTCTCCAAAATAACAATCTTGTGCAGGATTTTTGGCCCCCACTTGAACTAAATTGATTGCAAGTAATATTTTGCTGTTGCATATCTTTTCTATAAAATATTTTGCTGTTGCATATCTTTTCTATAAAATATTTTGCTGTTGCATATCTTTTCTCTAAAATCTTTTTACAACAAAATTTTTCCAAATAAAGAAAATCAATGAACAATGAAAATAAAAAGGACAAATATTTTATAGAGCTTGCAAAATTTTTTAGCCCCAAATAAATCCTTGCACCACCCAACCTTCCTTCTTGTCACCTTTCTTCTTCTAACATGGGTACCCCACACAATAAATCATTAGCCGAACTTTGGTATCCCGAACCTAATTTTGCGTCATACGTCAATTTGTTCGGAAAATTTAAATACGATCCCTCCTTGCCAAAAATATCTTTGAAAGATCAAATAGAGACGTTTAGGAGAAATAGTTTGACTTTTCAACCTACTTTGTGTCAACCGAGTCAACCTTTACCACCTACATATGTTGATACCACTTCTTTAAGTCCTTTTGTCACTCCTAAGCAGATGTCCATTGCTGAGCATATTGCTCAATCTCGCAGTCGATCTTTCACCCCTCTCCACTCATCTAGTTCTAGGGATCCACACGACTATTCACCTTTTTATCCATATGTTGACCCTACCCCTGTCCAATCACCCACTTCCTACCAGTCCTACCCAACCTTCCCACCTTCACTAGACACCGTTTCTACACAGCCTATTGGGAGTTTTGCATATCTACACCATTTTGAATCTTTTACCGAAATCCCCTCACCACCTAAGTCTAGTTTGGAAGAGTCGTTGGAAGCGTACATTGCTGCAACAAATAAAATGATGAGGAATGTGGAAGCGTCCATGGCTGCCCTTATGCAACCGAGTGAACCGGTAGCTAGTGTCGCGCTAGCTCCAAATTTTTCAATGTATGAGGCGGCAGTTGGACAGAGTGAGAATGAGAGAGGATTTACAAATCAAACCTACCCTTACCCAATTGAAGCCCACAACTCCTGTTTGCCATTGATTGCCCTAAATAGTTTACCTGTTGAAAATAAAAATGAGTTGTGTGATTTTGTAGTGTTTGATTTGCCAGATTGTGAGGAACCCCTTTCAAGTAAAACCGCACCTAATCCTTTCGATCTTTACACCTCCACTCTAGAACCTAAATCGATAGATATCCATCCTTTTGATGAGGTGTCTAAAGAAATTGATTTTCACTTGATTGAGGATATAGACGCCGGGAATATTTCGGATGATGAACCTGTCGATTCGCTTGAAATTATATGTTCAAATCATCATCCTGAGTTATTAAATGTTTCTCCCGAACCTCATATGCGTCTAGATTTTGATGATAATGGCATGGATAGGCTAAATAATGAGTTGAATATTGAGGATAGTATTGAGGAGAGTCTTGAGGATAATATTGAGGTTGAATCATTTTTGTTTGATGTGTCTGATTTTCCAATTCATCCTCCTGAACCTTTGACTGTTACATCACCCTCCCTCCTTCCCATCGTTCCGACCATGCTTGAAGACTGTGAGCTTGAAAGATTTTCCTTTGAATCCGATACTGTTCTCACAGATGATAACACTTACGAGTGTTTCACTTTTTCGGACGATGTTGATGACTCACCGCCCGAGTTTGAGTCCTTTACATTTTTAGATGAGCCATCAGACTCGGTTGATTATAGTAGTTTTGAACCATTAATGGAATCTTTCAAGTTCGAAACAGTTTACTATGGTGAGAAAGATACTATCCCTAATTCACTCCCTTTCTTCTTTCCCATTTTTCCGACCGAACAAATGACCGTTACGCTTTCATCTCCTATACCAAGTTCGGTGTACCCATGTTTTCTTACGAATCTTGAGGGATTTAACCCCATTTCCCGACGGGTTGATAGGTTAGCGCAATCGCTTATAATATATCGATCATCACATATTGCGCTAATTTATTCACTCAATTTACACCCTCAAGATCGTATTCCATTTCCTTCTTCTTTTCGCCATTCTTCTCCCCCACCGAGACCATATTCTACCATTCTTCTTTCCACACGGTCTCGCGTGCTTCTCATTTTCTTGCACCAACTATACCATTTCCACGATAAGATTTTTGAATGGTTGGTGCTAACTTTTGGTTTGTGCAAGGCCAAGCTTAAGTTTGGGGGAATCTTTGTATATATGTATATATATTTTTCTTTTTCTATAAAAATATTTAAAAAAATTTCAAAACATTAAAAATATAAATAAAAAATTATAAATAAATAAACAGGGGATTACCGGCCTTTTTGACCCTCTTGGTTTAGCATGACAGTGAGGACACTGTCAAGTTCAAGTTTGGGGGTATGCTCGATACGTCTTCTTCCTTCGCATTCATTTGTACATATTTTTGCATCTGCATACTTATTTTAAAACCCATAAAAAATGAAAAAATTCAAAAAATTATAAAAATTATTGTATTCAATTTTGGCCATATTTGAAATGAGTTTGACAAATAGGTTAACTGGCTAGGAACAACTAGATCTTAGACTCAGTGAATTAAAAACCCTAAAAATAACATTCCTTAAAATTTAACGGTAGAAAGTATATGCCTTGTAGTTTACTTAGAAATAGGCAAATTTTGGGTTCACTTCTTGGGCTAAGTTGAAACAAAGGAAGAGTATTGATGTTCTTATTAGAGTATTAGTTTGAAAAATAGTTCCGAGCTTAAGTCTAGATTCTGAAGATGTATACCCTACAATTTGCATAATCATGCACCTTGAAACTTAGAATAGTAGAGGAGACCTTGAAGTGCTCTTGTCTAAAGTCCTTAGTACAATGGAAAAAAAAAGTGAATAAAGAATAAAAAAAATGGACACTGGTTTTTGTGATTACTTAAGGCTGCAAAAAAAAAATAGAAAAATATTTAGCGAGGGTGCTTCATCACCTAGTGCCTTAGACCAACTGGTTTGGGAGTCACTGCTAAAAGCCTTAGGTGTTGCAAGACTAGGAATTACGCTTAAATGTGCAAACACATTTTGTAATCGGTCGTTGGTACCTCAAGAAGTATTAACGGTCGCATGAAGGATGTGTAAGCGAAATTCAATTAAACATTCACTAATAAGTGCTTTGGACAAAGGACGAGAGTACGATTGCTTGATTTGAATTTCCAGGTGTAGGGGTGATCTATACACACACGTAGGGGTATGTGATTGGAATTTAGATAAGAGAGAGGAATGAAAGATAGAACTTGTATCTTTAATAGAGTTGATAGAAATTCCTAAGTGGAGATGAAACCCTAGAAGGAAGACTTAAGAGATGCCGAAAGCTAAGTAGTCTATAGGATATATATAGTCTTAAGTTAAATAATGAGGAAGTGTGAAGAATGTGGGTGGATAATTTATGAGTTAAAGATAATAAAATTCCTTGTTAGAAAACCTAATTGGAATACAAAAGTCAAAAAGCCAAATTGTAACATCTTCAAAATAATAAAATATGATTTTTGGGAAATTTTATAATTTAATATTATTTTAATGAATATTTTAATATTCTGGGATAATTAAATACAAATAAATGGGGAAAAATTATGGAAAATTTTAAAATAAGGTATTTTAAGGAATTATGCCATTTTAAAGTTTTTAAGATTAGTTATATGCTAATTTAGTGTTAATCGCGATTAGAAATCGCTAATTGGATTTTTAGCACTTTTGAGCAAAAATGTGCACATATCATTTTCCACACTTGTTACACTTGTGTTACATTTATTTTGCCATGGTTTTCTTTTGGGTTCACTATTCAAGTGAGAAGTGTTAGAAAAGAAAAGAAAAGGAAAAAGGGTAGGTAATGAGTGAGAGAGAGAGAGACCAAGTCAACCCCACCTTTTTGAGCCATCTTTCATCATTTTCCCTTTCTCATTATCTCTCCTCTCTTTCCTCTTGCTGCTGCTCTCTCTTTCCCTCTCTCTCCCTCTTCATAAAATCCTAGATCCACAATGAAAACCAAGCCAAAACCTCATTCCCCCTTCACAAAAAATGTTCCCGATCTCACTAGCTACACTTTGAACCTAACAAGATTGGATTTGGTGAACTTTGAGCAACTCAAGAATTTTCTTGAGTTGCCAAAGGAGGTAATTCCTGCACCTATTGAGTAGTATTTCAATTCCTTGTGCATCCATACTAGTTTTGTATCGATATTGTGGTGTTTGTGGATTTTAGAGAATTCAAGTTAGGGTTTAGGGTAAAACTGAAACTTTAGATGAAATTGAGGATGGTGGTAACCTTAGAAACCCTGGTGTAATGCTAAATTGAACCCAAACCTGGAAGTGAAACCAAAATACGGGATTACGGAACCGTTATCGGAAAAACTGGAAATCTGTCACTGTTTTTAAGAATCTGCTATTACCCCGAGACCCTAAAAATGAAACTGAGTTAGCAGTGAGATGTGCAGGCACCAGTGAACCACCACCCCAAACCCTAGCTCCCACCTCCCTTACCAGGCCACCAATTCTCCCATTCTGGCCGCAATTTTCGGCCAGAGCAGGGTGGAATTGTCTCGTTTTCTGTGCATGCCCCCATTTCCTCTAGTATTGACCCTGGGTACTTCTAGTTTTGACTGATTCCATCTAGAGTGAAATCTGGGTTGATTTTCCTATGTTGGTGTATGATTTACGACTTGATTTAGCATGGATTTTAGTGTTTTGTGATTCATTCCTGTCGGGTGGCGTTTGGACGTCAACGACAAGTGGATTTTGATTGTGTTTACATGCGAGTCGATAGGTTTTTACCTATGCGGGTAGCGTGTGCTATTTTGGTTTCCGATGTGATTTTCATGTGCTTTAGCAATGTGATATACTTGTAGGTACCCCGCGTGATGTTGAGGCAAAGGAGGTGAAGATAGCGACATTGGCTTTGGCACACGAGAAACAAGGTGAGTAGATTTATATCTACGGGGAGAAGTCGGGTGGATGGCGTATAGCACCCCCGTAGTCCGTGGTGATGTATACGAATACGTATACACACGAATATTTATTATGTGTTGTTTAGGGTTATTGATGGTAATAATGATATTTTGATGATAAGAATATATTGGTTTAGTATAGTGCGAACCCTAGAGTAGTGGTTGCACTCACACATACATTTACACACATACTTACATTCATTCTTTCATTTATTAGAGTGCATATGATGGTGCGTATATCTACACATGGGTATGGGACTATGTGTTTATATACGGGATTTGAGGATGATACGTGGTTTGAGATGATACTTGATGTGAGGCCGTGAGATCGGCGATGTGACATAGCTTGTCTTCAAGGCGCGATATGATAGTTTTAGCGGGCCTTTGGACATGTTCTTTACCCGTATTCATATTTTTATAGATGGTATCGATTTGTACAAGACTTAGAGTAGTACCCCAGATTATGCGATCTGATGATAGTGATACCTGATATGTGATGAGGTAGTGTGATATTGACCCCTACCCAGCTATTGGGATGCCGTACGACGATCTACCGTACGAGCCGATATTGATGATAGATCAGCACTCATGACTCGAGGATATCTTACGATATGTTATTGAGGCGGGATCACCGACTATTATATCTATATCTATCGACTCAGATTTAGGTGGTTTCATACCCCTCCTGTCTAGATTACTTAGTAGACATTGGACTAGACCGAGTCATACCTATTTCAAAACTAACGAATCGGGGATATTTTAAAGATCAGCAAAAGGGTTTATACGAATATTTAAAAAGGCGCATCTTTTCTTAAAACACCGTAGCCCTTATTTTACCAAAAGCCCTGATTCGTCTTATTTCAAAAGGCAAGGCTGCATGACATGTACATATTGGTGTAGATTCCTTACTTTTGCGTTGATTACTTGATTCCGCACATTCATGCTATTTGCATTGCATCGCTTGTACTGTGGTTATATTTCAGTCATGCTGTTAGGACACCAGCACCATTGTCGATGATGCATATGTTCCACGTACACTTGTTGCCGGCTCACACACTCTTCATCGATAATTTCCATGTCACTACACTGTAATACTATTGCATTCAGTATATGATCCTTGCATGACATGATGATATGCATACCTTCCTTTACATGTCGCATACTTCATGCTTTTGATTATACGCATTGAGATATGTTGTTTCTATGATATTTCTGGATTTGGGAACCGAAGGTGTTTCAAAAGAGAATATGTCTTTGCTTTAAAAACCCGGTTACCCTTGATATGATATTTCAGTGCGTCCACCATGTGTTTTCTCGGTGCTGAGAGCGACATGTGAAACCCGAATCGAGGAGTGGATGAGCCGATTGCGGGTACATGGTGGACCCGGTATGGTTCCCCTCGGCAAGATGATCGATGAGCTTTGCCGATTGAGTCTGGAGGCGGGCGAGCACCTACCGGTGATTTTGTAGGACCTGGCGGTTATCCGGAGGATACCGATCGGAGTCGATAGTTGGATATGGCGTACTGCCGAGGCCGAGGGCCGATACCGCAGACAGAGCCTGTGGGCCGATCCGTACTGACGGAGCCCGATATATGAGGATTTACGTGCCGATGCTGGGCACAGTTTTCATGATGTTTTCGAGTGCCGATGCTGGGCACTCCGGTTCCATGATTTTGACGTGTCGTGAGGGACACAGGTGGTTTATATCCTCATATTTCCATGCATATGCTGATGATATTTACATGCATGATGGTTATTGTCATTGGGTGACGAGTGGACGGGATCCACGTGTATACAGACTTGATTACATTGATCATACCTCATATTCATGACATGCTATTACCTGAGGCACTAGCACGAGAACTTGGCACTACACTCATGTATAGAGATTACATTGCCAGTTTAGCATGCTTCAGCTTTATTCATTTTGAGGTTTATTTATATCTGATCGTATTGACCTAGGATGGGTCATGCATTCGATCTCTGCTTGTAGATATTTTCTATTCACGAGTTGGCAACTCACCCCCGTTGTGCCCCAGTCCTTGCAGGTTTTTGCCGTACAGATTCCATAGCGGCATTTCTGGCACACTGCTTCCTTATGGGTGACTTGCTTGGATAGGTGGGTTCTTTTGTATCAGAACCGCCATTGTTCATGTATCATTTATTGTATCTAGAATTTCCATCAACCAAAACTTGTATATTGTTTCAGACTTAGAAAACAGTGTTGTATTATTTCAACCTTAGAGTCGCGCTTGTAGTATTACGGTTTTCTGGCTGTTTTGAGTTTCTTTTGAGTTTGATCCTCGCCCTTTGGCGTTGTATATTATTATTGCTTGCGTGGTTGTGACCGTCGATTGACGAAGAGCTAGCTCCCGCTTGGGGATGACTTTTATCATGTTATATATATTATTCTTGTTGTACCCCGTTCGGGGCCAGTTTTTACAAAGGAAACTCTGCCGAAATTTTCAGGAAAAGTTACACATTTTTAAAATACATATTCGGCTTAGTTATTTAAAAACTTGGATTTTTGAAACACGATTTCTTTACTTCTAAAAACCAGTTTTCCTTATTTACTTTTTAAATGGTTTTAGATTTCTGGGCTTTTGGCTTACTTGGATCAGATGGAGTCCTATAGGCTTCATAGGGTTCAAGGGCCAGTCACGTGCTCTTTCGGGTCGTGTCAAAGTTGGTATCAGAGCGCTAGGTTGACCTTGGTTCGAGTCTAAGTTTGACTATGTGGAGCCTAGGGCGTTATCTATATACGGAACTTAGGATTGACCTTACGGAACTTAGACTTGGTCGAGGGGGTATTAGACCCGAACTTTCTTTGCGTAGGATGACCTTTGGTTGATGGAATAGGTGACTAAAGTAGAGTGACGTACCGTTGGTATGTTCCACGGCATACTTATGACACGCCACTCCGCTTAAGAAACCTTAGGTTGTACATTTCCTTGCATTGTGTCATATTCATTTCTATGATCTATCTTCATCGATACTGGTTATGGTTTTGCTGCCGTGATTGCACGGGCAGAGTGAGCTACGGCTCGAGTTGTCAGCATGAGCTCGTCGCGGACGAGGACTGACCGGGGCGTGATTCCAGATACATACGGTTGCATTGAGGCTTCGTATTTTGTGTTTCCGGACTTTGGGCGTTTGACAGATCGCTGTTGTGAGATTTTTAGGATGTACCGGACGGTACCAGAGGATTGAGCCACTGATAGAGGCCAGCCAGGATGTGATGACCGTTGATGTATCGCTTATTCATGATGGTTGAGGCGCTGCTTAGCGTACCGACGAATGAGCCAGTTGTTGCTGCGAGTGATGAGATATCGCCTAGATGATTGGAGCTACTGCAGCATGAGCATATTCTTAGAGATGTGATAGTGAGTCGCTAGTGACCGAGGATTAATGACTAGGACATGTGGTTCGTTCGCTTACCCCGATGGGAGGTCATCAGATAGATTGATTCCAGCTAGAGGCGACTTCACGCAGATTCGTTGAGAGTCGATTGAGACGATCAAAGGTCAGGAACCCATTTTCCAAGTTTAAAGTATACGGAAAGACATGCAGGTGATTCTATGGACCCTCTAGAAGAATGAAACCCTAACTCGACTTAATGACCGTGTGAAAGCCATTGAACCTTAGGGTTTGCGGCAGTTCCTCGGCTCCATTAGTGAGGCTTGGGTTTGCCCTTCTACGGATGGACCACCGATGCTGTGGTATGTACTCAATACTATTAAAATGTACCCGAGATGTTGAGCTCTAGGGGGATTGTGAGGTTCTGACGAGTCGATCGGATGATTCGACATCATTCGGATATCATGTGATAGGACACTGCTTGGGAGACTCCAGATACGAGCATAGCCGTCGGAGCGCAGTCTGTGTAGCCATGATGAGATGAGTCCGAACCAGTCGATATTGGAGCAAGGTGGAGTAAAGAGTTCGCACGAGATTTCGACGAGATGATGTTCCACTCCGCTGACATCAGAGATGTGTTATGCACGCTGAGGACGTGTTCGGCTAGATATCTTCTACTGAGTGATGAAGATACCGAGTTCGTGATTTCGAGTCCGTGTTAGAGACTTCGGGTGGACCATAGCCGAGGACATTGCAGTGTGCAGATAAAAACGCGACGTCGAATGGTCGATGATACAGACAAGCGGGACAAGAAGTTCATGCGAGAGGCAGACGAGCTGTTACTATACCCCGTTAAGATTAAAGGCCGGACATGCATACAGAGGCGCAGAGATGCGACCAGCTTCCGAGGAGATGTTGTACTAAGGACGCAGAGGTCCAGAGAGCGAGAAAAGATTACGCCAGAGTACTAGCCTCCTTACAGTTTGGCTTAGGTAAGATCAGAAGAGACCTTGAGTAGGATTCCTTCCAGTACACTGCTGCTATAAGATTTGCACCAGGAGTAGATGCGTGATGTGCATTCAAAGGACCCGAGGTCGGCGCCAGAGATGTGTTGCTTTACGAGCAGTCGTGAGGATTGACCGAGAGATTTCCAGAGAAGTGCCAGAACGGAATCGTTCCTGTCAGCACACCTGACCGGGCCGATGAGCCGATGGATTGCGAGTTGGTAATCTACAGGAATGATCAGGAACCGGAGGCAGAGGATGCCAGCCGCGAGCAAGAGGCAAGTAGATATCTTCCGCCGCTAGCATCGGATATACCGGTACCTTCTCGACCCTGAAGGAGGATATACCGACGACGGTATTTATGATTTGTGATTTTTTGATTTGATTATCACGAATCCGTTGCTTTGGATTTCGGTATTTTGGGCGATCTATTCGCATGATTTAGTCTCGATGACTGAGTTTCATGATATTTGATTTTGTGCACCATGGTTGCACTTACTGGGTATTTATACCTTGTACATAGTTATTATTCTTGAGCTGTTGATTGCGATTTCATGCTTATTTTATGCTGGTGATTTGATTTACGCTTCCAGTAAAGTTTCATGTACTTTTAGTGTTTTGATTTTGCACTCGGTATAGCTTATATGTGCTTGTAGTGCATCGATATGTGTTTTGTGCCCGCAGCTGCACACGTTTATGATTTTCTTCATATCTGGATACACTTGGTGTTGCTGCTTACGTATTTGAGTTATTGCTTGGTATTTGTGCATGGGATGCACCAGTTCTATACTTCGTGCATTTGTTGCACCAGTTTTTTGTTTCTTGCGTTTATCGCATCAGATTTATAATTCGTGCCTTTGTTGCACCGGATTTATATTTTGTGCATTACGATTGCACCTGACTTCGATTTGATGCCTTTCGGTATGTCGATTTTGATTGTGATATTGATGTGGATTCTTGCACACCGTGCTTTTGACTGGACTTACGCATATTCGACGTTGCTATTGGATTTTGTGATTCCGTGCATATTGAGTGCGCAGGGTCTAAATTTTCGTTCGTGCACGATGGATGCACCGATTTGGATTTTCGCGCATGTTGGGCGCATGTTTTGAGATATGATTTTGCGGCACACTAGATGCACTAAATCGAGATTCTTCGTGCATGTCAGATGCACCGGATTTCTGGCTGTCAGGCACACCCGTTGCCTATGACAGATGCTTCGTGCACACCCGTTGCACCTAGATGTTGTTTTGTGCACATGTTTAGCACATATATGGATTTTGATTTCCGTGCGCACCAGACGCACAGGGTGGTGTTATGTGATTTTTGGGATTTATTCCTTTTCGAGCAGTACACTTTTATGATATTGGATATTTGTTTTCATACTGAGCAGGAATAGTCAGAGGACAGTACCTGGATATATTTGGCATGCATCTACATCAGCTATTCACATGTATAGATTGGATGTCTACATGTATAGTTCTGATTTATATCATATTGATTTTGTATTGGATTTGACATTTGTGTCTTTACCATGACTCCGATGATTGCGGATGCTTGATGGAGTGTTGCTTTTGAGTTATCTACTCAGTACTCATGCGCATGCATTGCGCTATGATGTTTTATGTATAGATGATTTCGGAACCCCGATGACTTGGAATTTGTTTTGAAATATTTTAGTATTTGGGGGTTTAAATTTAAATTCGGGGACCGAATTTCTTTAAGGGTGGTAGATTGTAACGTCTTCAAAATAATAAAATATGATTTTTGGGAAATTTTATAATTTAATATTATTTTAATGAATATTTTAATATTCTGGGGTAATTAAATACAAATAAATGGGGAAAAAATATGGAAAATTCTAAAATAAGGTATTTTAAGGAATTATGCCATTTTAAAGTTTTTAAGATTAGTTATATGCTAATTTAGTGTTAATCGCGATTAGAAATCGCTAATTGGATTTTTAGCACTTTTGAGCAAAAATGTGCACATATCATTTTCCACACTTGTTACACTTGTGTTACATTTCTTTTGCCATGGTTTTCTTTTGGGTTCACTATTCAAGTGAGAAGTGTTAGAAAAGAAAAGAAACGGAAAAAGGGTAGGTAATGAGTGAGAGAGAGAGAGAGACCAAGTCAACCTTACCTTTTTGAGCCATCCTCCATCATTTTCCCTTTCTCATTCTCTCTCCTCTCTTTCCTCTTGCTGCTGCTCTCTCTTTCCCTCTCTCTCCCTCTTCATAAAATCTAAATCCACAATGAAAACCAAGCCAAAACCTTATTCCCCTTTCACAAAAAATGTTCCCGAGCTCACTAGCTACACTTTGAACCTAGCAAGATTGGATTTGGTGGACTTTGAGCAACTCAAGAATTTTCTTGAGTTGCCAAAGGAGGTAATTCCTGCACCTATAGAGTATTATTTCAATTCCTTGTGCATCCATACTAGTTTTGTATCTATATTGTGATGTTTGTGGATTTTAGAGAATTCAAGTTAGGGTTTAGGGTAAAACTGAAACTTTAGATGAAATTGAGGATGGTGGTAACCTTAGAAACCCTGGTGTAATGCTAAATTGAACCCAAACCTGGAAGTGAAACCAGAATACGGGATTACGGAACCGTTATCGGAAAAACTGGAAATCTGTCACTGTTTTTAAGAATCTGCTATTACCCCAAGATCCTAAAAATGAAACTGAGTTAACAGTGAGATGTGCAGGCACCAGTGAACCACCACCCCAAACCCTAGCTCCCACCTCCCTTACCAGGCCGCCAATTCTCCCATTCTGGCCGCAATGTGCGGCCAGAGCAGGGTGGAATTGCCTCGTTTTCTGTGCATGCCCCCATTTCCTCTAGTATTGACCCTGGGTACTTCTAGCTTTGACTGATTCCATCTAGGGTGAAATCTGGGTTGATTTTCCTATGTTGGTGTATGATTTACGACTTGATTTAGCATGGATTTTAGTGTTTTGTGATTCATTCCTGTCGGGTGGCATTTGGACGTCAACGACAAGTGGATTTTGATTGTGTTTACATGCGAGTCGATAGGTTTTTACCTATGCGGGTAGCGTGTGCTATTTTGGTTTCCGATGTGATTTTCATGTGCTTTAGTATTGTGATATACTTGTAGGTACCCCGCGTGATGTTGAGGCAATGGAGGTGAAGATAGCGACATCGGCTTTGGCACACGAGAAACAAGGTGAGTAGATTTATATCTATGGGGAGAAGTCGGGTGGATGGCGTATAGCACCCCCGCAGTCCGTGGTGATGTATACGAATACGTATACACACGAATATTTATTATGTGTTGTTTAGGGTTATTGATGGTAATAATGATATTTTGATGATAAGAATATATTGGTTTAGTATAGTGCGAACCCTAGAGTAGTGGTTGCACTCACACATACATTTACACACATACTTACATTCATTCTTTCATTTATTAGAGTGCATATGATGGTGCGTATATCTACACATGGGTATGGGACTATGTGTTTATATACGGGATTTGAGGATGATACGTGGTTTGAGATGATACTTGATGTGAGGCCATGAGATCGGCGATGTGACATAGCTTGTCTTCGAGGTGCAATATGATAGTTTTAGCGGGCCTTTGGACATGTGCTTTACCAGCATTCATATTTTTATAGATGGTATCGATTTGTACAACACTTAGAGTAGTACCCCAGATTATGCGATCTGATGATAGTGATACCTGATATGTGATGAGGTAGTGTGATATTGACCCCTACCCAGCTATTGGGATGCCGTACGACGATCTACCGTACGAGCCGATATTGATGATAGATCCGCACTCATGACTCGAGGATATCTTACGATACGTTATTGAGGCGGGATCACCGACTATTATATCTATATCTATCGACTCAGATTTAGGTGGTTTCATACCCCTCCAGTATAGATTACTTAGTAGACATTGGACTAGACCGAGTCATACCTATTTCAAAACTAACGAATCGGGGATATTTTAAAGATCAGCAAAAGGGTTTATACGGATATTTAAAAAGGCGCATCTTTTCTTAAAACACCGTAGCCCTTATTTTACCAAAAACCCTGATTCGTCTTATTTCAAAAGGCAAGGCTGCATGGCATGTAGATATTGGTGTAGATTCCTTACTTTTGCGTTGATTACTTGATTCCGCACATTCATGCTATTTGCATTGCATCGCTTGTACTGTGGTTATATTTCAGTCATGCTGCTAGGACACCAGCACCATTATCGATGATGCATATGTTCCACGTACACTTGTTGCCGGCTCACACACTCATCATCGATAATTGCCATGTCACTACACTGTAGTACTATTGCATTCAGTATATGATCCTTGCATGACATGATGATATGCATACCTTCCTTTACATGTCGCATACTTCATGCTTTTGATTATACGCATTGAGATATGTTGTTTCTATGATATTTCTGGATTTGGGAACCGAGGGTGTTTCAAAAGAGAATATGTCATTGCTTTAAAAACCCGGTTACTCTTGATATGATATTTCAGTGCATCCACCATGTGTTTTCTCGGTGCTGAGAGCGACATGTGAAACCCGAATCGAGGAGTGGATGAGCCGATTGCGGGTACATGGTGGACCCGGTATGGTTCCCCTCGGCAAGATGATCGATGAGCTTTGCCGATTGAGTCTGGAGGCGGGCGAGTACCTACCGGTGATTTTGTTGGACCTGGCGGTTATCCGGAGGATACCCACCGGAGTCGATAGTTGGATATGGCGTACTGCCGGGGCCGAGGGCCGATACCGCAGACAGAGCCTGTGGGCCGATCCGGACTGACGGAGCCCGATATATGAGGATTTACGTGCCGATGCTGGGCACAGTTTTCATGATGTTTTCGAGTGCCGATGCTGGGCACTCCGGTTCCATGATTTTGACGTGTCGCGAGGGACACAGGTGGTTTATATCCTCATATTTCCATGCATATGCTGATGATATTTACATGCATGATGGTTATTGTCATTGGGTGACGAGTGGACGGGATCCACGTGTATACAGACTTGATTACATTGATCATACCTCATATTCATGACATGCTATTACCTGAGGCACTAGCACGAGCACTTGGCACTACACTCATGTATAGAGATTACATTGCCAGTTCAGCATGCTTCAAGTTTATTCATTTTGAGGTTTATTTATATCTGATCGTATTGACCTAGGATGGGTCATGCATTCGATCTCTGCTTGTAGATATTTTCTATTCACGAGTTGGCAACTCACCCCCGTTGTGCCCCAGTCCTTGCAGGTTTTTGCCGTACAGATTCCATAGCGGCATTTCTGGCACACTGCTTCCTTATGGGTGACTTGCTTGGATAGGTGGGTTCTTTTGTATCAGAACCGTCATTGTTCATGTATCATTTATTGTATCTAGAATTTCCATCAACCAAAACTTGTATATTGTTTCAGACTTAGAAAACAGTGTTGTATTATTTCGACCTTAGAGTCGCGCTTGTAGTATTACGGTTTTCTAGCTGTTTTGAGTTTCTTTTGAGTTTGATCCCCGCCCTTTGGCGTTGTATATTATTATTGCTTGCGTGGTTGTGACCGTCGATTGACGAAGAGCTAGCTCCCGCTTGGGGATGCCTTTTATCATGTTATATATATTATTCTTGTTGTACCCCGTTCGGGGCCAGTTTTTACAAAGGAAACTCTGCCGAAATTTTCAGGAAAAGTTACACATTTTTAAAATACATATTCGGCTTAGTTATTTAAAAACTTGGATTTTTGAAACACGATTTCTTTACTTCTAAAAACCAGTTTTCCTTATTTACTTTTTAAATGGTTTTAGATTTCTGGGCTTTTGGCTTACTTGGATCAGATGGAGTCCTATAGGCTTCATAGGGTTCAAGGGCCAGTCACGTGCTCTTTCGGGTCGTGACACAAATTGATAGGATTTTGTGGGTGTAATCCGCTGAAAACCCTCAAGAGACAACACTCCTCCTACTAGGGACACCTAGAGGTTTAACGGCTTATTGCACGAGCTCAGTGCAATCGCGTTTCCCTGTGAAAGTGCGGTTAGGATTTTAGTGAATAAAAATAAGTTTGCTCGAGGACGAGCAAAAGATAAGTTTGGGGGTATTTGTTCACACCATAATATTGCATTATTATATTCCCCATTCTTATTCTTTTTATAAATAAACAGGGACTTTTGACGCATGTCTGCTACATGTTACAGGTTACAGGTTCTTGGACAGGAAACAGTGAAAACGATGTAAAGACGATGAAAATATGGACTTTTGACCAACAAATGGGAGGATCTTAGTCAAGCATACATCGAAAGACCGTTCACAATTAACAAGGCAACGCAAGATCCCAAAATGTCAAGGCAAAGGGTTAAAAAGCCATTGCAAATTGTTCACTGAAGATCTGGAATCAATATTGAAGACCAATTGTTAAAAGAACCCAAGAACCAGAAGCCCAAAGTGATCCATAACAAAAACCAAAAATTTCAGCAACTGAACTCATCAAAGGGCCGCGGAACCGTGGCCCAAGCCCACCATTGCCGCGGTTCCGCGGCCATAAGAAGAAAAAAGGGAATTTTCTTTTTACCAAAACGTCGTGGCGGTGCTGAAAAGATTTTCTAGGGCTATTTTTGTAAATTTAGATATCCGGTACAAAATGTAACCTAGGGTTTGCTATTCTCTATAAATAAGAACTCTACAGATTGTAATTTCTTTATGCCTCCCTTTAATGAATAAAATTTAGAAATCTTTTGGAGAGCATCGGTGTTTCTTCTCCATTCAGAAATACAGATCTGACAACCCTGCATGGATGATTGGAGTGATGCATCTGTAAGTAATTTAATTTCTTGCCCTAGTGTACATTTAAATTCCTTGCCCTAGGTAGATTTAATTTCATGCCCTAGGAACTTGTTTAGAGTTAGCTTTGGGGAAGGATTTTGAGAGATGAGATCTCTCATCCTTTTCTTACCCACTAAATATTTACAATAGGACTCTATGCATACATGCACATACCGCTCCCTACGGCACTCTATCCCACGAGGTAGCGGTGATACCGTAGTATAAAGGCCCGGGTGTGATGTTTTCCATGAAAGTTAGGGTAAGGATCTCTAAAGGAAGGACAAGAACCTAGAGGAAGGAACACCTTTCCAAACGGATCTAATCCACTTTATTGATAATTACCATAACTCCTCATAGATCTTCATTCGGGTATTGAAAGCGGTGAGATTTAATTACATTTCCAAACCATCCCTAAACCTAGCCCTAGCATGAGTAGATCTAGATAATTGCCCTAGGTTAATTAGATTTTTAGATTTAATAAACAACCGAACACCCTTCGAAATTAACTCGTAAGAACGAATCGGAAATTCACAAAATCCCTGTGGACCGATCCGTACTCACTAGCTAGCTGCAAAACGACGCCATTCTTGATTGCGGTTACAAATATTTTTTATCGACCTTTTAGAAAGCGCAAGCACGCTAAATCACTAAATCAACGAACTCTTCCAAATTTCCATTTAGGAAAGCCGTCTTTACGTCCATCTGCCAGATTTCATAATCGTGGAAGGCAGCAATGGCAAGAAGGATTCGAATGGATTTCAGCATAGCCACTGGAGAAAAGGTCTCGTCATAGCCCAAACCAGGTCTTTGACGAAAACCCTTTGCAACAAGTCTAGCTTTATAGGTCTCAACCTGCCCATCTATACCAATCTTCATTCTGAAGATTCATTTGCAGCCTACGGGTTTTACCCCTTCTGGAGCAAAGTCCAAAGTCCAAACTTTGTTGGTGTACATAGACTCCATCTCGGCCCGCATTGCATCTAGCCATTTTACCGAGTCACCGCTCTGAATGGCTTGCTGGAAGCTAGTAGGCTCACCATAATCCATGGTGCAATCCTCTCTATCACCGTCTATGAGAAAACCGTAGTATCTCTCGGGCGGATGAAACTGCCTACTACTCCTGCGGAGTGGCGCTAGGATGTCCGGTTCTCTTGAAACTTCTGTTTCTTCCAAGCTTTCTGTAATAGCTTGTGGTTCTGGAATTTCTTCCAGTTCTACTACACTCCCACTTGCTTCTTTTTCTAAAAACTGATGTTCCAGGAAGTGGGCATGACGAGAAACAAAAACCTTTTGTTCCTCTGCGTAATAGAAAAAATACCCCCTGGAGTTCTTTGGGTATCCCACAAACTTACACAGTACTGAGCGTGCCTTGAGCTTGTCCGCATGCTGCTTATTTACAAAAGCTGGACATCCCCATATCTTCAGATACTTAAGACAGGGTTTCTTCCCACACCACATCTGATATGGTGTGGTAGGCACAGTCTTGGAGGGAACCTTGTTCAAAAGATATGCAGCTGATTCTAGTGCATAACCCCAGAAGGATCGCGGTAACTCAGCCTTACTCATCATGGAATGAACCATATCCAATAGGGTTCGATTCCGCCTTTCCGATACACCGTTGTGTTGTGGTGTGTATGGACGAGTAAGCTGAGAGAGAATTCCATTCTCTTTTAAGTAGCCCAGAAACTCGGCACTCAAGTATTCACCACCTCGATCAGATCTCAGTGTCTTGATACTTTTGCCTGTTTGTTTTTCAACTTCATTCTTATATTCCTGAAATTTCTCAAAGGCCTCGGATTTGTGCTTCATCAAGAAGACATGCCCATACCTAGAGAAATCATCTGTGAAAGTAATGAAGTATGAATAACCACTTCGCGCATGTGTAGACATTAGACCACATACATCACTGTGTATGAGTCCCAAGAGCTCGCTCGCTCTTTCTCCGTGTCCAGTGAACGGAGTCTTTGTCATCTTTCCCTTGAGACAGGATTCACAAGTGGCATAAGACTGGTACTCGAACGGATCCAAGTATCCTTCTTTATGTAACTTTGTCAACCGTGTCTCATTAATGTGACCCAGTCTACAATGCCATAAGAAAGCTTGATTTAATTGCGGAGACATTCTTTTAAGTGTGTTCTGGACACTGAAGACCTGATCTTGATTCAAAACGTATATACCGTATTTCATTGTACCTGACCCAATCAGTACTTGATTTAGGTGGATGTTTACTACATCGCTAACAAAAACAAAATCATATCCTTCCTTAGAAAGTAAGGATACAGATATGATGTTGCAAGTCGCACCTGGTACATAAAAACAGTCACGCAGAATCAATATCTGCCCAGTTGTCAGTCCTAAATTGTCATGACCCGAAAGTACGGAACATGACCGGCACTTAGACTATGAACGTCTCGAGGCGTACGTACTCTAAGTAAGCCGAACCCAGAAATCTAAACCAAGAAAAGTAGTAGAGAATAGGAAGAACCATATCAAATCAACCTGTATGCAACATAATATACAACGCCTAAAGGCGAGGATCACAACAGAGAGGAAACTCCAACAACAAGAAATCCACATAAATATAACGTGCGACTCTAAGGTCGAAAGAATAAACATCACTGGTCTCTATCTCAAATAAGTACATGTTTGGTTGATGGAACTTCTCAAATACAACTGAAATATAATATACAATGAATAATGATGGGTGCGATACAATAAACCCACCTACTAGCAAGTCACCCGAAAGGTACAGTGCCCGCAAGCCGTAATGAAATCCGTACGGCAACATCTGCAAGAAACTGGGGCACAACGGGGGTGAGTTGCCAACTCGTGAGTAGAAAAAGATCTTCGAACAGAAAATCGCATGTATAACGCAATCCTAGGTTATACGATCATAATTTATAAACCTTAAATATATAACCAGCAATCTCTAACCATGTCTAGGGTAAATATCTAACCCAAGTGTAAACCCATGTGCCTGTGTCAGTGCATCAGGTGGCAATATAACAAATGAATGATGTATGAATGCATGAAACAGAATGCATGTACTGAAGAAAACTGCTTTTGTAACTTTATGAGATTTCTGTATTTTTAAAATGAGGTATCATAATGAAATCAGCATAGAACAGTGCCTAGCATCGGCACAAAACATAAATCTCAATATCTCGATATCTCTGTATCATAATCTCTGTACCTCAATATCTCAAATCTCAATGTCTCAATCATAATATCCAGGGCGCCGTCAGTCCAGATCGGCCCCTACCATCTATCCCATGACTACGACGGTATCCTCCGGATATCCGACGGGTCGGGTAATATCACCGGTCGGTCGTGCTCCCCTGCCAGGCTCAACGCCATCTCCTGCGATCTTCTTGCCACGGGGTACCACACCGGGCCCACCATGTACCCGAAACGGTTCCTCCACTCCTCGAATCGGGTCTCGAAATCCATCAGCAAACTCATGGTGGACGACTCATACATCATGGGAAAACTGCATTTTCATTAAAAAGAGAAACCAGTTTATATGTATGTTTTTGCGGTTTTCCTCCAAATCCAGAAAACATCATGGAAACCCGAATCCAAATCATCAATAGCATGTGAAATCATGAATATGAGCATGAGAATCCATGAATGCAGCATATAATGAATAACAGTATACATGAAGTGGCAAGTAATAGCTACAATGTCAAGCTAGCATATAAGGCAATGCACTAATATCATGTCACTACAAGCTAACAAGCTAAACCAGGAAAAAATATTCTCTAAGTGTACGTGACATGGCAATTACCGATGAAGATGTGTGTGCGACAACAAATAAGTGTACGTGGTACATACGCATCATCGGTAATGGTGCTGGTGTCCTAGCGGCAGGATATCAATAATAGAATATGAATCATAACAGTATTCGATGCAGGGCAACAATAATAATATGTGGGAGCTGAAATACTGAACACCATGATCGCTAAACTGCATCTAACGTCATAAAAGTCATATAGCTACACCACTACAAGGCTGAGCTAAAGCTAACAGTAGGTAAGGGAAACCGCCTAACTTCTGAGTCGGTACATATAAATATATATATATATATATAGTCGGTGATCCCGCCCCAATAATATTACATCCGATAACATACCTCTATAATCAGTTATTCTCAAATCAAGAGTGCGGATCAAACATCAAATTATAACTCGTACGTAAATCCGTCGTACGGCCTCCCCAAATCTGGGTACAGGTCAATATCACATTTGTTATATCATTCATCTAGTATTCTCTTTATCAAGATCATCATCTGGGGTACTGACCTACGTCTAGTACAATGCTAACATCATCACTAAAATCAAGATCTGACTACTGATCGACAGTCTAGTATAAATCGGTATTTTCATCATATATCATCACAAGAGTATACATCGCCCAAGGCACCCTATCATAAGTATCCTGTCATATCATATCACATCATATCTCATAACATAATCACATGTCGACCACATAATGTATATGTCACTATTGCTATGGCATCATCATTCCCAAAATCCTCTAAAGTCTCAAGACGTATCTCAATCATGAATCCTATCATATCACCGATATCATAATCCAGATCGAACTCACCGGCTCATATCAATCCCAGGTATCATCCTCAAGTCCGTATGTGAACACAAAATCCCAAACCCATGTGAACACATATCTATGTAGAATCCCATCTATGCACATATGAAGTGAGGATGTATGCAAGTATGTATGTGTAAGTATGTATGTGTAGTGCACCAACTACCCTTGGGTTTCGTAACCATTTACCAATATCCATTTAAACGTCAATAATTTATCACAATTAACATAAAATGATTGTTGGTGTGTATACGCATCCGTATACATCACCACGGACTGCGGGGGTGCTATACGCCATCCACCCGACTTCTCCCCGTAGATATAAATCTACTCACCTTGCTTATGTGTGCCGGTGCCGACGTTGCCATTCGCATCTCCAACACGTCGGCGCCACGTGGGGTACCTATAAGGATATCACACGCTAAAACTCATAGAAACCATGTCGGAAACCAAAATAGTGCACGCTATGCCCATAGGTAAAAACCTGTGGCCTTGTGTGCAAATACAGCCAATCACCACTGTCGTTGACGTCCAAACGCCACCCGACAGATACGAATCATCGAATATCAAAATCCATACGGAAAACAGGTCGTAAATCATACGCCAACTCATGAAAAACAACCCAGATTTTACCCTAACAGGAAACAGTCAAAACTAGACATACAGGGGGGTCAAGTTTACATGAAATAGAGCTGTGCACGCAAAACGAGGGGGTTTTACCCAGGTCTGGCCGCAAATTGCTGCCAGAAGGAATAAATATGCGGCCATAAAATGGTGGTTAGGGCTAGGGTTTTGGGTGTTGGTTCCTATCTACCTGCATACCTCACTGCCAAGTCAATTTCATTTTAGGGTCCCTCGGGTTGTAGCAGTTTCCAGAAAGCCACAAAGTCGACAAAAATGCTGATTTACGCCAAGTATTACCAATCTGGTATTTACTGGAAATCTTGGGTAAATCTTGGTTACACTGGTCTTAACAACACCTATTAAGGCTATACTAACAATCTAAACCAACACTTGGTCAAGTCTCACTCAAATTCTCCTAAACTAGCATTAAATCTCAAATGTAACAGTAACTATCAGCTAAACAATTATAACTTGTAAGATAGGAGTTGGGTTGTGAGATTATACCTCAGGGAAATCCCAGAATGTAGGAGAAGAGAAGATGAAAGAAGGTTTGCTCCTGTGGAGCTGCTCCTGCTGCTACTGGGGTTGCGGGTGCAGCTGATGCTGCTGCTGTTTTTCAACAGCAGTTGTTGCTGTTGCTGCTTAGGCTGTTGCTGCTGCTTGCAATCTTTTCTTTCGTTGTTGTCGTTGCAGCAGCAACAACAGTGGCTGATGTTGTTGTTGTTTGGGTGTTGTTTTGTGGTGAGTTGTTGTGATTTTGGTGTGGGTATGGTGGTGTGGTGATGTTGCAATGAGGCTAGGGGCTGTTTATTGCAGCTGTTCTTGTTTTGTAGCTGCTGCTGCTGCCAGCTCTTCTTCCCTTTTCTTTTGTTGCAATGGAAGCTGCTGCTGCTGTTTTGAATGGTGAAGTGTTGGTTTTGGGGGCTGAAGTGTTGATAGAAGTGTGTAGGTGTGGGCTAAGGTGTTAGGGGCTGCTGATGTGATGAAATTGGGGCTGTAAAGTGTTGATATTGGCTGATGTAGCAAGGACTTGGCTGATGTTATTGGTGTGGTGCTGATGTTGAATAATTTGGGGCTGATGTGTTGCTGATGGTGGCTGAACTTTACATCAGCTGCTGTTTTTGATTTGTGGCTGAAGGTTTCAGCTATTGGGGCTGAAAAGTGTGGTTTGGGAGTGTGCAGGTCAGCTATGGGGGGGCTGAAAAGTGTTAGGCTGTTGTTGTTATATGACGGCTGAAATGTGCTGATGTAGTGTGAGATGTGAGGGAGAATTGGGCTGATGATGTGTTGTATTGGTGGCTGATTTGGTATATCAGCAGCTGAAGTTGTGCTGAAGTAATTGTGGCTGCATGTTGCTGTTGATGCTGATGTAGTTGTTTGGGCTGAAAATGGGCTGAAAGATGTTAAGCTGATGCAAAATTGAGGCTTGAAGTGTTGATATTGGGGTTGCACTTGCTGCTGTCTTACTGATACAATGGCTGAAATGCCTGGTTTCAGCAGGTAATAAAGCTGTAGGTGTAGGGGGGCTGTTCTGGTAGCTGAAGTGATTGCTGATGGGTCAGATATTGGGGCTGAAAGGTGCTGAATTGATGCAGCTGAAGTGTTGGTTGGCTGATGTAAGGTTTCAGCTGCTGATTATCACTAAGGGGTGTGTTGTTGTGTGAGGGTGAGAGGGAGAGATGTGAGGGAAGCATGAGATTTGAAATGAGATGGAACATGACCCATCCTAGAGTCACCTCTCTCTCTCTCCTTAGTCAACCCCCAACCTAATTACCTCATTAACCTAACCAAAACACTAATTATCCTAATTACCCTAATCAAATGGTTCACCCACCATGGTCACCTAAGCATGGTTCAACCCTAGGCTTAATATGGGTCCAAAACATGAGACAAGTGTGCAAGTGTAGAAAATGTTATGTGCACATTTTTGCCCAAAAAGCCCAAAAATACAAATTAGCGATTTCCAATCGCGATTAACATTAAAATACCATATAATCCATCATAAAAACTGTAAAATGGCATATTTCCACAAAAATAAGTTATTTTAGAATTTCCATAATTTTCTCCAGAATTTTCACTATTTATCGGTATGTAATTATACCGACTATTAAAATATTCATTAAAATTAATATTATATTATGAAAGTTCCCAAAAATAATATTTTACAGTCTTCCCCCTCTTAAAGAAATGTTACAGTCTTCCCCCCTTAAAGAAATTCGGTCCCCGAATTTAAATTTAAACCCCCAAATTCTAAAACATTTCAATAAAATGTCTAAATCGTTGGGGCTCCGAAATCATCAATACATAGAATGCATCGTAGCGCAATACATGCGCATGCGTAACGAGCAGATAACTCAAAATCAAAACTCCGTCAAGCATTCCGCAATCATCGGAGTCCAAGTGAAAACACGAATGCCAAATCCCAAGCAAAACCGATATGCTATAAATCGGAACTATGCAAAATATATCCAGGCACTGTCCTCTGACTACTCCTGCTCAGTATGAAAACAAATCGCAATATCATAAAACGTACTGCTCCATAGAATCAATCCAAAAGTGCATATGAAAACCCTGTGCGTCCGGTGCGCACGGAAATCAAAATCCATACATGTGCCAAGCAGGTGCACAAAAACGACATCAAGGTGCAACGATTGTGCACACAACATCGGTCATAGGCAACGTGCGTGCCTGACCGTAAAATCAGGTGCATAAAGTGCACAAAACGAATATCGAACATCACCATCGAAATCGAAGTCCAGTGCATCCAAGTGCACAAAATACGAAACACTGCACTGCAAGCATATATAAACTATACAAAGTGCAGGAACCAAATCGTGTGCGTGCATACGCACAAAATCAACTCAAATGTCTAAACCCCATAAAATCACAAACATGCGAAACCAAGGTACGAAAACGATATCAAGTGCAACAACTGTGCAAAAATCGCAAATACTCACTCATCAAAATCAAATCATGCGAATAAATCACCCAAAACATCGAAATCAATTATGGCGGAATAGTTCCGCTCAAGCACAACCTCCAAGAATCTCCGGCCAACTGTCGTGGTTACTTGTAGCATATCCCGTCGATGATCCTGAACTCTGGCCTGCTGGTGTGCGTAACATTGACCACTCCTGGGTCCAAGTCTTCTCTGTGAATTATCAATCTCACGATCCATCGGCTCATCGGCCCTGTCAAGTGTGCTAACAGGGTCGATTCCGTTCTGGCACTTCTCTGGTCATCTCTCGGTTAATCATCGCGACCACTCGTAAGCAGCATGTCACTGGCGTCGGCCTTTGGCTCATCTGAATGTACGTGACACATCTGATCCTGGGTGCAAGGATCATTGCAGCAGTGTCCTGGAAGGAATCCTGCTCAAGGTCTCTTAAATTCTCATCTCTGCCGTCTGTCCAAAAGTCATCATCCTTTACTACATCTACTTCTTGTTCCGGAACGGCTGCATACTCATCGCGATTCCTTTTAGAAGGTATATCCAAGTACTCTGCCTCGGCATACGCATCGCATCTCTGATGTCGACGGAGTGGAACGTCATCATATCTAGATCTTGCAGGAACCTCTTACTCCATTTTTCTCTAATGTCAACTGCTTCAGACTCGTCTCGTCGTGGCTGCATGAACTGAGCTCCGATGGCTATCCTCGTATCCGGAGTCTCCCAAGAAGTGCATCTCACCATCTAGCATCCGAATTAAGTCGATCCATCCGATCGATTGGTCAAAACCTCTTAATCCCCCAAGAGCTCAATATCTTGGGTACAGTATAATAGTATCGAGTACATACCACAGCATCGGTGGTCCAGCCGTAGAAGGGCAAACCCAAGCCCCACTAATGTCGCCGCAGAACTGCCGCAAACCCTAAGGTTCAAAGGCTTTCACATGGTCATTAAGTCGAGTTAGGGTTTCATTCTTCTAGAGGGATCATAGAATTGCCTGAATGTCTTTCCGAATACTTTAAACTTGGAATAATAGGTTTCTGACATTCGATCGTCTCTGTCGACTCGCAACGTCTCCGCGTGAAGTCGTCTCTAGCTGGAATCAATCTATCTAATGACCTCGCATTATAGAATTTCCATAATTTTTTCCAGAATTTTCACCATTTATCGGTATATAATTATACCGACTATTAAAGTATTCATTAAAATTAATATTAAATTATGAAAGTTCCCAAAAATAATATTTTATTTTTTTGAAATGTTACATAGATGATATTCCCCTACGGATACAGCATACATGCTCATTCCGTTAGCAACCCTGAGAGTCATATCACCTTTCCTGATAACCCTACGATTTCTCAGAGTCTGTAACGAATTACAGATATGAGATCCTAATCCGGTATCCAATACCCAGGAAGTAGGGTTAACTGACATACAGTTTTCTATTACAAACACACCTGAATCCGAAGCCACAACATGCTTCGAATTCTGGCTACTGGCTTTGCAAGCCCTGCAATCCATCTGCCCATGTTCATTCCCGTTACAATAGGAACATCCCTCTTTTACTACATCCAGTCCCGAAACTTCTGCCCTTCCCTTTCTTTCTACTTCCCTGGTTTCCTTCAGGGTAGTAGGTAGAGACTGTTGAACTAAGTCATCATCTGACCCGTTCATCAACGTGGTCTTCAGGTCCGAGAGCTCAAAAGAGCTGGTCTCTGTAAGGACGTTTCCCCCTACAGATGACCCGATAGCCAACCTCGCTGGAAGCAATTCGTTCGAGGTCTCATATCTTGCGATACGAGATTGCTCTCCATATAAAACTTTGTTATGGAGGAAGATAGAAGCTGAGTCCATCTTCTCGTGCTGCCTCTGGTATATACCATCAACTGAGGCTAACACGAGGCACTTGTCTTACGCACAGTCTTCTTCCGATGTCCTACGGATATCAATATCCGTGACGGGGGAAACTGGACCTGAGACGACAGGGGTTGGATCAGTCAAGAGGTGTCCCAGCTTGTCATGGGCAATGGACATCTGAACAGACCTTTGCCAGTCATAACAGTCAGATTCAGTCATTTTATTACCTAGATGTAACCTAGGTGCGGTCACTGGGTCGCTGCAATTAAGAGAGAGAGAAGAAAATACTTAGCATGATGCTCTTGCAAGTTTAGATTGGTTTTTAATTTATCTAAACAGGTTGGCTCCCACTGTCTCTCGAATCCCTACTCAAACCATAAAGGAAGAATTAGTCAGGACCAATCTCACCGTACAATACTTGCTTAACCGTTCAGCCAGGCCAGTGTCGGTACTTCGAGGGAGGTTTTCCAACACTTTCGCGAAGTTCCTTAATTAAGTAACCTCTTTTCCCTGTGGGCGTAGCCCCGCTAACACCTTTCTAGACACCTACTTGGTTTATAGCATTGATCGTTAAGTGAGAAAGTTCCCGAGGAGTAGCATATACTCACAGTAGGATCGGGATCCAAATATCATCGCGTGACAAAACTGAAGGAATCCTACCAGAATCATCACACTCCAAATGGTATGCAGCGCTAGCAAGTTTCAGTACTTTTGAAACTCCCGATGTGGATTTTTTCCCCATGCTCTTATGACCTTGACGAAGGCCAACATATGATAAGTCACATGTCAAGTTCTACCCGTCATTATTCAGGTTAATTTGATCCCACCCGTACATACCCTTGACGAAGGCCAAAATATTGGTACAACTGTCCGAAACCAACGCATCTATCTATGCTACAGATAAATATTCAGCAGCTACCAATCACTATGCCTTGGCGAAGGTCAAAATACATAGCTTGAATACTACTAAATATTTAACCGAAATGACGGAGGGCTACAAATGGTTTTGGCGAAACCGTGAACGTACTGAACTTGATATAATCGATGGAACGAGATAGCTTTTAAAAGGAGTGGTTCAAGCTCCGCGTTTAAAAAGCTGGTTTTTGAAAAGAACCGAGTGGTTTTGAATGTGTTCCAACGACTTTTACTTGGTTATTTTTCTTGCATTAGTTCTTTTAATGCGTCTCATCATTTATTCCTACCATTGCAGAAAACAACCAAAATATGACGTACGCTTATGCCATTCGCATTCGCCACGGGGCCCCGTCATCACCCGTTTGGTTACTTAACTAACGACAGAGCGGGGGCTGGGCTAGCGCGGCTGAAAAACATAAGCAACGCCTAAATAGATATCATATATAGATATATAGCAATGATAGCCATTACAGATCACATAAGAACACTTTGGATATACTAGGAATCCGCGATTCGTTCGAGCATGCAACGAAAAGAGGATTACACGGTCGCGATGAATAGCCAAACCCCATCCTAGACCCCTACGGGTGCGACAAACTACCCGCCAAGTACCCGAAGCGAAGTAACCTCCCTCAACACTGTGAGTAGGCCACTCGGCACTTCGAGATACCCGGTAGTTTGTGCACCCCACCTTGGGTCTATCCTAGGAGCAAAAACAGTAAAAAGAAATTATACAATGACGGCTACAACCCCGACCCGATTGTGCGGCCATACAAATAATATTACATCAATTTACAACTTTTACAATGAATGAAAGAAAATGAAACTCCCATCTCACACCCATTCCCGGCTATTCATCCGCGACAATCCACCGAGTTCATATACACAAACCAACAACATTACAGATCACAGATATGTATAACCCCCACTAATCGACGTATAGCGATTAGCGGACGTTCAATACATATATCACATCACAGATAATATTCATTAGCCAAAGAGTACGGAATATCGATCAAAATACGGATTTTTAACCACCCCAAAAGTCAATTTTCTCTCTGGAAAATCTGGGTAGAAAAAACATGTATTAAAAATCCCAAAACACCCAAACTAAAACACTGCACAAACCCCGATCCGTTGCCGAGTCAAATCGGTCGCGGAACCGCGGCAATGAGCTGCTATTGCCGCGGAACAGCGGTCGTTTGATCAAGTCACGGGATCGTTTTTCTGCAGTGTTTTTACAAAACCCTGAGAGGATTTTTCATATATTTTAAATCACTATTTGAGCAGTAAAAAAATCGACAGAAACTTGAGGTTTTGCGAACGTGTTTTGCGACTTTTTTCCGATCGATATTCTAAACACTTTGCTAACTTACTAGTTTATGTTTAGCTAGGCACTGATACCACTGTAAGTCCACGTTGCTCACCTCGGTTCTTACGGGGAGGCGGAAACGGCGAAAAACAATGATTTGGCGCAAGGCAACATGGACTCAAAAGCACGGATCTTTGCTAAACAACTAACTAGTAAACTACTAGAGGCTTTAACTACTATGCTGTAGAAAGTATACCTCACGAAACCGGTCCTTCGGGTCTTCATTCCGCTGTCCCGCTTGTCCATCCAAGCTCCAAGTGTCGATCCGGACCTTAGGCACCTCCGCGGCCTTCTTGAGTCGAAGACGATCCACCCGAGAGTTGTACACCGAGCTCCACCTCGAGCCGAGGAAACTAGGGAGACGAGATCGCTAATCTAGAAGCCCTAGGTTCTGTAGAAGTGATGTATGGATGTGTTTGTCTTTGTGGGATCTTTTTCTCTCAACACATGAGATCAAAAGATAGAATCAAGAGGAGGAAGAAGGAGGAGGACTTAGCAACCATGAGAGCTCATTTTCTTTTCTTCTCATGAGAAAGAGCAAGAGAGAGAAAAGAGAATGAATTATGAGCTAAAGAAAATGAACCATGGTTCAATAATGTAAAAACATTATCATTACTAATCCTATCAAGATAAAGTTGATGGCTACATTGAAATGACCATTTTCATAATCAAAAGAAAAAGAAAATCAAAAGAAGAGTGTAGATCTCTCTTGAAGGTCAATGGTCAACACGGTCAACGGGTCAACACGGTCAACGGATCAACAAAGTCAAGAGAGGTCCAAGTGGTCAAATGGTGAATGCAATTAGCCATCACAAATCTATCACTAAAAGGATTAGTAAACAATGTCTCCGGCTCATAACGGTTTTGACCAAACGAACTGTCAAAACCCTAATGAGTGTGCCACATTACGGTTTTGGCCGAACCAACTGCCAAAACCCTAATGGGGCACCTCCTCCTTCATCGCTCCTTAAAACTGTGCATACACACCCGCATCCGCATTCCGTAGAATGCGAATGCACAGAAGACAAATCAAATCCATCTGTGCAATACTAGGATCTGGCTTAAACCGAAGCCCACTAGTATTGCCTGCCCGAACAGCATACACACACAAGTGCACGCAAGTGATCGTAGCCCTGCCGTAAAACCCGACGGCCTCTACACGTTTCGCTCAATGCAGGGAAACTCTCTGTGTGGGACTCTAAAGACTCGACACTACGCTGGCAGTGGGTTTAACTACAGACCGCAAGCGGCACTAGCTGTACGTAACGGTCCCCAGGTAGATGTCGATAAGAAGGCCGATGAGGTAAACCCATCCGAACTCCTACTGAGCCTGTATGTGACAATCTCCGTACAGTCCGGTCTGTTCGTCTGATACATCGCATTGCGGGCCTAGGGGGGTGGTGTACGTCAGTCCTCTAATAACGGTACAAGTCGTGTCAGAGTGTAGCCCAGAACACCCTGAGATAACACTGGAAACCTACCAGTATATCTCGCTTGCCCTGGCCAGGGACTACTTGTGTAATGGCTCTCCTAGACACAGCACGATGTCAACCCCCAATACCGGGAGAGACGAATCCTGTCTAACCGTCACTGCCTCCAAGTGCTTCGGGACTGCACCCAACTACTACCTGTTTGCACGACTCTTTTGAGCCGTGGTAGGGTATTAATCTAAGTACAGTGGGAACACACTCGAGGCGAAGTGACAGTGTCAAGTCGGTGGACTAAGCTGTACTCATGTCACCTGGGAACTGATAACTGACGATAGGTATAATACCAACCAACAGTTCCCGACGAGTCCTGTCCAGTGTACTCGTAACCTAACGAGCACCCGCATACTTTCTCAAGTACGACGTACTGACGGCTGCGGAACAGACCGTCTCCCCCGCTGGGATGAGAAGCGGATACGCTAGTCTACTCCGGAGTATCGATGCCCTGTCTCGATAGTCCAATGACTAGGGATCTGTATAAGGATGTGCTTATGGATTACCCAGCCCCCACGAGTGTGAGCGCCATCACAACGCTGGTAATCAAGCAAAGATCCTAAGGGCTCTACAAATATGTATATAAGCGATATGCTAAAAGAAACACATGCATATATTGAAGTAGAGACAAACCAAGTAGCATACTACCATTTTGAGCAAGATTGTCTATACAACTGTGAATATCCCAAGGTTCCATTAAGTAATATACAATCTAGTATGATACAGTAATGGCATCTAGGGCATATACACTAACAAAACAAGCCTGAAGGAACACTCCACGAATCTAGCAAACAGCTGGTGCTCTCCCAGTATCTGCAAAACAAATCCTCAAGTGCTGCTCCTGTTCCTCAAAACACATTGAAATAGACCAGAATGTCATCAATAACACAACAATAACTGGTCGAGGAACGGCCTAAAGAAATCTGGTTCATCATATCTACTAATGTTGTTAGGGCATTGGTGAGTCCAATGACACCACCAAAAGACACAAGCCCGTAGCACACACAATGCAGTCTTCGGAATGTCATCACTCCTAACCCGTAACAATGATGATCCGATCCCGAACAAACTTAGAAAATGTCTCACACTCTGGTGCTGATCGAAGAAATCGTCAATGCGAAGTAAAGGATACCCATTCGCACCGTAGGACGGTTAAATTGACGATCAATCAATATACAACCTAGACTGCTGTCTTCCTCCTTGACGAACAGAAATAGGAGCTCCCAAATGCGAAACACTCAGACGCACAAACCCTCCAACCAAACAACTCTGCAGCTGATCCTTAAGCTCCTTATGCTTCGCCGGCTCACCTGGAACAACGTCGGAAAACTCTCGCACGAAAGAATCCCTGTCCCACAAACCCATTATGGCTACGGTATCACGAATGAACGCCGAGAATCCATGACATCTCCTCCTCAAATGCCGACTAGAGAAAAAGGCTGAATTCAAGCTGTGAGAGGCGGCACAACTATCCACCTGCACAACAAGAGCTGACTCGCCGGGGAAAACAAAACCTAACTATTTTCTCGCGGTAGTCCACAGGCGCCTAGCACGTAGCTAACCAATCCGTGCCTAGGAGAACGTCAAATCCAACATCTCTAGAAGGATCAAGTGACGGATGAATCTCCTAACCGATTGGCATACGACTGAAATACGTGTCACGCAATAAAAGAATCGCTGACAGAAGTTAACACAACAAACAGCTGATCTAGCTAACACGAATCCCCTCGTCCCAAACCTCTGCTACTCCCACAATGGTCACGAAAGCTGTCTCGACAACTAAGCTTCTGTCTCTAGGCTGGTACACCAGTACGAGTCCTCCACGGTTCCGGAACTCCCAAAGTCTCTGGAATGCGTGTCTCGTCAACTAGGGCTGCATCCACTGGTGCTATGTAGGTGACGGATTGCTGTGTGCTGATCGCAAGGAATTACTGGGTAATAGGGGTGAAAACCATCAGTCGCTGTGCTCGAATGGCCTCAACCAAAGAACTCATCGTCTGGCGCAAGTCCTGCATCTCTGCCACAATCCTAGAGATACTATCTGTCGAAGGCGGATCCGTCTGCACCTGTGCAACGAGCGTGCCATCCTGGTCAGTCCTCGTCTCACCCGAGTCTACTCTGACCTCGACCCTCGCTGCACCACTCTGAGTCCCCATAGTCGTCGGCAGCAAAGGCTATAAATAGAGATAGGATTCGATATGAACACGGAAATCGAATCACAAGGATATGAATCATCAAGGAAGGAATTTCAAGAAATTTGTACTTAGGGCACTTTAGGCGGAGTACTGCATTGTGAGTATGCTACAGACATACACACACTACGTTACTTTGCTTAAGCTACCTACTCCATCATACCAAGGTCATCCTACACTCCGAAAGGTAAAACCTAGCGCTCTGATATTAACTTTGTCATGACCCGAAATTGGCACGTGACGGCCCTAATACTACGCAACGCCTACAGACGTAACGCAGTAAAAGAAAGACAAAACCCAGAAATCTAAACCATTAAAAAGACAAGAAAAGATAATAGAAGTTTTGAAACTTTTGAAATCACAACCCAAATTCTTTAAAAGCCCAATTTATTTCCTTTAAAATTTTGGCAGCACTTCCTTTGTAAAAACAAGCCCCAAAAATGGGTACAACATAAATAAAAAGTGAAGCATCCCAAACGGGAGAAAAATCCACGCCCAACGGTGGAAAACAATCACCACAACAGATATACGACGCCGTAACGATGAAAGAGACGATATAAATAAAACAGCATAAAAAACTCCAAGTCACAGAATAATATACAATATCGTCCTCACACCAAGACATTAAGTCATACATAATACTGGTAGATGGAGAGTACAGGGATACAACGAATATACAATACAACATCGGATAACCACAAAACCCACATGGGAAAAATTGCACACTGTCAAGCGAAGTGGTGTCCGCAGCAAAGGATGATACGAAGGATGAAAATAGCCTGCCTCTGAACACCTGCAAACACTGTGGCACAACGGGGGTGAGTTTCCAACTCGTTAATAGTAAATAACATATACAGGTAATCGCGAGTATGCACGTACAACGCGAATTTAACATAAGCATTTAATATCAATAAATGGTCATATGTAATTCACTAATAATGAAAAGTACACTAGCAGGTGCAATTAATACATGAAGCAATAATATGACGATCAGTATGCAATAATCAAGCAATAATGATATGGAGATGTATATATATGCAACAGTCATGAAAGGTACTCTAACAGGTACTAATAATACATGAAACAGTGCATAAACAATAAATGTGGAGTATGGAATGAAATATGGCATTTCCACAGAATCCTGACATCGTGGTAGGATCACAATCCAACAAGACAATCCAAATCCCAATCTCCACAAATCAGCCCCCAATTTGGCTATCATATCAAGTAAGCCTCACATATCCTTAATGTACAACATTAAGTAGATCTCATATATCCTGTATGTACAATATCAAGTGTATCTCGTATACCCTGAATGTACAATATCAAGTAGATCTCACATATCCCGAGTGTACAAAATCAGCAATCTCATATATATCCTTTAATCGATATCAAATAAATTCTCAAATGTTCTAAATCCAATGTCAATGAGTCTCTTACATCCTAGGTATATTTGCATGAATAAATATGAAGATGTACATAATTTAATGTCAATACACATATATTAGCGTCCCATTCCACTAATATTGGTGTAAGGGCATATATAACAGCGGCCTAACCCCCTGTTATATATACTTAGAAGTAAAATATCATGAAAACAATGTGCCAAGTATCGACACAGAAAGGTTGATCTATCAGGTGCAGTCTCCATGACTGGCCCCCTGATAGGTATGTATCATACGCTATCCGGAAAGCTCGAGTGCCTAGCTCTGACCCTTGCCTCTCGACGCATCCATACGCACATGAATCCTATCGGCATCCCCATGATAACCGCCGAGTCATTGGTAATGTCACCGGAAAGTATGGTTCCCCCACTAACTCATCTCCTCACTGAGACTCTTGCCCCGGGGTACCTCCGGGCCCCACCATGTACCCGCACACAGATCCCTCCTTTCCTCGGGTGCGGTATATGTATATCTGATAAATCTCATGGTGGCTGCTGAAATATCATATTAAGGGAAACCGGGTTTTTCAAATATTGTATAATTTCATGAACTCCCACGGTCCCCAAATCCAGAAAACATCATCAAAAATCCATATCTTAATGCGAAAATCCATGAATATAATATACGCATCATAAATCTGAAATGTAAGCATATAAAGGAAAAACTGCTAATTAACTACAACAAGTTAATATAAATATCATGCGATTCCTAATTTCTCCAATTCTAACTAACATCAAATAAAGGTAAACATGTAGCTATAACCAGAGGTATGTGTAAACATAAACGTATAGCAAGATATGTGTATCTACCTATAAGTAAATGATGTAGTATACCCCCTGGGTATAAGGGAAGTATGAGTGCAAACTATACCTGTAGCTATGACATAATGTGTGTATGTACCTATCAGTAATGGTACGATACTCTATAGGTATACAGGTATCTAACACACAAGTATGTGAAGGCATATGTGTAAGCATGTGGATATACAGGTATGCTAAATGTCATATGCGATAAGAACTATAAATCAATGTCTCAGTGTTCCTAACCAAGCAATATCATTTCTATATGTGGGTTGTGCGTGACATGTCAATTATTGACGGTGTGTGTGGCATACAATCAGTGCTCGTGCAACATAAGCCGTCAATAAGGGTGCAGTGTCCTAAGGATACTAGTCCAAGCACAACAGTAACTAAGCAGTAGGTGAATGCGCAAATTCTAAATATGACATAGAATATGCGACAGAATAACATCTCTAGCCCAGACGCATAACGCCATGCGGGCGATTTCCATATAGATGTTAAATCTACTAACCAACACTCCTGGCTAAGTGTAGCCAACCACCTGTTTTCGCTTTGTAGCTGTGTCCGTAGTCCCCGCCTGCGAACCTACAATATTAAGACAATAAAACAAGTGTACATTAATAATAACCCTAAAATACGTACACACAACATTTAACCGACTCAACAACACAAAGCTTACTCTCAAGTATCCTGTCACGACCCAAAGTTTGGCCCGTGACCGGCACTTAACCACGTAATGTCTACAGGCGTAACGCGACTAAGTAAGCCGAAAACCCAGAAATCAAACCAGTAAAAGTATAAAGTGATTTAAGCAATTAATAGAACCAATTACTAAGATAACAAATATACGACGCCGTAGCGAAGAAAATGAGCAACAAGTAGGAAACATCACAAATAGAACAAACTGCATAAGTAAAGTCGGCTCACAACGAGCTCGACGCCAGAATACAAAATAATATACATCGTCCTCACAACTAGTCTCTAAGTCAATACATAAGCGGTAGATGGAGAGTACTAGATACAACAATGTACATAACTGAAAGATAACCAGATACCGCACAAAACCCACCTATCAGCAAAAGAGCTAGTACACCAACTGTAGGAGTATCTGTGTCAAAAGATGCAAGAATACAGCCTGCCGCGACTACTCCGAAGGGCAACCTGCAAACACTGTGGCACAACGGGGGTGAGTTGCCAACTCGTGAATATAAGATAACATATAAAGGTAATCGCGAGTATGCACGTGCTACGATACTCTAATCTAAATCAACAGATAACGTCTATATGATGAACCGGATGCTCAAACATGCAACAAGTGCGATCTAATAACATCTCCATGTGATGAGCAAGAAATGTGATGATCAGGTATAGCAATGCAATCTAACAACCCTATATAGAATGAACAGGGTATGCAATGATCAGGTATAGAAATGTGTCTAACAACCCTATATAGAATGAACAGGGTATGCAATGATCAGGTATAGCAATGCAATCTAACAATCCTATATAGAATGAACAGGGTATGCAATGATCAGGTATAGCAATCCAATCTAACAACCCTATATAGAATGAACAGGGTATGCAATGATCAGGTATAGAAATGCAATCTAACAACCCTATATAGAATGAACATAGTATGCAGTGATCAGGTATAGCAATACAATCTAACAACCCTATATAGAATGAACAGGGTATGCAATGATCTGGTATAACAATGCAATCTAACAACCCTATATAGAATGAACAAGGTATGCAGTGATCAGGTATAGCAATACAATCTAACAACCCTATATAGAATGAACAGGGTATGCACTAATCAGGTATAGCAAAGCAATCTAACAACCCTATATAGAATGAACAGGGTATGCAATGATCAGGTATAGCAATGCATTCTAACAACCCTATATAGAATGAACAGGGTATGCAATGATCAGGTATAGCAATGCAATCTAACAACCCTATATAGAATGAACAGGGTATGCAATGATCAGGTATAGCAATCCAATCTAACAACCCTATATAGAATGAACAGGGTATGCAATGATCAGGTATAGCAATGCAATCTAACAACCCTATATAGAATGAACAGGGTATGCAATGATCAGGTATAGTAATGTAATCTAACAACCCTATACAGAATGAACAGGGAATGCAATGATCAGGTATAGCAATGTGTACCATATCAGGTACAACAGATACAGGATGAGATATCAATTACTACATACTGAGCATGGGATATATAACGTCTACACGGAATGTCATCGTGGAAAGTATAATCGGTACTCATCAATGTACCCAAATCCCAATACTACTCAGGCGTCGTCATCCTCCTCGGTCCTCCAATCCTGTAAATCTCATATAACCGTGAGTGCCCAACATCGGCACCCAAAATATCAAGAAATACTCATGCCAACCATCGACACGCAAATCCTCCTGTTTAGGGCATCCGTCAATCCGGATCAGCCCACGGGCTCTGTCTGCGGTATCGGCCATCGGCCCCGGCAGTACGAGTCATCCTGTATCCATCCATAGACTCTGGTCGGTATCCTCCGGATAACCGCCACGTCCAAACAATCACCGGTAGGTAGTAGTCCCTCTGCCAGACTCACCGTCTACTACACAGCGAAACCGTTCTCGCCCCGGGGTACCATACCGGGTCCACCATGTACCCGTAATCGGCCTCATCCAACTCCTCGATTCGGGTTAACATATATCACTCTAGTACCGAGAAAACACATGGTGGACGCACCTAAATATCATATCAAGGAAAACCGGGTTTTTAAATAATTTACTATACTCTTTGAAATATCCACGGTTTCCCAAATCCAGAAATTTACATGGAAACAACATATCTCAATGCGTAATCTAATCAAGTATGAAGAAATCAATATATGTATGCACTGGTATGAATATACAGTGTGCATGTGCGCAGGTATGAAGATATAATTATATGTGTGCACTGGTATGAATGTACAGTGTGCATGTGCGCAGGTATGAAGATATCAATATATGTGTGCACTGGTATGAATATACAGTGTGCATGTGCGCAGGTATGAAGATATCAATATATGTGTGCACTGGTATGAATATACAGTATGCATGTGCGCAGGTATGAAGATATCAATATATGTGTGCACTGGTATGAATATACAGTGTGCAAGTGCGCAGGTATGAAGATATCAATATATGTGTACTCTGGTATGAATATACAGTGTGCATGTGCGCAGTACCAGTAGGGGTATGTGATACATATGTGCCTAAATATGGATATAACATATGCTGTTATGCGGCAAATCATGACAACATCAATAGGGTAGAATCAGTATGGTATATGATTTATAGCAATCCTATAATGTGAGTGTCATGGCAATCACTAACGGTGTGAGTGTAGCATATCAATCGTGCTCGTGCGACTTGAACCTTTAGTGACAGTGCAGTTTCCTAGGCTATCATTTCTATATGCAACAATAAGGTATGCTACTACAGTTCATATGAACATCTACAACCTAATATCCTGACTCGCCCTGACGCTTAACGCCATACGGGCGATTTCCCCGTAGATGTTAAATCTACTCACCTGGTCGTGCGCTACTCGTAGCCGACCACCTGCTTCCCTTTCTTAGCTTCATCCGACGTACCCGCCTGCGAACCTGGAATTACACAAGGATCCATATATAAGCAACTATCTCGCAAAACGTGATATCGAAGTCAAACGATACACTCGCGTCGCGAACTAAAAGTGCGTGTGTACGATACGCTAACGTGTGCACGCGTCTAAAACTAACCCCGATACGCCGCGATACGCTGAATCATGGAACCCTCTCGCGTATCGCGCGTATCGCGCGAACCAAACGTACTAAAAATACGATATAACGTCCCAGATTCTACCCAGGCTAACAACTTACAAAACTATACATATCACTGGCCTAGAAATCACCACAGACTCCTACCCATCCAAACATCACCCAAAAATTCCCTTATCTGGCCGCAAATTACGGCCAGAACGAATAAATTGGCGGCCTCGCTTTGGGGTGGGGGTCCCGGGCTCTGGTGGTGTGGTCAGGGTATATCTAGGGTGCTCCAGTTTCCTCAATTTCAACCTGAACTACCCGGGCCTATAGCAGATCACAGACATCCAAAAAGTTCACTTAAAACACTAAATTTGCACAATTGAAATCCTATGGTATTTTGGCGTAATCTGGGGTCTAACTAGGTTTACATGGTCTTAATAACACCTAATTAGGCTAGGTTAACCAAAATTAACAACACTAAACCACAAGTCCACACAAATCACCATTTCAAGCACAAAATCTCACTTTTTACACAAACCGAAGCTAAACTACGCATGCGTTAAACAACAAGAAGTTGGGCTCGGATTCTAGACCTTGCAAGACCCTAGGTGTTCGTAGAAAGGAGGTGGAGAAGATGGGAGTGCTGCTGCAGCTGTTGGGGGCTGCTGTTGGTGTTGCTGCTGCTGCCACTGCCTGCTGCTGCTGTTGTTGATACTTGCTGCTGCTGCTGCTGATGCTGCCTCTGCAGCTGCTGTCTCTCTCTCTCTCAGCTGAAAGTGTGTGTGTGTGTGAGAGAGTTGGGAGATTGAGAATGAGGAGAGAAATGATAGCCCAAGTCAAAGACCCCCCTCTCTCTCTCCCTCTCTCTTCATTTAATGAGCATGGCTCAAGCCATGCCCATACCCCCTCTCTCATGCACCAAGTCAACAAAAAAAAGAAAAGAAATTCAAATAATAAAACACACAAATAATAAACCCCAATTAAATCCTAAAGCACTTAATACAAATAGGTTAACCCACCATGGTTGTTACTCATGGTTTTAACCCCAATCTAAACCCTAGTTACATGCACAAGTGTGTGTGTGCCTAGAAAAATCCTAATAAAATATTCATTAATTAGAATAAAATATCATAAACCTAATTTGGTAAACTTTTTACCAAAAACTATCTATTAAAATAAAATTAACCCCTAAACACGACCTAAGGTGTTACAATCTTCCCCCCTTAAAGAAAATTCGTCCCCGAATTTTGAAATACAAAGGTAAGCATACCTTCAGAGGGATGAGGGAAACTTCTTCCGCATCTCGCCCTCGGCCTCCCAAGTGATATCTTTACCGTTTTAGATGCACCAAAACACTCTCACTGAAGGCAAGACCTTCTATCAAAGTTTCTTCACCTGCCGGTCAAAAATTACAACTGGCTATTTTGGTGAATGAAGGATCGCGCTTGTACTAAAAGGTCTAGCGCTGAATCCAATGAGAAAGGTCATGAAGGTAATTGCAAAGTATCGACATAGGGAATACGGGGTGAATACTCAAAAATCTGGGTGGAAGTGCCCAACTTAAGGCAACGAACCAACTCGCCTTAGGGATCCTAAAAGACCTACTAACCTGGAAAGCTTCCCAAAACTCAACATGTCATTTATCGGAAATTTCCGTGGGAATACATGATCTGCCATTGCGAGCTCGAATCTGCGACCCTCTTGGTCAGCATCTGATCTCTATCCGTAATAGACCGTTCTCATCCTGACCCAAAACCACCTGGTCATTTCCGAAATTCTAAACTAGCTGAGGTCCAATAATCCTATAATACGGAGTTTAGAAAAACAGATTGGTGATCGACATGACCTAACTTCTAATCCTAAAGGTTACCAATTTGAGTGTCTCCTGATAACTGCTATCAAAGGAGAACCCTATCGATGGCAAACGACAATCCCCAACTGCCGACAACAATTTCTACATACGCACAACTGAGCAAACTGAGTATCACCGGATGACAACATCCGAAAAGAGTCACATCTTAACTAAACCTGGGTGGACACCATAACGAATTTCGGGAAGATCTGCTCTCGTTCCCTCTTCGGAACGGTCAAAGGTTGCAACTCTCCAGCAGGTCTCGGTTGCCCAACTCAACACACAACAAGACAGACACCTTGAAACGAATCCCAAGACTTCTTTTTCTATCCCTGCCCACCCGTAACTACCTTACAAGTCACGTTAACAGTTGGTACGGCTTGAATGAGTAGAGAGAGTTGACTGGTGTGCCTGCCCTAGGATTCCTCGTCTCTTACCTATAATATTAGGTACACAAGTTTCTCTCTAGCCTAGCACACCCTTGCCATAAGTCGAGGATTCCAAAATCATTACCCAGCCGAATAGGCTCCAATATCTCTGACGAACGAGCGTCGGCAGGCAGTGTCTCGCGAAAGCGATTTGAGAAAAGTGGTCGGGCGCGGTCATGAGCAAGTTGCCTCCTCAGAAGAGACAAACTTATGCTGTACTCAACGATCGCACAAGAACTGAGAATCTGCGGAGGACTATCACAACAATCGAATTCCACCGCAGGAAGATGTACCTTTAACTCTGGTGGTCCGTGAAAATCTGACACGACTCTCAACAAGTGATGTCTTTAATTTCCAACGCAAAACCATCGTGTCCATCTCTAGATCATGAGTGGGATATCCTTCTCGTACTTCCTCCCAATGTAAAGAAGCAAAAGCGATAACTCCATTGTGTTACCTCAGTACACATTCGAGTCCTACTCACGAAACATCACAGTTAAACCACAAAGTCGCCCGAACCAAAGGCAAAGAAGGAGCTGAGGCAGTTATTAACCGAGTCTTCAACTGCGGAAACTCCGCACACAAGCTTCGGTCCAGAAAAAGAAACCTCCAATCTGGTCAATTTAGTCAACGGGGCAGCATTATACTAGCAATCCTGCATGAGACGGCGGTAACACCCGCTAAGCCAAAATATGCGGACCTCCGTCCTGCTCACTAATTGGGCCTAAGCTGTACGGCCACGATCTTCCTCGAAACCATACCAATTCGTCTCCGTAACTACAAAACTTAGGAGTCAACACAACAAGCTTGAAAGGAACACTCCGAGAATCTAGTAAACCGCTGGGGCTCTCCCAGTATCAATAAAACAGATCCTTGAGTGCTACCCTAACCCTCAAGACACACTAAAAAGACTAGGATGTCGTAAATAACACAACAACAACTTGTCGAGGAACGGCCTGAAGAGAACCAGTTTATCACACCCACGAATGCTGCTAGAGCATTGGTGAGTCCAGTGACACACCCCAAAACACACAAAGCCCGTAGCACGCACAAGGCAGTCTTCGGAATGTCATCACTTCGGTCCCGCAACAATGATGGCCAGAGCCATAACCAACTTAGACAAAGTCTCGCACTCTGGTGCTGATCGAAGAAATCTTCAATGCGAGGTACAGGATACTTATCCGCACCATAAGCCGATTCAAGTGACGATCCATCAACACACAACCTCAATCTGTCGTTTTCCTCCTGGACGAACAGAAATAGGAGCCTCCTAAATGCGAAACACTCAGACACACAGACTCCCTCAACAACAACTCTGCAGCAGATCCATAGCTCCTTAAGCTTCGCCGGCTCATCTTGGAACGACGTCGGGAAAATTCTCGCACGAACGAAAACCGGTCCAACAACTCAACTGTGGCTACAGCATCACGAAAAACGTCAGGAATCCATGACATCTCCTCAGAGCCGACTAGCAAATAAGGCTGAATTCAAGCTGTAAGAGGTGGCACCACTATCCACCTGCACAATCAAGATCTGCCTTGCCCGGGAAATCAAAACCTATCTGTTTCCTCACGGTAGACCACAACGCCTAGCACGTAGCTAACCATTCCGTGCCCAGGAGATTGCCAAATCCAACATCTTTAGGAAGTTCAAGATGACAAACGAATCTCTATCTCCTATCCGATGGGCATAAGACCGAAGTACGTGTTGCACAACAAAAGGATTGCTGACGGAAGTTAACACAACAAATGGCTAATCTACCCAGCACGACTCTCGTCCTAACTCGGCACGAAGTGTGTAAACATACGAGTGCAACAAAAGAACATACTGAAAGAGTACCTGTAGGCTCCGCATTGGACGCCCGCGCGTCCCGATGAGTCGAAGCGAGAACGTGTGCCTGTCCTTCATCTGCGACCGATCGAACTCCTCCTCTACTAGCCTGACCCCTCTGTGCAAACCCTCCGCGTCCATGACGTCTCAGAACACGACCCTGACGTGCTGTGAAGGAACACTGCCTGATGAGGTGTTGAAGGCTTCCACATCGTAAACACCTACGCACTGAATGCTGTCCTGCCTGGGGATGGAAGCCAAACGACTGTCCTCGTCCTAAGCCTCTGCTCTGGGCTGGTACACCAGTACGATTCCACAACTGTTCCGGAACTCTCACGGTCTCTGGAAGACGTGTCTCGTAAACGGGGGCTGCCTCCACCGGTGCTTAGTAGGGGACGGAATACTGCATGATGATCGCAAGGAACAACTTGGTAACAGGGGTGGCGACCATCTGTCGCTGCGCTCGAACGACCTCTACCAATGAGCTCATCGTCTGGCGCAAGCTCTGCATCTCTGCCACTAGTCTAGCGATCTGATCTGTCGTAGGAGAAACAATCTGTCCTGGTACAACATTGGTACTACTCGGATCAGTCCTCGTCTCAGGTAAATCAACTCGAACCTCGGCTCTCCCGGCCTCTCTCTGCACCCTCGTAGTCCTTGGCGGCATAATGGCTGGAAAGAAGGTAGGATTCGATGAGGAAACGAAAATCGAATCACAAGGATATATATGATGATAAAGGAAATTCAATCAATAAGTCATAAGGTCGCTTAGGCGGAGTACCGTGTCGTGAGTATGCCGCGGAACATACGCACGCTACGCCACTCTGCTGCAGCTACCTACTCCATCATACCAGGGTCATCATGCACTCCAAAGGTAAAACCTACGCTCTGATACCAACTTTGTCACGACCCAAAGTTTGGCCCGTGACCGGCACTTAACCACGTAACGTCTACAGGCGTAACGCGACTAAGTAAGCCGAAAACACAGAAATCAAACCAGTAAAAGTATAGAGTGATTTAAGCAATTAATAGAACCAATTACTAAGATAACAAATATACGACGCCGTAGCAAAGAAAATGAGCAACAAGTAGGAAACATCACAGATAGAAGAAACTCCATAAGTAAAGTCGGCTCACAACGAGCTCGACGCCAAAATACAAAATAATATACATCGTCCTCACAACTAGTCTCTAAGTCAATACATAAGTGGTAGATGGAGAGTACTAGATACAACAATGTACATAACTGAAAGATAACCAGATACCGCACAAAACCCACCTATCAGCAAAAGAGCTAGTACACCAACTGTAGGGGTATCTGTGTCAAAAGATGCAAGAATACAGCCTGCCGTGACTACTCCGAAGGGAAACCTGCAAACACTGTGGCAAAACGGGGGTAAGTTGCCAACTCATGAATAGAAGATAACATATAAAGGTAATCGCGAGTATGCACGTGCTACGATACTCTAATCTAAATCAACAGATAACGTCTATATGATGAACCGGATGCTCAAACATGCAACAAGTGCGATCTAATAACATCTCCATGTGATGAGCAAGAAATGTGATGATCAGGTATAGCTATGCAATCTAACAACCTTATATAGAATGAACAGGGTATGCAATGATCAAGTATAGCAATGTGTCTAACAACCCTATATAGAATGAACAGGGTATGCTATGATCAGGTATAGCAATGTAATCTAACAACCCTATATAGAATGAACAGGGTATGCAATGATCAGGTATAGCAATACAATCTAACAACCCTATATAGAATGAACAGGGTATGCAATGATCAGGTATAGCAATGCAGTCTAGCAACCCTATATAGAATGAACATAGTATGCAGTGATCAGGTATAGCAATACAATCTAACAACCCTATACAGAATGAACAGGGTATGCAATGATCAGGTATAGCAATGCAATCTAACAACACTATATAGAATGAACAGGGTATGCAGTGATCAGGTATAGCAATACAATCTAACAACCCTATATAGAATGAACAGGGTATGCACTGATCAGGTATAGCAATGCAATCTAACAACCCTATATAGAATGAACAGGGTATGCAATGATCAGGTATAGCAATACAATCTAACAACCCTATATAGAATGAACAGGGTATGCAATGATCAGGTATAGCAATGCAATCTAACAACCCTATATAGAATGAACAGGGTATGCAATGATCAGGTATAGCCATACAATCTAACAACCCTATATAGAATGAACAGGGTATGCAATGATCAGGTATAGCAATACAATCTAACAACCCTATATAGAATGAACAGGGTATGCAATGATCAGGTATAGCAATGTAATCTAACAACCCTATATAGAATGAACAGGGTATGCAATGATCAGGTATAGCAATGTGTACCATATCAGGTACAACAGATACAGGATGAGATATCAATTACTACATACTGAGCATGGGATATATAACGTCTACACGGAATGTCATCGTGGAAAGTATAATCGGTACTCATCAATGTACCCAAATCCCAATACTACTCAGGCGTCATCATCCTCCTCGGTCCTCCAATCCTGTAAATCTCATATAACCGTGAGTGCCCAACATCGGCACCCAAAATATCAAGAAATACTCGTGCAAAGCATCGACACGCAAATCCTCCTGTTTAGGGCATCCGTCAGTCCGGATCAGCCCACTGGCTCTGTCTGCGGTATCGGCCCTCGGCCACGGCAGTACGAGTCGTCCCGTATCCAACCATAGACTCTGGTCGGTATCCTCCGGATAACCGCCAGGTCCAACCAATCACCGGTAGGTAGTAGTCCATCTGCCAGGCTCACCGTCTACTACACAGCGAAACCGTTCTCGCCCCGGGGTACCATCCCGGGTCAACCTTGTACCAGTAATCGGCCTCATCCAACTCCTCGATTCAGGTTAACATATATCACTCTAGTACCGAGAAAACACATGGCGGACGCACCTAAATATCATATCGAGGAAAACCGGGTTTTTAAATAATTAACTATACTCTTTGAAATATACACGGTTTCCCAAATCCAGAAATTTACATGGAAACAACATATCTCAATACGTAATCTAAGCAAGTATGAAGATATCAATATATGTGTACACTGGTATGAATATACAGTGTGCATGTGCGCAGGTACGAAGATATCAATATATGTGTGCACTGGTATGAATGTACAGTGTGCATGTGCGCAGGTATGAAGATATCAATATATGTGTGCACTGGTATGAATATACAGTGTGCATGTGCGCAGGTATGAAGATATCAATATATGTGTGCACTGGTATGAATATACAGTGTGCATGTGCGCAGGTATGAAGATATCAATATATGTGTGCACTGGTATGAATATACAGTGTGCATGTGCGCAGTACCAGTAGGGGTATGTGATACATATGTGCCTAAATATGGATATAACATATGCTGTTATGCGGCAAATCATGACAACATCAATAGGGTAGAATCAGTATGGTATATGATTTATAGCAATCCTATAATGTGAGTGTCATGGCAATCACTAACGGTGTGAGTGTAGCATATCAATCATGCTCGTGCGACTTGAACCGTTAGTGACAGTGCAGTGTCCTAGACTATCATTTCTATATGCAACAATAAGGTATGCTACTACAGTTCATATGAACATCTACAACCTAATATCCTGACTTGCCCTGACGCTTAACGCCATACGGGCGATTTCCCCATAGATGTTAAATCTACTCACCTGGTCGTGCGCTACTCGTAGCCGACCACCTGCTTCCCTTTCTTAGCTTCGTCCGACATACCCGCCTGCGAACCTGGAATTACACAAGGATCCATATATAAGCAACTATCTCGCAAAACGTGATATCGAAGTCAAACGATACACTCCCGTCGCGAACTAAACGTGCGTGTGTACGATACGCTAACGTGTGCACGCGTCTTAAACTAACCCCGATACGCCGCGATACGCTGAATCATGGAACCCTCTCGCGTATCGCGCGTATCGCGCGTATCGCGCGAACCAAACGTACTAAAAATACGATATAACGTCCCAGATTCTACCCAGGCTAACAACTTACAAAACTATACATATCACTGGCCTAGAAATCACCACAGACTCCTACCCATCCAAACATCACCCAAAAATTCCCCTATCTGGCCGCAAATTGCGGCCAGACGAATAAATTGGCGGCCTCGCTTTGGGGTGGGGGTCCCGGGCTCTGGTGGTGTGGTCAGGGTATATCTAGTGTGCTCCAGTTTCCTCAATTTCAACCTCAACTACCCGGGCCTATAGCAGATCACAGACATCCAAAATGTTCATTTAAAACACTAAATTTGCACAATTGAAATCCTATGGTATTTTGGCGTAATTTGAGGTCTAACTAGGTTTACATGGTCTTAATAACACCTAATTAGGCTAGGTTAACCAATATTAACAGCACTAAACCACAAGTCCACACAAATCACCATTTCAAGCACAAAATCTCACTTTTTACACAAACCGAAGCTAAACTACGCATGCGTTAAACAACAAGAAGTTGGGCTCGGATTCTATACCTTGCAAGACCCTAGGTGTTCGTAGAAAGGAGGTGGAGAAGATGGGAGTGCTGCTGCAGCTGCTGGGGGCTGCTGTTGGTGTTGCTGCTGCTGCCATTGCCTGCTGCTGCTGTTGCTGATACTTGCTGCTGCTGCTGCTGATGCTGCCTCTGCAGCTGCTGTCTCTCTCTCTCTCAGCTGAAAGTGTGTGTGTGTGTGTGAGAGAGTTGGGAGATTGAGAATGAGGGGAGAAATGAGAGCCCAAGTCAAAGACCCCCCCTCTCTCTCCATCTCTCTTCATTTAATGAGCATGGCTCAAGCCATGCCCATACCCCCTCTCTCATGCACCAAGTCAACAAAAAAAAGAAAGGAAATTCAAATAATAAAACACACAAATAATAAACCCCAATTAAATCTTAAATCACTTAATACAAATAGGTTAACCCACCATGGTTGTTACTCATGGTTTTAACCCCAATCTAAACCCCAGTTAAATGCACAAGTGTGTGTGTGCCTAGAAAAATCCTAATAAAATATTCATTAATTTGAATAAAATATCAGAAACCTAATTTGGTAAACTTTTTACCAAAAACTATCTATTAAAATAAAATTAACCCCTAAACACGACCTAAGGTGTTACATGTCAGTATTGTGGCTAACGTACGCAGCGACACGACGAAAACAACTCAAGAGAAAAACCACACAAAGTGCACGATCCGTGTCGTATAACGTATCGCGCGAACACAAAACACTACAACCTACCTAAGTGATCCCAGATTTTGCATACATAGAAAACTAAACAAACAAACAGAACCAAATACACCCAAATCCCAGCAGAGACCTACCCTCAAAAACCCACACCCCAACTCTTTCCCGAGCCGAGGTCGCCGGAATTCCCTTCGTACGTCGCCGGCCCTGGCCGATGGGGTGGGTCTCGTGTCTCAGGTGGGGTCCTATGGTCTCAGGTACAACACAACCATATTTTTTGGTTTTCTAGTAAACTTTTCGGGTCACAACAGATCCCAAATGTGATAAACCGACACTAAAAATACGATATTACGCACAAAACTAAACTTTACCCAATCTAAACTAAAAATAACAAGCTAAGCTACACTAAAAACACTTAAACAACAGCAAAAGAACATTACCTACACAAAAGAACTCAAAGAACCTAGCTTGGTACACTCCAACGCATCCAAGAGGCAAGTGATGGAAAAAGATGTGATTTTGTGAAGATTTTGAAGTTTTGTGATGGATTTGTGTAGGAAATTGAGAGTGTTCAGTTTAGAATGAGGGAGATAGAGAAAAAGAAAAGAGATAGAGAAATGAGAGAGTGAGAATGATAAGGAGAGAGGAAGGTGAGTGTAGGGTGAGGTGAGGGTGAGTGTATCATATGCATTAATTCCTCCATTAATGCATTCATACACACTTTGCCATCTCCTCACTCATCCAAACAAATATCTCCCATTCTCACAAAAGATCTAAGGAATTAGGTTTAAGCAAAGATTAGATTAGGTTAAGTGTCATGGTTGCTAAGATCAAAAATTAGCACAAACAAATCCTCGCATTTACGTGCACACGTGAGTGCATGCTTATAACAAATAATAATAAATTATTAATTAAGTGTTATAAAATGTGAGGAACCCGAACTGGTAAACTTTTTACAGTTAACCCGCAATAACGTCTAAACGAACACTAACTGAAATCTATATAGATTCCATCTAAGATCACATAGCATCCAGCTATTCTTATAGAGTCCCCACTCCTGATGGCCTGCTCGAAACTAGTTGGGTCATCATCTCATAATGCAATCCTCGCTCCCACTGTCATAAAGAAAACCGAAGTATCTCTCAGTGGTGTGAGGAACCCTACCAGATCGGTGGAGAGGCTGAGGTTCGTCGGGAGCTATTGAATCCTCCGGTTCTACCAAATCATCAGCTGCAGTTTGTATAGCCGGAACTCCTTCCAGTTCTACCTCATGACCACTAATTTCTTCACAAGAAATTCCCTTTCCCAAAGGTGGCTTGCCGAGAAACAAAACACCTTTTGCTCCTCAGTGTGGTAGAAGATATTCCCTTGCTTATTCTTGGGATATCCAACAAACTTCCACAGAACTGACCTTGTCTCGAGCTTGTCCGGATTTTGCTTTTGACATAGGCCGGACAACCCCAAATCTTAACATCCTTAAGAGATGGGCTCTTCCTATACCATCCTTAAGGGGTGGTAGGCACCTGATTTGATTTGAACCCTATTCAATAGGTATGCAGCTTCACAAGTGCATAACCCCCAAAAGAAAATTGGCAACTCAGTAGTACTCATCAAAGAGCATACCATATCACATAGGGTGCGATTGCTCCGCCCCGATACACCTACGTGCTGTAGTGTATACGAATGAGTAATGCTGAGATAGAATCTCATTCTCCTTTAGAATAGTCCAGGATCTCTGTGCTCAAGTATTCTCCTCCTCGATCACATCAGAGGACTGATAGTTTAACCCATTTTGGTTCTCTACTTCTAACTTATATTCATTGAATTTCTCAAAAGCTTCAGACTTGTTTTTCAATAGGAACATATGTTCGAATCTTGAGAGATCGTCAGTCAATGTAATGAAGTACAAAGAACCCGTCCTAGCATGTCTAGACAGGGGACGTACATGCATCATCATATATCAATCCCAAGAGTTCACTAACTCTTTCTCTGTTTCCAATAAACAGAGCTATGGTCATCTTATCTTTGTGAGATGACTGGAAAGTTTCACAAGATGTAAATTCAAAATGATTTAAATATGCATTTTTATGTAACTTAGCTAGTCGGGTCGCATTGATATAACCTAGTCTACAATTCCTCAAGAAGGATTCGTTCATTTCTGAACTCTTCCTCTTGTGTATGTTCTGTACGTTAAGAACTATAGTTTGATTTAGAACATATATGCTTTTAGATATCGTGCCTGAACCTATCAACTCTTGAAATAGGAAATGTTCAAACAATTATCCAACAATACAAAATTATATCCTTCTTTACTAATAAAGAGACTGATATGATGTTGTATACCAGGTTCGGTATCTAATAACATTCGTTCAGAATCAATGTATTTGGTAATACAGGGTGATAACTGCCAACAGACTTGGCTGCAACACTTGCACCATTTTAACTCTTAAAACTTATCACCCTTTCTCAGTTCTCTACCTATCTGTAGCCCATGTAACAGATTATATTTACGGGATCCTGATCCGGTATCTCATACCCAGGACGTAATGGATACTGAGAAATAGTTCTCTGTAATGAGCACACCCGAAGAATATTCATCATCATGTACTTTCTTCATTTAGGCGGCACGAGAATCCTGGTAATCTCCTATTTCCTGCTCGGTCTTATAACAATTATATGTTGGAGCGGGACCAACGTTCCTTTGGTATAACAAGCGAGTTCGGTCAATACATCCATATTATTATCTTGATTAAGGCGTGACATGGTCGCTACGTGGAGAGAGAGAGAGAAGAAAACACTCTGCGTATGCTCTTGCAAGATTAGATTGGTTATTACTATATCTAATCAGGATGGCTCCCACTGTTTTAGTCAAATCTTCCTTCAAACCCTAAAAGGAAAAACTTGCCGGCATTAATTACACCCTACAAGTTCTCCAATCTTTCAGCCAGGCCAGTGCCGGTACTTTGAGGGAGGTTCCCCGTTCTTTCGCACGGACTTAATTAAAATAAACCTCGTTTTCCCATAGGCTTAACCCTGTTGACACCTTTCTAGACATCTACTTGATCGGCTAATTGTAATTTGTAAAACTCTCCAAAGAGTAACTCTGACTCGCAGTGGGTATCGGGATCCAACTATCTCATAGAAGGTATGCAATCTCTTTGCAAATTTCAACACTTGAAATTCCCGATAATATTTTGCCCCTAACCTCCTATGACCATGACAAAGGCCAACAAACCATAGAATGCGAGTCAAGTTCAACCCGTCAATTCCTGATTGAATGAAACCCACCCGCACGACCCTTGACAAAGGCCAATAAGGTCGTACGACTACCCTAACTCAATCGCATAATATGCTTATGCAGATAAGCAGTAATCAGCTACCGCACACCACGCCTTGACCAAGGCCAACAAACGCAGCACGAATACTAACTATTACTTATCTGAAATGACGGAGGGCCATGAAAGGTTTTTATGAAAACCTTTTACATAATGAACTCGATATCGTTGTAGAATCAAATGGTTTAAATGGAGTGTTTTTGAGGCTTTTACTAGTTTTGCTAAAGAGGTCACTCCCGGTGAAGGGATCGTCGGCTCTTTCCTTATCGAATGAGGTGCAGGATATTTCACAAATACCACTATGCAAAGCAATAACTATAGAAGCAATCAAAAGAAAAACCGAGGGTTGTAGCATCTGCCAGTTATTGCTAAAGAGGTCACTCCCGGTGAAGGGATCTCGGCTCATTCGTTATCGAATAAGGTGAAGGATATTCTACAAGGAATACCGCTATGCAAAGCAACAACTAGAGTTACCTGTTTTTGAAAATTCGATTCCACAACAGATTTAGGTTTCTTTTCATTAATCGCATTAATGAAGTCCCATCATTTTAAGCTACCTAAACATCACAGAGAAATACAACGTACGCTTATGACATCCGCATTCGCCTCGATGTGCCCTCGTGCACCGTTAGGTTAGGTAACTAACGGCAGAGCGGGGCAGGGCTAGCGCGGGTGTAAAACATAGGCAATGTCTTTATAATATATCACATATACTATATCCTATATTCATCTCATCAATATATCAAATGATCACATCACTGGTATCGCAGCAGAAAACAACATATGAAATATTGGATATACTAGGATTTTCGTGTTTTATTTTAAGCCTGTATAAAACACGGATTCCACGGTCGTGATAAATAGCCAATCCCACACCCCTTGACCCCTACAAGAGCGGCAAGCAGCCCTACCAATTCTAGAGTTAGGAGACCCGGTCTCAACTCCTCGAGATGGTCTCCCACTGGACCCTAGAACTCGGTTACTTTTGCTCCCCGCCTTGGGTCTATCCTAATGCGGAAAAGTAAATAATATACAATGGTGACATCATCCTCAACCCAGAAGTGCCCCAATAAAAGAATATTACATACAATGAATTTTACATGAATGAAAATAAAAACTCTCATCTCACATAAAACCCCCCGGCTATTCAATCACGACGATCCAATATAACATATCACAGCAACACATAACATCACATGTCATCAACGTAAGTAAATATGCGTATCCTAATTGTCGTTGACATATAGAAACGAAACCGGCGATACACCACATATAACACTTACGGTCGCAGAAAAGAAAGTGAAAAATTACAACAGTTGGAATCTGCAACCACCTTAGACATCATAAACCCAACGTATCACATACTTTGGATTTCATGCCTAACCAAATGAATTCCTTAGACATCACATGCCTAACAATTATATACCTCACATTTTAGTCTCGATCTCGAAAACACTTTTCAATAATAAGTCGGGCAATTCAACAAGATTCTCGACATCCTGATCGAATGCTCGTCGGAAACTTTAGTAGACGGCCGCACCCCCCGATAATGTCGACGAAGTGCACTAAGGCGGAACACCGCTGCCGCGAGCACCCGAACGGATGCTTTTGGCGACGGGGTTCTCTTACAGTCACTTGGTCGGGGCTATAGGGCGTGGCTATCTATTAAGTTTACCCGGCGAGTATCCGCGTACGCTACGTGATTGCGACAGACTTTTGATCTCATCAATATCCCGTGGCAAACGATCAATTGAGACAGAACTGCTAGATTTATAACATTCAAATTAGTTATCTCATAACTACTTGTGGATTCCCAATATTGCATCCCATCAACTAATATTGGGACGAGGTTAAACTCTTCGATCGATTCATCAAAATCCCACAATTTCCCAACAGCTCAACACTTGAGCAAAGTTTTAATAATACCCAGAAGATGCCTCAGTACCTATGAACCAGCCGTAGAAGGGTCAAACCAACGCCTCACATGTGAAACGCTAAACTACCACAAACCCTAGGGTTCAAGTGGCGGTTTTGACGGGCACATAATCGAGTTAAGGTTTCGTTCTTCTAGAGGGTCCACGGAATCACTTGCATGTTTTTCCGAATACGTTAAACTTGGAAAAATGGGTTTTTGACATTTGATCGAAATTTTTAACTTCGTCTAGACAATACGTGAATAACCCGAAACAATGTTAAAACTACGAATACGAAATACTCCGATTTACTTATAGTGTAAGATTAAATCACATGCAAAATTAGCAAAAATAAACAACACTTGAAACACCAAAACCCAGCACCAGGAACACACCAAAAAACTTTACCCCAAACTCCATTGAAAATCCGAGCAGGCCGGAATTTCAAGCCTTGTCGCCGGCCATTTTCTGAGGGGAGGGGTCCATTTTTGGATAGTGTTCATGATGTATCTCATACAACATTCTGCACTTATTTAAATAATTTTTTGACAACAATTTAAAATCGACAGAAACTAGGGTTTTGCGTTACAAGTTTCGGAGTTGTTTCGGTTTCGTGATCTTAAAAAAATCCGTATTAATTTCTAGCATGGTTCTGATACCACTGCAGGTTTACCAACGATGGCAGCAAGGTTTCGGGAGGCATCGTCCATGCCAAATTCAAAAATTTATCGTTTTAGCTAACCCTAAACATAGATCGTTTACTAGAAATAATACGGAATAAAATATGCAAACACTTTGCAATCTAAGTGAGCAAGGAATACAACCTTTGTAGACCGTTCTTTCACTTCAATAGCTCCGTGTAGTAGTGCACTTCGAAGCGATCGTAAACTCCGAACTCTAGAGAGGCTCCATAAAGAAACGAACGTGCTTGCTTCGATGACTTCGAGTCCGAAGATGATTGATTTAGAGAGATTTTTAGATCAAAAATATATGTTAACCGCAATCAAGAACGGCGTCGCTTGGTAACTAGCCGGTGATTACGGGTCAGTCCACAAGGATGGTGTTAATTTCCTAATTGTTCTAACGAGCTAATTCCAAAGGGTGTTTGGATCTTTTATCACAAAAACTAATTTGAGTTATACTAGGATTAGGAAACTTGCTAGGGTTAGGTTTAGGTTAAGTTTGGTAAATTAAATTTCCCACCTCTTTCAATTCCCTAAATTAGATCTTTTTAGGAGTTATGGTAATAATTAATAAAGGGGATTAGGATGATCGGGAAGAAACTATGTTTCTTCCTCTAGATCCTTGTTCGTCCTTTCTTAATCCTTACCCTAACCTCAATTGAATACATGCATATCTGGTCTTTTATACTACGGTGTCACCGTTACCTCTTCGGTATGGTGCCGTAGAGAGCGGAATATGAAAGTATGCATGGAGTCCTAATTATTCACAAGTGATTGGGCAAGAAAGGAGTGAGAGATCTTCATCTCTCAAACCCTTCCCTATTCCTAACCCTAACAAGCGAGGAAACTACTCGCTCATTGAGGGATCTACAAAAGACATGATTTTTATTTTGTTCTTAAGGTTAAGAGATTAATTAACTACTGTAGATTAATAAAAATTCTAATCTAGATTAAACTAAGGCAAATAAGAATTTATCTATGGCAGAAATTGAAACTAAGAACTAGGGAAAAAATAAAATCTACTTACAAATTGATGCTCTCCAAACCATCAAGAAAAATCTGAATTTTATTAATGAAAACATGCATGACCTAATACAAGAATTTGGGTCTCTATTTATAGGACATAGAAAACCCTAGGTTTACAATTGCCGTATGTATTCTTTTACAAAAGTACCATTAGGAAGACTAGTCAGCGCCGCCACAGAATTTTGGTAAATTTTTTTGCCTCTACATGCTCTACCCGGCCGCAGAACCACGGCCATAAGACAGGTTTGGCCGCGGTTCCACGGCCAAAAGAGGGGCTTGTGTCTTCAGTTTTCCTGCTATGCTTCTGGGTGTCTTTGTCTTCCTATTTCTTTGGTTGGTTCTTCAGATTGTCTTCTATATCTCTTCCAGATCTCCACAGTGAGTAATGTAGTGGACTTTAACCATTCGCTCCGTGTCGAAATCTTGAACCTTGTACTTTGTGAACTGTTCTTCGTGTAGGCTTGATCAAGATCCTTCTATTTGTTGGTCGTAGTCTCAATTTTGCATCGTCTTTTATCTTTTTCACTGTTTTTGTTCCAAGAACCTGTAACCTGTAACTATGTAGAACACATAAGTCAAAAGTACATGTTTGTTTGTAAAATATATAAGAATGGGGTCTAAATGAATGCAAAATTATGATATGAACAAATACCCCCAAACTTATCTTTTGCTCGTCCTCGAGCAAACCTAGTTTTATTCTCAACAAAAACCTAACCTCACTTTCGCAGGGAAACGCGATTGCACTGAGCTCGTGCAACAAGCCGTTAAACCTCTAGGTGTCCCTAGTAGGAGGAGTGTTGTCTCCTGAGGGTTTTCAGCGGATACTACCCACAAAATCCTATTGATTCAGCCCATTGACTTTTATTCTCCAATTAGGTTTTCTAACAAGGAATTCTATTATCTTCAACTCGTAAATTATCCACCCATATTCTTCACGCTTCCTTATCATTTAACTTAAGATTATATATGTTCTGCAGACCTATTTAGCCTTTAGCATCTCTTAAGTTTTCCTTCTAGGGTTCCATCTCAACTTAGGAATTTTTATCATCTCTATTAAAGATATAAGTCTTATTCTTCATTCCTATCTCTTATCTAAATCCCAATCACATACCCCTACGTATGTGTATATATCACCCCTACACTTGGAAATTCAAATCAAGCTATTATAATCTTATCCGTCGTCCAAAGCACTTCTTAAAAGGTGAATTTTTAGATGAATTTTGCTCACACGTCCTTCATGCTACCGTTAATACATCTTGAGATACCAACAACCGATTACAAGATATTTTTGCACATTAAAGCGTAATTCCTAGTCTTGCAACACCTAAGGCTTTAGCAGTGACTCCCAAACCAGTTGGTCTAAGGCACTAGGTGATGAAGCACCCTCGCTAAATATTTTTCTATTTTTGCATCCTTAAGTAATCACTAAAACCAGTGTTCATTTTTTTTTTCTTTATTCACACTTGTACATTTTCATTTTCTTCGTACTAAGGACTCCAGACAAGAGCATTTCAAGGTCTCTCCTACTATTCCAAGTTTCAAGATTCGTGTTTGTGCAATTTGTTGGGTATATATTTTCAGAATTTAGACTTAAGCTAGGATTATTTTTTAAACTTATATTTTAATAAAAATATCAATACTCTTCCCTTGTTTTAACTTAGCCCAAGAAGTTAACTCGAAATTTGCCTATTTCTAAATAAACTACAAAGACATATACTTTCTGCCGTTAAACTTTAAGAAAGGTTATTTTTAGGGTTTTTAATTTACTAAGTCTAGATCTAGTTGTTCCTAGCTAGTTAACCTATTTGTCAAACTTAAGTCTAATACTGCCAAAATTGAATACTTTAATTCTTATAATTTTTGAAATTTTCAATTTTTTTGGTTTTTTCTTTTTCTATTTTTTTTCTTTTTCAAATTTCTCAATTTTTATGATTTTTATATAAGGATGCAAATGCAAAAATATACATATGAATGCGAAGGAAGAAAAATTACCGAGCATACCCCCAAACTTAAACTGGACAGTGTCCTCACTGTCAGGCTGCACCAAGTGGGTTGAAAATGTCGGCAATTTCCTGCTTATTTGTTTTTTTTTTTTTATATTGTAATCATATTTGCAAATGATACACACCCCCAAACTTATTTGCAATAAAGTTTTGGAAAAAAAGATCAAAAATTTGGGGGTAAAATGGAGGAGAATCAATCGGTGTAAATCGGCTCCTGCAAAAACAGGAGCTCTTCCGACGGGTCCGCTGTGAGGAACGGTTTCAATCGATGTCCGTTTACTTTAAATAAGGTACCGTCCTCAGGATTTTCAAGATCGACCGCACCGTGCGGATATACGGTGCGTACTAAAAATGGTCCTTTCCACCTAGATCGGAGCTTGCCCGGGTGATAATGTAACCGAGTGTCATAGAGTAAAACTTATTGACCAGGTTTAAACGTTTTGCGCATAAGGTGTTTGTCATGGAACACCTTAGTTCGGTTTTTAACAATTACAGCATTATCATATGCCTCATCCCGCAGCTCTTCTAGTTCGTTTAATTGCAGCTTTCAATTGCTGCCTGCAACTCCCATCGAAAAATTCAACTCCTTGATCGCCCAAAATGCCTTGTGTTCAATCTCAACTGGGAGGTGGCAAGCCTTGTATGCAGTACGGAAAGCCCATAGTGCATCGATCGGTTTGAGTGACCAATCTTTACGATTTTTAGAAATCGTTTTCTCCAAGATTTGCTTAATTTGCCGATTCGAAACCTCGGCTTGCCCACATGTTTGGGGGTGGTATGGTGTTGACAGCTTGTGAGTAATGGAATATTTGTGCATTAAGGACTCAAAAGTCCTATTGCAGAAGTGAGAACCATTATCACTTATAATTGCTCGAGGGTGCCCAATCCGAGAAAAGATATGTTCTTAAAGAAATCGAACGACAACCTTGTTGTCATTCGTTCGGCTAGGCACAGCCTCGTCCCACTTTTAAACGTAGTAAACAGCCAAAAGAATATACACATTCCCAAAGGAATTGGGAAATGGTCCCATGAAGTCAATACCCAAAACATCAAAAACATCCACAACCAAAATTGGTTGGAGCGGCATTTCGTTTCTCCGCGATATCCGGCCCAAGTGTTTGCACTGGGAGCATGTCTTGAAGTATTCATATGCATCCTTAAAGAGTCGTGGCCAATAGAAACCACACCGCAAGATTTTCTCGGCTGTCTTCTTTGGGTCAAAGTGCCCGCCACACGCTTGATCGTGGCAAAAAGAAAGCACACTCTTAAACTCGTTTTCAGGTACACACCGACGAATGATTTGGTCGGAACAGTATGTAAAAAGATAAGGCTCATCCCAGTAAAAATGCTTTACTTGGGACAAGAAGCGGAGTTCATCCTGTTTCGACCAATCTTTAGGTATCAAGCCGGTGCCCAAGTAGTTTACGATATCAGCGAACCATGGTTCGCAAGAAACGGTTAAGAGTTGCTCATCGGGAAAAACATCTTTGATTGGAATTTCAAGTGTAAGCGAAGAAGGAAGTCGTGAAAGGCGATCGGCCACGACGTTTTCACATCCTCTTTTGTCCCTTATGACAAGGTCAAACTCCTGTAGCAAGATGATCCAACGTATTAGCCTCGATTTAGCATCCTTTTTCGCAAAAAGGTGGCGAAGAGATGAATGGTCCGTATACACAATAACTGGAGAGACGATTAAATAAGGCCGGAATTTTTCAAATGTAAACACAACGGCTAAAAATTCTTTTTCCGTTGTTATGTAGTTGAGTTGGGCCTCATTTAGTGTACGACTAGCGTAATAAATTACGTGCGACATCTTATTAATGTGCTTTCCAAGAACAGCGCCAATGGCAAAATCTGATGCGTCGCACATAATTTCGAAGAGATGCGTCGAGTCTGGAGATGAAAGAATGGGCGTAGAAATGAGAGAGTGTTTCAATGACTCGAATGCTTCCATGCAAGTTGAGTCACAATCAAATGTTGCGTCCTTGGCCAATAAGAGAGTCAAGGGTCTAGCAATCTTGCTAAAATCCTTGATGAACCGTCTATAAAAATCGGCATGGCCAAGGAAAGCTCGGATGTCTTTGACGCATTTAGGAGGAGGAAGATTGGAAATGACTTAAATTTTGGCTCTATCAACCTTTATGCCATTTTGCGAGATGACATGTCCTAAGACAATGCCTTCTCATACCATAAAGTGGCACTTCTCCCAATTTAAAGTTAGGTTCTTATCCCTACAGCGGGTAAGAACTGCGTCAAGGTGTAGCAAACACGCGTCGAAGGAGTCACCAAAAATGGAGAAATCATCTATAAAGATCACCAAAACTTTTTAACCATGTATGAAAAGATCCCCATCATACACCGCTGAAATGTAGCGGGTGCATTGCATAACCCAAAGGGCATGCGACGATAAGCAAAAGTGCCAAAAGGACAAGTAAATATGGTCTTGTCTTGATCCTCTTTGGCGATGGGGACTTGGTTATAGCCGGAATAACCATCCAAAAAGCAATAGAACTCGTGCCCAGCCAATCGTTCTAGCATTTGGTCAATGAAAGGTAAAGGAAAGTGGTCTTTCCTTTTCGCGGCATTGAGTTTTCTATAGTCGATGCAAACTCGCCACCCAGTTTGGGTGCGAGTGGGTATTAACTCATTTGCCTCATTGGTAATGACCATGATGCCCGATTTCTTTGGCACAACCTGAATGGGGCTAACCCACAGGCTATCCGAGATAGGGTAAATGATACCACTATCAAAACATTTAATAATCTCCTTCATGACAGCCTCTTTCATTATGGGGTTGAGGCGTCTTTATGGATCCCTTACCGGCTTGGCATCATCCATCAAATGTATATGATGTTCAACTATGAGGGGACTAATCCCCTTGATGCCCGCCATAGACCATCCAAAAGCTTGACGATTATTGTGTAAGACCATTAAAAGGGCCTTCTCTTGCTCGAGAGCTAGAGAGGCCGATATGATAACGGGAAGGGTCTCGTTTTCACCTAGATAAGCATATTTAAGGTGCGACGGCAAAAGCTTTAGTTTGAGTTTAGGAGGTGAAACAATTGATGGTAGCAATGGTGTAACTGTTTCAAACTCGAAAGATTCCATCAACGGTTCAAATCGAGGGTACGCAACCGAGTCGGATGGTTCAACTAACTCATCCGAAAAAGCAAAAGACTCAAACTCGGGTGGTGAGCCTTCAAAATCGTCTACAAAGGTGAAACACTCATAATCGTTGTCCGGCGTGAAAGCTGTGTCGGATTCTAGGATGAACGCACTAAAGGCGTCAACACTGCTGTGATCGAACATAAAATTTTTGAACTCACAGTCCTCCTCCGCGATCTCATTGATCGAGCAAACATCAAGTATGCTAGAATTAGGCTCGGAAGGCTGATTTCCCAACTTATAAATGTTGAGTTCAATTGTCATATTGCCAAAAGATTGATTCATTGAACCATTACGACAATTGATCACCGCATTAGAAGTCGTAAGGAATGGTCGACCAAGTATCACCGGAATTTGACTCCGGGGGTTAGCTATAGGTTGTGTATCCATAACAATAAAGTCAACGGGGAAAATGAAATCCCCTACTCTAATTAACACATCCTCCAACTCTCCCCTAGGATGGGTGATGGATCGGTCGGCCATTTGGCGAGTACAATGAGTGGGCTTAAGCTCTCCAACGCCTAATTGCTCGTACACAGAATAAGGTAGCAAATTGACACTAGCTCCAAGATCTAATAGTGCTCTATTGATGTTCTTGTCCTCAATTGTTATCGAAATAGTAGGACAACTGGGGTCCTTGTGCTTTTGGGGTTAAAGATTGGACAAGAGCATCGCTAACAGCACTAGCCACGAAAACTTTCTTTGGTACTTGTGACTTCCTCTTCTTGGTGCGTAAGTCCTTTAAGATTTTTGCATATGAAGGAACTTGTTAGATTGCATCCAAGAGAGGGATATTTAAGCTAACCTGTTTGAAAAACTTTACAATATTCTCCATTTGCGGAGTTAGTTTATTGGATCTCAACCTGTTTGGAAAAGGAACATTTTGAGAATTTGTTGACTCCAATTTTTGTGGATCGGATTGTGGAGTTGGAACGGATCCCTGTATAGATGTGTTCGTGTTGTCGGAAGTGGGTCCGTTCGAGCTAGAAGAAGTAGAGCCGTGTGAAGGGTGTAGAATAGGCCCTAACGAAGAAGAAGAAGAAGGTGAAGAAGATGAAGAAGGACCACCGGCAGGGGTGTCATTGTTAACACCCACATTATTTTGCAACACTTTCCCGGATCTCAACGTGGTCACAGCATTTACGATATGATTCTGCTGTTCATATGCAACATGTGCGTGACCGGGATTTGGCAGTGGTTGAGATGGAAGCTTTCCTTTTTCTCGCTCGCTCAACGCAGCATTGAGTTGTGCAATTTGTGCCTCAATAGATTTGATGCTTTGATCGTGTGAGGTACTGTTTTGCACCAAAGATTGAATAGAAGTCTCCAACCTTGCTGCGGATTGTGTAGATTTCTTTTGGAACGCATCTAGACTTCTTTCTAGCGAGTTAACCTTATCATTATGAGGTTGAACAAAGTTGTTTTGAGGGTAAGAATTGTTGGGCACAAAATTGTTCGTTTGGTTAGGATAAGGTTGCTGTTGGAAAGGTTGCTGGAATTGCGTTTGTGGAGGTGCTTGTTGGAGCAGGAGGCCTTTGGAAGTTGTTGTTTCCTTGGAATTGTTGATTTTGATTCCAAGCGAAATTTGGGTGACTCCTCCAACCCGGATTTCATGTTGAAGAGAATGGATCATTTGTCTGTCGTTGTTAAAAGGCAGCATTAACTTGATCATATCCTTGAGCAGATGGATTGTAAGGACACTCTTCGGTGAGATGTGATGGATCCGAACAACAAGCACAAATAGTTCGTGGGGGCACAACAGGGGCAAGATAAGGCGATGAGATTTTGGTCTCAATCGTTTCTAGCTTTTTCGTAAGTGCGGCCATCTCGGCCTTCATAGCAATTGACATATCTAAGTGATGTATGCCTGCCCTAGACTGACCAATAGAAGAAGATGAGGATGTCTTGGTGCTCTCCCACTGAATTGTTTGTTCACTAAGATCCTCGAGGAACTGCCACGCTTCCTCACTTGATTTGGTTAGAAAGTGACCTTGACAAATGGTTTCTAGCAACTGCTTCGTTGTCCAGGTTCAATCCCTCGTATAATGTTTGGCAAAGTGGCCAATTTTTGATCCCATGGTGAGGGCATTGAACAAGTAGGTCTTTGAATCATTCAAAACACTTCCAAAATGGTTCGGAAGAAAGCTGGGAAAACTGTATAATCTCGTTGCGTATTCTGGCAGTCTTGTGATGAGGATAGAACTTTGTAAGAAAAGCTTTCACAAATTCTTCCCAATTCTTAATTGAATGCGACGCTGTGCTGTATAACCACTTCTCGGCTAAGTCACATAAGGTGAAAGGAATGACCCTTATCCTTATAGCATCGTCGGATAATTGGGTTGTTTTCATCATGGCGCAAACGTTTTGGAATTTGTTGATAAAGATATAGGCATCTTCGGATTCCAATCCGTGAAACTTTTGCAGCATATTTATGAAGTGGGGTTTGATCTCAAAATTTTCCCCATTTGCCGGTGGGAGTGAAAGACAAGTAGGTAAGGCGGTGCGGATTGGGTAGAAAAGATCCTGGAGCGCGATTCGTTGGGGCACTTCAACAGGCAGGTGATTCGGGTTATTCGCACCTAACAGAGGTGGAATCAGTCCCGTCGGTAAGGTGTTGTTAGGATTATATCCCGACATACCTTCGGAAGAAGAATTTGAAGATGAAAGTGAAGAAGTGGAAAGGATTTCAACTTCGGAGTCGAAAGGTTCGTCGGTCGGTACCAACGAAACACGGACTAATTGGGCGCTAGGGTCCCTAGTCCAACCGGACATACACTAAAGAGGTAGTGTAGTCAAAAAGGTGAAAGACAGAATGTGGAGGTAAGAAAACGTCAATGAGAAGAAAGTGGTGTAAGTGGAGTGCAAGGATTTATTTAGCGACAAGTTGCAAGTTTTTGTAATTTTTTTCTTTTTTATCCTTATTTATGTGGAGCTTTTTGCAAAAAGATTTTTGATAAGAGACTTTGACACAAATGCAATCAACCACAAATGCACAATCAGGCCTAGATATAGGGTCACCTAGGTCAGCTAGACAGCTCCTAACTGTTTCAAAGGGCTAGAAATAGGACCTCAAACCACCTCTTCACCGCCAATTGCAGCCAGGTAAGTGTCAGGTGAGTGGGACACTCTCCACTAAAAGTAATGGCCCTAATTAAGTAACCACTCTCCTTAGACACACTTGCCTAGACACCGCAAAGTCAGGTTAGGATTAACGGCCGATGCCTACAACTTGTCCTCTGTCCTATTGAGCGCGACGTCCTTAGGGCTGAGTCTAGTATTTTTTAATTAAAGATTGGTCAATGCAAACGCCTTATGTGATTTCTGGGGTCCTGGGAAGGGTGATGAAATCCCCACCCAATATGAATTGGTCACAAGCCCCTTAAAGTCCGATTAAAGATATGCAAAACAGTAAAAATCACTTGCAATCAATTTTTAGCGCGGCGCAAAGAATCCTGCAGAAGATCAATTATTGGAAGGGGGATGATTTTTTTAAGCGCAAAGAATCCTGCAGAAGATTTGACAGAAGAGATATTTTAGGTTGCGGAGGAGGAGAGAGAAAGACAAACAGTGGGATTTCCACGTGCCGACTAGACCAGATGGCCGCGTTTCCGCGGTCAGAGAGGGCATACGGCGGCGCTTTCGCGGTTCTTTGTTCAGTTCAGATCCCGAGAAAAATTCTACTGTTCTGTTCTTGAAATCCCCTTCTGTTCTGATCTCCCGTTTTCTTTTTCGCACTCTGGATTTTTCCAGATCCGTCGATCCAGCAAAGATTCATACAAGAAATCCTTCAAACAATAAAAGAAGATAGAATTTTTATATTTTTATTTTTTCAGTTTTTTTATATGTTATATTAACCCGAAATTACAAAAAGGAAATATTACGCCATCGCCGGCAACGGCGCCATTTGATTTAGAGAGATTTTTAGATCAAAAATATATGTTAACCGCAATCAAGAATGGCGTCGCTTGGTAGCTAGCCAGTGAATACGGGTCGGTCCACAGGGATGTTGTTAATTTCCTAATTGTTCTAATGAGCTAATTCCAAAGGGTGTTTGGATCTTTTATCACAAAAACTAATTTGAGTTATACTAGGATTAGGAAGCTTGCTAAGGTTAGGTTTAGCATAAGTTTGGTAAATTAAATTTCCCACCTCTTTCAATGCACTAAATTAGTTCTTTATAGGAGTTATGGTAATTATTAATAAAGGGGATTAGGATGATCGGGAAGAAACTATGTTTCTTCCTCTAGATACTTGTCCGTCCTTTCTTAATCCTTAACCTAACCTCCATGGAAGACATGCATATCTGGTCTGTTAAACTACGGTGTCACCGTTACCTCGTGGGTAGGGTACCCTAGGGAGCAGAATATGAAAGTATGCATGGAATCCTAATTATTCACAAGTGATTGGGCAAGAAAGGGGTGAGAGATCTTCATCTCTCAAACCCTTCCCTATTCCTAACCCTAACAAGCGAGGAAACTACTCGCTCATTGAGGGATCTACAAAAGACATGATTTTTATTTTGTTTTTAAGGTTAAGAAATTAATTAACTACGGCAGATTAATAAAAATTCTAATCTAGATTAAGCTAAGGCAAATAAGACTTTATCTAGAGCAGAAATTAAAACTAAGAACTATGGCAAAAATAAAATCTACTTACAAATTGATGCTCTCCAAAACTTCAAGAGAAATCTGAATTTTATTAATGAAAGGAGGCATAACCTAATACAAGAATTTGGGTTTCTATTTATAGAACATAGAAAACCCAAGGATTACAATCGCCGCTTGTATGCTTTTACAAAAGTACCCTTAGGAAGACTAGTCAGCGCCGCCACAGAATTTTGGTAAATTTTTTCGCCTCTACGTGCTTTACCCGGCCGCGGAACCGCGGCCATAGGCCAGGTTTGGCCGCGGTTCCGCAGCCAAAATAGGGGCTTGTGTCTTCAGTTTTCCTGCTATGCTTCTGGGTGTCTTTGACTTCCAATTTCTTTGGTTGGTTCTTCAGATTGTATTCTATATCTCTTCCAGATCTCCACAGTGAGTAATGTAGTGGACTTTAACCATTCGCTCCGTGTTGAAGTCTTGAACCTTGTACTTTGTGAACCGATCTTCATTTAGGCTTGATCAAGATCCTTCTATTTGTTGGTCTTAGTCTAACTTTTGCATCGTCTTTTATCTTTTTCACTGTTTTTATTCCAAGAACTTGTAACCTGTAACTATGTAGCACACATGGGTCAAAAGCACCTGTTTATTTGTAAAATGCATAAGAATGGGGTCTAAAAGAATGCAAAATTATGATATGAACAATGATCTACGTCGAGGAGACACTAACCTAAGCTATTTCTTCACTAGGTCAAGAACTTTGTGAAGAGAACACCCTATACTAAATGACAAGTAGTAGAGGATGATGGAGTAGGAAGTGGGCTCACTTTAGAATTGATTTTCTCACACTTTTTCTTATAACTCCATTAGAGCTAGCAAGCTTTTGAGGAAGAAGAAGAAGAAGATGATGAACTCAAGTCAATAATTCATCCAAATGAATTATGTAACCTTGGGTAAGTTAAGCCCTCATGCTTAACTCATGTAGAGAATTAACAATGCTATAAGGTTGATGGTTGGGTTAAATAATATCTAAAGAAATGACAAAAGAGAAGACTTTGTCAATGTTTATACAAGCTTCATGTAAGCTTGACAACATTGACCAAGTCAATGCTCTTTGTAATAACTTAAGAAAATAAAAACCCTAACTTAACCCTAGGTTGGTATAAGTCTCATACACCCATCTTGCATGTATCATCAACCATGACACAATACATGGATACAATATACATATCACATATGTACAATGTGCATAATTTAGTGTGAAAAGAAATCTGAAGTGAGCTAATACTAGTTAATGTAATCTAATATATCTAATATATAATTATACATTAAATTATTAAATCAACTCTTGATTTAATAATCCGGCTATAACCGAATAATATCTTGTGTAACAGCTTATCGAATCAACACTTGATCCGATAACCCGGCTATATCGAATATTACCGACCTATGACACAAATCGCGAGAATAGAATACGGTATCTCATATCGTATTAATATCAGTCCCGCACATATTGTTGGAGATAGTGCCCTCAGAGTCAATTATTGGATCACAGGCACGTGATTGCAATGATTGAGAGAGGACCTATCCCGGTAGGACAGTCTTACTCAAGATGATAGTATGCTAGCTGGTTTATCTTTATCATCGTGTACTGCTTTAGGTGACCTTACGTGTCACTATTGCACGTTGATAAAGCCCTTAGGATTCTAGCTTGACTACCAGCAGTATGAGGGCAATCATATATGTGGGAGCTGGAGTCTATAAGCACATCCTTAAAAGGTCCCTAGTCGTGGGAGTTTCGAGACAGGGCATCGATACTCCAGAGTAGACTAGTGTATACAGTCGAGAACCCGACGAGGGGCGGTGGCCGGTCTCACAAGCTACTGGTGTCGGTTAGTTCACCTAAGATGTATACATGTGCTCATTGGGTTATGAGTACACCGGACAGGACTCGCCGGGAACATGCTAGTTGGTCTTATACCTGACGTCAGATAGTAGTTCCCTGGTGACATGTATACTGGTTAGTTCATCGACCTAGGGATCGTCATTTTTCTCGTGTGAGTTCCCACTGTACTTTGATTACTACCCTACCACGCTCAAAGGAGACGTGCAAACAGGTTTTAGTTGGGTACAGTCCCGAGCCACATGGAGGCAGTGAGCGGATCTTCAGGGGTTCGTCTCTCCTGGTATTGTGGGTGAGGTCGCGCTATGTCCAGGAGAGCCATTACACGAAGTCCTTGGCCAAGGCAGGAGATTTACTGGTAGATATTCCAGTAGTATCTCAGGGTGTTCTGGATTGATCTCCGACACGACTTGTACCACTTTTGGGGTTCTGACTTTTACCAACCCCCTAGGCCCGCCATGCGATGCTCATAGACGAACGGACCGGACTGTACGGATATTGTCACTGACAGGCTCAGTAGGGTGTCAGAATGAGTTCGCTCATCGACGTCCCTTTTGGTCAATAGCTGGTAGCCCGTCACGTATGGCTAATACCTATGACGTGCTAGTGGTTAAATCCACAGCCATAGTATTGACGAGTCTTTAGAGTCCCCCACAATACAGTTACTCAAGTTTCGGGCGAAACGCTGTAGAGGCCGTATGGAGATTTGACAGGGTTCGATCAGATATATGCGGTATTGCACGGATCAGGATCGGACGGTTAGTACTAGAGGCCGTATGGATATATGGCAAGGATCGATCAGATACGTGCGGTATTGCACGGATCAGTATCGGACGGATAATACTAGCCGGCTTTGGTTTAAGCCGGATCCTAGTATAGTACTGTGTAGATTTTGTCTCATTGCATTTGTATTTCGGTCGGAATACAAATGCGGGTATGTATATACAGTAGCGGGGTTTTCCTGTAATTTATTACGGGATCAGTTTTTTTGGAGTTGACAGTTTGTTTTCCGTTTTAGCCATATTTCTTTGTATCTTTCATTGGCTGAAGATTGGTGGAGGAGGGTTTATTTGCAATTGTGCAAATAAGCATTTGTCGAGGGTGTTATTTGCATCTTGTTGTTTCATGATGGTCTCATGATGGAGGACCATCACTTGACTTTCCATGGTTCGTGATTGCTTGACTTTGTGAGCAATCATGGTTGTTGATGAGGGTTGATTTGGAGTGAGGTTTGTTTTTGTGATCATTACTTTTCATGATCACCTTTCTCTCTCTCTCTTGTGATTGCACCCCCTTGAGATAATCACTCACTCATTTTTGGTTTCACTCTCCCCATTCACATGAGATGGCCGGCCTTGCTCTTTGATGGGGCTGTCCCATTTTTTTGGTGTGGGATTTTTGCTCTTTTGGCTTTGTAAAATCCCACAAGCTCCATCTCCATTAGCTTGTATCATTCCTCCACTCAAAAGGCAACTTCCTACAACCCCAAATGAGACACAACACTACACTATTCTACAGCAAACCTTGGGCACGTCGACCCGCCAACTTCGTGCCCGAGTTGCCTCGGACCAGAGGTGGTAGCCCGTAAAAGAAGCTGGCGACGTGGTGCCCTTCCGGCGACTTGGTGGAGACCAGAGTTTCCGCGGGGAGATCGGGACGACGACGAGAAGACCGAATGACACGGATCGCTCGGTATATCTCTCTACCCCCTCTCTAGATAGCTAGGACTAGATTAATGGCACGATCCGGGTTTATAGTGCGCGGTAGTGCCGGTTTGAAAAGTTAAAGTTTAGCATCGCTTCCGCATTCCGGCGTCGGATTGACGGTCGGGGAGCCGCCGTGCACTTACGGTGGTATCAGAGCCTCGTCATTAATATAGTCTAGCTTTGTCTAATGTGTTTTACATTTCCGATCGAACAAAAATCCCAAAACCGCGTTTTCATGTACAATCAGTTTCTGTCGAAATTTTTTTGTCTCCAAAAATTTTTCAAGGTCTTGCAGAATGATGTGCAAAGAATCCTAAGAACACGGTAAAATTTTTGTAACATGATCTCTCCATATGACCGCGGAACTGCGGCCGTAACCCCTCTTTGGCCGATGTTCCGCCGCAGTAATTTAGCTTCACTTCACCAATTTTTTGCAGTGGGCTTTTGGGCTGAAAATAGGGGTTTTGGTATACTTTGTTTGGGCCCAGAATTTCTGTGAGTGCTACAGTATTGCTTGGGGGCCCACTTGGTAAAATTTAATCGATCGGATATCTTAAACACATTTGTTCACAGTGTTTACATTATATCTGCGACCGTGAATATCACTTGATCGGTAAATCCTGTCTAACTACTATAGCCCGGTTAGATGGATTTGCGAACGTGACTTTCACGTTGATGTTCTGTGATTGTGCTGTGATGTTGCGGATTGGTCGTGGGGGATAGCCTGGTTGCAGTGGTAGTACAGTTTTGTTGTATTATGTACATTTTATATTGTGGGGCGAGCGTCCGACATGTGGACTGCCGTCTCTTCCTGATTGTATTATTCTTTTGGGGCACGACCAGGTCGAGGTTGATGTACCCGTTGTATGTATATTTTACTTTCTGTACTAGGATTACCCCAAGGTGGGGTGCACGGATAGCCGGGATCTAGAGGGCAACGAGCCCGCATCTCATGGCATTGAGACGGAGGGGGCTTCACTCGTAGGGGGTACAGGTTGAACCAGGAGGGTTGCCCAAGTTACCGGATTCCGTAAAGTGCTGGGTGGTCCATTCACGGTGCTGGAGGGGGCTGCCTCGCTTCAGGTTTTGGCGGGTAACTTGCCGCGCCCGTAGGGGTCTAGGATTTCATTGCACAGGCTATCCACACGACCACGGGAACGTCGGGTTTCAGTAGTAGCTCTGTGAAACCCGGGGATCCCAGATATCCGTATTGTTCTGTGATGCTGTACATTTCTGTGATGTTGCATTTTATCACGCCTTGAGCAAAATATAATATATTGGTATATATATTAGTAGATGTTGTATATGTTTTGCATCCGCGCTAGTCCAGTCCCCGCTCTGTCGTTAGTTAGCTAACCTATCGGCTAATGACGGGACCCAGTGGCGAATGCGGATGGCATATACGTACATCAGTATATTTTCATTCTTTCTGGTGTGATCAATTGATGGGACTGCGTTGATTCGGATCAATTCATGTTAAAAACAAACCTAATCTGATGTTGTTGGAACACTTTTCAAAAAGCTGTTATTGCAAGGACGTTCACTTTTGTTTTGCATCGTGATATTCTGTTGGAATATCCTGCTCCTCAGTCGACGAGGTAAGGGCCGAGATCCCTTCACCGGGAGTGACCCCTTGGACAAAAAGTTTGCGTCAGGGCATTAACTTCACTATAGCCGATTACTTTTGCTTTGCACCGTGGTATTCAGTTGGAATATCCTGCACCTCATTCTACGGGGAAAGAGCTGAGATCCCTTCACCGGGAGTGACCTCTTTAGCGAAGGTTTTCGTCACTATATTTTCATAAAAGCTATCCAGTTCCTTCAATGATATAGTGTTCATTACGTTAAAGGTTTTCGTAAGAAACCATTCATAGCCCTCCGTCATTTCATATGGGTGGTCAATAGTATTCAAGCTGTGTAGTTGGCCAAAGTCAAGGCACTGTGATTGGTAGCTATTGGAGTATTCATATGCAGCATAGATAAATGCGATGGTTTGGGCCAATCGTACTACTATTTTGGCCAAAGTCAAGGGTATGTACGGGTGGGATCAAATTAACCTGGAGAATGACGGGTAGAACTTGACATGTGACTTATGATATGTTGGCCAAAGTCAAGGTCATAAGAGCATGGGGCAAAAACCACATCGGGAGTTTCTAAAGAAACTGAAACTTGCCAGATATGCGCATACCTTCTGGAGTGTGATGACATGAGCGGATTCCGTCACGTTATCATGCGATGATAGTTGGAGCCCGATTCCCACTGATGAGTTGGTTTACTCCTCGGGTGATCCCGACTAATTCTTCTTTCAGGTTTGGAGGAGAATTTGACAGTACAGTGGGAGGTTTCCAGATTAGATAAATTGGTAACCATTCTGATCTAGGTTAGAGTGCACGCTGAGTGTTTCTTTTCTCTCTCTCTTTGGCAGCGACCATTGACCAGACCCTAAGACTATGACTCAGTGACCAAATTAACCGAGCCTTCTTAAACACTGGCTTTTGAATTATCAGAGTTGCAAACCTAATTGCCACTCCTACTTTTACCCTTTTCTCTAGGACACCCCGTATTACTACAAACGTCCACTACCATTGGACAAAACCATCATATGGTTATATACGAACTCGAAGGAATTTATTCGAGGATGGTTTCCGGTTCTGGAGAAAACGGATAGGACTATTCAGTTGTCTTTTCATTTTACCTTCTCTCAGGTTGCGAGTACTCCTTGGTTTAGGAGATAGTACACCTATTACGCAAATTGGATAGTCTTCTTCCAAACCTTAGGCTGGTGCCGAACGGTGGGGAATGAAGCAAACCAATTAGCATAACGATGGTGTGCAGAAGGTTTTAAGTTTAGACAAAGAAAGGGATTAGTAAGAGGGCAAAGTAAATTGTGACTGCTATTCATGACCAAACCAAGTATTTCTTCGCCAGTCCTAAATCACTTTTGTATTTCTCCAGAACACTCCGTATCACTACGAAGATCCACAGTTTATTTGGATACTCCATCGTATGGTTATATACGAACTCGAAAGGAACTTGTTCCAGTTCGGGGATGGATTCTGGTCCAGGAGAAATAGGAATAAGGTTTATTCGGTTGTCTTTTATCTTCACCTTCTCTCGCATTGAGAGTGCTCCTAGGATTAGGACAGTACACCCATTATGCTTATTGGATAGTCTTCTTCCAAACCAAAGGCTGGTGCCGAACGGTAGGGAAGGAAGAAAACCATTTGGCCTAAAGGGGTGTACAAAAGTTAATGACTAAAGACATATAAAGGGATTTGGAGAGGTGGCAAAGAATTACACGGTTACAGTTGTGAATCTGGATAATGGAAGAGGCATTACTAGGAATACCAGGATACCCCTATAAAACATTTTAACGTTTCAGTTTCACTGTGTACTGTTAATGGAAAACTGATTTCCCGATTATATACTTACTCCAGGGTATGTATTTACCAGGTATGACTCTCACATCTTTATAGTTTTACAGATAATGAGTGGGAGTAAGTTATTGGGAATTAGGTGATCGTACTCATTATATCGGGATTCGTTGTAATCGGAAATCACTTGGGCAGTTTGCCGGTCGACAAATATTTGGTTTTGAATATCCGCTGTTATGCACCAATTTCAAATCGATATATCTGTACGTCTATTATAATAGAGTGAGATATATCTTTTTGAAATTATGTCTGTGACATTTACCTATATCAGTGGATGGTTAGGTAAGGAGCATTAAACAGCGGTGTAATTCTTCTTAACCATAAGTACAGTTTTCAACCTACGACACACAGTCAATGAGTTATCAGACTCAAGGGACGTATACAGAGTATTGTATGTTGTCCAGCGTCCATGAGGATAGAGGGGTTGGTCCTCGTACTATATTCGGTTTACTTATGACTTATCTAGTTTTTAGACAGGTGTTTCGTGGAAACACAGGGTCCGAATTTTGAGAAGTTATAGGTATTTGAATAAAGTAGAGAACCAGGTATTGCAAGTATCGGGATTCTTCAAAGTGATCGAAGATGTAGATACTTGTGTATGGTATTCAGTTGATAGTAATGATTAAGAGAACTTGCTTCTCTTTCAGGTTACTCATAATTGGAAGCATTCCTAAGTTGAGTAACGCTGATCGGCCTCTTTCCATTTAGTTGACATGCACTGGAGACAGCTATATGATTTGAATCTAGTTCAATTAAATCAGTGCCTCTGGTTCTATATTGGATATAGAACAGTTCATATCTTAACGATGTTAAGGTACGGGGAGTTGTCCGGCCTATGCTTAAAACCAGACTCTGGATAACTCAAGGCACGTTTTCTGTAATGGCTGTTTGTGGGTTGACCCAGGCTATGACGAGGGTTGACTTTCTACCATCTGGAAGATCAATAGTGATATTGTTCTTGACTCGCCACAGTTTTATTAAAAATGGATTTTTTCAGAAAAACAGTAGTGGGAGTATGGTAGAACTAGAAGTGATTCCAGAACCACAAACGATTACTGAAGATTTGATAGGAACCTAAAGATTCAATCTTGTTTGACATTCCATTGGCCACTCCGCAGATTTGGTGGGTAACTTCAGGCACCCGAGAGGTACTCCGGTAGCCTCAAGGACGGTGACAGGGAAGTTCTTGTTTACCCAGACTTTCCATTGCTGTTGTTCCAGACTGTGAGACCTGTTGGAGATAGTGCCCTCAGAGTCAATTATTGGATCACAGGCACGTGATTGCAATGATTGAGGGAGGACCTATCCCAGTAGGACAGTCTTACTCGAGATGATAGTATGCTATCTGGTTTACCTTTATCATCGTGTACTGCTTTAGGTGACCTGAGAGGTCGCTATTACACGCTGGTAGAGCCCCTAGGATTCTTGCTTGACTACCAGCAGTATGAGGGCGATCATATACGTGGGAGCTGGCAGTCTATAAGCACATCCTTAAAAGGTCCCTAGTCGTGGGAGTTTCGAAACAGGGCATCGATACTCCAGAGTAGACTAGTGTATACAGTCGAGACCCCGACGAGGGGCGGTGGCCGGTCTCACAAGCCACTGGTGTCAGTTGGTTCACCTAAGATGTATACAGGTGCTCATTGGGTTATGAGTACACCGGACAGGACTCGCCGGGAACATGCTAGTTGGTCTTATACCTGACGTCAGATAGCAGTTCCCTGGTGACATGTGTACAGGTTAGCTCATTGACCTGGGGATCGTCATTTGTCTCGTGTGAGTTCCCACTGTACTTTGATTACTACCCTACCACGCTCAAAGGAGACGTGCAAACAGGTTTTAGTTCGGTACAGTCCCGAGCCACATGGAGGCAGTGAGCGGATCTTCAGGGGTTCGTCTCTCCCGGTATTGGGGGTGAGGTCGCGCTGTGTCTAGGAGAGCCATTACACGAAGCCCTCGGCCGAGGCAGGAGATTTACTGGTAGGTATTTCAGTAGTATCTCAGGGTGTTCTGGGCTACACTCCGACACGACTTGTACCGCTTTTGGGGGTCTGACTTTTACCAACCCCTTAGGCCCGCCATGCAATTCTCATAGACGAACGGACCGGACTGTACGGATATTGTCACTGACAGGCTCAGTAGGGTGTCAGGATGAGTTCACTCATCGACGTCCTTTTTGGTCAATACCTGGTAGCCCGTTACGTATTGGCTTATACCTCTGACGTGCTAGTGGTTAAATCCACAACCAAGGTGTTGACGAGTCTTTAGAGTCTTCCACATTCAGTTACTCAAGTTTCGGGCGAAACGCTGTAAGGCCGCATGGAGATATGGCAAGGTCCGATCAGATACGTGCGGTATTGCACGGATCAGGATCGGACAGTTTGTACTACAGGACGTATGGATATATGGCAGGGTTCGATCAGATACGTGCGGTATTGCACGGATCAGGATCGAACGGATTATTACTAGCCGGCTTTGGTATAAGCCGGATCCTAGTATAGTACAGTGTAGATGTTGTCTCATTGCACTTGTATTTCGGTCGGAATACAAATGCGGGTGTGTATACACAGTATCGGGGTTTTCCTGTAATTTATTACGGGACCAGTTTTCTGGAGTTGCCAGTTTGCTTTCCGTTTCGGCCAATTTCCTTTGTATCGTTCATTGGCCGAAGATTGGTGGAGGAGGGCTTATTTGCATTTGTGCAAATAAGCAATTTGGTAGGGGTCTTTGCATATTATTGTATCATGATACTTTCACCACCATTTGACTCCTTCTTGTCATCATGGTTTGACTTGTGGAAAGATGATGGTTGTTTTGGAGTGTGGGTTTTTGGTTGTGATCATTGGATTCTCTCATCATCACTTGCTTGCATCATTGCATTCCACCCACCCCTTGACTTTGCTCTCTCTCTCTATTCATGCATGGACCGGCCACTTGTGAGGGAGGGGATTTTTTTCTTTTTGGTTGTGAGAAAAATGCTAATCTCATTCTTTTTGGATGCTACATTTTTCTCATCTCTCTCTAAGTTCTTATTCCTCCACCATCTCAAAAGGCAACCTCTACTACCCCAAATGAGACATGAGCATTACACATTCTACAGTAAACCTTGGGCACGTCGACTCGCCAGCTTCGTGCCCGAGTTGCCTCGGTAAAGAGGTGGGAGCCCGTAAAAGAACCAGGCGACGTGGTGCCCTTCCGGCGAGGAGGTGGAGACCGGACATTCCGCGGGATATCGGGACGACGACGAGAAGACCGGAGGACTCGGATCACTCGGTATATCTCTCTTCCCCATCTTGTAGTTAGCTAGGACTAGTTAATGGTACGATCCCGGTTTTAGTGCGCGGTGGTGCCGGTTCAAGAAAATTTAAAGTTAGCCATCGCTTCCGCATTTGGCCTCGGGATGAAGGCCGGGGCGCCGCCGTGCACTTACAGTGGTATCAGAGCCTCGCCATTAACATAGTCTAGCTTTGTCTAATGTGTTTTACATTTCCGATCGAGCAATTTTCCAAAAACCGTATTTTTCTTCACATCAGTTTCTGTCGAAATTTTTTGAAGTCCAAAAATTTTTCAGGTTGTTTCAGAATGATGTATAGGACAATCTAAGAGTTCTGGGAAAATTTGGTCTCGTGAACAGTCTAAACGACCGCGGAACCGCGGCCTAACCCATGCTTGGGCCGCGGTTCCGCCGCGACTTGATCTGATCAGTGTACTAAAATTTTCCAGAATTCTCCTGGGTTGAAAATATGGGTTTTGGAATATTAATTTTGGGCCCAGAATTTCTTGATGTGCTACAGTAGTACTTGGGGCCCACTTGTTAAAATTTGATCGATCAGATATTTTAAACACATTAGTTCACAGTATTTACATTATATCTGCGACCGTGAATGTCACTTGATCGGTAAATCCAGTCTAACTGCTATAGCCCGGTTAGACGGATTTACGAACGTGACTTTCACGTTGATGTTCTGTGTTATGCTGTGATGTTGCGGATTGGTCGTGGGGGATAGCCTGGATGCAATGCTAGTACAGTTTTGTTGTATTATGTACATTTGATATTGCGGGGCGAACGTCCAACATGTAGACTGCCGTCACTGCTTGATTGTGTTAGTTGTATGTATGCCCTAGAGGCCAGTATTGTACAGATGTTGTATATTATATTGGATGCTTGGACATATATAGAGATGACTTTCTTGCTCGATATGATAGTATGCTATCTGGTTACTCTTTATCTTAACATGTACACTAGTCTCTTTATACTGTCTTGTAGTTACATGTTGGTAAAGCCCTTAGGATGTGTACTTCACTACCTGGACTATGATGCAGATCATACTAGTAGGGACATGGTAGTCCATAAGTACATCCTTCAAGGTCCCTAGTCGTGGGTGTATCGAGACGGGGCATCGATATACCAGAGTAGACTAGCGTATACGCTTCTCGACCCATGTGATGGGCGATGGATGATCCCATATCCATTGGTGTTTGACATCAGAGATGGTATACGGGTGCTCAGTGGAGACTGGGTACACTGGACGGACTCGCTGAGAACTCCCAGATGGTACTATACCTCACGTCAGATGGCAGTTCTCAGGTGACACTTGTATAGGATAGTCTGTAGACCCGAGATCGTCATAGAGTCTTGTGTGATTCCCACTGTGCTTTGATCTCCACCTTACCACGTCCATAAGGGCGTGCAAAACGGTGGTCTTTGGGCACAGTCCCGAGTCACATGGAGGCAATGAGCGATAGGAGGGGTTTCGTCTCTCCCGGTATTGGGGGTTGATGTTGCGCAGTGCTCGATTGGCCGTAGCAGGGAAGTCCCTGGCCAGGGCTGATCAGAGATTTGCTGGCAAGTGTTACCAGTAGTTTCTCGACCCGTTATGAGCCTCACATCGGCACGACTTATCAGGTTATTGGGGTCTGACGTTTACCACCCCTAGACTTGATATGCGACATATCAGACGAAGAGACCGGACTGTACGGTAAGTGTTACTGGTCGGATTCGCAGGAGTGTGAGCGGGCTAGCTCGTCGATCTTCTGATCGCTCAATACCCGGGTGGCCGTTACGTTTAGCAGACCGCTTGCGGCTTGTGGATGCTTGATATGATCATCATCTGCTACCGGCGTATTGACGAGTCTTTAGAGTCCTACACAGAGGTTTCCTGGTTCAAGCGAAACGAAATAGGAGCGCATATGAGATATGTGCGGGACCGAGAATAATGCGTGTATGTGATACCGTATTTAATTCTCGCGATTAATGTTTCGTATGGTTGTTTGCGATATAACCTAATTATCGAATCGAAGATCGGTTCGATAAATCGATACATTGAATACTAGTCGGTTATGTGCGACATGACCGGATCATTGAATCAAATGTTGATTTAATGATTTAATGTATAACTATATATTTCATATATTACTTTGCATTAGCTAGTATTGGTTCACTTTAAACGGATTTTTCTCACTTGGATTGCACATTGTATATGTGATATACTTTTGTGCAAATATATGTATCATGTTTGATGATGCATGTAGTTTTGGCTTTGTGTAAAGAATGCAACCATGGTTATGAGAGTGGTTAGGGTTTAAGATTTATTCTCTTATTATTAAATCCATTTATTATTTATTAAATAGATTTATGGAAACAAAAGGGTTTCATTTTATCATGAAGTGTGGTGAAGCTTCATAAAGCTTTTTGTAATGATGCCATTTTGTCTCCTTGCTTAATCCTAACCACTCCCACTAACCATGGTCAATTCTCTACACTTGACCATGGTTAGAAGATGATAAGAATTCCTTTATTATTCATTTTAGAAATAACTTATCATAATGTTTTCTATCATCTTCTTCTTCTTCTCAAAGTGAGAAACCTTGATGCCATTAATGGCAACTTGTGATCTAGAGTGAGAAATCCAAATCTAAAGTGAACCCATCTCCTATTTCTTCATCCTCTACCTCTTGCCAAGTGGTTTTGGGTGTTTTCTTCACAAGTTTTACAAGTTTGTGAAGTCGGAGCTTGAACTAGTGCAACCTCGACGTAGATCGTCTTTGACACGAAGCCGACGACCTTGCTCGCCCGATTTTCCGATGAAGCCGACGTGTGAGTCGAGGATTCATGATGGACAGCGAGAGCATGACCAAGTGGAGCTAAGGAGGTGGAAATCCGGATCTACAAAGGTTGTAGCATCTAACCTATAGTTAATTTGTTAACTAGCTTTATCGTTTCGCCTAAACATCTAGTCTAAATATCCGTAGTCTAGGGTTTCTCGGCACAAAAATTTTAAATTGGCATGTCCGATGCCTTGTGAGACCTTACTAGAGTGCCTAGGAACCTTTCACTGGTATCAGAGCCTAGCTAGAGCCTTAGGCGAAGTCCAGACGGAATTTGAAGTCCGAACGAACCCGAATCCCGATCACAAAAATGCTCTCTGTCCCGATTTTAAAAATGTGGATTTTTGTGTATTAAAAGTGTCCAGGAAATTCAGTAAACAATTATAAGGATTACGGTAAAAACTCAGGCCCATGATTCAATTAAACGGCGGCGGAACCGCGGCCGAAGCCCTGCTTCTGCGGCGGTTCCGCGGCAGTTTGTTGACATCATCATTCACTGTTTGTACTGTAATTCATTATTTCTGGTGCTGGATTTTCTGGAATTTTTTAATATTTATTCAAGAGTTGAATTTTCAGCAGTTGTTTTGGGGATTCGGTGTTTCGATCGGGTTATCAAATTTTGTCTATTTGGTTTTCCGGATAAATTTTAGAATATGTTAAAAAGTTCGATCGGATATAAATACCCAAATTTTCCCCTGTCGGGAAATTTCCAAGTGTTGGATTTTTCCGTAGTTTAACGACGTTCTAAGTAGTGCAAGTAACGCGATGGACCCTCTAGAAGACAACAAACCTTAACTCGATTATGTGACCGTCTTGAACTGCCCTTTGAACCTTCGGGTTTGGGGCAGTACGGCGTGCCACATATGAGGCGTTGGACCCTTCTACGGCTGGACCGTCGGTACTGAGGCATGAACTGAATGTTGTAAGACTTATTTCATGTGTTGGACTGTATCGGGAAAACTTGGGTATTCGACTGTTCGATCGGAAAGTTTAACATTTTCTGTTTGTCTGGAATGTGATACAATAATTGGAATTCACAAACAGTTATGTGATAACTGATTGAATGTTATAAATTTAGCAGTTTAGTCCCATATGATATTGAAAAGAGTTTTCGATAATGAGACTAAAATGCGGGATTTATATCTGTTAGGCATGTGATGTCTAAGTATTTCATTTAATTAGGCATGCGATGTCTAAAGAAGTTGCGGATTCCAATTGTTGTAGTTTTACACTTTCTTTTCTGTGACCGTAAGTGTAGTATGTTCATATCGCCGGTTTCATTGCTATATGTCAAAGACAATTGGGGTATGCATACTTACTTACGTTGATGACATGTGATGTTATGTGTTGCTGGATATGTTATATTGGATCGTCGTGTTTGAATAGCCGGGGGTTTTTATGTGAGATGAGTGTTATTCATTTTCATTCATGTAAAAACTTATATGTAATATTCTTTTATTTGGGGCACTTCCAGGTAGCGGAAGTTGTCACCCTTTGTATATTATTTACTTTTCCGCATTAGGATAGACCCAAGGAGGGGAGCACAAGTAACCGGGTTCTGGGGTCCAGTGGGAGACCAACTCGAGGAGTCGAGTCCGGGTCTCCTAACCCTAGAATTGGCAGGATTGCTTGCCGCTCTCGTAGGGGTCTAGGGGTGTGGGATTGGCTATTCATCACGACCGTGGAATCCGTGTTTTATACTGGCTCGTATTGAAAACACGGACGTCCTAGTATATCCAATATTTCATATGTTTATTCTGCTGCGATATCTATGTTGTGACTCTGTGATGGATATAGTATATATAGTATATATGATATATTATATAGACGTTACTTATGTTTTACACCCGCGCTAGCCCTGCCCTGCTCTGTCGTTAGTTACCTAACATAACGGTGCACGAGGGGACATCGAGGCGAATGCGGATGGCATAAGTGTACGTCATATCTATCTGTGATGTTTAGGTATTTAAATGATGGGACTTCATTAATGTGATTAATGAATGATAAGAAACCTAAGATGTTGTAGAATCGAATTTTAAAATAAAACAGGTAGCTACAGTTCTTGCTTTGCACAGCGGTATATATGATATACCCTGCACCTTATTCGATGAGGAAAGGACCGAGATCCCTTCACCGGGAGTGACTCATTTAGCGATAACTGGCAGATGCTACAGACTCGGTTTGCTTTTGACTGCTTTTGGGTTTTTGCTTTGCACAGCGATATATATGATATATCCCGCACCTCATTCGACGAGGAAAGGACCGAGATCCCTTCGCCGGGAGTGACTCCTTTAGCAAAACTAGAAAAGCCTCAAAATCACTCCATTTCAAAACTTCATTTGATTCTACAACGATATCAAGTTCATTACGCAATAGGTTTTCAGAAAAACCTGCGTAGCCCTCCGTCATTTCAGATAGGTTACATATAGTATTCGTGCTACATTTGTTGGCTTTCGTCAAGATGTAGTGTGCGGTAGCTATGTGCTGTTTATCTGCTGCATATGATGCGACTGGATTAGGGTAGTCGTACGGCTTTGTTAGCTTTCGTCAAGGGTCGTGCGGGTGGGTTTGATTCAGTCAAGAAATGCACGGGTTGAACTTGACTAGCGGGCTGTGATTTGTTGGCTTTCGTCAAGGTCATAGCACGCTAGGGGCAAAAGCATTATCGGGAATTTCAAGTGTTGAAATTTGCAATGAGATTGCATACCTTCTATGAGATAGTTGGATCCCGATACCCACTGTGAGTAAGAGTTACTCCTGGGAGAGTTTTACACATTGCAATTAGCTGATCAAGTAGGTGTCTAGAAAGGTGTTAACGAGGTTACGCCTCTGGGAAAACGAGGTTTACATTAATTAGGTTCGTGCGAAAGCACGGGGGACCTCCCTCAAATTACCGACACTGGCCTGGCTGAAAGATTGGCGAACTTGTAGTGTGTAATTAATCCCGGCTAGTCTTTCCTTTTAGGGTTTGGAGGAAGATTTGATAAAAAGCAGTGGGAGCCATCCTGATTAGATAAGATAATAACCAATCTGATCTTGCACGAGCATACGCTAAAGTGTTTTCTTCTCTCTCTCTCCAGGTAGCGACCAGTTCATGCCTTAATCAAGATAATAATATGGATGTATTGACCGAACCCGCATGTTATACTATGCTGGGGAACGTTGGTTCCGTTCATTCTTATAAGAGTTATAGGAATGAACAGGATATAGGGGAATACCAGGATTCCCATACCACCCGAATGAAGAAAGTACATGTTGATGCATTTTCTTCGGGTGTGTTTGTTACTGAGAACTGTTTCTCCATTTGCTCTACGTCCTGGGTATTAGATACCGGGTCAGGATCCCATATATGTAATCAGTTACATGGGCTTAGGAAAGGTAGAGAACTTGGAGAAGGTGATAAAGACATTAGAGTTGGAAATGGTGCAATTGTTGCAGCTAAGACTGTCGGGGAATATCACCTTGTATTACCAACTGGTAACACATTGGTTCTGAACGAATGCTATTACATGCCGAACCTGATATGCAACATTATATCGGTTTCTTTATTAAGCAAAGAAGGATATAATTTTGTATTACAGGACAATGTTATGAACATTTTCCGTGACCAAAAGTTGGTTGGATCAGGCACGTTATGCAATGGCATTTATGTTCTAAATCAATCAACAGTTCTGAGCATAACAAACACACACAAGAGGAAGAGTTCAGAACTGAACGAATCTTACTTGTGGCATTGTAGACTGGGTCACATCAATGTGACACGACTGGCTAAGTTGCATAAGGATGGATATTTGAAACCTTTCGAATTTTCATCTTATGACACTTGCCAGTCATGTCTCAAAGGCAAGATGACCAAAACTCCGTTTACGGGACACGGAGAAAGAGTTACCGAACTCTTGGGACTAATACATAGTGTTGTATGTGGTCCCATGTCTACACATGCCAGGGATGTTTCATCGTACTTCATTACATTCACTGACGATCTCTCAAGATACGGGCATGTGTACTTGATAAGACACAAGTCTGAAGCTTTTGAGAAATTTAGAGAATATAAACAAGAAGTCGAAAACCAAACCGGAAAAAGTATTAAAATCCTTCGATCTGATCGAGGAGGTGAATACTTGAGCAATGAATTCCTGGACTTCCTAAAAGAGAATGGGATTCTCTCTCAACTGACTCCTCCATATACACCACAGCACAACGGTGTATCAGAACGGAGGAACCGCACCTTATTAGATATGGTGCGCTCTATGATGAGCACAACTGAGTTACACATTTCCTTCTGGGGGTATGCGCTTGAGACAGCCATACATCTATTGAATATGGTCCCAACCAAATCTGTGCCTACCACTCCATATGAGATATGGAAAGGGAAGAGACCAAGTCTTAACTATGTTAAGATATGGGGTTGTCCATCCTATGTCAAACGACAAAATCCGGACAAACTCGAGGCACGGTCTGTTCTATGCAAATTTGTAGGATATCCTAAGAATTCTCAAGGGTATATCTTCTACCATACTGAGGAACAAAGAGTGTTTGTTTCTCGGCATGCCACCTTTTTAGAAAAGGAATTTCTTGAAAAAGAGATTAGTGGTCATGAGGTAGAACTGGAAGAGGTTCCAGCTACAGAAGCTGCAACAGAAGATCTGGTGGAACCAGAGGATTCCGTAGTTCCCGATGAACCCCAGCCTCTCCGCCGATCTGGTAGGGTTTCTCGTCCACCTGAGAGATACTACGGTTTTCTCATTGACGGTGGGAGCGAGGATTGCATCATGGAGGATGATGACCCAACTAGCTTCGAGCAGGCCATCACGAGTGGGGACTCAGTGAAATGGCTGGATGCTATGCGGTCTGAGATGGATTCCATGTACACCAACAAAGTATGGACTTTGGAAGTTGCTCCTGAAGGGGTAAAACCTATTGGGAGCAAGTGGATCTTCAAGAAGAAACTTGGTGTAGATGGGAAAGTGGAGACTTTCAAAGCTAGACTTGTAGCAAAGGGTTTTCGTCAAAGACCAGGTGTGGACTATGACGAGACCTTTTCTCCAGTGGCTATGCTTAAATCCATCCGGATCATGCTTGCCATCGCTGCATATCATGATTACGAAATCTGGCAAATGGATGTTAAGACCGCCTTTCTAAACGGTGATTTAGAGGAGTGCATGTACATGACTCAGCCAGAAGGCTTCGTAGACAGTGGGAGCAGAGGGAAGGTGTGCAAGCTGCTTAAATCCATTTATGGATTAAAGCAAGCATCGCGGAGTTGGAACATCTGCTTTGACGTCGTTATCAAAGAGTTTAATTTCGTCAAAAATCCAGATGAACCTTGTATCTACAAGAAGGTGGCAGAGAGTAAGGTTGTCTTCCTCGTATTGTACGTGGACGACATACTCTTGATAGGAAATGATATTCCTATGCTGCAATCGGTCAAGCTCTTCTTATCACAAAGATTCTCAATGAAAGATCTTGGTGATGCCTCCTGCATATTGGGAATTAGGATCTATAGAGATAGATCCAAACGGATTTTGGGATTGTCCCAATCCAGGTACATTGACACCATACTAAAGAGGTTTAGTATGGAAGAGTCCAAGTGTGGGAACTTACCCACAATCTCTGGAGTCACTCTCTCCAAAGAGATGTCTCCCAAGACTGATTTAGAGAGAGCTCGCATGCAAGGGATACCCTATGCTTCGGCAGTAGGCTCTATCATGTATGCGATGCTATGTACCAGACCCGATGTAGCATACTCACTAAGTATAGTGAGCAGGTATCAAGCTGATCCTGGAGAGAGTCACTGGACAGCTGTGAAGAGCATTCTCAAGTACTTGCGAAGGACTAGAGATATGTTCTTGGTGTATGGTAACGGAGAACTCCAAGTGGAGTCCTTTACCGATTCGAGCTTCCAGAGTGATAAGGACGACTCTAAGTCGCAGTCGGGCTTTGTCTTTACCCTTTACGGAGGGGCGGTTAGCTGGAAGAGTTCCAAGCAGGAAACCGTGGCAGACTCGACGATGGAGGCTGAATACATCGCTGCCAATGATGCTGCTAAAGAAGCTGTCTGGATCAAGAAGTTCATTTCTGAACTTGGAGTGGTTCCATCCATTGAACATCCAATACCTTTGTATTGCGATAACAATGGAGCGGTGGCTTTGGCCAAGGAACCCAGGTCCCATTAGCGATCCAGGCATATTCTGAGGCGGTATCACCTGATCCGGGAGATAGTTGATCGCCGGGAGATCGAGGTCAGGAGAGTTGACACGAAGAACAACACGGCGGATCCACTCATGAAGGCCATTCCCCAGACACAGTTTGAGAGACTCTTCGGGATGCTCGGTATGCGATACTACAGCAGCTGGCCCTAGTGCAAGTGGGAGATTGTTAGTTGTATGTATGCCTTAGAGGCCAGTATTGTACAGATGTTGTATATTATATTGGATGCTTGGACATATATAGAGATGACTTTCTTGCTCGATATGATAGTATGCTATCTGGTTACTAATTATCTTAACATGTACAGTAGTCTCTTTATACTGTCTTGTAGTTACATGTTGGTAAAGCCCTTAGGATGTGTACTTGACTACCTGGACTATGATGCAGATCATACTAGTGGGGACATGGTAGACCATAAGTACATCCTTCAAGGTCCCCAGTCGTGGGTGTATCGAGACGGGGCATCGATATACCAGAGTAGACTAGCGTATACGCTTCTCGACCCATGTGATGGGCAATGGATGATCCCATATCCATTGGTGTTTGACATCAGAGATGGTATACGGGTGCTCAGTGGAGACTGGGTACACTGGACGGACTCGCCGAGAACTCCCAGATGGTATTATACCTCACATCAGATGGCAGTTCTCAGGTGACACTTGTACAGGATAGTCTGTAGACCCGAGATCGTCATAGAGTCTTGTGTGATTCCCACTGTGCTTTGATCTCCACCTTACCACGTCCATAAGGGCGTGCAAAACGGTGGTCTTTGGGCACAGTCCCGAGTCACATGGAGGCAATGAGCGATAGGAGGGGTTTCGTCTCTCCCGATATTGGGGGTTGATGTTGCGCAGTGCTCGATTGGCCGTAGCAGGGAAGTCCCTGGCCAGGGCTGATCAGAGATTTGCTGGTAAGTGTTACCAGTAGTTTCTCGACCCGTTATGAGCCTCACATCGGCACGACTTATCGGGTTATTAGAGTCTGACGTTTACCACCCCTAGACTTGATATGCGACATATCAGACGAAGAGACCGGACTGTACGGTAAGTGTTACTGGTCGGATTCGCAGGAGTGTGAGCGGGCTAGCTCGTCGATCTTCTGATCGCTCAATACCCGGGTGGCCATTACGTTTAGCAGACCTCTTGCGGCTTGTGGATGCTTGATATGATCATCATCTGCTACCGGCGTATTGACGAGTCTTTAGAGTCCTACACAGAGGTTTCCTGGTTCAAGCGAAACGAAATAGGAGCGCATATGAGATATGTGCGGGACCGAGAATAATGCGTGTATGTGATACCGTATTTCATTCTCGCGATTAATGTTTCGTATGGTTGTATGCGATATAACCTAGTTATCGAATCGAAGATCGGTTCGATAAATCGATATATTGAATACTAGTCGGTTATGTGCGACATGACCGGATCATTGAATCAAATGTTGATTTAATGATTTAATGTATAATTATATATTTGATATATTACTTTGCATTAGCTAGTATTGGTTCACTTTAAACGGATTTTTCTCACTTGGATTGCACATTGTATATGTGATATACTTTTGTGCAAATATATGTATCATGTTTGATGATGCATCTAGTTTTGGCTTTGTGTAAAGAATGCAACCATGGTTATGAGAGTGGTTAGGGTTTAAGATTTATTCTCTTATTATTAAATCCATTTATTTTTTATTAAATAGATTTATGGAAACAAAAGGGTTTCATTTTATCATGAAGTGTGGTGAAGCTTCATGAAGCTTTTTGTAATGATGCCATTTTGTCTCCTTGCTTAAACCTAACCACTCCCACTAACCATGGTCAATTCTCTACACTTGACCATGGTTAGAAGATGATAAGAATTCCTTTATTATTTATTTTAGAAATAACTTATCATAATGTTTTCTATCATCTTCTTCTTCTTCTCAAAGTGAGAAACCTTGATGCCATTAATGGCAACTTGTGATCTAGAGTGAGAAATCCAAATCTAAAGTGAACCCATCTCCTATTTCTTCATCCTCTACCTCTTGCCAAGTGGTTTTGGGTGTTTTCTTCACAGGTTTTATAAGTTTGTGAAGTCGGAGCTTGATCTAGTGCAACCTCGACGTAGATCGTCTTTGACACGAAGCCGACGACCTTGCTCGCCCGATTTTCCGATGAAGCCGACGTGTGAGTCGAGGATTCATGATGGACAGCGAGAGCATGACCAAGTGGAGCTAAGGAGGTGGAAATCCGGATCTACAAAGGTTGTAGCATCTAACCTATAGTTAATTTGTTAACTAGCTTTATCGTTTCGCCTAAACATCTAGTCTAAAGATCCGTAGTCTAGGGTTTCTCGGCACAAAAATTTTAAATTGCCATGTCCGATGCCTTGTGAGACCTTACTAGAGTGCCTAGGAACCGTTCAGATTGTATTATTATTTTGGGGCACGACCAGGTTGCGGTCGATGTACCCGTTGTATGTATATTTTACTTTCTGTACTAGGATTACCTCAAGGTGGGGTGCACGGATAGCCGGGTTCTAGAGGGAAACGGGCCCGGATCTCATGGCATTGAGACGGAGGGGGCTTCACTCTAGGATTGGCGGGCTATTCGCCGCACTCGTAGGGGGTACAGGTTGACCCAAGAGGGGTGCCCAAGTTACCGGATTCTGTGAAGTGTTGGGTGGTCCATTCACGGTACTGAAGGGGGCTGCCTCGCTTCAGGTTTTGGCGGGTAACTTGCCGCGCCCGTAGGGGTCTAGGATTTCATTGCACAGGCTATCCACACGACCAGGGGAACGTCGGGTTTCAGTAGCGGCTCTATGAAACCCGGGGATCCCAGATATCTGTATTGTTCTGTGATGCTGTAGATTTCTGTGATGTTGCATTTTATCACGCCTTGAGCGAAATATAATATATTGGTATATATATTAGTAGATGTTGTATATGTTTTGCATCCGCGCTAGTCCAGTCCCCGCTCTTTCGTTAGTTAGCTAACCTAACGGGTAATGACGGGACTCAGTGGCGAATGCGGATGGCATATACGTACATCAGTATATTTTCGTTCTTTCTGGTGTGATCAATTGATGGGACTGCGTTGATTCGGATCAATGCAAGTTAAAAACAAACCTAATCTGATGTTGTTGGAACACTTTTCAAAAAGCTGTTATTGCAAGGACGTTCACTTTTGTTTTGCATCGTGATATTCAGTTGGAATATCCTGCTCCTCAGTCGACGAGGCAAGGGCCGAGATCCCTTCACCGGGAGTGACCCCTTGGACAAAAGGTTTGCGTCAGGGCAATGACTTCACTATAGACGATTACTTTTGCTTTGCATCGTAGTATTCAGTTGGAATATCCTGCACCTCATTCTATGGGGAAAGAGCCGAGATCCCTTCACCGGGGGTGACCTCTTTAGCAAAGGTTTTCATCACTATATTTTTAAAAGCTATCCATTCCTTCAACGATATCAAGTTCATTACGTTAAAGGTTTTCGCCAGAAACCATTCGTAGCCCTCCGTCGTTTCATATGGGTAGTCAATAGTATTCAAGCTGTGTTTGTTGGCCAAAGTCAAGGCACAGTGTTTGGTAGCTGTTGGTTATTCATATGCAGCATAGATAGATGCGTTGGTTTGGAACAGTCGTACTGCCTTGTTGGCCAAAGTCAAGGGTAGGTACGGGTGGATTCAAATCAACCTGGAGAATGACGGGTAGAACTAGACATGTGACTTATGATTTGTTGGCCAAAGTCAAGGTCATAAGAGCATGGGGTAAAAATCACATCGGGAGTTTCAAAAGAAACTGAAACTTGCCAGATATGCGCATACCTTCTGGAGTGTGATGACGTGAGTGGATTCCGTCACGTTATCATGCGATGATAGTTGGATCCCGATTCCCACTGATGAGTTGGTTTACTCCTCGGGTGATCCCGACTAATTCTTCTTTCAGGTTTGGAGGAGAATTTGACGGTACAGTGGGAGGTTTCCAGATTAGATAAATTGGTAACCATTCTGATCTAGGTTAGAGTGCACGATGAGTGTTTCTTTTCTCTCTCTCTTCGGCAGCGACCATTGACCCGACCATAAGACTATGACTCAGTTACCAAGTTGACCGAACCTTCTAAAACACCGGCTTTTGGATTGTCAGAGTTGCAAACCCCATTGCCACTCCTATTTTTACCCTTTTCTCCAGGACATCCCGTATTACTACGAACGTCCACATCCATTGGACAAAACCATCGTATGTTTAGATACGAACTCGAAGGAATTTATTCGAGGATGGTTTCCGGTTCTGGAGAAAACGAATAGGACTATTCAGTTGTCTTTTCCTTTTACTTTCTCTCAGGTTGCGAGTACTCCTTGGTCTAGGAGATAGTACACCTATTACGCAAATTGGATAGTCTTCTTCCAAACCATAGGCAGGTGCCAAATGGTGGGGAATGAAGAAAACCAATTAGCTTAACGATGGTGTACAGAAGGTATTAAGTTAAGACAAAGCACGGGATTAGTAAGAGGGCAAAGTAAATTGCGACTGATATTCACGACCAAACCAGGTATTTCATTACCACTCCCACTTCACCTTTGTATTTCTCCAGAACACTCCGTATCAGTACGAAGATCCACAGTTTATTGGATACTCCATCGTATGGTTATATACGAACTCGAAAGGAACTTGTTCCAGTTCGGGGATGGATTCTGGTTCAGGAGAAATAGGAATAAGGTTTATTCGGTTGTATTTTATCCTCACCTTCTCTCGCATTGCGAGTGCTCCTAGGGTTAGGACAGTACACCCATTATGCTTATTGGATAGTCTTCTTCCAAACCATAGGCTGGTGCCGAACGGTAGGGAAGGAAGAAAACCATTTGGCCTAAAGGGGTGTACAGAAGGTAATGACTAAAGACATAGAAAGGGATTTGGAAAGGTGGCAAAGAATTACACGGTTCCAGTTGTGAATCTGGATAATGGAAGAGGCATTACTAGGAATACAAGGATACCCCATCGAAACATTTCAATGTTTCAGTTTCACTGTGTACTGGTAAAGCAAAACTGATTTCCCAGTTAGACACTTCCTCCAGGGTATGTATTTACCAGGTATGATTCTCACATCTGTATGGTTTTACAGATGATGAGTGGGAGTAAGTTATTGGGAATTGGGTGATCATCCTCATTATATCGGGATTCATTGTAATCGGTGATATTTGAGGAAATCACCTGGGCTGTTTGCCGGTCGGGAAATATTTGGTTTTGAATATCCGCTGTTATGCACCAATTTCAAATTAATATATATCTGTACGTCTATTTTCATAGAGTGAGATATACCTTTTTGAAATTATGTCCATGAAATTTAGCTATATCAGTGGATATTTAGGTAAGGAGCATTCAACAGCGGTGTAATTCCTCATAACCAAAGGTACAGTTTTCACCCTACGACACACAGTGAATGAGTTATCAGACTCAAGGGACTTATACAGAGTATTGTATGTTGTCCAGGGTCCATCAGGATAAAGGGGTTGGTCCTCGTACTATATTCGGTTTACTTATGACTTCTCTAGTTTTTAGAAAGGTGTTTCGTGGAAACACAGGGTCCGAATTTTGAGAAGTTATAGGTATTTGAATAAAGTAGAGAACCAGGTATTGCAAGTATCGGGATCTTCAAAGTGATCGGAGATGTAGATACTTGAGTTTGGTATTCAGTTGATAGTAATGACTAAGAGAACTTGCTTCTCTTTCAGGTTACTTATAATTGGAAGCATTTCTAAGTTGAGTAACGCTGATCGGCCTCCTTCCATTTGGTTGACACGCACTGGGGACAGCTGCATGATTTGAATCTGGTTCAATTAAATCAGTTCCTCTGGTTCTATATTGGATATAGAACATTTCATATCTTAACGATGTTAAGGTACGGGGAGCTATCTGGCTTATGCTTAAAACCAGATTCTGGATAACTCAAGGCACGTTTCTGTAATGGCTGTTTGTGGGTTGACCCAGGCTATGACGAGGGTTGACTTTCTACCATCTGGCAGATCAATAGAAATATTGTTCTAGACTCGCCACAGTTTTATTAAAAATGGATTTTTTCAGAAAACAATAGTGGGAGTATGGTAGAACTGGAAGTGATTCCAGAACCACAAACGATTACTGAAGATTTGATAGGAACCTAAAGATTTAATCTGGTTTGACATTACATTGGCCACTCCGTAGATTTGGTGGGTAACCTCAGGCACCCGAGAGGTACTCCGGTAGCCTCAAGGACGGTGACAGGAAAGTTCTTGTTTACCTAAACTTGCCATTGCTGTTGTTCCAGGCTGCGAGACCGGGCAGGAGGATGAGTATAGCGTCGTTCTGAACTGGCTTCAGAAGTGTACGTGTATATGACTCTGCCAGAGGATTGTCGTAGTCAGTGGGAGCAGCGGAAGCATTGGTGGACAGGTAGCTTATGTCTATTTATAGACTAAAGCAGATATAGCGGAGATAGATCATCTATTTCTGACGTGACAGTCATAGGTTTGACTTCATCAGAATAGGGGATGGATCTGTCAAGAAGGTAGTAGTAGGGTGTGATGTCCTGCTATTTGGATGACATACATAGAGTAGGAAGTGATATTCCTATACTACAATCGGTTATACTTTGGTCGTCACACAGTGGTTTCTCCACATGGGACTTGGACATTATATCAGACATACTGGTTACTAGATCTATGGTTTTAGATCTAGATTTGGGTGGTTTCCCAATCAGGGTACTTAGACAGCATTCTAAGAGTATTTAGAATGGACGACTCCTGGCACGGTAGTGTACCTGCAAGTGATGGAGTCACCCTCTCTAAAGGTGTCTTGCAGACTAAAGGGGAGAGGGATGTGCATGATTGGCAGATCACTTGCTTAGGCAATTGAGTCAATCATGAGATGTCAAGTACCACACCAGGTGTTGTTCTTGCACTAGATGCAATAAGTTGACATTGATCCAATCCTGAAGAAACAGTCGGAAGCAGTTTTAGAACATAAGTGGATGTTCTAGGGATATGATAACGACAGCCTCATGCGGGAGACAGTTATCATTCCAGGCTTCCAAGGTGACATGGACGACAAGGAGGTTGTCAGAGCTATAGTTTTTCCTTCTGACGAGGGGCAGTATTTTGGACAGGTGGTCCAAGGCAATACTGAGGGAGGTATGGCGCAGGATACTGGTTAAGTTCAGTTGACGATACAATCTAAGAAGTTTGGATTTGGAGTTCATTTATGAGCTAGGTCCCATCAGACATCCAGACACATTCTAAGACAGGTATTGCTCATTTCGGGAGATGGGTTTCTCCTCGAACTTGAGATATAGAGAGACATAGAAAGAAACATCAAGGCGGATCCACTCACTAAGGCTATTCCTCGAACGCAATAGTTTCACAAGCGAGCTTTGTGAGACTGACCAGTAGAGGAGTTGGGTGTTCGGTATCACACGGGCTGTGAGTATGCGACATCGCAATAATTAGCCTTGAGTGCAAGTGGGAGATTGTTGGAGATAGTGCCCTCAGAGTCAATTATTGGATCACAGGCACGTGATTGCAATGATTGAGGGAGGACCTATCCCAGTAGGACAGTCTTACTCGATATGATAGTATGCTATCTGGTTTACCTTTATCATCGTGTACTGCTTTAGGTGACCTGACAGGTCGCTATTACACGCTGGTAGAGCCCCTAGGATTCTTGCTTGACTACCAGCAGTATGAGGGCGATCATATACGTGGGAGCTGGCAGTCTATAAGCACATCCTTAAAAGGTCCCTAGTCGTGGGAGTTTCGAGACAGGGCATCGATACTCCAGAGTAGACTAGTGTATACAGTCGAGACCCCGACGAGGGGCGGTGGCCGGTCTCATAAGCCACTGGTGTCAGTTGGTTCACCTAAGATGTATACAGGTGCTCATTGGGTTTTGAGTACACCGGACAGGACTCGCCGGGAACATGCTAGTTGGTCTTATACCTGACGTCAGATAGCAGTTCCCTGGTGACATGTGTACAGGTTAGTTCATTGACCTTGGGATCGTCATTTGTCTCGTGTGATTACTACCCTACCACGCTCAAAGGAGACGTGCAAACAGGTTTTAGTTCGGTACAGTCCCGAGCCACATGGAGGCAGTGAGCGGATCTTCAGGGGTTCGTCTCTCCCGGTATTGGGGGTGAGGTCGCGCTGTGTCTAGGAGAGCCATTACACGAAGCCCTCGGCCGAGGCAGGAGATTTACTGGAAGGTATTCCAGTAGTATCTCAGGGTGTTCTGGGCTACACTCCGACACGACTTGTACCGCTTTTGGGGGTCTGACTTTTACCAACCCCCTAGGCCCGCCATGCGATGCTCATAGACGAACGGACCGGACTGTACGGATATTGTCACTGACAGGCTCAGTAGGGTGTCAGGATGGGTTCGCTCATCGACGCCCCTTTTGGTCAATACCTGGTAGCCCGTTATGTATTGGCTTATACCTCTGACGTGCTAGTGGTTAAATCCACAACCAAGGTGTTGACGAGTCTTTAGAGTCCCCCACATTCAGTTACTCAAGTTTCGGGCGAAACGCTGTAGAGGCCGCATGGAGATATGGCAAGGTCCGATAAGATACGTGCGGTATTGCACGGATCAGGATCGGACAGTTTGTACTACAGGCCGTATGGATATATGGCAGGGTTCGATCAGATACGTGCGGTATTGCACGGATCAGGATCGAACGGATTATTACTAGCCGGCTTTGGTATAAGCCGGATCCTAGTATAGTACAGTGTAGATGTTGTCTCATTGCACTTGTATTTCGGTCGGAATACAAATGCGGGTGTGTATACACAGTATCGGGGTTTTTCTGTAATTTATTACGGGACCAGTTTTCTGGAGTTGCCGGTTTGCTTTCCATTTCGGCCAATTTCCTTTGTATCGTTCATTGGCCGAAGATTGGTGGAGGAGGGCTTATTTTCATTTGTGCAAATAAGCAATTTGGTAGGGGGTCTTTGCATATTATTGTATCATGATAATTTCACCACCATTTGACTTCTTCTTGTCATCATGGTTTGACTTGTGGAAAGATGATGGTTGTTTTGGAGTGTGGGTTTTTGGTTGTGATCATTGGATTCTCTCATCATCACTTGCTTGCATCATTGCATTCCACCCACCCCTTGACTTTGCTCTCTCTCTCCATTCATGCATGGGCCGGCCACTTGTAAGGGAGGGATTTTTTTCTTTTTGGTTGTCAGAAAAATGCTAATCTCATTCTTTTTGGATGCTACATTTTTCTCATCTCTCTCCAAGTTCTTATTCCTCCACCATCTCAAAAGGCAACCTCCACTACCCCAAATGAGACATGAGCATTACACATTCTACAGCAAACCTTGGCACGTCGACTCGCCAGCTTCGTGCCCGAGTTGCCTCGGTATAGAGGTGGGAGCCCGTAAAAGAACCAGGCGACGTGGTGCCCTTCCGGCGAGGAGGTGGAGACTGGACATTCCGCGGGATATCGGGACGACGACGAGAAGACCGGAGGACTCGGATCACTCGGTATATCTCTCTTCCCCATGATTTAGTTAGCAAGGACTAGTTAATGGTACGATCCGGGGTTTAGTGCGCGGTGGTGCCGGTTCAAGAAAATTTAAAGTTAGCCATCGCTTCCGCATTTGGCCTCGGGATGGAGGCTGGGGCACCGCCGTGCACTTACAAAACCCGGCAGGAGGATGAGTATAGCGTCGTTCTAAACTGGCTTTAGAAGTGTACGTCTATATGACTCTGCCAGAGGGTTGTCGTAGTCAATGGGAGCAGCGGAAGCATTGGTGGACAGGTGGCTTATGTTTATTTATAGACTAAACCAGATATAGCGGAGATAGATCATCTATTTTTGACGTGACGGTCATAGATTTGACTTCATCAGAATAGAGGATGGATCTGTTGAGAAGGTAGTAGGGTTTGATGTCATGGTATTTGGGTGACATACACAGAGTAGGAAGTGATATTCCTTTACTACGATCGGTTATATTTTGGTCGTCACACAGTGGTTTCTCTACATGGGACTTGGACATTATATCAGATATACTGGTTACTAGATCTATGGTTTTAGATCTAGATTTAGGTGGTTTCCCAATCAGGGTACTTAGACAGCATTCTAAGAGTATTTAGAATGGACGACTCCTGGCATGGTGCTGTACCTGCAAGTGATGGAGTCACCCTCTCTAAAGGTGTCTTAGAGACTAAAGGGGAGAGGGATGTGCATGATTGGCAGATCACTTGCTTAGGCAATTGAATCAATCAAGAGATGTCAATATAAGTGCACGGCGGCGCCCCGGCCTCCATCCCGAGGCCAAATGCGGAAGCGATGGTTAACTTTAATTTTCTTGAACCGGCACCACCGCGCACTAAAACCCGGATCGAACCATTAACTAGTCCTAGCTAACAACAAGATGGGGAAGAGAGATATACCGAGTGATCCGAGTCCTCCGGTTTTCTCGTCGTCGTCCCGATCTCCCGCGGAATGTCTGGTCTCCACCTTCAAGCCGGAAGGGCACCACGTCGCCTGCATCTTTTACGGGCTCCCACCTCTATACCGAGGCAACTCAGGCACGAAGTTGGCGAGCCGACGTGTCCAAGGTTTGCTGTAGAATGTGTAGTGCTCAAGTCTCATTTGGGGTAGAAGATGTTGCCTTTTGGTGGAGGAAATGAACTAAGCTTTTTGGAGATGGTGTTGTGGGATTTTTCCAACATGAAATGAACCAAAATCCCCCCACCAAAATGTTTGGACAGCCCCCATGAGAAGTGGCCGGCCATGCATGATAGAGTGGAGAGAATGAGAGTGAGAGGGTCCCAAAAATGGGGTAGCCACAAAACTCATACAAGGGAGAGAGAGAGAAGGCTATCATGCAAAAGAAATGATCACAAAGAAACACCAACACTCCACCAACCTCACCCTTCATCATCATCAACAATCATGTCCTACAAAAGTCAAGCCATGATGAAGATAGAAGTCAAGGTCAAAGAAGAGCTATCATGATACAACAATATGCAATCACCATCCTCCATAAATGCTTATTTGCACAATTGCAAATAAGCTCTCCTCCACCAATCTTCGGCCATTGAAAAATACAAATGAAAATGGCCGAAACGGAAAGAAAACTGGCAACTCCAGAAAACCGGTCCCATAATAAATTACAGGAAAACCCCGATACTGTGTATACACACCCGCATCTGTATTCCGACCGAAATACAAATGCAATGAGACAAAATCTACACTGTACTATACTTGGATCCGACTTAAACCAAAGCCGGCTAGTAATATCCGTTCGATCCTGATCCGTGCAATACCGCACGTATCTGATCGAACCCTGCCATATGTCCATACGGCCTGTAGTACAAACTGTCCGATCGTGATCCGTGCAATACCGCACGTATCTGATCGGACCTTGCCATATCTCCATACGGCCTCTACAGCTTTTCGCCCGAAACTTGAGTAACTGAATGTGGGAGACTCTAAAGACTCGTCAACACCTTGGTTATGGATTTAACCACAAGCACGTCAGAGATATAAGCCAATACGTAATGGGCTACCAGGTATTGACCAAAAGGGACGTCGATGAGTGAACTCATCCTGATACCCTACTGAGCCTGTCAGTGACAATATCCGTACAGTCCGGTCCGTTCGTCTATGAGCATCGCATGGCGGGCCTAGGAGGTTGGTAAAAGTCAGACCCCCAAAAGCGTTACAAGTCGTGTCGGAGTGTAGCCCAGAACACCCTGAGATACTACTGGAATACCTACCAGTAAATCTCCTGCCTCGGACGAGGGCTTCGTGTAATGGCTCTCCTAGACACAGCGCGACCTCACCCCCAATACCGGGAGAGACGAACCCCCGAAGATCCCCTCACCGCCTCCATGTGGCTCGGGATTGTACCCAACTAAAACCTGTTTGCACGTCTCCTTTGAGCGTGGTAGGGTAGTAATCAAAGTACAGTGGGAACTCACACGAGACAAATGACGATCCCCAGGTCGATGAACTAACCTATACACATGTCACCAGGGAACTGCTATCTGACGTCAGGTATAAGACCAACTAGCATGTTCCCGGCGAGTCCTGTCCGGTGTACTCATAACCCAATGAGCAACTGTATACATCTTAGGTGAACCAACTGACACAAGTGGCTTGTGAGACCGGCCACCGCCCCTCGTCGGGGTCTCGACTGTATACACTAGTCTACTTTGGAGTATCGATGCCCTGTCTCGAAACTCCCACGACTAGGGACCTTTTAAGGATATGCTTATAGACTACCAGCTCCCACGTATATGATCGCCCTCATACTGCTGGTGGTCAAGCAAGAATCCTAGGGGCTCTATCAACGTGCAATAGTGACCTGTTAGGTCACCTAAAGCAGTACACGATGATAATGATAAACCAGATAGCATACTATCATCTCGAGTAAGACTGTCCTACTGGGACAGGTCCTCCCTCAATTATTGCAATCACGTGCTTGTGATCCAATAATTGACTCTGAGGGCACTATCTCCAACAATCTCCCACTTGCATTCAAGGCTAATTATTGCGATGTCGCATACTCACAGCCCGTATGATACCGAACACCCAACTCCTCTACTAGTCAGTCTCACAAAGCTCGCTTGCGAAACTATTGCGTTCGAGGAATAGCCTTAGTGAGTGGATCCGCCTTGATGTCTCTTTCTATGTCTCTCTATATCTCAAGTTCGCAGAGAAACCCATCTCCCGAAATGAGCAATACCTGTCTTAGAATGTGTCTGGATGTCTGATGGGACCTAGCTCATAAATGAACTCCAAATCCAAACTTCTTGGACTGTATCGTCAACTGAACTTAATCAGTATCCTGCGCCATGCCTCCCTCAGTATTGCCTTGGACCACCTGTCCAAAATACTGCCCCTCGTCAGAAGGAAAAACTATAACTCCGACAACCTCCCTGTCGTCTAGGTCACCTTGGAAGCCTGGAATGATAACTGTCTCCCGAATGAGGCTGTCGTTATCATATCCCTAGAACATCCACTTATGTTCTAAAACTGCTTCCGACTGTTTCTACAGGATTGGATCAATGTTAACTTATTGCATCTAGTGCAAAACAACATCTGGTGTGGTACTAGACATCTCATGATTGACTCAATTGCCTGAGCAAGTGATCTGTCAATCATGCACATCCCTCTCCCCTTTAGTCTGTAAGACACCTTTAGAGAGGGTGACTCCATTACTACCGTGCCAGGAGTCGTCCATTCTAAATACTCTTAGAATGCTGTCTAAGTACCCTTAATTGGGAAACCACCCAAATCTAGATCTAAAACCATAGATCTTGTAACCAGTATGTTTGATATAATGTCCAAGTCCCATGTGGAGAAACCACTGTGCGACGACCAAAATATAACCGATCGTAGTAGAGGAGTTTCTTTTCCTATTCTGTGTATGTCATCCAAAAACCATGACATCACACCCTACTACCTTCTCAACAGATCCATCCCCTATTCTGATGAAGTCAAACCTATGACTGTCACATCAGAAATTGATGATCTATCTCCGCTATATCTGCAGTAGTCTATAAATAGACATAAGCTAACTGTCCACCAATGCTTCCGTTGCTCCCACTGACTACGACAACCCTCTGGCAGAGTCATATACACGTACACTTCTAAAACTAGTTTAGAACGACGCTATAATCATCCTCCCGCCGGGTCTCGCAACCCGGAACAACAGCAATGGCAAGTGTGGGTAAACAAGAACCTCCCTGTCACCGTCCTTGAGGCTACCGAAGTACCTCTCGGGTGCCTGAGGTTACCCACCGTATCTGCGGAGTGGCCAATGGAATGTCAATCCAGATTGAATCTTTAGGTTCCTTATCAAATCTTCAGAAATCGTTTGTGGTTCTGGAATCACTTCCAGTTCTACCATACTCCCACTACCTTTTTCTGAAAAAATCCATTTTTAATAAAACTGTGGCGAGTCTAGAACAATATCGCTATTGATCTTCAGGATGGTAGACAGTCAACCCTCGTCATAGCCTGGGTCAACCCACAAACAGACATTACAGAAACGTGCCTTGAGTTATCCAGAGTCTGGTTTTAAGCATAAGCCGGACAACTCCCCATACCTTAACAATGTTAAGATACAAACTGTTCTATATCCAATATAGAACCAGAGGCACTGATTTAATTGAACCAGATTCAAATCATGCAGCTGTCTCCAGTGCATGTCAACTAAATGGAAGGAGGCCTATCAGCGTTACTCAACTTAGGAATGTTTCCAATTATGAGTAACCTGAAAGAGAAGCAAGTTCTCTTAATCATCACTATCAACTGAATACCATACACAAGTATCTACATCTTCGATCAACTTGAAGAATCCCGATACTTGCAACACCTGGTTCTCTACTTTATTCAAATACCTATAACTTCTCAAAATTCGGACCATGTGTTTCCACGAAACACTTGTCTAAAAACTAGAGAAGCCATAAGTAAACCGAATATAGTACGAGGACCAACCCCTCTGTCCTGATGGACCCTGGACAACATACAATACTCTGTATAAGTCCCTTGAGTCTGATAACTCATTCCCTGTATGTCGTATGTTAAAAACTGTACTTATGGTTAAGAAGAATTACACCGCTGTTTAATGCTCCTTACTTAACCATCCACTGATATAGGTAAATGTCAGAGACATAATATCAAAGAGGTATATCTCACTCTATAAAAATAGACGTACAGATATATCAATTTTGAAATTGGTGCATAACAACGGATATTTAAAACCAAATATTTGCCGACCGGCAAACAGCCCAGGTGATTTCCTCAAATATCACCGATTACAACGAATCCCGATATAATGAGGATGATCACCCAATTCCCAATAACTTACTCCCACTCATCATCTGTAAAACCATACATATGTGATAATCATACCTGGTAAATACATACCCTGGAGAAAGTGTCTAATTGGGAAATTAGTTTTCCTTTAACAGTACACAGTGAAACTGAAACATTGAAATGTTTCGTAGGGGTATCCTTGTATTCCCAGTAATGCCTCTTCCATTATCCAGATTCACAACTATAACCGTGTAATTCTTTTCAACCTCTCCAAATCCCTTTTTATGTCTTTAGTCATTACCTTCTGCACACCCTTTCGGGCCAAATGGTTTTCTTCCTTCCCTACCGTTCGGCACCAGCCTATGGTTTGGAAGAAGACTATCCAATAAGCATAATGGGTGTACTGTCCTAATCCTAGGAGCACTCGCAATGCGAGAGAAAGTGAAGATAAAAGACAACCGAATAAACCTTATTCCTATTTCTCCTGAACCAGAATCCATCCCCGAACTGGAACAAGTTCCTTTCGAGTTCGTATATAACCATACGATGGAGCATCCAGTAAACTGTGGATCTTCGTAGTGATACGGAGTGTTCTGGAGAAATACAAAGGTGATTTAGGATTGGCGAATAAATACTTGGTTTGGTCGTGAATAGCAGTCGCAATTTACTTTGCCCTCTTACTAATCCCTTGCTTTGTCTTAACTCGATACCTTCTGCACACCATCGTTATGCTAATTGGTTTTCTTCATTCCCCACCGTTCGGCACCAGCCTAAGGTTTGGAAGAAGACTATCCAATTTGCGTAATAGGTTTACTATCTCCTAAACCAAGGAGTACTCGCAATCTGAGAGAAGGTAAAAGGAAAAGACAACTGAATAGTCCTATCCTTTTTCTCCAGAACCGGAAACCATCCTCGAATTACTTCGAGTTCGTATCTTACCATACGATGGTTTTGTCCAATAGAAGTGGACTTCGTAGTAATACGGGGTGTCCTGGAGAAAAGGGTAAAAGTAGGAGTGGCAATGAGGTTTGCAACTCTGACAATCCAAAAGCCAGTGTTAAGAAGGTTCGGTTAACTTGGTCACTGAGTTATAGTCTTAGGGTCGGGTCAATGGTCGCTGCCAAAGAGAGAGAGAAAAGAAACACTCAGCGTGCACTCTAACCTAGATCAGAATGGTTACCAATTTATCTAATCTGGAAACCTCCCACTGTAACCTCAAATTCTCCTCCAAACCAGAAAGAAGAATTAGTCGGGATCATCCGAGGAGTAAACCAACTCATCAGTGGGAATCGGGATCCAACTATCATCGCATGATAACGTGACGGAATCCGCTCACGTCATCACACTCCAGAAGGTATGCGCATATCTGGAAAGTTTCAGTTTCTTTAGAAACTCCCGATGTGGATTTTTACCCCATGCTCTTATGACCTTGACGAAGGTCAACAAATCATAAGTCACATGTCAAGTTCTACCCGTCATTGTCCAGGTTAATTTGAACCCACCCGTACAAGCCCTTGACGAAGGTCAACAAGGCTATACGACTGTCCTAAACCAACGCATCTATCTATGCAGCATAAAAGTAACAAGCAGCTACCATTCACTATGCCTTGACGAAGGTCAACAAACATAGCATGAATACTACGTGCTACCCGTCTGAAACGATGGAGGTCTACGAATGGTTTCTGGCAAAAAACCTTTAACGTAATGAACTTGATATCGTTGAAGGAACTGGATAGCTTTTTGAAAATATAGTGACGAAAACCATTGCTAAAGAGGTCACTCCCGGTGAAGGGATCTCGGCTCTTTCCTCGTAGAATGAGGTGCAGGATATTCCAACTGAATACCACGATGCAAGCAAAAGTAATCGGCTATAGTGAAGTTATTGCCATGACGCAAACTTCTGTCCAAGGGGTCACTCCCGGTGAAGGGATCTCGGCCATTGACTCGTCGACTGAGGAGCAGGATATTCCAACTGATTATCACGATGCAAAACAAAAGAGAACGTCCTTGTAATAACAGCCTTTTGAAAAGTGTTCCAACAACATCAGATAAGGTTTGTTTTTAACTTGCATTGATCCGAATCACGCAGTCCCATCAATTGATCACACCACAAAGAACGAAAATAATATGACGTACGTATATGCCATCCGTATTCGCCACTGGGTCCCGTCATTACCCGTTAGGTTAGCTAACTAACGACAGAGCAGGGACTGGACTAGCGCGGATGTAAAACATATACAACATCTACTAATATATATACCAATATATTATATTTCGCTCAAGGCGTGATAAAATGCAACATCACAGAAATGTACTGCATCCAGAACAATACAGATATCTGGGATCCCCGGGTTTCACAGAGCCACTACTGAAACCCGACGTTCCCCTGGTCGTGTGGATAGCCTGTGCAATGAAATCCTAGACCCCTACGGGCGCGGCAAGTTACCGGCCAAAACCTGAAGCGAGGCAGCCCCCTTCAGCACCGTGAATGGACCACCCAGCACTTCACGGAATCCGGTAACTTGGGCACGCCTCCTGGGTCAACCTGTACCCCTACGAGTGCGGCGAATAGCCCGCCAATCCTAGAGTGAGGCCCCCTCCGTCTCAATGCCATGAGATACGGGCCCGTTGCCCTCTGGAACCCGGCTATCCATGCACCCCATCTTGGGGTAATCCTAGTACAGAAAGTAAAATATACATACAACGGGTATATTGACCGCAACCTGGTCGTGCCCCAAAATAATAATACAATCAGGCAGTGACGGCTGTCCACATGTCGGACGCTCGCCCCACAATATCAAATGTACATAATACAACAAACTCTGTACTAGCATTGCATCCAGGCTATCCCCCACGGCCAATCCGCAACATCACAGCATAACACAGAACATCAACGTGAAAGTCATGTTCGCAAATCCGTCTAACCAGGCTATAGCAGTCAGACAGGATTTACCGATCAAGTGACATTCACGGTCGCAGATATAATGTAAATACTGTGAAATGATGTGTTTAAAATATCCGATCGATTAAATTTTATCAAGTGGGCCCCAAAGTACTACTGTAGCACATCAAGAAATTCTGGGCCCAAAAATAACATTCCAGAAACCACATTTTCAACTCAGGAACATTCTGCAAAAGTTTGGGGGACTAAACAGTTAAAGTCGCGGCGGAACCGCGGCCCAAGCAAGGTTTTGGCCGCGGCTCCGCTGTGGTTTAGACTGTTCACGAGCCCAAATTTTCACAGAACTCTTAAAAAACCCTGCACGTCATTTTGAGACAACCTTAAAAAATTTTGGACTTCAAAAAATTTCGACAGAAACTGATGTGAAGAAAAATACGGTTTTTGGAAAATTGTTCGATCGGAGATGTAATACACATTAGACAAAGCTAGACTATGTCAATGGCGAGGCCCTGATACCACTGTAAGTGCACGGCGGCGCCCCGGCCTCCATCCCGAGGCCAAATGCGGAAGCGATGGTTAACTTTAATTTTCTTGAACCGGCACCACCGCGCACTAAAACCCGGATCGAACCATTAACTAGTCCTAGCTAACAACAAGATGGGGAAGAGAGATATACCGAGTGATCCGAGTCCTCCGGTCTTCTCGTCGTCGTCCCGATCTCCCGCGGAATGTCCGGTCTCTACCTTCTCGTCGGAAGGGCACCACGTCGCCTGCATCTTTTACGGGCTCCCACCTCTATACCGAGGCAACTCGGGCACGAAGTTGGCGAGCCGACGTGCCCAAGTTTTGCTGTAGAATGTGTAATGCTCAAGTCTCATTTGGGGTAGAGGATGTTGCCTTTTGGTGGAGGAAATGAACTAAGATTTTTGGAGATGTTGTTGTGTGATTTTTCCAACATGAAATGAACCAAAATCCCCCCACCAAAATGTTTGGACAGCCCCCATGAGAAGTGGCCGGCCATGCATGATAGAGTGGAGAGAATGAGAGTGAGAGGGTCCCAAAAATGGGGTAGCCACAAAACTCATACAAGGGAGAGAGAGAAAAGGCTATCATGCAAAAGAAATGATCATAAAGAAACACCAACACTCCACCAACCTCACCCTTCATCATCATCAACAATCATGTCCTACAAAAGTCAAGCCATGATGAAGATAGAAGTCAAGGTCAAAGAAGAGCTATCATGATACAACAATATGCAATCACCACCCTCCACAAATGCTTATTTGCACAATTGCAAATAAGCCCTCCTCCACCAATCTTCGGCCATTAAAAAATACAAATGAAAATGGCCGAAACGGAAAGCAAACTGGCAACTCCAGAAAACTGGTCCCGTAATAAATTACAGGAAAACCCCGATACTGTGTATACACACCCGCATCTGTATTCCGACCGAAATACAAATGCAATGAGTCAAAATCTACACTGTACTATACTAGGATCCGGCTTAAACCAAAGCCGGCTAGTAATATCCGTTCGATCCTGATCCGTGCAATACCGCACGTATCTGATCGAACCCTGCCATATGTCCATATGGCCTGTAGTACAAACTGTCCGATCCAGATCCGTGCAATACCGCACGTATCTGATCGGACCTTGCCAGATCTCCATACGGCCTCTACAGCTTTTCGCCCGAAACTTGAGTAACTGAATGTGGGGGACTCTAAAGACTCGTCAACACCTTGGTTGTGGATATAACCACAAGCACGTCAGAGGTATAAGCCAATACGTAACGGGCTACCAGGTATTGACCAAAAGGGACGTCGATGAGTGAACTCATCCTGACACCCTACTGAGCCTGTCAGTGACAATATCCGTATAGTCCGGTCCGTTCGTCTATGAGCATCGCATGGCGGGCCTAGGGGGTTGGTAAAAGACAGACCCCCAAAAGCGGTACAAGTCGTGTCGGAGTGTAGCCCAGAACACCCTGAGATACTACTGGAATACCTACCAGTAAATCTCCTGCCTCGGCCGAGGGCTTCATGTAATGGCTCTCCTAGACACAGCGCGACCTCACCCCCAATACCGGGAGAGACGAACCCCCGAAGATCCGCTCACTGCCTCCATGTGGCTCGGGACTGTACCCAACTAAAACCTGTTTGCACGCCTCCTTTGAGCGTGGTAGGGTAGTAATCAAAGTACAGTGGGAACTCACACGAGACAAATGACGATCCCCAGGTCGATGAACTAACCTGTACACATATCACCAGGGAACTGCTATCTGACGTCAGGTATAAGACCAACTAGCATGTTCCCGGCGAGTCCTGTCCGGTGTACTCATAACCCAATGAGCACCTGTATACATCTTAGGTGAACCAACTGACACCAGTGGCTTGTGAGACCGGCCACAGTCCCTCGTCGGGGTCTCGACTGTATACACTAGTCTACTCTGGAGTATCGATGCCCTGTCTCGAAACTCCCACGACTAGGGACTTTTTAAGGATATGCTTATAGACTACCTGCTCCCACGTATATGATCGCCCTCATACTGCTGGTGGTCAAGCAAGAATCCTAGGGGCTCTATCAACGTGCAATAGTGACCTGTTAGGTCACCTAAAGCAGTACATGATGATAAAGATAAACCAGATAGCATACTATCATCTTGAGTAAGACTGTCCTACTGGGACTGGTCTTCCCTCAATCATTGCAATCACGTGCCTGTGATCCAATAATTGACGCTTAGGGCACTATCTCCAACAGTCAAGTACCACACCAGATGTTGTTCTTGCACTATATGCAATAAGTTGACATTAATCCAATCTTGGAGAAACAGTCGGAAGCAGTTTTAGAATATAAGTGGATGTTCCACGGATACGATAACGACAGCCTCTTTCGGGAGGCAGTTATCATTCCAGGCTTCCAAGGTGACCTGGACGATAGGGAGGTTGTCAGAGTTATAGTTTTTCCTTCTGACGAGGGGCAGTTTTTTGGACAGGTGGTCCAAGGCAATACTGAGGGAGGCATGGCGCAGGATACTGATTAAGTTCAGTTGACGATACAGTCTAAGAAGTTTGGATTTAGAGTTCATTTATGAGCTAGGTCTCATCAGACATCCAGACACATTCTAAGACAGGTATTGCTCATTACGGGAGATGGCTTTCTCCGCGAACTTGATATATAGAGAGACATAGAAAGAAACATCAAAGCGGATCCACTCGCTGAGGCTATTCTTCGAACGCAATAGTTTCGCAAACGGGATTTGTGAGACTGAGTAGTAGAGCAGTTGGGTGTTCGGTATCACACGGGCTGTGAGTATGCGACATCGAAATAATTAGCCTTGAGTGCAAGTGGGAGATTATTGGAGATAGTGCCCTCAGAGTCAATTATTGGATCACAGGCACGTGATTGTAATGATTGAGGGAGGACCTATCCCGGTAGGACAGTCTTACTCAAGATGATAGTATGCTATCTGGTTTATCTTTATCATCGTGTACTGCTTTAGGTGACCTTACGTGTCACTATTGCACGTTGATAAAGCCCCTAGGATTCTTTCTTGACTACCAGCAGTATGAGGGAGATCATATACGTGGGAGCTGGAGACTATAAGCACATCCTTAAAAGGTCCCTAGTCGTGGGAGTTTCGAGACAGGGCATCGATACTCCAGAGTAGACTAGTGTATACAGTCGAGACCATGACGAGGGGCGGTGGCCGGTCTCACAAGCCCCTGGTGTCAGTTGGTTCACCTAAGATGTATAAAGGTGCTCATTGGGTTATGAGTACACCGGACAGGACTCGCCGGGAACATGCTAGTTGGTCTTATACCTGACGTCAGATAGCAGTTCCCTGGTGACATGTGTACTGGTTAGTTCACCGACCTGAGGATCGTCATTTGTCTCGTGTGAGTTCCCACTGTACTTTGATTACTACCCTACCACGCTCAAAGGAGACGTGCAAACAGGTTTTAGTTGGGTACAGTCCCGAGCCACATGGAGGCAGTGAGCGGATCTTCAGGGGTTCGTCTCTCCCGGTATTGGGGGTGAGGTCACGCTATGTCTAGGAGAGCCATTACACGAAGTCCTTGGCCAAGGCAGGAGATTTACTGGTAGGTATTCCAGTAGTATCTCAGGGTGTTCTGGGTTGATCTCCGACACGACTTGTACCGCTTTTGGGGGTCTCACTTTTACCAACCCCCTAGGCCCGCCATGCGATGCTCATAGACGAATGGACCGGACTGTACGGATATTGTCACTGACAGGCTCAGTAGGGTGTCTGGATGAGTTCGCTCATCGACGTCCCTTTTGGTCAATAGCTGGTAGCCCGTCATGTATGGCTAATACCTCTGACGTGCTAGTGGTTAAATCCACATCCATAGTATTGACGAGTCTTTAGAGTCCCCCACAATACAGTTACTCAAGTTTCGGGAGAAACGCTGTAGAGGCCGCATGGAGATATGGCAGGGTTCTATCAGATACGTGCGGTGTTGCACGGATCAGGATCGGACGGTTAGTACTAGAGGCCGTATGGATATATGGCAGGGTTCGATTAGATACGTGCGGTATTGCACGGATCAGGATCAGACGGATAATACTAGCCGGCTTTGGTTTAAGCCGAATCCTAGTATAGTACTGTATAGATTTTGTCTCATTGCATTTGTATTTCGGTCGGAATACAAATGCGGGTATGTATATACAGTAATGGGGTTTTCCTGTAATTTATTACAGGATCAGTTTTTTTGGAGTTGCCAGTTTGTTTTCCGTTTCAGCCATATTTCTTTGTATCTTTCATTGGCTGAAGATTGGTGGAGGAGGGCTTATTTGCAATTGTGCAAATAAGCATTTGTGGAGGGTGTTATTTGCATCTTGTTTTTTCATGATGGTCTCATGATGGAGGACCATCACTTGACTTTCCATGGTTCATGATTGCTTGACTTTGTGAGCAATCATGGTTGTTGATGATGGTTGATTTGGAGTGAGGTTTTTTTTGTGATTATTACTTTTCATGATCACCTTTCTCTCTCTCTCTCTCTTTCTCTCTCTTGTGATTGCTCCCCCCCCTCGAGATAATCACTCACTCATTTTTGGTTTCACTCTCCCCATTCACATGAGATGGCCGGCCAAGCTCTTTGATGGGGCTGTCCCATTCTTTTGGTGTGGGATTTTTGCTCTTTTGGCTTTGTAAAATCCCATAAGCTCCATCTCCATTAGCTTGTATCATTCCTCCACTCAAAAGTCAACTTCCTACAACCCCAAATGAGACACAACACTACACTATTCTACAGCAAATCTTGGGCACGTCGACTCGCCAACTTCGTGTTCGAGTTGCCTCGGACCAGAGGTGGGAGCCCGTAAAAGAAGCAGGCGACGTGGTGCCCTTCCGACGACTTGGTGGAGACCGGAGATTCCGCGGGGAGATCGGGACGACGACGAGAAGACCGAAGGACACGGATCGCTCGGTATATCTCTCTACCCCTCTCTAGATAACTAGGACTAGATTAATGGCACGATCCGGGTTTATAGTGCGCGGTGGTGCCGGTTTGAAAAGTTAAAGTTTAGCATCGCTTCCGCATTCCGGCGTCGTATTGACGGCCAGGGCGCCGCCGTGCACTTACACATATCACATATGTGCTCCTACTCCGTTTCTCTTGAGCCAGGAAACCCCTGTGTAGGACTCTAAAGACTCGTCAATACGCCGGCAGTAGGTGATGATCATATCAAACACCCACAAGACGCAAGCGGTCTGCTAAACGTAACGATCACCCGGGTATTGAGCGATCAGAAGATCAACAAGCAAGCCTACTCACACTTCTGTGAATCCAATCAGTAACACTACCGTACAGTCCGGTCTCTTCGTCTGATATGCCGCCTATCTCGTCTAGGAATGGTAAACGTTAGACCCCAGTAACTCAATAAGTCGTGTCGATATGAGGATTATAACGGGTCGAGAAACTACTAGTAACACTTACCAGTATATCAGTGAAGCGGCCTTGGCCAAGGACTTCCTGTAATAGCCAATCGAGCATAGCGCAACATCAACTCCCAATACCGTGAGAGATGAAACCCCTCTTATCGCTCATTGCCTCCATGTGATTCGGGAGTGTACCGAAAAGCCACCGTTTTTCACGTTCTCTTCAACGTGGTAAAGTGGAAATCAAAGCACAGAGAGAATCACACAAGACTCTATGACGATCTCGGGACTACAGACTAACACGTACCAGTGTCACCAGAGAACTGCCATCTGACGTGAGGTATAATACCATCTGGGAGTTCTCGGCGAGTCTGTCCAGTGTACCCAGTCTCCACTGAGCACCCGTATACTGTCTCTGATGTCAAACACCAATGGATATGGGATCATCCATCGCCCATCTACATGGGTCGAGAAGCTATAAGCTAGTCTACTATGGTATATCGATGCCTTGTCTCGATACACCTACGACTAAGGACATTTGAAGGATGTACTTAGCGACTACTCTTTCCCCACTAGTATGATCTACATCATAGTCCTGGTAGTCAAGTACCCATTCTAAGGGCTTTATCAACATGTAACATGGAGATATTCAGCGTACATGTTAAGATAAAGAGCAACCAGATAGCATACTATCATGTCGAGCAAGAAAGTCCTCCCTATATATGTCCAAGCATCACTATAATATACATCGTATGTACAGTAATGGCCTCTAGGGAATACATATCACTAACAATCAGTAGTTTCTCGAACCGTTATAGGCTAGACATCAGCATGACTTATCACGTTTCTGGGGTCTGACGTTTACCACCCCTAGACATGATATGCGACATATTAGACGAAGATACCGGACTGTACGGTAGTGTTACTGATAGGCTTCATGGAGACTATAGACAAGCTTGCTTGTTGATCTTCATATCGCCCAATACCCAGGTAGCCGTTACGTCCAGCTAGTACCGCTGACGGCTTGTAGGTGACTGATGTGATCATCACCTACTGCTGGCATATGGACGTGTCTTTAGAGTCCCACACAGATGTTCCCTAGTTCAAGCGAAACGAAGTAGGACACATATGTGATATGTGTGTGGGCCTGATTAAATACGTGTATGTGATACCGTATTGTAATCTGTAAGTTATTTGTTATCGGTTCGGTTATATGTGATATAACCATATTGTCGAATCAAGTGTTGATTTGATAATGTGATATACAGATAAATGATATTAGTCGGTCATATGTGATATAACCGGATTATTAAATCAAGTGTTGATTTAATAATGTGATATACATTATATGTGATATACTTATATCTTAACTAATATCATTAGCTCACTAATTATTCTTCATAATATATATATTAATATATATGATATATATAATAATGAAGCATAAAATAAAATTCTATTTTGGGAAAATAGAAATAAGGTGATAAATGAGAGCATGGTTGCAAACATGGGAGTTATATTTGTTTATTCATCTTGACTCACTATACACGTATGGTTGAAATTTTATATTGCAAAATTCCATGCTTGAATGAGTGGGGGTCAAGAGTTGCCATTCATTCTAAGCTCACTCTCAACACTTAGCCATTTTTTCTTGCTTTGCTCGCATGGTTGCTCTCTAGCTTCTTTTTCTTACTCAATTTCTATAGTTTAAGCTTCAACCCTCACATGTGATGTGAACCATGAAGCTTGAACACAAAATTGTGAGCTTTTAACATCCCCTACTTCACCATCCTACACTTGACCAGCGATCGACAGTAGCGTGTTTCATACGCTAAAGAGTATAGTGTAGAGGTAGCTTGAGGTGGAGGGACTTCACGTGGATCATCTTCGGCACGAAAGTCATCGGAGGAAACTCGTCCAAAACCTCAAGTGGAGCCTAATGGAGTCGCGGGACTACTACATGGAGCATGTGAATTTAAGGACTCGATCTACATTGGTATAACCTCTTTTCACTTTCTCTAGTTGTACACATCACAAAGGCAAACCCTAATATTCTAGTAAAGATCTTGTTAGTCTAACTTAGCACCTAATAAAATTAAAATTTGGCATGCTTGATTCCTCTGGAACCTCATGGTAGTGTTAAGGTCGACTTTCATGGTATCATAGCTAAGCTAGAACATTAGGGTAGCTTATAGCGACGTCAGAAATCCACCGTTTTTGTCGCGCAAAAACTGCCAATAAAAACAGTTTCAAAAATGATGTTTTAAGTTGTTTACACACCCCGTGGGCTCACGGTTTGAACCGAGAATCCTCGGGGTGGAGCGTACGCACCCCTGGGACACCCTTGGGGGGACCGAATGGCTGGTCCCACTACCCAAGACCACCACAAGGTGGTCTTGGCGGTGGGGACCCAAAACTGGCCCACCATAGACAGTTTCGGGTCTGCCTCACCCCCTGGCTAGCTCGTGGTGGCCTCGGGTGTGGGGTATCGCTTATAGGCCCACCATTCGATACTTAATTTCGGGATCTTCGCCTCCGCGAAGATTCTGGCGGGTTTCGAGTTCGTTTCGACTCCTGGATTGACTTAAAACGATCGGTTTTAGAACTTTAGCTCACTGGATTTTTCAAGTCTTGGAAAAATTGGTTAAGTTTGCTAATTGCGTGCGGAATTCAAATGCCGCGGTTACTTTACAAGATTTGTGATGCATGTGATACAATTATTAAAATCCGGATTAATTAGTTTTGTGAAAACTAGTTAGTATATTGTAAAGCTAGCCGTTTATCTTAATTGATCGATTGCCACGAAGTTTTGATTCGGATCAAAACTCCGTCGCAATTGCGTATTGTACGCGATCACTAAGCCGAGAATCTTATTGAATTATCCGACAACCAATTGAAAAGAGTTTTCAATTTGAGACTGAAATGCAAGTTTTATAAGTTAGGTTTGAAATCCGGAATATGAGATATTCCGGGTTTATGATGTCTAAGGATATTGCGGATTCTAATTATTGTAGTTTTCTGTTTTCTTTTCTGCGACCATAAGTGTAATATGTGGGGTATCCCAATCTCGTTGCTATATTTCAACAAGTTTTAAGGATACACATATTTGCTTACGTTGATGATATGTGATATCATGTGTTGCTGGTGATATGATTTATTGGATCATCGTGAAAGAATAGCCGGGGGTTTTATGTGAGATGAGAGTTTTTATTTTCATTCATGTAAAATATGTATGTAATATTCTTTTATTGGGGCACTTCCGGGTTGAGAATGTTGTCACCGCCGTTGCATATTAGACCCAAGGCGGAGAGCTCAAGTAACCGAGTTCAAGAGTCCAGTGGAAAACCATCTCAAGGAGTTGAGACCGGGTCTCCTAACTCTAGAATTGGCAGGGTTACTTTCCTCTCTCGTAGGTGTCTTGGGATGTGGGTTTGGTTATTCATCACGACTGTGGAATCCGTGTTTTACATTACTGGCTAAATTTAAAACACGGACGTCCTAGTATATCCAAATATTTCATTTATTGCTTCTGTTGCTTGATTCTGTGGTGTTGATCACATAACTGAGTGAGACGAATGTAATATTATATATATTATATATAATAAACTTTGCTTATGTTTTGCACCCGCGCTAGTCCAGCCCCCGTTCTACCGGTAGTTAAGTAACCTAACGGTGCATGACGGGGCCCCATGGCGAATGCGGATGGCATAAGCGTACGTTCTATTTTCGTTTCATTTTTCTGTAATGTTTAGGAAACATTAATTGATGGGACTTCATTAATGAGATTAATGAAAAGAAAGAAATCAAAATATGTTGTAGAATCAAATTTTCAAAAAGGGTACCTCTAGTTTTTGTTTTGCATAGTGGTATTCCTTGATGAATATCCAGCACCTCATTCGATGAGGAAAGAGCCAAGATCTCTTCACCGGGAGTTACCTCTTTAGCGAAATTAGCAAATGCTACAACCCACTCGGTTTTGTCTTTTGACTGCTTCTCTAGTTCTTGCTTTGCATAGTGGTATTCATGAATATCCAGTACCTCATTCGATGAGGAAAGAACCGAGATTCCTTCACCGGGAGTGGCCTCTTCAGCGAAGCTAGAAAAGCCTCAAAAACACTCCTTTATAAAATCACTAGATTCTACAAAGATACCAAGTTCATTGCGCTCATATTTTTCTTAAAAACCTGCGTAGCCCACCGTCATTTCAGATAAGTACTATTTTAGTATTCGTTCTACGTTTGTTTGCCAGCGTCAAGGCGTAGTCTGCGGTAGCTGATTAGTGCTTATCTGCTAGCATGTGATGCGATTGGATTAGGGTAGTCTTACGGCGTTGTTTGGCCTGTATCATGGGTCGTACGGGTGGGTTTAATTCAATCAAGAAATGAACGGGTTGAACTTGACTAGCGCCCTATGGGTTGTTTGGCCTGCGTCAAGGTCATTGGACGCTAGGGGTAAAAACCATTATCGGGAATTTCAAGTGTTGAAATTTGCAATGAGATTGCTTACCTTCTATATGATAGTTGGATCCCGATACCCACTGCGAGTATGAGTTACTCCTGGGAGAGTTTTGCACTTTACAATTAGCTAATCAAGTAGGTGTCTAGAAAGGTGTCAATGTGGTTATGCCTCTAGGGAAACGAGGTTTATTTTAATTAGGTCCGTGTGAAATCATGGGGAACCTCCCTCGGAGTACCGATACCTGCCTGGCCAAACGATTGGCGAACATGTAGGGTGTAATTAATCCCGGCTAATCTTACCATTTAGGGTTTGAAGGAAGATTTGATAAAAAAAACAGTTGGAGCCATCCTGATAAGATAAAATAACCAATCTAATTTTGCAAAGAGCGCACGCAAAGTGATTACCCTTCTCTCTCTCCTGGTAGCGACCAATTAAATGCCTTAATCAAGATAATAATATGGATGTATTGACCGAACCTACTTATTATACTGGGCTAGATTTCGCTCTACCTTATGATTGTCATAAGTCTGAGCAAGGAATAAAGGGAATAAACGGGTTCCGACGCTACCCAAACGAAGAATAATCAGGTTGATGCATTGTCTTCGGGTGTTTTCGTAACCAAGAATTGTTTCTCAGTTACCTCTACGTCCTGGGTATTGGATACCGGATCAGGATCCCACACATGTAAGTTGTTATTTGGGCAATAGACAAGTGGAGAACTGGGAAAGGGTGATATGTCTCTAGTAGTAGAGATGGTGCAATTGCTGCAGTCAAAGCAGTTGGCAAATATCACCTTGTGTTACCAACCGGTAATACAATGATTCTGAGCGACTATTAATTTCGTACCAATAATATTGTGAATATTGTAGGGTTGTTGGGCACGCGCACAAGGGTCTACGAGGCATCAACCATGCCCGATTAAAAATTTAGCCGTGTCGAACACCCCGAATACGGATCTTTAAACTAGAGATTAGCGAAAACTAACATGTTAAACAGTTTAACACTAAGTGAGAGGGATTACAACCTTTGTAGATCCAGTCCTTCACTTCATAAGCTTCGTGTTGTGGTCCCTTCGCTGCGATCATCGGGTTCCAGACTCTCGAGAGGTTCCACGAAGAGAAAGATGCAGTCTTGCTTCCGATCTTCGATACAAAGATGATCTACCTTGAAGTTTCAATAACACAAGCTAACACTCACTAAAATTGTGTGAACACTCTCATCTAAAGGGCAAGGGAAGATGAGGATGATGAAGTAGGATTTTTGCTCTCTTTATTTATCTTTTTCTCACATATTTTCATCAGAAATATCAAAACATGAAAGCTTTGCATGAAGAACTCAAGGAAGAAGAAGAATAGTGATCCATTTTCTTTTGTGATGAATAATGGAAGGATTAATATGATAAATAATGCAACCATGGTTGACTTAACCATTGTAGAGAATTAACCAAAGGCTAGGGTTTGGGTTAGGTTAAGAATGAGTCACTTGAAAATATCTTTTCCAAAACAAAATAGAAAACCTTCTAGAATCTACTAGAAGTCATTAACCCAAATCAAACCCTAATCTTGATTAATCTTTACTAAACATGTTGCATTAGTTATCATATCATATTACAATATTATATATCACATATATAATATTTATTGTAACCAAATAAAATAATACATTTAACATATATCACATATATCAATGTATTACCCGAGTGAGAAAAAGAATCTTTTAGTGAGCTAATATTTGTTAATGTAATTTAATATATCATATATATTATTATACATTAAATTATCGAATCAACACTTGATCCGGCAATCCGGCTATATCGCATATAACTGACTAATATTTATCCGTACAGATTCATCGAATCAACACTTGATCCGATGACCCGGCTGATATCAAATAACATGAGAATACAATACGGTATCTCATATTGTATTATCCTCGGTCTTCACATATCTCATACGTGCCCCTACTCCGTTTTGCCTGAGCCAAGAAACCTCTGTGTAGGACTCTAAAGAATCGTCAATACGCCGGCAGTAGGTGATGATCATATCAAACACTCACAAGTTGTAAGCGGACAGCTAAACGTAACAGCTACCCAGGTATTGAGAACTCAGAAGATCAACAAGCAAGCCTGTACATTCTCCTATGAATCCAAACAGTAACACTCCCGTACAGTCCGGTCTCGTCGTCTGATATGTTGCATATCTCGCCTAGGGGTGGTAAACGTCAGACCCCAGTAGCTAGATAAGTCGTGTCGATATGAGGTCTATAACAGTTCGAGAAACTACTGATAACACTTATCAGTAAATCTCGGCAACCCTGGCCAGGGATTTCCGGTTATAGCCAATCGAACACAGCACAACATCAACTCTCTATACCGGGAGAGACGAATCCCCTCCTATCGCTCATTGCCTCCATGTGATTCGGGACTGTACCCAAAAGCCACCCTTTTGCACGCCCTCTTGGACGTGGTATGATGGAAATCAAAGCACAGTGGGAATCACACAAGACTCTATGACGATCTCGGGTCAACAGACTACTCTGTACCAGTGTCACCGGAGAACTGCCATCTGACGTGAGTTATAATACCATCTGGGAGTTCTCGGCGAGTCCGTCCAGTGTACCAGTCTCCACTGAGCACCCGTACACCATCCTTGATGTCAAACACCGATGGATATGGGATCATCCATCGCCCATCATATGGGTCAAGATGCGTATACGCTAGTCTACTCTGGTGTATTGATGCCCTGTCTCGATACACCCTCGACTAGGAACAGTTATAGGATGTACTCGTCGACTACCGTGGCCCCACTAGTATGATCTCATCATAGTCCCAGTAGTCGAGTACATATCCTAAGGGCTTTATCAACATGTAATATAGAGACAATCAGAGCACATGTTAAGATAAAGTACAACCAGATAGCATACTATCATGTCGAGCAAGAAAGTCATCCCTATATATGTCCAAGCATCCATTACAATATACATCGTATGTACAGTAATGGCCTCTAGGGCATACATATAACTAACAATCTCCCACTTGCACTAGGGCCATCTGTTGTGGTATCATATACCTAACAATTAGCTGTGGTTGAAGTATCTCATACTCAACCATCCCATAAGAGTCTCTACTGGGAAAAAGGCCTTTGTGAGTGGATCCGCGTTGTCGTCCTCTGTGTCTACTCTCCTAACCTCGATCTCCCTGGAGATCAACCATCTCCATGATCAGGTGATACTGCCTAAGAATTATATCTGGATTTCTGATGGGACGGCAGTTCCTTGGCTAAAGCCACAACTCCATTGTCACACAATGGTAGGAACGAAGTTCATCTTATGAACTTATATATATCCAGACTGCCTCTTTGGTAGTATCCTTGGTAACGATGTATCTTGCCTTTAATCGTCTAGTATGTCACGGTATCTATCTTGGAACTCTTCCAACATACCGTCCCTCCACTGAGGGTAAAGACAATGCCTGTGACTGACATTCAGTCGTCCTTATCACCCTGGAACCTTTCCAGTGATTCTCCCCAGGATCCATTTATACCATCGCACTACTACTAGTGAGTATCCTAACATCCAATTAGAATTATCTCATAGATCCAAAACACAGGATTTAGGAGGTATCGCTTTGATCCTATATGGAGAATCGTTGTGATAAGCGGAGATTGACCGAGCGTAGCATAGGAAACTCATTCCCTATCAAGAGTATGTCATCCACGTACTCTACGAGGATCACCACCATACTCCTTACTACCTTTTTGTTTATACAAGGTTAATCTACCATTTTGATGAAGTCAAACTCTTTGACTACCACATCAAAACAGATGTTCCAACTCCGCGATGCCTGTTTTATCATATAAAACATCTTTCACACGTTTCTGCTGCTCCCACTGTCTACGAAGCCCTCTGAATGTGTACTTATAGACGCTCTTTTCTAAAACATCATTTAGAAAAGTAGTCATGACACCCAACCGCCAGATATCGTAGTCATGGTATGTAGCCGTGGCAAGTAGGATCTGGATAGACTTAAGCATAGCTTTGAAAGTCTCAACTTCTCCATGTACACCAAGTAATCTTCTCAAGATATACTCGCTCCTGATGGGGATTTAACCCTTCAGATAAAGCAACTAAAGTCCATACTTTGTTGGTGTATAAGGATTTCATCTCAGATCGATAAGTATCCAGCCATTCTTACAGAGTCCTACTCCTGATAGCTTGCTCGAAACTAGTTGGGTCATCATCTCATGATGCAATCCTCGCTCCCACTGTCATAGAGAAACCGAAGTACCTCTCAGGTGGGTGAGGAACCCTACTAGATCGGCGGAGAGGCTGAGGTTCGTTGGAAACTTTTGAATCCTTTGGTTCTACCAAATCATCAGCTGCAGTTTGTATAGCTGGAACATTTCCAGTTCTACATAACAGACATTGCCTCGAGCTTGTCCGGATTTTGCTTTTAGACATAGGCCGGACAACCCCAAATCTTAACAAACTTAAGATATGGGCTCTTCCCTTTCCATATCACATATGAAGTGGTAGGAAACTGATTTGATTTGAACCCTATTCAATAGGTATGCATCTTCACAAGTGCATAACTCCCTAAAGGAAATAGGAAACTCAGTAGTACTCATCATAGAGCACACCATATCACATAGGGTGCTTTTGCTCTGCCCCGATACACCGACGTGCTGTGGTGTATACGAAGGAGTAATGCTGAGAGAGAATCTCATTCTCCTTTAGAATAGTCCAGGAATTCCGTGCTCAAGTATTCTCCTCCTTGATCATATCAAAGGACATAATACTTTTACCCGTATTTTGGTTCTCTACTTCTAACTTATATTCTGTGAATATCTCAAAAGGTTCGGACTTGTGTTTCAACAGGAACATATGTCTGAATCTTGAGAGATCATCAGAGAATGTAATGAAGTACAAAGAACCGGTCTTGGCATGTGTAGACAGGGGACATTCATACATCAGCATGTATCAATCCCAAGAGTTCACTAACTCTTCCTCTGTTTCCAATAAACAGAGCTGTGGTCATTTTATCTTTGTGACATGACTGGCAAGTTTCACAAGATGTAAATTCAAAAAAATTTAAATATGCATCTAAATGTAACTTTGCTAGTCGGGTCGCATTGATATGACCTAGTCTACAATGCTTCAAGAAGTATCCGTTCATTTCTGAACTCTTCCTCTCGTGTGTGTTCTGTATACTAAGAACTGTAGTTTGATTTAGAACGTCGATGCTTGTAGATAACATGCCTGAACCGATCAACTCTTGATATAGGAAATGTTCAAAACATTATCCAACAATACAAAATTATATCTTTCTTTATTAATAAAGAGACCGATATGATGTTGTATATCAGGTTCGGTATCTAATAACATTTATTCAGAATCAATGTATTCTGGTAATACAGGGTGATAATGACCAACAGACTTGGCTGCAACACTTGCACCGTTTTCTGTCTCATGAAACTTATCACCCGTTCTCAGTTCTCTACCTATCTGTAGCCCATGTAACAGATTACATATGCGGGATCCTGATCCGGTATCACATACTCAGGACGTAAAGGATACTGAGAAACAGTTCTCTATAATGAACACACCCGAAGAAGATGCATCAGCATGCACTTTCTTCGTTTGGGCGGCACGGGAAATCTGGTATTCCCTAATTTCCTGCTCTGTCTTATAACAATTATAAGTTGGAGCGGGACCAACGTTCCCCAGCTCAGTATAACAAACGGGTTCGGTCAATTTATCCGTTTTATTATCTTGATTAAGGCGTGATATGGTCGCTACCTGGAGAGAGAGAAGAAAACACTCAGCGTATGCTCTTGCAAGATTAGATTGGTTATCTAATATATCTAATCAGGATGTCTCCCACTGTTTTAATCAAATCTTCTTTCAAACCCTAAAAGGAAAAAATAGCCAGGATTAATTACACGCTACAAGTTCGCCAATCTTTCAACCAGGCCAGTGTCGGTACTTTGAGGGAGGTCCCCCGTGCTTTCGCACGAACCTAATTAAAGTAAACCTCGTTTTCCCAGAGGCGTAACCCCGTTAACACCTTTCTAGACACCTACTTGATCGGCTAATTGTAATGTGTAAAACTCTCCCAGGAGTAACTCTTACTCGCAGCGGGTATCGGGATCCAACTATCTCATAGAAGGTATGCAATCTAATTGCAAATTTCAACACTTGAAATTCCCAACAATATTTTACCCCTAGTACTTATGACCTTAACTATGGTCAACATATCATAAGCACTAGTCAAGTTCTACCCGTCATTTCATGATTAATCAGACCCACCCTATATGACCCTCAACTATGGTCGACATAACACATGAATGTCATAACTATTCGCAACATATGCTGTGTAGGAAGACATCACTTAGCTACCGTACACTACGCCTCAACTAAAGTCGACATACGCAGCACGAATACTAAGTACTCTACTTCCTAAAATGACGGAGGGCTACGACAGGTTTTTAAGAAAACCCTTTGCGTAATGAACTTGATATCGTTGTAGAATCGAGTAATTTTAAAAGGAGTGTTTTTTAGGCTTTTCTAGTTTTGCTAAAGGGGTCACTCCCGGTGAAGGGATCGTCGGCCCTTTCCTCATCGAATAAGGTGCAGGATATATCATATATACCGCTGTGCAGAGCAAAAACTATAGAAGTAATCAAAAGACAAACCGAGTTTGTAGCATCTGCCAGTTATTGCTAAAGGAGTCACTCCCGGTGAAGGGATCTCGGTCCTTTCCTTATCGAATAAGGTGCAGGATGTTCTACAAGGAACACCGCGATGCAAAGCAAGAACTGTAGCTACCTGGTTTTGAAAATTCGATTCCACAACATCCTAGGTTTCTTTTATTTCATTAATCTCATTAATGAAGTCCCATTTTATTATGCTTCACAAGCATCTCATTTGAAAACGAAATCAGCAATATAACATATATCTCATATATATAATATAAACATTCGTCTCAGGAAGTAATATGATCTCATCACAGAACATTGCAGCAGAAGAACATATATGAAATATTGGATATACTAGGACGTCCGTGTTTTCAATACGAGCCTGTATAAAACACGGATTCCACGGTCGCGATGAATAGCCACACCCACATCCCTAGACCCCTACAAGAGCGGCAAGCAACACTGCCAATTCTAGGGTTAGGAGACCCGGTCTCGACTCCTCGAGATGGTCTCCCACTGGACCCTAGAACCCGGTTACTTGTGCTCCCCGCCTTGGGTCTACCTAATGCGGAAATGTAAATAATATACAACGGTGACATCTTCCGCAACCTGGAAGTGCCCCAATAAAAGAATATTACATACAAAAGAATTTTACATGAATGAAAAAGAAAAACTCTCATCTCACATAAACCCCCCCGGCTATTCAAACGCGACGATCCAATATAACATATCACAGCAACACATAATATCTCATATCATCAACGTAAGCAAGTATGCGTATCCCGATTGTCGTTGATGTATAGCAACGAAGCCGGCGATACACCACATACTATGCTTACGGTCACAGAAAAGAAAGTGTAAAACTACAACAGTTGGAATCCGCATCCTACTTAGACATCGCATGCTTAACCAAATGAATTTCTTAGACATCGCATGCCTAACAATTATAAACCCCGCATTTTAGTCTCATTATCGAAAACACTTTTCAATGTCAAGTCGGGGAATTCAACAAGATTCCCGACATCCTGATCGAATGCTCGTCGCAAACTTTAGTAGATGGCCGCACCCCCAGATGCCGTCGAAAAAGTGCACTAAGGCGGAACACCGCTGCCGCAAGCACTCGAACGGATTCTTTTGGCGACGAGGTTCTCCTACAGTCACTTGGTCGGGGCTATGGGGCGTAGCTGTCTATTAAATTTACCCGGCGAGTATCCACGTACGCTACGTGATTGCGACGGACTTTTGATCACATCAAAATTCCGTGGCAACCGATCATCTGAGACTGAACTGCTAGATTTATAATATTCAAATTAGTTATCTCATAACTTTTTGTGGATTCCAAATATTGTATCACATTCCAGATAAAACAGAAAATGTTAAACTTTCCGATCGAACAATAAAACACCCAAGATTTCCCCAATATATCTCAACACTTGAAAACTGTTTAAAAACATCCATTACATGACACAGTACCAATGGTCCAGCCGTAGAAGGGTCAAGCCAACGCCTCACATGTGGCACGCCGTACTGCCACAAACCCTAAGGTTCAGAAGCAGTTCAAGACGGTCACATAATCGAGTTAAGGTTTGTTGTCTTCTAGAGAGTCCACCGCGTTACTTGCACGACTTAGAACGTTCTTAAACACGAGAAAAAATCCATCTTTTGAAAAATTTTCCGACAGGGGAAAAAGTGAGTTATTGATATACGTTCGAACTTTTTAACAGTTTCTAAAAATTATCCGGACAAACTAAACAAAGTTAAATTATCCGATCGAATCAACGATTCCCCAATACAACCCTTGAAAACTCAACACTTGAGTGGAATTAAAATATTCCCAGAAAAAAATAACAAGAAAGGGCCTAAAAATAATTACATGAAATTTCAGGGACTAAGTCCAAATTTTGGCCGCGGAACCCAGCAAAACCCATGGTTTCGCCGCGGTTCCGCGTCAAATTTTCGAGTTAGAGGTCCGTACTTCACATTAATTCTTAGTTTTTCTTGCTTAATTTTCTGAGAATTTTTAATTCAGAAAAAACCAAATTTTTGAAAAATGTACAGAGAGGGTTCCGTGTCGGGGTTTCGGCGTTCGATCGGACTTTAAACTTCGTCTAGACTTTGCCTAAAGCTCTAGCTTGGCTTTGATACCACTGTAGGGTTGCTGGGCATGCGCACAAGGGTCTACGAGGTATCAACCATGCCCGATTAAAAATTTAGCCGTGCCGAACAACCCGAATACGGATCTTTAAACTAGAGATTAGGCGAAAACTAACATGTTAAACAGTTTAACACTAAGTGAGAGGATTACAACCTTTGTAGATCCGGTCCTTTACTTCATAAGCTCCGTGTTGTGGTCCCTTCGCTGCGATCATCGGGTTCCGGACTCTCGAGAGGTTCCACGAAGAGAAAGATGCAGTCTTGCTTCCGATCTTCGATACAAAGATGATCTACCTTGAAGTTTCATTAACACATGCTAACACACACTAAAATTGAGTGAACACTCTCATCTAAAGGGCAAGGGAAGATGAGGATGATGAAGTAGGATTTTTGCTCTCTTTATTTATCTTTTTCTCACATTTTTTCATCACAAATATCAAAACAAGAAAACTTTGCATGAAGAACTCAAGGAAGAAGAAGAATAGTGATCCATTTACTTTTGTGATGAATAATGAAAGGATTAATGTTAGTTATATGTATGCCCTAGAGGCCATTACTATACACAGGATGTATATTGTAGTGGATGCTTGGACATATATAGGGAGGACTTTCTTGCTCGACATGATAGTATGCTATCTGGTTGATCTTTACCTTAACGTGTACACTGATTGTCTCTCTGTTACATATTGGTAAAGCCCTTAGGATGTGTACTTGACTACCTGGACTGTGATGCGGATCATACAAGTGGGGACATGGTAGTCCATAAGTACATCCTTCAAGGTCCCTAGTCGTGGGTGTATCGAGACGGGGCATCGATATACCAGAGTAGACTAGCATATACATTCTCGACCCATACAGATGGGCGATGGATGATCCCATATCCATTGGTGTTTGACATCAGAGATCATATACGGGTGCTCAGTGGAGACTGGGTACACTGGACGGACTCGCCGAGAACTCCCAGATGGTATTATACCTTACGTCAGATGGCAGTTCTCTGGTGACACTGGTACAGGTTAGTCTGTAGACCAGAGATCGTCATAGAGTCTTGTGTGATTCCCACTGTGCTTTGATTTCCACCTTACCATGTCCAAGAGGGCGTGCAAAACGGTGGCTTTTGGGTACAGTCCCGAATCACATGGAGGCAAGAGCGATAGGAGGGGATTCGTCTCTCCCGGTATAGGGAGTTGATGTTGCGCTGTGTTCGATTGGCTATAACCTGAAATCCCTGGCCAGGGTTGCTGAGATTTACTGGTAAGTGTTACCAGTAGTTTCTTGAACTGTTATAGACCTCATATCGACATGACTTATCGATCTATTGGGGTCTGACGTTTACCATCCCTAGGCGAGATATGCGACATATCAGACGATCAGACCGGACTGTACGGTAAGTGTTACTGGTTGGATTCACAGGAGTATGAGCGGGCTTGCTCGTCGATCTTCTGATCGCTCAATACCCGGGTGGCCGTTACGTTTAGCAGACCGCTTGCGGCTTGTGGGTGCTTGATATGATCATCATCTGCTGCCGGCGTATTGACGAGTCTTTAGAGTCCTACACAGAGGTTTCCTGGCTCAATCGAAACAAAATAGGAGCGCATATGAGATATGTGCAGGACCGAGAATAATGCGTGTATGTGATATCGTATTTCATTCTCGCGATGAATGTATCGATTGGTTATATGCGATATAACCTAGTTATCGAATCAAGGATTGATTCGATAAGCCGATACATAGGATACTAGTCGGTTATATGCGATATGACCGGATCGTTAAATCAAGTGTTGATTTAATTATTTAATATTTAATTATATATTTGATATATTACTTTGCATTAACTAGTATTGGTTCACTTTAAATGGATTTTCTCACTTGATGTGCACATTGTATATGTGATATACTTTTGTACACTTGATTGTATCATGTTTGATGATACATGCATGTTTGTGTGTATGTTTAGTTTAAACCTTGGTTAAGTAAATGATTAGGGTTTTTTTTAATTTATTTATTCATTTATTTATTTATTTCCTTTTAAGGCAAGAAAAGAAATGGTTGCTTTTGGATTTACTTGAAGCTTCTTGAAACTTTGAAAAAGTTCAACCATTTTTGTTTCTTAGCCTAACCTAACCATTCACCTAACCTTGGTTTATTCTCTACACTTAATCATGGTTGCCAATATGATAAGTATCATTTTACTTTTCCTTTTTGAAAAGAGCTTTTCATATTATTATCTTCTTCTTCTTCTTCTTCTTCTTCTTCTTCTTCTACACAAGAAGAAAAGCTGGCTTCATCAATGGTGATTTGATGAAATCAAGTGAGAAATCCAATTCTAAAGTAAACCCACATCCTATTTCTTCATCCTCTACCTCTTGCCAAGTAGTATAGGGTGTTTTCTTCACAAGTTTCATGACCTGGTGAAGTGGGAGCTTGATCTAGTGATGCCTCGACGTAGATCATCTTCGGCATCGTAGTCGATGACCTAGCCCGCCCATTTCTCCGATGAAGCCGACGCTAGAGCCCGGGATTCCATTTGGACAGCGAGGAGACTTCATTGCGGAGCTATGGAGGTGGAGGACCGGATCTACAAAGGTTGTATTACCGTTCTTTTAGTTAAGTTGTTAACTAGTCTCATTTGTCGCCTAAAATTCTAGTTAACGATCCGTATTAGGGTTTCTCGGCACTTGTAAAATTTGAAATTGGCATGGTTGATGCCTTGTGAGACCTCATTAGTGTGCCTAGGAACCCTACAGTGGTATCAGAGCCTAGCTAGAGCCTTAGGCGAAGTCTAGACGGAGTTTGAAGTCCGATCGAACCGAAACCCCAATTTTTCCATGCTCTCTGGAATTTTTTCAAAACCGGGGATTTTTGAGAATTAAAAATATGCAGAAAACTCAGTAGAAGATTCTAAGAATTACTGTATAAAATGGGACCCTTGATTCGATCAAAACGCGGCGGAACCGCGGCAGAAGCATGGCTTCTTCGGCGGTTCCGCGGCCATTTTGTTGACTCTTTGACTATTTTTTGCACAGTAATTGTTATATATTACTCCTATGTTTTCTGGATAATTTTAATATTTACTCAAGAGTTGAGTATTCTGGGTTGTTTTGGGGACTCGGTGTTTCGATCGGATTATCAGATTTTGTCTATGTGGCTTTCCGGATAATTTTTGAATATGTTAAAAAGTTCGACCGGATATAAATACCCAATTTTTCCCCTGTCGGGAAATTTCCAAGTGTTGGATCTTTCCGTAGTTTAATGACGTTCTAAGTAGTGCAAGTAACGCGATGGTCCCTCTAGAAGACAACAAACCTTAACTCGATTATGTGACCGTCTTGAACTGCCCTTTGAACCTTCGGGTTTGGGGCAGTACGGCATGCCACATGTGAGGCGTTGGCTTGAACCTTCTACGGCTGGACCGTTGGTACCGAGGCACGAACTGAATGTTTTTAGACTTATTTCATGTGTTGGGCTGTTTCGGGAAAACTTGGGTGTTCGATTGTTCGATCGGAAAGTTTAACATTTTCTATTTATCCGGAATGTGATACAATAAATGGAATTCACAAGTAGTTAGGAGATAACTGAATGAATGTTATAAACATAGCACTTTAGTCTCACTTGATCGGTTGCCACGGAATTTTGATGTGATCAAAAGTCCGTCGCAATCACGTAGCGTACGCGGATACTCGCCGGGTAAACTTAATAGACAGCTACACCCCATAGCCCCGACCAAGTGACTGTAGGAGAACCCCGTCGCCGAAAGCATCCATTCGGGTGCTCGCGGTAGCGGTGTTCCGCTTTGGTGCACTTCGTCGACGGTATCGGGGGTGCGGCCGCCTACTAAAGTTTGCGACGAGCATTCGATCAGATTTTCGGAAATATTGTTGAATTACCCGACTTGATATTGAAAAGTGTTTTCGATAATGAGACTAAAATGCGGGGTTTATAATTGTTAGGCATGTGATGTCTAAGAAATTCATTTGATTAGGCATGCGATGTCTATGCAAGTTGCGGATTCCAACTGTTGTAGTTTTACACTTTCTTTTCTGTGACCGTAAGTGTAATATGTGATATCGCCGGTTTCGTTGCTATATGTCAACGACAATTGGGATACGCATGTTTACTTACGTTGATGACATGTGATGTTATGTGTTGCTGGATATGTTATATTGGATCGTCGTGTTTGAATAGCCGGGGGGTTTTTTTTATGTGAGATGAGTGTTTTTTCATTTTCATTCATGTAAAAACTTGTATGTAATATTCTTTTATTGAGGCACTTCCAGGTTGCGGAAGTAGTCACCCTTTGTATATTATTTACTTTTCCGCACTAGGATAGACCCAAGGAGGAGGGCACAAGTAACCGGGTTCTGGAGTCCAGTGGGAGACCAACTCGAGGAGTCGAGTCCGGGTCTCCTAACTCTAGAATTGGTAGGGTTGCTTGCCGCTCTCGTAGGGGTCTAGGGGTGTGGGTTTGGCTATTCGTCACGACCGTGGAATCCGTGTTTTATACTGGCTCGTATTGAAAACACGGACGTCCTAGTATATCCAATATTTCATATGTTTCTTCTGCTGCGATATCTGTGATGTGATCATGTGATTTTCTGTGATAGATACATCATATAGTATATATGATATATTATATAGACGTTGTTAGTAGTATGTATGCCCTAGAGGCCAGTATTGTACAGATATTGTATATTATATTGGATGCTTGGACATATATAGAGATGACTTTCTTGCTCGATATGATAGTATGCTATCTGGTTACTCTTTATCTTAACATGTACACTTGTCTCTTTAAACTGTCTTATAGTTACATGTTGGTAAAGCCCTTAGGATGTGTACTTGACTACCTGGACTATGATGCAGATCATACTAGTGGGGACTTGGTAGTCCATAAGTACATCCTTCAAGGTCCCTAGTCGTGGGTGTATCGAGACGGGGCATCGATATACCAGAGTAGACTAGCGTATACGCTTCTCGACCCATGAGATGGGCGATGGATGATCCCATATCCATTGGTGTTTGACATCAGAGATGGTGTACGGGTGCTCAGTGGAGACTGGTTACACTGGACGGACTCGCCGAGAACTCCCAGATGGTATTATACCTCACGACAGATGGCAGTTCTCAGGTGACACTCGTAACAGGGAAGTCCCTGGCCAGGGCTGATCAGAGATTTGCTGGTAAGTGTTACCAGTAGTTTCTCGACCCGTTATGAGCCTCACATCGGCACGACTTATCGAGTATTGGGGTCTGACGTTTACCACCCCTAGACTTGATATGCGACGTATCAGACGAAGAGACCGGACTGTACGGTAAGTGTTGCTGGTTGGATTCACAGGAGTGTGAGCGGGCTAGCTCGTCGATCTTCTGATCGCTCAATACCCGGGTGGCCGTTACGTTTAGCAGACCGCTTGCGGCTTGTGGGTGCTTGATATGATCATCATCTGCTACCGGCGTATTGACGAGTCTTTAGAGTCCTACACAGAGGTTTCCTGGCTCAAGCGAAACGAAATAGGAGCGCATATGAGATATGTCCAGGACCGAAAATAATGCGTGTATGTAATACCGCATTTCATTCTCGCGATATATGTTTCGATTGGTTATATTCGATATGACCTAGTTATCGAATCATTGATTCGATAAATCGATACATTAAATACTAGTCGGTTATGTGCGACATGACCGGATCATTGAATCAAATGTTGATTTAATGATTTAATGTATAATTATATATTTGATATATTACTTTGCATTAACTAGTATTGGTTCACTTTATACGGATTTTCTCACTTGATGTGCAAGTTGTATATGTGATATACTTTTTGTGCACAAATATGTATCATGTTTGATGATACATGCTCACATGGTTAGGTGTAAAAAATTCAACCATGGTTAAGAAGATAATTAGGGTTTTGATTTATTTTCTCATTTATTTATCCATTCTTTATTTATTTAAATGGATAAATGAAAACATAATGGTTTCTTTTTGTCATGAAGCTTCTTGAAGCTTCATGAAGCTTTGACTAAAGAAACCATTTTGTTTTCTAGCTTAACCCTAACCCTTCTCATTAACCATGGTCTTTTCTCTACACTTAACCTTGGTTGAGATATGATAAGTATTGGATTTATTTTTATATTTTAAAAGAGACTTATCATATTTTAGCTTCATCTTCTCCTTCTTCTTCAAGAGAGAAAACTAGATGCCATCAATGGCAACTTGAGCAAAAGTGAGTGAAATCCAATTCTAAAGTGAACCCACCTCCTATTTCTTCACCCTATACCTCTTGCCAAGTTGTTTTGGGTGTTTTCTTCGCAAGTTTCACAACTTAGTGAAGTTGGATCTTGAACTAGTGCAACCTCGACGTAGATCGTCTTTGACATGAAGCCGACGACCTATTCCGCTCGCTTTCCCGATGAAACCGATGAACGAGTCTAAGATTGGAGAAGGACAGCGAGAGGAGCACTATGTGGAGCTAAGGAAGTGGATATCCGGATCTACAAAGGTTGTAGCTTCTCACTTCTAGTTAAAGTGTTAACTATGTTTTCATTTCGCCTAAACATCTAGTCTAAGATCCGTAGTCTAGGGTTTCTCGGCACCAAAAAAATTATAAACTGGCATGTTCGATGCCTTGTGAGACCACTATAGGGTGCCTAGGAACCTTTCACTGGTATCAGAGCCTAGCTAGAGCCTTAGGCGAAGTCTAGACGGAATTTGAAGTCCGAACGAACCCGAAACCATAATTCCAAGGTGCTCTCTGGAAAATTTCTGAAATTTTGGATTTTTGTCAATTAAAAATATGCAGAAAATCATGCCGGGTCGTATATGAAATACTGTGAAATTCGAGGGCCTGATTCTACTTTTCCACCGTGGAAACGCGGCACATGCCAGGCATGTGCGGCGGTTCCGCGGCCTTACTATTCCTTCTGCTGATGGTTTCAGCACAGTAACTCATATAATGTAATTCTATATTTTCTGGGATATTTTTATTGTGACTCTACAGAAGAGTATTTTGGGGTTGCTTTGATGATTCAATTATTCGTTCGGGTTATCAAATTTCGTCTTTGTGTATTTCCGGATAATTTCCAGAATATGTTAAAAAGTTCGACCGGATATAAATACCCAATTTTTCCCCTGTCGGGAAATTTCCAAGTGTTGGATTTTTCCATAGTTTAACGACGTTCTCAGTAGTGCAAGTAACACGATGGACCCTCTAGAAGACAACAAACCTTAACTCGATTATGTGACCGTCTTGAACTGCCCTTTGAACCTTCGGGTTTGGGGCAGTACGGCGTGCCACATGTGAGGCGTTGGCTTGACCCTTCTACGGCTGGACCGTCGGTGCTGAGGCACGAACTGAATGTTGTTAGACTTATTTCATGTGTTGAGCTGTATCGGGAAAACTTGGGTATTCGACTGTTCGATCGGAAAGTTTAACATTTTCTGTTTATCTGGAATGTGATACAATAATTTGAATTCACAAACAGTTATGAGATAACTGAATGAATGTTATAAATCTAGCAGTTTAGTCCCACATGATATTGAAAAGAGTTTTCGATAATGAGACTAAAAAGCGGGATTTATATCTGTTAGGCATGTGATGTCTAAGTATTTCATTTGATTAGGCATGCGATGTCTGAAGAAGTTGCGGATTCCAATTGTTGTAGTTTTACACTTTCTTTTCTGTGACCGTAAGTGTAGTATGCAGATATCGCCAGTTTCGTTGCTATACGTCAACGAAAATTGGGGTATGCATACTTACTTACGTTGATGACATGTGATGTTATGTGTTGCTGGATATGTTATATTGGATCGTCGTATTCGAATAGCCGGGGGTTTTTATGTGAGATGAGTGTTTTTCATTTTCATTCATGTAAAAACTTGTATGTAATATTCTTTTATTTGGGGCACTTCCAGGTAGCGGAAGTTGTCACCCTTTGTATATTATTTACTTTTCCGCATTAAGGATAGACCCAAGGAGGGGAGCAAAAGTAACCGGATTCTGGGGTCCAGTGGGAGACCAACTCGAGGAGTCGAGTCCGGGTCTCCTAACCCTAGAATTGGCAGGGTTGCTTGCCGCTCTCGTAGGGGTCTAGGGGTGTGGGATTGGCTATTCATCACGACCGTGGAATCTGTGTTTTATACTGGCTCGTATTGAAAACACGGACGTCCGAGTATATCCAATATTTCATATGTTTATTCTGCTGCGATATCTGTGTTGTGATTCTGTGATGGATATAGTATATAGTATATATGATATATTATATAGACGTTACTTATGTTTTACACCCGCTAGCCCTGCCCTGCTCTGTCGTTAGTCACCTAACCTAACGGTGCACGAGGGGACATCGAGGCGAATGCGGATGGCATAAGTGTACGTCATATCTATCTGTGATGTTTAGGTATTTAAATGATGGGACTTCATTAATGTGATTAATGAAAGAAAAGAAACCTAAGATGTTGTGGAATCGAATTTTAAAATAAAACAGGTAGCTACAGTTCTTGCTTTGCACAGCGGTATATATGATATACCCTGCACCTTATTCGATGAGGAAAGGACCGAGATCCCTTCACCGGGAGTGACTCTTTTAGCAATAACTGGCAGATGCTACACACTCGGTTTGCTTTTGACTGCTTTTGGGTTTTTGCTTTGCACAGCGATATATAAGATATATCCCGCACCTCATTCGACGAGGAAAGGACCGAGATCCCTTCACCGGGAGTGACTCCTTTAGCAAAACTAGAAAAGCCTCAAAATCACTCCATTTCAAAACTTCATTTGATTCTACAACGATATCGAGTTCATTACGCAATAGGTTTTCAGAAAAACCTGACGTTGCCCTCCGTCATTTCAGATAAAGACTATTTAGTATTCGTGCTGCGTTTGTTGACCTCTGTCAAGGCGTAGTGTGCGGTAGCTAACTAGTAATTATCTGCAAAGCATGTGATGTGATTGGATTAGGGTAGTCGTGCGACCTTGTTGACCTCTGTCAAGAGTCGTGCGAGTGGGTTTGATTCAATCAAGAAATGACGGGTTGAACTCGACTAGTGCACTATGATTTGTTGACCTCTGTCCAGGTCATGGCACACTAGGGGCAAAATATTATCGGGAATTTCAAGTGTTGAAATTTGCAATGAGATTGCATACCTTCTATGAGATAGTTGGATCCCGATACCCATTGCGAGTAAGAGTTACTCCTGGGAGAGTTTTACACATTGCAATTAGCTGATCAAGTAGGTGTCTAGAAAGGTGTTAACGAGGTTACGCCTCTGGGAAAACGAGGTTTACATTAATTAGGTTCGTGCGAAAGCACGGGGGACCTCCCTCAAAGTACCGACACTGGCGTGGCTGAAAGATTGGCGAACTTGTAGTGTGTAATTAATCCCGGCTAGTCTTTCCTTTTAGGGTTTGGAGGAAGATTTGATAAAAAGCAGTGGGAGCCATCCTGATTAGATAAGATAATAACCAATCTGATCTTGCACGAGCATACGCTAAAGTGTTTTCTTCTCTCTCTCTCCAGGTAGCGACCAGTTCATGCCTTAATCAAGATAATAATATGGATGTATTGACTGAACCCGCATGTTATACTGTGCTGGGGAACGTTGGTTCCGTTCTTTCTTATAAGAGTTATAGGAATGAACAGGATATAGGGGAATACCAGGATTCCCATGCCACCCGAATGAAGAAAGTACATGTTGATGCATTTTCTTCGGGTGTGTTCGTTACTGAGAACTGTTTCTCCATTTGCTCTACGTCCTGGGTATTGGATACCGGGTCAGGATCCCATATATGTAATCAGTTACATGGGCTAAGGAAAGGTAGAGAACTTGGAGAAGGTGATAAAGACATTAGAGTTGGAAATGGTGCAATTGTTGCAGCTAAGACTGTCGGGGAATATCACCTTGTATTACCAACTGGTAATACATTAGTTCTGAACGAATGCTATTACATGCCGAACCTGATATGCAACATTATATCGGTTTCTTTATTAAGTAAAGAGGGATATAATTTTGTATTACAGGACAATTTTATGAACATTTTCCATAACCAAAAGTTGGTTGGATCAGGCACGTTGTGCAATGGCATTTATGTTCTAAATCAATCAACAGTTCTGAGCATAACAAACACACACAAGAGGAAGAGTTCTGAACTCAACGAATCCTTCTTGTGGCATTATAGACTGGGCCACATCAATGCGACACGACTAGCTAAGTTGCATAAAGATGGGTATTTGAAACCATTCGAATTTTCATCTTATGACACTTGCCAGTCATGTCACAAAGGTAAGATGACTAAAACTCCGTTTACGGGACACGGAGAAAGAGTTACCGAACTCTTGGGACTAATACATAGTGATGTATGCGGTCCCATGTCTACACATGCCAGGGATGGTTCTTCGTACTTCATTACATTCACTGACGATCTCTCAAGATACGGACATGTGTACTTGATAAGACACAAGTCTGAAGCTTTTGAGAAATTTAGAGAATATAAACAAGAAGTCGAGAAACAAACCGGAAAAAGTATTAAAATCCTTCGATCTGATCGAGGAGGTGAATACTTGAGCAATGAATTCCTAGACTTCCTAAAACAGAATGGGATTCTCTCTCAGCTTACTTCTCCTTATACACCACAGCACAACGGTGTATCGGAGCGGAGGAATCGCACCCTATTAGATATGGTGCGCTCTATGATGAGTACAGCTGAGTTACCTATTTCCTTCTGGGGGTATGCGCTTGAGTCAGCGGCATACCTATTGAATCAAGTTCCAACTAAATCTGTACCTACCACACCATATGAGATATGGAGTGGGAAGAGACCATGTCTTAAACGAGTTAAGATATGGGGTTGTCTGGCCTATGTCAAAAGGCAAAATTCAGACAAACTCGAGGCACGGTCAGTTCTATGTAAGTTTGTGGGATATCCTAAACATTCAAATGGATATTTATTCTACCACAGTGAACAACAAAAAGTGTTTATTGCTCAACATGCCACCTTTTTAGAAAAGGAATTTCTTGCAAAAGAGATTAGTGGCACTGAGGTAGAACTGGAAGAAGTTCCAGAAACACAAACTATAACTGAAGATTTAGTGGAACCGGAGGATTCGGTAGTACCCGACGAACCCCAGCCTCTCCGCCGATCTGGTAGGGTTTCTCGTCCACCTGAGAGATAATACGGTTTTCTCATTGATGGTGGGAGCGTGGATTGCATCATGGAGGATGATGACCCAACTAGCTTCGAGCAGGCCATCACGAGTGGGGACTCAGTGAAATGGCTGGATGCTATGCGGTCTGAGATGGATTCCATGTACACCAACAAAGTATGGACTTTGGAAGTTGCTCCTGAAGGGGTAAAACCCATTGGGAGCAAGTGGATCTTCAAGAAGAAACTTGGTGTAGATGGGAAAGTGGAGACTTTCAAAGCTAGAGTTGTAGCAAAAGGTTTTCGTCAAAGACCAGGCGTGGACTATGACGAGACCTTTTCTCCAGTGGCTATGCTTAAATCCATCCGGATCATGCTTGCCATCGCTGCATATCATGATTACGAAATCTGGCAAATGGATGTTAAGACCGCCTTTCTAAATGGTGATTTAGAAGAGTGCGTGTACATGACTCAGCCAGAGGGATTCGTAGACAGTGGGAACAGCGGGAAGGTGTGCAAGCTGCTTAAATCCATTTATGGATTAAAGCAAGCATCGCGGAGTTGGAACATCTGCTTTGACGTCGTTATCAAAGAGTTTGATTTCGTCAAAAATCCAGATGAACCTTGTATCTACAAGAAGGTGGCAGAGAGTAAGGTTGTCTTCCCCGTATTGTACGTGGACGACATACTCTTGATAGGAAATGATATTCCTATGCTGCAATCGGTCAAGCTCTTCTTATCACGAAGATTCTTAATGAAAGATCTTGGTGATGCCTCCTGCATTATTGGGAATTAGGATCTATAGAGATAGATCCAAATGGATTTTGGGATTGTCCCAATCCAGGTACATTGACACCATACTAAAGAGGTTTAGTATGGAAGAGTCCAAGCGTGGGAACTTACCCATGATCTCTGGAGTCACTCTCTCCAAAGAGATGTCTCCCAAGACTGATTTGGAGAGAGCTCGCATGCAAGGGATACCCTATGCTTCGGCAGTAGGCTCTATCATGTATGCGATGCTATGTACCAGACCCGATGTAGCATACTCACTAAGTATAGTGAGCAGGTATCAAGCTGATCCTGGAGAGAGTCACTGGACAGCTGTGAAGAGCATTCTCAAGTACTTGCGAAGGACTAGAGATATGTTCTTGGTGTATGGTAACGGAGAACTCCAAGTGGAGTCCTTTACCGATTCGAGATTCCAGAGTGATAAGGAAGACTCTAAGTCGCAGTCGGGCTTTGTCTTTACCCTTTACGGAAGGGCGGTTAGCTGGAAGAGTTCCAAGCAGGAAACCATGGCAGACTCGACGATGGAGGCTGAATACATCGCTGCCAACGATGCTGCCAAAGAGGCTGTCTGGATCAAGAAGTTCATTTCTGAACTTGGAGTGGTTCCATCCATTGAGCATCCAATACCTTTGTATTGCGATAACAATGGAGCGGTGGCTTTGGCCAAGGAACCCAGGTCCCATCAGCGATCCAGGAATATTCTGAGGCGGTATCACCTGATCCGGGAGATAGTTGATCGCCGGGAGATCGAAGTCAGGAGAGTTGACACGAAGAACAACACGGCGGATCCACTCACGAAGGCCATTCCCCAGACACAGTTTGAGAGACTCTTCGGGATGCTTGGTATGCGATACTACAGCAGCTGGCCCTAGTGCAAGTGGGAGATTGTTAGTAGTATGTATGCCCTAGAGGCCAGTATTGTACAGATATTGTATATTATATTGGATGCTTGGACATATATAGAGATGACTTTCTTGCTCGATATGATAGTATGCTATCTGGTTACTCTTTATCTTAACATGTACACTTGTCTCTTTAAACTGTCTTATAGTTACATGTTGGTAAAGCCCTTAGGATGTGTACTTGACTACCTGGACTATGATGCAGATCATACTAGTGGGGACTTGGTAGTCCATAAGTACATCCTTCAAGGTCCCTAGTCGTGGGTGTATCGAGACGGGGCATCGATATACCAGAGTAGACTAGCGTATACGCTTCTCGACCCATGAGATGGGCGATGGATGATCCCATATCCATTGGTGTTTGACATCAGAGATGGTGTACGGGTGCTCAGTGGAGACTGGGTACACTGGACGGACTCGCCGAGAACTCCCAGATGGTATTATACCTCACGTCAGATGGCAGTTCTCAGGTGACACTCGTAACAAGGAAGTCCCTGGCCAGGGCTGATCAGAGATTTGCTGGTAAGTGTTACCAGTAGTTTCTCGACCCGTTATGAGCCTCACATCGGCACGACTTATCGAGTATTGGGGTCTGACGTTTACCACCCCAAGACTTGATATGCGACGTATCAGACGAAGAGACCGGACTGTACGGTAAGTGTTGCTGGTTGGATTCACAGGAGTGTGAGAGGGCTAGCTCGTCGATCTTCTGATCGCTCAATACCCGGGTGGCCGTTACGTTTAGCAGACCGCTTGCGGCTTGTGGGTGCTTGATATGATCATCATCTGCTACCGGCGTATTGACGAGTCTTTAGAGTCCTACACAGAGCTTTCCTGGCTCAAGCGAAACGAAATAGGAGCGCATATGAGATATGTGCAGGACCGAAAATAATGCGTGTATGTGATACCGCATTTCATTCTCGCGATATATGTTTCGATTGGTTATATTCGATATGACCTAGTTATCGAATCATTGATTCGATAAATCGATACATTAAATACTAGTCGGTTATGTGCGACATGACCGGATCATTGAATCAAATGTTGATTTAATGATTTAATGTATAATTATATATTTGATATATTACTTTGCATTAACTAGTATTGGTTCACTTTATACGGATTTTCTCACTTGATGTGCAAGTTGTATATGTGATAAACTTTTTGTGCACAAATATGTATCATGTTTGATGATACATGCTCACATGGTTAGGTGTAAAGAATTAAACCATGGTTAAGAAGATAATTAGGGTTTTGATTTATTCTCTCATTTATTTATCCATTCTTTATTTATTTAAATGGATAAATGAAAACATAATGGTTTCTTTTTGTCATGAAGCTTGTTGAAGCTTCATGAAGCTTTGACTAAAGAAACCATTTTGTTTTCTAGCTTAACCTTAACCCTTCTCATTAACCATGGTCTTTTCTCTACACTTAACCTTGGTTGAGATATGATAAGTATTGGATTTATTTTTATATTTTAAAAGAGACTTATCATATTTTAGCTTCATCTTCTCCTTCTTCTTCAAGAGAGAAAACTAGATGCCATCAATGGCAACTTGAGCAAAAGTGAGTGAAATCCAATTCTAAAGTGAACCCACCTCCTATTTCTTCACCCTCTACCTCTTGCCAAGTTGTTTTGGGTGTTTTCTTCACAAGTTTCACAACTTAGTGAAGTTGGAGCTTGAACTAGTGCAACCTCGACGTAGATCGTCTTTGACACGAAGCCGACGACCTATTCCGCTCGCATTCCCGATGAAACCGATGAACGAGTCTAAGATTGGAGAAGGACAGCGAGAGGAGCACTACGTGGAGCTAAGGAAATGGATATTCGGATCTACAAAGGTTGTAGCTTCTCACTTCTAGTTAAAGTGTTAACTATGTTTTCATTTCGCCTAAACATCTAGTCTAAGAAACGTAGTCTAGGGTTTCTCGGCACCAAAAAAATTATAAACCGGCATGTTCGATGCCTTGTGAGACTACTATAGGGTGCCTAGGAACCTTTCAGACGTTACTTATGTTTTACACCCGCGCTAGCCCTGTCCCGCTCTGTCGTTAGTTACCTAACCTAACGGTGCACGAGGGGACATCGAGGCGAATGCAGATGGCATAAGTGTACGTCGTATTTATCTGTGATGTTTAGGTAATTTAAATGATGGGACTTCATTAATGAGATTAATGAAATAAAAGAAACCTAAAGATGTTGTAGAATTGAATTTCAAAATAAAATAGGTAGCTACAGTTCTTGCTTTGCACAGCGGTATATATGAGATATCATGCACCTTATTCGATGAGGAAAGGACCGAGATCCCTTCACCGGGAGTGTCTCCTTTAGCAATAACTGGCAGATGTTACACACTCGGTTTGTCTTTTGATTGCTTTTAATAGTTTTTGCTTTGCACAGTGATATATATGATATATCCCGCACCTCATTCGACGAGGAAAGGACTGACGATCCCTTCACCGGGAGTGACTCCTTTAGCAAAACTAGAAAAGCCTAAAAAACACTCCATTTCAAAATTCATTTGATTCTACAACGATATCAAGTTCATTACGTAATAGGTTTTCAGAAAAACCTGTCGTAGCCCTCCGTCATTTTAGATAAGTCCTGTTTAGTATTTGTGCTGCGTTTGTTGACCTTGTCAAGGCGCAGTGTGCAGTAGCTAACCAGTATTTATCTGTTTATGCATATGATGCAGATTGGGTTAGGGTAGTCGTACGGCCTTGTTGACCTTGTCAAGGGTCGTGCGGGTGGGTTTGATTCAATCAAGAAATGACGGGTTGAACTTGACTTGCGGTCTATGGTTTGTTGACCTTGTCAAGGTCATAGATCGTTTGGGGCAAAACATTATCGGGAATTTCAAGTGTTGAATTTTGCAATGAGATTGCTTACCTTCTATGAGATAGTTGGATCCCGATACCCGCTGCGAGTAAGAGTTACTCCTGGGAGAGTTTTATACATTACAATTAGCCGATAAAGTAGGTGTCTAGAAAGGTGTCAACGGGGTTACGCCTCTGGGAAAATGAGGTTTACATTAATTAGGTTCGTGCGAAAGCACGGGGGACCTCCCTCAAAGTACCGACACTGGCATGGCTGAACTTGTAGCGTGTAATTAATCCCGGCTAGTCTTTCCTTTTAGGGTTTGAAGGAAGATTTGATAAAAACAGTGGGAGCCATCCTGATTAGATAAAATAATAACCAATCTATTCTTGCAAGAGCGCACGCTGAGTGTTTTCTTCTCTCTCTCTCCTGGTAGCGACCATATCACGCCTTAATCAAGATAATAATACGGAAATTGACCGAACCCGCTTGTTTTACTGAGCTGGGGAACGTTGGTCCCGCTCCAACTTATAAAAGTTATAAGACAGAGCAGGAAATTGGGGAATACCAGATTTCCCGTGCCGCCCAAACGAAGAAAGTGCATGATGATGTATCTTCTTCGGGTGTGTTCATTTCAGAGAACTATTTCTCAAATGTCCTTTACGTCCTGGGTATGAGATACCGGATTAGGATCCCGCATATGTAATCTGTTACATGGGCTACAGATAGGTAAAGAACTGAGAACGGGTGATAAGTTTCATGAGGCAGAAAACGGGGCAAGAGTTGCAGCCTAGTCTGTCGGTCACTGCCACCCTGTATTACCAATACATTAATTCAGAACAAATGCTATTAGATACCGTACCTAATATACAAAATCATATCAATCTCTTTATTTAGTAAAGAAATGATAAAATTTTGTATTGTTGGATAATGTTTTGAACATTTCCTATATCAAAAGTTGATCGGTTCAGGCATGTTATCTAAAAGCATTGATGTTCTAAATGAAACTACGGTTCTTAGTATATAGAACACACACAAGAGGAAGCGTTCAGAAATGGACGGATCCTTCTTGAGGTATTGTAGACTAGGTCATATCAATGCGACCCGACTAGCTGGAGTTACATTATAGATGCATATTTAAATCGGTTTGAATTTACATCTTGTGAAACTCGCCAGTCATGTCACAAAGATAAGATGACCATAGCTCTGTTTATTGGAAACAGAGAAAGAGTTAGTTAACTCTTGGGATTGATACATGTTGATGTATGTAAGGTCCCCTGTCTGCACATGCCAGGACTGGTTCTTTATACTTCATTACGTTCTCTGATGATCTCTTTAGATTCAGACATATGTTCTTGTTGAAACACAAGTCCGAACCTTTTGAGATATTCACAGAATATAAGTTAGAAGTAGAGAACCAATACGGTTATAAGTATTATGTCCTTTGATGAGATCAGGGAGGAGAATACTTGAGCACGGAAATCCTGGACTATTCTAAAGGAGAATGAGATTCTCTCTCAGCATTACTCCTCCGTATACACGATAGCATGATAGTATATCGGGGCGGAGCAATCACACCCTATATGATAAGGTGTGCTCTATGATGAGTACTACTGAGTTACCTATTTCCTTTTGGGGGTTATGCACTTGAGAAGCTGCATACCTATTGAATTAGGTTCGAATCAGATCACAGCCTACCACTCCAAATGAGATATGGTATGGGAAGAGCCCATGTCTTAAGCTAGTTAAGATTTGGGGTTCTCCGGCCTATGTCAAAAAGCAAAATCCGGACAAGCTCGAGGCAAGGTCTGTTATGTACAACTGGAAATGTTCCAGCTATACAAACTGCAGCTGATGATTTGGTACAACCAAAGGATTCGGTAAATTCCAACGAACCTCAGCCTCTCCGCCGATCTAGTAGGGTTCCTCACCCACATGAGAGTTACTTCGGTTTCTCTATGACAGTGGGAGCGAGGATTGCATCATGAGATGATGACCCAACTAGTTTCGAGCTGGCCATCAGGAGTGAGACTCTGTAAGAATGGCTGGATGTTTATCGATCTGAGATGGAATCCTTATACACCAACAAAGTATGGACTTTGGTTGCTATATCTGAAGGGTTAAATCCCCATCAGGAGCAAGTATATCTTGAGAAGATTACTTGGTGTACAAGGAAAAGTTGAGACTTTCAAAGCTAGACTTGTTAAAGGTTTGCATCATTGACCAGGTATGGATAATGATGAAACCTTTTTCCAGTTCCTATGCTTAAGTCCATCCAGATCCTACTTGCCACGGCTACATACCATGACTACGATATCTGGTGGTTGGGTGCCATGAGTCCTTTTCTAAATGATGTTTTAGAAGAGTGCGTCTATAAGTACACAGCCAGAGGGCCTCGTAGACAGTGGGAATAGCGGAAACGTGTGCAAGATGTTTTATATGATAAAGCAGGCATCGCAGAGTTGGAACGTCTGTTTTGATGTAATAGACAAACTGTTTGACATCATCAAAATGGTAGATGAACCTTGTATATACAAAAAGGGTAGTAGGGAGTATGGTTGTGATCCTCGTAGAGTACGTGGAAGGCATACTCTTGATAAGAAAGATGTTTCCTATGCTACGCTCTATCAATCTCCGCTTATCACAATGAATCTCCATATAGGATCAAAATGATACCTACTAAATCCTGGATTTTGGATCTATGAGATAGATCTAAATGGATGTTAGGATACTCACTAGTTGTAGTGAGATGGTATCAGTTGATCCTGGGAAGAATCGCTGGAAGTGTTCCAGGGTGATAAAGACGACTGAATGTCATTCACAGGCATTGTCTTTACCCTCAGTAAAGGGACGGTATGTTGGAAGAGTTCCAAGCTAGATACCGTGGCATACTAGACGATAAAGGCTGGATACATCGCTACTTATGATGCTACCAAAGAAAAAGTTTGGGTGTATATAGGTTCATGAGATGAACTTGGTTCCTCCCATTGTGTGACGATGGAGTTGTGGCTTATGCCAGAAACCCCGGTCCCATCAGTGACCCAGACGTATTCTGAGGCAGTATCACCTGATCATGGCGATAGTTGGTCTCCAGGGTGATCGAGGTTAAGGAGAGCAGACTCAGAGGATAACACGGCGGATCCACTCACGAAGGCCTATTCCCAGAGAGAGACTTTTATGGGATGGTAGAGTATGAGATACTACAACCACTGCTACAGATGGCCCTAGTGCAAGTGGGAGATTGTTAGTTATATGCATGCCCTAGAGGCCATTACTATACACAGGATGTATATTGTAGTGGATGCTTGGACATATATAGGGAGGACTTTCTTGCTCGACATGATAGTATGCTATCTGGTTGATCTTTACCTTAACGTGTACACTGATTGTCTCTCTGTTACATGTTGGTAAAGCCATTAGGATGTGTACTTGACTACCTAGACTTTGATGCGGATCATACTAGTGGGGACATGGTAGTCCATAAGTACATCTTTCAAGGTCCCTAGTCGTGGGTGTATCGAGACGGGGCATCGATATACCAGAGTAGACTAGCATATACCTTCTCGACCCATACAGATGGGCGATGGATGATCCCATATCCATTGGTGTTTGACATCAGAGATCATATACGGGTTCTCAGTGGAGACTGGGTACACTGGACGGACTCGCTGAGAACTCCCAGATGGTATTATACCTTACGCCAGATGGCAGTTCTCTGGTGACACTGGTACAGGTTAGTCTATAGACCCTTGATCGTCATAGAGTCTTGTGTGATTCCCACTGTGCTTTGATTTTCACCTTACCACGTCCAAGAGGGCGTGCAAAACGGTGGCTTTTGGGTACAGTCCCGAATCACATGGAGGCAATGAGCGATAGGAGGGGATTCGTCTCTCCCGGTATATGGAGTTGATGTTGCGCTGTGTTCGATTGGCTATAACCGGAAATCCCTGGCCAGGGTTGCTGAGATTTACTGGTAAGTGTTACCAGTAGTTTCTCGAACTGTTATAGACCTCATATCGACACGACTTTTCGAGCTATTGGGGTCTGACGTTTACCACCCTTAGGCGAGATATGCGACATATCAGACGATCAGACCGGACTGTACGATAAGTGTTACTGGTTGGATTCACAAGAGTATGAGCGGGCTTGCTCGTCGATCTTCTGATCGCTCAATACCCGGGTGGCCGTTACGTTTAGCAGACCGCTTGCGGCTTGTGGGTGCTTGATATGATCATCATCTGCTGTCGGCTTGTTGACGAGTCTTTAGAGTCCTACACAGAGGTTTCCTTGCTCAAGCGAAACGAAATAGGAGCGCATATGAGATATGTGCAGGACCGAGAATAATGCGTGTATGTGATATCGTATTTCATTCTCGCGATGAATGTATCGATTGGTTATATGCGATATAACATAGTTATCGAATATAGGATTGATTCGATAAGCCGATACATAGGATACTAGTCGGTTATATGCGATATGACCGGATCGTTAAATCAAGTGTTGATTTAATGATTTAATGTATAATTATATATTTGATATATTACTTTGCATTAACTAGTATTGGTTCACTTTAAATGGATTTTCTCACTTGATGTGCACATTGTATATGTGATATACTTTTGTACACTTGATTGTATCATGTTTGATGATACATGCATGTTTGTGTGTATGTTTAGTTTAAACCTTGGTTAATTAAATGGTTAGGGTTTTGTTTAATTTATTTATTCATTTATTTATTTATTTCCTTTTAAGGCAAGAAAAGAAATGGTTGCTTTTGGATTTACTTGAAGCTTCTTGAAGCTTTGAAAAAGTTCAACCATTTTGTTTCTTAGCCTAACCTAACCATTCACCTAACCTTGGTTTATTCTCTACACTTAATCATGGTTGCCAATATGTTAAGTATCATATTATTTTTCCTTTTTGAAAAGAGCTTATCATAATATTATCATCTTCTTCTTCTTCTTCTACACAAGAAGAAAAGCTTGCTTCATCAATGGTGATTTGATGAAATCAAGTGAGAAATCCAATTCTAAAGTGAACCCACTTCCTATTTCTTCATCCTCTACCTATTGCCAAGTAGTATAGGGTGTTTTCTTCATAAGTTTTATGACTTGGTGATGTGGGAGCTTGATCTAGTGATGCCTCGACGTAGATCATCTTCGGCATCGTAGACGATGACCTAGCTCGCCCATTTCTCCGATGAAGCCGACGCTAGAGCCCGGGATTCCATTTGGACAGCGATGAGACTTCATTGCGGAGCTATGGAGGTGGAGGACCGTATCTATAAAGGTTGCATTTCCGTTCTTTTAGTTAAGTTGTTAACTAGTCTCATTTGTCGCCTAAAATTCTAGTTAACGATCCGTATTAGGGTTTCTCGGCACTTGTAAAATTTGAAATTGGCATGGTTGATGCCTTGTGAGACCTCATTAGTGTGTCTAGGAACCCTACAATTAATATGATAAATAATGCAACCATGGTTGACTTAACCATTGTAGAGAATTAACCAAAGGCTAGGGTTTGGGTTAGGTTAAGAATGAGTCACTTGAAAATATCTTTTCCAAAACAAAATAGAAAACCTTCTAGAATCTACTAGAAGTCATTAACCCAAATCAAACCCTAATCTTGGTTAATCTTTACTAAACATGTTGCAGTAGTTATCATATCATATTACAATATTATATATCACATATATAATATTTATTGTAACCAAATAAAATAATACATTTAACATATATCGCATATATATCAATGTATTACCCGAGTGAGAAAAAGAATCTTTTAGTGAGCTAATATTAGTTAATGTAATTTAATATATCATATATATTATTATACATTAAATTATCGAATCAACACTTGATCCGGCAATCCGGATATATCGCATATAACCGACTAATATTTATCCGTAACGATTCATCGAATCAACACTTGATCAGATGACCCGGCTGATATCAAATATCATGAGAATACAATACGGTATCTCATATCGTATTATCCTCGGTCCTGCACATATCTCATACGTGCCCCTACTCCGTTTTTCCTGAGCCAAGAAACCTCTGTGTAGGACTCTAAAGAATCGTCAATACGCCGGCAGTAGGTGATGATCATATCAAACACCCACAAGTTGTAAGCGGTCAGCTAAACGTAACAGCTACCCAGGTATTGAGCACTCAGAAGATCAACAAGCAAGCCTGTACATTCTCCTGTGAATCCAAACAGTAACACTCCCGTACAGTCCGGTCTCGTCGTCTGATATGTTGCATATCTCGCCTAGGGGTGGTAAACGTCAGACCCCAGTAGCTAGATAAGTCGTGTCGATATGAGGTCTATAACAGTTCGAGAAACTACTAATAACACTTACCAGTAAATCTCAGCAACCCTGGCCAGGGATTTCCGGTTATAGCCAATCGAACACAGCACAACATCAACTCCCTATACCGGGAGAGACGAATCCCCTCCTGTTGCTCATTGCCTCCATGTGATTCGGGACTGTACCCAAAAGCCACCCTTTTGCACGCCCTCTTGGACGTGGTATGATGGAAATCGAAGCACAGTGGGAATCACACAAGACTCTATGACGATCTTGGGTCAACAGACTACTCTGTACCAGTGTCACCGGAGAACTGCCATCTGACGTGAGGTATAATACCATCTGGGAGTTCTCGGCAAGTCCGTCTAGTGTACCCAGTCTCCACTGAGCACCCGTACACCATCCTTGATGTCAAACACCGCTGGATATGGGATCATCCATCGCCCATCATATGGGTCAAGATGCGTATACGCTAATCTACTCTGGTGTATTGATGCCCTGTCTCGATACACCCTCGACTAGGAACAGTTATAGGATGTACTCGTCGACTACCATGGCCCCACTAGTATGATCTCATCATAGTCCTAGTAGTCGAGTACATATCCTAAGGGCTTTATCAACATGTAATATAGAAACAATCAGAGTACATGTTAAGATAAAGTACAACCAGATAGCATACTATCATGTCGAGCAAGAAAGTCCTCCCTATATATGTCCAAGCATCCAATACAATATACATCGTATATACAGTAATGGCCTCTAGGGCATACATATAATTAACAAATATTTTCCTAAATCATGTGTTGATTGGGTAAGGTATGTTGTATAACAGTATACACGTTCTGAATCAAACTACAGTCATAAACGTACAGAACATATTGGGTTACTAGGCACACGCATAAGGGATTATAAGGTATCAACCATGCCCGATTTAAATTTTAGCCATGCCGAACAACCCTAAACCAAGATCTTAGACTAGAGATTAGGCGAAACAAAGCATGTTAAACACTTTAACATCTAAGAGTTTGGGATTACAACCTTTATAGTCCGGTCCTTCACTTCATAAGCTCCGTGTTGTGGTCCCTTCGCAGCGATCATCGAGTTCCGGACTCTCGAGAGGCTCCACGAAAAGAAAGATGCAAGCTTGCTTCCGATCTTCGATAACAAAGATGATCTACCTTGAAGTTTCATTAACACAAGATCTCACTCACTAAATGAAGTGAACACCCTAATCTAAATGGCTATGATAGATTAGGATGATGAAGTAGGATTTTATCTCTCATTTATTTTCTATTTCTCACTCATTTTCATCACCTTTGAAAAAGCTAGAAAGCTTTTCCATGAAAGAAGAAGAAGGAAGAAGAAGATCTTTTTCTTTTGTGATGAATAATGAAAACCATAGTGAGGATCGAATTGCAACCATGGGTTAAGTATGAAGACTTAACCCATGTAGAGATTTAACTAGGGTAAAGGGTTGGGTTGGGTTAAGGAAATATCAAAAAATATCCAAGTCAAAGAAAGCTTCAAGAAGCTTCTTGAAAGCTTCATGAAGCTTCTTGAACCTAGTCCAAACCCTAACCTCAATTAAACTCCACAAACCATGTTGCAATTATAACCATAACATGTTACAATATTATATATCAAATATACAATATTTATTGTACCAAAATAAAATAATACATTTAACAGATATCACATATATATATCAATGTATTACCCGAGTGAGAAAAAGAATATTTTAGTGAGCTTATATCAGTTAATATAATTTAATATATCAAATATATAATTATACACTAAATTATCGAATCAACACTTGATCCGATAATCCGGCTATTTCACAAATAAACGACTAATAAAATCTGTATCAGTTTATCAAATCAACACTTGATCCGATGACCCGGCTATATCACATATTATCGGCCAATATCTCATATCGCGAGAATCTAATACTGTATCATATACACGTATTGTTCTCGGTCCCGCACATATCATATATGTGCTCCTACTCCGTTTTTCCTAAGTCAAGAAACTTCTGTGTAGGACTCTAAAGAATCGTCAATACGCCGGCAGTAGGTGATGATCATATCAAACACCCACAAGCTGCAAGCGGTCATCTAAACATAACAGCCACCCAGGTATTGAGCGCTCAGAAGATCAACAAGAAAGCCTGTACAATCTCCTGTGAATCCAGCCAGTAACACTCCCGTACAGTCCAGTCTCTCCGTCTGATATGTCGCATATCTATCCTAGGGGTAGTAAACGTCAGACCCCAATAGCTTGATAAGTTGTGTCGATATGAGGTCTATAATAGTTCGAGAAACTACTGATAACACTTACCAGTAAATCTCAGCAACCCTGGCCAGGATTTCTTGTTATAGCCAATCGAACACAGCACAACATCAACTCAATATACCGGGAGAGACGAATCCTCTCCTATCGCTCATTGCCTCCATGTGATTCGGGACTGTACCAAAAAGGGACATTTTTGCACGCCCACTTGTATGTGGTATGATGGAAATCAAAGCACAGTGGGAATCATACAAGACTCTATGACGATCTCGGGTCTACAGACTAACCTGTACCAGTGTCACCAGAGAACTGCCATAGGACGTGGGGTATAATACCATCTGGGAGTTCTCGGCGAGTCTGTCTAGTCTACCCAGTCTCCACTGAGCACCCGTGTACCTTCTATGATGTCAAACACCAATGGATATAAGATCATCCATCTCCCATCATATGGTTCAAGAAGCGCATATGCTAGTCTACTCTGGAGTATCGATGCCCTATCTCGGTACTCCCACGACTAGGAACATTTGAAGGAAGTACTTGGCGACTACAATGTCCTCACTAGTATGATCCACATCATAGTCCTGGTAGTCAAGTACTCATCCTAAGAGCTTTATCAACATGTAACATAGAGACAATCAGAGTACATGTTAAGATAAAGAGAAACCAGATAGCGTACTATCATATCGAGCAAGAAAGTCCTCCCGATATATGTCCAAGCATCCACTACAATATACATCGTATGTATTGTAATGGTCTCTAGGGCATACATATCACTAACAATCTCCCACTTGCACTAGGGCCATCTCTTGTTGTATCGCATACCCAACAATCAGCTGTGGTTGAAGTATCTCATACTCAACCATCCCATAAAAGTCTCTACTGGGAAAAAGGCCTTTGTGAGTGGATCCGCGCTGTTGTCTTCTGTGTCTACTCTCCTAACCTCGATCTCCCTGGAGATCAACCTTCTCCATGATCAGGTGATACTGCCTAAGAATTATATCTGGATTTCTGATGGGACGGGGGTTCCTTGGCATAAGCCAAAACTCCATTGTCGCACAATGGTAGGAACGATGTTCATCTCATGAATTTGTATATATATATATATATATATATATATATATATCCAGACTGCCTTTTTGGTAGCATCCTTGGTAACGATGTATCTTGCCTTTAATGGTCTAGTAAGTCACGGTATCTAGCTTGGAACTCTTCCAACATACCGTCCCTCCACTGAGGGTAAAGACAATGCATACGACCGACATTCAGTTGTCCTTATCACCCTGGAACCTTTCAAGTGATTCTCCCCTGGATCGATTGATACCATCTCACTACAACTAGTGAGAATCCTAACATCCATTTAGATCTATCTCATAGATATAAAACCCATGATTGAGTAGGTATCACTTTTATCTTATTTGGAGAATTCTTGTGATAAGATGAGATTGACCGAGCGTAGCATATGAAACTTGATTGATCATTTCCGATTGTGTCGGTATTTAGAAACTTGTATGAAATCATAACCAAAAATATTTGACCGCAATCAATAACGGTGTCGGATTGTAGCGTGTTAGCGAGTGCGGATCGTCCACAGGGATTGCACGATTCGTTCGTATTTTGTTTTGTTTGAATCGAAAATTTAATAGAAAAAGAAAAGAAAATGATTCAAGATTTTTATCGATGAGTTTCAAGAATCAACTATTCTAATCAAGAATCAAGAAAATGATAAACATCAAGAATCAAGAGAGATAGAATTCCAATCAATTTAGGTTTCAAGATTTGAAGTAAAGCTCGTAGGAATCAAGTAGATTGTAGATGTGAAGAAGATTCAAGAATACGATTTCTTATCCATTAACAAGTTGATGCAAAATCGATGTAGATTCATCGAGGATCAAGGATCTTGCGAAGAATTAGGGTTCCTCATCCTATCCTTTGTCCTTTCGATGAATCACATTCACTAGATAGCTTCTAGGAAATCGAACGATCGATCGTTGATCTCTAGATCGTGCGAAAGGAATCAAGAACACAATCGCATCGATCTAGATCATCGATCATTGGATTTTCAAGAATTTACAATTGTTATAAGACTTAACAACACGTTTAAAGATTCATCAACATCATCATTCTACAATCGTTTCGATTCCTCCACGAGCGGAGTTTTATTCAAGCATCATCACGAAGAATACATTCAAGAATTGAATATGACTCATATTGCTCGAATTGAAATAAGAGCAAGTTTAAAGAATCTTCACCTTTATTATATCAACAAGTAGTTACAACTCTCAAGAATTACAAGAGGAAGGTACTTCGCTCGTCGAATCTAGAATCACTCGGCTCCTTGAGTCGTGGATCGGCTTGGATCTCGTGCTCCGTTGAAGTCCGGCTTCGCTTCAAAGGATCGTTGAAGACTTACTTTGCTTGCACTCAAAGAATCTTAAATTAGAGTTCTTGATTTGGATTAGGGTTAGGGTTTTGAGATGGTAGTTGTTGGGTTGAAGATGAAGAACAACCACAACAATTGAATTGAGGAATAATGAACAACTAGAGTTTAGCCAAAGATTGAACAACTCAAGATTAGCCCTTTCAAGAGAGGCCTAGGGTCTTTTTATAGGTTTCCCAAACCCTATAGGGATTCAAATTTGAATTTTCTCTCCAAAAGTTGGTTATAGGGAGAGGCTTCTAGAAGTAGTTAGTTAGGGCTTAGCTTCTACCCTAAACTAGGAGGTTAGGGAAAAGGTTCTAGGTCCTTAATGGAGTTTAGGTGAAGCTTGTTGTGGAAGCTTGGGGTGTTTAGTTAGGAACCCAATAGCTTAATGATCTGGCAGAATGTTCTGGAGCAATCTAGAGAATGTAGTGTCTTTCTGAAGTGTAGAAGCCGGATCAAGGCGGAAAGCGGCTCCGGCCGCAGTTCCGCGGCCATGTTGCTGGCTTGGGGCTTCATACTTCATGTGTTGTCTTCTTCTGCACTTTGATGTATTTCCTGATATGTTGAATCTATGAATTCACTCTAGATCATTGCCAGATTCCAATTCCTTGAGTTGGCGTATTTTTTAGCAGTCTTTGTTGTGTAATTTTGACCGATCTCTTGGGATTTCCTGCACAGACTTCGAAATACAAGTTGCGATATATAGGAATGATGCCATGCTATGAAATACAGTCAATTTCCCTTATAGTGCCGGTTTTAAAGTCTAGCACATGCAATCTGATATTTAACGACTGTTTTGCTAATATGTGCTATATGAATGCCGAACAGTTCTAGATAAGTGCAAAAAATAGGGAAATTGCCGGTTTAAAGATGCAGTATTTTCGACTGATCAAATTCCCCCAAACTTATATTCGGTCGTCTAGAGCGAACTTTTTATTAAAAAGAAGGAGAAAATAAAGAAAGAGAAAAACTAACTAGCACACTTTCGTAGGCAACACGATTGCACTGAGCACGTGCAACAAGCCTTTAAACCTCTAGGTGTCCCTAGTGGGAGGAGTGATGTCTCCTGAGGGTTTTCAGCGGATTGCACCCACAAAATCCAATAATAAAAGGAAGATCATGAAATTTACATTTAAAGAAAAGAATTGTAAAAGAAAGACTTTGAAAATTAGGGTTTCCAACTAAGCTAGCTTTTCGGTTGTCATGAGCCATATCTTAATAGTCATGAAAAAATGTTAGAAATCACTTCCTCCCTCAATAAAACATCGTGTTATTCTTCATTCCTATCTTTCTTCCAAACATCGATCATATAATCCTGCGTGTGTGTAAAGAACATCCCTACACCCGGAGAATTCAATTCAAGCTATCATACTCTTACCCATCAGCCTCAGTACTTTTTAATTAATGAATATTTAGATGAGATTGCTCACACACTTTCTTGCGACCGTCAATACTTCTTGAGGTACTAACCGACCGATTACTCCTGTGCTTGCTTATTTGGTGTATTTTCCTCATCTTGCACCACCTAAGGCTTAGCAGTGACTCCCAGACCAGTTGGCCTTAGGGCACTAGGTGAAGAGGCACCCACGCTGTATTTTTTTTATTGCTGCCTTGGCGATAACAAAACCAGTGTCCATTTTTCTCACCACTTTATATTTTCTTCATTTTTTTATTTCCTTCATACTTTTGGCTTTAAGATAAGAGCATTTCAAGGTATCCTCTACTATCCCAGGTTTCAAGACGTGTGTAAGTGCGAATAGCAGGGTATCAACGTTCAAAATGTTTGGCTTCCAGAATAAAAACTATTTTTCAGACATATTTTTATCCTCAGATTAGTGACTTCCTTCATCTTACTAACCCTTGGGACAACAGGTCATAACTACTTATTACTAGTTCGTATAAGAAAACTTCTAATTTTCTTAGTTTTCTTAAATTTTTCTAATCTCATGGATGTAATTTTTCACTATCTAATCTTTTATTATCTTATTTATGCAAAAAAATGTTAAATATTAAAATATTTTTATATTTTGAAAATTTCAATTTTTTATGGATTTTGAAAATTTTTAAACTTTTATAAGTTTCTAAAGTATTGTTTTGTGCTTATGCAAATGATATGCAAATGATGCAAAAATAAGCACAAACTTCCCCCAAACTTGTTTTCAACAGTGTCCTCACTGTTGCCAACAACTATATATACAAAACCTGTAAGTCTGGGAGGAATTTATTAGTGGGGGCAAAATATATAAGTGAAGAATCTCCCCCAAACTTACTCTTTTCACTCACCTTCTTTTAAAAAGATGATGCAGTGATATGCATGACATGGAGGTGAGACGGAGGAATTTTAATCAAGATAAACTGGCTCATGTAAGAACAGGAGCTCCTCCGTGGGGTCAGTGGAAAAATACGGCTTTAGTCTATGTCCATTCGCTTTGAAAAATGTGCCGTTTTTAACATTTTCTACTTCTACTGCCCCGTGCGGGTATACAGACCGCACAACAAAAAGTCCCTTCCACCGAGATCGAAGCTTACCCGCGTGAAGGTGTAATCGTGAATCATAAAGAAGGACTTGTTGACCAGGTGAACATGTTTTTCTCAAAATGTTTTTATCGTGAAAAACCTTACTCCTATTCTTTATGATTACAGCATTATCATAAGCTTCATCGCGGAGTTCGCTTAGCCCATTTATTTGCAGCTTCCGAAAGTTGCAGGCTTGGTTTAGATCAAAATTTATTTCCTTAATAGCCCACAATGCTTTATGCTCAATCTTAACGGGTAACTGGCATGCCTTGCCAAACACTATCCTATATGGAGACATCCCTAGGTCGGTTTTAAATGCAGTTCGGAATGCCCAAAGAGCATCCATCAGTTAGGTCGACCAGTCTTTTCTATTCTTAGCAGCAGTCTTCTCCAGGATTACTTTGATCTGTCTATTTGAGATCTCAGCCTGCCCGCTCGTTTGGGTATGATAGGGTATAGAAAGTCTGTGGTTGATTGCGTATTTCTGCATAAGAGTATCGAAAGACCTGTTGCAGAAATGTGTCCCATTATTGCTAATGACAGCGCGTGGGTGTCCAAATCGCGAAAAGATATTCTCTTTTAAGAACTTAATGACAACTTTCTTGTCATTAGTGCGACATAGAATGGCTTCAACCCACTTTGAGACATAATCAACCGCCAACAGCATGTACAAATTCACAAAGGAGTTGGGAAAGGGACCCATCAAATCAATGCCCCAAACATCGAAATTTTCAACAACTAAGATTGGTTGCTGAGGCATTTCATTTCTCCGGGAAATTCTACCCGTGTACTAACAATGTGTACAGGTTTTGCAATAGTCAAATGCGTCCTTGAATAAGGTCGGCCAAAAAAATCCACATTGCAAACCCTTCTCCGCCGTCTTTTTAGGAACGAAGTGACCCCCACAGGCCTGATCATGACAAAAAGAAAGAACACTCTTGAACTCTTTTTTCGGGACACACCGGCGAATGATCTGATCAGGACAATATTTAAACAAATATGGATCATCCCAGTAAAAGTGTTTTACTTAGGATAGAAAACGGTATGTGTCCTGTTTTGACCAATCGCTGGGTATAAGTCCCGTGACAAGATAGTTCACAATATCCCTGAACCATGGTTCATTGGATACGCTCAAGAGTTGTTCATCAGGAAACGAATCATTGATCGGCAGGGTCAGAGGGGAAGAAGAGATGCGTGAAAGATGGTCGGCTACTACGTTTTCTTATCCTTTCTTATCTTTGATAACAAGATCAAATTCTTGTAACAGAAGGATCCAACGTATTAGCCGACCTTTTGCATCTTTCTTTGCCAGAAGATGTTTTAAGGCGGAATGGTCAGTGTACACAACTATAGGAGAGCCAATCAAATAAGGCCTGAATTTTTCTAATGCAAATACAACTGCCAAAAGTTCTTTCTCGGTGGTTGTATAGTTGATTTGTGCATCATTCAGCGTCTTACTCGCATAGTATATCACGTGTGGCATATTTCAATATGCTGTCCTAAGACTGCACCTACTACAAAATCGGATGCATCACACATCAGCTCAAAGGGGTAGTCCCAATTTAGAGACGATAGAACGGGGGCTGTAGTGATGGAGTGTTTGAGTGAGTCGAAAGCTGCCTCACAATCCGAGTCAAAGTGGAAGGTCGTATTCTTGGCCAAGAGAAGAGTTAAGGTTCTAGCAATTTTGCTAAAATCCTTAATGAATCTCCTATAAAAGCCCGCATGGCCAAGGAAAGATCGATTATCTTTGATGCTTTTGGGATGAGGAAGGTTTTGAATGACATCTATCTTAGCTCTGTCAACCTCAATGCCTTTCTGTGAAATAACATGTCCAAGTACAATTCCCTCTTGGACCATGAAATGGCATTTTCCCCAATTCAAGGTTAAGTTCTTCTCTTTGCAACGAGTAAGAACTGCGTCAAGATTCGCTAGGCAATCGGAAAAAGAGTCTCCAAAATTTGAGAAATCGTCCATAAAGATCTCCCGAAAATTCTCTACCATGTCAGAGAATATCCCCATCATACACAGCTGGAAGGTAGCAGGAGCATTGCATAACCCAAAGGGCATGCGACTGTAAGCAAATGTACCAAAAGGACAAGTAAATGTGGTTTTATCTTGATCCTTTTTGGCGATGGGGACCTGATTATAGCCTGAGTATCCGTCCATAAAACAAGAATACTCTCGTCCAGCTAAGCGTTCCAGCATTTGATCAATGAATGGTAGAGGAAAGTGGTCTTTCCTCGTGGCAGCATTGAGTTTTCTATAATCAATACATACACGCCACCCAGTTTGGGCGCGTATCTGAATCAACTCATTTGCCTCATTGATAATAACAGTGATGCCGGATTTCATAGGGACGGCATGAATAGGACTCACCCATTGGCTATCGAAGATAGGGTATATAATACCATTATCTAGGCATTTGATGATCTCTTTCATCACCGCTTCCTTCATGACGGGATTTAACCGTCTCTGTGGTTCTCGGGTTGGTCTGGCATCATCCATCACATGTATATGATGTTCAACAATCAAGGGACTAATCCCTTTGATGTCCGCCATAGTCCAACCAAACGCCTCTCTATTAGATCTCAATACTGATAAAAGTGCATTCTCTTGCTCTGATGCTAGAGAAGCGGATATGATAACCGGTAGAGACTCATTCTCACCTAAATAAGCATATTTATGATGAGAAGGTAATATTTTGAGATCTAATACAGGCGGAGAAATGATAGAAGGTGGGATCATCGAGTGATTTTTGGACTTACAAAGAAGCTCATAGCCTGTGAAAGATACAGACTCGGGTGGTGATAGTTCAGGAGTGTCGGACTCAAGTGTAGGAAAGGTGTCCTCACTAAGATCATGTGTAAGATCAAACAGAGATGTGGTAGTGTCGTCTAGATCTGTAAAGCAAAGTTCCTCAACTCCATAACTATCGGGAGCGATCTCGTGGACAGAGCACACATCAAGAATATGAGCAGAGGGTTCTGATGGTTGACTTCCAAATTTGTAGATGTTTAGTTCAATGGTCATATTTCCAAATGATAAGTTCATTGAACCGTTTCTACAGTTGATAACAGCGTTGGAAGTGGCAAGGACAGGTCGACCCAAAATCACCGGAATTTGGCCCCGGGGGTTTGCTACATGTTGTGTATCAAGTACATTGAAGTCTACAGGGAATACAAATTCCCCGACCTTTATCAACACATCCTCTAGTTCACTCCTTGGTTTGGTGATTGAACGGTCTGCCATTTGGAGAGTGAAGTGAGCAGGTTTCAACTCTCCAATCCCTAGCTGCTCATAGACAGAATATGGAAGTAGGTTAACACTTGCGCCAAGGTCTAAAAGAGCACGATTTATGTTTTTACCCCCAATAGAAATCGATATCGTAGGTCATCCTGGGTCTTTACGTTTGTTTGGTAGCTGGGGGATAAAAGCAGTGCTAATGCTATTAGACATGAAGACCTTCTTCGGCACTTGAGTCTTCCTCTTCCTAGTGTACAAATCCTTAAGAATTTTCGCATAAGCGGGGACTTGTTGGATCGCATCTAGGAGAGGGATGTTGATGTTAACCTGTTGGAACATTTCCATAATTTTCTCCATATGAGGACTCGCTTTGTTACCCTTTAACCGATTCGGGTAAGGAGCTTTAGCAATAAGCGCTGGGTCCATCATAGGAGAAGGAAGAGGTGGTAGACGTGATCCCAAAACAGGAGTGGGGACCATCTGTGGAGAACTAGAAAGGTTATACTGAGGTGTCGAGCCTAGTGGGAAATGGAGAATAGGCTCGCGAGAAGGAGGTTGGGTAGAAGAACAAGGATCAGAAGCAGAAGTATGTGTGTGAGGAAAGGTCTCAGCCGGGGTGTTATTGATAGGATTTTCAATATCATCAATTCCTTCCCCGACATGGTTGTTCAGCACTCTTCCTGATCTCAACGTTGTGATGGCATTTACATTGTAATACCCAGGATTTGGTAGGGGTTGAGATGGAAGTTTCCCTTTTTCTCTCGCACTCATTTCGGATTTAAGTCGTGCGATTTTAGCTTCCATCTATCTGATACTCTCAGCTTGGGACGCTGAGTTTTTCTTTATGTCACTGACGGAAGATCTAACCTCAGTCGAAACCTCTATGAAATTTGACAATAGTGATTTCATAGTTTCAGTGAATTGAGAGAATTCGTCAGAACAGGACAACTGCATAGGATTAGACTATGCAGGAGTGTTGACCTGGTTTTGAAAATTTTGTGACTGGTAGGGGTGCTGAGTGAGTTGAAGTGGTTGCTGTTGTGGTGGAAGAGCCCTTTGAAAATTATTTTGGCTTGGAACCGTGTTTTGATTTTATTGGTGTTGGTTGCAAGCAAAATTCGGGTGATTCCTCCAACCCTGATTGTTCGTGGAAGAATATGGATCGTTTCTAGGTCTTCGAAATGCGGCATTGGTATGGTCGTGACCTTTAAACGCAGAGTTTAATGGACATTCTTCCGTTAAGTGAGACGGATCAGAATAGCACCCACATACATTTTTGGGGAGCGACATTGGGTTTAGGGAGGCTGCTGAAAATTTGTGTTCCATAGCCTCGAGCTTCTTTTGCATTGTTGCCATCTCAGCTGGAACACCAATGGACACATCTATTTGGTGTACGCCACCCCTATTCAATGATTGGGTTCCACTCTTCCTGTCACGACCCGAAAGAGCACGTAACTGGCCCTTGAACCATATGAAGTCTATAGGACCCCATCTGATCCAAGTAAGCCAAAAGCCCAGAAATCTAACACCATTTTAAGAGTAAGTAAAGAAAACTGGTTTTAAGAAGTGAAGGAAAATATGTTTGAAGACAAGGTTTTTAAATAACTAAGCCGAATGTGCATTTTTAAAAGGTAAAGTCTTTTCTAAAAATTTCGGCAGAGTTTCTTTTGTAAATACTGGCCCCGAACGGGGTACAACAAGCACAACACGTATACAATGATAAAAGGCATCCCCAAGCGGGAGCTAGCTCTTCGTCAATTGACGGTCACAACCACACATGCAATAATATACAATACCGAAAGGCGAGGATCAAATCCAAAAGAAACACAGTAAGCATGAAAACCGCAATACTACTAAGCGCGACTCTAAGGCCGAATAATACAACACAACGTCTAAGTCTGAAACAATATACAAGTTTTGGTTGATGGAAATTCTAGATACAATGGATAAAATAAATACAATGGTGGTTCTTGATGCAAAAGAATCCACCTACCAAAAGCAATTCACCCGCAAGAAAGTAGTGTGCCAGAAATGCCGCGAAGGAACCTGTACGGCAAAACCTGCAAGAACTGTGGCACAACGGGGGTGAGTTGCCAACTCATGAATAGAAAATATCTACAAGCAGAAACCGAATGCAAGACATTATCCTAAGTCAATACGATCAGTATATAAACCTCAAGAATAAGCTGATAAATGAAAAGGTGGCAAGCAACATCTAAACAGGTATGTAGTGCCAAGTACTCAGGTAATAACATGTCATAGATTTAAGGTATGTCTGCATGAAGTAAAAATGATGAAGTATCAATACACATATATTAGCGTCCCATACCACTAATATTGGTGTAAGGGTATATATAACAGCGCCTCGTACCCTGTTATATATACAAATGAAGTATGATCAGTATAAATCCAGTCTGTATATGATCCATGTCTGTATATACGTGGAACCCGTCCACCGTCACCCAATGACAATAAACGTCATGCATGTAAATGCCATAAAGCATATGCATGGAAAATATGAGGATATAACCAAAAGCATGGAACCTGAGTGCCTAGCATCGACACTCGAAAACATCATGAAAACCTGTGCCTAGCATCGGCATGTAAATCCCCACATACCGGGCATCCGTCAGTCTGGGTCAGCCCACTATCTCAATATATATCGGGCATCCGTCAGTCCGGGTCAGCCCTCTCTCAATATATCGGGCATCCGTCAGTCCGGGTCAGCCCTCTCTCAATATATATCGGGCATCCGTCAGTCCGGGTCAGCCCTCTCTCAATATATCGGGCATCCGTCAGTCCGGGTCAGCCCACTCTCTCAATATATATCGGGCATCCGTTAGTCCGGGTCAGCCCTCTCTCAATATATCGGGCATCCGTCAGTCCGGGTCAGCCCTCTCTATAATATATATCGGGCATCCGTCAGTCCGGGTCAGCCCTCTCTCAATATATCGGGCATCCGTCAGTCCTGGTCAGCCCACTCTCTCAATATATATCGGGCATCCGTCAGTCCGGGTCAGCCCTCTCTCAATATATCGGGCATCCATCAGTCCGGGTCAGTCCTCTCTCAATATATCGGGCATCCGTCAGTACGGGTCAGCCCTCTCTCAATATATCGGGCATCCGTCAGTCCGGGTCAGCCCTCTCTCAATATATCGGGCATCCGTCAGTCCGGGTCAGCCCTCTCTCAATACCAGAAATATCATAGAAACAACCTATCTCAATGCCTAAATCAGAAAGCAAGATGCATGTTACAGTATAAGTGAAATGCAAGTAACAATATATCCTGCAGCATGGAATAATAGTATGCGCATATAAACATATGCAAGCAATGTGGATAGCATGAATATGCGGAAATCAAATAATCAACACCAAAGTGAAGAATCTACTATGCAAACTACAGATCTAAGTATCAGGTCAATCAGGAGGGGTATGGAAACCACCTAAATCTGAGTCGATATATAGATATACAAGTCGGTATCCCCCCTCAATAATATCGCGTACGATACAGTATATCGTAAGACATCCTCGAGTCATGAGCGCGGATCTATCATCAATATAGGCTCGTACGGTAAATCATCGTACGGCATCCCAATAGCTGGGTACGGGTCAATATCAAACTATCTCATCACATCTCAGGTATCACTAACATCATATCACATAATCTGGGGTACTGATCTAAGTCTAGTACAACTGATACCATCAAAATATTGTGTGTGCAAGCACACGTCCCAAGGCCCGCTAAAGATCACGTATCGTATCCCAAATACGAATCACATCAAATCACCGATCTCGCGGCACAAAGCCCAACATCATCGACTCATCTCCAATGTCATCCAATATCATCAACACAGTGCAAGTATAAGGAATATACAAGGGTGTGCGTGTAGGTGTAAATCTATTCTAGGGTTCGCGACTATGAACTACACTAGTCACTTCTAACCCTACACTATCCATAATACACCTAACTATCATATATATAATAACAACTACGGACTGCGGGGGTGCTATACGCCATCCACCCGACTTCCCCCAGTAGATATAATCTACTCACCTTGCGTCTTCCTTTGTGGACGTCGCTACGCGCTTGCTTGTTGTCCCGAAGTCATCATGGTACCTACATATCAAAATATCGTATATGCGCATTAAGACCAAATCAAAGCTAAAACGGCACACGAAACCCAAAACGATACGATAAGAGGCCTATAGGTTAGAACCTATGGCACGCCTTCAAAACCATCAATAAATCCTCTATATCGTCGTATAAACGCCAAATAGTCGAGGCAAAACACAATCCACAATTTCAGACTTTAAAATACGGAATACGGAAACACGAATCCAAAACAGCAACTTATGAAATATGTCCCAGATTTCACCCTATGTCAATTTATACAATTATATATATACCAGGGGTCTAACATGAACATGTAGGAGCTACAGAACCAATACGAGCCAAAATGGTGGGACCCAGGCCGCAATTGGCGGCCAAAGGGAATAAATTGGCGGCCTGGAAAGGGAATTGGGGGCTAGGGCTTTGGTGGTAGCTTCCTGGATGCCTGCACATGTCACTGTCCACTCAATTTTATTTTAGGAGTCTCGGGATAAAAGCAGATTCAATATACACTACACAGATTTCACAAATTTTCCGATATCGGTTTCTAAAATCCATATTCTGATTTTAGGCTTCAGGTTAGGGTCTCAATTCATACACTAGGGTATTTATATAACCTCAACTGAGCTCAATTTCACAATACAACACCAAATTCCTCAAACCCTAACTTGGTTATCCTCAAGTCCATAATATCACGCAATATCGATTCAATCTTAACATGGGGGTAAAGGAAATGCTAGAATTAAGCTAATGGTTCAGAAAATACCTCATTTGGCAACTCAAGAATTTTCTTGAGTTGCCCCTAGTGGCCAAAATCCGTGCTTCTTTAGCTCCAAGTGTAGATCTAGGGATTGTGCACATTTTTAATGAAATGGATGTGTGGTTTTGGTGTAGTTTTTGAGAAGATTTGAGGGTTTGAAGGTGGAGGAAGGGTGAGGAAGCAGCAGCTGCAGCCATGGGCTGAAGAGGGAGAGAGATGTGTGAGGGGATGAAGGAAAATGGCTAAGTGTTCAAGTCAAATGAAGCCCATACCTCTCTCTCTCACCCACTACCAATTCTTTATTCTTTTCCTTATTTTCTTTTCTTTAAAAACCCTTCTCACCCAAATTGTAACCCCAAAACAACCATGGAAATAAAATGTAACACAAGTGTGAAAAAGTGATGTGTGCATGTTTTGCACAAAAATGCTAAAAACCGATTAGCGATTTTTAATCGCAATTAGCACTAACTTAGTGTCAAACTAATCAATTAAACTTAGAAATGACATAATTCTCTAATTTACCCTATTTTAGAATTTTCCATAATTTTTCCTATTTATTTGTATTTAAAAATACCAAAATATTAAAATATTCATTAAAATAATATTAAATTATTAAAATTCCCAAAAATTAATATTTTATCTTTTTGAAATGTTACACTCCCACTGTAGTGATTTTTCAGCGAACTCTTCTAAAAATTTCCAAGCTTCCCCATCATAAAGGTGTCTTGACACATGTTTTCAAGGTTCTGTTTAGTGTTTGGGTTAATGCCATCATAAATGATTCGGCAAAGATCCCATCTCGGGATGCCGTGATGAGGACATTGAACCAAAAGATCCTTGAAACGTTCAAAGCATTTTGAAAATGGTTCAGTAGGAAGCTGGGTGAATTGATTTAGTTCGCTACGGATTCGAGCTGTCTTTTTCATAGGGTAAAATTTCTTACGGAACGCCGCAACGAATTCTTCCCAATTCGTAATGGAATGTGCGGTAGTGTTATATAGCCACTTCTCGTCCATATCGCACAAAGTAAATGGAAGAAGTCGTAGACGCATAGCATCCACTGAAAGTTGTGACGTACCCATCATTGTGCATATGTTTTCAAATTTGGTGATGAAAACGTAAGCGTCCTCAGTCTCGAGTCCGTGGAATTTGGGTAAAAGGTTGATGTATTGGTGTTTAATTTCAAGATTATCCCCGTTGGCTGGTGGAATGGATAAGTAGGTCGAAAGAGGACCTCACAATAGATAATACCTCTCTTGGAGAGAGATGCGGGGTGGATTCTGCGCACCAACGGACGGCGGCAGATTAGTGTTAAAGAAGTTCGATGGAGACGGATCCATCGATGTAGGTGTGGTAGTAGGTAAAGAAGAAGTAAATGGAGAAATACCGACTTCGGAGTCGATAAAGGGTACGCGGACTAAACGGGTACTAGAATCCCGTGTCCAGCCTGTCTTGCACTAAAAAGGGTTAGTACAAGTAGCAGCGTGACTTATAATTAGGGGTAATGAATGAATGAATGCGGTGTTTGTTTTGAAAATTGGACGTATTTTTGAAAATATTATGCAGTCACAATAAATGCAACACACAAAACCCTAATTCTAGGGGTCACCTAGGTCAAATCTCTAGACCGCTCCTAACTTCCAAAAGACAAGTCGCAGGATAAATCCTCCACTGCCTCTTTGTCTCTCCTGTGGCCAGGTAAGTGCCAGGTAAGTGGGAGGTTCATCACTACGTAAGTAGTGGGCCTAATTAAGTAACCACTAGCCTTCGACACACTTGCCTTAGAGACCACAAGAGAAACGCGGATAAGCAATGAATTACCCACGGCCTTCTTCTGTCCTAAGTGAGCGCGACGGTCCTTAGAGTCATCTCTAGATTTTTTTTAGTTAATGAGGGTCAATGCGTGTAACACCCTAAGATGTGTTTAGTGGCTAATTAAATTTTAATATGTGAATTTTAATAAAAAGTGCACCAAATTGATTTTCAAATAATTTTTCAAATTTAATAAATATTTTTCTAAAATTTTCCCAAGCTTGCACAAACTTGTGCATGTAAACTAGGGTTAGAATTTGGGTTAAACCATGTTTAACAACCATGGTAAGTTAACCCCACCATTAGTAAATTAACTAGATTAGAATTAAGGGTATTTTTTTAAAAAATGAAATGGGATTTAAAATGCTTTTTGGTTGACTTGAGAAAGAGAGAATGCATCATGGCAAAGCCATGCTTGCATTAAATGAGAGAGTGAGAGAGAGTGCATCATGGCAATCCCATGCTTGCATTTAATGTGGCGAGAGAGAGAGAGAGAGAGGGAGAGAAATGGGGGCTTGACCTTGTGCATTATCATTTCTTCACACTCTCATATCTCACTCACTCACTCTCTCACTCTCACACACACACAGCTGAAGTAACAGCATCAGCTTCAGCCCCTGCATCAGCTTCAGCCCCAGCAGCAGCAACACCAAGCAACTGCAGCAGCTCCTTGCAGCAGCAGCCCCAGCACATGTAGCAGCAGCCGAAAAGCCCCAGCACTAACACCATCAACAGCAGCATCAGCAGTAGCTGTAACAACACCAACAGCAACAACAAGCAGCAGCATCAGCAGTAGCAATAACAACAGCAACAACAACAACATCTGGAATAGCAACAGCAGTAGTAGCTTCTTCTTCTCTTCTTCTTCTCCTGACCCAGCGTCGTAGGGTCAAGTGAGGTATAACCTCTGAGCTCCACTTGCTTGTATGCTAGACTTGTGTGTCGGTTTAGCTTAATTAGTGTAAATCGGTGGTTGTTACTGCTAGATTGCATGTTTTTAGTGATATTTGTGGTGTTTAGGGTAAACTTTGCTTAAGTAAGGTTAGTTTTGGCTAGACTAAGTTAATTAAGTGTTGTTAGGGCCTTGTGAACCTAGGTAAACCCCAGATTGCACAAAAGTACCCTAAGTTTTCAAATTGTGCAAAATTTGACGTTTTTAAGCAAAATCTTAGCTTTTTAAAATCGGCTGTAACCCATGTTAGTTATATGTATGCCCTAGAGGCCATTACTGTACATTGGATGTATATTGTAGTGGATGCTGGGACATATATAGGTAGGACTTTCTTGCTCGACATGATAGTACGCTATCTGGTTGCTCTTTATCTTAACGTGTATACTTTCCGTCTCTCTATTACATGTTGATAAAGCCCTTAGGATGAGTACTCGACTTCCAGGACTGTGATGCAGATCATACTAGTGGGGCCTGGATAGTCTATGAGTACATCCTTGAAATGTTCCTAGCCGAGGGAATATCGAGACGGGGCATCGATATTCCAGAGTAGACTAGCGTATATCTTCTCGACCCATGCGATGGGCGATGGATGATCCCATATCCATTGGTGTTTGACATCAGAAATGGTATACGGGTGCTCAGTGGAGACTGGGTACACTGAACGGACTCGCCGAGAACTCCCAGATGGTATTATACCTCACGTCAGATGGCAGTTCTCTGGTGACACTGGTACAGCTTAGTCTGTTGACCCGAGATCGTCATAGAGTCTTGTGTGTCTCCCACTGTGCTTTGATTTCCACCCTACCACGGCTCTACTGAGTTGTGCAAACAGGTGGTTTTTGGGTACAGTCCCGATTCACATGGAGGCAATGAGCAATAGGAGGGGATTCGTCTCTCCCGGTATTGGGGGTTGATGTTGCGCTATGCTCGACTGGCCATAACAGGAAATCCCTGGCCAGGGTTGCAGTGATATACTGGTAAGAGTTATCAGTAGTTTCACGAAAGTTATGGACCCTATGTCGACATGACTTATCGAGCTATTGGGGTCTGACGTTTACCACCCCTGGGCGAGATATGCGACATATCAGACGAACAGACTGGACTGTACGGTAAGTGTTACTGGTTGGATTCACAGGAGTGTGAGCGGGCTTGCTCGTCGATCTTCTGATCGCTCAATACCCGGGTGGCCGTTACGTTTAGCAGACCGCTTGCGGCTTGTGGGTGTTTGATATGATCATCATCTGCTGCCGGCATATTGACGAGTCTTTAGCGTCCTACACAGAGGTTTCCTGGCTCAAGCGAAACGAAATAGGAGCGCATATGAGATATGTGCGGGACCGAGAATAATGCGTGTATGTGATACCGTATTCTATTCTCGCGATGAATGTATCGAATGGTTATATGTGATATAACCTAGTTATCGAATCAAGGATTGACTCGATAAGCCGATACATTGGATACTAGCCGGTTATATGCGACATGACCGGATCGTTAAATCAAGTGTTGATTTAATGATTTGATGTATAATTATATATTTGATATATTACTTTGCATTAACTAGTATTGGTTCACTTTAAATGGATTTTCTCACTTGAAATGCACAAGTTGTATATGTGATATACTTTTGTGCACAAGAGTGTATCATGTTTTTTGATACATGCAAGCTAGGGTTAGTGTAAAGAATGTACCATGGTTAAACTAATGGTTAGGGTTTTGTTTTTCCATTTACTTATTTATCTATTTATTTATCTTATTCATTTTGGAAAAGATGAGAAAAGAATGGTTGCTATTTTTGTTTTTAGTTGAACATTCTTGAAACTTTGACTAAGTCACCATTCTTGTCTCATGCTTAACCCTAACCATATGAACTAACCATAGTACATTCTCTACACTTAACCAAGGGTTAGTAAATGATAAGTATTGATTTATTTATCTAATTTACAACACTCATCATATCTTCTTCTTCTTCATCTTCTTCTTTCATGAGAAGAAAGCTTGCTACATCAATGGTGATTGATGAAAAAGTGTGAGAAATCCAAATCTAAAGTCTACCCACTTCCTATTTCTTCATCCTCTACCTCTTGCCAAGTAGTATAGGGTGTTTCCTTCACAAGTTTTCTTGACTTGGTGAAGTTGGAGCTTGATCTAGCGATGCCTCGACGTAGATCATCTTCGGTATCGTCGTCGATGACCTAGCCCGCTTGTTCTCCGATGAAGCCGACGCTAGAGCCATGGTTCGATTTGGACAGTGGAGAGGACTTTATCACGGAGCCTAGCAGGTGGAGGACTGGATCTACAAAGGTTGTAGCCCCTTCCCTTTAGCTATATTTCCGTTTACTTGCTCGTTTCGCCTAAATATCTAGTTAACGATCCGTATTAGGGTTTGTAGGCACAAGGAATTTTTTGATTTGTGCATGTTTGATCACTTGTGAGACTCCATTAGAGTGCCTAGGAACCCTAAAACCCAGTGAGTCCAGAATAAATTTGAGTGGACCATAGCCTACTACTGACACCCTGACCCCACCACCAGAGGCCGACCCCACCACTCTAACCTTTGGCCGCCGAAATAATCGATCGGGCCGCAAATTGCGGCCAAAGCAGGGAGATAGGAGCTAGGGTTTTTAGGGTGGGTGTCTGTTATGTTCTGTAGGTCCTTGGTGTATATAGTTTTGTAATATTTTAACCTGCGTAGAATCTGGGACGATATATCGTTTTCTGGTGTTTTAGTTTACGCGATACGCGCGATACACGAGTGGGTTTTGTGATTCAGCGTATCGTGGCGTGTCGGGCTGAGTCGTAGACGCGTGCACACACGTTTCAGCGTATCGCACACACACGCGTTGATTCGCGATGCGAGTTTCTCGTTTTGTTTCGATATCGCGTTTTGCGAGATTCTTTCTTTTATAATTGGATTCCTTGTGTAAATTCCAGGTCGCAGGTTAGTATGTCAGACGTCGCCAGGAAAAGGAAGCAGGTGGTCGGCTATACTTAGCACGCGACCAGGTGAGTAGATTTAACATCTACGGGGAAATCTCCCGTATGGCGTTAAGCATCAGGGCGTAATAGGATTTGTAGTCATGAGTGTCCATATTGATATACTGGTAGTATAGAACACTGCACTGTCACTAACGGTCCAAGTTGCACGAGCACGATTTATATGCTACACTCACACCGTTAGTGATTGCCATGCCACTCACATTATAGGATTGCTATAAACCGCATATCATATTGATTCTTCTTATATGACGTTGTCATGATTTGCCGCAAACTAGCATACGTATGTTCATATCCATACTTGTGCCACATACATCACATATATTCATACTTGGGCAAATATACATCACATATCTATACTTGTGGCATATACATCACATATGTTCATACTTGGGCACATCTACATCATATGTCTACATTAGTGCACATGTACATTGCTATATTCACTTTGCGTACTTATCCATTCGCACATCCATACCTATACCCACATTCATATGATACATAGATCGATGATAGTGACTTGATTCAAAACTAAGGGACCGCAAACGATATTTTCAAAACTGGATCTTTTAAAATGAGCGGTTCTCCTTTTCTTTTACTCATAGTCTATACGACACATTGCATGGATTTACGCCTTGGATTTGATTTATGTGATTTCTGGATTTGGGAACCGGAGTACTATTTTAAGAAAATACGCACGGTTTAAAAACCCGGTTTCCCTTGGTATGATATTTTAGTGCGTCCACCATGAGTTTTCTCGGTTCCAGAGAGCTTGTGGGAGTATACCCGATTCGAGGAGAGGTAGGCACCGATTGCGGGCACATGGTGGACCCGGTACGGTACCCCGGGGCGAGAAGACTCGTATTGTTAGACGGTGAGCCAGGTGGAGGGACTACTACCTACCGGTGATTGGTTGGACCTGACGGTTATCCGGAGGATACTGACCAGAGTCGATTGATGGATACGGGACGACGCGTACTGCCGGGGCTGAGGGCCGATTCCGCAGACGGAGCCCGTGGGCAGATCCGATGGACGGACGCCCCATATTGGAGGATTTGCGTGTCGATGCTGGACACGGCTGATTTTATGATATTTTGAGTGCCGGTGATAGGCACTCCCGATTTTATGAGATTACAGGATTTGAAGACCGATGTGGATTACGACGCTTGAGTTGTACTGGGTTTTGGTGTATTGATAGACACCAGTTATTTTCCACGTTGATATTCCGTGTAGATATTATTCCTTTCCATACTCAGCATTCAGTACTTAACATCTCATCCTGTAGCTAGCATACCTGATAGAGTACGCATGCTTGCATATCATTGCGTACCCTGCTCATCATATATATAGGGTTGTTAGATTGCATCGCCATGCCTGATTATCACATATCTTGCTCATCATATAGACATGATTATTAGATCACACGTGTTGCATGATATTGAGCATCCAGTTCATCATATAGATGTTTATCCGTTGGCATAGGTTAGAGTATCGCAGCACGTGCATACTCGCGATTACCTTTATATGTTATCTACTATTCACGAATTGGCAACTCACCCCCGTTGTGCCACAGTGCTTGCAGGTTGCCCTTTGGAGTAGTCGCGGCCGGCTGTTGACCGCATCTTTCGACACATATACGATTTCTGAGGTGTGTTAGCCCTGTTGCTATTAGGTGGGTTTTGTACGGTATCTGTTTACCTCTTAGTTGTATATTGATGTATCTAGTATTCTCCATCTACCTTCATGTATTGACTTAGAGACAGTTGTGAGGACGATGTTTATGATTCTGTACTCTGGTGTCGAGCTCGCTGTGAGCCGACTTTATATTCATGCAGTCTTATCTTTTATGATATTTGTCTTTGCTTTATTGCTCATTCTTCGCTGCGGCGTCGTATATCATATTGTGATGCTCTATTCTTTTCACATGTTATTCTACTACACCTTGCCTTTACCCGACTTGCGGGACAAATATTTTATAAAGGAAATGTTGCCAAAATTATTCAAATCTAACTCTTGAACTAAAAAGGTTTTCTACTAAATTACTTAATTTTTTCTAAACATTTTACAAATGCTTCTACTAAATTGTTTTAACACTCTATATTTAAAATGGTTTTGATTTCTGGGTTTCGGCTTACTTAGTCGCGTTACGCCTGTAGACGTTACGTGGTTAAGTTCCGGTGACGGGCCGAACTTTGGGTCGTGAGAAAGTTGGTATCAGAGCGTAGGTTTTACCTTTGGAGTGTAGGATGACCCTGGTATGATGGAGTAGGTAGCTGCAGCAGAGTGGCGTAGCGTGCGTATGTTCCGCGACATACTCATGACACAGTACTCCGCCTAAGCGACCTTAGGACTTATTGGTTGAAATTCCTTCATTATTGCATACATTCATGCGATTCGATTTCTGTATCCTTATCAAATCGTACTTTCCTTTTCAGCCACTATGCCGCCAAAGACTACTAGGGCGCAGAGAGCGGCCGCAAGGGCCGAGATTCGTGTTGACTCGTCCGAGACGAGGACTGATCCGGGCAGTGCACCCGTTGTACCGGAGCAGACTGTTCCTCCCATGACAGATCAGATCACTACGTAAGGGGCTGGTATGCAGGAGATGCGCCAGACGGTGGGATCCAGCATGCAGGAGATGCGCGAGATGATAGGATCGCTAGTTGAGACGCTCCGAGCGCAGCGACCAGAGGTAGCTTCACCAGTCACAAGGACCGCGATTGTACCCACCGTACAGCCAGTTGCCCCTGCAACCACGGAGGTGATTACAGTATCGCTATCAGAGTTCATGAGGCTGAAGCCTCCGGTCTTCACAGGCACAGATGCAGCCGAGGACCCGCAGTCTTTCATTGATAGGATGGCCCGGATATGCCGTTCCCTCAGATGGGCAGATGCGAGATGGGCCGAGTTCGCGAGCTTTTGCCTGGAAGGTCTTGCGCAGAAATTGTGCGAATCAGTTGAGAAGGGCAGAGCAGCAGGTCTTCCTCCTATGACCTGGACGGAGTTCGTGACAGTGTTCCTTGCCCGCTTCCTTCCCCAGAGTGTTAGGCATGCCCGAGCACGCAGATTTGAGTCCTTGTGCCAGACGCCAGAGATGACAGTGGCAGAGTACGATGTGCTATTCACCGAGCTATCAGTTTATGCTCCGTACCTAGTGGCTACTGAGGAGATGCGAGTCAAGAGATTTGTCCGAGGCTTGCTTACCCCGCTATTCCTTACGATCAGCTCCCAGCATTATGAGACCTATGCCGCAGCGGTAGACGCAGCCCTATTGGTCGAGGAGCGCCTTGCAGAGAATTCGGTTGTTCCAGGTCCGAAGAGGGTTCGTACTGATACAACAGCTCAGAGACTTCCATTCAGACGCCGTGATAGGCGTCGTACAGGTGGCAGAGACTTGGGGCAAGGTCAGATGTTTAGCTCATACCCCCAGGAGGTCAGCAGTCGTCTCGTGGATGTTTTGGATGTGGTAGTGTTCGGCACCGCGTAAGATATTCTACCGAGACACGCAGGAGGGAGCCAGCCGTACCGCATGTCACACTTCCACCTTCTCCACCCTAGTGGGCGTTACCTGTTGTACCCAAAGTTGCTCCGCGTCAGACCCATTCACAGGGAGGCCGTGGTCGCGAAGGGTTTGTTCCTAGAGGGCGAGGCGGTCGAGGCAGAGGAAAGCCAGCCACCGGCAGATTACAGCCAGTTGCTAGTAGGGGACCGCCAGTTGCAGGGGGAGGACAGGCACGAGTTTTCGCGTTGACGCATCAGGACGCGCAGGTGTCCAATGCGGTGGTTTCAGGTACCTTATCCGTATGTTCTGTTGATGCACACGTGTTGTTCGATCCCGGATCCACGCACTCGTACGTATCCACACACTTCGTGCCGAGTTTGGGTAGAGAGTCCGGTCTGCTTGATCAACCGCTTGTTGTGACCACTCCCGTGGGAGAGTCGTTTGTTGCCAGGCACGTGTTCCGATCCTGCGTTGTCCGTATTGGCGATAGAGATCTGCCTGTCGACTTGATCCTTCTTGAGATGTTGGACTTCGACGTTCTCTTGGGCATAGATTGGTTAGCCACGTGCTATGTGTCTGTGGACTGCCGCGAGAAGACAGTGAGATTTTGTTTTCCCGGCGAGTCGACTTTTGTTGTGCAGGGGGACCGTGGTGCCACCCCTCACATTTTGGTTTCTTCTCTTCGCGCTGGACAGCTGTTGGGGAAAGGATGTCAGGGATTCCTAGCCTATGTTTGTGACACTAGAGCCACAGATGTTCCGTTGGAGCAGGTTCCGATTGTATATGAGTTCCCTGACGTATTCCCTGACGAGCTTCCTGGGGTACCTCCTGAGTGTGATGTTGTGTTCTGTATTGATTTGATTCCCGGCACGGGGCCTATTTCTATACCGCCTTATCGGATGGCCCTGTCGGAGCTTAGTGAGTTGAAGAGTCAGTTGGAAGATTTGCTGGACAAGGGACTTATTCGACCCAGTGTTTCTCCTTGGGGTGCTCCGGTCTTGTTTGTCAAGAAGAAGGACGGAAGCTTACGTTTGTGTATCGACTACCGGCAGCAGAACAGGGTGACCGTGCGGAACAGATATCCTTTGCCACGTATCGACGATTTGTTCGACCAGCTTCAGGGGGCAGGTTATTTTTCGAGGATCGATTTGCGATCGGGCTATCATCACCTGCGAGTTCGATAGGAGGACATTTCGAAGACAGCTTTCCGTACACGTTATGGCCATTATGAGTTTTTGGTGATGTCGTTCGGACTCACCAACGCGCCAGCAGCCTTCATGGACTTGATCAACCGTATATTCCGTCCGTATCACGACTTGTTCATCATCGTATTCATTGACGATATATTGGTTTGTTCCCGGAGCAGAGAGGAGCACGAGCAGCACCTGCGGATCACACTACAGACCTTGAGGGAGCACCACCTTTATGCAAAATTCTCCAAGTGCGCATTCTGGCTCGACAGCGTAGACTTTTTGGGTCACGTGATTACACGGGATGGTATATGTGTGGACCCAAGGAAGATTGAGGCCGTTCAGAGCTGGCCCAGACCTACATCCGTTACTGTGATACGCAGCTTTCTAGGACTGGCCGGCTACTGCAGGAGATTTGTACAGGATTTCTCCCGTATTACTACACCCTTGACCGGATTGACCCAGAAAGGAGTTCCCTTCGATTGGACAGAGGATTGCGAGCACAGTTTCCAGCAGCTACGGACTTGTTTGACTACGGCGCTAGTATTATCGTTGCCTTCAGGATCGGGCGGATTTGCAGTCTATTGTGACGCTTCACGATTGGGGCTAGGGTGTGTATTGATGCAGCATGGCAGGGTGATCTCTTATGCTTCCCAACAATTAAAGAAACATGAACAAAACTACCCCACTCACGATCTGGAGATGGCTGTAGTGGTATTTGCACTTAAGATCTTGCGACATTACCTATACGGCGAGTCGTGCCAGATATTCACTGATCACAAGAGCCTCAAGTACATATTTCAGCAGGGAGACCTGAATCTCGGACAGCGCCGATGGATGGAGTTAGTGAAGGACTACGACTGCGAGATCTTATATCACCCGGGCAAGGCTAACGTAGTAGCAGATGCTTTGATTAGGAGTCCTAAGGGTAGTCTAGCTTGTTTGAGTGTAGTACAGAGGCAGTCGTCGGCAGATTGGCAGATATTGTGCGACAGCCGAGTGCAGTTCGAGTTCACGCAGATTGGGGGACAGCTTGCGCATGTTCGTGAACGCCCACAGTTGCTTGACCGTATATATGAGGCACAGCGCGGGGATGACCGTTTCTCAGAGATCATGGCACAGATTGGACAGGGCAGATTCTCCGAGTTCGTGATTGATGATCAGGGGATATTACGATTTGGGTCTAGACTGTGCGTACCAGATACTGAGGGATTGCGGCGCGATATTCTTGAGGAGGCACATCGATCAGTGTACAGTGTCCACCCCGGTTCCACCAAGATGTACCATGATATGAGAGAGGTCTACTGATGGGACGGAATTAAGAGGGACATTGCAGATTTCGTGTCTAGATGCCTGTCTTGTCGGCAAGTCAAGGCCGAGCACCAGAGGCCGGCGGGAGAGCTACAGCAGTTACCCATTCCGGAGTGGAAATGGGAATAGATTTTGATGGATTTCGTTGTGGGTCTACCCAGGACTAGGCGAGGGTCTGACTCCATTTGGGTGATCGTGGATCGTCTGACGAAAGCGGCTCACTTCCTGCCAGTGAAGACGGCTTTCGGATTTGCTCAGTATGCCCAGATATACATCGACAAGATTGTACGACTGCATGGACTCCCGACGTGTATTGTGTCCAACAGAGGCATCCAGTTAACCAGCCGACTATGGCAGAGGCTTCAGGAGGCTTTAGGCACGCGCTTGAGTTTCAGCACAGCATTTCATCCGCAGACCGACGGACAGTCAGAGCGGACCATTCAGACTCTCGAGAACATGCTCCGAGCGTGCGTTTTAGATTTTGGTGGTAGCTGGGATCATCATTTACCCTTGATAGAGTTCTCCTACAACAATAGCTTCCAGGATACGATTCAGATGGCACCTTTCGAGGCTTTTTATGGGAGGAGATGTAGATTGCCTGTCTGTTGGACAGAGCTCAGCGAGGGCAGTATTTTGGGGCCACAGATCGTACAGGAGGCGACTGAGAAGATACAGCTGATTCGAGACAGGATGAGGACAGCTCAGAGCAGGCAGAGATCGTATGCTGACAGGCGCCGCCGCAGACTAGAGTTCGCAGTTGGCGATCACGTGTTTCTGAGGGTCTCTCCGATGAAGGGAGTGATGAGGTTTGGACGGAAGGGGAAGCTTAGCCCCAGATTCATAGGTCCCTATGAGATCCTCGAGCGTGTGGGCGCAGTAGCTTATCGGTTGGCTCTTCCACCCGACTTCCCAGATGTTCACCCCGTATTGCACGTGTCGATGCTTCGCAGATACCTACATGACCCTTCGCACATGATTCAACATCAGACCGTTGAGCTCGAGCATGATCTTACGTTCACCGAGCAGCCAGTCGTGATCTTGGACTGGCAGGTGAAGAAACTTAGATCGAAGGTTTTGCCATCAGTGAAGGTACTTTGGCGCAGCCCGAATGGTGAAGAGATCACTTGGGAGGCCGAGGGCGAGATGCGGAAGAAGTTCCCTCATCTCTTTGAAGGTATGTGTAGCTTTATATTTTAAATTCGGGGACGAATTTCTCTAAGGGGGGAAGATTGTAACACCCAAGGATGTGTTTAGTGGCTGATTATATTTTAATATGTGAATTTTAATAAAAAAAGTTTACCAAATTGATTTTCAAATAATTTTTCAAATTTAATAAATATTTTTCTAAAATTTTCCCAAGCTTGCACAAACTTGTGCATGTAAACTAGGGTTAGAATTTGGGTTAAACCATGTTTAACAACCATGATAGGTTAACCCTACCATTAGTAAATTAACATGATTTGAATTAAGGGTATGTTTTTTTAAAAATGAAATGGGATTTAAAATGCTTTTTGGTTGACTTGAGAGAGAGAGAATGCATCATGGCTAAGCCATGCTTGCATTAAATGAGAGAGAGAGAGAGAGTGCATCATGGCAAGCCCATGCTTGCATTTAATGTGGCAAGAGAGAGAGAAATGGGGGCTTGACCTTGTGCATTATCATTTCTTTTGTTGCATCACACACTCTCATATCTCACTGACTCACTCTCTCACTCAAACACACACACAGTTGAAGCAACAGCATCAGCTTCAGCCACAGCATCAGCTTCAGCCCCAGCAGCAGCAACACCAAGCAACAGCAACAGCAACAGCTCCTTGCAGCAGCTGCCCCAGCACATGTAGCAGCAGCCCCAGCACTAACACCATCAACAGCAGCATCAGCAGTAGCAGTAACAACACCAACGGCAACAACAAGCAGCAGCATCAGCAGTAGCAGTAACAACAGCAACAAGAACAGCATCTGGAACAACAGCAGCAGTAGCAGCTTCTTCTTCTCCTCTTCTTCTCCTGACCCAGCGTTGTAGGGTCAAGTGAGGTATAACCTCTGAGCTCCACTTGCTTGTATGCTAGACTTGTGTGTCGGTTTAGCTTAATTAGTGTAAATCGGTGGTTGTTAGTGCTAGATTGCGTGTTTTTAGTGATATTTGTGGTGTTTAGGGTAAACTTTGCTTAAGTAAGGTTAGTTTTGGCTAGACTAAGTTAATTAAGTGTTGTTAGGTCCTTGTGAACCTAGGTAAACCCCAGATTGCATAAAAGTACCCTAGTTTTCAAATTGTGCAAAATTTGACGTTTTTAAGCAAAATCTTAGCTTTTTAAAATCTGCTATTACCCCAGTGAGTCCAGAATAAATTTGAGTAGGTCCTTGGTGTATATAGTTTTGTAATATTTTAACCTGGGTAGAATCTGGGACGATATATCGTTTTCTGGTGTTTTTAGTTTGCGCGATACGAGCGATACGCGAGTGGGTTTTGTGATTCAGCGTATCGCGGCGTGTCGGGCTGAGTCGTAGACACGTGCACACACGTTTCAGCGTATCGCACACACTCGCGTTGATTTGCAACGCGAGTTTCTCGTTTTGTTTCGATTTCGCGTTTTGCGAGATTCTTGCTTATATAATTGGATTCCTTGTGTAAATTCCAGGTTCACAGGCGGGTACGTCAGACGTCGCCAGGAAAGGGAAGCAGGTCGTCGGCTATACTTAGCACGCGACCAGGTGAGTAGATTTAACATCTACGGGGAAATGGCCCGTATGGCGTTAAGCGTCATGGCGTAATAGGATTTGTAGTCATGAGTGTCCATATAGATATACTGGTAGTATAGAACACTGCACTGTCACTAACGGTCCAAGTTGCACGAGTACGATTTATATGCTACACTCACACTGTTAGTGATTGCCATGCTACTCAAATTATAGGATTGCTATAAACCGCATATAATATTGATTCTGCTTATATGACGTTGTCATGATTTGCCACATACTAGCATACGTATATTCATAGCCATACTTGTGCCACATACATCACATATATTCATACTTGGGCACATATACATCACATATCTATACTTGTGCCATATACATCACATATGTTCATACTTGGGCACATCTACATCATATGTCTACATTAGTGTACATGTACATTGCTATATTCACTTTGCGTACTTATCCATTCGCACATCCATACCTATACCCACATTCATATGTTACATACATGGATGATATTGACTTGATTCAAAACTAAGGGACCGCAAATTATATTTTCAAAACTGGAACTTTTAAAAAGAGCGGTTCTCCCTTTCTTTTACTCGTTGTGTCATACGACACATTGCATGGATTTACGCCTTGGATTTGATTTATGTGATTTCTGGATTTGGGAACCGGAGTACTATTTTAAGAAAATACGCACTATTTAAAAACCCGGTTTCCCTTGGTATGATATTTTAGTGCGTCCACCATGAGTTTTCTCGGTTCCAGAGAGCTTGTGGGAGTATACCCGATTCGAGGAGAGGTAGGCACCGATTGCGGGTACATGGCGGACCCGGTACGGTACCCCGGGGCGAGAAGACTCGTATTGTTAGACGTTGAGCCCGGCCGAGGGACTACTACCTACCGGTGATTGGTTGGACCTGGCGGTTATCCGGAGGATACTGACCAGAGTCAATTGATGGATACGGGATGACGCGTACTGCCGGGGCCGAGGGCCGATTCCGCAGACGGAGCCCGTGGGCAGATCCGATGGACGGACGCCCCATATTGGAGGATTTGCGTGTCGATGCTGGACACGGTTGATTTTATATTATATTGAGTGCCGGTGATGGGCACTCCCGATTTTATGAGATTACAGGATTTGAGGACCGATGTGGATGACGACGCTTGAGTTGTACTGGGTTTTGGTTTATTGATAGACACCAGTTATTTTCCACGTTGATATTCCATGAAGATATTATTCCTTTCCATACTCAGCATTCAGTACTTGACATCTCATCTTGTAGCTAGTATACCTGATAGAGTACACATGCTTGCATATCATTGCGTACCCTGCTCGTCATATATATATGGTTTCTTGATTGCATTGCCATGCCTGATTATCACATATCTTGCTCATCATATAGACATGATTATTAGATCGCACGTGTTGCATGATATTGAGCATCAAGTTCATCATATAGATCTTTATCCGTTGGCATAGGTTAGAGTATCGCAGCACGTGCATACTCGCGATTACCTTTATGTGTTATCTACTATTCACGAATTGGCAACTCACCCCCGTTGTGCCACAGTGCTTGCAGGTTGCCCTTTGGAGTAGTCGCGGCCGGCTGTTGACCGCATCTTTTGACACAGATACCATTTCTGAGGCGTGTTAGCCCTTTTGCTATTATGTGGGTTTTGTACGGTATCTGTTTACCTCTTAGTTGTATATTGATGTATCTAGTATTCTCCATCTACCTTCATGTATTGACTTAGAGACAGTTGTGAGGACGATGTTTATGATTCTGTACTCTGTGTCGAGCTCGTTGTGAGCCGACTTTATATTCTTGCAGTCTTATCTTTTATGATATTTGTCTTTGCTTTATTGCTCATTCTTCGCTGCGGCGTCGTATATCATATTGTGATGCTCTATTCTTTTCACATGTTATTCTACTACACCTTGCCTTTACCCGAATTGCGGGACAAATTTTTTATAAAGGAAATGTTGCCAGAATTATTAAAATGTAACTCTTGAACTAAAAATGTTTTCTACTAAATTACTTAAGGTTTTCTAAACATTTTACAAATGCTTCTACTAAAATGTTTTAACACTCTATATTTAAAATGGTTTTGATTTCTGGGTTTCGGCTTACTTAGTCGCGTTACGCCTGTAGACGTTACATGGTTTAGTGCCGGTCACGGGCCGAACTTTGGGCCGTGACAATGCGTATGCAAATTTTGCGATTTTTGGGGCTTAGGAAGGGTAATGAACTCCCCACCTAATCTGGATTTGGTCTTTGCCCCTTAATGTCTGTATTAATTATGCAAATAACCACAAAATCAAAACAAGCACAATTTAATTTTGCTTTTTGCGGCCCTGCGATTTTTGCAAAGAAGCCTGCAGAAATTTGTTATTTGGAGCAGACAGAGAAGGAGATAAGAAAGATAGAAGCTCACTGTGAACAATTTCCTACGGAGATCCCTTCACCTTGGCGCGGAACCGCCGCAGGAGGAGGCTTAGACCGCGGTTTAGCCACCGTCGGTACTATTCACTGCAAAGAATTTCAACAGCAAGCTGCTGTTAAATCTTCCAGCTCTCTGGAAATTTCAAAAAAAAAATTCAATTGCACAGCAAGCTCCATATTTTCTTGCAACAAACCACAACAAATCGTTTAGATTTTGCACGAATTTTGATCACAAAAATGTAATGGAATAAATCTTTCAATTCAAATTTCAATATAGAACGAATTAGCGCGCGATCCCCGGCAACGACGCCATTTGATTGATCGTTTACGATTGTGTCGGTATTTAGAAACATGTATGAAATCACAACCAAAAATATTTGACCGCAATCAATAACGGTGTCGGATTGTAGCGCGTTAGCGAGTGCGGATCGTCCACAGGGATTGCGCGATTCGTTCGTATTTTGTTTTGTTTGAATCGAAAATTTAATAGAAAAAGACAAGAAAACGTTTCAAGATTTTTATCGATGAGTTTCAAGAATCAACTATTCTAATCAAGAATCAAGAAAATGATAAACATCATGAATCAAGAGAGATAGAATTCCAATCAATTTAGGTTTCAAGATTTGAAGTAAAGCTCGTAGGAATCGAGTAGATTGTAGATGTGAAGAAGATTCAAGAATACGATTTCTTATACATTAACAAGTTGATGCTAAATCGATGTAGATTCATCGAGGATCAGGGATCTTGCGAAGAATTAGGGTTCCTCATCCTATCTTTGTCATTTCGATGAATCGCATTCACTAGATAGCTTCTAGGAAATCGAACGATCGATCGTTGATCTCTAGATTGTGCGAAAGGAATCCAGAACACACTCGCATCGATCTAGATCATCGATCATTCGATTTTCAAGAATTTACAAATGTTATAAGACTTAAGAAAACGTTAAAAGATTCATCAACATCATCTTTCTACAATCGTTTCGATTCCTCCACGAGCGGAGTTTTATTCAAGCATCATCACGAAGAATACATTCAAGAATTGACAATGAATCATATTGCTCGAATTGAAATAAAAGCAAGTTTAAAGAATCTTCACCTTTATTATATCAACAAGTAGTTACAACTCTCAAGAATTACAAGAGGAAGGAACTTCGCTCGTCGAATTTAGCATCACTCGGCTACTTGAGTTGTGGATCGGCTTGGATCTCGTGCTCCGTTGAAGTCCGGCTTCGCTTCAAAGATCGTTGAAGACTTTCTTTGCTTGCACTCAAAGGATCTTGAATTGGATTAGGGTTAGGGTTTTGAGGTGGTAGTTGTTGGGTTGAAGATGAAGAACAACCACAACAATTGAATTGAGGAACAATGAACAACTAGAGTTTAGCCAAAGACTGAACAACTCAAGATTAACCCTTTCAAGAGAGGCCTAGGGTCTTTTTATAGGTTTCCCAATCCCTAGTTCTAGGAATTCAAATTTGAATTTTCCCTCCAAAAGTTAGTTATAGGGAGAGGCTTCTAGAAGTAGTTAGTTAGGGCTTAGCTTCTACCCTAAGCTAGGTGGTTAGGGAGAAGGTTCTAGGTCCTTAATGGAGTTTAGGTGAAGCTTGTTGTGGAAGCTTGGGGTGTTTAGTTAGGAACCCAATGGCTTGCTGATCTGGCAGAATGTTCTGGAGCAATCTGGAGAATGTAGTGTCTTTCTGAAGTGTGGAAGCTGAGATAGGAGTTCTGGGCTGAAGGAGAGGGGATGATGTGGCATAGCCGCCGCGGAACCGCGGCTCAAGGCGGCTCCGACCGTGGTTCCGCGGCCATGTTGCTGGCTTGGGGCTTCATACTTCATGTGTTGGCTTCTTCTGTACTTTGATGTATTTCCTGATATGTTGAATCTCTGAATTCACTCTAGATCATTGCCAGATTCCAATTCCTTGAGTTGGCGTATTTTTTTAGCGGCCTTTGTTGTGTAATTTTGACCGATCTCTTGGAATTTCCTGCACAGACTTCGAAACACAAGTTGCGATATATAGGGATGATGACATGCTATGAAATACAGTCAATTTCCCTTAAAGTGCCAGTTTTAAAGTCTAACACATGCAATTTGATATTTAACGACTGTTTTTCTAATATGTGCTATATGAATGCCGAACACTTCTAGATGAGTGCAAAAGATAGGGAAATTGCCGGTTAAAAGATGCAGTATTTTCGACTGATCAAAACTCCTTCCCTATCAAGAGTATGTCATCCACGTACTCTACGAGGATCATCACCATACTCTTTACTACCTTTTTGTATATACAAGGTTCATCTACCATTTTGATGAAGTCAAACTCTTTGACTACCACATAAAAACAGATGTTCCAACTCCGCGATGCCTGATTTATCACATAAAATATCATGATCACGTTTCCGCTACTCCCACCGTCTACGAAACCCTCTGGCTGTGTACTTATAGATGCTCTCTTCCAAATCATCATTTAGAACAGCAGTCATGACACCTAACCGCCAAATATCGTAGTCATGGAATGTAGCCGTGGCAAGTAGAATCTGGATGGACTTAAGCGTAGCTTTGAAAGTCTCAACTTTTCCATGTACACCAAGTAATCTTCTCAAGATATACTTGCTCCTGATGGGGATTTAACCCTTCAGATAAAGCAACCAAAGTCTATACTTTGTTGGTGTATAAGGATTCCATCTCAGATCGCTAAGCATCCAGCCATTCTTACAGAGTCCCACTCCTGATGGCCTGCTCGAAACTGGTTGGGTCATCATCTCATGATGAAATCCTCGCTCCCACTGTCATAGAGAAACCGAAGTATCTCTCAGGTGGGTGAGGAACCCTACTAGATCGGCGGAGAAGCTGAGGTTCGTTGGAAACTATTGAATCCTTTGGTTCTACCAAATCATCAGCTGCAGTTTGTATAGCTGGAACTCTTTCCAGTTCTACATCATGACCAATAATTTCTTCACAAGAAATTCCCTTTCACAAAGGCGGCATGTTGAGAAACAAAACATCTTTTGTTCCTCGGTTAGGTAGAAGATATTCCCTTGCAAATGCTTGGGATATCCGACAAACTTCTACAGAACCGACTTTTCCTCGAGCTTGTCCGGATTATACTTTTAGACATAGGCTGGACAACACCAAATCTTAACATACTTAAGATATGGGCTCTTCCAATTCCATATCACATATGAAGTGGTAGGCAACTGATTTGATTTGAACCCTATTCAATAGGTATACAACTTCTCAAGTGCATAACTCCCAAAAGGAAATAGGAAACTCAGTAGTACTCATCATAGAGCACACCATATCACATAGGGTGTTATTGCTCCGCCCCGATATACCATCGTGTTATGGTGTATACTGAGGAGTAATGCTGAGAGAGAATCTCATTCTCCTTTAGAATAGTCCAGGAATCCCGTGCTCAAGTATTCTCCTCCTTGATCTCATCAAAGGACATAATACTTATACCCATTTTTGGTTCTCTACTTCTAACTTATATTCTGTGATTATCTCAAAAGTTTCGGACTTGTGTTTCAATAGGAACATATGTCTGAATCTTAAGAGATCATCAGTAAATGTAATGAAGTACAAAGAACCGATCCTGGCATGTGTAGACAGGGGACCTCATACATCAACATGTATCAATCCCAAGAGTTCACTAACTCTTTCTCTGTTTCCAATAAACGGAGCTGTGGTCATCTTATCTCTGTGACATGACCGGCAAGTTTCACAAGATGTAAATTCAAACTAATTTAAATATGCATCTAGATGTAACTTCAGCTAGTCGGGTCGCATTGATATGACCTAGTCTACAATGCCTCAAGAAGGATTCATTCATTTCTGAACTTTTCCTATTATGTGTGTTTTGTACATAAAGAACTGTAGTTTGATTCAGAACGTCTGTGCTTTTAGATAACGTGCCTGAACCGATCAACTCTTGATATAGGAAATGTTCAAAACATTATCCAACAATACAAAATTATATCCTTTCTTTACTAAAAAAGAGACTGATATGATGTTGTATATTAGGTTCGGTATCTAATAACATTCGTTCAGAATCAATGTATTCTGGTAATACAGGGTGATAACTGCCAATAGTCTTGGCGGCAACAATTGCACCATTTTTATCTCATGAAACTTAACACCTGTTCTCAGTTCTCTACCTATCTGTAGCCCATGTAACAAATTACATATGCGGGATCCTAATCCGGTATCTCATACCCAGGACGTAAAGGATACTGAGAAACAGTTCTCTGTAATGAACACACCCGAAGAAGATGCATCAGCATGCACTTTCTTCGTTTGGGCAGCACGGGAATTCCAGTAATCCCCTATTTCCTACTCTGTCTTATAAAAATTATAAGTTGGAGCGGGACCAATGTTCCTTAGCGCAGTATAACAAGCGGGTTCGGTCAATACATCCGTATTATTATCTTGATTAAGGCGTGACATAGTCGCAACAAGGAGAGAGAGAGAAGAAAACACTCAGCGTGCGCTTTTAGAAGATTAGATTGGTTAGCAATTTATCTAATTAGGATGTCTCCCACTGTTTTAGTCAAATCTTCCTTCAAACCCTAAAAGAAAAGACTAGCCGGGATTAATTACACACTACATGTTCACCAATATTTCAGCCTGTCCAGTGCCGGTACTTTGAGGGAGGTTCCCCGTGCTTTCGCACGGACCTAATTAAAGTAAACCTCGTTTTCCCAGGGGCCTAACCCCGTTAACACCTTTCTAGACACCTACTTGATCGGATAATTGTAATGTGTAAAACTCTCCCAGGAGTAATTCTTACTCGCAGCGGGTATCAGGATCCAACTATCTCATAGAAGGTATGCAATCTTATTGCAAATTTGAACACTTGAAATTCCCAATAATATTTTTACCCCTAACGTCCTATGACCTTGACGAATGCCAACAAACCATAGGCTAATAGTCAAGTTCAACCCGTCATTTCCCGATTTAATTAAACCCACCCGCACGACCCTTGACGAAAGCAAACAAAGTCGCACGACTACCCTAACTCAATCGCATCATATGCTTATACAGATAAGCATAAATAGCTACCGCACACTACGCCTTGACGAAAGCCAACAAACGCAGCACGAATACTATGAAGTACTTATCTGAAATGACGGAGGGCTACAACAGGTTTTTAAGAAAACCCATTGCGTAATGAACTTGATATCATTGTAGAATCGAGTGATTTTGAATGGAATGTTTTTAGGCCTTTTCTAGTTTTGCTAAAGAGGTCACTCCCGGTGAAGGGATCGTCGGCTCTTTCCTCATCGAATAAGGTGCAGGATATTTCACAAATATCACTATGCAAAGCAAAAACTATAGAAACAATCAAAAGACAAACCGAGTTTGTAGCATCTGCTAGTTTCGCTAAAGTGGTCACTCCCGGTGAAGGGATCTCGGCTCTTTCCTTATCGAATAAGGTGCTGGATGTTCTACAAGGAACACCGCTATGCAAAGCAAGAACTAGAGCTACCAGTTTTTAAACAAGTTTCTACAACATCTTTAGGTTTCTTTTATTTCATTAATCTCATTAATGGAGTCCCATTTTATTATGCTTCACAAGCATCACATTTGAAACGAAATCTGCAATATAACTTATATCTCATATATATAATATATAAACATTCGTCTCAGGCAGTAATATGATCTCATCACAGAACATTACAGCAGAAGAACATATATGAAACATTGGATATACTAGGACGTCCGTGTTTTAATACGAGCCTGTATAAAACACGGATTCCACGGTCGTGATGTATAGCCAAACCCACATCCCTAGACCTCTACGAGAGCAGAAAGCAACACTGCCAATTCTAGGGTTAGGAGACCCGGTCTCGAATCCTCGAGATGGTCTCCCACAGGACCCCAGAACCCGGTTACTTATGCTCCCCGCCTTGGGTCTACCTAATACGGAAAAGTAAATAATATACAATGGTGACAACATCCTCAGCCCGGAAGTGCCCTAATAAAAGAATATTACATACAAATGAATTTTATATGAATGAAAAAGAAAAACTCTCATCTCACAAAAAAACCCCGGCTATTCAGAACGCGACGATCCAATATAACATATCACAGCAACACATAATATAACATATTATCAACGTAAGTAAATATGCGTATCCTAATTGTCGTTGATGTATAGCAACGAAACCGGCGATACACCACATATTAAACCTACGGTCGCAGAAAAGAAAGTGTAAAACTACAACAGTTAGAATCTGCAACCTCCTTAGACATCGCATGCCTAACCAAATGAATTCCTTAGACATCGCATGCCTAACAATTACAAACCTCGCATTTTAGTCTCATTATCAAAAACTCTTTTCAATATCAAATCGGGCAATTCAACAATATTCCCGACATCCTGATCGAATGCTCGTCGCAAACTTTAGTAGACGGCCGTACCCCCGGATGCCGTTGACGAAGTGCACTAAGTCGGAACACCGCTACCGCGAGCACCCGAACGGATGCTTTTGGCGATGGTGTTCTCTTACAGTCACTTAGTCGGGACTATGGGGCGTGTTGGATATATATGCCCTAGAGGCCTTCATTGTATAGGATGCTAGGGATATGTATGTACATGATAATCTTGCTTAATATGATAGTACGCTATTTGGTTTAACTTTATCTTAACGCGTGATATATTTTACTTTGTATTTATGAACATGTTGATAAAGCCCATAGGGTGTTTTCCTGACTACCGGCGTTGTGATGGCAGCCATACTTGTGGGAGCTGGATATTCAATAGGCACATCCTTAGACGTTCCTGGTCGTAGGAGTATTGAGACTGGGCATCGATACTCCAGAGTAGACTAGTGTGTACATATCTAGACCCTGACGAGGGGCGATGGATTAGTCTCGCAGCCATTGGTGATGTGCACCTAAGATTGTATACAGATGCTCACTGGGTGTGAGTACACCAGACAGGACTAGCCGAGAACAGACTGTATGGTATTTATACCTAACATCAGATAGCAGTTCTCAGGTGACATTTGTGCAGATAGTCCGTTGACTTAAAGTCATCATTTGTCTCGTGTGAGTTCACACTGTGCTTTGATTACTACCCTACCACGGTTCAAAGGAGTCGTGCAAACAGGTTTTATTTGGGCACAGTCCCGAGCCACGTGTAGGCAGTAAGCTACTGTTAGGGATTCATCTCTCCCGGTATAGGGAGTTGATATCGCACAGTAATCGATTGGTCATTACCATAATTCCCTGGCCAGGGCTGATTGAGAATTACTGATGGACTGATCAATAGATTCTCGGATGGTTTTGAGACATGCCGGCACGACATGTACGGTTATTAGGGGTCTGACGTTCACCACCGCCCAGACCATACATGCGATACTCTTAGACAACAGACCAGACTGCGCGGATATTGTCACAGACAAGCTCAGTAGAAGTTCGGATGGGTTTCCTCATCGGCCTTCTTATCGATATCTACCTGGGGACCGTTACGTACAGCTAGTGCCGCTTGCGGTCTGTGGTTAAACCCACTGCCAGAGTAGCAGTCGAGTCTTTAGAGTCCCATACAGAGATTTCCCAACTCCAGGCGAAACGATATAGAGGTCGTACGGTTTTACGACAAGGGTTCGGACGCATACGCGTTTAAATGCACGTATGACGTTCAGACAGTTTTTACTAGCCGGCTTTGGTTATAGCCAGATTCTAGTATCAGGTTATTGGATTTATACAGTCTAAAGTTTTTCCATGTTTTCACGGATAGGAGGGGCGTTCTCGTAATTATACGGGAAGCTTCTAGAAGCATGGTGACTTGAGGGTTTAGGTGGCATTATCATTAAATGATATTGTGACTCATAATGTGTGATTCATTATGTCATTATTGCATTATTAAATGCTTAATGACACAGATTGTGAATCACTCATAATGCATTAATGTAGCATGATGAATAATCTCATTTTATTCATTTATTCATTATGCTTCATATATCAAGTGAGAAACAATATCATTATCATAATTCTTGTTCACCTTCTCTCTCCTCAAGCTCACTCTCTCTTCAAACTCTAATCCTACCACTCATGAGTTGAGAACAAGGATTAGAATAGACTAAACATTCCATAACCTAACTCTATATGATCTAAGTTCCTTTGATTAGCAACTAGAGAAACTTAGTTACCTCAAGTTTGGAGGTGAAGCTTGGATTAGGGTTCTCGGGTGGATCATCTATCACTTAGAGGAGGCCGAGGAGGACGTAGAGATCGTAAAGATGAAGGACACGATTCACTAGGTATAATCTCTTTACATAGTAGCTAAGAACTTCTATGGTTGTTGTTAATTATCGTTTAGCAAAGATCTTCGGTTAGTCGATGTATGCTTAAAGAACAAGATCGTTTTTCATATTTCCGCCTCCACGCAACTCATGGTGTGTAGCACATCGACTTACAGTGGTATCAGAGCCTCACTAAACAATAATTAACTCACATTCAAAGTCGTATGAATTTCGAACGCAAAACAAACCGGAAAATATACCGATATCACATAGTTTCTGTCGATTTTAAAATGAGGCCCAAAATTTTTTCAGGGACCTCCAGAATAACCTACATGAAATTATAAGAACACTGGAAAAAAATGGGCTCCTGAATCGGCCACTGAGCTGCGGAAACGCGGCCGATCCCACCGATCCGCCGCGGATCCGCGGCCGAGTTAGAGCCGATTCAGCCCAGTTTTTCCCTATGCATCTTCTGTGATATTTTGTCTTTTCTGGTATGATATTTTTTCTGTTCAAGTCTCAGGTTTACAGAGAAGTTTTGGAGTAGAATCTTATGTGTTTGATCTATCGAAATTATACGATGTTTTCTTATTTGATTATATCTGTGAACTTTATTATGTGTTCGTAAACCACCCCTAACTGCTAGTATGTCGGTTGGTAGGGGGTTGCACATATCTGTGATGTTTTTAACTATTTGTGATTATGAACTGTATTAGATTGTTGTGATGATTAGATGGGGTTTTGTGATGGGATTTTGTATTAATTCATTCGATGTAAATGTAATAAGTTGTAATATTATTTTGCGGGGCGTATCCATGTTGCGGTTGTAGCCACCGTTGAATTATTTCTTTTTACTGTTTTTGCTCCTAGGATAGACCCAAGGTGGGGTGCACAAACTACCGGGTATTTTGAAGTGTATAGTGGTGTCACGACCCGAAAATACGGAACATGACCGGCACTTAAACTACGAACGTCTCGAGGCGTACGTAATCTAAGTAAACCGAAAACCCAGAAATCCAAACCAAGAAAAGTAGTAGAGTGCAGGAAAAACCAACTTAAAGCAAGTAATTTCAATAGCATAAGCCGAATTATGCGGTTTTTAAAACATCAAAAATTTACTGAAAATTTCGGCAGAGTCTCCTTTGTAAATACTGGCCCCCAAACGGGATACAACATGAATAGTATACGAAATCAAGAAAAGGGCATCCCCAAGCGGGAGCTAGCTCTTCGTCAATCGACGGTCACAACCACACAAAAAATATAATATACAACGCCAACGGCGAGGATCAAAACTCAAAAGGAAACTCAAAACCACCAGAAATATAACGAGCGACTCTAAGGTCGAAAGAATAAACAACACTGGTCTCTATCTCAAAAATACATGTTTGGTTGATGGAATTTACTAGATACAACGGAATAATGTTATACAAGGTAATATGATGGGTACGATACAAGAAAAACCCACCTACTAGCAAGTCACCCGAATGAAACTGAGCCCGCAAAGCCGTAATGAAACCTGTACGGCAAACCTGCAAGAAACTGGGGCACAACGGGGGTGAGTTGCCAACTCGTGAGTAGAAAAACATCTACGCACAGAAATCGCATAAATAACGCAATCCTAGGCCAATGATCATAATATAGCCTCAAAAATGTATATAACATGCAGCTTATAACAATGGCTAGGGTAAATATCTACCCGAGTGTAAACTCATGTGCCCGTGTCAGTGCTTCAGGTAGCAATATATCATATGAATTAGGTATGAATGCATGAAAACAGAATACATGTAAATGAAGAAACTGCCTTCATAAATTAGTAAGATTTCCTTCGTATTTTTAAACTGAGGTATCATAGATGAAATCAGCATCAACAGTGTCTAGTATCGACACAAAACATAAATCTCACTGTCTCGAAATATCAATGTCTCAATCTCAATATCTAGGGCTCCGTCAGTCCAGACCGGCCCCTACCATCCATCTCAAGACCACGACGGTATCCTCCGGATATCCGACGCGTCGGGTAATATCACCGGTAGGTAGTGCTCCCCAGCCAGGCTCAACGTCAACACCACATTCCTCTTGCCCCGGGGTACCATACCGGGCCCACCATGTACCCGTGACGGTTCCTCCACTCCTCGACACGGATCTCCAAAACCACAGCAAACTCATGGTGGACGACACTTTACATCACTAGAAAACCGCAACATTTTATATTTTAAAAGATCATAAGTTGTAAATTTTGCGGCTTTCCCCGAAATCCAGAAATATCATAAATCTCAAGAAATCATCACAAGTGCATATGTCAATGATAATGAACTAGGCATGAACAACTGAATAACAGTATGCATGAAGTGATAGGTAATAACTACAATGTCTAATATGACATATAAGGGAAGTACACTAATATCATGTTAACACTACTAGCTAACAATCTAAGTCAAGCAATTATATTCTCTAAAGTGTACGTGACATGGCAATTACCGATGAAGATGTGTGTGAGCCGGCAGGTAGGTGTACGTGGTACATATGCATCATCGGTAATGGTGCTGGTGTCCTAACAACATGATATCAATAATGGAATATGCAGCAAAATAAATATGCGAGGCAGAGCGAACAACAATAACGTGCGGGAGCTGAATACTAGACACAACGATAACTAATCTGCAATAATCTAATATAAGTCCTACAAATGGTGCCTTTTGAAAGAACATGAATCATGGGGTTTTGAAAATAGGGGCTACGGTGTTTTTATGAAAAGATACGTCGTTTTTGAAATATCCGTAGATTCCCTTGAGCTGTCTTTAAAAATGCCCACGATTCGTTAGTTTTTGAAATAGGTAAGAAGTCTAATCTAATCTAACAACTACACTAAACTATACGGCTGAACTAACAAGCTGAACTACAGGTAAGGAAACCGCCTATCATCTAAGTCGATACATATACATACCTGTATATGTATAGTCGGTGATCCCGCCTCATTAATATCATATCCGATACCATATCTATAATCAGGCGTCCCAAGTCAAGAGTGCGGATCAATCATCAATATAGCTCGTACGTAAATCCGTCGTACGGCATCCCAATCTGGGTACGGCTCAATATCACATTCATCATACTATTCACCTGGTATCCTCTTTATCAAATATCATGATCGGGGTACTGATCTACGTCTAGTACCATACTGATACCGCCTACGTATGCATGGACGTGTGTGAAACACTACGTCAAGGACCCGCTACAACGTCATGTCGTATCTAAGATACGAACCCTACTATATCACCGATCTCACGGCCTCAAATCAAATCTCATCGACTCAGCTCAATCCCAAGTATCATCCTCAATCCGTATGTGAACACATAGTCCCATACCCATGTGAACACATAACTATAAAGAATCCCATGAGCACATATCAATAGGAATGTATGCAAGTATGTATGTGTGTATGTGTGTGTGTAACACTACCCTAGGGTTCGCAACACTAAAGTAATCCAACACACCAATATCCATCCTAAGCATCGTTATTAATCCCAAATAACATATAATAATTGTTGGTGTGTATACGCATCCGTATACACCACCACGGACTGCGGGGGTGCTATACGCCATCCACCCGACTTCTCCCCGTAGATATAAATCTACTCACCTGGTCCTCGCTAGCCGGTGCCTACGTTTCCACGCGCTTGTTTGTCGTCTCGAAGTCCACATGGGGGGTACCTACATATCATAACGCACCATATCTCATTAAAATCCGACTCATGACCAAAACGACGCACGAATCCCACATTGGTCAAAACCTATGGTTGCTTTCACAAATCAACCCAAAAACCCTCGACGTCGGCGTACAAACGCCAAACCATCGAGAAAAACCCAAATACACTCATTTGCACATTCACGAACACTAATTTTAATATAAACTAGGTTGAAACTCACAAAATCGCCAATTTCACTCAAAAAGTCATTTTTCCGAAAATCTAGCAAGCACAATTCGCCGTTTTTGTACAAAACATGATGTTTAAATGAATGTAGCGGCCAAAATATCCACTAAATATCATAACTAAGTTATATAAACCATTTCTATAATTTATTCTCATAAATTTGCCTCATTTCCAAAATCCTAGTTTGCAAAAATATCAATTTTTAACACCTTTTATAGCAAAATTCACAATTCATCAATTAAGCTTGGTTTTGCATGATCTAAATTGCTAAACAACAAATTAAAATGTTAATAAAGTCATCAAAACCTTAATTAGATTTTAAATCACCCATTTGGAACCAAAAGCTAAAAACTAGTTTGCTTAAATAAAGCTAAATTGGATATTTTAATGTTACAATTAGCACTAAGCAACAAGATTACATTTTGCATGCCCTAAGATACAAAATACATCACATAACCATGCATAATTGATCACCATTCAACTCCAAAACAAAACCCCACTTCAATTTCATAAACCCTAATCTTGAATTTGGACTCTAAATTTAAAATCTAAACTAAACCTTTCATTAACATAATTTGAAGTAATAACAAACAACTCAAAAAAAGAACAAGATTTATACCTCATAACCATCTTGAGATCAACATGAAACTTGTCTCCAAAATGCAAACTTTTCACCAAGATCCATGCTAGATAGGCTAAGGAAAAATGGGTAGGGCTTGGATTTGGATTTTGTGGGATTTCTTGTGTTGATTTTTGGGCATAATATGAAGAAATTTTGAGGTGAAATGAGAAGAGAAAGGGGGGGCTGTTACTGCAATGAGGATGGGAGGGGTTCGGCCAAAATTGAGGGGAGGAAGAGAGAGAGAGAGAATGAGGTTGGGGTGTGGGTTGAAGTCAACCAAGTCCACTTTATGTTAAATACCATACCTCATCAATTAATCTATTCATTCTTCTTTCTTTTCTTCTTCTATTTTTTTTTTCAAAAGAGGGGGCTGCTGGAATGTGGTGGTGGGGCCGGCCATGTGAGTCGGTGAGGATGAGAGGGTGTGTGTGTGGAGCAATGAACACCAAACACCAATACAATATGCACCAAAACCCTTTTATTTTCACAAAATAAGCCTTTTTCTTCAATAATTTCTAAACCGTTTTGGCAAATGATTTCGTTCCAAAAATCACATGATAAAATTTTATTTAATGTTTTATGATGCACAAAATTTGTTTCAACTCATTCCAATTTGTAATTTTCCCTAATTAAATGTATTAGTGACGGCTTAAAATAATAATAAAATAATATTTTTTTCAGAAAATTTGAAATTTCACCAGCGGCTCAATAAACACCAAATAATAGCAATTACATAGCTAGAATATGTATATTTAATTTTTAAAATAAGATATTTGTATTTTGACTTTTTACAGAAAACCCCCTCATTTTACCGATTTTTCGAAATTTCACCGAAACGATTTTCAAAACGTTACAATCTTCCCCCCTTAAAGAAATTCGGTCCCCGAATTTAAATTCAAACTCCCCCAAATACTAAAACATCTAAGAAAAACCATCAAGTCGGCGGGGCACCGAAATTGTAACTACATAAAACAAATCGTAGCGCAGCGCACGCGCATGAAAAATGAGCATATAACTCAAATCAAAACTCCGTCAAGCATCCCGCAATCATCGGAGTCATGGAGAAGACATCAATGCCAAATCCAAATCAAACCAATATGATATAACTCGAAACTATACATGTAAACATCGAATCTATATCTGTAAGTATCTGAAGGAAATGCATGCCAAATCTCTTTAAGTCGCTGTGCAACGCGTATAACACTGCACAGTGGCGGACGTCTATCATAAGAAAATAACTATATACATATATACCTTTGTTTGAAACGTACGTTCCGCCGTTTTGGAAACAATTTAAAAGGGTCTCCTTGTTTTAAACATTTCGTGTCATATCAGACACGTAGGTAAATACTGAGGCTATAGCTCGCTTTTTGGAATCCCTTCAATAACTATCAATGCATGCAAAATATATTCAGGTACTGTCCTCTGACTAGTCCTGCTCAGTACGAAAACATATAGCAATATCATAAAAACGTACTGCTCTATACGAAATCAATCCCAAAATATGCACATGAATGCTACGTGCGTCTGGTGCGCACGGAAATCAAAATCCATGAATGTGCCATACATGCGCACAGAAACAACATCTAAGTGCATCGGGTGTACACGAAACATCTGTCGTAGGCAACATGTGTGCCTGACAGCAAAATCAGGTGCATCTGACATGCACGAAAAATCTCGATTTAGTGCATCTGGTGTGCACCAAAATCGCATCTCAAGACATGCGCTCAACATGCGCGAAAATCTAAATCAGGTGCATCCATCGTGCACGAAATCATGAAATCCAATATCAAGCGCCGAACGTGCGCAAAATCAATCAGGTGCACAAGGTGCATAAAACAAATATCGAGTATCACAATCGAAATCGAAGTCCAGTGCATCTAAGTGCACAAAAGGTGTATCACTGCACTGCAAGCATATATAAACTATACAGAGTGCAGGAACCAAATCGTGTGCGTGCATATGCACAAAATCAACTCAAATGTCTAAAACCGTAAAATCACAAATATGTGAAACTGAAGCACGAAAACGATATCAAGTGCAACACTGTGCAAAGATCATAAATCCTCAATCATCAAAATTAAATCATACGAATAAATCACCCAAAACATCGGAATCAATAATGGCGGAATAGTACTCCCCCAGCGCATCCTCTAAGAATCTCGGCCAACTGTCGCGGTCACCAGTGGGACGTCTCGTCGATGATCATGAACTCTGTCCTGCTGGGGTGCGTAACCATGACCACTCCTGGGTCAAAGTCTTCACTGTGGATTACCAATCTTTCGGTCCATCGGCTCATTGTCCCTGTCGGGTGTGCTAACGGGGATGATCCAGTTCTGGCATGTCTCTTGTCATCTCCCGGTCAACCATCGCGACCACTCGTAAGACAGCATATCACTGGCGTCGGCCTCTTGCTCTCTGAATGTACATGACACCTCTGATCCTGGGTGCAAGTATCATTGCAGCAGTGTCTGGAAGGAATCCTGCTCACGGTCTCTTCCATGTCTCGTCTCTGCTAACTGCCCGGAAGTCGTTATCCTTTCCTATATCTGCATCTTGCTCTGGAACGACTGCATACTCATCGCGACTCCTTCTGGAAGGTAATTCCAAGTACCATGCCTCGGCATGCGCATTGCCTCTCTGATGTCGGCGGAGTGGAACATCATCTCATTTAGATCTGGTGCGAACCTTTTACTCCACTTTTCTCTAATGTCGACCGCTTCGGACTCGTCTCGTCGTGGCTGCATGGACTGAGCTCCAACAGCTATCCTCGTATCTGGAGTCTCCCAAGAATGCATCTCACCACCTAGCATCCGAATTAAGTCGAGCCATCCGATCGAGTCGTCAAAACCTCATAATCCCCCAAGAGCTCAACATCTTGGGCACAGTTTAATAGTATCGAGTACATACCACAGCATCGGTGGTCCAGCCGTAGAAGGGCAAACCCAAGCCTCACTAATGGGGCCGCAGAACTGCCGCAAACCCGAAGGTTCAAAGGCTTTCACACGGTCATTAAGTCGAGTTAGGGTTTCATTCTTCTAGAGGGACCATAGAATTGCCTGCATGTCTTTCCGACTACTTTAAACTTGGAATAATAGGTTTCTGACATTCGATCGTCTCTTTCGACTCCCAACGTCTCCGCGCGAAGTCGTCTCTAGCTGGAATCAATCTATCTGATGACCTCGCATCGGGGTAAGCGAACGAACCACCTGTCCTAGTCATTCATCATCGGGTGACTAGCGACCTTCTATCATCTATTCGTACAACTCGCCCCGCCATAGTTCCAACATATGGGGCGATATCTCGTCGCTCGCAGCAACAACTGGCTCGCTCGTCTGCACGCTGAACAGTGCCTCAATCATCAGGAGTAAGCAACACGCCAACGGTCATCAAAATCTGGCTGGCCTCTGTCAGTGGCTCAATCCTCTAGTGTCGATCAGCACATCCGAGTAACCTCATAAAGGCGATCCGCCAAAAGCTCGCGGCGCGGAAACACAGTAAAAAGACACATCTCTGCAATCGTGTGTCGCCGGAATTTCGCCCTGGTCAGTCCTCGTTCGTGACGATCTTGTGCTGACCGCAACTCTAGCCGTAGCTCTCCCTGCCCGTAACCGTAGCAGCAAAACCAAACTGGTACCGATGAGGCTAGATCAGGAAGGAATATAATACTGAACAAGGAAATGTACATCCTAAGGCTTCATAAGTGGAGTGGCGTGTCGTAAATATGCCGCGGAACATACCAACGGTACGTCACTCTACTTTAGTCACCTATTCCATCAACCAAGGGTCATCCTACGCTCCGAAGGTTAAAACCTAACGCTCTGATGCCAACTTTGTCACGACCCGAAAATACGGAACATGACCGGCACTTAAACTACGAACGTCTCGAGGCGTACGTAATCTAAGTAAACCGAAAACCCAGAAATCCAAACCAAGAAAAGTAGTAGAGTGTAGGAAAAACCAACTTAAAGCAAGTAATTTCAATAGCATAAGCCGAATTATGCGGTTTTTAAAACATCAAAAATTTACTGAAAATTTCGGCAGAGTCTCCTTTGTAAATACTGGCCCCCAAACGGGATACAACATGAATAGTATACGAAATCAAGAAAAGGGCATCCCCAAGCGGGAGCTAGCTCTTCGTCAATCGACGGTCACAACCACACAAACAATATAATATACAACGCCAACGGCGAGGATCAAAACTCAAAAGGAAACTCAAAAACACCAGAAATATAACGAGCGACTCTAAGGTCGAAAGAATAAACAACACTGGTCTCTATCTCAAAAATACATGTTTGGTTGATGGAATTTACTAGATACAACGGAATAATGTTATACAAGGTAATATGATGGGTACGATACAAGAAAAACCCACCTACTAGCAAGTCACCCGAATGAAACTGAGCCCGCAAAGCCGTAATGAAACCTGTACGGCAAACCTGCAAGAAACTGGGGCACAACGGGGGTGAGTTGCCAACTCATGAGTAGAAAAACATCTACGCACAGAAATCGTATATATAACGCAATCCTAGGTCAATGATCATAATATAGCCTCAAAAATGTATATAACATGCAGCCTATAACAATGGCTAGGGTAAATATCTACCCGAGTGTAAACTCATGTGCCCGTGTCAGTGCTTCAGGTAGCAATATATCATATGAATTAGGTATGAATGCATGAAAACAGAATACATGTAAATGAAGAAACTGTCTTCATAAATTAGTGAGATTTCCTTCGTATTTTTAAACTGAGGTATCATAGATGAAATCAGCATCAACAGTGTCTAGCATCGACACAAAACATAAATCTCACTGTCTCGAAATATCAATGTCTCAATCTCAATATCTAGGGCGCCGTCAGTCCAGACCGGCCCCTACCATCCATCTCAAGACCACGACGGTATCCTCCGGATATCCGACGCGTCGGGTAATATCACCGGTAGGTAGTTCTCCCCAGCCAGGCTCAACGTCAACACCACATTCCTCTTGCCCCGGGGTACCATACCGGGCCCACCATGTACCCGTGACGGTTCCTCCACTCCTCGACACGGATCTCCAAAACCACAGCAAACTCATGGTGGACGACATTTTACATCACAAGAAAACCGCAACATTTTATATTTTAAAAGATCATAAGTTGTAAATTTTGCGGCTTTCCCCGAAATCCAAAAATATCATAAATCTCAAGAAATCATCACAAGTGCATATGTCAATGATAATGAACTAGGCATGAACAACTGAATAACAGTATGCATGAAGTGGTAGGTAATAACTACAATGTCTAATATGACATATAAGGGATGTACACTAATATCATGTCAACACTACTAGCTAACAATCTAAGTCAAGCAATTATATTCTCTAAAGTGTACGTGACATGGCAATTACCGATGAAAATGTGTGTGAGCCGGCAGGTAGGTGTACATGGTACATATGCATCATCGGTAATGGTGCTGGTGTCCTAACAACATGATATCAATAATGGAATATGCAGCAAAATAAATATGCGAGGCAGAGCGAACAACAATAACGTGCGGGAGCTGAATACTAGACACAACGATAACTAATATGCAATAATCTAATATAAGTCCTACAAATGGTGCCTTTTGAAACAACACGAATCATGGGGTTTTGAAAATAGGGGCTACGGTGTTTTTATGAAAAGATACGTCGTTTTTGAAATATCCGTAGATTCCCTTGAGCTGTCTTTAAAAATGCCCAAGATTCGTTAGTTTTTGAAATAGGTAAGAAGTCTAATCTAATCTAACAACTACACTAAACTATACGGCTGAACTAACAAGCTGAACTACAGGTAAGGAAACCGCCTATCATCTGAGTCGATACATATACATACCTGTATATGTATATTCGGTGATCCCGCTTCAATAATATCATATCCGATACCATATCTATAATCAGGCGTCCCAAGTCAAGAGTGCGGATCAATCATCAATATAGCTCGTACGTAAATCCGTCGTACGGCATCCCAATCTGGGTACGGTTCAATATCACATTCATCATACTATTCACCTGGTATCCTCTTTATCAAATATCATGATCGGGGTACTGATCTACGTCTAGTACCATACTGATACCGCCTGCGTATGCATGGACGTGTGTGAAACACTACGTCAGGGACCCGCTACAACGTCATGTCGTATCTAAGATACGAACCCTACTATATCACCGATCTCACGGCCTCAAATCAAATATCATCGACTCAGCTCAATCCCAATTATCATCCTCAATCCGTATGTGAACACATAGTCCCATACCCATGTGAACACATAACTATAAAGAATCCCATGAGCACATATCAATAGGAATGTATGCAAGTATGTATGTGTGTATGTGTGTGTGTAACACTACCCTAGGGTTCGCAACACTAAAGTAATCCAACACACCAATATCCATCCTAAGCATCGTTATTAATCCCAAATAACATATAATAATTGTTGGTGTGTATACGCATCCGTATACACCACCACGGACTGCGGGGGTGCTATACGCATCCACCCGACTTCTCCCCGTAGATATAAATCTACTCACCTGGTCCTCGCTAGCCAGTGCCTACGTTGCCACGCGCTTGTTTGTCGTCTCGAAGTCCACATGGGGGGTACCTACATATCATCACGCACCATATCTCATAAAAATCCGACTCATGACCAAAACGACGCACGAATCCCACATAGGTCAAAACCTATGGTTGCTTTCACAAATCAACCCAAAAACCCTCGACGTCGGCGTACAAACGCCAAACCATCGAGAAAAACCCAAATACACTCATTTGCACATTCACGAACACTAATTTTAATATAAACTAGGTTGAAACTCACAAAAACGCCAATTTCACTCAAAAAGTCATTTTTCCGAAAATCTAGCAAACACAATTCGCCGTTTTTGTACAAAACACGATGTTTAATTGAATGTAGCGGCCAAAATATCCACTAAATATCATAACTAAGTCATATAAACCATTTCTATAATTTATTCTCATAAATTTGCCTCATTTCCAAAATCCTAGTTTGCAAAAATATCAATTTTTAACACCTTTTATAGCAAAATTCACAATTCATCAGTTAAGCTTGGTTTTGCATGATCTAAATTGCTAAACAACAAATTAAAATGTTAATAAAGTCATAAAAACCTTAATTAGATTTTAAATCACCCATTTGGAACCAAAAGCTAAAAACTAATTTGCTTAAATAAAGCTAAATTGGATATTTTAATATTACAATTAGCACTAAGCAACAAGATTACATTTTGCATGCCCTAAGATACAAAATATATCACATAACCATGCACAATTGATCACCATTCAACTCCAAAACAAAACCCCACTTCAATTTCATAAACCCTAATAATGAATTTGGACTCTAAATTTAAAATCTAAACTAAACCTTTCATTAACATAATTTGAAGTAATAACAAACAACTCAAAAAAAGAACAAGATTTATACCTTATAACCATCTTGAGATCAACATGAAACTTGTCTCCAAAATGCAAACTTTTCACCAAGATCCATGCTAGATGGGCTAAGGAAAAATGGGTAGGGCTTGGATTTGGATTTTGTGGGATTTCTTGTGTTGATTTTTGGGCATAATATGAAGAAATTTTGAGGTGAAATGAGAAGAGAAAGGGGGGGCTGTTACTACAGTGAGGATGGGAGGGGTTCGGCTAAAATTGAGGGGAGGAAGAGAGAGAGAGAGAATGAGGTTGGGGTGTGGGTTGAAGTCAACAAAGTCCACTTTATGTTAAATACCATACCTCATCAATTAATCTATTCATTCTTCTTTCTTTCCTTCTTCTATTTTTTTTTTCAAAAGAGAGGGCTGCTGGAATGTGGTGGTGGGGCCGGCCATGTGAGTGGGTGAGGATGAGAGGGTGTGTGTGTGGAGCAATGAACACCAAACACCAATACAATATGCACCAAAACCCTTTTATTTTCACAAAATAAGCCTTTTTCTTCAATAATTTCTAAACCGTTTTGGCAAATGATTTCGTTCCAAAAACCACATGATAAAATTTTATTTAATGTTTTATGATGCACAAAATTTGTTTCAACTCATTCCAATTTGTAATTTTCCCTAATTAAATGTATTAGTGACGGCTTAAAATAATAATAAAATAATATTTTTTTCAGAAAATTTGAAATTTCACCAGCGGCTCAATAAACACCAAATAATAGCAATTACATAGCTAGAATATGTATATTTAATTTTTAAAATAAGATATTTGTATTTTGACTTTTTACAGAAAACCCCCTCATTTTACCGATTTTTCGAAATTTCACCGAAACGATTTTCAAAACTTTACAAGTGGCCTACTCACGTCGTTGAGGGAGACCGCTTCACTTCGGGTACTTGGCGGGTAGTTTTCCGTACTCGTAGGGGTCTGGGGTGGGGTAATGGCTATTCATCACAACTGTGTTATCCGTCTTTCGTTGTAGGCTCAAAAGTAACACGGATTGCTTGCATATCCAATAAAGTTTATCTGTGATCTGGAATGCCTATTATTGCGTCTGACGAATGTACAATATCTATATATGATAGCTATTTAGACGACACTTATGTTTGACACCCGCGCTAGCCCTGCCCCCGCTCTGTCGTTAGTTAAGTAACCTAACGGGTGATGACGGGACACCATGGCAAATGCACATGGCATAAAAGGACGTTGTATTTTCGTTGTTATCTGTAATGATAGGTTAATGATTGGACGCATTATTATTAATGCAAAGAAAAGAAAACCTAAACTGAATCGTTGGAAAAATTTCTAAACCACTCGGTTTTCTTCAAAAAGCAAAATTTAAATGCGGAGCTTAAACCACTCCTTTTAATAAAGGTTATCTTGGTTCCTTCGATTAAATCATGTTCACTACGTTAACGGTTTTTTGCCAAAAACCACCCGTAACCCTCCGTCGTTTCAAATAGACAGCACATCGTATGCATGCTATGCTTGTTGGCCTACGTCAAGGCATAATGTATGGTAGCAATGTGTTTGCTTATTTGTTGCATAGATAGATGCAATAGTATAGGATAGACGTACAGCCTTGTTGGCCTACGTCAAGGGCATGTATGATGTACCTAAATTAATCAGGACAACGACGGGTAGAACTTGACTTGCGTCTTATGATTTGTTGGCCTACGTCAAGGTCATAAGAGGTTGGGGTAAAAATCACAACAGGAGTTTCAAACATAAAGGAAAACTTGCAGATTTAGCATACCTTCTGGAGTGTGGTGACTAGAGTGGCTTCCATCTAGTGCATCTTGCAATGATAGTTGGATCCCGATCCCACTGATGAGTAGGATTACTCTCGAGAAACTTTCTCACTTAACAATCGATGTTATAAACCAAGTAGGTGTCCATAAAGGTGTTAAAGGGGATACGCCTCCTGGGAAAATAGCTTATTTAATTAAGGAACTTCGCGAAAGCGTTGGAAACCCTCCCTCGAAGTACCAACACCGGCCTGGCAGAAAGGTTAAGCAAGTATTGTGACGTGTGATTAAATCCTGACTAGTTCTTCTTTTAGGTTTTGAAGAAGGATTTGAGGGAACAATGGGAGCCATCCTGTTTAGATAAATTGATAACCAATCTTAACATGCAAAAGCATATGCTGAGTGTTTTCTTTTCTCTCTCTCTAGCAGCTACCATGACAGGATTAAAACTATTACTTGAAAAAAATATACTGACAGGGCAGAACTATAAAGATTGGCTAAGGAACTTCAACATTGCACTGACTTATGACAAAGTTGTAATCCCACGTTGCTCACCCCGGTTCTTACGGGGAGGCGAAAACAGCGAAAAACAATTATTTAGCGCAAAGGCAACATGGACTAAAAGCCGGATCTTTGCTAAACTAGAAACTAGCAAACTACAAGAGGCGTTAACTACTATGCCGTAGAAATTATACCTCACGAAACCGGTCCTTCGGGTCTTCTCTCCGCTGTCCGGCTAATCCATCCACGCTCCGAGGGTCGATCCGGATCTTGGTCACCTCCGCGGCCTTCTTGAGTCGAAAACGATCCACCCGAGAGATGTACACCGAGCTCCACCTCGAGCCGAGGCAACTAGGGCAACAAGATCGCTAGTCTTGAAGTCCTAGGTTATGTAGAAGAGGTTGATGGAAGTATTTGTCTATGTGGATTCTTTTTCTCTCAACACATAAGATCAAAAGAATATTTCAAGAGGAGGAAGATGAAGGAGATCAAGCAACCATGGAGCTCTCTTTCTTCTTCTCACTTGCAAGAGAGAGAATGAGAAAAATGAAATGAAATTATCAACTTAAGAAAAAAGGCACCATGGTTGCAATAATACTAAATATCATCATTACAAATCCTATCATGATAAAGTTGATGGCTAAATTGACATGACCATTTTCATAATCCAAAATGAAAAAGAAAACAAAAGAAGAGTGTTGACCTCTCATGAAGGTCAAGGTAAACTTTAGTCAACGGGTCAACAAAGTCAAGAGTGGTCAAGGTGGTCAAATGGTCAAAGCAATTAGCCATCATAAAATTATCACTAAAACGATTAGTAAACAATGTCTCCGGCTCATAATGGTTTTGACCGAACGAATTGCCAAAACCCTAATGAGCCTGCCACATAACAGTTTTGGCCGAACCAACTGCTAAAACCGTAATGAGGCACCTCCTTCTTCATCGCTCCTCAAAACTGTGCATACACACCTGCATCCGCATTCCGTAGAATGCGAAGGCACAGAAGACAAAACAAATCCATCCGTGCAATACTAGGATCCGGCTTAAACCAAAGCCCACTAGTATTGCCTGCCCGAACATCATACGCACACAAGTGTACGTAAGTGATCGCAGCCCTGCCGTAAAACCATACAGCCTATACACGTTTCGCTCTATGCAGGGAAACTCTCTGTGTGGGATTCTAAAGACTCGACACTACGCTGGCAGTGGGTTCAACCACAGACAGCAAGAGGCACTAGCTATACGTAACGGTCCTCAGGTAGATGTCGATAAGAAGGCCGATGAGATAAACCCATCCGAACTCCTACTGAGCCAGTATGCGATAATCTCCGTACAATCCGGTCTGTTCGTCTGATACATCGCATGGCGGGCCTAAGGGGTGGTGAACGTCAGTCCCATAATAGCGGTACAAGTCGTGTCGGAGTGTAGCCGAGAACACCCTGAGATAACACTGGAAACCTACCAGTATATCTTGCTTGCCCTGGCCAGGGACTACTCGTGTAATGTCTCTCCTAGACACAGCGCGATGTCAACCCCCAATACCGGGAGAGACGAATCCTGTCTAACTGTCACTACTTCCAAGTGCTTCGGGACTGCACTCAACTAATACCTGTTTGCACGACTCCTTTGAGCCGTGGTAGGGTAGTAATCTAAATACAGTAGGAACACACTCGAGGCAAAGTGACAGTGTCAAGTCAGCGGACTAAGCTGTACTGATGTCCCCTGGGAACTGATAACTGACGATAGGTACAATACCATCCAACAATTCCCGACGAGTCCTATCAAGTGTACTCGTAACCTAACGAGCACCTGCATACTATCTCCAGTACGACGTACTGATGGCTGTGGGACAGACCACCTCCCGAGCTGGGATGAGAAGCGTATACGCTAGTCTACTCCGGAGTATCGATGCCCCGTCTCGATAGTCCTACGACTAGGGACCTGTATAAGGATGTGCTTGTAGATTACCCAGCCCCCACTAGTGTGACTGCCATCACAACACTGGTAATCAAGCAATGATCGTAAGGGCTCTACTAATATGTATAAGCGATATGCTAGAAGAAACACATGCACATATTGAAGTAGAAACAAACCAAGTAGCATACTACCATTTTGAGCAAGATTGTCTATACAACTGTGAATATCCCAAGCTTCCATTAAGTAATATACAAGCTAGTATGATACAGTAATGGCCTCTAGGGCATATACATTAACAATCTCCCACTAGCAATAAGGCCATGTACTGGCGTATCGAAGACCTATCATCTCGATCAGCCGCTCGAACTGAGTCTGCGGTATGGCCTTCATGAATGGATTAGCAATGTTATCTTCCGTATTTTCTCCCTTCACCTCGATCTCCCGGCGATCTACGATCTCCCTGATCAAGTGGTACCGCCTTCAAATGCGCCTGGACTTCTGATGGGACCTGGGATCCTTCTCTAAAGCTATAGCGCCGTTGTTGTCACAATACAGCGGTATTGGATCAACACTGGTAGGAACCACCTGAAGCTCCGTGAGGAACTTCTTCATCCAGACGGTTCTTTTGCGGCATCGCAAGCAGCTATGTACTCCGCTTCCATAGTTGAGTCAGCAACGGCCTCCTGCTTGGAACTCTTCCAGCAAACCGCCCCTCCATTGAGAGTAAAGACATAACCCGATATGGACTTGGAGTTATTCTTGTCACTCTGGAAGCTGGAGTCAGCAAAGGCCTCGATCTGGAGGTCTTTTCCGCTATACACCAAGAACATCTCCTTAGTCCTTCTCAGTTACTTGAGAATGCTCTTTACTGCTATCCAGTGTTTTTCCCCTGGGTCCGACTGATACCGTCTTACAACGCTTAATGCGTATGCTACATCTCGTCTGGTACATAACATCGCATACATTATAGAGCCTACCGCAGATGCGTAGGGTATAGATAACATACGAGCCCTTTCCAAATCAGTCTTGGGAGACATCTCTTTGGAGAGGGTGATTCCGTGACAAGCCGGTAGATTATCGCGCTTGGAATCTTCCATACTAAATCGTTTTAGTATGGTGTCTATGTACCTAGACTGTGAAAGTCCCAACATCCTCTTAGATCTATCATGATAGATCTGGATCCCTAGAATGTAGTTGGCATCGCCCAGGTCCTTTATGGAGAACCTCTGTGACTGCATAGGAATATCATTACATATTAGGAGAATGTCATCCACGTACAAGACAAGAAATACCACAGTTCTCCCTACAATCTTACTGTAAATGCTTGGTTCATCTGGGTTTTTGATAAAATCGAATTCCTTGACAGTATCATCAAAGCAGATGTTCCAACTCCGCGATGCCTGCTTCAGTCTATAGATGGACTTGAGCAACTTGCACACTTTACCGCTGCTCCCATTCTGAATGAATCCCTCCGGCTGATCCATAAAGACGCACTCTTCCAAATTTCCATTTAGGAAACCCGTCTTTACGTCCATCTGCCAGATCTCATAATCGTGGAAGGCAGCAATGGCAAGAAGGATCCGAATGGATTTGAGCATAGCCACTGGAGAAAAGGTCTCGTCATAGTCCAAACCAGGTCTTTGAAGAAAACCCTTTGCTAAAAGTCTAGCTTTATAGGTTTCAACCTGCCCATCTACACCAATCTTCTTTCTGAAGTCCAAACTTTGTTGGTGTACATGGACTCCATCTCGGTCCGTATTGCATCCAGCCATTTTACCGAGTCACCGCTCTGAATGGCTTGCTGGAAACTAGTAGGCTCACAATAGTCAATGGTGCAATCCTCTCTATCCCCGTCTATGAGAAAACCGTAGTATCTCACGGGCGGATGAGACTGCCTACTACTCCTGCGGAGTGGCGCTGGGATGTCCGGTTCTCCTGAACCTTCTGGTTCTTCTAAGCTTTCAGTAATAGCCTGTGGTTCTGGAATTTCTTCCAGTTTTACTACGCTCCCACTTTAACCTTTTTCTAAAAACCGATGTTCCAGAAAGTGGGCATGACGAGAAACAAAAAACTTTTGTTCCTCTGCGTAATTGAAGAAATACCCCCTGGAGTTCTTTGGGTATACCACAAACTTACACGGTACTGAGCGTGCCTCGAGCTTGTCCGCATGCTGCCTTTTTACAAAAGCTGGACATCCCCATATCTTCAGATATTGAAGATGGGGTTTCTTCCCACACCACATCTGATATAGTGTGGTAGGCACAGTCTTGGAGGGAACCTTGTTCAAGAGATATGCAGCTAATTCTAGTGCATAACCACAGAAGGATCGCGGCAACTCAGCCTTACTCATCATGGAACGAACCATATCCAATAGGGTTTGATTCCTCCTTTCCGATACACCGTTATGTTGTGGTGTGTATGGAGGAGTAAGCTGAGAGAGAATTCCATTCTCTTTTAAGTAGCCCCGAAACTCGGCACTCAAGTATTCACCACCTCGATCAGATCTCAGTGTCTTGATACTTTTGCCTGTTTGTTTTTCAACTTCATTCTTGTATTCCCGAAATTTCTCAAAAGCCTCCGATTTGTGCTTCATCAAGAAGACATGCCCATACCTAGAGAAATCATCTGTGAAAGTAATGAAGTATGAATAACCACTTCGCGCATTTGTAGACATTGGACCACACACATCACTGTGTATGAGTCCCAAGAGCTCACTTGCTCTTTCTCCGTGTCCAGTGAAGGGAGTCTTTGTCATCTTTCCCATGAGACAAGATTCACAAGTGGCATAAGACTGGTACTCGAACTAATTCAAGTATCCTTCTTTATGTACCTTTGTCAACCGTGTCTCATTAATGTCACCCAGTCTACAATGCCATAAGAAAGCCTGATTTAATTCCGGAGACTTTCTTTTAAGTGTGTTCTGGACACTGAAGATCTGAGCTTGATTCAATACGTATATTCCGTTTTGTAATGTACCTGACCCAATCAGAACTTGATTTAGGTGGATGTTGACTACATCGCTTACAAAAGTAAAATCATATCCTTCCTTAGAAAGTAAGGATACAGATATGATATTACAAGTCGCACCTGGTACAAAAAAACAGTCACGCAGAATCAATATCTTCCCAGTTGTCAGTCCTAGATGATATTCCCCTACGGATTCAGCATACATGCTCATTCCGTTAGCAACACTGAGAGTCATATCACCTTTCCTAATAACCCTACGGTTTCTCAGAGCCTGTAACGAATTACAGATATGAGATCCTGATCCGGTATCCAATACCCAGGAAGTAGGGTTAACTGACATACAATTCTCTATTACAAACACACCCGAAGCCGAAGCCACAACATGCTTCGAATTCTGGCTACTGGTTATACAAGCCCTGCAATCCTTCTGCCAATGTTCATTCCTGTAACAATAGTAACATCCCTCTTTACTACATCCAGTCCCGAAACTTCTGCCCTTCCCTTTCTTTCTACTTCCCTGGTTTCCTTCAGGGTAGTAGGTAGAGACTGTTGAACTAAGTCAGCGTCTGACCCGTTCTTCAATGTAGTCTTCAGGTCCGTGAGCTCAAAAGAGCTGGTCTCTGTAAGGACGTTGCCCCTTACAGATGACCCGATAGCCAACCTTGCTTGAAGAAATTCGTTCGAGGTCTCATATCTTGCGATACGAGATTGCTCTCCATATAAATCTTTGTTATGGAGGAAGATAGAAACTAAGTCCATCTTCTCGTGCTGCCTCTGGTATGCACCATCAACTGAGGCCAACACGAGGCACTTGGCTTTCGTACAGTCTTCTTCCGATGTCCTACGGATATCAATATCCGTGACAGGGGAAACTGGACCTGAGACGGCAGGGGTTGGATTAGTTAAGAGGTGTCCCAGCTTGTCATGGGCAATGGACATCTGGACAGACCTTTGCCAGTCATAACAGTCAGATTCAGTCATTTTATTATCTAGATGTAACCTATGTCTGGTCACTGGGTCGCTGCAATTAAGAGAGAGAGAAGAAAACACTTTAGCATGATACTCTTGCAAGTTTAGATTGGTTTTAAATTTATCTAAACAGGATGGATCCCACTGTCTCTCGAATCCCTCCTCAAACCATAAAGGAAGAATTAGTCGGGATCAATCTCACCGTACAATACTTGCTTAACCATTCAGCCAGGCTGGTGTCGGTACTTCGAGGGAGGTTTTCCAACGCTTTCACGAAGTTCCTTAATTAAGTAACCTCTTTTCCCTATGGGCGTAGCCCCGCTAACACCTTTCTAGACACCTACTTGGTTTATAGCATTGATCGTTAAGTGAGAAAGTTCCGGAGGAGTAGCATATACTCACAGTAGGATCGGGATCCAAATATCATCGCGTGACAAAACTGAAGGAATCCTACCAGAATCATCACACTCCAAATGGTATGCAGCGCTAGCAAGTTTCAGTTCTATTGAAACTCCCGATGTGGATTTTTTGCCCCATGCTCTTATGACCTTGACGAAGGCCGACATATATTAAGTCACATGTCAAGTTCTACCCGTCATTGTCCAGGTTAATTTGAACCCACCCGTACATACCCTTGACGAAGGCCAAAATAGTAGTACGACTGTACCAAACCAACGCATCTATGTATGCTACAGATAAATATTCAACAGCTACCAATCACTATGCCTTGGCGAAGGTCAAAATACATAGCTTGAATACTACTGACTATTTAACTGAAATGACGGAGGGCTACGAATGGTTTTGGCAAAACCGTGAATGTAGTGAACTTGATATAATCAAAGGAACATGATAGCTTTTAAAAGGAGTGGTTCAAGCTCCGCGTTTAAAAGCTGGCTTTTGAAAAGAACCGAGTGGTTTTGAAAGTGTTCCAACGACTTTTACTTGGTTTATTTTCTTGCATTAATTCCAATGCATCCCATCATTTAATCCTACCATTGCAGAAAACAACGAAAATATGACGTACGCCTATGCCATCCGCATTCGCCATGGGGTCCCGTCATCACCCGTTAGGTTACTTAACTAACGACAGAGCAGGGGCTGGACGAGCGCGGATGCAAAACATAAGCAACGCCTAAATAGATATCATATAGATATATATAAACATTCGTCACATGCAATGATAGCCATTCCAGATCACTGATGAATATATTGGATATACTAGGAATCCGCAATTCGTACGAGCCTGTAACGAAGAACGGATTACACGGTCACGATGAATAGCCAAACCCCACCCTAGACCCCTACGGGTGCGGCAAACTACCCGCCAAGTATCCGAAGTGAAGAAACCTCCCTCAACGACGTGAGTAGGCCACTCGGCACTCGAGGTACCCGGTAGTTTGTGTACCCCACCTTGGGTCTATCCTTGGAGCAAAAAGCAGTAAAAAGAAATTATACAATGACGGCTACAACCCCGACCCGGTTGTGCGGCCAAAAAAATAATATTACATCAATTTACATATTACAAGAATTGAAAGAATAAGAAAACTCTCATCTCACAACCCCCGGCTATTCATCCGCGACAATCCAACGAATTCATATACACAAACCATCAACATTACAGATCACAGATATGTATAACCCCCACTAATCGTCGTATAGCGATTAGCAGACGTTCAATACATATATCACATCACAGATAATATCCATTACCCAAAGTCTACAGAATATCGATCAAAATACGGATTTGTAACCACCCCAAAAATCAATTTGTTCTCTGGAAAATCTGGGCAGAAGCAAACTATATCAAAAATCCCAAAACAACACAGTAGGAACACTGCAGCAAAAAGGAGTCGCGGCCGAGTCAACTTAGCCGCGGATCCGCGGCCAAACTCATGGTTTGGCCGCTGTTCCGTGGTGAGTTGGCCGAGTCAGCGGCTCATTTTTGTTATGTGTTCTATAAAAACCCTGAAACGATTTTTCATGTATGTCAAATAATTTTTTGAACAGTATAAAAAATCTACAGAAAGTTGGGTTTTTTCGGACGTGTTTTGCGACCTTTTTTCCGATCGATATTCTAAACACTTTGCTAACTTGCTAGTTTATGTTTAGCTAGGCTCTGATACCACTGTAATCCCACGTTGCTCACCCCGGTTCTTACGGGGAGGCAGAAACGGCAAAAAACAATTATTTAGCGCAAAGGCAACATGGACTAAAAGCCGGATCTTTGCTAAGCTAGAAACTAGCAAACTACAAGAGGCGTTAACTACTATGCCGTAGAAATTATACCTCACGAAACCGGTCTTTCGGGTCTTCTCTCCGCTGTCCGGCTCATCCATCCATGCTCCGAGGGTCGATCCGGATCTTGGTCACCTCCGCGGCCTTCTTGAGTCGAAGACGATCCACCCGAGAGATGTACACCGAGCTCCACCTCGAGCCGAGGCAACTAAGGCAACAAGATCGCTAGTCTTGAAGTCCTAGGTTATGTAGAAGAGGTTGATGGAAGTATTTGTCTATGTGGATTCTTTTTCTCTCAACACATGAGATCAAAAGAATATTTCAAGAGGAGGAAGATGAAGGAGATCAAGCAACCATGGAGCTCTCTTTCTTTCTTCTCACTTGCAAGAGAGAGAATGAGAAAAATGAAATGAAATTATCAACTTAAGAAAAAAGGCACCATGGTTGCAATAATTCTAAACATCAGCATTACAAATCCTATCATGATAAAGTTGATGGCTACATTGACATGACCATTTTCATAATCCAAAATGAAAAAGAAAACCAAAGAAGAGTGTAGACCTCTCAAGAAGGTCAAGGTCAACTTTGGTCAATGGTTCAACAAAGTCAAGAGTTGTCAAGGTGGTCAAATGGTCAAAGCACTTAACCATCATAAAATTATCACTAAAAGGATTAGTAAACAATGTCTCCGGCTCATAATGGCTTTGACCGAACGAATTGCCAAAACCCTAATGAGCCTACCACATAACAGTTTTGGCCGAACCAACTGCCAAAACCCTAATGAGGCACCTCTTTCTTCATCGATCCTCAAAACTGTGCATACACACCTGCATCCGCATTCCGTAGAATGCGAAGGCATAGAAGACAAAACAAATCCATCCGTGCAATACTAGGATCCGGCTTAAACCAAAGCCCACTAGTATTGCCTGCCCGAATAGCATACGCACACAAGTGTACGTAAGTGATCGCAGCCCTGCCGTAAAACCATACGGCCTCTACATGTTTCCCTCAATGCAGGGAAACTCTCTTTGTGGGACTCTAAACACTCGACACTACGCTGGCAGTGGGTTCAACCACAGACCGCAAGCGGCACTAGCTGTACATAATGGTCCCCAGGTAGATGTCGATAAGAAGGCCGATGAGATAAACCCATCCGAACTCCTACTAAGCCTGTATGTGACAATCTCCGTACTGTCCGGTCTGTTCGTCTGATACATCGCATGGCGGGCCTAGGGGGTGGTGAACGATAGTCCCCCAATAGCGGTACAAGTCGTGTCGGAGTGTAGTCCAGAACACCCTGAGATAACACTGGAAACCTACCAGTATATCTCGCTTGCCCTGGCCAGGGACTACTCGTATAATGGATCTCCTATACACAGCGCGATGTCAACCCCCAATACCGGGAGAGACGAATCCTGTCTAACCGTCACTGCCTCCAAGTGCTTCGGTACTGCACCCAACTACTACCAGTTTGCACGACTCCTTTGAGCCGTAGTAAGGTAGTAATCTAAGTACAGTGGGAACACACTCGAGGCGAAGTGACAGTGTCAAGTCATCGGACTAAGCTGTACTCATGTCACCTGGGAACTGATAACTGACGATAGTTACAATACCATCCAACAGTTCCCAACGAGTCCTGTCCAGTGTACTCGTAACCTAACGAGCACCCGCATACTATCTCCAGTATGACGTACTGATGGCTGTGGGACAGACCACCTCCCGAGCTGGGATGAGAAGCGTATACGCTAGTCTACTCAGGAGTATCGATGCCCCGTCTCGATAGTCCTATGACTAGGGACCTATATAAGGATGTGCTTGTAGATTACCCAGCCCCCACTAGTGTGACTGCCATCACAACGCTGGTAATCAAGCAAAGATCCTAAGGGCTCTACTAATATGTATAAGCGATATGCTAAAAGAAACACATGCACATATTGAAGTAGAAACAAACCAAGTAGCATACTACCATTTTGAGCAAGATTGTCTATACAACTGTGAATATCCCAAGCATCCATTAAGTAATATACAAGCTAGTAAGATACAGTAGTGGCCTCTATGGCATATACACTAACAAAATTAGCATATGTTACCACCGCTATTCCTCCCCTTATCCCAGGACAAGATTCCTTAGTTGTGGACAAGGAAGTTCGCAAAACCTGGGATCTAGACTGTGAGAGAGCTAAGTGTATCGTGCTGGCGTCCATGAACAATGAACTCCAGAAACAGCACGAGAGTATGGATATCCATCTTTCTCCATTGCAAGGAATTGTATGGGGAGCACTCCCGTATCGCTAGGTACGAGAACTCAAGGAAACTCTTCAAGATGAGGTTAGCTCCAGGATCACCTGTAGGAGAGCACGTCCTAAAAATGATCAGCCTCATAGAGGAACTCGCAAACCTGGGATGCGTTCTAGATAACGATTTGTATATCGACTTGATTTTGCAGTCCCTTCCCCACACCTTCTCTCAGTTCTTGCTAAGCTTCAACATGCACGAAATGGAAGCTGATCTTCCAAAGCTCTTCAACATGTTGAGGGTAGTAGAGACCTCCTTGAAACAGGAGAAGACCCCCGTTCTGCATGTTGGCCAATCATCCTCTTCTAAATCTAAAGCGAAAGCTAAAGGGAAGAAGAAGATGAAAGCCACCAAACCGAAGGGTGGGGTCAAGAAGGTGCAGGGAACGAACAAGGAAGGAAGGGTGAAGGCAGATATAATCGAATGCTATTATTGTCACAAACAAGGGCACTTGAAGAAGAACTGTGTGGCCTTCAAAGCCAAGGACAAGAAGCAAGCTGTTGCTTTTGCTTCAGGTATGTTTGTAATCGAAAATTGTCTTTCAGTAAACTCTACATCATGGGTACTTGATACCGGTTCTTGTTCTCACATCTGTAATTCATTGCAGGATCTGAGAAATAGTAGAGTTCTGGGGACAGGTGATATGACTCTCCGGATGGGCAATGGAATGCATGTAGATGCTATTGCAATAGGGGAATATCACCTAGGGTTGACTAGTGGGCACATTTTGGTGTTGTACAGCTGTTTTTGTATTCCCAGTATGTTGTGTAATATTATAACAGTATCTTTGTTATCTAATGAAGGATATAATTTGGCGCTTGAAAGAAATGTCATGAACATTCTCCTAAATCAAGAACTGATTGGGTATGGCACACTGGAAAACGGCATATACATACTTAATCAACCTCGAATTTTCAATATTCAAAACACACTTAAAAGAAAGGCTCCAGATTCAAATCAAGCCTTCCTATGGCATTGTAGACTTGGTCATATAAACAAAACAAGGTTGACTAAGTTACATAAATATGGATATCTAGATCCGTTTGAATATTCATCATATGCAACTTGTTAATCATGTATCAAAGGAAAAATGACCAAATCTCCGTTCACCGGACACGGAGAAAGAGCCACAGAACTCTTGGGACTTGTACACAGTGATGTATGTGGTCCAATGTCTACGCATGCGAGAAGCGGTCACTCCTACTTCATCACTTTTACTGATGACTTCTCTAGGTATGGACATGTGTTCTTAATGAAACATAAATCCGAGGCTTTTGAGAAGTTTAAAGAGTATAAAAATGAAGTAGAGAAACAAACTGGTAAAAGCATCAAGACACTTCGATCTGATCGAGGTGGAGAATACTTAAGTACCAGTTTCCTTGAATGCTTAAAAGAGAGTGGAATTCTCTCTCAGCTTACTCCTCCTTATACACCTCATCATAATGGTGTATCAGAAAAAAGGAATCGCACGCTATTAGATATGGTGCGTTCAATGATGAGTAGTGCTGAGTTGCCACTTTCCTTCCGGGGTTTTGCTCTAGAATCCGCAGCATACTTATTGAATAGAGTTCCAACTAAGTCTGTGCCTACCACTCCATATGAAATGTGGAGCGGGAAGAGACCATATCTCAAGTATATCAAGATATGGGGGTGTCCGGCATATGTTAAAAAGCATAGTCCGGACAAGCTCGAGGCACGATCCGTTTTGTGCAAGTTTGTAGGATACCCCAAACATTCAAGGGGGTACATGGTCTACCACACTGAAGAACAAAAGGTGTTTGTCGCTCGCCACATTGTCTTCTTAGAAAGCGAATTTCTTGCAAAAGAAATTAGTGGGAGCGCGGTAGAACTGGAAGAAATTCCAGAACCTCAAACAGCTGCCGAGGACATAGTGGAATCTCAGGTTTCAATAGAACCTGACGAATCAATGCCGCTACACAGATCTAGTAGGCTTAGTCATCCTCCTGAAAGATACTATGGTTTTCTTTTAGATGGGGATCGAGAGGATTGCATCATCGATGCTGATGAGCCTACTAGTTTTCAGCAGACTATCATGAGTATTGACTCGGTGAAGTGGATGGATGCTATGAGATCCGAAATGGAATCTATGTACACCAATAAAGTATGGACTTTAGAAGTTTCTCCTCCTGGGGAGAAACCAGTTGGATGCAAATGGATCTTCAAAAAGAAGATTGGTGCACTTGGACTAGTGGAAACCTACAAAGCTTGACTCGTTGCAAAAGGTTTTCGTCAAAGACCAGGATTGGGCTATGATGAAACCTTTTCACCTGTAGCTATGCTTAAATCCATTCGGATCCTGCTTGCCATTGCTGCCTTCCATGATTATGAAATCTGGCAGATGGACGTTAAAACAGCTTTTCTAAATGGACATTTAGAAGAGAGTGTTTACATGGATCAACCAGAAGGTTTCTTAGACAGTGGGAGCAGGGGAAGAGTGTGCAAGTTTCTTAAATCCATCTATGGATTAAAGCAAGCATCGCGGAGTTGGAACATCTGCTTTGATGAGACAATCAATGAATTTGACTTTATCAAAAATGTAGATGAACCATGTATTTATAGGAAGATTGTAGAAGGAGCAGTAGTCTTCCTCGTTTTGTACGTCGACGACATACTAATGATAGGGAATGATGTCCCTATGCTACAATCAGTAAAGCTCTTCTTGTCACAGAAATTTTTCATGAAAGACTTGGGTGATGCAACCTACATTTTGGGCATTAAGATCTATCGTGATAGATCTAATAGAATGTTGGGAATTTCACAGTCTAGGTATATTGACATTATACTAAAGAGATTTAGTTTGGAAGATTCCAAGCGCGGTAATATACCCGCTTGTCACGGGATCACCCTCTCCAAAGAGATGTCTTTAAAGACTGATGAAGAGAGGGCTCGCATGGGCATTATACCCTACGCTTCGGCAGTAGGATCTATAATGTATGCGATGTTATGTACCAGAACAGATGTAGCTTACGCACTTAGTGTAGTAAGCAGGTATCAGTCTGACCCAGGTGAGAAGCATTGGATAGCGGTAAAGAACATTCTTAAGTACCTGAGAAGGACTAAGGAGATGTTCTTGATTTACGGTAATGGGGACCTCCAGGTTGAGGCTTTTACCGACTCCGGATTCCAAAGTGACAAAGATGATTCTAAATCCATTTTGGGTTTTGTGTTTACCCTCAATGGAGGGGCGGTATGTTGGAGAAGTTCCAAACAGGATACCGTCGCAGACTCAACTATGGAGGCTGAGTATATAGCTGCTAGTGAAGCCGCAAATGAGGCTGTCTGGATGAGTAAGTTCATCTCTGAACTTCAGGTAGTTCCGTCCATTGCCAATCCAATACCTTTGTATTGTGATAACAATGGGGCTGTAGCATTAGCGAAGGAACCAAGGTCCCATCAGAAATCCAGGCATATCTTAAGGCGGTTTCACCTAATCAGGGAGATCGTGGATCGTCAGGAGATCGAGGTACGGAGAGTGGACACAAAAGACAACACGACAGATCCATTCACCAAGGCCATCCCTCAAGTCCAGTTCGAGAGGCTGTTTGAGATATTGGGCATGCGGTACGCCAGCAACTGGATCTAGAACAGACAGTGGGTACTCATTGCACCAATTATATGGCTTAGTACAAGTGGGAGATTGTTGGATATATATTGCCTGGAGGCCTTCATTGTATAGGATACTAGGAATATGTATGTACATAACAATCTTGCTTAATATGATAGTACGCTATTTGGTTTGACTTTATCTTAACGTGTGATATATTTTACTTTGTATTTATAAACATGTTGATAAAGCCCATAGGGTGTTTGCCTGACTATTGGCGTTGTGATGGCAATCATACTTGTGGGAGCTGGATAGTCAATAGGCACATCCTTAGATGTCCCTGGTCGCAGGAGTATCGAGACTGGGCATCGATACTCCAAAGTAGACTAGTGTATGTATGTCGATGTACAACACCCCACGACTTGCGGGGAGGCGGAAATTTAAAAAACGATCTTGTTCTTTGCTTAAACATCGACTAACCGCATGAATCGAAGCTAAACGATAACTAACATGAAACATAGAAGTTCTATACTATTATGCTTACGGATTATACCTAACGAAACGTGTCCTTCGTCTTTGCGAACTCCACCTCCTCCTCGGCCTTCTCGAAGTAGTAGACGATCCACCCGAGAGCTTTACTCCAAGCTTAGCCTCTAAACTTGAGGCAACTAACCTTCTTTAAGTGCTAATCAAAGAAGCTAGGTGATATAGAGTGAGGGTTATGGTTTAGTTAGTCTAACTAATCCTTGTGCTCAACACATGAGAGGGGAGGATTAAGGTTTGAAGAGGGAGAGCTTGAGGAGAGAGAAGGTGAGAATAATAATAATGTGAGAATAATGAGTTATGATAATATATATCAAGCATTTCTTTTTATCAAGAAAAGAATATAAAACAATTTAGCAACCATGCTTGATAATATCTAGTGATGATTCACTCCATGAGTCATTAAGCATTTATCATGCATTAATGACATGGATGAATCATCCATATGACTCACTAATCACATTCATTGTATAAGCCACCTAAACCTCCTTAGTCACTACCTTCTAGAAGCTTCTCGCGCAATTACGAGAACGCCCCTCCTTTCCGCAAAAATACTGAAAAAAATTAGACTGTATAAATCCAATAACCGGATACCAGTAACTGGCTTAAACCAAAGCCGACTGGTAAAAACTGTCCGAAAGTCGTACGTGGGTAAACACACGTATGCGTCCGAACCCTTTTCGTAAAACCATACGACCTCTATATCGTTTCGCCCGGAGTAGGGAAAGTCTCTGTGTGGGACTCTAGAGACTCGACTACTACGCTGGCAGTAGGTTTAACCACAGACCGCAAGCGGCACTAGCTGTACGTAACGGTCCCCAGGTAGATGTCGATAAGAAGGCCGATGAGGAAACCCATCCGAACTCCTACTGAGTTTGCTGTGACAATCTCCACACAGTCCGGTCCGTTCGTCCAAGACTATCGCATATCGGGCCTAGGGGGCGGCAAGCGCCAGTCCCCTAATAGCGGTTTAAGTCGTGTCGGAGGGAAGCCCATTACACCCTGAGAAACTACTGGAACCTACCAGTAAATCTCGCTTGCCCTGGCCAGGGACTTTGCGTAATGGCTCTCTGACACAGCGCGACATCAACCCCCAATACCGGGAGAGACGAATCTTGTCTAACCGACACTGCCTCCAAGTGCTCGGGACTGCACCCAACTGCTACCTGTTTGCACGACTCCTTTGAGCCGTGGTAGGGTAGCAATCTAAGAACAGTGGGACACACTCGAGGCGAAGTAGCAGTGTCAAGTCTGCGGACTATGCTGTACTCATGTCACCTGGGAACTGTTCACTGACGACTGGTATAAAACCAACCAACAGTTCCCTGTGAGTCCTGTCGTGTGTACCGGTAACCTAACGAGCACCTGCATACTATCTTCAGTACGACGTACTGACGGCTGTGGGACAGACCATTTCCCCAACTGGGATGAGAAGCGTCCACACTAGTCTACTCTGGTGTATCGATGCTCTGTCTCGATAATCCAACGACTAGGGACCTGAATAAGGATGTGCTTGTAGACTACCCAGCCCCCACTAGTGTGACTGCCATTACAACGCTGGTAGTCAAGCAAGATCTTAAGAGCTCTATCAATACGTATACTCACATATTAAGATAGAAAAAACCAAGTAGCATACTACCATATTTAGCAAGACTGTTATATACATGTGAATATCCCAAGCTTCCATTAAGTAATATACAAACTAGTATGATACAATAATGGCCCCTAGGGCATATACACTAACAATCTCCCACTTGCACTAGGGCCATGTACTGGCATATCGAAGACCGATGATCTCGAGTAGCCTCTCGAACTGAATCTAAGGTAGGGCCTTCGTGAATGGATCAGCAATGTTCTCTTCAGAAGCAACTCTCCGAACCTCGATCTCCTGACGATCAATGATCTCCCTGATCAGGTGATACCGCCTTAAGATGTATCTGGACTTCTGATGGGACCTTGGTTCCTTCGCTAAAGCTATAGCTCCGTTGTTGTCGCAATACAGAGGTATTGGATCAACTATGGTAGGAACCACCTGAAGTTCTGTTAGGAACTTCTTCATCCAGACTGCTTCTTTTGCGGCATCGCAAGCAGCTATATACTCCGCTTCCATCGTCGAGTTAGCAACGGTGTCCTGCTTGGAGCTCTTCCAGCACACCGCCCCTCCATTGAGGGTAAAGACATAACCCGACATGGACTTGGAATCGTCCTTATCACTCTGGAAGCCGGAATCAGCAAAGGCCTCCAACCTGAGGTCTTTTCCGCCGTAAACCAAGAACATCTCCTTAGTCCTTCTCAGGTACTTGAGAATGTTCTTTACTGCTATCCAGTGCTTCTCACCTGGGTCTGACTGATAACAGCTTACCACGCTCAGTGCGTAAGCTACATCTGGTCTGGTACACAACATCGCATACATTATAGAGCCTACCGCAGAAGCGTAGGGTATAATAGACATGCGTTCCCTTTCCAAATCAGTCTTGGGAGACATCTCTTTGGAGAGGGTGATTCCGTGACAAGCCGGTAGATTACCGCGCTTAGAATCTTCCATACTGAATCTTTTCAGTACAGTGTCGATATACCTGGACTACGAAAGTCCCAACATCCTCTTGGATCTATCACGATAGATCCGGATCCCCAGAATGTAAGAGGCATCACCCAGGTCTTTCATGGAGAACCTGTGTGACAAGAATCCTTTGACAGATTGTAGCATAGGAATGTCATTTCCTATCAATAGAATGTCATCCACGTACAAGACGAGGAATACGACACTTCTGGCTACAACTTTACTATATATGCACGGTTCATCTGGATTTTTGATAAAGTCATATTCTTTGACTGTCTCATCAAAACAGATGTTCCAACTCTGCGATGCCTGCTTTAGTCCATAAATGGACTTAAGCAGCTTGCATACTTTCCCGCTGCTCCCACTCTGATTGAAACCCTCTGGCTGATCCATATAGACGCACTCTTCTAAATTTCCATTCAGAAAAGCCGTCTTTACGTCCATCTGCCAGATTTCATAATCATGGAAGGCAGCAATAGCAAGAAGGACCCGAATGGATTTGAGCATAGCCACTGGAGAAAAAGTTTCGTCATAGTCCACCCCAGGTTTTTGTCGAAAACCCTTTGCAACAAGTCTAGCCTTATAGGTTTCCACCTGTCCATCTACACCAATCTTTTTCTTGAAGATCCATTTGCATCCTATGGGTTTTACCCAATCTGGAGCAAATTCCAAAGTCCATACTTTGTTGGTGTACATGGACTCCATTTCGGTCCGCATTGCATCTAGCCATCGTACAGAGTCGCCGCTCTGGATGGCCTGTTGGAAGTCAGTAGGTTCATCATCATCTATGATGCAATCCTCTCTATCCCCACCTATGAGAAAACCGTAGTATCTCTCAGGCGGATGAGACGGCCTACTACTCCTGCGGAGGGGTGCGGGAATGTCTTGTACTTCTTGAACTTCCGGTTCTACCAAACTTTCAGCAGCAGTTTGTGGTTCTGGAATTTCTTCCAGTTCTATTTCGCTCCCACTTATTTCCTTTTCTAAAAACAGATGTTCCAGAAAATGGGCATTACGAGAAAAAAAGACCTTTTGTTCCTCTACGTAATAGAAATAATATCCCTTGGAGTTCTTTGGATATCCCACAAACATACATTTTACTGATCGTGCCTCGAGCTTGTCCACATGCTGCTTTTTAACAAAAGCTGGACATCCCCAAATCTTCATATGCTGAAGATGGGGTTTCTTCCCAGTCCACATCTGATATGGAGTGGTAGGCACAGTCTTGGTAGGAGCCCTGTTCAGAAGATATGCTGCTGATTCTAGCGCATAACCCCAAAAAGATCGCGGTAACTCAGCATTACTCATCATGGATCGTACCATATCCAATAGGGTTCGATTCCGTCTCTCTGATACACCGTTATGCTGTGGAGTGTATGGAGGAGTAAGCTGAGAGAGAATTCCTTTCTCTTTTAGGTAACCTAGGAACTCGGCACTCAAGTATTCACCACCTCGATCAGATCTAAGTGTCTTGATACTTTTGCCGGTTTGGTTTTCTACTTCATTCTTATACTCTTGGAATTTCTCAAAAGCCTCGTATTTATGTTTCATCAGATAAATGAATCCGTATCTTGAGTAATCGTCCGTGAAAGTAATGAAATAGGAAAAACCACCTCTTGCAAGTGTAGACATTGGACCACATACATCGCTGTGTATGAGTCCTAAGAGCTCGCTCGCTCTTACTCCTTGTCCAGTAAATGGAGTCTTTGTCATCTTTCCTTTGAGACAAGATTAACAAGTGTCATAAGTTTGATATTCGAACGAGTCCAAATATCCTTCTCTATGCAACTTAGTCAACCTTCTCTCATTGATGTGACCTAGTCTACAATGCCATAAGAAAGCTTTATTTAAATCTGGAGACTTTCTTTTTAGTGTGTTCTGGACATTGAAAATTTGGAGTTGGTTTAAAACATATATACCGTTATTTAGTGTACCGGACCCAATCAAACCATGATTAAGGTGGATGTTAACAACATCTCTTACAAACGTGAAATCATAACCTTTATTTGATAACAAGGAAACTGATATGATATTACACGTTAAGCTTGGTACAAAAAAAACAGTTATGTAAAACCAAAATGTGTCCACTCGTCAATCCTAGGTGATAATCCCCGACGGACGCAGCTCCCACGCTAGCTCCGTTAGCAACCTTTAGGGTCATATCACCTTCCTTCAGCACTCTACGGTTTCTCAGTGCCTGCAATGAATTGCAAATATGAGATCCTGATCCAGTATCGAATACCCAGGAAGTAGAGTTGATCGACAGACAATTCTCAATTACAAACACACCTGAAGTCGAAGCCACAGCTTGCTTCGGTTCCTGGTTCTTGGCGTTCCATGCCTTGCAATCCTTCTTCCAGTGCCCTTTCCTGTGACAATGGAAGCACTCATCCTGGACAACTACCGGTACCGCAAACTTTTTCTTTCCCTTCCCTCCCACCTTACTTACACCTCCTCTAAGTCTGGGGACGGCCTTCTTCTTCCTTCCTTTGGCCCTAGCCTTGGACCCGGAAGAAGATGTACCGCCAACAAACATAGCGGGTGTTTCCCTTTCCTTCTGCAAGGTGCCCTCTGCACTCCTTAACATGTTCAGGAGTTCCGGAAGTTCAACTTCTTTTCTTTGAATGTTGAAGTTCAGGATAAACTGGGCGTAGGTGGAAGGAAGGGACTGGAGAATAAGGTCTGTATAGAGCTCATTATCCAAATTCGTCCCAAGGTCTGCGAGCTCTTCTATATAGCCGATCATCTTTAGGACATGTTCTCCTACCGATGACCCGACAGCCAACCTCGCTCGAAACAAGTTCTTAGAGGTCTCGTATCTTGCTATACGAGATTGCTCTCCATAAAGTTCCTTTGTATGGAGAAATATGGCATCAAGTTCCATATCCTCGTGCTTCCTCTGATGTTCATTGTTCATCGAGGCAAGCACGATGCACTTGGCTTTCGCGCAATCGAAATCCCAGGTTTTGCGGATTTCCTTATCCGCATTACTGGATTTGGGACCAGGGACAGCAGGTGCCGTAGCGGTGAGGACGTACCCCAATTTGTCATAGGTCAAACCCATTTTGACATTCCGCAGCCAATCTTTATAGTTTGGCCCTGTCAGTATATTTTTCTCTAAAAGTAACTTAAGTCCAGTCATTTTCAGGGTCGCTGCAATTAGGAGAGAGAGAAGAAAACTCTTTAGCATGATGCTCTTGCAAGTTTAGAGTGGTTTTTAGTTTATCTAAACTGGATGGCTCCCACTGTTTCTCGAATCCTTCCTCAAACCATAAAAGAAGAATTAGCCAGGACTATTCTCACTGTACAATACTTGCTTAACCGTTCAGCCAGGCTGGTGTCGGTACTTCGAAGGAGGTTTTCCAACGCTTTCGCGAAGTTCCTTAATTAAATAACCTCTTTTCTCTGGGGGCATAACCCCGCTGACACCTTTCTGGACACCTACTAGGTTTATAGCATTGATCGTTATGTGACGAATATCCTGATAAGTAGCATATACTCACAGTAGGATCGGGATCCAAATATCATCATATGATAATGTTGAAGGAATGCTACCAACATTCGTCAAACTCCAAATGGTATGCATCTCTTTGCAAATTTCTGTTTCTTTAGAAATTCCCGATATAAGTTTTTGCCCCATGCTCTTATGACCTTGGCTTTGGTCAAAATGTCATAAGACACATGTCAAGTTCTACCCGTCATTATCTTGTCAATTTGAACCCATCCGTATATACCCCTGACTTTGGTCAAATGGTAATACGACTGTCCCAAACCAACTCATCTATCTTATGCAACAAATGAAAACCCAGCAGCTACCAAACACTATGCCTTGACTTTGGCCAAAATGCATAGCTTGAATACTAATGAATACCCAAATAAAATGACGGAGGGATACGAATGGTTTTGGCGAAACCGTGAACGTAGTGAACTTGATATAACCGAAGGAACCTGATAGCTTTTAAAAGGAGTGGTTAAAGCTCCGCATTTAAAAATATCTGTTTTAAAATTAACCGAGTGGTTTCTTTTAAATTGATCCAACGATTAAAACTTTTGTTTATTTTCTTTGCATTATAGATAATGCGTCCCATCATTAACCTATCATTGCAGAGAACAACGAAAATATGACGTCCTCTTATGCCATCAGCATTCGCCACTGGGTCCCGTCATTACCCGTTAGGTTACTTAACTAACGACAGAGCGGGGGCTGGGCTAGCGCGGGTGTAAAACATAAGTGACGTCTAAAATAGCTATCATATATATAGATATTTTACATTCGTCTGACGCAATGATATTCATTCCAGATCACAGATGAACTTAATTGGATTTGCAAGCAATCCCTGTTTTTTTGAGCCTGCAACAAAAGACGGATTACACAGTTGTGATGAATAGCCTTTACCCCACCCAAAACCCCTACGGGTGCGGCAAACTACCCGCCCGGCAGTTTGTGCACCCCACCTTGGGTCTGTCCTAGGAGCAAAAACAGTAAAATGAAATAATACAACGGTGGCTACAACCGCAACCTGGATGTGCCCCGCAAAATAATATTACAACAAATTACATTTACATCAAATGAATTAAATAATAACCCATCACATAACCCCGGCTATACATCACAACAGTCCAACACAGTTCATATGCACAAACAGATAAAATCCATTACAGAAATGTGCAACCCCCTGCCAACCGACATACTAGCAGTTAGGGGAGGTTTACGAACACATTATACAAACACAGATATAATCCAACAAGCAAATACTGTATAATTTCGATCGATTAAACACTTTTAATTTTGCTCCAATACTTCTCTGTAAATCTGAAACCTGAGCAAAAATAAAAAATTCCAGAAAATACCAAATATCCCATAGAACCAACACAGTAAATTTGGGTTCCTGAATCGCCAACTCGGCGGCGGAAGCGCGGCGGATCGGTGGGATCCCCCGCGGTTCCGCAGTTCTTTAGACGATTCAGGGGCCCAAATTTCTTGGGTGTTCTTCTACTGTCATTTTAAGCTTTCTGAACCTCCCAGAAAAATTTTTGGACTTCATTTAAAAATCGACAGAAACTTGTGATTTTGGGCTTTTCCGGTTTCGTTTTTTCCGTTCGAAATTCATACAAATTTGCAAGTAAGTTATTTATTGTTTAGCGAGGCTCTGATACCACTGTAAGTCGATGTACAACACCCCACGACTTGCGGGGAGGCGGAAATTTAAAAAACGATCTTGTTCTTTGCTTAAACATCGACTAACCGCATGAATCGAAGCTAAACGATAACTAACATGAAACATAGAAGTTATATACTACTATGCTTAGGGATTATACCTAACGAAACGTGTCCTTCGTCTTTGCGAACTCCACCTCCTCCTCGGCCTTCTCGAAGTAGTAGACGATCAACCCGAGATCTTTACTCCAAGCTTAGCCTCTAAACTTGAGGCAACTAACCTTCTTTAAGTGCTAATCAAAGAAGCTAGGTGATATAGAGTGAGGGTTATGGTCTAGTTAGTCTAACTAATCCTTGCACTCAACACATGAAAGGGGAGTATTAGGGTTTGAAGAGGGAGAGCTTGAGGAGAGAGAAGGTGAGAATAATAATAATGTGAGAATAATGAGTTATGATAATATATATCAAGCATTTCTTTTTATCAAGAAAAGAATATAAAACAATTTAGCAACCATGCTTGATAATATCTAGTGATGATTCACTCCATGAGTCATTAAGCATTTATCATGCATTAATGACATGGATGAATCATCCATATGACTCACTAATCACATTCATTGTATATGTCACCTAAACCTCCTTAGTCACCACCTTCCAGAAGCTTCTCGCGCAATTACGAGAACGCCCCTCCTTTCCGCAAAAATACGTAAAAAATTTAGACTGTATAAATCTAATAACCGGATACCAGTAACTGGCTTAAACCAAAGCCGACTGGTAAAAACTGTCCGTAAGTCGTACGTGCGTAAACACACGTATGCGTCCGAACCCTTTTCGTAAAACAATACGACCTCTATATCGTTTCGCCCGGAGTAGGGAAACTCTCTGTGTGGGACTCTAGAGACTCGACTACTACGCTGGCAGTGGGCTTAACCACAGACCGCAAGCGGCACTAGCTGTACGTAACGGTCCCCAGGTAGATGTCGATAAGAAGGCCGATGAGGAAACCCATCCGAACTCCTACTGAGCCTGCTGTGACAATCTCCATACAGTCCGGTCCGTTCGTCCAAGACTATCGCATATCGGGCCTAGGGGGCGACAAGCGTCAGTCCCCTAATAGCGGTATAAGTCATGTCGGAGGGAAGCCCATTACACCCTGAGAAACTACTGGAACCTACCAGTAAATCTCGCTTGCCCTGGCCAGGGACTTTGCGTAATGGCTCTCTGACACAGCGCGATATCAATCCCCAATACCGGGAGAGACGAATCCTGTCTAACCGCCACTGCCTCCAAGTGCTCGGGACTTCACCCAACTGCTACCTGTTTGCACGACTCCTTTGAGCCGTGGTAGGGTAGCAATCTAAGAACAGTGGGACACACTCGAGGCGAAGTAGCAGTGTCAAGTCTGCGGACTATGCTGTACTCATGTCACCTGGGAACTGTTCACTGACGACTGGTATAAAACCAACCAACAGTTCCCTGTGAGTCCTGTCCGGTGTACCCGTAACCTAACGAGCACCTGCATACTATCTCCAGTACGACGTACTGACGGCTGTGGGACAGACCATTTCCCCAACTGGGATGAGAAGCGTACACACTAGTCTACTCCGGAGTATCGATGCTCTGTCTCGATAATCCAACGACTAGGGACCTGAATAAGGTTGTGCTTGTAGACTACCCAGCCCCCACTAGTGTGACTGCCATCACAACGCTGGTAGTCAAGCAAGATCCTAAGTGCTCTATCAATACGTATACTCACATATTAAGATAGAAAAAACCAAGTAGCATACTACCATATTTAGCAAGACTGTTATATACATGTGAATATCTCAAGCTTCCATTAAGTAATATACAAACTAGTATGATACAATAATGGCCCCTAGGGCATATACACTAACAGTGTATACATATCTAGACCCTGACGAGGGGCGATGGATTGGTCCCGCAGCCATTGGTGATGTGCACCTAAGATTGTATACAGATGCTCACTGGGTGTGAATACAACGCACTGGACTCGCCGAGAACTGACAGGATGGTATTTATACCTAACGTCAGATAGCAGTTCTCAGGTGACATGTGTGCAGATAGTCCGTTGACTTAAAGTCATCATTTGTCTCGTGTGAGTTCCCACTGTGCTTTGATTACTACCCTACCACGGTTCAAATGAGTCGTGCAAACAGGTTTTAGTTGGGCACGGTCCCGAGCCACGTGGAGGCAGTGGGCGAATGTTAGGGATTCGTCTCTCCCGGTATAGGGAGTTGATATCACACAGTGATCGGTTGGTCATTACCATAAGTCCCTGGCCAGGGCTGTTTGAGAATTACTGATGGATTGATCAGTAAATTCTCGGATGGTTTTGAGCCATGTCGGCACGACTTTTACGGTTATTAGGGGTCTGACATTCACCACCCCCTAGACCATACATGCGATACTCTTAGACGTACAGACCGGACTGCGCGGATATTGTCACGGACAGGATCAGTAGGAGTTCGGATGGGTTTCCTCATCGGCCTTCTTATCGACATCTACCTGGGGACCGTTACGTACAGCTAGTGCCGCTTGCGGTCTTTGGTTAAACCCACTGCCAGAGTAGTAGTCGAGTCTTTAGAGTCCCACAAAGAGATTTCCCAACTCTAGGAGAAACGATATAGAGGTCGTACGGTTTTTCGACAAGGGTTCGGACGCATACGAGTTTAAATGCACGTACGATGTTCGGACAGTTTTTACTAGCCAGCTTTGGTTTAAGCCAGATTCTAGTATCAGGTTATTGGATTTATACAGTCTAAAGTTTTTCCGTGTTTTCACGGATAGGAGGGGTGTTCTCGTAATTATACGGGAAGCTTCTAGAAGCATGGTGACTTGAGGGTTTAGGTGGCATTATCATTAAATGATATTGTGACTCATAATGTGTGATTCATTATATCATTAATGCATTCTTAAATGCTTAATGACTCACATAGTGAATCACTCATAATGCATTAATGTAGCATGATGAATAATCTCATTTTATTCATTAATTCATGATGCTTCATATATCAAGTGAGAAACAATATCATTATCATAATTCTTGTTCACCTTCTCTCTCCTCAAGCTCACTCTCTCTTCAAACTCTAATCCGACCACTCATGAGTTGAGAACAAGGATTAGAATAGACTAAACGTTCAATAACCTAACTCTATATGATCTAAGTTCCTTTGATTAGCAACTATAGAAACTTAGTTACCTCAAGTTTGCAGGTGAAGCTTGGATTAGGGTTCTCGGGTGGATCATCTATCACCTAGAAGAGGCCGAGGAGGACGTAGAGATCGTAAAGACGAAGGACACTATTCACTAGATATAATCTCTTTACATAGTAGCTAAGAACTTCTATGGTTGTTGTTAATTATCGTTTAGCAAAGATCTTCGGTTAGTCGATGTATGCTTAAAGAACAAGATCGTTTTTCATATTTCCGCCTTCCCGCAACTCGTGGGGTGTTGCACATCGACTTACAGGGTGTGGCTGTCTATTAAGTTTACCTGGCGAGTATCCGCATACGCTACCTGATTGCGACGAACTTTTGATCGCATCAAAATCCCGTGGCAACCGATCATCTGAGACTGAACTGCTAGATTTATAACATTCAAATTAGTTATCTCATAACTACTTGTGGATTCCAAATATTGTATCACATTCCAGATAAAAAGACAGTGCTAAACTTTCCGATCGAATAATCAAACACCCAAGATTTCCCAAATAGCTCAACACTTGAGCGGAGTTAAAAAAATATCCATCACATGCCACAGTACCAATGGTCCAGCCGTAGAAGGGTCAAGCCAACGCCTCACATGTGGCAATGTCGTACTGCCCCAAACCCTAAGGTTCAGAGGCGGTTCAGACGGTCACATAATCGAGTTAAGGTTTGTGTTCTTCTAGGGGGTCCACCGCGTTACCTGTATGATCTTCCGGAAGTTTCAAGCTCGAGAAAAAATCCAACTTTTGAAAAAATTTCCGACAGGGGAAAAAGTGAGTTATTGATATCCGTTCGAACTTTTTAATAGTTTCTAAAATTACCCGGAAAAAAATTAAACGAAGTTAAATTATCCGATCGAATAAACGAGTCCCCAATAGTACCTACAAAACTCAACACTTGAAGATAAATTAAAAATTCTCAGAAGAATCAGGAAGTACCTACGGTTATTACTGTGCAAAGTTCAAACCACAATCTTACTGTTTGGCCGCGGAGTCGCTGCGCAAGCTATGGTACGGCCGCGGTTCCGCGGCGCTTTAATGAGATCAGTGGCATGTGTTGCACAGTAATTCTTGTATTTGCCTGCAGATTTTTTTGAGTATTTTTAATTTGAAAAAATTAACAGTTTTGAAAAATTTCCAGAAACTAGGGTTTTACGGGTATTCGGAGTTCGATCAGACTTTAAACATCGCCTAGACTTCGCCTAAAACTCTAGCTTGGCTCTGATACCATTGTAGGGTTACTAGGCACACGCACAAGTGTCTATAAGGTATCAACCATGCCCGATTTAAATTTTAGCCATGCCGAACAACCCTAAACGAAGATCTTAGACTTGAGATTAGGCGAAACAAACCATGTTAAACACTTTAACATCTAAGAGTTTGGGATTACAACCTTTGTAGTCCAGTCCTTCACTTCATAAGCTCCGTGTTGTGGTCCCTTCGCTGCGATCATCAAGTTCCGGACTCTCGAGAGGCTCCATGAAGAGAAAGATGCAAGCTTGCTTCCGATCATCGATAACAAAGATGATCTACCTTGAAGTTTCATTAACACAAGCTCTCACACACTAAATGAAGTGAACACCCTAATCTAAATGGCTAGGATAGATTAGGAATTTATCTCTCATTTATTTTTCTATTTCTCACTCATTTTCATCACCATTGAAAAAGCTAGAAAGCTTTTCCATGAAAGAAGAAGAAGGAAGAAGAATATCTTTTTCTTTTGTGATGAATAATGAAAACCATAGTTAGGTTAGAATTGCAACCATGGATTAAGTATGAAGGCTTAACCCCTGTAGAGATTTAACTAGGGTAAAGGGTTCGGTTGGGTTAAGGAAATATCACAAAATATCCAAGTCAAAGTCAAAGCTTCAAGAAGCTTCTTGAAAGCTTCATGAAGACTTAACCCTAATCCAAACCCTAACCTCAATTAAACTCCACAAACCATGTTGCAATTATAACCATAACATGTTACAATATTATATATCACATATACAATATTTATTGTAACAAAATAAAATAAAACATTTAACATATATCGCATATATATCAATATATTACCCGAGTGAGAAAAAGAATCTTTTAGTGAGCTTATATCAGTTAATGTAATTTAATATATCAAATATATAATTATACACTAAGTTATCAAATCAACACTTGGTCCGATAATCCTGCTATTTCACAAATAACCGACTGATATAATCCGTATCAGTTCACCGAATCAACACTTGATCCGATGACCCGGCTATATCACATATACCCGGCTAATATCTCATATCGCGAGAATCCAATATGGTATCACATACACGTATTGTTCTCGGTCCCGCACATATCATATATGTGCTCCTACTCCATTTTGCCTGAGTCAAGAAACCTCTGTGTAGGACTCTAAAGAATCGTCAATACGCCGGCAGTAGATGATGATCATATCAAACACCCACAAGCTGCAAGCGGTCAGCTAAACGTAACAGCCACCCAGGTATTGAGCGCTCAAAAGATCAACAAGCAAGCCTGTACATTCTCCTGTGAATCCAGTCAGTAACACTCCCGTACAGTCCGGTCTCTCCGTCCGATATGTCGCATTTCTCGCCTAGGGGTAGTAAACGTCAGACCCTAATAGCTTGATAAGTCATGTCGATATGAGGTCTATAACAGTTCAAGAAACTACTGATAACACTTACCAGTAAATCTCAGCAACCCTGGCCAGGGATTTCTTGTTATAGCCAATCGAACACAGCACAACATCAACTCCCTATACCGGGAGAGACGAATCACATCCTATCGCTCATTGCCTCCATGTGATTCGGGACTGTACCCAAAAGCCACCTTTTTGCACGCCCTCTTGTCCGTGGTATGATGGAAATCAAAGCACAATGGGAATCACACAAGACTCTATGACGATCTCGGGTCTACAGACTAACCTGTACCAGTATCACCAGAGAACTGCCATCTGACGTGGGGTATAATACCATCTGGGAGTTCTCGGCGAGTTCGTCCAGTGTACCCAGTCTCCACTGAGCACCCGTATACCTTCTCTGATGTCAAACACCAATGGATATGAGATCATCCATCACCCATCATATGGGTCAAGAAGCGCATATGCTAGTCTACTCTGGAGTATCGATGCCCTGTCTCGGTACTCCCACGACTAGGAACATTTGAAAGATGTACTTGGAGACTACACTATCCTCACTAGTATGATCCGCATCATATTCCTGGTAGTCAAGTTCTCATCCTAAGGGCTTTATCAACATGTAACATAGAGACAATCAGAGTACATGTTAAGATAAAGAGCAACCAGATAGCGTACTATCATGTCGAGCAAGAAAGTCCTCCCTATATATGTCCAAGCATCCACTACAATATACATTGTATGTATAGTAATGGCCTCTAGGGCATACATATAACTAATAGAACACACACAAGAGGAATAGTTCAGAAATGAACGAAGTCTTCTTGTGGCATTGTAGACTGGGTCATATCGATGAAACAAGACTAGCTAAAGTTCCATAAGGATGCATATTTGAATCCGTTTGAATTTAAATCTTATGAAACTTGCCAGTCATGTCTCAAGGACTATGTGACCAAATCTCCGTTTACTGGAAATGGAGAAAGGGCTATTGAACTTTTAGACATATACATGGTGATGTATGTGGTCCTATGTCTAGATATGCCAGGGATGGTTCCGCGTACTTTATTACATTCACCGATGTTCTCTGAAGATACGGACATTTGTTCTTGTTGAAACACAAATATGAATCTTTTGTGAATTTCAAAGAATATATGTACGAGTTGAGAACCAGATGGATAAAGGTATTCAAATCCTTCGATATGATCGGGGAGAAGAATACTGGAGCACGGAATTCCGAGACTATTTAAAAGAGAATATGATTCCCTCTCTGCTTACTCCTCCGTATACACCACAGCACAACGGTATATCGGGGTTGCGGAATCGCACCCTATGAGATATGGTGCGCTCTATGATGAGTACTGCTTAGTTGCCTATTTCCTTTCAGGGACATGCACTTGAGAAGCTGCATACCTATTGAATAGAATTCCGATCAAATCTGTTGCCTACCACTCCATATGAGATATGGAATGGGAAGAGACCATCTCTTAAACGAGTTAAGATATGGGGTTGTCCGGCCTATGTTGAAAAGCAAAATCCGGACAAACTCGAGGAAAGGTCAGTTCTGTGCAAGTTTGTAGGATATCCCGACCATTCGTGAGGGTATATCTTCTACCACACCGAAGAACAAAAGATGTTTTTGTTTCGACATGCCACTTTTTTGGAAAAGGAATTTCTTGTGGAAGAAATTAGTGGCGATGAGGTAGAACTGGAAGTAGTTCCAGCAAACACAAACTATAACTGACGATTTGTTAGAACCAGAGGATTCAATAGTCCCTGATGAACCGACGCCACTCCGTAGATATAGTTGGGTTTCTCATCTACCTGAGAGATACTACGGTCTTCATGTAGACGGTAGGAACGAGGATTGCATCATGGAGATGATGACCCAACTAGTTTCGAGCAGGCTATCACAAGTGGAGACTATGTGAAATGGCTGGATGCTATACGATCTGAGATGGAATCCATATACACAAGCAAAGTGTTGACTTTGCATGTTGCTCCTGAATGGGTAAAACCCATCGGGAGCAATAGTATCTTTGAGAAAGAAAAATTGGTGTAGATGAAAAAATTGAGACTTCCAAAGCTAGACTTGTCTCCAAGCTTAAGTCCATCAGGATCCTACTTGACATTGCTGCATACCATGACTACGATATCTGGCAGACTGCACGTCAAACCCGCTTTTCTAAATGGTGATTTTGAAGAGAGCGTGTATATGACACTGCCAGAGGGCTTCGTAGACAGTGGTAGCAGTGGAAGAATATGAAAGCTGCTTAAATCCATCTACGGGTTAAAACAGGCATCGCGGAGATGGAACATATGTTTTAATGAAGCTGTCAAAGAGTTTGACTTCATCAAAAAGGTAGATGAACCATGTATAAATAAAAAGGTTGTAGAGAGTATGGTTGTCTTCCTCGTATTGTATGCGGATGAAATACTCTTGATAGGAAAGGGTGTTCCTATGCAACACTCAGTCAAGCACCTCTTATCACACAAGTTCTCCATGAAAGATCTAACTGATGTTTCCTACATCCTGGGGATATGAATCTATAGAGATAGATCTAAATGGATTTGGTATTGTCCCAATCCAGGTACATAGACACCATGCTAAAGGGTTTTAGTATGGATGATTCTAAGCATGGTAATGTACCAGCTTGTTCAGGAATCACTCTCTCCAAAGAGATTTCTCTCGAGACTGATTTGGAGAGGGCTCGCATACAAGGATGCCCTATGCTTTGGCAGATGGGTCAATCATATATACGATGTTTTGTACGAGACCAGATGTAGCTTATTCACTAAATGTAGTGAATAAGTATCGATAAGATCTTTAGGTAAACCACTGGACAGCTGAAGAACATTCTTAAGTGCTTGAGAAGGACTAAAGAGTTGTTCTTGGTGAATGGTAACGGTAAACTCCAGATGGAGTCCTTTACCGATTTAAGCTTCCAAAGTGATAAAGATGACTGAAAGTCAGTCTCGGGTTTTGTCTTCACCCTCAGTGGAGGGACGGTATGTTTGAAGGGTTCCAAGCTATATACCGTAGCTGACTCGTTAATAGAGGCTAATTACATCGCTACCAACGATGCTCCCAAAGAGGTTGTCTGGATGAAAAAGTTCATATGATGAACTTGGTTCCTACCATTGGGCATCCAGTACCTATATATTGTGATGACAGCAGAGTTGTGGCTTTGGCCTAGGAACCCCGGTCCCATCAGCAATCCATACATATTCTTAGACAGTATCTGTCACAACCCGAATGTTTTGACTTGTGACCGGCACTTAACCACACAACGTCTACAGGCGTAACGCGACTAAGTAAGCCGAACCAAGAAATCAAAACCATTTAAAAGTAGCGAGTGTTGAAAAAATTTAATTAAGACATTTAGAAAACCTTAAATAGTTCAATAAGTTTTTTTAAAGTTACGTTATCATTTAAATGATTTTGGTAGCATTTCCTTTGTAAAAGTAACCCCGAAATCGGGTATAAAACAGGATATGAGTGAAAATGAGATATAATGAAACCAAAACATTCCCAAACGGAAGCAATCACGCCCACCGGCGGAAACCATCACCACAAGAGTAATATACGACGCCGTAGCGAAGAATGAGCAATAAGTAAACATCACAGAATAATAAACTGCATATAAGAACAGTCGGCTCCCACGAGCTCGACACCAGAATACAAAAATATACATCGTCGTCCTCACACAGTATCTAAGTCCAGTACATATGTTGAAGATGGAGAATACTAGATACAAAAGGGGTACAATAAAAGTAATCAGATACCACAACCCACCTAAAAGCAAAACAGCTCTCGCACCAACTGTATTGGTATCTGTAGCCGAAAGATGCAAAGGCAGCCTGCCGCAACCACTCTGAGGGGAAACCTGCAAATACTGTGGCACAACGGGGGTGAGATGCCAACTCGTGAATAGAGATAACATATAAAGGTAATCGCGAGCATGCACGTACTGCGCTACTCTATCATATGCAAGCAAGTAAGATCTATATGCGACAACCAGTAGGTGCAATAATCATGCAATTGCTCTGTCAGATAAAATAACTATAGGATGAGATACATGATAATCAATGCTAAGCATGGGATAAATAACATCTATACGACTATCAACGTGGAAAATAATCGGTGCCCAAAACTGCACCCAAATCCCAAATAAACTCAGGCGACATCACTCTCCTCGGCCCTCAAATCCTGTACATCTCGGAGAATCACGAGTGCCCAACTGTTAGTTATATGTATGCCCTAGAGGCCATTGCTGTACATTGGATGTATATTGTAGTGGATGCTGGGACATATATAGGGAGGACTTTCTTGCTCGACATGATAGTATGCTTTCTGGTTACTCTTTACCTTAACGTGTATGCTGCTTGTCTCTCTGTTACATGTTGGTAAAGCCCTTAGGATGTGTACTTGACTACCTGGACTATGATGCGGATCATACTAGTGGGGACATGGTAGTCCATAAGTACATCCTTCAAAGTCCCTAGTCGTCGGTGTATCGAGACGGGGCATAGATATACCAGAGTAGACTAGCGTGTACCTTCTCGACCCATACAGATGGGCGATGGATGATCGCATATCCATTGGTGTTTGACATCAGAGATGATATACGGGTGCTCAGTAGAGACTGGGTACACTGGACGGACTCGCTGAGAACTCCTAGATGGTATTATACCTTACATCAGATGGCAGTTCTCTGGTGACAATGGTACAGAGTAGTCTGTTGACCCGAGATCGTCATAGAGTCTTGTGTGGTTCCCACTGTGCTTTGATTTCCATCTTACCACGTCCAAGAGGGCGTGCAAAACGGTGGTTTTTGGGTACAGTCCCGAATCACATGGAGGCAGTAAGCGATAGGAGGGGATTCGTCTCTCCCGGTATAGGGGTTGATGTTGCGCTGTGTTCGATTGGCTATAACAGGAAATCCCTGGCCAGGGTTGCTGAGATTTACTGGTAAGTGTTACCAGTAGTTTCTCGAATTGTTATAGACCTCATATCGACATGACTTATCGAGCTATTGTGTTCTGACGTTTACAACCCCTAGGCGAGATATGCGACATATCAGACGACGAGACCGGACTGTACGGTAAGTGTTACTGGTTGGATTCACTGGAGTGTGAGCGGTCTTGCTCGTCGATCTTCTGATCGCTCAATACCCGGGTGGCCGTTACGTTTAGCAGACCGCTTGCGGCTTGTGGGTGCTTGATATGATCATCATCTGCTACCGGCGTATTGACGAGTCTTTAGAGTCCTACACAGAGGTTTCCTGGCTCAAGCAAAACGAAATAGGAGCGCATATGAGATTTGTACGGGACCGAGAATAATACCAGTATGTGATACTGTATTCGATTCTCGCGATATGTAACATTGATCGGTTATATGCATTATAGCCGGGTTATCGGATCAAGTGTTGATTCGATAAGTTGTTACTATTAATATTAGTTGGTTATATGCGATATGACCGGGTCGTTAAATCAAGTGTTGATTTAATGATTTAATGTATAATTATATATTTGATATATCACTTTACATTAACTAATATAGGTTCACTTAAAAAGGATTTTCTCACTTGATGTGCACATTGTATATATGATATACTTTTGTGCATTTGATTGTATCATGTTTGATGATACATGATTGTTTGGTGTATAGTTTAAACCATGGTTGGTCAATGGTTAGGGTTTCTTTTGCTTCATTTACTTATTCATTTATTCATTTATTTATCCATTTTGTTTATTTTTTCAAAAGAAAAGGATAAATGAGGAAAATGGTGGCTTTCTTTGTTTGTAGTTGAAACTTCATGAAGCTTTGACTACATGACCATTTTGTCTCATGCTTAACCCTTAACCACTAAACCTTACCCTGGTCTATTCTCTACACCTAACCAAGGTTAGGATATGATAAGTATTCATTTTATTATTCATTTTGGATAATACTTATGATATTCTTTCTTCTTCTTCTTCATCTTCAACATTGAAGCAAGCTTGCCTCCATCAATGGCAACTTGTGAAAAAGAGTGAGAAATCCAATTCTAAAGTGAACCCACTTCCTATTTCTTCATCCTCTACCTCTTGCCAAGTAGTATAGGGTGTTTCCTTCACAAGTTTTCTTGACTTGGTGAAGTTGGAGCTTGATCTAGTGATGCCTCGACATAGATCATCTTCGGCATCGTCGTCGATGACCTAGCCCGCTTTTTCTCCGATGAAGCCGACGCTAGAGCCCAAGATCCGATTTGTACAGCGAGGAGACTTCATCGCGGAGCAATGGAGGTGGAGAACCGGATCTACAAAGGTTGTATTTCCATTTACCATTTAGTTAAGTTGTTAACTAGTTTCTATTTCGCCTAGACTTCTAGCCAACGATCCGTATTAGGGTTTCTCGGCACCCGTAATTTTTGAAATTGGCATCGTTGATGCCTTGTGAGACCTCACTAGTGTGCCTAGGAACCCTACAGTGGTATCAGAGCCTAGCTAGAGCCTTAGGCGAAGTCCTGACGACGTTTGAATTCCGATCGAACCAAAACCCTAACCCGAAAACGGCTCTCTGTACATTTTTTAAAAACTGGGTTTTTTCCAAATTAAAAATATGCAGAAAACTCAGCAGGGAATTCTAAGAATTACGATGCAAATATTTTTCCATGATACCTCTAATGCGCGGCGGAACCGTGGCAGAAGCCTGGCTTCTGCGGCGGTTCCGCGGTCACTTGACTTGATTGGCCTTCAAACTTTGCACAGTAATTCATGCTTTCTGGTGCTGGTTTTCCTGGGAATTTTTAATATTTATTTCAGAGTTGAGTTTTCTGGGGTGTTTTGGAGCTTAGTTGATTCGATCGGATTATCAGATTTTGTCTATGTGGCTTTCCGGATATTTTAGAATATGTTAAAAAGTTCGACCGTATATAAATACCCACTTTTTCCCCTGCCGGGAAATTTCCAATCGTTGGATTTGTCCAAGGTTTAATGACGTTCTAAGTAGTGCAAGTAACGCGATGGTCCGTCTAGAAGACAACAAACCTTAACTCGATTATGTGACCGTCTTGAACTGCCCTTTGAACCTTCGGGTTTGGGGCAGTACGGCGTACCACATGTGAGGCGTTGGCTTGACCCTTCTATGGCTGGACCGTTGGTACCGAGGCACGAACTGAATGCTGTTAGACTCATTTCATGTGTTGAGCTATATCGGGAAAACTTGGGTGTTCGAATGTTCGATCGGAAAGTTTAACATTTTCTGTTTATCCGGAATGTGATACAATAATTGGAATTCACAAGTAGTTATGAGATAACTGAATGAATGTTATAAACATAGCACTTTAGTCTCACTTGATCGGTTACCACGGAATTTTGATGTGATCAAAAGTCCGTCGCAATCACGTAGCGTACGCGGATACTCGCCGGGTAAACTTAATAGACAGCCTCACCCCATAGCCCCGACCAAGTGACTGTAGGAGAACCCCGTCGCCGAAAGCATCCGTTTGGGTGCTCGCGGTAGCGGTGTTCCTCCTTGGTGCACTTCGTCGAAGGCGTCGGGGGTGCGGCCGCCTACTAAAGCTTGCGACGAGCATTCGATCAAAATGTCGGGAATCTTGTTGAATTACCCGACTTGATATTGAAAAGAGTTTTCGATTTTGAGACTAAAATGCGGGGTTTATAATTGTTAGGCATGCGATGTCTAAAGAATTCATTTGGTCAGGCATGCGATGTCTGAGGTGGTTGCGGATTCCAACTGTTGTAGTTTTGCACTTTCTTTTCTGTGACCGTAAGTGTAATATGTGATATCGCCGGTTTCGTTGCTATATGTCAACGACAATTAGGATGCGCATATTTATTTACGTTGATGACATGTGATGTTATGTGTTGCTGGATATGTTATATTGGATCGTCGTGTTTGAATAGACGGGGTTTTTTATGTGAGATGAGTGTTTTTCATTTTCATTCATGTAAAAACTTGTATGTAATATTTTTTTATTGGGGCATTTCCAGGTTGCGGAAGTTGTCACCGTTGATGTATATTATTTACTTTTCCGCACTAGGATAGACCCAAGGAAGGGAGCACAAGTAACCGGGTTCTGGAGTCCAGTGGGAGACCAACTCGAGGAGTCGAGTCCGGGTCTCCTAACTCCAGAATTAGTAGGGTTGCTTGCCGCTCTCGTAGGGGTCTTGGGGTGTGGGTTTGGTTATTCATCACGACCGTGGAATCCGTGTTTTATACTGGCTCGTATTAAAAACACGGACGTCCTAGTATATCCAATATTTCATATGTTTCTTCTGCTGCGATATCTGTGATGTGATCATGTGATGTTCTGTGATAGATACAGTATATAGTATATATGATATATTATATAGGCGTTACTTATGTTTTACACCCGCGCTAGCCCTGCCCCGCTCTGCCGTTAGTTACCTAACCTAACGGTGCACGAGGGGACATCGAGGCGAATGCGGATGGCATAAGTGTACGTCCTATTCATCTGTGATGTTTAGGTACTTAAATGATGGGACTTCATTAATGAGATTGATGAAATAAAAGAAAGCTAAGATGTTGTAGAATCGAATTTCAAAATAAAACAGGTAGCTACAGTTCTTGCTTTGCACAGCGGTATATACGATATATCCTGCACCTTATTCGATTAGGAAAGGACCGAGATCCCTTCACCGGGAGTGACTCCTTTAGCAATAACTGGCAGATGCTACAACCCTCGGTTTGTCTTTTGACTGCTTTTAAGAGTTTTTGCTTTGCACAGTGATATATGTGATATATCCCGCACCTCATTCGACGAGGAAAGGACCGACGATCCCTTCACCGGGAGTGACTCCTTTAGCAAAACTAGAAAAGCCTCAAAAACACTCCATTTCAAAATCCATTCGATCCTAACGATATCAAGTTCATTACGCAATAGGTTTCCAGAAAAACCTGTCGTAGCCCTCCGTCATTTCAGATAAGTAGTAGTTAGTATTCATGCTGCGTTTGTTGGCCTTTGTCAAGGCGCAGTGTGCGGTAGCTAATTGGTGCTTATCTGCTTATGCATATGATGTAGATTGGGTTAGGGTAGTCGTGCGACCTTGTTGTCCTTTGTCAAGGGTCGTGCGGGTGGGTTTAATTCAATCAGGAAATGACGGGTTGAACTTTACTAGCATCCTATGGTTTGTTGGCCTTTGTCAAGGTCATAGGAGGTTAGGGGCAAAATATTATCGGGAATTTCAAGTGTTGAAATTTGCAATGAGATTGCATACCTTCTATGAGATAGTTGGATCCTGATACCCGCTGCGAGTAATTGTTACTCCTGGGAGAGTTTTACACATTACAATTAGCCGATCAAGTAGGTGTCTAGAAAGGTGTTAACAAGGTTACGCCTCTGGGAAAACGAGGTTTACATTAATTATGTTCGTGCGAAAGCACGGGGGACCTCCCTCAATGTACCGACACTGGCCTGGCGGAAAGATTAGCGAACTTGTAGTGTGTAATTAATCCCGGCTCGTCTTTCCTTTTAGGGTTTGAAGGAAGATTTGATAAAAACAGTGGGAGCCATCCTGATTAGATAAAATAATAACCAATCTATTCTTGCAAGAGCGCACGCTGCGTGTTTTCTTCTCTCTCTCTCTCCTGGTAGCGACCATGTCACGCCTTAATCAAGATAATAAAACGGATATATTGACCGAACCCCCTTGTTATACTGAGCTGGGGAACGTTGGTCCCGCTCCAACTTATAATAGTTATAAGACAAAGCAGGAAATTGGGGAATACCAAGATTCCCATGCCGCCCAAACGAAGAGAGTGCATGCTGATGCATCATCTTCGGGTGTGTGTTCATTATACAGAATTGTTTCTCTGTATCCTTTACGTCCTGGGTATATGATACCGGATCAGGATCCCAGATATGTAATCTGTTACATGGGCTACAGATGGGTAAAGAACTGAGAACGGGTGATAAGTTTCATGAGACAGAAAACGGGACAAGTGTTGCAGCCAAGTCTGTTGGTCTCTGTCACCCTGTATTACGAATACATTGATTCTGAACGAATGTTATTAGATACGGAACCTGATATACAAAATTATATCAGTCTCTTTATTAGTAAAGAAATGTTAAAATTTTGTATTGTTGGATAATGTTTTGAACATTTCCTATATCAAAAGTTGATCGGTTCAGGCACGTTATCTAAAAGCATTGATGATCTAAATCAAACTACAGTTCTTAGTATACGGAACACACACAAGAGGAAGAGTTCAGAAATGAACGGATCCTTCTTGAGGTATTGTAGACTAGGTCATATCAATGCGACCCGACTAGCAGAGTTACATAAAGATGCATATTTAAATTAGTTTGAATTTACATCTTGTGAAACTCGCCAGTCATGTCACAAAGATATAATGACACCAGCTCTGTTTATTGGAAACAGAGAAAGAGTTAATGAACTCTTGGGATGATACATGTTGATGTATGTAGGTCCCCTGTCTGCACATGCCAGGACTGGTTCTTTATACTTCATTACGTTCTCTGATGATCTCTTTAGATTCAGACATATGTTCTTGTTGAAACACAAGTCCGAACCTTTTGAGATATTCACAGAATATAAGTTAGAAGTAGAGAACCAAAATACGGGTATAAGTATTATGTCCTTTGATGTAACCGAGGAGGAGAATACTTGTGCATGGAATTCCTGGACTATTCTAATGGAGAATGAGATTCTCTCTCAGCATTACTCTTCCGAATACACCATAGCCAGATGGTATATCGGGGCGGAGCAATCACACACTATGTGATAAGGTGTGCTCTATGATGAGTACTACTGAGTTACCTATTTCCTTTTAGGAGTTATGCACTTATGAAGTTGCATACATATTGAATAGGGTCCCGATCAAATCAGTAGCCTACCACTTCATATGTGATATGGAAAGGGAAGAGCCCATCTCTTAAGTCAGTTAAGATTTGGGGTTGTTCGGCCAATGTCTAAAAGCAAAATCTGGACAAGCTCGAGGCAACGTCTGTTATGTACAACTGGAAATGTTCCAGCTATACAAACTGCAGCTGATGATTTGACAGAACCAAAGGATTCAGTAGATTCCAACGAACCTCGGCCTCTCCGCCGATCTAGTAGGGTTCCTCACCCACCTGAGAGATACTTCGGTTTCTCTATGACAGTGGGAGAGAGGATTGCATCATGAGATGATGACCCAACTAGTTTCGAGCTGGCCATCAGGAGTCAGACTCTGTCAGAATGGCTGGATGCTTAGTGATCTGAGATGGAATCCATGTACACCAACAAAGTATGGACGTTGGTTGCTATATCTGAAGGGTTAAATCCCCATCAGGAGCAAGTATATCTTGAGAAGATTACTTGGTGTACATGGAAAAGTTGAGACTTTCAAAGCTAGACTTAGTAAAGCTTTGCATCATTGACCAGGTGTGGATCATGATGAAACTTTTTCTAAAAGATCTGTGCTTAAGTCCATCCAGATCCTACTTGCCACGGCTACATACCATGACTACGATATCTGGTGGTTGGGTGTCATGACAGCTTTTCTAAATGATGTTTTAGAAGAGAGCGTCTATAAGTACACAGCCAGAGGGCTTCGTAGACAGTGGGAGCAGCGGAAACATGTGCAAGATGTTTTATGTGATAAAGCAGGCATCGCGGAGTTGGAACATCTATTTTGATGAGTTAGTCAAAGAAGTTGACATCATCAAAATGGTAGATGAACCTTGTATATACAAAAAGGTAGTGGGGAGTATGGTAGTGATCCTCGTAGAGTACGTGGATGACATACTCTTGATAGGGAAGGAGTTTCCTATGCTACGCTCAGTCAATCTCCGCTTATCACAAGGATTCTCCATATGGGATCAAAGTGATACCTCCTAAATCCTGAATTTTCATCTATGAGATAGATGTAATTGGATGTTAGGATACTCACTAGATGTAGTGAGATGGTATCAATCGATCCTGAGGAGAATCACTGGAAGGGTTCTAGGGTGATAAGGACGACTGAATGTCAGTCGCAGGCATTGTCTTTACCCTCAGTAAAGGGACGGTATGTTGGCAGAGTTCCAAGCTAGGTACCGTGGCATACTAGACGATAAAGGCAGGATACATCGCTACTTAAGATGCTACCAAAGAAGCTGTTTGGGTGTATATTGGTTAATGAGATGAACTGCGTTCCTACCATTGTGAGACAATGGAGTTGTGGCTTTGGCCCGGGAACCCCGGTCCCATCAGTGACCCAGACATAATCTAAGGTAGTATCACCTGATCATGGAGATGGTTGATCTCCAAGGAGATCGAGGTTATGAGAGTAGACTCAGAAAATAACACGGCGGATCCACTCACGAAGGCCTATTCCCAGAGAGAGACTCTTATGGGATGGTTGAGTATGAGATACTACAACCACTTCTATCAGATGGCCCTAGTGCAAGTGGGAGATTGTTAGTTATATGTATGCCCTAGAGGCCATTGCTGTACATTGGATGTATATTGTAGTGGATGCTGGGACATATATAGGGAGGACTTTCTTGCTCGACATGGTAGTATGCTTTCTGGTTACTCTTTACCTTAACGTGTATACTGCTTGTCTCTCTGTTACATGTTGGTAAAGCCCTTAGGATGTGTACTTGACTACCTGGACTATGATGCGGATCATACTAGTGGGGACATGGTAGTCCATAAGTACATCCTTCAAAGTCCCTAGTCGTGGGTGTATCGAGACGGGGCATAGATATACCAGAGTAGACTAGCGTGTACCTTCTCGACCCATACAGATGGGCGATGGATGATCCCATATCCATTGGTGTTTGACATCAGAGATGATATACGGGTGCTCAGTAGAGACTGGGTACACTGGACGGACTCGCCGAGTACTCCCAGATGGTATTATACCTTACGTCAGATGGCAGTTCTCTGGTGACAATGGTACAGAGTAGTCTGTTGACCCGAGATCGTCATAGAGTCTTGTGTGGTTCCCACTGTGCTTTGATTTCCATCTTACCACGTCCAAGAGGGCGTGCAAAACGGTGGTTTTTGGGTACAGTCCCGAATCACATGGAGGCAGTGAGCGATAGGAGGGGATTCGTCTCTCCCGGTATAGGGGTTGATGTTGCGCTGTGTTCGATTGGCTATAACAGGAAATCCCTGACCAGGGTTGCTGAGATTTACTGGTAAGTGTTACTAGTAGTTTCTCGAATTGTTATAGACCTCATATCGACACGACTTATCGAGCTATTGGGTTCTGACGTTTACCACCCCTAGGCGAGATATGCGACATATCAGACGACGAGACCGGACTGTACGGTAAGTGTTACTGGTTGGATTCACTGGAGTGTGAGCGGGCTTGCTCGTCGATCTTCTGATCGCTCAATACCCGGGTGGCCGTTACGTTTAGCAGACCGCTTGCGGCTTGTGGGTGCTTGATATGATCATCATCTGCTACCGGCGTATTGACGAGACTTTAGAGTCCTACACAGAGGTTTCCTGGCTCAAGCAAAACGAAATAGGAGCACATATGAGATATGTGCGGGACCGAGAATAATACCAGTATGTGATACTGTATTCGATTCTCGCGATATGTAACATTGATTGGTTATATGCGTTATAGCCGGGTTATCGGATCAAATGTTGATTCGATAAGTTGTTACTATTAATATTAGTCGGTTATATGCGATATGACCGGGTCGTTAAATCAAGTGTTGATTTAATGATTTAATGTATAATTATATATTTGATATATCACTTTACATTAACTAATATAGGTTCACTTAAAAAGGATTTTCTCACTTGATGTGCACATTGTATATATGATATACTTTTGTGCATTTGATTGTATCATGTTTGATGATACATGATTGTTTGGTGTATAGTTTAAACCATGGTTGGTCAATGGTTAGGGTTTCTTTTGCTTCATTTACTTATTCATTTATTCATTTATTTATCCATTTTGTTTATTTTTTCAAAAGAAAAGGATAAATGAGGAAAATGGTGGCTTTCTTTGTTTGTAGTTGAAACTTCATGAAGCTTTGACTACATGACCATTTTGTCTCATGCGTAACCCTTAACCACTAAACCTTACCCTGGTCTATTCTCCACCTAACCAAGGTTAGGATATGATAAGTATTCATTTTATTATTCATTTTGGATAATACTTATGATATTCTTTCTTCTTCTTCATCTTCAACATTGAAGCAAGCTTGCCTCCATCAATGGCCACTTGTGAAAAAGAGTGAGAAATCCAATTCTAAAGTGAACCCACTTCCTATTTCTTCATCCTCTACCTCTTGCCAAGTAGTATAGGGTGTTTCCTTCACAAGTTTTCTTGACTTGGTGAAGTTGGAGCTTGATCTAGTGATGCCTCGACGTAGATCATCTTCGGCATCGTCGTCGATGACCTAGCCCGCTTTTTCTCTGATGAAGCCGACGCTAGAGCCCAAGATCCGATTTGTACAGCGAGGAGACTTCATCGCGGAGCCATGGAGGTGGAGAACCGGATCTACAGAGGTTGTATTTCCGTTTACCATTTAGTTAAGTTGTTAACTAGTTTCTATTTCGCCTAAACTTCTAGCCAACGATCCGTATTAGGTTTTCTCGGCACCCTTAATTTTTGAAATTGGCATGGTTGATGCCTTGTGAGACCTCACTAGTGTGCCTAGGAACCCTACACCAATATCGGCACTCAAAATATCATAAAATACTCGTGTCCAGCATTGACACGCAAATCCTCATATATCAGGCTCCGTAAGTCCGGATCAGCCCACGGGCTCCGTCTGCGGTATCGGCCCTCGGCCCCGGCAGTACGGATCATCCCGCGTCCATCTTTCGACTCTGGTCAGTATCCTCCGGATAACCGCCAGGTCCAACCAATCACCGCTAGGTACTCGCCACCCTGCTAGGCTCATCGTCTACTCCACGAAAAACATTTCTCGTCCCGGGGAACCATACCGGGTCCACCACGAACCCGCAAACGGATCATCCAACTCCTTGAATCGAGTTTCAAACACACGTCACAGCACCGAGAAAACGCGTGGTGGACGCACCGAAATATCATATCACGAGAAACCGGGTTTTCAAATAGTGCATATTTTCTTAAATAATCCTACGGACCTCAAAACCAGAAATCACATGAAAATCCAACACCAAGAAGTAAATCAAATGCGATGTTCTATGTACATCAAGCCATAATATAGGTACAAGGGGAAACCGCTTTTAAAATAGTTTCCATTTTTAAAGACATCATACGACTCCCAATTTCTATGAAAATCATATCGAATCATATGTGAAATGAACTACAGCAATATAATCATGGCAGTTCTACAGTGAGTATGTCATGGCAATTACTAATGGTGTGTGTAACATGCAGATTAGTGCTCGTGGAACATGAACCGTTAGTAATAGTGCGGTGTTCTATCAATTCTAAGTTTACTTACATAAGGCAGGGAATGCAGTATGCAACAATAGTATCCATGACAGTCAATGGGGTAAATGCAACATATAACTATAAGGTCTTATCAGCCCTGACGCATAACGCCATGCGGGCGATATCCCCGTAGATGTTAAATCTACTCACCGAAGTCTCACGCTAAGTGTAGTCGACGACTTGCTTCCCCTTCTTCGCAGCGTCCGTCTCACTCGCCTGCGAACTTATAATCACACAATATATCACATATAAGCTCAAATCCACAAAAACGTGATATTAGGGTCAAACTAGAAACCCGCGTCACAAACCAAGCGCGCGTGTGCGCGATACGCTAAAACGTGTGATTATGCTCCTGAAACTACCCCGACGCGTCGCGATACGCAGAAACCCCAAACCCACACACGTATCATGCGTGTCGCGATGGTTTAAAAATACGAGAAACAGGTATTTAGCTCCAGATTTTTCTACAGCAAGAATCAAATAAAATTATACATTCCATGAGTCTAAGGGTTGCAGCAGACACCAATAGAGACAAACCCCAACCCAATCCCTCCCCATCTGGCCGCAATTTGCGGCCAGAATCAATATTCTTGCGGCCTGAACATGTCGTATGGGGGTCGGGTTCTACCTGGGAGATCAGCATCTAACAACTATACTGCAGTCATCTCAAAATTATTCTGAACACACTGGGTCGATAGCAGTTTGCAGAAAGCTAGATTTTGCTCAAAAACGACGAATTAGCATCAAATACGGATCTGGTGGTATTTTAATGCAATTGGGGGCTAAGATGGTGTAGCATTTCAAAAAGATAAAATATTAATTTTTGGAATTTTTATAATTTAATATTATTTTATTGAATATTTTAATATTTTGGAATTATTAAATACAAATAAATGGGGAAAAATTTTGGAAAATTTTGGAAAATTCTAAAATAGGGTAAATTAGAGAATTATGACATTTTAAAGTTTTTGTGATTAATTTGACACTAATTTAGTGCTAATCGCGATTAAAAATCGCTAATCGGTTTTTAGCTTTTTTTGTGCAACACATGCACATATCACTTTTTCACACTTGTGCATTTTCTTGCCAAGCTTTTCATTTGGGTTCACTATTTAAGTGAGAAGGGTTTTAAAAGGAAAAAGAAAAGGAAAAGAATAAAGAAATGGGTAGTTGGTGAGAGAGAGAGAGGTATGGGCTTCATTGACTAAGGACTTAACCATTTCTCCCCTCATTTCCCTTCCTCTTCTCCCTTCTCCTGCTGCTGCTCCTGCACCTCCTTTCCCTCCCCTCTTCAAGCTCCAAAACACCTCTAAAACAACCCCAAAACCCAATCTCCATTTCATTAAATGTGTGCACAATCCCTAGATCTACACTTGGTGCTAAAGAAGCAAGGATTTTGGCCACTAGGGGCAACTCAAGAAAATTCTTGAGTTGCCAAATGAGGTATTTTCTGGACCTTAAACTTAGTTTATGCATTTCCTTTACCCTCATATTAAGATCGAATCGATATTGTGTGATATTGTGGACTTGTGGATAACCTAGTTAGGGTTGTGATGATTTATGGATTGCAATATGAAATTGAGGTCAGTAGAGGTTATACCATCACCCTAGTGTATGAATTGGAAACCCAAAACCTGAAGCTTAAACCACAATACGGATTTTAGAAACCGATATCGGGGAATTTATGAAATCTGTGAAAGGTATATTGAATCTGCTATCACCCGAGACACCCTAAATTAAAATTGATTGGACAGTGACACGTGCAGGCACCCAGGAAGCTACCACCAAGACCCCAGCCCCTACTTCCATTTCCAGGCCGCAAATTCCTCCATTCTGGCCGCAAATTGCGGCCAGACCGTGATGGAATTGGCTCGTTTTGGTTTTGGTGTTCCCTTATCTGTAGTTTAGACCCCTGGTATATTTAGATTTGTATAAATTGACCTAGGGTGAAATCTGGGACATATTTCCTAAGTTGCTGTTTTGGATTCGTGTTTCCGTATTCCGTATTTTTTATTCTGAAATTTTGCCTTGTGTTTTACCTTGAATATTTGGCGTTTATACGACAATGTAGAGGATTTATTGATGGTTTTAAAGGCGTGCCATAGGTTCTAACCTATAGGCCTCTTATCGTATCATTTTGGATTTCATGTGCCGTTTTAGCTTTGATTTGGTTTTAATGCGCATATACGATACTTTGATATGTAGGTACCCCATGAAGACTTCGGGACGACAAGCAAGCGTGTGGCGACGTCCACAAATGAAGACGCTAGGTGAGTAGATTATATCTACTGGGGGAAGTCGGGTGGATGGCGTATAGCACCCCCGCAGTCCGTAGTTGTTATTATATATGATAGTTAGGTGTATTATGGATAGTGTAGGGTTAGAAGTGACTAGTGTAGTTCATAGTCGCGAACCCTAAAATAGAATTACACCTACACTCACACCCTTGCATATTACCTATACTTACACGGTGTTGATGATATTGGATGACTTTGGAGATGAGTCGATGATATTGGGCTTTGTGCCGCGAGATCGGTGATGTGGTATGATTCGTATTTGGGATACGAAATGTGATTCTTGCGGGTTTGGGATGTGTGTTTACCCCCGCATTCATACTTTGTAGTTGGTATCAGTTGTACTAGACTTAGATCAGTACCCCAGCTTATGTGATATGATATGATGATAGTGATACCTGAAGTGTGATGAGATAGTGTGATATTGACTCGTACCCAGCTATTGGGATGCCGTACGACGATTTACCGTATGAGCTTTACATTGATGATAGATCCGCACTCATGACTTGAGGATGTCATATGATATACTGTATCGTACGCGATACTATTGAGGCGGAATCACCGACTATTATATCTATATATATATCGACTCAGATGTTAGGCGGTTTCCTTACCTGTAGCTCAGCTTGTTAGTTCAGCTGTATAGTTTAGTGTAGTTGTTAGATTAGATTAGACTCCTACCTATTTCAAAACTAGCGGGTCGTGGGTATTTTAAAAGACAAGTCAAGGGATCTACGGGCATTTCAAAAAGGCGTATCTTTTCATAAAAACACCGTAGCCCCTATTTTCAAAACCCCATGATTCGTGATATTTCAAAAGGCACCATTTGTAGGACTTATATTAGATTAATGCAGATTAGTTATAGTTGCGTCTAGATTCAGCTCCCACTCTTTTTGTGGTTTGCTTTGCATCGCATTCTTTTATTATGTTTCATACTCCATTATTGATATCATGCTGTTAGGACACCAGCACCATTACCGATGTTGCGTATGTACCACGTACACTTACTTGCGTGCTCACACACATCTTCATCGGTAATTTCCATGTCACGTACACCTTAGAAAATACTATTGCTTGTCATAACCTATTAGCTAATAGTTTAGACATTGTAGTTATTACCTGGTACTTCATGCATACTGTTATTCATTGTTATGCCGCATTCATGGATTCTCATGCATATATTCACTATTTTACGTGTTACTGAGGTTTTGGATTTGGATTTCCGTGAGATTTTCTGGATTTGGAGGAAAACCGCAAAAACACAGATAAACATTTTCTCTCTTTTAAAATAAAAAGTGCGGTTTTCCCATGATGTATGAGTCGTCCACCATGAGTTTGCTGATGGATTTGGAAACCCGATTCGAGGAGACGGATGAACCGTTTCGGGTACATGGTGGACCCGGTGCGGTACCCCGGGGCAAGATGAATGTGGTGATGACGTTGAGCCTGGCAAGGGAGCACCACCGACCGGTGATTTTACCTGACGCGTCGGATATCCGGAGGATACCGTCGTGGTCTTGAGATTGATGGTAGGGGCCGGTCTGGACTGACGGCGCCCTAGATTTTGTGATTGGGATACAGAGATATCGGGATATTTGGATTACGTTTTATGCCGATATTAGGCACTGTTTTATGCTGATTTCATTATGATACCTCATTTTAAAAATACAAAGGAAATCTCACTAAAGTATGAAAACAGTTTCTTCATTTACATGTATTATGTTCTCATGCATTCATACCTCATTCTTATGTTATATTGCTACCTGAGGCACTGACACAGGCACAGGAGATTACACTCGGGTTAGATATTTACCCTAGCCTTGTTATAGGCTGCATGTTTTATATTGAGGATTTTGTACCGATCGTTTTGACCTAGGATTATGTCTTGCGTTCGGTTTCTGCTTGTAGTTATTCTCTATTCACGAGTTGGCAACTCACCCCCGTTGTGCCACAGTTCTTGCAGGTTTTGCCGTACAGGTTCCTTTGCGGCATTTCTGGCACATTGCTTCCTTGAGGGTGAATTGCATTTGGTAGGTGGTTTCTTTTGCATCAAGAACCACCATTGTACTTATATTATTCTTTATATCTAGAATTTCCATCAACCAAATTTGTATATTGTTTCAGACTCAGACTTTAGTGATGTTTTATTTGGCCTTAGAGTCGCTCTTAGTAGTATTGCGGTTTTCATGCTTACTGTGTTTATTTTTGATTTGATCCTCGCCTTTCGGCGTTGTATATTATATTGCATGTGTGGTTGTGACCGTCAATTGACGAAGAGCTAGCTCCCGCTTGGGATGCCTTTTATCATTGTATATATGTTATGCTTGTTGTACCCCGTTCGGGGCCAGTATTTACAAAAGAAACTCTGCCGAATTTTTTTGAAAAGACTTTACCTTTTAAAAATGCACCTTCGGCTTAGTTATTTAAAAACCTTGACTTCAAACATATTTTCCTTCACTTCTTTAAACCACTTTTCTGTATTTACTCTTAAAATGGTTTTAGATTTCTGGGCTTTGGCTTACTTGGATCAGATGGAATCTTATAGATTTCATATGGTTCAAGGGCCAGTCACGTGCTCTTTCGGGTTGTGACAAAGTTGGTATCAAAGCGCTAGGTTGACCTTGGTTCGAGTCTAAGTTTGACTTTGTGGAGCCTAGGGCGTTTATATATATACGGAACTTAGGCTTGACCTTACGGAACTTAGACTTAGTCCAGGGGGTATTAGACCCGAACTTTCGTCGTATAGGATGACCCTTGGTTGATGGAATAGGTGACTAAAGTAGAGTGACGTACCGTTGGTATGTTCCGCGGCATACTTACGACACGCCACTCCGCTTAAGGAACCTTAGGATGTACATATTTTCGAGATCAGTGATTCTATTTATATCCATGATTATACATCCATTTGAGATCCCCGATTCTATTAGTCCATGATCATACCTTCATTGATGCTGTTCCTTCTTATGATCATGTATCCACTCTGGATCTGTTGTTTCCTTTCTTGCCATTGATCTGCTCTCTTCGATACTCGATTGAGTTTCCTGTCGCCATGTTTGAGCGCAGTTTGGGCTGCTGCTAGGGTTACGGTCAGTGCGAGCTCGTCTGGTACGAGGGCTGACCATTGTGTTTTCTGGTGACATGGGAACGTCTCGAGTTAGTATTGGTGATTGTGACCTCTAGTGGAGGCGAGTGCTTGGTTTTGCACCGGATGATCGGGCCATTGTTAGAGCTGCCAGTTGAGAGAGGACTGTTGATGTACAGCATACCTCAGAGATTATGGTGTCACCTACCGTGCAGACAGATGGACCCGCTGTTGCTGAGATTGACAGGATGTCGCTTCCGGAGCTTACGAGCTGAGATTGTCGGAGCTTCCAGGCAGATGTGTGGCAGATGATAGCTAGTCTACTCGATTTGAGAGACGAAGGTGATTCGTCCGATTTATGCGCCGGAGCGGGCCCAGTTGAGTTGAAGATTTCTAGTGTGGAGAGTCTTACTCAGATCTAGAGCAGACCGATTCAGAGATGACCGCCAATGTATCGCCTTTCCTGGAGGATTGAGGCGCTGTTCGGCGTACAGGTGAATGAGCCAGTTGCTGCTGCAAATGAGGAGATACCACCCAGATGGTTGGAACTACTGCAGCATGAGCTTATACTTAGAGATATGAGACTAATGACTAGGGCATGTGGTTCGTTCGGTTACCGATGCGAGGTCATCAGATAGATTGTTTCCAGCTAGAGACGACTTCGCGCAGATTCGTTGAGAGTCGATAGAGACGATCGAATGTCAGGAGCCCATTTTTCAAGTTTAAAGTATACGGAAAGACATGCAGATGATTCTATGGACCCTCTAGAAGAATGAATCCCTAACTCGACTTAATGACCGTGTGAAAGCCTTTGAACCTTAGGGTTTGCGGCAGTTCCGCGGCGCCATTAGTGAGGCTTGGGTTTGCCCTTCTACGGCTGAACCACCGACGCTGAGGCATGTACTCGATACTATTAAACTGTACTCGAGATGTTGATCTCTTGGGGGATTATAAGGTTCTGACGAGTCGATTGAATGTTTCGACATCATTCGGATATCATGTGATGGGATGCATTGCTTGGGAGACTCCAGATACGAGTATAGCCGTTGGAGCATAGTCCATGCAGCCACGATGAGACGAGTTCGAATCAGTCGACATTGAAGCAGAGTGAAGATAAGAGTTCGCAAGAGATTTCGACGAGATGACGTCCCACTCCGCTGACATTAGAGATGTGATACGCACCCAGAGGCGTTGTATATGGATATATCTTCCAGAAAGAAGCGCGATAAGTATGCAGCCATTCCGGAATAAGAATTTGCTTCAGCAATGGATGATGACTTCCGGGCAATCCTGCAGGAAAGAGATTTGAGAGAGAAATCTCGATAGGACCTTTCTGGAATGCGATACGAGAAGACCTAGACCCAGGAGTGGTCATATTGCGCGCCCCCAGTAGGCCAGAGTTGGCATTGTCGACGAGGTAGTTGACCAGATTCGGATAAAGGAACTTACCCAGATGCGTTGCGAATTGATCAAGGACGGACGAGTTTTGAGTATTCCTCCGATGGTTGGGACGTGTTCCCGAGGACCTGTTCGGCCTGACATCTTCTACAGAATGATGAAGCTACAGAGTACGCGATTTCGAGTCCGTGTGAGAGACTTCAGATTGACCGTGGCCGAGAACAGTGCAGTGCGTAGATATGCATGGCGTGACGTCATAGTGGACGACGATAGAGACAGGTGGAACCAGAGGTTCGAGCGAGACGCTGACGAGCTGTCATTACTTCCCGTCGAGACTAGAGACCTGATATGCTTATAGAGACGTTGGGATGTGACCAATTTCCGAGAAAATATTGTGCTGAGGACACAGATGTCTATTGAGCGAGAAGAGGTTATGCAAGAGAGCCAGCCTCCATACAGATCGGCATAGGCATGATTGGAAGAGACCCTGAGCAGGATTCCTTCCAGGACATTGCTGCAATGATGTTTGCACCCAGGATCAGATGTGTGATGTGCATTCAGAGAGCCAGAGGCCGACGCCAGTGATAGGCTGCCTCACGAGTGGTCATGAGGATTGACCGAGAGACGACCAGAGATGTGCCAGAACGGAATCGTCCCCGTTAGCACACCTGACAGGGCCGATGAGCCGATTGACTGCGAGATAGGTAATCCGCAGAGAAGATAAGGACCCAGAGTCAGAGGACGCCAGACCATGAGCAAGAGACAAGTAGATATCTTGCGCTGCTAGCAGTGGATGCACCGACTCCTTCTCGACCTCGAAGGAGGAACTACCGACGACGGTACTATGATTTGTGATTTTGTGATTCGATTATCACGTATCCGTCATTTTGGATTTCGGTATTTTGGGCGTTCTGTTTGCATGATTTAGTTTTGATGACTGAGTTTCATGATATTTGTTTCATGCACCCACTGGATATTTATATTTTGCGCATAGTTATGACATTCGAGGTATTGATTGTGAATTCACACCCATCTTATACAGTGATTTGATTTACACTTCCAGCAGAGTTTTCATGCACCTTTAGTGTTTTGATATACGATTTTGGTGCACGCCAGATGCACTAAATCGGGATTCTTCGTGCATGTTACATGCACCTGATTTGGTTGCTGTCAGGCACACACATTGCCTATGACAGATGTTTCGTGCACACCCGTTGCACCTAGATGTTGTTTTGTACACCTGTATGACACATATATGGATTTTGATTCCTTGCGCACCAGACGCATAGGATATTCTTATATATATACATTTTGTGGATTGATTTTTAGTAGAGCAGTACTCTTTGATGATATTCTCTATGTATTGATGTCTTCGGAGCCCCGACAAATTGGAGTATTACTAAAATTGTTTTAGTATTGGGGGTTTAAATTTAAATTCGGGGACCGAATTTCTTTAAGGGGGGTAGATTGTAACATTTCAAAAAGATAAAATATTAATTTTGGGAATTTTTATAATTTAATATTATTTTATTGAATATTTTAATATTTTGGAATTATTAAATACAAATAAATGGGGGAAAATTTTGGAAAATTCTAAAATAGGGTAAATTAGAGAATTATGACATTTTAAAGTTTTTGTGATTAATTTGACACTAATTTAGTGCTAATCGCGATTAAAAATCGCTAATCGGTTTTTAGTTTTTTTTGTGCAACACATGCACATATCACTTTTTCACACTTGTGCATTTTCTTGCCATGCTTTTCATTTGGGTTTACTATTTGAGTGAGAAGGGTTTTAAAAGGAAAAAGAAAAGGAAAAGAATAAAGAAATGGGTAGTTGGTGAGAGAGAGAGGTATGGGCTTCATTGACTAAGGACTTAACCATTTCTCCCCTCATTTCCCTCCCTCTTCTCCCTTCTCCTGCTGCTGCTCCTGCACCTCCTTTCCCTCCCCTCTTCAAGCTCCAAAACACCTCTAAAACAACCCCAAAACCCAATCTCCATTTCATTAAATGTGTGCACAATCCCTAGATCTACACTTGGTGCTAAAGAAGCAAGGATTTTGGCCACTAGGGGCAACTCAAGAAAATTCTTGAGTTGCCAAATGAGGTATTTTCTGGACCTTAAACTTAGTTTATGCATTTCCTTTACCCTCATATTAAGATCGAATCGATATTGTGTGATATTGTGGACTTGTGGATAACCTAGTTAGGGTTGTGATGATTTATGGATTGCTATATGAAATTGAGGTCAGTAGAGGTTATACCATCACCCTAGTGTATGAATTAGAAACCCAAAACCTGAAGCTTAAACCACAATACGGATTTTAGAAACCGATATCGGGGAATTTATGAAATCTGTGAAGGGTATATTGAATCTGCTATCACCCGAGACACCCTAAATTAAAATTGATTGGACAGTGACACATGCAGGCACCCAGGAAGCTACCACCAAGACCCCAGCCCCTACTTCCATTTCCAGGCCGCAAATTCCTCCATTCTGGCCGCAAATTGCGGCCAGAACGTGATGGAATTGGCTCGTTTTGGTTTTGGTGTTCCCTTATCTGTAGTTTAGACCCCTGGTATATTTAGATTTGTATAAATTGACCTAGGGTGAAATTTGGGACATATTTCCTAAGTTGCTGTTTTGGATTCGTGTTTCCGTATTCCGTATTTTTGATTCTGAAATTTTGTCTTGTGTTTTACCTTGAATAGTTGGCGTTTATACGACGATGTAGAGGATTTATTGATGGTTTTAAAGGCGTGCCATAGGTTCTAACCTATAGGCCTCTTATCGTATCATTTTGGATTTCATGTGCCGTTTTAGCTTTGATTTGGTTTTAATGCGCATATACGATACTTTGATGTGTAGGTACCCCATGAAGACTTCGGGACGACAAGCAAGCGTGTGGCGACGTCCACAAATGAAGACGCTAGGTGAGTAGATTATATCTACTGGGGGAAGTCGGGTGGATGGCGTATAGCACCCCCGCAGTCCGTAGTTGTTATTAGATATGATAGTTAGGTGTATTATGGATAGTGTAGGGTTAGAAGTGACTAGTGTAGTTCATAGTCGCGAACCCTAGAATAGAATTACACCTACACGCACACCCTTGCATATTACCTATACTTACACGGTGTTGATGATATTGGATGACTTTGGAGATGAGTCGATGATATTAGGCTTTGTGCCGCGAGATCGGTGATGTGGTATGATTCGTATTTGGGATACGAAATGTGATTCTTGCGGGTTTGGGATGTGTGTTTACCCCCGCATTCATACTTTGTAGTTGGTATCAGTTGTACTAGACTTAGATCAGTACCCCAGCTTATGTGATATGATATGATGATAGTGATACCTGAAGTGTGATGAGATAGTGTGATATTGACCCGTACCCAGCTATTGGGATGCCGTAAGACGATTTACCGTATGAGCTTTACATTGATGATAGACCCGCACTCATGACTTGAGGATGTCATATGATATACTGTATCGACCGCGATACTATTGAGGCGGAATCACCGACTATTATATCTATATATATATCGACTCAGATGTTAGGCGGTTTCCTTACCTGTAGCTCAGCTTGTTAGTTCAGCTGTATAGTTTAGTGTAGTTGTTAGATTAGATTAGACTCCTACCTATTTCAAAACTAGCGGGTCGTGGGTATTTTAAAAGACAAGTCAAGGGATCTACGGGCATTTCAAAAAGGCGTATCTTTTCATAAAAACACCGTAGCCCCTATTTTCAAAACCCCATGAATCGTGATATTTCAAAAGGCACCATTTGTAGGACTTATATTAGATTAATGCAGATTAGTTATAGTTGCGTCTAGATTCAGCTCCCACTCTTTTTGTGGTTCGCTTTGCATCGCATTCTTTTATTATGTTTCATACTCCATTATTGATATCATGCTGTTAGGACACCAGCACATTACCGATCTTGCGTATGTACCACGTACACTTACTTGCCGGCTCACACACATCTTCATCGGTAATTGCCATGTCACGTACACCTTAGAAAATACTATTGCTTGTCATAACCTATTAGCTAATAGTTTAGACATTGTAGTTATTACCTGCTACTTCATGCATACTGTTATTCATTGTTATGCCGCATTCATGGATTCTCACGCATATATTCACTATTTTACGTGTTACTAAGGTTTTGGATTTGGATTTCCGTGAGATTTTCTGGATTTGGAGGAAAACCGCAAAAACACAGATAAACATTTTCTCTCTTTTAAAATAAAAAGTGCGGTTTTCCCATGATGTATGAGTCGTCCACCATGAGTTTGCTGATGGATTTGGAAACCCGATTCGAGGAGACGGATGAACCGTTTCGGGTACATGGTGGACCCGGTGCGGTACCCCGGGGCAAGATGAATGTGGTGATGACGTTGAGCCTGGCAGGGGAGCACCACCGACCGGTGATTTTACCTGACGCGTCGGATATCCGGAGGATACCGTCGTGGTCTTGAGATTGATGGTAGGGGCCGGTCTGGACTGACGGCGCCCTAGATTTTGTGATTGGGATACAGAGATATCGGGATATTTGGATTACGTTTTGTGCCGATGTTAGGCACTGTTTTATGCTGATTTCATTATGATACCTCATTTTAAAAATACAAAGGAAATCTCACTAAAGTATGAAAACAGTTTCTTCATTTACATGTATTATGTTTTCATGCATTCATACCTCATTCTTATGTTATATTGCTACCTGAGGCACTGACACAGGCACAGGAGATTACACTCGGGTTAGATATTTACCCTAGCCTTGTTATAGGCTGCATGTTTTATATTGAGGATTTTGTACCGATCGTTTTGACCTAGGATTATGTCTTGCGTTCGGTTTCTGCTTGTAGTTATTCTCTATTCACGAGTTGGCAACTCACCCCCGTTGTGCCACAGTTCTTGCAGGTTTTGCCGTACAGGTTCCTTTGCGGCATTTCTGGCACATTGCTTCCTTGAGGGTGAATTGCATTTGGTAGGTGGTTTCTTTTGCATCAAGAACCACCATTGTACTTATATTATTCTTTGTATCTAGAATTTCCATCAACCAAATTTGTATATTGTTTCAGACTCAGACTTTAGTGATGTTTTATTTGGCCTTAGAGTCGCGCTTAGTAGTATTGCGGTTTTCATGCTTACTGTGTTTCTTTTGGATTTGATCCTCGCCTTTCGGCGTTGTATATTATATTGCATGTGTGGTTGTGACCGTCAATTGACGAAGAGCTAGCTCCCGCTTGGGATGCCTTTTATCATTGTATATATGTTATGCTTGTTGTACCCCGTTCGGGGCCAGTATTTACAAAAGAAACTCTGCAGAATTTTTTAGAAAAGACTTTACCTTTTAAAAATGCACCTTCGGCTTAGTTATTTAAAAACCTTGACTTCAAACATATTTTCCTTCACTTCTTTTAACCAGTTTTCTGTATTTACTCTTAAAATGGTTTTAGATTTCTGGGCTTTGGCTTACTTGGATCAGATGGAATCTTATAGATTTCATATGGTTCAAGGGCCAGTCACGTGCTCTTTCGGGTTGTGACAGATGGGTTAACATGGCCCTAACAACACTCCATCAACATGGTTAAACTAATACACACTTCACTTGATCAAAGTTTCCACTAATAACCACATAAAGCACTAAAAACACATAACTATCGCTAATCGAAGCGAACTACACTATTAAGCGAAAGTAGGAATAAGTTTAGAGGTTATACCCTCACGGAATCTTACAAGCAAGTAGAAGGAGAAGAAGAAGAGGGAATGGAGCTACTGGGGTGCTGTTGCTGCTGCCTGGAGCTGCTGCTGCTGTTGCCTGAGTTGCTGTTGCTGAAGCTGGAGTTGCTTCTGCTGAGTTTGCTGCTGCTGCTGCTGTGAGGAGGTGTGTGTGTATGAGTGTATGAGTGAGAGATTGAAAGAAAAAAAAACACAAGAATGAGAGGAAAAGAAAAGATAATCCCCATGGTCAACCCCTTCAGTCTCTCTCTCTTCATTTAATGAGGCATGGCAAAGGCCATCATGCCCCATAATGCACACACACTCTCTCTCTCACCAAGTCAACACCCCAAATAAAATTTCAAATTAAAACAACACAACAAATAACTAAGCAACTTAATTAAAACCCAAAAGACTTAATCCCCATTATTAAACCTACCATGGTTGCTAATCATAGTATTACCTCATTTTAAAACCCTAGTTTACATGCACATGTGTGTGCAAGCCTAGGAAAATTCTAGAAAAATATTTATTAAATTTGGAAAAATATTGGAAACTCAATTTGATAAACTTTTTCTTAAAAACCCTTTATTTAAATACAATTAGCCACTAAACACATCCTAAGGTGTTACAATCTTCCCCCTTAAAAGAAATTCGTCCCCGAATTTGAAAATATAAAGCTACGCATACCTTCAAAGAGACGAGGGAACTTGTTCCGCATCTCGCCCTCGGCTTCCCAAGTGATCTCTTCACCACTCGGGCAGCGCCAAAGCACCTTCACTGATGGCAAGACCTTCGATCTAAGTTTCTTAACCTGCCGGTCCAATATCACGACTGGCTGCTCTGTGAATAAAAGGTCGCGCTCGAGCTGAATGGTCTGATGCTGAATCATGTTCGAAGGGTCATGTAGGTATCTGTGAAGCATCGACACATGGAACACGGGGTGAACATCTGGGAAGTCAGGTGGAAGAGCCAAACGATAAGCCACTGCGCCCACACGCTCGAGGATCTCGAAGGGACCTATGAATCTGGGGCTAAGCTTCCCCTTCCGTCCAAACCTCATCACTCCCTTCATCGGAGAGACTCTCAGAAAAACGTGATCTCCAACTGCGAACTCTAATCTGCGGCGGTGCCTATCAGCATACGATCTCTGCCTGCTCCGAGCTGTCCTCATCCTGTCTCAAATCAGCTGTATCTTCTCGGTCATCTCCTGTATGATCTAGGGCCCCAAAATACTGCTCTCACTGAGCTCTGTCCTGCAGACGGGCGATCTACATCTCCTCCCATACAGAGCCTCGAAAGGTGCCATCTGAATAGTATCCTGGAAACTATTGTTGTAGGAGAACTCCACCAAGGGTAAATGATGATCCCAGCTACCACCAAAGTCTAAAACGCACGGTCGGAGCATGTCCTTAAGAGTCAGAATCGTCCGCTCTGACTGCCCGTCGGTCTGCGGATGAAATGCTGTGCTGAAACTCAAGCATGTGCCCAAAGCCTCCTGAAGTCTCTGCCATAGTCGGCTGGAAAACTGGGTGCCTCTGTCGGACATGATACACGCCGGGACTCCATGTAGTCGTACTATCTCGTCGATATAAATCTGGGCGTACTGAGCAAATCCGAAAGTCGTCTTCACTGGCAGGAAGTGAGCCGCTTTCGTCAAACGATCCACGATCACCCAAATGGAGAATACCCTCGCCTAGTCCTGGGTAGACCCACAACTCCATCGAAATCTTCTCCCATTTCCACTCCGGAATGGGTAACGGCTGTAGCTCTCCGGCGGGCCTCTGGTGCTTGTCCTTGACTTGTTGACAAGTCAGGAATCTCGACACGAAATCAGCGATGTCCCTCTTCATTCCGTCCCACCAGTAAACATCTCTCATATCATGATACATCTTGTTGGAACCGGGATGGACGCTGTACACCGATCGATGTGCCTCCTCAAGAATCTCACGTCGCGGCCCCTCAGCATCTGGTATGCACAGTCTAGTCCCAAATCTCAGCATCCCCTGATCATTGATCACGAACTCTGAAAATCTGCCCTGTCCAATCTGCGTCCTGATCTATGAACATCGGTCATCACTGTGTTGTGCCTCATGTACACGGTCAAGCAACTGTGGGCGTGCACGAACATGCGCAATCTGTCCTCCTAACGGCGTGAACTCAAACTGCACTCTGCTGTCGCATAATATCTACCAATCTGCCGATGACTGCCCCTGTACTATGCTCAAACAAGATAGACTACCCCCGGGGCCTCCTGCTCAAAGCATCTGCCACCACATTCTCCTTGCCCGGGTGATACAAGATCTCGCAGTCGTAATCCTTCACTAACTCCATCCATCGGCGCTGTCTAAGGTTCAGGTCTCACTGCTGAAATATATACTTTAAACTCTTGTGATCAGTTAATATCTGGCACGACTCGCCGTATAGGTAATGTCGCCAGATCTTAAGTGCAAAGACCACTGCAGCCATCTCCAAGTCGTGAGTGTGGTAGTTCTGTTCATGTTTCTTCAATTGTCGCGAAGCATACGCGATCACCCTATCATGCTGCATCAATACGCACCCTAGCCCCACTCGAGAAGCATCACAATAGACCATAAATCCGCTTGATCCTGAAGGCAATGATAACACCGGTGCCTTAGTAAGTCGAGTCCGTAGCTGCTGAAAACTGTGCTCGCACTCCTCCATCCAATCGAAAGGAACTCCCTTCCGGGTCAACCTGGTCAAAGGTGTAGCAATACTGGAGAAGTCCTGCACAAATCGCCTGTAGTAACCGGCCAACTCCAAAAAGCTGCGAATCTCCGTAACTGATGTGGGTCTGGGCCAACGCTGAACGGCCTCGATCTTCCTCGGGTCTACACATATACCGTCTCGTGAAATCACATGCCCCAATAAGTCTACGCTGTCCAGCCAGAAAGAACACTTGGAGAATTTCGTGTAAAGCTGGTGCTCCCTCAAAGTCTGCAGAGTAATCCGCAAGTGTTGCTCGTGCTCCTCACTACTCCGGGAATACACCAAGATATCGTCAATGAATACTATGATGAACAGATCCAGATATGGCCAAAAAATACGGTTCATCAAATCCATGAATGCTGCTGGCGCATTGGTGAGTCCGAACGACATCACCAAAAACTCATAATGGCCGTAGCGCGTACGGAAAGCTGTCCTGGGAATGTCCACTTTTCGAACTCGCAGCTGATGATAGCCCGGTCGTAAATCGATCCTCGAAAAGTATCCTGCCCCTGAAGCTGGTCGAACAAATCGTCGATACGCGGCAAGGGATATTTGTTCCGCACTGTCACCCTGTTCAGCTGACGGTAGTCGATACACAAACGCAAACTGTCGTCCTTCTTCTTGACGAACAGGACTGGAGCACCCCAAGGAGAAACACTGGGTCGAATAAGTCCCTTATCCAGCAAATCTTGCAACTGACCCTTCAATTCTCGATGTTCCGCCGGGGCCATCCGATAAGGCGGTATGGAAATAGGCCCCGTGCCAAGAACAAAATCAATACAGAAAGAAATGTCGCGCTCGGGCGGTAGCCCAGGAAGCTCGTCAGGGAACACATCCGGAAACTCGCTAACAACCGGAACCTGATCTTGGAACCTCTCCAGCGCTAGCATCGCAAACATGGGCGAGAAATCCCTGACATCCCTTCCTCAAAAGTTGTCCAGCGCGAAAAGAAGAAATCACACTGTGAGGGGCGGCACCACGGTCCCCCAACACAACAAAAACCGACTCGCCGGGAAAACAGAATCTAACTGTCTTCTCACGGCTGTCCACAGAAGCATAGCACGCGGCTAACCAATCGATGCCCAAAATAACGTCGAAGTCCAACATCTCAAGAAGGATCAAGTCCACAGGCAACTCTCTCTCGCCAATACAGACGGTACAGGATCGGAACACGTGCCTAGCAACAAACGACTCTCCTACAGGAGTGGTCACAACAAGCGGCTGATCAAGCAAACCGGACTCTCTACCCAAACCGGTATCGTGAGTATGCCGCGGAACATACACACGCTACGCCACCCTGCTTCATCTACCTACTCCATCATACCAAGGTCATCCTACACTCCGAAAGGTAAAACATATGCTCTGATACCAACTTTGTCACGACCCGAATGTTTCGACCCGTGACCGGCACTTAACCACGCAACGTCTACAGGCATAACGCGACTAAGTAAGCCAAACCCAGAAATCAAAACCATTTAAAAGTAGCGAGTGTTGAAAACATTTAATTAAGATATTTAGAAAACCATAAATAGTTCAATAAGTTTTTTAAAGTTACGTTATCATTTAAATAATTTTGGCAGCATTTCCTTTGTAAAAGTAACCCCGAAATCGGGTATAAAACAGGATATGAGTGAAAATGAGATATAATGAAACCAAAATATTCCCAAACGGAAGCAATTACGCCCACCGGCAGAAACCATCACCACAAGAGTAATATACGATGCCGTAGCGAAGAATGAGCAATAAGTAAACATCACAGAATAATAAACTGCATATAAGAACATTCGGCGCCCACGAGCACGACACCAGAATACTAAAATATACATCATCGTCCTCACACAGTATCTAAGTCCAGTACATATGTTGAAGATGGAGAATACTAGATACAAAAAGGGTACAATAAAAGTAATCATATACCACAACCCACATAAAAGCAAAACAGCTCTCGAACCAACTGTAGTGGTATCTGTAGCCAAAAGATGCAAAGGCAGCCGGCCGCGACTACTGTGAAGGGAAACTTGCAAATACTGTGGCACAACGGGGGTGAGTTTCCAACTCGTGAATAGAGATAACATATAAAGGTAATCGCGAGCATGCACGTACTGTGCTACTCTATCATATGCCAGCAAATAAGAACTATATGCGACAAGCACTAGGCGCAATAATCAAGCAATTGCTCTGTCAGGTAAAATAACTACAGGATGAGATTCATGATAATCAACGCTGATCATGGGATAAATAACATCTACACAGAATATCAACGTGGAAAATAATCGGTGCCCAAAACTGCACCTAAATCCCAAATAAACTCAGGGGCCGGCACTCTCCTCGTCCTTCAAATCCTGTACATCTCGGAGAATCACGAGTGCCCAACATCGGCACTCAAAATATCATAAAATACTCGTGTCTAGCATCGACACGCAAATCCTCATATATCGGGCACCGTAAGTACGGATCAGCCCATGGGCTCCGTCTGCGGTATCGGCCCTCGGCCCCGGCAGTACGGATCATCCCACGTCCATCTCTCGACTCTGGTCAGTATCCTCCGGATAACCGCCAGGTCCAACCAATCACCGGTAGGTACTCGCCACCCTGCTAGGCTCATCGTCTACTCCACGAAAAACATTTCACACCCCGGGGAACCATACCGGATCCAACACGAACCCGCAAACGGATCATCCAACTCCTCGAATCGGGTTTCAAACACACGTCTCAGCACCGAGAAAACGCGTGGTGGACGCACCGAAATATCATATCACGAGGAACCGGGTTTTCAAATACTGCATCTTTTCTTAAATAATCCCACAGTCCTCAAAACCAGAAATCACATGAAAATCCAACACCAAGAAGTAAATCAAATGCGATGTGCTATGTACATCAAGCCATAATATAGGTACAACGGTAGTCCGCTTTTAAAATAGTTTCCATTTTTTAAGACATCATGCGGCTCCTAATTTCTATGAAAATCATATCGAATCATATGTTAAATGAACTACAGCAATATAATCATGGCAGTTCTACAGTGAGTGTGTCATGGCAATTACTAACGGTGTGTGTGTAACATGCAGATTAGTGCTCGTGCAACATGAACCGTTAGTAATAGTGCGGTGTTCTATCAATTCTAAGTTTACATACATATGGCAGGGTATGCAGTATGCAACAACAGTATCCATGACAGTCAATGGGGTAAATGCAACATACAACTATAAGGTCCTATCAGCCCTGACGCATAACACCATGCGGGCGATATCCCCATAGATGTTAAATCTACTCACCGAAGTCTCGCGCTAAGTGTAGCCGACGACTTGCTTCCCCTTCCTCGCAGCGTCCGTCTCACTCGCCTGCGAACCTAGAATAACACAATTTATCACATATAAGCTCAAATTCACAAAAACGTGATATTAGGGTCAAACTAGAAACCCGCGTCACAAACCAAGCGCGCGTGTGCGCGATACGCTAAAACGTGTGATTACGCGCCTGAAACTACCCCGACGCGTCGCGATACGCAGAAACCCCAAACCCACACACGTATCATGCGTGTCTTGAAGGTTTAAAAATACGAGAAACAGGCATTTAGCTCCAGATTTTTTTACAGCAAGAATCAAATAAAATTATACATGCCATGAGTCTAAGGGTTGCAGCAGACACCAATAGAGACAACCCCAACCCAATCACTCCCCATCTGGCCGTAATTTGTGGCCAGAATCAATATTCCGGCTGCCTGAACATGTCGTATGGGGGTCGGGTTCTACCTGGGGGACCAGCATCTAACAACTATACTGCAGTCATCTCAAAATTATTCTCAACTCACTGGGTCGATAGCAGTTTGTAGAAAGCTATATTTTGCTCAAAAACGGTGAATTTGCATCAAAGTGGGATCTGGTTGTATTTTAGTTCAATTGGGGGCTTAGCTGGGTTAACATGGGCCTAACAACACTCCATCAACATGGTTAAACTAATACACACTTCACTTGATCAAAGTTCCCACTAATCACCACATAAAGCACTAAAAACACATAACTATCGCTAATCGAAGCTAACTACACAATTAAGCGAAAGTAGGAATAAGTTTAGAGGTTATACCCTCAAGGAATCTTACAAGCAAGTAGAGGGAGAAGAAGAAGAGGGAATGGAGCTGCTGGGGTGGTGTTGCTGCTGCCTGGAGCTGTTGCTGCTGCCTGTAGCTGCTGCTGATGTTGCCTGAGCTGCTGTTGCTAAAGCTTGAGTTGCTGCTGCTGAGTTTGCTGCTGCTGCTGCTGTGAGGAGGTGTGTGTGTGAGTGTATGAGTGAGAGGTTGAGAAAAAAAAACACAAGAATGAGAGGAAAGAAAAGATAATCCCCAAAGTCAACCCCTTCACTCTCTCTCTCTTCATTTAATGAGGCATGGCAAAGGCCATCATGCCCCATAATGCACACACACTCTCTCTCTCTCACCAAGTCAACACCCTAAATAAAATTTCAAATTAGAACAACACAACAAATAACTAGGAAACTTAATTAACCCAAAAGACTTAATCCCCATTATTAAACGCACCATGGTTGCTAATCATGGTATTACCTCATTTTAAAACCCTAGTTTACATGCACATATGTGTGCAAGCCTAGGAAAATTCTAGAAAAATATTTATTAAATTTGGAAAAATATTGGAAACTCAATTTGGTAAACTTTTTCTTAAAAACCCTTTATTTAAATTTAATTAGCCACTAAACACATCCAAAGGTGTTACAGTATCACCTGATCAGGAGATAGTTGATCCTTCGGAGATCGAGATTAGGAGAGTTGACACAGAGGATAACACAGCGGATCCACTCACCGAGGCCATCCCCAGATTCTATTCGAGAGGCTTTTAGGACGTTGGGTATGAGATACTACAACAGCTGGCCTTAGTGCAAGTGGGAGATTGTTAGGAATATGTATGCCCTAGAGGCCATTATTGTACATGTGATGTATATTATAATGGATACATAGATATATATATATAGAGGACTTTCTTGCTCGACATGATAGTATGCTATCAGGTTACCTTTATCTTATAATGTAGACAGGTATTTATACTGTCTGTCTCTTACATGTTGATAAATCCCTGAGGATATGAACTTGACTACCAGGACTATGATGAGATCATACTAGTGGGGCCAGGGAGGTCCAAAAGTACATCATTTAATTAGTTCCGAGTCGAGGGAATATCGAGACTAGGGCATCGATATTCCCGAGTAGACTAGTGTGTACGTTTCTTGTCCCTTAGAGGGCGATGGTTGATCCCACAACTATTGGTGTATGACATCAAAGATTGTACACATGTGCTCATTGGAGAATATATATATATATATTCAGAGGACAGTCTTGTTCGACATGATACTATGCTATCTGGTGTCTCTTTATCATATGTTCACTTGATCATGTTTATATTCATTTTAGTACATGTTGATAAAGCCCTAAGGATATTGGCTTGACTACTGGGATTATGATGTGGATCAGACTAATGGGACACCCGTAGTTTATAAGCATATCCTTGAAATGTTCCTAGTCGTAGGTATATCGAAACAGGGCATCGATATTCCAGTGTAGACTAGCGTATACTATTCTTGTTCCATATGATGGGCGATGCATGATCCCATATCCATCTGGTGTGCTGACACCGAAGATTGTATACGGGTACTCAGTGAGTCTGGGTACACTGAGCGGACTCACCGAGAACTCCTATGTGGTATTATATCATACGTCGGATAGCAGTTCTCAGGTGACACTGGTACAGGTTAGTCTGTAGACCCGAGATCGCCATAGAGTCTTGTCTGTCCTCCAACTGTACTTTGATCTCCACCCTACTGCGACTCTATTGAGTCGTACAAACAGGTGGATTTTGGGTACAGTCCCGAGGCATATGGAGGCAATGAGCGATAGGAGGGGTTTCGTCTCTCCCAGTATTGGGGGTTGATGTTGTGCTTTGAACGATTGGCTATAACAGGAAGTCCCTGGCCAGGGCTGCTGAGATATTACTGATAAGTGTTATCAGTAAGTTTCTCGATCTGTTATGGACCATATACCGACATGACTTATTGAGTTATTGGGGTCGACGATTCCATCCCTTGACTCAATATGCATCATATCTGACGAAGAGACCGGACTGTACGGTATGTGTTGCCAGTTGGATTGATGGGAGTTTTGACGGGTTCGCTTGTTCTTCTTCTGATCGCTCAATACCCGGGTGGCCATTACGTTTAGCTGACCGCTTGCGGCTTGTAGGTGTTTGATATGATCATCACCTACTGCTGGCGTATTGACGAGTCTTAGAGTCCCACATAGAAGTTTCCTGGCTCAGGCGAAACGATGCGGTGTGCATATGAGATATGTGCGGGAGATTGATTAAATACGTGTATATGATACCGTATTTTAATCGGGCGTTAAATATTAGTCGGGTCGTATGAGATATGACCGGTTTATTAAATCAAGTGTTGATTTAATATTGACTTTTATCACATTTATTTAAACCCTTTTTCTAAAGATGGATGAATGCATGTATATGTACATGTTGATGTGCATACACACATACATACATGCATTTGTATCATGGTTGATGATACAACATAGATGGAAATATAAGACTCACATGGTTCATATTTATATATATGGATATTTTTGTTTTAAGTTAACGATAAAGGAAATTAAATTAATGACTCATTTCTTCACAAATGACTCATTGTTTCTACACTCTTCCATGGTTGACCTTTGACTCACCTTGGTTAATTTCCTTTTCTCTTTAACTCATCACAAAATATCTAGATATTATTATTAACCATGGTTTGTTTTATGATATTTATCTCTCTCTCTCATTATTATAATGAGATCATTATTCATCCAAAAGAAATGATTGTCATCTTCATCTTCCTCTCTCTAGCTCTCTCTTGAGTTTTAAAATTGAGTGAGCTTAGAAGAAAGAAAGGGTTTTAAGTGAGAACCTAAACTACTTCATCATCCTACACATCTCTAGCTACTTTGTGTGGGGTGTTTGCTTCAAGGATTTCATAGATCAAGTGAAGCAACAAGCTTTGAGCAAAGGACTTCGGGTGGATCGTTGTGGACTTGGAAGCGTTCAAGCGAGCCGTTCCAAATCATAGGAGATCCAAGGAGTTGCCCTAGGAGGTCTACAAAGGTTGTAGTCTCTCCACTTAGTGTTAGATAATCTTTTATTTGTGATACTATTAATTGTTACTCAATAATTCTAGTTCGATTCCTAATTAAGTTTGCTTAGCACCTCTTAAAATTTGAATTGTGGCATGTGTGATGCTTCCAAACCCTATATGAGGCACTAAGGAAATCCTACAGAGGTATCAGAGCCAAGCTAGTGCTTTGGAGTAACATAGACGACGTTAAAAACCTCGAACGAATGAAATACGACGCCCGGGGGCTGCTCTCTGGAAATTTTTCAAAAACGTGGATTTTTCCACATTAAAAATACTTTAAAAAATCAGCAGGGTATTTTATGGGCCCACAAGAAATACGAACCCTTATCTCCACTAAAGGACCACGGAACCGCGGCAGGAATGGACATTCCGCGGCGGTTCCGCGGCACCTTTGCTGCAGTTAGGGCTGTACTTTCTTGAGCTGGCCCGTATGTGCTTTGTGCAGTTTCTGGTAATTTTTAAAACTGCTCAAACGTTGAGCTTTCTGAGAAGTCTTTGGGTATTTAATCGTTCGATCGAGTGTTTTAACTGCGCCTAGTTTATTAGTATGTGATACAGTAATTGGAATCTACAAATTTGTTTGTTGCGTGTAAATCTAGCAGTTCGGTCTCGGGAATAATCGGAAATATTGTTGAATTATCCGACTTACTTTGAAAAGGTGTTTTTATGGGTAAGACCTAAATGCGAGCTTTACATTGTTAGGCATGAAATCTTGTAAATGTGATATTCCGGGTTTGTGTTGTCTAAAGGAAGTTACGATTCCAATTGTTGTAGTTTTTCATTTTATTTCTTTGTGACCGTAAGTGTAATATGTAGTGTATCGCCGGTTTCGTTGCTATACATCAACGACAATCGGGGTATGCATACTTACTTAAGTTGATGATATATGATATTATGTGTTGCTGAGATTTGATGTGCAGGATTGTCGTGAATGAATAGCCGTGGGGTTTTATGTGAGATGAGAGTTTTATTTTCATTCATGTAAAATTAAATTGTATGTAATATTCTTTTATTTTGGGGCACTTCTGGGTTGAGGTTGATGTCACCGGTGTTGTATATTATTTACTTTTCCGCATTAGGATAAACCCAAGGAGGACGGCACAAGTGACCGGGTTCTAGGGTTCAGTGGGAGGCCACCTCGAGGAGTCGAGACCGGGTCTCCTAAACTCCAGAATTGGTAGGGTCACTTGCCGCTCTCGTAGGGGTCTAGGGGTGTGGGCTTGGATATTCATCGCGACCGTGGAATCCGTATTTTCTATTGCTGGCTAAATACAAAATACGGGCCTCTTAGATATCCTATATTAAATGTGCTTCTGCTGCTTATTTGATGTGATCATTTAATTTATATCTGAGACGATTGCAATATTATATATATGATATATAATAGACGTTGCTTATGTTTTGCACCCGCGCTAGCCCCGTCCTGGTATGCCGTTAGTTAAGTAACCTAACGGTGCATATCAGGAAAGTGTGGCGAATGCGAGTGGCATAAGCATACGTTATATTTTCGTTTCTTTCTATGATGGCTTAGAATTTAAATGATGGGACTACATTAATGAGATTAATGTAAAGATAAATGAACCTAAAAATATGCTGTAGAATCTGATTTGAAACACACTCGGCCTTTTATGAAAAAAAAAGCAAGTTTCAAAATACGGAGCTTAAGCCACTCCTTTTAAACCCATTGGATTCTACAACGATATCAAGTTCAAAGCGTTAAAAGTTTTCTTAAAAACTATCTGCAGCCCTCCGTCATTTTAGGAAGTAGAGTACTTAGTATTCGTGTTGCATATTTTGACTTTAGTTAAGGCGCAGTGTACGGTAGCTGAGTGATGTCTTCCTACACTGCATATGATGCAGATTAGTTAGGACATTCATATGATTATGTTGACTTTAGTTAAGGGTCATATGGGTGGGTCTAGTTAATCACGAAATGACGGGAAGAACTTGACTAGTACATATTATATGTTGACTATAGTTAAGATCTTGAGTACTAGGGGTAAAAATAATATCGGGAATTTCAAGAGTTGAAATTTACAATGAGATTGTATACCTTCTATTTGATAGTAGGATCTCGATCCCACTACGAGCAAAAGTTGCTCCCGGGAGAATTTTGCACTTTACAATTAGCTAACTCAGTAGGTGCCAAGAAAGGTGTCAAACGGGGCTACGCCTCTGGGAAGACGAGGTTTATTTTAATTAAGTCCGTGCGAAAGCACGGTGAAATTCCTTCAAGTACCGGCACCGGCCTGGCTGAACGGTTAGCGAAGTTATAGAATGTAATTAATCCCGGCTAGTTTTCTATTTAAAAGGTTTTAAAGAAAATTTGAAAAAAAACAGTGGGAGACATCGATTAGACAAGAAAATAACCAATCTAATCTTTGCAAGAGCTTTTCGCTGAGTGTATTTTTTTCGCTCTCTTAACAGCAGATTCAAATGTCAGGACATAAACTTCTATTAGATAAAAACAAGCTGAATGGGACCAATTATAAAGATTGGTTGAGCAATCTAAACATTGCCTTAACTTATGATAAGGTATCATATGTCCTCACCGCTCCAACCCCGTCCAGCTCAGGTCCTAAATCATCAGTTACGGATAAGGAAATCTGCAAGACATGGGACGCTGACTGTTCCACGGCCAAATGCCTCGCGCTTGCATCGATGGATAACACACATCAGAAGCAGCACGAGAATATGGACGTACAAACCATATTCCTCCATACAAAAGAGTTGTTTGGAGAGCAATCTCGCGTATTACGATATGAAGCATCCAGAAAGCTGTTTTAGATGCGAATGGCCCCTGGTACAGCAGTAGGAGACCATGTTCTGAAAATGATAGCTCACATAGAAAAGCTTAAGGACCTTAGGTGGACAATGGACAATGAACAATATACGGATATTATTCTACAGCTCCATTCCACCTTTGCTCAGTTCATAAGTAACTTCAACATGCACAACATGGAGAAGGAACTACCTGAACTCCTTAATATGTTAAGGAGTACAGAGAGCACGCTGAAGTCAGTAAAGACTCCCGTTTCGTATGTTGGGCCATCATCCTCCTCTCGCCCGAAGGCTATGGCCAAAGGAAAGATGAAGAAGAAACCCACCAAATCTAAGGGTGGAGTCAAAAAAGGTTAAGGGGAAAGACAAGTCCAAGGTTGGGGAATCGGGGAAAGGAGAATGTTTCCACTGCAAAAAGACGGGACACTGGAAGCGGAACTGTACTGAGTACCTTGAACTCAAGAAGAAGCATGGTGATGCTTCAGCTTCAAATGTGTTCGTGATTGAAAATTGTTTTTCTATTAACTCTGCTTCCTGGGTATTGGATACCGGTTCGGGTTCTCATATTTGCAATTCTGTGCAGGCGTTGAGAAATAGCAGAGTTTTGAAGAAAGGTGATCATACTCTCCAGGTTGGAAATGGTTCCAATGTAAATGCAGTTTCAGTAGGAGAGTATCACCCAAGGTTGCCGTCGGGTTGTATATTGGTTTTGAACCCATGTTATTTTGTTCCAAGTATGCTTTGTAATATTGTATCCGTTTCTTTGTTAGACAATGAAGGATATCATTTTGCCGTGCAACACAATGTTATGAACATTAGACTTAATCAATAGTTGATTGGTTATGGTACACTTAATAACGGGATATACGTCCTTAATCAACACACTGTTTTCAACCTTCAACACACTAGTAAAAGAAAATTTTCAGATATAAATGAAGCTTTTCTTTGGCATTGTAGACTTGGTCATATTAATGAAACAAGACTAAACAAGCTTCATGAAGATGGATATTTAAATTCTTTCGAGTATAAATCTTATGCAACTTTCCAGTCTTGTATCAAAGGTAAATTGACCAAAACTCTGTTTACTAGACACGGAGAAAGAGCTACTGAGCTCCTAAGGCTCATACATAGTGATGTGTGTGGGCCAATGTCTACACATGCAAGAGGCGGTATTTCCTACTTCATAACTTTTACTGATGATTTCTCAAGATTTGGTCATGTGTTTTTGATAAAACATAAATCTAAACATTTCGAGAAATTCAAGGAGTACAAACTTGAAGTAGAGAACCAAACAGGAATGAGAATCAAGATACTTCGATCAGATCGAGGTGGAGAGTACTTAAGTACTGAATTCTTGGACTTCCTAAAAGAGAATGAGATTCCCTCTCAGCTCACACCCCCTTACACACCACAGCACAACGGTGTGTCAGAACGACGGAATCGTACCCTATTAGATATGGTACGATCCATGATGAGTGATTTTGAGTTACCCCTCTCCTTTTGGGGGCATGCATTGGAAACTGCAGCTATTCTGTTAAACAAAGTTCCAACCAAAACCGTGTCTACCACTCCATATGAGATATGGCATGGGAAGAGACCATCTCTTAAACGAGTTAAGATTTGGGGTTGTCCGGCTTTTGTCAAAAAGCAGAATCCGGACAAACTAGAGACACGATCAGTCAAATGTATATTTGTAGGATATCCAAAACATTCGTTTAAGTATCTTTTCTACCACAAGGAGGAACAAAAGGTTCTTGTTTCTCAGTATGCCACATTTTTAGAAAATAAGATTTTTCAAAATGATACTGATGGCAATATGGTAGATCTAGAAGAGGTTCTAGAAACACAAGTTACAAATGACGACTTGGCTGAAACTGATGTTCTAACAGAATCTAATGAACCTCGGCCACTCCGTAGATCTGGTAGGACTTCTCGCCCACCGGAGAGATACTACGGTTTTCTCATTGATGGTGATAGAGAAGATTGCATCATGGATGATGATGATCCTACCAGTTTTCATCAAGCTATCACGAGTGGTGACTCTGTGAAATGGCTGAATGCCATGAGATCTGAAATGGAGTCCATATACACCAACAAAGTATGGACTTTGGAAGAAGTACCCTCCGGGATAAAACCTGTGGGTTTCAAATGGATCTTTAAAAGAAAGATCGATGTAGATGGACAGTTGGAGACCTATAAAGCAAGGTTGGTAGCGAAAGGTTTTCGTCAAAGACCAGGTTTAGACTATGACGAGAATTTCTCTCCGGTAGCCATGCTTAAATCCATTCGGATCCTGCTTGCTATTACTGCTCACTACGACTATGAAATCTGGCAGATGGACGTTAAAACTACATTTCTAAATGGTGATTTAGATGAATGTGTTTATATGGATCAGCCAGAGGGCTTCATTTACAGTGGGAGCAGCGGAAAAGCATGTAAGTTGCTTAAATCCATTTATGGATTAAAGCAGGCATCACGGAGTTGGAACATCTGTTTTGATGATGTTATCAAAGAATTTGATTTCATCAAAAATCCAGATGAACCTTGTGTTTATAAGAAGACTGTAGGGAGAAATGTCACATTCCTCGTATTGTACGTGGATGACATACTTCTGATAGGAAATGATATTCCTATGCTATAGTCGGTCAAATCATTCTTATCACAAAGGTTCTCCATGAAGGACCTGGGTGATGCCACATACATTTTGGGCATACGGATCTATAGGGATAGATCCAAACGGTTATTGGGATTATCCCAAAACAAGTACATTAACACCATCCTAAAGAGGTTTATTATGGAAGACTCCAAGCGGGGTGCCTTACCCGCTTGCCATGGAGTTACTCTCTCCAAAGACGATTTCCCAAAGTCTGATATAGAGAGAGCTCGCATGAGCATTATTCCCTATGCTTCGGCAGTAGGATCAATAATGTATGCGATGTTGTGTACACGCCCTGATGTAGCTTATGTACTTAGTGTAGTATGCAGGTATCAGTCAAACCCAGGGGAGAATCACTGGACTGCTGTGAAGAACATTCTTAAGTACTTGCGAAGGACTAAAGAATTGTTCTTGGTGTATGGTAACGGGGATCTCCAAATGGAAGCCTTTATCGATTCGAGCTTCCAGAGTGACAAGGATGACAGCAAGTCTATCTCAGGGTTTGCATTTACCCTCAATGGAGGGACGGTGAGTTGGAAGAGTTCCAAACAGGATACCATTGTAGAATCAACGATGGAAGCTGAGTACATTGCTGCAAATGATGCTGCCAAGGAAGCAGTCTGGATGAGGAAGTTCATCTCGGAGCTAGGAGTAGTTCCAACCATTATTGATCCAATACCATTGTATTGTGACAATAATGGGGCTATGGCATTGGACAAAGAGCCCAGGTCCCATTAGAATTCCAAGAGAGTATATACAAAGGATAACACTGCGGATCCATTCACCAAGGCCCTCCCTCAGCCGCAGCATGAGCGACTTTTTGAGATGTTGGGTATGAGATACGCCAATAATTGGCTTTAGTGCAAGTGGGAGATTGTTGGATATATGTATGCCCTAGAGGCCATTATGTGATAGTGTATGTACTGATGTGTGTGTGTGTGTATATATATATATATATATATATATATATTCAGAGGACAGTTTTGCTCGACATGATAGTATGCTATCTGATTTCTCTCTATCATATGTTCACTTGATCATGTTTATATTCATTTTGGTACATGTTGATAAAGCCCTAAGGATATTGGCTTGACTACTGAGATTATGATGTGGATCATACAATTGGGACACCTGTAGTTTATAAGCATATCCTTGAAATGTTCCTAGTCGTAGGTATATCGAAACAGGGCATCGATATTCCAGTGTAGACTAGCGTATACTATTCTTGTTCCATATGATGGGCGATGGATGATCCCATATCCATCTGGTGTGCTGACACCGAAGATTGTATACGGGTGCTCAGTGAGACTGGGTACACTGAACGGACTCACCGAGAACTCATATGTGGTATTATATCATACGTCGGATAGCAGTTCCCAGGTGACACTGGTACAAGTTAGTCTGTAGACCCGAGATCGCCATAGAGTCTTGTGTGTCCTTCCATTGTACTTTGATCTCCACCCTACTACGGCTCTATTGAGTCGTACAAACAGATGGATTTTGGGTACAGTCCCGAGGCATATGGAGGCAATGAGCGATAGGAGGGGTTTCGTCTCTCCCTGTATTGGGGGTTGATGTTGTGCTATGAACGATTGGTTATAACAGGAAGTCCCTGGCCAGGGCTGCTGAGATATTACTGATAAGTGTTATCAGTAAGTTTTTCGATCTGTTATAGACCATATACCGGCATGAGTTATTGGGGTCGACGATTCCATCCATAGACTCAATATGCAGCATATCTGACGAAGAGACCAGACTGTACGGTAAGTGTTGCCAGTTGGATTGACGGAAGTTTTGACAGGTTCGCTTATTCTTCTTCTTATCGCTCAATACCCGGGTGGCCGTTACGTTTAGCTGACCGCTTGCGGCTTATAGGTGTTTTATATGATCATCACCTACTGCTGGCGTATTGACGAGACTTAGAGTCCCACATAGAAGTTTCTTAGCTCAGGCGAAACGATGTGGTGTGCATATGAGATGTGTGCGGGAGCTTGATTAAATACGTGTATATGATACCATATTTTAATCGGGCATTAAATATTAGTCGGGTCGTATGAGATATGACCGGTTTATTAAATCAAGTGTTGATTTAATATTGACTTTTATCTCATTTATTTAAACCCTTTTTACAAAGATGGATGCATGCATGTATATGTACATGTTGATGTGCATACATACATACATAAATGCATTTGTATCATGGTTGATGATACAACATAGATGGCAATATAAGACTCACATGGTTCATATTTATATATATGGATATTTTGTTTTAAGTTAAAGATAAAGAAAATTAAATTAATGACTCATTTCTTCACAAATGACTCATTATTTCTACACTCTTCCATGGTTGATCTTTGACTCAACCTTGGTTAATTTCCTCTGCTCTTTAACTCATCACAAAATATCTAGATATTATTATTAACCATGGTTTGTTTTATGATATTTATCTCTTTCTCTCTCTCATTATTATAATGAGATCATTATTAATCCAAAAGAAAAGATTGCCATCTTCATCTTCCTATCTCTAGCTCTCTTTTGAGTTCTAAAATTGAGTGAGCTTAAAAGAAAGAAAGGGTTTTAAGTGATAACCTAAACCACTTCATCATCCTACACATCTTTAGCTACTTTGTGTGGGGTATTTGCTTCAAGGATTTCATAGATCAAGTGAAGCAACAAGATTTGAGCAAAGGACTTTGGGTGGATCGTCGTGGACTTGGAAGCGTTCAAGCGAGCCGTTCCAAACCTTTCGAGATCCAAGGAGTTTCCCTAGGAGGTCTACAAAGGTTGTAGTCACTCCACTTAGTGTTAAATAATATTTTATTTGTGATACTATTAATTGTTACTCAATAATTCTAGTTCGATCCCTAGTTAAGTTTGCTTAGCACCTTTTAAAATTTGAATTGTGGCATGTGTGATGCTTCCAAACGGTATATGAGGCACTAAGGAAACCCTATAGGTATGTAGCTTGGAACTCTTCCAACATACCGTACCTCCACTGAGGGTAAAGACAATACAAATGACTGACATTCAGTCGACCTTACCATCCTGGAAGCTATCCAGTGAATCTCCCCAGGATCGATTGATTCCATCTCACTACACCTAGTAAGAATCCTAACATCCAATTAGATATATCTCATAGGTCCAAAACCCAGGATTTAGGAGGTATAACCTTGATCCTATATGGAGAATCAATGTGATAAGAGGAGATTGACCGAGTGTAGCATAGGAAACTCCTTTCCTATCAGGAGTATGTCATACACGTACAATACGAGGAAGTCCACCTTACTCTTTACAACCTTTTTGTATATACAAGGTTCATCTATCATTTTGATGAAGTCAAACGTGTTGACTACCGCATCAAAACAGATGTTCCTACGCCACAATGCCTGCTTTAACCCTTAAAGCAACTTGCACACGTTTCCGCTGCTCCCACTGTCTACGAAGCCCTCTGTCTTTGTACTTATAAATGCTCTCTTCTAAATCACTATTTAGAAAAGCAGTCAAGACACCCAACCGCTAGATATCGTAGTCATGGTATGTAGCAGTGACAAGTAGGATCCGGATGGACTTAAGCATAGCCAGTAGAGAAAAGGTTTCATCATAATCCACACCTGATCGATGACGAGAATCTTTTACAACAAGTCTAGCTTTAAAAGTCTCAACTTTTCCATCTACACCAAGTAATCTTCTCAAGATATACTTTCTCCTGATGGGGATTTAACCCTTCAGATAAAGCAACCAAAGTCCATGCTTTGTTGGTGTATATGGATTCCATCTCAGATCGCTTAGCATCCAGCCATTGTTACAGAGTCCCCACTCTTGATGGCCTGCTCGAAAATAGTTGGGTCATCATCTCATGATGCAATCCTCGTTCCTACTGTCGTAGAGAAAACCGAAGTATCTCTCAGGTGGATGAGGAACCCTACTAGATCGGCAGAGAGGCTGAGGTTCGTTGGAACTATTGAATCCTCCGGTTCTACCAAATCATCAGCTGTAGTTTGTATAGCTGGAACTCCTTCCAGTTCTACCTCATGACCACAAATTTCTTTCTAAAATAAATTCCTTTTCTAAAAAGGTGGCATCCCGAGAAACAAAACACATTTTGTTCCTCGGTGTGATAGAAGATATTCCTTTGCGAATGCTTGGGATATCCAAAAACTTCCACAGAACTGACCTTTCCTCGAGCTTGTCCGGATTTTGCTTTTCACATAGGCCGGACAACCCCAATCTTAACTTACTTAAGACATGGGCTCTTCCCATACCATATCTCATATGGAGTGGTAGGCACCTGATTTGGTTGGAACCCAATTTTGTAGGAATGTAGCTTCCTCAAGCGCATAACTCCTAAAGGAAATAGGCAACTTAGTAATACTCATCATAGAGCGCACCATATCTAATAGGATGCGATTGCTCCGCCCCGATTCACCGTTGTGTTGTGGTGTATACGGAGGAGTAATGCTGAGAGAGAATCTTATTTTCTTTTAGAATAGTCCAGGAACTCCGTGCTCAAGTATTCTCCTCCCTGATCATATCAAAGGACATAATACTTATACCCGTTTGGTTCTCTACTTCTGACTTATATTCATTGAATTTCTTAAAAGCTTCAGACTTGTGTTTCAACAGGAACATATGTTTGAATTTTGAGAGATCATCAGTGAATGTAATGAATTACAAAGAACCGGTCATGGCATTTGTAGACATGGGAGTTACATACATCCCTATGTATCAATCCCATGAGTTCACTAACTCTTTCCGTGTTTTTAGTAAACGGAGCTGTGGTCATATTATCTTTTTGACATGACTGGCAAGCTTCACAAGATGTAGATTCAAACTGATTTAAATATGCATCTTAATGTAACTTAGCTAGTCGGGTCGCATTGATATGACCTAGTCTATAATGCCTCAAGAAGGATTCGTTCATTTTTGAACTCCTCCTCTTGTGTGTGTTCTGTACGTTAAGACTTGTGGTTTGATTTAGAACGTATATGATTTTAGATGACGTACCTGATCCGATCAACTCTTGATATAGGAAATGTTCAAAACATTATCCAACAATACAAAATTATATCCTTCTTTGTTAGTTATATGTATGCCCTAGAGGCCATTACTGTACATAGGATGTATATTGTAGTGGATGCTGGGACATATATAGGGAGGACTTTCTTGCTCGACATGATAGTATGCTATCTGGTTACTCTTTAACTTAACGTGTACTCAGATTGTCTCTCTATTACATGTTGGTAAAGCCCTTAGGATGTGTACTTGACTATCTGGACTATGATGCGGATCATACTAGTGGGGACATGGTAGTCCATAAGTACATCCTTCAAAGTCCCTAGTCGTGGGTGTATCGAGACGGGGCATCGATATACCAGAGTAGACTAGCGTGTACCTTCTCGACCCATACAGATGGGCGATGGATGATCCTATATCCATCGGTGTTTGACATCAGAGATGATATACGGGTGCTCAGTAGAGACTGGGTACGCTGGACGGACTCGCCGAGAACTCCCAGATGGTATTATACCTTACGTCAGATGGCAGTTCTCTGGTGACACTGGTACAGAGTAGTCTGTTGACCCGAGATCGTCATAGAGTCTTGTGTGGTTCCCACTGTGCTTTGATTTCCATCTTACCACGTCCATGAGGGCGTGCAAAACGGTGGTTTTTGGGTACAGTCCCGAATCACATGGAGGCAATGAGCGATAGGTGGGGATTCGTCTCTCCCGGTATAGGGAGTTGATGTTGCACTGTGTTCGATTGGCTATAACAGGAAGTCCCTGGGCAGGGCTGATCAGAGAATTGCTGGTAAGTGTTACCAGTAGTTTATCGACCCGTTATGAGCCTCATATCGACACGACTTATCGAGCTATTGGGGTCTGACGTTTACCACCCCTAGGCAAGATATGCGACATATCAGACGATCAGACCGGACTGTACGGTAAGTGTTACTGGTTGGATTCACAGGAGTGTGAGCGGGCTTGCTCGTCGATCTTCTGATCGCTCAATACCCGGGTGGCCGTTACGTTTAGCAGACCGCTTGCGGCTTGTGGGTGTTTGATATGATCATCACCTGCTGCCGGCGTATTGACGAGTCTTTAGTGTCCTACACAGAGGTTTCCTGGCTCAAGAGAAACGAAATAGGAGCGCATATGAGATATGTGCGGGACCGAGAATAATGCGTGTATGTGATACCGTATTCCATTCTCGCGATGAATGTATCGATTAGGTTATATGAGATATACCCTAGTTATCGAATCAAGGATTGATTCGATAAGCCGATACATTAGACACTAGCCGGTTATATGCGATATGACCGGATCGTTAAATCAAAAGTTGATTTAATGATTTAATGCATAATTATATATTTGATATATTACTTTGCATTAACTAGTATCGGTTCACTTTAAATGGATTTTCTCGCTCGGATGTGCACATTGTATATTTGATATAGTTTTGTGCACATGATTGTATCATGTTTGATGATACATACTTACTTGGTTTGTGTAAAGAATTAAACCATGGTTATTTAAATGGTTAGGGTTTTGGTTTTCCTTATTCATTTATTTATCTTTTTCATTTATTCTTTTTGGAAATTAAATAATTGGCATAAGAGGATAATGGTGGCTTTCTTTGTTTGTTCATGAACTTTCATAAAGCTTTGACTTAGTTAACCATTCTTGTCTTTTGCTTAACCCTAACCATCATAACTTACCATTGTCTATTCTCTACAACTAACTAAGGTTAAGATTATGATAAGTTTCCATTTTTTTTTATTATTCTTTTGAGAATAACTTATCATAACACTTTTCATCTTCTTCTTCTTCTTCCTCACAAGAAGAAAACTTTCTTCATCAATGGTGATTGATGTATTTGAGTGAGAAATCCAATTCTAAAATGAACCCAACTCCTATTTCTTCATCCTCTACCTCTTGCCAAGTAGTATAGGGAGTTTCCTTCACAAGTTTTCATGGCTTGGTGAAGGTGGAGCTTGATCTAGCGATGCCTCGACGTAGATCATCTTCGGCATGGACATCGACGACCTAGCTCGCCTATTCTCCGATGAAGCCGACGCTAGAGCCCGGGAATTCACTAGGACAGCGAGGGGACTTCGTTGCGGAGCTATGGAGGTGGAGCACCAGATCTACAAAGGTTGTATTTCCGTTTCCTTTTTGTTAAGTTGTTAACTAGATTTCATTTTCGCCTAGAAATCTAGCCAACGATCCGTAGTCTAGGGTTTCTCGGCACCGCAATTTTTGTAAATTGGCATGGTTGATGCCTTGTGAGATCTCTAGTGTGTGTCTAGGAACCCTACAGTGGTATCAGAGCCTAGCTAGAGCCTTAGGCGAAGTCTAGACGGAGTTAGAAGTCCGATCGAACCAAAACCTAACCCGGAAAACGGCTCTATGGACTTTTTTGTAAAATGTGGATTTTTGTAAATTAAAAATATGCAGAAAAATCAGCAGGTGATTGTATGGGTTACTGTAAAATTCGAGTCCATAATTCCATCATTCAGCCGCGGTTCCGCGGCACGAGCTTGGCTCGTGCGGCGGATCCGCGGCCGTTTTGTCGTATTGCTCATCGAAGTTTGCACCATAATTAATAATATTCAGTGCTGGTTTTCCTGGGAATATTTTAATATTTACTCCAGAGTTTTATTTTCTGGGTTGTATTGGGGACTCGGTGTATCGATCGGATTATCAAACTGTGTCTATGTGTTTTCTGGATAAATTTTAGAATATGTTAAAAAGTTCGACCGGATATAAATACCCAATTTTTCCCCTGTCGGGAAATTTCCAAGTGTTGGATCTTTCCGTAGTTTAACGACGTTCTAAGTAGTGCAAGTAACGTGATGGACCCTCTAGAAGACAACAAACCTTAACTCGATTATGTGACCGTCTTGAACTGCCCTTTGAACCTTCGGGTTTGGGGCAGTACGGCGTGCCACATGTGAGGCGTTGGCTTGACCCTTCTACGGCTGGACCGTTGGTACTGAGGCACGAACTGAATGTTTTTAGACTTGTTTCATGTGTTGATCTGTACCGGGAAAACTTCGGTGTTCGATTGTTCGATCGGAAAGTTTAACATTTTCTATTTATCCGGAATGTGATACAACAATTCGAATTCACAAAAGTTATGTGATAACTGAATGAATGTTATAAACGTTGCACTTTAGTCTCACTTGATCGGTTGCCACGGAATTTTGATGTGATCAAAAGTCCGTCGCAATCACGTAGCGTACGCGGATACTCGCCGGATAAACTTAATAGACAGCCTCACTCCATAGCCCCGACCAAGTGACTGTAGGAGAACCCCGTCGACGAAAGCATCCGTCCGGGTGCTCACGGCAGCGGTGTTCCGCCTTGGTGCACTTCGTCGACAGTATCAGGGGTGCGGCCGCCTACTAAAGTTTGCGACGAGCATTCGATCAGGATGTCGGGAATCCAGTTGAATTCCCCGACTTGATATTGAAAAGTGTTTTCGATAATAAGACTAAAATGCGGGGTTTATAATTGTTAGGCATGCGATGTCTAAAGAATTCATTTGGTCAGGCATGCGATGTCTGAGGAGGTTGCGGATTCCAACTGTTGTAGTTTTACACTTTCTTTTCTGTGACCGTAAGTGTAATATGTGATATCGCCGGTTTCGTTGCTATATGTCAACGACAATTGGGATGGACATATTTACTTACGTTGATGACATGTAATGTTATGTGTTGCTGGATATGTTATATTGGATCGTCGTGTTCGAATAGCCGGGGGGTTTTTATGTGAGATGAGTGTTTTTCATTTTCATTCATGTAAAAACTTGTATGTAATATTCTTTTTATTAGGGCACTTCCAGGTAGCGGAAGATGTCACCGTTTGTATATTATTTACTTTTCTGCACTAGGATAGACCCAAGGAGGAGGGCATAAGTAACCGGGTTTTGGAGTCCAGTGGGAGACCACCTCGAGGAGTCGAGTCCGGGTCTCCTAACTCTAGAATTAGTAGGGTTGCTTGCCGCTCTCGTAGGGGTCTAGGGGTGTGGGTTTGGCTATTCATCACGACCGTGGAATCCGTGTTTTATACTGGCTCGTATTGAAAACACGGACGTCCTAGTATATCCAATATTTCATATGTTTCTTCTGCTGCGATATCTGTGATGTGATCATGTGATGTTCTGTGATAGATACAGTATATAGTATATATGATATATTATAAAGACGTTACTTATGTTTTACACCCGCGCTAGCCCTGCCCTGCCCTGCCGTTAGTTACCTAACCTAACGGTGCACGAGGGGACATCGAGGCGAATGCGGATGGCATAAGTGTACGTCGTATTTATCTGTGATGTTTAGGTACTTAAATAATGTGACTTCATTAATGAGATTAATAAAATAAAAGAAACCTAAGATGTTGTAGAATCGAATTTCAAAATAAAACAGGTAGCTACAGTTCTTGCTTTGCACAGCGGTATATATGATATATCCTGCACCTTATTCGATAAGGAAAGGACTGAGATCCCTTCACCGGGAGTGACTCCTTTAGCAATAACTGGCAGATGCTACACCCTCGGTTTGTCTTTTGATTGCTTTTAAGAGTTTTTGCTTTGCACAGTGATATATATGATATATCCCGCACCTCATTCGACGAGGAAAGGACCGACGATCCCTTCACCGGGAGTGACTCCTTTAGCAAAACTAGAAAAGCCTCAAAAGCACACCATTTTTAAAATCATTTGATTCTACAACGATATCGAGTTCATTACGCAATAGGTTTTCAGAAAAACCTGTCGTAGCCCTCTGTCATTTCAGATAAGTCCTATTTAGTATTCGTGCTACGTTTGTTGGCCTGCGTCAAGGCGTAGTGTGCGGTAGCTAACTAGTATTTATCTGCTTATGCATATGATGCAGATTGGATTAGGGTAGTCGTGCGACTTTGTTGGCCTGCGTCAAGGGTCGTGCGGGTGGGTTTAATTCAATCAGGAAATGACGGGTTGAACTTGACTAGCGGACTATGGTTTGTTGGCCTGCGTCAAGGTCATAGGACGCTAGGGGCAAAATATCATCGGGAATTTCAAGTTTTGAAATTTGCAATGAGATTGCATACCTTCTATGAGATAGTTGGATCCCGATACCCGCTGCGAGTAATTGTTACTCCTGGGAAAGTTTTACACATTACAATTAGCCGATCAAGTAGGTGTCTAGAAAGGTGTCAACGGGGTTACGTCTCTGGGAAAACGAGGTTTACATTAATTAGGTTCGTGCGAAAGCACGGGGGACCTCCCTCAAAGTACCGACACTGGCCAGGCTGAAAGATTGGCGAACTTGTAGTGTGTAATTAATCCCGGCTAGTCTTTCCTTTTAGGGTTTGAAGGAAGATTTGATAAAAAGCAGTGGGAACCATCCTGATTAGATAAAAAAATAACCAATCTATTCTTGCAAGAGCGCACGCTGAGTGTTTTCTTCTCTCTCTCTCCTGGTAGCGACCATATCACGCCTTAATCAAGATAATAATACGGAATATTGACCGAACCCGCTTGTTATACTGAGCTGGGGAACGTTGGTCCCGCTCCAACTTATAATTGTTATAAGACAGAGCAGGAAATTGGGGAATACCAAGATTCCCGTGCCGCCCAAACGAAGAGAGTGCATGCTGATGCATCATCTTCGGGTGTGTTCATTATACAGAACTGTTTCTCAGTATCCTCCGCATCCTTGGTATATGATACCAGATCAGGATCCCAGATATGTAATCTATTACATAGGGCTACAAAAGGGTAGAAAAACTGAGAACGGGTGATAAGTTTCATGAGGCAGAAAACGGGGCAAGTGTTGCAGCCAAGTCTGTTGGTCACTGTCACCCTGTATTACCAGAATACATTGATTCTGAACGAATGTTATTAGATACTGAACCTGATATACAAAATCATATCTGTCTCTTTATTAGTAAAGAAATGATAAAATTTTGTATAGTTGGATAATGTTTTGAACATTTCCTATATCAAAAGTTGATCGGTTCAGGCACGTTATCTAAAAGCATTGATGTTCTAAATCAAACTACAGTTCTTAGTATACAGAACACACACAAGAGGAAGAGTCCAAAAATGAACGAATTCTTCTTGAGGCATTGTAGACTAGGTCATATCAATGCGACCCGACTAGCTAGAGTTACATAAAGATGCATATTTAAATTAGTTTGAATTTACATCTTATGAAACTCGCCAGTCATGTCACAAAGATAAGATGACCATAGCTCTGTTTATTGGAAACAGAGAAAGAGTTAGTGAACTCTTGGGACTGATACATGATGATGTATTTAAGGTCTCCTGTCTACACATGCCAAGACTGATTCTTTATACTTCATTATATTCTCTGATAATCTCTCAAGATTCAGTCATATGTTCCTGTTGAAACATGAGTCCGAACCTTTTGAGATATTCACAGAATATAAGCGAGAAGTAGAGAACCAAAATACGGGTAAAAGTATTATGTCCTTTGATGAGATCAAGGAGGAGAATACTTGAGCACGGAATTCTTGGAATTTTCTAAAGGAGAATGAGATTCTCTCTCAGCATTACTCCTCCGTATACACCATTGCACGATGGTATGTCGGGGCGGAGCAGATACACCCTATTTGATATGGTGTGCTCTATGATGAGTAATACTGAGTTACCTTTTTCCTTAGGGGGTTATGCACTTGAGAAGTTGCATACCTATTGAATAGGGTTCCATCAAATCAGTTGCCTACCGCTTCATATGTGATATGGAATGGGAAGAGCCCATATCTTAAGTTAGTTAAGATTTGGGGTTGTCCGGCCTATGTCTAAAAGCAAAATCCGGACAAGTTCGAGGCAAGGTCTGTTATGTAGAACTGGAAATGTTCCAGCCATACAAATGACAGCAGATGACTTGGTAGAACCAGAGGATTCAATAGCAACCGACGAACTTCAGCCTCTCCGCCGATCTAGTAGGGTTCCTCACCCACCTGAGAGATACTTCGGTTTCTCTATGACAGTGGGAGCGAGGATTGCATCATGAGATGATGACCCAACTAGTTTCGAGCTGGCCATCAGGAGTAAGACTCTGTCAGAATGGCTGGATGCTTAGTGATCTGAGATGGAATCCTTATACACCAACAAAGTATGGACTTTGGTTGCTATATCTGAAGGGTTAAATCCCCATCAGGAGCAAGTATATCTTGAGAAGATTACTTGGTGTAGATGGAAAAGTTGAGACTTTCAAAGCTAGACTTGTTAAAGGTTTTCGTCATTGACCAGGCGTGGATAATGATGAAACCTTTTCCAGTACCTATGCTTAAGTCCATCCAGATACTACTTGCCACGGCTACATACCATGACTACGATATCTGGCGGTTTGGTGTCATGACTGCTTTTCTAAATACTGATTTAGAAGAGTGCGTCTATAAGTACACAGCCAGAGGGCCTCATAGACAGTGGGAGCAGCGGAAACGTGTGCAAGATGCTTTATAGGATAAAGCAGTCATCGCGGAGTTGGAACATCTGTTTTGATGGATTAGACAAGGAAGTTGACATCATCAAAATGGTAGATGAACCTTGTATATACAAAAAGGTAGTAGGCAGTATGGTGGTGATCCTCATAGAGTACGTGGATGACATACTCATGATAGGTAAGGAGTTTCCTATGCTACGCTCGGTCAATCTCCGCTTATCACAAGGATTCTCCAGATAGGATCAATGTGATATCTCCTCCATCCTGAGTTTTCATCTATGAGATAGATGTTATTTGGGTGTTTGTATACTCACTAGTTGTAGTGAGATGGTATCAATCGATCCTGGGGAGAATCACTGGAAGGGTTCCAGGGTGACAAAGACGACTGAATGTCAGTCGCAGGCATTGTCTTTACCCTCAGTAATGGGACGGTATGTTGGAAGAGTTCCAAGCTAGATACCGTGGCATACTAGACGATAAAGGATGGATACATCGCTACTTAAGATGCTACCAAAGAGGCTGTTTGGATGTATATTAGTTCATGAGATGAACTTAGTTCCTACCATTGTGTGACAATGGAGTTGTGGCTTATGCCAGGAACCCCCGTCCCATCAGTGATCCAGACATATTCTAAGGCGGTATCACCTGATCATGGAGATGGTTGATCTATAAGGGATCGAGGTTAGGAGAGTAGACTCAGAGGACAACACGGCGGATCCACTCACGAAGGCCTATTCCCAGAGAGAGACTTTTATGGGATGGTTGAGTATGAGATACTACAACTACTGCTACAGATGGCCCTAGTGCAAGTGGGAGATTGTTAGTTATATGTATGCCCTAGAGGCCATTACTGTACATAGGATGTATATTGTAGTGGATGCTGGGACATATATAGGGAGGACTTTCTTGCTCGACATGATAGTATGCTATCTGGTTACTCTTTACCTTAACGTGTACTCAGATTGTCTCTCTATTACATGTTGGTAAAGCCCTTAGGATGTGTACTTGACTACCTGGACTATGATGCGGATCATACTAGTGGGGACATGGTAGTCCATAAGTACATCCTTCAAAGTCCCTAGTCGTGGGTGTATCGAGACGGGGCATCGATATACCAGAGTAGACTAGCGTGTACCTTCTCGACCCATACAGATGGGCGATGGATGATCCCATATCCATCGGTGTTTGATATCAGAGATGATATGCGGGTGCTCAGTATAGATTGGGTACACTGGACGGACTCGCCGAGAACTCCCGGATGGTATTATACCTTACGTCAGATGGCAGTTCTCTGGTGACACTGGTACAGAGTAGTCTGTTGACCCGAGATCGTCATAGAGTCTTGTGTGGTTCCCACTGTGCTTTGATTTCCATCTTACCACGTCCAAGAGGGCGTGCAAAACGGTGGTTTTTGGGTACAGTCCCGAATCACATGGAGGCAATGAGCGATAGGAGGGGATTCGTCTCTCCCGGTATAGGGAGTTGTTATTGCACTGTGTTCGATTGGCTGTAACAGGAAGTCCCTGGCCAGGGCTGATCAGAGAATTGCTGGTAAGTGTTACCAGTAGTTTTTCAACCCGTTATGAGCCTCATATCTACACGACTTATTGAGCTATTGGGGTCTGAAGTTTACCACCCCTAGGCAAGATATGCGACATATCAGACGATCAGACCGGACTGTACGGTAAGTGTTACTGGTTGGATTCACAGGAGTGTGAGCGGGCTTGCTCGTCGATCTTCTGATCGCTCAATACCCGGGTGGCCGTTACGTTTAGCAGACCGCTTGCGGCTTGTGGATGTTTGATATGATCATCACCTGCTGCCGGCGTATTGACGAGTCTTTCGAGTCCTACACAGAGGTTTCCTGGCTCAAGCGAAACGAAATAGGAGCGCATATGAGATATGTGCGGGACCGAGAATAATGCGTGTATGTGATATCGTATTCCATTCTCGCGATGAATGTATCGATTAGGTTATATGAGATATACCCTAATTATCGAATCAAGGATTGATTCGATAAGCCGATACATTAGACACTAGCCGGTTATATGCGATATGACCGGATCGTTAAATCAAGAGTTGATTTAATGATTTAATGCATAATTATATATTTGATATATTACTTTGCATTAACTAGTATCGGTTTACTTTAAATGGATTTTCTCGCTCGGATGTGCACATTGTATATTTGATATAGTTTTGTGCACATGATTGTATCATGTTTGATGATGCATACTTACTTGGTTTGTGTAAAGAATTAAACCATGGTTATTTAAATGGTTAGGGTTTTGGTTTTCCTTATTCATTTATTTATCTTTTTCATTTATTCTTTTTGGAAATAAAATAATTGGCATAAGAGGATAATGGTGGCTTTCTTTGTTTGTTCATGAACTTTGATGAAGCTTTGACTTAGTTAACCATTCTTGTCTTTTGCTTAACCCTAACCATCATAACTTACCATGGTCTATTCTCTACAACTAACTAAGGTTAAGATTATGATAAGTTTCCATTTTTTTTATTATTCTTTTGATAATAACTTATCATAACACTTTTCATCTTCTTCTTCTTCTTCCTCACAAGAAGAAAACTTTCTTCATCAATGGTGATTGATGTATTTGAGTGAGAAATCCAATTCTAAAGTGAACCCAACTCCTATTTCTTCATCCTCTACCTCTTGCCAAGTAGTATAGGGTGTTTCCTTCACAAGTTTTCATGGCTTGGTGAAGGTGGAGCTTGATCTAGCGATGCTTCGACGTAGATCATCTTCGGCATGGACATCGACGACCTAGCTCGCCTATTCTCCGATGAAGCCGACGCTAGAGCCCGGGAATTCACTAGGACAGCGAGGGGACTTCGTTGCGGAGCTATGGAGGTGGAGCACCGGATCTACAAAGGTTGTATTTCCGTTTCCTTTTTGTTAAGTTGTTAACTAGATTTCATTTTCGCCTAGAAATCTAGCCAACGATCCGTAGTCTAGGGTTTCTCGGCACCGCAATTTTTGTAAATTGGCATGGTTGATGCCTTGTGAGGTCTCTAGTGTGTGACTAGAAACCCTACATTCTTTACTCAATAAAGAAATTGATATGATGTTGTATATCAGGTTCGGTATCTAATAACATTCGTTCAGAATCAATGTATTTGGTAATATAGGATGCTAACCGCCAACAACTTGGCTGCAACACTTGCACCATTTCTAATTCTTGAAACTTATCACCCATTCCCAGTTCTCTACCTATCTGTAGCCTATGTAACAGATTACATATAAGGGATCCTGATCCGGTATCTCAAACCCAGGACGTAGAGGATAATGACAAACAGTTATCGGTAATGAACACACCCGAAGAAGATGCATCATCATGCACTTTCTTCGTTTGGGCGGCACAGGAATCCTTGTAATCCCCTATTTCCTGCTCGGTCTTATAACAATTATAACTTGGAGTGGGACCAACGTCCCCATCACAGTATAACAAGCGGGTTCGGTCAATACATCCATATTATTATCTTGATAAAGGCGTGACTTGGTCGCTACCTGGAGAGAGAGAAGAAAACACTCAGCGTATGTTCTTGTAAGATTAGATTGGTTATTATTTTATCTAATCAGGATGGCTCCCGCTGTTTTTATCAAATCTTCCTTCAAACCATAAAAGGAAAGACTAGCTGGGATTAATTACACCCTACAATTTCTCCAATCTTTCAGCCAGGCCAGTGTCGGTAATTTAAAGGAGGTTCCCCGTGCTTTCGCACGAACCTAATTAAAATAAACCTCGTTTTCCCTGGGGCGTAACCCCGTTGACACCTTTCCAGACACCTACTTGATCGGCTAATTGTAATGTGTAAAACTCTCCCAGGAGTAACTCTTACTCGCAGTGGGTTTCGGGATCCAACTATCTCATAGAAAGTATGCAATCTCATTGCAAATTTCAACACTTGAAATTCCCGATAATATTTTTCCCCTATTATCCTATGACCTTAACGGAGGCCAAACTACCGATAGTCCGCTAGTCAAGTTCAACCCATCATTTCCTGATTGAATTAGACCCACACACACGACCCTTGATGGAGGCCAAACAACGTCGTATGAATACCCTACTCCAATCGCATCATATGCTAGCAGATAAGCACTAATCAGCTACCGTACACTACGCCTTGACGGAGGCCAAACTACCGCAGCACGAATACTAAAATAGTACTAATCGGAAATGATGGAGGGCTACGATAGGTTTTTAAGAAAACCTTTTGCGTAATGAACTTGATATCGTTGTATAATCAAATGATTTTAAATGGAGTGTTTTTTAGGCTTTTGCTGGTTTCGCTAAAGAGGTCACTCCCGGTGAAGGGATCTCGGCTCTTTCCTCGTCGAATGAGGTGCAAGATATTCACAATACTACTATGCAAAGAAAGAACTAGAAAAGCAATCAAAAGACGAAACCGAGGGTTGTAGCATCTGCCAAGTTTTGCTAAAGAGGTCACTCCTGGTGATGGGATCTCGGCTTTTTCCTTATCGAATAAGGTGCTAGATATTCTACAAGGAATATCGCTATGCAAAGCAAGAACTAGAGCTACCTGTTTTTGAAAATTCGATTCCAAAACATCTTTAGGTTTATTTTCTTTCATTAATCTCACTAATGAAGTCCCATCATTTAAGTTACCTAAGCATCACAGATAAATACAACGTACGCTTATGCCATCCGCATTCGCCTCGATGACCCGTCATGCACCGTTAGGTTAGGTAACTAACGGCAGAGCGGGGCAGGGATAGCACGGGTATAAAACATAAGCAACGTTTATATAATATATCACATATACTATATACAGTATCTATCTCATCATATAAAGCGATCACATCACATAATATCGCAGCAGGAATCAACATATGAAATATTGGATATACTAGGATTTTCGGGTTTTATATTAAGCCTGTATAAAACACGTATTCCACGGTCGTGATGAATAGCCAAACCCACATCCCTAGACCCCTATGAGAGCGGCAAGCAACCCTACCAATTCTAGAGTTAGGAGACCCAGACCCGACGTCTCGAAATGGCCTCCCACTGGACTCTAGAACCCGGTTACTTGTGCTCCCCTCCTTGCGTCTATCCTAATGCGGAAAAGTAAATAATATACATCAACGGTGACATCTTCCTCAACCCGGAAATGCCCCAATAAAAGAATATTACATACATTGAATTTTACATGAATGAAAATAAAAACTCTCTTCTCACATAAAACTCCCGGCTATTCAAAAAGCGACGATCCAATATAACATATCACAGCACCACATAACATCACATGTCATAAACGTAAGTAAATATGCGTATCCCAATTTTCGTTGACATATAGCAACGAAACCGGCGATACACCACATATTACACTTTTGGTCGCAGAAAATAAAATGAAAAACTACAACAATTGGAATTGCCACTGCCCTTAGACATCATAAACCCAGAATATCATATATTCTGGATTTAATGCCTAACAATGCAAATTTTACATTTAGGTCTCAACCATGAAAACACTTTTCAAAGGAAGTCGGGTAATTCAACAAGATTCCCGATTCTGTTCGAGACCGAAATGTTAAACTTGCACGCAACTAGATAGATTCCAATTATTGTATCTCATCACATGATATCCGAACGACGTTAAACTTTTCGATCGATTAATCAAAGTCCCACAATTTCCCGAGAGCTCAACTCTTGAGCACAGTTTATAAATACCTAGAATCATGCCACAACACCAATGGACCAGCCGTAGAAGGGCAAACCCAAGCCTCATTAATGGCACCGCGGAACTGCCCTAAACCCTAAGGTTCGAAAACGTTTCCATGGTCATTATGTCGAGTTAGGGTTTCATTCTTCTAGAGGGTCCACAGAATCGCTTTCATGATTTTCCGAATACCCTAAACATGGAAAAATGGGTTTTTGACATTCGATCAAACTTTTTAACTTCGCCTAGATAACATGTGAAAACTCAAAAACAATGTTAAACTATGAATAAGAAACACTCTGAATTGCTTATAGTGTAAGATCGCATCACATGCGAACTTAGAAAAAACAAACAATACCTGAAACACCAAAACCCAGAGACTGGAACACACCAAAAAATTCAACCCCAAACACCAAAAACGAACAGAGCAGGCCGGATTTATTTGCTTTGTGACCGGCCAAAAACCGAGGTCAGGGGCTAAATTTTCTTGTGTGATCATGTTGCATCCCATGCAACATTCTGCAGTTGTTAAAATAATTTTTTGAGACTATATAAAAATCGACAGAACCAAGGTTTCGATGTTTCAAGTTTCAGAGTAGTTTCGGTTTCGTAACCTAACAAACACCGTCTAATACTCTAGCCCAGCTCTGATACCACTGTTGGAATTCCTTAGCACCCTACTGGGTTTTTGCAGCAACTACCATGCCAAATTTAAAAATTCTAAGGTGTTAATCAATCCTAAGCTAGGATCAAGCAAGAGTAAATAGACAAAATAACATGTATTCTACCATTACGTCTAAGTGAATGAAGAATACAACCTTTGTAGACCGGTACTTCACTTCAATAGTTCCATATAGTAGTCCCTTCGCTGCGAGTTGTGATCTCCCAAACTCTAGAAAGGGTTCTCCCGGAGAAATGAACAAGCTTGCTTGAAGTCTTCGAGGCCGAAGATGATCAATGTCGAGGAGACTCAAGCTCATGCTACCTATTCACTAATTGTGAAATTAGTGAAGCAAACACCCTAAACTAAATGGAAAGTAGTAGAGGATGATGAAGTAGGAAATGAGCTCTCTTTTGTTTTATTTTTCTCACAATATTTTCATCACTTCACAAAAGCTAGTGAGCTTTTCTCAAGGATGAAGAAGATGAAGTCAAGAGATGAGAATAAACTAATGAGGTGACAATAGCAACCATGGGTGAGTTAGTGTCATACACTAACCCATGTAGAGATTAAACCATGGCTAACAAGAATGGTTAGGTTAATAAATATCTACAACTAAAACAAAAGGAATGGACTTGGTCAATGGTTCAACAAGCTTCTCTAAGCTTTAACCATGTGACTAAACTCCACTAATTTTGATTTACCTAAATAAATATAAACCCTCACATTATTATTAGTATGGTGTGAGTCTCATACACCCATGTAGCATGTGGCATCAAGTATGACACAATAAAATGTACACTAATATATATCACATATATACTAATGCACACAAATGAGAAAAAGAAATGTTTAAGTGAGCTAATATGTAACGCTTTGAAAATCGTTTCGGTGAAATTTCGAAAAATCGGTAAGATAGGGGGTTTTCTGTAAAAAAGTCAAAATGCAAATATCTTATTCTAAAAATTAAATGTACATATTCTAGCTATGTAATTGCTATTATTTGGTGTTTATTGAGCCGCTGGTGAAATTTCAAATTTTCTGAAAAAAATATTATTTTATTATTATTTTAAGCCGTCACTAATACATTTAATTAGGGAAAATTACAAATTGGAATGAGTTGAAACAAATTTTGTGCATCATAAAACATTAAATAAAATTTTATCATGTGGTTTTTGGAATGAAATCATTTGCCAAAACGGTTTAGAAATTATTGAAGAAAAAAGGCTTTTTTTAGCGTAAATGGATGTTTGGGGTATTGTATTTATCATTTTTCATCACCCCACACCCGTACCCACACCCACAAACCCCCACTCACTTATCCCCTTGAAGAATTCAGCAGCCCCCTCTTTTGTCCCCACTTGGATTTCAAGGAAAAGAAATGAAAGAAAAGAAAAGAAAATGGATAAAAGAGTTGGACTTTTGACTTTGTGTTGACTTGGACTTCCTTACTTGTTATTTTCTCCACCTCACTCTCTCTCCTCCCTCACCCAACCCCCCCCCCCCCCCACAACCTGGCCAAAATCAGCAACCCCCCAACAGCCCCATTTTCCTCTTCTCCTCTCTTTGTTCCATCAAAGAAAAATCCACAAAAAATCAAGCAAAAATCCAAATCAAAATCCGACTCCTACCCATTTTAGCTTAGCCCGTATAGCATGGATTTTGGTGGCAAGGGAGAATTTTGGAGGGCTATGTGTGCTTGTGGATCTTCATATGTTTTGGGTATAATTCTAAACATTTTTGTTGCTTAAATTGTTACTAATTTCTTAAGCTAATTTAATTAAGTGTTAATTTGGATATGTGAGTTTAATTGCAAGTTTTGGAATTCAAGTTATGAATTTGAATGCAAGTTAGGGTTTTGTAGAATTGGTGTATGGTTGTGTGTTATATTTAGGCTTTTTGTCATGTTAATACAAGATTAGTAGCTAGTGCTAATGGTTAGTTTAAAAAAATTGTGTTAATGTGCTAATTTGCCTACTAGAGTTTTGAATTTGGTTAAATACTTGGGATTAAAAATGTGTTTAGGTTTTTCATGACTTCATTAACTTTATTAAGTGTGGTTTAATGCTTTAGATCATGCAAATCTAAGCTAGATTGTAGTTTGTGCATTTTTGCTTTGAAATTGTTAAAAAGGGTATTTTTGTAAACTAGAATATTAGGGTTTTTGGAATTTAATGAGATTAAATTCCGGAAATTGTTTCTATGACTTATTTAAGATATTTAATAAATATATTGGCCGCTACATTCATTTAAACATCATGTTTTGTACAAAAACGGCTAATTGTGCTTGCTAGATTTTCGGAAAAATGACTTTTAAGTGAAATTGGGGTTTTTGTGAGTTTTAACCTAGTTTATATTAAAATTAGTGTTCGTGAATGTGCAAATGAGTGTGATTAGATTTTTCTCGATGGTTTGGCGTTTGTACGCCGACATCGAGGGTTTTTGGGTCGATTTGTGAAGCAACCATAGGTTTTGACCTATGTGAGATTCGTGCGTCGTTTTGGTCATGAGGCGGATTTTAATGAGATATGGTGCGTTATGATATGTAGGTACCCCATTTGGACTTCGAGACGACAAGCAAGCGCGTGGCGACGTCGGCACCGGCTAGCGAGGACCAGGTGAGTAGATTTATATCTACGAGGAGAAGTCGGGTGGATGGCGTATAGCATCCTGCAGTCCGTGGTGGTGTATACGGATGCGTATACACACCAACAATTATTATATATTATTTGGGATTAATAACGTTGCTTAGGATGGATATTGGTGTGTTGGATTACCTTAGTGTTGCGAACCCTAGGGTAGTGTTGCACTACACATACACACATACTTACTTGCATACATTCTTTCTTTTATATGTGCGTATATGGGAATCTATATTTATGTGTTCACATAGGTATGGGACTATGTGTTCATATACTGGATTTGAGAATAGTATTTGGAAATTGAGATGAGTCGATGAGATTGGGCTTGAGGCCAGGAGATCGGTGATGTGATTTGGTTCGTATTGAGATACGACATGATGTTTTAGCGGGTCTTTTGGCGTAGTGATTCTTACACCGGCATGCATACTTAGGCGGTATCAGTATGGTACTAGACGTAGATCAGTACCCCGATCATGATATTTGATAAAGAGGATACCAGGTGAATAGTATGATGAATGTGATTTTGACCCGTACCCAGAATTGGGGGATGCCGTACGACGGATTTACGTACGAGCTATATCTTGATGATTGATCCGCACTCTTGACTTGGGATGTCTGATTATAGATATGGTATCGGATATGATATTATTGAGGCAGGATCACCGACTAATATATATACAGGTATGTATATGTATCGACTCAGACGTTAGGCGGTTTCCTTACCTGTAGTTCAGCCGTATAGTTTAGTGTAGCTGTTAGATTAAGATTAGACTCCTACCTATTTCAAAAACTAACGAATCGTGGGTATTTTAAAAGACAGCCCAAGGGATCCTACGGATATTTCAAGAGACTCATCTTTTCATAAAAACACCGTAGCCCCTATTTTCAAAACCCCATGATTTGTGTTATTTCAAAAGGCACCATTTGTAGGATTTATATTAGATTATTACAGTTTAGTTATCGTTGTGTCTAGTATTCAGCTCCCGCTCATTTTTACTGTTCGCTCCGCATCGCATACTTATATTATAATTTCTTATTGCATTATTAATAGCATGCTGTTAGGATACTAGCACCATTACCGATGATGCGTATGTACCACGTACACCTACTTGCCGGCTCACACATCTTCATCGGTAATTGCCATGTCATGTACACTTTAGAGAATATATTTGCTTGACTTAGCTTGTTAGTTAGTAGGTTGATATGATATTGTGTACCTGGGTTATATGCCAGTTTAGACATTGTAGTTATTACTTGTCACTTCATGCATACTGTTATTCCATTGCTCATGCCTAGTTATTAATCATACATTGCAACTTGGTTATTGATACTATATACATTCATTAGCATTGACATATGCACTTGTGATGACTTCTTGAGATTTATGATATTTCTGGATTTCGGGGGAAAGCCGCAAAATTTCTAAACTTATTAACCTTTTAAAATATGTAAATTGCGGTTTTCTAGTGATGTAAGTGTCGTCCACCATGAGTTTGCTGTGGTTTTCGAGATCCGTGTCGAGGAGTGGAGGAACCGTCACGGGTACATGGTGGGCCCGGTATGGTACCCCGGGGCAAGATGAATGTGGTGTTGACGTTGAGCCTGGCAGGGGACAGATTACCTACCGGTGATATTACCCGACGCGTCGGATATCCGGAGGATACCGTCGTGGTCTTGAGATGGATGGTAGGGGCCGGTCTGGACTGACGGTGCCCTAGATATTGAGATTGAGACATTGATATTTCGAGACAGTGAGATTTATGTTTTGTGTCGATGCTAGACACTGTTGATACTGATTTCATTATGATACCTCAGTTTAAAAATACGAAGGAAATCTCACTAAATTATGAAAACAGTTTCTTCATTTACATGTATTCTGTTTCATGCATGCATACCTCATTCATATGATATATTGCTACCTGAGGCACAGACACGCCCACATGAGATTACACTCGGGTTAGATATTTACCCTAGCCTTGTTATAGGCTGCATGTTATATACATTTTTGAGGATATATTATGATCATTGACCTAGGTTGCGCTATTTATGCGATTTCTGTGCGTAGATATTTTTTCTATTCACGAGTTGGCAACTCACCCCGTTGTGCCCCAGTTTCTTGCAGGTTTGCCGTACAGGTTTCATTACGGCTTTGCGGGCTCAGTTTCATTCGGGTGACTTGCTAGTAGGTGGGTTTTTCTTGTATCGTACCCATCATATTACATTGCATAATATTATTCCGTTGTATCTAGTAAATTCCATCAACCAAACATGTATTTTTGAGATAGAGACCGGTATTGTTTATTCTTTCGACCTTAGAGTCGCTCGTTATATTTCTGGTGGTTTTGAGTTTCCTTTTGAGTTTTGATCCTCGCCGTTGGCGTTGTATATTATATTGCTTGTGTGGTTGTGACCGTCGATTGACGAAGAGCTAGCTCCCGCTTGTGGATGCCGCTTATTGATTTCGTATACTATTCATGTTGTATCCCGTTTGGGAGCCAGTATTTACAAAGGAGATTCTGCCGAAATTTTCAGTAAATTTTGATGTTCTTAAAAACCGCATAATTCTGCTTATGCTATTAAAACTACTTGTTTTAAATTGGTTTTCCTTCACTCTACTATTTTCCTGGTTTGGATTTCAGGGTTTTCGGTTTACTTAGATTACGTACGCCTCGAGAAGTTCGTAGTTTAAGTGCCGGTCATGTTCCGTACTTTCGGGTCGTGACAAAGTTGGTATCAGAGCGTTAGGTTTTACCTTCGGAGCGTAGGATGACCCTTGGTTGATGGAATAGGTGACTAAAGTAGAGTGACGTACCGTGGGTATGTTCCGCGGCATATTTACTACACGCCACTCCACTTAAGAAGCCTTAGGATGTACATTTCTTTGCTCAGTATTATATTCCTTCCTGATCTAGCCTCGTCGGTACCAGTTTGGTTTTGCTGCTACGGTTACGGGCAGGGAGAGCTACGGCTAGAGTTGCGGTCAGCACGAGCTCATCACGAACGAGGACTGACCAGGGCGAAATTCCGGCGACACACGATTGCGGAGATGTGTCTTTTTACTGTGTTTCCGCGCCACGAGCATTTGGCGGATCGCCTTTATGAGATTTCTCAGACGTGCCGATCAGTATCAGAGGATTGGGCCACTGACAGAGGCCAGCCAGATTTTGATGACCCTTGGTGTGTTGCTTATTCATGATGGTCAAGGCACTGTTCAGCGTGCAGAAGAGCGAGCCAGTTATTGCTGCGAACGACGAGATATTGCCCCAGATGTTGGCGTTAGTGCAGAACGAGTTGTACTAAGTGATGATAGAAGGTCGCTAGTCATCGAGGATGAATGACTAGGACATGCGGATCGTTCGCCTACCCCGATGCGAAGTCATCAGATAGATTGATTCCAGCTAGAGACGACTTCATGCGGAGACATTGGGAGTCGACAGAGACGATCGAATGTCAGAAACCTATTATTCCAAGTTTAAAGTAGTCGGAAAGTCATGCAGGCAATTCTATGGTCCCTCTAGAAGAATGAAACCCTAACTCGACTTAATGACCGTGTGAAAGCCTTTGAACCTTCGGGTTTACGGCAGTTCTACGGCGCCATTAGTGAGGCTTGGGTTTGCCCTTCTACGGCTGGACCACCGATACTGTGGTATGTACTCGATACTATTAAACTTTGCCCAAGAGGTTGAGCCCTTGGGTGACTATGAAGTTTTGACGACTCGATCGAATGGCTCGACTTAATTCGGATGCTAGGTGGTGAGATGCATTTTTGGGAGACTCCCGATATGAGGGTAGCCGTTGGAGCTCAGTCCATGTAGCCACGATGAGACGAGTCCGAAGCAGTCGACATTAGAGAAAGTGGAGTAAAGAGGTCCGTACAAGATATGGATAAGACGACGTTCCACTCCACCGACATCAGAGATGTGATACGCATGCCGAGGTAGAGTACTGGATATACCTTCCAGAAGGAGTCGCGATGGGTATGCAGCCGTTCCGGAACAAGATGCAGATATAGGAAAGGACGATGTCTTCCGGACGGTTGGCAGAGACGAGACATGGAAGAGACCGTGAGCAGGATTCCTTCCAGGACACTGCTGTAATGATACTTGCATCCAGGATCAGATGTGTCACGTACATTCAGAGAGCCAGAGGCCGACGCCAGTGATATGCTATCTTACGAGTGGTCGCGATGATTGACCGGGAGATGACAAGAGACGTGCCAGAACGGGATCATCCCCGTTAGCACACCTGACAAGGCTGATGGGCCGATGGACCGAGAGATTGGCAATTCCCAGTGAAGACCTTGACCCAGGAGTGGTCATTGTTACGCACACCAGCAGGCCAGAGTTCATGATCATCGACGAGACGTCCCACTAGGGACCGCGACAGCTGGCCCGAGATTCTTAGAGGATGCACTTGAGCGATACTATTCCGCCATTATTGATTTCGATGTTTTGGGTGATTTATTCGCATGATTTGATTTTGATGATTGAGGATTTACAATTTTTGCACAGTGTTGCACTTGATATCGTTTTCGTGCTTGGGTTTCACATGTTTGTGATTTTACGGTTTTAGACATTTGAGTTGATTTTGTGCGTATGCATGCACACGAATTGGTTCCTGCACTCTGTATAGTTATTATATGCTTGCAGTGTGCACTGGACTTCGATTTCGATTGTGATACTCGATATTTGTTTTGTGCACCTTGTGCACCTGATTGATTTTGCGCACATTCGGCGCTTGATATTGGATTTCATGATTTCGTGCACGATGGATGCACCTGATTTGGATTTTCGCGCATGTTGAGCGCATGTCTTGAGATGCGATTTTGGTGCACACCAGATGCACTAAATCGAGATTTTTCGTGCACGATAGATGCACCTGATTTTGCTGTCAGGCACACATGTTGCCTACGACAGATGTTTCGTGCACACCCGATGCACTTAGATCTTGTTTCTGTGCACTTGTATGGCACGTATATGGATTTTGATTTCCGTGCGCACCAGACGCACGTAGTATTCATACGCGTATTTTGCGATTGATTTTTTTCTTATAGAGCAGTACGTTTTTATGATATTGCTATGTATTTTCGTACTGAGCAGGACTAGTCAGAGGACAGTACCTGAATATATTCTGCATGCATTGATAGTTATTGAAAGGATTTCCAAAAAGCGAGCTATAGCCTCAGTATTTACCTACGTGTCTGATATGACGCGAAATGTTTAAAACAAGGAGACCCTTCTAAATTGTTTCCAAAACGGCGGAACGTACTTTTCAAACAAAGGTATATATGTATATAGTTATTTTCTTAAGATAGACGTCCGCCACTGTGCAGTGTTATACGCGTTGCACAGCGACTTAAAGAGATTTGGCATGCATTTCCTTCAGATACTTACAGATATAGGTTCGATATTTACATATATGATTTCGAGTTATATCATATGGGTTTTGTTTTGGATTTGTCATTGATGTCTTCTCCATGACTCCGATGATTGCGGGATGCTTGACGGAGTTTCGATTTGAGTTATATGCTCATTTTTCAAGCGCATGCGCTGCGCTACGATTTGTTTTATGTAGTTACAATTTCGGAGCCCCGACGACTTGATGGTTTTTCTTAGATGTTTTAGTATTTGGGGAGTTTGAATTTAAATTCGGGGACCGAATTTCTTTAAGGGAGGAAGATTGTAACGCTTTGAAAATCATTTCGGTGAAATTTCGAAAAATCGGTAAGATAGGGGGGTTTTCTGTAAAAAAGTCAAAATGCAAATATCTTATTATAAAAATTAAATATACATATTCTAGCTATGTAATTGCTATTATTTGGTGTTTATTGAGCCGCTGGTGAAATTTCAAATTTTCTGAAAAAAATATTATTTTATTATTATTTTAAGCCGTCACTAATACATTTAATTAGGGAAAATTACAAATTGGAATGAGTTGAAACAAATTTTGTGCATCATAAAACATTAAATAAAATTTTATCATGTGGTTTTTGGAACGAAATCATTTGCCAAAACGGTTTAGAAATTTTTGAAGAAAAAAGGTTTTTTTAGCGTAAATGGATGTTTGGGGTATTGTATTTATCATTTTTCATCACCCCACACCCGTACCCACACCCACACACCCCCATTCACTTATCCCCTTGAAGAATTCAGCAGCCCCCTCTTTTGTCCCCACTTGGATTTCAAGGAAAAGAAATGAAAGAAAAGAAAAGAAAATGGATAAAAGAGTTGGACTTTTGACTTTGTGTTGACTTGGACTTCCTTACTTGTTATTTTCTCCACCTCACTCTCTCTCCTCCCTCACCCAACCCCCCCCCCCCCTCCACAACCTGGCCGAAATCAGCAACCCCCCCCAACAGCCCCATTTTCCTCTTCTCCTCTCTTTGTTCCATCAAAGAAAAATCCATAAAAAATCAAGCAAAAATCCAAATCAAAATCCGACTCCTACCCATTTTAGCTTAGCCCGTATAGCATGGATTTTGGTGGCAAGGGAGAATTTTGGAGGGCTATGTGTGCTTGTGGATCTTCATATGTTTTGGGTATAATTCTAAACATTTTTGTTGCTTAAATTGTTACTAATTTCTTAAGCTAATTTAATTAAGTGTTAATTTGGATATGTGAGTTTAATTGCAAATTTTGGAATTCAAGTTATGAATTTGAATGCAAGTTAGGGTTTTGTAGAATTGGTGTATGGTTGTGTGTTATATTTAGGCTTTTTGTCATGTTAATACAAGATTAGTAGCTAGTGCTAATGGTTAGTTTAAAAAAATTGTGTTAATGTGCTAATTTGCCTACTAGAGTTTTGAATTTGGTTAAATACTTGGGATTAAAAATGTGTTTAGGTTTTTCACGACTTCATTAACTTTATTAAGTGTGGTTTAATGCTTTAGATCATGCAAATCTAAGCTAGATTGTAGTTTGTGCATTTTTGCTTTGAAATTGTTAAAAAGGGTATTTTTGTAAACTAGAATATTAGGGTTTTTGGAATTTAATGAGATTAAATTCCGGAAATTGTTTCTATGACTTATTTAAGATATTTAATAAATATATTGGCCGCTACATTCATTTAAACATCATGTTTTGTACAAAAACGGCTAATTGTGCTTGCTAGATTTTCGGAAAAATGACTTTTAAGTGAAATTGGGGTTTTTGTGAGTTTTAACCTAGTTTATATTAAAATTAGTGTTCGTGAATGTGCAAATGAGTGTGATTAGATTTTTCTCGATGGTTTGGCGTTTGTACGCCGACATCGAGGGTTTTTGGGTCGATTTGTGAAGCAACCATAGGTTTTGACCTATGTGAGATTCGTGCGTCGTTTTGGTCATGAGGCGGATTTTAATGAGATATGGTGCGTTATGATATGTAGGTACCCCATTTGGACTTCGAGACGACAAGCAAGCGCGTGGCGACGTCGGCACCGGCTAGCGAGGACCAGGTGAGTAGATTTATATCTACGGGGAGAAGTCGGGTGGATGGCGTATAGCACCCCCGCAGTCCGTGGTGGTGTATACGGATGCGTATACACACCAACAATTATTATATATTATTTGGGATTAATAACGTTGCTTAGGATGGATATTGGTGTGTTGGATTACCTTAGTGTTGCGAACCCTAGGGTAGTGTTGCACTACACATACACACATACTTACTTGCATACATTCTTTCTTTTATTTGTGCGTATATGGGAATCTATATTTATGTGTTCACATAGGTATGGGACTATGTGTTCATATACTGGATTTGAGAATAGTATTTGGAAATTGAGATGAGTCGATGAGATTGGGCTTGAGGCCAGGAGATCGGTGATGTGATTTGGTTCGTATTGAGATACGACATGATGTTTTAGCGGGTCTTTTGGCATAGTGATTCTTACACCGGCATGCATACTTAGGCGGTATCAGTATGGTACTAGACGTAGATGAGTACCCCGATCATGATATTTGATAAAGAGGATACCAGGTGAATAGTATGATGAATGTGATTTTGACCCGTACCCAGAATTGGGGGATGCCGTACGACGGATTTACGTACGAGCTATATCTTGATGATTGATCCGCACTCTTGACTTGGGATGTCTGATTATAGATATGGTATCGGATATGATATTATTGAGGCAGGATCACCGACTAATATATATACAGGTATGTATATGTATCGACTCAGACGTTAGGCGGTTTCCTTACCTGTAGTTCAGCCGTATAGTTTAGTGTAGCTGTTAGATTAAGATTAGACTCCTATCTATTTCAAAAACTAACGAATCGTGGGTATTTTAAAAGACAGCCCAAGGGATCCTACGGATATTTCAAAAGACTCATCTTTTCATAAAAACACCGTAGCCCCTATTTTCAAAACCCCATGATTTGTGTTATTTCAAAAGGCACCATTTGTAGGATTTATATTAGATTATTACAGTTTAGTTATCGTTGTGTCTAGTATTCAGCTCCCGCTCATTTTTACTGTTCGCTCCGCATCGCATACTTATATTATAATTTCTTATTGCATTATTAATAACATGCTGTTAGGACACCAGCACCATTACCGATGATGCGTATGTACCACGTACACCTACTTGCCGGCTCACACATCTTCATCGGTAATTGCCATGTCACGTACACTTTAGAGAATATATTTGCTTGACTTAGCTTGTTAGTTAGTAGGTTGATATGATATTAGTGTACCTGGGTTATATGCCAGTTTAGACATTGTAGTTATTACTTGTCACATCATGCATACTGTTATTCCATTGCTCATGCCTAGTTATTAATCATACATTGCAACTTGGTTATTGATACCATATACATTCATTAGCATTGACATATGCACTTGTGATGACTTCTTGAGATTTATGATATTTCTGGATTTCGGGGGAAAGCCGCAAAATTTCTAAACTTATTAACCTTTTAAAATATGTAAATTGCGGTTTTCTAGTGATGTAAGTGTCGTCCACCATGAGTTTGCTGTGGTTTTCGAGATCCGTGTCGAGGAGTGGAGGAACCGTCACGGGTACATGGTGGGCCCGGTATGGTACCCCGGGGCAAGATGAATGTGGTGTTGACGTTGCGCCTGGCAGGGGAAAGATTACCTACCGGTGATATTACCCGACGCGTCGGATATCCGGAGGATACCGTCGTGGTCTTGAGATGGATGGTAGGGGCCGGTCTGGACTGACGGCGCCCTAGATATTGAGATTGAGACATTGATATTTCGAGACAGTGAGATTTATGTTTTGTGTCGATGTTAGACACTGTTGATACTGATTTCATTATGATACCTCAGTTTAAAAATACGAAGGAAATCTCACTAAATTATGAAAACAGTTTCTTCATTTACATGTATTCTGTTTCATGCATGCATACCTCATTCATATGATATATTGCTACCTGAGGCACAGACACGGCCACATGAGATTACACTCGGGTTAGATATTTACCCTAGCCTTGTTATAGGCTGCATGTTATATACATTTTTGAGGATATATTATGATCATTGACCTAGGTTGCTATTTATGCGATTTCTGTGCGTAGATATTTTTTCTATTCACGAGTTGGCAACTCACCCCGTTGTGCCCCAGTTTCTTGCAGGTTTGCCGTACAGGTTTCATTACGGCTTTGCGGGCTCAGTTTCATTCGGGAGACCAGTGTTGTTTATTCTTTCGACCTTAGAGTCGCTCGCTATATTTCTGGTGGTTTTGAGTTTCCTTTTGAGTTTTGATCCTCGCTGTTGGCGTTGTATATTATATTGCTTGTATGGTTGTGACCGTCGATTGACGAAGAGCAAGCTCCCGCTTGTGGATGCCGCTTATTGATTTCGTATACTATTCATGTTGTATCCCGTTTGGGAGCCAGTATTTACAATGGAGATTCTGCCGAAATTTTCAGTAAATTTTGATGTTTTTAAAAACCGCATAATTCGGCTTATGCTATTAAAACTACTTGTTTTAAATTGGTTTTCCTTCACTCTACTATTTTCCTGGTTTGGATTTCTGGGTTTTTGGTTTACTTAGATTACGTACGCCTCGAGACGTTCGTAGTTTAAGTGCCGGTCATGTTCCGTACTTTCGGGTCGTGACATAATATTAGTTAATGTATGTTAATATATCAAATATATAATTATACATTAAATTATTATAACAACACTTGATTTAATAATCCGGCTATATCACATATTACCGACTAATATCAAATGCAACAACTTATCGAATCAACACTTGATCCGATAATCCAGTTATATCACATATATCCGACCGATGTCACAAATCGTGAGAATAGAATGCGGTATCACATACACGCATCAATCTCGATCCCGCACATATCACATATGTGCTCCTACTTCGTTTTGCATGAACCATGAAACTTCTGTGTAGGACTCTAAAGACTCGTCAATACGCCTGCAGTAGGTGATGATCATATCAAACACCCACAAGCCGCAAGCGGTCTGCTAAACGTAACGGCCACTCGGGTATTGAGTGATCATAATATCAACAAGCAAGCCTGCTCATACTCCTGCGAATCCAATTAGTAACACTACCGTACAGTCCGGTCTCTTCGTCTGATATGTCGCATACCTCGTCTTGGGGTGGTAAACGTCGGACCCCAGTAACTCGATAAGTCGTGCCGATATGAGGCTCATAACGGGTCGAGAAACTACTCGTAACACTTACCATTAAATCTCAGAAACAGCCCTGGTTAGGGACTTCCTGTTATAGCCAATCGTGCACAGCGCAACATCAACCCCTAATACCGGGAGAGACGAATCCCCTCCTATCGCTCATTGCCTCTATGTGACTCGGGAATGTATCCAAACACCACCGTTTTGCACGTTCTCTTGTACGTAGGTGGAAATCAAAGCACAGTGGGAATCACACAAGAAACTATGACGATCTCGGGTCGACAGACTAACCTGTACCAGTGCCACCAGAGAACTGCCATCTGACGTGAGGTATAATACTATCTAGGAGTTCTCGGTGAGTCCTTCCAGTGTACCCAGTCTCCACTGAGCACCGTATACCATCTCTGATGTCAAACACCAATGGATATGGGATCATCCATCGCCCATCTACATGGGTCGAGAAGCTATACGCTAGTCTACTCTGGTATATCGATGCCCCTTCTCGATACACCCACGACTAGGGACATTAAAGGTTGTACTCACGGACTACCTTTGTCCCACTAGTATGATCCGCATCATAATTTAGGTAGTCAAGTACACATCCTAAGGGCTTTACCAATATGTAACAGAGAGACAATCGGTGTACATGTTAAGATAAAGAGTAACCAGATAGCTTACTATCATGTCGAGCAAGAAATTCCTCCCTATATATGTCCAAGCATCCACTACGATATACATCTCATGTACAGTAAAGGCCTCTAGGGCATACATATAACTAACATATTGTTTATAAGAAAACCATGATGTTTGGAATATTTATCATTTTGGAAACCCATAGTATTTTACTGAGAAAATATCCTTTTAATAAAAAGTTATGGTATTTATTTGAAAATTATCTTTTAATAAAGTTTTAGATATTCTTTTGGAAAATATCATTTATAAGGGTTATGGTCTTTTAGTAAAGTTTTAGATATTCTTTTGAAAATAGCCTTTTAGTAAAGGTCAAGATATTTAAATGAAATTATATATTTTTAGGATGAATTAAGATATTTTATTGTAATTTAATAATTTTATAAAATTATGGTGTTTTATGTTTGAGGTAACATTTTAGAAAATACGTTCGTGTTGGCAACCGCTGCGCATGGACGGCAGGATTTGTGTCCTTTTCAAGGACGATTGGTTATCAACCACGAGGTATTTACTTAATACCTTACCCTATTATTAGGGTAATCTATTAGAGGTGATATTCTACAAGAACGACTCCGCGTTGACAACCGCTGCACATGGGCGGCAGGATCTGTGTCTTTTTCAGCGACGATTGTCTAGTAACCACGGGGTGATTCATATAAAATATTCCCCTATTAGGTTATCTCATTAAACTTTTGTTAACATACTAATAAGAATTAATAATAAAATATCCTCTCGAGTGAAAGGGGCTAAGTTGAAAAACCATATCACTGTTATTTAGATTTAGTATTACCCCCTTAAAAAGGTAAAGGGATTTAACAAAACTAAAGTAGTTGGTGGATAAAAGTGTAAGTAAAAAATATATATCTTATCTAAAACATTTATTCCAAATATCTTATCTCATATGGATATTTTAAACAAATACAACATTTTAATAAAACGAGGGTATTTTGTGGAAGTAACCTATTTCGAGATCATATTGGTAACATGGGTAAGTGTGTGCACAAAGAAAGTTGATTGATGCCCTATGAGTTATAACTTTAAGCATATCATATTCCATGTAGGATGAAGGTGCAATATTTATGTATATAGGAGTAATTAAAGAAGTCATTTTAAATATGGGTTAATATTATTATCATTATGAGGTACCAAAATAGGCATGCAAAAATAGTTTTAAAGTCATTTCAATATGAGGTTGATGATTAGAAAATGAAACTAAGATCATTGAAAGAAGGAAGGCGACAGATTAGTGGAGAGAAGCGGATCCTACCTTTTGTTTGAGTTGGATGCCGATTGGTCGAAAATGTAGACCCGCACTAAATCCTCAATAGCTCCGAGCTTGGATTTTTTCTCGATGCTTGGGTGGAACTATAGCGTCGGCGTCGTCGATACGAAGGCGTGGGTATTTTTTCAGAATTTTTGGATTTCTGAGGTGTGAGAAATCAGTGTTTGAAGGTATCTATTTATAGGATGTTTTCACCAACCATAAAATCCAAAAATCCGTTAAAATCCTCAAAAAAATCCGCGCCCAAATGATTGTTGAATCATCAGCGGATGATTCCGAATGATTGCCGCCGCCCCCACTTCACCTCAGCCGTTGGATCAAGATCCAACGGTCGAGATCGCGCCGCCGCCCCCACGCCCACGCGCCACGCGTCACGCTTATGGGGATCACACGTTTTCGCGTAGTCCCCACAAAATGGGCACTGCCGGATGGTTCTGGGCAGTTGGATCTTATATCCAACGGTCCAGGATCGAGGGGATTTAAATATATATATATATATATATATATATATATATGTATGTATGTATATATATATATGTATGTGTGTGTGTATATATATATGTATGTATGTATTAAAATTAATATCTATACTGTTTATTATTTTTTAAACCGCATTTGTGTCCAAAAATTGTTTAAAATGGTTAAAAATAAGATAAAATTATGGAAAAATTTCAGAAAATATATTTTATTGTTATCTTTAGTATAAAAATGATTTTGGGTTAAATCTAAACAATATTTCCATATCTATGATGTTTCTTAGTTATTATAATTATTCAAAAATCTATTTTGTTGGAAATATTTTAATTACGAAATAATTATTTTAATCGATAATAAAAATATGTAAATTGATTTAAGGCATTATAAAATTTTATTAAAAAATTTTAACCCTCGAAAAATATAAATAGATTTTAGAAAGTTCTTTTAATCATATTTCAATGCTTTGAAAATTATTAACATTGCTATAAAAATATTCTTCGATCATGAAACACATAAATAATTATTTGATACTAGAAATTTAAATAAAATATATTTTATTAGGTATTAGAAAACACGGTCGTTACACAGTATTTTCTCCATATAAGATCTGGATAATATATTAGGAATTCTAATGACTAAATCTATGGGTTTAGATCTAGATTTAGGAATTGTCCCAATCCGGGTATGTAGACAGCATTCTTAAAGTATTTTAGAATGAACAACTTCTGGCGTAGTGGTGTACACGCAGGTAATGTAGTCACTCTCTGTAAAGAGATGTCTTTTAGACTGATGAGGAGAGGGACTGGCATAAATAGCATATCATTTGCTTAGGCAATTGAGTCAATCATGCAAAGTCTTATACCAAAACAGATATTGCTTCTGCACTTGCTGTAGTAAGCAGATATTAATCCAATCCTAGAGAAATAAAGAGAAGCAGTTATGAACATAAGAGGATGTTCTTGGTATATGGTAACAGCAGCTTCCTCTAGGAGGTATTTATCGGTTCAGGCTTCCAAGGTGACCTGGATGACAGAGATGCTGTCAGAGTTTTGAGTTTAGTCTCTTCTGAGGAGAAGTATATTGGATAGGGTTCCAATAGGGATACTGAGCTTGACATAGTGCATGATTTATGACTCAACGGAGGATACAACCCAAGAAGTTTGTTGGATAAAGTTGTTCATTTATGAACTTGGTCCCATCATGTATCCAGACAAATTCTTGAGGCAGGGTATCGCTCAGTTTGGGAGATTGTTCATCTTCGCGAAGTGGAAATATTGAGAGAAGAAGTTGGAACATTGTAGCGAATCCACTCACTGAAGCTATTTCTCGAACACGATGTTTCACAAACACGCTTTGCGAAACTGATTAGTAGAGAAATTGGGTATTCGGTAGCACACGGGATGTGGATATGTGATACAGCAATAATTAGCCTTAAGTGCAATTGGGAGATTGTTGGATATAGTGCCTTCAAGGCAATTATTGTAATTGCACAAATGCATTTATGATATTTGAGGGAGGACCTATACAGGTAGAACAGTCTTATTCAAAATGATAGTATGCTATCTAGTTTGTTTTTATCATTGAAATGTATACGTTTTACTTGTTATTACGTGTCGCTGATACATAATGATAAAGCCCGTAGGATTCTTGCTTGACTACGAGCACTATGATGGCGATCATATACGTAAGAGCTGGGTAGTCCATAAGCACATCCTTAAATGTCCCTAGTAGTAGGAGTATCGAGACTTGGCATCGATATTCCGGAGTAGACTAATATATACATTTCGAGACTCCGATGTGGGGCGGTGGCCAGTCTCACAAGCTATTGATGTTGTGTCACCTAAGATAGTATACAGGTGCTCACTGGATGTGAGTATACCGAACGGACTCGGCGAGAACTTCTATATGGTATTATATCTATCGTCAGATAGAAGTTCTCTAGTGGCATGAGTACATGTTCGTTTGACCTGAGATCGTTATTTGTCTCGTATGAGTTCCCACTGTACTTTGATTACTATCCTACCACGTCTCAAATGAGTCGTGCAAACAGCTTTTAGTTGGGTACAGTCCCGAGCCACATAGAGGCAGTGACCGATTGTCAGGAGTTCATCTCTCCTGGTATTAGGAGTCGATGTCGCGCTATGTTCGGTTGGCTATCACCCTAAATCCGTGGCCACGATAGATGAGATTTACTGATACGAGTTCATTAGTTTCTCTATTGGTGATGGGCTTGACTCCGACACGACTTATCGAGTTATTAGGGTTGTGACGTTATCTATCCCCTAGACCCGATATGAGATAGTCATAGACAAAGAGACCGGGCTACACAGAGATTGTCGCATTCAGGCTCAGTAGGGTACGGACGGACTTGATTGTCGACCTCTCTTTCGGTATATGCCTAGGTAGCCGTTACGTACAGCTAGTGTCGCTGACATGCTTGTAGTTATGGATTTATCCAGTAATCACTGCCAGCGTATTGTCGAGTCTTTAGAGTCCCACACATAGGGTTTCCCCAGTTCAGATAATATGATATAGATGACGTATGTTGGTACATACAGGGGTCCGATTAAATACGTGTACAGGCTACACGGATTTTATTCGTACGATTGATAATACTAGCGGCTTAGGATTAAACCGGATTATTTAATCAAGTTTTGATTTAATAATATATATATATATATATATATTTAATATATGTATTCTAGTATTATTGTTTACTATTCATTTTCTCCCTCTTGGTTATTCATATTTTTATACAGATACGCGTATATATATTTCGATACGTATACAGGGTTGTATTCCGTATTTATAAAGATTTTTTTCTAGAAGATGGACACCTCATTTGTTGATTTTTCTTTTTAAAGAAAATCAAAAATGAGGTGGAGGGTAGGGTGTCATTGAGCATGGTTGAAGACATGTAGAAATGAATAGGCTTTCATTTGTTTATTACAAAATTAGTTATCATATTTTTTATACAGTTAGAAAATATTATGAAGCCATTTTCTTTCTACATCATTGATTGACTCTCATTATTTTCAACACTTTCTCATTTTGTTATTATAGCTACTTCTTCACCTCCTCCTCCTCCATCTTACATACTTTCTTGAGCTTCAAATTAGAGAGTAAAAGATAGTGGAAAATTCCTACATCCCCACTCTCCATTCCTAGCGAGCTTGGAGCAATGGTTGCTTCACTAGGTGAAGCTGGAGCTTGGATTGGTTCCTTCGAGTTGATCATTTTCGGTAAGGGCGGTCGCCATTCAAGCTTGTTCCCGATGGCCTACAAGGAGCTTGGAGGGGTCTTCCACAATTGGGTGGACACGCGTCAAAGGTTGTATTTTAAAGTGTGTCTTAGCACTACCACTAGGTTTAGACAAGCATCAAGTATGCAATTTTAAAAAATCTAGAGTGTTAAGCTACACTAACCTAGAATCAAACTAGAGAATTAGGGTTTGAATACAAGTAAACAAATTTTACACTAAGTGAATAGAGAATACAACCTTTGTAGACCGGTCCTTCACATCTAAAGCTCCAAGTAGAAGTCCCTTAGCTCCAAGTATTTGTCCCTAGAACTCTTCTTAGGCTCCACTTGGTGACAGTAACGAGCTTTCTTCGTCGTCTTCGAGGACGAAGATGATCCATCTTGAAGTTTCTCTAACTTAAGCTACCTCTTCACTAATAAGGAATTAGTGAAGTAAACAACCTAATCTTATGGGCTAGAAGAGAGTAGGTTGATGAAGTAGGAATTTTGCTCACTTTAGAAATCTTTTTCTCTTTTTTTTTCCTCACCTTAAGAAAACCTAGAGAGCTTTTAAGAGAAGAATATGAACTAGGGTAAAGAAAAATATCTCAAGTGATGAATGAGAGAGTTAAGCATGGGGTTAAAGATAATGGTTGGGTGATAAAATATCTAGAGTAAGACAAAATAAGTGGGATGAGTCATGGCTTCTACAGGCTTCAACAAGCATCTAAGCAATGCTCATTTCCAACTCATTATTTTGTTTTCCTCTTAAAAATTAATCACCCTAATTATCTTTATCCTTGGTGTGAGTCTCATACACCCATGTTCAATGTATCATCCACTATGACACAATAGTGTTTTATATATAAACAAATATATATCATATATACATATATATCATTATATATAATCAAGAGAAGAAAATCTGTAGTGAGCACAATATTAGTTAATATATATAAATATCAAATATAAATACATATATCAAATTATTAAATCAACACTTGATTCAATAATCCTGTTATATCATATATAACCGACTAATATCACATATATGTATATCATATTATCAAATCAACACTTGATTCAATAACCCGGTCATATCACATATAACCGAAAAATATTCAATACTACATTAAATCAACACTTGATTCAATAATCCAGTCATATCATATATAACTGGCCAATATAAAATATATATGCATAGAACATATCATTGAATCAACACTTGATTCAACAATTCGGTTATATCACATATAACCTAACCGATATCACATATCGCGAGATTAGAATACGGTATCACATACTCGTATTTAATCAAGCTCCCGCACAAATCACCATATGTGCCTTACTTCATTTCGCTTGAGCTAGGAAACCTCTGGGTGGGACTCTAAAGACTCGTCAATACTCCAGCAGTAGGTAATAATCACATCAGTCACCCATAAGCCGTCTGCGGTACTAGCTGGACGTAACGACTACCCAGGTATTGAGCGAATAGAAGATCAACAAGCAAGCTTGTCCAAACTCCCGCAAAGCTTATAAGAAACACTTACCGTATAGTCCGGTCTCTTCGTCTGATATATCGCATATCGAGTCTAGGGGTGGAATCGTCAGACCCCAGTAACTTGATAAGTCATGCTAATGTTTGGCCTATAACCGTTCGAGAAACCACTGATAATATTTATCAGTAAATCTCATCAGCCCTGGCCAAGGACTTGCTGTTATAACTAATCGAGCATAGCGCAACATCAACTCCCTATACCGGGAGAGACGAAACCCCTCATATCGCTCATTGCCTCCATGTGACTCGGGACTGTACCTAAAATCCACATGTTTGCATGACTCCTTTGAGCCGTGGTAGGGAGGAAATCAAAGCACAGTGGGAACCATACAAGACTCTATAACGATCTCGGGTTTACAGACTAACATGTACCAGTGTCACCAGAGAACTGCTATCTGACGATAGGTATGGTACCATCTAGAGATCTCGGCGAGTCCTGTTCGGTGTACCCATTCCCTAATGAGCACCTGTGTACAATCTTTGATGTCAAACACCAATGGTTGTGGGATCAACCATCACCCCCATACAAGGTCAAGAAACGTACACACTAGTCTACTCTGGAATATCGATGCCCTGTCTCGATATTCCCTCGATTAGGAACTGTTAAAGGATGTGCTTGCGGACTACATAAGCACCACTAGTATGATCTGCATCATAGTCCTGGTAGTCAAGCTAATATCCTAAGGGCTTTATCAACATGTATAAAAGAGACACAATAATATAAGTGTACATGTTAAGATAAAGTGCAACCACATAGCATATTATCATGTTGAGCAAGAAAGTCCTATGTGTGTGTGTGTGTGTTTTTCCAAGCATCCACTATAATATACAATAATGGCCTCTAGGGCATACATATCACTAACAATATTCCCTAAACCTTGCTTGCTTGCTTTCTAGTTTTGGTGTTTGGATCAATCACTAAGGATAGTTGTTGTGCCACGGCAGTGCCCCGGCCGTCTATTCGAGGCCAAAATGCGGAATCAAAAATTTTCTTAACTTTAAACCGGCGCTACCACGGACAATAAACCCGGATTGTAACCATTAACCTAATCCTAGCAATCAAGAGAAAAGGTAGAGAGATATACCGAGCGATCCGTGTCCTTCGGTCTTCGTCTCCACTCCGATCTCCCGCGGAATCACCGTTCGTCACCTCCTCCTCGGAAAGGGCACCACGTAGCCGATTTCTTTTATGGGCTCCCACCTCTAGACCGAGGCAACTCGAGCGCGAAGTTGGCTAGCCGACGCGTCCAAGGAATGCTGTAGGCAAGTGAAGAATGGTTGTCTCATTCAGGGTTTATGTAGTTGCCTTTGGTGATGGAGGAAATGATCAATGAACTTTGGAGAGGGTTTTAGAATTTTGCAAGCAAGCCAATGAGATATGAATTATTCCCCTCATCAAAAATGAACCTATCTCTCTCTCTCTTCTCACTCAAGTGGCCGGCCTCTTTTATGAAAGGAGGAGAGAAAAAGAATAATGCAACAAGGGAGGTGAGTGTAGGAGAACAAAGGAGGTAACCACAACCAAAAGCAAACCTCACATCAACTTCTAATCTTTTCTAATCTCAATCCTTTTCTCATTTAATGCAAAAACCATGATGAAGAAAAGAATGGGATCTAATGATGATAGTCTTATCATAATTCCCATTTACAAACAAAACCCTTCCACAATGGATAATTTGCACAATTGCAAATTAGCCTCCTCCATCGAAAAAGTCCGGCCGGGAAGGAACAAAGGAAAACCGGCCGGAACGGAATGCAAACTGGCAACTTCAGAAAATTGATCCCGTAATAAATTACAGGAAAACCCCGCGACTGCATATACATGCCCGCATTTATATTCCCACTGAACACAAATGCAAAGAGACAAAATCTACACTGTCTAATAGTAGGATCCGGCTTAAACCAAAGCCGGCTAGTAAAATCCGTCCGATCACGATACGTGCAATACCGTACGTATCTGATCGAAACCTTCCATATCTCCATACGGCCTCTACAGTGTTTCGCCCGAAACTTGAGTAACTATGTGTGGTGGACTCTAAAGACTTGTCAATACTATGGCTGTGGATTTAACCACTAGCACGTCAGAGGTATTAGCCATACCTGACGGGCTACCAGCTATTGACCAAAAAGGACGTCGATGAGCGAACTCATCCTGACACCCTACTGAGCCTGTCAATGACAATATCCGTACAGTCCGGTCCGTTCATCTATGAGTATCGCACGGCGGGCCTAGGGGGTTGGTAAAAGTCAGACCCCCAAAAGCGGTACAAGTCGTGTCGGAGTGAAGCCCAGAACACCCTGAGATACTACTGGAACACCTACCAGTAAATCTCCTGCCTCGGCTGAGTGCTTTGTGTAATGGCTCTCCTAGACACAGTGCGACCTCACCCCCAATACCGGGAGAGACGAACCCCTGCAGATCCGCTCACTGCCTCTATGTGGCTCGGGACTGTACCCAACTAAAACCTGTTTGCACGACTTCTTTGAGCCGTGGTAGGGTAGTAATCAAAGCACAGTGGGAACTCACATGAGAAAAATGACGATCTCAGGTCGATGAACTAACCTGTACACATGTCACCTGGGAACTGCTATCTGACGTCTGGTATAATCCCAACTAGAAGGTTCCCAGCGAGTCCTGTCCGGTGTACTCATAACCCAATGAGCACCTGTATACATCTTAGGTGAACCAACTGACACCAGTGGCTTGTGAGACCGGCCACCGCCCTTCGTCGGGGTCTCGACTGTATACACTAGTCTACTCTGGAGAATCGATGCCCTGTCTCGAAACTCCCACGACTAGGGACCTTTTTAAGGATATGCTTATATACCCCAGCTCCCACATATATGATCGCCCTCATACTGCTGGTAGTCAAGCAAGAATCCTAGGGGCTCTATCAACGTGCAATAGCGACTCGTAAGGTTACCTAAAGCAGTACACGATGATAAAGATAAACCAGATAGTATACTATCATCTTGAGTAAGACTGTCCTACCGGGATAGGTCCTCCCTCAATCATTGCAATCACGTGCCTGTGATCCAATAATTGACTCTGATGGCACTATCTCCAACAATAGTTTCTATTGCCCTCTTGAAAATTTTTGTTTTTCGGTTCCACATCGGTTGCGCTTGCCGCGACGAGGGCACTAGTAACTTACACAAATCTGCGGAGTGGCTAATGGATTGTCGAATCCAATAAAATTCTTAGGTTCTACTAAATATTCAGTAATCGTTTATTGTTCTGGAATCACTTCCAGTTCTACCATACTCCCACTAATGTTTTCTGAAAAGAATTCATTTTACTAAAAAAAATGGCGAGTCAAGAATAATATAACTATTGATCATGCAAATGGTAGAATGTTAACCCTCGTTAAAACCCGGGATAACCCACAAATTGTCATTACTGAAACGTGCCTTGAGTTTATCTGGATTCTGGTTTTAAGCATAAGTCGGACAACTCCATATACCTTAACATCATTAAGATATGAATCCATTCTATATCTAATATAGAAAAAATGCACTAATTTAATTTGAACCAGACTCAAAAAATCATGTAGTTGTTTCTTGTGCATTTCGACTAAATGGAAGTGTGGGGTTACGATAGCGCCCTAGTCATCAACCGTGGCCGATGCGGAACAAAAATGACGTTTAAAAACTTTGGCGATAAAGAACCCTTCAAGATTGAACCATAAACCTCTACTAGCTACAAAAGACATACAAGCTAAAGAGTTAGAAATGGTTATACCGAACGAACCATGTCCTTTGGTCTTCCACAATCTTCATAAACTCCTTGAGGCGTCCTGGATCGAGCTTGGGCAACGGTCTTCCTCTGTCGAAGATGATCCACCTCATTTTCTAGCTTGAAGCCACCTCACCCCTCCACCTCATTTTCTATTTTTGATAAATAGAAATATATATAATGAGGTGTCATCTTCTAGAAAGTATTTTGTATAAATACAAAATACTTTCTACCATATATACATACCCATATTCGTACCAAAATACTAATACCCACGAGATAGAATACTACTACTAATATAATACTAGCAATAAATAAAAATCTGATTTAACAAACCGTCTTAATCTTAAGCCCGCTAGTATTAAAATCCGTCCGATTAAATTCCACGCAACTAGTACACGTAATCAATCGGAACCATGCACGTATAAACATACTGCCTCCACATCGTTTCGCCTGAACCAGAGAAACCCTCTGTGTGGGACTTTAAAGACTAGACAGTACGCTGGAAGTGGGTTTAACCAGAAGTGTGTCAGCGGCACTAGCTGTACGTAACGGCTACCCAGGTACCTATCGAAAAAAGGCAGACGAGCAAACTGAAGCCTAACTCTGACAATATCCATACAGTCCGGTCTGTTCGTCTAAGAGTATCGCATACCGTGTAATGTTTTGAAAATCGTTTCGGGGAAATTTCGAAAAAAACGGTAAAATATGGAAGTTTTCTGTAAAAAGTCAAAAGTCAAAATGCAAATATCTTTATTATAAAATTAAATATACATATTCTAGCTATATAATTGCTAGTAATTGGTGTTAATTGATCCACTGCTGAAATTTCAAATTTTCTGAAAATTTTTCCGAAATTAATTATTTTAATATTATTTTAAGCCGGTAAGAAAATACATTAAATTAGCGATAAATACAAATTTAAATGGGCTAGTTTTAATCTTTAAAATCATGTTAATTAAAATCTAGTTGTAATATAATTTTTTAGTATTTTAGTTCAAGTTTTAATTGATTTATTTTATGGAAAACAAAAATATAATTATTTTAAGCTAAAACTTGCAATTTTGAGCTTGTGGGGGGTCTTTTTGCATAGAAATTCTTTGTAAAATCTCTCACACTCATCCCCACTTCATCATGGCCGGCCCCACACCCAAAAACAGCCCACTTTCCTCCCCTCCAATTTTTTTCAACTCATGTGAAGAAATGCTTTGAGAAATGATATAAAATATATTAATTTGACTAAGTATACTTGAGTAATGGATGTCTTTGACTTTGTGTGAATTTTCCCCAACTCCCACACCTCTCCCCACTCCTCCCTACTGTCGAGAGCAGCCATCCCCCCCCTCCATTATTTTTCCTTCACTTTTCCCTTCATTTTCATCAAAAAAATCCAACAAAATCCATTAAAAATCCACAAATTCCTTCAATAATTCAAAGCAAATCCTTATTCTACTCCTTCACACACCCAAATTTGTTTACAACTTGATGAAAGGAGACATCTTTGGAGGTTAAGAGCAAGCTAGGGTTCTAAGCTTGTGAGGTAAAATCTTAAACTTTTAGCTAATTTGTAGTTTAACTATGCTAATTTAGAATTTTAAAGTGTTAATTTGGTGTTATTGCTTGTTTAATGAAATTTCTAGAAAAGGGTTTGGATTAAATTAGGGTTTCTATCATAGGATTATGGTTGTGATGGGTAGATTAATATGTTGTGACATGCTAAAATCTAATATAGTTGCTATATTACAATTGTCATTTTAAAAATGGTCCAATTTGCATAATATTGCAAACTAGGTTTTTAGTTTTAATTCAAAATGAGAGATAAAAATATGGTTAGGGTTTCATCATATCTTAAATATTATATTGAGTGGTTTAATACTTTTAGTTAATGAAAATCCAAGCTAAATTGTTGTTTGTGCATTTTTACTATAAAATTGTTAAAATTTAGGTATTTTGTTAACTAGAATTTTAGGGTTTTTGGAATTTAACGAGATTAAATTATGGGAATTGTTTTTATGACTTATTTAAGATATCTAGTGAATATTGTGGCCGCTAGATTCGTTTATACATCGAGTTTTGTACGTAAACGGTGATTTGTGCTTGCTAGATTTTCGGAAAAATGACTTTTTTAGTGAAATTGGGGTTTTTGTGAAATTTATGCTATTTTATATTATAATTAGTGCTTGTAATTGTACAAATGAGTGTGTTGGGAGTTTTCTCGATGGTTTGGCTTTTGTACGCCGACGTCGAGGGTTTTTGGGTCGATTTGTGAAAGCAACCATAGGTTTTGACCTATGTGGGATTCACGTGTCGTTTTGGTCATGAGTCGGATTTTAATGTGATACGGTACGTTATGATATGTAGGTACCCCATGTGGACTTCGAGACGACAAGCAAGCGCGTGGCGACGTCGGCACCGGCGAGCGATGACCAGGTGAGTAGATTTATATCTACGGGGAGAAGTCGGGTGGATGGCGTATAGCACCCCCGCAGTCCGTGGTGGTGTATACGGATGCGTATACACACCAACAATTATTATATGTTATTTGGGATTAATAACGATGTTATGATGGATATTGGAGTGTTGGATTACTTTAGTGTTGCGAACCCTAGGGTAGTGTTGCACTACACATACACACATACATACTTGCATACATTCCTATTTATATGTGCTCATGGGATTCTTTATAGTTATGTGTTCACATGGGTATGGGACGATGTGTTCACATACGGATATGAGGACGATACTTGGGATTGAGCTGAGTCGATGAGTTTTATTTTGTGGTTGTGATATCGGTTTGTACGAGACTGTCGATCAGTAGTCAGATCATGACTATATTGGTGATATTAGTATTGTACTAGACATAGGTCAGTACCCTGGACTATGATCTTGGATAAAGAGGATACTAGATGAATAGTGTGATGAATATGATTTTAACTCGTACCCAGATTTGGGGATGCCGTACGACGGATTTACGTACGAGCTAGATTTTGATGATTGATCCGCACTCTTGACTTGGGATGTCTGGTTATAGATATGGTATCGGATATGATATTATTGAGGCGGGATCACCGACTAATATATATATAGGTATGTATATGTATTGACTCAGATGTTAGGCGGTTTCCTTACCTGTAGTCCAGCTGGTTAGCTTAGCCCTTTAGTTTAGTTTAGTTGTTAGATTAGATTCGATTCTTACCTATTTCAGAAACTAACGAATCGTGGGTATTTTAAAAGACAGCCCAAGGGATCCTACGGATATTTCAAAGGACGCATCTTTTCATAAAAACACCGTAGCCCCTATTTTCAAAACCCCATGATTCGTGTTATTTCAAAAAGGCATCATTTGTAGGACTTATATTAGATTAATGCAAATTAGTTATAATTGCGTCTAGTATTCAGCTCCCGCTCATTATTGTGGTTCGCTTCGCATCGCATGCTTATATTATGTTTCATACTCCATTATTGATATCATGCTGTTAGGACACCAGCACCATTACCGATGATGCGTATGTACCACGTACACTTATTTGCCGTCTCACACACATCTTCATCGGTAATTGACATGTCACTGTTAGTTATATGTATGCCCTAGAGGCCATTACTGTACATTGGATGTATATTGTAGTGGATGCTAGGACATATATAGGGAAGACTTTCTTGCTCGACATGATAGTATGCTATCTGGTTGCTCTTTACCTCAACGTGTATACTGATTGTCTCTCTATTACATGTTGGTAAAGCCCTTAGGATGTGTACTTGACTACCTGGACTATGATGCGGATCATACTAGTGGGGACATGGTAGTCCATAAGTACATCCTTGAAAGTCCCTAGTCCTGGGTGTATCGAGACGGGGCAGCGATATACCAGAGTAGACTAGCGTATACCTTCTCGACCCATACAGATGGGAGATGGATGATCCCATATCCATTGGTGTTTGACATCGGAGATGATATACGGGTGCTCAGTAGAGACTGGGTACAGTGGACGGACTCGCCGAGAACTCCCAGATGGTATTATACCTTACGTCAGATGGCAGTTCTCTGGTGACACTGGTACAGAGTAGTCTGTTGATCCGAGATCGTCATAGAGTCCTGTGTGGTTCCCACTGTGCTTTGATTTCCATCTTACCACGTCCAAGAGGGTGTGCAAAACGGTGGTTTTTGGGTACAGTCTCGAATCACATGGAGGCAATGAGCGATAGGAGGGGATTCGTCTCTCCCGGTATTGGGAGTTGATGTTGCGCTGTGTTCGATTGGCTATAACAGGAAATCCCTGGCCAGGGTTGCTGAGATATACTGGTAAGTGTTACCAGTAGCTTCTTGAATTGTTATAGACCTCATATCGACACGACTTATCGAGCTATTGGGGTCTGACGTTTACCACCCCTAGGCAAGATATGCGACATATCAGACGACGAGACCGGACTGTACGGTAGTGTTACTGGTTGGATTCACTGGAGTGTGAGCGGGCTTGCTCGTCGATCTTCTGATCGCTCAATACCCGGGTGGCCATTACGTTTAGCAGACCGCTTGCGGCTTGTGGGTGTTTGATATGATCATCATCTGCTGCCGGTGTATTGACGAGTCTTTAGAGTCCTACACAGAGGTTTCCTGGCTCAAGCGAAACGAAATAGGAGCGCATATGAGATATGTGCGGGACCGAGAATAATGCGTGTATGTGATACCGTATTTCATTCTCGTGATCAATGTGTCGAATGGATGTATGCGATATAACCTAGTTATCGATTCAAGCATTGATTCGATAAGCCGATACATTGTATACTAGTCGGTTGTGCAAGACATGACCGGATCATTGAATCAAGTGTTGATTTAATGATTTAATGCATAATTATATATTTGATATATTACTTTGCATTAACTAGTATTGGTTCACTTTAAATGGATTTTCTCACTTGAAGTTCACAAGTTGTATATGTGATATACTTTTGTGCACTTGATTGTATCATGTTTGATGATACATGCTTACTTGAGTTTGTGTAAAGATTAAACCATGGTTATTTAAATGGTTAGGGTTTTGTTTTTCATATCTATTTATTCATTTATTTATTTATTTTCTTTTTGGAAAATGAAAAGAAAAATGGTGGCTTTATTTGGATATATGTTGAAGCTTCATGAAGCTTTGACTTAGTCACCATTTTTGTCTTCATACCTAACCTAACCATTCACTTAACCTTAGTTTAGTCTCTACACTTGACCATGGTTGATTATGATAAGTATTCTTTTATTTTCTATTTTCTAAATAACTTATCATAACTTCTTCTTCTTCTTCATCTTCTTCTTCCATGAAGAAGCTTGACTTCATTAATGGTGGATTGATGAAACAAGTGAGAAATCCAATTCTAAAGTCTACCCACTTCCTATTTCTTCATCCTCTACCTCTTGCCAAGTAGTAGAGTGTGTTTTCTTCATAAGTTTTTGGACTTGGTGAAGTTGGAGCTTGATCTAGCGGTGCCTCGACGTAGATCATCTTCGGCATCGTCGTCGATGACCTAGCCCGTCCTTTCTCCGATGAAGCCGACGCTAGAGCTCGGGGTTCGACTTGGACAGCGAGGAGACTTCATTGCGGAGCTATGGAGGTGGAGCACCGGATCTACAAAGGTTGTATTTCCGTTATCTTATAGTTTAGTAGTAAACTAGCTCGTTTTTTCGCCTAAACATCTAGCCAACGATCTAGTCTAGGGTTTCTCGGCACCGTATTTCTAGAAAATGGCATGGTTGATGCCTTGTGAGACCTCCTTGGGGTGCCTAGGAACCCTACAGTCACGTACACCTTAGAAAATATTATTGCTTGACATAGCCTGTTAGCTAATAGTTTAGACATTGTAGTTATTACCTGCTACTTCATGCATACTGTTATTCATTGTTATGCCGCATTCATGGATTCTCATGCATATATTCACTATTTTACTTGTTATTGAGGTTTTGGATTCGGATTTCCATGAGATTTTCTGGATTTGGAAGGAAACCGCAAAAACTTATATAAACTGATTTCTTTCTTTTTAAATAAAAAAAGTGCGGTTTTTCCCATGATGTATGAGTCGTCCACCATGAGTTTGCTGATGGATTTCGAGACCCGATTCGAGGAGACGGATGAACCGTTTTGGGACATGGTGGACCCGGTAAGGTACCCCGGGGCAAGAAGCGCGTGATGATGACGATGTGAGCCTGGCAGGGGAGCACTACCTACCGGTGATTTTACCCGATGCGTCGGATATCCGGAGGATACCGTCGTGGTCTTGAGATGGATGGTAGGGGCCGGTCTGGACTGACGGCGCCCTAGATATTGAGACTGTGATATTGATATTTCGAGATATTGAGGTACAGAGACTGTGATACAGAGATATCGATATATTGGGATTACGTTTTGTGCCGATGCTAGGCACTGTTTTATGCTGATTTCATTATGATACCTCATTTTAAAAATACAAAGGAAATCTCACTAAATTATGAAAACAGTTCTTCATTTACATGTATTCTGTTTTCATGCATTCATACCTCATTCATATGATATATTGCTACCTGAGGCATTGACACGGGCACATGTGATTACACTCGGGTTAGATATCTACCCTAGCCTTGTTATAGGTTGCATGTTATTCTTATATTTGAGGATATATTATGATCAGTGACCTAGGATTGCGTTATTTATGCAATTTCTTTTCGTAGATGTTTTTCTATTCACGAGTTGGCAACTCACCCCCGTTGTGCCCCAGTTTCTTGCAGGTTTGCCGTACAGGTTTCATTACGGCTTTGCAGGCATAGTTTCCTTCGGGTGATTTGCTAGTAGGTGGGTTTACTTGTATCATACCCCCATTATATATCTTTTATATCATTATTCTGTTGTATCTAGAAGTTCGATCAACCAAACATGTATTTATTTCAGAGATAGAGACCAATGATGTTTATTCTTTCGACCTTAGAGTCGCGCGTTATATTTCTGTGGATTTCTGGTGGTTTTGAGTTTCCTTTTGAGTTTTGATCCTCGTCCTTGGCGTTGTACATTATATTGTTGTGTGGTTGTGACCGTCGATTGACGAAGAGCTAGCTCCCGCTTGGGGAAGCCTTTTTATTGATTTCGTATACTATTCATGTTGTATCCCGTTTGGGAGCCAGTATTTACAAAGGAGACTCTGCCGAAATTTTCAGGAAATATTTGATGTTTTTAAAAAGGCATAATTCGGCTTATGCTATTAAAACTACTTGATTTAAATTGGTTTTCCTTCACTCTACTACTTTTCTTGGTTTGGATTTCTGGGTTTTCGGCTTACTTAGATTACGTACGCCTCGAGACGTTCGTAGTTTAAGTGCCGGTCATATTCCGTAATTGCGGGACGTGACAAACTTGGTATCAGAGCGTTAGGTTTTACCTTCGGAGCGTAGGATGACCCTTGGTTGATGGAATAGGTGACTAAAGTAGAGTGACGTACCGTAGGTATGTTCCGCGGCATATTTACGATACGCTACTCCACTTAAGAAGCCTTAGGATGTACATTTCTTTGCTCAGTATTATATTCATTCCGATCTAGCCTCATCAGTACCAGTTATGGTTTTGCTACCACGATTACGGGCAGGGAGAGCTACAGCTAGAGTTGTGGTCAGCACGAGCTCGTCACGAACGAGGACTGACCAGGGCGAAATTCTGGCAACACACGATTGCAGAGATGTGTCTTTTTACTATGTTTCCGCGCCACGAGCGTTTGGCGGATCGTCTTTATGAGGTTACTCGGATGTGCGGATCGACACTAGAGGATTGAGCCAAAGATAGAGGCCAGCCAGATTTTGATGACCGTTGGTGTATTGTTTACTCATGATAATTGAGTCACTGTTCAGCGTGCAGACGAGTGAGCCAGTTGTTGCTGCGAGCGACGAGATATCGCCCTATATGTTGGAGGTATTGCAGTACAAGTTATACTAAGAGATGATAGAAGGTCGCCAGTCACCCGAGGATGAATGATTAGGACAGGTGGTTCGTTCGCCTACCCCGATGCGAGGTTATCAGATAGATTGATTCCAGCTAGAGACGACTTCACGCGGAGACGTTGAGGGTCGACAGAGACGATCGAATGTCAGAAACCTATTATTCCAAGTTTAAAGTAGTCGGAAAGACATGCAGGCAATTCAATGGTCCCTCTAGAAGAATGAAACCCTAACTCGACTTAATGACCGTGTGAAAGCCTTTGAACCTTCGGGTTTGCGGCAGTTCTGCGGCGCCATTAGTGAGGCTTGGGTTTGCCCTTCTACGGCTGGACCATCGATGTTGTGGTACGTACTCGATACTGTTAAACTGTACCCAAGATGTTGAGCTTTTGGGGGATTATGAGGTTCTGACGAATCAATCGGATGGTTCGACTTCAATCGGATGCTAGGTGGTGAGATGCATTCTTGGGAGACTCCAGATACGAGGATAGCCGTTGGAGCTCAGTCCATGCAGCCACGACGAGACGAGTCCGAAGCAGTCGACGTTAGAGAAAAGTGGAGTAAGAGGTTCGTACGAGATCTTGATGAGTCGACATTCCACTCCGCCATCAGAGATGCGATACGCATGCCAAGGCATTGTACATGGATATACCTTACAGAAGGAGTCGCGATGAGTATGCAGCCGTTCCGGAACGAGAACAGATCTAGTAAGGGACGATGACTTCCGGACAGTTCGGCAGAGACGAGATTTGGGAGGTATTTCGACAAGACCTTTCTGGAATAAATTACGAGAAGACTTGGACCCACGAGTGGTCATGTTATGCACACTGGCAGGCCAGAGTTCAGGATCGTCGGCGAGACATGCTATGAGTGACCACGACAGTTGGCCAGAGATTCTTGGAGGATGTGCTTGAGCGGGACTATTCCGCCATATTTGATTTCGGTATTTTGGACGATCTATTCGCATGATTGATTTTGATGATTGAGGATTTACGATCTTTGCACAGTGTTGCACTTGATATCGTTTTCGTGCTTTGGTTTCACATGTTTGTGATTTTACGGTTCTAGACATTTGAGTTGATTTTGTGCGTATGCACGCACATGATTTGGTTCCTGCACTCTGTATAGTTTATTTATGCTTGCAGTGCAGTGATACGCCTTTTGTGCACTTAGATGCACTGGACTTCGATTTCGATTGTGATACTCGATATTTGTTTTGTGCACCTGATTTGATTTTGCGCATGTTCGGCGCTTGATATTGAATTTCATGATTTCGTGCATGATGGATGCCCCTGGTTTTGGGTTTTCGCACATGTTGAGCGCATGTCTTGAGATGCGATTTTGGTGCACACCAGATGCACTAAATCGAGTTTTTTTCGTGCATGTCAGATGCACCTGATTTTGCTGTCAGGCACACACGTTGCCTATGACAGATGCTTTGTGCACACCTGATGCACTTAGATCTTGTTTCTGTGCACTTATATGGCACGTATATGGATTTTGATTGTCGTGCGCACCAGACGCACGTAGTATTCATACGCGTATTTTGGGATTGATTTCTTATAGAGCAGTACGTTTTTTTTATGATAATTGTGATGTGTTTTCGTACTAAGCAGGACTAGTCAAAGGACAGTACCTGAATATATTTTGCATGCATTGATAGTTATTGAAGGGATTTCCAAAAAGCGAGCTATAGCCTCAGTATTTACCTATGTGTCTAATATGACACGAAATGTTTAAAAACAAGGAGACCCTTCTAAATTGTTTCCAAAACGGCGGAACATACATTTCAAACAAAGGTATATATTTATATAGTTATTTTCTTATGATGGACGTCCGCCACTGTGCAGTGTTATACGTGTTGCACATCGCCTTAAAGAGATTTGGCATGCATTTCCTTCAGATACTTACATATATAGATTCGATATTTACATGTATAGTTTTGAGTTATATCATATTGGTTTTGTTTTGGATTTGGCATTGATGCCTTCCCCATGACTCCGATGATTGCGGGATGCTTGACGGAGTTTTGATTTGAGTTATATACTCATTTTTCATGCGCATGCGCCGCGCTACGATTTATTTTATGTATTTACGATTTCGGAGCCCCGACGACTTGATGGTTTTGCTTAGATGTTTTAGTATTTGGGGGGAGTTTTAATTTAAATTCGGGGACCGAATTTCTTTAAGGGAGGAAGATTGTAATGTTTTAAAAATCGTTTCGGTGAAATTTCGAAAAAAACGGTAAAATAAGGGGGTTTTCTGTAAAAAGTCAAAATTCAAATATCTTTATTATAAAATTAAATATTCATATTCTAGCTATGTAATTGCTAGTATTTGGTGTTTATTGAGCCACTGCTGAAATTTTAAATTTTCTGAAATTTTTTCCGAAATTAATTATTTTAATATTATTTTAAGCCTGTAAGAAAATACATTAAATTAGCGATAAATACAAATTTAAATGGGCTAATTTTAATCTTTAAAATCTAGTGGTAATATAATTTTTTAGTATTTTAGTTCAAGTTTTAATTGATTTATTTTATGGAAAACAAAAATATAATTATTTTAAGCTAAAACATGCAATTTTGAGCTTGTGGAGGGTCTTTTTGCATAGAAATTCTTTGAAAAATCTCTCACACTCATCCCCACTTCATCATGGCCGGCCCCACACCCAAAAACAGCCCACTTTCCTCCCCTCCAATTTTTTTCAACTCATGTGAAGAAATGCTTTGAGAAATGATATAAAATATATTAATTTGACTAAGTATACTTGAGTAATGGATGTCTTTGACTTTGTGTGAATTTTCCCCAACTCCCACACCTCTCCCCACTCGTCCCTACTGCCGAGAGCAGCCATCCCCCCCCTCCATTATTTTTCCTTCTCTTTTCCCTTCATTTTCATCAGAAAAATCCAACAAAATCCATTAAAAATCCACAAATTCCTTCAATAAATCAAAGCAAATCCTTATTCTACTCCTTCACACACCCAAATTTGTTTACAACTTGATGAAAGGAGACATCTTTGGAGGTTAAGAGCAAGCTAGGGTTCTAAGCTTGTGAGGTAAAATCTTAAACTTTTAGCTAATTTGTAGTTTAACTATGCTAATTTAGAATTTTAAAGTGTTAATTTGGTGTTATTGCTTGTTTAATGAAATTTCTAGAAAAGGGTTTGGATTAAATTAGGGTTTCTATCATAGGATTATGGTTGTGATGGGTAGATTAATATGTTGTGACATGCTAAAATCTAATATAGTTGCTATATTACAATTGTCATTTTAAAAATGGTCCAATTTGCATAATATTGCAAACTAGGTTTTTAGTTTTAATTCAAAATGAGAGATTAAAAATATGGTTAGGGTTTCATCATATCTTAAATATTATATTGAGTGGTTTAATGCTTTTAGTTCATGAAAATCCAAGCTAAATTGTTGTTTGTGCATTTTTGCTATAAAATTGTTAAAATTTAGGTATTTTGTTAACTAGAATTTTAGGGTTTTTGGAATTTAACGAGATTAAATTGTGGGAATTGTTTTTATGACTTATTTAAGATATTTAGTGAATATTGTGGCCGCTAGATTCGTTTATACATCGAGTTTTGTACATAAACGGTGATTTGTGCTTGCTAGATTTTCGGAAAAATGACTTTTTTTAGTGAAATTGGGGTTTTTGTGAAATTTATGCTATTTTATATTATAATTACTGCTTGTAATTGTACAAATGAGTGTGTTGGGAGTTTTCTCGATGGTTTGGCTTTTGTACGCCGACGTCGAGGGTTTTTGGGTCGATTTGTGAAAGCAACCATAGGTTTTGACCTATGTGGGATTCACGTGTCGTTTTGGTCATGAGTCGGATTTTAATGCGATACGGTGCGTTATGATATGTAGGTACCCCATGTGGACTTCGAGACGACAGGCAAGCGCGTGGCTACGTCGGCACCGACGAGCGATGACCAGGTGAGTAGATTTATATCTACGGGGACAAGTCGGGTGGATGGCGTATAGCACCCCCGCAGTCCGTGGTGGTGTATACGGATGCGTATACACACCAACAATTATTATATGTTATTTGGGATTAATAACGATGTTAGGATGGATATTGGTGTGTTGGATTACTTTAGTGTTGCGAACCCTAGGGTAGTGTTGCACTACACATACACACATACAACAGTGGGAGCCATCCTGATTAGATAAAATAATAACATGGATATTGGTGTGTTGGATTACTTTAGTGTTGATAAAAACAGTGGGAGCCATCCTGATTAGATAAAATAATAACCAATCTGATCTTGCTAGAGCGCACACAGAGTGTTTTCTTCTCTCTCTCTCCAGGTAGCGACCATATCATGCCTTAATTAAGATAATAATATGGATGTATTGACCGAAGCCGCTTGTTATACTGCGCTGGGGAACGTTGGTCCCGCTCCAACTTATAAATGTTACAAGACAGAGCAGGAAATAGGGGATTACCAGAATTCCCGTGACGTCCAAACGAAGAAAGTGCATGATGATGCATCTTCTTCGTGTATGTTCATTACAGAGAACTGTTTCTCAGTATCCTTTACGTCCTGGGTATGAGATACCGGATCAGGATCCCACATATGTAATTTGTTACATGGGCTTCAGATAGGTAGAGAACTGAGAACGGGTGATAAGTTTCATGAGATAGAAACGGTGCAAGTGTTGCAGCCAAATCTGTTAGTAGTTATCACCCTGTATCACCAGAATACATTGATTCTGAACGAATGTTATTAGATACCGAACCTGATATACAACATCATACCAGTCTCTTTATTAGTAAAGAAAGGATATAATTTTGTATTGTTGGATAATGTTTTGAACATTTCCTATATCAGGAGTTGATCGGTTAAGGCACGTTATCTAAAAGCATTGCCGTTCTAAATCAAACTACAGTTCTTAGTATACAGAACACACACAAGAAGAAGAGTTCAGAAATGAACGAATCCTTCTTGAGGTATTGTAGACTAGGTTATATCAATGTGACTCGACTAGCTGAAATTACATATAGATGCATATTTAAATTAGTTTGAATTTACATCTTGTGAAACTTGTCGGTCATGTCACAGAGATAAGATGACCATAGCTCTGTTTTTAGGAAACAGAGAAAGAGTTAGTGAACACTTGGGATGATACATGTTGATGTATGAAGGTCCCCTGTCTACACATGCCAAGACCGGTTCTTTGTACTTCATTACATTCTCTGATGATCTCTCAAGATTCAGACATATGTTCCTGTTGAAACACAAGTCCGAAGCTTTTAAGATAATCACAGAATATCTGTTAGAAAGTAGAGAACCAAAATGGGTATAAGTATTATGTCCATTGATATGATCAAGGAGGAGAGTACTTGAGCACGGAATTCCTGGATTATTCTAAAGGAGAATGAGATTCTCTCTCAGCATTATTCCTCCGCATACACCACACCACGTCGATGTATCGGGGCGGAGCAATCACACCCTATTTAATATAGTGCGCTCTATGATGAGTACTACTGAGTTTCCTATTTCCTTTTAGGGAGTTATGCCCTGGAGAAGTTGCATACCTATTGAATAGGGTTCCGATCAAATCAATTGCCTACCATTTCATATGAGATATAGAAAGGGAAGAGCCCATCTCTTAAGTCGGTTATGATTTGGGGTTGTCCGGCCTATGTCTAAAAGCATCATCCGGACAAGATCGAGGCAAAGTCAGTTCTGTAGAAGTTTGTTGGATATCCCAAGCATTCGCAAGGGAATATCTTCTACCTAACCGAGGAACAAAAGATGTTTTGTTTCTCAACATGCCACCTTTGTGAAAGGGAATTTCTCGTGAAGAAATTAATGGTCATAAGGTAGAACTGGAAAGAGTTCCAGCTATACAAATTGCAGCTGATGATTTGGTAGAACCAAAGGATTCAATAGTAACCAATGAACCTCGGCCTCTCCGCCGATCTAGTAAGGTTCCTCACCTACCTGAGAGATACTTCGGTTTCTATATGACAGTGGGAGCGAGGATTGCATCATGAGATGATGACCCAACTAGTTTCGAGCTGGACATCAGGAGTGGGACTCTGTAAGAATGGCTGGATGCTTAACGATCTAAGATGGAATCCTTATACACCAACAAAGTATGGACTTTGGTTGCCTTATCTGAATGGTTAAATCCCCACCAGGAGCAAGTATATCTTGAGAAGATTACTTGGTGTACATAGAAAAGTTGAGACTTTCAAAGCTATGCTTAAGTCCATCCAGATCCTACTTGCCACGGCTACATACCATGACTACGATATCTGGCGGTTGGGTGTCATGACTGCTTTTCTAAATGATGTTTTAGAAGAGAGAGTCTATAAGTACACAGTCAGAAGGCTTCGTAGACAGTGGGAGCAGCGGAAACGTGTGCAAGATGTTTTATGTGATAAAGCAGGCATCGCGGAGTTGGAACGTCTGTTTTGATGTGGTAGTCAAAGAGTTTGACTTCATCAAAAGGGTAGATGAACGTTGTATATACAAAAAGGTAGTAAGGAGTATGGTGGTGATCCTCGTAGAGTACGTGGATGACATACTCTTGATAGGGAAGGAGTTTCCTATGCTACGCTCGGTCAATCTCCGCTTATCAAAATGATTCTCCATATAGGATCAAAGTAATACCTACTAAATCCTGGGTTTTGGATCTATGAGATAGATCTAACTAGATGTTAGGATACTCACTAGTTGTAGTGAGATGGTATCAAACGATCCTGGGGAGAATCACTGGAAAGTTTCCAGGGTGATAAGGACGACTGAATGTCAGTCACAGGCATTGTCTTTACCCTTAGTAAAGGGACGGTATGTTGGAAGAGTTCCAAGCTAGATACCGTGGCATACTAGACGATAAAGGCTAGATACATCGCTACCAAAGATGCTACCAAAGAGGCAGTCTGGGTGTATAATAGTTCATGAGATGAACTTCGTTCCTACCATTGTGTGACAATGGAGTTGTGGCTTATGCCTAGGAACGCCCGTCCCATCAGTGATCCACACATATTCTAAGGCAGTGTCACCTAATCATGGAGATGGTAGATCTCCAGGGGATCGAGGTTAGGAGAGTAAACTCAGAGGACAACACGGCGGATCCACTCACAAAGGCTTTTTCCCAGAAAGAGACTTTTATGGGATGGTTGAGTATGAGATACTACAACCACTGTTATCAGATGGCCCTAGTGCAAGTGGGAGATTGTTAGTTATATGTATACCCTAGAGGCCATTACTATACATGAGATGTATATTGTAGTGGATGCTTGGACATATATAGGGAGGACTTTCTTGCTCGACATGATAGTATGCTATCTGGTTACTCTTTACCTTAACGTGTACACTGATTGTCTCTCTGTTACATGTTGGTAAAGCCCTTAGGATGTGTACTTGACTACCTGGACTATGATGCGGATCATAATAGTGGGGACATGGTAGTCCATAAATACATCCTTCAAGGTCCTTAGTCGTGGGTGTATCGAGACGGGGCATCGATATACCATAGTAGAGTAGCGTATACCTTCTCGACCCATGTAGATAGGCGATGAATGATCCCATATCCATTGGTGTTTGACATCAGAGATGATATACGGGTGCTCAGTGGAGACTGGGTACACTGGACGGACTCGCCGAGAACTCCCAGATGGTATTATACCTTACGTCAGATAGCAGTTCTCTGGTGACACTGGTACAGGTTAGTCTGTAGACCCGAGATCGTCATAGAGTCTTGTGTGATTCCCACTGTGCTTTGATTTCAACCCTACCACGTCCAAGAAGGCGTGCAAAACGGTGGTTTTTGGGTACAGTCCCGAGTCACATGGAGGCAATGAGCAATAGGAGGGGTTTCGTCTCTCCCGATATTGGGGTTGATGTTGCGCTATGCTCGATTGGCCATAACAGGCAAGTCCCTAACCAGGGCTGGTTTAGAGATTTAATGGTAAGTGTTACCAGTAGTTTCTTGACCTGTTATGTGCCTCGCATCGGCATGACTTATCGGTTATTGGAGTCTGACGTTTACCACCCCTAGACTTGATATGCGACATATCATACGAGGAGACCGGACTATACGGTAGTGTCACTGTCAAGCTTTTTGCAGGAGTTGGAATGGGCTTGCTTGCTGATTTCTGATCGCTCAATACCCGTGTATCCGTTACGTCCAGCTGGTTCCGCTGACGGCTTGTGGGTGCTTGATATGATCATCACCTACTGCCGGCGTATTGACGAGTCTTTAGAGTCCTACATAGAGGTTTTACTTGCTCAGGCGAAACGAAATAGGAGCGCATATGTGATATGTGTGGGACCAAGAATAATGCGAGTATGTGATACCGTATTCTATTCTCGCGATGTTTGTGTCGATCGGTTATATGTGATATAACCAGGTTATCGAATCAAGGGTTGATTCGATAAGTCGATATATTGGATGTTAGTCGGTTATATGAGATATAACCGGATTATTAAGTCAAGTGTTGATTTAATAATTTAGTGTATAATTGTATATGTGATATACTAATTTACATTAATTAACATTGGTTCACTTAAGCATTTGTTTTTCTCACTTGTGCACAACTTAATATATATGTGATATATATTAATTTGTGTTCATTTTGTATCATGGTTGTTGATACACACTACATGGGTGTATGAGACATACACCATTATAATTATATTGGTGGGGTTTTAATATACAAAGTAAATACAAAATTAGTGGATAATTGTTCAAGTGCATGAAGCTTCATGAAGCTTGTGAGTGCATTGACCAAAGTCCACTAGTTTTGTTTTACTTAGCATATTTATAAACCTAACCACTAAAATTAGCCATGGTTATGTCTCTACATGAGTTAGTATATGATACCCACTCACCCATGGTTAACTCACTTTCTCTTAGTTAGTTTTCATTCCCATTTTTGAGCTCATCTTCTTCCTCCTTCAAATTCATGCTAGGGTTTGATAAAGAGAGAGAAACATTGTGAGAAAAGAAATTCTAAAGTGTACCCATTTCCTATTTCATCATCCTCTACTAGACTAGCACTATAGTGTAGGGTGTTTTCTTCACTAATTCTTTAGTTGGTGAAGTAAAAGCTTGAGTTCGTATTCCCTCGACGTAGATCATCTGCGGCCTCGAAGACTTCAAGCAAAACCGTTGCCCTCTTCTCATATAGCCGTCCGAGAGTCTGGGAGCATCGTGATCGCAGCGAAGGGACTACAACAAGGAGATTTAGAAGTGAAGGACCGATCTGCAAAGGTTGTATTTCGTATTCACTTAGTGTTAATGTGTTTAACATGCTTGTTTTCGTCTAATTATCTAGCAAAGATCTTGTTTAGGGTTATTCGGCACGGCTAAAATTTTAATCGGGCATGTTTGATGCCTTGTAGAATCTTGTTAGAGTGCCTAGTAACCCTACATATAGGTGCTCATTGGGTTATGAGTACACCGGACGGTCTCGCAGGGGCACTGTTGATTGGTACTATACCTATCGTCAGGAGCAGTTCCCAGGTGACATGAGTACAGCTTAGTCCGTTGATTTGACACTGCTACATTGCCTCAAGTGTGTTCCCACCGTTCTTTGATTGCTACCCTACCACAGATCAAATGAGTCGTGCAAACAGGTAGTAGTTGGGTGCAGTCCCGAAGCACTTGGAGGCAGTAGCGGTTAGATAGGATTCGTCTCTCCCGGTATTGGGGGTTGATATCGCGCTGTGTCTGGAGAGCCATTACACAAAGTTCTTAGCCATGGCAAGTGAGATTTACTGGTAGGTATTCCAGTAGTTTCTCAAAGTGTTCTGGGATACACTCCGACACGACTTATACCGCTATATGGGGTCTGATATTTACCATCCCCTTAGGACCGATATGCGATACTCATAGACGAACAGACCGGACTGTAAAAAAATTGTCACAGATAGGCTCAGTAGGGTTTCAGCATGAGTTCGCTCATCAGCTTCCCTTTTTCTCAATACATGGGCAGCCGTTACGTACAGCTAGTACCACTGACGTGCTTGTGGTTAAACCCACTGCCGGCATATTGACGAGTCTTTAGAGTCGTCCACAGAAAGTTTCCCTAGTTCGGGCGAAACGTTGTAGAGGCCGTATGGTTTTATAGCAGGGTTCGATCATATACGTTCACTTGTGCACGGATCATGATCGGATGGATCGTTCCAGTGGACTTTGGTTTAAGCCAGATCCTAGTATTAGATTTGTTGGATTACTTTCGTCTCATTGCATTCGCATTCAGTCGGAATGCGGATGCAGGTATGTTTATATAGATGAGGGGTATTCTTGTGATCCATCACGAGTTTACTTTAGTTGATGCCATATCTTTTTATTGGATTAAACATTTTGGTTTAAATGTTTAATTAGTTGGAAATTGTGAGCTTAAATCATCATGAAGAGCAATTAACGTGGAATGTGCAATTTGGTGACTCATGGTCTTGTTTTTGGTGCTATGTTATTTTAAATGATTGATTATTGGGTGAGATTGTGATGGGAGGAGAGAGAGGGCAACCAAATATTAGTGGGGTTAGCTCTTGTGAATTCTAGCACTCTCACATTATCATCTCACACAATAACAATAAGCCTCTTCTTGATCTTCTTCTCTAGCTCACAACTTCCTCCATCAATGGCTTCTTCTTCAATCTCCACTCATCCCATCTCATGTGTTGAGATTCATTGAGTGTATAGAGACAAAGTTATCACACACATTCTCTTCTTCACCTTGGACATGTCGGCTAGCAAACTTCATGTCCGAGTTGCTTTGGTTTGAAGCGGGATCTCGTAAAAAGACTTCTTGACGTGGTGCCACTTCGACGAGGAGACCGGAGATCGAGCGAGATCGGAGATGCCGCGAGGAGAAAAAGATGGTGGCTAAAGACCGAAGGACATGGATCGATCGGTATAGCCATTCTAACTTCTTATAGTTTTCTAGTTTAGTGTTAATGGTACGATCCTTGTAAAGGTTATGGTAGCGCCATGTTTTGAAAAGTTTTTGTTCCGCATTTGGCCTCGGATTGACGGCCGGGGCGCTGCCGTAACCCAACATGGTATCAGAGCCACGCCATTAACCCTTAGCTAGCTTGTTTAAACAATGTTAATGTATCGAAATCGAAACAAACCCAAACACTACCCCTGAACCTTGCAGTTTCTATTGTTTTTTAAAGTGTCCAGAAAAATTATTTAAACATGTGCAGAAGACTAACGAAGAGACTACAAGACCACATCCCAAAGGCGACCCCCATCCCTCGGATTTGGGCCGAGCACATGCTCCAAAAATCCGAGGAGGCCGGCAAGTTTTGGGCTTCTGGGGTTCATTTTTTGGGTGTTGTCTGGTCTCTGGTATGTCGGTTCAGCGGTGTTGTTTGTTTAGCCCAATTTGGATATGGTTTTATCGGGTTGTTTGGGTTATTCGGGGGTTATTTCGAATTCGATATTTTCTAACATTGTTTAAAGTTAGCTGTACACTACATTTCTATTTGCGACCGTGAATGTCATTTGATCGGTAAATCTTGTCTAATTGCTATAGTCCTTTTAGACGGATTTGCAAACGTGGCATTCGCGTTGATGTTCTGTGTTGTGCTGTAATGTTACGGATTTTTTGTGGTGGATAGCTTGGGTGCAATGTTAGTACAGTTTAATTTTATTTGAACATTTGATATCGCAGGGCGAGCGTCCGACATGTGGACTGCCGTCACTTCCTGTTTATATATTATTCTTTTAGGGCACGACCGGGTTGAGGTCGATATACCCGTTGTACATATTTTCTTTTCTGTACTAGGATTACCCCAAGGTGGAGTGCATGGATAGCCAGGTTCTATAGGGTGATGGGCCCGCATCTCATGGATTTGAGACGGAGGGGCTTCACTCTAGAATTGGCAGGTTATTCGCCGCACTCGTAGGGGGTACAGGTTGACCCAAGGTGTGGTGCTCAAGTTACCAGATTCCGTGAAGTGCTGGGTGGTCCATTCACTTTGCTGAAGGGGGCTGCCTCGCTTTAGGTTTTGGTGGGTAACTTGCCGCACTCATAGGGGTCTAGGTTTTCATTTCACAAGCTATCCACGCGACGAGGGGAACGTCGGGTTTCAGTTGCGGCTCAAAGGAAACCCGGGGCTCCCAGATTATCTGTATTGTTCTGTGATGCTTATTACTTTTCTGTGATATTGCATTTATCATACCTGGAGCAATTTTTATATATTGATATATATACTAGTAGATATTGTATATGTTTTACAGCCGTGCTAGTCCAATCCCCGCTCTGTCGTTAGTTAAGTAACCTAACGGGTGATTACGGAACCCCGTGGCGAATGCGGATGGCATTTACGTACATTATATTTTCGTTCTTTTGTGGTGTGATTAATTGATGGAACTGCATTGATTTAGAACAATGGAATGAAAACAAACATATTCGATGTTGTTGGAACAATTTTCAAAAAGGCTGTTATTGCAGGGACGTTCTCTTTTGTTTTGCACAGTGGTATTCGGTTATGAATTTCAAGCACCTCATTCGACGAGGCAAGGGCCGAGATCGCTTCATCGGGAGTGACCCCTTGGACAGAGGTTTGCGTCAGGGTAATAACTTCACTATAGTCGATTACTTTTTGCTTTGCATCGCGGTATTCAGTTGGAATATCCTGCACCTCATTCTACGGGGAAAGAGTCGAGATCCCTTCACCGGGAGTGACCTCTTTAGCAAAGGTTTTAACCACTATATATTTAGAAAAAGAATATGCGGTTCCTTCAATGATATCAAGTTCATTACGTTAATGGTTTTTCGCCAAAAACCAGCCGTTGCCCTCCGTCATTTCTTACGGGTATTATTTGGTATTCGTGTTGCGTTTGTTGACCTAGTCAAGACATAGTGTTCGGTAGCTAAGTGGTGCTTGTTTGTTGCATAAATGAGGTCGGTTAGGTCAGTCGTACGGCCTTGTTGACCTAGTCAAGGGCACGTACAGGTGGGTTTAATGCAATCCAGAATAATGACGGGTTGAACTTGACTAGCGGTTTATGGTTTGTTGACCTAGTCAAGGTCATAAGCCGCTTGGGGTAAAATCACATCGTGAGTTTCTAATGAAACTGAAACTTGCTAGGCACGTGCATACCTTCTGGAGTGTGGTGACTTGAGTGGATTCAATCAAGTTATCATGCGATGATAGTTGGATCCCGATTCCCACTGATGAGTTGGTTTACTCCTCGGGTGATCCCGACTAATTCTTCTTTCAGGTTTGGAGGAGAATTTGAGGATACAATGGGAGACATCCTGATAAGATAAAGTGATTAACCATTCTGATCTAGGTTAGAGTGCACGCTGAGTGTTTCTTTTCTCTCTCTCTTTGCCAGCGACCATGGCCCAACACTAGACTATAACTCATTGACCAAGTTAACCGAACTTTCTTAACACTGGCTTTTGGATTGTCTGAGTTGCATACAACATTGCCACTCCTTCTTTTACCTTTTTCTTTTCTCCAGAACACCCCATATCATTACGAACATCCACTTCCGTTGTATAAATCCATCGTATGGTCATATACGACCTCGAAGGAACTTGTTCCAGATTCGAGGATGGATTCTGGTTCAGGAGAAAATGAATAGGACTATTCAATTGTCTTTTCATTTTTCCTTCTCTCAGGTTGTGAGGGCTCCTAGGATTAGGAGAGGGTACACCTATTACGCTTATCGGATAGTCTTCTTCCAAACCATAGACAGGTGTCGAAAGGTAGGGAAAGGAGAAAACCAATTAGCCTAAGTTGGGTGTATAGAAGGTAATAAGTAAAGACAAAATAAAAGGGATTAGAAAGAGGGTAAAGTAAATTGCGACTGCTATCATTCACGACCAAACTGCGTATTTCATCGCCACCCCTACTTCACCTTTGCTTTTCTCCGGTTCAAGAGAAATAGAATAAGGTTTATTCAGTTGTCTTTTATCATCACCTTCTCTTAGGTTGCGAGTAATCCTTGGATTAGGAGAGTACACCTATTATACTTATTGGATAGTCTTCTTCCAAACCATAGGCTGGTGTCGAATGGTAGGGAAGGAAGAAAACCATTTAGCCTTACGATGGTGTACAGAAAGTAATGACTAAAGACAAATAAAGGGATTTGGAGAGGTGATAAAGAAATATACGGTTACAGTCATGAATCTGATAATTGAAGAGGAATTACTAGGAATACTCGGATACGCCTACGAAACATTTTAATGTTTCAGTTTTACTATGCGTTGTTAATAGAAAACTGATTTCCAAATTAGGTCCTTACTCCAGGGTATGTATTTACCAGGTTTGATTCTCACATCTGTATGGTTTTACAGATGATGAGTGGGAGTAAGTTATTGGGAATTAGGTGATCATCCTCATTATATCTGGATTCGTTGTAATTGGTGATATTTGAGGAGATCGCATGGGTTTTTGCCGGACGACAAATGTTTGGTTTTGAATATCTGTTGTTATGCACCAATTTCAAACTGATAAATCTGTACGTTTATTTTATAAAGTGAGATATAACTTTTTAAAATTATTTCCGTGACATTTACCTATATCATTTGATGGTTAGGTAAGGAGCATTCAACAGCGGTGTAATTCTTCATAACCATAGTACAGTGTTCAACCTACGACGTACAGGTTTGAGTAATTCAACTCAATGGACTTATACAATGTATTGTATGTTGTCCAGTGTCCATTAGGACAGAAGGGTTGGTCCTCGTACAATTCTACTTACTTGTGACTTCTCTAGTTTTTAGACAAGTGTTTCGTAGAAATACAAGGTCTAAGTTTTGAGAAGTTATAGGTACGCGAATAAAGTAGAGAACCGAGTGTTGCAAGTATCAGGATTCTTCAAGGTGATCGAAGATGTAGATACTTGTGTTTGGTATTCAGTGGATAGTAATGATTTTGAGAACTTGCTTCTCTTTCAGGTTACTCATAATTGGATACACTCCTAAGTTGAGTAATGTTGATCGGCCTCTCTCCATTTAGTTGACATGCACTGGAGACATCTGCATGATTTGAATCTGGTTCAATTATATCTGTGCCTTTATTTCTATATTGGATATAGAACGATTCATATCTTAACGATGTTAAGGTACGGGGAGTTGTCCAGTTTATGCTTAAAACCAGACTCTGGATAACTCAAGGCACGTTTCAGTATTGGCAGTTTGTGGGTTAACCCAGGCTTTGACGAGGGTTAACTTTTCTACCATCTGTAAGATCAATAGTGATATTGTTCTTGACTCGCCACAGTTTTAGCAAAATGGATTTTTTTTTAGAAAACAGTAGTGGGAGTATGGTAGAACTGGAAGAGATTCCAGAACCACAAACGATTACTGAAAATTTAATAGGACCTAAAGATTCGATCGGATTTGACATTCCATTAGCCACTCCGCAGATATGGTGGGTAACCTCAGGCACCCATGAGGTACTCCGGTATCCTCAAGGACGGTAACAGGGAGGTTCTTATTTACCCAGACTTTCCATTACTGCTGTTCTAGACTATGAGACCCGGTAGGAGGGTGAGTATAGCGTCATTCTAAATTAGCTTTAGAAGTGCACGTGTATATGACTCTTCCAAAGGGTTGTTGTAGTCAGTGGGAGCAGCGGAAGAATAGTGGACAAGTAGCTTATGTCTATTTATAGACTAAAGCGGATATAGCGGAGATAGATCATCTATTTTTGATGTGACAGTCATAGGTTTTGACTTCATCAGAATAAGGGATGGATCTGTTAAGAAGGTAGTAGGGTGTGATTTCCTGGTATTTGGATGACATACACATAGTAGGAAGTGAAATTACTATACCACGATCGGTTATATTGTGGTTGTCACACAGTGGTTTCTCTACATAGGATATGGATATTATATCAGGCATTCCGGTTACTAGATCTATGGTTTTAGATCTAGATTTGGGTATTTTCCCAATCTGGGTACTAAGACAGTATTCTAAAGGTGTTTTAGAAGGGGAGACTCCTGGCATGGTAGTGTACCTGCAGGTGATGGAGTCACCATCTCTAAAGATGTCTTGCAGACTAAAGGGGAGATGGATGTATATGATTGGCATATCACATGCTTAGGCAATTGAGTCAATCTTGAGATGTCAAGTACCACAACAGATGTTGTTTTTGCACGAGATGCAATAAATTTATATATATATTAATCCAATCCTGGAGAAACATTCGGAAGCAATTTTAGAACATAAGTGAATGTTCTAGGGATTTGATAACGGTAGCCTTTTTCGGGAGACGGTAATCATTCCAGGCTTCCAAAGTGACCTGGATGACAGAGTGACTATCAGAGTTATAGTTTTTCCCTCTGACGAGGGGTAGTAGTTTGGACATGTGGTCCAAGCGGATACTGAGGTAGGCATGACGTAGGATACTGATTAAGTTCAGTTGACGATACAGTCTAAGAAGTTTGGATTTGGAGTTCATTTGTGAACTAGGTCCCATCAGATATCCAGACTATTCTAAGACAGGTATTGCTTATTTCGGGAGATGGCTTTCTCCGCGAATTTGAGATAAAGAGAGACATAGAAAGAAACATCAGGGCGGATCCACTCACCGAGGCTACTTCTCGAAAGCAATAGTTTCGAAAACGAGCTTTGTGAAACTGATTAGTAGGGGAGTTGGATGTTCGGTATCACACGGGCTGTGAGTATGCGACATCGCGATAATTAGCCTTGAGTGCAAGTGGGAGATTGTTGGATATAGTGCCCTCAAAGTCAATTATTGGATCGCAGGCACGTGATTGCAATGATTGAGGGAGGACCTATACCGGTAGGACAGTCTTACTCGAGATTATAGTATGCTATCTGGTTTGTCTTTATAATCGTGTACATGCTTTAAGTGATATAATAGATCACTATTACACGTTGATAGAGATCTTAGGATTCTTGCTTGACTATCAGCAGTATGATGGTGATCATATACGTGAGAGTTGGATAGTCTATAAGCACATCCTTAAAATGTCCCTAGTCGTGGGAGTTTCGAGACTAGGCATCGATACTCCATGGGTAGACTAGTGTATACGGATCGATACCCCGATGAGAGGCGGTGGCTGGTCTCACAAGCCATTGGTGTCAGTTGGTTCACCTAAGATAGTATACAGGTGCTCATTGGGTTATGAGTACACCGGACGGACTCGCAGGGGCATTGTTGATTGGTACTATACATATCGTCAGGAACAGTTCCTAGGTGACATGAGTACACCTTAGTCCGTTGACTTGACACTGCTACATTGCCTTAAGTGTGTTCCCATTGTTCTTTGATTGCTACCCTACCATGGCTCAAAGGAGTCGTGCAAACAGGTAGTAGTTGGATGCAGTCCCAAAGCACTTGGAGGCAGTGGCAGTTAGATGGGATTCGTCTCTCCCGGTATTGGGGGTTGATATCGCGCTGTGTCTGGAGAGCCATTACATAAATTCCTTGGCTAAGGCAAGTGAGATTTACTGGTAGGTATTCCAGTAGTTTCTCAAAGTGTTCTGGGGTACACTCCGACACGACTTATACCGCTATTGGGGGTCTGACATTTACCATCCCCCTAGGCCCGATATGCGATACTCATAGACGAACAGACCGGACTGTATGGAGATTGTCACAGATAGGATCGGTAGGGTTTCAAGATGAGTTCGCTCATCAACTTCCCTTTTGCTCAATATATGGGCAACCGTTACGTACAGCTAGTACCACTGACCTACTTATGGTTAAACCCCCTGCCAGCGTATTGACGAGTCTTTAGAGTCCCCCACAGAAAGTTTTCCTAGTTCGGGCGAAACGTTGTAGAGGCCGTATGGTTTTTTGGCAGGGTTCGATCATATCCGTGCACTTGTGCACGGATCATGATCGGACGGATCATACTAGTGGGCTTTGGTTTAAGCCGGATCGTAGTATTAGATTTGTAGGATTTCTTTCGTCTCATTACATTCGCATTCAGTCGGAATGCGGCTGTAGCTATGTATATACAGATGAGGGGTATTCTTGTGATCCGTCACGAGTTTACTTTAGTTGATTCCATATCTTTTTGTTGGATTAACATTTTGGTTTAAATGTTTAATTAGGTGGAAATTGTGAGCTTAAGTCATCATGAAGAGCAATTAATGTGGCATGTGCAATTTGGTGACTCATGGTCTTGTTTTTGGTGCTATGTCATTTTAATTGATTGATTATTGGGTGAGATTGTGATGGGAGGAGAGAGAGGGCAGCCACATATTAGTGGGGTTAGCTCTTGTGAATTCTAGCACTCTCACATTATCATCTCACACAATAACAATAAGCCTCTTCTTGATCTTCTTCTCTAGCTCACAACTTCCTCCATCAATGGCTTCTTCTTCAACCTCCACTCATCCCATCTCATATGTTGAGATTCATTGAGTGCATAGACACAAAGTTATCACACACATTCTCTACTTCATCTTAGATATGTCGGCTAGCAAACTTCATGTTCGAGTTTCTTCGGTTTGAAATGGGAGCCCGTAAAAAGTCCTCTTGACATGGTGCCACTTCGACGAGGAGACTGGAGATCGAGCGAGATCGGAGATGCCGTGAGGAGCAAAAGATGGTGGCTAAAGACCGAAGGACACGGATCGATCGGTATAGCCATTCTAACTTCTTGTAGTTTGCTAGTTTAGTTTTAATGGTACGATCCGGGCAAAGGTTATGGTAGCGCCAAGTTTTGAAAAGTTTTTGTTCCGCATTTGGCCTCGGATTGACGGCCGGGGCGCTGCCGTAACCCAACAATAGCATACCATATCTTAGCTCCACCTCCTCTTTGCTCAACACTCTTCTTCTACATCTCCTCATTTTTTATCTCATAATTCAAACGGTTTCTATCAATGCTTAATTGAACCTATCACTTTCCTTCAACCCTTATCTCAATTTTTAGTAACCTTTCACAAAATCACCAAGAGTTTGATGATCTCTTCATGAAAATGGTTCAAAACTTCATGCTAAGCAAATACAACTTCTAGAAGCCTCAACTAATCACTTCAAGAGCTTGAACTTCCTTTGTGCTCTATCCAAATAGGTAAAAATCCATCATCTTCAAGTTATCAAAGTGTTAAAGTTTTAGATTTCTTGATAGATGTCAGAAAAATAGGATTTTTGTAAGGTTTTTGGTGTTCAAATTAATTCTGAGATGAACTAGGACCTTTATAAAATATTCTGAGTGTAGAATTGACCTAATATGATCACCAGAAGACACCCACGGAAGCACAAACCTTTGACTCAAAGTTAGAACTGCAAATTATGGTTTTATGGAATATTTTGACAGCCTAATTTTTGAGTTAGGGTGTAGGTCTTGGTCTGAGACTTGTTTATGAGTAGAATAAGCCTCTTTTATACTTTGTTTTTCCCCAAGTTCCCTGAGTCATAATCTGGGAGTGTTTTATTGTGATTTTGGCGTTGTTTTAACGTTTTCAAAATTTGTGTTTTCTTATTTATAACTCTGGTTTCGGTGGATTTGGTTGAATAGCGATGCCGGAAGGGTAATTCCTTGTTGTTAGCACTCTCCTAGCTTTTGTTGGTCGTAGCTTCTAACCTATGGACTTTTACGTGATATATCGGTTTCGATATGGTTTTTATGTGCGTTACATGATTGTATGATTGCTAGGTTTCGTTGTAGAGACCTCCAAGTGGCAAAGATGCGTAAGGCGATTGCCGGATACATGATCACACACTGTGAGTAGATTATATCTACGAGAAGGGAAATTGGGTGGATGGAGTAGCACCCCTATGAAACATTCTATTTTTATTATCATTTAGTTTGTTTAAGATGTATGATGTGTACGTTTAGATTGGTCTAATATGTAGCGTAATCCATTAGTATCGTATTGTAGACTTATAATAGAAACACTGGGTAGAACACAAGAACAAATACTAATGATTGACATGTACATAATCACAGACTCGCATGTTACACTATACATCATTAGTACGGCCATGCCACGTAGAACTTCCCTACTTACATATCATAGTAGAATTGACGTTATAGTAGAATTATATTATTATACGAGTTATATTGGGTGCGCGTACGAGACCATATGTCCGTACTTATTGTTGGACGAGTACGCGACTGGAGGTCCGTACTGATCGCCGTGTGTGTACGTAAGACGAGATGTCCGTACCGATCATTGTGCGAGTGCATTGACGAGATGTCCGCATCGGTTGCTGTGTGCATACGTAGACTTGAGGTCCGTATCAGTTGCGAGGTGTGTGTAAGACTTGAAGTCCTCACTACTATTGCCGTGTGTTGGGTACGTAGATTAGATATCCATATTGATCATTATTACTATATAATGCTATATCTAGTGGTTATCGTACGAGGAAAGATTTTCGTACTGGATGACATGATGATGAGGAATTTCTGAATATGGATTTATTGACTTTGACTCGTAAAGTCTTATTTTACCCCAATAAGGAGATTATAATATTCGGAGTGTAACCCCCAATTTCACAACAACGATTCGTTTCATATTTTCAAAAGAGAGAACAAGGATGTCTTGTTGGGTTTAAAAAGGACATTTACATATTTTAAAACATCACGGCCTACTTATTTACAACCAACGGTTCGTTATATTTTACAAAATGTATATATGGGGTTACTTGCAATATGTATTCATTTACTGTTCATTTACGTTATGCTTACCGTACATGTTATTCGCTTACGTGTTATTCATTTTATCCGATATGCTACGCTTACATTATCATTCATGTTACTATTATTATATTCGATGATGCTGTTATATACTACCCGTCTGTGTTATGACTAGTTCATACATACTAAATGGGGTACGAGAATATGATTTGATATGATATCAATCCTAAGAGATTGAGTATATATTTATAGAAAGAATATGAGAAAGAGCATTATGATTCGGACACGGTGGATATAGCCGGGATCCATATTTATGATCAATTCATGAGAGATTGAGGATAGTTGACACAGGATGTCTCTAAGGATATATATGAGGGATCGATATAGATCCCCTGCACTGAGATGGATAAATTATATATGTAAGTCGATGTCGCATACTCTAAGGGGTTTGTAGAGAGGCAGAATTTTCAAAAAACAATTTTAAAACATGCAACATCGACAACTATTCCAAGAACTACCATAGGCCCTAGATAGTAAAAACTTCATAGATACTAATCTACTCGGAAAGAGATTATACCTATGAGATTGAGTACTTCAGGTCTTCAAAGTCCTCTTCTTAAGCTCCTCGCAGTCCTCGATCGAGCTTGGTCGTTGGTCTCCTCGCGTCAAAGACGACCCACCCGAGAGTTTGTGATTCAAGCTTTAACCTCAAAAAGGAGGTAACTAAAAGACCTAGTTTGCTAATCTAGATAGTTTAGAAGATGTAGAGAATGTTAATTGGATTTATTATCTCAAAGACCCTATGATTCTCAATTTATGAGAAGGGTTAGGGTTCGAGGAAGAAGAAGAACTCTAGAGAGGACGGAGAATGGCTAAGTGAGAATGATAGAATAATGCCCAAGTGAAAAACTATCAATCATTTTGATTTTACAATAAAAAATACTAGCCATGGTTGAATAGTATTTACAAATGAATAAAAAAACTAAAAGCCATGCCTCTCACTATGCTCAAAGCCACCTCACCCCTCCACCTCATTTTATCTTTCCCATAAATAGAAAAACACATAATGAGGTGTCCTCATCTAGAAGCATTCTTTTATAAATATACGAATACGTAAACCGTATATACATACATGTATTCGTACTATAAAAAATATGAATACCAAGAGATAGAATACTCCAATAATATAATACTAGATCATTATTAAATCAATACTTGATTCAATAATGCGGTATAATCCTAAGCCCGGTAGTATTAACCGTCCGAACATAAATCCGTGTATCTAGTACACGTATATGATCGAAACCCTGCACGTATAACCATACGGCCTCTACGTCGTTTTGCCTAAACCAGGAAAACCCTCTGTGTGGTACTTTGAAGACTCGATAGTACGCTGGCAGTGGGTTTAACCACAAGCACATCAGTGGCACAAGCTATACGTAATGGCTACCCAGGTACTTGCCAAAAAGAAGGCCAACGAGCAAACTCATCCGAACCCCTGCCGAGCCAGTTCGTGTCAATTTCCATACAGTTCGGTCTGTTTGTCTGAGAGTATCGCATGCCGGGTCTAGGGGTAGAAAACGTCAGACCCCTAATAACCTGACAAGTCATGCCGATGTGGCTCAAGACCATCCGAGAATCTACTGATCTAACTATCAGTAATTTCCAACAGCCCTGGCTAGGGACTTATGGTGTTAGCCAACCGAGTACAGCGCGATATTGACTCCCTATATCAGAAGAGACGATTCCCCAACAATCGCTCACTGCCTCCATATGGCTCGGGACTGTACTCAACTAAAACTTGTTTGCACGACTCAGTAGAGACGTGGTAGGGTAGTAATCAAAGCACAGTGGGAACTCACACGAGAGAAATGATGATCTTAGGTCGACAAACTATATGTACTCATGTCATCAGAGAACTGCTATCTGACGATAGGTATAATACCATCTAGTCAGTTCTTGGCGAATCCGTCCAATGTACCCATTCCCACTGAGCACATGTATACAATCTCAGGTGAAACACACCAATGGATGTGGAACCAACCACCGCTCCTCGTCAGGGTTTAGAAACGTATACACTAGTCTATTCTAGAATATCGATACCCAGTCTCGATACTCTTACGACTAGGGACATTTAAGGATGTGTTTATCGACTAACCAGGTCCCACAAGTATGATTGCCATCACAACGCCGGTAGTCAAGCAAGGATCCTACGGGCTTTATCAACATGTATAAGCGATTTGAAATAACAAGCAAAACATATACACATGTTAAAATAAAGTCAAACTAAATAGCATACTATCATATCGAGCAAGATTGTCCTGTACATACATACCCCTAGCATTCTATACAATAAAGGCCTCTAGGGCATACATATCCAGCAATATATATGTAAGGGATCGAGATAGATACCCTGCACTGATGAGATATATTATGACGTATACATAGTAGCCGGACATGACTGGTCCACGAGACAGTACCTGAATAGTATTTTCATATATCGATGTATATTGAAGAGGGTTTTATAAAGAGTTATAGTCTCATATTTTCTATGTGCCTATGATTAGTACAGAAACTTTCAAAAGAAAAACCCTTCCACATCATTTTCAAATAAACAAGAGTGGGACGTATATTTAAATGAAACATCTATTTTCTTCTTACATCAACGTCCGCTGCTAGTGCCATGATATAGACATCATATGGCTATTTTGAAAAGATTTAACATACATACATCTTTCGGCTGCTTTTATAGGATTGCATATGGATGTGTGCTATATGTATTATAGCTTGATTTTATTTATGTTTGGTCATGTGCTATAGATATTGCACTACGGCCACGGTGATCGGGATTTACACCGGTATATTGGTACGTAGTGAGTTACCGTTTATTGATGATGGATCATCATTACATTGCATCGTATTGCGTTTATTTCCGTAACTCACATGCTTTCAGATGCTTGTGGTTATGTTATGCCCGTATCGGGCTTCGTGTTGTTTAGTTGATATTGATATGATAACCACACACAGATTCATTTATAGGATAGCGGTACATGAGTTGTACGTGAGGGCTTATTATCATATATTTCATTGCTCGAACTCTAGTTTTGATGCATGCTATTTGACCCTCCTTGATGTATATATTTATATTGTTTAGATGTTTTACCGCTTATCCATGCGATTTTTAGCTTGTTATATAATACTATTCATGAATTGGCAACTCACCCCTGTCGTGCCATAGTTTTGCGCAGGTTTGACCGCTTGGATCTGTAATGGTTAGATCAGGCACATCTTTTGTCTTGTGAGTGATTGCGCATACTTTGAGTGGTAGGTTATATTTTGTATCGGCATTTTTCTAGTACATATTGTATCTAGAAGTACTCCATCAAAGACCAAGTCTAGTTATTCGTCGTGACCTTAGTGCTATTGTTACTTGATGTATATTTATTCTATTTACTTTCCGCATTTGATCATTCGCTGAGGCGTCGTATATATATCTTGCGTGATTGTTGATCCATCGTTGGGCGTTGATTTTTTTCCCGTGTTAGGGATGATTTATTATTATATTATTGCATCTGTTTTTATTAAAATTTACAAAAGAGGTGCTGCCCGATTTTTAAACAATAGTAATGTTTTCAAACCAAACTTGATTTTAAGTTAGTAAAAAAAATTCAAAACTTCACCTCCGCTATTTCTCATAAAAATGGTTTATATTCCTGGTTTTTGGCTTACTTGAGTTAATGTGGGGTCCTATAAACTTCACGTGATTCAAGTTCCATTTCTGGGTCGTGACAGCATAAAGGCTAAGCAGACCAACACCTTCAAAAAGAATTTCAAAAGGAGCACTAGAACACATGAAATTATGCATACGTATGTGTGTGGACCATTTTCTCCATGCTATACAGGAGAAAAGTATTTTGTCACCTTTATTGACAACTACTCACGATATATGAATCTCTATTTACTTTTTGAAATGGGTGAAGTATTTCGAGCCTTTAAAAATTTTAAAAAGGAAGTAGAGAAACAATCTGGTAATGTGATACACTACAAGAAAATAAAGATTATTTTGTCGGTTACGTTATTCCGTCAGCTGTAGTCCGACGGAATAAAGTCCATAACCGACGAAATAAGGCAAAAAATAAAAAATGGGGGCCCGGTTACTTTTATATTATGTATTGGTTTACTCTGCCGGCGTTCAGCCGTTGGAATACATCTATAAATTAAAGGGGGCTCGAGTTCATCAGAGCCCCTAAATTATCCCCCCCCCCAAAAAAACCCTAAACATAAAACCTAATCCCCCCTCCTTCGTTCTTCTTCCTCGGCGACGACGTCCAGCGACCGCACCGGAGCACCGCCATCGCGGCAAGTATGTCTCTCTCTCTCACTCACACTCTCTCTCAACAGGAAGCGTCCCGCCACCACCGGATGCCTCCGCCAACCCTATTCCGCCGCCGGACGCCACCGCCACCCCTTCGCCGCAGGTCTGTCTCTATTTCTTTCTCTCTCTCACTCTCTTGTGACAGCCGTCGGCGAAGTGCTACCGTCCACGTCGTAGCCGAGCTACGTCCTCGCCATAGGTAACATATAATTATTTTAATTTTTTTAAATTTTTTTGAAATCTTATCATCCATTATTAGGTTTATACAGCCGTAGATGCCAATATAACAGAAGATATAAGAATACCTGCATCCAAACCAGACCCAGTAGTTGAGAGTCTAACTGATTATGTCGTTAATGGATATATATTTCATACACAAGATAGAGATGCACGTAGAAAGTTCTAAAACTGCAGCGTTTTTTTGACTTCAGCCACAAGAGGTTACGCATCGTCTAGAAATATCAATCCAACAACGGGTCAACTTAATTACTATGGTGTGCTGCAAGATATATTGCAGGTACGTTATCATGCACACAGAGTTGTCATATTTTAGTTAATGTGGTATGATACCAAGACAGAAGGACGAGGATTCAAATTTGAAAACGGGCTACTCCTAATAAATTTATCAAAACTCGCATACACGAATGAACCTTACATATTAGCGAGTCAAGCACGTCAGTGTTTTTATGTAGTCCTCCATAGGGATGCTGTCTGGAGTGTCGTTATCAGCACAACCACGCGAGATTATTATAACATGGGAAATCCTGATGAAAATCCTGAAATTAGCTGCCCAAGCACGCCAATCACACCATTACAAGACCTGACTATGGATATCAACGGCGTTAGCCTGTCAAGGGCTGATATCGATTCGGAGATTTTTGTAGAAGACGGACCATCAAGATCAGCCACCCGTAGACGAAATCGATCAACGCGTCAACCGGAACAAGCTGTCGATAACTAGGGGTAAAATTCAGCGAGTGAGAGTGGTGCTACAGAGGATTACGATTAGCACTAAATTTTACTTGTCTTTGCTTCTGTTGTTGAAAGTCTACCCTAGCACCACCACTGGGTTTTCACAAGAGTCTAGCATGCTATATTTTAAAAATCTTGGTGCTAAGCCACACTTATCTAGAATCTTAAATTGATGATTAGGGTTTTAAGCATGATATAAAGATAGCTACACTAAGTGATGGAAACAACAACCTTTGAAGACCGGGTCCTTCACTTCAATAGCTCCGGATAGTAGTTCCTACGATTCCACTAGGCTCCACTTGAAGATTGAACGAGATTCCTTTGCGATCTTCGTGCCGAAGATGATCCACCCGAAGCTCCTCTAATCCAAGCTACCTCTTCACTAATCTCCTATTAGTGAAGCAAACACCCTAGTTTAAAGTGCTAATCTAAACTAGGATGATGAAGTAGGGTTTCTAAGATCACTAAGGTTTCTACAAAACCCTATGATTCACATCACATATGAGGGTTAGGGTTTTGTTGAGGAGGAAGAAGAAAATGAAAAAGAAGAGAGCAAATGAACTAAGGCATGAACAAAAACAATGAGTGTAACAACCCTAAATTTCCTATACAAATTTTTTAAAATATATTTTTTTCAATATCCAGAAAGGGGTATTGTAGCCTGAGCACAAGATATAAGTAATTAATTTTCTTTTTAATTACAAGTTAAAAGAATGTAACAACTCCATTTTTAGTGTACAAAAATTTGCTTAAAAATTATGTATACTTGGGGTATTTACATTTACTGTTATTACATTAAGTAATTAATTAGCTCCATAATTACACGAAGGAGCTTGTAGCTCATTGGTAATACCTTGCACTGCTAAACCATGCCACCAGAGTTCAAATCCCATATCCCACATTATTTTTAATATTGTTTTATTTTGTATTTTTAGAATACCAAAGGTTTACACATGCATTTCTCACAAAAACCCCACTACACCTACAAAAATAAATATACCAGTAAGCACCCCAACCGACCAGCCACACCCCGACCCTTCGACTCGGCCGGGAACGGCCGAGTCGGCCGGCGGACCGGCCGACTCGGGCCGGCGCCGCCGGCCGGACTCGGCCCGACCGCCGAGTCCCCTTCATCAATGTTGTGTCTTTTCCTATTCTGAACCCCACTGCACACTTCTTTTTCCCAGATCGGTTCCAGAGAAGTCATAAAGCCCTATTTACTCCATTTTATTACAATTTATCACATTTTATTACATTTTTATTATTTTACTCTTCATCTACCATAACCCGAGCCTAACCCTATAAATACCACCCCTACACTCTACCACCTCACCCCAAAACTCTAAGCCAACTGTCAAGAAATCTCTAAAAACCTAGTGTGCAATCGAAGTGAGCGAAAGGCGAAACTCCGGCGGATTTTTCGGCGACAACGGTAGGAACTCCCAGCAACGAAACGACGCACCGTCGACACCTCTCGTCTTCCCTTCCTCTCCTTTAAAGTCCGAAATCCGTAAGTCCCAATTCTATCTTCGCTATTCTTATTCTAAAATACAGAATTACAAAACCCGACGGAATCGGAGTTAAACCGATTTCCGATTCGGTTCATTCTAAAAATCCAACATTTTCTTAAATACATTCATACAAAACTCTTACATGTTGGCTATTAAACTTTAATAAACATGTTGATCAAGTTTCACTACAATCTAATTCATTTTGTAACTTTTACCGTACTTTTTCACTAAAATACCATATAGTTTCATTTCGACATTTAAATAGCACAAACTTGCTATACCTTTAAGTAGATCACGAGGTAATGACCTATCTCCTCACACACTCATATGTAACATAGCACAATACTCTCGGGAACATAGAATACGGGAAATCGACATTTTTACAAATAAATACCATAATTAATAAAACCGTTTTTCCGTAATGATTAGTATTTATACAAATCTTTGCAAAGCGCCGCTACAACCCATTTGGGGAACCCGTTCGGGATGATTCTGATTATCGCACATCCTCGGGCTTAGTAGTACGAGATGCAGACCTCCGCAAGTAGCATTCCGTCTCGAAAGATTTAAAATACGACATCTTAAGAAAACGAGATTTCTAGAATATTATATATATACTAAAATTATTTTCATATAAATATATGTATATGTAACAAAAAAATATTGATTTTGAATTATTATAAATATTCCACTTTTTTTCTAAAAATGTCACAAGAATCATTTTACACTAAACTACCCTGAATTCTATACAAATCAATATTACAAATAAATACATTTATTTATGAAATTAGAATATTTTAATGTAACAACCCTAAATTTCCTAAACAAATTTTTTCAAATAATTTTTTTTCAAAATCCAGAAAGGGGTTTTGTAGCATGAGCACAAGATATAAGTAATTAATTTGCTTTTTAATTATAAGTTAAAAGAATGTAACAACTCTATTTTTAGTGTACAAAAATTTGCTTAAAAATTAATGTATACTTGGGGTATTTACATTTACTATTATTACTTTAAGTAATTAATTAGCTCCATAATTACACGAAAGAGCTTGTAGCTCATTAGTAATACCTTGCACTGCTGAACCAAGCAACTAGAGTTCAAATCTCATACCCCACATTATTTTTAATATTGTTTTATTTTGAATTTTTAGAATACCAAAGGTTTACACGTGCATTTCTCACAAAAACCCCACTGCACCCGCAAAACTAAATATACCAGTGAGCACCCCAACCGACCAGCCACCTCCCGAACCCTCGACTCGGCCGAGTCGGCCGGCGGACCGGACGACTCGGGGCGGCGCTGCCGGCCGGACTCGGCCGGACCGCCGAGTCCCCTTCATCAATGTTGTGTCTTTTCCTATTCTGAACCCCCCCTGCACACTTCTTTTTCCCATATCGGTTCTAGAGAAGACATAAAGCCCTATTTACTCCATTTATCATATTTTATTACATTTTTATTATTTAACTCTTCATCTACCCTAACCCTAGCCTAACCCTATAAATACCACCCCTACACTCTACCCCCTCACCCAAAAGCTCTGAGCCAACTCTCAAGAAATCTCTATAAACCTAGTGTGCAATCGAAGTGAGCGAAAGGCGAAGCTCTGGCAGATTTTCCGGCGACAACTGTAGGAACTCCCGGCGACGAAACGACGCACCGTCGACTCCTCTCGTCTCCCCTTCCTCTCCTTTAAAGTCCTAAACCCGTAAGTCCCAATTTTATCTTCGCTATTCTTATTATAAAATAAGGAATTACAAAACCTGACGGAATCGGAGTTAAACCGATTTCCGATTCGGTTCATTCTAAAAATCCAACATTTTCTTAAATACATTCACACAAAACTCTTACATGTTGACTTTTAAATATTAATAAATATGTTGATCAAGTTTCACGACAATCTAATTCATTTTGTAACTTTTACCATACATTTTCACTAAAATACCATATAGTTTCATTTCGACATTTAAACATCAAAAACTTGCTATACCTTTTAGTAGATCACGAGGTAATGACCTACCTCCTCACTCACTCATATGCAACATAGCACAGTACCCTCGGCAACATAGAATACTGGAAATCGACATCTTTACAAATAAATACCCTAATTAATAAAACCGTTTTTCCTTAATGATTAGTATTTATACAAATCTTTGCAAAGCGCCGCTACAACCCATTTGGGGAATTCGTTCGGGATGGTGCGGATTATCGCATATCCACGGGATTAGTAGTGCGAGATGCAGATCATTGCAAGGAGCATTAGGTCTCGAAAGATTTAAAATACGACATCTTAAGAAAAGGAGATTTCTAGAATATTTTATATATACTAAAATTATTTTCATATAAATATATGTATATGTAACATAAAAATATCTATTTTGAATTATTATAAATATTCCGCTTTTTTTCTAAAAATGTCACAAGAATCATTTTACACTAAAAAACAATGAATTCCATACAAATCAATATTAGAAATAAATACCTTTATTTATGAAATTAGGATATTTTCACTAGAAATATCATAATATAAAATCTACATTTATTACAACTCTAAAGACGATTAATAAATACTTAGGGTGTATTTTGAAAAGTATATAAAAGTATTTTTACATAAACCCCCCTAAAGTTCTATAAATTACCCTAAAGACCTTAGTAAACATAGGTTTAAGCGGGACCAGTCTCTTGAGCCTCAGGGAGCCGGAGATATGGGTGCTTGCCTATTTAAGGTAGACAACTTAACAATGGTGTTATCAATACGGTAATAGTCTTTGAAAAAGACACAAATCCTGCCGCCCATGTGCAGCGGTTACCGATAATATCAAAACCATCGGGACTTCAATTTACTTTTCAAATTGTCTGACTCAGACTGAGTCTCATTAATAAACTGACTTGAATATAATTCAAGTACAATCTACAATCTACAATCCGCAATCTACAATATTACAATTCAACATGAATCCATATATTCAATCTATCAATCTATACAACTTGACTGAATCGAACCATGGATATACTTCCATTTACAAGATTCTCCAATTACATCCTTTTACATGATTCTCCAGTTACATACATGATTCTCCAGTTACATCCGTTTACCGATATCATGGTTTCGGCAAGTTATCCAATTATACAATCTATATTATAGAAAATACAAGTTGCAATACAATTTACAATATAAACAAGACATTGCGGGGTTTAAGGGGTAGACTGGTACGGAAGGTGTTAAAAGTAGCACGAGACTGCAAGATTTAAGACATCTAACCGTATCCAATTGTCGTTGTTCCGGGTTGTATAACGAAGCCTTGTACTTCCATTTGCCCTAGTCTCAAGCATATAGAGACTCCTCTTGTATACACTGGCATTCTTCTGTACCAAGCTACAAACAACAACGTTAACACAACATTATAACAATATAATACAACTTTAAAAGCTACCTTATTATTCTGTCTATTCTATTTCTCCCTTATCTTTGGGACTTACCGAGCGATCTGTTCGCTGACGACATTCTCTTCTTTCTTCTTTGAATGTCGTCAGGAGATCTGGACATGTCAGAGATCGAGCCCAGCACTGAAGACTTGGACCATTTCGTTGAAGACCCAGAGCTTTAGTTCATTGTACACTTTCATTCCTGTACTTTTCTTTTTCTGTTATGCCATTGTTTAGGCATTGTTTTCATTCAGTTGTATTTACTTTTTCATGCATTGTACAGAAAGAACGTGAATAAATAAAGTTGATGTTTTATTATATCTTGTCTCTTGTGCTTTTACTTTTATATTGCTTAGATACGCTTAGCGTATTTACTTCACAGTAAATACGTAGCGGCCTCGTCGCGTCCTCTGCCCGTATACTGGGAAGCGGGGCGTGACAGGTTTTGTTGGTGGCCCATGTAGGTCAGAGCTGTATGAAACTCTATCATGCAGTTCTGTTCTGCGTGAACAACCTAAACAATATAACACAAGAAACAGCAACTAAAACATTCTTTACAATCATATTCCTTGAATCTTATCTTTCATATTCCTTGAATCATATACTTTGAAACTGTCCTAACCCAAAATTCCCTCGCCTCTTTTACATTCTTACCAAAACATTCACATTCTGTCATTCCTTCACACATTTTTCACATTTTAAAACCCTTGCACCACCTTGTTGTTTTTTTCACACACTCTAAGTACTTCAGTCGCTAAACATTCTTGAATCTGTTACACTTTCCTTTTACAAATTTCGAGGACGAAATTTTTATAAGGAGGGTAAAATGTAACAACCCTAAATTTCCTATACAAATTTTTTCAAATATTTTTTTTTCAAAATTCAGAAAGGGGTATTGTAGCCTGAGCACAAGATATAAGTAATTAATTTGCTTTTTAATTACAAGTTAAAAGAATGTAACAACTCCAATTTTAGAGTACAAAAATTTGCTTAAAAATTAATGTATACTTGGGGTATTTAAATTTACTGTTATTACTTTAAGTAATTAATTAGCTCCATAATTACACGAAGGAACTTGTAGCTCATTGGTAATACCTTGCACTGCTGAACCAAGCCACCAGAGTTCAAATCCCATACCCCGCATTATTTTTAATATTGTTTTATTTTGTATTTTTAGAAAACCAAAGGTTTACACGTGTATTTCTAACAAAAAACCCACTACACCTACAATACTAAATATACCAGTGAGCACCCCAACCGACCAGCCACCCGCCGACCCCTTGACTCGGCCGGCGGACCGGCTGACTCGGGCCAGCTCCTCCGGCCGGACTCGGCCGGACCGCCAAGTCCCCTTCATCAATGTTGTGTCTTTTCCTATTCTGAACTGTAAGTGCACGGCGGCGCCCCGGCCGTCAATCCGAGGCCAAAATGCGGAAACGATACTTTTATGAAACTTGTAAACTGGAATCACCACGCACTATAAAACCCGGATCGGGCCATTAACCTACTCCTAGCAAACTAGAGAAGGGGTAGAGAGATATACCGAGCGATCCGTGTCCTTCGGTCTTCTCGTCGTCGTCCCAATCTCCCCGCGGAATCTCTGGTCTTCATCTCGTCGTCGGAATGGCACCACATCGCCGGGTTCTTTTACGGCCTCCCACCTCTGGACCGAGGCAACTCGGGCAAGAAGTTGGCGAGTCGACGTGTCTAAGAATGCTATAGGATAGTGTAGAACTATATGTCTCCTGGGGTTAAGGAAGTTGCCATTTGGTGGAGGATTGAGATGAACTTTTGGAGATGGAGCTATGGGATTTTTACAAAGCCAAAGAGATCAAAAATCCCATACAACAATTTTGGACAGCCCCCTCTCTTGTTGTGGCCGGCCATATCTAGGAGAGTGAGAGAGAGAGAGTTAAACAAAAGGGGGGGAGCAATAATACATCTAAGAAAGAGAAAGGGTGATGATGATCAAGAATCATCACAACAAAAACCTCACTCCAAAACCCATCACCCATCTCATTATACAAAATTCAAGCAATGATTATCCAAGGAAGTCAAGTGATGGTGGAACCATCATGAAACCATCATGATGCAACTACTTGTAAAAACAACCCTCCAAATTGCTAATTTGCACATTTGCAAATAAGCCCTCCTCCACCATTTTTCAGCCAAGGAAAGAAACAAAGGAAAATGCCCGAAACGGAATGCAAACTTGCAACTTCCAAAAACTGATCCCGTAATAAATTACAGGAAAACCCCGCGACTGTATATACATACCCGCATTTGTATTGCGACCGAATACTAATGCAATGAGACAAAATCTATATGGTACAATACTAGGATCCGACTTAAACCAAAGCCCGCTAGTATTATCCACCCGATCATGATCCGTGCAATACCGTACGTATATGATCGAACCCTGCCATATCTCCATACGGCCTCTACAGCGTTTCGCCCGAAACTTTCTGTGGGGGACTCTAAAGACTCGTCAATACTTTGGTTGTGGATTTAACCACTAGCATGTCAGAGGTATTAGCCATACGTAATGGGCTACCAGGTATTGACTAAAAGGGACGTCGATGAGAGAACTCATCCTGACACCCTACTGAGCCTGTCTGTGACAATATCCGTACAATCCGGTCCGTTCGTCTATGAGCATCGCATGGAGGGCCTAGTGGGTTTGTAAAAGTCAGACCCCCAAAAGCGGTACAAGTCGTGTCGGAGTGTAGCCCAGAACACCCTGAGATACTACTGGAATACCTACCAGTAAATCTCCTGCCTTGGACAATGACTTCGTGTAATGGCTCTCCTAGACACAGCGCGACCTCACCCCCAATACCGGGAGAGACGAACCCCTGCAAATCCGCTCACTGCTCCATATGGCTCGGGACTATACCCAACTAAAACCTGTTTTCATGTCTCCTTTGAGCGAGGTAGGGTAGTAATCAAAGTATAGTGGGAACTCACACGAGACAAATGACGATCTCAGGTCGATGAACTAACCTGTACACATGTCACCAGGGACCTGCTATCTAACGTCAGGTATAGTACCAACTAGCATGTTCCCAGCGAGTCCTGTCCGGTGTACTCTGTAGGGTTCCTAGGCACTCTTTTGAAGGTTCATAAGGCATAAAACATGCCCGAATAAAGTTTTAGACGTACCGAACAACCCAAAGCCGGGATCTTTTCTAGATTATTAGGGTTTAACATGCAAGTAAACATCTTTACAATTAAGTGTGAGAGATTAAAACCTTTGTAGTCCGCTCCTTCGCTTCATAAGCTCCGAGTAGAAGTCCCTTCGCCGCGATCCACGATCTCCCGGACTCAAGAGAGGCTCCACGACTCGAACGATCCATGATAGCTTGTCGTATTCCTTTTCTCCGATGATCAATGTCGAAGTTGCAATAGCTGAAGCTCTCTCACTCTAATGAGGTGAACACCCTAATCTAATGGGCTAGATTAGATGAGGATGATGGAGTAGTATTTATGCTTTCTTTCTATATCATTTTCTCACAAGAAATCATCACAAAAGAAATAACTAGTAAGCTCTTTCAAAGACTCAAGAGACAAGAAGATGAAGAATGAAAAAGATAATACTTTTGTGATGAATAGTAGTGAAGAATATACAATTGATTATGGAACCATGGTTAAGGATGATAAGCTTAACATTTGTAGAGAATAAACTAGAGCTAGGGTTTGGTTAGGTTAAGAATGAGTCATGGATAAGTATCAACCATAATATCTTAACCAAGACAAAAGGAAATCCTTCTAGAATGTGCAAGAAGGAGCTAACCCTAATCAAACCCTAATCTCTTTTTATCATCACAAAACATGTTTCATAATAAATCATATCATGTCACAATAATATATATCACATATATATTATATATTTGCAACAAAAGAAAATAATACAATTAACATATATCGCATATATATCAATGTATTAATCCGGTGAGGAAATGAAATAATAAAGCGAGCCAATATTAGATAATGTAATACAATATATCATATATATCATTATACATTAAATCATCGAATCAACACTTGATCCGACGATCCTGCTATATCGAATATAACCGACTAATATCTCATGTACCGATTCATCGAATCAACACTTGATCCGATGACCCGGTTCATATCTAAATATCGCGACAATATAGTACGGTATCACATATCGCATTATCATTGGTCCTGCACATATCACATATGTGCCTCTACTCCGTTTTAACTGAGCCAAGAAACCTCTGTTTAGGACTCTAAAGAATCGTCAATACGCCGGTAGCAGGTGATAATCATATCAAACACCCACAAGCTGCAAGCGGTCAGCTAAACATAACAACCACCTAGGTATTGAGCGATCAGAAGATCTACAAGCTAGCCTGTCCGTTCTCCTGTGAATCCAATCAGTAACAGTCCGGTCTGTTCGTCTGATATGTCGCATATCAAGTCTAGGGGTGGTATACGTCAGATCCCAGCAACTGATAAGTCGTGTCGATGTGAGGCTCATAACAGGTCGAGAAACTACTGGTAACACTTACCAGTAAATCTCTATATCAGCCCAGGCCAGGGACTTCCAGTCATAGCCAATCGAACACAGCACAACATCAACTTCCTATACCGGGAGAGACGAATCCCCTCATATCGCTCATTGCCTCCATGTGATTCGGGACTGTACCCAAAAGCCACCGTTTTGCACGCCCTCTTGGACGTAGTAAGGTGGAAATCAAAGCACGGTGGGAATCACACAAGACTCTATGACGATCTTGGGTCTACAGACTACGCTGTACCAGTGTCACCGGAGAACTGCCATCTGACGTGTGGTATATCACCATCTGGGAGTTCTCGGCGAGTCCGTCCAGTGTACCCAGTCTCTACTGAGCACCCATACACCATCCATGATGTCAAACACCGATGGATATGGGATCATCCATCGCCCATCATATGGGTCAAGATGCGTATACGCTATTCTACTCTGGTGTATCGATGCCCTGTCTCGATATACCCTCGACTAGGAACGTTTATAGGATGTACTCATCGACTACTGTGGCCCCACTAGTATGATCTCATCATAATCCCAGTAGTCGAGTACAGATCCTAAGGTCTTTATCAACATGTGAGAGAAAGACAGTAAACCAATACAAGTCAACATGTTAAGATAAAGTGAAACCAAATAGCATATTATCATGAAGAGCAAGAAAGTCCTCTCTGTATATATCCAAGCATCCATCATAATATACATCATATGTACAACAATGGCCTCTAGGGCATTTACATAACTAACATACTCATAAACCAATGAGCACATGTATACATCTTAGGTGAACCAACTGACACCAATGGCTTGTGAGACCGGCCACCGCCCCTCGTCAGGGTCTCGACTGTATACACTAGTCTACTCTGGAGTATCGATGCCCTGTCTAGAAAACTCCCACGACTCGGGACCTTTCAAGGATGTGCTTATAGACCCCAGCTCCCACGTATATGATCGCCCTCATACTGCTGGCAGTCAAGCATGAATCCTAGGGGCTCTATCAACGTGCAATAGTGACCTGTAAGGTCACCTAAAGCAGTACACGATGATAAAGATAAACCAGATAGCATACTATCATCTTGAGTAAGACTGTCCTACCGGTATAGGTCCTCCCTCAATCATTGCAATTACGTGCCTGTGATCCAATAACTAACTCTAAAAGCACTTTCTCCAACAATCTCCCACTTGCACTCAAGGCTAATTATTGCGATGTCGCATACTCACAGCCCGTGTGATACCGAACACCCAACTCCTCTACTAATCAGTCTCACAAAATCCATTTGCGAAACTATTGCGTTCGAGGAATAGCCTCAGTGAGTGGATCCTCCTTGATGTTTCTTTCTATGTCTCTCTATATCTCAAGTTCGTGGAGAAAGCCATCTCCCGAAATGAGCAATACCTTTCTTAGAATGTGTCCATATGTCTGATGTGTCCTAGCTTATAAATGAACTCTAAATACAAACTTCTTAGGCTGTATCGTCAACTGAACTTAATCAGTATCCTGCATCATGCCTCCCTCGGTATCCCCTTGGACCATCTGTCCAAAATACCACCCCTCGTCTGAAGGAAAACTATAACTCTGACAACCTCTCTGTCATCCATGTCACCTCGGAAGCCTGGAATGATAACTGTCTCCTAAAGGAGGCTGTTGTTATCATATCCCTACAACATTAACTTATGTTCTAAAACTGCTTCCGTTCGTTTCTCCAGGATTTGATCAATATCAACATATTGCATCTACTGCAAAAAACAACATCTGGTGTGGTGCTTGACATCTTATGATTGATTCAATTGCCTAAGCAAGTGATCTGCCAATCATGCACATCCCTCTCCCCTTTAGTCTGTAAGACACCTTTAGAGAGGGTGACTCCATCACCTGCAGGTACACCACCATGCCAGGAGTCGTCCATTCTAAAATACCTTTAGAATGCTGTCTAAGTACCCTGATTGGGACACTTCCCAAATCTAGATCTAGTAACCAGAATGTCTGATATAATACCCAATTCCTATGTGGAGAAACCACTGTGTGACAACCAAAGTATAACCGATCGTAGTATAGGAATATCACTTCCTACTCTGTGTATGTCATCCAAATACCAGGACATCACACCCTACTACCTTCTTAACAGATCCATCACCTATTCTGATGAAGTCAAACCTATGATTGTCACATCAGAAATAGATGATCTACCTCCGTTATATCTGCTTTAGTCTATAAATAGACATAAGCCACTTGTCCACCAATGCTTCCGCTGCTCCCACTGACTACGATAACCCTCTGGCAGAGTCATATACACGTGCACTTCTAAAGACAGTTCAAAACGACGCTATACTCATCCTCCTGCCGGGTCTCATAGTCTGGAATAACAGCAATGACAAGTCTGGGTAAACAAGAACCTCTCTGTCACCGTCCTTGAGGCTACCGGAGTACCTCTCGGGTGGCTGAGGTTACCCACCGTATCTGCAGAGTGGCCAATGGAATGTCAAACCAAATTGAATCTTTAGGTTCTTATCAAATTTTCAGTAATCGTCTGCGGTTCTGGAATCACTTCCAGTTCTACCATACTCCCACTACTGTTTTCTGAAAAAATCCATTTTTGTTAAAACTGTGGCGAGTCAAGAACAATATCACTATTGATCTTCTAGATGGTAGAAAGTCAACCCTCGTCATAGCCTGGGTCAACCCATAAACAACCATTATAGAAACGTGCATTGAGTTATCCAGAGTCTGGTTTTAAGCATAAGCCGGACAACTCCCCGTACCTTAACATCGTCAAGATATGAACTGTTATATATCCAATATAGAACCAGAGGCACAGATTTAATTGAACCATATTCAAATCATGCAGCTGTCTCCAGTGCATGTTAACTAAATGGATGGAGGCCGATCAACGTTACTCAACTTAGGAGTACTTCCAATTATGAGTAACCTGAAAGAGAAGTAAGTTCTTTTAATCATTACTATCAACTGAATACCATGCACAAGTATCTACATCTTCGATCACCTTGAAGAATCCCGATACTTGCAACATCCGGTTCTATACTTTATTCATATACCTATAACTTCTCAAAACTCGGACCTTGTGTTTTTTCTAATCACTTGTCTAAGAACTAGAGAAGTCATAAGTAAACCGAATATAGTACGAGGACCAACCCCTCTGTCCTAATGGACACTGGAAAACATACAATACTCTATATAAGTCCCCTAAGTTCAATAACTCAAACCCTGTGCGTCGTAGGTTGAAAACAGTACTTATGGTTAAGAAGAATTACACCGCCGTTTAATGCTCCTTACCTAACCATCAACTGATATAGGTAAATGCCATGGACATAATTTCAAAAGGGTATATCTCACTCTATAAAAATAGACGTACAGATGTATCAATTTCAAAAGGTATATCTCACTCTATATATTTGTCGTCCGGCAAGCAACCCAGGTGACTTCATCAAATATCACCAATTACAACGAATTCCGATATAGTGAGGATGATCACCTAATTCCCATTAACTTACACCTAATCATCATCTGTAAAACCATACGGATGTGAGAATCATACATGGTAAATGCATACCCTTGAGCAAGTATCTAATTGGGAAATCAGTTTTCTTTTAACAGTACAGTAGCGTTTTGAAAATCGTTTCGGTGAAATTTCGGAAAATCGGCAAAATAAGAGGGTTTTCTGTAAAAAGTCAAAATACAAATATCTTATTATAAAAAATTAAATATACATATTCTAGCTATGTAATTGCTAGTATTTGGTGTTTATTGAGCCACTGGTGAAATTTCAAATTTTCTGAAAAAAAATTATTTTATTATTATTTTAAGCCGTCACTAATACATTTAATTAGGGAAAATTACAAATTGAAATGAGTTGAAACAAATTTTGTGCATCATAACACATTAAATAAAAATTTATCATATGGTTTTTGAAATGAAATGGTTTTCCAAAACGTTTTAGAAAAATATCGAAGAAAAAGGCTTTTTTCGGTGAAATTAGTGTTAATGGGAATTGGGGTAATACATTTATCTTTTTCCCTAACCCACACATCCACACCTCACCCTCTCTCCCTCTCCCTATGTGGCCGGCCCCACCATGACAGCCGTCCCCCCCTCTCTCCAATCACCTCTTTTTTCAAAAGAAAAGAAAAGGAAAGAATAGAAAATGAAAGAAACAAAAGTGGACTTTGACTAGATGTTACTTTCTCCACCTCACTCTATCTCCTCCCTCACCCATTCCCTCTTCCCCTTGGCTGAAACCTGCAGCAACAACAGCCCTCTCATTTCTTCTTCTCTTTTCTCGTCAAAATTCCATCAAAAAATCATCCAAAATGCATCAAAAATTCCACAAAATCAAAATCTAATCCCTACCCATTTTTACTTGACCATTCTAGTATGGATCTAGGGAACAAGATGGCAATTTGAGGGGCTAGATTTAAAGTTGGATCAATGAGTTGTGAGGTATAAAAATCTTGACCTTTTTGTTGAATTGTTGATTAATGCTTGTGTTAGCTTAATTAAGTGTTAATTAGGTTTTATATGGGTTCAAATTGCATGATTGGAAAATTCAAGAATATGGTTTGAAGCTAATTTGGGTTTAACCATCACTATTAGGATAATCAAGTGTAGATTATCATCTTGTGGAATTGTAAAACCCAACCTAATTGTTAGTTTGCAAATGGTTAGGTTGATATTGTTATAATTAAGCTATATTGCTAAATATCTTTTAGAAATTTAATTAAAATATGGGATTAAAGATCTAATTAGGTTTTTCATGACTTCATTAACATTATTAAGTGTAGTTTAACACTTTAGTTCATGGAAATCCAACCTAAATTGTGGTTTGTGCATTTTTGCTATAAAATTGTTAAAATTTAGGTATTTTGTAAACTAGAATATTAGGGTTTTTGGAATTTAACGAGATTAAATTATGGGAATTGTTTTCATGACTTATTTAAGATATTTAGTGAATATTGTGGATGCTAGATTCGTTTATACATCGAGTTTTGCACTAAAACGGTGATTTGTGCTTGCTAGATTTTCGGAAAAATAACTTTTTAAGTGAAATTGGGGTTTTGTGAATTTTAAGCTATTTTATATTATAATTAGTGCTTGTAATTGTACAAATGAGTGTGTTGGGAGTTTTCTCGATGGTTTGGCGTTTGTACGCCGACGTCGAGGGTTTTTGGGTCGATTTGTGAAAGCAACCATAGGTTTTGACCTATGTGGGATTCGTGCGTCGTTTTGGTCATGAGTCGGATTTTAATGCGATATGGTGCGTTATGATATGTAGGTACCCCATGTGGACTTCGAGACGACAAGAAAGCGCGTGGCAACGTCGGCACCGGCGAGCGAGGACCAGGTGAGTAGATTTATATCTACGGGGAGAAGTCGGGTGGATGGCGTATAGCACCCCCGCAGTCCGTGGTGGTGTATACGGATGCGTATACACACCAATAATTTATTATATGTTATTTGGGATTAATAACGATGTTTAGGATGGATATTGGTGTGTTGGATTATTTTAGCGTTGCGAACCCTAGGGTAGTGTTGCACTACACATACACACATACATACTTGCATACATTCCTATTTATATGTGCTCATGGGATTCTTTATAGTTATGTGTTCACATGGGTATGAGACTATGTGTTCACGTACGGATTTGAGGATGATACTTGGGATTGAGATGAGTCGAGGAGATTTGTGTTGAGGTTGTGATATCGGTGATATGGCAGGATTCGTACTTGAGGTACGTCCTGGTGTTATAGCGGACCTTGGGGCGGCGATACGGGTGAATAGTGTTATAAATAAAATGGTCGACATGTGATCGTGATATGAGGCATGATATGCTAGGATATTGATATTAGGCCGTATCAGGCGATGTATATCCTTGATGATGCTATGTGCTGACGGTATCGGTTTGTACGAGATTGTCGATCTGTAGTCAGATCATGAGTATATTGAGGATATTAGTATTGTACTAGACATAGGTCAGTACCCTAGACTATGATCTTGAATAAAGAGGATACCAGAGGAATGGTGTGAGGAATATGATATTGACCCGTACCCAGATTTGGGGATGCCGTACGACGGATTTACGTACGAGCTATATCTTGATGATTGATCCACACTCTTGACTTGGGATGTCTGATTGTAGATATGGTATCGGATATGATATTATTGAGGCGGGATCACCGACTAATATATATATAGGTATGTATATGGATCGACTCAGATGTTAGGCGGTTTCCTTACCTGTAGTCCAGCTTGTTAGCTTAGCCCTTTAGTTTAGTTTAGTTGTTAGATTAGATTCGATTCTTACCTATTTCAAAAACTAACGAATTGTGGGTATTTTAAAAGACAGCCCAAGGGATCCTACGGATATTTCAAAAGACGTATCTTTTCATAAAAACACCGTAGCCCCTATTTTCAAAACCCCATGATTCGTGTTATTTCAAAAGGCACCATTTGTAGGACTTATATTAGATTAATGCAGGTTAGTTATAGTTGCGTCTAGTATTCAGCTCCCGCTCATTATTGTGGTTCGCTTCGCATCGCATGCTTATATTATGTTTCATACTCCATTTTTGATATCATGCTCTTAGGACTCCAGCACCATTACCGATGATGCGTATGTACCACGTACACTTACTTGCCGGCTCACACACATCTTCATCGGTAATTGCCATGTCACGTACACCTTAGAAAATATTATTGCTTGACATAGCCTGTTAGCTAATAGTTTAGACATTGTAGTTATTACCTGCTACTTCATGCATACTGTTATTCATTGTTATGCCGCATTCATGGATTCTCATGCATATATTCACTATTTTACGTGTTATTGAGGTTTTGGATTCGGATTTCCATGAGATTTTCTGGATTTGGAGGAAAACCGCAAAAACATAAATAAACCTTTTCTCTCTTTTAAAATAAAAAGTGCGGTTTTCTCATGATGTATGAGTCGTCCACCATGAGTTTGCTGATGGATTTCGAGACCCGATTCGAGGAGACGGATGAACCGTTTCGGGTACATGGTGGACCCGGTAAGGTACCCCGGGGCAAGAAGCGCGTGATGATGACGATGTGAGCCTGTCAGGGGAGCACTACCTACCGGTGATTTTACCCGACGCGTCAGATATCCGGAGGATACCGTCGTGGTCTTGAGATGGATGGTAGGGGACGGTCTGGACTGACGGCGCCCTAGATATTGTGATTGAGACATTGAGATTTCGAGATATTGAGGTACAGAGACTGTGATACAGAGATATCGAGATATTGGGATTACGTTTTGTGCCGATGCTAGGCACTGTTTTATGCTGATTTCATTATGATACCTCATTTTAAAAATACAAAGGAAATCTCACTAAATTATGAAAACAGTTCTTCATTTACATGTATTCTGTTTTCATGCATTCATACCTCATTCATATGATATATTGCTACCTGAGGCACTGACACGGGCACATGAGATTACACTCGGGTTAGATATTTACCCTAGCCTTGTTATAGGCTACATGTTATTTATATATTTGAGGATATATTATGATCATTGACCTAGGTTGCGTTATTTATGCGATTTCTGTGCGTAGCTATTTTTCTATTCACGAGTTGGCAACTCACCCCCGTTGTGCCCCAGTTTCTTGCAGGTTTGCCGTACAGATTTCTTTACGGCTTGCGGGCATAGTTTCCTTCGGGTGATTTGCTAGTAGGTGGGTTTACTTGTATCATACCACCATTATATATCTTGTATATCATTATTCTATTGTATCTAGAAGTTCCATCAACCAAACATGTATTATTTTTGAGATAGAGACCAGTGATGTTATTCTTTCGACCTTAGAGTCGCGCGTTGTATTTCTATGGTTTTCTTGTTGTTTTGAGTTCCTTTTAAGTTTTGATCCTCACCCTTGGCGTTGTATATTATATTGCTTGTGTGGTTATGACCGTCGATTGACGAAGAGCTAGCTCCCGCTTGGGGATGCCTATTTATTAATTTCGTATACTATTCATGTTGTATCCCGTTTGGGGGCCAGCATTTACAAAGGAGACTCTGCCGAAATTTTCACGAAATATTTTATTTTTTTTAAACGCATAATTCGGCTATGCTATTAAAACTACTTGATTTAAATTGGTTTTCCTTCACTCTACTACTTTTCTTTGTTTGGATTTCTGGGTTTTCGGTTTACTTAGATTACGTACGCCTCGAGACGTTTCGTAGTTTATGTGTCGGTCATGTTCCGTACTTTCGGGACTTGACAAAGTTGGTATCAGAGCGTTAGGTTTTACCTTCGGAGCGTAGGATGACCCTTGGTTGATGGAATAGGTGACTAAAGTAGAGTGACGTACCGTTGGTATGTTCCGCGGTATATTTACGACACACCACTCGACTTAAGAAGCCTTAGGATGTACATTTCCTTGTTCAGTATTATATTCCTTCCTGATCTAGCCTCATCGGTACCAGTTTGGTTTTGCTGCCACGATTACGGGCAGGGAGTGCTACAGTTAGAGTTGTGGTCAGCACGAGCTCGTCACGAACGAGGACTGACCAGGGCGAAATTCCGGCGACACACGATTGCGGAGATGTGTCTTTTTACTGTGTTTCCGCGCCACGAGCGTTTGGCGGATCGCCTTTATGAGGTTACTCGGATGTGCTGATCGACACTAGAGAATTGAGCCAATGATAGAGGCCAGCCAGATTTTGATGACCGTTGGTGTATTGCTTACTCATGATGATTGAGGCACTGTTCAGCGTTCAGACGAGTGAACCAGTTGTTACTGCGAGCGACGAGATATCGCCCCATATGTTGGAACTATTGCAGTACAGGTTGTACTAAGAGATGATAGAAGATCGCTAGTCATCCGGGGATGAATGACTAGGACATGTGTATCGTTCGCCTACCTCATGAGAGGTCATCAGATAGATTGATTCCAGCAAGAGACGACTTCACGCGGAGACATTGAGAGTCGACAGAGATGATCGAATGTCAGAAACCTATTATTCCAAGTTTAAAGTATTCGGAAGGGCATGCAGGAAATTCTATGGACCCTCTAGAAGAATGAAACCCTAACTCGACTTAATGACCGTGTGAAAGCCTTTGAACCTTCGGGTTTGCGGCAGTTCTGCGGCGCCATTAGTGAGGCTTGGGTTTGCCCTTCTACGGCTGGGCCACCGATGCTGTGGTATGTACTCGATACTATTAAAATGTGCCGAAGATGTTGATCTCTTGGGGGATTATGAGGTTTTGATGACTCGATCGGATGGCTCGACTTAAGTCGGATGCTAGGTGGTGAGATGCATTTCTTGGGAGACTCCAGACACGAGGATGGTCATTGGAGCTCAGTCCATGCAGCCACGACGAGACGGATCCAGAGCAGTCGACATTAGAAAAATGGTGTAAGAGGTTCGTACAAGATCTGGATATGATGACGTTCCCCTCCGCCGACATCAGGGATGCGATACGTATGCCGAGGCATTGTACTTGGATATACCTTCCAGAAGGAGTCGCGATGAGTATGCAGCCCTTCCGGAACGAGAACAGATCTAGTAAAGGACGATGACTTCCGGACAGTTCGGCAGAGACGAGATTTGGGAGAGATCCCGACAGGACCTTTGTAGAATGAATTACAAGAAGACCTTGACCCAGGAGTGGTCATTGTTACGCACACCAGCAGGCCAGAGTTCATGATCATCGACGAGACGTCCCACTAGTGACCGTGACAGTTGGCCCGAGATTCTTAGAGGATGCGCTTGAGCGGTACTATTCCGCAATTATTGATTTCGATGTTTTGGGTGATTTATTCGCATGATTTGATTTTGATGATTGAGGATTTATGATCTTTGCACAGTGTTGCACTTGATATCGTTTTCGTGCTTGGTTTCACATGTTTGTGATTTTACGGTTTTAGACATTTGAGTTGATTTTGTGCGTATATACGCACACGATTTGGTTTTTGCACGCGGTATAGTTCATATATGCTTGCAGTGCAGTGTTACGTATGTTGTGCATTTAGATGTCATGGACTTTGATTTCGATGGTGATGTTCGATATTTGTTTTGTGCACCTGGTTTGATTTTGCGCATGTTCGGCACTTGATATTGGATTTCATGATTTCGTGCACGATGGATGCACCTGATTTGGATTTTCGAGCATGTTGGGCACATGTTTTGAAGTGTGATTTTGGTGCACACCAGATGCACTAAATCGAGATTTTTCGTGCTGGTCAGATGCACCTGATTTTGCTGTCAGGTACACATGTTGCCTACGACAGATGTTTCATGCACACCCGATGCACTTAGATGTTGTTTCTGTGTATATGTATGGCACATATTTGGATTTTGATTTCCGTGCGCATAGTATTCATACGCGTATTTTGGGATTGATTTTTCTTATAGAGCAGTACGTTTTTATGATATTGCTATGTGTTTTCGTACTGAGCAGGACTAGTCAGAGGACAGTACCTGAATATATTTTATATGTATAGTTTCGAGTTATATCATATTGGTTTTGCTTTGGATTTGGTATTGATGTCTTCCCCATGACTCCGATGATTGCGGGATGCTAGACGGAGTTCTGATTTGAGTTATATGCTCATTTTTCATGCGCATGCGTTGCGCTACGATTTGTTTTATGTATTTATGATTTCGGAGCCCCGGCGATTTGTTGGTTTTGGCTGAAATATTTTAGTATTTGGGGGAAGACTGAATTTTAAATTCGGGGACCGAATTTCTTTAAGGGGGGAAGATTGTAGCGTTTTGAAAATCGTTTCGGTGAAATTTCGGAAAATCGGCAAAATAAGGGGGTTTTCTGTAAAAAGTTAAAATACAAATATCTTATTATAAAAAATTAAATATATATATTCTAGCTATGTAATTGCTAGCATTTGGTGTTTATTGAGCCACTGGTGAAATTTAAAATTTTCTGAAAAACAATTATTTTATTATTATTTTAAGCCGTCACTAATACATTTAATTAGGGAAAATTACAAATTGAAATGAGTTGAAACAAATTTTGTGCTTCATAACACATTAAATAAAAATTTATCATATGGTTTTTGAAATGAAATGGATTTCCAAAACGGTTTAGAAAAATATCGAAGAAAAAGGCTTTTTCGGTGAAATTAGTGTTAATGGGAATTGGGGTAATACATTTATCTTTTTACCTAACCCACACACCCACACCTCACCCTCTCTCCCTCTCCACATGTGGTCGGCCCCACCATGACAGCCCTCCCCCCTCTCTCTCTCCAATCACCTCTTTTTTCAAAAGAAAAGAAAAGGAAAGAATAGAAAATCAAAGAAACAAAAGTGGACTTTGACTAGATGTTACTTTCTCCACCTCACTCTCTCTCCTCCCTCACCCATTCCCTCTTCCCCTTGGCTGAAACCTGCAGCAACAACAGCCCTCTCATTTCTTCTTCTCTTTTCTCGTCAAAATTCCATCAAAAAATCATCCAAAATGCATCAAAAATTCCACAAAATCAAAATCTAATCCCTACCCATTTTTACTTGACCATTCTAGTATGGATCTAGGGAACAAGATGGCAATTTGAGGGGCTAGATTTAAAGTTGGATCAATGAGTTGTGAGGTATAAAAATCTTGACCTTTTTGTTGAATTGTTGATTAATGCTTGTGTTAGCTTAATTAAGTGTTAATTAGGTTTTATATGGGTTCAAATTGCATGATTGGAAAATTCAAGAATATGGTTTGAAGCTAATTTGGGTTTAACCATCACTATTAGGATAATCAAGTGTAGATTATCATCTTGTGGAATTGTAAAACCCAACCTAATTGTTAGTTTGCAAATGGTTAGGTTGATATTGTTATAATTAAGCTATATTGCTAACTAGGTTTTAGAAATTTAATTAAAATATGGGATTAAAGATCTAATTAGGTTTTTCATGACTTCATTAACATTATTAAGTGTAGTTTAACACTTTAGTTCATGGAAATCCAACCTAAATTGTGGTTTGTGCATTTTTGCTATAAAATTGTTAAAATTTAGGTATTTTGTAAACTAGAATTTTAGGGTTTTTGGAATTTAACGAGATTAAATTATGGGAATTGTTTTTATGACTTATTTAAGATATTTAGTGAATATTGTGGATGCTAGATTCGTTTATACATCGAGTTTTGTACTAAAACGGTGATTTGTGCTTGCTAGATTTTCGGAAAAATAACTTTTTAAGTGAAATTGGGGTTTTTGTGAATTTTAAGCTATTTTATATTATAATTAGTGCTTGTAATTGTACAAATGAGTGTGTTGGGAGTTTTCTCGATGGTTTGGCGTTTGTACGCCGACGTCGAGGGTTTTTGGGTCGATTTGTGAAAGCAACCATAGGTTTTGACCTATGTGGGATTCGTGCGTCATTTTGGTCATGAGTCGGATTTTAATGCGATATGGTGCGTTATTATGTGTAGGCACCCCATGTGGACTTCGAGACGACAAGCAAGAATGTGGCGACGTCGGCACCGGCGAGCGAGGACCAGGTGAGTAGATTTATATCTACGGGGAGAAGTCGGGTGGATGGCGTATAGCACCCCCGCAGTCCGTGGTGGTGTATACGGATGCGTATACACACCAACAATTTATTATATGTTATTTAGGATTAATAACGATGTTTAGGATGGATATTGGTGTGTTGGATTATTTTAGCGTTGCGAACCCTAGGGTAGTGTTGCACTACACATACACACATACATACTTGCATACATTCCTATTTATATGTGCTCATGGGATTCTTTATAGTTATGTGTTCACATGGGTATGAGACTATGTGTTCACGTACGGATTTGAGGATGATACTTGGGATTGAGATGAGTCGAGGAGATTTGTGTTGAGGTTGTGATATCGGTGATATGGCAGGATTCGTACTTGAGGTACGTCCTGGTGTTATAGCGGACCTTGGGGCGGCGATACGGGTGAATAGTGTTATAAATAAAATGGTCGACATGTGATCGTGATATGAGGCATGATATGCTAGGATATTGATATTAGGCTGTATCGGGCGATGTATATCCTTGATGATGCTATGTGCTGACGGTATCGGTTTGTACGAGATTGTCGATCTGTAGTCAGATCATGAGTATATTGAGGATATTAGTATTGTACTAGACATAGGTCAGTACCCTAGACTATGATCTTGAATAAAGAGGATACCAGAGGAATGGTATGAGGAATATGATATTGACCCGTACCCAGATTCGGGGATGCCGTCCGACGGATTTACGTACGAGCTATATCTTGATGATTGATCCACACTCTTGACTTGGGATGTCTGATTGTAGATATGGTATCAGATATGATTTTATTGAGGCGGGATCACCGACTAATATATATATAGGTATGTATATGGATCGACTCAGATGTTAGGCGGTTTCCTTACCTGTAGTCCAGCTTGTTAGCTTAGCCCTTTAGTTTAGTTTAGTTGTTAGATTAGATTCGATTCTTACCTATTTCAAAAACTAACGAATTGTGGGTATTTTAAAAGACAGCCCAAGGGATCCTACGGATATTTCAAAAGACGTATCTTTTCATAAAAACACCGTAGCCCCTATTTTCAAAACCCCATGATTCGTGTTATTTCAAAAGGCACCATTTGTAGGACTTATATTAGATTAATGCAGGTTAGTTATAGTTGCGTCTAGTATTCAGCTCCCGCTCATTATTGTAGTTCGCTTCGCATCGCATGCTTATATTATGTTTCATACCCCATTATTGATATCATGTTGTTAGGACACCAACACCATTACCGATGATGCGTATGTACCACGTACACTTACTTGCCGGCTTACACACATCTTCATCGGTAATTGCCATGTCACGTACACCTTAGAAAATATTATTGCTTGACATGGCCTGTTAGCTAATAGTTTAGACATTGTAGTTATTACCTGCTACTTCATGCATACTGTTATTCATTGTTATGCCGCATTCATGGATTCTCATGCATATATTCACTATTTTACGTGTTATTGAGGTTTTGGATTCGGATTTCCATGAGATTTTCTGGATTTGGAGGAAAACCGCAAAAACATAAATAAACCTTTTCTCTCTTTTAAAATAAAAAGTGCGGTTTTCCCATGATGTATGAGTCGTCCACCATGAGTTTGCTTATGGATTTCGAGACCCGATTCGAGGAGACGGATGAACCGTTTCGGGTACATGGTGGACCCGGTAAGGTACCCCGGGGCAAGAAGCGCGTGATGATGACGATGTGAGCCTGGCAGGGGAGCACTACCTACCGGTGATTTTACCCGACGCGTCGGATATCCGGAGGATACCGTCGTGGTCTTGAGATGGATGGTAGGGGACGGTCTGGACTGACGGCGCCCTAAATATTGTGATTGAGACATTGAGATTTCGAGATATTGAGGTACAGAGACTGTGATACAGAGATATCGAGATATTGGGATTACGTTTTGTGCCGATGCTAGGCACTGTTTTATGCTGATTTCATTATGATACCTCATTTTAAAAATACAAAGGAAATCTCACTAAATTATAAAAACAGTTCTTCATTTACATGTATTCTGTTTTCATGCATTCATACCTCATTCATATGATATATTGCTACCTGAGGTACTGACACGGGCACATGAGTTTACACTCGGGTTAGATATTTACCCTAGCCTTGTTATAGGCTACATGTTATTCATATATTTGAGGATATATTATGATCATTGACCTAGCTTACGTTATTTATGCGATTTCTGTGTGTAGATATTTTTCTATTCACGAGTTGGCAACTCACCCTCGTTGTGCCCCAGTTTCTTGCAGGTTTGCCGTATAGGTTTCTTTACGGCTTGCGGGCATAGTTTCCTTCGGGTGATTTGCTAGTAGGTGGGTTTACTTGTATCGTACCCCCATTATATATCTTGTATATCATTATTCTGTTGTATCTAGAAGTTCCATCAACCAAACATGTATTATTTTTGAGATAGAGACCAGTGATGTTATTCCTTCGACCTTAGAGTCGCGCGTTGTATTTCTATGGTTTTCTTGTTGTTTTGAGTTCCTTTTAAGTTTTGATCCTCGCCCTTGGCGTTGTATATTATATTGCTTGTGTGGTTGTGACCGTCGATTGACGAAGAGCTAGCTCCCGCTTGGGAATGCCTTTTTATTGATTTCGTATACTATTCATGTTGTATCCCGTTTGGGGGCCAGCATTTACAAAGGAGACTCTGCCGAAATTTTCAGGAAATATTTGATGTTTTTTTTAAACGCATAATTCGGCTATGCTATTAAAACTACTTGATTTAAATTGGTTTTCCTTCACTCTACTACTTTTCTTAGTTTGGATTTCTGGGTTTTCGGTTTACTTAGATTACGTACGCCTCGAGGCGTTTCGTAGTTTATGTGCCGGTCATGTTCCGTACTTTCGGGACTTGACAAAGTTGGTATCAGAGCGTTAGGTTTTACCTTCGGAGCGTAGGATGACCCTTGGTTGATGGAATAGGTGACTAAAGTAGAGTGACGTATCGTTGGTATGTTCCGCGGTATATTTACGACACGCCACTCCACTTAAGATGCCTTAGGTTGTACATTTTCTTGTTCAGTATTATATTCCTTCCTGATCTAGCCTCATCGGTACCAGTTTGGTTTTGCTGCCACGATTACGGGCAGGGAGAGCTACAGCTAGAGTTGTGGTCAGCACGAGCTCGTCACGAACGAGGACTGACCAGGGCGAAATTCCGGCGACACACGATTGCGGAGATGTGTCTTTTTACTGTGTTTCCGCGCCACGATCGTTTGGCGGATCGCCTTTATGAGGTTACTCGGATGTGCTGATCGACACTAGAGAATTGAGCCAATGATAGAGGCCAGCCAGATTTTGATGACTGTTGGTGTATTGTTTACTCATGATGATTGAGGCACTGTTCAGCTTGCAGACGAGTGAACCAGTTGTTGCTGCGAGCGACGAGATATCGCCCCATATGTTGGAACTATTGCAGTACAGGTTATACTAAGAGATGATAGAAGATCGCTAGTCATCCGGGGATGAATGACTAGGACATGTGGTTCGTTCGCCTACCCCATGAGAGGTCATCAGATAGATTGATTCCAGCAAGAGACGACTTCACGCGGAGACGTTGAGAGTCGACAGAGATGATCGAATGTCAGAAACCTATTATTCCAAGTTTAAAGTATTCGGAAGGGCATGCAGGAAATTCTATGGACCCTCTAGAAGAATGAAACCCTAACTCGACTTAATGACCGTGTGAAAGCCTTTGAACCTTCGGGTTTGCGGCAGTTCTGCGGCGCCATTAGTGAGGCTTGGGTTTGCCCTTCTACGGCTGGACCACCGATGCTGTGGTATGTACTCGATACTATTAAACTGTGCCCAAGATGTTGAGCTCTTGGGGAATTATGAGGTTTTGACGACTCGATCTGATGGCTCGACTTAAGTCGGATGCTAGGTGGTGAGATGCATTTCTTGGGAGACTCCAGATACGAGGATGGTCATTGGAGCTCAGTCCATGCAGCCACGACGAGATGAGTCCAGAGCAGTCGACATTAGAAAAATGGAGTAAGAGGTTCGTACAAGATCTGGATATGATGATGTTCCCCTCCGCCGACATCAGGGATGCGATACGTATGTCGAGGCATTGTACTTGGAAATACCTTCCAGAAGGAGTCGCGATGAGTATGCAGCCCTTCCGGAACGAGAACAGATCTAGTAAGGGACGATGACTTCCGGACAGTTCGGCAGAGACGAGATTTGGGAGAGATCCCGACAGGACCTTTATGGAATGAATTACAAGAAGACCTTGACCCAGGAGTGGTCATTGTTACGCACACCAGCAGGCTAGAGTTCATGATCATCGACGAGACGTCCCACCAGTGACCGCGACAGTTGGCCCGAGATTCTTAGAGGATGCGCTTGAGCGGTACTATTCCGCCATTATTGATTTCGATGTTTTGGGTGATTTATTCGCATGATTTGATTTTGATGATTGAGGATTTACGATCTTTGCACAGTGTTGCACTTGATATCGTTTTCGTGCTTGGTTTCACATGTTTGTGATTTTACGGTTTTAGACATTTGAGTTGATTTTGTGCGTATATACGCACACGATTTGGTTTTTGCACGCGGTATAGTTCATATATGCTTGCAGCGCAGCGTTACGTATGTTGTGCATTTAGATGTCCTGGACTTTGATTTCGATGGTGATGTTCGATATTTGTTTTGTGCACCTGATTTGATTTTGCGCATGTTCGACACTTGATATTGGATTTCATGATTTCGTGCACGATGGATGCACCTGATTTGGATTTTCGAGCATGTTTTGAAGTGTGATTTTTGTGCACACCAGATGCACTAAATCGAGATTTTTCGTGCAGGTCAGATGCACCTGATTTTGCTGTCAGGCACACATGTTGCCTATGACAGATGTTTCATGCACACCCGATGCACTTAGATGTTGTTTCTGTGCATATGTATGGCACATATTTGGATTTTGATTTCCGTGTGCATAGTATTCATGCGCGTATTTTGGGATTGATTTTTCTTATAGAGCAGTACGTTTTTATGATATTGCTATGTGTTTTCGTACTGAGCAGGACTAGTCAGAGGACAGTACCTGAATATATTTTACATGTATAGTTTCGAGTTATATCATATTGGTTTTGCTTTGGATTTGGTATTGATGTCTTCCCTATGACTCCGATGATTGCGGGATGCTAGACGGAGTTCTGATTTGAGTTATATGCTCATTTTTCATGCGCATGCGTTGCGCTACGATTTGTTTTATATATTTATGATTTCGGAGCCCCGGCGATTTGATGGTTTTGGCTGAAATATTTTAGTATTTGGGGGAAGTCTGAATTTTAAATTCGGGGACCGAATTTCTTTAAGGGGGAAGATTGTAGCGTTTTGAAAATCGTTTCGGTGAAATTTCGGAAAATCAGCAAAATAAGGGGGTTTTCTGTAAAAAGTCAAAATACAAATATCTTATTATAAAAAATTAAATATACATATTCTAGCTATGTAATTGCTAGTATTTGGTGTTTATTGAGCCACTGGTGAAATTTCAAATTTTCTGAAAAAAAATTATTTTATTATTATTTTAAGCCGTCACTAATACATTTAATTAGGGAAAATTACAAATTGAAATGAGTTGAAACAAATTTTGTGCATCATAACACATTAAATAAAAATTTATCATATGGTTTTTGAAATGAAATGGTTTGCCAAAACGGTTTAGAAAAATATCGAAGAAAAAGGTTTTTTTCGGTGAAATTAGTGTTAATGGGAATTAGGGTAATACATTTATCTTTTTCCCTCACCCATACACCCACACCTCACCCTCTTTCCCTCTCCCCATGTGGCCGGCCCCACCATGACAGCCCTCCCCCTCTCTCTCTCTCCAATCACCTCTTTTTTCAAAAGAAAAGAAAAGGAAAGAATAGAAAATGAAAGAAACAAAAGTGGACTTTGACTAGATGTTACTTTCTCCACCTCACTCTCTCTCCTCCCTCACCCATTCCCTCTTCCCCTTGGCTAAACCTGCAGTAACTACAGCCCTCTCATTTTGTCACGACCCGAAAGAGCACGTGACTGGCCCTTGAACCATATGAAGTCTATAGGACTCCATCTGGTCCAAGTAAGCCAAAAGCCCAGAAATCTAAAACCATTTTAAGAGTAAGTAAAGAAAACTGGTTTAAAGAAGTGAAGGAAAATATGTTTGAAGTCAAGGTTTTTAAATAACTAAGCCGAATGTGCATTTCTAAAAGGGAAAGTCTTTTCTAAAAATTTCGGCAGAGTTTCTTTTGTAAAAACTGGCCTCGAATGGGGCACAACAAGAATAACAATATATGCAATGATAAAAGGCATCCCCAAGCGGGAGCTAGCTCTTCGTCAATTGACGGCCACAACCACACAAGCAATAATAATATACAACGCCGAATGGCGAGGATCAAACTCAAAAGAAAGCTCCAAAAGCAAGAAAACCGCAATACTACTAAGCGCGACTCTAAGGTCAATAATACAGCACTAATATCTAAGTCTGAAACAATATACAATTTTGGTTGATGGAAAATCTAGATACAATGGATAAAATAAATACAATGGTGGTTCTTGATGCAAAAGAATCCACCTACCAAAAGCAATTCACCCGCAAGAAAGTAGTGTGCCAAAAATGCCGCAATGGAACCTGTACGGCAGAACCTGCAAGAACTGTGGCACAACGGGGGTGAGTTGCCAACTCGTGAATAGAAATATTTACAAGCAGAAACCGAATACAAGACATAAACCTAGGTCAACAATCAGTAATATAACCACAAGAGTACATCTGAAGTATAATAAGGTGGCAAGGTAGCATCTAAACATGTATGTAGTGCCAGGTACTCAGGTAATAACATATCATCAGTATAAGGTATGTCTGCATGAAGTAAATATGATGAAGTATCAATACACATATATTAGCGTCCCATACCACTAATTTTGGTGTAAGGGTATATATAACAGCGCCCTCATACCCTGTTATATATACAAGTGAAGTGTGATCAAAGTAAATCCAGTCTGTATGATCTATATCTGTACATACGTGGAATCCGTCCACCCGTCACCCAATGACAATAACATCATGTATGTGAATATGAAGATATAATAAAATCATGGAAAACATCATGAAACCCGTGCCTAGCATCGACACGTAAATCCTCATCCATCGGGCTCCGTCAGTCCGGATCGGCCCGCGGGCTATGTCTGCGGAATCGGCCCTCAGCCCCGGCAGTATGCCCATCTCTCAACTCCGGTCGGTATCCTCCAGATATCCGCTGAGCTCAAATACAATCACCAGTAGGTACTCGCCCGCCTCCAGGCTCAATCGGCAAAACCCATCGATCATCTTGCCGAGGGGAACCATACCGGGCCCACCACGAACCCGCAAATGGATCATCCACTCCTCGAATCGGGTTTCAAGCACACGTCTCAGCACCGAGAAAACGCGTGGTGGACGCACCAAAATATCATATCACGAGGTACCGGGTTTTTCAAAATAGAGCATCCTTCTTAAATAATCCCACGGTCCTCAAAATCAGTAACCACATGAAAATCCAACATCAAGAAGTAAATCCAATGCGATGTGCTATGCAATCAATCCATGATGTATGCGACATGTAAAGAAAGGTAATCATATCAGAAGTCATGCAACATGGAATAGTAATGTGCATATGTCGAGGGAAACCGCTCCTTTAGAATGAATCAGTTTTAAAGAATATATTGCGGTCCTCAATCTCTAATCAAGTCAGAATCATCTATGTTTGTGTACAGGTATAAGTGTACAATATGCCAAGCAAGAATCATATCATGAATGCAACAGTACTACAGTGTAGTGGCATGGCAATTATCGATGATCAAGTGTGTTAGCCGGCAAATAGTGTATGTGGAACATACGCATCATCGATAATGGTGCTGGTGTCCTAACAGCATGATAATAATATAGCAATAAACATATGCCAGCAATGCGAATAGCATGAATATACGGAAATCAAATAGTCAACACCACAATGAAGAATCTACTATGCAAACTACAGATCTAAGTATCAGGTCAATCAGGAGGGGTATGGAAACCACCTAAATCTGAGTCGATATATATAGATATACTAGTCGGTGATCCAGCCTCAATAATATATCGTAGGACATCCTCGAGTTATGAGTGCGGATCTATCATCAATATCGGCTCGTACGGTAAATCATCGTACGGCATCCCAATAGCTGGGTACGGGTCAACATCACACTATCTCATCACATAACAGGTATCACTATCATCAGATCACATAATCTGGGGTACTACTCTATGTCTAGTACAAATCGATACCATCAATATACCGCGTGTGCAAGCACATGCCCCAAGGCCCGCTAGAGATCACATATCGTATCCCAAATACGAATCACATCAATCACCGATCTCGCGGCACAAAGCCCAATATCATCGACTCATCTCCAAAGTCATCCAATATCATCATTAACACCGTGTAAGTTAGGTAATATGCAAGGGTGTGCGTGTAGGTGTAATTCTATTCTAAGGTTCGAGACTATTAACTACCCTAGTCCCTTCTAACCCTACACTACCCACAGTACACCTAACTATCATATATATATATGACAACTACGTACTGCGGGGGTGCTATAAGCCATCCACCCGACTTCCCCCTGTAGATATAATCTACTCACCTTGCATCATCATTTGCGGACGTTGATTGGATGATTTAGCGTGCTTACGCTTTCTAAAAGATAGATCAAAAATATTTGTAACCGCAATCAGGAACGGCGTCGCTTGCAGCTAGCCGGTGAGTACGGGTCGGTCCACAGGGATGTTGTGAATTTCCTAATCGCGCTAACGAGTTAATTCCGAAGGGTGTTCGGATTAATTATTAAATCTAAAAATTGAAGTTGTATGATACTAGGATTAGAAACTTGCTAGGATTAGGTTTAGGGAAAATTTGGTAAACAAAGATCTACATCTCTTTCCATTGCCTTTAATTAAAGATATCATATTAGTGTTATGGTAAATCTTAACAAAGGGGATTAGGATGATTGGGAAGATTGATTCTTCCTCTAGATCCTTGTCCTTCCTTTCTTAATCTTTACCCTAACCTCCATGGAAAACCTTAAAATCCGGGCCTTTAGACTACGGAATCACCGTTACCTCGAGGGTAGAGTGCCGTAGGGAGCGGAATAAGAAGGTATGCATGGAGTTCTAATTTTCATAAAAGATTGGCAAAGAAATGAGATGAGAGATCTTCGTCTCTCAAATCCTTTCCCATTCCTAACCCTAACAAGCGAGGAAACTACTCACTCATTAGAGAATTGAAGAACATTTATCTAGGGCAGAGAATAAAAATTACCTAGGGCAAGAATTGAAATCTAAACTAGAGCAAGGAATTAAATCTACTTACAGATGCATCTCTCCAATCATCAACGCAGGGTTGTCAGATCTGAATTCATGAATTGAAAAGAAACACCGATGCTCTCCAAAAAGAGTTCTAGAATTTATTATTAAAAGGAGGCATAAGAAATTACAATGAGTAGAGTTCCTATTTATAGAGAATAGGAAACCCTAGGTTACAATTGATTTGCATGACTACATTTACCAAAATATCCTTAGGAAGACCTAGTCAAAGTAGACTTCAAGCTTTGGTAAAATTTTATGTCTCTGTCTCTTTAAAGAAAGTATTGGGTCTTGGATCTTTTGGCTTCCTTATTATTTGGTTCTTTATTAAAATAGCTTCTATGTTTCTTCCAGATCTCCAGTGAATAATTGCGGTGGACTTTTAACCGTTCGCTTTGTAATCTTGGACCTTGCATTGCCTTGTACTTTGTGAATTTTATTTTTGATGTAGGCTTGATCAAGAGTCTTCTATTTGTTGGTCAAAGTCCACTTTTTCATCGTCTTTACATCGTTTTCACTGTTTTCTGTCTATCTGTAACATGTAGCAGACAAGCGTCAAAAGCACCTGTTTATTTATAAAAATAATAAGAATGAGGAATATAATAATGCAATATTATGGTGTGAACAAATACCCCCAAACTTATCTTTTGCTCGTCCTCGAGCAAACTTATTTTTATTCACTAATATCCTAACCGCACTTTCGCAGGGAAACGCGATTGCACTGAGCACGTGCAACAAGCCGTAAAACTTCTAGGTGTCCCTAGTAGGAGGAGTGTTGTCTCCTGAGGGTTTTCAGCGGATTACACCCACAAAATCCTATCAACTCGGCCCATTGACTTTTGTTCTTCATTTAAGTTTTCTAACAAGGAATTCTATTATCCTCGACCCGTAAATTATCCACCCAAATTCTTCACACTTCCTCATTATTTAACTTAAGATTATATATATCATGTGGATTTACTTAGCTTTCGGCATCTCTTAAGTTTTCCTTCTAGGGTTCCATCTCCACTTAGGAATTTCTATCAACTCTACTAGAGATACAAGTTCTATTCTTCATTCATTTCTCTTATCTAAACTCTAATCACATATCCCCACGTGTGTGTATAGATCACCCCTACACTTGGAAATTCAAATCAAGCAATCGTACTCTCGTCCATTGTCCAAAGCACTTATTAATTGGTGAATTTTTAATTGAATTTTGCTTACACATCCTTCATGCGACCGTTAATACTTCTTGAGGTACCAACAACCGATTACAAGATGCGTTAGCACTTTAAAGCGTACTTCCTAGTTTTGCAACACCCAAGGCTTTAGCAGTGACTCCCAAACCAGTTGGTCTAAGGCACTAGGTGATGAAGCACCCTCGCTAAATATTTTTCTATTTTTGCAGCCTTAAGTAATCACAAAAACCAGTGTCCATTTTTTTTTCTTTATTCACTTTTTTTTTCATTTATTTTCTACGGACTAAGGACTTTAGACAAGAGCATTTCAAGGTCTCTTCTACTATTCCAAGTTTCAAGATGCGTGATTGTACAAATTGTAGGGTATATATTTTCAGAATCTAGACTTAAGTTAGGAACTATTTTTCAAACGTATACTCTAATAAGAACATCAATACTCTTCCCTTGTTGTGACTTAGCCCAAGAAGTGAACCCAAAATTTGCCTATTTCTAAATAAACTACAAGGCATATACTTTCTACCGTTAAACTTTAAGGAATGTTATCTTTAGGGTTTTTAATTTACTAAGTCTAAGATCTAGTTGTTCCTAGCCAGTTAACCTATTTGTCAAACTCAAGTCAATTATAGCCAAAATTGAATACAATAATTTTTATAATTTTTGAAATTTTTCAATTTTTATGGGTTTTTCAAATAAGTATGAAAATGCAAAAATATGTACAAATGAATGCGAAGGAAGAAGACTTACCGAGCATACCCCCAAACTTGAACTTGACAGTGTCCTCACTGTCATGCTAAACCAAGAGGGTCAAAATACCGGCACTCCCCTGTTTATTTATTTATAGTTTTTTTTATATATATATTTTTTTAATGTTTTGAGATTTTTTTTATTTTTTTTATAGAAAAAGAAAACAAAAATATATATACATATATACAACAAATTTCCCCCCAAACTTAAGCTTGGCCTTGCACAAGCCAAAAGTTAGCACCAACCATTCAAAAATATTATCGTGGAAATGGTATAGTTGATGCAAGAAAATTAGAAGCACGCGAGACCATGTGGAAAGAAGAATGGTAGAATATGGTCTCGGTGGGGGAGAAGAATGGCGAAAAGAAGAAGGAAATGGAGTACGATCTTGAGGGTGTAAATCGAGTGAATAAATTAGCACAATATGTGATGATCGATATGTTAAAAGCGATTGTGCTAACCTATCAACCCGTCGTGAAATGGGGTCAAATCCCTCAAGATTCGTAAGAAAACATGGATACGCCGAACTTGGTATCGGAGATGAAAGCGTAACGGTCATTTGCACGGTCGGAACAATAGGAAGGACGAAAGGAAGTGAATTAGGGATAGTATCATTCTCACCGTAGTAAACTGTGTCGAACTGGAAAGATTCCATCAATGGTTCGAAACGACTGTAAGCAACCGAGTCTGAAGGATTAACTAACTCATCTGAAAATGTAAAGGACTCAAACTCGGGCGGTAAGACTTCAACATCGTCCGAAAAAGTGAAACACTCGTAAGTGTCATCAGCTGTGGGAACTGTGTCAGATTCAAAGGAAAATTTTTCAAGCTCACAGTCGTCAAGCGTGAAATGAGGCGTGGTCGGAACGATGGAAAAGAGGGAGGGTGATTTAGGTAAAGGTTCAAGAGGATGAATTGGAAAATCCGACACATCAAAGAAAAATGGTTCAACCTCTATATGATCCTCACTACTCTCCTCAATATTATCCTCATAATTCTCCACAATATTCAACTCATCCATGCCATTATCATCAAAATCAAGAAGCATAGGAGATTCGGGAGAAACATTTAATAACTCGGGATGATGATTTGAACATAAAATTTCAATTAAATCGACAGGTTCATCATCCGAAATATTCCCGGCGTCTATATCCTCAATCAAGTGAAAGTCAATTTCTTTAGACACCTCCTCAAAAGCATGGATGTTTATCAATGTAGGTTCTAGAGTGGAAGTGTAAAGGTCAAACGGATTAGGTGTTGTTTCACTCGAAGGGGGTTCCTCACAATTTGGCAAATCAAACACTACAAAGTCGCACAACTCGTTTTTATTTTGAACTTGTGAATCATTTAGGACATTCGATGGAAAACTGGAGTTGTGGGCTTCAATTAGGTAAGGGTAGGTTTGATTTGGAAATCCTCTCACATTCTCATTCTGTCCAACCGCCTCCTCATACATTGAAAAATTTAGGGCTAGCGGGAAACTAGCTACCAGTTCAGCAGGTTGCATAAGGGCGGCCACGGACGCTTCCACATTCCTAACCATTTTGTTTGTTGCTGTGATATACGCCTCCAACGCCTCTTCCAAACTAGACTTTGGTGGTAAAGGGGTTTCGGCAAAAGATTCGAAATTGTTTGGATATGTGAAACTCCCAAAAGGCTGTGTAGAAACAGGGTCTAGTGACGGTGGGAAAGTCGGGTAAGACTGGTAGGAAGTGGGTGGTTGGGCAGGGGTAGGGTCAACATATGGATAAAAAGGTGAATAGTCGTGTTGATCCCTAGAACTGGATGAGTGGAAAGGGGTGAAAGATCGACTGCGAGATTGAGCAATATGCTCAGCAATGGACATCGGCTTAGGAGTGACAGAAGGACTTGAAAAAGTGGTATCAACATATGGAGGTGGTAAATGTTGACTTGGTTGACACAAAGTGGGTTGAAAAGTCAAACTGTTTCTCCTAGAAGCTTCTATTTGATCTTTCAAAGATATTTTAGGCAAGGAAGGATTGTCTTTAAATTGATCGAACAAATTGCCGAACGACGCAAAATTAGGTTCGGGATATCATAGTTCGGCAAGTGATTTGTTATGTGGGGTACCCATGTTAGAAGAAAGGAAGAAAGAAAGAAAGTTTGTTGGTGCAAGGATTTCTCAGCGACAAAAGTTGCAAGTCCTTTTTTTAAAAAAAAAATTCCTCTTATTACTCTTTTTTATTTGTTTTGCAAAAATTTTCGATAAAGGGCTAAGACACAAATGCAAATAACCAGAAATGCACAATCAGTCCGAGATCTAGGGTCACCTAGGTCAGCTAGACAGCTCCTAACTGTTCCAAAGGGCTAGAAATAGGACCTCAAACCGCCTCTTCACCGCCAATTGCGGCCAGGTAAGTGGGAAGGAACCACCACGACAGTGGGCCTAATTAAAAACCACTAGCCTAGACACCGCAAAATCAGTTAGGATAAACGGTCGATGCCTATACTAGTCCTTTTCCTATTGAGCTCGATTTCCTTAGGGCTGAGTCTAGTATTTTTTATTAATTGTGGTCGATGCAAAATGCTTTATATGATTTCTGGGGTCCTGGGAAGGGTGATGAAATCCCCACCCAATCTGATTTGGTCAAAAGCCCCTTAAAGTCCGATTAAAGATATGCAAAACAGTAAATCACTTGCAATCAAATCTTTTTTGTGAATTTCAAAATTTGCAAGTTTTCTAATTAAAATTTTCCTTTTTCCGTTTGCTCTTTATTTGGAAAGATATTTTTAGCAAAAAGATTAAGGATATGCAAATCAGAAAAGATCGCTTGCAATCAATTATTATCTTAAGCATATCACAAAGAATCTTTATTTGGAAAAAAATGTTGCAAAAAGATTTTCGAGAAAAGATGTGCAACAAAAAGATTACTTGCAATCAATTTCTATTTTAATCTAGGCGCAAAAATCCTGCACAAGATTGTTATTTGGAAAGAGAGAGATTTTTAAAGTACACAAAATCTTGCAGGAATTTTTCAGAAAATATATGCAAATTTTTGCAGAGGAGGAACAGAGAAACTTACAGAGCTCTTTTTTTTCGCGCTTCTGCCCCTGATTTTTTTTCCTGAACCGACCAGGCCGCGGCGGTTCCGCGGCCAGAAGTGGTCTCCGACGGCGGTTCCGCGGCCGGAAGAGCCTCCGGCGCTTTTTTATTTTTGCACCAGATCGCGCAGTTGACTTGTTGACTCGGTCCTCTAAATTTTTTTCTGTTCCTCTGTTGTTGCAATCTTCTGTTGATAGGATCGTTTATTTGTTGTTTCGCTTCCTGTAGATTTCCAGATCCGTCTTTCGATTGTAGATCCTGCAAAATTTAAACAACAAAGTACCCTTTCCAAAAATAACAGATGATATATATTTTTATATTTTTTAGATTTTTTAGATTTTTATGATTTTTTTTTTAATTTTGATTAACCCGAAATCGCGAAAAAGAAAATTCTACGCCATCCCCGGCAACGGCGCCATTTGATTGGATGATTTAACGTGCTTGCGCTTTCTAAAAGATAGATCAAAAATATTTGTAACCGCAATCAAGAACGGCGTCGCTTGCAGCTAGCCGGTGAGTACGGGTCGGTCCACAGGGATGTTGTGAATTTCCTAATCGCGCTAACGAGTTAATTCCGAAGGGTGTTCGGATTAATTATTAAATCTAAAAATTGAAGTTGTATGATACTAGGATTAGAAACTTGCTAGGATTAGGTTTAGGGAAAATTTGGTAAACAAAGATCTACATCTCTTTTCATTGCCTTTAATTAAAGATATCATATTAGTGTTATGGTAAATCTTAACAAAGGGGATTAGGATGATTGGGAAGATTGATTCTTCCTCTAGATCCTTGTCCTTCCTTTCTTAATCTTTACCCTAATCTCCATGGAAAACCTTAAAATCCGGGCCTTTAGACTACGGAATCACCGTTACCTCGAGGGTAGAGTGCCGTAGGGAGCGGAATAAGAAGGTATGCATGAAGTTCTAATTTTCATAAAAGATTGGCAAAGAAAAGAGATGAGAGATCTTCGTCTCTCAAATCCTTCCCCATTCCTAACCCTAACAAGCGAGGAAACTACTCACTCATTAGAGAATTGAAGAACATTTATCTAGGGCAGAGAATAAAAATTACCTAGGGCAAGAATTGAAATCTAAACTAGAGCAAGGAATTAAATCTACTTATAGATGCATCTCTCCAATCATCAACGCAGGGTTGTCAGATCTGAATTCATGAATTGAAAAGAAACACCGATGCTCTCCAAAAAGAGTTCTAGAATTTATTATTAAAAGGAGGCATAAGAAATTACAATGAGTAGAGTTCCTATTTATAGAGAATAGGAAATCCTAGGTTACAATTGATTTGCATGACTACATTTACCAAAATATCCATAGGAAGACCTAGTCAAAGTAGACTTCAAGCTTTGGTAAAATTTTATGTCTCTGTCTCTTTAAAGAAAGTATTGGGCCTTGGATCTTTGGGCTTTGTTATTATTTGGTTCTTTATTAAAATAGCTTCTATGTTTCTTCCAGATCTCCAGTGAATAATTGCGGTGGACTTTTAACCGTTCGCTTTGTAATCATGGACCTTGCATTGCCTTGTACTTTGTGAATTTTATCTTTGATGTAGGCTTGATCAAGAGTCTTCTATTTGTTGGTCAAAGTCCACTTTTTCATCGTCTTTACATCGTTTTCACTGTTTTCTGTCTAAGAACCTGTAACCTGTAACATGTAGCAGACATGCGTCAAAAGCACCTATTTATTTATAAAAAGAATAAGAATGAGGAATATAATTATGCAATATTATGGTGTGAACAGACGTCACCACGCATTTGCTTGTCGTCCTGAAGTCTTCATGGGTACCTACACATCAAAGTGTCGTATATGCGCATTAAAACCAAATCCAAGCTAAAACGGCACATGAAATCCAAAACGATACGATAAGGGGCCTATAGGTGAGAACCTATGGCACGCCTTCAAAACCATCGATAAATCCTCTATATCGTCGTATAAACGCCAAATAGTCGAGGCAAAACACATTCCACAATTGCAGAATTAAAAATACGGAATACGGAAACACGAATCCAAAACAGCAACTTAGGAAATATGTCCCAGATTTCACCCTAGGTCAATTTATACAAATCTAAATATACCAGGGGTCTAACATAAACATGTAGAAGCTACAGAACCAATACGAGCCAAAATGGTGGGACCCAGGCCGCAAATTGCAGCCAATTGGGATTAATTGGCGGCCGGGTAAGGGAGTTAGGGGCAGGGGTCTTGGGGTTAGCCTCCTGGGTGCCTGCACATATCTCTGTCAACTCAATTTTGTTTTAGGATAGCTCGTATGATAGCAGATTCCATAAGCACTACACAGATTTCATAATTTCCCCGACATCGGTTTCTAAAATCCGTATTCTGGTTTAAGCTTCAGGTTTTGGGTTCCAATTCATACACTAGGGTGATGGTATAAGCTCTACTGACCTCAATTTCACAAAACAACCCAAGTTCCCCTCAACCCTAACTAGGTTTTTCCCATGTCCACAATATCACACAATATCGATTCAATCTTAACATGGGGGTAAAGGAAATGCTAGAATTAAGCTAATGGTCCAGAAATTACCTCATTTGGCAACTCAAGAATTTTCTTGAGTTGCCCATAGTGGCCAAAATCCATGCTTTCTTGGTCCAACATGTAAGTCTTGAGCTTGTGCATCTTTTTAGTGAAATGGGGGTAGGGTTTTGAGTTTGTTTTCATGGTGATTTGAGGAGTTGAAGAGGGAGGGAAGTGAGGGAGGAGCAGCAGCAGGAGAGAGGAGAAGAGGGAGGGAAATGAAGGGAAGAAAAATGGCTAAGTCTCTAGTCAATGGTGCCCATGCCTCTATTTCTCACCAACCCCCATTTCTTTAATGATTTCTCTTTTCTTTTCCTTTTCTTTTCAAAATCCTTCTCACATAAATAGTAACCCCAAAACAAACCATGGCAATAAAATGTAACACGAGTGTAGAAAAAGTGATATGTGCATGTTTTGCACAAAAATGCTAAAAACCGATTAGCGATTTCTAATCGTGATTAGCACTAATTAAGCATATAACTAATCAATTAAACTTAGAAATGGCATAATTCTCTAATTTACCCTATTTTAGAATTTTTCATAATTTTCCATAATTTTTCCCCATTTATTTGTATTTAATAATACCAAAATATTAAAATATTCAATAAAATAATATTAAATTATAAAAATTCCCAAAATTAATATTTTATCTTTTTTTGAAAATGTTACAATCTACCCCCCTTAAAGAAATTCGGTCCCCGAATTTAAATTTAAACCCCCAATACTAAAACAATTTCAGTAATAATCCAATTTGTCGTGGCTCCGAAGACATCAATACATAAAGAATATCATAAAAATGTACTGCTCTACTAGAAATCAATCCCCAAAATGCATATATAAGAATATCCTGTGCGTCTGGTGCGCAAGGAATCAAAATCCATATATGTGTCAAACAGGTGTACAAAACAACATCTAGGTGCAACTGGTGTGCACGAAACGTCTGTCGTAGGCAACGTGTGTGCCTGACAGAAAAAATCAGGTGCATGTGACATGCACGAAGAATCCCGATTTAGTGCATCTGGCGTGCACCAAAATCGTATATCAAAACACTAAAGGTGCATGAAAACTATGCTGGAAGTGTAAATCAAATCACTGTATAAGATAGGCGTGAAATCACAATCAATACCTCGAATGTAATAACTTATGCGCAAAATATAAATATCCAAACTAAATCATTCAAACAGAATGCCCAACATACCGAAATCCAAAATGACGGATACGTGATAATCGAATCACAAAATCACAAATCATAATACCGTCGTCGGTAGTTCCTCCTTCAAGGTCGAGAAGGATTCGGTGCATCCACTGCTAGCAGCGCAGGATATCTACTTGTCTCTTGCTCACGGTCTGGCGTCCTCTGACTCTGGGTCCTTATTTTCTTTGCGGATTACCTATCTCGCAGTCAATCGGCTCATCGGCCCTGTCAGGTGTGCTAACGGGGACGATTCCGTTCTGGAACTTCTCTGGTCATCTCTCGGTAAATCCTCACGACCACTCATAAAGCATCACGTCACTGGCGTCGGCCTTTGGCTCTCTGAATGCACATCACACATCTGATCCTGGGTGCAAACATCATTGCAGCCGTGTCCTAGAAGGAATCCTGCTCATGGTCTCTTCCAATCATGCCTATGCCGATCTGTACAGAGGCTGGCTCTCTTGCATAATCTCTTCTCACTCGATAGACATCTGTGTCCCCAGCACAAAATTTTCTCGGAAATCGGTCGCATCCCAACGTCTCTGTAAGCATATCAGGTCTCTAGTCTCGACGGGAAGTAATGACAGCTCGTCAGCGTCTCGCTCGAACCTCTGGTTCCACCTGTCTCTATCGTCGTCCACTATGACGTCACGCCATGCATATCTACTCACTGCACTGTTCTCGGCCACGGTCAATCTGAAGTCTCTCACACGGACTCGAAATCGCGTACTCTGTAGCTTCATCATTCTGTAGATGATGTCAGGCCGAACAGGTCCTCGGGAACACGTCCCAATCGTCGGAGGAATACTCAATACTCGTCCGTACCTGATCAATTTGCAATGCATCTGGGTAAGTTCCTGTATCCGAACCTGGTCAACTATCTCGTCGACGAGGCCAAACTCTGGCCTGCTGGGTGTGCTCAATATGACCACTCCTGGGTCTAGGTCTTCTCATATCGTTTTCCAGAAGGGTCCTGTCGAGGTTTCTCTCTCAAATCTCATTCCTGTCGAAATGCCCGGAAGTCATCATCCATTGCTGAAGCTAATTCTTATTCCGGAACGGCTGCATACTTATCGCGCTTCTTTCTGGAAAATATATCCATATACCACGCCTCTGGATACGTATCACACCTCTGATGTCAGCGGAGTGGGACGTCATCTCGTCGAAATATCTTGCGAACTCTTTTCTTCACTCTGCTTCCATGTCGACTGATTCAGACTTGTCTCATCATGGCTGCATGGACTGTGCTCCAACGGCTATCCTCGTATCTAGAGTATCCCACGCAATGCATCCCATCACATGATATCCGAATGATGTCGAATCATCCGATCGACTCGTCAGAACCTCATAATCCCCCAAGAGATCAATATCATGGGTACAGTTTAATAGTATCGAGTACATGCCACAGCGTCGGTGGTCCAGCCGTAGAAGGGCAAACCCAAGCCTCACTAATGGCGTCGCGGAACTGCCGCAAACCCTAAGGTTCAAAGGCTTTCACACGGTCATTAAGTCGAGTTAGGGTTTCATTCTTCTAGAGGGTCCATAGAATCACCTGCATGTCTTTCCGTATAATTTAAACTTGGAAAATGGGCTCCTGACATTCGATCGTCTCTATCGACTCTCAACGAACCTGCGTGAAGTCGCCTCTAGCTGGAAACAATCTATCTGATGACCTCGCATCGGTAAACGAACGGACCACATGTCCTAGTCATTAGTCCTCAGGTGACTAGCGACCGTCCATCATATCTCTAAGTATATGCTCATGCTGCAGTAGTTCCAACCATCTGGGCGATATTTCGTCATTTGCAACAACAACTGGCTCATTCGCCTGTACGCCGAACAGCGCCTCAATCCTCCAGGAAATGCGACACATTGGCGGTCACCTCTGAATCGGTCTGCTCTAGATCTGAGTAAGACTCTCCACACTGGAAATCTTCAACTCAACTGGGCCCGCTCCGGTGCACAAATCGGACGAATCACCTTCGTCTCTCAATTCGGGTAGACTAGCTATAATCTGTCTCATATCTTCCTGGAAGCTCCGACAATCTCAGCTCGTAAGCTTCGGGAGCGACATCCTGTCAATCTCAGCAACAGCTGGTCCATCTGTCCGCACGGTAGGCGACATCATAATCTCTGAGGTATGCTGTACATCAACAGTCCTCTCTCAATTGGCAGCTCTAACAATGACTCGATCCTCCGGTGCAAGACCAAGCACTCGCCTCCACTAGAGGTCACAATCAACAATACCAACTCGAGACGTTCCCATGTCACCAGAAAACACAATGGTCGGCCCTCGTACCAGACGAGCTCGCCCTGACCGTAACCCTAGCAGCAGCCCAAACTGCGCTCAAACATGGCGACAGGAACCTCAATCGAGTATCGAAGAGAGCAGGACAATGGCAGAAAGAGAACAACAGATCCAGAGTGGGTACATGATCATAGGAAGGAACAACATCAACAAAGGTATGATCATGAAACTAATAGAATCGGGGATCTCAAATGGATGTATAATCATGGATATGAAGAGAATCACTGATCTCGAGAATATGTACATCCTAAGGTTCCTTAAGCGGAGTGGCGTGTCGTAAGTATGCCGCGGAACATACCAACGGTACGTCACTCTACTTTAGTCACCTATTCCATCAACCAAGGGTCATCCTATACGACGAAAGTTCGGGTCTAATACTCCCTCGACCAAGTCTAAGTTCCGTAAGGTCAAGCCTAAGTTCCGTATATATATAAACGCCCTAGGCTCCACATAGTCAAACTTAGACTCGAACCAAGGTCAACCTAGCGCTCTGATACCAACTTTGTCACGACCCGAAAGAGCACGTGACTGGCCCTTGAACCATATGAAGTCTATAGGACTCCATCTGGTCCAAGTAAGCCAAAAGCCCAGAAATCTAAAACCATTTTAAGAGTAAGTAAAGAAAACTGGTTTAAAGAAGTGAAGGAAAATATGTTTGAAGTCGAGGTTTTTAAATAACTAAGCCGAATGTGCATTTTTAAAAGGGAAAGTTTTTTCTAAAAATTTCGGCAGAGTTTCTTTTGTAAAAACTGGCCCCGAATGGGGCACAACAAGAATAACAATATATGCAATGATAAAAAGCATCCCCAAGCGGGAGGTAACTCTTCGTCAATTGACGGCCACAACCACACAAGCAATAATAATATACAACGCCGAATGGCGAGGATCAAACTCAAAAGAAAGCTCCAAAAGCAAGAAAACCGCAATACTACTAAGCACGACTATAAGGTCAATAATACATCACTAATATCTAAGTCTGAAACAATATACAATTTTGGTTGATGGAAAATCTAGATACAATGGATAAAATAAATACAATGGTGGTTCTTGATGCAAAAGAATCCACCTACCAAAAGCAATTCACCCGCAAGAAAGTAGTGTGCCAGAAAAGCCGCAATGGAACCTGTACGGCAGAACCTGCAAGAACTGTGGCACGACGGGGGTGAGTTGCCAACTCGTGAATAGAAATATCTACAAGCAGAAACCGAATGCAAGACATAAACCTAGGTCAACAATCAGTAATATAACCACAAGAGTACATCTGAAGTATAATAAGGTGGCAAGGTAGCATCTAAACATGTATGTAGTGCCGGGTACGCAGGTAATAACATGTCATCAGTATAAGGTATGTCTGCATGAAGTAAATATGATGAAGTATCAATACACATATATTAGCGTCCCATACCACTAATTTTGGTGTAAGGGTATATATAACAGCGCCCTCATACCCTGTTATATATACAAGTGAAGTGTGATCAAAGTAAATCCAGTCTGTATGATCTATATCTGTACATACGTGGAATCCATCCACCCGTCACCCAATGACAATAACATCATGTATGCGAATATGAGGATATAATAAAATCATGGAAAACATCATGAAACCCGTGCCTAGCATCGACACGTAAATCCTCATCCATCGGGCTCCGTCAGTCCGGATCGGCCCGCGGGCTATGTCTGCGGAATCGGCCCTCGGCCCCGGCAGTACGCCCATCTCTCAACTCCGGTCGGTATCCTCCAGATATCCGCCGAGCTCAAATACAATCACCGGTAGGTACTCGCCCGCCTCCAGGCTCAATCGGCAAAACCCATCGATCATCTTGCCGAGGGGAACCATACCGGGTCCACCAGGAACCCGCAAACGGATCATCCACTCCTCGAATCGGGTTTCAAGCACACGTCTCAGCACCGAGAAAACGCGTGGTGGACGCACCAAAATATCATATCACGAGGTACCGGGTTTTTCAAAATAGAGCATCCTTCTTAAATAATCCCACGGTCCTCAAAATCAGAAATCACATGAAAATCCAACATCAAGAAGTAAATCCAATGCGATGTGCTATGCAATCAATCCATGATGTATGCGACATGTAAAGAAAGGTAATCATATCAGAAGTCATGCAACATGGAATAGTAATGTGCATATGTCGAGGGAAACCGCTCCTTTAGAATGAATCGGTTTTAAAGAATATCTTGCGGTCCTCAATCTCTAATCAAGTCAGAATCATCTATGTTTGTGTATTGGTATAAGTGTACAATATGCCAAGCAAGAATCATATCATGAATGCAACAGTACTACAGTGTAGTGGCATGGCAATTATTGATGATGAAGTGTGTGAGCCGGCAAATAGTGTACGTGGAACATACGCATCATCGATAATAGTGCTGGTGTCCTAACAGCATGATAATAATATAGCAATAAACATATGCCAGCAATGCGAATAGCATGAATATGCGGAAATCAAATAGTCAACACCACAGTGAAGAATCTACTATGCAAACTACAGATCTAAGTATCAGGTCAATCAGTAGGGGTATGGAAACCACCTAAATTTGAGTCGATATATATAGATATACTAGTCGGTGATCCAGCCTCAATAATATATCGTAGGACATCTCGAGTTATGAGTGCGGATCTATCATCAATATCGGCTCGTACGGTAAATCATCGTACGGCATCCCAATAGCTGGGTACGGGTCAACATCACACTATCTCATCACATAACAGGTATCACTATCATCAGATCACATAATCTGGGGTACTACTCTATGTCTAGTACAAATCGATACCATCAATATACCGCGTGTGCAAGCACACGCCCCAAGGCCCGCTAGAGATCACATATCGTATCCCAAATACGAATCACATCAATCACCGATCTCGCGGCACAAAGCCCAGTATCATCGACTCATCTCCAAAGTCATCCAATATCATCATTAACACCGTGTAAGTATAGGTAATATGCTAGGGTGTGCGTGTAGGTGTAATTCTTTTCTAGGGTTCGAGACTATGAACTACCCTAGTCCCTTCTAACCCTACACTACCCACAATACACCTAACTATCATATATATATATATATGACAACTACAGACTGCGGGGGTGTTATACGCCATCCACCCGACTTCCCCCTGTAGATATAATCTACTCACCTTGCATCATCATTTGCGGACGTCACCACGCATTTGCTTGTCGTCCCGAAGTCTTCATGGGTACCTACACATCAAAGTGTCGTATATGCGCATTAAAACCAAATCCAAGCTAAAACGGCACATGAAATCCAAAACGATACGATAAGGGGCCTATAGGTGAGAACCTATGGCCCGCCTTCAAAACCATCAATAAATCCTCTATATCGTCGTATAAACGCCAAATAGTCGAGGCAAAACACAATCCACAATTGCAGAATTAAAAATACGGAATACGGAAACACGAATCCAAAACAGCAACTTAGGAAATATGTCCCAGATTTCACCCTAGGTCAATTTATACAAATCTAAATATACCACGGGTCTAACATAAACATGTAGGAGCTACAGAACCAATACAAGCCAAAATGGTGGGACCCAGGCCGCAAATTGCGGCCAATTGGGATTAATTGGCTGCCGGGTAAGGGAGTTAGGGGCTGGGGTCTTGGGGTTAGCCTCCTGGGTGCCTGCACATATCTCTGTCGACTCAATTTTATTTTAGGATAGCTCGTATGATAGCAGATTCCATAAACACTACACAGATTTCATACTTTCCCCAACATCGGTTTCTAAAATCCGTATTCTGGTTTAAGCTTCAGGTTTTGGGTTCCAATTCATACACTAGGGTGATGGTATAAGCTCTACTGACCTCAATTTCACAAAACAACCCAGGTTCCCCTCAACCCTAACTAGGTTTTTCCCATGTCCACAATATCACACAATATCGATTCAATCTTAACATGGAGGAAATTCTAGAATTAAGCTAATGGTCCAGAAATTACCTTATTTGGCAACTCAAGAATTTTCTTGAGTTGCCCCTAGTGGCCAAAATCCATGCTTTCTTGGTCCAACATGTAAGTCTTGAGCTTGTGAATCTTTTTAGTGAAATGGGGGTAGGGTTTTGAGTTTGTTTTCATGGTGATTTGAGGAGTTGAAGAGGGAGGGAAGTGAGGGAGGAGCAGCAGCAGGAGAGAGGAGAAGAGGGAGGGAAATGAAGGGAAGAAAAATGGCTAAGTCTCTAGTCAATGGTGCCCATGCCTCTATTTCTCACCAACCCCCATTTCTTTAATCTTTTCTCTTTTCTTTTCCTTTTCTTTTCAAAATCCTTCTCATATAAATAGTAACCCCAAAACAAACCATGGCAAAAATATAACACAAGTGTAGAAAAAGTGATATGTGCATGTTTTGCACAAAAATGCTAAAAACCGATTAGCGATTTTTAATCGCGATTAGCACTAATTAAGCATATAACTAATCAATTAAACTTAGAAATGGCATAATTCTCTAATTTATCCTATTTTAGAATTTTTCATAATTTTCCATAATTTTTCCCCATTTATTTGTATTTAATAATACCAAAATATTAAAATATTCAATAAAATAATATTAAATTATAAAAATTCCCAAAATTAATATTTTATCTTTTTTTGAAAATGTTACACATTTCTTCTTCTCTTTTCTCTTCAAAATTCCATCAAAAAATGATCCAAAATGCATCAAAAATTCCACAAAATCAAAATCTAATCCCTACCCATTTTTACTTGACCATTCTAGTATGGATCTAGGGAACAAGATGGCAATTTGAGGGGCTAGATTTCAAGTTGGATCAATGAGTTGTGAGGTATAAAAATCTTGACCTTTTTGTTGAATTGTTGATTAATGCTTGTGTTAGCTTAATTAAGTGTTAATTAGGTTTTATATGGGTTCAAATTGCTTGATTGGAAAATTCAAGAATATGGTTTGAAGCTAATTTGGGTTTAACCATCACTATTAGGATAATCAAGTGTAGGTTATCATCTTGTGGAATTGTAAAACCCAACCTAATTGTTAGTTTGCAAATGGTTAGGTTGATATTGTTATAATGAAGCTATAATGCTAACTAGGTTTTAGAAATTTAATTAAAATATGGGATTAAAGATCTAATTAGGTTTTTCATGACTTCATTAACATTATTAAGTGTAGTTTAACACTTTAGTTCATGGAAATCCAACATAAATTGTGGTTTGTGCATTTTTGCTATAAAATTGTTAAAATTTAGGTATTTTGTAAACTAGAATTTTAGGGTTTTTGGAATTTAACGAGATTAAATTATGGGAATTGTTTTCATGACTTATTTAAGATATTTAGTGAATATTGTGGATGCTAGATTCGTTTATACATCGAGTTTTGTACTAAAACGGTGATTTGTGCTTGCTAGATTTTCGGAAAAATAACTTTTTAAGTGAAATTGGGGTTTTTGTGAATTTTAAGTTATTTTATATTATAATTAGTGCTTGTAATTGTACAAATGAGTGTGTTGGGAGTTTTCTCGATGGTTTGGCGTTTGTACGCCGACGTCGAGGGTTTTTGGGTCGATTTGGGAAAGCAACCATAGGTTTTGACCTATGTGGGATTCATGAGTCGTTTTGGTCATGAGTCGGATTTTAATGCGATATGGTGCGTTATGATATGTAGGTACCCCATGTGGACTTCGAGACGACAAGCAAGCGCGTGGCGACGTCGGCACCGGCGAGCGAGGACCAGGTGAGTAAATTTATATCTACGGGTAGAAGTCGGGTGGATGGCGTATAGCACCCCCGCAGTCCGTGGTGGTGTATACGGATGCGTATACACACCAACAATTTATTATATGTTATTTGGGATTAATAACGATGTTTAGGATGGATATTGGTGTGTTGGATTATTTTAGCGTTGCGAACCCTAGGGTAGTGTTGCACTACACATGCACACATACATGCTTGCATACATTCCTATTTATATGTGCTCATGGGATTTTTTATAGTTATGTGTTCACATGGGTATGGGACTATGTGTTCACGTACGGATTTGAGGATGATACTTGGGATTGAGATGAGTCGAGGAGATTTGTGTTGAGGTTGTGATATCGGTAATATGGCAGGATTCGTACTTGAGGTACGTCCTGGTGTTATAGCGGATCTTGGGGCGGCGATACGGGTGAATAGTGTTATAAATAAAATGGTCGACATGTGATCGTGATATGAGGCATGATATGCTAGGATATTGATATTAGGCCGTATCGGGCGATGTATATCCTTGATGATGCTATGTGCTGACGGTATCGGTTTGTACGAGATTGTCGATCTGTAGTCAGGTCATGAGTATATTGAGGATATTAGTATTGTACTAGACATAGGTCAGTACCCTAGACTATGATCTTGAATAAAGAGGATACAAGCGGAATGGTGTGAGAAATATGATATTGACCCGTACCCAGATTTGGGGATGCCGTACGACGGAATTACGTACGAGCTATATCTTGATGATTGATCTGCACTCTTGACATGGGATGTCTGATTGTAGATATGGTATCGGATATGATATTATTGAGGCGGGATCACCGACTAATATATATATAGGTATGTATATGGATCGACTCAGATGTTAGGCGGTTTCCTTACCTGTAGTCCAGCTTGTTAGCTTAGCCCTTTAGTTTAGTTTAGTTGTTAGATTAGATTCGATTCTTACCTATTTCAAAAACTAAAGAATTGTGGGTATTTTAAAAGACAGCCCAAGGGATCCTACGGATATTTCAAAAGACGTATCTTTTCATAAAAACACCGTAGCCCCTATTTTCAAAACCCCATGATTCGTGTTATTTCAAAAGGCACCATTTGTAGGACTTATATTAGATTAATGCAGGTTAGTTATAGTTGCGTCTAGTATTCAGCTCCCGCTCATTATTGTGGTTCGCTTCGCATCGCATGCTTATATTATGTTTCATACTCCATTATTGATATCATGCTGTTAGAACACCAGCACCATTACCGATGATGCGTATGTACCACGTACACTTACTTGCCGGCTCACACACATCTTAATCGGTAATTGCCATGTCACGTACACCTTAGAAAATATTATTGCTTGACATAGCCTGTTAGCTAATAGTTTAGACATTGTAGTTATTACCTGCTACTTCATGCATACTGTTATTCATTGTTATGCCGCATTCATGGATTCTCATGTATATATTCACTATTTTACGTGTTATTGAGGTTTTGGATTCGGATTTCCACGAGATTTTCTGGATTTGGAGGAAAACCGCAAAAACATAAATAAACCTTTTCTCTCTTTTAAAATAAAAAGTGCGGTTTTCCCATGATGTATGAGTCGTCCACCATGAGTTTGCTGATGGATTTCGAGACCCGATTCGAGGAGACGGATGAACCGTTTCGGGTACATGGTGGACCCGGTAAGGTACCCCGGGGCAAGAAGCACGTAATGATGATGATGTGAGCCTGGCAGGGGAGCACTACCTACCGGTGATTTTACCCGACGCATCGGATATCCGGAGGATACCGTCGTGGTCTTGAGATGGATGGTAGGGGACGGTCTGGACTGACGGCGCCCTAGATATTGTGATTGAGACATTGAGATTTCGAGATATTGAGGTACAGAGACTGTGATACAGAGATATCGAGATATTGGGATTACGTTTTGTGCCGATGCTAGGCACTGTTTTATGCTGATTTCATTATGATACCTCATTTTAAAAATACAAAGGAAATCTCACTAAATTATTAAAACAATTCTTCATTTACATGTATTCTGTTTTCATGCATTCATACCTCATTCATATGATATATTGCTACCTGAGGCACTGACACGGGCACATGAGATTACACTCGGGTTAGATATTTACCCTAGCCTTGTTATAGGCTACATGTTATTCATATATTTGAGGATATATTATGATCATTGACCTAGGTTGCGTTATTTATGCGATTTCTGTGCGTAGATATTTTTCTATTCACGAGTTGGCAACTCACCCCCGTTGTGCCCCAGTTTCTTGAAGGTTTGCCGTACAGGTTTCTTTACGGCTTGCGGGCATAGTTTCCTTCGGGTGATTAGCTAGTAGGTGGGTTTACTTGTATCGTACCCCCATTATATATCTTGTATATCATTATTCTGTTGTATCTAGAAGTTCCATCAACCAGACATGTATTATTTTTGAGATAGAGACCAGTGATGTTATTCTTTCGACCTTAGAGTCGCGCCTTATATTTCTATGGTTTTCTTGTTGTTTTGAGTTCCTTTTAAGTTTTGATCCTCGCCCTTGGCGTTGTATATTATATTGCTTGTGTGGTTGTGACCGTCGATTGATGAAGAGCTAGCTCCCGCTTGGGGATGCTTTTTTATTGATTTCGTATACTATTCATGTTGTATCCCGTTTGGGGGCCAGCATTTACAAAGGAGACTCTGCCGAAATTTTCAGGAAATATTTGATGTTTTTTTTAAACGCATAATTCGGCTATGCTATTAAAACTACTTGATTTAAATTGGTTTTCCTTCACTCTACTACTTTTCTTGGTTTGGATTTCTGGGTTTTCGGTTTACTTAGATTACGTACGCCTCGAGACTTTTCGTAGTTTATGTGCTGGTCATGTTCCGTACTTTCGGGACGTGAAAAGTACACAGTGAAACTGAAACATTGAAATATTTCGTAGGGGTATCCTGGTATTCCTAGTAATGCCTTTTCCATTATCCAGATTCACAACCGTAACCGTATATTTCTATGCCATCTCTCCAATTCCCTTCATATGTCTTTAGTCATTACCTTCTGTACACCCCTTTAGGCCAAATGGTTTTCTTCCTTCCCTACCGTTCGGCACCAGCCTATGGTTTGGAAGAAGACTATCCAATAAGCATAATGGGTGTACTTTCCTAATCCTAGGAGCACTCGCGATGCGAGAGAAGGTGAAGATAAAAGACAACCGAATAAACCTTATTCCTATTTCTCCTGAACCAGAATCCATCCCCGAACTGGAACAAGTTCCTTTCGAGTTCGTATATAACCATACGATGGAGTATCCAATAAACTGTGGATCTTCGTAGTGATACGGAGCGTCCTGGAGAAATACAAAGGTGAATTTGGAGTGGTAATGAAATACTTGGTTTGGTCGTGAATAGCAGTCGCAATTTACTTTGCCCTCTTACTAATCCCTTTATTTGTCTATACTTAATACCTTCTGCACACCTTCGTTAGGCTAATTGGTTTCTTCATTCCCTACCGTTTGGCACCTGCCTATGGTTTGGAAGAAGACTGTCCAATTTGCGTAATAGGTGCACTGTCCTAATCCAAGGAACACTCGCAACCTGAGAGAAGGTAAAAGGAAAAGACAACTGAATAGTCCTGTTTGTTTTCTCCAGAACCGGAAAACATCCTCGAATAAATTCCTTCGAGGTCGTATATAACTATACGATGGTTTTATCTAATGGAAGTGGACGTTCGTAGTAATACGGGGTGTTCTGGAGAAAAGGGTAAAAGTAGGAGTGGAAATGAGGTATGCAACTCTGACAATCGAAAAGCTAGTTTTATAAGAAGGTTCGGTCAACTTGGTCACTGAGTCATAGTCTAGGGTCGGGCAATGGTCGCTGCGGAAGAGAGAGAGAAAAAAAACACTCTGCGTGCACTCTAACCTAGATCAGAATGGTTACCAATTTATCTAATCAGGAAACCTCCCACTGTACCGTCAAATTCTCCTCCAAACCTGAAAGAAGAATTAGTCGGGATCACCCGAGGAGTAAACCAACCCATCAGTGGAAATCAGGATCCAACTATCATCGCATGATAACATGACGGAATCAGCTCACGTTATCACACTCCATAAGGTATGCGCATATCTGGCAAGTTTCAGTTTCTTTTGAAACTCCCGATGTGGATTTTTGCCCCATGCTCTTATGACCTTGGCGTGAGGTCAAAATGTCATAACTCACATGTCAAGTTCTACCCATCATTATCCAGGTTAATTTGAACCCACCCGTACCTACCCTTTACGTAGGACAAAATGGTAGTACGACTGTCTCAAACCAACGCATTCTATCTATGCAACAGATAAATATCCGGCAGCTACCAATCACTATGCCTTGGCGTGAGGTCAAAATACATAGCTTGAATACTACCGAATATTTAACTGAAATGATGGAGGGCTACGAATGGTTTCTGGCGAAAACCTTTAACGTAATGAACTTGATATCGTTGAAGGAACTGGATAGCTTTATAAAAATATAGTGGCGAAAACCTTTGCTAAAGAGGTCACTCCCGGTAAAGGGATCTCGGCTCTTTCCCCGTAGAATGAGGTGCAGGATATTCCAACTGAATACTATGATGCAAAGCAAAAGGCAATCGGCTATAGTGAAGTTATTACCCCGATGCAAACTTCTGTCCAAGGGGTCACTCCCGGTGAAGGGATCTCGGCCCTTGCCTCGTCGACTGAGGTGCAGGATATTCCAACAGAATACCCCTGTGCAAAACAAAAGTGAACGTCCTTGCAATAACAGCTTTTTGAAAATTGTTCCAACAACATCAGAATAGGTTTGTTTATCTTGCATTGATCCATATCAATGCTGTCCCATCAATTGATCACACCAATAAAGAACGAAAATAATGATGTACGTATATTCCATCCACATTCGCAACTGGGTCCCGTCATTACCCGTTAGGTTACTTAACTAACGACAGAGCGGGGACTGGACTAGCGCGGATGCAAAACATATACAACATATACTAGTATATATATATCAATATATAATATTCACTCAAGGCGTGATAAAATGCAACATCACAGAAATGTAATAAGCATCACAGAACAATACAGATATCTGGGATCCCCGGGTTTCATAGAGCCGCTACTGAAACCCGACGTTCCCCTGGTCGTGTGGATAGCCTGTGCAATGAAATCCAAGACCCCTACGGGCGCGGCAAGTTACCCGCCAAAACCTAAAGCAAGGCAGCCCCCTTCAGCAACGTGAATGGACTACCCAGCACTTAACGGAATCCGGTAACTTGGGCACCCCTCCATGGGTCAACCTGTACCCCCTACGGGTGCGGCGAATAGCCCGCCAATTATAGAGTGAAGCCCCCTCCGTCTCAAAGCCATGAGATGCGGGCCCGTTGCCCTCTAGAACCCGACTACCCGTGCACCCCTCCACGGGGTAATCCTAGTACAGAAAGTAAAAATATACATACAACGGTTACATCGACCTCAGCCCGGTCGTGCCCCAAAAGAATAATATACAAACAGGCAGTGACGGCTGTCCACATGTCGGACGCTCGCCCCGCAATATCAAATGTACATAAATAACCAAACTGTACTACTATTGCATCCAGGATATCCCCCATGACCAATCCGCAACATCACATCACAACACAAAACATCAATGTGAATGTCACGTTCGCAAATCCGTCTAAAAGGGATATAGCAGTTAGATAGGATTTACCGATCAAGTGACATTCACGGCCGCAGATATAATGTAAATACTGTGAACTAACATATTTAAAATTTTCGATCGATTAAATTTTCCCGAGTGGGCCCCAAGCACAACTGTAGCACTCAATAAAATCTGGGCCCAAACTGAATATATCATAAACCCCAATTCCAAGTCAGAGACATACTGAAGAAATTTGGTACACTGAGGCAATAGAACGGTGGCGGATCGGCAGCCAAAACGTGGTTTTGGCGGCGGATCCGCCACGCTACAGTAAAATCAGCATGCCGAATTTTCTCAGTTTTCATAAAATTGCCTGCACATATTTATGCAATGTACCAAATAATTTTTCGAGCACAAAATAAAATCGACAGAAACTGTTACATTGAAATCGGGGTTTTTGGAAATTTGTTCGATCGAAGTTTTAAACGTACTAGAGCAAGCTAGACTAGGTTAATGGTCTGGCTTTGATACCAGTGTAAGTGCACGGCGGCGCCTCGGCCGTCAATCCGAGGCCAAAATGTGGAAACGATACTTTTACGAAACTTGATTGAAAACGATTTCGGATTGTGTAGTATGAAAATTGTAAATAAATCACAACCAAAAATTATTTGACCGCAATCAACTACGGTGTCAGATGTAGATCGTTGGCGAGTGCGGATCTTCCACAGGGAAAGTGTAATCGTTCGTCTTTTGAATTAGATGGGTCGAAACTTTAAAGAAAAGAAAAGAAAACAATTCATGATTTGTAATTTCAATTCAAGAAAGAGAAAAATTTAGATCTAAGAAAGCATTAAAATCAAGAAGTGGTAATTTGTGATGATTTTTCCAACCAAATATCAAGAATCGAAATGAGGCTTGTAGGAATCGATCGGATCTATAGATGTGATGCAATCTCACGATGACGTATTCTTATCCTTCGATGAATTGATACTAGATCGATGATGATCGACGAGAATTAGGGATTTCTAGTGAAACTAGGGTTTCATCATTTATCCCTTGTTCCTTCGTCGATATCATTCACATTCTAGCCTCTAGTAAATTCAAGAAACGATCGTAGATCCCTAATTTCGAGCGATCACAATCAAGAAAGCATCGCAACGAAACTAGGTCATCGATTTTTGAACTTGCTAGGGTTTACAAAACTCGTAGGACTCAAGAATCATTTTAAGATTTGTTACATCATCATTCTATTGTTCGTCTCGACTCCTCGATGAGCGGAGTTTTACTCAAACATCACAACAAGAATTACAATTACAAATTGAGATCGAATCATGATGCAAGAATTTAAAGAAAGCGAGCTTAAAGAATTTCACCTTTTATTTATGTCAACAATTTCATTACAATAGCTCAAGAACTACAAGAGGAAGAACTCGATTGTCGATTTGGCTTCGCTTGTCTCCGTGAGTCGCGGATCGGCTTGGATCACTTGCTCGATTGGAGATCGGCTCCGCTCCTAAAAGGTTGAAGGGCTTCTCGCTTGATTGGTACTCGGGATCTTGAATTTGGATTGGAATTAGGGTTAGGGTTTCGCACAAGTCTTGTCATTAGACTTATGGAAGAAGATGGAGATTAATGGTTGAGTGAGGATGAATTTGGAAGAAGTTTAACAAATGATTAGAGATTAGCCATTAACCTAGGTCTAGGCTTCTATTTATAGAACATCAAAACCATAGATCTAGGATTTCAAATTTGAATTTCCCTCTAAAAGTTTGTTGAGGAGATTTGAATTTCCCTCCAAAAGTTTGTTGAGTAGAAGCTTCTAGATGAAGTTTGTTAAGCCGAGCCTTCTAGATGTGCCACGTGGAGAATCGGGAGTCTTCTGGAAGCTTGGGTAGTTACATAGGACGCGTGTAAGAAATCTGCGTTGATGAAGCCACTATAGCGCCGCGGAACCGCGGCGCAAGCGCACTCCCGCCGCGGAACCGCGGCGCTTTTGAAGCCTTAGGGCTTGCAACTTCTGGGCTTTTCTGCTGCTAATATTTGGACCTTTTTGTGATATGTTGAATTGTGGTTTTACCTCTAAATTACTACCAGAGCTCAAGACTTGGAGTTGGTGTATTTTTTATCAGCTCTTTTCCCAATTTTGGCTTTGCTCCTGCAATTTCCTGCACAATTTCTCAAGACAAGTGTTGCGCAATATAGGGATAATGCGCTGCCATAATATACAGTCAATTTCCCTAGAAATGTCGGTTTTAAAGTATAACACATGCAATCTGGTATTTCAGGATTGTTTTGCTAATATGTGCAATATGAATACCGAACACTTCTAGATGAGTGCAATAGATAGGGAAATTGCCGTGTTAAAAATGTAGTATTTTCGACTGATCAAATTCCCCCAAACTTATTTTCGATCGTCTCGAGCGAAATTTTTATTAAAAAGAAGGAGAAAATAAAGAAAGAGAAAAACTAAGTAGCACACTTTCGTAGGCAACACGATTGCACTGAGCACATGCAACAAGCCTTTAAACCACTAGGTGTCCCTAGTAGGAGGAGTGTTGTCTCCTTATGGTTTTCAGCGGATTGCACCCACAAAATCCAATAATAAAAGGAAGACCGTGAATATTATATTTAAAGAAAAGAATTGTAAAAGAAATGCCTCGAAAATTAGGGTTTCCCACTAACCTAGCTTTTCGGTTGTCATGAGCCCTATCTTAATGGTCATGAAAAGATGTCAGAAATCACGTCCTCTCTCAATAAAACATCGTCTTATTCTTCATTCCTATCTTTCTTCCAAACATCGATCATATAACCCTGCGTGTGTGTAAAGACATCCCTACACCCGGAGAATTCAATTCAAGCTATCATACTCTTGCCCATCAGCCTCAGTACTTTTTAATTAATGAATATTTAGATGAGATTGCTCACACACTTTCATGCCTTCTTGAGGTACTAACCGACCGATTACTCCTGTGCTTGCTTATTTGGTGTATTTTCCTCGTCTTGCACCACCTAAGGCTTAGCAGTGACTCCCAGACCAGTTGGCCTTACGGCACTAGGTGAAGAGGCACCCTCGCTATATTTTTTTATTGCTGCCTTGGCGATAACAAAACCAGTGTCCATTTTTCTCACCACTTTATATTTTCTTCATTTTTTTATTTCCTTCATACTTTTGGATTAAAGACAAGAGCATTTCAAGGTATCCTCTACTATCCCAGGCTTTAAGACGTGTGTAAGTGCGAATAGCAGGGTATCAACGTTCAAAATGTTTGGCTTCCAGAATAGAAACTATTTTTCAGACTTATTTTTATCCCCAGATTAGTGACGTCCTTCATCTTACTAACCCATTGGACAACGGCTCATAACTACTTTTTACTAGTTCGTATAAGAAAACTTCTAATTTTCTTGGTTTTCTTAAATTTTTCTAATCTCATGGATGTAATTTTTCACTATCTAAACTTTCATTATCTTATTTATGTACAAAAAATATTTTTATTTTTCGAAATTTTTTAAATTTTTATAGGTTTTTAAATGTTTTGTGCTTATGCAATGTATGTTGCAAATGATGCGAAAATAAGCACAAACCTCCCCCAAACTTGTTTTCAATAGTGTCCTCACTGTTGCCAACCGCTCTATCTCGAAAAACCTTTAAGCTTGGGAGGAAATTTATTAATGGGGGCAAAATATTTAAGTGAAGACCCTCCCCCAAACTTATTTTTGGCTCATCATTTTGTGTAAAAAAAATTCTTTTCAAGAGCCAGAAAAAATGCCCCCCCAAACTTGAGTTATGCAATGTTAATCTTTTGAAAATCACATGAGGGGGTCAAAAATCATTGGTCGATGCCAAGCTTTGCAAAGAACGAAGGTTAACACCAACCATTCAAATATTTTATCAATGCAGTGCTCTGGTTGGTGGAAGAAGAAGTGGGGAAAGGTTAAGTGGTGGAAGAGAGTGTGTGTGCGTCACATTTTGGAGAGATGATGCAGTGAATGTGATGGATTGCTCGCATTCTTTTTACAGTTTAGAAGAAAGGGTGGAGGTTCAATTTCATTGATTGGGAGATGATTCATCTTAACACCCGTGTCATTTAAAAATGCGAGTTCATCAGCGAAGATTTCCTCAAAAGTTCCATCCATACCCCGATGAATAATGTCATCACAAGGTGCGGGGTGATCTTCAGACTCTAAGAACAGTTCATAATCAGTGTTAGTTGTTGACCCGGACATCTCGGTGGAAGAGTCTGTATGTGTATGATACATAGTTTGATCAAACAACAACGTATGAAAAGAGTCAAGATCGATATCAGGAGGATCATCAAATTCGCTGCTATCGACATCCATTAAGTCGACAGAACAGACCTGAGCAGTAGGTTCGGAGGGTACACTTCCCAACTTGTAAATGTTCAGCTCTATTGACCTATTCTCGAAAGATAGGGTCATAGAACCGTTACGACAGTTGATTATTGCATTGGAAGTGGCCAAAAAGGGGAGACCTAAAATCACCGGAATTTGGTTCCGTGGGTTTGCTAAAGGCTGTGTATCAATTACAATAAAATCCACAGGGAAGATAAATCCCCCGATTTTTATTAACACATCCTCCAGTTCACCCCTAGGTTTAGTGATTGATCGGTCAGCCATCTGGAGAGTGCAATGGGTTGGCTTCAACTCTCCGATACCTAGTTGCTCATAAACAGAGTATGGAAGCAAGTTAACACTAGCGCCAAGGTCTAGTAGAGCACGGTTAATGTGTTTTTCCCCGATAGAAATGGAAATAGTAGGATATCTAGGATCCTTACGTTTCCTCGTTAATTGCTCGGGAAAGGCTGTGTCTACTGTTTTTGCCATGAATATCTTCTTGGGCACTTGAGTCTTCCTCTTTGTAGTGCACAAGTTCTTAAGAGTTTTCGCAGAGGACGGAACTTGTTGGATAGCATCTAGGAGAGGGATGTTGATGTTAACTTGCTTAAAAATGTCCATAATCTTCTGCATATGTGGACTAGATGTGTTAGCCCTTAACCGATTAGGATAAGGTGCTTTAGCAATAAGCGCTGGGTCCATCATAGGAGAAGGAAGTGTGTGTGGACCCGATCCCAGAATAGAAGTGGGGATCGTCTGTGGAGGAGTAAAAGAGTTAGGCTGAAGTGGCGAGCCTTTTGGGAAACGAAGAATAGGCTCGGAAGAAAATGGTGGGGTAAAAGAACTGGGGTTAGAATTAGAAGTAGAGGTGGAAGGAAAGGTCTCAGCCGGGGTATCATTGATTGATTTATCAGTATCATCAAACTCTTCCCCAACGTGAGTGTCAAGCACTCTTCCAGATCTCAACGTGATTGCATCCACATGATGTGAATAGCCAGTATTGGGTAAAGATTGAGCTGGAAGTTTCCCTTTCTCTCTTGCACGCATTTCGGCTTTTAGTTGTGCAATTTGTTCTTCCATCGATTTGATGTTCTCATTTTGAGAGATAATGATCTTCATCACATTCTCGACAGAAGATTGCAAACTTGCCGTCCCTTGGATGGATTGTTTCATGAAAGTATCCAAGGTTTGTGCTAGTGCAGAGGTATTATCTGTACCGGTCAATTGCAAAGAGTTTTCATGTGGTGCAGAAGTGTTGGCCGGATTTTGGAAGTTTTGTGATTGGAAGGGGTGATGACTCAATGAAAGTGGTGGTTGCTGTTGTGGTGGAGGGACCTTTTGGAAATTGTGTTGGTTTGGAACCGTGTTTTGAGATTGTGATTGGTTCCAAGCAAAATTAGGGTGATTCCTCCAACCCTGATTATATGTGGAAGAAAATGGGTCGTTTCTAGGTCTTTGAAATGCGGCATTGGTATGCTCGTGACCTTGAAACGGAGAATTTAGTGGACATTCTTCTGTTAAATGTGAAGGATCAGAACAACATCCACATACAGTTTTGGAGAGTGATATTTGACTTAGGGCGGCTAAAAATTTGTTTTCCATAGTCTCAAGTTTCTTTTGCATAGCTGAAATGTCAGCTCTAACTCCTATGGAAATATTATTGCCATCCCTAGACGATTGACTCACACCCTCCCACTGTAAAGATTTTTCTGCGAAATTTTCTAGAAAATTCCAAGCTTCCCCATCATCTTTAGTCATGAAGTTGCCTTCACACATGGATTCAAGGGTCTGTCTTGTGTTAGGATTAATGCCCTCATAAATTATTCTGCACAGTTCCCATCTCGGGATTCCGTGATGAGGACATTGAACTAACAGATCCTTAAAGCGTTCAAGACATCGTGAAAATGTTTCATTTGGAAGCTGGGTGAATTGATATATTTCGCTACGGAATCGAGCTGTCTTTTGATGTGGGTAGAATTTCTTAAGGAATGCTTTGACGAATTCTTCCCGATTTGAGATGGAATGTGCGGTAGTGTTATACAGCCACATTTCGGCTATATCGCACAAGGTGAATGGTGTAGGGTTCCTAGGCGCACTAATGAGTTCTCACAAGTGATCAAACATGGCTAATTCTAAATTTTCCATGTGCCTACAAACCCTAATACGGACCGTTAACTAGATGTATAGGTGATGCGATGCAAGTAAACAACTTTAACTGAAAGGAAAGAGGCTACAACCTTTGTAGATCCGGTCCTCCACCTCCTAGGCTCCGTGATGACGTCCCTCCGCTGTCCAAATCGAATCCCGGACTCTAGCATCGGCTTCATCGGAGAAATGGGCGGGCTAGGTCGTCGACTTCGATGCCGAAGATGATCTACGTCGAGGCAACTCAAGATCAAACTCCAACTTCACCAAGTCATAAAACTTGTGAAGAAAACACCCTATACTACTTGGCAAGTGGTAGAGGATGAAGAAATAGGAAGTGGGTTCACTTTAGAATTGGATTTCTCACACTTTTTCTCAAGTTGCCATTGATGAAGGCAAGGTTTTCTTCTTGTTGAAGATGAAGAAGAAGAAGAAAAGAATATGATAAGTATGAAAGAATAAAAAGGATTAAGTTAAAAAAAAATCCCTTTCATTCTTATCATAATCCAACCTTGGTTAAGTGTAGAGAATAAACTAGGATTTGGTGAATGGTTAGGTTTAGGAAAAGAACAAGAATGGTCAAAGCTTCTTGAAGCTTCAAAGAAAAGAACAAAAGAAGCAACCATATCTTTTCTTTCCAAATAAAAAATAAATAAATAAATAGATAATAAAATGAAACCCTAACCATTACACAACCATGGTTTAATCTTTACACAAACCCAAGTGAGCATGTATCATCAAACATGATACAAACAAGTGCACAAAAATATATCACATATACAATGTGCATTTCAAGTGAGAAAATCCATTTAAAGTGAACTAATATTAGATAATGCAAAGTAATATATCAAATATATAATTATGCATTAAATCATTAAATCAATATTTGATTTAACGATCCGGTCATATCGCATATGACCGACTAATATTCAATGTATCGGCTTATCGAATCAATCCTTGATTCGATAACTAGGTTATATCGCATACAACCAATCGATACATTCATCGCGAGAATAGAATACGGTATCACATACACGCATTATTCTCGGTCCCGCACATATCTCATATGCGCTCCTATTTCGTTTCGCTTGAGCCAGGAAACCTCTGTGTAGGACTCTAAAGACTTGTCAATACGCCGGCAGCAGGTGATGATCATATCAAACACCCACAAGCCGCAAGCGGTCTGCTAAACGTAACGGCCACCCGGGTATTGAGCGATCAGAAGATCGACGAGCAAGACCGCTCACACTCCTGTGAATCCAACCAGTAACACTTACCGTACAGTCCGGTCTGTTCGTCTGATAGGTCGCATATATCGCCTAGCGATGGTAAACGTCAGACCCCAATAGCTCGATAAGTCATGCCGACGTAAGGTCCATAACATTCGTGAAACTACTGATAACTCTTACCAGTATATCACTGCAACCCTGGCCAGGGATTTCCTGTTATGGCCAGTCGAGCATAGCGCAACATCCACCCCCAATACCGGGAGAGACGAATCCCCTCCTATCGCTCATTGCCTCCATGTGAATCAAGACTGTACCCAAAAACCACCTGTTTGCACGACTCAGTAGAGCCGTGGTAGGGTGGAAATCAAAGCACAGTGGGAGACACACAAGACTCTATGACGATCTCGGGTCAACAGACTAAGCTGTACCAGTGTCACCAGAGAACTGCCATCTGACGTGAGGTATAATACCATCTGGGAGTTCTCGGCGAGTCCGTTCAGTGTACCCAGTCTCCACTGAGCACCCGCATACCATCTCCGATGTCAGACACCAATGGATATGGGATCATCCATCGCCCATCACATGGGTCGAGAAGATTTACGCTAGTCTATTCTGGAATATCGATGCCCCATCTCGATATTCCCACGACTAGGAACAATGAAGGATGTACTCATTGACTACCCAGGCCCCACTAGTATGATCTTCATCACAGTCCTGGAAGTCGAGTACACATCCTAAGGGCTTTATCAACATGTAATCAGAGAGACAAAAAGTATACATGTTAAGATAAAGAGCAACCAGATAGCGTACTATCATGTCGAGCAAGAAAGTCCTACCTATATATGTCCCAGCATCCACTACAATATACATCCAATGTACAATAATGGCCTCTAGGGCATACATATAAGTAACAAATGGGAGAAGACGTGACGCATAGCATCCACAGAAAGTTGTGAAATACCCATCATTGTGCATACATTTTCAAATTTCGTGATAAACACGTATGCGTCTTCAGACTCGAGACCGTGAAATTTTGGTAGAAGGTTGATGTATTGGGGTTTAATTTGAAAATTATCCCCGTTGGCTGGTGGAATGGAAAGACGGGTGGAAAGGGGACCTCGTGTTGGATAGCACCTCTCTTGGAGAGAGATGCGAGGTGGATTCTGCGCACCAACGGACGGAGGCAGATTATTGGAAAAGAAGTTCGATGGAGATGGATCCATCGATGTGGGTGTGGTGGTGGGTAAAAGAAAGGGTAAATGTCGATGAGGGAAACGCGGACTTAACGGGCACTAGAATCCCGTGTCCAGCCTATCTTGCACTAAAAAGGGTTAGTACAAGTGGCAGCGTGAATTTATAATTAGGGGAAATGATATGAATGCGGTGTTTGTTTTGAAAATATACGGATTTTTGAAAAAAATGATGCAGCACAACAAATGCAACACACAAAACCCTAATTCTAGTGGTCACCTAGGTCAAAGCTCTAGACCGCTCGTAACTGCCAAAAGACAAGTCGCAGGATAAATCCTCCACTGCCTCTTTGTCTCTCCTGTGGCCAGGTAAGTGCCAGGTAAGTGGGAGGTTCTCCACTACGTAAGTAGTGGGCCTAATTAAGTAACCACTAGCCTTCGACACACTTGCCTTAGACACCACAAAAGAAACGCGGATAAGCAATGAATTACCCACGGCCTTCTCTTGTCCTAAGTGAGCGTGACGGTCCTTAGAGTCATCTTTAGATATTTTTTTAGTTAATTGGGGTAAATGCGGATGCAAGTTTTGCGATTTTCGGGGCTTAGGAAGGGTAATGAACTCCCCACCTAATCTGGATTTGGTCGTGCCCCTTAAATTCCGTATTAATATGCAAACAACAAAAAATCAAAACACGCACAATTTAATTTTGTTTTTTGCGCGGCGCTGCGATTTATTTGCAAAGAAACCTGCAGCAAATTGTCAATTGGAGAAGATTTAGGAAGGAGATAAGAAAGATAGAGGTTACCTGAGAATTTTTGCACAGAGAACTTCCTGAACCGCCGCGGAAACGCCGTGGGAGTCAACAAATTCCACGGAACCGCGGTAGGATGAAGAGGTCACTGTATGAAAATTTTTGGTACGGTTACTGTTCACTTCAAGAGCTCTCTGGACTTCTCAGAAAAAAAATTCTCCAGCTCCAATAATTCCAGATTTCCTCGCAATCAAATCACAACAACACGTATTAGTGTTTGCGCAAGTTTTGATCTAAAAATAGATATGGAATAAACTTTTCAACACAAATTTCAAAATATGAACAATTAGCGCACAATCCCCGGCAACGGCGCCATTTGATTGAAAACGATTTCGGATTGTGTAGTATGAAAATTGTAGATAAATCACAACCAAAAATTATTTGACCGCAATCAACTACGGTGTCAGATGTAGATCGTTAGCGAGTGCGGATCGTCCACAGGGAAAGTGTAATCGTTCGTCTTTTGAATTAGATGAGTCGAAACTTTAAAGAAAAGAAAAGAAAACAATTCATGATTTGTAATTGCAATTCAAGAAAGAGAAAAATCTAGATCTAAGAAAGCATTAAAATCAAGAAGTGGTAATTTGTGATGATTTTTTCAACCAAATATCAAGAATCGAAATGAGGCTCGTAGGAATCGATCGGATCTATAGATGTGATGCAATCTCACGATGACGTATTCTTATCCTTCGATGAATTGATACTAGATCGATGATGATCGACGAGAATTAGGGATTTCTAGTGAAACTAGGGTTTCATCATTTATCCCTTGTTCCTTCGTCGATATCATTCACATTCTAGCCTCTAGTAAATTCAAGAAACGATCGTAGATCCCTAATTTCGAGCGATCCCAATCAAGAAAGCATCGCAACGAAACTAGGTCATCGATTCTTTAACTTGCTAGGGTTTACAAAACTCGTAGGACTCAAGAATCGCTTTAAGATTTGTTATATCATCATTCTATTGATCGTCTCGACTCCTCGACGAGCGGAGTTTTATTCAAACATCACAACAAGAACTACAATTACAAATTGAGATCAAATCATGATGCAAGAATTTAAAGAAAGCGAGATTAAAGAATTTCTCCTTTTATTTATATCAACAATTTCATTACAATTGCTCAAGAACTACAAGAGGAAGAACTCGATTGTCGATTTGGCTTCGCTTGTCTCCGTGAGTCGCGGATCGGCTTGGATCGCTTGCTCGATTGGAGATCGGCTCCGCTCCTAAAAGGATGAAAGGCTTCTCGCTTGATTGGTACTCGGGATCTTGAATTTGGATTGGAATTAGGGTTAGGGTTTCACACAAGTCTTGTCACTAGACTTGTGGAAGAAGATGGAGATTAATGGTTGAGTGAGGAAGAATTTGGAAGAAGTTTAACTAATGATTAGAGATTAGCCATTATCCCTAGGTCTAGGCTTCTATTTATAGAACATCAAAACCCTAGATCTAGGATTTCAAATTTGAATTTCCCTCCAAAAGTTTGTTGAGGAGATTTGAATTTCTCTCCAAAAGTTTGTTGAGGGGAAGCTTCTAGATGAAGTTTGTTAAGCCGAGCCTTCTAGATATGCCACGTGGAGAATCGGGAGTCTTCTGGAAGCTTGGGTAGTTACATATGACACGTGTAAGAAATCTGCGCTGATGAAGCCACCATAGCGCCGCGGAACCGCGGCGCAAGCGCGCTCCCATTGGGAACCGCGGCGCTTTTGAAGCCTTAGGGCTTGCAACTTCTGGGCTTTTATGCTGCTAATATTTGGACCTTTTTGTGATATGTTGAATTGTGGTTTTCCCTCTAGATTACTACCAGAGCTCAAGACTTGGAGTTGGTGTATTTTTTATCAGCTCTTTTCCCAATTTTAGCTTTGCTCCTGCAATTTCCTGCACAATTTCTCAAGACAAGTGTTGCGCAATATAGGGATGATGCGATGCCATAATATACAGTCAATTTCCCTAGAAAATCCGGTTTTAAAGTATAACACATGCAATCTGGTATTTCAGGACTGTTTTGCTAATATGTGCAATATGAATACTGAACACCTCTAGATGAGTGCAATAGATAGGGAAATTGCCGTGTTAAAAATGCAGTATTTTCGACTGATCAAAACTTGTAAACCGGAACCACCGCACACTATAAAACCCTGATCGGGCCATTAACCTACTCTTAGCAAACTAGAGAAGGGGTAGAGAGATATACCAAGCTATCCGTGTCCTTCGGTCTTCTCGTTGTCGTCCCGATCTCCCCGCGGAATCTCTGGTCTTCATCTCCTCGTCGGAAGGGCACCACATCGCCGGGTTCTTTTACGGGCTCCTACCTCTGGACCGAGTCAACTCGGGTACGAAGTTGGCAAGTCGACGTGTCCAAGAATGCTGTAGGATAGTGTAGAACTATATGTCTCATGAGGTTAAGGAAGTCGCCATTGGGTGGAGGAATGAGATGAACTTTTGGAGATGGAGCTATGGGATTTTTACAAATCCAAAGAGATCAAAAATCCCATACAACAATTTTGGACAGCCCACTCTCTTGTTGTGGCCGGCCATATTTAGGAGAGTGAGAGAGAGAGAGTTAAACAAAAGGGGGAGGGAAGCAATAATACATCAAAGAGAGTGAAAGGGTGATGATGATCAAGAATCATCACAACAAAAACCTCACTCCAAAACCCATCACTCATCTCATCATACAAAAGTCAAGCAATGATTATCCAAGAAAGTTAAGTGATGGTGGAACCATCATGAAACCATCATGATGCAACTACTTTTAAAAACAACCCTCCAAATTGCTAATTTGCATATTTGCAAATAAGCCCTCCTCCACCATTTTTCAGCCAAGGAAAGAAATAAAGGAAAATGGCCGAAACGGAATGCAAACTAGCAACTTCCAAAAACTGATCTCGTAATAAATTACAGGAAAACCCCGCGACTGTATATACATACCCGCATTTGTATTGCGACCGAATACTAATAAAATGAGACAAAAACTACACGGTACAATACTAGGTTCCGGCTTAAACCAAAGCCCGCTAGTATTATCCGTCCGATCATGATCCGTGCAATACCGCACGTATATGATCGAACCCTGCCATATCTCCGTACGTCCTCTACAGCATTTCGCCCGAAACTTGAGAAAATGGCCTGTGGGGGACTCTAAAGACTCGTCAATACTTTGGTTGTGAATTTAACCACTAGCACGTCAGAGGTATTAGCCATACGTAACGGGCTACCAGGTATTGATCAAAAGAGACGTCGATGTACGAACTCATCCTGACACCCTACTGAGCCTGTCAGTGACAATATCCGTACAGTCCGGTCTGTTTGTCTATGAGCATCGCATGGCGGGCTTAGGGGTTGGTAAAAGTCAGACCCCCAAAAGCGGTACAAGTCGTGTCGGAGTGTAGCCCATAACACTTTGAGATACTACTGGAATACCTACCAGTAAATCTCCTGCCTTGGCCAAGGACTTCGTGTAATGGCTCTCATAGACACAGCGTGACCTCACCCCCAATACCGGGAGAGACGAACCCCTGCAGATCCCTCACTGCCTCCATGTGGCTCGGGACTGTACCCAACTAAAACCTGTTTGCACATCTCCTTTGAGCGTGGTAGGGTAGTAATCAAAGTACAGTGGGAACTCACACGAGACAAATGACGATCTCAGGTCGATGAACTAACATGTACACATGTCACCAGGAAACTGCTATCTGAAGTCAGGTATAAGACCAACTAGCATGTTCCCGGCGAGTACTGTCCGGTGTACTCATAACCCAATGAGCACCTGTGTACATCTTAGATGAACCAACTGATACCAATGGCTTGTGAGACCGGCCACCGCCCCTTGTCGGGGTCTCGACTGTATACACTAGTCTACTCTGGAGTATCGATGCCCTGTCTCGAAAACTCCCACGACTAGGGACCTTTTAAGGATGTGCTTATAGACCCAGCTCCCACGTATATGATCGCCCTCATACTGCTGGCAGTCAAGCATGAATCCTAGGGGCTCTATCAACGTGCAATAGTGACCTGTAAGGTCACCTAAAGCAGTACATGATGATAAAGATAAACCAGATAGCATACTATCATCTTGAGTAAGGCTGTCCTACCGGTATAGGTCCTCTCTCAATCATTGCAATCACGTGCCTGTGATCCAATAATTGACTCTGAGGGCACTATCTCCAACATGAACCCCCCTGCACACTTCAATTTCCCAGATCGGTTCCAGAGAAGTCATAAAGCCCTATTTACACCATTTTATTACAATTTATCACATTTTTATTATTTAACTTTTCATCTACCCTAACCCTAGCCTAACCCTATAAATTCCACCCCTACATTCTACCCCCTCACCCCAAAACTCTGAGCCAACTCTTAAGAAATCACTAATAACCCTAGTGTGCAATCGAAGTGAGCGAAAGGCGAAGCTCCGGCGGATTTTTCGGCGACAACCGTAGGAACTCCCGGCGAAGAAACGACGCACCGTCGACTCCTCTCGTCTCCCTTCCTCTCCTTTAAAGTCCTAAACCCATAAGTCCCAATTCTATTTTCGCTATTCTTATTCTAAAATACGGAATTACAAAACCCGACGGAATCGGAGTTAAACCGATTTCCGATTCGGTTCATTCGAAAAATCCAAAATTTTCTTAAATATATTCACACAAAACTCTTACATGTTGACTATTAAACATTAATAAACATGTTGATCAAGTTTCACGACAATCTAATTCATTTTGTAACTTTTACCGTACTTTTTCACTAAAATACCATATAGTTTCATTTCGACATCTAAACATCACAAACTTGCTATACCTTTAAGTAGATCACGAGGTAATGACCTACCTCCACACACACTCATATGAAACATAGCACAATACTCTCAGGAACATAGAATACGGGAAATCGACACCTTTACAAATAAATACCATAATTAATAAAACCGTTTTCCTTAATGATTAGTATTTATACAAATCTTTGCAAAGCGCCGCTACAACCCATTTGGGGAACCCATTCGGGATGGTGAGGATTATTGCATATCCTCGGGCTTAGTAGTGCGAGATGCAGACTTACGCAAGGAGCATTCGGTCTCGAAAGATTTAAAATACGACATCTTAAGAAAACGAGATTTCTAGAATATTATATATATACTAAAAATATTTTCATATAAATATATGTATATGTAACATAAAAATATCTATTTTGAATTATTATAAATATTCCACTTTTTTTCTAAAAATGTCACAAGAATCATTTTACACTAAAATACCATGAATTCCATACAAATCAATATTACAAATAAATACCTTTATTTGATATTTTCACTATAAATATCACAATATAAAATCTACATTCATTACAACTCTAAAGACGATTAATAAATACTTGGGGTGTATTTTGAAAACTATATAAAAGTATTTTTACATAAAACCTCCTCAAGTTCTATAAATTACCCTAAAGACCCTAGTAAACATAGGTTTAAGCGGGACCAGTCCCCTGAGCCTCACGGAGCTGGAGATATGGATGCTTGCCTATGTAAGGTAGAAAACTTAACAATGGTGTTATCAATACAGTAATCGTCTTTGAAAAAGACATAAATCCTGCCGCCCATGTGCAGCGGTTACCGATAACATCAAAACCATCAGGAATTCAATTTACTTTTCTAATTGTCTGACTCAGACTGAGTCTCATTAATAAACTGACTTGAATATGATTCAAGTACAATCTACAATCTATAATCTGCAATCTACAATATTACAATTCAACATGAATCCATATATTCAATCTATCAATCTATACAACTTGACTGAACCGAACCATGGATATACTTCCATTTACATGATTCTCCACTTACATCCATTTACATGATTCTCTAGTTACATACATGATTCTACAGTTACATCCGTTTACTGATATCATGGTTTCGGCAAGTCATCCAATTATACAATCTATATTACAAGACAATAGAAGTTGCAATACAATTTACAATACAAACAAGACATCGCTGGTTTTAAGGGCTAGACTGGTACGAAAGGTGTTAAAAGTGGCATGAGACTGCAAGATTTAAGACACTTAACTGTATCCAATTGCCGTTGTTCCGGATTGTATAACGGAGCCTTGTACTTCCATTTGCCCTAGTCTCTAGCTTATAGAAACTTCTCTCGTATAAACTGGCATCCTTCTGTATCAATCCACAAACAAGAGCGTTAACACAACATTATAACAGCATAATACAACTTTACAAGCTACCTTCTTATTCTGTCTATTCTATTTCTTCCTTATCTTTGGGACTTACCGAGCGATCTGTTCGCTGACGACATTCTCTTCTTTCTTCTTTGAATGTCGTCAGGAGATCTGGACACGTTAGAGATCGAGCCCAGCGCTGAAGACTTCGACAATTTCATTGAAGACCCAGAGCTTTAGTTCATTGTACACTTTCATTCCAGTACTTTTCTTTTTCTCTTATGCCATTATTTAGGCATTGTTTTCATTCAATTGTATTTACCTTTCCATGCATTGTACAGAAAGAATGTGAATAAATAAAGTTGATGTTTTATTATATCTTGTCTTTTGTGCTTTTACTTTTATATTGCTTAGATACGCTTAGCGTATTTACTTCACAGTAAATACGTAGCGGCCTCATCGCGTCCTCTGCCCATATACTGGGAAGCGGGGCGTGACAATGAGCAAGCATAGAATCGCAACCCTCCTTTTCTCATTTATTGAAGAATGTAATATAATCACATTAAAAATTCCAACCATGCGTCAATAGTGAGTCAAGATAAATAAACAAATGCAAAAATCCCATGCTTACCCATTCCTTAAACATCTCTCATTTTCCACCTCATTTTCTATTTTTATAAATAGAAAATCAAACCATGCTTCATAAATAATATATATATATATACATATATTAATAAATATAAATTAAAAGAAGTAAATAATTCGTGAGCATAATATTAGTTAATATATAATTATATCAAATATAAATATATATTAAATTATTAAATAAACACTTGATTTAATAATCCAGTTATATTATATATAACCGACTAATATCATTTCTCCGTATATCACATTATCAAATCAACACTTGATTCAATAATCTGGTTATATCACATATAACGCGACTGATATCAAATAACTGCCAGATTAAAATACGTTATCACATACTCGTATTTAATCAGGCCCCTGCACATATCAGCGTATGTGACCTACTTCGTTTCGCTTGAACCAGGAAACTTCTGTGTGGGACTCTAAAGACTCGTCTATACGCCAGCGGTAGGTAATGATTACATCGATTACCCACAAGCCGTCAGCGGTACTAGCTGGACGTAACGGCTACCCAACTATTGAGCGATTGGAAGATCAACAAGTAAGATTGTCCAAACACCCATGAAACCTATATCGTGCTCCTCTCTACTCCGAGAATACACCAGAATATCGTCAATGAATACGATGATGAACAGATCAAGATACGGCCGGAAAATACGGTTCATCAAGTCCTTGAATGCTGTTGTCGCATTGGTGATTCCAAATGACATCACCAAAAACTCATAATGGCCGTAGTGCGTGCGGAAAGCTGTCCTAGGAATGTCCTCCTGTCGAACCCGCAGCTGATGGTAGCCTGATCGCAAATCGATCCTCGAAAAGTACCCTGCCCCCTGAAGCTGGTCGAACAATTCGTCGATGCGTGGCAAAGGATACCTGTTCCACACTGTAACCATGTCCAGCTGGCGGTAGTCGATACACAGACGCAAACTGCCGTCCTTCTTCTTGACGAATAGGACTGGAGCACCCCAAGGAGAAACACTAGGTCGAATAAGTCCCTTATCCAGCAAATCTTGCAACTGACCCTTCAATTCTCTAAGTTCCGTCGGGGCCATCCGATAAGGCGGTATGGAAATAGGCCCCGTACCGGGAATCAAATCAATACAGAAAGAGATATCATGCTCAGGCGGTAGCCCAGGAAGCTCATCAGGGAACACGTCAGGAAACTCGCTAACAATCGGAACCTGATCCAACGGAACCTCTGTAGCTCTAGTATCGCAAACATAGGCGAGAAATCCCTGACATCCCTTCCTCAAAAGCTGTCCAGCGCGAAAATAAGAAATCAAACTGTGAGGGGAGGCACCACGGTCCCCCAACACAACAAAAACCGACTCGCCGGGAAAACAAAATCTAACTATCTTCTCGCGGCAGTCCACAGATGCATAGCACGTGGTTAACCAATCCATGCCCAAAAGAACGTTGAAGTCCAACATCTCAAGAAGGATCAAGTCGACAGGCAACTCTCTCTCGCCAATACGGACGGTACAGGATCGGAACACGTGTCTAGCAACAAACGACTCTCCCACAGGAGTGGTCAAAACAAGCGACTGATCAAGCAAACCGGACTCTCTACCCAAACTCGGCACAAAGTGTGTGGAAACGTACGAGTGCGTGGATCCGGGATCGAACAACACGTGTGCATCAACAGAACATACGGGAAGGATACCTGAGACCACCGCAATGGACGCCTGCGTGTCCTGATGCGTCAAAGCAAAAACTCGCGCCTGTCCTCCACCGGTGACTGACTGTCCTCTGCCTCGGTCACCCCGTCCTCTTTGAGCAAATCCTCCACGCCCACGACCTCTCTGTTGGATATATGTATGCCCTAGAGGCCATTATGTGATAGTGGATGTATCTATACATGTATATATATTCAGTTTGCATTCTTGCTCGACATGACAGTATGCTATCTGGTTATTCTTTATCTGACATGTTGATTTGATCATGCTTTTATTCATACATGCTGATAAAGCCCTAAGGATATCGGCTTGACTACTCTGATTATGATGGAGATCATACTAGTGGGACATCTGTAGTCTATAAGCATATCCTGAAATGTCCCTAGTCGGAGGTGTATCGAGACGGGGCATCGATATACCATAGTAGACTAGCGTATATGATACTAGACCCATGTGATGGGCGATGGATGTTCCCACATTCATCGATGTTTGACATCAAGATCATATACGGGTGCTCAGTGGTGACTGGGTACACTGGACGGACTCGCCGAGAACTCCTATATGGAATTATATCTATCGTCGGATAGCAGTTCTCAGGTAACACTGGTACAGGTTAGTCTGTAGACCCGAGATCGTCATAGAGCCTTGTGTGTTCTCCCACTGTACTTTGATTACCACCCTACCACGGCTCTAATGAGTCGTGCAAACAGGTGGCCGTTGGGTACAGTCCCGAGACACACGAAGGCAATGAGCGATAGGAGGGGTTTCGTCTCTCCCGATATTGGGAGTTGATGCTGTACTGTGCCCGACTGGTTATAGCAGCAAGTCCCTGGCCAGGGCTGCTGAGATTTGCTGATAAGTGTTATCAGTAGTTTCTCGAACTGTTATAGACCATTCACCGGCACGACTTATTGAGTTATTGGGGTCGACGTGACCATCCCTAGGCTCGATATGCAGCATATCTGACGAAGAGACCGGACTGTACGGTAGTGTTGCCGGATGGCTCGACGGGAGTTGTAGCAGGTTCGCTTGTTGTCTTCTGATCGCTCAATACCCGGGTGGCCGTTACGTTTAGCTGACCGCTTGCGGCTTGAGGGTACTTGATATGATCATTACCCTCTGCCGGCGTATTGACGAGTCTTAGAGTCCCACAGAGGAGTTACCCAGTCCAGGCGAAACGTTGTGGTGTGCATATGCGATATGCGCATGCACCCGATTGAAATGTGCGTATATGATACCGAACATTGATCGGGTGAACTGCTTTTGGTGGGGTTATATGAGATATGACCGGATTGATAAATCAAGTGTTGATTTATCATTTAATCATTAGTTTTCTCACTTAAAACCTTTCTAGGGTTTGATGGATGTATGCATGCATGCATATGCTTCTTTCTTCTTTTCTAGTTTCATGCACATGTAGATGTGCATACATGTATACATACATACATCAAACCATCATGGTTGATTATATATGGAAATGGTGGCAATATAAGACTCACACCATTGATTATTTAATGGATTATTATTTGATTATGGATTTAAAAGAAAATGAAAAGGAAAGGATAATTATGCTAGTTTCTACATACTTCTTCTAACCTAACCTTGCTCACCTACCACTAAACCATGGTTATCTTTTCCTTTATCATTCTAAACCCAAGTTAAATTAATCATCTATCATTTAATCATGGTTGGAGTCAAGAAGGAATAAATATATATAGTGATATTTATTTCTTTTAAAAAGCTTAACCTTATGGTTATCATTTTACCTCTTGCAAAGAAAAGCCACCATCTTCATTCTCCTCCATCTCTTGCTCTCTTGATTTTCCTAGTGAGCAAATACCACTCAAAGATAGGTTTTTGAAGTGAGATTCCACACCACAACATCATTCTACACTAGCTTAGCCGCTTCGTTTAGAGGTTTTCCTTCGGATTGTCGAAGTTGCGAGCTTGGACGGATATCTCCGTGGTGGATCGTCGTGGATACAAGAGGACATCAAGAGGACCTCGACTCAACACCAAAGAGCCTAAGGAGCGAATCAAAAACGGGAGCTACAAAGGTTGTAGCCTTCAAACCCTAATTTTTGTTAGCTAAAGTTTAATAAACCTAATTTTCTAGGATCGATCCATACGCGTGTTTGTTTAGCACAATAAAAATCATATCTTTTGGACATGTGATGCTTCAAAACACCTCATAGGGTGCTAAACAAACCCTTCATTGGTATCAGAGCCGACCTACAACATTAGGCGACCTTTTTGCGAAGTAAAAAGTCCGATCGAAACAAAATACAACTTTTGAAAAATGCTCTCTGGAAATTTTTTAAAAATTGACTTTTTTCAGAATTAAAAATTCTCAAAAAATAGAGCAGGTAAAAATTAGACGATCTGGAAAATTCGAGCCAGTGAACAGTAACTTCAGCCGCGGAAGAGCGGCATAAGCAAGCTTAGGCCGCGCTTCCGCGGCCATACTAGAGGCTCTTTGAAAATTTTTTGCACAGTAATTTTATTTACCTGCTATATTATATTCTGAGCATGTTTAATCTGAATCTTCTGTTGAAAAATTCTGGAGATGTTTTTGGCCTCGTGGTTTCGATCGGAGTTTTCATTTCGCTTTCTTTTCCGGGTAAACTAGAAAGTATTGAATTTCTTGAACGAATATCATTTACTCAATATTCACGGGGTTTAAATAGTTTCGAGATACGTGCAAGTCTTTTTGCGGTGGTCCCTCTAGAAGACAACAAACCTTAACTCGATTATGTGACCGTCTCGAACTGCCCTTTGAACCCTAGGGTTTGGGGCAGTACGGCATGCCACATGTGAGGCGTTGGCTTGACCCTCCTACGGCTGGACCGCCACTACTGTGTCACACTCCGGATCTTTTTGAACCCTGCTCAAGTGTTGAGCTTTAATGAATCTTGGATGCTTGATTGTTCGTTCGAAAAACTTTAATACTGTCTGTTTGTCTGGAATGTGATACAATATGTGGAATTCATATGGTTTAGGCATGAAATACGAGATATGTGATATTTCGCATTTATGATGTCTAAAGAGAATCTGGATTCCAAATATTGTAGTTTTACACTTTCTTTTCTGTGACCGTAAGTGTAGTATGTTAGATATCGCCGTTTTCGTTGCTATACATCAACGACAATCGGGGTACGCATACTTACTTACGCTGATGATATGTGATATTATGTGTTGCTGAGATATGATGTGTAGGATTGTCGCGATTGAATAGCCCGGGGGTTTTGTGAGATGAGAGCTTTATATTTTCATTCATGTAAATTCAAATGTAAAGTAATATTCTTTTTTTTGGGGCACTTCCAGGTTGCGGTTGTGTCACCAGTGTTGTATATTATTTACTTTTCCGTATTAGGATGGACCCAAGGAGGGGAGCACAGGTGACCGGGTTCTGGGGTTCAGTGGGAGGCCATCTCGAGGAGTCGAGACCGGGTCTCCTAAACTCCAGGATTGGTAGGGTCACTTGCCGCTCTCGTAGGGGTCCAGGGTGTGGGCTTGGCTATTCATCGCGACTGTGGAATCCGTATTTTCTATTCAGGCTAAATACTAAATACGGACGTCCTAGTATATCCCACGTTATATCTATATTTCTGCTGCCTGTGTTCTGTGAAATCTGAGATGAATGACTTATTATATATATGATATATAGTAGACGTTGCTTATGTTTTACACCCGCGCTAGTCCCGTCCCGGTATGCCGTTAGTTAAGTAACCTAACGGTGCATAACGGAACATTGCGGCGAATGCGGATGGCATAAGCGTACGTGTTATTTTCGTTTCTTTTCTGTGATTGGCTTAAGGACTTAAATGATGGGATTACATTAATGTGATTAATGTAAAGAAAATAAACCTAAAAGATGTTGTAGAATCGGATTTAAAAACTACTCGGCTATTTGTGAAAAAGCTACATTTCAAAACTGCGGAGATTAAGCCACTCCTTTTGAAAACTGTTTGATTCTACAACGATATCAAGTTCAAAGCGTTAAAGATTTTCTTAAAAATCATTCGCAACCCTCTGTCATTTTAGGAAGTAGAGTACTTAGTATTCGTGCTACGTTTGTTGACTTTAGTTAAGGCGTAGTGTACGGTAGCTAAGTGATGTCTTCCTACAATGCATATGATGCAGATTAATTAGGACATTCATGCGACTTTGTTGACCATAGTTAAGGGTCATATGGGTGGGTCTAATTGATCAAGAAATGACGGGTAGAACTTGACTGGTACTTATGATTTGTTGACCATAGTTAAGGTCATAAGTACTAGGGGTAAAAATTACATCGGGAATTTCAAGTGTTGAAATTTGCAATGAGATTGCATACCTTCCATGTGATGGTTGGATCCCGATCCCACTGTGGGCAATAGTTGCTCCTAGGAGAGTTTTACAGTTTGCAATTAGCTAACTCAATAGGTGTCTAGAAAGGTGTTAACGGGGCTCCGCCTCTGGGAAAAAGAGGTTTACTCTAATTAGGTCCGTGCGAAAGCACGGGGAACCTCCCTCAAAGTACCGACACTGGCCTGGCTGAACGGTTAGCGAAGTTGTAGACTGTAATTAATCCTGGCTAGTTTTTCTTTTTAAGGTTTGAAAGAAAACTTGATAAAAAGCAGTGGGAAACATCGATTAGACAAGATAATAAACCAATCTAATCTGTGCAAGAGCTTTCGCTGAGTGTATTCTTTTCTCTCTCTTAATGGCAGATACCAATGACTGGACTTAAGCTTCTATTAGATAAGAACAAACTGAATGGGACCAACTATAAAGACTGGCTAAGGAATCTGAAGATCGCCTTGACATATGATAAAGTATCATATGTCCTCACGGCTTCAGCCCCGCCCGTCCCAGGCCCAAAATCCTCAGTTGCGGACATTGAAGTCCGCAAGACATGGGATGCTGACTGTGCCACGGCAAAATGCCTCGCGCTTGCATCGATGGATAACACACATCAAAAGCAGCACGAGGACATGGACATTCACGGGATACTGCTCCATACAAAGGAGTTGTATGGGGAACAGTCCCGCGTATTACGATACGAAGCATCAAGGAAACTGTTTCACATGCGGATGGCCCCTGGCACACCAGTAGCGGACCATGTTTTGAAGATGATAGCTCTTATAGAAGAGCTTGAGGACCTTGGATGGACAATGGACAATGGACAATGAGCAATATATAGATATTATTCTGCAGTCCCTCCCCTCCACCTTTGCTCAGTTCATAGTGAACTTTAACATGCATAGCATGGAGAAGGAACTCCCTGAACTCCTTAATATGTTAAGGAGTGCAGAGAGCACTATGAAGTCAGCAAAGACTCCCGTTATGACCATTGGACAGTCTTCTTCTTCTCGCCCAAAAGCTAAGGCCAAGGGAAAGAAAAAGAAGAAACCAACTAATCCTAAGAGCGGAGTCAAAAAGGTGAAGGGAAAGGGAAAGTCCACGGCTGGAGACCCAGGGAAAGGCGAGTGTTTTCATTGCCACAAGACAGGACATTGGAAGCGCAACTGCACAGAGTACCTAAGTCTCAAGAAGAAGCATGGTGATGCTTCTGCTTCAGGTGCGTTTGTGACTGAAAACTGTTTTTCTATAAACTCTGCTTCCTGGGTATTGGATACCGGTTCAGGTTCTCACATTTGCAATTCTATGCAGGGGCTGAGAAATAGCAAGGTTTTGAAGACAGGTGACCATACTCTCCGCGTTGGAAATGGTTCCAATGTACATATAGTCGCAGTGGGAGAGTATCACTTGGGGTTGCCGTCTGGATGTATTTTGATTTTGAATCCATGTTATTTTGTACCTGATATGCTATGTAATATAATATCCATTTCTTTGTTGGACAATGAAGGATATAATTTTGTGTTGCAGAACAATGTTATGAACATTCACCTAAATCAAATGTTGGTTGGGTATGGTACACTTAATAACGGAATATACGTCCTAAATCAACACACTGTTTTCAGTATACAACACACTAATAAAAGAAAACTTTCAGAATTAAATGAAGCTTTTCTTTGGCACTGTAGACTTGGTCATATTAACGAAACAAGACTAAACAAGTTACACAAAGATGGATATTTAAATCCTTTTGAATATAAATCTTATGCGACTTGCCAGTCTTGTATCAAGGGTAAAATGACCAAAACTCCGTTTACCGGACACGGAGAAAGAGCTACTCAGCTCCTTGGCCTCATACATAGTGATGTATGTGGGCCAATGTCTACACAGGCTAGAGGCGGTTTTTCATACTTCATTACATTCACCGACGATTTCTCAAGATTCGGTCATGTATTTTTATTAAAGCACAAGTCCGAAACTTTCGAGAAATTCGTTGAATATAAACAAGAAGTAGAAAAACAAACCGGCTTGAGTATTAAGATGCTTCGATCAGATCGAGGTGGGGAGTATCTCAGTACAGAATTTGCAAACTTCCTAAAAGAGAATGGGATTCTCTCTCAGCTCACTCCTCCTTACACACCACAGCACAACGGTGTGTCAGAACGACGGAATAGGACCCTATTAGATATGGTCCGGTCCATGATGAGTGACACTGAGTTACCAGTCTCGTTTTGGGGGCATGCATTGGAGACTGCAGCGTTTCTGCTAAAAAGGGTTCCAACCAAAGCCGTGTCTACCACGCCATATGAGATATGGAATGGGAAGAGACCATCTCTTAAAAGAATTAAGATTTGGGGTTGCCCGGCCTATGTTAAAAAGCAGAATCCGGACAAACTCGAGACACGGTCAGTCATGTGTAACTTTGTGGGATATCCAAAGAATTCTTATGGATATCTATTCTACCACAAAGAGGAACAAAAAGTGTTTGTTTCTCAGTATGCCACATTCTTGGAAAAAGAGTTTTTCACAGATAGAGATGATGGCAAGGTGGTAGATCTAGAAGAGGTTCTGGAGACACAAACTACAAATGACGATTTGATTGAACCGGCTGTTGCAACAGAAACTGAAGAACCTCGGCCACTCCGTAGGTCTGGTAGGACTTCTCGCCCACCGGAGAGGTACTACGGTTTCCTCATTGATGGTGACAGAGAAGATTGCATCATGGATGATGATGATCCTACCAGTTTTCAGCAAGCTATCACGAGTGGTGACTCTGTGAAGTGGCTGGATGCCATGAGATCCGAAATGGAGTCTATGTACACCAACAAAGTATGGACTTTGGACGTTGTACCCCCTGGGGTAAAACCTGTAGGGTGCAAATGGATCTTTAAAAGAAAGATTGGTGTGGATGGGCAGGTAGAGACCTATAAGGCAAGACTTGTGGCGAAAGGTTTTCGTCAAAGACCAGGTTTGGACTATGACGAAACTTTTTCGCCAGTAGCCATGCTTAAATCCATTCGGATACTACTTGCTATTGCTGCTCACTACGACTATGAAATCTGGCAGATGGACGTTAAAACAGCATTTCTAAATGGAGATTTAGATGAATGTGTTTATATGGATCAGCCAGAGGGCTTCATTGACAGTGGGAGCAGCGAGAAAGCATGTAGATTGCTTAAATCCATATATGGGTTAAAGCAGGCATCTCGGAGTTGGAACATCTGTTTCGATGATGTTATCAAAGAGTTTGATTTCATCAAAAATCCAGATGAACCTTGTGTTTATAGGAAAGCTGTAGGAAGAGCTGTCACATTCCTCGTATTGTACGTGGATGATATTCTTCTGATAGGAAATGATATTCCTATGCTACAGTCGGTCAAATCATTCTTATCACTAAGGTTCTCCATGAAGGACCTGGGTGATGCCACATACATCCTGGGTATAAGGATCTATAGGGATAGATCCAAAAAGTTATTGGGATTGTCCCAAACCAGGTACATCAACACCATCCTAAAGAGGTTTAGTATGGAAGACTCCAAGCGGGGTGCCTTACCCGCTTGCCATGGAGTCACTCTCTCCAAGGATTCTTGCCCAAAGACCGATGAAGAGAGAGCTCGCATGAGCATTATACCTTATGCTTCGGCAGTAGGATCTATAATGTATGCGATGTTATGTACACGCCCAGATGTAGCTTATGCACTTAGTGTTGTAAGCAGGTATCAATCCAACCCAGGGGAGAACCACTGGACGGCTGTGAAGAACATTCTTAAGTACTTGCGAAGGACTAAAGAATTGTTCTTGGTGTATGGTAATAAGGATCTCCAAATGGAGGCCTTTACCGATTTGAGCTTCCAGAGCGATAAGGATGACAACAAATCTATCTCAGGGTTTGTATTTACCCTCAATGGAGGGGCGGTAAGTTGGAAGAGTTCCAAACAAGATACCGTTGCAGACTTTACGATGGAAGCTGAGTACATTGCTGCAAATGATGCCGCCAAGGAAGCCGTCTGGATGAAGAAGTTCGTCTCGGAGCTAGGAGTAGTTCCAACCATTATTGATCCAATACCTTTGTATTGTGACAATAATGGGGCAATGGCGTTAGCCAAGGAGCCCAGATCCCATCAGCGGTCCAGACACATCCTGAGGCGATTTCATTTGATCCGGGAGATTGTAGATCGCCGCGAGATCGAGATTAAGAGAGTAGACACAAAGAATAACGCCGCGGATCCATTCACCAAGGCCCTCCCTCAGCCGCAGCATGAGCGACTTTTTGAGCAGTTGGGTATGAGATACGCCAATAACTGGCCTTAGTGCAAGTGGGAGATTGTTGGATATATGTATGCCCTAGAGGCCATTATGTGATAGTGGATGTATCTATACATGTATATATATTCAGTTTGCATTCTTGCTCGACATGATAGTATGCTATCTGGTTATTCTTTATCTGACATGTTGATTTGATCATGCTTTTATTCATACATGCTGATAAAGCCCTAAGGATATCGGCTTGACTACTCTGATTATGATGGAGATAATACTAGTGGGACATCTGTAGTCTATAAGCATATCCTGAAATGTCCCTAGTCGGAGGTGTATCGAGACGGGGCATCGATATACCAGAGTAGATTAGCGTATATAATACTAGACCCATGTGATGGGCGATGGATGTTCCCACATTCATCGATGTTTGACATCAAGATCATATACGGGTGCTTAGTGGTGACTGGGTACACTGGACGGACTCGCCGAGAACTCCTATATGGAATTATATCTATCGTCGGATAGCAGTTCTCAGGTAACACTGGTACAGGTTAGTCTGTAGACCCGAGATCGTCATAGAGCCTTGTGTGTTCTCCCACTGTACTTTGATTACCACCCTACCACGGATCTAATGAGTCGTGCAAACAGGTGGCCGTTGGGTACAGTCCCGAGACACATGAAGGCAATGAGCGATAGGAGGGGTTTCGTCTCTCCCGATATTGGGAGTTGATGCTGTACTGTGCCCGACTGGTTATAGCAGCAAGTCCCTGGCCAGGGCTGCTGAGATTTGCTGATAAGTGTTATCAGTAGTTTCTCGAACTGTTATAGACCATTCACCGGCACGACTTATTGAGTTATTGGGGTCGACGTGACCATCCCTAGGCTCGATATGCAGCATATCTGACGAAGAGACCGGACTGTACGGTAGTGTTGCCGGATGGCTCGATGGGAGTTGTAGCAGGTTCGCTTGTTGTCTTCTGATCGCTCAATACCCGGGTGGCCGTTACGTTTAGCTGACCGCTTGCGGCTTGAGGGTACTTGATATGATCATTACCCTCTACCGGCGTATTGACGAGTCTTAGAGTCCCACAGAGGAGTTACCCAGTCCAGGCGAAACGTTGTGGTGTGCATATGCGATATGCGCATGCACCCGATTGAAATGTGCGTATATGATACCGAACATTGATCGGGTGAACTGCTTTTGGTGGGGTCATATGAGATATGACCGGATTGATAAATCAAGTGTTGATTTATCATTTAATCATTAGTTTTCTCACTTAAAACCTTTCTAGGGTTTGATGGATGTATGCATGCATGCATATGCTTCTTTCTTCTTTTCTAGTTTCATGCACATGTAGATGTGCATACATGTATACATACATACATCAAACCATCATGGTTGATTATATATGGAAATGGTGGCAATATAAGACTCACACCATTGATTATTTAATGGATTATTATTTGATTATGGATTTAAAAGAAAATGAAAAGGAAAGGATAATTATGCTAGTTTCTACATGCTTCTTCTAACCTAACCTTGCTCACCTACCACTAAACCATGGTTATCTTTTCCTTTATCATTCTAAACCCAAGTTAAATTAATCATCTATCATTTAATCATGGTTGGAGTCAAGAAGGAATAAATATATATAGTGATATTTATTTCTTTTAAAAAGCTTAACCTTATGGTTATCATTTTACCTCTTGCAAAGAAAAGCCACCATCTTCATTCTCCTCCATCTCTTGCTCTCTTGATTTTCCTAGTGAGCAAATACCACTCAAAGATAGGTTTTTGAAGTGAGATTCCACACCACAACATCATTCTACACTAGCTTAGCCGCTTCGTTTAGAGGTTTTCCTTCGGATTGTCGAAGTTGCGAGCTTGGACGGATATCTCCGTGGTGGATCGTCGTGGATACAAGAGGACATCAAGAGGACCTCGACTCAACACCAAAGAGCCTAAGGAGCGAATCAAAAACGGGAGCTACAAAGGTTGTAGCCTTCAAACCCTAATTTTTGTTAGCTAAAGTTTAATAAACCTAATTTTCTAGGATCGATCCATACGCGTGTTTGTTTAGCACAATAAAAATCATATCTTTTGGACATGTGATGCTTCAAAACACCTCATAGGGTGCTAAACAAACCCTTCACTCTCTGAGCATGAGTCTGACGCGGAGCAATAGTTGGTACAACAGGCAACTCCCTCAGGGGTGGTGAAGGTGGTAAGGTGACATGCGGTGCTGTTGCCTCCCTCCGGTGTATCTCAGGACAATCTCTGACGAGGTGAAGTAGACTGCCGCATATAAAGCACCCCTGCGACGACTGCTGACTCTCCCGTGGATACGAACTAAACATCTGGCCTCGTCCCAAATCTCTGCCACTCCTCGTACCTGAACGGTACCTGTCACGGCGTCTGAATATCTGTCTCCGTGCTGATATACTAGTACGAACTCTCTTCGGCTCTGGAACTACTGAAATCTCAGCAAGGCACTCCTCGACTAATAGGGTTGCGTCTACAGCTGCTGCATATGTCTCGTAATGCTGTGCGCTGATCGCAATGAACAGTGGTGTAAGCAAGCCTCGGACAAATCTCTTGACTCGCATCTCCTCAATAGCCACTAGGTACGGAGCATAAACTGATAGTTCGGTGAACAGCACATCATACTCTGCCGCTGACATCTCCGAAGTCTGGCGTAAGGACTCAAACCTGCGTGCTCTGGTATCTCTAACACTCAGTGGAAGAAAGCGGGCAAGGAATATCGCCACAAACTCTGTCCAGGTCATAGGAGGAAGACCTGCTGCTCTACCCTTCTCGACTGATTCGCACCAATTCTGCGCAAGACCTTCAAGGCGAAAGCTCGCAAACTCTACCCATCTCACATCTGCGCATCTAAGTGAATGGCATATCCGAGCCATCCTATCAATGAAAGACTGTGGGTCCTCGGCTGCATTGGTGCCTGTGAAGACCGGAGGCTTCAGCCTCATAAACTCTGATAGCGATACTGAGATGACCTCTGTAGCTGTAGGGGCAACTTCCTGCACCGTAGGTACCATCGCGGTACCTGCAACGGGTGGAACTACCTCTGGTCGCTGCGCTCAAAGTGTCTCGACTAGTGATCCCATCATCTGGCGCATCTCCTGCATACTGGATCCCACCGTCTGGCGCATCTCCTGCATACCAGCCCCTAGCATGGCAATCTGATCTGTCGTAGGAGGAACAGCCTGCTCGGGTACAACCAGTGTACTACACGGATCAGTCCTCGTCTCGGACGAGTCAACTCGAATCTCGGCCCTCGCGGCTGCTCTTTGCGCCCTCGTAGTCTTTGGAGGCATAATGGCTGAAAAAGGAAACAGGATTCGATAAGGATACGAAAATCGAATCGCAAGGATGTATATACTCAAGAAGGAAATTAAATGAATAATTCTTAAGGTCGCTTAGGCGGAGTACCGTGTCGTGAGTATGCCGCAGAACATGCGCACGCTACGCCACTCTACTTCAGCTACCTACTCCATCATACCAGTGTCATCCTACACTCCGAAAGGTAAAAACCTACGCTCTGATACCAACTTTGTCACGATCCGAAGTTCGACTCATGACCGGCACTTAACCACGCAACGTCTACAGGAGTAACACGACTAAGTAAGCCGAAACCCAGAAATCAAAACCATGAAAAGTAGTGAGTGTTGAAACTTTTGATTAAAACATTTAATAAAACCTTAAATAGTTTAATGAAGTTCTTTAAGGTCAAGATATCATCTTAATAATTTTGGCAGCATTTCCTTTGTAAAACTAACCCCGAAGGCGGGTATAAAACAGGATATAAGTGAAAATGATATATAATGAAAATAAAGCATCCCCTAACGGGAGCAATCATGCCTAACGGCGGGAAACATCTGAAAGGTTCCTAGGCACCCTATGGTGGTCTCACAAGGCATCGAACATGCCAATATAAAATTTTACGGGTGCCGAGAGACCCGACTACGGATCGTCGGCTAGATTTTAGGCGAAAAGATAACTAGTTAACAACTTAACTATAAAGAATACGGAAATACAACCTTTGTAGATCCGGTGCTCCGCCTCCATAGCTCCGCAACGAAGTCCCCTCGCTGTCCTAGTGAGTTCCCGGGCTCTAGCGTCGGCTTCGTCGGAGAATGGGCAAGCTAGGTCGTCGATGTCCATGCCGAAGATGATCTACGTCGAGGCATCGCTAAATCAAGCTCCGACTTCACCAAGTCAAGAAACTTGTGAAGAAAACACACTCTACTACTTGGCAAGAGGTAGAGGATGAAGAAATAGGAAGTGGGTAGACTTTAGAATTGGATTTCTCACTCATTTCCATCAATCACCATTGATGGTCCAAGGTTTTCTTCTTTGAAGAAGATGAAGAAGAAGAAGATAAATATTATGATTAGAATCATTAAAATAAAAAGTAAATGAATACTTATCATAACCTAACCCTAGTTAAGTGTAGAGAATAGACCATGGTTTGTTTAAATGGTTAGGGTTAAGAATGAAGACAAGAAGGGTGACTATGTCAAAGCTTCATGAATCTTCAACAAACAAACAAACAAAGCCACCATTCTTTCTTAATCTTTTCCAAAACAAATAAACAAATGAATAAGATAATCAAAACCCTAATCATTAAGTAAACCTTGGTTTAATCTTTATACTTAACTAAGTAAACATGTATCATCAAACATGATACAATCAAGTGCACAAAACTATATCGAATATACAATGTGCACATCCGAGTGAGAAAATCCATCTTAATTAAAACGATACTAGTTGATGCAAAGTAATATATAAAATATATAAATATGCATTAAATCAACACTTGATTCAATGATCCGGTCATATCGCACACAACCGACTAGTATACAATGTATCGGCTTATCGAATCAACGCTTGAATCGATAACTAGGTTATATCGCATACAACCATTCGATACATTCATCACGAGAATGAAATACGGTATCACATACACGCATTATTCTCGGTCCCGCACATATCTCATATGCGCTCCTATTTCGTTTCGGTTGAGCCAGGAACCCTCTGTGTAGGACTCTAAAGACTCGTCAATACGCCGGCAGCAGATGATGATCATATCAAACACCCACAAGCCGCAAGCGGTCTGCTAAACGTAACGGCCACCCGGGTATTGAGCGATCAGAAGATCGACGAGCAAGCCCGCTCACACTCCAGTGAATCCAACCAGTAACACTACCGTACAGTCCGGTCTCGTCGTCTGATATGTCGCATATCTTGCCTAGGGGTGGTAAACGTCAGACCCCAATAGCTCGATAAGTCGTGTCGATATGAGGTCTATAACAATTCGAGAAACTACTGGTAACACTTACCAGTATATCTCAGCAACCCTGGCCAGGGATTTCCTGTTATAGCCAATCGAACACAGCGCAACATCAACTCCCTATACCGGGAGAGACGAATCCCCTCCTATCGCTCATTGCCTCCATGTGACTCAGGACTGTACCCAAAAACCATCGTTTTGCATTCCCTCTTGGACGTGGTAAGATGGAAATCAAAGCACAGTGGGAACCACACAAGACTCTATGACGATCTCGGGTCAACAGACTACTCTGTACCAGTGTCACCAGAGAACTGCCATCTGACGTGATGTATAATACCATCTGGGAGTTCTCGGCGAGTCCGTCCAGTGTACCCTGTCTCTACTGAGCACCCGTATATCATCTCTGATGTCAAACACCAATGGATATGGGATCATCCATCGCCCATCTGTATGGGTCGAGAAGCTACACGCTAGTCTACTCTTGTATATCGATGCCCCGTCTCGATACACCCACGACTAGGGACTTTGAAGGATGTACTTATGGACTACCATGTCCCCACTAGTATGATCCGCATCACAGTCCAGGTAGTCAAGTACACATCCTAAAGGCTTTACCAACATGTAACAGAGAGACAATCAGTGTACACGTTATGGTAAAGGGTAACCAGATAACCTACTATCATGTCGAGCAAGAAAGTCCTCCCTATATATGTCCCAGCATCCACTACAATATACATCTTATGTACAGTAATGGCCTCTAGGGCATACATATAACTAACAATCTCCCACTTGCACTAGGACCATCTGTAGCAATGGTCGAAGTATCTCATACTCAACCATCCCATAAAAGTCTCTCTCTGGGAATAGGCCTTCGTGAGTGGATCCGCCGTGTTATCCTCTGAGTCTGCTCTCCTTGCCTCGATCACCCTGGAGATCAACCATCTCCATGATCAGGTGATACTGCCTTAGAATAAGTCTGGATCACTGATGGGACCGGCGTTCCTTGGCATAAGCCACAACTCCATTGTCTTACAATGGTAGGAACGTAGTTCATCTCATGAACCTATATACACCCAAACAACCTCTTTGGTAGCATCTTAAGTAGCGATGTATCCTGCCTTTATCGTCTAGTATGTCACGGTATCTAGCTTGGAACTCTTCCAATATACTGTCCCTTTACTTAGGGTAAAGACAATGCCTATGACTGACATTCAGTCGTCTTTATCACCCTGGAACACTTCCAGTGATTCTCCCCAGGATCGATTGATACCATCTTACTACAACTAATGAGAATCCTAACATCCAATTAAATCTATCTCATAGATCCAAAATCCAGGATTTAGTAGGTATCATTTTGATCCTATATGGAGAATCCTTGTGATAAGCGGAGATTGATCGAGCGTAGCATAGGAAACTCCTTCCCTATCAAGAGTATGTCATCCACGTACTCTACGAGGATCGTCACTATACTCCCTACTACCTTTTTGTTTATACAAGGTTCATCTACCATTTTGATGATGTCAACTTCTTTGACTAATCCATCAAAACAGATGTTCCAACTCCGCGATGCCTGCTTTATCCTATAAAGTATCTTGCACACGTTTCTGTTGCTCCCACTGTCTACGAAGCCCTCTGGCTGTGTACTTATAGACGCACTCTTCTAAATCATCATTTAGAAAAGCAGTCATGACACCTAACCACCAGATATCGTAGTCATGGTATATAGCCGTGGCAAGTAGGATCTGGATGGACTTAAGCATAGGTACTGGAAAAGGTTTCATCATTATCCACGCCTGGTCAATGACGAAAACCTTTAACTTATCTAGCTTTGAAAGTCTCAACTTTTCTATTTACACCAAGTAATCTTCTCAAGATATACTTGCTCCTGATGGGGATTTAACCCTTCAGATACAGCAATCCATACTTTGTTGGTGTACATGGATTCCATCTCAGATCGCTAAGCATCCAGCCATTCTTATAGAGTCTCACTCCTGATGGCCAGCTCGAAACTAGTTGGGTCATCATCTCATGATGTAATCCTCGCTCCCACTTTCATAGAGAAACCGAAGTATCTTTCAGGTGGGTGAGGAACCCTACTAGATCGGCGGAGAGGCTGAAGTTTGTTGGCTACTATTAAATCATTTGGTTCTATCAAATCATCATCTGTAGTTTGTACTGCTGGAACGATTCCAGTTCTACATAACAGTATTTGCCTCGAGCTTGTCCGGATTTTGCCTTTTAGACATAGGCCGGACAACCCCAAATCTTAACTAACTTAAGATATGGGCTCTTCCCTTTCCATATCTCATATGAAGTGGTAGGCAACTGATTTGATCGTGACCCTATTCAATAGGTATGCAGCTTCTCAAGCGCATAACTCCCAAAAGGAAATAGGTAACTCAGTAGTACTCATCATAGAACCACTATATTATATAGAGTGTGATTGCTCCGCCCTGATATACCATCGTGCTATGGTGTATACGGAGGAGTAATGCTGAGAGAGAATCTCATTCTCCTTTAGAATAGTCCAGGAACTCCATGCACAAGTATTCTCCTCCCTGATCTCATCATAGGACATAATACTTATACCCGTATTTTGGTTCTCTACTTCTATTTTATATTCTGTGAATATCTCAAAAGGTTCGGACTTGTGTTTTAACAGGAACATATGTCTGAATCTCGAGAGATTATCAGAGAATGTAATGAAGTACAAAGAACCAATCCTGGCATGTGTAGACAGGGACCTTCATACATCAACATGTATCATCCCAAGAGTTCACTAACTCTTTCTCTGTTTCCAGTAAACAGAGCTGGTGTCATTATATCTTTGTGACATGACTGGCGAGTTTCACAAGATGTAAATTCAAACTAATTTAAATACGCATCTAAATGTAACTCAGCCAGTCGAGTCACATTGATATGACCTAGTCTACAATACCTCAAGAAGGATTCGTTCATTTCTGAACTCTTCCTCTTGTGTGTGTTCAGTATACTTAGAACTGTAATTTGATTTAGAACATTAATGTTTTTAGATAACGTGCCTGAACCGATCAACTTTTGATATAGGAAATGTTCAAAACATTATCCAACAATACAAAATTTTATCGTTTCTTTACTAATAAAAGAGACAGATATGATTTTGTATATCAGGTTCGGTATCTAATAACATTCGTTCAGAATCAATGTATTGTTATACAGGGTGACAGTGACCGACAGACCTGGCTGCAACTCTTGCCCCGTTTTCTGCCTCATGAAACTTATCACCAGTTCTCAGTTCTTTACCTATCTGTAGCCCTATGTAACAGATTACATATCTGGGATCCTGATCCGGTATCATATACCCAGGACGTAAAGGACATTGAGAAACAGTTCTGTATAATAAACACACCCGAAGATGATGCATCAGCATGCACTCTCTTCGTTTGGGCGGCATGGGAATCTTGGTATTCCCCTATTACCTGCTCTGTCTTATAACAATTATAAGTTGGAGCGGGACCAACGTTCCCCAGCTCAGTATAACAAGCGGGTTCGGTCAATAATCTGTATTATTATCTTGATTAAGGCGTGACATGGTCGCTACCAGGAGAGAGAGAGAAGAAAACACTCAGCGTGCGCTCTTGCAAGAATAGATTGGTTATTATTTTATCTAATCAGGATGGCTCCCACTGCTTTTTATCAAATCTTCCTTCAAACCCTAAAAGGAAAGACTAGCCGGGATTAATTACACACTACAAGTTCGCCAATTTTTCAGCCATGCCAGTGTCGGTACTTTGAGGGAGGTCCCCCGTGTTTTCGCACGAACCTAATTAATGTAAACCTCGTTTTCCCAGAGGCGTAACCTCGTTAACACCTTTCTAGACACCTACTTGATCGGCTAATTGTAATGTATAAAACTCTCCCAGAAGTAACAATTACTCGCAGCGGGTATCGGGATCCAACTATCTCATAGAAGGTATGCAATCTCATTGCAAATTTCAACACTTGAAATTCCCGATAATCTTTTGCCCCTAGCTCGCTATGACCTTGACGCATGCCAAACAACCCATAGTCTGCTAGTCAAGTTCAACCCGTCATTTCCTGATTGAATTAAACCCACCCGCACGACCCTTGACGCATGCCAAACAACGCCGTACGAATACCCTAATCCAATCGCATCGTATGCTAGCAGATAAGCACTAGTTAGCTACCGTACACTACGCCTTGACGCATGCCAAACAACCGCAGCACGAATACTAACTAGTACTTATCTGAAATGACGGAGGGCTACGACAGGTTTTTCTGAAAACCTATTGCGTAATGAACTTGATATCGTTCTAGGATCGAATGAATTTTGAAATGGAGTGCTTTTGAGGCTTTTCTAGTTTTGCTAAAGGAGTCACTCCCAGTGAAGGGATCGTCGGTCCTTTCCTCGTCGAATGAGGTGCGGGATATATCATATATATCACTGTGCAAAGCAAAAACAGTTAAAAGCAATCAAAAGTCAAACCGAGGTGTAGCATCTGCCAGTTATTGCTAAAGAGTCACTCCCGGTGAAGGGATCTCGGTCCTTTCCTTATCGAATAAGGTGCAGGATATATCACATATACCTCTGTGCAAAGCAAGAACTGTAGCTACCTGTTTTATTTTGAAATTCGATTCTACAACATCTTAGGTTTCTTTTATTTCATTAATCACATTAATGAAGTCCTATCATTTAAGTACCTAAACATCACAGATAAATACGACGTACACTTATGCCATCCGCATTCGCCTCGATGTCCCCTCGTGCACCGTTAGGTTAGGTAACTAATGGCAGAGCGGGGCAGGGCTAGCACGGGTGTAAAACATAAGTAACGGCTATATAATATATCATATATACTAAATACTGTATCTATCACAGAACATCACAGATATCGCAGCAGAAGAATCATATGAAATATTGGATATACTAGGACGTCCGTGTTTTCAATACGAGCCAGTATAAAACACGGATTCCACGGTCGTGATGAATAGCCAAACCCACACCTCTAGACCCCTACGAGAGCGGAAAGCAACCCTACCAATTCTAGAGTTAGGAGACCCGGACTCGACTCCTCGAGTTGGTCTCCCACTGGACTCCAGAACCCGGTTACTTGTGCTCCCCTCCTTGGGTCTATCCTAGTGCGGAAAAGTAAATAATATACAACGGGTGAAAACTTCCGCAACCTGGAAGTGCCCCAATAAAAGAATATTACATACAAGTTTTTACATGAATGAAAATGAAAAACACTCATCTCACATAAAAACCCCCGGCTATTCAAACACGACAATCCAATATAACATATCCAGCAACACATAACATCACATGTCATCAACGTAAGTAAATATGTCCATCCCAATTGTCGTTGACATATAGCAACGAAACCGGCGATATCACATATTACACTTACGGTCACAGAAAAGAAAGTGTAAAACTACAACAGTTGGAATCCGCAACCTGCATAGACATCGCATGCCTAATCAAATGAATTACTTAGACATCGCATGCCTAACAATTATAAACCCCGCATTTTAGTCTCATTATCGAAAACTCTTTTCAATATCAAGTCGGGCAATTCAACAAGATTCCCGACAACCTGATCGAATGCTCGTCGCAAACTTTAGTAGGCGGCCGCACCCCCAATGCCGTCGACGAAGTGCACCAAGGCGGAACACCGCTACCGCGAGCACCCGAACGGATGCTTTCGGCGACGGGGTTCTCCTACAGTCACTTGGTCGGGGCTATGGGGTGTAGCTGTCTATTAAGTTTACCGGCGAATATCCGCGTACTCTACGTGATCGCGACGGACTTTTGATCACATCAAAATTCCATGGTAGCCGATCAAGTGAGACTGAACTGCTACGTTTATAACATTCATTCAGTTATCTCATAACTTCTTGTGAATTCCAATTATTGTATCCCATTCCGGATAAATAGAAAATGTCAAACTTTCCGATCGAACAATCGAACACCCAAGTTTTCCTGATACAGATCAACACATGAAACAAGTCTAAAAACATTCAGTTCGTGCCTCAGTACCAACGGTCCAGCCGTAGAAGGGTCAAGCCAACGCCTCACATGTGGCACGCCGTACTGCCCCAAACCCGAAGGTTCAAAGGGTAGTTCAAGACGGTCACATAATCGAGTTAAGGTTTGTTGTCTTCTAGAGGGACCATCGTGTTACATGCACTAACGTGATTAAACTACAGAAATATCCAACACTTGGAAATTTCCCGACAGGGGAAAAATTGGGTATTTATATCCGGTCGAACTTTTTAACATATTCAAAAAAATTATCCGGAACGACACATAGACAACGTTTGACAATCCGATTGAATGTATGAACTCCCAATACAACCCAAAATACTCAACTCTTGATTTCAGATTAAAAATTCCCAGGAAAACCAGCACAGAAAAATAGGAGTTACTGTGCAAAATTGAATGGCAGATAAGACAAAAGGGCCGCGGAAGGGCCCCATTAGCACGCTAATGCCGCGGTTCCGCCGCACTTTAGAAAGATCATTAGGTAATTTTTGCATCGTAATTCTTAGATTTACCTGATGATTTTTCTGCATATTTTTAATTTGCAAAAATCCACATTTTACAAAAATGTCCAGAGAGCATTTTAAAGTCGGGGTTTCGGGTCGATCGGACTTCTAACTCCGTCTACGCATCGCCTAAGGCTCTAGCTAGGCTCTGATAACAGTGAAAGGTTCCTAGGCACCCTATGGTGGTCTCACAAGGCATCGAACATGCCAATATAAAATTTTACGGGTGCCGAGAGACCCTACTACGGATCGTCGGCTAGATTTTAGGCGAAAAGATAACTAGTTAACAACTTAACTATAAAGAATACGGAAATACAACCTTTGTAGATCCGGTGCTCCGCCTCCATTGCTCCGCAACGAAGTCCCCTCACTGTCCTAGTGAGTTCCCGGGCTCTAGCGTCGACTTCGTCGGAGAATGGGCAAGCTAGGTCGTCGATGTCCATGCCGAAGATGATCTACGTCGAGGCATCGCTAAATCAAGCTCCGACTTCACCAAGTCAAGAAACTTGTGAAGAAAACACACTCTACTACTTGGCAAGAGGTAGAGGATGAAGAAATAGGAAGTGGGTAGACTTTAGAATTGGATTTCTCACTCATTTCCATCAATCACCATTGATGGTCCAAGGTTTTCTTCTTTGAAGAAGATGAAGAAGAAGAAGATAAATATTATGATTAGAATCATTAAAAAAAAAAGTAAATGAATACTTATCATAACCTAAACCTAGTTAAGTGTAGAGAATAGACCATGGTTTGTTTAAATGGTTAGGGTTAAGAATGAAGACAAGAAGGGTGACTAAGTCAAAGCTTCATGAATCTTCAACAAACAAACAAACAAAGCCACCATTCTTTCTTAATCTTTTCCAAAACAAATAAACAAATGAATAAGATAATCAAAACCCTAATCATTAAGTAAACCTTGGTTTAATCTTTATACTTAACTAAGTAAACATGTATCATCAAACATGATACAATCAAGTGCACAAAACTATATCGAATATACAATGTGCACATCCGAGTGAGAAAATCCATCTTAAGTAAACCGATACTAGTTGATGCAAAGTAATATATCAAATATATAAATATGTATTAAATCATTAAATCAACACTTGATTCAATGATCCGGTCATGTCGCACACAACCGACTAGTATACAATGTATCGGCTTATCGAATCAACGCTTGAATCGATAACTAGGTTATATCGCATACAACCATTCGATACATTCATCGCGAGAATGAAATACGGTATCACATACACGCATTATTCTCGGTCCCGCACATATCTCATATGCGCTCCTATTTCGTTTCGCTTGAGCCAGGAAACCTCTGTGTAGGACTCTAAAGACTCGTCAATACGCCGGCAGCAGATGATGATCATATCAAACACCCACAAGCCGCAAGCGGTCTGCTAAACGTAACGGCCACCCGGGTATTGAGCGATCAGAAGATCGACGAGCAAGCCCGCTCACACTCCAGTGAATCCAACCAGTAACACTACCGTACAGTCCGGTCTCGTCGTCTGATATGTCGCATATCTTGCCTAGGGGTGGTAAACGTCAGACCCCAATAGCTCGATAAGTCGTGTCGATATGAGGTCTATAACAATTCGAGAAACTACTGGTAACACTTACCAGTATATCTCAGCAACCCTGGCCAGGGATTTCCTGTTATAGCCAATCGAACACAGCGCAACATCAACTCCCTATACCCGGAGAGACGAATCCCATCCTATCGCTCATTGCCTCCATGTGACTCGGGACTGTACCCAAAAACCACCGTTTTGCACGCCCTCTTGGACGTGGTAAGATGGAAATCAAAGCACAGTGGGAACCACACAAGACTCTATGACGATCTCGGGTCAACAGACTACTCTGTACCAGTGTCACCAGAGAACTGCCATCTGACGTGATGTATAATACCATCTGGGAGTTCTCGGCGAGTCCGTCCAGTGTACTCAGTCTCTACTGAGCACCCGTATATCATCTCTGATGTCAAACACTAATGGATATGGGATCATCCATCGCCCATCTGTATGGGTCGAGAAGCTACACGCTAGTCTACTCTGGTATATCGATGCCCCGTCTCGATACACCCACGACTAGGGACTTTGAAGGATGTACTTATGGACTACCATGTCCCCACTAGTATGATCCGCATCACAGTCCAGGTAGTCAAGTACACATCCTAAGGGCTTTACCAACATGTAACAGAGAGACAATCAGTGTACACATTAAGGTAAAGGGTAACCAGATAGCCTACTATCATGTCGAGCAAGAAAGTCCTCCCTATATATGTCCCAGCATCCACTACAATATACATCCTATGTACAGTAATGGCCTCTAGGGCATACATATAACTAACAACATCACCACAAGAGTAATATACGAAGCCGTAGCGAAGAAATGAGCAATAAGTAAAAACATCACAGAATAATAAAACTGCATATATAAAGTCGACTCCCACGAGCTCGACACCAGAATACAAATCATATATATCATCGTCCTCACACTGTCTCTAAGACAAATACATATAAAGGTAGATGGAGAGTACTAGATACAAAAGCGGGTACAATGTAAATAACCAGATACCACAACCCACTAACAGCAAACAACTCACGCACTAACTGTAGTGGTATCTGTAGCCAAAAGGATGAAAAAAGCAGCCTGCCGCGACTACTCTGAAGGCAACCTGCAAATACTGTGGCGCAACGGGGGTGAGTTGCCAACTCGTGAATAGAGATAACGTATAAAGGTAATCACGAGCATGCACGTACTGCGCTACTCTATCATGTGCCAGCAGATGACATCTATATGCGGTAAGCAGTATGTGCAATAATCATACAATTGCTATATCAGGAAATATAACTACAGGATGAGATGCAAAATAATGAATATTGAGCATGGGAAATATAACATCTACACGGAATGTCAACGTGGAAAATATAATCGGTGCCCATCAATGCACCCAGATCCTAATAAACTCGGGCGCCGGCACTCTCATAGGCCCTCAAATCCTGTAAATCTTAGAGAATCACGAGTGCCCAACATCGGCACCCAAATATGATGAAATAATCGTGTCCATCATTGATACGTAAATCCTCATATATCGGGCTCCGTCAGTCCGGATCATCCCACGGGTTCCGTCTGCGGTATCGGCCCTCGGCCCCGGCAGTACAGGTCATCCCACATCCATCTATCGACTCTGGTCAGTATCCTCCAGATAACCGCCAGGTCCAACCAATCACCGGTAGGTACTCGCCACCCTGCCAGCCTGATCGTCTACTCCATGAAAAAACATTTCTCGCCCCGGGGAACTATACCGGGCCCACCACGAACCAGCAAACGGATCATCCAACTCCTCGAATCGGGTTTCAAGCACACGTCTCAGAACCGAGAAAACGTGTGGTGGACGCACCAAAATATCATATCAAGAGGAAACCGGGTTTTCAAATAGTGCATCTTTTCTTAAATAATTCCACGGTCCTCAAAACCAGAAATCCCATGAAATCCAAAACCAATGAGTAAGTCAAATGCGAAGTGATATGCGCATCAAGTCATACTATAAGTAAAAGGGAGAAACCGCTCTTTAAAATTGTTTCAGTTTTTCAAAAGGCATCATGCGGCTCCCAGTTTCTACCAAAATCAGCATATCGAATCATATGTGAGATGAACTACAGTATAATGATCATGACAATTCTACAGTGAGAGTGTCATGGCAATTACTAACGGTGTGTGTGTAACATGCAGATTAGTGCTCGTGCAACATAAACCGTTAGTAACAGTGCGGTGTTCTATCACTTCTAAGTTCATATACATATAGTAGGGAATGTAGTATGCAACAAATAGTATCCATAAACAGTCAATGTATGTAAATGCAATATGCTGCTACAAGGTCCTATCAGCCCTTATGCATAACACCTTGCGGGAGATTTCCCCGTAGATGTTAAATCTACTCACGTAGTCTCGCGCTAAGAGTAGCCGACGACTTGCTTCACTTTCTTCGCGGCGTCCGTCGTACTCGCCTGCGAACCTATAATTTCACAAAATATCACACATAAGCTCAAATCTACAAAATCACGACTTTAAAACCAAACTAGAAACCCGCGTCGCAAACCAAGCGCGTGCGTGCGCGATACGCTAAACCGTGTGATTGCGCGCCTGAAGCTACCCCGACGCGTCGTGATACGCAGAAACCCCAAACTCACACACGTATCACGCGTGTCGCGAAGGTTTAAAATACGAGAAATAGGGTATTTAACTCCAGATTTTGATACAGGAATAATTTTACAAAAATATATATACCACAGTTCATAAAATAGTAGCAGACTCCTGCTACCCAAACCCCAACCCCAAATTCACCCATCTGGCCGCAATTTGCGGCCATAAAGCTTTTTCTGGCCGCCAGGGTACGGAGATGGGCTCCCGGGTTTTTTGTGTGCACTCAATACCCTATGTACATGCTACAGTAATTACAATTTTAATCTGAACCAATTCGGGTAGAAGCAGATTCAACAGAGCCCAATTTCTAGTTAAAAAGTCCATTTTGACACTAAAACGATACATTAGGGTATATTTGTGAAACCTGAAGCAAACCCATGTTTAAAACCACATTAATAACACATTACCAAGCTAAGCAAGCCCTACAAAAGTTAATTTAACAAAAACTTCACTAAATCCCTTCATTAGCACTAAAATTGCATAAAAATGTGATTTTTAGCAACCAAACACACAAGTTATGAAAATAAGGTAACATGATTGAGTTTAACCTTCAAATGACCTTTGAAAAACCAAAATCTCCAGCTCTAGCCTCAAGTTCCCAGACTTGCCATCAAACTCCCCCAAAAGATCATTTTTCCTAAGGTTTTGTGAAGAAAAAGGGTTGTTTTGTGTAAGGTTTTGTGTAGATTCAAATGGGAAGTGAAAAGAGAAGAGAAGATGAAGAAAATGCTATTGTTGCTGCTGCTTCTCTGCAGAATTTCAGAAATGAGAGAAAGAGAGAGAGAGAAATGGGTCAAAAAGTCAATCTTTCTCACCTAACACCATGCTTCCATTTTCCATTTAAATTTTGAATTATTAAAAGGGGTTTGACTTGATAAAAAAAAGGGGTGGGGAATTTAACAACCATGTAAGAAAGAAAATGCTTACTTGCTAACACTTAAAACCTAAGTCACAAAATTGTGCTAAGTGTGCATGTGTGCACTTGACACAAAAATTCCCAATTAGGGTAAATACAACTAAATTATAATTAATAACCATATATATATAAATATATATATATATATATATATATATATATATATAAACACTTCACAACACAATTATCACAAGTCAAGAAGGAAAATAAGATATTCGGGTTTTTATGAAAAACACACACAATTGCTAATTAACGCGAAAACATTCCTAACAAAATTCAAGGTGTTGCAATTTTAGTATAAATATAGATATGTATATTGATTGAATTCATATGAACGTTTAACCCAAAATATGGGAGGAGAGATCGGGCCCACCGGGCGTGCCAGAATCTGTAAGGTGTTTTTCGTCACCCCATTGAGATGGGAATACGCGCGCGCTGGTCAGGCGTAGTACAGATTCCCCCTTCCTAGGGTATGCTGGGGTTTATTGATTGTGGGGATCCGAATCTCTGGCAGCCGCGAACTAAGCTGCCGTTAATTACCCCTCGGCTAGCGAGAGAACCTCCGATTAACGTGTCAAACTGGACATGCGAACTCAATGCGATGCGTTGGGGTGTGTGTGTGTGTGTGTGTTTGCTTTATTCCATTTGTTAAAAAACATATATATATATATATATATATATATATATATATTTTTTTTTTTCTATATATAAAAAAAACAAAAATAAATATTTAGAGAAAACTTTTTTTTATTTTAATTTTTTATTTTTTTATTTTAAAATATTATTTATAATTTATTTTTATTTATTTATTTTTAAATAAAAAAGGATTAAAATAAAGAAAAGAAGGAAGAATGAAGAAGAAAGAAAGAAATAAAAAAGGGGGGGAAAGCCTGGGCTCCCATTTAATGGGAGCCTCCCCTCACATGTGATTGATCAAAAGAATTTATAACCGTAATCAAGAACGGCGTCGCTTGGTAGCTAGTCGGTGAGTACGGGTCGGTCCACAGGGATTTTGTGTATTCTCAAATTGTTCTAACGAGTTAATTCCGATTGTCGTCGGATTGATTAAATCTAAAAACTAAAGTTGATCTAGACTAGGATCTTGCTAGGGTTAGGTTTAGGTTAAATTTGGAAAGTCAATATTCCTCACCGCTTTCTATACCCTGTTTAAGATCTATGAGGTGTTATGATAATAATTAATAAAGTGGATTAGTACCATCAGGAACGTTTCTTCCTCTAGGTTCTTGTCCTTCCTTTCTTAATCCTTACCCTAACCTCCATGGAAAACATGTGCAACCGGTCGTTTATACTACGGTATCACTGCTACCTCATGGGATAGGATGCCGTAGGGAGCGGTGTGTGCATGTATGCATGGAGTCCTATAAAAACGTATGATTGGCAAGAAAGGGGTGAGAGATCTTCATCTCTCAAGCCTTCCCCAAATCTAACCCTAACAAGCGAGAAGACTACTCACTCATTAGGGAATTGATTAACTTTTTCTAACTATCTAACTAGGGCAGAGAATAACATCTAAACTAGAACAGAAAGGAAAATTATACTAGGGCAGATAAGAAATTACCTAGGGCATGGAAATAAAAAACTACTTACTTTATTTTATGCTCTCTTCATACATTGCAGAAATTTACAGATCTAAATTTTGATAAAATGAAATGAGGCACAAGAAGAGGCATAACCTAAAAAAGGTTTTAGGGTTTCTATTTATAGAATATAGAAGCCCTAGGGTTACAATCGAGTCATACTGCAATTACAAGTATTCCCCTAAGAAGACTAGTCAACGCGCGCCACTCTGAATTTTTTAGCACCGACACGGGCTCTTTATGGCCGCGGAACCGCGGCCAAAACCCATGTTTGGCCGCAGATCCGCGGCCATCTAATGGCTTCTTGAGCTGCAATTTTTAGGGGTTGGTCTGGTTGCATTTGGGTACTTGTTTCTTCACTTGGTTTCTCATATTGTCTTCTAGTTTTCTTCCAGATTTCCACAGTGAATAATTTCGTGGACTTTACCGCTTGCTTCGTGTCGAAGTCTTGAACCTTGCACTGCCTTTGTACTTGTGAACTTGTTTGTTGACCTTCGTTTATTCTCCAAACTGTAGGCTTGATCAATATTCTTCCATTTGATGGTCGTAGTCTCACTTTTGTATTCTCTTTCCATCTTTTTCACTGTTTTTGTTCCGAGAACCTGTAACCTGCAACTATGTAGCAGACATGGGTCAAAAGCACCTGTTTATTTGTAAAATGAATAAGAATGGGGAATATAATAATGCAAAATTATGATATGAACAAATACCCCCAAACTTATCTTTTGCTCATCCTCGAGCAAAACTAGTTTTTATTCTCGAAAAAGACCTAGCCTCACTTTCGCAGGGAAACGCGATTGCACTGAGCTCGTGCAACAAGCCGATAAACCTCTAGGTGTCCCTAGTAGGAGGAGTGTTGTCTCCTGAGGGTTTTCAGTGGATACTACCCACAAAATCCTATCAATTCGGCCTATTAACTTTTATTTTCCAATTAGGTTTTCTAACAAGAAACTCTATTATTTTCGACTCAGAAATTATCCACCCGTATTTTTCACGCTTCCTTATTACTTAACTTAAAATTATATATGTTCTTGTAAATTTACTTAGCTTTTAGCATCTTTGAAGTTTTCCTTCTAGGGTTCTATCTCAACTTAGGAATTTTTATCATCTCTATTAAAGATATAAGTCCTATTTTTCATTCATGTCTCTTATCTAAACCCCAATCACATACCCCTACATGTGTGTGTGTATAACCCCTACACTTGGAAATTCAAATCAAGCTATTATACTCTTGTCCATCGTCCAAAGTACTTTTTGATTGGTGAATTTTTAGATGAAATTGCTCACACATCTTTCATGCGACCGTTAATACTTCTTGAGGTACCAACAACCGATTACAAGATGTGTTTGCAAATTAAAGCATAATTCCTAGTCTTGCAACACCCATGGCTTTAGCAGTGACTCCCAAACCAGTTGGTCTAAGGCACTAGGTGATGAAGCACCCTTGCTAAATATTTTTCTATTTTTGCAGCCTTAAGTAATCACAAAAACCAGTGTTCATTTTTTATTATCTCTTTATTCACACTTGAATTTTTATTTTATTTTCTTTGTACTAAGGACTTTAGACAAGAGCATTTCAAGGTCTCCTCTACTATTCAAAGTTTCAAGTTGCATGTTTGTGCAATTTGTAGGGTATATTGTTGGATATAGTGCACTCAGAGTCAATTATTGGATCGCAGGCATGTGATTGCAATGATTGAGGGAGGACCTATACCGGTAGGACAGTCATACTCAAGATGATAGTATACTATCTGGTTTATCTTTAACATCGTGTACTGCTTTAGGTGACCTTACAGGTCGCTATTACACGTTGATAGAGCCCTTAGGATTCTTGCTTGACTGCCAGCAGTATGATGGTGATCATATACGTGGGAGCTAGGGTCTATAAGCACATCCTTAAAAGGTCCCTAGTCGTGGGAGTTTTCGAGACAGGGCATCGATACTCCGGAGTAGACTAGTGTATACAGTCGAGACCCCGACGAGGGGCGATGGCCGGTCTTACAAGCCATTGGTGTCAGTTGGTTCACCTAAGATGTATACAGGTGCTCATTGGGTTATGAGTACACCGGACAGGACTCGCCGGGAACATGCTAGTTGGTATTATACCTGACGTCAGATAGGAGTTCCCTGGTGACATGTGTACAGGTTAGTTCATCAACCTGAGATCGTCATTTGTCTCATGTGAGTTTCCACTATCCTTTGATTACTACCCTACCACGGCTCAAAGGCGTCGTGCAAACAGGTTTTAGTTGGGTACAGTCCCGAGCCACATGGAGGCAGTGAGCGGATCGGCAGGGGTTTCATCTCTCCCGGTATTGGGGGTGAGATCACGCTGTGTCTCGGAGAGCCATTACACGAAGTCCTTGGCCAAGGCAGGAAATTTACTGGTAGGTATTCCAGTAGTATCTCAGGGTGTTCTGGGATACACTCCGACACGACTTGTACCGCTTTTGGGGGTCTGACTTTTACCAACCCCCTTGGCCCGCCATGCGATGCTCATAGACGAACGGACCGGACTGTACGGATATTGTCACTAACAGGCTCAGTAGGGTGTCAGGATGAGTTCGCTCATCGACCTCCTTTTTAGTCAATACCTGGTAGCCCGTTACGTACAGCTAGTACCACTGACGTGCTAGTGGTTAAATCCACATCCAAAGTATTGACGAGTCTTTAGAGTCCCCCACAGATAGTTTCTCAAGTTTCGGGCGAAACATTGTAGAGGCCGTATGGATTTATGGCAGGGTTCGAACGTATGCGTGCACTTGTGCACGTGTTATGGTTCGGATGGATAATACTAGCGGGCTTTGGTTTAAGCCGGATCCTAGTATTATACAGTATAGATTTTGTCTCATTGCATTTGTACTCGGTCGGAATACAAATACGGTTTTGTATATATAGTCGCGGGGTTATCCTGTAATTTGTTACCGGATCACTTTTTGAAGTTGCCAGCTTGCTTTCTCTTTTTGGCCAAATTCCTTTTCTATTGTTCTTTGGCTGAATTTTCCTTGGAGGGGGTTCTTTGCAAATGTGTAATTTGTGAAGGGAGGGGATTTTTTGTGGTGCCCGGGGCTCCAGAATTTCCAGGGGCTCTCTTGATGGTTCTAGCATCTTTTGATTCATTTGTGCTCATTTCTTTGCATTAATGAGATGGGATTTGATTTGGAAATGGGTGTGACATTTTTCCCTCTTTATCACCCATTCTTTCTTGCTTATGGTCACCCTCTCTCTCTTGCTTTTACCTCACCTCCCTCCTCTCATATATTGGCCGAGCACATTATTTGGACAGCCCCATTCTTTGTGTGAGTGGATTTTTGATCTCATTTCATTTGGACCAAAAATCCCTAGTTCATCTCCAAAGCTTATTTCTCCACCTCCATCCAAAAGGCAACTTCGATTAACCCTTTGAGGCAATGCGTTCTACACTTAGTCTACAGAAATCTTGGACACGTCGACTAGCACACTTCGTGTCCGAGTTGCCTCGGTTCAGAGGTGGGAGCCCGTAAAAATATTCGATGATGTGGTGCCCTTTCCGACGAGGAGATCGAGACCGGAGATGCCGCGAGGAGCTCGGGATGGTAGCCAAAGACCGAAGGACATGGATCGTTCGGTATAGCCTTTCTACCCTTTCTCAAGTTAGCTAGTTGTAGGTTAATGGTTCAATACGGGAAAAAGTATACGATAGCGCCAGTTTCAAGTAAAGAAAAAGTTTCGTTTCCGCATTTTGGCCTCGGAACGACGGCCGGGGCGCTACCGTAGACTTACATGGTATCAGAGCCATTCCATTAACCTTTACTAGTTTGTTCTAACGTGTTTAAAACATCGATCGATCGAAATTTCCGATTCGTATTTCCATTTAGTATGCTTTCTGTCGATTTTCAAAGTTGTTCAAAAAATTATTTTAGGCATCTTAAAAATACATTCAGGCATTACTAAAGCTACAGAAAAAATTTGGAGACCTAACTCCAAAATTCTGCCACGGAACCGCCGCGCAATGTCGCATTTGGCGGCCCATACGCGACCCTTTTTTGGGTACAGTAACTCAAATGTTTTCTGGGGCTTTATTTCATGGAAATATGATTTTTGTGATATATAGTTTTGGTCCAGATTATTTTGAGTGTTGGAATTGTGCTTGGGGCCCACTTCGGGAAGTTTTGTCGGTCGGAATTTTAAATACGTTAGTTTACAGTACTTACATTATATCTGCGACCGTGAATGTCATTCGAGCGGTAAATCTTGTCTAATTGCTATAGTCCTTTTAAACGGGTTTGCGAACGTGACATTCACGTTGATGTTCTCTGTTGTGCTGTGATGTTGTGGATTTGTCGTGGTGGATAGCCTGGATGCAATGGTAGTACAGTTTGGTATTATTTGTACATTTTATATTGCGGGGCGAACGTACGACATGTGGACTGTCGTCACTGCCTTTTTGCATATTATTCTTTTGGGGCACGACCGGGCTGAGGTCGATGTACCCGTTGTATATATATTTTACTTTCTGAACTAGGATTACCCCGCTGAGGGGTGCACGGATAGCCGGGTTCTAGAGGGCAATGAGCCCGCATCTCATGGCTTTGAGACGGAGGGGGCTTTACTCTAGAATTGGCGGGCTATTCGCCGCACTCGTAGGGGGTACAGGTTGACCTAAGGACTCAAGTTACCGGATTCCGTGAAGTGCTGGGTGTCCATTCACGTTGTTGAAGGGGGTTGCCTCGCTTCAGGTTTTGGCGGCTAACTTGCCGCACCCGTAGGGGTCTAGGATTTCATTGTACAGGCTATCCACACGACCAGGGGAACGTCGGGTTTCAGTAGCGGCTCTATGAAACCCGGAGATCCCAGATTATCTGTATTGTTCTGTGATGCTTATTACATTTCTGTGATGTTGCATTTTATCACGCCATGAGCGATTATTATATATTGATATATATACTATTAGATATTGTAAATGTTTTACACCCGCGCTAGTCTAGTCCCCGCTCTGTCGTTAGTTAAGTAACCTAACGGGTGATGACGGGACCCAGTGGCGAATGCGGATGGCATATACGTACATCATATTTTCGTTCTTTATTGGTGTGATTATTTGATGGGACTGAATTGAGTCGGATCAATGCAAGCTAAACAAACCTGTTTGATGTTGTTGGAACATTTTTCAAAAAGCTGTTATTGCAAGGACGTTTCCTTTTGTTTTGCACATAGGTATTCGGTTATGAATATCCAGCACCTCAGTCGACGAGGCAAGGGCCGAGATCCCTTCAGCGGGAGTGACCCCTTGGACAGAAGTTTGCGTCAGGGTAATAACTTCACTATAGCCGATTTCCTTTTGCTTTGCATCGTGGTATTCAGTTGGAATATCCTGCACCTCATTCTATGGGGAAAGAGCCGAGATCCCTTCACCAGGAGTGACCTCTTTAGGAAAGGTTTTCGCCACTATATTTTTATAAAAAGCTATACGGTTCCGTCAACGATATCAAGTACATTACGTTAAAGGTTTTTCGCCAAAAATCATTCATAGCCCTCCGTCATTTCAGAAAGGTAGCACTTACTATTCATGCTATGTTTGTTGGCCAAAGCCAAGGCATAGTGTATGGTAGCTATTTGTTACTTTTCTGTTGCACAGATAGATGCGTTGGTTTTGGACAGTCGTACTGCTTTGTTGGCCAAAGTCAAGGGTAGGTACGGGTGGGTTCAAATTAACCTGGATAATGACGGGTAGAACTTGACATGTGACTTATGATTTGTTGGCCAAAGTCAAGGTCATAAGAGCATAGGGTAAAAATCACATCGGGAGTTTCTAAAGAAACTGAAACTTTCCAGGCATGCGCATACCTTCTGAAGTGTGATAACGTGAGTGGATTCCATCACGTTATCATGCGATGATAGTTGGATCCCGATTCCCACTGATGAGTTGGTTTACTCCTCGGGTGATCCCGACTAATTCTTCTTTCAGGTTTGGAGGAGAATTTGACGGTACAATGGGAGGTTTCCTGATTAGATAAATTGATAACCATTCTGATCTAGGTTTGAGTGCACACTGAGTGTTTCTTTTCTCTCTCTCTTTGGCAGCGACCATGACCCGACCCTTGACCATGACTCAGTGACCACGTTGACCGAACCTTTTTAAAACACTGGCTTTTGGATTGTCAGAGCTGCATACCTCATTGCCACTCCTACCTTTTCCCTTTTCTCCAGAACACCCCGTATTACTACGAACGTTCACTTCCATTGGATAAAACCATCATATGGTTATATATGAACTTGAAGGAACTTATTCGAGGATGGTTTCCGGTTCTGGAGAAAACGAATAGGACTATTCAGTTGTCTTTTCCTTTTACCTTCTCTCAGGTTGCGAGTGTTCCTTGGATTAGGTTAGTACACCTATTATGCTAATTGGATAGTCTTCTTCCAAACCATAGGCAGGTGCCGAACGATGGGGAATGAAGAAAACCAATTAGCCTAACGATGATGTATAGAAGGTAATAAGTAAAGACATATAAAGGGATTAGTAAGAGGGCAAAATAAACTGTGACTGATATTCACGACCAAACCAAGTATTTCATCGCCACTCCTACTTCACCTTTGCATTTCTCCGGAACACCCCGTATCACTACGAAGATCCACAGTTTATTGGATACTCCATCGTATGATTATATATGAACTTGAAGGAACTTGTTCCAGTTCGGAGATGGATTCTGGTTCAGGAGAAATAGGAATAAGGTTCATTCAGTTGTCTTTTATCTTTACCTTTTCTCGCGTAGCGAGTGCTCCTAGGATTAGGACAGTACACCTATTATGCTTATTGGATAGTCTTCTTCCAAACCATAGGCTGGTGCCGAACGGTAGGGAAGGAAGAAAACCATTTAACCTAACGATGGTGTACAGAAGGTAATGACTATAGACATATAAAGGGATTTGGAGAGATGGCAAAGAAGTATACGGTTATACTTGTGAATCTGATAATGGAAGAGGCATTACTAGGAATACCCGGATACCCCTTCGAAACATTTATATGTTTCAGTTTCACTATGCATTGTTAAAAGAAAACTGATTTCCTAATTAGCCCTTGCTCCAGGGTATGTATTTACTGGGTTTGATTCTCATATCTGTATGGTTTTACAGATGCTAAGTGGGAGTAAGTTATTGGGAATTAGGTGGTCATCCTCATTATATCGGAATTCGTTGTAATTGGTGATATTTGAGGAAATCACCTGGGTTGTTTGCCGGACGGCAAATATTTGGTTTTGAATATCCGTTGTTATGCACCAATTTCAAATTGATATATTTGTACGTTTATTTTTATAAAGTGAGATATAACTTTTTGAAATTATGTCTATGATATTTACCTATATCAGTGGATGGTTAGGTAAGGAGCATTAAACAGCGGTGTAATTCTTCTTAACCATAAGTACAGTTTTCAACCTACGACACACGGGGAATGAGTTATTAGACTCAGGGGACTTATACAGAGTATTGTATGTTGTCCAGTGTCCATGAGGACAGAGAGGTTGGTACTCGTACTATATTCTGTTTACTTATGACTTCTCTAGTTCTTAGACAAGTGTTTCGTAGAAACACAAGGTCTAAGTTTTGAGAAGTTATAGGTATAAGAATAAAGTAGAGAACCAGGTATTGCAAGTATCAGGATTCTTCAAAGTGATCGAAGATGTAGATACTTGTGTATGGTATTCAGTTGATAGTAATGATTTTGAGAAACTTGTTTCTTTATCAGGTTACTCATATCTGGATGCATTCCTAAGTTGAGTAACACTGATCGACCTCCTTCCATTTTGTTTACATGCACTGGAGACAGCTGCATGATTTGAATCTGGTTCCAATTAAATCAGTGCCTCTGTTTCTATATTGGATATAGGATAGTTCATATCTTAACGATGTTGAGGTACGGGGAGTTGTCCGACTTATGCTTAAAACCAGACTCTGGATAACTCAAGGCACGTTTCTGTAATGGCTGTATGTTGGTTGACCCGGGCTATGACGAGGGTTGACTTTCTACCATCTGGAAGATCAATAGTGATATTGTTCTTGACTCGCCACAGTTTTAGTAAAATGGATTTTTTTCAGAAAACAGTAGTGGGAGTATGGTAGAACTGGAAGTGATTCCAGAACCGCAAACGATTACTGGTAATTGGATAAGAACCTAAAGATTCAATCTGGTTTGACACTCCATTAGCCACTCCGCGGATATGGTGGGTAACCTCAGGCACTCGAGAGGTACTTCGGTATGCTCAAGGACGGTGACAGGGAGGTTCTTGTTTACCCAAACTTGACACTACTGTTGTTCCAGGCTATGAGACCCGGCAGGAGGATGAATATAGCGTCGTTCTAAATTAGCTTTAGAACTGCACGTATATATTATTCTGCCAGAGGGTTGTCGTAGTCAGTGGGAGAAGCGGAAGCATAGTAGACAAGTGGCTTATGTCTATTTATAGACTAAAGCAAATATAGCGGAGATAGATCATCTATTTCTGATGTGACAGTCATAGGTTTGACTTCATCAGAATAGGGGATGGATCTGTTAAGAAGGTAGTAGGGTGTGATGTCCTGGTATATGGATGACAAACACATAGTAGGCTTAAAAAATTAGCTATGCACGTGCACAAGGGTCTACGATGCATCAACCATGCCCGATTAAAAAATTAGCTGTGCCGAACAACCCGTATACGGATCTTTAAACTAGGGTTTAGGCGAAAACAAGCATGCTAAACACTTTAACACTAAGTGAGAGGGATTACAACCTTTGTAGATTCGGTCCTTCACTTCATATACTCCGTGTTGAGGTCCCTTCGCTGTGATCATCGTGCTCCGGACTCTCGAGAGGTTCCACGAAGAGAAAGATGCAGTCTTGCTTCCGTTCTTCGATACAAAGATGATCTACCTTGAAGTTTCGTTAACACAAGCTTACACTCACTAAAATTGAGTGAACACTCTCATCTAAAGGGCAAGGGAAGATGAGGATGATGAAGTAGGTTTTTTTCTCTCTTTATTTATCTTTTTCTCACATATTTTCATCACAAATATCAAAGCAAGAAAGCTTTGCATGAAGAACTCAAGGAAGAAGAAGAATAGTGATCCATTTCTTTTGTGATGAATAATGAAAGGCTTAATATGATAAATAATGCAACCATGGTTAACTAAACCATTGTAGAGACTTAACCAAGGGCTAGGGTTTGGGTTGGGTTAAGAGTGAGTCACACAAAAATATCAAGACAAATATCTTTATCATGACCAAAAGAAACCTTCTAGAATATACTAGAAGTCTTAACCCTAATCCAAACCCTAATCATGTTTAAACTCCACTAAACATGTTGCATTAGTTATCATATCATGTTACAATATTATATATCATATATATAATATTTATCGTAACAAAATAAAATAATACAATTAACATATATCGCATATATATCAATGTATTACTCGAGTGAGAAAAAGAATCTTTTAGTGAGCTAATATTAGTTAATGTAATTTAATATATCATATATATTATTATACATTAAATTATCGAATCAACACTTGATCCGACAATCCGGCTATATCGCATATAACCGACTAATATTTATCCGTACCGATTCATCGAATCAACACTTGATCCGATGACCCGGCTGATATCAAATATCGCGAGAATAGAATACGGTATCTCATATCGTAATATCCTCGGTCCCGCACATATCACATATGTGCTCCTACTCCGTTTTGCCTGAGCCAAGAAACCTCTGTGTAGGACTCTAAAGAATCGTCAATACGCCAGCAGTAGGTGATGATCATATCAAACACCAACAAGCTGCAAGCGGTCAGCTAAACGTAACAGCCATCCAGGTATTGAGCGCTCAGAAGATCAACAAGCAAGCATGTACATTCTCCTGTGAATCCAAACAGTAACACTCCCGTACAGTCCGGTCTCGTCGTATGATATGTTGCATATCTCGCCTAGGGGTGGTAAACGTCAGACCCCAGTAGCTCGATAAGTCGTGTCGATATAAGGTCTATAACAGTTCGAGAAACTACTCATAACACTTACTAGTAAACTCAGCAACCCTCGCCAGGGATTTCCGGTTATAGCCAATCGAACACAGCACAACATCAACTCCCTATACCGGGAGAGACGAATCCCCTCCTATCGCTCATTGCCTCTATGTGATTCAGGACTGTACCCAAAAGCCACCTTTTTGCACGCCCTCTTGGACGTGGTATGATGGAAATCAAAGCACAGTGGGAATCACACAAGACTCTATGACGATCTCGGGTCAACAGACTACTCTGTACCAGTGTCACCGGAGAACTGCCATCTGACGTGAGGTATAATACCATCTGGGAGTTCTCGGTGAGTCCGTCCAGTGTACCCAGTCTCTACTGAGCACCCATACACTATCCTTGATGTCAAACACCGATGGATATGGGATCATCCATCGCCCATCATATGGGTCAAGATGCGTATACGCTAGTCTACTCTGGTGTATCGATGCCCTGTCTCGATACACCCTCGACTAGGAACAGTTATAGGATGCACTCGTCGACTACCGTGGCCCCACTAGTATGATCTCATCATAGTCCCAGTAGTCGAGTACATATCCTAAGGGCTTTATCAACATGTAATATAGAGACAATCAGAGTACATGTTAAGATAAAGTACAACCAGATAGCATACTATAATGTCGAGAAAGAAAGTCCTCCCTATATATGTCCTAGCATCCACTACAATATACATCGTATGTACAGTAATGGCCTCTAGGGCATACATATAACTAACAATCTCCCACTTGCACTAGGGCAACAATTAGCTGCGGTTGAAGTATCCCATAGTCAACCATCCCATAAAAGTCTCTACTGGGAAAAAGGCCTTTGTGAGTGGATCCGCGCTGTTGTCCTCTGTGTCTACTCTCCTAACCTCGATCGCCTTGGAGATCAACCATCTCCATGATCAGGTGATACTGCCTATGAATTATATCTGGATTTCTGATGGGTCGGTAGTTTTTTGGCATAAGCCACAACTCCATTGTCACACAATGGTAGGAACGAAGTTCATCTCATGAACTTATATATCCAGACTGCCTCTTTGGTAGAATCCTTGGTAACGATGTATGTTGCCTTTAATCGTCTAGTAAGTCACGGTATCTAGCTTGGAACTCTTCCAACATACCGTCCCTCCACTGAGGGTAAAGACAATGCCTGCGACTGACATTCAGTCGTCCTTATCACTCTGGAACCTTTCCAGTGATTCTCCCAGGATCGATTGATAACATCTCACTACAACTAGTGAGCATCCTAATATCCAATTAGATCTATCTCATAGATCCAAAACCCAGGATTTTGGAGGTATCACTTTGATCCTATATGGAGAATCCTTGTGATAAGCGGAGATTGACCGAGCGTAGCATAGTAAACTCCTTCCTTATCAAGAGTATGTCATCTACGTACTCTACGAGGATCACCACTATACTCCCTACTACCTTTTTGTATATAGTAGGTTCATCTACCATTTTGATGAAGTCAAACTCTTTGACTACCATATCAAAACAGATGTTCCAACTCCGCGATGCCTGTTTTATCATATAAAACATCTTGTACACGTTTCCTTGTACACGTTTCCGCTGCTCGCACTGACTACGAAGCCCTCTGGCTGTGTACTTATAGACGTTCTCTTCTAAAACATCATTTAGAAAAGCAGTCATGACACCCAACCGCCAGATATCGTAGTCATGGTATGTAGCCGTGGCAAGTAGGATCTGGATGGACTTAAGCTTAGTTACTTGAAAAGGTTTCATCATTTTCCACGCCTGGTCGATGACAAAAAGCTTTAACAAGTCTAGCTTTGAAAGTCTCAACTTTTCCATCTACACCAAGTAATCTTCTCAAGATATACTTGCTCCTGATGGGGATTTAACCCTTCAGATAAAGCAACCAAAGTCCATACTTTGTTGGTGTATAAGGATTCCATCTCAGATCGAAAAGCATCCAGCCATTCTTACAGAGTCTCACTCCTGATGGCCAGCTCGAAACTAGTTGGGTCATCATCTCATGATGCAATCCTCACTCCCACTGTCATAGATAAACCGAAGTATCTCTCAGGTGGGTGAGGAACCCTACTAGATCGTCGGAGAGGCTGAGGTTCGTTGGAAACTATTGAATCCTTTGGTTCTATCAAATTATCAGCTGTAGTTTGTATAGCTGGAACATTTCCAGTCCTACACAACAGACCTTGCCTCGAGCTTGTCCGGATTTTGCTTTTAGACATAGGCCGGACAACCCCAAATCTTAACAAACTTAAGATATGGGCTCTTCCCTTTCCATATCACATATGAAGTGGTAGGCAACTGATTTCATTTGAACCCTATTCAATAGGTATGCAACTTCACAAGTGCATAACTCCCTAAAGGAAATAGGAAACTCAGTAGTACTCATCATAGAGCACACCATATCACATAGGGTGCTATTGCTCCACCCCGATATACCGACGTGTTGTGGTGTATACGGAGGAGTAATGCTGAGAGAGAATCTCATTCTCCTTTAGAATAATCCAGGAATTCCATGCTCAAGTATTCTCCTCCTTGATCACATCAAAGGACATAATACTTTTACCCGTATTTAGGTTCTCTACTTCTAATTTATATTCTGTGAATATCTCAAAAGCTTCGGACTTATGTTTCAACAGAAATGTATGTCTGAATCTTGAGAGATTATCAGAGAATGTAATGAAGTAGAAAGAACCGGTCTTGGCATGTGTAGACAGGGGACTTTCATACATCATCATGTATCAATCCCAAGATTTCACTAACTCTCTCTCTGTTTCCAATAAACAGAGCTGTGGTCATTTTATCTTTGTGACATGACTGACAAGTTTCACAAGATGTAAATTCAAACAAATTTAAATATTCATCTAAATGTAACTTTGCTAGTCAGGTCGCATTGATATGACCTAGTCTACAAGGCCTCAAGAAGTATCCGTTCATTTCTGAACTCTTCCTCTCGTGTGTGTTCTTTATACTAAGAACTGTAGTTTGATTTAGAACGTCAATGCTTTTAGATAACGTGCCTGAACCGATCAACTCTTGATATAGGAAATGTTCAAAACATTATCCAACAATACAAAATTATATCCTTTCTTTACTAATAAAGAGACTGATATGATTTTGTATATCAGGTTCGGTATCTAATAACATTCGTTCAGAATCAATGTATTCAGGTAATACAGGGTGATAGTGACCAACAGACTTGGCTGCAACACTTGCACCGTTTTCTGTCTCATGAAACTTATCACCCGTTCTCAGTTCTCTATCTTTCTGTAACCCATGTAACAGATTACATATGCGGGATCCTGATCTGGTATCACATACCCAGGACGTAAAGGATACTGAGAAACAGTTCTCTGTAATGAACACACCCGAAGATGATGCATCAACATGCACTTTCTTCTTTTGGGGGGCACGGGAAATCTGGTATTCCCCAATTTCCTGCTCTGTCTTATAACAATTATAAGTTGGAGCGGGACCAACGTTCCCCAGCTCAGTATAACAAGTGGGTTCAGTCAATTCATCCGTTTTATTATCTTGATTAAGGCGTGATATAGTCGCTACCTGGAGAGAGAGAGAAGAAAACACTCAGCGTATGCTCTTGCAAGATTAGATTGGTTATCTAATATATCTAATCAGGATGTCTCCCACTGTTTTAATCAAAGCTTCCTTCAAAACCTAAAAGGAAAGACTAGCCGGGATTAATTACACGCTACAAGTTCGCCAATCTTTCAGCCAGGCCAGTGTCGGTACTTTGAGGGAGGTCCCCCGTGCTTTCGCACGAACCTAATTAATGTAAACCTCGTTTTCCCAGAGGCGTAACCCCGTTGACACCTTTCTAGACACCTACTTGATCGGCTAATTGTAATGTGTAAAACTCTCCCAGGAGAAACTCTTACTCGCAGCGGGTATCGGGATCCAATTATCTCATAGAAGGTATGCAATCTCATTGCAAATTTCAACACTTGAAATCCCCAATAATATTTTACCCCTAGCGTCCCATGACCTTGACGCAGGCCAACAAACTACAGTGCGCTAGTCAAGTTCAACCCGTCATTTCTTGATTGAATTAAACCCACCCGTACGACCCTTGACGCAGGCCAACAAAGTCGCACGACTACTCTAATCCAATCTGCATCATATGCATAAACAGATAAATACTAGTTAGCTACCGCACACTACGCCTTGACGCGGGTCAACAAACGTAGCACGAATACTAAGTAGGACTTATCTGAAATGACGGAGGGCTACGACAGGTTTTTTTGAAAACCCTTTGCGTAATGAACTTGATATCGTTGTAGAATCGAGTGATTTTAAATGGAGTGTTATTAAGGCCTTTCTAGTTTTGCTAAAGGTGTCACTCCCGGTGAAGGGATCGTAGGCCCTTTCCTCATCGAATAAGGTGCAGGATATTTCACAAATATCACTATGTAAAGCAAGAACTATAGAAGCAATCAAAAGACAAACCGAGTTTGTAGCATCTGCTAGTTTCACTAAAGAGGTCACTCCCGGTGAAGGGATCGTCGACTCTTTCCTTATTGAATAAGGTGCTGGATGTTCTACAAGGAACACCGCTATGCAAAGCAAGAACTAGAGCTACCAGTTTTTAAACAAGTTTCTACAACATCTTAGGTTTCTTTTATTTCATTAATCTCATTAATGAAGTCCCATTTTATTATGCTTCGCAAGCATCACATTTGAAAACGAAATCTGCAATATAACATATATCTCAAATATATAACATAAACATTCGTCTCAGGCAGTAATATGATCTCATCACAGAACATTGCAGCAGAAGAACATATATGAAATATTGGATATACTAGGATGTCCTTGTTTTTAATACGAACCTGTATAAAACACGGATTCCACGGTCGCGATGAATAGCCAAACCCACATCCCTAGACCCCTACGAGAGCGGCAAGTAACACTGCCAATTCTAGGGTTAGGAGACCCGGTCTCGACTCCTCGAGATGGTCTCCCACTGGACCCTAGAAGCCGGTTACTTGTGCTCCTCGCCTTGGGTCTACCTAATGCGGAAAAGTAAATAATATACTCCAACGGTGACATCTTCCGCAACCTGGAAGTGCCCCAATAAAAGAATATTACATACAAAAGAAATTTACATGAATGAAAAAGAAAAACTCTCATCTCAACCCCCCGGCTATTCAAAACGCGACGATCCAATATAACATATCACAGCAACACATAATATCTCATATCATCAACGTAAGCAAGTATGCGTATCCCGATTGTCGTTGATGTATAGCAACGAAGCCGGCGATACACCACATACTACGCTTACGGTCATAGAAAAGAAAGTGTAAAACTACAACAGTTGGAATCCGCAACCTCTTTAGACATCGCATGCCTAACCAAATGAATTTCTTAGACATCTCATGCCTAACAATTATAAACCTCGCATTTTAGTCTCATTATCGAAAACTCTTTTCAATATCAAGTCGGGCAATTCAACAAGATTCCCAACATTATGATCGAATGCTCGTCGCAAACTTTAGTAGACGGCCGCACCCCCGGATGCCGTCGACAAAGTGCACTAAGGCGGAACACCACTGCCGCAAGCACCCGAACGGATGCTTTTGGCGACGGGGTTCTCCTACAGTCACTTGGTCGGGGCTATGGGGCGTAGCTGTCTATTAAGTTTACCCGGCGTGTATCCGCGTACGCTACGTGATTGCGACGGACTTTTGATCACATCAAAATTCCGTGGCAACCGATCATCTGAGACTAAACTGCTATGTTTATAATATTCAAATTAGTTATCTCATAACTACCTGTGGATTCCAAATATTGTATCACATTCCAGATAAATAGACAAAGTTAAACTTTTCGATCGAATAATCAAACACCCAACATTTCCCCAATATATCTCAACACTTGAAATCAATTTAAAAACATCCATCATATGCCACAGTACCAATGGTCTAGCCGTAGAAGGGTCAAACCAACGCCTCACATGTGGCACGCCGTACTGCCACAAACCCTAAGGTTTAGAGGCAGTTCTAGACGGTCACATAATCGAGTTAAGGTTTGTTGTCTTCTAGAGGGTCCACCGCGTTACTTGCATGACTTAGAAAGTTTCAAACTCGAGAAAAATCCAACTTTTGAAAAAATTTCCGACTGGGGAAAAAGTGAGTTATTGATATCCGCCCGAAATTTTTAACAGTTTCTAAAAATTACCCGGACAAGCTAAACAAAGTTAAAATATCCGATCGAAACAACGAGTCCCCAATACAACCCAGAAAACCCAACACTTGAGTATAATTAAAAAATCCCCAGAAGAATCAGGAATTAGCTACGGAGGTTACTGTGCAAACCCTATCCCTCAATCCTTCCTTCTTGTCGCGGAACCGCCGCCAATACCAGGGTTTGGCCGCGGTTCCGCGGCGCTTTGGGCGATTTAGGGGGTCGGGTTTCACAGTAATTCCTACAATACCCTGCTGAATTTTTTGGGTATTTTAAATATGGAAAAAATCACATTTTTAGAAAATGTACAGAGAAGGGTTTTATCGGGGTTTTCCGGGGTTCGATCGGACTTTAAACTTCGTCTAGACTTCGCCTAAACCTCTAGCTTGACTATGATACCACTGTAGGGTTGCTATGCACGCGCACAAGGGTCTACGAGGCATCAACCATGCCCGATTAAAAAATTAGCCATGCCGAACAACCCGTATACGGATCTTTAAACTAGGGTTTAGGCGAAAACAAGCATGCTAAACACTTTAACACTAAGTGAGAGGGATTACAACCTTTGTAGATCACGTCCTTCACTTCATATGCTCCGTGTTGAGGTCCCTTCGCTGCGATCATCGTGCTCCGGACTCTCGAGAGGTTCCACGAAGAGAAAGATGCAGTCTTGCTTCCGATCTTCGATACAAAGATGATCTACCTTGAAGTTTCGTTAACACAAGCTTACACTCACTAAAATTGAGTGAACACTCTCATCTAAAGGGCAAGGGAAGATGAGGATGATGAAGTAGGATTTTTGCTCTCTTTATTTATCTTTTTCTCACATATTTTCATCACAAATATCAAAGCAAAAGCAAGAAAGCTTTGCATGAAGAACTCAAGGAAGAAGAAGAATATTGATCCATTTCTTTTGTGATGAATAATGAAAGGATTAATATGATAAATAATACAACCATGGTTAACTAAACCATTGTAGAGACTTAACCAAGGGCTAGGGTTTGGGTTGGGTTAAGAGTGAGTCATACAAAAATATCAAGACAAATATCTTTATCATGACAAAAATAAACCTTCTAGAATATACTAGAAGTCTTAACCCTAATCCAAACCCTAATCATGTTTAAACTCCACTAAACATGTTGCATTAGTTATCATATCATGTTACAATATTATATATCACATATATAATATTTATCGTAACAAAATAAAATAATACAATTAACATATATCGCATATATATCAATGTATTACTCGAGTGAGAAAAAGAATCTTTTAGTGAGCTAATATTAGTTAATGTAATTTAATATATCATATATATTATTATACATTAAATTATCGAATCAACACTTGATCTGACAATCCGGCTATATCGCATATAACCGACTAATATTTATCCGTACCGATTCATCGAATCAACACTTGATCCGATGACCCGGCTGATATCAAATATCGCGAGAATAGAATACGGTATCTCATATCGTAATATCCTCGGTCCTGCACATATCACATATGTGCTCCTACTCCTTTTTTCCTGAGCCAAGAAACCTCTGTGTAGGACTCTAAAGAATCGTCAATACGCCGGCAGTAGGTGATGATCATATCAAACACCCACAAGCTGCAAGTGGTCAGCTAAACGTAATAGCCACCCAGGTATTGAGTGCTCAGAAGATCAACAAGCAAGCCTGTACATTCTCCTATGAATCCAAACAGTAACACTCCCGTACAGTCCGGTCTCGTCGTCTGATATGTTGCATATCTTGCCTAGGGGTGGTTAACGTCAGACCCCAGTAGCTCGATAAGTCGTGTCGATATGAGGTCTATAATAGTTCGAGAAACTACTGATAACACTTACCAGTAAATTTCAGCAACCCTGGCCAGGGATTTCCGGTTATAGCCAATCGAACACAGCACAACATCAACTCCCTATACCGGGAGAGATGAATCCCCTCCTATCGCTCATTGCCTCCATGTGATTCGGGACTGTACCCAAAAGCCACCTTTTTGCACGCCCTCTTGGACGTGGTATGATGGAAATCAAAGCACAGTGGGAATCACACAAGACTCTATGACGATCTCGGGTCAACAGACTACTCTGTACCAGTGTCACCGGAGAACTGCCATCTGACGTGAGGTATAATACCATCTGGGAGTTCTCGGCGCGTCCCTCCAGTGTACCCAGTCTCTACTGAGCACCCGTACACCATCCTTGATGTCAAACACCGATGGATATGGGATCATCCATCGCCCATCATATGGGTCAAGATGCGTATACGCTAGTCTACTCTGGTGTATCGATACCCTGTCTCGATACACCCTCGACTAGGAACAGTTATAGGATGCACTCGTCGACTACCGTGGCCCCACTAGTATGATCTCATCATAGTCCCATTAGTCGAGTACATATCCTAAGGGCTTTATCAACATGTAATATAGAGACAATCAGAGTACATGTTAAGATAAAGTACAACCGGATAGCATACTATCATGTCGAGCAAGAAAGTCCTCCCTATATATGTCCAAGCATCCATTACAATATACATCGTATGTACAGTAATGGCCTCTAGGGAATACATATAACTAACATATGTATCATCAAACATGAAACAATCCATGTACACAAATGTACATATCGCGTATATATATACAATGTGCACATCATGTGAGAAAAGAAAATAATAGTGAGCTAAATATTAGTTAATGTATTATAATATATCAAATATATAATTATACATTAAATTATCAAATCAAATCTTTATTTTATAATCTGGCTATATCACATATAATCGACTAATATCAAATGCAACGCCTTATCGAATCAACGCTCAATCTGATAACTCGACTATATCACATATAACCAATCATGTCACACAACGTGAGAATATAATGCGGTATCACATACTCGTATTAATATCGTTCCGTCACATATCACATATGCTCTCCTACTCCGTTTCGGTTGAGCCAGGAAACCTCTGTGTAGGACTCTAAAGACTCGTCAATACGCCGGCAGTAGGTGATGATCATATCAAACACCCACAAGTCGCAAGCGGTCTGCTAAATGTAATGGCCACCCGAGTATTGAGCAATCAGAAGATCAACAAGCAAGCATGTACTTTCTCCAGCGAATCCAATCAATAACACTCCCGTACAGTCCGGTCTCTACGTCTGATATGTTGCATATCTAGTCTAGGGGTGGTATACGTCAGACCCCAGTAACCGATAAGTCATGTCGATGTGAGGCTTATAACAAGTCGAGAAACTACTGGTAACACTTACCAGTAAATCTCTATATCAGCCCTGGCTAGGGACTTCCAGTTATATCCAATCGAACACAGCACAACATTAACTCCCTATACCAGGAGAGACGAATCCCCTCCTATCGCTCATTGTCTCCATGTGATTCGGGACTGTACCCAAAAGCCAGCATTTTGCACGCCCCATTGGACGTGGTATGATGGAAATCAAAGCACAGTGGGAATCACACAAGCCTCTATGACGATCTTGGGTCTACAGACTAACCTGTACCAGTGTCACCAGAGAACTGCCATCTGACGTGAGGTATAATACCATCTGGGGGTTCTCGGCGAGTCCGTCCAGTGTACCCAGTCTCCACTGAACACCCATATACCTTCTCTGATGCCAAACACTAATGGATATGAGATCATCCATCGCCCAACATATGAGTCAAGAAACGCATATGCTAGTCTACTCTGGAGTATCGACGCCCTGTCTCGATACTCCCACGACTACGAACATTTGAAGGATGTACTTGGCGACTACACAGTCCTTACTAGTATGATCTGCATCATAGTCCTGGTACTCAAGTACTCAACCTAAGGGCTTTATCAACATGTGACATAGAGACAATCAGAGTACATGTTAAGATAAAAAGTAATCAGATAGCATACTATCATGTGGAGCAAGAAAGTCATCCCTATATATGTCCAAGCATCCACTACAATATACAACGTATGTACAGTAATGGTCTCTAGGGAATACATATAACTAACAATACGTCCCAAATACGGGCTCACATCAGGAAATGAAAGTACGGAAATAAAACTAAACTAAACTAGATACTAACAGGATCCTCACTGCTCGGCCTGTCGGCTAAAATACTCCTGGTCAGCCTGCGACAAAGACAGAGGATATGGGCCATGCAAAACCCAGACGTCAGTGCGTCATAATATCAATAATAATAAATGAACAGTATACATGAGATATGCAGGCATGAATATAAACGATGACATGAATATAGAAAGTAAACATGGAAATGAAACAGTGAGGTGTATGTACATGTGGCGTGTAACCTATTTCTGGACTCTAGGTTATCTAATCTAAAGTCTTCGAAATCAATTAATGTAATCATCATCGTAACCCATCAGACTATGCCCCGTTCATTACCCACGGGACCACGGTAACATGATTATTCAGTATATGCCCCGTTCATTCCCCACGGGACCACGGTAACAGGATTTTTCCGCAACGCTCGGAAATACGGCAAACAATATAATAGCCCTTTGAGTTACGTTCGGTTACATTCTTGATTTCCCCTTACCCCCAAGGTTATGTGTTCATGTCAGTTATTAATAAATCTGGAGCTAATGCCAACACAGGATCAAGAAGGTACAAGTTTTTCTATGCAGACAACAGGATACGTCTGTCGGGACAACATGTCAGGATTGTCGGTATTAGATACAGGATCAGGTAATATGCTAAGTAGTGGTGTATCAGGTCATGAAAGGTAGTGCACAGGTATCAAACGGATGCTTATAATAAAACTGTAGCAATTACGGATGCACGATAAAAGTATGGATGCACAGTAAAACACGGATGCACAAATATCTATCAGGGATTTCATCTGCAACTCCATGACTACGTAGGATGCACATTATCAAGATGGGGTGCTAATGTAATAGTGATATGAATTAATATGACATGGCATACAACTAGATATATAATAAATTGTACGGATGCGAACGGATATCGGGAAAAGGTAAAATTGTAACATGGATGCACTATACAATAAATATGCAATATTTTTATTAATATAGATGCAAGTATAATAATATAGCATGTATCAAGCTAACTTGCATACAACCAGATATGTAATTAATGATATGGATGCGTACGGCTATCCGAAAACAGTAAAACAGTAACATAGATGTACAATGCAGTAAACATGTGATATTTTTATTCATATGGATGCAAAATATATATCATAACATGTAGCAAGATAACCTTGCCAGAACGGATCTCATGACGGGGTGCGTACGCTGCGTCCGACGTCGGGTAAATGTCGCAATGCACACATGGCGCACACGGGGCTGAACCAAGCAATGCAGAAACGGACCAGGAAAACCAAGAAGGTGACCACGCTGGCTGGGGATGCCTACTGGGTTGCTCGGATCGTCGGCGGCGGCACAGCTCCGGCGATCACCGGAACACACACGAATCAAGAAAAAGAGGAGAAGAAGAAGAAGAAGTGATGGAGGCTGAAATCTCCTTCAGTTGTTGCTTCCCGTTGATCTGCTGATGGCTGCGATGGGTGGCTAAGATTGGATCTGGAGGCTGTCACTCCTGAAGCGTGTAGATCTCAATGGGTTGAGGTTGTGGTTGCCGAGTTACCTGCAAAGAAGTCCCGGGGTGGTTGTACCACCGAGGACCCTCCGACGATCAAGTTAGTCTAGAGATCCGAGCAGAGTAACGACTTAGTGGAGTAAAAATGGCTTACTTGAACTGTATGGAAGAGGGGTTTGAATAGCGATGGCAGCAGGCAGGCAGGCACGAGAATCATGCCGGCAGTTACGCTCCCGACATCACGCCCGCGTGATGAGCGGGATCTCCCATTAATGGCGAGACAGACTCGTTAATGGGGATCGTGATGGCGTGGAACGTGGGAGGTGGCCGGCGGATATCTCGCGCATGGCGAGATTCGTGTGATGGCGGTTGCGCCTATGAGCAGTGCCGTTGGTCAGTCGATTAGACCGAGGAAGATGACCTCGGCGGGAGAGCTCGCGGACGAGCAGGAGAGCCGAGGTATCTTGGTTCTGCGGTAGCCTGAAGACGAGCGGTGAGGCCGAGGAGGCCAATTGTGCTGGAGTCGAAGGCGAGCCAGTTTGTTTGTAGGACGGGCATGGGACTGGTCTGGTCGGCCACTGTAGGCCCTTTGTTGCATGCTCTGGGACACGTCATCTGCCACATGTCATGATATAATGAATTACCATTATTGAGCATCATCATTAGCCCCCCTCTCGTTCCGATCTATTTTGTGGGTCGGGTCGAGAGTGGACTGCTTGGTTCTCTTTGTGCGGCTTGGCGCTGGTAATTCCTTATGGTGGATTGTCCGGGGACAACACGGCGTTCTTGTTATTGCGCATCGAGTATGAGTCAAACGAAGGACGAGTGTGGGAAGGTCGGTACCTCCCTTTGCCGGAGTTGAGGCGCCGATCGCACGTTGAGTATGAGTTTATTCGGCGGGTCTTGGATCCGTGTCTTTGTAGGGTAGGAAGCTACCCGCTGGGGATGCGCCGAGCAGGAAGGGACTCGGCGGCCTCGTGAAGAGGGCTTCAGCTCCTCGGCGTCTGATGGGCAGGAGATTGCCCGCTGGGGATGCGCCGAGCCGGAAGAAACTCGGCTGCCTCGCGAAGAGGGCTTCGGGTCCCCAGCGTCCGATGGGCAGGAGGCTGCCCGCTGGGGAAGCGCCGAGCAGGAAAAAACTCGGCGGCCTCACGATGAGGGCCTCAGATCCTCAGCGTCTGATAGGAAGGAGGATACCCGCTGGGGATGCACCGAGCAGGAAGGAACTCGTCGGCCTCACGATGAGGGCTTGAGATCCTAAGTGTCTGATGGGCAGGAGGATGCCCGCTGGGGATGCGCCGAGCAGGAAGGAACTCGGCGGCCTTACGATTAGGGCTTAAGATCCTCAGCGTTTGATGGGCAGGAGGATGCCCGGTGGGGATGCGCCGAGCAGGAAGAAACTCGACGGCCTCACGATGAGGGCTTCAGATCCTCAGCGTCTGATGGGCAAGAGGATGCCCGCTGGGGATGCGCCGACCAGGAAGGAACTCGGCGGCCTCGCAATGAGGGCTTCAGATCCTCTGCGTCTGATGGGCAGGAGGATGCCCGCTAGGGATGCGCCGAGCAGGAAGGAACTCGGCGGCCTCACGATGAGGGCTTGAGATCCTCAGCGCCGGTGGGTAAGGAGTTACCTACTAAGGATGCGCCGAGCAGGGTAGCTGCTCGGTGGCCTCTTGGCGAGGGCTTTGATCCCTGGCGTTGTGGGGTAGGGAAGCTACCAGCCAGGGATAGCTGAGCAGGGTAGCTGCAGGGCTGCCTCTTCATGAGGGCTTTGATCCATGGCGCTGGAGGGGCCGTGGGAGGCCTGCCAAGGATGGCCGAGTAAGGTAGCTGCTCTGTGCCTCTTGGCGAGGGCTTTGATCCTTAGCGTGGGAGGGGTCGTGAGTGGCCTACTAAGGATGGTCGAGCAGGGTAGATGCTCGGTGCCTCTTGGCGAGGGCTTTGATCCTTAGCGCAGGAGGGGCCGTTTGTGGCCTGCTAAGGATGGCCGAGCAGGGTAGCTGCTCGATGCCTCTTGGTGAGGGCTTTGATCCTTAAGGACGGGCCGAGCAGGGTTACTGCTCGGTGCTTCTTGGCGAGGGCTTTGATCCCTGGTTTGGTAGGGAGCTAACATCCAGGGATAACCGAGTAAGGGCGGGCCTGGTTGCCTCTTCGTGAGGGCTTTGATCCCTGGTTTGTTGGGGTAGGGAGCTACCAGCCAGGGATAACCGAGCAAGCTCGGGCCCGGTTACCTCTTTCGAGGGCTTTTCATCCTTAGCGCGGGAGGGGCCGTAAGTGGCCTACTAAGGATGGCCGAGCAGGGTTACTGCCCGGTGCCTCTTGGCGAGGGCTTTTTGACCTTAAGGATAGCCGAGCAGGGTTGCTTCCCGGTGCTTCTTGGCGAGGGCTTTGATCCCTGGCGTTGTAGGGTAGGGAAGCTACTTGCCAGGGATAGCCAAGCAGGGTAGCTGCAGGGCTGCCTCTTTGTGAGGGCTTCGATCCTTGGCATTGGAGGGGCCATGGGAGGCCTGCCAAAGATGAACGAGTAGGGTAGCTTCCCGGTGCCTCTTGGCGAGGGCTTTGATCCCTGACATTGTGGGCTAAGGAAGCTACCAGCCAAGGATAGCCGAGCAGGGTAGCTGCAGGGTTTCCTGTTCGTGAAGGCTTTGATCCCTGGCGTTGCGAAGTAGGGAGATACCAGCCAGGGATAGCCGAGCAGGGTAGCCGCTCGGCTGCCTCTTGGTGAGGGCTTTGATCCCTGGCGTTCCGAGGTAGGGAGCTACCGGCCAGGGATAGCCGAGCAGGATAGCTGCTCGGCTGCCTCTTGGTAAGGGCTTTGATCCCTGGTGTTGCGAGGTAGGGAGCTACCGGCCAGGGATAGCCGAGCAGGGTAGCCGCTCGGCTGCCTCTTGGTGAGGGCTTTGATCCCTGGCATTGCGAGGTAGGGAGATACCGGCCACGGATAGCCGAGCAGGGTAGCCGCTCGGCTGCCTCTTGGTGAGGGCTTTGATCCCTGGCGTTCCGAGGTAGGGAGCTACCAGCCAGGGATAGCCGAGCAGGATAGCTGCTCGGCTGCCTCTTGGTGAGGGCTTTGATCCCTGGTGTTGCGAGGTAGGGAGCTACCGGCCAGGGATAGCCGAGCAGGGTAGCCGCTCGGCTCCCTCTTGGTGAGTGATTTGATCCCTGGCGTTGCGAGGTAGGGAGCTACCGGCCAGGGATAGCTGAGCAGGGTAGCCGCTCGGCTGCCTCTTGGTGAGGGCTTTGATCCCTGGCGTTGTGAGGTAGGGAGCTACCAGCCAGGGATAGCCGAGCAGGGTAGCCGCTCGGCTGCCTCTTGGTGAGGGCTTTGATCCTTGGCATTGAAAGGTAGGGAGCTACCAGCCAGGGATAGCCCACCAGGGTAGCTGCTCGGCTGCCTCTTGGTGAGGGCTTTGATCCCTGGCGTTGCGAGGTAGGGAGATACCGGCCAGGGATAGCCGAGCAGGGTAGCTGCTGGGCTACCTCTTGGTGAGGGCTTCTCAGGTCTCTTGGCGAGGTCATTTTTGAGCTGCTGTGGCGAGTCTCGCATGCACGACCGCATCGAGGGAGGGGGTGCCGGTCATGCCTGGGAGTAGGCAAGCTGACCATCACCGCCTCGGGGGGAACAAGGGTGCGACGAGACTCGGGGCGAAGCTCTCTGGCGTAAGACTCTAGAGTCAAGATTTGCAGTGCCCACCGGGTCATCGAATATGTAGGCCCGGGGGACCTGCGGCTGTGGGGGACAACAAGGCGGTGGTCGGTAGCGCCGAAGCGAGCAAACTCTTCTTTCCTTCTATAGGGGTCCCGGTCCCGAGGCGCGGGAGCGGCGACCTCGGGAGCTTGTCCCTCAATTTGGACAAGGACGAGCGCGTCCACCATGGACGCGAGTCGATCTATCTGGGCGGCCACGGCGTTGATGGTGTTCGAAGGAAGAGATTCGTCCATGCCCCCGTTGTGAGGGAGGCAGCGGCTAGTTCTTGGATCGTCTCGATGATAGCTCGCCATTTGGTTGAGATCGAATGGTGAACTTTTGTTTTTGTGGAATCAAGGTTCCCACAGACAGCGCCAGCTGATGGAGGCTGAAATCTCGTTAGGATGTTGCTTCCCGTTGATCTGCTGATGGCTGCGATGGGTGGCTAAGATTGGATCTGGAGGTTGTCGCTCCTGAAGCGTGTGGATCTAAATGAGTTGAGGTTGTGGTTGCCGAGTTACCTGCAAGGAAGTCCCGGGGTGGTTGTACCACCGAGGACCCTCCGACGATCAAGTTAGTCTAGAGATCCGAGCAGAGTAACGACTTAGTGGAGTAAAAATGGCTTACTTGAACCGTCTGGAAGAGGGGTTTAAATAGCGGTGGCAGGAGGTTGGCAGGAGCGAGAATCACGCCGGCAGTTACGCTCCCGACGTCACGCCCGCGTGTTGAGCGGGATATCACATTAATGGCGAGACATTCTCGTTAATGGTTATCATGATAGTATAGAACGTGGGAGGTGGTTGGCGGATATCTTGCGCATGGCGAGATTCACGAGATGGTGGTTGCTCCTGTGAGCAGTGTCGTTGGTCGGTCGATGAGACCGAGGAAGATGACCTGGGCGGGAGAGCTCGCGGACGAGTGGGAGAGCCGAGGTATTTTTGTTCTGCGGTAGCCCGGATACGAGCTGTGAGGCCGAGGAGGCCAATTGTGCTGGGGTCGGAGGCGAGCCAGCTTTGTTTGTAGGACGGGCATGGGAGTGGTCTAGTCGGCCACTGTAGGCCCTTTGTTGCATGCTCTGGGACACGTCATCTGCCACGTGTCATGATATAAGCAATTACCGTTATTGAGCATCATCAAGAAGAACTGGGGTTTGGTGCTCTGGTATTTGACTCTGGGGTCAGAGAAAGGTTCGAGGGGGTGACGTCGACGGTGGCATATCGATGGCGAGGTTCACGGCGATGGCAACCGTGGGTTTTCTTGAAGACGGGTGAGGGTTCGGGGATCGGGATTAGAGCAGGGGGTCGCTGGCATCAGGGGGAGAGGAGAGAGGAAAGGATGGTGGCGAGGATGAGGACCGACGAGGTCGGAGTTCCGACGGCAAAGGTGTGGTCAGGTGAGGCTTAGAGTCGGTTTTCTTGGTTTGTGCAGGGTCAGGTTGCCGTGGGTTGGTCGGGAAAGGAGAGGAGGTGAGGTGGAAGAGGGTGAGGCGAAGTGATGGAGGCGATGGGAACGTTGCTTCGGCGAGGCGAGGGACGCGAGCGCGTGGCGTAGGTTCGCGAGGGCGACGGCAGGAGAAAGAGAAAAATGAAGAAGTGGAAGTGAGGAGAGAGAGGGATACGTGGGTAAATAAAAAATAGGGTTAAAAAACAAAATATGTAATATATAAACATATATATATACAGAGGACAGAGAGATCAGTGAGTTGACAGGTTAGGATTTTTATAATAGAAAAAAAATATTTTTAGTTGGAAATGATAATATATTAAACTGTTAATATAAAAGAAATATTAAATTATATATTTGAGTTTTTGGCTAATACAAAAATAGTCCAAAACATACCCGGGTCGGGTCTAAAATTATGGTTTGAAAATACGGATAATATACGTATCAACCAAAACCAAAATAGGATATTCGGGTAACGAAAATGCATACCCCCAAGAACGGATACACGTAGCGTGCACGTAGCTATCCAAACGAGTCCGTTTCACTGAACGGAACGAGAACAAGATGTACGGATGCCACGACAGGGATTGGGGTATGATGCAGGCCATGCTAGATATTTTTAAAATATTTTATTTGACTTTATATTTGTATTATTAAAAATGCAAATGCCAGATATAATGCAGGTGAATAGGATTAACAACATGAAAGTGCACGGATCCTCATAACTAGCAGGGATAGATCATAAATAGGAATCAAGACGGGTTTCTAGCAAGCAGGTCGGGTCGGATGCAAATACAGATACCAATTACACTATTTGCACCCAAAACACAATAAATCAAGAAATAGCCATAAATAAAGAAATGCCCAAAATAGAACCGGTATAAATGAACTAGGGTGTTACATTATACCCAACTACAAAAAGAATTTCGTCCTCAAAATTCCCGGAACAAGAAAAGATAAACAAACATGAATCTACAAGAAGAGGTGTGGAAATTTCTGTCGAATCTCGTCTTCTCGTTCCCAATTCGATTCTCCATGCGAGCGATTCCCCCACGAAACAAGTACGAGAGGGATAACCTTGTTCTTGAGGACCTTTTCTTTTCGATCAACAATCGACATCGGTCGTTCCTCATAGGTCAAATCATCCCTTACAGTCAGCTCCGAATGATCCTACACGTGTGTTTCATCTCGAACATACTTACAGAGTTGAGATACATGAAACACGTCATGAACACTCCCCAAAGATGGTGGTAAGGCCAATCGATAAGCCACTTCTCCAACACGCTCAATAATATCGAAAGGCCCCACGAATTGAAGACTAAGCTTGCCACGACTCCCAAAACGAATCACTCCTCTAGTCGGTGATATCTTCAAGAATACAAGATCACCAACAGTGAACTCTAGAGGTCTTCTCGATGTATCTGCCCAACTCTTCTGCCGATCCTGTGCTGCCTTCATGTGATTCCGGATAGTATTAACTTTCTCTACTGTTTGCACGATAAGATCTGGTCCCAACAATCTTCGTTCTCTAATATCGTCCCAACAAACAGGTGAGCGACACTTGCGACCATACAACTCTTCGAATGGAGCCATCTGAATAGTCGCTTGAAAGCTGTTATTGTAAGAAAACTCCACCAAGTGTAGATGATCCTCCCACGAACCCTTGAGGTCTAACATGCAAGCCCTCAACATGTCTTCAAGAGTTTGGATCGTTCTCTCCGACTGGCCATCTGTCTGGGGATGATAAGCAATGCTAAACTTCAATCGCGTTCCCAAACTTTCCTGTAAACCCCTCTAGAAGTGCGATAAGAATCGGGTATCACGGTCGGAAACGATGCTCACAGGTACTCCATGCAATCTCACAACCTCCTGCATATACCATTCTGCTAACTCTTACGTCGACTGACCAACTCGAAACGGTGTGAAATGAGCTTTCTTGGTCAATCGATCAACGATCACCCAAACTGCATTGTTGCCCTTTGGACTCTGGGGTAAAGTTGTAATGAAATCTATGGTTATATGTTCCCACTTCCACTGAGAAATCGGAAGTGGTTGCAATAAACCAGCTACCCTTTGATATTCAGCCTTATCTTGCTGACACACCAAGCACTTCGCTATAAAGCGACAATCTCCCTTTTCATGCCATCCCACCAGAAATACTGTTGTAGATCACGGTAATATTTCGTGCCTCCGGGATGTATGGAATATGCGGAACTATGTGCCTCCTTCATAACTTCTTCGCGAATGTCTCCTTTCGGCACACTCAAACGGCTACCATAACGCAACGAACTATCTTCGTGAATCAACAAGTCCGTTCGAAGTCTCGCTTCAACCTGTTCTCGAAACTTCTGCAATCTTGGGCCCTATGACTGCGCGGCTTTAATACTATCGATCAACGACGACTGTACTTGCAGCTGCATCAACTATCCTGAAGAATGCGGTGGCACGATCTCCAACTCGAATCTCCAAAAATCTTCGATAAGCTCCTTTTATGCAGTCAGCATCTGAATTGCTGGAAACCGACAAAGCGCATCCGGTACTACATTAACCTTCCCCGGATGGTACTTGAGATCAAGATCATAGTCAGCCATCAGCTCCAACCATCTACGCTGTCTCATATTGAGCTCTTTCTGCATGAACACATACTTTAGGCTTTGGTGATCGGTGAATACTTCGCCCCTTTCGCCCAATAAGTAGTGCCTCCAAATCTTCAAAGCGAAAATCACTGCTGCAAGCTCCAAATCATGAGTTGGGTAATTCTTCTCATGGGTCTTCAACTGTCTCGATGCATAGGCTATAACTTTCCTATGCTGCATCAAAACACATCCCAAACCTTTCCCAGATGTGTCGCTGTGAATCACCAATCCTCCGGAACCGTCTGGTACGGTCAAAATAGGAGCGGTTATCAATCTTTGCTTCAACGCCTCAAAAGCCGACGTACATCTATCCGTCCATACGAATGGTACTTCCTTTTGCGTAAGCTTGGTCAAAGGCCCAGCTAAACGAGAAAAATTATCCACGAACTTTCTGTAATATCCGGCAAGTCTAAGAAAATTTCTGATCTCTGGTACGTTCTTCGGAATCAGCCAATCTTGAATTGCTGCAATCTTCTCAGGGTCAACGGCGATTCCATCTCCGGATACGACGTGCCCCAAAAACTTCACTTCTTCGAGCCAAAATTCGCACTTGCTCATCTTTGCATATAATTTTTCTTGCTTCAACGTTTGCAGTACGATCCTCAAGTGTTCTGCATGCTCTTCTAGGCTCCTCGAATAGACCAGAATGTCATCGATGAACACCACTATAAACTGGTCCAAGAACGGAGAAAAGATTCGGTTCATCAAGTCCATAAATATCGCCGGTGCATTCGTGACTCCGAATGGCATCACTAATTACTTGTAATGTCCATATCGAGCTCGGAACGCAGTCTTGCAAATATCCTCTGATTTAACTCGAACATGATGATATCCGGATCGAAAATCCAGTTTCGAGAATACCCTCCCGCCACTGAGTTGCTCGAATAATTCGCCAATGCGAGGGATTAGGTACATGTTCTTAATAGTCACCCGGTTTAATTCTTGATAGTCGATACACATCCTCCTTGTGCCATCTTTCTTCTTAACTAGAAGAACTGGAGCTCCCCAGGGTGAATTACTGCTGCGAATCCAACCCTTCTCTAGCAATTCGGTAACCTGCTTCTTGACTTCTTCCAACTCCACTGGTGCCATCGGATAGTACACCTTTGAGGTTGGTGCTGCACCAGGAACAAGATCGATCGCGAACTCTACATCTCGTTTTGGTGGTAAACCCGAGATGTCCTCGAACACGTCCATGAACTCTCGAACTACAGCTGGCGCTTCCTCCTTATCAACTTCCATCGACGAAAGAACGGTGCTTGTCGGCCAAGCCCTAAACTCGACTGGCCCGACAGAACTGCTACCTCCAGCAAATACAAACTCCGGATGTCCGGGAATCTAGAAAATCACTTTCCTTGCCCTACAATCAATGTGACCATGGAAAGTGCTGAGAAAGTCCATTCCCAAGACAACATCATAACTGCCGGTATCAATCACTACAAAATACGCGAATAACCCACGTTCGTAGATAACAACAGAACAATCTTTACACTCGCTGTCGATATAATCTACCCATTCCCAGTGTTTATGTCCCAACAACAAGACAGGGCCGTGCTTGAAATCAATGGTGCAGTAATAAACTTGGACGACATAAAACAATGGGATGCACCAGAATCGAATAATGCTAATGCAGAAACACCATGAACAAGTAGGATACCCGAAATGACTTCATCTAAAGCAAAACACTGAAGAAGATAAGCACGGTAAACAGGATTCAAGCTTGCGATAAAACATGAGCTGGTAAGCAATGAAACCGAGAGAAGAAAGATAATATAACGACCATAAATCAAGGAAGTGAATCAAGACTAGGACTCCAAGTTACTTAAATAGAGTACCGCATTGTAACCATACTGCAGTTCATAATTACAATCACATAACTCCGTTCAAGTCGCCCAAATCCTAGTATCAGAATAGAGAGAAACAGTAGGGAACCAAAAGGATTCAAGTCGAGATGCAAAGTTGTTTGCATATCGTCAAGACAAGGGTCAAGAAAAGATATGATTCAAGAATCACGATAACAATATGGCAGGACATGTTCCTAATCACGGGTTTTCTGGTTCGTGTATTGGGTTTAATACCCAACTACAAAAGAATCAAACCTGATTAACCTAAATCCTATGTCTCTGATACCAAACAAACCCTGTCACGCCCCGCTTCCCAGAGTGCACTAAGATCGGCACGTGACAGAGCCAACCATGCTACCTGTGGCTAGGAAACATCCCTCCACAGTCATATTACGGCTGTCTATAAGATATCAAGAACAATAAAATGAAAATAAACTATCTAGTACATGTCCATATGCCAGAATAAACGAGTCAAGAAATAATATGCGAAAGCAATAAATCCAACAAACAAAAACATCTGGAAAATACATCCCAAATACGGGCTCACATCAGGAAATTAAAGTACGGAATTAAAACTAAACTAAATTAGATACTAACAGGATCCTCACTGCTCGGCCTGTCGGCTAAAATACTCCTGGTCAGCCAACGACAAAGACAGAGGATTTGGGCCATGCAAAACCCAGACGTCAGTGCATCATAATATCAATAATAATAAACGAATAGGATGCATGAGATATGCAGGCATGAATATAAACAATGACATGAATATAGAAAGTAAACACGGAAATGAAACAGTGAGGTGTATGTACATGTGGCGTGCAACCTATTTCTAGACTCTAGGTTATCTAATCTAAAGTCTTCGAAATCAATTAATGTAATCCTCATCGTAACCCATCAGACTATGCCCCGTTCATTCCCCACGGGACCACGATAACATGATTATTCAGTATATGCCCCGTTCATTCCCCACGGGACCACGGTAACAGGATGTTTCCGTAACGCCCGGAAATACGGCAAACAATGTAATAGCCCTTTGAGTTACGTTCGGTTACATTCTTGATTTCCCCTTACCCCCAAGGTTATGTGTTCAAGTCAGGTATTGATAAATCTGGAGCTAATGCCAACGCAGGATCAAGCAGGTACAGGTTTGTCTATGCAGACAACAGGATACGTCCGTCAGGACAACATGTCAGGATTGTCGGCATTAGAAACAGGATCAGGTAACATGTCAAGTAGTGGTGTATCAGGTCATGACAGGTAGTGCACAGGTATCAAACGGATGCTCATAATAAAACTGTAGCAAGTACGGATGCACGATAAAAGTACGGATGCACAGTAAAACACGGATGCACAAATATCTATCAGGGATTTCATCTACAACTCCATGACTACGTAGGATACACATTATCAAGCATTGGGTGCTAATGTAACAGTGATATGAATTAATATGACATGGCATGCAACTAGATATATAATAAATTGTACGGATGCGAACGGATATCGGGAAAACGGTAAAATTGTAACATGGATGCACAATACAATAAATATGCAATATTTTTATTAATATAGATGCAAGTATAATAATATAGCATGTATCAAGCAAACTTGCATGCAACCAGATATGTAATTAATGATATGGATGCGTACGGCTATCCGAAAACAGTAAGATGGATGTACAATGCAGTAAACTTATGATATTTTTATTCATATGGATGCAAAATATGTATCATAGCATGTAGCAAGATAAATGTGCTTGAACGGATCTCACGACGGGATGCGTACGCTGCGTCCGACGTCGGGTAAACGTCGCAATGCACACATGGGACTGAACCAAGCAATGCAGGAACGGACCAGGCAAAGCAAGAAGGTGACCATGCTGGCTGGGCATGCCCACTGGGTTGCTCGGATCGGCGGCGGCGGCACAGCTCCGGCGATCACCGGAAAACCCACGAATTAAGAAAGAGAGAAGAAGAAGAAGAAGGAGAAGAACTGGAGTTTGGTGCTTTGGTGTTTGGCTCTGAGGTCAGATAAGGGTGTGAGGAGAGGTTCACGGCGATAGCAACTATAGGTTTTCTTGAAGTCGAGTGAGGGTTCGGCGATCGGGATTAGAGCAGGGGGTCGCTGGCCTCAGGGGGAGAGGAAAGAGGAGAGAGAGAGAAGAGGATGGTGGCGAGGATGAGGGCCAACGAGGTCAGAGTTCTGACGGCAAAGGTATGGGCAGGCGTGGCTTGGATTAGGTTTTCTTGGGTTGTGCAGGGTCGGATTGCCGTGGGTTGGTCGGGAAAGGAGAGGAGGTGAGGTGGAAAGAGGGCGAGGCGAGGGGCGCGGGTTCGCGAGGGCGACGGCAGGAGAAAAAGAAAAATGAAGAAGAGGAAGTGAGGAGAGAGAGGGATACGTGGGTAAATAAAAATAGGGTTAAAAAAACATAATATATAATATATAAACATATATATATATATATATACAGAGGACAGAGAGAACAGTGAGTTGAGAGGTTAGGATTTTTATAATAGAAAAAAAATATTTTTAGTTGGAAACGATAATATATTAAACTGTTAATATAAAAGAAATATTATATTATATATTTGAGTTTTTGTCTAATAAAAAATAGTCCAAAACATACCGGGGTCGGGTCTAAAATTATGGTTTGAAAATACGGATAATATACGTATCAACCAAAACCAAAATAGGATATCCGGGTAACGAAAATGCATACCCCCAAGAACGGATACACGTAGCGTGCACGTAGCTATCCAAACGAGTCCGTTTCACTGAACGGAACGAGAACAAGATGTACGGATGCCACGACAGGGATAGGGGTATGATGCAGGCCATGCTAGATATTTTTAAAATATTTTATTTGACTTTATATTTGTATTATTAAAAATGCAAATGCCAGATATAATGCAGGTGAATAGGATAAACAACATGAAAGTGCATGGATCCTCATAACTAGTAGGGATAGATCATAAATAGGAATCAATATGGGTTTCCAGCAAGCGGGTCGGGTCGGATGCAAATACAGATACCAATTACACTATTTGCACCCAAAACATAATAAATCAAGAAATAGCCATAAATAAAGAAATGCCCAAAATAGAACCGGTATAAATGAACTAGGGTGTTACATTATACCCAACTACAAAAAGAATTTCGTCCTCGAAATTCCTGGATAAAGAAAAGATAAACAAACATGAATCTACAAGAAGAGGTGTGGAAATTTCTGTCGAATCTCGTCTTCTCATTCCCAATTCGATCCTCCATGCGAGCGATTCCCCCAAGAAACAAGTACAAGAGGGATAACCTTGTTCTTGAGGATCTTTTCTTTTCGATCAACAATCGACATCGGTCGTTCCTCATAGGTCAAATCTTCCCTTACAGTCAGCTCCGAATGATCCAGCACGTGTGTTTCATCTCGAACATACTTACGGAGTTGAGATACATGAAACATGTCATGAACACTCCCCAAAGATGGTGGTAAAGCCAATCGATAAGACACTTCTCCAACACGCTCAATAATATCGAAAGGCCCCACGAATCGAGGACTAAGCTTGCCTCGACTCCCAAAACGAATCACTCCTCTAGTCGATGATATCTTCAAGAATACAAGATCACCAACAGCGAACTCTAGACGTCTTCTCGATGCATCTGCCCAACTCTTCTGCCGATCCTGTGCTGCCTTCATGTGATTCCGGATAGTATTAACTTTCTCTACTGTTTGCACGACAAGATCCGACCCCAACAATTTTCGTTCTCCAATATCGTCCCAACAAACGGGTGAGCGACACTTGTGACCATGCAACGCTTCGAATGGAGCCATCTGAATAGTCGCTTGAAAGCTGTTATTATAAGAAAACTCCACCAAGTGTAGATGATCCTCCCACGAACCTTTGAAGTCTAACATGCAAGCCCTCAACATGTCTTCAAGAGTTTGGATCGTTCTCTCCGACTGGCCATCTGTCTGTGGATGATAAGCAATGCTAAACTTCAATCGCGTTCCCAAACTTTTCTGTAAACTCCTCCAGAAGTGCGATAAGAATCGGGTATCACGGTCAGAAACGATGCTCACAGGTACTCCATGCAATCTCACAACCTCCTTCATGTACCGTTCTGCTAACACTTCCGTCGACTGACCAACTCGAAACGGTGTGAAATGAGCTGCCTTGGTCAATCGATCAACGATCACCCTGCATTGTTGCCCTTTGGACTCCGCGGTAATGCTGTAACAAAATCCATGGTTATATGTTCCCACTTCCACTGAGAAATCGGAAGTGGTTGCAATAAACCAGCTACCCTTTGATATTCAGCCTTAACTTGCTGATACACCAAGCACTTCGCTACAAAGCGATAATCTCCCTTTTCATGCCATCCCACCAGAAATACTGTCATAGATCACGGTAATATTTCGTGCCTCCTGGATGTATGGAATATGCGGAACTATGCGCCTCCTTCATAACTTCTTCGCGAATGTCTCCTTTCGGCACACTAAAACGGCTACCATAACGCAACGAAATATCTTCGTGAATCAACAAGTTCGTTCGAAGTCCTGCTTCAACCTATTCTCGAAACTTCTGCAATCTTGGGTCCTATGACTGCGCTGCTTTAATACTATCGATCAACGACGACTGTATTTGCAGCTGCATCAACTGTCCTGAAGAATGCGGTGGCACGATCTCCAACTCGAATCTCCAAAAGTCTTCGATAAGCTCCTTTTGTGCAGTCAACATCTGAATTGCTGGCAACCGACTAAGTGCATCCGGTACTACATTAACCTTCCTCGGATGGTACTTGAGATCAAGATCATAGTCAGCCATCAGCTCCAACCATCTACGTTGTCTCATGTTAAGCTCTTTCTGCGTGAACACATACTTTAAGTTTTTGTGATCGGTGAATAATTCGACCCTTTCGCCCAATAAGTAGTGCCTCCAAATCTTCAAAGCGAAAATCACTGCTGCAAGCTCCAAATCCTAAGTTGGGTAATTCTTCTCATGGGTCTTCAACTGTCTCGATGCATAGGCTATAACTTTCCCATGCTGCATCAAAACACATCCCAAACCTTTCCCAGATGCGTCGCTGTGAATCCCAGACGCGTCGCTGTGAATCACTCTGGGTTATCTAATCTAAAGTCTTCGAAATCAATTAATGTAATCCTCATCGTAACCCATCAGACTATGCCTCGTTCATTCCCCATGGGACCACGGTAACATGATTATTCAGTATATGCCCCGTTCATTCCCCACGGGACCACGGTAACAGGATTTTTCCGTAACGCCCGGAAATACGGCAAACAATGTAATAGCCCTTTGAGTTACGTTCGGTTACATTCTTGATTTTCTCTTACCCCCAAGGTTATGTGTTCAAGTCAGGTATTGATAAATCTGGAGCTAATGCCAACACAGGACCAAGGAGGTACAGGTTTGTCTATGCAGACAACAAGATACGTCCGTCAGGACAACATGTCAGGATTGTCGGCATTAGAAACAGGATCAGGTAACATGTCAAGTAGTGGTGTATCAGGTCATGACAGGTAGTGCACAGGTATCAAACAGATGCTCATAATAAAACTGTAGCAAGTACGGATGCACGATAAAAGTACGGATGCACAGTAAAACACGGATGCACAAATATCTATCAGGGATTTCATCCACAACTCTATGACTACGTAGGATGCACATTATCAAGCATGGGGGTGCTAATGTGTTAGTTATATGTATGCCCTAGAGGTCATTACTGTACATATGATGTATATTTTAATGGATGCTTGGACATATATAGGGAGAACTTTCTTGCTCGACATGATAGTATGCTATCTGGTTGCACTTTATCTTAACATGTACTCTGATTGTCTCTATGTTACATGTTGATAAAGCCCTTAGGATATGTACTCGACTACTGGGACTATGATGAGATCATACTAGTGGGACCACGGTAGTCGGCGAGTGCATCCTATAACTGTTCCTAGTCGAGGGTGTATCGAGACAGGGCATCGATACACCAGAGTAGACTAGCGTATACGCATCTTGACCCATATGATGGGCGATGGTTGATCCCATATCCATCGGTGTTTGACATCAAGGATGGTGTACGGGTGCTCAGTAGAGACTGGGTACACTGGACAGACTCGCCGAGAACTCCCAGATGGTATTATACCTCACGTCAGATGGCAGTTCTCTGGTGACACTGGTACAGGTTAGTCTGTAGACCCGAGATCGTCATAGAGTCTTGTGTGATTCCTACTGTGCTTTGATTTCCATCATACCACGTCCAAGAAGGAGTGCAAAAAGGTAGCTTTTGGGTACAGTCCCGAATCACATGGAGGCAATGAGCGATAGGAGGGGATTCGTCTCTCCCGGTATAGGGAGTTGATGTTGCGCTGTATTCGATTGGCTATAACTGGAAATCCCTGGCCAGGGTTGCTGAGATTTACTGGTAAGTGTTATCGGTAGTTTCTCGAACTGTTATAGACCTCATATTGACACGACTTATCAAGCAACTGGGGTCTGACGTATACCACCCCTAAGCGAGATATGCGACATATCAGACGACGAGACCGGACTGTACGGGAGTGTTACTGGCTGGATTCACATAAGAATGTACAGGCTTGCTTGTTGATCTTCTGAGCGCTCAATACCTGGGTGACTGTTATGTTTAGCTGACCGCTTGCAGCTTGTGGGTGTTTGATATGATCATCACCTACTGCCGGCGTATTGACGATTCTTTAGAGTCCTACACAGAGGTTTCTTGGCTCAGGCAAAACGGAGTAGGAGCACATATGTGATATGTGCGGGACCGAGAACAATACGTGTATGTGATACCGTATTAGATTCTCAGTGATATGAGATATCGGCCGGGTATATGTGATATAGCCGGGTCATCGGATCAAGTGTTGATTCGATGAACTAATACAGATTATATTAGTCGGTTATTTGTGAAATAGCCGGATTATCGGATCAAGTGTTGATTCGATAATTTAATGTATAATTATATATTTGATATATTAAATTACATTAACTAATATAAGCTCACTAAAAGATTCTTTTTCTCACTCGGGTATTACATTGATATATATGCGATATATGTTAATTGTATTATTTTATTTTGTTACAATAAATATTGTATATGTGATATATAATATTGGAACATGTTAGGGTTATTAATGCAACATGTTTAGTGAAGATTAAACATGGTTAGGGTTTGATTTGGATTAATCTTTTCTAGAACCTTCTAGAAGGCTTTGTTTTGTTTTGTGCAAAGATATTTGTTTTGATATTTTGCAAGATATTTGTTTAACCCACCCAAACCTTTAACCTTAGTTAAATCTATATAAAGGTTACTTGAACCATGGTTGCATTTCTAACCTTATCATTACTTTCATTATTCATCACAAAAGGATTCTTCTTCTTCTTCCTTGAGTTCTTGAAGAAAAGCTTTCTTGCTTTGATTTTTGTGATGAAAGTGAGTGAGAATAAGAAAAAAAATGAGAGCTAAAATCCTACTTCATCATCATCATATACCCTTGCCATTTAGATGACGGTGTTCACATCATTAGTGAGTGAGAGCTTGTGTTAATGAAACATCAAGGTAGATCATTTTTGTTATCGAAGATCGGAAGCAAGCTTGCATCTTTCTCTTCGTGGAGCCTCTCGAGAGTCCGGAACTTGATGATCGCAGCGAAGGGACCACAACACGGAGCTTATGAAGTGAATGACAGGACTACAAAGGTTGTAATCCCTAACTCTTAGATGTTAAAGTGTTTAACATGCTTTGTTTCGCCTAATCTCTAGTATAAAGATCTTGTTAAGGGTTGTTCGGCACAGCTAAATTTTAAATCGGGCATGGTTGATGTCTTATAGACCCTTGTGAATGTGCCTAGTAACCCTACAGTGGTATCAGAGCCAAGCTAGAGCTTTAGGCGAAGTTTAAAGTCCGATCGAACCCGGAAACCCCGATTTATACCCTTCTCTGGAAATTTTCTAAAATTGTGATTTTTTCTGTTTTAAAAATGCTCAAAAAATCAGCAGGGAAATCTAAGGATAACTGTAGAATACGACCATCTAATTCCACTGTAGCGCCACGGAACCGCGGCAATACCTTGCTTTTAGCGGCGGTTCCGCGGCCGTATGTGGAGATTAGGGACTCATTTTTCTACACTAATAACCGTAGGTACTTCCTGATGCTTCTGGGGATTTTTAATATTTGCTCAAGTGTTGAGTTTACTGGGTTGTATTAGGAACTCGTTGATTCGATCGAAAAGTATAACTTCGTTTATTTTGTCCGGGTAATTTTTAGAACGTGTTAAAAAGTTCGAACGGATATCAATAACTCACTTTTTCCCTTGTCGGAAAATTTCGAAGCGTTGGATTTTTCCGTAGTTTAAGAACGTTCTAAGTCGTGCAAGTAGCGCGGTGGACCCTATAGAAGACAACAAACCTTAACTCGATTATGTGACCATCTTGAACTGCCTCTAAACCTTAGGGTTTGCGGCAGTACGGCGTGCCACATGTGAGGCGTTGGCTTGACCCTTCTACGGCAGGACCATTGGTACTGTAGTATGTGATGGATGTTTTTAAACTAATTTCAAGTGTTGAGAACTATTTGGGAATACTTGGGTGTTTGATTATTCGATCGGAAAGTTTAACATTGTCTATTTATCTGGAATGTGATACAATATTTGGAATCCACAGATAGTTATGAGATAACTAATTTGAATGTTATAAATCTAGCAGTTTAGTCTCAATTTATCAGTTCCCACGGGATTTTGATGTGATCAAAAGTCCGTCGCAATCACGTAGCGTACGCGGATACTCGCCGGGTAAACTTAATAGATAGCCACGCCCCATAGCCCCGACCAAGTGACTGTAGGAGAACCCCGTCGACAAAAGCATCCGTTCGGGTGCTCGCGGCAGCGGTGTTCCGCCTTAGTACACTTCGTCGACGGCATCCGGGGGTGTGGCCGTCTACTAAATTTTGCGACTAGCATTCGATCAGAATGTCGGGAATCTTGTTGAATTGCCCGACTTGACATTGAAAAGAGTTTTCGATAAAGAGACTAAAATGCGGGGTTTATAATTGTTAGGCATTCGATGTCTAAGGAATTCATTTGGTTAGGCATGAGATGTCTAAGGAGGTTGCAGATTCCAACTGTTGTAGTTTTATACTTTCTTTTCTGCGACCGTAAGCGTAGTATGTGGTGTATCGCCGGCTTCGTTGCTATACATCAACGACAATCGGGATACGCATACTTGCTTACGTTGATGATATGTGATATTATGTGTTGCTGTGATATGTTATATTGGATCGTCGTGTTCTGAATAGCCGGGGGTTTTATGTGAAATGAGAGTTTTTCTTTTTCAATCATGTAAAATTCATTTGTATGTAATATTCTTTTATTGGGGCACTTCCGGGCTGAGGATGATGTCACCATTGTATATTATTTACTTTTCCGCATTAGGTAAACCCAAGACGGGGAGCACAAGTAATCGGGTTCTGGGGTCCAGAGGGAGACCATCTCGAGGAGTCGAGACCGGGTCTCCTAATCCTAGAATTGGCAGTGTTGCTTGCTGCTCTCATAGGGGTCTAGGGATGTGGGTTTGGCTATTCATCGCGACCGTGGAATCCGTGTTTTATACAGGCTCGTAATAAAACACGGACGTCCTAGTATATCCAATATTTCATATATGTTCTTCTGCTGCAATGTTCTGTGATGAGATATATTACTGCCTGAGACGAATGTTTATATTATATATATGAGATATATGTTATATTGCAGATTTCGTTTCAAAGATGATGCTTGTGAAGCATAATAAAATGGGACTTCATTAATGAGATTAATGAAACTAAAAGAAACCTAAAGATGTTGTAGAAACTTTTTTAAAAACTGGTAGCTCTAGTTCTTGCTTTGCATAGCGGTGTTCCTTGTAGAACATCCAGCACCTTATTCGATAAGGAATGAGCCGAGATCCCTTCACCGGGAGTGACCTCTTTAGCGAAACTAGCAGATGCTACAAACTCGGTTTGCCTTTTGATTGTTTCTATAGTTTTTGCTTTGCATAGTGGTAATTCCGAAATATCCTGCACCATATTCAATAAGGAAAGAGCCGAGATCCCTTCACCGGGAGTGACCTCTTTAGCGAAACTAGAAAAGCCTCAAAAACACTCCTTTACAAAAATCACTCGATTCTACAACGATATAAAGTTCATTACGCAAAGGGTTTTCTTAAAAACCTGTCTTAGCCTTCCGTCATTTCAGATAAGTACTTCATAGTATTCGTTCTGCGTTTGTTGGCCTGCGTCAAGGCGTAGTGTGCGGTAGCTATTTATGCTTATCTGCAGCATACGATGCGATTGGATTAGGGTAGTCGTGCGACTTTGTTGGCCTGCGTCAAGGGTCGTGCGGGTGGGTTTAATTCAATCAGGAAATGTACGGGTTGAACTTGACTAGCGGACTATGGTTTGTTGGCCTGCGTCAAGGTCATAGGACGCTAGGGGTAAAAGATTATTGGGAATTTCAAGAGTTGAAATTTGCAATGAGATTGCATACCTTCTATGAGATAGTTGGATCCCGATACCCGCTGGGAGTAAGAGTTACTCCTGGGAGAGTTTTACACATTACAATTAGCCGATCAAGTAGGAGTCTAGAAAGGTGTTAACGGGGTTACGCCTTTGGGAAGACGAGGTTTATTTTAATTAGGTCCGTACGAAAGCAAGGGGAACCTCCCTCAAAGTACCGGCACTGGCCTGGCTGAAAGATTGGCGAACTTGTAGAGTGTAATTAATCCCGGCTAGTCTTTCCTTTTAGGGTTTGAGGGAAGATATGACTAAAACAGTGGGAGACATCCTGATCAGATAAATTAATAACCAATCCAATCTTGTAAAAGCGCACGCTGAGTGTTTTCTTCTCTCTCTCTCCTGGTTATGACTATGTCACGCCTTAATCAAGATAATAATACAGATGTATTGACCGAACCCGCTTGTTATACTGTGCTAGGGAATGTTGTTCCCGCTCCAACTTATAATTGTTATAAGACAGAGCAGGAAATAGGGGATTACCAGAATTCCCGTGCCACCCAAACGAAGAAAGTGCATGCTGATGCATCTTCTTCGGGTGTGTTCATTGCAGAGAACTGCTTCTCAGTATCCTTTACGTCCTGGGTATGAGATACCGGATCAGGATCCCGCATATGTAATTTGTTACATAGGGCTACAGATAGGTAGAGAACTGAGAACGGGTGATAAGTTTTATGAGATAGAAATGGTGCAAGTGTTGCAGCCAAGTCTATTGGTAGTTATCACCCTGTATTAACAAATACATTGATTCTGAACGAATGTTGTTAGATACCGAACCTGATATACAACATCATATCAGTCTCTTTATTAGTAAAGAAGGATATAATTTTGTATTGTTGGATAATGTTTTGAACATTTCCTATATCAAGAGTTGATCGGTTTAGTGTCACGACCCGAGAATTTCGACTCGTGACCGGCACTTAACCACGCAACGTCTACAGGCGTAACGTGGCTATGTAAGCCGGACCCAGAAATCAAAACCAATAAATATAGAGTGATTTAAAACATTTTCGTAAAAACAGTCATGCGTGTCCGAAAAACATCTTATTAATTTAGTAGAAATCCTTTTAAGTTCAAGAGTTATAACTTTTATAATTTTTTTAACATTTCCTTTTTAAACATTTGTCCCGTAAGTCGGGTAAAAGCAAGGTGTAGCAGAAATAACAAGTGAAATAAATAAAGCATCCCAATATGATATACGACGCCGTAGCGAAGAATACACAGTAAAGCAAGGACAACATAGCAAAGGTAAGACTGCATAACATAAAGTCGGCTCACATGCGAGCTCGACACCAAAGTACCAAAATCATACACATCGCCCTCACAACTGTCTCTAAGTCAATACAGAAAGGTAGATGGAGAATACTAGATACATCAATATACAACTGAAAGATAACAGATACCGTACAAAACCCACCTAACAGAAAAAGGCTAACTCGCCTCAGCAATGGTATCTGTGCCAAAAGATGCGGTAACAGCCAGCCGTGACTACTCCCAAGGGCAACCTGCAAATACTGTGGCACAACGGGGGTGAGTTGCCAACTCGTGAATAGAGATAACATATAAAGGTGATCGCGAGCATGCACATATAGCGTGGCTCTACTAATGCCAGCAGATGATATCAATGCATGCCAAACAGTGGATGCAATAGTAATGCAAGTGCTCTATCAGGTAAGTGCTACAGGATGAGATATATAGTAATCAATACCGAGCATGGGATAAATAATATCTACATGGAATATGTCAACATGGAAAACACTAGATGGTGCCTCAGGCTGCACCCAAATCCTAAATACACTCAGGCGCCGGCACACCCATCGGCCCTCAAATCCTGTATATCTCTGAGAAATCACGAGTGCCCAACATCGGCACCCAAAATATCATAAAATACTCGTGTCCAGCATTGACACGCAAATCCTCGTATATCGGGCTCCGTCAGTCCGGATCGGCCCCACGGGGTCCGTCTGCGGTGTCGGCCCTCGGCCCCGGCAGTACGGATCATCCCGCATCCATCTCCTAACTCTGGTCAGTATCCTCCGGACAACTGCCAGGTCCAACCAATCACCGGTAGGTACTCGCCCGCCTCCAGGCTCAATCGGCAAAACCCATCGATCATCTCGCCGAGGGGAACCATACCGGTCCCACCACGAACCCGCAAACAGAACATCCACTCCTCGAATCGGGTTTCAAGCACACGTCTCAGCACCGAGAAAACGCGTGGTGGACGCACCAAAATATCATATCACGAGGTACCGGGTTTTTCAAAATAGTGCATCTTTTCTTAAATAATTCCACGGTCCTCAAAACCAGAAATCACATGAAAATCCATCGCTAATAAATAAATCCAATGCGAGGTACAATGTAATAAATCCATGGTAGGTGTATAAGGGAAAAACCGCTTTTAAAATAGTTTCTGTTTTTAAAGATGTCATGCGGCTCCCAATTTCTAGGAAATCATAATCAATCACATGTAAGATGAACTATAACCACATAATCCTGGCAGCTCTACAGTGAGTGTGGCATGGCAATTACTAACGGTGTGTGTGTAGCATGCAAAATAGTGCCCGTGCAACATAGACCGTTAGTAATACTGCGGTGTTCTATCAGTTCTAAGCAAGATATATATATATATATATATATATATATATATATATATATTTATATGTAGCAGGGAATGCAACATGCGATGACAGTCTATGGGGTAAATGCAACATATAGTAATAAGGTCCTATCAGCCCTGACGCATAACGCCATGCGGGCGATATCCCCGTAGATGTGAAATCTACTCACCGTGTCTCGCGCTAAGTGTATCCAACAACTTGCTTGCCCTTCTTCGCAGTGTCCGTCTCACTAGCCTGCGAACCTAGAATCACATAACACATATCACACATAAGCTCAATTTCACAGAAACGCGACACTACAGTCCAACTAGAAACCCGTGTCGCAAACCAATCGCGCGTGTGCGCGATACGCTAAAACGTGTGATCACGTGCCTGAAACTACCCCGACGCGTCGCGATACGCAGAAACCCCAAACCTACTCACGTATCACGCGTGTCGCGAAGGTTTAGAAAAACGGCAAAATAGGTATTTGGTCCCAGATTTTACTACAGAACTAGATTTACAAAAATATATATATCATAGAACCCTACACACTAGCAGACACCTACAGGACCAAACCCCAACCCAAACCCTACCCATCTGGCCGCAATTGGCGGCCAGAACGAAATAATTGGCGGCCTACTGTAGCAGTTAGGGGGTCGGGTTAAATATAGGGTATCAGCACATCACCACTATACTGCAGTATCCTCAATTTCATTCTGAACTCACCGGGTCAATAGCAATTCCAGAAAACTCAAATTTTGCACAAATACGATAAATTGCATCAATTAGGGAAACTGGTGGTATTTTAGTGTAATAGGGGTTAAGCTAAGCTAATAAGGTCTCAACAAACCTCAATTATCCTACTGAAACCAATTTACACCTCATTAGCACAAGGTTCCCACTAACACTCCATATCACACTAAAACGCACTAAAAACCATTAACCGATGCAAATCTACGCCAACCAAGCAAACTAAGGAAGCAAGTTAGGAAATATACCTCACACTTAACCCTAGGGAGCTGCAGGAAGAAGAAGAAGTGCAGGGAAGGGGCTGCACTAGGTGCTGGTGCTGCTGCTGCTCACTGTGCTGCTGCTGCTGCCTCTGCCTGCTGCTGCTACTTCTGGCCTCAGGTGTTGCTGTGCTTGCTGCTGCTGCTGGGGTTTCTGGAGCTGAGGTAAGTGTGTGTGTGTGAGTGTGTGGGTGTTTGAGAGAAATGCAAGGAAATGAGAGGAAACACTCAAGGTCCAAATGTCAACCCTCCTCTCTCTCTCTTCATTAAAGCCAAGCATGGGCTAAGCCATGATGCCCACTCCCTCTCTCTCACAAGTCAACACCAAACACAACTCAATTTAAAACAAATACAAATCCTAAGGTGTTACATTTAGGTATGTTATCTAAAAGCATAGACGTTCTAAATCAAACCACAGTTCTTAGAAAAAAGAACACACACAAGAGGAAGAGTTCAGAAATGAACGAATCCTTCTTGAGGCATTGTAGACTAGGTCATATTGATGCGACCCGACTAGCTGAAGTTACATAAAGATGCATATTTAAATTAGTTTGAATTTACATCTTGTAAAACTTTCCAGTCATGTCACAAAGATAAGATGACCATAGCTCCGTTTATTGGAAACAAAGAAAGAGTTAGTGAACACTTGGGATTGATACATGCTGATGTATGAAGGTCCCCAGTCTATACATGCCAAGACCGGGTCTTTGTACTTCATTAAATTCACTGATTATCTCTCAAGATCCAGACATATGTTCCTGTTGAAACACAAGTCTGGAACTTTTGAGAAATTCAATGAATATAAGTTAGAAGTAGAGAACCAGAAACGGGTATAAGTATTATGTCCTTTGATGAGATCAAGGAAGAGAATGCTTGAGCACGGAGATTCCTGGACTATTCTAAATGAGAATGAGATTCTCTCTAAGCATTACTCCTCCGAATACACCACAGCACGTCAGCGTATCGGGGCGGAGCAATCACACCCTATGTGATATGGTGTGCTCTATGATGAGTACTACTGAGTTTCCTATTTTTCTTTTGGGATTATGCACTTGAGAAGCTGCATACCTATTGAATAGGGTTCCAATCAAATCAGTTTCCTACCACTTCATATGCGATATGGAATGGGAAGAGCCCATATCTTAAGTAAGTTAAGATTTGGGGTTGTTCGGCATATGTCTAAAAGCAAAATCCGAAAAAGCTCGAGGCAAAGTCAGATCTGTGGAAGTTTTTTGGATATCCCAAGCATTCGCAAAGGAATATCTTCTACCAAACCGAGTAACAAAAGATGTTTTGTTTCTCAGCATGCCACCTTTGTGAAAGGGAATTTCTTGTGAAGAAATTAGTGGTCATGAGGTAGAACTGGAAACAGTTCCAGCTATACAAACTGCAGCTGATGATTTGGTAGAACTAAAGGATTCAATAGTAACCAACGAACCTCAGCCTCTCCGCCGATCTAGTAGGGTTCCTCACCTACCTAAGAGATACTTCGGTTTCTCTATGACAGTGGGAGCGAGGATTGCATCATAAGATGATGACCCAACTAGTTTCGAGCAGGCCATCAGGAGTGGGACTCTATAAGAATGGTTGGATGCTTAGTGATCTGAGATGGAATCCTTATACACCAACAAAGTATGGACTTTGGTTGCTTTATCTGAAGGGTTAAATCCCCATCTGTAGCAAGTATATCTTGAGAAGATTACTTGGTGTACATAGAAAAGTTGAGACTTTCAAAGCTATGCTTAAGTCCATCCAGATCCTACTTGCCACTGCTATATACCATGACTACGATATCTTGTGGTTGGGTGTCCTGACTGCTTTCCTAAATGATGTTTTAGAAGAGAGCGTCTATAAGTACACAGCTAGAGGGCTTCGTAGACAGTGGGAGCAGCGGAAACGTGTGCAAGATGTTTTATGTGATAAAGCAGGCATCGCGGAGTTGGAACGTCTGTTTTGATGTGGTAGTCAAAGAGTTTGACTTCATCAAAATGGTAGATGAACCTTGTATATACAAAAAGGTAGTAGAGAGTTTGGTGGTGATCCTCGTAAAGTACGTGGATGACATACTCTTGATAAGGAAGGAGTTTCCTATGCTACGATCGGTCAATCTCCGCTTATCACAAGGATTCTCCATATAGGATCAAAGTAATACCTACTAAATCCTGGGTTTTGGATCTATAAGATAGATCTAATTGGATGTTAGGAACACTCACTAGTTGTAGTGGGATGGTATTAATCGATCCTGGGGAGAATCACTGGAAATGTTCCAGGGTGATAAGGACGACTAAAAGTCAGTCGCAGGCATTGTCTTTACCCTCAGTGGAGGGACGATATGTTAGAAGAGTTCCAAGCTAGATACCATGACTAACTAGACGATTAAAGGCAAGATACATCGTTACCAAGGATGCTACCAAAGAGGCAGTCTTGATATATATAAGTTCATGAGATGAACTTCGTTCCTACCATTGTGTGAAAATGGAGTTGTGGCTTTTGCCAAGGAACCCCCCGACCCATCAGAAATCCAGATATAATTCTTAGGCAGTATCACCTGATCATATCAACACGACTTATCAAGCTACTGGGGTCTGACGTATACCACCCCTAGGCGAGGTATGCGACATATCAGACGACGAGACCGGACTGTACGGGAGTGTTACTGACTGGATTCACAGGAGAATGTACAGGCTTGCTTGTTGATCTTTTGAGCACTCAATACCTGGGTAGCTGTTACGTTTAGCTGACCGCTTGCAGCATGTGGGTGTTTAATATGATCATCACTTACTGCCGGCGTATTGACGAATCTTTATAGTCCTACACAGAGGTTTCTTGGCTCAGGCAAAATGGAGTAGGAGCACATATGTGATATGTGCGGGACCGAGAACAATACGTGTATGTGATACCGTATTAGATTCTCAGCGATATGAGATATCGGCCAGGTATATATGATATAGCCGGGTCATCGGATCAAGTGTTCATTCGATGAACTGATACAGATTATATTAGTCGGTTATTTATGAAATAGCCGGATTATCGGATCAAGTGTTGATTCGATAATTTAATGTATATTTATATATTTGATATATTAAATTACATTAACTAATATAAGCTCACTAAAAGATTCTTTTTCTCACTCGGGTAATACATTAATATATATACGATATATGTTAATTGTATTATTTTATTTTGTTACAATAAATATTGTATATATGATATATAATATTGTAACATGTTAAGGTTATTGATGCAACATGTTTAGTGAAGATTAAACATGGTTAGGGTTTGATTTGAGTTAATCTTTTCTAGAACCTTCTAGAAGGTTTTGTTTTGTTTTCTGCAAAGATATTTGTTTTGATATTTTGCAAGATATTTGTTTAACCCAACCAAACCTTTAACCTTAGTTAAATCTCTACAAAGGTTACTTGAACCATGGTTTCATTTCTAACCTTATCATTAATTTCATTATTCATCACAAATGGATTCTTCTTCTTCTTCTTCCTTGAGTTCTTGAAGAAAAGCTTTCTTGCTTTGATTTTTATGATGAAAGTGAGTGAGAATAAGAAAAAAAATGAGAGCTAAAATCCTACTTCATCATCCTCATCTACCCTTGCCATTTAGATGAGGATGTTCACATCATTAGTGAGTGAGAGCTTGTGTTAATGAAACTTCAAGGTAGATCATCTTTGTTATCGAAGATTGGAAGCAAGCTTGCATCTTTCCCTTCGTGGAGCCTCTCGAGAGTCCGAAACTTGTTGATCGCAGCGAAGGGACCACAACACGGAGCTTATGAAGTAAAGGACCGGACTACAAAGGTTGTAATCCCTAACTCTTAGATGTTAAAGTGTTTAACATGCTTTGTTTCGCCTAATCTCTAGTATAAAGATCTTGTTAAGGGTTGTTCGGCACGGCTAAATTTTAAATCGGGCATGGTTGATGCCTTATAGACCCTTGTGCGTGTGCCTAGTAACCCTACATAATGTAACAGTGATATGAATTAATATGACATGGCATGCAACTAGATATATAATAAATTGTACGGATGCGAACGGATATCGGGAAAACGGTAAAATTGTAACATTGATGCACAATAAAATAAATATGCAATATTTTTATTAATATAGATGCAAGTATAATAATATAGCATGTATCAAGCTAACTTGCATGCAACCAGATATGTAATTAATGATATGGATGTAGGGTTCCTAAGCACTCTCAAGAGGTCTCACAAGGCATCAACCATGCCAATTTACAAAAATTGTGGTGCCGAGAAACCCTAAGAAGATCGTTGGCTAGAAGTTTAGGCGACAAAAGCAAACTAGTTAACACTTAACTACAAGAACGGAAATACAACCTTTGTAGATCCGGTGCTCCACCTCCATAGCTCCATGATGATGTCTCCTCGCTGTCCAAAACGGATCCCGGGCTCTAGTGTCGGCTTCATCGGAGAATGGACGGGCTAGGTCATCGACGACGATGCCGAAGATGATCTACGTCGAGGCATCGCTAGATCAAGCTCCAACTTCACCAAGTCAAGAAAACTTGTGAAGGAAACACACTCTACTACTTGGCAAGAGGTAGAGGATGAAGAAATAGGAGGTGGGTTCACTTTAGAATTGGATTTCTCACTCATTTCATCAAGTTGCCATTGATGGAGGCATGCTTTCTTCAAGTGAAGAAGAAGAAGAAGATGAATAATGTGATAAGTTTTATGATAAGTGTTATTTAAAAATCAAAGGAAAAGAAATACTTATCATAAACCAACCATGGTTATGTGTAGAGAGCAAACTATAGTTAGGTGAATGGTTAGGTTAGGCTTAAAACAAAAATGGTGGACTTTTTCAAAGCTTCATGAAACTTCAACAAAGAAACAAAATTATCCACCATTTTCCTTTTGCCAAAAGGAAATAAATAAATAAATAAATGAATAAAACAAAACCCTAACCATTATCATGTAACCATGGTTTGATCTTTACACAAAAACCCTAGCAAACATGTATCATCAAACATGATACAATCAAGTGCACAAAAGTATATCATATATACAATGTGTACATCCGAGTGAGAAAATCCATCTTAAGTAAACCGATACTAGTTAATGCAAACTAATATATCAAATATATAATTATGCATTAAATCATTAAATCAACACTTGATTTAATGATCCGGTCATGTCGCATATAACCGGCTAATATCAACAGTAACAACTTATCAAATCAACACTTGATCCGATAACCCGGCTATATCGTATATAACCGATCAATGTCACATATCGCGAGAATTGAATACAGTATCACATACTGGTATCATTCTCGGTCCCGCACACATCTCATATGTTCTCCTATTTCGTTTCGCTTGAGCCAGGAAACCTCTGTGTAGGACTCTAAAGACTCGTCAATACGCCGGCAGCAAGTGATGATCATATCAAACACCCACAAGCCGCAAGCGGTCTGCTAAACGTAACGGCCACCCGGGTATTCAGCGATCAGAAGATCGACGAGCAAGCCCGCTCACACTCCAGTGAATCCAACCAGTAACACTACCGTACAGTCCGGTCTCGTCGTCTGATATGTCGTATATCTTGCCTAGGGGTGGTAAACGTCAGACCCCAATAGATCGATAAGTCGTGTCGATATGAGGTCTATAACAATTCGAGAAACTACTGGTAACACTTACCTGTATATCTCATCAACCCTGGCCAGAGATTTCCTGTTATAGCCAATCGAACACAGCGCAACATCAACTCCCTATACCGGGAGAGACAAATCCCCTCCTATCGCTCATTGCCTCCATGTGATTCGGGACTGTACCCAAAAACCACCGTTTTGCACGCCCTCTTGGACGTGGTAAGGTGGAAATCAAAGCACAGTGGGAACCACACAAGACTCTATGACGATCTCGGGTCAACAGACTACTCTGTGCCAGTGTCACCTGAGAACTGCCATCTGACGTAAGGTATAATACCATCTGGGAGTTCTCGGCGAGTCCGTCCAGTGTACCCAGTCTCTACTGAGCACCCGTATATCATCTCCGATGTAAAACACCAATGGATATGGGATCATCCATCGCCCATCTGTATGGGTCGAGAAGGTATACGCTAGTCTACTCTGGTATATCGATGCCCCGTCTCGATACACCCACGACTAGGGACCTTGAAGGATGTACTTATAGACTACCAAGTCCCCACTAGTATGATCCGCATCACAGTCCAGATAGTCAAGTACACATCCTAAGGGCTTTACCAACATGTAATAGAGAGACAATCTGTGTACACGTTAAGGTAAAGAGCAACCAGATAGCATACTATCATGTCGAGCAAGAAAGTCCTCCCTATATATGTCCCAGCATCCACTACAATATACATCCAATGTACAATAATGGCCTCTAGGGCATACATATAACTAACAATCTCCCACTTGCACTAGGGCCATCTGTAGCAGTGGTTGTAGTATCTCATACTCAACCATCCCATAAAAGTCTCTCTCTGGGAATAGGCCTTCGTGAGTGGATCCGCCGTGTTGTCCTCTGTTTCTGCGCTCCTAACCTCGATCACCCTGGAGATCAACCATCTCCATGATCAGGTGATACTGCCTTAGAATATGTCTGGATCACTGATGGGACCTGCGTTCCATTGTCTCACAATGGTAGGAACGTAGTTCATCTCATGAACCAATATACACCCAAACAGCCTCTTTGGTAGCATCTTGAGTAGCGATGTATCCTGCCTTTATCGTCTAGTATGCCACGGTATCTAGCTTGGAACTCTTCCAACATACCGTCCCTTTACTGAGGGTAAAGACAATGCCTGTGACTGACATTCAGTCGTCTTTATCACCCTGGAACACTTCCAGTGATTCTCCCCAGGATCAATTGATATCATCTCACTACAACTAGTGAGAATCCTCACATCCAATTAAATCTATCTCATAAATCCAAAACCCAGGATTTAGGAGGTATCACTTTGATCCTATACGGAGAATCATTGTGATAAGCGGAGATTGATCGAGCGTAGCATAGGAAACTCCTTCCCTATCAAGAGTATGTCATCCACGTACTCTACGAGGATCACTATCATACTCCCTACTACCTTTTTGTTTATACAAGGTTCATCTACCATTTTGATGATGTCAAACTCATTGACTAACACATCAAAACAGACGTTCCAACTCCGCGATGCCTGCTTTATCAGATAAAACATCTTGCACACGTTTCCGCTGCTCCCACTGTTTACGAAGCCCTCTGGCTGTGTACTTACAGACGCACTCTTCTAAATCATCATTTAGAAAAGCAGTCATGGCACCCAACAGCCAGATATCGTAGTCATGGTATGTAGCCGTGGAAAGTAGGATCCGGATGGACTTAAGCATAGGCACTGGAAAAGGTTTCATCATTATCCACGCCTGGTTGATGACGAAAACCTTTAACAAGTCTAGCTTTGAAAGTCTCAACCTTTCCAAGTACACCAAGTAATCTTCTCAAGATATACTTGCTCCTGATGGGGATTTAACCCTTCAGATATAGCAACCAAAGTCCATACTTTGTTGGTGTATAAGGATTCCATCTCAGATCGATAAACATCCAGCCATTCTTACAGAGTCTCACTCCTGATAGCCAGCTCGAAACTAGTTGGGTCATCATCTCATGATGCATTCCTCGCTCCCACTGTCATAGAGAAACCGAAGTATCTCTCAGGTGGGTGAGGAACCCTACTAGATCGGCGGAGAGGCTGAGGTTCATTGGAATCTACTGAATCCTTTGGTTGTACCAAATCATCTGCTGTCATTTGTATAGCTGGAACCTTTCCAGTTTTACTTAACAGACCTTGCCTCGAGCTTGTCCGGATTTTGCTTTTAGACATAGGCCGGACAACCCCAAATCTTAACTAGCTTAAGACATGGGCTCTTCCCTTTCCATATCACATATGAATTGGTAGGCACTGATTTGATTCGAACCTAATTCAATAGGTATGCAGCTTCTCAAGTGCATAACCCCCTAAAGGAAATAGGTAACTCACTCATCATAGAGCACACCATGTCAAATAGGGTGTATCTGCTCCGCCCCGATATACCATCGTGCTATGGTGTATACGGAGGAGTAATGCCGAGAGAGAATCTCATTCTCCTTTAGAATAGTCCAGGATTTCTGTGCTCAAGTATTCTCCTCCTCGATCACATCAAAGGACATAATACTTATACCCTTATATTGGTTCTCTACTTCTAAATCATATTCTGTGAATATCTCAAAAGGTTCGGACTTGTGTTTCAACAGGAACATATGTCTGAATCTTGAGAGATTATCAGAGAATATAATGAAGTACAAAGAATCGGTCTTAGTATATGTAGACAGGGGACCTTACATACATCATCATGTATCAGTCCCAAGAGTTTACTAACTCTTTCTCTGTTTCCTGTAAACGGAGCTATGGTCATCTTATCTTTGTGACATGACTGGCGAGTTTCACAAGATGTAAATTCAAACTCTTTTAAATATGCATCTTTATGTAACTCTAGCTAGTCAGGTCGCATTGATATGACCTAGTCTACAATGCCTCAAGAAGAATTCGTTCATTTCTGAACTCTTCCTCTTGTGTGTGTTCCATATATTAAGAACTGTAGTTTGATTTAGAACATCAACGCTTTTAGATAACGTGCCTGAACCGATCAACTTTTGATATAGGAAATGTTCAAAACATTATCCAACAATACAAAATTTTATCAGTTCTTTACTGATAAAGAGACTGATATGATTTTGTATATCAGGTTCGTTATCTAATAACATTCGTTCAGAACCAACGTATTACAATACAGGGTGACAGTGACCAACAGACTTGGCTGCAACACTTGCCCCGTTTTCTGCCTCATGAAACTTATCACCCGTTCTCAGTTTTTCTACCCTTTTGTAGCCCTATATAACAGATTACATATCTGGGATCCTGATCCGGTATCAAATACCCAGGATGCAGAGGATACTGAGAAACAGTTCTTTATAATGAACACACCCGAAGATGATGCATCAACATGCACTCTCTTCGTTTGGGCGGCACGGGAAATCTGGTATTCCCCAATTTCCTGCTCTGTCTTATAACAATTATAAGTTGGAGCGGGACCAACGTTCCCCAGCTCAGTATAACAAGCGGGTTCGGTCAATAATTCGTATTATTATCTTGATTAAGGCGTGATATGGTCGCTACCTGGAGAGAGAGAGAAGAAAACACTCAGCGTGCGCTCTTGCAAGAATAGATTGGTTATTATTTTATCTAATCAGGATGGCTCCCACTGCTTTTTATCAAATCTTCCTTCAAACCCTAAAAGGAAAGACTAGCCGGGATTAATTACACACTACAAGTTCGCCAATCTTTCAGCCAGGCCAGTGTCGGTACTTTGAGGGAAGTCCCCCGTGCTTTCGCACGAACCTAATTAATGTAAACCTCATTTTCCCAGAGGCGTAACCTCGTTAACACCTTTCTAGACACCTACTTGATCGGCTAATTGTAATGTGTAAAATTCTCCCAGGAGTAACAATTACTCGCAGCAGGTATCGGGATCTAACTATCTCATAGAAGGTATATAATCTCATTGCAAATTTCAACACTTGAAATTCCCGATAATATTTTGCCCTTAACGTGCTATGACCTTGACGAAAGCCAACAAACCATAGCTCGCTAGTCAAGTTCAACCAGTACATTTCTTGATTGAATTAAACCCACCCGCACGACCCTTGACGAAAGCCAACAAAGCTGCACGACTACCCTAATCCAATCGCATCGTATGCTAGCAGATAAGCAGCATATAGCTACCGCACACTGCACCTTGACGAAAGCCAACAAATGCAACACGAATACTATATACAACTTATCTGAAATGACGGAGGGCTACGATAGGTTTTTCTGAAAACCTATTGCGTAATGAACTTGATATCGTTGTTGGATCAAATGAATTTTGAAATGGAGTGTTTTTTAGGCTTTTCTAGTTTTGCTAAAGGAGTCACTCCCGGTGAAGGGATCGTCGGTCCTTTCCTCGTCGAATGAGGTGTGGGATATATCATATATATCACTGTGCAAAGCAAAAACACTTAAAAGCTATCAAAAGACAAACCGAGTGTATAGCATCTGCCAGTTATTGCTAAAGGAGTCACTCCCGGTGAAGGGATCTCGGTCCTTTCCTTATCGAATAAGGTGCAGGATATATCATATATACCGCTGTGCAAAGCAAGAACTGTAGCTACCAGTTTTATTTTGAAATTCGATTCTACAACATCTTAGGTTTCTTTTATTTCATTAATCACATTAATGAAGTCCCATCATTTAAGTACCTAAACATCACAGATAAATACGACGTACACTTATGCCATCCGCATTAGCTTCGATGTCCCCTCGTGCACCGTTAGGTTAGGTAACTAACGGCAGAGCGGGGCAGGGCTAGCGCGGGTGAAAAACATAAGTAACGTCTATATAATATATCATATATACTATATACTGTATCTATCACAGAACATCACATGATCACATCACAGATATCGCAGCAGAAGAAACATATGAAATATTGGATATACTAGGACGTCCGTGTTTTCAATACGAGCCAGTATAAAACACGGATTCCACGGTCGTGATGAATAGCCAAACCCACACCCCTAGACCCCTACGAGAGCGGCAAGCAACCCTACCAATTCTGGAGTTAGGAGACCCGGGCTCGACTCCTCGAGTTGGTCTCCCACTGGACCCCAGAACCCGGTTACTTGTGCCCTCCTCCTTGGGTCTATCCTAGTGCAGAAAAGTAAATAATATACAACAACGGTGACAACTTCCGCAACCTGGAAGTGCCCCAATAAAAGAATATTACATACAAGTTTTTACATGAATGAAAATAAAAAACACTCATCTCACATAAAAACCCCCGGCTATTCAAACACGACGATCTAATATAACATATCCAGCAACACATAACATCACATGTCATCAACGTAAGTAAATATGCGCATCCCAATTGTCGTTGACATATGGCAACGAAACCGGCGATATCACATATTACACTTACGGTCACAGAAAAGAAAGTGTAAAACTACAACAGTTGGAATCCGCAATCACCTCAGACATCGCATGCCTGACCAAATGAATTACTTAGACATCGCATGCCTAACAATTATAAACCCCGCATTTTAGTCTCAAAATCGAAAACTCTTTTCAATATCAAGTCGGGCAATTCAACAGGATTCCCGACATTTTGATCGAATGCTCGTCGCAAACTTCAATAGGCGGCCGCACCCCTGACGCCGTCGACGAAGTGCACCAAGGCGGAACACCGCTGCCGCGAGCAACCGAACGGATGCTTTCGGCGACGGGGTTCTCCTACAGTCACTTGGTCGGGGCTATGGGGTGAGGCTGTCTATTAAGTTTATCCGGCGAGTATCCGCGTACGCTACGTGATTCCTACGGAATTTTGATCACATCAAAATTCCGTGGCAACCGATCAAGTGAGACTAAAGTGCTATGTTTATCACATTCATTCAGTTATCTCATAACTATATGTGAATTCCAATTATTGTATCTCATTCCGGATAAATAGAAAATGTCAAACTTTCCGATCGAACAATCGAACACCCAAGTTTTCCCGATACAGCTCAACACATGAAATAAGTCTAACAACATTCAGTTCGTGCCTCAGTACCAACGGTCCAGCCGTAGAAGGGTCAAGCCAACGCCTCACATGTGGCACGCCGTACTGCCCCAAACCCGAAGGTTCAAAGGGCAGTTCAAGACGGTCAAATAATCGAGTTAAGGTTTGTTGTCTTCTAGAGGGTCCATCGCGTTACTTGCACTACTTAGAACGTCGTTAAACAACGGAAAAATCCAACACTTGGAAATTTCCCGACAGGGGAAAAATTGGGCATTTATATCCGGTCGAACTTTTTAACATATTCTAAAATTTATCCGGAAAGCCGCACTGACAAAATTTGATAATCCGATCGAATGTTTGATTCCCAATATAACCCCAGAATACTTTTCTGTAGAGTCACAATAAAAATACCCCAGAAAATATAGCATTAAATTATATGAGTTACTGTGCAGAAATCATCATACCAGGGAACAGTACGGCCGCGGAACCGCCGCACCATGCATAGCACGTGCCGCGGTTCCGCGGTGGAAAAGTCGATTTAGGCCCTCGTATTTCACAGTAATTCAAATAACACCCTGCTTATTTTTCTGCATATTTTTAATTGACAAAAATCCAAAATTTTAGAAAATTTCCAGAGAGCATTTTGGGAATGGGTTTCGATGTTCGTTCGGATTTCAAATGTCGTCTAGACTTCGCCTAAGGCTCTAGCTAGGCTCTGATACCACTGTAGGGTTCCTAGGCACTCTCAAGAGGTCTCACAAGGCATCAACCATGCCAATTTACAAAAATTGCGGTGCCGAGAAACCCTAAGAAGATCGTTGGCTAGAAGTTTAGGCGACAAAAGCAAACTAGTTAACACTTAACTACAAGAACGGAAATACAACCTTTGTAGATCCGGTGCTCCACCTCCATAGCTCCGTGATGATGTCTCCTCGCTGTCCAAAACGGATCCCGGGCTCTAGCGTCTGCTTCATCGGAGAATGGACGGGCTAGGTCATCGACGACGATGCCGAAGATGATCTACGTCGAGGCATCGCTAGATCAAGCTCCAACTTCACCAAGTCAAGAAAACTTGTGAAGGAAACACACTCTACTACTTGGCAAGAGGTAGTGGATGAAGAAATAGGAGGTGGGTTCACTTTAGAATTGGATTTCTCACTCATTTCATCAAGTTGACATTGATGGAGGCATGCTTTCTTCAAGCGAAGAAGAAGAAGAAGAAGAAGATGAATAATGTGATAAGTTTTATGATAAGTGTTATTTAAAAATCAAAGGAAAAGAAATACTTATCATAAACCAACCATGGTTATGTGTAGAGAGCAAACTATAGTTAGGTGAATGGTTAGGTTAGGCTTAAAACAAAAATGGTGGACTTTTTCAAAGCTTCATGAAACTTCAACAAAGAAACAAAATTATCCACCATTTTCCTTTTGCCAAAAGGAAATAAATAAATAAATAAATGAATAAAACAAAACCCTAACCATTATCATGTAACCATGGTTTGATCTTTACACAAAAACCCTAGCAAACATGTATCATCAAACATGATACAATCAAGTGCACAAAAGTATATCACATATACAATGTGTACATCCGAGTGAGCAAATCCATCTTAAGTAAACCGATACTAGTTAATGCAATATATCAAATATATAATTATGCATTAAATCATTAAATCAACACTTGATTTAATGATCCGGTCATGTCGCATATAACCGGCTAATATCAACAGTAACAACTTATCGAATCAACACTTGATCCGATAACCCGGCTATATCGTATATAACCGATCAATATCACAGATCGCGAGAATTGAATACATTATCACATACTGGTATCTTTCTCGGTCCCGCACACATCTCATATGTGCTCCTATTTCGTTTCGCTTGAGCCAGGAAACCTCTGTGTAGGACTCTAAAGACTCGTCAATACGCCGGCAGCAGGTGATGATCATATCAAACACCCGCAAGCCGCAAGCGGTCTGCTAAACGTAACGGCCACCCGGGTATTGAGAGATCAGAAGATCGACGAGCAAGCCCGCTCACACTCCAGTGAATCCAACCAGTAACACTACCGTACAATCCGGTCTCGTCGTCTGATATGTCGCATATCTTGCCAAGGGGTGGTAAACGTCAGACCCCAATAGCTCGATAAGTCGTGTCGATATGAGGTCTATAACAATTCAAGAAACTACCGGTAACACTTACCAGTATATCTCATCAACCCTGGCCAGAGATTTCCTGTTATAGCCAATCGAACACAGCGCAACATCAACTTCCTATACCGGGTGAGACGAATCCCCTCCTATCGCTCATTGCCTCCATGTGATTCGGGATTGTACCTAAAAACCACCGTTTTGCACGCCCTCTTGGACGTGGTAAGGTGGAAATCAAAGCACAGTGGGAACCACACAAGTCTCTATGACGATCTCGGGTCAACAGACTACTCTGTACCAGTGTCACCTGAGAACTGCCATCTGACGTAAGGTATAATACCATCTGGGAGTTCTCGGCGAGTCCGTCCAGTGTACCCAGTCTCTACTGAGCACCCGTATATCATCTCCGATGTCAAACACCAATGGATATGGGATCATCCATCGCCCATCTGTATGGGTCGAGAAGGTATACGCTAGTCTACTCTGGTATATCGATGCCCCGTCTCGATACACCCATGACTAGGGACCTTGAAGGATGTACTTATAGACTACCATGTCCCCACTAGTATGATCTGCATCACAGTCCAGATAGTCAAGTACACATCCTAAGGGCTTTACCAACATTTAATAGAGAGACAATCTGTGTACACGTTATGGTAAAGAGCAACCAGATAGCATACTATCATGTCGAGCAAGAAAGTCCTCCCTATATATGTCCCAGCATCCACTACAATATACATCCAATGTACAGTAATGGCCTCTAGGTCATACATATAACTAACAATGGATGCGTACGGCTATCCGAAAACAGTAAAACAGAAACATGGATGTACAATGCAGTAAACATGTGATATTTTTATTCATATGGATGCAAAATATGTATCATAGCATGTAGCAAGATAAACTTGCTTGAACGGATCTCACGATGGGATGCGTAAGCTGCGTCCGACGTTGGGTAAACGTCGCAATGCACACACGACGCACACGGGACTGAACAAAGCAATGCAGGAACGGACCAGGCAAAGCAAGAAGGTGACCACGCTGGCTGGGGATGCCCACTGGGTTGCTCGGATCGGCGGCGGCGGCACAGCTTCGGTGATCACCGTAAAACCCACGAATCAAGAAAGAGAGAAGAAGAAGAAAAAGAAGAAGGAGGAGGAGAAGAACTGGGGTTTGGTGCTCTGGTGTTTGGCTCTGGGGTCAGAGAAGGGTGTGAGGGGGTGACGTCGACGGTGGGCCGTCGACGGTGAGGTTCACGGCGATAGCAACCATGGGTTTTCTTGAAGTCAAGTGAGGGTTCGGCGATCGGGATTAGAGATGGGGGTCGCTGGCCTCAGAGGGAGAGGAGAGATAGAAGAGGATGGTGGCGAAGATGAGGGCCGACGAGGTCGGAGTTCCGACGGAAAAGGTGTTGGCAGGCGAGGCTTGGAGTGGGTTTTCTTGGGTTGTGCAGGGTCGGGTTGCCGTGGGTTGGTCGGGAAAGGAGACGAGGTGAGGTGGAAGAGGGTGAGGCGAGGTGATGGAGGCGATGGGAACGTAGCTCCGGCGAGGAGAGGGGCGCGGGGCGCTGGCGCGAGGCGCGGGTTCGTGAGGGCGACGGCAGGAGAAAAAGAAAAATGAAGAAGAGGAAGTGAGGGGAGAAAGGGATACGTGGGTAAATAAAAAATACGGTTAAAAAACATAATATATAAACATATATATATATACAGAGGACAGAGAGATCAGTGGGTTGAGAGGTTAGGATTTTTATAATAGAAAAAAAATATTTTTAGTTAAAAGAAATATTATATTATATATTTGAGTTTTTGGCTAATACGAAAATAGTCCAAAACATACCCGGGTCGGGTCTACCAAAAACAAAATAGGATATCCGGGTAACGAAAATGCATACCCCCAAGAACGGATACACGTAGCGTGCACGTAGCTATCCAAACGAGTCCGTTTCGCTAAACGGAACGAGAACAAGATGTACGGATGCCATGACAGGGATAGGGGTATGATGCAGGACATGCTAGATATTTTTAAAATATTTTATTTGACTTTATATTTGTATTATTAAAAATGAAAATGCCAGATATAATGCAGGTGAACAGGATAAACAACATGAAAGTGCACGGATCCTCATAACTAGCAGGGATAGATCATAAATAGGAATCAAGACGGGTTTCCAGCAAGCGAGTCGGGTCGGATGCAAATACAGATACCAATTACACTATTTGCACCCAAAACACAATAAATCAAGAAATAACCATAAATAAAGAAATGCCTAAAATAGAACTGGTATAAATGAACTAGGGTTTTACACATATCCCCCAAGTTGCCCTACAAGAGGTCCATATTGACCCTTATATACAATCCACGGGCACGAATAAATATCCCCTAACCAAGTTCCACCACTGGCGAAAAATTTCCCCATATGGTGAATGACACTTATAAGTCCTCTTGACTTGTAAGGAGAAAACACTCTTGTGAGATCCTTACGACTCGCAACAGAAAATATCACTTAGGAGTCCTTACGACTTCTAGGGAGAACCTACAACTACGGGATCCTCTCGACTCATAGGGAGAAAACCCTTTATGAGACCCTTACGGCTCATAAAGTCAGAAGCCTTAGTCAACAGGATCCTAACCCTGTCTACTAAGCCACCTTTGTTCAAATCAGCAAAGGAAAATGATGATTCTCTCCTGGCAATATTCCAGTCGTAGCGATGTTGATGCCTAAATCGGTATCAAATTCCAAGTCCTCTCACGGCAAATGATGATTCGCTCCTGGCAATATTCCAGTCGCTGCAATACTGATGCTTGAACAGGTATCAAATTCCAAGTCCTTTCAAGGCAAATGATGACCCTCTCTTGGCAATATTCCAGTTGCAGCGATGCTGATGCCAAAATTGGTATCAGATCTCAAGTTCCATACTGCAACAAAAAATCAGCAAGCAAAAAAATGCATATGAAATAGCCGAAATGATGGGGCAACTCACAATAAAAATCAGCGAGCAAAATATATGCAAATAAAAATAGCCGAAATGTTTGGGCAACTCGCAATAAAAAGAAGCGAGTAAAAAGAAAGAATAGCCGTAATAATTGGGCACCGCGATAAAAAGCCGAAATGATTGGGCAATCGCGATTTCACGATATAAAAAGCTGAAATGATAGAATATCGTGGAAAGAAATAAAATGAAATGAAACTTTTTCCCTACAGGCGAGTCCATATCAACCCCTGTATACAATCCATGGGCACAAACGAAAAGGGAACCATATTTTCCCACCAGGCTCCGTCAAAGGGAGAGCCAAGTCTTGATGGTTCACAAAACAACCTAATGACTACCTCGACACGCTTCTCGTTACAGCAGACGCAATGTTAACAACGGCGTTCCTTCACACTCCAGTAGGATGTAGACGCGACGTCAACAAAGACTCCAGGGTCGAAACAAAACGGAGCCATGGAAAAATTCCTAGCTCCAAGCCTTGACAGTTCATAAAACGACCTAAAGACTGCTCCGTCATTCTTCTCGTTACAGTGGACGCAATGTCAACAAAGGATCCAAAATAGCCAAATCAAAAGGAAGAGAAGGCTAAATTCCTAGATTCAGGGTCTTGACAGCAACTCAAATAAAACCTGAAAGACTATCGGAGATTGTCACACACTAGTGCGGAGTGGTTATGACTCATCGGGGCTTCCCAAACTGAGCCTAACCTTAAGTAAAAAGCGATATGGTGAAATTCCTAACGCTTGCTCTTCCGACGGTCAAACTGCTTAAGAAGATTACTTGAAGACGTCTTGTCCATCCCCCGAAGGGATCAGAGACACGACAGTCGCGGGGATACTCGAACAGCAACGTAAAGTCTGCATATCGGGGAATGCATCAGCCAACGCGACGATGCCACGAACTAAAACCCTAGTACCACAAAACCTAACGGACCTCTGTCGTAAAGAGCAGGGGTTAACTATAATGTTAGGATAAGTTTTCCTATAAGCCCAAGGGTGGTAAACTAAATAAACTCTGAAATGAGTCATTAAACTAGAGACTCCGGAATGAGTGAATAAACTACAAACTCTGAAATGAGTCCATAAACTAGAAACTCCGAAATGAGTGAATAAACTACAGGCTCTGAAACGAGCGCATAAACTACAAACTCCGAAACGAGTAAGTAAACTAGTTACCACCACATTAAGGCATCAAGACACGGATTAGCGCATAAAAGAGAATGTATGCTCTTATTCATGAATCAAAATACAACCAATGCAAAAAGGGGAATACAATTACAATGATTAAGAAGGAGGCGCTTTCAACAAACTGATGACCCTCTCACACGCTCCCCGCAATTCCTCCCCGCGTTCAGCTACGGCTGCCAGCTCCGCTTCGATCTGAGCTCATTGTTGCAAGCAGGATGAAAGCTTCTCAGCAATTTCCCGTTTGGCAGCTTCGCAACTTTGTGTGACCCGCTCAGTGAAGTCAAGCTTCTACCTTAGCGCCAACCCGTCAGAAATACATTGTTGAAGGTTTTCAAAAATAACTTTCAGCTGCGCGGCATTCGCTTCAATTTGGGGGCGCAATTGGACGGATTCGCCGGAAGTCGTCTCATGCTCCTTTGCCTCAGGGTCACCTCTTGTTCAAAATATCGAATGAAAATGACACTCTGCTCGATCCATACGGCCCGCTGAGATTTCAAAGTTAATACCTCAGGAGCGAGACGCTTAAGCTAAATCTCATGCAGACAAGCCTCGATCTTCCTACAATAATCAACCTAAGAACCGACGAGGTCTTTAGTGTGGAAATTCATGAGCATCGCCAGCATTGGATTGACTTCGTCGGAAAAATCCGTAGCAGAAGTGAGAGCCTCGGCGTCAAGATCCTCGATAAACTCCCTTAACATTCGTCGGTTAGTTACCGTGCCCCTGGAAGATGGATGTTTAGCGGAAGGCCCTGTGGGCATGGGAATGCGGGATTCAAAAGGAGCTGAAGCTGGTGTAATCACTGCAAAATAATTACGATCAGATTTCAACTTGAAAGACAAAGAAGACACTTGACGGACGAAATCTACCATACCAGCTATTGAAGGTGGTAAAATAGATAGCTCCGGAGGGTTGGCTATTCCTTCGGTCCCTCCTTTGAACTGTGATACTGGGGTCAATATAAGGAAGGCTTATCAGCAGAAAGTTTACTCACGAAAAGGAGAAATACTAAACAAAGAATATACTGACCACTGCTGGAAGAGGGAACGACTTTCGATTGGAAGGAGAAGTGCGGGTGTAGCACTTGGTATAAGTGGTCAAAGAGCACTCCTGCAAGGTTGCGACAATATATGGTTAAGGCAAAGAAAAATTGGTATCTACAATAAAGCAACTAAATGAGAAACCCTTACCTTCCAAAACTCGAGGAGGCACAGAAGGAACCGTGACAGTCAAGGCAACAGCCAGCGGTAATTCTTCGGCCAGTACAACTTCAGGGTTTATTGCGCCTATGCTCAAGACAAAGGAAATATCATCAGAGACACTTAGCAGGATTAAAAAAAACTCAAAGATAATAACCCAAGGAATACCTGACAAGTCAGAAACCGAAACCTTGCCAGAAGCGTCATCAGCTGTGACGGCTTCTTCGGAGAGGGTGATTCCGTAACAAGCCGGTAGACTACAGCACTTAGAATCATCCATACTAAATCTTTTCAGTATGGTGTTGATGTACCTTGACTGTAAAAGTCCCACCATCCTCTTTGATCTATCACGATAGATCTGGATCCCCAGAATGTTATCTTGTATCACCCAGGTATTTCATGGAGAACCAATGTGACAAGAATCCTTTGACTGATTGTAGTATAGGAGTGTCATTTCCTATCAAGAGAATGTCATCCACGTCCAAGACGAGGAATCCCACTGTTCTCCCTACAATCTTACTATAGGTGTATGGTTCATCTGGATCATTGATAAAGTCGAATTCTTTGACTGTCTTATAAAAACAGATGTTCCAACTCCGCGATGCGTGCTTTAGTCAATAAATGGACTTAAGAAACTTGCACACTATCCTGTTGCTACCACTCTGATTGAAACCCTTTGCTTGATCCATATAGATGCACTCTTCCAAATATCCATTTGGGAAAGCGGTCTATACGACCATCTGCTAAAACCAACAATCATGGAAGGTAGCAATAGCAAGTAGGATCAGAATGGATTTGAGCATAGGCACTGGAGAAAAGGTTTCATCATAGTCCAAACCAGGTCATTGACGAAAACCTTTTGCAACAAGTCTAGCCGTATAGGTTTCATCCTATCCATCTACACAAGTCTAGCCGTATAGGTGCATACTTTGTTGGTGTAAGATGGACTCCATTTCGGTCCGCATTTCATCCAGCCATTTTACTGAATCACCGCTCTGAATGGCTTAGTGGAAGCTAGTTGGCTCATCATTGTCAATGATGCAATCCTCTCGATCCCCGTCTATGAGAAAACCCTAGTATCTCTCGGGCGGATGAGACTGCCTACTAGTCCTGCGGATTAGCGTAGGGATGTCCAGTTCTTTTGAAACCTCTGGTTCTACCATACTTCCAGTAATAGTTTGTGGTTCTGGAATTTCTTCCAGTTCTATTGCGCTCTGGAATTTCTTTCAGTTCTAAAAAATGATTTTCTAAAAAATGGGCATGACGAGAAACAAAACATTTTATTCCTCTACGTAATAGAAAAGATACCCCTTGGAGTTCTTTAGGTATCCCACAAACCTATACAGTACTGAGCGTGCCTGGAGCAACGAGTCGGATCCACGGCGGATCGGCCAACTCGGCCGCGGATCCGCGGCCGTTTGAGGAGCTTGGTGCATGAATTTTCTTGTGCTGAATTGTGTTGGCCTCATGGTACTTTTCTGATATCTGGAATTTTATAAATCTTTCTTGTTTACTTCCAGATCACAAGTCTTGGACTTGGTGTGTTTTTATCAGCACTTTTAGCACTTCCGGCTCTTTTTCCTGGAATTTCCTGCACAAAATCTCGAGACAAGTGTTGCGATATACAAAGATCATGAGTGCAATAATAAACATACAATTTCCCTCAAAATGCCGGTTAGAATGTATAACACATGTTATTTGATATTTTACAGACAAATTGCTAATATGTGCTATATTCATACAGAACACCTTTAGAGGATTGCAAATAGTAGGGAAATTAATGTGTTAAAAATGCAATATTTTCGACTGATCAAATTCCCCCAAACATAATTTTGGTCGTCTCGAGAAAACTTGTTTTATTTGAAAAAGAAGGAGAAAATAAAGAAAAAGAAAAACTAACTAGCACACTTTCGTAGGCAACACGATTGCACTGAGCACGTGCAACAAGCCTTTAAACCTCTAGGTGTCCCTAGTAGAAGGAGTGTTGTCTCCTGAGGGTTTTCAACGGATTGCACCCACAAAATCCCATAATAAAAGGAAAACCGTGAAAATTACATATAAAGATAAGAATTGTAAAAGAAAAACTTTGAAAATCAGAGTTTCCAACTAATACTAGCTTTTCGGTTGTCATGAGCCCTATCTTAATAGTCATGAAAGATGTTAGAAATCACATCATCCCTCAATAAAACATCGTCTTTATTCTTCATTCCTACCTTTCTTCCAAACATCGAACATATAACCCTACATGTGTGTAAAAGACATCCCTACACTCGGAGAATTCAATTCAAGCTATCATACTCTTTTCCATCTGCCTCGGTACTTTTTAATTTGAATATTTAGATGGAATTGCTCACACATTTTTCATGCGACCGTTAATACTTCTTGAGGTACTAACCGACCGATTACTCATGTGCTTGCTTATTAGGCGTATTCAATATTTTCCTTGTCTTGCAACACCTAAGGCTTAGCAGTGACTCCCAAACCAGTTGGTCTAAGACACTAGGTGATGAAGCACCCTTGCTATATTTTTTATTGCTGCATTGGCGATAACAAAACCAATGTTCATTTTTCTGCACCATTTTATCTTTTATTTTCCATTTATTATTTCCTTCATACTTTGGCTTTAAGACAAGAGCATTTCAAGGTATCCTCTACTATCCCGAGTTTCAAGACGTGTGTAAGTGCGAATAGTAGGGTATCAACATTCAAATGTTTGGCTTCCAGAATAGAAACTATTTTTCAGACTTATTTTTATTCTCAGATTAGTGACTTCTTTCATCTTACTAACCCTTGGGACAATGGCTCACAACTACTTATTACTAGTTTCGTTTAAGAAAACTTCTAATTTTCTTGGTTTTCTTAAATTTTTCCAATCTTTTGGATGTAATTTTTCACTATCTAACTTTTATTATAAAATTAAATATTAAATATTTTTATCTTTTAAAATTTTTAAAAATTTATATGTTTTTAAAAGTTTTGAGCTTATGCAAAGTATGATGCAAAATGATGCGCAAATAAGCACAAACCTCCCCCAAACTTGTTTTCAACAGTGTCCTCACTGTTGCTATTTGTAAAAATGCAGAAACCTGTAAACTTGGGAGGCAAAATTTTGTTAAAGGGGACATGAAATATGATCGTGGAAAATATCCCCCAAACTTATTCTTTTATTCAAGTACAAAAACTTTTTATGATTTTGTTTTATATATATTTTTTATATTTTTTTCTAAAATTTATTTACAAATTGACTCACCTCCATTCTAAAGATGTGACAAAATTACCAAGTCATGGAGGTGAGGTGGAGGAAAATCAGTCATTATAAATCGGCTCCTGTAAAAACAGGAGCTCCTCCGAGGGGTCAGTGGAAAAATACGGCTTTAATCTATGTCCATTTACTTTAAAAATTGTACCGTTTTGGATATTTTCTACCTCAACTGCCCCGTGCGGGTATACAGACTGCACAACAAAAGGTCCTTTCCACCGAGATCGTAGCTTACCCGCATGAAGATGGAGTCGTGAATCATAAAGAAGGACTTGTTGACTAGATGTAAAAGTTTTTCTCAAAATGTTTTTATCGTGAAATACCTTAGTCCGGTTCTTTACAATTACAACATTATCATAAGCTTCATCGCGGAGTTCGCTTAGCTCGTTTAATTGCAGCTTCCGAAAGTTGCAGGCTTGATTTAAGTCAAAGTTGAGTTCTCTAATGGCCCACATTGCTTTGTGTTCAATCTCGACCGGAAGGTGGCAAGCCTTACCAAACACTAGTCTGTATGGAGACATACCTAGATCGGTTTTATATGCAGTTCGGAATGCCTAAAGAGCATCCGTCAATTTCGTTGACCAATTTTTTCGATTTTTAGAAACAGTTTTTTCCAAAATTTGTTTGATTTGCCTGTTTGAAATCTCATCTTGCCCGCTCGTTTGGGGATGATGGGGTGTAGAAAGTTTGTGGTTGATTGCATATTTCCGAATCAAAGTCTCGAAAGACCGATTGCAGAAATGCGTCCCGTTATCGCTAATGATAGCGTGTGGGTGTCCAAATCGCGAAAAAATGTTTTCTTTTAAGAACCTAATGACAACCTTTTTGTCATTAGTGCGACAAGGAATAGCTTCTTCCCACTTCAAGACGTAATCAACCGCAAGCAATATGTACAGATTCCCAAAGGAGTTGGGAAAATGACCCATAAAGTCAATACCCCAAACGTCGAAAATTTCAACCACTAAGATGGGTTGAAGTGGCATCTCATTTCTCCGGGAAATCCTACCCGTGTGTTGACACTGTGTACAGGTTTTGCAATGATCAAATGCATCTTTGAACAAAGTCGGCCAATAAAAACAGCATTGCAAAACCTTCTCCGCCGTCATTCAAGAACCGAAATGACCCCCACATGCCTGATCATGACAAAAAGATAGAACACTCTCGAATTCATCGTTGGGGACATATCGGCGAATGATCTGGTCAGGACAATACTTAAACAGATAGGGTTCATCCTAGTAAAAGTGTTTTACTTGGGATAGAAATCGATGTTTGTCCTATTTCGACCATTTGCGGGGAATAAGTCCCGTAGCAAGATAATTCACAATATCCCCGAACCAAGGTTCAGTGGATACATTCAAGAGTTGTTTGTCTGGAAAAGAATCATTGATTGGCAGGGTCATAGGTGAAGAAGAAATGCGCGAAAGATGGTCAGCTACAACGTTTTAACATCCTTTCTTATCTTTAATAACAAGATCAAATTCTTGTAATAGAAGGATCCAACGTATTAGCCTACCTTTAGCATCCTTCTTAGCCAAAAGATGTTTCAAGGCGGAGTGGTCAGTGTACACAACAATTGGTGAGCCAATCAAGTAAGGCCTGAATTTTTCTAATGCGAATACAACTGCCAACAGTTCTTTTTCGGTAGTTGTATAGTTAATTTGAGTATCGTTCAGGGTCTTAATTGCATAATAGATCACGCATGGCATCTTTTCAATGTGTTGTCCTAAGACTGCACCAACTGCAAAATCTGATGCATCACACATAAGCTCAAAAGGGTGGTTCCAATCTGGAGAAGATAGAACGGGGCTGTAGTGAGAAAGTGTTTCAGTGAGTCGAATGCTGCCTCACAATCTGAGTCAAAGTGAAAGGTTGTGTCCTTGGCCAAGAGAAGAGTTAAAGGTTTAGCAATTTTGCTAAAATCCTTAATGAATCTCCTGTAAAAGCCAGCATGGCCAAGAAAAGACCGTATATCCTTGACGCATTTAGGATGAGGAAGGTTTTGAATGACATCTATTTTAGCTTTGTCAACCTCAATGCCTTTTTGTGAAATAACATGTCCAAGCACAATTCCCTCTTGGACCATGAAATGGCATTTTTCCCAATTCAAGGTTAAGTTCTTCTCTTTACAACGAGTAAGAACTGCGTCAAGATGTGATAGGCAGTCAGCAAAAGAATCTCCAAATATCGAGAAATCGTCCATGAAAATCTCCAAAAAATTCTCGACCATGTCCGAGAATATCCCCATCATACACCGCTGAAATGTAGCGGGAGCATTGCATAACCCAAAGGGCATGCGTCTATAAGCAAAAGTACCAAAAGAACAAGTAAATGTGGTTTTGTCTTAATCCTTTTTGGCAATAGGGACCAGGTTGTAGCCAAAGTATTCGTCCATGAAACAGTAATATTCTCGTCCAGCTAAGCGTTCTAGCATTTGGTCAATGAAAGGTAGAGGAAAGTGGTCTTTCCTCATTGCGGCATTGAGTTTTCTATAATCAATACATACACGCCACCCAGTTTGAGCGTGTGTCTGGATTAACTCATTTGCCTCATTTGTAATGACTGTGATGCCAGATTTCTTAGGGACGACATGAATTGGACTTACCCATTGACTATCGGAGATTGGATAAATGATACCATTGTCAAGGCATTTGACGATTTCTTTCTTCACCGCATCCTTCATGATGGGGTTCAACCGTCTCTGTGGTTCTCGTGTTAGCTAAGCTTCATCCATCAGATGTATATGATGTTCAACAATCAAGGGACTAATCCCTTTGATGTCAGCCATAGTCCAACCAAATGCCTGCCTATTAGATCTCAATACCGTCAAAAGAGCGCTCTCTTGCTCTGAGGCTAGAGAAGCTGATATAATAACCGGTAAATACTCATTCTTACCTAAATATGCATATTTAAGGTGAGATGGTAAAATTTTGAGATCTAATGCGAGCGGAGAAACTATAGAAAGTGGGGTCATCGAATGATATTCAGAGTCAAGGAGAAGCTCGTAGCCTGCATAGGATACAGACTCGGAAGGTGATGAGTCAAGAATGTCAGACTCAGATGTGAAAAAAGTGTCCTCACTAAAATGTGCAAGATCAAACATTGATATGCTAGTGTCGTCGAGATCTTCAAAGCAAAGTTCATCAACTTCGCAACTTTCGGGAGCAATCTCGTGGACAGAACAGACATCAAGTATGTGAGCAGAGGGTTCAGATGGCTGACTTACAATTTTATAGATGTTCAGTTCAATTGTCATTTTTCCAAAAGATAGGTTCATTGAACCATTTCGACAGTTAATGACAGCATTGGAAGTGGCAAGGAATGGTCGACCCAAAATCACCGGAATTTGATTCTGTGGGTTTGCTACAGGCTGTGTATCTAAAACAATAAAGTCCACAGGGAATATAAATTCCCCGACTTTTATCAACGCATCCTCCAGTTCACCCTTAGGTTTGGTGATTGAACGGTCTGCCATTTGGAGAGTGTAATGAGCTGGTTTCAACTCTCCAATCCCTAATTGCTCGTAAACAGAATATGGAAGCAGGTTAACACTTGCGCCCAGGTCTAGTAAAGCACGGTTTATGTTTTTACCCCCAATAGAAATCGATATCGTAGGACATCCTGGGTCCTTACGTTTCTTTGGTAACTGTGGGGTAAAAGCAGTGCTAAGATTATCGGTCATGAAAACCTTCTTCGGCACTTGAGTCTTCCTCTTCCTAGTGCACAAGTCTTTGAGAATTTTCGCATAAGCGGGGACTTCTTGAATAGCATCTAGAAGAGAGATATTGATGTTAACCTGTTTAAACATTTCCATAATCTTCTCCATATGTGGACTCGATTTGTTTCCCCTTAACCGGTTTGGATAAGGAGCTTTAGCAACCATAGCTGGGTCCAACATTGGAGAAGGTGGAATGTGTGGAACTGATCCCAGAATAGAAGTGGGGATCGTCTTTGGTGGAGTAGAAGAGGTATGCTGAGGTGTCGACCCTTGAGGAAAACGGAGAATAGGCTCGCAAGAAGGTGGTGGGGTAGAAGAAGTAGGTGTAGAAGTAGAAGTGTGTGTGGAAGGAAAAATTTCAGCCGGGGTATTATTGATTAATTCTTCCTGATTATCAATCTCTTCCCCAACGTGATTATTCAGCACTCTTCCTGATCTCAACGTTGAGATGGCATTCACATTGTAGTGTTGTGAATGCCCCGGATTCGGTAGGGGTTGAGACAGAAGTTTCCCTTTCTCTCTCGCACTTATTTCGGCTTTCAATTGAGCAATTTGAGCTTCCATCGATTTTATACTCTCAGCTTGGGAGGCAGAGTTTTTCTTTATATCATCAACAGAAGAATTAACCTCAGCCGAAACTTGCATGAAATTTGTCAGAAGCAAATTCATGGTTTGTACGAGTGAAGAGGATTCATCAATACCGGTCAATTGCAAAGGTGCAAAAGTGTTGACCGGATTTTGAAAGTTTGGTGATTGATAAGGGTGCTGAGTCAGTTGAAGTGGCTGCTGTTGTGGTGGAGGAGCCCTTTGAAAATTATTTTGATTTGGAACCGTGTTTTGATTTTGTTGTTGGTTCCAAGCAAAGTTAGGGTGATTCCTCCAACCCTGATTATAAGTGGAAGAATACGGATCGTTTCTAGGTCTTTGTTGGAAAGCAGCATTGGTATGCTCTTGACCTTGAAATGGAGAATTTAAAGGACATACTTCCGTAAGATGAGATGGATCAGAACAGCATCCATAGACAGTTTTGGAAAGTGACATCTGATTTAGGGAGCTAAAAATTTATTTTCATGTCACGCCCCGCTTCCCAGAGTACGCAAGATTGGGCACGTGACATAGCCAACCATGCTACCTGTGGGTAGGAAGTATCCATCCACAGTCACATTACGGTTGTAAGGATATCAAGAACAAGATAATAAACTAATCTAACACATGTCCAAATCCATAATAACAAGAGTCAATAAACAATAAGTGCGGAAGCAAATGATCCAATACAATAAATAAACAGTACGTCCCATAATGCGGGCTCACATCTGGAAATGAAATGAAATAAATAAACTAATCACTAAGGAACTCACAGATCAGACTGCTGGCTGAAATACTCCTGCTCGGTCGTCGACAGTGGTAAGGAATCTAGGCCATGCAAAACCCAGACGTCAGCGCGTCATGTCAACCAAAAATAATAATATAAACATGGTAATAAGCAATGCAGGTATGAACATGAATAAAGCAGTACTATGAAATAACAGTGCAGCGGTAACTAAACTGTCCTATCAGGTTTCTACTCTAAAGTCTTTGAAATCAATTGGTGACTCGTCGATGTAACCCAATAGTATCCCGTGCATGCCCGGGACCACGGTCAAGACCCTCGGGGCTGAATCCGAGACGTGCCGCTAGGCAGTAAATAGGTAGCAGGATGGACGAGTGATGTCAGCATCATTACTCCCGGACTGGCCAAGCCCGTAAGACTGATCAGAACAGGTATCGAACTGTTAAGTTACAAGTCGGTTTCACCTTTGATTTCCCCATACCCCCAAGTTATGTATGTCAGGTCAGGTATTCAATAATCAAGAACTAATGCCAACACAGGATCAGTAACAGGTCAGGTTTGTCTGGATAGACAACAGGAATGGTCCATGAGGACCACAAGTCAGGTTTGTTGGCATTAGGCGTGAGATCAGGTATCAAGTCAGGACGATATATAGTGCAATCGAGTATGTGCTCACAACAGGTATACCATCGAATAATGAATAGCAGCAAGAATTTAAAGCAAACAGCAATAATAGTCACTTAATCACAATGGTGCTTTGTATTATCTATTAACAGGTTCAAGCACCCTTGGGGTGCAATAATCACAGGGTAAAACAATATCAATAACATAAAGCAATGAAGCTATTAAAACTAAAGCATAGATAATAGTCACATGGATGATCTAGCAAATTAAGCAAGGACGTTCTAATTGGTTTAGTTAGTTAAAGCATGGATTAATAGCATACCACTTAATTTCACGAAGCTAGTATACTGATTTAATGTTAAAGATAATTGCAACCATCAATTCTAAGCCATACTGTACTATCGATATCACCATCACTGTGTTTTTATATTCAATAATATGATATTCAAATGCATAGCAAGACTCGATCTTGTATACTAGCATGTTAGAGCAAGTATTCGGATACTTGCCTCGACGATTTCGCAAACCGGAAAACACGAACGCAACGTCGGCGGAAAACACGCGACGGATGCACGGGCCATTGATCGAGTCCAAACAGCGAACAGCGGGACCACACGGACCAGAGTACTTCGCTGGAGAGTCGGGTCCAGTCGTCGGCACGGCCGGAATCCGGAGAAATGTCAAAATGGAGACGAAGTTAGCAAAACACAAAACACATCAAGTAACGACCAGAGAAGGGTTACACGAAAGAAGATGGTGAAAGGAGGCTTACAGGGGTAGAAAGGGTGCAAACGTGACGGGGTTCGACGGCGAAGGGCGCGCCGGCGGCGAACAGGGAATGCGGCGAGGGCTTGGAGGTGGCTGGATCGAGATGCAGCGAGTAGGGGAGAGGCAAGGGCCTGGTCTGGGCTGCAGGAGGAAGAGGAGGTGGTCGTCGGTGTGCTGGCGACGACGAGGAGGGTCGACGGTGTCCTTCCCGGTGAACTAGGGTTAGGTGATGGGGTTAGGCTCGGGTTCAGTCGTGGCCGGCGAGGGAAGGAGGAAGACGAGGAGGTTGATCAGTCGAAAATATTGTATATTTTAGCCGGCAATTTCCTTAACATTTGCATACATTTAGAAGTGTTCGGCATTCATATTCTACATATTAGCAAATCTGTCACAAAATATGAGATTGCATGTATTAGACTTTTAAACCGACACTTTAAGGGAAATTAACCGCATTTCATGGCATCGCATCATTTCTGTATTTGCGCAACACTTGTTTCGAAGTCTGTGCAGGAAATTCCAGAAACCGAGCCAAATTGTCAAAAGTGCTGATAAAAAATTACACCAAATCTAAGTCTGGTGATCTGGCAGTAAAATTCCAGAAATTTATTCAAGGCCAATGGGCGCTTCCCGCCGCGGATCCGTGGCATGATGACGTCAGCAGAGAAGCAGATTTTCCCCATGTGCTTATTTCTAACGGCAAAGCTTCCAGAACTCTCCAGAAACTCCACGTGGCTTCATCTAGAAGGCTCGGCCTAACAACCTAGTTCTAGAAGCCTCCCTCCAACAAACATCTTCTAGAAGCCTCCTTATAACAACCTTCTTCTAGAAAGCTCTCTCCAACAACTTTCTTCTAGAAGCCTCCTTGTAACAACCTCATTCTAGAATATTCCTTCCAACAAACTTTTTCTAGAAGATTTTTTCTAACAACCTCATTTTGGAGGGAAAATTCAAATTCAAATGAGGTAGTTCATTTTGGAGGGAAAAGTTGTTCATTTTGGAGGGAAAATTCAAATTCAAATGAGGTAGTTCATTTTGGAGGGAAATTCAAATTTCATCCAACAAACTTTTGGAGGGAAATTCAAATTTCATCCAACAAACTTTTGGAGGGAAATTTGAATTTCATCCAACAAACTTTTGAAGGGAAATTCAAATTTCATCCAACAAACTTTTGGAGGGAAATTTGAATTTCATCTAACAAACTTTTGGAGGGAAATTTGAATTTCATCAACAAACTTTAGGAGGGAAAGTTAGAATTTGAAATCCTAGACCTAGGGTTAGTTATCTATAAATAGAGCCTAAATCTAAGGGTTGAGGTTGTTGTTGATTAGTTCATCATTAGTTCTTCATTAGTTAAATAATCTTTCCCTCTTTCATCATCTTCTTCCACAAGTCTCGTGACAAGGCTTGTGCGAAACCCTAACCCTAATTCCACTCTAAATCCAAGATCTTGAGTACCAAATCAAGCATGAAGCCTTCAACCTTTTAGGAGCCGAGCCGATCTTCAATCGGGCAAGTGATCCAAGCCGATCCGCGATCCACGGAGACAAGCGAAGCCAAGTCGACGATCAAGTTCTTCCTCTTGTAGTTCTTGAGTGATTGTAACGAAATTGTTGATATAAATAAAAGGTGAAATTCGTTAATCTTGCTTTCTTTTAATTCTTGCATCATGATTAGATCTCAATTTGTAATTGTTGCTCTTGTTGTGATGTTCGAGTAAAACTCCGCTCGTTAAGGAGTCGAGACGATTGTAGAATGATGATGTAACAAATTCTAATACTATTTTTAAGTCCTACGAGTGTTGTAAACCCTAGCAAGTTCAAGAATCGATGACCTAGTTTCGTAGCGATGCTTTCTTGAATGTGATCGCTCGAAATTAGGGATCTACGATCGTTTCTTGAATTTACTAGAGGCTAGAATACGAATGACATCGACGAAAGAACAAGGGATAAGATGAAACACTAGTTTCACAAGAAATCCTTAATTCTTATCGATGATCATCGATCTAGTATCAATTCATCGAAGGATAAGAATACGTAATTGTAAGATTACATCACATCTATAAATCCGATCGATTCCTACGAGCCTCATTTCGATTCTTGAGATTTGGTTTGGAAAAATCATCAAACTATCAATTCTTGATTCTATCTTTTAATGCTTTCTTAGATCTAGTTTTTTCTCATTCTTGAACATCAACTATAAATCTTGAATTGTTTTGTTTTCTTTCTTTAAAGTTTCAATTCATCTAATTCAAAAGACGAACGATTACACTTTCCCTGTGGACGATCCGCACTCACATACTAACTACAATCCGACACCGTAGTTGATTGCGGTCAAATAATCTTTGGTTGTGATTTCTTTACTAGTTCATTCGATTTATTACAATCACAGAAATTATCATCAATCAAATAGCGCCGTTGCCAGGGATAGTGCGCTAATAGTTCGTATTTTGAAATTTGAGTTGAACAATTTATTCCATTATAATTTTTAGATCTAAATTCGTGCAAACACTAATACGTGTGTTGTGATTTGTTGCGAGAAAATCTGGAATCATTGAAGCTGGAGAAAAAATTTTCTGAGCATTCCAGAGAGCTGTGTAGGTGAACAGAAGCTTGTGTACAAAATCGTGTGCACTGATCCCAAAGTATCGCGGCGGAAAGGCGGCAAAAACCCCTCAGTCGCGGCGCTTCCGCGGCCCCCTAGTTGGATCTCTGCACCAAACTTTCAGGTATACTCCTCTGCTTTCTTATCTTCTTCTTTCTCTGCTCCAACTAATATTTTGTGCAGGTTTCTTTGCAAATAAATCGCAGCGCCGCAAAGATAAATAAATTTGTGCGTGTTTTGATTGTTGTGGTTGTTGCATATTAATACGGAAATTTAAGGGGCACGACCAAATCCAAATTAGGTGGGGATTTCATTACCCTTCCTAGGCCCCGAAAATCGCAAAACTTGCATCCGCATTTACCCTAATTAATTAAAAGAAATCTAGAGATGACTCTAAGGACCGTCGCGCTCAATTAGGACAAGAGAAGGCCGTGGGTAATCCATTGTTTATCTGCGTTTTTCTGTGGTGCCTAAGGCGAGTGTGTCTAAGGCTAGTGGTTATTAATTAGGCCCACTGTAGTGGTGGTTCCTTCCCACTTACCTGGCACTTATCCGGCCACAGGGGAACAAAGAGGCAGTGGAGGATTTATCCTGCGACTTGTCTTTTGGCAGTTAGGAGCGGTCTAGAGTTTGACCTAGGTGACTACTAGATTTTAGGGTTTTGCTTGTTGCATTTGTTGTGTTGCATCATATTTTCAAAAATCCGTATCTTTTTCAAAACAAACACCAATCACATTCATTCTTTCCCCAAATTATAAATTCACGCTGCCACTTGTACTAACCCTTTTTAGTGCAAGATAGGCTGGAAACGGGTGTCTAGTGCCCGTTAGTCTGCGTTTTCCCTCATCGACCCAAAAGTCGGTATTTCTACACTTACCTTTCTTTTACCCACCACCACACCCACATCGATGGATCCACCTCCATCGAACTTCTTTTCCACTACTCTGCCGCCGTCCGTTGGTGCGCAGATTCCACCTCGCATCTCTCTCCAAGAGAGATGTTATCCTACACGAGGCCCACTTTCCACCTGTCTTTCCACACCACCAGCCAACGGGGAAAATTTTCAAATAAAACCCCAATACATCAACCTTCTACCAAAATTTCACGGTCTCGAGTCTGAGGACGCATACGTGTTTATCACGAAATTTGAAAATGTATGCGCAATGATGGGTACTTCACAGCTTTCTGTGGATGCTTTCCGTCTTCGTCTTCTCCCATTCACTTTGTGCGATTTAGCCGAGAAGTGGCTATATAACACTACCGCACATTCCATTTCAAATTGGGATGAATTCGTCAAAGCATTCCTTAAGAAATTCTACCCACATCAAAAGACAGCTCGAGTCCGTAGCGAAATCTATCAATTCACCCAGCTTCCAAATGAAACATTTTCAAAATGTCTTGACCGTTTCAAGGATCTGTTAATCCAATGTCCACATCACGGCATCCCGAGATGGGAATTGTGCCGAATCATTTATGAGGGCATTACTCCTTACACAAGACAGACCCTTGAATCCATGTGTCAAGGCAACTTTATGACCAAAGATGATTGTGAAGCCTGGAAATTTCTAGAAGATTTCGCCGAAAAATCTTTACAGTGGGAGGGTGTGAGTCAATCGTCTAGGGATGGCAATGATATTTTCATAGAAGTTAGAGCTGACATTGCAGCTATCAATAAGAAACTCGAAAATATGGAAAATAAATTTTTAGCTGCCGCCCTAAGTCAAATATCACTCTCCAAAACTGTATGTGGTTGTTGTTCTGATCCGTCTCACTTGACGGAAGAATGTCCGTTTCAAGGTCATGAGCATACCAATTCATCATTTCAAAGACCTAGAAACGATCCATCTTCCTCCACATATGATCAGGGTTGGAGGAATAACCCTAACCTTGCTTGGAACCAATCCCAATTTCAAAACACGGTTCCAACCCAAAACAATTTCCAAGGGGTCCCTTCACCACAACAGCAGCCACCACTTCAATTGAGTCAGCACCCCTTCCAAGCACAAAATTTCCAAAATCCGGCCAACACTTTTTCACCACATGAAAACTTTTTGCAATTGACCGGTACAGATAATACCTCTGCATTAGCACAAACCTTGGATACTTTCATGAAACAATCCATCCAAGGGACGGCAAGTTTGCAATCTTCCATCGAGAATGTAATGAAGATCATTATCTCTCAAAATGAAAACATCAAATCGATGGAAGAACAAATTGCACAACTAAAAGCCGAAATGAGTGCAAGAGAGAAAGGGAAACTTCCAACTCAACCTTTACCTAATTCTGGCTATTCACATCCTGTGGATGCAATCACGTTGAGATCTGGAAGAGTGCTTAACACTCACCTTGGGGAAGAGTTTGATGATACTGATAAATCAATCAATAGAACCCCGGCTGAGACCTTTCCACACACTTCTGACCCCAGTTCTTTTACCCCGCCATCTTCTTCCGAGCCTATTCTTCATTTCCCAAAAGGCTCGCCACTACAGCCCACCTCTTTTACCCCTCCACGGACGATCCCCACTTCTATTCCGGGATCGATTCCACACACACTTTCTTCTCATATGATGGACCCAACGCTTATTGCTAAAGCACCTTATCCTAATCGGGTAAGGGCTAACATACCGAGTCCACATATGGAGAAGATTATGAACATTTTTAAGCAAGTAAACACCAACATCCCTCTCCTAGATGCCATCCAACAAGTTCCTTCCTATGCGAAAACTCTTAAGAACTTGTGCACTAGGAAGAGGAAGAATCCAGTGCCCAAGAAGATTTTCATAGAAAAGACAATAGACACGGCTTTCCCCCAACAATTACCGAGGAAACGTAAGGATCCTGGATATCCTACTATTTCCGTTTCTATTGGGGAAAAACACATTAACCGTGCTCTACTAGATCTTGGCGCTAGTGTTAACTTGCTTCCATATTCAGTCTATGAGCAACTAGGGATCGGAGAGTTAAAGCCAACCAATTGCACTCTCCAGATGGCTGACCGATCAATCACCAAACCTAGGGGTGAACTGGAGGATGTGTTAATAAAAATCGGAGAATTTATATTCCCGGTAGATTTTATTGTAATTGATACACAGCCTGTAGCGAACCCACGGAATCAAATTCCGGTGATTTTAGGTCGCCCCTTTTTGGCCACTTCCAATGCTATTATCAACTGTCGTAATGGTTCAATGACCCTATCTTTCGGGAATAGGTCAATAGAGCTGAACATTTACAAGTTGGGAAGTGTACCCTCCGAACCTATTGCTCAGGTCTGTTCTGTCGACTTAATGGATGTCGACAGCAGCGAATTTAATGATCCTCCGGATATCGATCTAGACTCTTTTCATATGTTATTGTTTGACCCAACTATGTATCATACACATACGGACTCTTCCACTGAGATGTCCGGGTCAACAATTAACACTGATTATGAACCATTTTTAGAGTCTGAAGATCACCCCGTACTTTGTGATGACATTATTCATCGGGGTATTAATGGAACTTTTGAGGAGATCTTCGCTGATGAACTCGCATTTTTGAATGACACGGGTGTTGAGATGAATCATCTCCCAATCAATGAAATTGAACCTCCACCCCTTCTTCTGAATTGTAAAAAGAATGCGAGTAATCCATCACATTCATTGCATCGTCTCTCCAATATGAGACGCACATACACTCTCTTCCACCACTTAACCTTTCCCCACTTCTTCTTCTTCCACCAACCAGAGCATTGTATTGATAAAATTTTTGAATGGTTGGTGTTAACATTCGGTCTTTGCAAAGCTTGGCATCGACCAATGATTCTTGACCCCCACTTGTGATTTTAAAAGTTTAACATTGCATAACTCAAGTTTGGGGGGGTACATTTTTTCTGGCTCCTAAAACGAAATTTTTTACAAAATTTTGAGCCAAAAATAAGTTTGGGGGAGGTTTTTCACTTAAATATTTTGCCCCCACTAATAAATTCCTCCCAAGCTTACAGGTTTTTCAGATTTAGCAGATGACAACAGTGAGGACACTGTTGAAAACAAGTTTGGGGGAGGTTTGTGCTTATTTTCGCATCATTTGCATAAGCACAAAACATTTTTTCGAAAACCATAAAAATTTAAAAAAATTTCAAAATTAAAAAAAATATTTTTTGTACATGAATAAGATAATAAAAGTTTAGATAGTGAAAAATTACATCCATGAGATTAGAAAAATTTAAGAAAACTAAGAAAATTAGAAGTTTTCTTATACGAACTAGTAATAAGTAGTTATGAGCCGTTGTCCCAAGGGTTAGTAAGATGAAGGACGTCACTAATCTGAGGATAAAAATAAGTCTGAAAAATAGTTTCTATTCTGGAAGCCAAACATTTTGAAAGTTGCTACCCTGCTATTCGCACTTACACACGTCTTAAAGCCTGGGATAGTAGAGGATACCTTGAAATGCTCTTGTCTTAAAGCCAAAAGTATGAAAAAAAAATGTGTTTTAAAGTGGTGAGAAAAATGGACACTGGTTTTGTATCACCAAGGGCAATAAAAATATATAGCAAAAGGGTGCTTCTTCACCTAGTGCCCCAAGGTCAACTGGTCTGGGAGTCACTGCTATGCCTGAGGTGGTGCAAGACTAGGAAAATACACCAAGCATGCAAGCACATGAGTAATCGGTCGGTTAGTACCTCAAGAAGTATTAACGGTCGCATGAAAGTGTGTGAGCAATATCGTTTATCAAAAAGTACTGAGGCTGACGGGCAAGAGTATGATAGCTTGAATTGAATTCTCCGGGTGTAAGGATGTCTTTACACACACGCAGGGTTATATGATCGATGTTTGGAATACAGATAGGAATGAAAAATAAGACGATGTTTTATTGAGGGAGGACGTGATTTCTGACATCTTTTCATGACCATTAAGATAGGGCTCATGACAACCGAAAAACTAGCTTAGTTGGAAACCCTAATTTTCAAAGCTTTTCTTTTACAATTCTTGTCTTTAAATGTAATATTCATGATCTTTCTTTTATTATTGGATTTTGTGGGTGCAATCTGCTGAAAACCCTCAGGAGACAACACTCCTCCTACTAGGGACACCTAGAGGTTTAAAGGCTTGTTGCACGTGCTCAGTGCAATCGTGTTGCCTACGAAAGTGTGCTAGTTAGTTTTTTCTCTTCCTTTGTTTTCTCCTTCTCTTTTTAATAAAACATTCGCTCGAGACGATCGAAATTAAGTTTGGGGTATTTGATCAGTCGAAAATATTGTATATTTTAGCCGGCAATTTCCTTAACATTTGCATACATTTAGAAGTGTTCGGCATTCATATTCTACATATTAGCAAATCTGTCACAAAATATGAGATTGCATGTATTAGACTTTTAAACCGACACTTTAAGGGAAATTAACCGCATTTCATGGCATCGCATCATTTCTGTATTTGCGCAACACTTGTTTCGAAGTCTGTGCAGGAAATTCCAGAAACCGAGCCAAATTGTCAAAAGTGCTGATAAAAAATTACACCAAATCTAAGTCTGGTGATCTGGCAGTAAAATTCCAGAAATTTATTCAAGGCCAATGGGCGCTTCCCGCCGCGGATCCGTGGCATGATGACGTCAGCAGAGAAGCAGATTTTCCCCATGTGCTTATTTCTAACGGCAAAGCTTCCAGAACTCTCCAGAAACTCCACGTGGCTTCATCTAGAAGGCTCGGCCTAACAACCTAGTTCTAGAAGCCTCCCTCCAACTAACATCTTCTAGAAGCCTCCTTATAACAACCTTCTTCTAGAAAGCTCTCTCCAACAACCTTCTTCTAGAAGCCTCCTTGTAACAACCTCATTCTAGAATATTTCTTCCAACAAACTTTTTCTAGAAGATTTTTTCTAACAACCTCATTTTGGAGGGAAAATTCAAATTCAAATGAGGTAGTTCATTTTGGAGGGAAAAGTTGTTCATTTTGGAGGGAAAATTCAAATTCAAATGAGGTAGTTCATTTTGGAGGGAAATTCAAATTTCATCCAACAAACTTTTGGAGGGAAATTCAAATTTCATCCAACAAACTTTTAGAGGGAAATTTGAATTTCATCCAACAAACTTTTGAAGGGAAATTCAAATTTCATCCAACAAACTTTTGGAGGGAAATTTGAATTTCATCTAACAAACTTTTGGAGGGAAATTTGAATTTCATCAACAAACTTTAGGAGGGAAAGTTAGAATTTGAAATCCTAGACCTAGGGTTAGTTATCTATAAATAGAGCCTAAATCTAAGGGTTGAGGTTGTTGTTGATTAGTTCATCATTAGTTCTTCATTAGTTAAATAATCTTTCCCTCTTTCATCATCTTCTTCCACAAGTCTCGTGACAAGGCCTGTGCGAAACCCTAACCCTAATTCCACTCTAAATCCAAGATCTTGAGTACCAAATCAAGCATGAAGCCTTCAACCTTTTAGGAGCCGAGCCGATCTTCAATCGGGCAAGTGATCCAAGCCGATCCGCGATCCACGGAGACAAGCGAAGCCAAGTCGACGATCAAGTTCTTCCTCTTGTAGTTCTTGAGTGATTGTAACGAAATTGTTGATATAAATAAAAGGTGAAATTCGTTAATCTTGCTTTCTTTTAATTCTTGCATCATGATTAGATCTCAATTTGTAATTGTTGCTCTTGTTGTGATGTTCGAGTAAAACTCCGCTCGTTAAGGAGTCGAGACGATTGTAGAATGATGATGTAACAAATTCTAATACTATTTTTAAGTCCTACGAGTGTTGTAAACCCTAGCAAGTTCAAGAATCGATGACCTAGTTTCGTAGCGATGCTTTCTTGAATGTGATCGCTTGAAATTAGGGATCTACGATCGTTTCTTGAATTTACTAGAGGCTAGAATACGAATGACATCGACGAAAGAACAAGGGATAAGATGAAACACTAGTTTCACAAGAAATCCCTAATTCTTATCGATGATCATCGATCTAGTATCAATTCATCGAAGTATAAGAATACGTAATTGTAAGATTACATCACATCTATAAATCCGATCGATTCCTACGAGCCTCATTTCGATTCTTGAGATTTGGTTTGGAAAAATCATCAAACTATCAATTCTTGATTCTATCTTTTAATGCTTTCTTAGATCTAGTTTTTTCTCATTCTTGAACATCAACTATAAATCTTGAATTGTTTTGTTTTCTTTCTTTAAAGTTTCAATTCATCTAATTCAAAAGACGAACGATTACACTTTCCCTGTGGACGATCCGCACTCACATACTAACTACAATCCGACACCGTAGTTGATTGCGGTCAAATAATCTTTGGTTGTGATTTCTTTACTAGTTCATTCGATTTATTACAATCACAGAAATTATCATCAATCAGAGGTCGGGACGAGGGTGAAGGGATGAAGGCTTTGGCGTCGTCGGCGATGGGAGGCGGCGGCGACGGCGAGTACTGCTTGCTGGTGGTGGCGTCGGGGTTGGGTTGCAGGCGCTGAAGGAGGGAGGAGAGGAGGTAGGGGGTGCGGTTAGGCTGTGGAGGCGAGGGTGATGACGGCGAGGTCGCGGGAACTGCGGCGGCGACGGCGGCGAGAAGGGTTCTGGGGTTAGGGTTCTCGCGAGCGTTTCTCATGGGGGAGAAGGAGAAACAGTAGGGGTTTTTATATATATATATGAGAGAGAGAGAGAGACAGTTAGATAGATATAGAGAGAGACGGAGAGAGATGGGGCCCACGAGGGATTTATTCCCTCGTGATTGGCTGGGATGGGTACGGGGATAGTAAAGGAAAAAATTTTAAAGATTTTTAAAAAAGATTTATACGTTAAAATATAACAGAATTAGATTATATAGTATATATTTTAGTTTTATAATATATTTAATTAAATGGGCATTTCGGCGCTAAATGAAACATTTCCAAATCGCGCCCGGGTTGCGCCCAAATGTTTCAAATTCAAATTATAGGATTTTAAGCGAGTTCCAAATTTTGAAAAGAGGTGTTTAATGATTAAAATGCATGCCCCCAAGTCGGACACTTGCACGCGCGCGTAGCCGTCCAAACTTGCTCGTTTCGCCGAACGGGATGAAATCTCGACACGCGGACACTACCACGCGACTAGTGGCGACGAGTAGGCCAACATGGATATTTTTAATTTCATTTTAGGTGTTAAAATTTGTTATATGCCAAAATGACTTAGCCGGTTAAAATTTAGCAAAAAGCACCAAACAATCATGATAATTGAAATGAGCAATGTATAACACTCAACTATTAATAGAAATAGTATTATTGGGCTCGGGTGTTACATCATACCCAACTACAAAAAGAATTTCGTCCTCGAAATTCAAAGAATTTCGTCCTCGAAATTCCAAGAATACAAGATAGCTAACTACGGGAAAAGGTGAGGAAACTTCTGCCGGATCTCGTCTTCTCGCTCCCAAGTGGATTCTCCATGCAATCGATTACCCCAAGAAACTAGCACAAGAGGGATAACCTTGTTCTTAAGAACCTTTTCTCTTCGATCCTTGATTTCAACCGGCCGCTCCTCAAAAGTTAGGTCCTCCCGTACAGTCAACTCCGAATGATCCAAGACGTGAGTTTCATCGCGAACATACCTCCGTAGTTGAGACACATGAAACACATCGTGCACTCCTGCCAATGACTGTGGTAACGCCAAACGGTACGCTACCTCTCCAACACGCTCCAATATCTCGAAGGGTCCAACGTATCGAGGACTAAGCTTTCCCCGACTCCCAAAGCGAATCACCCCTCTAGTCGGTGATATCTTCAGGAATACCAAATCACCCACGGCGAACTCTAGAGGTCTTCTTGACGTGTCAGCCCAACTTTTCTATCTGTCTTGAGCTGCCTTCATATGCTTCCTGATTGTATTCACCTTCTCGACTGTCTGTATTACCAAATCTGGTCCCAGTAACCTTCGTTCACCAACATCATCCCAACAAACAAGTGAACGGCACTTACGACCATATAAAGCTTCAAACGGAGCCATCTGAATAGTCGCTTGGAAACTAATGTTGTACGAAAACTCCACCAAGTGTAGGTGATCCTCCCAAGAACCTTTGAAGTCCAACATGCATGCTCTCAACATATCTTCAAGAGTTTGGATCGTTCTCTCCAACTGTCCATCAGTTTGAGGATGATAAGCTGTGCTAAACTTCAATCGAGTCCCTAAACTTTCCTGTAAACTCCTCCAGAAGTGCGACAAGAACCGAGTGTCCCGATCGGACACGATGCTCACCGGTACTCCATGTAATCTTACAATCTCCTGCATGTACCGCTCTGCCAAAGTCTCCGTCGATTGACCAACCCAAAAAGGAATAAAGTAAGTCGCCTTGGTCAACCGATCGACAATCACCCATACTGCATTGTCGCCCTTTGGACTCCGTGGTAAAGCCGTCATGAAATCCATGGTTATATGTTCCCACTTCCACTGAGGAATTGGAAGTGGTTGCAACAAACCAGCAACCCTTTGGTGTTCAGCCTTGACTTGCTGACACACCAAGCACTTAGCCACGAAGCGAGCAATCTCCCATTTCATGCCTTCCCACCAGAAATGCTGTCAAATATCTCGGTACATCTTTGTACCTCCCGGATGTACAGAGTAAGCTGAACTGTGTGCCTCCTTCATAAGCTCTTCACGCACATCTCCCTTTGGCACACACACACGGCTACCATACCTCAACGAACCATCTTCGTGGACCAGTAAATCTGTTCGTAGTCCGGCCTCAACCTGCTCTCGAAACTTCTGCAGTCTAGGATCCTGCGATTGTGCCGCTTTAATCTTCTCAACAAAGGACGACTGTACTTGCAACTGCATCAACTGTCCCGTAGAATGTGGTAGCACAACCTCCAAGTCAAATCTTCGAAAATCCGCAATGATCTCCCTCTGTGTAGTCAATACCTGAATCGTTGGTAACCGACTAAGCGCATCCGGCACGACGTTAACTTTTCCCGGATGGTACTTAAGATCAAGGTCATAGTCGGCCATCATCTCCAACCATCTGCGTTGCCTCATGTTCAACTCCTTCTGAGTGAACACATACTTCAAACTCTTGTGATCTGTAAAGACTTCGACTCTCTCGCCTAAAAGGTAGTGTCTCCAAATTTTCAAGGCGAAGATCACGGCCGCAAGCTCCAAGTCATGAGTCGGATAATTCTTCTCATGGGTCTTCAGTTGTCTTGATGCGTAAGCTACGACCTTCCCATTCTGCATCAAAACACATCCCAATCCTTTTCCAGATGCGTCGCTGTGAATCACCAGTCCTCCGGAATTGTCTGGTCTGGTCAGGATAGGGGCGGTTATCAACTTCTGCTTCAACGCCTCGAAGGCCAATACACATTTATCTGTCCAAACAAAGGTACTTCCTTGCGCGTAAGCTTGGTCAACGGTTCTGCCAAACGAGCGAATTTCTCCACAAATCTCCTGTAGTATCCGGGCAAGCCAAGGAAACTTCTTATCTCAGCCACATTTCTTGGAATAGGCCAATCTCGAACGGCTGCAATCTTTTCGGGATCGCCGGCGATTCCATCGCCCGACACAACATGCCCCAGAAACTTCACTTCTTCCAGCCAGAATTCGCACTTACTCATCTGCGCATACAATTTCTCCTGTCTCAGCGTCTGTAGTGCGATCTTTAAATGCTCAGCATGCTCCTCCGGACTCTTCGAGTACACCAGAATGTCGTCAATGAATACCACAATAAACTGGTCCAAGAATGGTGAAAAGATTCTGTTCATCAAGTCCATGAATATTGTCGGCGCAATCGTTACTCCGAAGGGCATCACCAGATATTCGAAATGTCCATATCGAGTTCGAAACGCCGTCTTGCAAATATCTTCTGCATTCACTCGGACCTGATGATATCCGGATCGCAAATCCAGCTTTGAGAATACCCTCGCGCCACAAGGCTGCTCAAAAAGTTCTCCAATGCGAGGGATCGGGTACTTGTCCTTAATAGTCACCCGGTTTAATTCTCGATAATCAATGCACATCCTTCTCGTGCCATCCTCCTTCTTTACTAGAAGAACTGGAGCTCCCAAGGCGAGTTGCTGCTTCGAATCCAACCCTTCTAAAGCAATTCACCAACCTGCTTCTTAACTTCTTCTAATTCCACTGGTGCCATCGGATAATAAGCTTTAGAGACTGGCGCTGCACCAGGACTAAGGTCAATCGCGAACTCCACGTCTCTCCTCGGTGGTAGACCCGATATATCTTTACTACGTCCATGAAATCGCGAACTACCACCGGTTCTTCACCATCATCAACTTCCATAGCTGCAAGAACACTGTGTGTCGGCCTAGCCTTAAACTCGATTGGCCCGACAGAACTGCTTCCTTACCGCAACTGCTGTCTGCATCGTTGGCCGCAAAAGGTCCAGCGAGACTACTGAGTCTCGTCCATTCCGCTGCATGTATGTCCACGGCTGCTCCATTATGCCTCGGCCCAATAAATTTCTCTTCCATTTCTTCCCGTGCAGCCCGCGGGAAGAATTTCTCCAGGAAACTCTTAGATAAATCCGCCCAACTAATCGGCTTGGCAAGCGGGTCTCCTCCACAAGCCACCACTCTCGGGCGTAATCCACTACCTGAAAGCGCACTACATCAACTCTCTTGTCTTCAGGGATCTGTGCCGCAATCAGTAAATTCTCCGTGTCCACTAGCCACTGCTCGGCTGGCAACGGCTCCACCAGACCAGTGAAAGGAGACGGACCCAAAAGTCTGAAATCTGCTACAGTCCCTACTCGTTCGACTGGTCTAGTTCCAACCTCGTTCACAGACTGCTGAACGATCTGTGAACCTTCCTGAAACGAGTCCGCTTGATGCTGGATCAGCTCGGTCTGTTTCTTTGATTTCCAGCATTCCTCTTATCACTCCAAGCATGGCGGCTTCGTTCACACGCCTCTGGTACGTCTTCAACTTCTTACCTGTCATAATCCTGAACTCAAAACACCCAACATTAGCATGAGATAGATTCTGAATATAGATCAAGGCTAGAACTCCAAGATACTTAAATAGAGTACCGCATTGTAAATATGCCGCGGTATCATAGCCACAATTACTTAACTCCACCCAAGTCGCCCAAGTCCTAGGGATAACAAGAAATCAGATTTCCGAGCCGACATGCAAAGTAAGTTTGCACGTCGTAAAAGATGTAATCCGGAAGAATGTGATTCAAGAATGGTAAAACGGTCAAGGTGGCAGGACATGTTTCCTAAACACGGGTATTCTGATTCGTGTATTGGGTACAATACCCAACTACAAAGAATCAACCCAACTAACCTATGGCACTGATACCAAAAGAACCATGTCACGCCCCGCTTCCCAGAGTACACGTGACATAGCCAACCATGCTACCTGTGGGTAGGAAGTATCCATCCACAGTCACATTACGGTTGTAAGGATATCAAGAACAAGATAATAAACTAATCTAACACATGTCCAAATCCATAATAACAAGAGTCAATAAACAATAAGTGCGGAAGCAAATGATCCAATACAATAAATAAACAGTACGTCCCATAATGCGGGCTCACATCTGGAAATGAAATGAAATAAATAAACTAATCACTAAGGAACTCACAGATCAGCCTGCTGGCTGAAATACTCCTGCTCGGTCGTCGACAGTGGTAAGGAATCTGGGCCATGCAAAACCCAGACGTCAGCGCGTCATGTCAACCAATAATATAATATAAACATGGTAATAAGCAATGCAGGTATGAACATGAATAAAGCGGTACTATGAAATAACAGTGCAGCGGTAACTAAACTGGCCTATCAGGTTTCTACTCTAAAGTCTTTGAAATCAATTGGTGACTCGTCGATGTAACTCAATAGTATCCCGTGCATGCCCGGGGCCACGGTCAAGACCCTCGGGGCTGAATCCGAAACGTGCCGCTAGGCAGTAAATAGGTAGCAGGATGGACGAGTGATGTCAGCATCATCACTCCCGGACTGGCCAAGCCCGTAAGACTGATCAGAACAGGTATCGAACTGTTGAGTTACAAGTCGGTTTCACCTTTGATTTCCCCATACCCCCAAGTTATGTATGTCAGGTCAGGTATTCAATAATCAAGAACTAATGCCAACACAGGATCAGTAACAGGTCAGGTTAGTCTGGATAGACAACAGGAATGGTCCATGAGGACCCCAAGTCAGGTTTGTTGGCATTAGGCGTGAGATCAGGTATCAAGTCAGGTCGATATATAGTGCAATCGAGTATGTGCTCACAACAGGTATACCATCGAATAATGAATAGCAGCAAGAATTTAAAGAAAACAGCAATAATAGTCACTTAATCACAATGGTGCTTTGTATTATCTATTAACAGGTTCAAGCACCCTTGGTGTGCAATAATCACAGGGTAAAACAATATCAATAACATAAAGCAATGAAGCTATTAAAACTAAAGCATAGATAATAGTCACATGGATGATCTAGCAAATTAAGCAAGGACGTTCTAATTGGTTTAGTTAGTTAAAGCATGGATTAATAGCATACCACTTAATTTCACGAAGCTACTATACTGATTTAATGTTAAAGATAATTGCAACCATCAATTCTAAGCCATACTGTACTATCGATATCACCATCACTGTGTTGTTATATTCAATAATATGATATTCAAATGCATAGCAAGACTCGATCTTGTATACTAGCATGTTAGAACAAGTATTCAGATACTTGCCTCGACGATTTCGCAAACCGGAAAACACGAACGCAACGTCGGCGGAAAACACGCGACGGATGCACGGGCCACGGATCGAGTCCAAACAGCGAACAGCGGGACCACACGGACCAGAGTACTTCGCTGGAGAGTCGGGTCCAGTCGTCAGCACGGCCGGAATCCGGCGAAATGTCAAAATGGCGACGAAGTTAGCAAAACACAAAACACATCAAGTAACGACCAGAGAAGGGTTACACGAAGGAAGATGGTGAAAGGAGGCTTACAGGGGTAGCAAGGGTGCAAACGTGACGGGGTTCGACGGCGAGGGGCGGGCCGGCGGCGAACAGGGAATGCGGCGAGGGCTTGGAGGTGGCTGGATCGAGATGCAGCGAGTAGGGGAGAGGCAAGGGCCTGGTCTGGGCTGCAGGAGGAAGAGGAGGTGGTCGTCGGTGTGCTGGCGACGACGAGGAGGGTCGACGGTGTCCTTCTCGGCGAACTAGGGTTAGGTGATGGGGTTAGGCTCGGGTTCAGTCGTGGCCGGCGAGGGAAGGAGGAAGACGAGGAGGTCGGGACGAGGGTGAAGGGATGTAGGCTTTGGCGTCATCGGCGATGGGAGGCAGCGGCGACGACGAGCACTGCTTGCTGGTGGTGGCGTCGGGGTTGGGTTGCAGGCGCTGAAGGAGGGAGGAGAGGAGGTAGGGGGTGCGGTTAGGCTGTGGAGGCGAGGGTGATGACGGCGAGGTCGCGGGAACTGCGGCGGCGACGACGGCGAGAAGGGTTCTGGGGTTAGGGTTCTCGTGAGCGTTTCTCGTGGGGGAGAAGGAGGAACAGTAGGGGTTTTTATATATATATGAGAGAGAGAGAGAGAGAGTTAGATAGATATAGAGAGAGACGGAGAGAGATGGGGCCCACGAGGGATTTATTCCCTCGTGATTGGCTGGGATGGGTACGGGGATAGTAAAGGAAAAAATTTTAAAGATTTTTAAAGAAGATTTATACGTTAAAATATAACAGAATTAGACTATATAGTATATATTTTAGTTTTATAATATATTTAATTAAATGGGCATTTCGGCGCTAAATGAAACATTTCCAAATCGCGCCCGGGTTGCGTCCAAATGTTTCAAATTCAAATTATAGGATTTTAAGCGAGTTCCAAATTTTGAAAAGAGGTGTTTAATGATTAAAATGCATGCCCCCAAGTCGGACACTTGCACGCGCGCGTAGCCGTCCAAACTTGCCCGTTTCGCCGAACGGGATGAAATCTCGACACGCGGACACTACCACGCGACTAGTGGCGACGAGTAGGCCAACATGGATATTTTTAATTACATTTTAGGTGTTAAAATTTGTTATATGCCAAAATGACTTAGCCGGTTAAAATTTAGCAAAAAGCACCAAACAATCAGGATAATTGAAATGAGCAATGTATAACACTCAACTAGTAATAGAAATAGTATTATTGGGCTCGGGTGTTACAGTTCCGTAGCTTCGAGTTTCTTTTGCATTGCTGCCATTTCAGCTCTAACTCCTATGGAAACATCAATTTGGTGAATGCCACCCCTAGATGATGACTGGTTTACACTCTCCCACTGTAAAGATTTTTCAGCGAAATCTTCTAGAAATCTCCAGGCTTCACCATCATCTTTAGTCATGAAGGTGCCTTGACACATGGATTCAAGGTTCTGTTTAGTGGTAGAATTAATGCCCTCATAAATGATTCTGCATAGATCCCATCTAGGGATTCCGTGATGTGGACATTGAACCAACAGATCCTTGAAGCGTTCAAAACACTTCGAGAATGGTTCATTTAGAAGCTGGGCAAATTGATTTATTTCGCTACGGACTCGAGCTGTTTTATGATTAGGGTAGAATTTCTTAAGGAATGCTGTTATGAATTCTCCCCAGTTCGAAATGGAATGTGCGGCTGTGTTATAAAACCACTTCTCGGCTATATCGTACAAGGTAAATGGGAGAAGACGTAGACGCATAGCTTCCACAGAAAGCTGTAAAGTACCCATCATTGCGCATACATTTTCAAATTTGGTAATAAAGACATATGCATCTTCAGACTCGAGACCGTGATATTTTGGTAGAAGATTGATGTATTGGGGTTTGATTTCAAAATTGTCCTCATTGGCTGGTGGAATGGTGAGACAGGTCAAAAGAGGACCTCACATAGGGTAACATCTCTCCTGGAGAGAGATGCGGGGTGGATTCTGTGCACCTGCGGACGGTGGCAGAGTAGTGTTAAAGAAGTTCGATGAAGAACCGTCCATCGATGTGGGTGTGGTAGGGGGTGTAGAAAAAGTAGATGTAGAATTACCGACTTCGGAGTCGATAGGAGGAACGTGGACAAGACGGGCACTAGAATCCTGTGTCCAGCCGAGCATGCACTAAATGGTTTAGCACAAGTGGCAGCGTTAAGTGATAATTAAGGACAAGATGAGTTTGGTGTTTGTTTTGAAAAAATACGGATTTTTGAAAAAGATACGGATTTTTGAAAAAGACAAATCACAAACAATGCACAAGCAACCCTAAATCTAGTGGTCACCTAGGTTAAGTCTCTAAACCGCTCCTAGACTTCCAGAAGACAAGTCGCAAGATAAATCCTCTACTGCCTCTTTGCCTCTCCTGTGGCCAGGTAAGTGCCAGGTAAGTGGGAGGTTCTCCACTACGTATGTAGTGGGCCTAATTAAGTAACCACTTGCCTTAGACACACTTGCCTTAGACACCACGAAAGAAACACGGATAAGCAATAGATTACCCATGACCTTCATCTGTCCAAAGTGAGCTTAGAGTCATCTCTAGATATTTTTTAGTTAATGAGGGTAATGCGAATGCAAGTTTGTGATTTTTGGGGCTTAGGATGGGTAATGAAATCCCGACCTAATCTGAATTTTGGTCGTGCCCCTTAATTTCCGTGTTAAAAATGCAAACAAACACGATCAAAACACGCAACAATTTTTCTTTTACCGGCGCTGCGAATTTTTGCAAAGTATCCTGCAGAAATTGGTTAACGGATAGAGCAGGGAGGAGATAAGAAAGACAGAGATTCACCTAGAACTTTTCGTGCACTGAAGTCCTAATCCCGCCGCGGAACCGCCGCTAGATGCTACAATTTGCCGCGGATGCGCGGTCTTCTAATGAGATCCCTGCACAAAAATTTCAAGAACTGTTCCTGTTGACTCTCTGGACTTTTTGTGATGCTCTGAATATTTTTCCTCTCGCTCCACAGATTCCAGATCTCCTTGCAACAAATCACAACAAATTGTTAAGCGCTTGTTACGAATTTTGATCTAAAAAATTGATGGAATAATAAATTTTCCAACTCATATTACAAAAACGAACAAATTACCACACAAGTCCCCGGCAACGGCGCCATTTGATTGATCGTCTTCTAAGTTGTGATGAAATATGTAAAGTGTTCACAATCAAAGAAATTTATATCACAATCAATTAACGGTGTCGGTGTAGCGCGTTAATGAATACGGATCGTCCACAGTGAAAGTGTGATTTGATCGATCTTGTTTTAGTTGAGTTGAAAATTAAAGGATAAAAGAAAATTGATGGAGTTTATTTTCAAGAATCACGAATTAGGTCTAAGTTCAAGAAATGGTAAAAAATCAAGAAAATATCCAAATTGTTTGAGTTATCAAGATTTGAAGAGAGGCTTGTCGGAATCAATTGAATCGATAGTGATGATTGATGCTTTTAATTACAAATTCTTATCTATTGAAGATTCGTTGCTAGATCGATGAAAATCAACGAGGTTTAGGGATCTATTGAAGAAATTAGGGTTTCTTCATCCTCATCCCTTGTTCTTTCGTTAATTAGCATTCAAATTCTAGCCTCTAGGAAATTCAATCATCGATTGTTGATCTCTAATTTAGAGCGAAAACATTCAAGAAATCATCTCGCTCAAAACTAGATCATCTTTGATTCAATTTTCTAGGGTTTACAAAACTCATAAGACTTAAGAATCGTTCAAGAATTCATCAACATCATCTACCTATTCTTTTGATTCCAATTCAAGCGGAATTTACTCACACATCATCATAAAACAATCAAGAATGAAGAATATCATAATGCGAGAATGAATAGAAAGCAAGAATAAAGATCGTCGCCTTTTTTATTCGATGTTTTGTTACAATACACTCAAAGACTACAAGAATTGAGGAGGAACAAAAATCATCGAACTAGCTTCGCATCGATCTCTTGAGTCGCGGATCTTCGTGGATCTCTGTTAGGTCCACGTTACCCATCCCGGTCCTTTTGGGAAGGCGGAATAGGTAAAACGAAATTTTTTCCTAACTAGGTAACATGGACCGTACAAGAAGGATCGTTGCTAAACAAGAACTAACAAATATTCTACAAATTCTAACTACTATGTAGAATGGTTATACCTTAACTTGAACTCCTTCTTTTGAACTCCTTGTGGTGGTCGGATCGGCCTCACCTCGTCGTCTCCTTATGCCGAAGATGGATCCACCCGAAAGCTTCTACCTTTGGCTCCAACCTCAATCTAGAGAAAACTAGAACACTTGGCTTGCTAGACCTTGTATACTAGGATGGGTATAGAAGTGTTTTGGGTTTTATCTCTATGGTTCTTGTTTCTCAACACATGAGACAATAGATACATGAACTAGAGAGAGAGCAAGAGGAAGAGGGAGAGCTTGAGGATGAGAGAGAATGAGAATGATAGAATGAGTAAGTCTTTTTCCCACCATCCTCTCATAACACAAAAATAATCATAACAATAATAGTAATTGAGTATTATGTGATGGTTCATATCATATCAAATGGCAATATCATTTCATGCACTCATTTTGTAAAGTATAACAAGCAAGCAAAAGTCTTTGCCATGAAATGATAGCCATTGTAATGATGATGGTCAAGTCCAACCTAGTCAACCAGTCCACAAAGTCAACAAGTCAACAAAGTCAACCTTTCAATCCAACCATGGCACAATAATACTTAATCAATATTATCATTAATCATATTTCTAATTCTCATCAAGGTTTAGCAAAAGTCAACAGTCAACAACCCTAATGAGAATCCTCTGCCTCTGTCTCTGTCAACCGTGCATACACACCCGCATCCGCGTTCCGAGGAACACGAATACAAACGAGATAAAACCAATCCCAAAATGTATACTAGGATCTGGCTTAAACCAAATCCCGCTAGTAATAACTGCCCGGACACTTGTAACATTTCAAAAAAATAAAATATTATTTTTAGGGAATTTTTATAATTTAATATTATTTTATTGAATATTTTAATATTTTGGTATAATTAAATACACAAAAATTTGGAAAAATTATGGAAAATTCTAAAATAGGGTAATTTAGAGAATTATGCCATTTCTAAGGTTTTATGATTAGTTATATGATAATTTAGTGTTAATCGCGATTAAAAATCGCTAATCGGTTTTTTTGGCATTTTGTGCAAAACATGCACATATCATCTTTGCTTACACTTGTGCATTTTTCCACCATGTTCCTTTTGGGTTTACTATTTGAGTGAGAAGGAATTAGAGGGAAAAGATAAGGAAAAGAAAAAGAAATGGAAAAGGATTTTTATATTGAGGTATGGGTGAGAGAGAAAGGGTTACCTTTGACTAAGACTTAGTCATTCCTTCATTTTCTTCACCATTCCTCTCTCCCTCTTCTTTGCTTGTTGCTGCTGCCTCTTCCCTCACTTCCTCCTCCTTCTTCAAGCCTCCAAAACGCCATGATAAACTCATCAAAACCTCACTTCCTTTTTACAAAAAATGTGCACAAGCTTGCAAGCTATAGAATGGACAAAGAAAGCTTTCATTTTGGCACTATTGAGGATTCTTGGGGGTATTATGAGGTAATTCCTTCATAATTAGAGTGGTATTTCTTGTGCTTAAGCTTCAATCCAAGTTTCATATCGATATTGTGTGTTTTTGTGGATTTGAAGAAAACCTAGTTAGGGTTTAAGGGAATTTTGTGTAGTGATGTGAAATTGAGCTCAGTAGGGGTTAGATAAACACCCTAGTGCATGAATTGAGACCTAAACCTGAGAGTTGAAACCCGAAATACGGATTTAGAAACTGATATCGGAAAAGTTATGAAATCTGTGAAGATTATATGAGATCTGCTATCAACCCGAGACTCTGAAAATTATATTGAATGGACAGTGACATGTGCAGGAACCCAGGAAGCTAACCCCAAGACCCCATCCCCTAACTCATTTTCCTGGCCGCCAATTTAATCCTATTGGCCGCAATTTGCGGCCAGACCTACCCCATTTTGTGTCGTTTTGGTTCTGTAGCCCCTACATGTATAGATTAGACCCCTGGTGTGTGTAGATTTGTCTGGTTTGACCTAGGGTGAAATCTGGAGCCTATTTCCTTAGTTGCTATTTTGGATTCGTGTTTCCGTATTCCGTATTTTTAATTCTGAAATTGTGTATTGTGTTCTACCTCGACCATTTGGAATTTATACGACGATATCGAGGATTGGTTGATGGTTTTGAAGGCGTGCCCATAGGTTCTAACCTATAGGCCCCTTACCGTATCGTTTTGGGTTTCGTGTGCCATTTTAGCTTTGATTTGGTTTTAATACTCATTTACGATACTTTAAAGTATAGGTACCCCATGAAGACTTCGGGATGACAAGCAAGCGTGTGGCGACGTCGACAAATGAAGACGCAAGGTGAGTAGATTATATCTACAGGGGAAAGTCGGGTGGATGGCGTATAGCACCCCCGCAGTCCGTAGCTGATATACTATATATATATATATATATATATATATATATATATATATATATGATAGTTATAGTGTGTTGTGGATATTGTGTTAGGTGTATTATGGATAGTTTAGGGTTAGAAGCAACTAGTGTAGTTCATAGTCACGAACCCTAGAATAGATTTACACCTACACGTACACCCTTGCACATTCATTATACTTGCACTGTGTTTGATGATATTAGACGATATTGGAGGTGAGTCGATGATTTGGGCATTGTGCCGCAAGATCAGTGATTTGATATGATTCGTATGTGGGATACGACATGTGATCTCTAGCGGGCCTTGGAACGTGTGTTTACACATGATTGAAAAGAATTTCTCGACTGTGTAAATCGAATAAAATGAATGAGCTTCTTGATGTGTAGTATTTGAGAAAATTGTACAGAAATCACAATCAAAGAATTATTTTTGACCGCAATCAATTACGGTGCCGGTTGTAGATCGTAAGCGAGTGCGGATCGTCCACAGGGATTCTGCGATTCGTTTCTATATTTGCTTTGTTTGAATTGAAAAGTTAATCGAAAAGAAAAGAAAACATGATTCAACATTTTATCGATTGATTCAAGTGTCACTAGTCTAATCAAGAATCAAGAAAATGATAAACAATCGAGAATCGGGTTTCGATGATATTTCCTACCAAATGTCAAGAATCTAAATGAGGCTCGCAGGAATCGATCGGATCTATAGGCGTGATATAATCTCAAGATATCGTGTTCTTGTCGTTCGAAGAATTGATACTAGATCGATGATGATCGACGAGAGTTAGGGCTTTCTCGTGAAACTAGGGTTTCATCATTTAACCCTTGTTCTTTCGTCGATATCATTCACATTCTAGCCTCTAGAAATTTCAAGAAACGATTGTAACTCCCCAATTTCAAGCGATCACAATCAAGAAAGCATCGCAACGAAACTGGGTCGTCGGTTCTTGAACTTGCTAGGGTTTACAAAACTCGTAGGACTCAAGAATCGATTTAAGATATGTTACATCATCATTCTATTGATCGTCTCGACTCCTCGACGAGCGGAGTACTGCTCAAACATCACGACAAGAACTACAACTAGAAATTGAGATCGAATCATGATGCAAGAATTTAAAGAAAACAAGATAAAAGAATATCACCTTTTATTTATATCAACAATTTGATTACAGTCGCTCAAGAACTACAAAAGGAAGAACTAAATTGTCGATCTGGCTTTGCTTTTTCTCCGTGAGTCGTGGATCGGTTTGGACCACTTGCTCTGTTGAAGATCGGCTCCGCTCATAAAAGGTTGAAGGGCTTCTTGCTTGATGTGGTACTCGGGATCTTGGCTTTTGATTGGAATTAGGGTCAGGGTTTCACACAAGTCTTGTCACTAGACTTGTGGAAGAAGAAGATGAAGAAAGAGGTAGGGATTTTTCTAAGTATCTAAGTATTGGATCCCCTTTTTTCACCCTAAGTCTAGGCTTCTATTTATAGACTTCCCAAACCCTAGGTCTAGGTTTGAAATTACAATTCCCTCCAAAAGTTTGTTGAGGGGCTTCTAGAAAGAGTTTGTTAGGAGTTTAGCTTAGGCTTTAAACTAGGATTAATTAAGCATTAGAAACCCTAGTTTGCTGATCTGGCAGAAGTCTCTGGAGTCTTCTGGAACTTGAAGTGTCTTGAAGAGCTTCTGGAAGTGAGGTAGGAGTTATGCACTGAATTTGAGGTGATGATGTGTCAAGGCCGCCGCGGAACCGCGGCGCAAGCCGGCTCCGGCCGCGGTTCCGCGGCCATGTTGTGGCTTCAGGGGTTGTAACTCCTGGTGTGGTCTTGGGCTAACATTTGGGGCTTTATCTGATGTGTTGATTTGTGTTTTGACTTTTGGATTGCTACCAGAACTGAAATCATTGAGTTGGCGTAATGTTTGATCAGCACCATGTAAATTTTTGGCTTTTCTTCTGGGTTTTCCTGCACAGATCTCAAAACAAGTGTTGCGCAATATAGGGATGATGCGATGCCATGAAATGCGGTCAATTTCCTTTATAGTGCCAGTTTTAGGGTCTAACACATGCAATCTGATATTTAACGACTGATTTTCTAATATGTGAAATATGAATACCGTACACTTCTAAATGAATGCAAATGATAGGGAAATTGCCGGTTAAAAGATGCAGTATTTTCGACTGATCAACACACGCAGTCATATTGATGGTATCAATTGTACTTGACTTAGATCAGTACCCCAGATTATGTGATATGATGATGAGGATACCAAATAATTGATGAGCTTATTGTGATAATTGACCCGTACCCAGCTATTGGGATGTCATACGACGATGTACCGTACGAGCTTATATTGATGATAGATCCGCACTCATGACTCGAGGATGTCTTATGATATACTGTATTGTACGCGATACTATGGAGGCGGGATCATCGACTATTATATCTATATATATATCGACTCAGATTTAGGGGTTTCCATACCCCTCCCGACCGACTTGATACTTAGATCTGTAGTTTGCATGGTAGATTCTTCACTATTGCGCATATTCATATTATTTGCATCACATTACTTGTGCTTATTGCTATATTACCATCATGCTGTTAGGACACCAGCACCATTATCGATAATGCGTATGTTCCGCGTACACTATTTGCCGGCTCACACACATCATCGTCAATAATTGCCATGCCACTACACTGTAGTACTGTTGCATTCCTGATATGATCCTTGCATGGCATATTGTACACTTATACCTGTACACATACATAGATGATTCTGACTTGATTACAGATTTGGGAACCGCAAGATATTCTTTAAAACTGATTCATTTTAAAAAGAGCGGTTTCCCTCGACATGTGCACATTACTATTCCATGTCGCATGACTTACTGATATGCTTACCTTTCTTTACATGTCGCATACATCATGTTTTGATTATACGCATTGAGATATGTTGTTTCCATGATATTTCTGGATTTGGGAACCGTGGGTATTTCAAAAAGAGAATATGTAATTGTTTTAAAAACCCGGTTACCCTTGATATGATATTTCAGTGCGTCCACCATGTGTTTTCTCGGTGCTGAGAGTGACATGTGAAACCGGATTCGAGAAGGCGGATGAGGCCGATTGCGGGTACATGGTGGACCCGGTATGATACCCCGGGGCGAGAACGGTTTCGCTGTGTAGTAGACGGTGAGCCTGGCAGAGGGACTGCTACCTACCGGTGATTGGTTGGACCTGGCAGTTATCCGGAGGATACTGACCAGAGTCGATAGATGGATATGGGCGTACTGCTGGGGCCGAGGGCCGATACCGCAGACAGAGCCCGTGGGCTGACCCAGACTGACGGATGCCCGATGTATGAGGATTTACGTGCCGATGCTAAGCATGGGTTTCATGATGTTTTCCATGGTTTGATTATATCCTCATATTTGCATACATGATGCTTATTGTCATTGGGTGACGGGTGGACGGGATCCACGTTCATACAGACTTGATCATATACAGACTGTGACACTTTATCATAATTACTTCATGCAGACATACCTTATATTTATGACATGTTATTACCTGAGGCACTGGCACGAGTTTTTGGCACTACCTACATGTTTAGATGTTACATTACCACCTTATCATGCTTCAGGCTTATTCTTTGAGATATTTATATCTGATCGTATTGACCTAGGAGTAGGTCATGGATTCGATTTCTGCTCGTAGATATCTTCTATTCACGATTTGGCAACTCACCCCCGTTGTGCCACAGTTCTTGCAGGTTTGCCGTACAGGTTCCATAGCGGCATTTCTGGCACACTACTTTCCTTTGCGGGTGATTTGCTTGGTAGGTGGGTTCGTTGTATCAGAACCGCCGTTGTACATGTATTATTCACTGTATCTAGAAATTCCATCAACCAAAACTTGTATATTGTTTCAGACTTAGACACTAGTGATGTATTATTTCGACCTTAGAGTCGCGCTCAGTAGTCTTATGATTTTCTTGCTTATTGGAGATTCTCTTGGGTTTTGATCCTCGCCCTTCGGCGATGTATATTATATTGCTGTGTGGGTGGTGCTCTTTGTTTATGCGTAGTAAGTGTTTGATAAAATGCCTCAATGGAGAAAAATTTACAAAATATGTTTCTTTACTCTTAAAATGGTTTTAGATTTCTGGGCTTTTGGCTTACTTGGATCTGATGGAGTCCTATAGACTTCATATGGTTCAAGGGCCAGTCACGTGCTCTTTCGGGTCATGACAACACTAAACGTGCACAAGTGCACGGATGTGACCGAACCCTGTCGCAAAACCATGCGACCACTACTCTTTTGCCTAAAGGCGAATAGCTCTCTGTGTGGGACTCTAAAGACTCGACACTACGCTGGCAGTGGGTTTAACCACAGACCGCAAGCGGCACTAGCTGTGCGTAACGGCCCTCGGGTAGATGCCGATAAGAAGACGGACGAGGTGAAACCCATCTGAACTCCTACTGAGCCTGAATGTGACAATCTCCGTACAGTCTGGTCTGTTCGTCTGAGAATATCGCATGGCGGGCCTAGGGCGGTGGTAAACGTCAGTCCCCTAATAGCGGTACAAGTCGTGTCGGAGTGTAGCCCAGAACACCCTGAGATAACACTGGAAACCTACCAGTATATCTCGCTTGCCCTGGCCAGGGACTTTGTGTAATGGCTCTCCTAGACACAGCGCGATATCAACCCCCATTACCGGGAGAGACGAATCCTGTCTAACCGTCACTGCCTCCAAGTGCTTCGAGACTGCACCCAACTACTACCTGTTTGCACGACTCAGTAGAGCCGTGGTAGGGTAGTAATCTAAGAACAGTGGGAACACACTTGAGGCGAAGTGACAGTGTCAAGTCAGCGGACTAAGCTGTACTCATGTCACCTGGGAACTGTTAACTGACGATAGGTATAATACCAACCAACAGTTCCTAACGAGTCCTGTCCAGTGTACTCGTAACCTAACGAGCACCTGCATACTATCTCCAGTACGACATACTGATGGCTGTGGGACAGACCATCTCCCTTGCTGGGAAGAGAAGCATATGCACCAGTCTACTCTGGAGTATCGATGCCCTGTCTCGATAATCCTACGACTAGGGACCAAAATAAGGATGTGCTTATAGACTACCCAGCCCCCACTAGTGTGATCGCCATCACAACGACGGTAGTCAAGCAAAAATCCTAAAGGCTCTACCAATATGTTTTTAGCGATATGTTAAAAGAAACATATACACATATTAAGATAGAAACAAACCAAGTAGCATACTACTATATCGAGCAAGACTGTCGTAAAACCATATATATATCCCAAGCCTCCAAAATGTATTATACAAACTAGTACTATACAATAATGGCCTCTAGGGCATACATATCTAACAATCTCCCACTTGCACTAAAGGCCAGTAATTGGTGTACCGCATACCCAACGTCTGCACTAAGGCCAGCTGTCGGCGTACCGCATACCCAATAGCTTAAAAAGTCGCTCGAACTGTGTTTGAGGGAGGGTCTTCGTGAATGGATCCGCTGTGTTGTCTTTTGTGTCCACTCTCCGTACCTCGATCTCCTGGCGATCAATGATCTCCCTGATCATGTGATACCGCCTTAAGATGTGTCTGGATTTCTAATGGGACCTTGGTTCCTTCGCTAAAGCTATAGCCCCATTGTTATCGCAATACAAAGGTATTGGGTCAACAATGGACGGAACTACCTGAAGTTCACTAATGAACTTCTTCATCCAGACCGCCTCTTTTGCGGCATCGCTTGCAGCAATGTATTCAGCCTCCATCGTCGAGTCTGCGACAGTATCCTGTTTGGAACTCCTCCAACACACCGCCCCTCCGTTGAGGGTAAACACAAAACCCGAGACAGACTTGCTGTCATCCTTGTCACTCTGGAAGCTTGAATCGGTAAAGGACTCGGCCATGAGGTCTCCACTACCGTAAACCAGGAACATCTCCTTAGTCCTTCTCAGGTACTTGAGAATGTTCTTCACTGCCGTCCAGTGGTCCTCACCTGGGTATGACTGATACCAGCTCACCATGCTCAGCGCGTAAGCTACATCTGGTCTTGTACATAGCATCGCGTACATTATAGATCCTACCGCTGAAGCGTAGGGTATAGTGCTCATGCGAACCCTCTCCTCGTCAGTCTTAGGAGACATCTTCTTGGAGAGGGTGATTCCGTGCAATGCGGGTATGTTACCACACTTGGAATCTTCCATACTAAATCTCTTTAGTACGGTCTCTATGTACCTGGACTGCGAAAGTCCCAGTAGTCTCTTGGATCTATCTCTGTAGATCTTGATCCCCAGAATGTACGAGGCATCACCCAGGTCCTTCATGGAGAACCGTTGTGACAAGAATAGCTTGACCGATTGTAGCATAGGAATGTCATTTCCTATCAAAAGAATGCCGTCCACGTACAAGACTAGGAACACGACAGTTCGTCCTACAATCTTCTTATAGACACAAGGTTCATCTTCGTTCTTGATGAAATCAAATTCCTTGATTGCCTCATCAAAACAGATGTTCCAGCTCCGCGATGCCTGCTTCAATCCATAAATGGATTTAAGTAACTTGCACACCTTCCCGCTGCTCCCACTGTCTATGAAAACTTCTGGCTGATCCATGTAAACAAACTCTTCCAAACAGCCGTTTAGAAAAGCCGTTTTACCGTCCATCTACCAGATTTCATAGTCATTGAAGGCAGCAATGGCAAGTAGGATCCGAATGGATTTGAGCATAGCCACTGGAGAAAAAGTTTCATCATAGTCCACACATGGTCTTTGACGAAAACCTTTTGCATCGAGTCTAGCCTTATAGGTTTCCATCTGCCCATCTACACCAAGTTTCCTTTTGTAGATCCATTTGCATCCAACGGGTTTTACCCCAGGTGGAGCAATATCCAAGGTCCACACTTTATTGGTGTACATGGACTCCATTTCGGATTGCATTGCATCCAGCCACTTATCAGAGTCCCTACTGATAATGGCCTGCCTGAAACTGGTAGGGTCATTTTCTTCCAAGATGCAATCCTCTCGATCCCCGTCTAAGAGAAAACCGTAGTATCTCTCGGGCGGACGAGAAATCCTACCAGATCTGTGGAGTGGCTGAGGATCATCTGGGGTTATTGAATCCTGAGGTTCTGTCAAATCTTCAGTTTCAGTTTGTGGTCGCTGAATTTCTTCCAATTCTACCGTGCTCCCACTAATTTATTTTGCAAGAAACTCCATTTCTAAGAAAAAGGCATGCTGAGCAACAAACACCTTCTGTTCCTCGGTATGGTAGAACAGATATCCATAACCATTCTTTGGATATCCCACAAACTTACATAAAACTGACCGTGCCTCCAGTTTATCTGGTTTATGCTTTTTGACATAAGCCGGACAACACCATATCTTAAATCTTTTAAGATATGGCCTTTTTCCATTCCATATCTCGAATGGAGTCTTAGGCACTGATTTAGAAAGAACATCATTCAATAGGTATGCTGCTGTTAAAAGCGCATGTCCCCAAAATGAAAGAGGCAACTCGGCACTACTCATCATGAAGCGAACCATATCCAATAGGGTATGATTCCTCCGTTCCGATACACCGTTGTGCTGTGGTGTATAAGGAGGAGTAAGCTAACAGAGAATACCGTTCTCTTTTAAGTAATCTAGGAATTCAGTGCTTAAGTACTCCCCTCCTCTATCCGATCGGAGGATCTTGATACTTTTGCCAGTTTGGTTCTCTACTTCGTTTCTGAATTCCTTGAATTTCTCAAAAGCTTCAGATTTGTGTTTCATCAGATACACATATCCGAACCTAGAGAGATCATCGGTGAATGTGATGAAGTACGAGAACCCACCCCTTGCATGTATAGACATCGGACCACATACATCACTGTGTATGAGTCCTAAGAGCTCTGCTGCCCTTTCTCCATGTCCGGTGAACGGAGATTTGGTCGTCTTTCCTTTGAGACAAGACTGACAAGTTTCATAAGATGAAAACTCGAACGTATTCAAGAGTCCATCTTTATGCAACTTACTTAGTCTTTTCTCTCCGATATGACCAAGTCTACAATGCCACAAGTAGGATTCATTCGTATCTGAATTCTTCCTCTTGCGTGTATTTTGTACATTGAGAACTGTATTCTGATTTAGAACGTAGATACCATTACACAGTGTACCTTCTGCAACCAGTACCTTATGAAGGTAGATGTTCATGATATTTATATCAAGAACAAAGTTATATCCGTCTTTATCGAGTAAAGAAACTGATATGATGTTGCAAACCATGGAATGTACATAGTAGCAATCGTTCAAAATCATAGTATTGCCATTTGGCAACACTAGGTGATATTCACCGACGGCTGCAACATTAACTTGTGCTCCGTTCGCTACTCTGAGCGACATATCACCAGGTACAACTCTCCTACTTTTTCTCAGTCCCTGCAATAGATTACAGATATGAGATCCTGCTCCGGTATCAAGTACCCAGGAGGTAGGGCTGACCGTAAAGCAATTCTCAATTACAAGAACACCTGAAATAGATGCAAAACCATGCTTCTTCTTCAACTGCGTATCCTTGGAATCCATACAATCCTCTTTCCCTTGCTCATATTTATGACTGTTGTCGTAAGTTAGAGCCGAACCAACGTTCCCCAGCCCCGAATAAGAATTCGGATCGGTCAAGCGATACATTTTATTATCTTGATTAGAGCGTTAAATGGTTGCTACATGGAGAGAGAGAAAAGAAACACTCAGCGTGCGCTCTTGCAAGATTAGATTGGTTTATTGATTTATCTAACCAGGATGGCTCCCATTGTTTCCTCAAATTCTTCTTCAAACCCTAAAAGAAGAACTAGTCAGGATTAATCGCACGTCACAATACTTGCTTAACCTTTCAGCCAGGCTGGTGTTGGTACTTCGAGGGAGGTTTTCCAACGCTTTCGCGAAGTTCCTTAATTAAATAGCCTCTTTTCCCTGGAGGCGTAGTCCCACTAACACCTTTCTAGACACCTACTTGGTTTATAGCATTGATTGTTAAGTGAAATATTCTTCCGAGAGTAATCCAACTCATCAGTGGGATCGGGATCCAACTATCATTGTGCGATGACCTAGATGGAATCCACTCTAGTCACCACACTCCAGAAGGTATGCTAAATCTGCAAGTTTCGGTTTCTTTAGAAACTCCCGATGTGGTTTTTGCCCCTAACGGTTTATGACCTTGACTAGGTCAACAAACCATAAACCGCCAGTCAAGTTCTACCCATCATAATCTTGATTGCATTAAACCCACCCGTACGTGCCCTTGACTAAGTCAACAAGGCCGCACGACTGTTCAAACCAATCACATTTGGCAATGCACAGAAAAATATCACTTAGCTACCGTTCACTACGCCTTGACTAGGTCAACAAACGCAGCACGAATACTAAATAATACCAATCCGAAATGACGGAGGGCTACGGCTGGGTTTTTGGCGAAAACCCGTTAACGTAATGAACTTGATATATTTGAAGGAACATGATTGCCCTTTTAGAAAATATAGTGGCGAAAACTTTTGCTAAAGAGGTCACTCCCTATGAAGGGATCTCGGCTCTTTCCTCGTCGAATGAGGTGCAGGATATTCCAAACTGAATACCTCGATGCAAAGCAAGAATAATCGACTATAGTGAAGTTATTACCCTGACGCAAACTTTTTGTCCAAGGGGTCACTCCCGATGAAGGGATCTCGGCCCTTGCCTCGTCGAATGAGGTGCTGGGCATTCATGACCGAATACCTCTATGCAAAACAAAAGAGAGCGTCCTTGCAATAACAGCTTTTTGAAAAATTGTTCCAACAACGTCCTTTTAGGTTTGTTTTCTTGCATTAAATTAATGCGTCCCATCAATTAATTCTACCATTGCAGAAAACAACGAAAATATGACGTACGCTTATGCCATCCGCATTCGCCACGGGGCCCCGTCATTACCCGTTAGGTTACTTAACTAACGACAGAGCGGGGGCTGGACTAGCGCGGATGCAAAACATAAGCAACGCCTAAATAGATATCATATAGATGTATATACACATTCGTCAGATGCAATGATAGCTATTCCAGATCATAGATGAACACATTGGATATACTAGGAATCCGTGTTTCGTTCGAGCCTGCAACGAAAGATGGATTACACGGTCGCGATGAATAGCCAAAAACCCCACCCTAGACCCCTACGGGTGCGGCAAACTACCCGCCAAATACCCGAAGTGAAGCAGCCTCCCTGAACACCGTGAGTAGGCCACTCATCACTTCAACGTACCCGGTAGCTTGTGCACCCCACCTTGGGTCTATCCTAGGAGCAAAAACAGTAAAAGAAATAATATACAATGGCGGCTATAACCTCATCCCGGATGTGCGGCCATACAAATAATATTACATCAATTACAAATTATATGAATTGAAAGATAAAGAAAACTCTCATCTCACAACCCCCCGGCTATTCATCCGCGACAATCCAACGAATTCATATACACAAACCATCAACATTACAGATCACAGATATGTATAACCCCCACTAATCGACGTATAGAGATTAGCAGACGTTCAATACATATATCACATCACAGATATAACATGTTAGCTAAAGTCTATAGAAGTTCGATCAAAATACGGATTTGTAACCACCCCAAAACACAAATTTGTTTTCTGGAAAATCTGGGCAGAAAAAACATATTGTAAAAATCCCAAAACACCCCACTGAACACACTGCAGGAAAAATTGCCCACGGCCGAGTCAACTCGGCCGCGGATCCGCGGCGGGAGCATGCTCCTGCCGCGGTTCCGCGGCGCTTTGACCGAGTCGCTGGACCATTTTTCTTGGGTGTGCTATAAAAACCCTGAGCCGATTTTTAGTGTATGATTTATTAATTTTTGAACAGAAAACAAAATCGGCAGAAAGTTGATATTTCGGGCATGTTTTGTGATTTTTTCTCCGATCGAACTTCTAGTTACTTTGCTAACATGCTAGAAAGTGTTTAGCTAGGCTCTGATACCATTGTTAGGTCCGCTTTACCCACCCCGGTCCTTTCGGGGAGGCGGAATAGGTAAAACAAAAAATTTTCCTAACTAGGTAACATGGACCGTACAAGAAGGATCGTTGCTAAACAAGAACTAACAAATATTCTACAAGTTCTAACTACTAAGTAGAATGGTTATACCTTAACTTGAACTCCTTGTGGTGGTCGGATCGGCCTCACCTCGTCGTCTCCTTGTGCCGAAGATGGATCCACCCGAAAGCTTCTACCTTTGGCTCCAACCTCAATCTAGAGGAAACTAGAACACTTGGCTTGCTAGACCTTGTATACTAGGATGAGTAGAGAAGTGTTTTGGGTTTTATCTCTATGGTTCTTGTTTCTCAACACATGAGACAATAGAACCATGAACTAGAGAGAGAGCAAGAGGAAGAGGGAGAGCTTGAGGATGAGAGAGAATGAGAATGATAGAATGAGTAAGTCTTTTTCCCACCATCCTCTCATAACACAAAAATAATCATAACAATAATAGTAATTGAGTATTATGTGATGGTTCATATCATATCAAATGGCAATATCATTTCATGCACTCATTTTGTAAAGTATAACAAGCAAGCAAAAATCTTTGCCATGAAATGATAGCCATTGTAATTATGATGGTCAATAAGTCCAACCTAGTCAACCGGTCAACAAAGTCAACAAGTCAACAAAGTCAACCTTTCAACCCAACCATGGCACAATAATACTTAATTAATATTATCATTAATCATATTTCTAATTCTCATCAGGGTTTAGCAAAAGTCAACAGTCAACAACCCTAACGAGAATCCTCTGCCTCTGTCTCTGTCAACCGTGCATACACACCCGCATCCACGTTCCGTGGAACACGAATACAAACGAGATAAAACCAATCCCAAAACGTATACTGGGATCTGGCTTAAACCAAAGCCCGCTAGTAATAACTGCCCGGACACTAAACGTGCACAAGTGCACAGATGTGACCGAACCCTGTCGCAAAACCATGCGACCTCTACTCTTTTGCCTAAAGGAGAATAGCTCTCTGTGTGGGACTCTAAAGACTCGACACTACGCTGGCAGTGGGTTTAACCACAGACCGCAAGCGGCACTAGCTGTGAGTAACGGCCCCCAGGTAGATGCCGATAAGAAGACGGACGAGGTGAAACCCATCTGAACTCCTACTGAGCCTGAATGTGACAATCTCCGTACAGTACGGTCTGTTCATCTGAGAGTATCGCATGGCGGGCCTAGGGGGCGGTAAACGTCAGTCCCCTAATAGCGGTACAAGTCGTGTCGGAGTATAGCCCAAAACACCCTGAGAATCTACTGGAAAACCTACCAGCAATTCTCGCTAGCCCTGGCCAGGGACTTTGTGTAATGGCTCTCCTAGACACAGCGCGATATCAATCCCCAATACCGGGAGAGACGAATCCTGTCTAACCGTCACTGCCTCTAAGTGCTTCGGGACTGCACCCAACTAATACCTGTTTGCACGACTCAGTAGAGCCGTGGTAGGGTAGTAATCTAAGAACAGTGGGAACACACTCGAGGCGAAGTGACAGTGTCAAGTCAGCGGACTAAGCTGTACTCATGTCACCTGGGAACTGTTAACTGACGATAGGTATAATACCAACCAACAGTTCCCGACGAGTCGTGTCCAGTATACTCGTAACCTAACGAGCACCTGCATATTATCTCCAGTACGACGTACTGATGGCTGTGGGACAGAACATCTCTCTTGCTGGGAAGAGAAGCGTATGCACCAGTCTACTCTGGAGTATCGATGCCCTGTCTTGATAATCCTACGACTAGGGACCAAAATAAGGATGTGCTTATAGACTACCCAGCCTCCACTAGTGTGATCGCCATCACAACGCCGGTAGTCAAGCAAAAATCCTAAGGGCTCTACCAAAATGTTTTTAGCGATATGTTAAAAGAAACATATACACATATTAAGATAGAAACAAACCAAGTAGCATACTACTATATCGAGCAAGACTGTCGTAAAACCATATATATATCCCAAGCCTCCAAAATGTATTATACAAACTAGCACTATACAATAATGGCCTCTAGGGCATACATATCTAACAATCTCTTGCTCAGATGAGGATCGGCGTTGCTTCAAAAGGCTCGTGGATGCTTGCTCGATTCGGTACTCAATGATCTTGATGTGATCAAATTTTGTCACTCAATTTGTATGGATTTTGATTTGGATCTTGCTACAACTAATCAACTACCGAACAACCTTAGTAATGATGCCCTAGGTCCCTTTTTATAGTATTTCCCTCAAGCTTCCCCTAGAAGCTAGGTTTAGCTTCCTTTAGAAGCTAAGCTAGGTTTAGCTTCCCTTGAAAGCTTGGTAGTTAAGAAAAAACTTCTAGATTGAGTTGGTTATTTAGCTTGCATGAGAAGCTTGGTTGTTATAAGGCTTGCATGAGAAGCTGGGCTGTTAGAGGGAAGCTTCTGGAGATTTGAAGCGTCTTGAAGAAGTTTTGTAGTTGAGAAGAGAGCCTCGGGAAAAGTTTCTGCCGCCAACGAGTCGAATCCGCGGCGGATCGGCCAACTCTGCCGCGGATCCGCGGCTGTTTGAGGAGCTTGATGCATGAATTTTCTTGTGCTGAATTGTGTTAGCCTCATGGTACTTTTTTGATCTCTGGAATTTTATAAATCTTTCTTGTTTACTGCCAGATCACAAGTCTTGGACTTGGTGTATTTTTATCAGCACTTTTAGCACTTCCGGCTCTTTTTCCTGGAATTTCCTGCACAAAATCTCGAGACAAGTGTTGCGATATACAAAGATCATGCGTGCAATAATAAACAGACAATTTCTCTCAAAATGCCTGTTAGAATGGATAGCACATGTTATTTGATATTTTATAGACAAAATGCTAATATGTGCTATATTCATACCGAACACCTTTAGATGATTGCAAATAGTAGGGAAATTGATGTGTTAAAAATGCAATATTTTCGACTGATCAATCACCAGTCTTCAAAACTCTACTGTTTCTCAATCCCTGCAAACAATTGCAGATGTGAGAACCAGAACTGGTATCTAATACCCAAGATGCAGAGTTTATAGAAAAACAGTTTTCAGTTACAAACACACCTCAAGCGGAAGCATCAACATGCTTCTTCTTCTTGAGATCAGCAAGATACAGAGCACAGTTGCGTTTCCAATTTCCCAACTTGTGGCAGTAAAAACATTCTCCTTTTCCACTTCCCTCGGCCCCGGATTTGTCTTTCCCTTTCGCATTTTGAACTCCACCTCTCGGTTTGGTGGGTTTCTTCTTCTTCTTTCCCTTGGCCCTGGCTTTTGGGATGGAAGAAGAAGATGGCCCATATAACAGAGCGGGAGTTTTCGCTGTCTTAAGCGTGCTCTCTGCACTTCTCAACATATTGAGAAGTTCAGGCTGTGATTTCTCCAAATCGTTCATATTGAAATTCACAATGAACGGAGCAAAGGAAGGGGGGAGAGACTGTAGAACAATATCTGTATATTGCTCATTATCTATGGTCCATCCTAGGTCCTCGAGTTCTTCTATAAGACCAATCATCTTCAAGGCATGTTCTCCTACTGATGTGCTAGGGGCCATTCGCATCCGAAACAGCTTTCGAGATGCCTCGTATCGTAAAGTCCGAGATTGCTCTCCATACAACTCCTTTGTATGAAGAAAGATGGATTGAACATCCATCTTCTCGTGCTGCTTCTGATGTATACTGTCCATAGAAGAAAGTGCGAGGCACTTGGCCGTGTCACAATCAATATCCCATGTTTTTCTGATCTCCTTATCCGAAACAGATGATTCAGGTCCTGGGACGGGTGGGGCTTTGGCAGTGAGGACATATGATACTTTATCATATGTGAGTGCAATGTTCAAGTTCCTCAACCATTCTTTATAATTCAGTCCTATCAGTTTATTTTTCTCTAAAAGAAGCTTAAGTCCCGTCATCGGTATCTGCCATTAGGAGAGAGAAAAGAAAACACTCAGCGAAATGCTCTTGCAAAGATTTAGATTGGTTATTATCTTATCTAATCGATGTCTCCCACTGCTTTTATCAAATTTTCTTTCAAAACCTAAAAAGAAAACTATCCAGGATTAATTACATTCTACAGTTTCGCTAACCGGTCAGCCAGACCATTGTCGGTATTTTGAGGGAGGTTCCCCATGCTTTTGCACGGACCTAATTAAAATAAACTTCGTTTTTCCAGAGGTCAAACCCCCTTGACACATTTCTAGACACCTACTGGATTAGCTAATTGTAAAGTGCAAAACTCTCCTTGGAGTAACTCTTACTCATAGTGGGATCAGGATCCAACTATCATATAGAAGGTATGCAATCTCATTGCACATTTCAACTCTTGAAACTCCCAATGTGGTTTTTACCCCTAGCTGCTTATGACCTTGGCTATGGTCAACATATCATAAGCACTAGTCAAGTTCTACCCGTCATTTCGTGATTAACTAGACTCACCCTTATGACCCTTGACTATGATCAACATAATCACATGAATGTTATAACTTATCGCATCATATGCTTTGTAGGAAGACATCACTTAGCTACCGTACATTACGCCTTGACTATGATCAACATACGTAGCACGAATACTAAGTACTCTGCTTCCTAAAATGACGGAGGGTTGCGGATGATTTTTATGAAAACCTTTAACACTTTGAACTTGATCTCGTTGTAGAATCAAAACAGTTTAGAAAAGGAGTGGCTTAAGCTCCGCATCTTTTGAAACTTGCATTTTTCATAAAAAAGGCCGAGTGGGTTTCAAATCCGATTCTACAACATCTTTGGGTTTCTTTTTCTTTACATTAATCTTATTAATGTAGTCCCATCATTTAAGTTCCTAAGCCATCACAGAAAAGAAACGAAAATAGACAGTACATTTATGCCATCCGCATTCGCCACAGTGTCCCGTTATGCACCGTTAGGTTACTTAACTAACGGCATAGCGGGGCGGGACTAGCGCGGGTGTAAAACATAAGAAACATTTATTATATATCATATATATAATAATAATCCATTCATCTCAGATATTAAGTAATCACATCACAGAATATCAACAGCAGAAGCACATATGAAAATAAATGATATCTAGGAGGTCCGTATTTTGTATTCAGCCAACAATAGAAAATACGGATTCCACGGTCGCGATGAATAGCCAAGCCCACACCCCTAGACCCCTACGAGAGCGGCAAGTGACCCTTCCAATTCTAGAGTTTAGGAGACCCGGTCTCGAATGCTCGAGATGGCCTCCCACTGAACCATAGAACCCGGTCACTTGTGCTCCCCTTCTTGGGTCTATCCTAATGCGGAAAAGTAAATAATATACAATAATGGTGACATCATCCTCAACCCGGAAGTGCCCCAAATAAAAGAATATAACATACAATTGAAATTTACATGAATGAAAATAAAGACTCTCATCTCACATAAACCCCCGGCTATTCAATCACGACAATCCTGCACATCATATCTCAGCAACACATAATATCACATATCATCAATGTAAGAAAGTATGTGTACCCCGATTGTCGTTGATGTATAGTAACGAAATCGGTGATACACCACATACTATACTTACGGTCGCAGAAAAGAAATGAAAAACTACAACAATTGGAATCGTAATTTCCCTTAGACATCACAAACCCGAGATATTACATATCAAAGATTTCATGCCCAACAATGTAAAGCTCGCATTTAGGTCTTACCCATGAAAACATCTTTTCAAAAATAGTCGGATAATTCAACAATATTTCCGATTATACTCGAGACTGAAATGTTAGATTTACACGCAACAAACAAATTTGTAGATTCCAATTATTGTATCACATTCTCATATACTAGGCGCGGTTAAAACATTCGATCGAACGATCAATCACCCAAAGAATTCTCAGAAAGCTCAACACTTAAGCAGTTTTAAAATATACCAGAGACTGCTATAAGCACATACGGGCCAGCACAAGAAGGCACAGTCCACGCCCCACCAACGGCGCCGCGGAACCGCCGCAAAAAGAGCCTTTCGGTCGTGGTTCCGCGGTCGTTAAGTCGAGTTAGGGCTTCGTTCTTCCTGTGGGCCCATACAATACCCTGCACGATTTTTTGAGTATTTTTAATGTGAAAAAATCCAACTTTTTGAAAAATTTCCAGAGAGCATTTTTCGGGTTACATGTTTCGTTCGTTCGAGGTTTTTAACATCGTCTAGGTTACTTTAAACCTCTAACCTGTCTCTGATACCACTGTTGTGTTTCCTTAGCACCTAATCTAGGGTTTGGAAGCATCACACATGCCACAATTAAATTTTTATGAGGTGCTAAGTATATTAAACTAGGATCTTAACTAGAATTTTTAGGGTAACACATAATAGTATCACATACCAATAAGAATCTATCACTAAGTGAAGAAATTACAACCTTTGTAAACCACCCTTGTGACTCCTTGGACCTTTAAGAGTTTGGAACGGATCGCTAGAGGCTTTCTTCGTCCATGATGATCCACCCGAAGTCCCTTTGCACAAAGCTCCTTGCTTCACTTGATCTTTGAAAAGAAGTGGAGCAAACACCCTACACAAATGTACTAGAGAAGTGTAGAATGATGATGTGGTTTGTATTCTCTATTCAAAACCCTTTCTTTTTATCAACCTCACTCACTAGAAATCTCAAGAGAGAGCTTGTAGGAAGAAGAAGATGATAATGGGAAAGCTTGAGCTTAAAAGATAATAATCATATGGTCAAATGAGAATGAATAATGTATATATTAAATCATTCTCACAAGTAACCAAGGGTTAATAAATATCTATATATTTATTATTGAGTAATAAGAACCATAGAAAATTAACTCATGGTTAATTGTTAGGTGAAGTGTGGTCAAGTGTAGAGAATTAACCATGAATGAATTATCTTTTCTTTAACTCAAAATAAATAAATATATACATATTTACAACCATGTGAGTCTTGCATTGCCACCACTTGTGAATCATCAACCATGATACAATGTATGCATGTATGTGTGTGCATGCACATCATCATGTGCATCAACATAAATATATGCATGCATGCATGCATACAAATAGAAAAAGGGTTTAATAAAGAAATAAGCTAAAATTCTATGTTAAATCAAAACTTGATTTAACAAACCGGTCATATCACATACGACCCGGCCAATAGAAAAACGCCCGATTAATATAGGGTATCACATACACGCATTTAATCGGGTCCATGCGCATATCTCATATGCACACCACATCTTTTCGCCAGAGCTAGGAAACTCCTGTGTGGGACTCTAAGACTCGTCAATACGCCGGCAGTAGGTGATGATCATATCAAACACCCACAAGCCGCAAGCGGTCAGCTAAACTTAACGGCCACCCAGGTATTGAGCGATCATAAGAAAACCAGCGAAGCTGTAAAAACTCCTGTCGAGCCAACTGGCAACACTTACCATACAGTCCGGTCTCTTCGTCAGATATGCTGCATATCGAGTCTAGGGATGGCATAGTCGATCCCAATAACTCAATAAATTATGCTGGTGTATGGCTCATAACAGATCGAGAAACTACTGATAACACTTATCAGTAAATCTCAGCAACCCTGGCCAGGAACTTCCTGTTATAGCCAATCGAGCATAGCACAACATCAACCCCCAATACCGGGAGAGACGAAACCCCTCCTATCGCTCATTGCCTCCATGTGCCTCGGGACTGTACCCAAAATCCATCTGTTTGCACGACTCAGTAGAGCCGTGGTAGGGTGGAGATCAAAGTACAGTGGGTGGACACACAAGACTCTATGACGATCTTGGGTCTACAAACTAACCTGTACCAGTGTCACCTGAGAACTGCTATCCAACGATAGATATAATACCACATAGGAGTTTTCAGTGAGTCCATTCAGTGTACCCAGTTTTCACTGAGCACCCGCATACAATTTTTGGTGTCACTACACCAGATGGATATGGGATCATCCATCGCCCATCATATAAGACAAGAATGGTATACGCTAGTCTACTCTGGAATATCGATGTCCCGACTCGATACACCCACGACTAGGAGTGTTAAAGGATATGCTCATAAACTACACGCGTCCCACTAGTATGATATGCATCATAGTCCCAGTAGTCAAGAAAATATCCTAAGGGCTTTATCAACATGTACCAAATGAGTAATGTGCATGATCAAATGAACATGTCAAGGTAAAGTAAACCAGATAGCATACTATCATGTCGAACAAGAAAGTCATCTATATACATATATACATGTCCAAGCATCCACTATACATATAATGGCCTCTACGGCATACATATATCCAACATAATGGACATCTGGACAAACCTTTGCCGGTCAATACAGTAAAACTTAGTCATCGATATTATCTAACTGTAACCTAATCTGGTCACCTGGTCACTGCAATTAGGAGAGAGATGAAAACACTCAGCATGATGCTCTTGTAGGTTTAGATTGGATTTTAATTTATCTAAACAGGATGGCTCCCACTGTTTCTCGAATCCTTCCTCAAAGCATAAAAGAAGAATTAGTCATGATTAATCTCACCCTACAATACTTGCTTAACCTTTCAGCTAGGCTGGTGTTGGTGCTTCGGGGGAGGTTTTCTAACGCTTTCGCGAAGTTTCTTAATTATATAACCTCTTTTCCCTAGAGGCGTAGCCCTGCTAACACCGTTCTAGACACTTACTTGGTTTATAGCATTGATTGTGTTAGTGAAATATCTCCCGAGGAGTTGGGGATACTCACAGTAGGATCAGGATCCAAATATTATTGTGTGATAAAGCTGAAGGAATCTTACCAAAACTATCACAATCCAAATGGTATGCAGCACTGGCAAGTTTCAGTTTCTTTAGAAACTCCCGATGTGGATTTCCGCCCCATGCTCTTATGACCTTGACGAAGGCCAACATATCATAAGTCACATGTCAAGTTCTGCTTGTCATTGTCCAGGTTAATTTGAACCCATCCGTACATACCCTTGACGAAGGCCAACATAGTAGTACGACTGTCCCAAATCAACGCATCTATCTATGCTACAAATGAATATCCAGCAGCTACCAATCAATATGCCTTGACAAAGGCCAACATACATAGCTTGAATACTACTGAATATTCAACTGAAATGACGGGGGGCTACGGCTAGTTTTGGCGAAACCGTGAACGTAGTGAACTTGATTTAATCGAACGAACCTGATAGCTTTTAAAAGGAGTGGTTTAAGCTCTGTATTTTAAAAGTTTGTTGTTTTGAAAAAATCGAGTGGTTTTAAAATTTGTTCCAACGATTCGACTTTGGTTTGTTTGCTTTGAATTAATAAAACAGTCCTATCAATTACACCTATCATTACTGAGAGAAACGAAAATAACACGTCTGCTTATGTCATCCGCATTCGCCACGGGGCCGCATCATCACCCGTTAGGTTACTTAACTAACGACAGAGAAGGGGCAGGACTAGCACGGATGCAAAACATAAGCAACGTCTAATATATAGCATATATATAATCATTCGTCTCACGCAATAATAGGCATTTCAGATCACAGATGAACATATCAGATATACTAGGAATACCGCGTTTCGTTTAAGCCTGTAACGAAAGACGGATTCCACGGTCGTGATGAGTAGCCAAACCCCATCCCAGACCCCTACGGGTAAGGAAAGCTACCCGCCAAATTCCCGAAGTGAAGCAACCTCCCTCAGCAAAGTGAGTAAGCCACTCGGCACTTCAAAGAACCCGGCAGTTTGTGTACCCCACCTTGGGTCTATCCTAGGAGCAGAAAACAGTAAAAAGAAATAATACAACGGTGGCTACAACCTCAACCCGGATGTTCCCCGCAAAATAATATTACATCAAATTACAATTTACATCGAATAAAAGATAAAACACTCATCTCACATCCCCGGCTATTCATCCACGCCGATTCAATAAGTTCATATACACAGACCAACATAACATCATCACAGATATGTGCAACCCCGACTAATCGACGTATAGCAATTAGTCGACATTTCTAAACACATATACACATCACAAAGCTTGTAAAGTAACCACAACATAAGAATTCCGCACGCAATTAGCAAACTAAACCAATTTTTCCAAAACATGAAAAATCCAGTGAGCTAAAGTTCCAAAAACAATCGTTTTAAGCCAATCCGGGAGTCCGAATAAAAATGAAACGTGCCCGAACCTTCGCGGAGAGTTAGCGAACGAAACTAACATCGAGATAGGGGCCTAGAAGTGGTACCCTACCCCAGAGGCCACCACCAGGGGGTGAGGCTGACCCAAAACTGCCTAAGGTAGGGCAGTTTCGAGTCCCCACCGCCAAGACCACCTTGTGGTGGTCTTGGGGAGTGGGCCCAGCAGTTCGGTCCCCCCGGGGATTCCCCGGGGTGCCCATGCACCACCCCGCGGCTTCTCAGTTCAAACCATGAGCCCGCGGGGTGTACAAACATCTCAAATTTTCAGTTTTTGGAACTGTTTTTGTCGACAGTTTTTGCACGACAAAAACGGTGGATTTCTAACGTCGCTACAAGCTATCTAATGTTTATGAGAGGCTCTGATACCACTGTAAGTCATTGTCGCGCAACCCACGTGTTCGCGGGGAGGCGGAAATTGCAAAAAATGATTTTTACGGGCTTCGCAACACCGACTTGAACCAAGGATCGATCATAAACCCTAACTAGCCAAACTGATGTGAGGTTAAATATAAGTCCAGAAGTTTATACCTCATGTTCATGTCCTTCGGGTATTAATTCCTCACTGTCCTCCACCTCGTCATAGGCTCCATGGATCGTTTGGATCGCCGCTTCCTCGTCGGACTCCTCAAATTGAAGACGATCCACCCGAGAGAATGTGCATCGAGCTTCTACCTTAATCGAAGCAACTAAGGAACCATGTTCGCTACACAAGATTTCATAGATGATGTAGAGTATGAAGATGGATTGGGATGTCTTCTTTTACCATAGGTTACTCAACACATGAGTGTTCTAGGGTTTGAGGGAGTTGAAGATGACAAGAGGAAAAGCTAGTCAAGCAAAGCTTGAAGATGGAGATGGCTATTTCTTTTGTTGTCTTAAACTGAACTCTTTTTGATTATCCCTTGATAAAACTAAATCAATAATCACAAAAGGGTTCAATTTACAACATAATGAGTCATGGGTGGAATGAGCACCATGTGTCATATGAATCCATGTCCAAATTCATGCAATTTCCACATCATTTCCTAATTACATAATGTATTATTTATTTAAACCAAAATGAATAATAAAATTATGATATGTCATCTTCAAATAACATTTTTGACAAAATTACAAAAACGCCCCTCGACCGTATATACATACCCGTATCCGTATTCCGAAAAATACGAATACAAAAGACGAAAACAATCCATCAATAAAATACTAGGATCCGGCTTAAACCAAAGCCCACTAGTATTGTTCGTCTGAATCATCATCCGTGCACAAGTACACGTACGCGATCGGACCCTATCGTAAAACTATACGACCTCTATATCTTTTGCCCGATGAAGGGAAACCCTCTGTGTGGGACTCTAAAATCTCGACACTACGCTGGCCGTGGGTTTAACCACAGGCCGCAAGCGGCACTAGCTATACGTAACGACCCCCAAGCATATATCAATGAGAAGGCCGATGAGAATAACTCATCCGAACTCCAACTAAGCCTATATGTGACAATCTCCATACAGTCTGGTCTGTTCGTCTAAGAGTATCGCATAACGGACCTGGGGGGATGGTAATCGTCAGACCCCTAATAGCGCAATAAGTCATGTCGGAGAGTAGCCCAAAACACCCTGAGAAACTACTGGAGTATCTACCAGTAAATCTCACTTGCTTTGGCCAAAGACTTTGTGTAATGGTCTTCTAACACAGCGCGGCATCAACCCCCAACACTGGGAGAGACGAATCATATCTAACCGCCACTGCCTCCAAGTACTTCGGGACTGCACCCTGTTGGAGATAGTGCCCTCAGAGTCAATTATTGGATCACAGGCACGTAATTGCAATGATTGATGGAGGACCTATCTCGATAGGACAGTCTTACTCAAGATGATAGTATGCTATCTGGTTTATCTTTATCATCGTGTACTGCTTCAGGTGACCTTACAGGTCACTATTGCGCGTTGATAGAGCCCCTAGGATTCTTGCTTGACTGCCAGCAGTATGAGGGCGATCATATACATGGGAGCTGGTAGTCTATAAGCACATCCTTAAAAGGTCCCTAGTCGTGGGAGTTTCGAGACAGGGTATCGATACTCCAGAGTAGACTGGTGTATACAGTCGAGACCCCGACGAGGGGCGGTGGCCGGTCTCACAAGCCACTGGTGTCAGTTGGTTCACCTAAAATGTATACAGGTGCTCATTGGGTTATGAGTACACCGGACAAGACTTGCCGGGAACATGCTAGTTGGTCTTATACCAGACGTCAGATAGCAGTTCCCTGGTGACATGTGTACAGGTTAGTTCATCGACCTGAGATCGTCATTTATCTCGTGGGAGTTCCCACTGTACTTTGATTACTACCCTACCACGCTCAAAGGAGATGTGCAAACAGGTTTTAGTTGGGTACAGTCCCGAGCCGCATGGAGGCAGTGAGCGGATCTGCAAGGGTTCGTCTCCCCCGGTATTGGGGGTGAGGTCGCGTTGTGTCTAGGAGAGCCATTACACGAAGTCGTTGGCCAAGGCAGGAGATTTACTGGTAGGTATTTCAGTAGTATCTCAAGGTGTTCTGGGCTACACTCCGACACGACTTGTACCGCTTTTGGGGGTCTGACTTTTACCAACCCCCTAGGCCCGCCATGCGATGATCATAGACGAACGGACCGGACTGTACGGATATTGTTACTGACAAGCTCAGTAGGGTGTCAGGATGAGTCCGATCATCGACGTCCCTTTTGGTCAATACCTGGTAGCCCGTTACGTATGGCTAATAGCTCTGACGTGCTTGTGGTTAAATCCACAGCCAAAGTGTTAACGAGCCTTTAGAGTCCCCCACATACAGTTTTTCTCAAGTTTCGGGAGAAACGCTGTAGAGGTCGTATGATGATATAGCAGGGTTCGATCAGATAGGTGCGGTATTGCACGGATCATGATCGGACGGATAATACTAGCGGGCTTTGGTTTAAGCCGGATCCTAGTATTGTATTGTGTAGATTTTGTCTCATTGCATTTGTATTCGGTCGGAATACAAATGCGGGTATGTATATACAGTCACGGGGTTTTCCTGTAATTTATTACGGGATCAGTTTTCTGAAGTTGCCAGTTTGCTTTCCGTTTCAGCCATTTTTCTTTGTATCTTTCATTGGCTGAATATTGGTGGAGAGGGGGTTATTTGCAAGCATGCAAATTTGATTAGTAGAGGGTGTTATTTGCATGTAATAGTATCATGATGGTTCTACCATCCCTTGACTTCATTTGCTCATCATTTCTTTCTTTATATGATGGGAGTAGGTTGAGACTTTAGGTGTGATGATGACTCATCATTATCACTTGCTTGCATTCATTGCTTTCTCCCCCCCTTGACTTCTCTCTCCTCTCTCATTCCTTGAAGTCAAGGCCGACCACTGTTTGGGGGGTGGGGGATTTTGATTCACTTCATTTTTGATGAGAAAAAAAAAAAAGATGGTTCTTATTTTGGTTTTTTCTTGCAACATTTTCCTTACCCTCTCTAAAAAGGTTCATACTCTCCACTTCATATGGCAACTTCAAACCCCAAGAGACAAAACATTCTATACTTATCCTACAGCATCCTTGGGCACGTCGGCTCGCCAACTTTGTGCACGAGTTTCCTCGGTCCAGAGGTGGGAGCCCGTAAAAGAACCCGGCGATGTGGTGCCCTTCCGGCGAGGAGGTGAAGACCGGAGATTCCGCGGGGAGATCGGGACGACGAAGAGAAGACCGATCGCTCGGTATATCTCTCTACCCCTTCTCTAGTTTGCTAGGACTATGTTAATGGCCGGATCCGGGTTTAAAGTGCGCGGTGGTGCCGGTTTACAAGTTTTGTAAAAAGTGTCGTTTCCGCATTCCGGAGTCGGATTGACGGCCGGGGCGCCGCCGTGCACTTACATGGTATCAGAGCCACGCCATTAACCTAGTCTAGCTTTCTCTGGTGTGTTTAAAACTTCGATCGAACAAATATCCCAAAACTGCATTTTCAAAGTATCAGTTTTCTGTCGAATTATTTTTGGCTCGGAAAATTTTTCAGTGTGTTGCAGAAATACATGCAGGGTTTTTTATGCATTCTATGAAAATTTGGTCGCATGTTATTACTCTTCCACCGCGGAACCACGTCCAAACCCATGCTTGGGCCGCGGTTCCGCCGCCACTTTTACTGTTCAATGCACCAAAATTTTACAGAGAGCTTCTGAGTTGAAAATGGGGTTTTTGGAATGTTCTGTTTGGGCCCAGATTTCTTAGAGTGCTACAGTAGCTCTTGGGGCCCACATCGGTAAATTTGATCGATCGAAAATTTTAAACATGTTAGTTCACAGTATTTACATTATATCTGCGACCGTGAATGTCATTTGATCGGTAAATCCTGTCTAACTGCTATAGCCCTTTTAGACGGATTTGCGAACGTGACATTCACGTTGATGTTCTGTATTGTGTTGTGATGTTGCGGATTGTCGTGGTGGATAGCCTGGATGCAATGGTAGTACAGTTTCGTTTTATATGTACATTTTATATTGCGGGGCGAGCGTCCGACATGTGGACTGCCGTCACTGCCTGTTTGTATATTATTCTTTTGGGGCACGACCGGGCTGAGTTCGATGTACCCGTTGTATGTATATTTTACTTTCTGTACTAGGATTACTCCAAGGTGGGGTGCACGGATAGCCGGGTTCTATAGGGAAACGGGCCCGCATCTCATGGCTTTGAGACGGAGGGGGGTTCACTCTAGAATTGGCGGGCTATTCGCCACACTCGTAGGGGTACAGGTTGACCCAGGAGGGGTGCCCAAGTTACCGGATTCCGTGAAGTGTTGGGTGGTCCATTCACGTTACTGAAGGGGGCTGCCTCGCTTCAGGTGTTGGCGGGTAACTTGCCGCGCCCGTAGAGGTCTAGGATTTCATTGCACAGGCTATCCACACGACCAGGGGAACGTCGGGTTTCAGTAGCGGCTCTATGAAACCCGGGGATCCCAGATATCTGTATTGTTCTGTGATGCTTATTACATTTCTGTTAAGTTGCATTTTATCACGCCTTGAGCGAATATTATATATTGATATATATACTAGTAGATGGTGTATATGTTTTGCTTCCGCGCTAGTCCAGTCCTCGCTCTGTCGTTAGTTAAGTAACCAAACGGGTAATGACGGGACCCAGTGGCGAATGCGGATGGCATATACGTACATCATTATTTTCGTTCTTTATTGGTGTGATCAATTGATGGGACTGCGTTGATTCGGATCAATGCAAGCTAAACAAACCTATTCTGATGTTGTTGGAACAATTTTTCAAAAAGCGGTTATTGCAAGGATGTTCTCTTTTGTTTTGCATAGTGGTATTCGGTTATGAATATCCAGCGCCTCAGTCGATGAGGCAAGGGCCGAGATCCCTTCACCGGGAGTGACCCCTTGGACAGAAGTTTTGCGTCAGGGCGATAACTTCACTATAGTCGTTTACTTTTGCTTTGCATCGTGGTATTCAGTTGGAATATCGTGCACCTCATTATACGGGGAAAGAGCCGAGAACCCTTCACCGGGAGTGACCTCTTTAGCAAAGGTTTTTGTCACTATATTTTTATAAAACTATCTGGTTCCTTCAACGATATCAAGTTCATTACATTAAAGGTTTTTCGCCAAAATCCATTCGTAGCCCTCCGTCGTTTCATATGGATAGTCAATAGTATTCAAGCTGTGTTTGTTGGCCAAAGTCAAGGCACAGTGTTTGGTAGCTATTGGGTATTCATATGCAGCATAGATAGATGCGTTGGTTTGGGACAGTCGTACTGCCTTGTTGGCCAAAGTCAAGGGTAGGTACGGGTGGGTTCAAATCAACCTGGAAAATGACGGGTAGAACTTGACATGCGACTTATAATTTGTTGGCCAAAGTCATGGTCATAAGAGCATGGGGTAAAAATCACATCGGGAGTTTCTAAAGAAACTGAAACTTGCCAGATATGCGCATACCTTCTGGAGTGTGATAACGTGAGCGGATTCCGTCACGTTATCATGCGATGATAGTTGGATCCCGATTCCAACTGATGAGTTGATTTACTCCTCGGGTGATCCCGACTAATTCTTCTTTCAGGTTTGGAGGAGAATTTGACGGTACAGTAGGAGGTTTCCAGATTAGATAAATTGGTAACCATTCTGATCTAGGTTAGAGTGCACGCTGAGTGTTTTTTTCTCTCTCTCTTTGGCAGCGACCATGACCCGACCTTTGACTATGACTCAGTGACCAAGATTAACCGAACCTTCTTAAAACACCGACTTTTAGATTGTCAGAGTTGCATACCTCATTGTCACTCCTACTTTTACCCATTTTCTCCAGAACACCCCGTATTACTATGAACGTCCACTTCCATTGGATAAAACCATCGTATGGTTATATACGAACTCGAAGGAATTTATTCGAGGATGGTTTCTGGTTCTGGAGAAAATGGATAGGACTATTCAGCTGTCTTTTCCTTTTACCTTCTCTCAGGTTGCGAGTGCCCCTTAGATTAGGGGATAGTACACCTATTACGCAAATTGGATAGTCTTCTTCCAAACCATAAGCAGGTGCCGACCGGTAGAGAATGAAGAAAACCAATTAGCCTAACGATGGTGTACAGAAGGTATTATGTAAAGACAAATAAAGGGATTAGAAGGAGGGCAAAGTAAATTGCGACTGCTATTCACGACCAAACCAAGTATTTCATTACCACTCGCACTTCACCTTTGTATTTCTCCAGGACACTCCGTATCACTACGAAGATCCACAGTTTATTGGATACTCAATCGTATCTTTATATACGAACTCGAAAGGAACTTGTTCCAGTTCGGGGATGGATTCTGGTTCAGGAGAAATAGGAATAAGGTTTGTTCGGTTGTCTTTTATCTTAATATTCTCTCGCATTGCGAGTGCTCTTGGGATTAGGACAGTACACCCATTATGCTTATTGGATAGTCTTCTTCCAAACCATAGGCTGGTGCCGAACGGTAGGGAAGGAAGAAAACCATTTGGCCTAAAGGGGTGTACAGAAGATAATGACTAAAGACGTATAAAGGGATTTGGAGAGATGGCAAAGAAATATACGGTTACAGTTGTGAATCTGGATAATGGAAGAGGCATTACTAGGAATACCCGGATACCCCTTCGAAACATTTACATGTTTCAGTTTCGCTGTGTACTGTTAAAAGAAAACTGATTTCCCAATCAGATCTTGCTCCAGGGTATGTATTTACCAGGTATGATTCTCACATCTGTATGGTTTTACAGATGATGAGTGGGAGTAAGTTATTGGGAATTAGGTGATTGTCCTCATTATTTCGGAATTCGTTGTAATTGGTGATATTTGAGGAAATCGCCTGGGTTATGTTGGAGATAGTACCCTCAGAGTCAATTATTGGATCACAGGCACGTGATTGCGATGATTGAGAGGACCTGTCCCAGTAGGACAGTCTTACTCGAGATGATAGTATGCTATCTGGTTTACCTTTATCATCGTGTACTGTTTTAGGTGACCTGACACGTCGCTATTACACGTTGATAGAGCCCCTAGGATTCTATGCTTGACCACCAGCAGTATGAGGGCGATCATATACGTGGGAGCTGGTGGTCTATAAGCATATCCTGAAATGGTCCATAGTCGTGTGAGTTTCGAGACAGGGCATCGATACTCCATAGTAGACTAGTGTATACAGTCGAGACCCCGACGAGGGGCGGTGGCCGGTCTCACAAGCCACTGGTGTCAGTTGGATCACCTAAGATGTATACAGGTGCTCATTGGGTTATGAGTACACCGGACAGGACTCGCCGGGAACATGCCAGTTGGTCATATACCAGACGTCAGATGGCAGTTCCCAGGTGACATGTGTGCAGGTTAGTTCATCGACCTGGGGATCGTCATTTGTCTTGTGTGAGTTCCCACTATACTTTGATTACTACCCTACCATGGCTCAAAGGAGTCGTGCAAACAGGTTTTAGTTGGGTACAGTCCCGAGCCACATGGAGGCAGTGAGCGCATCTTCAGGGGTTCGTCTCTCCCGGTATTGGGGGTGAGGTCGTGCTGTGTCTAGGAGAGCCATTACACGAAGCCCTCGGCCGAGGCAAGGAGATTTACTGGTAGGTATTCCAGTAGTATCTCAGGGTGTTCTGGGCTACACTCCGACACGACTTGTACCGCTTTTGGGGGTCTGACTTTTACCAACCCCCTAGGCCCGCCATGCGATACTCATAGACGAACGGACCGGACTGTACGGATATTGTCACTGACAGGCTCAGTTGGGTGTCGGGGTGAGCTTCCTCATCGACGTCCCATTTGGTCAATAGCTGGTGGCCCGTCACGTATTGGCTTATACCTCTGACGTGCTAGTGGTTAAATCCACAGCCATAGTATTGACGAGTCTTTAGAGTCCACCACACTTTCAGTTACTCAAGCTTTCGGGCGAAACACTGTAGAGGCCGTATGGAGATATGGCAGGGTCCGATCAGATACGTGCGGTATTGCACGGATCAGGATCGGACAGTTTTGTACTAGTGGCCGTATAGTTATATGGCAGGGTTCGATCTGATACGTGCGGTATTGCACGAATCAGGATCGGACGGATATTTCTAACCGGCTTTGGCTTAAGCCGGTCCTAGTCTAGTACAGTGTAGATTTTGTCTCATTGCATTTGTATCCGGACGGAATACAGATGCGGGTGTGTATGCACAGTATAGGGGTTTTCCTGTAATTTATTACGGGACCAGTTTTCTGGAGTTGCCAGTTTGCATTCCGTTCCGGCCGGTTTTCCTTTGTTCTTTCCCGGCCGGACTTTTCTGATGGAGGGGGTAATTTGCAGTTTTGCAAATTACATTTGGTGGAGGTTTTATTTGTAAAAGTATTTATTATGAAAGCATCTTTTATATTCCTTTCTTTTCTATCATCATTTCTTGAAAAGGTGATTAGGATTGATTTTAAGCTTGATGTGAGTTTGTGATGATGGTGTTAGGATATGGTCACCCTCTCCTTTTTCCTACACTCACCTCCCTTCATGTTTATCTGTTTATATTGTTTCCTCCACCATTCTTCTTCTCACTTGATGAATATGATAGTTTTTCATGAGAGAAAAAAGAAAGAGAGAAGAAGAAGAAGAGAGCTTCATCTTGAGAGTTACATTCATGATCTCATTTTTCTTGCTAGAAAAATGCAAGCACCATTTTTCTATCCCTGATTCCTCCATCACCATGGCAACAAACCCCAAAGAGACATACCCTCTACACTACACATTCTACAGCATATCTTGAGCATGTCGAGTTGCCGGCTTCATGCACGAGTTGCCTCGGTATTGAGGCGGGAGCCCGTAAAAGAAGAAGGCGATGTGGTGCCCTTTCCGGCGAGGAGGCGACGATGTGGAGACTACTCTTTCCGCGGGAGATCGGGACGATGACGAGAAGACCGGAGGACTCGGATCACTCGGTATACTTCTCACCCTATCTCTTAAATGCTAGCTCTAGGTTAATGGTAAACGATCCGGGTTTTCATTGTCCACGGTAGCGCCGGTTTCCGAGTAAGGAAAATTTTTATTCCGCATTTTTGCCTCGAGCAAGAGGTCGGGGCGCTGCCGTGGCGCAACAGGTTGTCTGCCGGACGGCAAATATTTGGTTTTGAATATCCGCTGTTATGCACCAATTTCAAATTGATACATCTGTACGTCTATTTTTATAGAGTGAGATATACCTTTTTGAAATTATGTCCATGACATTTACCTATATCAGTGGATGGTTAGGTAAGGAGCATTAAACAGCGGTGTAATTCTTCTTAACCATAGGTACAGTTTTCAACCTACGACACACAGGGATTGTGTTATCAGACTCAAGGGACTTATACAGAGTATTGTATGTTTTCCAGTGTCCATGAGGACAAAGGGGTTGGTGCTCGGACTGTATTCTGTTTACTTGTGACTTCTCTAGTTCTTAGACATGTATTTCATAGAAATGCAAGGTCTGAGTTTTGAGAAGTTATAGGTATATAAATAAAGTAGAGAACCAGGTGTTGCAAGTATCGGGATTCTTCAAGGTGATCGAAGATGTTGATACTTGTGTAGGGTATTCAGATGACAGTAATGATTAAGAGAACTTGCTTCTCTTTCAGATTACTCATAATTGGAAGCACTCCTAAGTTGAGTAATGCTGATCGGCCTCTCTCTATTTAGTTGACATGCACTGGAGACAGCTACATGATTTGAATCTGGTTCAATTAAATCAGTGCCTCTGGTTCTATATTGGATATAGAACAGTTCATATCTTAACGATGTTAAGGTACGGGGAGTTGTCCGGCATATAATTAAAACCAGACTCTGGATAACTCAAGGCACGTTTCTGTAATGGCTGTTTGTGGGTTGACCCAGGCTATGACGAGGGTTGACTTTCTACCATCTGGAAGATCAATAGTGATATTGTTCTTGACTCGCCACAGTTTTAACAAAAATGGATTTTTTCAGAAAACAGTAGTGGGAGTATGGTAGAACTGGAAGTGATTCCAGAACCGCAGACGATTACTGAAAATTTGATAAGAACCTAAAGATTCAATTTGGTTTGACATTCCATTGGCCACTCCGCAGATACGGTGGGTAACCTCAGGCACCCGAGAGGTACCCCGGTAGCCTCAAGAACGGTGACAGGGAGGTTCTTGTTTACCCAGACTTGCCATTGATGTTGTTCCAAACTGTGAGACCCGGCAGGAGGATGAGTATAGCGTCGTTCTAAACTAGCTTTAGAAGTGTACGTCTATATGACTCTGCCAGAGGGTTGTCGTTGTCAGTGGGAGCAGCGGAAGCATTGGTGGACAAGTGGCTTATGTCTATTTATAGACTAAAGCAGACATAGCGGAGATAAATCATCTATTTCTGATGTGACAGTCATAGGTTTGACTTCATCAGAATAGGGGATGATATAATAAGAAGGTAGTAGGGTGTGATGTCCTGGTATTTGGATGACACACACAGAGTAGGAAGTGAAATTTCTATACTACGATCGGTTATACTTTGGTTGTCACACAGTGGTTTCTCCACATGGGACTTGGATATAATATCAAGACATTCTGGTTACTGGATCTATGGTTTTAGATCTAGATTTGGGTAGTTTCCCAATCAGGGTACTTAGACAGCATTCTGAAGGTGTTTTAGAATGGACGACTCCAGGCACGGTAGTGTACCTACAGGTGATGGAGTCACCATCTCTAAAGGTGTCTTACAGACTAAAGTGGAGAGGGATGTGCATGATTGGTAGATCACTTGCGTAGGCAATTGAGTCAATCATGAGATGTCAAGCACCACAACAGATGTTGTTTTTTGCAGTAGATGCAATATGTTGATATTGATCCAATCCTGGAGAAACGAACGGAAGCAGTTTTAGAAAATAAGTGGATGTTCTAGGGATATGATAACAACAGTCTCTTTTAGGAGACAGTTATCTCTCCAGGCTTCCAAGGTGACATGGATGACAGAGAGGTTGTCAGAGTTATAGTTTTCCTTCTGACGAGGGGTAGTATTTTGGACAGGTGATCCAAGGGGATACTGAAGGAGGCATGACGCCGGATACTGATTAAGTTCAGTTGACGATACAGTCTAAGAAGTTTGGATTTGGAGTTCATTTATGAGCTAGGTCCCATCAGATATCCAGACATATTCTAAGACAGGTATTACTCATTTCGGGAGATGGTTTTCTCCGCGAACTTGAGATAAAGAGAGACATAGAAAGAAACATCAAGGCGGATCCACTCACTGAGGCTATTCCTCGAACACATTAGTTTCGCAAACTGGTTTTGTAAAACTGATCAGTAGAGGAATTTGGTGTTCGGTATCACACGGGCTGTGAGTATGCGACATCGCAATAATTAGCCTTGAGTGCAAGTGGGAGATTGTTGGAGATAGTGCCCTCAGAGTCAATTATTGGATCACAGGTACGTGATTGCAATGATTGATGGAGGACCTATCTCGATAGGACAGTCTTACTCAAGATGATAGTATGCTATCTGGTTTATCTTTATCATCGTGTACTGCTTTAGGTGACCTTACAGGTCACTATTGCGCGTTGATAGAGCCCCTAGGATTCTTGCTTGACTGCCAGCAGTATGAGGGCGATCATATACGTGGGAGCTGGTAGTCTATAAGCACATCCTTAAAAGGTCCCTAGTCGTGGGAGTTTCGAGACAGGGCATCGATACTCCAGAGTAGACTAGTGTATACAGTCGAGACCCCGACAAGGGGCGGTGGCCGATCTCACAAGCCACTGGTGTCAGTTGGTTCACCTAAGATGTATACAGGTGCTCATTTGGTTATGAGTAAACCGTACAGGACTCGCCGGGAATATGCTATTTGGTCTTATACCTGACGTCAGATAGCAGTTCCCTGGTGACATGTGTACAGGTTATTTCATCGACCTGAGATCGTCATTTGTCTCGTGTGAGTTCCCACTGTACTTTGATTACTACCCTACCACGCTCAAAGGAGACGTGCAAACAGATTTTAGTTGGGTACAGTCCCGAGCCACATGGAGGAAGTGAGCGGATCTGCAGGGGTTCGTCTCTCCCCGTATTAGGGTGAGGTCGCGCTGTGTCTAGGAGAGCAATTACACAAAGTCCTTGGCCAAGGTAGGAGATTTACTGGTAGGTATTCCAGTAGTATCTCAGGGTGTTCTGGGCTACACTCCGACACGACTTGTACCGCTTTCGGGGGTCTGTCTTTTACCAACCCCCTAGGCCCGCCATGCGATGCTCATAGACGAACGGACCGGACTGTACGGATATTGTCACTGACAGGCTCAGTAGGGTGTCAGGATGAGTTAGCTCATCGACGTCCCTTTTGGTCAATACCTGGTAGCCCGTTACGTATGGCTAATACCTCTGACGTGCTTGTGGTTAAATCCACAGCCAAAGTGTTGACGAGTCTTTAGAGTCCCCCACAGACCATTTTTCTCAAGTTTCGGGCGAAAGGCTGTAGAGGCCGTATGGAGATATGGCAGGGTTCGATCAGATAGGTGCGGTATTGCATGGATCATGATCGGACGGATAATACTGGCGGGCTTTGGTTTAAGCCGGATCCTAGTATTGTACTGTGTAGATTTTGTCTTATTGCATTTGTATTCGGTCGGAATACAAATGCGGGTATGTATATACAGTCGCGGGGTTTTTCTGTAATTTATTACGGGATTAGTTTTCTGAAGTTGCCAGTTTGCTTTCCGTTTCAGCCATTTTTCTTTGTATCTTTCATTTGCTGAATATTGGTGGAGAGGGGGTTATTTGCAAGCATGCAAATTTGATTAGTGGAGGGTGTTATTTGCATGTAGTAGTATCATGATGGTTCTACCATCCCTTGACTTCATTTTCTCATCATTGCTTTCTTTATATGATGGGAGTTGGTTGAGACTTTTGGTGTGATGATGACTCCTCATTATCACTTGCTTGCATTCATTGCTTTCTCCCCCCCCCCCCTTAACTTCTCTCTCCTCTCTCATTCCTTGAAGTCAAGGCCGGCCACTATTGTGGGGGTGGGGGATTTTGATTCACTTCATTTTTTATGAGGAAAAAAAAGGAGATGGTCCTTATTTTGGTTTTTGCTTGCATCATTTTCCTTACCCTCTCCAAAAAGGTTCATACTCTCCACTTCATATGGCAACTTCAAACCCCAAGAGACAAAACATTCTATACTTATCCTACAGCATCCTTGGGCACGTCGGCTCGCCAACTTCATGCACGAGTTGCCTCGGTCCAGAGGTGGGAGCCCGTAAAAGAACCCGGCGATGTGGTGCCCTTCCGGCGAGGAGGTGAAGACCGGAGATTCCGCGGGGAGATCGGGACGACGACGAGAAGACCGAATGACACGGATTGCTCGGTATATCTCTCTACCCCTTCTCTAGTTTGCTAGGACTATGTTAATGGCCCGATCCGGGTTTAAAGTGCGCGGTGGTGCCGGTTTACAAGTTTTGTAAAAAGTATCATTTCCGCATTCCGGCGTCGGATTGACGGCCGGGGCGCCGCCGTGCACTTACATGGTATCAGAACCACGCCATTAACCTAGTCTAGCTTGCTCTAGTGTGTTTAAAACTTCGATCGAACAAATATCCCAAAACTGCATTTTCAAAGTATCAGTTTTCTGTCGAATTATTTTTGGCTCGGAAAATTTTTCAGTGTATTGCAGAAATACATGCAGGGTTTTTTATGCATTCTATGAAAATTTGGTCGCATGTTATTACTATTCCACCGCGGAACCGCGGCCAAACCCATGCTTGGGCCACGGTTCCGCCGCCACTTTTACTGTTCAATGTACCAAAATTTTACAGAGAGCTTCTGAGTTGAAAATGGGGTTTTTGGAATGTTCTGTTTGGGCCCAGATTTCTTAGAGTGCTACAGTAGTGCTTGGGGCCCACTTCGGTAAATTTGATCGATCGAAAATTTTAAACATGTTAGTTCACAGTATTTACATTATATCTGCGACCGTGAATGTCATTTGATCGGTAAATCCTGTCTAACTGCTATAGCCCTTTTAGACGGATTTGCGAAAGTGACATTCACATTGATATTCTGTGTTGTGCTGTGATGTTGCGGATTGTCGTGGTGGATAGCCTGGATGCAATGGTAGTACAGTTTCGTTTTATATGTACATTTGATATTGCGGGGCGAGCGTCCAACATGTGGACTGCCGTCACTGCCTGTTTGTATATTATTCTTTTGGGGCACGACCGGGCTGAGGTCGATATACCCGTTGTATGTATATTTTACTTTCTGTACTAGGATTACCCCAAGGTTGGGTACACGGATAGCCGGGTTCTATAGAGCAACGGGCCCGCATCTCATAGCTTTGAGACGGAGGGGGATTCACTCTAGAATTGACGGGCTATTCGCCACACTCGTAGGGGTACAGGTTGACCCAGGAGGGGTGCCCAAGTTACCGGATTCCATGAAGTGCTGGGTGGTCCATTCACGTTGCTGAAGGGGGCTGCCTCGCTTCAGGTGTTGGCGGGTAACTTGCCGCGCCCGTAGGGGTCTAGGATTTCATTGAACAGGCTATCCACACGACCAGGGGAACGTCGGGTTTCAGTAGCGGTTCTATGAAACCCGGGGATCCCAGATATCTGTATTGTTCTGTGATGCTTGTTCAGTTGATAAAACTGCACATTTTTTATTACATTTTTCCTACTATTTCCATATCAAAAAAGGTCTTTATTATAATATATCATACATATGAGGGTTTATCTGTAAAAATAACATTTTCCATGTGTTGATATATTATAATTAGCATTTAGTAGGAAAATGTATGCAAATAATATCTTTGACCAAATCTTAACTCTACTAAATATTATTTGAGTTGTTGTGCAGAATTTTCAGGTCTAAAATCAAGGAAATCAAGTTGTTAAAGCAAACCTGCCTAATTAAGAAATCAAAATTAAGAAATCAAGTCTATCAGCAACTACGAGAAGATTTCCAAGTTCCAAAGCTTCCAAAGATTGCCAAATGTCATACAGATAAAGCCCCAAGAAATTGATCAAGGGATAGATTAAGTGGCCGCAGATCCGTGGCCATACCCCCCCTTGGGCCGCGGATCCGCGACAATATTGAGGATTTAGAGGATGCAATTTTCTAGGGTGAATCTTTACAGTTAACTTTCATATTTGGAAGCAAAGTTTCTAGCTTTGGGACTATAAATAAAGACCGAGAGCCTCTTGGAAAAATCATCAAGTCGACGCGATCACGAAGTCCAAGACGGCTCACGCATCCAGACTGATCATCAACTATTCGTCTACCTCCTTGGAAGAGATCGCGAAGCAAACTAGTCTTTGTAATTATTTTCTAAAGAATCAAAGTGTAATGAATATTGTTGATTAATAAAGGTAGCTTTCTTTTTCTTATTCTATTTCTTCGTAGTTTGATTATGCAATTTATCTCCATCTCTTTTTCTCCCAACATGCGCGAGTAATTCTCCGCTTGTTAGGGTTCGTAGGATTAGGGTAGGCTAATGGATGATGAACATCTCTAAACTCTTTTTAAGTCCTATAAAGTTTATAAACTTTATCAACAGAATCATTAACATCCTAATCGGGCGCGCTAACAATTCATTGTTAGTCCCGACCGCGATTAGAGATTAGATTAATGATTGTTTTGGTAAAGGCTAGATATGAACGGAGTTCCGTGTGGAGATAAGGGTTAAGAGTGGGATTCCTTTTCCCTCCAGAAACCCTAATCTACATGCATCACCGCCGTTCTAGTTCTAAATCTATTAAAGGATAAAAAGATTAATTTTTAATTAATCATCCATAACTACTAAATCCTAATGAACCCTACAAGCTCTCTTCTTATATTAACTACATCCATAAATAATCTAGATCTATATTTTGCATCCGTGTTTAACGTAGATCTAGAAACCATTCTACAATATTCTTTATTATCCCTCATCTCTCTTTCAACACATCTAAAGTAAAGATAAAAGGTTCAACGTTTCCCTGAGGACGACTCGTACTCATCTCGGTCTAGCTACACGCGACACCGTTATTGATTGCGGTTACTTTAACTACAAACACACTTTTCGTATCAATCAAATAGCGCCGTTGACGGGGATACGTGCGTAATTTTTTATTCTTACTATTTATGTTGAATTCTTAGACGATTCATATCATAATTAAAACAAAACTGCAAATTGTATATTTAACGATTATTGTGTGAATTTTGCGAGGGGATCTGGAGACGCAGACTTGAGAAAACAGAGAGACAGAGACATTCTTAGAGATCCAGAGGAGTACAGAAGACCGCAGAAAAAATTTCATCAAGTGATCCCTCTCTGTTGCGGCGGAACCGCGGCAAAAGAGGTATATTCACGGCGGAAGCGCGGCGCATTAGGGGATCTAGGGCTTCAGTCTTCTCTGGTAAGATTCTAACCTCCTTCTCTCTCCTCTAAAATCCAATAAAATCTATTTTCTGCAGGATTCTTTGCAAAATAGCGTCGCTCAAAAATCTTTTTACAAAAGTTTTGTGATTGGTTTTGTTTTGCATATTTTAATACGGACTTTAAGGGGCAAAGACCAAATCAAGATTAGGTGGGGATTTTATCACCCTTCCTAAGCCCCACAAATCACAAACTAAGCATCTGCATCAACCCTACATTAATCTAAAAAATATCTAGACCAGACTCTAAGGACTGTCGCGCTCAATAAGGACAGAGGAAGGTCGTGGGTAATCTATCGCTTATCCGCATTACTTTTATGGTGTCTAGGCAAGTGTGTCAAAGGCAAGTGGTTACTTAATTAGGACCACTACTTTCGTAGTGGGGAGCCTCCCACTTACCTGGCACTTACCTGGCTACAAGGGTAGTAACGAGACGGTAGAGGATTGATCCTGCGGCTTGTCCTTTGGAAGTCTAGGAGCGGTCTAGAGACTGGACCTAGGTAACCTTAGTTCTAGGGTTGTTTGTGCATTTTAGAGTGATTTGTCTTGAGTCCCGCTTTTTCAAAACAAACCATTTTTTTTAAATCACACCACGCTGCCACCGCCCGTAGGTGCGCAGAATCCACCGCGCATCTCTCTCCAAGAGAGATGCTATCCTATCTATGGTCCTCTTCCCACTTGTCTATCTATTCCACCAGCTAACGGGGATAATTTTGAAATTAAACCCCACTACATCAATCTGTTGCCTAAATTTCACGGGGTTGAGTCGGAAGACGCGTACGTTTTCATCACCAAATTCGAAAACGTATGCGCAATGATGGGTACTTCACAATTGACTGTGGATGCTATGTGCTTACGTCTTCTCCCATTCACACTGTGTGATTTGGCAGAAAATGGCTTTATAATACTGCTGCACACTCTATCACTAATTGGGATGAATTCGTAATAGCATTTCTTAAGAAGCTTTACCCAAACCATAAGACTTCCCGTGTTAGGAGCGAGATCAACCAGTTCACCCAGCTTCCCAATGAACCCTTTTGGAAGTGCTTTGAACGTTTCAAGGATCTGCTTGTCCAATGTCCTCATCATGGAATCAATAGATCGGATTTATGCTGAATTATATATGAGGGCATTAATCCAGCGACAAAGTAGATGCTTGAAACAATGTGTCAATGCAATTTCATGTCTAAAGATGACGGTGAAGCTTGGAAGTATCTGGAAGACCTCGCTGAAAACACTTTGCAGTGGGAAAGCGTAAGACCACCTTCATCTAGGGGAGGTGTTCACCAGCTCGATGTTTCCATCACAGTGAAAGCCGAAATGGCAGCGATGCAGAAGAAACTCGACGCTATTGAGAACAGATTCTCATCAGTCTCCCTAAATCAGGTTACGCTTCCCAAAACCGTCTGTGGTTGCTGTTCAGATCCTTCACACTCAACGGAAGAATGTCCTATGAATGCACAGTTTCAAGGTCACAAGCAAACTAATGCTGCTTTTCAGCAGCGACCTAGAAACGATCCTTATTCTTCCACGTACAATTAAGGATGGAGGAATCATCCTAACTTTGCTTGGAACCAAAACCAACAAAGCAATTATCAAAGACCTCCTCCACAGCAACCACAAGCACAAAGTCAGCACCCCTTTCAGTCACAAAATTTTCAAAATCCGGCCAACACTTCTGTACCACAATTGGACGGTACTGATAACTCTTCACTCGCACAAACTTTGGATTTGTTTATTAAACATTCCATGCAACTGTCGGCTGATATGAAGTCATCTATTGATACCCTAACGAAAGACTCCACCTCCCACGGCGTGAGTATTAAATCAATAGAAAACCAAATTGCACAGTTGAACGCCGCAATGAGTGCGAGAGAGAAAGGGAAACTCCCATCTTAACCCATACCTAATCCTGGCCACTCACAAAGTTATAATGTGAGTACCGTTAATACGTTGAGATCGGGAAAAGTGTTGAATAATCGAGTAGGTGAGCAGTGTGATGATGTTAGTGACACCAATGATACCCCAGCTTCTTCTTCTTCCTCTAATTCGTCTAGTCTCCCACCTTCATCCGAGCCTATTCTCCGTTTTCCTCAAGGCTCGAACCCTTCGCCCATTTCCTCGAATCTACTTAAAACGGTCCCCACTCCAATTCTGGGATCCACTCCATCCCCACAATCCTCTCCAATGTTGGACCAAACCCTTATTGATAAAGCACCTTATCCAAACAGGTTAAGGTGCAACAGACCAAGTCCACAAATGGAGAAGATTGTGGAAATTTTTAAGCAAGTTAACATAAACATTCCTCTCCTAGATGCTATTCAACAAGTTCCGTCATATACGAAAATCCTAAAGGACTTGTGCACTAGGAAGAGAAAAGTTCAAGTACCTAAAAAAGTTTTCCTTGCGAGTAATGTGAGCACTGCTTTTACACAACAACTACCCAAGAAACGAAAGGACCCCGGAAGTCCTACAATTTCAATTTCTATTGGGGGTAAAAATATCAATCGTGCTCTACTCGATTTAGGTGCTAGTGTTAACTTGCTTCCGTATTCTGTTTATGAGCAATTAGGGATCGGAGAGTTAAAGCCTGCGCATTGCACTCTTCAGATGGCCGATCGATCTATCACCCAACCTAAGGGTGAGCTAGAGGATGTGTTAATCAAAGTCGGGGAATTCATATTCCCTGTGGACTTTATCGTTATAGATACACAACCTGTGGCAAACCCACGCAATCAAATTCCGGTGATACTCGGTCAACCCTTTTTGGCCACTTCCAACGCGGTAATCAATTGTAGAAACGGCTCTATGATCCTATCCTTTGGAAAGAAGTCAATTGAGCTTAACATTTACAAGTTGGGAAGTGAACCCTCCGAACCCTATGCGCATGTGTGTTCTATCGAATTAATGGATGTCGACAGCAGCGAATTCGATCAACCTCATGATACTGACTCTTTTCATATGTTGTTGCTTGACCCAACCATATATTATACATACACGGACTCTTCCACCGAGTTGTACGGGTCAACATCTAACGCTGATGATGAACTTTTTATAGAGTCTGACGATCACCCCATTTTTCTGATGACATTATTCTTCGGGGTATCGATGAAAGCTTTGAGGAAATTTTCGCTGATGAACTCACATTTTTAAAAGATACGGGTGTTGAGATGAATAAACTCCAAGATAAAGAAATTGAACCTCCACCCCTTCTTCTGGAAAATCACGATAATGCGAGTAATCCATCATCACTATCACTGTGTCGTCTCTTCGAATTGAGACGCGATCCTTTTCCATTACACCTCTTATCACCTCCCCATTTCTTCACGTCGAAAGGTGACATGTTCTTCCACCAACCTTGGTGCTTCATCGATAAAATTTTTGAATGGTTGGTGTTGACCTTCGGTCTTTGCAAAGCTAGGAATTGACCAATAATCTTGACCCCCTCGTGAGATTTTAAAAGATTAAAATTGTTTAACTCATGTTTTGGGGGGGTATATTTTGGCTCTTGAAAGAAAATGATTTTTACAAAATTGTGAGCCAAAAATAAGTTTGGGGAAGGATTTTCACTTTCACATATTCTTGCCCCCATTAATAATTTCCTCCCAAGTCTACAGGTTTTTGAGCTTAACGGATGACATCAGTGAGGACACTGCTGTAAACAGGTTTGGGGGAGGTTTGTGCTTATTTACGTATCACTTTGCATCATATTTTGCATAAGCACAACATTTTTTTTAAAAAATTAAAAAATTTCTTTTATAACAAAAGAGTAGAAAGTAAAAAAAAATTACATCCAAAAGATAGAAATAGTTTAAGAAAACCAAGAAAATTAGAAGTTTTCTTAAACGAACTGGTAATAAGTAGTTATGAGCTGTTGTCCCAAGGGTTAGTAAGATGAAGGAAGTCACTAATCTGAGGATAAAAATAAGTCTGAAAAATAGTTTCTATTCTGGAAGCCAAACATTTGAATGTTGATACCCTACTATATGCACTTACACACGTCTTGAAACTCAGGATAGTAGAGGATACCTTGAAATGCTCTTGTCTAAAAGCCAAAGTATGAAGGAAATAATAAATGAAAAAAATATAAAAATGGTGAAAAGAAAAATGAACACTGGTTTTGTTATCGCCAAGGAAGCAATAAAAAATATAGCAAGGGTGCTTCATCACCTAGTGCCTTAGACCAATTGGTTTGGGAGTCACTGCTAAGCCTTAGGTGGTGCAAGACGAGAAAAATACTATCACCTAATCAGCAAGCACATAAGTAATCGGTCGGTTAGTACCTCAAGAAGTATTAACGGTCGCATGAAAATGTGTGAGCAAATCCTTAAATATTCATCAAATTAAAAAGTACTGAGGTAGATGGACAAGAGTATGATACCTTGAATTGAATTCTCCGAGTGTAAGGATGTCCATTACACACACGTAGGGTTATATGATCGATGTTTGGATGAAAGGTAAGAATGAAGAATAAAGACGATGTTTTATTGAGGGATGATATGATTTCTAACAACTTTTCATGACTATTAAGATAGGGCTCATGACAACTGAAAAGCTAGTATTAGTTGGAAACTCTTATTTTCAAAGTCTTTATTTTATGGTTCTTATCTTTATATGAAAATTTCACCATCTCTCTTTTATTATAGAATTTTGTGGGTGTAATCCGCTGAAAACCCTCAGGAGACAACACTCCTCCTACTAGGGACACCTAGAGGTTTAACGGCTTGTTGCAAGTGCTCAGTGCAATCGTGTTTACCTACGAAAGTGTGCTTAGTTTTCTCCTTTCTGTTTCTCCTTCTCTTGAATAAACTAGTTTGCTCGGGATGATCAAAGATAAATTTGGGGGTATTTGTTCAGTTGATAAAACTGCACATTTGTTATTACATTTTTCCTACTATTTCCATATCAAAAAAGGTCTTTATTATAATATATCATACATATGAGGGTTTATCAGTAAAAATAACATTTTCCATGTGTTGATATATTATAATTAGCATTTGGTAGGAAAATGTATGCAAATAATATCTTTGATCAAATATTAACTCTACTAAATATTATTTGAGTTGTTGTGCAGAATTTTCAGGTCTAAAATCAAGGAAATCAAGTTGTTAAAGCAAACCTGGCTAATTAAGAAATCAAGTCTGGCAGCAACTACGAGAAGATTTCCAAGTTCCAAAGCTTCCAAAGATTTCCAAATGTCATACAGATAAAGCCCTAAGAAATTGATCAAGGGATCAGATTAAGTGGCCGCGGATCCGCGGCCATACCCCCCCTTGGGCCGCGGATCCGCGGCAATATTGAGGATTTAGAGGATGCAATTTTCTAGGGTGAATCTTTACAGTTAACTTCCATATTTGGAAGCAAAGTTTCTAGCTTTGGGACTATAAATAAAGACCGAGAGCCTCTTGGAAAATCATCAAGTCGACGCGATCACGAAGTCCAAGACGGCTCACGCATCCAGACTGATCATCAACTATTCGTCTACCTCCTTGGAAGAGATCGCGAAGCAAACTAGTCTTTGTAATCATTTTCTAACGAATCAAAGTGTAATGAATATTGTTGATTAATAAAGGTAGCTTTCTTTTTCTTATTCTATTTCTTCATAGTTTAATTATGCAATTTCTCTCCATCTCTTTTTCTCCCAACATGCGCGAGTAATTCTCCGCTTGTTAGGGTTCGTAGGATGAGGGTAGGCTAATGGATGATGAACATCTCTAAACTCTTTTTAAGTCCTATAAAGTTTATAAACTTTATCAAAAGAATCATTAACATCCTAATCGGGCGCGCTAACAATTCATTGTTAGTCCCGACCGCGATTAGAGATTAGATTAATGATTGTTTTGGTAAAGGGTAGATATGAACGGAGTTCCGTGTCGAGATAAGGGTTAAGAATGGGATTCCTTTTCCTCCAGAAACCCTAATCTACATGCATCATCGCCGTTCTAGTTCTAAATCTATTAAAGGATAAAAAGATTAATTTTTAATTAATCATCCATAACTACTAAATCCTAATGAACCCTACAAGCTCTCTTCTTATATTAACTACATCCATAAATAATCTAGATCCATATTTTACATCCGTGTTTAACTTAGATCTAGAAACCATTCTACAATATTCTTTATTATCCCTCCTCTCTCTTTCAACACATCTAAAGTAAAGATAAAAGGTTCAACGTTTCCCTGAGGACGACCCGTACTCATCTCGGTCTAGCTACACGCGACACTGTTATTGATTGCGGTTACTTTAACTACAAACACACTTTTTCGTATCAATAAATGCTTATTACATTTCTGTGATGTTGCATTTTATCACGCCTTGAGCGAATATTATATATTGATATATATACTAGTAGATGTTGTATATGTTTTGCATCCGCGCTAGTCCAGTCCCCGCTCTGTCATTAGTTAAGTAACCTAACGGGTAATGACGGGACCCAGTGGCGAATGCGGATGGCATATACGTACATCATTATTTTCGTTCTTTATTGATGGGACTGCGTTGATTCGGATCAATGCAAGCTAAACAAACCTATTCTGATGTTGTTGGAACAATTTTTCAAAAAGTTGTTATTGCAAGGACGTTCTCTTTTGTTTTGCACAGTGGTATTCGGTTATGAATATCCAGCACCTCAGTCGACGAGAAAAGGGCCGAGATCCCTTCACCGGGAGTGACCCCTTGGACAGAAGTTTTGCGTCAGGGCAATAAATTCACTATAGTCGTTTACTTTTGCTTTGCATCGTGGTATTCAGTTGGAATATCATGCACCTCATTCTACGGGGAAAGAGCCGAGATCCCTTCACCGGGAGTGACCTCTTTAGCATAGGTTTACGTCACTATATTTTTATAAAGCTATCTGGTTCCTTCAACGATATCAAGTTCATTACGTTAAAGGTTTTTCGTCAAAAACCATTCGTAGCCCTTCGTCGTTTCATATGGATAGTCAATAGTATTCAAGCTGTGTTTGTTGGCCAAAGTCAAGGCACGGTGTTTGGTAGCTATTGGGTATTCATATGCAGCATAGATAGATGCGTTGGTTTGGGACAGTCGTACTGCCTTGTTGGCCAAAGTCAAGGGTAGGTACGGGTGGGTTCAAATCAACCTGGAGAATGACGGGTAGAACTTGACATGTGACTTATGATTTGTTGGCCAAAGTCAAGATCATAAGAACATGGGGTAAAAATCACATCGGGAGTTTCTAAAGAAACTGAAACTTGCCAGATATGCGCATACCTTCTGGAGTGTGATAACGTGAGCGGATTCCGTCACGTTATCGTGCGATGATAGTTGGATCCCGATTCCCACTGATGAGTTGGTTTACTCCTCGGGTGATCCCGACTAATTCTTCTTTCAGGTTTGGAGGAGAATTTGACGGTACAGTGGAAGGTTTCCAGATTAGATAAATTGGTAACCATTCTGATCTAGGTTAGAGTGCACGCTGAGTGTTTCTTTTCTCTCTCTCTTTGGCAGCGACCATGACCCGACCTTTGACTATGAATCAGTGACCAAGATTAACCGAACCTTCTTAAAACACTGACTTTTGGATTGTCAGAGTTGCATACCTCATTGTCACTCCTACTTTTACCCTTTTTCTCCAGAACACCCCGTATTACTACGAACGTCCACTTCCATTGGATAAAACCATCATATGGTTATATACGAACTCGAAGGAATTTATTCGAGGATGGTTTCCGGTTCTGGAGAAAACGGATAGGACTATTCAGCTGTCTTTTCCTTTTACCTTCTCTCAGGTTGCGAGTGCCCCTTAGATTAGGGGATGGTACACCTATTACGCAAATTGGATAGTCTTCTTCCAAACCATAGGCAGGTGCCGACCGGTAGGGAATGAAGAAAACCAATTAGCCTAACGATGGTGTACAGAAGGTATTATGTAAAGACAAATAAAGGGATTAGAAGGAGGCCAAAGTAAATTGCGACTGTTATTCACGACCAAACCAAGTATTTCATTACCACTCGCACTTCACCTTTGTATTTCTCCAGGACACTCCGTATCACTACGAAGATCCACAGTTTATTGGATACTCCATCGTATGGTTATATACGAACTCGAAAGGAACTTGTTCCAGTTCGGGGATGGATTCTGGTTCAGGAGAAATAGGAATAAGGTTTGTTCGGTTGTCTTTTATCTTCATCTTCTCTCGCATTGCGAGTGCTCCTGGGATTAGGACAGTACACCCATTATGCTTATTGGATAGTCTTCTTCCAAACCATAGGCTGGTGCCGAACGGTAGGGAAGGAAGAAAACCATTTGGCCTAAAGGGGTGTACAGAAGATAATGACTAAAGACGTATAAAGGGATTTGGAGAGATGGCAAAGAAATATACGGTTACAGTTGTGAATCTGGATAATGGAAGAGGCATTACTAGGAATACCCGGATACCCCTTCGAAACATTTACATGTTTCAGTTTCGCTGTGTACTGTTAAAAGAAAACTGATTTCCCAATCAGATCTTGCTCCAGGGTATGTATTTACCAGGTATGATTCTCACATCTGTATGGTTTTACAGATGATGAGTGGGAGTAAGTTATTGGGAATTAGGTGATTGTCCTCATTATTTCGGAATTCGTTGTAATTGGTGATATTTGAGGAAATCGCCTGGGTTGTCTGCCGGACGGCAAATATTTGGTTTTGAATATCCGCTGTTATGCACCAATTTCAAATTGATACATCTGTACGTCTATTTTTATAGAGTGAGATATACCTTTTTGAAATTATGTCCCTGACATTTACCTATATCAGTGGATGGTTAGGTAAGGAGCATTAAACAGCGGTGTAATTCTTCTTAACCATAGGTACAGTTTTCAACCTACGACACACAGGGATTGTGTTATCAGACTCAAGGGACTTATACAGAATATTGTATGTTTTCCAGTGTCCATGAGGACAAAGGGGTTGGTGCTCGGACTGTATTCTGTTTACTTGTGACTTCTCTAGTTCTTAGACATGTATTTCGTAGAAATGCAAGGTCTGAGTTTTGAGAAGTTATAGGTATATAAATAAAGTAGAGAACCAGGTGTTGCAAGTATCGGGATTCTTCAAGGTGATCGAAGATGTTGATACTTGTGTAGGGTATTCAGATGACAGTAATGATTAAGAGAACTTGCTTCTCTTTCAGATTACTCATAATTGGAAGCACTCCTAAGTTGAGTAATGCTGATCGGCCTCTCTCCATTTAGTTGACATGCACTGGAGACAGCTGCATGATTTGAATTTGGTTCAATTAAATCAGTGCCTATGGTTCTATATTGGATATAGAACAGTTCATATCTTAACGATGTTAAGGTACGGGGAGTTTTCCGGCATATACTTAAAACCAGACTCTGGATAACTCAAGGCACGTTTCTGTAATGGCTGTTTGTGGGTTGACCCAGGTTATGACGAGGGTTGACTTTCTACCATCTGGAAGATCAATAGTGATATTGTTCTTGACTCGCCACAGTTTTAACAAAAATGTATTTTTTCAGAAAACAGTAGTGGGAGTATGGTAGAACTGGAAGTGATTCCAGAACCGCAGACGATTACTGAAAATTTGATAAGAACCTAAAGATTCAATTTGGTTTGACATTCCATTGGCCACTCCGCAGATACGGTGGGTAACCTCAGGCACCCGAGAGGTACTCCGGTAGCCTCAAGAACGGTGACAGGAAGCTTCTTGTTTACCCAGACTTGTCATTGATGTTGTTCCAGACTGTGAGACCCGGCAGGAGGATGAGTATAGGGTCGTTCTAAACTAGCTTTAGAAGTGTACGTCTATATGACTCTGCCAGAAGGTTGTCGTTGTCAGTGGGAGCAGCGGAAGCATTGGTGGACAAGTGGCTTATGTCTATTTATAGACTAAAGTAGAAATAGCGGAGATAGATCATCTATTTCTTATGTGACAGTCATAGGTTTGACTTCATCAGAATAGGGGATGGATCTAATAAGAAGGTAGTAGGGTGTGATGTCCTGGTATTTGGATGACACACACAGAGTAAGAAGTGAAATTCCTATACTACGATCGGTTATACTTTGGTTGTCACACAGTGGTTTCTCCACATGGGACTTGGATATAATATCAAGACATTCTGGTTACTGGATCTACGGTTTTAAATCTAGATTTGGGTAGTTTCCCAATCAGGGTACTTAGACAGCATTCTGAAGGTGTTTTAGAATGGACGACTCCAGGCACGGTAGTGTACCTGCAGTTGATGGAGTCACCCTCTCTAAAGGTGTCTTACAGACTAAAGTGGAGAGGAATGTGCATGATTGGTAGATCACTTGCGTAGGCAATTGAGTCAATCATGAGATGTCAAGCACCACAACAGATGTTGTTTTTTGCAGTAGATGCAATATGTTGATATTGATCCAATCCTGGAGAAACGAACGGAAGCAGTTTTAGAAAATAAGTGGATGTTCTAGGGATATGATAACAACAGTCTCTTTTAGGAGACAGTTATCTCTCCAGGCTTCCAAGGTGACATGGATGACAGAGAGGTTGTCAGAGTTATAGTTTTCCTTCTGACGAGGGGCAGTATTTTGGACAGGTGATCCAAGGGGATACTGAAGGAGGCATGACGCAGGATACTGATTAAGTTCAGTTGACGATACAGTCTAAGAAGTTTGGATTTGGAGTTCATTTATGAGCTAGGTCCCATCAGATATCCAGACATATTCTAAGACAGGTATTGCTCATTTCGGGAGATGGTTTTCTCCGCGAACTTGAGATAAAGAGAGACATAGAAAGAAACATCAAGGCGGATCCACTCACTGAGGCTATTCCTCGAACACATTAGTTTCGCAAACTGGTTTTCTGAGACTGATCAGTAGAGCAGTTGGGTGTTCGGTATCACACGGGCTGTGAGTATGCGACATCGCAATAATTAGCCTTGAGTGCAAATGGGAGATTGTTGGAGATAGTGCCCTCAGAGTCAATTATTGGATCACAGGCACGTGATTGCAATGATTGATGGATGACCTATCCCGATAGGACAGTCTTACTCAAGATGATAGTATGCTATCTGGTTTATCTTTATCATCGTATACTGCTTTAGGTGACCTTACATGTCACTATTGCGCTTTGATAGAGCCCCTTGGATTCTTGCTTGACTGCCAGCAGTATGAGGGCGATCATATACGTGGGAGCTTGTAGTCTATAAGCACATCCGTAAAAGGTCCCTAGTCGTAGGAGTTTCGAGACAGGGCATCGATACTGTCACGTCCCGCTTCCCAAAATATGGAAAACGAGGGATGACTAGGCCAGCCATGCTCCTACGGTCAAGGAATCATCCCGCCGTAGTCACACTTCTGCTTCTAGCGCTACATGGTAATCAGTAAATAAGCACAGTATTAAAGGAATCACATCACTAATTTATTACATTAAAATTTCATTGTCCACAGATTACAGATAATAAGAACGATAACTAACCAAGTTCAATGTCACGATCACTCTAAGAAAAGCAATAAAGATAGGGAGTACACCAGTCTATATCTCTGTGAACTCGAAGGGTAGATCCGTCTCATGTGCTGGTCCTCCCGCGGAATCTGAGCATGCATACTCAAGTCGTTAGAGCGACACAATAATAATATTATTAACAGATGAAACAGGTAAATGAGGTAATACTGGTATGAGAATAATGCAAGTAATCACTATGTCACTATATGATGCAGAATATGATATGTGTCCCTATCGGTCTCTAGGTCATGTTTGAAATCACATAGTGGAAGGAGAATCATGTTTAACAGGAGTCTCGTACATACTCGAGACAACGGCCCACATGCCCGGGACATAACCCTGTCAGCCGGATCGCTAGATCCTGTCCTACACGTATAAGTATCATGGTTCGAATGATCATCCTCTAAACACGGTCCCGCTAAATACGATACTCTTTCCACTTTGATTTCCCCTTTTTCCCCAGGTTACACTATTTATGATATTGATCTAGTTGTGTACAAGTATACCAATGACACGGTTTCATCACTATCCACTGTATCAATCACTGTGACGAATGTTCACTTCCCATTGGTGTACTCGTCACTCCTAAACCAACATCTATCACGCACGATAATGCAATGTCCACACGCACTAACACTGTGTATATGACAAGGGTATGATATATGTATTGTATGCTACCAATAAGCTCTGTATGTTATGAATTAGCATGCATGTCATGAATTAAAATAAATTGCACAATTAATATGTTACGAATTCAGCAAAAATGATGTAGGTAAGATATATAGAACAATCAGTCAATAATTCATCAAAATTTGTTTCAGTTCAATCGGAGTTTCGGTTTTCAAGATATAACTGTTTCAGTTTAAGTGTTCGTGGCTGGAATTTCAATTTCAGAACTGAACGTCTGTTTTGCGACAGGAATTGCGCCCAGTTGGGCTCAGAATTTAGCGATGTCACAGTTAAATGAAATTTAGGGTTTCGATAAAGTATTCAACGCAACAGACGGATCCTCAATCGCATCTGTACGTTGAAAGTTATACACAGTTCAATCTCAAATGTCATTTCAGAAATTGTTATGAACAGCTTTACGTTCTGCCTTTTTAAAATAAGTTTAAAATAACAAACTGCGATGAATCGGAAAGAGACCACTTGTTTTCTTTCACTAACAGGTATATCTTATAACTACTGAAAGTTCCGTATCATGCGATTTCAGGAAACACGGGGACGCAGGACTTTAGACAGAACACACTAATCAGAAACGCTCTGGACTGCAGTCCAGAGTCGTGTTCCAATCCAAATATCTTCATGGTTACAAAACAGAAAAGATCAGAAATTTATGTAGGATTAAAGTTCGTCAAGTCCGCTTCGATTTAAGCCCTTGAACGCATCTTTCCAATATGTGTATGATTTATGGTGCTTTTATTCGTTTTCAGCTACGAGAGGATTCTAGTTTTAACGACATGTTTGGGGGTATCGATTTTTGTTACTAACAATCGTGTTTTCCAGCGAATTTTACACACGTTATACCTCATTCAAAGAGCCAACAGAACGTATAGGTTTCCGTCAAATTAGACGATTATTACTATTGGTAACTAACATCGAGCACTTAGGTTTTGACACGTATAGGAAATCGGAAAGTTTATAAACTACAAGATCTAGGTGGGTAACACTATTATTATAGCATGAAGCAAGTAAATACTTGCCTGGAGAACGCCTCGGGATCGTACGGCAGCAGTGTCGTCACGAACGCGCGTTGTACGCCGCGGAACAAGTTCGCGCGAGCCTCGATCGAGCACGGGTTTTACATCGGAGTTCCCGGAGTCGTCTTTGTGCCTGCTGGAAGTCTAGAATGGTGCTCTGTGGGTCTCCCGGGGTGTGCTGGGGTCGGCGTCGGTCGGCGGCGCTCCGGCTATGTGTACAGTGCAGTTTCACAGTGAGGGGGAGAAATTTCAAAATGGGATTTGGAGAGATGGGGAGAAGTGGGGGTCGGGTCTGGAGAGATGAGGGTGATGCTGAGGGTGCTGAGGGCTACAGATGTGGTTCAGGTGAAGTGGGGTGGCTCTTTGGCGCCGGTTGCAACGTGACAGAGGTTGGGTGCAAGTGGTTTTGGGTGTGCAGGGGATATTTGAGAGGGGCTCGGGTTGAAGAAGGATGGAGTCGTAGGGGAGAAGGTTGGCAGAGGAGGAGTGAGCGGGGTTGTCGACGAGATGGGTGATCGCCGTCGGTGAGGTGCAGTGGTTTCGATGGAAGTTTTTGGGTGCTCGCGTTTTGGGCTCGGTGAAAGTAGAGGAGAGAGATGAGGAGTAATTTGGAGAAGAGGTGGGTAAGAGAGAGATGAGGGCGACGATGTTGACAACGTGGGGGCAGCGGCAGGGCGAGGGCGTGGGCGACAGCGGAGGAGGCGGGTCGCGCGCGATTTTAAAGGAGGTAGCCGTTGGGAAATTTTTGAGAAGAGAAACAGTGAGGAGTGAGGGGTTGGGTGAGGAAAATAGGAAAAAGGGTTGGGCTCGTTTTAAATTTTAAAACAATTTCCCTTTTAAAAATAAAACCCTGTGGGCTAAGTTAATAGATTGGGCCGGGAAAAATAGTAAGGAATTAAAAAAGAAAGTGGACTGAGGGTGAACCGGGCCGGGGTTTATAAGGGATTTAAAAATTTATGTGTGGGCTGAGGGATATTGTTAAAAGGGTTTGGGGAATTTAGTGGTTTAAAAGAAAATTTTGGGTTAAATTATATTGGTTCTATTCGCTTTAGTTTTAAATATTGGGTTTTAACTTTTATGATTTGGAAAAATAAATATTAGGCTTAAACAACCAATTCAAAATATGAGGGAAAAGAAGAGAAACTACTGGAATTCAGAGAATCGGGAACTTTTATTGAATTGGAAACGGGGATTTACATCATACCCCCCTTAACGAAAATTTCGTCCTCGAAATTTAACAAAGATACAAGAAACAATGTACTAAACAAAGAGATGTGGATAACGATCACGGATATCTTCCTCCCTCTCCCAGGTGGATTCTCCTGGAGATCGACCGCCCCAAGACACTCGGACTAACGGAATGACCTTATTCTTCAGCACTTTCTCTCTGCGGTCGAGGATGGTAGTCGGCTGCTCCTCGTATGACAGATCGGTCCCCAAAACTAGTTCCGAATGGTCCAGGACATGGCTCTCATCCCGGACATAACGCCGCAACTGTGACACGTGGAAGGTGTTGTGCACACCAGCTAGAGATGGAGGCAAGGCAAGTCGATAGGCCACCTCTCCTACTCGCTCTAGCACCTCGAAAGGTCCGATAAAACGGGGACTAAGTTTTCCCCGACTTCCGAACCTGATCACTCCACGAGTAGGGGAAATCTTCAAGAACACATGATCTCCGACTTCGAACTCAAGTGCCCTTCTGCTGGTATCTGCCCAACACTTCTGTCGATCCTGAGCCGTCTTAATACGCTGCCTGATCATTTGGACCTTGTCAACTGTTTGAACAATGAGTTCGGGGCCCAGTAATCTTAGTTCTCCCACATCATCCCAACATACTGGGGATCGACACTTACACCCATATAGCGCTTCAAAAGGAGCCATCTGAATACTAGCCTGATAACTATTGTTGTAAGAAAACTCGACTAGGTGCAGATGGTCCTCCCAGGAACCCTGAAAGTCCAACATACAGGCTCTCAACATATCCTCGAGCGTCTGAATTGTACGCTCGGATTGTCCATCCGTCTGTGGGTGATAAGCCGTGCTGAATTTAAGGCGGGTTCCCAAACTCTCCTGTAAGCTCTTCCAAAAGTGCGACAAGAATCTCGTGTCCCGGTCTGACACAATGCTGATTGGAACACCGTGAAGTCGCACAATCTCCTGCATATACCTTTCTGCCAGTGATTCTGTCGACTGTCCCACTCGGAAAGGTAGAAAGTGTGCAGCTTTTGTGAGGCGATCGACGATAACCCAAATAGCGTTATTGCCTCTAGGGCTCCGTGGTAAGGCCGTCACAAAATCCATAGTAATGTGCTCCCACTTCCATTCAGGTATCGGCAATGGTTGTAATAATCCTGCTGTTCTCTGATGTTCCGCCTTCACTTGCTGACATACCAAGCATCTGGATACGAACCTCGCAATTTCCCGCTTCATTCCGTTCCACCAAAAGTGCTGCTTTAGGTCCTGATACATTTTTGTACCTCCTGGATGCACAGAATAAGCTGAACTGTGTGCTTCAGCCAAAACTTCTTCTCGTACATCTCCTTTAGGTACACAGAGTCTGCTACCGAATCTCAGAGAGCCATCTTCATGTATAATCAAATCCGTTCTCAATCCAGCTTCCACTTGCTCTCTGAATTTCTGCAATCGGGGATCATCCGCTTGTGCAATCTTGATGCGATCCACTAGGGAAGATTGCACCTGTAGTTGCCAAAATTGACTGAGTGCGTTCGGAGTAATGACCTCAAGTTCAAGTCTCTGGAAATCCTCAATAATACTCCTCTGATCGGTCAACATCATGACCGCTGGTTTGCGACTGAGTGCATCTGGTACAACATTGACCTTCCCCGGGTGATACTGAAGGTCCAAGTCATAATCTGCCATTAGCTCTAGCCATCGGCGCTGCCTCATGTTCAGTTCCTTCTGAGTGAAAACATACTTCAAACTTTTATGATCCGTGTAAACCTCCACTTTCTCACCCAATAGATAGTGCCTCCAAATCTTCAACGCAAAGACTACCGCGGCTAATTCCAAGTCATGCGTGGGGTAGTTCTTTTCGTGGTTTCTCAGTTGTCGAGAGGCGTAAGCAACCACTCGGCCGTGCTGCATCAAAACACAGCCTAAACCCTTCCCTGAGGCATCACTGTGTATCACCAAACCACCTGAATTATCTGGTACAGTAAGAATAGGCGCCGTGGTTAACTTCTGCTTTAGTGTGTCGAATGCCTGAGTGCACTCCTCTGTCCATGTAAACGGCACGTCCTTCCATGTTAACCTCGTCAATGGTTCCGCGATCCTTGAGAAATCTTGGACGAATCTCCGATAATAACCTGCCAATCCCAGAAAACTCCTGATCTCTGCTACTGACTTCGGCGTCGGCCAATCTCTGACAGATTCTATCTTTGCCGGGTCCACCGAGATGCCTTCGCCCGAAACAATATGTCCCAAAAACTGTACCTTGTCGAGCCAAAATTCATACTTGCTCAGCTTCGCATACAGCTTCTCTTCCCAAAGAATTTGTAGAACCGTGTGCAAATGCTCAGCATGCTCTTCCCAGGTCTTCGAGTAGACAAGTATGTCGTCGATAAACACAACGACGAACGTGTCTAAGTATTTTTTGAACACCCTGTTCATTAAATCCATGAATATTGCTGGGTCATTGGTAACACCGAACGGCATCACAAGGAACTCGTAATGTCCGTACCGGGTCCTGAAAGCCGTCTTGCATGTATCCTCGGCTGCTACTCTGATTTGATGATATCCAGAACGGAGGTCCAACTTCGAGAAAACCTTGGCTCCACTTAGCTGATCGAATAGGTCGTCAATACGCGGGATTGGGTACTTGTTCTTTATTGTGACCTTGTTCAGTTCCCGATAATCTATACACATTCGCAACGATCCATCCTTCTTCTTTACTAATAGGACTGGTACACCCCACGGTGAAGCGCTTGGCCGAATAAATCCCTTCTCCAACAGTTCTTCAACCTGCTTCTTCAACTCCGCCAACTCAACTGGTGCCATTCTGTATGGGGCTCTGGATACTGGGGCTGTACCTGGAATCAAATCGATTGAGAACTCCAAAATTCGAGGAGGTGGTAGACCTGGTAAATCCTCGGGAAAAACGTCCAGAAAGTCCCGAACAATTTCTGGGGCTGGGCTCTTATCAATCTCCATAGCTGTCAGTTCCTTGGGCTTGGCTCTATACTTAGCTGGCTCCAAAGATTCGCTTCCGCCCTCGAAAATGAACTCCGGGTGATTAGGGATGCGGAAGATCACCTTCCTTGCACGACAATCGATAACTTCATGGAAAGTGCTCATCCAATCCATCCCGAGAATTGCGTCGTAACTGCCTGTCCCAATTAGGAGGAAATTCGCATAGAATTCCCTGCCACACACTACAACCGGGCATAATCTACATTCTCGACTAGAGATAATAATGCCATTACCCGTATGAATTTCCCATCCCTTGGTTAGTGGTTCATGTGGTATTGAGTGTGTATTTGTGAAATGCTCAGACAAGAAACAATGCGATGCTCCTGAATCAAATAGTACTCTAGCTGGTAAGGCATGTACGAGTAGAGTACCTGTAACCACATCTCCTGACGCTTCAGCCTGCTCTGCGGTCAAGGTGAAAGCCCGTCCCTGACCGCGACCTGTAAATGGTTGTCTCTGTTCCTGCGGCCTCTGCTGTGACGGTCCAGAACCTCCCTGTATTTCTGCTCGTTCCGGACAACTGTTGATCCTGTGTTGACTGGAACCGCAAATCAGGCACTGTCCCTTGGCACGGCGACAGTCCTTCTGAGTATGTCCTCCTCTACCGCAATAGCCGCAAGTTACGCCCTGTCTCTGAGGGCGATGTTGTGGTACAAACGGGCGCTTCATTTGCGTTGTCCCTGCTCTGTGAACCGGTATAGCTCCTCGAGATGGCGCGTGGGTACGTGCCGGAACGACTGGGGGTCTCCTGAACTTGTTAATCAATTGCTCCTGAACTCTCGCCGCGTTGAGTACCTGTGCGAAAGTCTGTAGATCCAACGATGCAATCAGCTGCTGCAACTCAAAATCTAACCCCTGAAGGAAACGTCTGGCCCTGGTAACTTCTGATTCGACCATGTATGGAGCAAAGCGGCTCAGACGGTTGAACTCTGCCGCATAAACGTCCACTGGGCGTCCATTCTGCTTTAAAAGAATAAACTTCTCCTCCATTTCTGCCTTGGCTGTGGGAGGAAAATAATGATCTAAGAAGCACTCCTTAAACTTGCTCCATTCGATCGGCCCTTCAAGTCTGCTTTCTTCTACCGACCACCATGTACGGGCCTCGTCTTCTAATTGTATCTTTATCACATCCACTCTGTCTTCCTCTGGAACCCTGGCGGCTGTCAGTAAATTTTCCATATTTACCAGCCATTGTTCAGCCTCAAGGGGTTCAGCTAGCCCTGTGAACGCAGCTGGGTGTAACCGTCGGAAGTCTGACACCGTACCAGCCCTAGTCTGATAAGCTGGTGGAGTAGCGCCCTCGGGGGCGGTAATAAGTGCGGAGGGTCCTCCTGCAGCGGTAATCGCCCTGAGTCCCTCAGTAAGCAAATCATTCTTCCTCTCCTGAGCTTCCGCGAGGGTGGTCAGTGCACTGAGTATTCTTTCCGTGCGGTCCTGAGAGCTGGAGTCCGAGGAGGGGTCGTTCGGGGACGTCATATCACTGGAAGATTCAAAAGAATAGGTTCAGATTCAAGGATAGAAATCAAGAGTAGTGAAACAAGAATAACGTAATACAGTTTAGTTAATGTTATCCCTTGATACTAAACACAGGTTTTGATACCAACTAAACCATGTCACGCCCCGCTTCCCAAAATACGGAAAACGAGGGATGACTAGGCCAGCCATGCTCCTACGGTCAAGGAATCATCCCGCCGTAGTCACACTTCGGCTTCTAGCGCTACATGTTAATCAGTAAATAAGCACAGTATTAAAGGAATCACATCACTAATTTATTACATTAAAATTTCATTGTCCACAGATTACAGATAATAAGAACGATAACTAACCAAGTTCAATGTCACGATCACTCTAAGAAAAGCAATAAAGATAGGGAGTACACCAGACTATATCTCTGTGAACTCGAAGGGTAGATCCGTCTCCTGTGCTGGTCCTCCCGCGGAATCTGAGCATGCATACTCAAGTCGTCAGAGCGACACAATAATAATATTATTAACAGATGAAACAGGTAAATGAGGTAATACTGGTATGAGAATAATGCAAGTAATCACTATGTCACTATATGATGCAGAATATGATATGTGTCCCTATCGGTCTCTAGGTCATGTTTGAAATCACATAGTGGAAGGAGAATCATGTTTAACAGGAGTCTCGTACATACCCGAGACAACGGCCCACATGCCCGGGACATAACCCTGTCAGCCGGATCGCTAGATCCTGTCCTACACGTATAAGTATCACGGTTCGAATGATCATCCTCTAAACACGGTCCCGCTAAATACAATACTCTTTCCACTTTGATTTCCCCTTTTTCCCCAGGTTACACTATTTATGATATTGATTTAGTTGTGTACAAGTATACCAATGACACGGTTTCATCACTATCCACTGTATCAATCACTGTCACGAATGTTCACATCCTATTGGTGTACTCGTCACTCCTAAACCAACATCTATCACGCACGATAATGCAATGTCCACACGCACTAACACTGTGTATATGACAAGGGTATGATATATGTATTGTATGCTACCAATAAGCTCTGTATGTTATGAATTAGCATGCATGTCATGAATTAAAATAAATTGCACAATTAATATGTTACGAATTCAGAAAAATGATGTAGGTAAGATATATAGAACAATCAGTCAGTAATTCATCAAAATTTGTTTCAGTTCAATCGGAGTTTCGGTTTTCAAGATATAACTGTTTCAGTTTAAGTGTTCGCGGCTGGAATTTCAATTTCAGAACTGAACGTCTGTTTTGCGACATGAATTGCGCCCAGTTGGGCTCAGAATTTAGCGATGTCACAGTTAAATGAAATTTAGGGTTTTCGATAAAGTATTCAACGCAACAGACGGATCCTCAATCGCATCTGTACGTTGAAAGTTATACACAGTTCAATCTCAAATGTCATTTCAGAAATTGTTATGAACAGCTTTACGTTCTGCCTTTTTAAAATAAGTTTAAAATAACAAACTGCGATGAATCGGAAAGAGACCACTTGTTTTCTTTCACTAACAGGTATATCTTATAACTACTGAAAGTTCCGTATCATGCAATTTCAGGAAACACGGGGACGCAGGACTTTAGACAGAACACACTAATCAGAAACGCTCTGGACTGCAGTCCAGAGTCGTGTTCCAATCCAAATATCTTCATGGTTACAAAACAGAAAAGATCAGAAATTTATGTAGGATTAAAGTTCGTCAAGTCCGCTTCGATTTAAGCCCTTGAACGCATCTTTCCAATATGTGTATGATTTATGGTGTTTTTATTCGTTTTCAGCTACGAGAGGATTCTAGTTTTAACGACATGTTTGGGGGTATCGATTTTTGTTACTAACAATCGTGTTTTCCAGCGAATTTTACACACGTTATACCTCATTCAAAGAGCCAACAGAATGTATAGGTTTCCGTCAAATTAGACGATTATTACTATTGGTAACTAACATCGAGCACTTAGGTTTTGACACGTATAGGAAATCGGAAAGTTTATAAACTACAAGATCTAGGTGGGTAACACTATTATTATAGCATGAAGTAAGTAAATACTTGCCTGGAGAACGCCTCAGGATCGTACGGCAGCAGTGTCGTCACGAACGCGCGTTGTACGCCGCGGAACAAGTTCGCGCGAGCCTCGATCGAGCACGGGTTTTACGTCGGAGTTCCCGGAGTCGTCTTTGTGCCTGCTGGAAGTCTAGAATGGTGCTCTGTGGGTCTCCCGGGGTGTGCTGGGGTCGGCGTCGGTCGGCAGCGCTCCGGCTATGTGTACAGTGCAGTTTCACAGTGAGGGGGAGAAATTTCAAAATGGGTTTTTGAGATTTGGAGAGATGGGGAGCAGTGGGGGTCGGGTCTGGAGAGATGAGGGTGATGCTGAGGGTGCTGAGGGCTACAGATGTGGTTCAGGTGAAGTGGGGTGGCTCTTCGGCGCCGGTTGCAACGTGACAGAGGTTGGGTGCAAGTGGTTTTGGGTGTGCAGGGGATATTTGAGAGGGGCTCGGGTTGAAGAAGGATGGAGTCGTAGGGGAGAAGGTTGGCAGAGGAGGAGTGAGCGGGGTTGTCAACGAGATGGGTGATCGCCGTCGGTGAGGTGCAGTGGTTTCGATGGAAGTTTTTGGATGCTCGCGTTTTGGGCTCGGTGAAAGTAGAGGAGAGAGATGAGGAGTAAGTTGGAGACGAGGTGGGTAAGAGAGAGATGAGGGCGACGATGTTGACAACGTGGGGGCAACGGCAGGGCGAGGGCGTGGGCGACGGCGGAGGAGGCGGGTCGCGCGCAATTTTAAAGGAGGTAGCCGTTGGGAAATTTTTGAGAAGAGAAACAGTGAGGAGTGAGGGGTTGGGTGAGGAAAATAGGAAAAAGGGTTGGGCTCGTTTTAAATTTTAAAACAATTTCCCTTTTAAAAATAAAACCCTGTGGGCTGAGTTAATAGATTGGGCCGGGAAAAATAGTAAGGAATTAAAAAAGAAAGTGGGCTGAGGGTGAACCGGGCCGGGGTTTATAAGGGATTTAAAAATTTATGTGTGGGCTGAGGGATATTGTTAAAAGGGTTTGGGGAATTTAGTGGTTTAAAAGAAAATTTTGGTTTAAATTATATTGGTTCTATTCGGTTTAGTTTTAAATATTGGGTTTTAACTTTTAGGATTTGGAAAAATAATTATTAGGCTTAAACAACCAATTCAAAATATGAGGGAAAAGAAGAGAAACTACTGGAATTCAGAGAATCGGGAACTTTTATTGAATTGGAAACGGGGATTTACAGATACTCCAGAGTAGACTAGTGTATACAGTCGAGACCCCGACGAGGGGCGGTGGCTGGTCTCATAAGCCACTGGTGTCAGTTGGTTCACCTAAGATGTATACAGGTGCTCGTTGGGTTATGAGTACACCGTACAGGACTCGCCGGGAACATGCTAGTTGGTCTTATACCTGACGTCAGATAGCAGTTCCATGGTGACATGTGTACAGGTTAGTTCATCGACCTGAGATCGTCATTTGTCTCATGTGAGTTCCCACTGTACTTTGATTACTAACCCTACCACGCTCAAAGGAGATGTGCAAACAGGTTTTAGTTGGGTACAGTCCCGAGCCACATGGAGGAAGTGAGCGGATCTGCAGGGGTTCGTCTCTCCCCGTATTGGGGGTGAGGTCGCGCTGTGTCTAGGAGAGCCATTATACGAAGTCCTTGGCCAAGGCAGGAGATTTACTGGTAGGTATTCCAGTAGTATCTCAGGGTGTTCTGGGCTACACTCCGACACGACTTGTACCGCTTTTGAGGGTCTGACTTTTACCAACCCCCTAGGCCCAACATGCGATGCTCATAGACGAACGGACCGGACTGTACGGATATTGTCACTGACAGGCTCAATAGGGTGTCAGGATGAGTTCGCTCATCGACGTCCCTTTTGGTCAATACCTGGTAGCCCGTTACGTATGGCTAATACCTCTGACGTGCTTGTGGTTAAATCCACCGCCAAAGTGTTGACGAGTCTTTAGAGTCCCCCACAGACCGTTTTTCTCAAGTTTCAGGCGAAACGCTGTAGATGTCGTATGGAGATATGGCAGGGTTCGATCAGATAGGTGCGGTATTGCACGGATCATGATCGGACGGATAATACTAGCGGGCTTTGGTTTAAGCCGGATCCTAGTATTGTACTGTGTAGATTTTGTCTCATTGCATTTGTATTCGGTCGGAATACAAATGCGGGTATTTATATACAGTCGCGGGGTTTTCCTGTAATTTATTACGCGATCAGTTTTCTGAAGTTGCCAGTTTGCTTTCTGTTTCAGCCATTTTTCTTTGTATCTTTCATTGGCTGAATATTGGTGGAGAGGGGGTTATTTGCAAGCATGCAAATTTGATTAGTGGAGGGTGTTATTTGCATGTAGTAGTATCATGATGGTTCTACCATCCCTTGACTTCATTTGCTCATCATTGCTTTCTTTATATGATGGGAGTAGGTTGAGACTTTTGGTGTGATGATGACTCCTCATTATCACTTGCTTGCATTCATTGCTTTCTCCCCCCCCCCCTGACTTCTCCCTCCTCTCTCATTCCTTGAAGTCAAGGCCGGCCACTGTTGGGGGGGTGGGTGATTTTGATTCACTTCATTTTTGATGTGGAAAAAAGAGATAGTTCTTATTTTGGTTTTTGCTTGCAACATTTTCCTTACCCTCTCCAAAAAGGTTCATACTCTCCACTTCATATGGCAACTTCAAACCCTAAAAGACAAAATATTCTATACTTATCCTACAGCATCCTTGGGCACGTCGGCTCGCCAACTTCATGCACGAGTTGCCTCAGTCCAGAGGTGGGAGCCCGTAAAAGAACCCGGCGATGTGGTTCCCTTCCGGCGAGGAGGTGAAGACCGGAGATTCCACGGGGAGATCGGAACGACGACGAGAAGACCGAAGGACACGGATCGCTCGGTATATCTCTCTACCCCTTCTCTAGTTTGCTAGGACTATGTTAATCGCCCGATCCGGGTTTAAAGTGCGCGGTGGTGCCGGTTTACATGTTTTGTAAAAAGTATCGTTTCCGCATTCCGGCGTCGGATTGACGGCCGGGGCGCCGCCGTGCACTTACACACCCAACTACTATCTGTTTGCACGACTCCTTTGAGCCGTGGTATGGTAGTAATCAAAGTACAGTGGGAACACACTCGAGGCGAAGTAGCAGTGTCGAGTCAACAGACCATGCTGTACTCATGTCACCTGGGAACTGCTAACCGACGATAGGTATAATACCCACCAACAGTTCCCGACGAGTCCTGTCCAGTGTACTCATAACCTAATGAGCACCTGCATACTATCTCCAGTACGACGTACTAATGGCTGTGGGACAGACCATCTCCCCTGCTAGGATGAGAAGCGTATACACCATTCTACTTTGGAGTACCAATGCCCCGTCTCGATAATCCTACGACTAGGGACCTGTATAAGGATGTGATTATAGACTACCCTGCCCCCACTAGTGTGACTGTCATCACAACGCTGGTAATCAAGCAAAGATCCTAAGGGCTCTACCAATATGTATAAGCGATATGCTAAAAGAAACACATGCACATATTGAGGTAGAAACAAACCAGGTAACATACTACCATTTTGAGCAAGACTGTTACTATATCCGTGTATATCCCAAGCCTCCATTAAGTAATATACAAACCAGTATGATACAATAATGGCCTCTAGGGCATATATCACTAACATGTAGTTAGGCCAATTTTTACAGCCAAAGCAGTTGGCAAATATCACCTAGTGTTACCAACTGGTAATACATTGATTCTTAGCGACTGTTATTTCGTACCAATAAATATTATGAATATTTTCCTAAATCAAGTGTTGATTGGGTAAGGTATGTTGTATAACAGTGTACACGTTCTAAATCAAACTACAATTCTAAACGTACAGAACACAAACAAGAGGAACGGTTCAGAAATGAACGAAGTCTTCTTGTGGCATTGTAGACTAGGTCATTTCGATGAAATGAGACTAGCTGAAGTTCCATAAGGATGCATTTTTGAATCCGTTCGAATTTACATCTTATGAAACTTGCCAGTCATGTCTCAAAGACTAAGTGACCAAATCTCCATTTACTGGAAACGGAGAAAGAGCTACTAAACTCTTGGACAGATACATGGTGATGTATGCGGTCCTATGTCTACATATGCCAGGGATGGTTCCGCGTACTTTATTATATTCACTGATGTTCTCTCAAGATACGGACATGTATTCTTGTTGAAACACAAAACTAAATCTTTTGAGAATTTCAAGGAATATAAGTACGAAGTTAAGAACCATATGGGTAAAAGTATTCAAATCCTTCGATATGATCCGGGAGGAGAATACTTAGGCATGGAATTCCGAGACTATTTAAAAGAGAATGAGATTCTCTCTCAGTTTACTCCTACATATACACCACGGCACAACGGTATATCGGGATGGAGGAATCACACCCTATGAGATATGGTGTGCTCTATGATGAGTATTGCTGAGTTGCCCATTTCCTTTCAGGGCATGCACTTGAGAAGATGCATACCTATTGATTAGAGTTCCGATCAAATCTATTGCCTACCACTTCATATGAGATATGGAATGGGAAGAGACCATCTCTTAAACCCGAGTGCCCAGCATCGGCATAATATGTAGTAATGCATCATGAGTAATAATATATCGATGCATGATATGTACTAATGCATCATCCAACGTGTGTCCAGCAACGACACACAAATCATGATAAAACACGAGTGCCCAGCATCGGCACTCAAAACATCTCGAAATCCGTGTCCGATAGCGACACATGGTACTCAAATCTCGGGCTCCGCCAGTCCGGATCGGCCCATGGACTCCGTCAGTCCGGATCGGCCCATATCCATCTCTCTCATAACTCCGAACGGTATCCTCCGGATATCCGTCGAGTTTCCAATACAATCACCGGTAGGTAGTGCTCCCCTGCCAGGCTCATCATCCACCATGAAATCACTCTCGTCCCGGGATACCTCACCGGGTCCACCATGTACCCGCAGACGGTTCACACTCCTCCTCGAATCGGGTCTTGAAAACTAACTCAGAACCGAGAAAACATCATGGTGGACGCTACTCATCATATCAAGGAAAACCGCATCTTTCTCTTTTAAAATTATCATAAGTTTATAAACATTCACATGCGGTTTCCCAAAACCAGAAATCTCATGAAAGATCCGAAATCTCAAAATCACTAGTCAATGAACAGTGAATATCGGCATAAAGCCCCATAATATCGCATGTCAAATGAATACATATACATGCATGGTATCTAAGCAAAGAATGCAATAATTAAACTAGCACGGTAATTATATATCGGAACTATCTACTAGCAGTTATATCCATGAAGTAATCTTCTGTAAAGTCTACGTGACATGGAAATTACCGATGATGATGTATGTGAGCCGGCAAGCAAGTGTACGTAGAGCATACGCATCAACGGTAATGGTGCTGGTGTCCTGACAATAAGGTTCATAATGACTAAAGAAAACGCATGTATAAGCATGCAATGCGATGAAGACAACATGAATTAAACGGAGAATGAATAGTAATCACAACAATGAAGAATATACATATCCAATATACTAGTCATACAATTTTTAGTGTTTGAAATAGCACGAATCGTGGTTTTAGGAAAATAGGGGCTACGGGGTTTTTGAGAAAAATACGTCTTTTGAAAAATCCGTAGTATCTCTCTGCTTGTCTTTAAAAATACTCACGATTCGTTGGTTTTGAAAATAAGTATGACTCGAGCCCAGCCTAAAGAGTAAAGAAAATCTGCCTAAAGTCCGAGTCGATATACCTAGTAGTCGGCGATCCCACCTCAATAGCGTCACGTACGGTAAAATACATAGTACGACATTCTCGAGTCAAGAGTGTGGATCAATCATCATATCTATAACTCGTACGGTAAAATCCATCGTACGGCATCCTAAAATTGGGGTACGGGTCAAATATCACATATACCTCAATATTCAAAAGGCATCAATATCGTAAAATCATGAATTAGGGGTACCTTTCTAAAATCTAGCACATCCCAATATCATCAAACATATATCCTTGTGTGTATGAAAACACATCGCCCAACGATCCGCTATAATATCATGTCGTATCATATCACGACCCAATCACATATCACAACTCACGGCATTATTCCCGATCATATCGGCTCATCTCCAAGTATCATATACTGGGCTCAAACATCCGTGTGTGTGTGTGTATACACACACACACACACACATCAACGCATCAACATATATATATACATATAAGCATATACACCCAATATCAAAACACGTGTGTGCATGTGTGTGTGTGCGCCAACCTTTACTCTAGGGTTTCGCGACTAAGAAACTAATCTAAGGCACTTTCATCTAATTACACAAAATCCAAAACATGGTCTCCTAAGGCCTTTCTTGCTAAGTATTCATATCTTGCAATAACACATATGTATACATATATAAACACATCATATCCTACGAAATTGCGGGGGTGCTATACGCCATCCACCCGACTTCCCCCGTAGATATACATCTACTCACCTGGACGCCTCAGCTAAACTACTCCGATTCCAGCTCTGCCATTTCCGTGCCACATCCTACGCCTCTGCACCCGATCCTAGAAACGTGCACAAGGAAAAAAAGAGAATAAATATAAATAGTCACAGACATAAACAAAACGAGTCAACCACGCACACTAACTAAACGCGCGCGCACTTGATGCACGAAACGCGCCGTGACAACGCCACAAACTACAACTAGGGTCGCTACATATGGCAACAACCAAACCAAAAACCCAATCACACCAATCGCACGCCCACGACACATCAAAAATTATATGAAGTAGGTTATAATTCACCAAAACCTCAAACTTAAATAAAATCGATTTAACCCAAAAACCCAGTAAGCTTCTTTTAACCGTTTTAGTACAAACTTGATGTTTTAACCAATATAATGGCCGCATTGCTCACATAATATCTTAGTTAGACCACACAAACCTTTACTACAATTTTATCTCATCTATTTATATTAATTACAAAAATCTAGTTTGCAAGATAGTTTATTTAAGACAAATTAAATGTAGTAATTAGCAATTTAGCAACTAGATTAGGTTTTGCATGCCCACTAGAAGTTAACTACACACTTAAACCATGTTCAAATGATATAAAACCCTAATTTGATCCAAACCCAAATCTTGAAATTCCAAACTTGCAACTAAAACCTAATTAACATTTAAATAAATTAGCTTTAAGCAATTAACTAACAAATTAAGTATTGGGTAAAGATTTATACCTCAGAAAATCAAGAGATCAAACTTAAAATCTAGCCTCCCAAACTTGCTTCTTTTCACCAAGATCCATACTAGAGTAACCAAGGAAAAATGGGTAAGGGTTGGATTTGGAAATTAGTGAGGTTTTATTTGATTTTTCATGGGATTTTTGTGGATTTTTGGAGAAGAAATGAGAGGAGGGGGGCTGCAGAAATTTCGACAGTGAGAGGGAGAGGGGAGGTGTGTGGGTGTGTGGGTAAAAGTCCAAGTCAAACTCTCCCCATTCCTTATTATATTAAGCTCATGCTTCTTTTTCTTTATTCTATTCACTTCAATTTCTTTTCTTTCTTTTTTTTGAGTTGAAGAAGAGAAGTTGTAGGAAAGGGGGCTGGTTTTGGCCAGAAAAAATGGGAGAGAGAAGAGAGAGTGAGGTGTGTGTTGTGGCCAAATCAAAGAAAGCCCTGACCTCATTAACTTTAAACCATTTTCTTTTTCCCAAATTAAGCCTTTTCTTTTATATTTTCTAAAACCATCTTGACAACTTCTTTTCATTTCAAAAACAACATGTTACATTTTGGTTTAATGTGTCATGATGGATAAAACTTGTATTAACCCATTCTAATTTGTAATTATCTCTAATTAAATGTATTAGTGAAGGCTTAAAATAATAATTAAAATAATTAATTACGGAAAATATTTTAGTAAACTAGCAATTTTATAAGTGACCCATTAAATACCAAATACTAGCAATTACATAGCTAGAATAGGTTTATTTAAGTCTATGAAGAAAAATAATTATATCTTGGTTTTTACGGAAAACACCAGTTATTTTACTGATTATCCGAAATTTCACCTAAACGATTTTCAAAACGTTACAATCTTCCCCTCTTAAAGAAATTCGGTCCCCGAATTTTAATTAAAACTCCCCAAAATACTAAAACATTTCAGCAAAATAATCAAGTCGTCGGGGCTCCAAAATCATCAATACTTAAAACACATCTCAGCGCAATGCATGCGCATGAAACGAGTATATAACTCAAAATCAAAACTCCGTCAAACATCACGCAATCATCAGATTCATGGTGAAAATACCAATGTCAAAGTCCAATACGAAAACCAACATGATATATGTTAGTGTATATGCCCTAGAGGCCATTACTGTATCATACTAGTATGTATATTACTTAATGGAAGCTTGGGATATTCACCTTATATTGACAATCTTGCCCGAAATGGTAGTATGCTACTTGGTTTGTTTCTGCTTTAATGTGTGCATGTGTTTCTTTTAGCATATCGCCTTTACACATTAGTGGAGCCCTTAGGATCTTTGCTTGATTACCAGCGTTGTGATGGCAGTCACACTCGTGGGGGCTGGGTAATCTGTAAGCACATCCTTATGCAGGTCCCTAGTCGTAGGACTATCGAGACAGGGCATCGATACTCCGGAGTAGACTAGCGTATGCGCTTCTTATCCCAGATTGGGAGACGGTCTATCCCACAGCCGTTAGTACGTCGTACTTGAGATAGTATACGGGTGCTCGTTAGGTTACGAGTACACTGGACAGGACTCGTCGGGAACTGTTGGTTGGTATTATACCTATCGTCAGTTATCAGTTCCCAGGTGACATGAGTACAGCATAGTCTGTTGACTTGACACTGTCACTTCGCCTCGAGTGTGTTCCCACTGTACTTTGATTACTACCCTACCACAGCTCAAAGGAGTCGTGCAAACAGGTAGATTTTGGGTGCAGTCCCGAAGCACTTGGAGGCAGTAACGGTTAGACAGGATTCGTCTCTCCCGGTATTGGGGGTTGATATCGCGTTGTGTCTAGGAGAGCCATTACACAAAGTCCCTGGCCAGGGCAAGCGAGATAGACTGGTAGGTTTCCAGTGTTATCTCAGGTGTTCTGGGCTACACTCCGGCACGACTTGTACTGCTAGTAGGGAACTGACGTTTACCGCCCCCCTAGGCCCGCCATGCGATGTTCTTAGACGAACAGACCGGACAGTACGGAGACTGTCACATACAGGCTCAGTAGGAGTTCAAATGGGTTCACCTCGTCATTCTTCTTATCGGCATCTACCTGGGGACCGTTACGCACAGCTAGTGCCGCTTGCGGTCTGTGGTTAAACCAACTGCCAGCATAGTGTCGAGTCTTTAGTGTCCCACACAGAGGGTTATTCGCCTTTGTGCAAAACAGAGTAGAGGTCGCATGGTTTTGCGACAGGGTTCGTTCTCATCCGCGCACTTGTGCACGTTTGGCGTCCGGACAGACATTACTAGCGGGCTCTGGTTTGAGCCAGATCCTAGTATATGTTTTGGGGTTAGTTTTATCTCATAGTATTCATGTTCCTCGGAACACGAATGCGGTTATGTATGCACAGTTGATTGAGGCAGAGGAAGAGGATTTTCATTAGGTTTCGGAACGGGTGTGTATGCACAGTTGACAGTCGTCTTTTTCGAAACCCTAATGAATTTGTGATATATCAATTAATAATATTAATTAAATGAAATTGTGTCATGGTTGGGTTTGTTGACTTGTTGACCAAGGTTGACTAGTTGACCATGGTTGAAACATTGACTATCATCATTACACATCAAAGATGCACTTTGATTCTAGCAAAAACCATTTAATGTGAAATGATAATAGTCTTATCAAACCTTCCATCAACTTTTTCATTTAGATTAATTTTATTAATTTGATAATTCACTTATATTGTTATGGTTGTAAAAAAGCATCTCATTCTATCATAACCATTCTCTCTCCTCTATTCTTCTTCTTCCTCCTCTAGTTCAAGAAGAACAATTCTCATGTGTTGAGAAACATCTCCTTGAAGATAAAACATCCAAAGCTACTCTCTACTCTCTCTAAGGTTGAAGGTCTAGAAAGCCAAAGATCTTAGTTCTCTCAAAGTTCAAGAAAGGAGCTCAAGGAAGAAACCCTCAGGTGGATCCATCTTTGACAAGAGTAGGCGATGAGGAAAGCACCATCCGACCACCATCAAGAGTCAAGAAGAAGGAGTTCAAGTTGAGGTATAACCCCTAACCGAGTAGACAACTCTCTAGTTTAGCCAAGATCCGTTTTTGTAATCCATGTTACCCAAACCCTAAAAATCGTTTTTCACCTTTTCCGCAAGCCCGAAAGAACCGGAAGAGGTAACGTGGACTTACAGTGGTATCAGAGCCTAACTAAACACACCCTAGCATGTTAGCAAAGTATTTAGAATATCGACCGAACGAAAAAACAGCAAAACACCCCGGAAAACCCTAGTTTCTGCCGAATTTTTTTCTGCTCTAAAAATAAAAAATCATGTCTTAAAAATTGGCTCAGGCTTTTATATAAACAGGCAAGAAAAACGATCGCACGAGCCGACCAACGCGCCGCGGTTCCGCGGCAGAAGCTAGCTTCTGCCGCGGATCCGCGGCCGAGTTGACTCGGTCGTGGATCGTTTCTCCTGCAGTTTGTTTCTGGGGGTATTTTGTGATTTTTCGGATGTTTTGTTTCTGCCCAGATTTTCCAGAGAACAAGTTTGTTTTTGGGGTGGTTACAAATCCGTATTTTGGTCGATTTTCTGTAGACTTTGGCTAATGGGTTATATCTGTAATGTATTATATGTATCTAACGTCTGCTAATCGCTATACGTCGATTAGTGGGGGTTATACATATCTGTGATCTGTAATGTTAATGGATTGTGTATATGAATTCGTTGGATTGTCGCGGATGAATAGCCGGGGGGAATTGTGAGATGAGAGTTTTGTTTATCTTTCAATTCTTGTAATATGTAAATTGATGTAATATTATTTGTATGGCCGCACAACCGGGTCGGGGTTGTAGCCGTCATTGTATAATTTATTTTTACTGTTTTTTCTCCTAGGATAGACCCAAGGTGGAGTGCACAAACTACCGGGTACCTCGAAGTGCCGAGTGGCCTACTCACGTCGTTGAGGGAGGTTGCTTCACTTCGGATACTTGGCGGGTAGTTTGCCGCACCCGTAGGGGTCTAGGGTGGGGTTTGGCTATTCATCGCGACCGTGTAATCCGCTCTTCGTTACAGGCTCGTACAAATTGCGGATTCCTAGTATATCCAATGTATTCATCTATGATCTGGAATGGCTATCATTGCATGTGACGAATGTTTAAATATATCTATATGATATCTATTTAGACGTTGCTTATATTTTGCATCCGCGCTAGTCCAGCCCCCGCTCTGTCGTTAGTTAAGTAACCTAACGGGTGATGACGGGACCCCGTGGCAAATGCGGATGGCATAAGCGTACGTCATATTTTCGTTGTTTTCTGCAATGGTAGGATTAAATGATGGGACGCATTGGAATTAATGCAAGATAAAAATAAACCAAGTAAAAGTCGTTGGAACACTTTGAAAACCACTCGGTTCTTTTCAAAACCAAACTTTTAAATGCGGAGCTTGAACCACTCCTTTTGAAAGCTATCTCGTTCCTTCGATTATATCAAGTTCACTACGTTCACGGTTTCGCCAAAACCATTCGTAGCCCTCCGTCGTTTCACATGAATGGTCAATAAGTATTCAAGCTATGTATGTTGGCCAAAGTCAAGGCATAGTGATTGGTAGCTATTGGGTATTCATGTGCAGCATAGATAGATGTGTTGGTTTGGGGCAGTCGTTCTACCATTTTGGCCAAAGTCAAGGGTATGTGCGGGTGGGCTCAAATTAACCTGGAGAATGACGGGTAGAACTTGACATGTGACTTATGATATTTTGGCCAAAGTCAAGGACATAAGAGCATGGGGCAAAAATCCACATCGGGAGTTTCAAAAGAACTGAAACTTGCTAGCGCTGCATACCATTTGGAGTGTGATGATTCTGGTAGGATTCCTTCAGTTTTGTCACGCGATGATATTTGGATCCCGATCCTACTGTGAGTATATGCTACTCCTCCGGAACTTCCTCACTTAACGATCAATGCTATAAACCAAGTAGGTGTCTAGAAAGGTGTTAGCGGGGCTACGCCCACAGGGAAAAGAGGTTATTTAATTAAGGAACTTCGCGAAAGTGTTGGAAAACCTCCCTCGAAGTACCGACACTGGCCTGGCTGAACGGTTAAGCAAGTATTGTACGGTGAGATTGATCCCGACTAGTTCTTCCTTTATGGTTTGAGGAGGGATTCGAGAGACAGTGGGAGCCATCCTGTTTAGACAAATTAAAAACCACTCTAAACTTGTAAGAGCATCATGCTAAAGTGTTTCTTATCTCTCTCCTAATTGCAGCGACCAAACATCATGACTGGACTTAAGTTACTACTAGATAAAAACATACTGACATGGCCAAACTACAAAGATTGGTTCAGGAATGTCAAGATGGCAATCACTTATGACAAGTTGGGGTATCTTCTTACCACCAAAGCTCCCCCTGTCCCAGGTCCTACCTCCAGCGTCGCGGATAAGGAAATCCGTAAGACTTGGGAGATCGATTGCGCGAAGGCCAAATGCCTCGTGCTTGCCTCTATGGACAACGAACATCAGAGGAGGCATGAGAATATGGATCACGAATCCATATTTCTCCATACAAAAGAACTGTATGGAGAGTAATCTCGTATCGCCAGATACGAAGTGTCGAAGACGTTGTTTTCGGCAAGATTGGCTGTCGGATCATCGGTAGCGGAACACGTGCTTAAAATGATTGGCTACATAGAGGAGCTCGCGGACCTTGGGACCACGTTGGAGAATGAGCTCTATACGGACTTGATTCTTCAGTCCCTTCCTTCCACTTACGCCCAGTTCATTCTGAATTTCAACTTGCAAGAAAAGGAAGTTAAACTTTCAGAGCTCCTCAACCTGCTGAGGAGTGCAGAGGGCACCCTACAGAAAGGTAGGGAAACATCCACTTTGTTTGTAGGAGGATCTTCCTCTTCTAGGTCCAAGGCGAAAGCCAAGGAAAAGAAGAAGAAAACCCCCGCCAAACCAAGGGGCGGTGTTAGTAAGGTGGATACGAAGGGAAAGGCAAAAGAAACAAAGGTAGCGGGGAAACTTGTGGATAAAGAAGAATGCTTTTACTGTCACAAGAGTGGACACTGGAAGAAAGATTGCACGGCTTGGAAAGCCAGAACACAGGATCTGAAGCAGGTTGCGGCTTCAGCTTCAGGTGTGTATGTTATTGAAAACTGTCTATCAATAAACTCCACGTCCTGGGTATTGGATACCGGATCAGGATCTCATATCTGTAATTCTTTGCAGGCGTTGAGAAAGCGTAGGTTTTTGAGAGCTGGTGACATGACCCTCAAAGTTGCAAATGGAGCTAGCATGGATGCTAAGGCCGTGGGGGACTATCACCTGGGAATGTCAGATGGACATGTTTTGGTTTTACGTAATTGCTTTTTTGTACCCAACGCAACTTGTAATATCATTTCTGTATCTTTGGTTTCTAAAGAAGGTTATGAATTTACGTTTGTAAGTAATGTTGTAAACATTCACCTTAATCAAGTTCTGATTGGGTCAGGTACATTGAGCAATGGTATATACGTATTAAACCAACCACAGATTTTCAATGTCCAGAATACACACAAAAGAAAGTCTCCGGAAATAAATCAGACTTTCTTATGGAATTGTAGACTGGGTCACATCAATGAGAGAAGGTTGACTAAGTTACATACAGAAAGATATTTGGATCCGTTCGAATATCAATCATATGCAACTTGTTAATCCTGTCTCAAAGGAAAGATGACAAAGACTCCGTTCACTGGACACGGAGTGAGAGCGAGCGAGCTCTTAGGACTCGTACACAGCGACGTGTGCGGTCCAATGTCTACGCATGCACGAAGCGATTATTCTTACTTCATTACTTTTACGGATGACTTTTCAAGGTACGGTTATGTCTTCTTAATGAAACATAAATCCGAAGCCATTGGAAAATTCCAAGAATATAAGAATGAAGTAGAAAAACAAACAGGAAAAAGTATCAAGACACTAAGATCTGATCGAGGTGGTGAATACTTGAGTGCCGAGTTCCTGAACTACTTAAAAGAGAATGGAATTCTCTCTCAGCTTACTCCTCCATACACTCCGCAACATAACGGTGTATCGGAGAGACGGAACCGAACCCTATTGGATATGGTACGTGTTGGGGTAAAAATTTACACCCCGGGTGACCAAGTCAAAATCCAAGTCAACCCCAAGCCAAGTGGGCCCAAGCCCAGACCCAGTGGGCCCATGCCCGAGTCGAGCCCGAACATGAAGCGGCCGGCCTCCTCCACACCAAGATAAAATTTTTGTAATAAATAATTTTGTTGCATTTTCTTTTTATTTTATTTTATGGATAAATGTAAGGAAAATAGGCATAAAGCCCAATTTTTGTAAAGCCCATGGCTTATGTGCAAAAAAGAAATGGCACATGAGCCATGAAATAGGCAAAATGCCATTTTGTGAAGCCCAAGGGGCTATGTGTAAAATGTATGGCCTATAAAGGCAAGGATAATGAAATATCCCAACAACTTTTTCTCTCTCCAAAAAAAGTTTCAGAGCTGAGCTCTTTCTTCCTTCTCCAAGGTTCCAAAACCTTCTTCTTTCTTTTGAATTAAATCAAGAGTTTTACTCTTCCTTTTTCAAAACAAATTAGTTTTTCACCACAAAACCCATCAAGGGGAACTCAGATCTTCCATCAGATCTCAAAAAGAAAAGATTTTGAAATCCCACATCTCTTGATCTTCAAGATCCAGCTAACAGAGGAGGAAGAAGAAGAACATCTTTCACTAAACCCTCAAAAAAAGAAGAAAAACACATTCAGGAGTCCAACTCCTCTCTGATTTCTCTTCTGAGAAATTTTTTTAGGCTAAAAAGCCTACTGTGCCTCTCCGGCGCGCAGCGCAAGTGCGCAAGGCGCCAGCGTGCCGACACGTGGCGCGCGCGCGCTTGCGCACCTGCGCGCTTGCGCAAGTGCGCAAGGCGCCCGCGTGCCGACACGTGGCGGGCGCGCTTGCGCACCTGCGCGCGCTTGCGCAAGTGCGCAAGGCGCCCGCGTGCCGACACGTGGCGCGCGCGCTTACGCAACTGCGCAAGTGCGCAAGGCGCCCGCGCGCCGACACGTGGCGCGCGCGCTTGCGCACCTGCGCAAGTGCACAAGGCGCCCGCGCGCCGACACGTGGCGCGCGCGCTTGCGCAACTGCGCAAGTGCGCAAGGCGCCCGCGCGCCGACACGTGGCCCCCACGCATCCCTTGGATGCCTTTTTCCCTCTCTTTTTATGTACATACATATACACATACATATGTATACAAATTCACACATATACATACTCCGCCACATTCTCCCCCTCCAAAAAATTTTCGGGCCGGGGCGCTGCCCCGAACCCCGCAGGGGGCTGCTAGCCCCCTTGACCCCCAGCCCGCTATCCGGGTAGCGGGACCCCCGTAAAAACTCTGCGTGGCTCCCGATGTATCCAAAACCCCCTTTCAAAACACACGCACACTGCACATTGAGTTCGCATGACCAGTTTAACCCGTTAATCGGAGGTTCCCTCGCCCCAAAGGCGATGGGTAATTAACGGCAGCTTAGTCCGCGGCTGCCGGAGATTCGGATCCCCACAATCATTAAACCCCGGCCTACCCTAGGCAGGGGGAATCTGTAGTACGCCTGACAAGCGCTCGCGTATTCCCATCTCACTGGGGTGACGAAAAACACCCTACAGATTCTGGCACGCCCGGTGGGACCAATCTCTCCTCCCATATTTCGGGTTAAACGTTCATACGAACTCAATCAATATACATATCGATTGCCTATACTGAAATGATGTTTTCTTTTTTTCTTTTTTTTTTCCATGCAGCAATCGACCTTCGACGACAATGTCTCCCCAGACGAATTCAGCTTCCAACGTGACCCCGATTCCGTACGTGGTCAAGATCAACGCTCGTGTGGTTCTCCCCGCAAGCCTCAGTCGACAATGGGAGGAGCCGCCCCGCCAGTTCGGCTCCGTCATCATCTACCCTGCCGGAAGCGCTCATCTGGCGGAGATCCCGGCGGAACAGGTGGCCAAGCCGGTCTCAAGGGGAAAGAGGCCGAATGTCGTGATCGCCAAGGCACCACAACCGAAACTCAAGACGCTATCTGAACGACTCCCTGGCGCTCTAGCTGGGGGCAAGACTTCCGATGCGAAGGGCAACATCAAATGTCGCGGACGAGCTCAGGCGATGACTCCAACAAATGCACAGTCGGGCGTATCTCCAAGGCCCTCCATCAACTGGTCTGCGGCATCTTCCCAAAAAGCCAAAGTCTGCCAGGTGCTTAGAACAGAAAAGTTAAGGCAGAAGCGGCTCAGGTATCGAGCCAACAAGAGGGCCAAGGCTTCGGCCAAATGGAATCGTGTGAAGTTCCAAGTGCAGGGTTGCTCGGCGACTACGGCCGAGTCGGACGTAAGAATCAGCAATTCCTTCGAGCCTTTGAAGTGGGTTCAGAAAAACGCCATGACCGCCAGAATCAAGAAGACGGCGGTCCGAACAGTGCCACAAAGAGACATGTCCCGGCCCCAACAGAAAAAGTATGACACTGTCTCTTCAAGAGTCTATCAAGCACTCTGTGCCGCGCGAAAGCAGCGGGGCAAACCCAGAAAAGAAGCGCCAGCACCATTCAAGAACCTGGTTAGGCCGGCCGCCTTCAATCGACCACCGGCTACCGAAGCAAGCGGGTCAAGACAGCGATCCGTGAAATCAGCTGCCAATGATAGAAAGACGGCCGGTTATATCGTCCATACGGTCTATATGGCGGGCAGGCGCCCTAGCGACAACCTTCGCAGCAAAAGCAAGGACGGGGCCACCACATCCCAAGCCCAGTCTAGCCTGAATGTGGTTGCCGCCGCCCAAGAACAGCCGCCCCTGCTGGATGAAGAAGACCCTCTCGATGAGGATGATAGGCAGATAGACCCCTCGGTCCATGTAGAGTCAAGCTCGGACAGCGAGGAAGAGCCGACTTTCCGCCCTAGGACTGCGGAGCAAGAGCTTCTTCAAGAGCTTCGAAAACAGCTCAGGAGCAAAGATAAAGAGATGGCCAAGCTCTATTCGAAGATTGATGACTTAACGAACGTGGTGATGCAGCTTACGGCTCAAATTGCTCGAGCGCCTCCTAATCAAGCACAAGCCGCTACTAATCAGCCGGGTGATGACAATCCGAGGCAGCCAATGCCTGTTCCTTTGGGACCAAGACTGGTCGAGCCGAATGAAAGCCGGCTACATTCCGCTTCTGGGGACGCCTTGGCCCCAGATAGCACTATCCCGCTAACACAGGATCGGATAATGGATTTGGTCACCAGCAAGGTTAAAACATTGGTGGCCGAAGCTGAAGCTCAGAAAGAAGTCGGCAGTTAGTGGACGGCCATATCCCGCGCAGTACGACCTGATTGAGTTCCCAAGCGGCTACGTCATTCCTAAGTTCGGAAGATTTGATGGAACGGGGAATGCAAATCAGCACGTCGCCCACTTCAAAGCATCGTGCGGAAATACAGGGGGCAATGACGCGCTCCTTCTTCGTCAGTTTGTCAACAGCCTGACCGGTGTCGCTTTCGACTGGTACGCGAGCATACCAGACGGGTCCGTCATTACCTTCGCCCAAATGGAGTCTCTGTTCCGGCAAAGGTTCATGAGCGTCAGCGATAAAATCTCCATTGCCGACCTTGTGAGGACCAAGCCGGGGAAGAATGAAAGCAACACCGACTTTATCGCCCGATGGCGCAATCTCACAGTCAAGTGCGAACCGCCGCTGGAGCAGGACCAGTCCGTTAGCCTTCTCATTGGAAACCTCAGCAATTGGATGGTCCCATTCTTGTGTGCGGCGGGCCTCAAGACATTTCAGGAGCTAACTAAGAAAGTCCAAATGCTGGAACGCTCGAAGCAAGAGTCCCCGCCGGATTCTCAGAGAGACAAAACTTGGAAAAGCAAGCGGGACGACAACCGTAGAAGCGGGAGTTCCAGCAGTACCAATGTCTTCAATGCCTCCGACAATGAAGAAAAGCGAAGGGCGGGCGAATCCAAAACCAACCGGTCTCGAAAGCCATTGCTGGGAGGAGATGGGCCTTCCCTAGAGGAGAAAAAGAACAAGGTTTACTCTTTCAGAAGGGACAAGGTCCGCAAGATATTTAAAGATGCCTTGAACAATGGCCTACAACTGCCGGAGTCGAAAAGACCCCAAGAAGCAAAAATGACCGACAATCCCCTGTATTGCCCGTACCACCGAGTAGTGAGCCATGCGATCGAGGATTGCTATATCTTCAAGGATTGGGTCGAGAAGCAGTACAAGGCTGGAGAGATCGAGCTGTCCAAAAGCGTGTTGGTGAACAATCAAGTTGCAACCACCAACTTTATACAGACAGAAACTGAAGCCTTCTGGGAGCAGACAGCCGAACCCGCTGCCCTTAGCAATGAAACGGACTCATCGCGGCCTCCATGGAGTATGCACATATCTAATAAGACGAAGAAGATGATAAAGCTACTTCGGAAAGAACCCAGGATGGAATGGGAAGGACAGAAGAAGCCTACCAGTCCAGCTGCCAATGCGGCTCCATCAGGTTCAAAATCCAAGAAGCTCAAGAAGAAGAAAAGTGCAGCTCGGCGCGAAAAAGAGTCTGCAGGGAAATCGACCATTCAAAAGTATATCGATTCCCTCGAAGAATATGAGCAAAAGGAAAGAACATTGATTCAATTGAAGGAGTTCTTCCCTGTACAAGCGGCTGAAATTCTGGAGGAGTTAGAAAAAGACACCAATGAAGAGATCCCAGTAGTGACCTGCTACGCCATCCATCTTGGCAGCGACTCCGAGGATGATCTCTGTTTTCCGGAAGAGGACGAGGAGCTCACCACAAAGGCCAATCAAATCCAGCTCAGAAGCGGCAGGGCTCTACCGCCAAATCAGGGCAACGCCCCAAAAGGGAAGGAAAAACAAGTCGCTAATGAAGAAGATGGCAGAGAACCGGCTGATGAAAACATAAGTCCTTCCTCGGTGGACTATAATGTCTTGGCGCATCTCCGGAAGCTTCCGTCTCTCCTGAGCATCTACGACGCCTTGGTCCTATCTAAGGAGCTTAGAGATGTTCTCATCCACGCTCTACAAAACCCCGAGCGGTATCAGGCCCACTTTGCGGAAATTAATATGAAAGAAGCCCAGCACGCTTTGCATGCCGCCGCAGTCACATTTAAGGATGAAGACTTGCTACTGGGAACGGCAGAGCATAATCGGCCGCTTTACGTGACCGGGTACAGCGACGGAGATCGAATTAATCGTATATTGATTGATCCGGGATCCTCAGTGAACATCATGAACTTGCGAACTCTGAAGAGTTTGTCAATGGACGTCCGACACCTGTCAAGGGAAAGGATTTTCATTCAAGGCTTCAACCAAAATTGTCAGCAAGTTCTGGGGTCTATAGCTCTGCCAATCAAATTCGGGGATCTGCAAACTGAAGCTAAGATATACGTGATCGACGCCGACACGTCTTATAAGATTCTCTTGGGGCGGCCGTGGCTCCACGATTACGGCATCATTCCGTCAACTCTCCATCAATGCATGAAGTACACAAAAAATGGCGAAGAAAGACGCATTGACGGAGACATCCAGCCGTTCGGTGTGCATGAAGTCCGATATGAAGATTCTCGGTACTTTACGAACCACCAAAATGCTAAGCCACAACTGACCGAGGATAGAACGGCCCCAAGACTCAAAAGCAAATCTGCGCCGGCTATCACTTTCAAAAGCAAAAATACCCAAGTGCGCCCGCATTTCGGCAGCGACTCTGATGAGTCCGACGCTGGAAGCCCGTCCTTCCGCCAAACTCGCCCTCATTTCGGCAGCGATACTGACGAATCTGTTACTGAAGGCCCATCTAGCAGCAAAGTCCGCCCTCATCTTGGCAGTGACACTGAAGAGTCAGAAGAAGAGGACCTGCCGTGCGACAGCTGTGCAGATCGACCCCCCATGCAGCAAGCGAAACTACGAGAGACCTTCGAAGTCGCAGAAGGGTCCCTGGCCATTACAAGGGTACCAGAGCAAATGTGCAAAGAGCTCGATGCATTATCAATCTCCACCGTGGACCAGCTGAAAACTTTCTACGTTCCCGGGAGGAAAAGTGGGCAGAAGGGCATCTTGTTTTATGGGTCAAACCCTGTTGTGCACCCGGACGACCTTTCTGTCGCGTGCCTTCCCTATGAGAGAGGCATAAGAGCCGTCCTCAATCCCAGATACTATGCGCCCGAGATGCGGGAATACTTTAAGAAGTGCGGATGCCGGTTATATCAAACGGAGTCCGAAGCAAAGTTTTACGAAGGGCTATGGTATCCGCCCCAGGTCCGAGCACTCATCGATGGACGGATTCCAGATAGACGGGGCATAGGCTACATTCAACCTGATTCCAAAGCGTGCTACATGATCCATGTTGGTGAGACCAGCGAAAGATCAAATGATGATGACGAGATAGCCGAGCCAGAAGAAGCTCCTCAAGAGCTCGAAGATGGCGGACAAGCAACCTTTGATGAGCTAACCGAGATTGACTTAGGAACGCCCGATAATCCAAGGCCGACCTACATCAGCTCACTCTTGTCGGAGGAAATGAAAGAGCAGATAATTGCCCTGCTGCGTGAGTTCGTCGACTGCTTCGCGTGGACGTACAAAGAAATGCCTGGCCTTTCCCCTGAGGTAGCCGTGCATAAGCTGGCTATATCTCCTGACGCTAAGCCAGTCAAACAAGCTCCTCGAAGAATGAGAAGGGAGTTGGAAGAAAAGGTCATCGAGGAAACCAAGAAGCTCATCGATGCCGGCTTCATCAGGGAAGAGAAATATGCAGACTGGATCGCATGCATAGTCCCAGTGAAGAAGAAAAATGGGCAGATCCGAGTTTGTGTCGATTTCAGGGACCTCAACAAGGCATGTCCTAAAGACGACTTCCCGCTACCGGTCATGGAAATGATGGTCGATGACACCTCAAATTACGAACTGTTCACCTTTATGGATGGCTCGTCTGGATATAATCAGATCAAGATGTCGCCTGAGGATGAGAAGCACACAGCATTTCGAACCCCGATCGGAATATATTGCTACAAAGTAATGCCATTCGGACTGAAGAACGCAGGTGCTACATATCAAAGGGCGATGACTAATATCTTTGATGACCTAATCCATAAAGTCGTCGAATGCTATGTTGATGATCTGGTCGTCAAGACTAAAGCCAAGGCCGATCATATCCAAGATCTCAGGACCGTTCTCACCAGGCTGAGGGAATACGATCTGAAGATGAATCCTCTGAAGTGCGCTTTTGGCGTGTCATCGGGAAAATTCCTGGGCTTCATAGTCCGACATCGAGGGATCGAAGTTGACCCATCAAAGATAAAGGCCATCATGGAGATGCCCCCTCCGAAGAGTCTGACGCAGCTAAGATCTTTTCAAGGCAAGCTTGCTTATATACGGAGGTTTATCTCAAATTTATCAGGGAGATGTAGGCCCTTCTCAAAGCTCATGAAGAAAGGAGCTCCTTTTATCTGGGATGCCGAATGTCGAGCAGCGTTCGAAAGCATTAAACAATACTTGTTGCACCCTCCAGTGCTGGCCGCTCCCATTCCGAATAAACCGCTGATTCTCTATACTGCCGCGCTGGACGAGTCACTCGGTGCGCTCCTTGCCCAAAATAATGAGGAAGGAAAAGAAAATGCCCTCTACTACCTCAGTCGAACTCTAGTCGGGGCGGAACACAACTACTCCCCAATCGAAAAGCAATGCCTGTCTCTGATATTTGCTGTGAAGAAGCTGAGGCACTATTTGCTCGCTCATCGGGTTATGCTGATCTCCAAGGTCGACCCGCTCAAACACTTGATGACCAAAGCAAGCCTAGCCGGCAGAATGGCAAGATGGGCTGTCATGCTACTTGAGTTTGACATAGTTTACACTCCTCAGAAAGCAGTAAAAGGGCAAGCTCTTGCAGACTTTCTCGCTGCTCATCCCATACCAGAAGGGTCGCCGCTAAATTGTGAGTTACCCGACGAACAAGTGCTGCATCTCGAGAATGACGAGCCATGTTGGGAGCTCTACTTCGATGGGGCCTCATCGATAAGAACCTCCAGTAAATCAAGCGTCCCGGAGATAAAAGCAGGGATAGGATTGGTGTTCATCACACCATCAATGGGAACCCTACGGCGTTCTTTTGCTCTCACCGAGCCTCGGACAAACAATGAAGCTGAATATGAAGCTCTGATAGCTGGTTTGGAGCTCGCCATAGAAATGGAAATCCGTCGGCTACGAGTTTACGGTGACTCCCAGCTCGTCGTCAACCAAGTAAGCGGCGACTATAAGATATACAAACCCGAGTTAGCTCGGTACAGAGGTCGAGTGGTGGAACTCATGAAACGGTTCACTCATATTGAACTAACGAGAGTCCCTAGAGCGTTGAACGGAAAGGCTGATGTACTCGCTCGCTTGGCCAAGGAGCTGGCTGATCCTGACATGGACGAAATTCTGATCACAGTCAGAAGCCGGCAAATCCTACCCCCTGTCTCTCTACGAGAAGAGGAAAGCGCGGAACAGAAGAGCAATCCCGCCGAAGAAGCTTCGATCGTCCAAGACGAGCCCGATTGGAGAGAACCCTTCATAGAGTACCTCCGATATGACAAGCTGCCCGAAGAAAAATCTGCGAGGATTCAGCTGAAGAAAAGAGCTCTCCGATACGTGTTTGTAAATGACACGTTATACCGCAGGTCATATGACCAACTCTGGCTCAGGTGTCTGTCATTGGCCGAAGCCCAAAAGGTCATGAAAGATGTCCACTCGGGCGTTTGCGGGGCTCATCAATCTGGCCCCAAGATGCGACTTCAAATCAAACGGCTTGGGTATTACTGGCCCACCATGATACGGGATTGCGGAGAGCATGCAAAGAAATGTTATATCTGCCAAATTCACGGTGATTTTATTCACAAGCATCCCAATCCATTGCATCCTACGGTGGCGTCGTGGCCCTTCGATGTTTGGGGCACCGACATTGTTGGCCCAATTGATCCTCCGTCATCTAAAGGCCACTGGTTCATACTGGCCGCGACAGACTACTTCTCCAGATGGGCTGAAGCTGTCCCGCTAAAAGAAGTTAAGACAAAGGATATTCTGACATTCTTCCAGCATAATATTCTATACCGCTTCGGTACACCAAGAAGAATCATTTCTGACAACGGGCCTTCTTTCAAGAGCTTCAATGTCTCAAGGTTCGCTACTCAGCACAAGATAGACTGGAGATATTCCTCCATCTATAATCCAAGAGCCAATGGGCTAGCCGAAGCCTTCAATAAGACTCTATGCAAGCTCCTGAGGAAAAATGCTTCAGCCAGCAAGAGAGACTGGAATCTCAAGCTTCACGAGGCATTGTGGGCATATCGTACCACGCATCGTACTCCAACTCAGTCCACTCCCTACTCATTGCTCTTCGGAGTGGAGGCGGTCCTCCCCCTCGAAGTTGAAGTTCCGAGCTTAAGAATGGCCGTCCAACATGAGTTGACGGAGGAAGAAAACGTGCTCCTTCGACTTGAAGAACTCGATGCCCTCGAAGAAAAGAGGCTCGCGGTGCAACAAAATCTGGAGCTATACCGAGCCCAAATGTCACGGGCTTATGACAAGATAACCCGTCTCCGCGCCTTCAAGAAAGGTGAATTGGTGTTGGTCCTCAAAAGACCGATTATCCCCAATCGACATGCCAAGGGAAAATTCGAGCCAAACTGGGAAGGACCATACGTCATCGAGAAAGTGTTTGACGGAGGATCCTACCAACTAATAAGTGCCGAGGGAGAAAGGCCCATGCCACCCATCAATGGACGATATCTCAAGAAATACTACACGTGAATGCTCCAAGTCGCAGGCGAATTGAGCACATCAGCCCTACGGTCTGGATCAGACATCCTGCAAAACCGTATACAATCCACGGGCGTAAATGACCCCTATTTCTCCCAAATCCTGTCGGTGAGACTACTTTAAAGTCCCACCAGTGGCACAAAAAAAAAAAACAAAACAAAACAAAAAAACAAAACAAAACAAAAAAAACGGTATGTCCACAAGCAAAACGGGCACGGATGAAAACCCGAAAGGGCTCCGTGAGTAAAAACAGCAGGACTACCGGCGAGTCTGTGAAAACCCGAAAGGGCGCAAACTCGTAAAAAGAAAAGGAGGTGAAATACACTCACAAAGTCCTCTCGACCTTGTGAGGAGAAAACCCCTGCGTGAGATCCTTACGACTCACAAAGGAGCAACACACTTAGGAATCCTCACGATTCCTAAGGAGAAAATACACCTACGAGATCCTTTCGACTCGTAGGGAGAAAATGCTTTTATGGGACCCTCACGGCCCATAAAATTGAAAAGCCTTAGGTGGTAGGGACCCAAACCTAACTCCTAAGCCATCGTTCCCCAACGGGCAACGGCAAATGATGATTCGCTCCTGGCATCTCGCTTCAGTGTTAGCGGTGCTGATGCCGACCAAAAACCTAAATCCCAAGTCCTCCCAAGGCAAATGATGAGTTGCTCCTGGCATTATTCCAGTGCAGCAATGCTGATGCCAAACAAGATCCAAATTCCAAGTCCCCAAACGGCGAATGATGAGTCGCTCCTGGTACCATATTCCAGTGCAGCGATGCAGACGCCAACCAAAATCCAATTTCTCAAAATTCTCCCGGCCCTACGGCGGGTCCCCAAATTGACCATCGTATACAATCCACGGGCTCAAATAATTCTCATCATACCCATGCCTCACCGTAATCACCAGTTACGCGGCCGGTCTCCGCTTTGGGAATGATGCTCCATTGATAAGACCCACTCATTTGTCCTCACGATATATGAGGAGAACAAACCTTTGTGGGATCCTTACGACTCATAAAGGAAAAACACACTTAGGAATCCTCACGACTCCTAAGGAGAAAATACACCTGCGGGATCCTTACGACTCGTAGGGAGAAAATGCTTTTATGGGACCCTCACGGCCCATAAAATTGAAAAGCCTTAGGCGATAGGGATCTAAACCTGTCTCCTAAGCCATCGCTCTCCAATCCCCAAATGGCGAATGATGAGTCGCTCCTGGTACCATATTCCAGTGCAGCGATGCAGACGCCAAATAAATTCCAAATCCCATACCCCAACGGCGAATGATGAGTCGCTCCTGGTACCATATTCCAGTGCAGCGATGCAGACGCCGACAAAGTCCCAAAATTTTTTCGGCCCTACGGTCTGGATCATACATCCTGCAAAACTGTATACAATCCACGGGCGTGAAACAATCCCAATCTCTCCCAAATCCTCTTGGGGCAAATGATGAGTTGCTCCTGGCATTATTCCAGTGCAGCAATGCAGATGCCAAACAAAAACCAAAATCCCAGAATCCTCTCCATGACAGACGATGATTCGCTCCTGGTACCATATTCCAGTATAGCGATGCTGATGTCAACCCAAATCAAAATCAACAAGTCAACTTCCACTCCGACGCCACAGAAAGCGGAGCAAGTCAAAATCCAATCTCAACACCGCAAGAAGCGGAGCAAGTCAAGTCTACCCCTGACACTGCAAGAAGCAGAGCAAGTCAAATCAAGCATCGACCGTCCACGTCGCTAAAATGGCAGCACCGACCGTCCAAGTCGCTAAAAGGGCAGAATCGACCGTCCAAGTCGCTAAAAGGGCAGCATCGACCGTCCAAGTCGCTAAAAGGGCAGCACCGACCGTCCACGTCCCTAAAAGGGCAGCACCGACCGTCCACGTCGCTAAAAGGGCAGAACCGACCGTCCACGTCGCTAAAAGGGCAGCACCGACCGTCCAAGTCGCAAAAAGGGCAGAACCGACCGTCCAAGTCGCTAAAAGGGCAGCACCGACCGTCCACGTCGCTAAAAGGGCAGCACCGACCGTCCAAGTCGCTAAAAGGGCAGCACCGACCGTCCACGTCGCTAAAAGGGCAGAACCGACCGTCCAAGTCGCAAAAAGGGCAGAACCGACCGTCCAAGTCGCTAAAAGGGCAGCATCGACCGTCCAAGTCGCTAAAAGGGCAGCACCGACCGTCCACGTCGCTAAAAGGGCAGCACCGACCGTCCAAGTCGCTAAAAGGGCAGCACCGACCGTCCACGTCGCTAAAAGGGCAGAACCGACCGTCCACGTCGCTAAAAGGGCAGCACCGACCGTCCAAGTCGCAAAAAGGGCAGAACCGACCGTCCATGTCGTAAAAAGGGCAGTGCCAGCTTCCCAAAAGGTGGGAACCAAATCAAGTCGCCTCCACGTGAAAGAAGATCCATCAATTTCATGCACACGACCCACATATGTGGTGTGCATTTATTGATGGGGGGCAATTTGTTGGGGTAAAAATTTACACCCCGGGTGACCAAGTCAAAATCCAAGTCAACCCCAAGCCAAGTGGGCCCAAGCCCAGACCCAGTGGGCCCATGCCCGAGTCGAGCCCGAACATGAAGCGGCCGGCCTCCTCCACGCCAAGATAAAATTTTTGTAATAAATAATTTTGTTGCATTTTCTTTTTATTTTATTTTATGGATAAATGTAAGGAAAATAGGCATAAAGCCCAATTTTTGTAAAGCCCATGGCTTATGTGCAAAAAAGAAATGGCACATGAGCCATGAAATAGGCAAAATGCCATTTTGTGAAGCCCAAGGGGCTATGTGTAAAATGTATGGCTTATAAAGGCAAGGATAATGAAATATCCCAACAACTTTTTCTCTCTCCAAAAAAAGTTTCAGAGCTGAGCTCTTTCTTCCTTCTCCAAGGTTCCAAAACCTTCTTCTTTCTTTTGAATTAAATCAAGAGTTTTACTCTTCCTTTTTCAAAACAAATTAGTTTTTCACCACAAAACCCATCAAGGGGAACTCAGATCTTCCATCAGATCTCAAAAAGAAAAGATTTTGAAATCCCACATCTCTTGATCTTCAAGATCCAGCTAACAGAGGAGGAAGAAGAAGAACATCTTTCACTAAACCCTCAAAAAAAGAAGAAAAACACATTCAGGAGTCCAACTCCTCTCTGATTTCTCTTCTGAGAAATTTTTTTAGGCTAAAAAGCCTACTGTGCCTCTCCGGCGCGCATCGCAAGTGCGCAAGGCGCCAGCGTGCCGACACGTGGCGCGCGCGCGCTTGCGCACCTGCGCGCTTGCGCAAGTGCGCAAGGCACCCGCGTGCCGACACGTGGCGGGCGCGCTTGCGCACCTGCGCGCGCTTGCGCAAGTGCGCAAGGCGCCCGCGTGCCGACACGTGGCGCGCGCGCTTGCGCAACTGCGCAAGTGCGCAAGGCGCCCGCGCGCCGACACGTGGCGCGCGCGCTTGCGCACCTGCGCAAGTGCGCAAGGCGCCCGCGCGCCGACACGTGGCGCGCGCGCTTGCGCAACTGCGCAAGTGCGCAAGGCGCCCGCGCGCCGACACGTGGCCCCCACGCATCCCTTGGATGCCCTTTTCCCTCTCTTTTTATGTACATACATATACACATACATATGTATACAAATTCACACATATACATACTCCGCCACATTCTCCCCCTCCAAAAATTTTCGGGCTGGGGCGCTGCCCCGAACCCCGCAGGGGGCTGCTAGCCCCCTTGACCCCCAGCCCGCTATCCGGGTAGCGGGACCCCCGTAAAAACTCTGCGTGGCTCCCGATGTATCCAAAACCCCCTTTCAAAACACACGCACACTGCACATTGAGTTCGCATGACCAGTTTAACCCGTTAATCGGAGGTTCCCTCGCCCCAAAGGCGATGGGTAATTAACGGCAGCTTAGTCCGCGGCTGCCGGAGATTCGGATCCCCACAATCATTAAACCCCGGCCTACCCTAGGCAGGGGGAATCTGTAGTACGCCTGACAAGCGCTCGCGTATTCCCATCTCACTGGGGTGACGAAAAACACCCTACAGTACGGTCCATGATGAGTAACGCTGAGTTACCGCGATCATTCTGGGGATATGCGCTAGAATCAGCTGCATACCTTTTGAACCGAGTTCCAACTAAGACTGTGCCTACTACACCATATCAGATGTGGTGTGGGAAGAGACCTTATCTTAATCATATTAAGACATGGGGATGTCCAGCTTTTGTCAAAAAGCAGCATGCGGACAAGCTCGAGGCACGCTCAGTACAATGCAAGTTTTTGGGATATCCAAAGAACTCCAAGGGATATTTCTTCTATTGCGAAGAGGAACAAAAGGTTTTTGTTTCTCGGCATGCCCACTTCTTGAAAACTCAGTTTTTGGAGAATTAGATAAGTGGGAGCGCAATAGAACTGGAAGAAATTCCAGAACCACGAGCTATTACTGAAAGCTTAGTAGAACCAAAGGGTTCGAAAGATCAGGACATTCCAACGCCGCTCCGCAGAAGTAGTAGGCAGTCTCATCCGCTCGAGAGATACTACGGTTTTCTCATAGACGGGGATAGAGAGGATTGCATCATTGATAGTGATGAGCCGACTAGCTTCCAGTAGGACATTCAGAGCGTTGACTCGGTAAAATGGCTGGATGCAAGTGGATCTTCAAAAGGAAGATTGGTGTAGATGGACAGGTTGAGACCTATAAAGCTAGACTTGTTGCAAAGGGTTTCCGTCAAAGACCTGGCTTGGACTACGACGAAACCTTTTCTCCAGTGGCTATGCTGAAATCCATTCGGATCCTTCTTGCCATTGCTGCCTTCCATGATTATGAGATCTGGAAAATGGACGTAAAGACCGATTTTCTAAATGGAAATTTATAGGAGTGTGTCTATATGGACCAGCCAGAGGGTTTCATTCAGAGTGGGAGCAGCGGAAAGGTGTGCAAGTTGCTTAAGTCCATCTATAGACTAAATCAGGCATCGCGGAGTTGGATCATCTGTTTTGATGAGACGGTCAAAGAATTTGGCTTTATCAAAAATCCAGATGAACCATGCATCTATAATAGATTTGTAACGAGAACTGTAGTATTCCTCGTTTTATACGTGGATGACATTCTCTTGATAGGAAATGACATTCCTATGCTACAATCTGTCAAAGGGTTCTTACCACACAGGTTCTCCATGAAAGACCTGGGTGATGCCTCATACATTCTGGGGATCCGGATCTATCGTGACAGATCCAAGAGGATACTGGGACTCTCACAGTCCAGGTACATCGACACCATACTGAAAAGATTCAGTATGGAAGATTCCAAGCGCGGAAATCTACCGGCTTGTCACGGGATCACCCTCTCCAAAGAGATGTCTCCCAAGACTGATTTGGAAAGAGATCGCATGTCTATTATACCCTACGCTTCTGCGGTAGGCTCTATAATGTATGCGATGTTGTGTACCAGACCAGATGTAGCTTATACACTGAGTGTAGTAAGACGGTATCAGTCAAACCCTGGGGAGAAACACTGGATAGCGGTAAAGAACATTCTCCCTGAGAAGGACTAAGGAGATGTTCTTGGTGTATGGCGGAAAAGACCTCCAGATCGAGGCCTTTGCTGACTCCAGCTTCCAGAGTGACAAGGATGATTCCAAGTCCATGTCGGGTTATGTCTTTACCCTCTATGGAGGGGCGGTGTGTTGGAAGAGTTCCAAACAAGAAACCGTTGCTGACTCGACGATGGAAGCGGAATATATCGCTGCTGCAGATGCCGCAAAGGAAGCTGTCTGGATAAAGAAGTTCCTCACGGAGCTTCAGGTGGTTCCTACCATTGTTGATCCAATACCGCTGTATTGCGACAACAACGGAGATATAGCTTTAGCGAAGGAACCCAGGTCCCATCAGAAGTCCAGGCACATCTTAAGGCGGTATCACCTGATCAAGGAGATCGTGGGTCGCCAGGAGATCGAGGTTCGGAGAGTTGCTACGGAAGAAAACACTGCTGATCCAATCACAAAAGGCTTTACCCCAGACTCAGTTCGAGCGGCTGATCGAGATGATAGGTCTTCGATACGCCAGTACATGGCCTTAGTGCAAGTGGGAGATTGTTAGTGTATATGCCCTAGAGGCCATTACTGTATCATACTAGTATGTATATTACTTAATGGAAGCTTGGGATATTCACCTTGTATTGACAATCTTGCTCGAAATGATAGTATGCTACTTGGTTTGTTTCTGCTTTAATGTGTGCATGTGTTTCTTTTAGCATATCGCCTTTACACATTAGTGGAGCCCTTAGGATCTTTGCTTGATTACCAGCGTTGTGATGGCAATCACACTCGTGGGGGCTGGGTAATCTATAAGCACATCCTTATGCAGGTCCCTAGTCGCAGGACTATCGAGACATGGCATCGATACTCCGGAGTAGACTAGCATATGCGCTTCTTATCCCAGCTTGGGAAACGGTCTGTCACACAGCCGTCAGTACGTCGTACTTGAGATAGTATACGGGTGCTCGTTAGGTTACGAGTACACTGGACAGGACTCGTCGGGAACTGTTGGTTGGTATTATACCTATCGTCAGTTATCAGTTCCCAGGTGACATGAGTACAGCATAGTCCGTTGACTTGACACTGTCACTTCGCCTCGAGTGTGTTCCCACTGTACTTTGATTACTACCCTACCACGACTCAAAGGAGTCGTGCAAACAGGTAGTTTTTGGGTGCAGTCCCGAAGCACTTGGAGGCAGTGACGGTTAGACAGGATTCGTCTCTCCCGGTATTGGGGGTTGATATCGCGCTGTGTCTAGGAGAGCCATTACACAAAGTCCCTGGCCAGGGCAAGCGAGATAGACTGGTAGGTTTCCAGTGTTATCTCAGGTGTTCTGGGCTACACTCCGGCACGACTTGTACCGCTAGTAGGAGACTGACGTTTACCGCCCCCTAGGCCCGCCATGCGATGTTCTTAGACGAACAGACCGGACTGTACGGAGACTGTCACATACAGGCTCAGTAGGAGTTCAAATGGGTTTACCTCGTCAGTCTTCTTATCGGCATCTACCTGGGGACCGTTACGCACAGCTAGTGTCGCTTGCGGTCTGTGGTTAAACCCACTGCCAGCGTAGTGTCGAGTCTTTAGAGTCCCACACAGAGGGTTATTTGCCTTTGGGCAGAACAGAGTAGAGGTCGCATGGTTTTGCGACAGGGTTCGTTCTCATCCGCGCACTTATGCATGTTTGGCGTCCGGACAGACATTACTAGCGGGCTCTGGTTTGAGCCAGATCCTAGTATATGTTTTGTGGTTAGTTTTATCTCATAGTATTCATGTTCCTCGGAACACGAATGCGGGTGTGTATGCACGGTTGATTGAGGCGGAGGAAGAGGATTTTAATTAGGGTTTCGGAACGGGTGTGTATGCACAGTTGACAGTCGTCTTTTTCCAAACCCTAATGAATTTGTGATATATCAATTAATAATATTAATTAAATGAAATTGTGTCATGGTTGGGTTTGTTGACTTGTTGACCATGGTTGAAACATTGACTATCATCATTACACATCAAAGATGCTCTTTGATTCTAGCAAAAACCATTTAATGTGAAATGATAATAGTCTTATCAAACCTTCCATCAACTTTTTTATTTAGATTAATTTTATTAATTTGATAATTCACATATATTGTTATGGTTGTAAAAAAGCATCTCATTCTATCATAACCATTCTCTCTCCTCTATTCTTCTTCTTCCTCCTCTAGTTCAAGGAGAACAATTCCCATGTGTTGAGAAACATCTCCTTGAAGATAAAACACCCAAAGCTACTCTCTACTCTCTCTAAGGTTGAAGGTCTAGCAAGCCAAACATCTTAGTTCTCTCAAAGTTTGAGAAAGGAGCTCAAGGAAGAAACCCTCAGATGGATCCATCTTTGACAAGAGTAGGCGACGAGGAAAGCACCATCCGACCACCATCAAGAGTCAAGAAGAAGGAGTTCAAGTTGAGGTATAACCCCTAACCGAGTAGACAACTCTCTAGTTAGGTTGCTAGTGTGTAGTTTAGCCAAGATCCGTTTTTGTAGTCCATGTTACCCAAACCCTAAAAATCGTTTTTCACCTTTTCCGCAAGCCCGAAAGAACCGGGAGAGGTAACGTGGACTTACAATATACTCAAAACTATAACATGTACATAGTACACATCGTTGTAAACTCGTCAAAACATCTGGAAAAATAAAATGCATGCCAAACCTTTTCCAAGTTGCTGTGCGATGCGCGTATCACGGAACAAGTAACGGACATTTATTGTAAGAAAATAACTATATATATATATATATATCCTTTGTTTAACATACACGTCCCGCCGTTTGAAAATTAATTTATAAGGGTTTCCCTTGTAAAATGTTTCGTGTCATCTCGGACACGTAGGTAAATACTAAGACTATAGCTCCTTTTTGGAAATCCCTTCGGTAACTATTGATGCATGTAAAAACGTGTTCAGGTACTGTCCTCTGACTAGTCCTGCTCAATTACTATACCAAATAGTAAATATCATAAAAACGTATTGCTCAAGGAAATCATACTCGATAGTATATGCAATAATGCCACGTGCGTCTGGTGCGGACAGAAATCGAAATCCATGAATGTGTCATACATGTGCATAGAAACAAAATCTAAGTGCAACGTGTGTGCACGAAAACACCTGTCAAGGCAACGAGTATGCCTGACAACAACATCAGGTGCATCTGATATGCACGAAGAATCCCGATCTAGTGCATCTGGTGTGCACCAAAATCGCATCAAGCACGCCAAGTATGCGCAAGAATCCAAAGCAAGTGCACAAGGTGCACGAAAACAAATATCGAATATCACAATCCAAATCGACGGTATACAACATACCTCAATCCAATCAGGTATACCGTGGTATAAAATCTCACAACCACGTGCATCAGCGTGCACAAAATTGAATCAAAGTACTAAAAGTCCATGAAAAATATGTCAAAGGCACAAGTCAAATCACATACATACCATAGGCATGAAATCAAAATCAAACATCTTGAACGACATCAAATCGAAATCGAGTGCAACTGTGGTGCACAAAAACTCAATCATGCAAATAAATCGCTCAAAACACCGAAATCGAAAATGACGGATACGTGATATTCAAATCACCAAATCGCAAATCATAAACACTGTCGTTGATATGTCCTTCTTTTAAAGTCGAGAAGGTGCCGATACATCCAAAGCTAGCAGAGCAAGATATCTACTTGCCTCCTGTTCATGGTCTGGCACCTTGAGCTCTTAGGCTCTCGTCTCTCACTGCGGATTGTCAGTTACATAGCTCCTCGGCTCAACGGCCAAATATGGAATGATGACGGCAACAGTGCCGCTCTGGAACATCCTCTAAAAGATCTCCGGCCAACTATCGTGGTCGCTCTTAACATGTCCTGTCGATGATGCCAAACTCTGGCCTATTAGGTGTGCGTAATACGACTGATCCTGGGTCCAAGTCTTCTCGTGTAGTATTCCAAAAAGATTCTGTCGGGGTCTCTCCCAATTCTCGTTTCTGCCAAACTGCCCGGAAGTTATCACCCTTTACTAAATCCATTTCTTGTTCCGGAACAGCTATATACTCATCACGACTCTTTCTGAATGATACATCTTTATTCAATGCCTATGCATGTGTATCACATCTCTGATGTCAACGGAGTAGAATGTCATCTTATCAAAATCTCATGGCAACCGATCAACTGAGACTAAATTGCTAGATTTATAAAATACAAATTAGCTTTCTTGTGGATTCCAAGTATTGTATCCCATCACATGAAATCCGGACGATGTTAAACTTTTCGATCAATTCATCAAAGTCCCATAATTCCCCGAGAGATCAACACTTGAGCACAGTTTAATAATATCCAGTACATGCCACAGTACCTATGGACCAGCCGTAGAAGGGCAAACCCAAGCCTCATTAATGGCACCGCGGAACTGCCGTAAACCCTAAGGTTCAAAAGTGGTTCCATGGTCATTATGTCGAGTTAAGGTTTCATTCTTCTAGAGGGTTCACAGAATTACTTGCATGTTTTTCCGAATACCTTAAACTTGGAAAAATGGGTTTCTGACATTCGTTCGAACTTTTTAACTTCGCCTAGACAACATGTGAATACCCTTCGTCCGCACGCTAAACAATGCCTCAATCCTCAAGGATAGACGATATATTAACGGTCATCACATTCTGGCTGGCCTCTAGCGGTAGCCCGATCATCTGGTGTAGATATCAAACGCTCGCGTCCACGAGAAAACATAGTAAAACGACATATCGAAACGCTCATGTCATCGAAAAATACAATAAAACGACACATCTATGCAATCGTGTGTCACCGGAATTACGCCCTGGTCAGTCCCCGTCCATGACGAGCTCATGTTGACCGCAACTCTAGCCGTAGCTCTCTCTGCCCGTGCAACCGTGGTAACAGAAATCATAATCCGATATCGATAAGGATAGATCATAGGAACGAATAGAATACGGTGCAAAGAAATGTCCATTCTAAGGCTTCTTAAGCGGAGTAGCGTATCATAAGTATTCCGCGGAACATACACACGGTACGTCACTCTCCTTAAGTCACCTACTCCATCAACCAAGGTCAACCTACGCGACGAAGGTTCGGGTCTAATACCCCCCTCGACCAAGTCTAAGTTCCGTAAGGTCAAGCCTAGGTTTCGAATATAAATATACGCCCTAGACTCCGCATAGTCAAACCTAGACTCGAACCAACGTTAAACCTGGCTCTGATACCAACTTTGTCACGACCCGAAATGGCACGTGACTGGCACTTGAATCATGTGAAGTCTATAGGACCCCACCTAATTCAAGTAAGCCAAAGCCCAGAAATCTAAACCATTTTTCAAGAAAAGAGTGAAGGAAAACTTGTTTTAAAGCAAGTGGTTTTAACAAAATAAGGCATTAAACATTTTAAAAGCAGCATCATATTTTGCCGAAAATTTCGGCAAAGTCTCCTTTGTAAAAACTGGCCCCCAAACGGGTATAACACATGAAATACATAATAATGAATAACGGCATCCCCAAGCGGGAGCTAGCTCTTCGCCAATTGGCGGAAACCACCACACAAGCAATATAATATACAACGCTGAAGGGTGAGGATCAAAACTCAGAAGAAAACCAACAACTTTAAGAAAACCAGAGAAGAATCATAATAATACAAGCGCGCGACTCTAAGGTCGAAAGAATATACAACTGGTCTTCTAAGTCTATCAAATATACAAGTCTGGTTAATGGAGTTTACTAGATACAACTGAAATAAATAAAAGTGCAACGGTGGTCACGATGCAAGTGACTCCACCTACCAAAGCAATCACCCGGAAGGAAGCAGTGTGTCAGGAAGCCGCAACGAAACCTGTACGGCCAAACCTGTAAGAAATTGTGACACGATGGGGGTGAGTTGCCAACTCATGAGTAGAAAACATCACCGAGAAGAAATCGCATGTATGGCTCTCTCCTAGGTCATACAATGAAACTATACAATACTACAACAAGGATGACAGTATATCATAAATATGATATCAAAGTACTCGTGTCCGTGTCATGAGTAATAATATATCGATGCATGATATGTACTAATGCATCATCCAACGTGTGTCCAGCAACGACACACAAATCATGATAAAACCCGAGTGCCCAGCATCGGCACTCAAAACATCTCGAAATATGTATCCGATAGCGACACATAATACTCAAATCTTGGGCTCCGTCAGTCCGGATCGGCCCATACCCATCTCTCTCATAACTCCGAACGGTATCCTCCGGATATCCGTCGAGTTTCCAATACAATCACCGGTAGGTAGTTCTCCCCTGCCAGGCTCATCATCCACCATGAAATCACTCTCGCCCTGAGATACCTCACCAGGTCCACCATGTACCCACAGACAGTCCATACTCCTCCTCGAATCGGGTTCGAAAACCAACTCGGAACCAAAAAAACATCATGGTGGACGCTACTCATCATATCAAGGAAAACCGCATCTTTCTCTTTTAAAATTATCATAAGTTTATAAATATTCACATGCGGTTTCCCAAAACCAGAAATCTCATGAAAGATCCGAAATCTCAAAATCACTAGTCAGTGAACAGTGAATATCGGCATAAAGCCCCATAATATCGCATGTCAAATGAATACATATACATGCATGGTATCTAAGCAAAGAATGCAATATTTAAACTAGCACAGTAATTATATATCGGAACTATCTACTAGCAGTTATATCCATGAAGTAACCTTCTCTAAAGTGTACGTGACATGGAAATTACCGATGATGTGTGTGTGAGCCGGCAAGCAAGTGTATGTGGAGCATACTTATCATCGGTAATGGTGCTGGTGTCCTGACAATAAGGTTCATAATGACTAAAGAAAACGCAAGTATAAGCATGCAATATGATGAAGACAACATGAATTAAACGGAGAATGAATAGTAATCGCAACAATGAAGAATATACATATCCAATATACGAGTCATACAGTTTTTGTTGTTTGAAATAGCACGAATCGTGGTTTTAGGAAAATAGGGGCTACGGGGTCTTTGAGAAAAATACGTCTTTTGAAAAATCCGTAGTATCTCTCGGCTTGTCTTTAAAAATACTCACGATTCGTTAGTTTTGAAAATAAGTATGACTCGAGCCCAGCCTAAAGAGTAAAGAGAATCCGCCTAAAGTCCGAGTCGATATACCTAGTAGTCGGCGATCCCGCCTCAATAGCGTCACGTACGGTAAAATACATAGTACGACATCCTCGAGTCAAGAGTGCGAATCAATCATCATATCTATAACTCGTACGGTAAAATCCATCATTCGGCATCCTAAAATCGTGGTACGGGTCAAATATCACATATACCTCAATATTCAAAAGGCATCAATATCGTAAAATCATGAATTAGGGGTACCTTTCTAAAATCTAGCACATCCCAATATCATCAAACATATATCCTCGTATGTACGAAAACACATCGCCCCACGATCCGCTATAATATCATGTCGTATCATATCACGACCTAATCACATATCACAACTCATGGCATCATGCCCGATCATATCGGCTCATCTCCATGTATCATATATTGGGCTCAAACATCCGTGTATACGTATATGTATATATATACACCAACGCATCAACACATATATATATAAGCATATACACCCAATATCAAAACACGTGTGTGCATGTGTGTGTGTGACAACCTTTACTCTAGGGTTTCGCGACTAAGAAACTAATCTAAGGCACTTTCATCCAATTACACAAAATCCAACCCAAGGTCTCCTAAGGCCTGTCTTGCTAAGTACTCATATCTCGCAATAACACATATGTTTACGTATATAAACACATCGTATCCTACGAAATTGCGGGGGTGCTATACGCCATCCACCCAACTTCCCCCATAGATATACTTCTACTCACCTGGACGCCTCGGCTAAACTGCTCCGATTCCAGCTCTGTCATTTCCGCGCTACATCCGACGCCTCTGCACCCGATCCTAGAAACGTGCACAAGAAAAAAAAGAGAATAAATATAAATAGTCGCGGACACAAACAAAACGAGTCAACCACGCGCACTAACTAAACGCGCGCGCGCTTGGTGCACGACACGCGCCGCGACAAGGCCACAAACCACAACTACGGTCGCTACATGTGGCAACAACCAAACCAAAAATCCAATCGCACCAATCGCGCGTCCATGACACATCAAAAATTATATGAAATAGGTTATAATTCACCAAAACCTCAAATTTAAATAAAATCGATTTAACCCAAAAACCTAGTAAGCTTCTTTTAACCGTTTTAGTACAAACTTGATGTTTTAAGCAATCTAATGGCCACATTGCTCACATAATATCTTAGTTAGACCACACAAACCTTTACTACAATTTTATCTCATCTATTTATATTAATTACAAAAATCTAGTTTGCAAGATTGTTTATTTAAGACAACTTAAATGTAGTAATTAGCAATTTAGCAACTAGATTAGGTTTTGCATGCCCACTAGAAGTTAACTACACACTTAAACCATGTTCAAATGATATAAAACCCTAATTTGATCCAAACCCAAATCTTGAAATTCCAAACTTGCAACTAAAACCTAATTAACACTTAAATAAATTAGTTTTAAGCAATTAACCAACAAATTAAGTATTGGGAAAAATTTATACCTCACAAAATCAAGAGATCAAACTTGAAATCTAGCCTCCCAAACTTGCTTCTTTTCATCAAGATCCATACTAGAGTAGCCAAGGAAAAATGGGTAAGGGTTGAATTTGGAAATTAGTGAGGTTTTATTTGATTTTTCATGGGATTTTTGTGGATTTTTGGAGAAGATATGAGATGAGGAAATGAGAGAAAGGGGGCTGCAAAAATTTCGACAGTGAGAGGGAGAGGGGAGGTGTGTGGGTAAAAGTCCAAGTCAAACTCTCCATATTCCTTATTATATTAAGCCCATGCTTCTTTTTCTTTATTCTATTCTTTTTTTTGAGTTGAAGAAGAGAAGTTGTAGGAGAGGGGGGCTGGTTTCGGCCAGAAAAAATGGGAGAGAGAAGAGAGAGTGAGGTGTGTGTTGTGGCCAAATCAAAGAAAGCCCACACCTCATTAACTTTAAACCACTTTCTTTTTCCCAAATTAAGCATTTTCATTTATATTTTCTAAAACCATCTTGACAACTTCTTTTTATTTCAAAAACATGTTACATTTTGGTTTAATGTGTCATGATGCACAAAACTTGTATTAACCCATTCTAATTTGTAATTATCAATAATTAAATGTATTAGTGAAGGCTTTAAATAATAATTAAAATAATTAATTACGGAAAATATTTTAGAAAACTACAAATTTTATAAGTGACCCATTAAATACCAAATACTAGCAATTACATAGCTAGAATAGGTATATTTAAGTCTATGAAGAAAAATAATTATATCTTGGTTTTTACGGAAAACATTAGTTATTTTACAAATTATCCGAAATTTCACCTAAACGATTTTTAAAACGTTACATAGGTCCTCATTCAATTACAATAATTGCCTTGAGGGCATCTATATCCAACATGTTTAAGGGCTCATATAATTACTCTACAATTACATAATTATGTGCAAGTTGGGACAGGTTTGGGTTGAGTATGGGCGATGCGAGAATCGAGGGCCGGTGCAGGTTTGGGTTCAAGCGGGTTTTTAACTTTTTAAAACTCATTAGATGTAGAAAACAATCTATTCAAAATCCGCCCAATTTAGAAGCGGACGAGTTTTGATCGGATTTTTAACCAGCCAAATAGGAAGGGTGCGGGTTTCGGGTCTGACCCAACCTAGTGCATAGCCTTAATATGTGGTAAGAGATTGTAGGGGAGACCAATAACTAGATCAGATCGGGTACGCAATAACATGTTCCGAACCCAAACCGTTTATTATTTATGAACCCATACTTATCCTTCTACCCAACGGGTCTATCAAAATGGATCCAAACTCAGATTTTTTAATAATTGGGTAGAATCTATTTAGTGGATTCATATATCTATGTTTTATACAAAATAAATATAGGAATTATAGGTAATTTATCTTTAAAATAATTTTATGGATGAAATATATTTACACATGGCAACTCAGAAAGCTTATGGTACGATACAAATTTCTAAGTCGTGTCAAACCCTTGCCCGACCTAAAGTACTTTAAAATTAAGTACTTTAAAATTATTATATCAGATAGAGAGCGTTACCGACCATAAGAAATATAAATGGATCTAAACCGAAGAGATCCAAATCCGACCCATTTATTAACTCATGAGGCATGATTTGGTTGGGTATGGATCAATATTTTATCAATATGTCCGGTTCTGAGTCTAGACCCGACCCAATGAAAAGCCTACCAGAGAAGAGGGTAAGCAAGGGTGAAAGTGTGGTTGGGTTTGACCCGAACCCGACCCGGTTTTTCCGGGTTATTTAGGCATCCTATACCCATCCAAACCTGATCGGACGAGTTGAAAATTAGATTAAAAAAATTCGTGTTGGGTATGGGTTTAGTGTTAAATCCGTCTGTCCGAACCTTAAACCTGAATCGAGGTAAACCCACTTCCTATATTGATCCATCTCGATATATTACATAAACATTTAATTCTAAAGATTATAAAATGCATTTATTGTATATATGTAGTTAGGCCAATTTTTACGTGTAGTTTATAAATCTATCACATAAAATTTATATGGTTTTATCGAAGTATAAATTTTGTATGTATATATTTCGTAGAAAATACTCAACTAATATACTTTTAATTTTTTGATAAATTTAAATGGGCAAAACAAGCAAAAATCGACCCACTCTTAGAAACCCGAAACATCCAAATTTGCCCGAAACCCGAAGCCGCGGGTTCGGATTTAGCACATTATAAACCCGTCGGGACCGGATAGATTTTGGGTTTAGGTTTAATTTTCGGATCGGACAAAAAGATTGTCAAAAACCTGTCCAACCCGGCCTGTTTTTCTGCCTCAGGAGCATATATAGATTCAAAATTTTAAGATGTTAAAAATTGGAAAGTGCGGAAGGGACATATGGCAAGTATTAGCTGCAGTCACTAGCTTCCAGAAAACGTTAGAAATTCCTTTTCTTTATTCATCGGTATTGTCGCCTTTTTAGGAATTTAATTAATTGGTGCATTGCTCCTTATTTATGAAGTTTTTCCCAATATTTTTAAAGATTCAGACCACTTCAATTTTTCCCCTTCACTTTGATGGTACCTGCGGGGAAGTAAGGTATGATCTATTTCTCTTTAAAAATTGAAGGGTTTCTTTTTTTCTTTTTCTTTTTCTTTTGGGATCACCGGGTCTAGTTCATGTATGAGTTGAGTCTAAAACTAAGGAATTCTCTAAAATTCAAGTTTTAATGAAATTTCGAAACTCAAGTTGTAGGGATTGATGAATCATTTGTGAAATGAATTTTTATAATATTTTTCACCTGACCATGCATTTGATCCATGCAAGTTGGTTTTTCTTTATTCTTTCTTTTTGTTACAAAAAAGACGGTTCTATCAATAAAATGAAAAAGGAAACAGAAAGTTTATAATTGTAGTTGAATAATTGCAAGAGTTATTAAGTATTGCACAATAATCATATCCCTGAAAGTTTAGGGTGTGAATGATAGATCTTTGAACCCCCTCCCTTTTTTGAACGGAAAGTTGTGGAGAGAAATTCTGTTTGTGTTATGCATTATTCATTCTTTTAAATCATCCAAGGCTGTTGAGTTTGCCTCGTATTCTCGACCCCTAGAAGTTTCCCAATTGAATTCGGCATTTCACGGAGGTTTTTAACTTGAGCCGGCTCAATGTCTCTTTAAGCCTGCTCACAAGTCGTTTGGAATTATCAATTGTTCTCTGTTTGCAAGAGACGGCTCAGGACAGTCTTGAGCCGGTTCAAATCGACTCGGGCCGAATTCTGGGCTGTTTTGGGAAATCCGGTTTTTAATCTATTTACTTCATACTATAAATTGTATTTTGTAACCCTAACTTGGTTGAACCCTTTTGTTAATTAGATTGAGAGAGAGGAGGCTAGGGTTGTGAGAGGAATCTTGTGAGAGTTCATCCACCATTGCAATCCTCCATATTTGTTCGATTAGTAAAGTGCTTCTCCTTCGCCCGTGGTTTTTCCCGTAAGAGTTTTCCGTGTAAATCTTATGTTGTTTGGTTTGTGCTCTATTTCTATTGACTTTGTTTATTTGTTTGCTTCTCTTTATCGTTTGTTTATTGCATCATGATCGTATTTGCCGCAACAAATTGGTATCAGAGCTACGTTTTGGTTCTTTGGGAGATTTGGTGCACACAGGGTGTTTAGGGATTCGTTTGCTTGAACAGTTAGGTTTCGATCTTACGATTTAGGTTTACGGTGGGTAACGACGCTTGTGTCCTCTCCTCATCTTCTTAAATTGTGATTGTGAAGATTTTTAGTTTGTAAGCACTCAAGGTGTTTGTGGAAATTCTTAAGTGAATTTCAACTTGTTCTTTTGATTCTGTATCATGTCTACAACGATTATGAAGTTCAATAATGAGAAGTTCGATGGGAATATGATCTTTAGTCTATGGAAAGTTTGTATGATTGCCGTATTGATAGAGAATAATTTGAAGAGGAGATTCTTAGAAATGATTTAAGGCCTAATATGATCTTTATTATTATGTTATTTGCCAACCTCTTATAAGCACTTTCGTGATATCATGGTCTATGGACGAGATACTATCTCGATCAAGGATGTCAAAGAAAATTTGATGAATAAGAAGAAAATCGACACGGAGTTAACTTCTAGCGACGGCGATGGTCAATCTTCATGTTTATCTGTTCGAGAGCGAGCGAAGAAAAGAGATCCGGAAGGTAGCAAGAAGAAGTCAAGCTTGAAATCCAAGTATAAAAACTTGACCTGCAATTATTAGAAGAAGGGGCATTTCAAAGTCGATTGTTTCAAATTGAAGAACAAGTAGAACCAGGAAGACAATCAGAATAAGGATTTTTCAGCTGAAGCTAGTATTGCCGAAGGAGAATTAGATCTACTTGTGGTTCTTGACAACACATATCGATCCAAGGTTGAGTAGATTATGGATTCGGGTTGTTCTACCATATGTGTCCCAATAGGGATTTGTTCTCCATCAATGAGTCTGTTGATGGTAGAGTGGTTTTGATGGGCAACAATAGTTCATGTCGAGTTAGTGATAAGGGAACGATTCAAATCAAGATGTTTGATGGCGTTGTGAGAACATTAGTGGAAGTTAAGCATGTCCCTGTCTTGAAGAAGAATCTCATCTCATTGGGTATACTCGATGTTAATGGCTATAAGTTCTCCGCTGAAGGTGGAGTTTTGAAAGTCAGTAAAGGTGCTTTCGTCGTTATGAAGGGCTTAAAAATAGGGTCCTTATATGTATTGCAGGATTCGACAACTACCGGGTCGACGATAATTTCATCATCTAAATCTATGTCAGATTCAGATGTGACTAGATTATGGCATATGAGGCTCGGGCATATGAGTGAGAGAGGTATGGCCGAACTATTGAAGCAGGGTCTACTATGTGGTCAAAATACATCGAAAATGGAATTTTGTGAGCATTGCATTTTTGGGAAGCAGAAACGAGTTAGCTTCGGTACGGCGGTGCACAACACAAAAGGTACTCTTGACTATATCCATTTAGATCTTTGGAGACCCTCTTAAGTTGATTCCAAAAGAAGCGGTGCAAAATATCTGCTTACTTTCATCGACGATTATTCGAGAAAGGTTTGGGTCTACTTCTTTAAACTAAAGAGAGATGTATTTAATATGTTCAAGCAATTAAAGACATTGATTGAGAGTTCATCCGCTATTATAATCCTCCATATTTGTTCGATTAGTAAAGTACTTCTCCTTCACTTATGGTTTTTCCCGTAAAGATTTTCCACGTAAATCTTGTGTCGTTTGGTTTGTGCTCTATTTCTATTGACTTTGTTTATTTGTTTGTTTCTCTTTATCGTTTGTTTATTGTTTCATGATCGTATTTTCCGCAATAGAGACGTTGGAGGACCTACGACATCAAGATGACCTTCTGTTTTCTATAAATGTTCTACGAACGCTATAATTTCTTACTTGATTGCATGATTACTATATTTTTGGCCTTGTTTTGTTACTCTTGCTAATGTAGAACTGGTGGGACCTAAGGAGGTCAATTTGCATTCTCTCCCAATCTATAATTTCCTTTTACTATCCATGTGGAGAACTGGAAAGGGACTCCGGCTAGGAGATTTTCATCGAGCATCATGAGTTTAGTTGAGAGTTATGAGACAAGGCAACATTTGGTTTTCCACCATTCTCTATAATGAAGCTAACAAGGGACCATACATTTTTCATAAAGCATGAAAACTGTATGTGTTAAGTAATTCATTATTCTTTCTCTTTATAGAAATTATATCTATACAGCTGTACCGACATCCTTTTTGACGATCTTTTTATCCTAAATAAATTATTTAATGATCATGAATTAATCATTATCCTTTGGCATGTAATTTTGTGTGTGTATATTTATTGTCGTACGAGAGATACAAATTGTTTGAAATGATTTTCAATTGTAGAAGAAAGCAAATGCAAGGGTATGGATGATTATAACTATTTTATATATAGATAAATGAATATAAGAATATAGATATTCAATTATACTTAAATATTTCTCCAAAATCGTTGAAAAGCAATGTCAATGACCTTGAAGGGGCGCTTAGTACATGGTGATCTAGGAGGGAATCCTAAATTTTCACGCTTGTTTTGACGCAAATAATATTATTGGGAATTTAAAATTATCCCGAGAATAAGATGTGCTTAAATCGTGATAATGTTGTAAAAAATGGGTTAGGCAGTGATTGATCGTTTTCGTTGTGATGAAATGTAAAGTGTTCACAATCAAAAATATTTGTACCACAATCAATTAACGGTGTCGGTGTAGCGCGTTAATGAATACGGATCGTCCGCAGGGAAAGTGTGATTTGATCGTAATTGTTTTAGTTGAATTTAAAATTAAAGGAGAAAAGAAAATGATTCAAGAATTTTGAAATTTAGTTTCAAGAATTATAAAGAACTGGATCTAATATCATGAAATACTATAGATCAAGAATCAAGAATTGTCCAAATCAAATGAATTATCAAGATTTGTAAAGAGGCTCGTAGAAATCGATCCAATCGATAGTGATTATGAAGAATTAGGATTACAAATTCTTATCTATTGATGATTTATTCCTAGATCGATGACGATCAACGAGAATTAGGGATCTATTGAAGAAACTAGGGTTTCTTCAATAGATCCCTTGTTCTTTCGTTGATTAGCATTCAAATTCTAGCCTCTAGGAAATTCAATCATCGATCGTTGATCTTTAATTAAGAGCGAAAACATTCAAGAAAGCATCTCGCTCGAAACTAGGTTGTCGATGATTCAATTTCCTAAAGTTTACAAAACTCATAAGACTTAATAATCGTTCAAGAATGTAATCATCATCATCTATCTATTTTCTCGATTCCTCCACGAGCGGAGTTTTCACTCAAACATCATGAACAAGAAAACAATCAAGAATTGAGAACTCATCACAATGCTCAAATATAAAGAAAAGCAAGTTCAAGAATTTTCACCTTTTATTATTCAACATTTCGTTACAATTCACTCAAGACTACAAGAATTGAGGAGAGAACTCGATCGTCGAACTAGCTTCGCATCGATCTCTTGAGTCGCGGATCTTCGTAGATCTCTTGCTCGGATGAGGATCGGCGTCGGTTCAAAAAGGATCGTGGATGGTTGCTTTGCGTCGGTACTCGATGAATCTTGAAGTGGCTTTTGAATTGTATTTGGGCTAAGGTTTGGATACACAAGTTGTGTCACTCAACTTGTGTTTGGAATTGTTGAACAACCTCTTCATTAAGCCTTGGATCCCTTTTTATAGCCTTCTTCTTCAAGGTGATATGCAAATGATGCGAAAATAAGCACAAACCTCCCCCAAACTTGTTTTCAACAGTGTCCTCACTGTTGTCATCCGCTAAAGCTCAAAAACCTGTAAGCTTGGGAGGACATTATTAATGTGGGCAAAAATATATGAAAGTGAAAATCTCCCCCAAACTTATTTCTTTTCACTCACCTCCATTTTAAAGATGATACGGTAATTTACAGGACATGGAGGTGAGACGGAGGAATTTTAATCAAGATAAATCGGCTCCTGTAAAAACAGGAACTCCTCCGTGGGGTCAGTGGAAAAATACGGTTTTAATCTATGTCCATTTACTTTGAAAAATGTACCGTTTTCGATATTTTCTATCTCAACTGCCCCGTGCGGGTATATAGACCGCACAACAAAAGGTTCTTTCCACCGAGATTTTAGCTTACCCGCATGAAGATAGAGTCATGAATCATAAAGAAGGACTTGTTGACCTGGTGTAAAAGTTTTTCTCAAAATGTTTTTATCGTGAAATACCTTAGTCCGGTTGTTTACAATTACAGCATTATCATAAGCTTCATCGCGGAGTTTGCTTAGCTCGTTTAATTGCAGATTCCGAAAGTTGCTGGCTTGATTTAAGTCAAAGTTAAGTTCTCTAATGGCCCACATTGCTTTATACTCAATCTCGACCGGAAGGTGACAAGCATTTCCAAACACTAGTCTGTATGGAGACATACCTAGATTGGTTTTATATGCAGTTCGGAATGCCCAAAGAGCATCCGTCAATTTGGTTGACCAATCTTTTCGATTTTTAGAAACAGTTTTCTCCAGAATTTGTTTGATTTGTCTGTTTGAAATCTCAGCTTGTCCGCTCGTTTGGGGATTATAGGGTGTAGAAAGTTTGTGGTTGATTGCATATCTCCGCATTAAAGTCTCGAAAGACCGATTGCAGAAATGCGTCCCGTTATCGCTAATTATAGCGTGTGGGTGTCCAAATCGCGAAAAGATGTTTTCTTTTAAAAACCTAATGACAACTGTTGGGGTCAAAATTTACACCCCCGGTTAACCGAGTCAACGTCAAGGTCAACCCCAAGCCAGGTGGGCCCAAGCCCATGTTTAGCGGGCCCATGCCCAAGTCGAGCCCGCGGCCGGCCCTCCCCATGCGAAAAAAAATCATGTAACAAATAATTTTTATGTAATTTTTGTGCATGAATGTATGTAAAATGGGCATAAAGCCAATTTTTTGTAAGCCCATGGCATATGTGCAAAAAGAAGTGGCACATGAACCACGGGATGGCCAAAATGCCATTTGTGTAAAGCCCAAGGGGCTATATGTAAAGTGTATGGCCTATAAAGGCAAAAATAATGAAAATATCTCACAACTTTTCATTCTCTCAAAAAAACCTAGGGTTTGTGCCTCTTTCACCTTTCTGAAGGTTCCAAACCTACTTCTTTCTTTTGAATTAAATCAAGAGATTTACTCTTCTTTTTTCAAAACTAAATAGTTTTTCACCACAAAACCTACAAAGGGGAACTTGGATCTACCATCAAATCTCAAAAAGAAGAGATTTTTAAAATCCCACATCTCTTGATCTTCAAGATCCAGCAGCTAGAGGAGAAGAAGAACCCTTTTCATCAATCCCAAAACATCCTAAGAGTCTAACTCCATATATATATATAATAAATATTTCCTTTCTGAAGCATAGCTTCTGGTTCTGGGACTAAAAGCCCCATTTTTATCGCCGGCGCCCAAGCGCTCAAGCGCCAAGCGCCCACGTGCCGACACGTGGCGCGCTGGCGCTCGAGCGCAGAGCGCCCACGTGCCGACATGTGGGGCGCTTGCGCTCAAGCGCAAAGCGCCCACGTGCCAACGCATGGCGCGCTTGCGCTCAAGCGCCCAGCGCAAGCGCAAAGCGCCAGCGCAAAGAGCCCACATGCCGACACGTGGCGCGCTTGCGCTCCAGCGCAAAACGCCCACGTGCCGACACGTGGCGCGCTTGCGCTCAAGCGCGCTTGCGCTCCAGCCCCCTGCGCTCTATCGCAAAGCGCCCACGTGCCGACACGTGGCGCTCTTGCGCTCAAGCGCAAAGCACCCACATGCCGACACGTGGCGCGCTAGCGCCTAAGCGCACAGTACCTAAGTGCACAACGCTCAAGGCGCCGACCCCACGCATCCTTTGGATGCCTTTTCCCTTTTTATATATATATATGTATATATAAATATACACACACACACATACTCTACAACACTTTCCCTCCCAAAAATTTTTTGGGCCGGGGCGCTGCCCCGCAGCCCGCAAGGGGGCTGCTAGCCTTCTTGATCCCCAGCCCGCTATCCGGGTAGCGGGACCTCCGTAAAAACTCTGCGTGGCTCCCGATATATCCAAGCCCCCTCCAAAACAAAACACACATACACTGCATATTGAGTTCGCATGACCAGTTTAAACCGTTAATCGGAGGTTCCCTCGCCCCAAAGGCGAGGGGTAATTAACGGCAGCTTAGTCCGCGGCTGCCGGAGATTCAGATCCCCACAATCAATAAACCCCGGCCTACCCTAGGCAGGGGGAATCTGTAGTACGCCTGACACGCGCGCACGTATTCCCATCTCAATGGGGTAACGAAAAACACCCTACAGATTCTGGCACGCCCGGTGGGACCAATCTCTCCTCCCATATTTCGGGTTAAACGTTCATGCGAACTCAATCAATGTACATATCTGTATTTATACTAAAATAATGCTCTTTCATGCAGGTCTTCAAGCAATCACTTTTCAACAATGTCTCCAAAGATGAACTCAGCTCTCAGCACAGCTCCTGTCTCCTACACGATGAGGATAGACTCTAGGACGGTCCTCCCGGCCAGTCTCGGGCGACAATGGGAGGAGCCGCTGCTACCATTCGGCTCTATTATGTTCATGCTAGTTGGCTCCATCCCAGCTCCTCGAGCCCCGGTAACGGACAGACCAGTCTCGAAAGGAAAGAGACCAAATGTGGTGATCTCGAGGGCACCACTACCCAAACGAAAGTCGGTGTCTGAACGACCTTCCTTCGCCCTAGTTGGGGGCAAGGCCATCAACACCAACAAAGCTACAACGCGTCTTGAGCAAGCTCCGGCGGTGCCCCTGACAACTGCTCGATCGGGTGTTTTCTCTAAGCTCCCCACTAATCGACTCACGGTGGCTTCCCAGGAAATGAATGCCCGCCGAGCCCTTAAAATTGAAAAGTTAAGGCAGAAAAGGCTCAGATATAGAGCCAACAAAAGGGCTAGGGCTCCTGCTAGGCTGAACCTCATGAGGTTCGAAGAACAGGGTTACCCCGATGAAGATGGGAAATGGCTAGGTATGTGGTCCACACTGTCTACATGGTGGGCACGCGCAGCAAGAGCAAGGATGAGGCCACCACATCTCAAATCCAATCTGGCTTGAATGTGGCTGCCGCTTCCCAAGAACAGCCGCCCCCGCTGGGTGATGAAAACCTTCTCGATGAGGATGATAGGCGGAAAGACCCTTCGGTCCATGAGGAGTCGGGCTCGGAAAGCGAAGATGAGCCTGTAGGGTTGCTATGCACGCGCACAAGGTTCAACGAGGCATCAACCATGCCCGATTTCAAATTTAACCGTGCCGAACAACCCGAATACGGATCTTTAAACTAGAGATTAGGCGAAAACTAGCATGTTAACAACTTTAACACTAAGTGAGAGGGATTACAACCTTTGTAGATCCGATCCTTCACTTCATATGCTCCGTGTTGTGGTCCCTTCGCTGCGATCATCGGGTTCCGGACTCTCGAGAGGTTCCACGAAGAGAAAGATGCAACCTTTTCTTCCGATCTTCGATACTAAGATGATCTACCTTGAAGTTTCGTTAACACAAGCTAACACTCATAAAATGATGTGAACACCCTCATCTAAATGGCAAGGGAAGATGAGGATGATGAAGTAGGATTTTTGCTCTCTTTATTTATCTTTTACTCATATTTATTCATCACTTTAGAAAAACTAGTAAGCTTTTTCATGAAGAGAATGAAGGAAGAAGATGAACAATCATAGAATTCCTTTTGTGATGAATAATGCAAAAGAGATAACGATGAATTATGCAACCATGGTTGACTTAACCATTGTAGAGAATTGACCAAGGGTTAGGGTTTCGGTTGAGTTAAGAATGAGTCACTTACAAATATCTTTCACAAAACAAAATAGAAAACCTTCTAGAATCTACTAGAAGTCATTAACCCAAATCAAACCCTAATCTTGATTAATCTTTACTAAACATGTTGCATTAGTTATCATATCATGTTACAATATTATATATCACATATATAATATTTATTGTAACTAAATAAAATAATACAATTAACATATATCGCATATATATCAATGTATTACCCGAGTGAGAAAAAGAATCTTTTAGTGAGCTAATATTAGTTAATGTAATTTAATATATCATATATATTATTATACATTAAATTATCGAATCAACACTTGATCCGACAATCCGGCTATATCGCATATAACCGACTAATATTTATCCGTACCGATTCATCGAATCAACACTTGATCCGATGACCCGGCTGATATCAAATATCGCGAGAATATAATACGGTATCACATATCGCATTATCCTCGGTCCCGCACATATCACATATGTGCTCCTACTCCGTTTTTCCTGAGCCAAGAAACCTCTGTGTAGGACTCTAAAGAATCGTCAATACGCCGGCAGTAGGTGATGATCATATCAAACACCCACAAGCTGCAAGCAGTCAGCTAAACGTAATAGCTACCCAGGTATTGATCGTTCAGAAGATCAACAAGCAAGCCTGTACATTCTCCTGTGAATCCAAACAGTAACACTCCCGTACAGTCCGGTCTCGTCGTCTGATATGTTGCATATCTCGCCTAGGGGTGGTAAACGTCAGACCCCAGTAGCTCGATAAGTCGTGTCGATATGAGGTCTATAACAGTTCGAGAAACTACTGATAACACTTACCAGTAAATCTCAGCAACCCTGGCCAGGGATTTCCGGTTATAGCCAATCGAACACAGCACAACATCAACTCCCTATACCGGGAGAGACGAATCCCCTCCTATCGCTCATTGCCTCCATGTGATTCGGGACTGTACCCAAAAGCCACCTTTTTGCACGCCCTCTTGGACGTGGTATGATGGAAATCAAAGCACAGTGGGAATCACACAAGACTCTATGACGATCTCGGGTCAACAGACTACTCTGTACCAGTGTCACCGGAGAACTGCCATCTGACGTATGGTATAATACCATCTGGGAGTTCTCGGCGAGTCCGTCCAGTGTACCCAGTCTCCACTGAGCATCCGTACACCATCCTTGATGTCAAACACCGATGGATATGGGATCATCCATCGCCCATCATATGGGTCAAGATGCGTATACGCTAGTCTACTCTGGTGTATCGATGCCCTGTCTCGATACACCCTCGACTAGGAACAGTTATAGGATGTACTCGTCGACTACCGTGGCCCCACTAGTATGATCTCATCATAGTCCCAGTAGTCGAGTACATATCCTAAAGGCTTTATCAACATCTAATATAGAGACAATCAGAGTACATGTTAAGATAAAGTACAACCAGATAGCATACTATCATGTCGAGCAAGAAAGTCCTCCCTATATATGTCCTAGCATCTACTACAATATACATCGTATGTACAGTAATGGCCTCTAGGGCATACATATAACTAACAATCTCCCACTTTCACTAGGGCCATCTGTTATGGTATCGCATACCCAACAATTAGCTGCGGTAGTAGTATCTCATACTCAACCATCCCATAAAAAGTCTCTACTGGGAAAAAAGGCCTTTGTGAGTGGATCCGCGTTGTCGTCCTCTGTGTCTACTCTCCTAACCTCGATCTCCCTGGAGATTAACCATCTCCATGATCAGGTGATACTGCCTAAGAATTATATCTGGATTTCTGATGGACGGTAGTTCCTTGGCTAAAGCCACAACTCCATTGTCACACAATGGTAGGAACGAAGTTCATCTCATTAACTTATATATATCCAGACTGCCTCTTTGGTAGCATTCTTGGTAACGATATATCTTGCCTTTAATCGTCTAGTATGTCACGGTATCTAGCTTGGAACTCTTCCAACATGCCGTCCCTCCACGGAGGGTATAGACAATGCCTGCGACTGACATTCAGTCGTCCTTATCAGCCTGGAACCTTTCCAGTGATTCTCCCAAGGATCGATTGATACCATCTCACTACAACTAGTGAGTGTCCTAACATCCAATTAGATCTATCTCATAGATCCAAAACCCAGGATTTATGAGGTATCACTTTGATCCTATATGGAGAATCCTTGTGATAAGCGGAGAATGACCGAGCGTAGCATAGGAAACTCCTTCCCTATCAAGAGTATGTCATCCACGTACTCTACGAGGATCACCACCATACTCCCTACTACCTTCTTGTATATACAAGGTTCATCTACCATTTTGATGAAGTCAAACTCTTTGACTACCACATCAAAACAGATGTTCCAACTCCGCGATGCCTGCTTTATCATATAAAACATCTTGCTCACGTTTCCGCTGCTCCCACTGACTGCGAAGCCCTCTGGCTGTGTACTTATAGACACTCTTTTCTAAAACATCATTTTAGAAAAGCAGTCATGACACCCAACCGCCAGATTTCGTAGTCATGGTATGCAGCCGTGGCAAGTAGGATCTGGATGGACTTAAGCATAGATCCTTAGAAAAGGTTTCAACATAATCCATACCTGATCTATGATGCAAACCTTTAACAAGTCTAGCTTTGAAAGTCTCAACTTTTCCATGTACACCAAGTAATCTTCTCAAGATATACTTGCTCCTGATGGGGATTTAACCCTTCAGATAAAGCAACCAAAGTCCATACTTTGTTGGTGTATAAGGATTCCATCTCAGATCGATAAGCACCCAGCCATTCTTACAGAGTCCCACTCCTGATGGCCAGCTCGAAACTAGTTGGGTCATCATCTCATGATGCAATCCTCGCTCCCACTGTCATAGAGAAACCGAAGTATCTCTCTGGTGGGTGAGGAACCCTACTAGATCGGCAGAGAGGCTGAGGTTCATTGGAAACTATTGAATCCTTTGGTTCTACCAAATCATCAGCTGTATTTTGTATAGCTGGAACCTTTCCAGTTGTACATAACAGACCTTGCCTCGAGCTTGTTCGGATTTTTCTTTTAGACATAGGCCGGACAACCCCAAATCTTAACAAGCTTAAGATATGGGCTCTTCCCTTTCCATATCACATATGAAATGGTAGGCCACTGATTTTATTTGAACCCTATTCAATAGGTATGCAACATCACAAGTGCATAACTCCCTAAAGGAAATAGGAAACTCAGTAGTACTCATCATAGAGCGAGAGCGCACCATATCAAATAGGGTGCGATTGCTCCGCCCCGATATACCATCGTGCTATGGTATATACGGAGGAGTAATGTTGAGAGAGAATCTCATTCTCCTTTAGAATAGTCCAGGAATTCCGTGCTTAAGTATTCTCCTCCTTGATCTCATCAAAGGACATAATATTTATACCCGTATTTTGGTTCTCTACTTCTAACTTATATTCTGTGAATATCTCAAAAGCTTCGGACTTGTGTTTCAGCAGGAACATATGTCTGAATCTTGAGAGATCATCAGAGAATGTAATGAAGTACAAAGAACCAGTCTTGGCATGTGTAGACAAGAGACTTTCATACATCAGCATGTATCAATCCCAAGAGTTCACTAACTCTTTCTCTGTTTCCAATAAACAGATCTGTGGTCATTTTATCTTTGTGACATGACTGGCAAGTTTCACAAGATGTAAATTCAAACAAATTTAAATATGCATCTTAATGTAACTTCAGCTAGTCGGGTCGCATTGATATGACCTAGTCTACAATGCCTCAAGAAAGATTCGTTCAATTCTGAACTCTTCCTCTTGTGTGTGTTCCGTATACTAAGAACTGTAGTTTGATTTAGAACGACAATGCTTTTAGATGATGTGCCTGAACCGATCAACTCTTGATATAGGAAATGTTCAAAACATTATTCAACAATACAAAATTATATCCTTTCTTTACTAATAAAGAGACTGATATGATTTTGTATATCAGGTTCGGTATCTAATAACATTTGTTCAGAATCAATGTATTCTGGTAATACAGGGTGACAGTGACCAACAGACGTGGCTGCAACACTTGCACCGTTTTCTGTCTCTTGAAACTTATCACCCGTTCTCAGTTCTCTACCTTTCTGTAGCCCATGTAACAGATTACATATGCGGGATCCTGATCCGGTATCACATACCCAGGACGTAAAGGATACTGAGAAACAGTTCTCTGTAATGAACACACCCGAAGATGATGCATCAGCATGCACTTTCTTCGTTTGGGCGGCACGGGAAATCTGGTATTCCCCAATTTCCTGCTCTGTCTTATAACAATTATAAGTTGGAGCAGGACCAACGTTCCCCAGCTCAGTATAACAAGCGGGTTCGGTCAATATATCCGTTTTATTATCTTGATTAAGGCGTGATATGGTCGCTACCTGGAGAGAGAGAGAAGAAAACACTCAGCGTATGCTCTTGCAAGATTAGATTGGTTATCTAATATATCTAATCAGGATGTCTCCCACTGTTTTAATCAAATCTTCCTTCAAACCCTAAAAGGAAAGACTAGCTGGGATTAATTACACGCTACAAGTTCGTCAATCTTTCAGCCAGGCCAGTGTCGGTACTTTGAGGGAGGTCCCCCGTGCTTTCGCACGAACCTAATTAAAGTAAACTTCGTTTTCCCAGAGGCGTAACCCCGTTAACACCTTTCTAGACACCTACTTGATCGGCTAATTGTAATGTGTAAAACTCTTCCAGGAGTAACTCTTATTCGCAGCGGGTATCGGGATCCAACTATCTCATAGAAGGTATGCAATCTCATTGTAAATTTCAACACTTGAAATTCCCAATAATATTTTACCCCTAGCGTCCTATGACCTTGACGAAGGCCAAACTACCCATAGTCCGCTAGTCAAGTTCAACCCGTTCATTTCTTGATTGAATTAAACCCACCCGCACGACCCTTGACGAAGGCCAAACTACGCCGTACGAATACCCTAATCCAATCGCATCGTATGCTAGCAGATAAGCATTAGTTAGCTACCGTACACTACGCCTTGACGAAGGCCAAACTACCGCAGCACGAATACTAACTAGTACTTATCTGAAATGACGGAGGGCTACGACAGGTTTTTAAGAAAACCCTTTGCGTAATGAACTTGATATCGTTGTAGAATCAAGTGATTTTAAATGGAGTGTTTTTTAGGCTTTTCTAGTTTTGCTAAAGGGGTCACTCCCGGTGAAGGGATCGTCGGCCCTTTCCTCATCGAATAAGGTGCGGGATATTTCACAAATATCACTGTGCGAAGCAGAAACTATAGAAGCAATCAAAAGACAAACCGAGAGTTGTAGCATCTTCCAGTTATTGCTAAAGGAGTCACTCCCGGTGAAGGGATCTCGGTCCTTTCCTTATCGAATAAGGTGCAGGATGTTCTACAAGGAACACCGCGATGCAAAGCAAGAACTGTAGCTACCTGTTTTTGAAAATTCGATTCCACAACATCTTAGATTTCTTTTATTTCATTAATCTCATTAATGAAGTCCCATTTTATTATGCTTCATAAGCATCACATTTGAAACGAAATCTGCAATATAACATATATCTCATATATATAATATAAACATTCATCTCAGGCAGTAATATGATCTCATCACAGAACATTGCAGCAGAAGAACATATATGAAATATTGGATATACTAGGACGTCCGTGTTTTCAATACGAGCCTGTATAAAACACGGATTCCACGGTCGCGATGAATAGCCAAACCCACATCCCTAGACCCCTACGAGAGCGGCAAGCAACACAGCCAATTCTAGGGTTAGGAGACCCGGTCCCGACTCCTCGAGATAGTCTCCCACTGGACCCTAAAACCCGGTTACTTGTGCTCCCCTCCTTGGGTCTACATAATGCGGAAAAGTAAATAATATACAAGGGTGACATCTTCCGCAACCTGGAAGTGCCCCAATAAAAGAATATTACATACAAATGAATTTTACATGAATGAAAAAGAAAAAACTCTCATCTCACATAAAACCCCCGGCTATTCAGAACGCGACGATCCAATAGAACATATCACAGCAACACATAATATCTCATATCATCAACGTAAGCAAGTATGCGTATCCCGATTGTCGTTGATGTATAGCAACGAAGCCGGCGATACACCACATACTACGCTTACGGTCACAGAAAAGAAAGTGTAAAACTACAACATTTGGAATCCGCAATCTCTTTAGACATCGCATGCCTAACCAAATGAATTCCTTAGACATCACATGCCTAACAATTATAAACCGCGCATTTTAGTCTCATTATCGAAAACTCTTTTCAATATCAAGTCGGGCAATTCAACGAGATTCCCGACGTGCTGATCGAATGCTCGTCGCAAACTTTAGTAGACGGCCGCACCCCCAGATGCCGTCGACGAAGTGCACTAAGGCGGAACACTGCTGCCGCGAGCACCCGAACGGATGCTTTCGGCGACGGGGTTCTCCTATAGTCACTTGGTCGGGGCTATGGGACGTGGCTGTCTATTAAGTTTACCCGGCGAGTATCCGCGTACGCTACGTAATTGCGACGGACTTTTGATCACATCAAAATTCCGTGGCAACCGATCATCTGAGACTAAACTGCTATGTTTATAATATTCAAATTAGTTATCTCATAACTACCTGTGGATTCCAAATATTGTATCACATTCCAGATAAATAGAAAAAGTTAAACTTTCCGATCGAATCATCAAACACCCAAGATTTCCCCAATGTATCTCAACACTTGAAATCAGTTTAAAAACATCCATCACATGCCACAGTACCAATGGTCCAGCCGTAGAAGGGTCAAGCCAACGCCTCACATGTGGCACGCCGTACTGCCCCAAACCCTAAGGTTCAAAAGGCAGTTCAAGACGGTCACATAATTGAGTTAAGGTTTGTTGTCTTCTAGAGGGTCCACCGAGTTACTTGCACGACTTAGAACATTCTTAAACACGAGGAAATATCCAACTTTTGAAAAATTTTCCGACAGGGGAAAAAGTGAGTTATTGATATCCGTTCGAACTTTTTAACAGTTTCTAAAAATTATCCGGAAAACCACATAGACAAAATATGATACTTCGATCGAAACACCGAATCCCCAAAACAACCCCAGAAAATTCAACTCTTGAATAAATATTAAAAATTCCCAGAAAATCCAGCATAATAAAATAGGAGTTACTGTGCAAACAGGGGATGATGATGTCATCATTTAGCCGCGGAACCGCCGCAGAAGGCATGCTTCTGCCGCGGTTCCTCCGCACTTTGTACTGTTCATCGAAAACTTTTTGCACCGTAATTCTTATAATTCTCTGCTGAATTTTTCAAGCATTTTTAATGTGGAAAAATCCCAGTTTTTAGAAAAAGTCCAGAGAGCTCGTAAAATTGGGGTTTCGGGTTCGATCGGATTTCAAACTTCGTCTAGACTTCGCCTAAAGCTCTAGCTTGGCTCTGATACCACTGTAGGGTTACTATGCACGCGACCAAGGTTCTACGAGGCATCAACCATGGCCGATTTCAAATTTAACCGTGCCGATAGAGCAGGACCAATCTGTCAGTCTCCTCGTCGGAAATCTCAACAATTGGATGGCCCCGTTTCTATGCACCGCGGGTCTCAAAACATTCCAAGAGCTGACCAGGAAAGTTCAGATGCTGGAGCGCTCAAAACAGGAGTTCTCCTCGGATTCCCAAAATAACAATAGGTCCTGGAGAAATCGAAAGGACGATAATCGCAAAGGCGGAAACTCCGATGATTCTGAATCTTTCAACACTTCGGCTAACCGAAATAAGCAAGGGATGAGCAGGCTTAGCGCCAACCAGCCTCGGAAGCCAATGTTCGGAGAGGGAGGAGAATCTCCACTGAAAGAGAAGCTAGATAAGGTCTATTCCTTCAGAAGGGACAAAATCCATAAAATTCAAAGACGCCCTGAAGAACGGTCTACAACTGCCAGAGTCAAAAAGACCGCAGGAAGCGGATAGGACCGACGATCCCAAATACTGCCCCTATCACAGAGTGATAGGTCATGCCATTGAGGACTGCTTCGTCTTCAAAGATTGGGTCGAAAAGCAATACAAGGAAGGAGAGATAGAACTGTCCAAAGGCGTGTTAATAAACAGTCAAGTCGCAACCGCCAATTTTATACAAACGGAGACCGAAGTTCTTCGTGAAACTGATTCTCTCAGACATTTGCCTTTCTCTGAAAACAATCGACCACCACGTCATTAAACTGGGAACAGTCGACCTCTAAGTCGTTAAACTGGGAATGTAAAAAAAATGTAAATAAACAAAAAATGTGTAAATAAAAGAAAAATAAAGAAAAGACGAAATGATGGGGCAACTCGCAACAAAAATCAGCGAGTAAAAATGAAAATGAAAATAAAGCCAAAATGATGGGGCAACCGCGAAGAAAAGCCGAAATGATGGGGCAATCGCGATCTTCGCGATAAGAAAAGATGAAATGATAGAGCAATCGCGGTAAAATAAAAAAAAAAAAAAAAACAAAGGCGAATGATGAGTCGCTCCTGGTACCATATTCCAGTGCAGCGATGCAGACGCCAACCAAAATCCAATTTCTCAAAATTCTCCAGCCCTACGGCCAGTCCCCAAATTGACTGCCGTATACAATCCACGGGCTCAAATAATTCTCAGCATACCCATGCCCCATCGCAACCACCAGTTACGCGGCTGGTCTCCGCTTTTGGAATTATGCTCCATTGAGAAGACCCACTCATGTGTCCTCACGATACATGAGGAGAACAAACCTTTGTGGGATCTTTACGACTCACAAAGGAAAAACACACTTATGAGTCCTCATGACTCCTAAGGAGAAAATACACCCGCGAGATCCTTACGACTCGTAGGGAGAAAATGCTTTTATGGGACCCTCACGGCCCATAAAATTGAAAAGTCTTAGGTGATAGGGATCTAAACCTGTCTCCGAAGCCATCGCTTTCCAAATCCCATACCCCAATGGTGAATGATGAGTCGCTCCTGGTACCATATTCCAGTGCAGCGATGCAGACGCCGTCCAAAACTCAAATTCCTAATGGCGAATGATGAGTCGCTCCCGGTACCATATTCCAGTGCAGCGATGCAGACGCCAACCAAATTCCAAATCCCATACTCCAATGGCGAATGATGAGTCGCTCCTGGTACCATATTCCAGTGCAGCGATGCAGACGCCGTCCAAAACTCAAATTCCTAAGGGCGAATGATGAGTCGCTCCTGGTATCATATTCCAGTGCAGCGATGCAGACGCCAGCCAAATTCCAAATCCCATACCCCAATGGCGAATGTTGAGTCGCTCCTGGTACCATATTCCAGTGCAGCGATGCAGACGCCTACAAAGTCCCGAAATTTTTACGGCCCTACGGTCTGGATCATACATCCTGCAAAACCGTATACAATCCACGGGCGTAAAACGATCCCAATCTCTCCCAAGTCCTACCAGCGAGACCACATTCAAAGTCCCACCAGCGGGGAAGATTCAAAAAAAGAAAGAAGAGAAGAAAAAAAAGAAGGTATGTCCACAAGCAAAATGGGCACGGATGAAAACCCGAAAGGGCTCCGTGAGTAAAAACAGCAGGACTTCCGGCGAGTTCGTGAAAACCCGAAAGGGCGCAAACTCGTGAAAAAGAGATGAAATGCACTCGCAAAGTCCTCTCGACTTTGTGAAGAGAAAATTCCCGCGTGAGATCCTTACGACTCACAAAGGAGCAATACACTTGGGAGTCCCCACGACTCCTAAGGAGAAAATACACTTACGGGATCCTTACGACCCGTAGGGAGAAAATGCATTGTGAGACCCTTACGGCTCATAAAATTGAAAAGTCTTAGGTGATAGGGACCTAAAACCTGTCTCCGAAGCCATCGTTTCCTAATAAGCAAACGCAAATGATGATTCACTCCTGGTACCATATTCCAGTATAACGATACTGATGCCAAACAAAAAAAAAACCAATTCCCAAGTCCGCCCGGGGCAAATGATGAGTTGCTCCCGGCAGTATTCCAGTGCAGCAATGCAGATGCCAAACCAAAACCAATCCCAAAATCCTCTCAAAGCCAAATGATGATTCGCTTCTGGTACCATATTCCAGTATAGCGATGCTGATGTCAACCCAAATCAAATCAAACCAATAACCTCTGCGGCGGAATCATGCTCCGTCCCAGAATTTGCCCCGTGTCGAAATCATGCTTCGCCTCCGGATATTTATCTTCCTTGCCGGAATTATGCTCCGCCTCGGAATCAAGTCAGCGAACAAGCTCTGCGCCGGAATCATGCTCCGTCTCAGAACGTACCCCGCGTCGAAATCAAGCTTCGCCTCGGTGTATCTGCCTTCCCTGTCGGAATTATGCTTCGGCTTGGAATCAACCAACGACCCCCTCGTCGGAATTATGCTCCACCTCGGAATCAAATCAAACCAGCAAGCTCTGCGTCGAAATCATGCTTCGTCTCAGAATGTACCTCGTATCAGAATCATACTTCGCCTCGGAGTACCTGCCTTCCCTGTCGGATTATACTTCGCCTGGGAATCAGCCTCTGCATCGAAATTATGCTTCGGTTAGAATGTCTGCCACCCTTCGGAATGATGCTCCGATCCCTGGAATCATGCTCCGCCCATCGGAATGATGCTTTGATCCTTGGAATCATGCTCCGCTCTTCGGAATGATACTCCGCTCCCTGGAATGATGCTCCGCCCTTCGGAATGATGCTCCGATCCTTGGAATGATGCTCCGCCCATCGGAATGATGCTCTGATCCCTTGGAATGATGCTCCGCCCATCGGAATGATGCTCCGATCCCTGGAATCATGCTCCGCTCTTCAGAATGATGCTCCGATCCCTGGAATGATGCTCTGCCCATCGGAATGATGCTCCGATCCCCCAGAATGATGCTCCGCCCATCAGAATGATGCTCCGATCCCTGGAATGATGCTCCGATCCCCTGGAATGATGCTCCACCCATCGGAATGATGCTCCGATCCCTGGAATGATGCTCCGCCCATCGGAATGATGCTCCGATCCCTGGAATCATGCTCCGCTCTTCGGAATGATGCTCCGATCCCTGGAATGATGCTCCGCCCATCGGAATGATTCTCCGATCCCTGGAATCACGCTCCGCTCTTCGGAATGATGCTCCGATCCCTGGAATGATGCTCCGCCCATCGGAATGATGCTCCGATCCCTGGAATCATGCTCCACCCTTCGGAATGATGCTCCGATCCCTGGAATGATGCTCCGCTCATCGGAATGATGCTCTGATCCCTAGAATCATGCTTTGCTCTTCGGAATGATGCTCCGATCCTTGGAATCATGCCTCTACTCTTCGGAATTATGCTTCGACACTTCGGAATGATGCTCCGACCTTGGAATTATGCTCCGCGAATCGGAATGATGCTCCGATCCCCGGGAATCATGCTCCTCGGGATGATGCTCCGCCCCTGGAATGATGTTCCGCCTCGAAGTCCAACTTCAAGATCCATCAATTTCATGCACACAACTCAAATGTGCGGTGTGCATTTATTGATGGGGGGCACTTTGTTGGGATCAAAATTTTCACCCCCGGTTGATCGAGTCAAAGTCAAGGTCAACCCCAAGCCAGGTGGGCCTAAGCCCAGGTTAAGCGGGCACATGCCCAAGTCGAGCCCGCGGCCGGCCCTCCCTATGCCAAAAAAAAATCATGTAACAAATAATTTTTATGTAATTTTTGTGCATGAATGTATGTAAAATGGGCATAAAGCCAATTTTTTGTAAGCCCATGGCTTATGTGCAAAAAGAAGTAGTACATGAGCCATGGGATGGCCAAAATGCCATTTGTGTAAAGCCCAAGGGGCTATATGTAAAGTGTATGGCCTATAAAGGCAAAAATAATAAAAATATCTCACAACTTTTCATTCTCTCAAAAAAACCTAGGGTTTGTGCCTCTTTCACCTTTTTGAAGGTTCCAAACCTACTTCTTTCTTTTGAATTAAATCAAGAGTTTTACTCTTCTTTTTTCAAAACTAAATAGTTTTTCACCACAAAACCCACAAAGGGGAACTTGGATCTACCATCAGATCTCAAAAAGAAGAGATTTTTAAAATCCCACATCTCTTGATCTTCAAGATCCAGCAGCTAGAGGAGAAGAAGAACCCTTTTCATCAACCCCAAAACATCCTAGGAGTCTAACTCCATATATATATATATATATATATATATATATATATATATATATATATATATATATATAATAAATATTTCCTTTCTGAAGCATAGCTTCTGGTTCTGGGACTAAAAGCCCCATTTTTCTCGTCGGCGCCCAAGCGCTCAAGTGCCAAGCGCCCACGTACCGACACGTGGCGCGCTGGCGCTCGAGCACCCTGCGCTCAAGCGAAAAGCGCCCACGTGCCGACACGTGGGGCGCTTGCACTCCAGCGCCCAGCGCTCAAGCGCAAAGCACCCACGTGCCGACGCCAGGCGCCCAGCGCAAAGCGCCCAGCGCAAAGCGCCCACGTGCCGACGCGTGGCGCGCTTGGGCTCAAACGCCCAGCGCAAGCGCAAAGCGCCCACATGCCGACACGTGGCGCGCTTGCGCTCCAACGTCCTGCGCTCTATCGCAAAGCGCCCACGTGGCGCGCTTGCGCTCCAGCGCCCAGCGCTCAAGCGCAAAGCGCCCACATGCCGACACGTGGCGCGCTAGCGCCTAAGCGCACAGCACCTAAACGCACAGCGCTCTAGGCGCTGACCCCATGCATCCTTTGGATGCTTTTTCCCTTTCTTTTTTTTTATATATATGTATATATAAATACACACACACACACATACTCTACAACACTCTCCTTCCCAAAAAAGATTTTGGGCCGGGACGCTGCCCCACACCCCGCAAGGGGGCAGCTAGCCCCCTTGACCCCCAGCCCGCTATCCGGGTAGCAGGACCCCCGTAAAAACTCTGCGTGGATCCGGATATACCCAAGCCCCCTCCAAAACAAAACACACATACACTGCACATTGAGTTCGCATGACCAGTTTAACCCGTTAATCGGAGGTTCCCTCACCCCAAAGGCGAGGGGTAATTGACGGCAGCTTAGTCCGCGGCTGCCGGAGATTCAGATCCCCACAATCAATAAACCCCGGCCTACCCTAGGCAGGGGGAATCTGTATTACGCCTGACAAACGCGCACTTATTCCCATCTCAATGGGGTAACGAAAAATACCCTACAACAACCTTTTTGTCATTATTGCGAAAAGGAATAGCTTCTACCCACTTCGAGACGTAATCAACCGCAAGCAATATGTACAGATTCTCAAAGGAGTTGGGAAAGGGACCCATAAAGTCAATGCCCCAAACGTCGAAAATTTTAACCACTAAGATGGGTTGCTGTGGCATCTCATTTCTCTGGGAAATCCTACCCGTGTGTTGACACTGTGCACAGGTTTTGCAATGATCAAATGCATCTTTGAACAAAATCGGCCAATAAAAACTGCATTGCAAAACCTTCTCCGCCGTCTTTCGAGGACCAAAATGACCCCCACATGCCTGATCATGACAAAAAGATAGAACACTCTTGAATTCATCATTAGGGACACACCTTCGAATGATCTGGTCAGGACAATATTTAAACATATAGGGTTCATCCCAGTAAAAGTGTTTTACTTGGGATAGAAATCGATGTTTGTCCTGTTTTGACCATTCGCGGGAAATAAGTCCCGCGGCAAGATAATTCACAATATCCCTGAACCAAGATTCAGTGGATACATTCAAGAGTTGTTCGTCTGGAAAAGAATCATTGATCGGCAGGGTCATAGATGAAGAAGAGTTGCGCGAAAGATGGTCGGCTACAACGTTTTCACATCCTTTCTTATTTTTAAAAACAAGATCAAATTCTTGTAATAGAATGATCCAACGTATTAGCCTACCTTTAGCATCCTTCTTAGCCAAAAGATGTTTCAAGGCGGAGTGGTCAGTGTACACAATAATTGGTGAGCCAATCAAGTAAGGCCTGAATTTTTCTAATGCAAATACAACTGCCAAAAGTTCTTTTTCGGTAGTTGTATAGTTAATTTGAGCATCGTTCAGGGTCTTACTTGCATAATAGATCACGTGTGCCATCTTTTCAATGTGTCGTCCTAAGACTGCACCAACTGCAAAATCTGAAGCATCACACATAAGCTCAAAAGGGTGGTTCCAATCTGGAGATGATAAAACAGGGGGCTGTAGTGAGACAGTGTTTGAGTGAGTCAAATGCTGCCTCACAATTCGAGTCAAAGTGAAAGGTTGTGTCCTTGGCCAAGAGAAGAGTTAAAGGTCTAGCAATTTTGCTAAAATCCTTAATGAATCGCCTATAAAAGCCTGCATGGCCAAGAAAAGATCGTATATCCTTGACGCATTTGGGATGAGGAAGGTTTTGAATGACATCTATTTTGGCTTTGTCAACCTCAATGCCTTTCCGTGAAATAACATGTCCAAGCACAATTCCCTCTTGGACCATGAAATGACATTTTTCTCAATTCAAGGTTAAGTTCTTCTCTTTACAACGAGTAAGAACTGAGTCAAGATGAGATAGGCAGTCAGCAAAAGAATCTCCAAATATCGAGAAATCGTCCATGAAAATCTCCAAAAAATTCTCGACCATGTCCGAGAATATCCCCATCATGCACCGCTGAAATGTAGCGGGAGTATTGCATAACCCAAAGGGCATGCGTCTATAAGCAAAAGTACCAAAAGGACAAGTAAATGTGGTTTTGTCTTGATCCTTTTTGGTAATAGGGACCTGGTTATAGCCAGAGTATCCGTCCATGAAGCAGTAATATTCACGTCCAGCTAAGCGTTTTAGCATCTAGTCAATGAAAGGTAGAGGAAAATGGTCTTTTCTCGTTGCGGCATTGAGTTTTCTATAATCAATACATACACGCCACCCAGTTTGAGCGCGTGTCTGGATTAACTCATTTGCCTCATTTGTAATGACTGTGATGCCAGATTTCTTAGGAACGACATGAATTGGACTTACCCATTGACTATCGGAGATTGGGTAAATGATACCATTGTCAAGGCATTTGACGATTTCTTTCTTCACTGCATCCTTCATGACGGGGTTTAACCGTCTCTGTGGTTCTCGGGTTGGCTTAGCTTCATCCATCAAATGTATATAATGTTCTACAATCAAGGGAGTAATCCCTTTGATGTCAGCCATAGTCCAACCAAACGCCTGCCTATTAGATCTCAATATCGTCAAAAGCGCATTCTCTTGCTCTGAGGCTAGAGAAGCTGATATGATAACAGGTAAAGACTCATTCTCACATAAATATGCATATTTAAGATGAGAAGGTAAAAGTTTGAGATCTAATGCTGGCGGAGAAACTATAGAAGGTAGGGTCATCGAATGATATTCAGAGTCACGGAGAAGCTCATAGCCTGCATAGGATACAGACTCGGAAGGTGATGAGTCAAGAGTGTCAGACTCAAGAGTGGAAATTATGTCCTCACTAAGATGTGACAGATCAAACATTGATGTGATAGTGTCGTCGAGATCTTTAAAGCAAAGTTCATCAACTTCGCAACTTTCGGGAGTAATCTCGTGGACAGAACAGACATCAAGTATGTGAGCAGAGGGTTCAGATGGCTGACTTCCAATTTTATAGATGTTCAGTTCAATTGTCATTTTTCCAAAAGATAGGTTCATTGAACCATTTTGACAATTAATGACAGCATTGGATGTGGCAAGGAATGGTCGACCCAAAATCACCGGAATTTGGTTCTGTGGGTTTGCTACAGGCTGTGTATCTAAAACAATAAAGTCCACAGGGAATATGAATTCCCGACTTTAATCAACACATCCTCCAGTTCACCCCTAAGTTTGGTGATCGATCGGTCTGCCATTTGGAGAGTGCAATGAGCTAGTTTCAACTCTCCAATCCCTAACTGCTCGTAAACAGAATATGGAAGCAGGTTAACACTTGCGCCCAGGTCAAGTAAAGCACGGTTAATGTTTTTACCCCCAATAGAAATTGATATCGTAGGACATCCTGGGTCTTTACGTTTCTTTGGTAACTGTGGGGTAAAGCAGTGCTAACATTACTAGTCATGAAGACCTTCTTTGGCACTTGAGTCTTCCTCTTCCTAGTGCACAAGTCTTTGAGAATTTTCGCATAAGCGGGGACTTGTTGAATAACATCTAGAAGAGGGATATTGATGTTAACCTTTTTGAACATTTCCATAATCTTCTCCATATGTGAACTCGATTTGTTACCCCTTAACCGATTCGGATAAGGAGCTTTAGCAATTATCGCCGGGTCCAACATTGGAGAATGTGGTGTATATGGAACCGATCCCAGAATAGGAGTGGGGATCGTCTTTGGTGGAGTAGAAGAGGTATGCTGAGGGTTCGAGACTTGAGGAAAACGAAGAATAGGCTCACAAGAAGGTGGTGGGGTAGATAAAGTAGGTGTAGAAGTAGAAGTGTGTGTGGAAGGGAAGGTCTCAGCCGTGGTATTATTGATTAATTCTTCCTGATTATCAATCTCTTCCCCAACGTGATTATTCAGCACTCTTCCTGATTTCAACGTTGTGATGGCGTTCACGTTGTAGTGTTATGAATGCCCAGGATTCGGTAAGGGTTGAAGCGGATGTTTCTGTTTCTCTCTAGCACTCATTTCGGCTTTTAATTGGGCAATTTGAGCTTCCATCGATTTAATACTCTCGCTTTGGGACGCAGAGTTTTTCTTTATGTCATCGACGGAAGATTTCAACTTAGCCGAAACTTGCATGAAATTTGTCAAAAGCAAATTCATGGTTTGTCCGTGTGCAGAGGAGTTATCAGTACCGGTCATTGCAAAGGACTAGATGGTGCAGAATTGTTGACCGGATTTTGAAAGTTTGGTGATTGATAGGGGTGCTGAGTCAGTTGAAGTGGCTGCTATTGTGGTGGAGGAGCCCTTTGAAAATTATTTTGATTTGGAACCGTATTTTGATTTTGTTGTTGGTTCCAAGCAAAGTTAGGGTGATTCCTTCAACCCTGATTATAAGTGGAAGAATACGGATCGTTTATAGGTCTCTGTTGGAAAGCAGCATTGGTATGCTCTTGACCTTGAAACGGAGAATTTAAAAGACATTCTTCCGTAAGATGGGATGGATCAGAACAGCATCCACAGACAGTTTTGGAAAGTGACATCTGATTTAGGGAGGCTGCTAAAAATTTATGTTCCAGACCTTCGAGTTTCTTTTGCATTGCTGCCATTTCAGCTCTAACTCCTATGGAAACATCAATTTGGTGAATGCCACCCCTAGACGATGACTGGTTTACACTCTCCCACTGTAAAGATTTTTCAGGGAAATCTTCTAAAAATCTCCAGGCTTCACCATCATCTTTAGTCATGAAGGTGCCTTGACACATGGATTCAAGGTTCTGTTTTGTGGTAGGATTAATGCCCTCATAAATGATTTTGCACAGATCCCATCTAGGGATTCCGTAATGTGGGCATTGAACCAACAGATCCTTGAAGCGTTCAAAACACTTCGAGAATGGTTCATTTGGAAGCTGGGTAAATTGATTTATTTCGCTACGGACTCGAGCTGCTTTATGATTAGGGTAGAATTTCTTAAGGAATGCTGTTATGAATTCTCCACAATTCGAAATGGAATGTGCGGCTGTGTTATAAAGCCACTTCTCGGCTATATCGCACAAGGTAAATGGGAGAAAATGAAGACGCATAGCATCCACAGAAAGCTGTGAAGTACCCATCATTGCGCATACATTTTCAAATTTGGTAACAAAGACATATGCGTCTTCAGACTCGAGACCGTGAAATTCTGGTAGTAGATTGATGTATTGTGGTTTGATTTCAAAGTTGTCCCCATTGGCTGGTGGAATGGTGAGACAGGTCGAAAGGGGACCTCGCATAGGGTAGCATCTCTCTTGGAGAGAGATGCGGGGAGGATTCTGCAGACCTGCGGACGGTGGCAGAGTAGTGTTAAAGAAGTTCGATGGAGAACCGTCCATCGAAGTGGGTGTGGTGGGGGTGTAGAAAAAGTAGACGTAGAAATACCGACTTCGGAGTCGATAGGAGGAACGCGGACAAGACGGGCACTAGAATCCCGTGTCCAGCCGAGCATGCACTAAATGGTTTAGCACAAGTGGCAGCGTTGTGATAATTAAGGAAAAGATGAGATTGGTGTTTGGTTTGAAAAAGATACGGTTTTTTGAAAAATGCACACAAACAATGCACAAGCAACCCTAAGTCTAGTGGTCACCTAGGTCAAGTCTCTAGACCGCTCCTAGACTTCCAGAATATAAGTCGCAAGATAGATCCTCTACTGCCTCATTGCCTCTCCTGTGGCCAGGTAAGTGCCAGATAAGTGGGAGGTTCTCCACTACGTAAGTAGTGGGCCTAATTAAGTAACCACTTGCCTTAGACACACTTGCCTTAGACACCATAAAAGAAACGCGGATAAGCAATAGATTACCCATGACCTTCGTTTGTCCTTAATGAGCGCGACGGTCCTTAGAGTCTTGTCTAGATATTTTTTAGTTAATGAGGGTAATTGGGATGCAAGTTTGTGATTTTTGGGGCTTAGGACGGGTAATGAAATCCCGACCTAATCTGAATTTGGTCTTTGCCCCTTAATTTCCGTATTAAAAATGCAAACAACCAAGATCAAACACGCAACAATTTTTCTTTTTTTTTGCGGCGCTGCGAATTTTTGCAAAGAATCCTGCCGAAATTGGTTAATGGAGCAGAACGGGGAGGAGATAAGAAAGTCAGAAGTTCACCGAGAAATTTTGGTACAGCGAAACCCTCGTCTCACCGCGGAACCGCCGCAATATGCGCACAATGGCCGCGGAAGCGCGGTCTGATGTTGAGCTTTCTGCACAAAAATTGCTGCAGATGCTACTGTTCACTTACTCAACTCTCTGGAATTTCCTGAAAATTTTTCCTCTTGCTCCACAGATTCCAGATCTCTTTGCAACAAATCACAACAAATCGTTTAGTGTTTGTGCGAATTTTGATCTAAAAATTCTGATGGATTAATAAATCTTTCAACTTAAATTTAAAAAACGAACAAATTAGCACACTATCCCCGGTAACGGCGCCATTTGATTGATCGTTTTCGTTGTGATGAAATGTAAAGTGTTCACAATCAAAAATATTTGTACCGCAATCAATTAACGGTGTCGGTGTAGCGCGTTAATGAATACGGATCGTCCGCAGGGAAAGTGTGATTTGATCGTAATTGTTTTAGTTGAATTAAAAATTAAAGGAGAAAAGAAAATGATTCAAGAATTTTGAAATTTAGTTTCAAGAATTATAAAGAACTAGATCTAATATCATGAGATACTATAGATCAAGAATCAAGAATCAATAATTGTCCAAATCAAATGAATTATCAAGATTTGTAAAGAGGCTCGTAGGAATCGATCCAATCGATAGTGATTATAAAGAATTAGGATTACAAATTCTTATCTATTGATGATTTGTTGCTAGATCGATGACGATCAACGAGAATTAGGGATCTATTGAAGAAAATAGGGTTTCTTCATCATATCCCTTGCTCTTTCGTTGATTAGCATTCAAATTCTAGCCTCTAGAAAATTCAATCATCGATCGTTGATCTCTAATTAAGAGCAAAAACATTCAAGAAAGTATCTCGCTCGAAACTAGGTTGTCAATGATTCAATTTCCTAGAGTTTACAAAACTCATAAGACTTAAGAATCGTTCAAGAATGTAATCATCATCATCTATATATTTTCTCGATTCCTCCATGAGCGGAGTTTTCACTCAAACATCATGAACAAGAAAACAATCAAGAATTGAGAACTCATCACTATGCTCAAATGTAAAGAAAAGCAAGTTCAAGAATTTTCACCTTTTATTATTCAACATTCCGTTACAATTAACTCAAGACTACAAGAATTGAGGAGAGAACTCGATCGTCGAACTAGCTTCGCATCGATCTCTTGAGTCGCGGATCTTCGTGGATCTCTTGCTCGAGTGAGGATCGGCGTCGCTTCAAAAAGGATCGTGGATGCTTGCTTTGCGTCGGTACTCGATGAATCTTGAAGTGGCTTTTGAATTGTATTTGGGCTAAGGTTTGGATACACAAGTTGTGTCACTCAACTTGTGTTTGGAATTGTTGAACAACCTCTTCATTAAGCCTTGGATCCCTTTTTATAACCTTCTTCTTCAGCTTCCCCTAGAAGCTTGATTAGGTTTAGCTTCCTTTAGAAACTAAGCTAGGTTTAGCTTCTCTTGCAAGCTTGGTAGTTATGAGAAGAAGCTTCTAGGTTTAGTTAGTTAGCTAGCTTGCTTGAGAAGCTTGGAGGTGTTAGGCTTGTACAAGAAACTTGGCTGTTAGGACGTAAGCTTATGGAGATCTCTGGAGACTGAAGTGTATTGAAGAGGTTAGGCTAATGAAAGGAGAAGCCTGAGAAGTCAATCCGCCGATAATATCTCCACGTGGCCGCGGATCCGCCGCAAATAAGCCCATTCGGCCGCGGATCCGCGGCCGTTTTGAGGGCTTGATGCTTGGAATTTTCAGGGTGTTTTAGTGCTGATCCTTGGGGACTTATTTTATGTCTGGAATCATTTTATACTTTCTTGTTCACCGCCAAATTTCAAGTCTTGGACTTAGCGTATTTTTATCAGCACTATTAGCAGTTCCGGCTCTTTTACCTGAAAATTTTCCTGCACACAATCTCGAGACGAGGATTGATATACAAAAGACCATGCATGCAATAATAAACACACAATTTCCTTCAAAATGCCGGTTATAATGTATAACATGTGTTATTTGATATTTTACAGACAAATTGCTAATATGTGCTATATTCATACCGAACACCTTTAGATGATTGCAAATAGTAGGGAAATTGATGCGTTAAAAAATGCAATATTTTCGACTGATCAGGCAGCCACTTTAGCTGAATCGGCACAAAACCATTTCTCTTTTTACTAAGTGGTGTAATTAAGCGTGCTTTTGCTCTTGAGCAGGTTAGCCCAACTAAGTACCCATTAGTGGGGCCTAAGTGGTCTACCCTCCTAGGTGGGGGCCTAGGAGGCCATACATCTTATTCATTGACCTTTTAATTGCAATGTTTTTTCCCTTGACAAAAATAATTACATACCAAACCTAATTAAATCCTCGTATCTGTCATTTTCCTAACATGAAATCCTTATCTTTCCACCCATAAATGTCTTCAACTAAAAATGCCAAAACCGCCTAGGCAGTACTTAACTGCCCACCAAAGTGCTAGGCGGTACCTCAACTGCGTAGCACTGCTTAACGCTTTTTACAACTTTAAACTGTGGTAATATTATTCACATTGAAATCAGTAACTATTTAATTCCCGTGAAATATTCTCGTCTTACAGAATCACCGACATGACTGCTCTGTCAATGACCCCCGCCGGCTCCCCTCCGCTTGTCGGCTGTTGCCTCTGATCGCCGCAGTCGTTCGTCACGGCTGGACGTCGGCCCTTCAGCTTGTCTGCGGTCGCTGCCAATCACCGTCGGTTGTTGCCGGCTGCCACTGGCCATTGTTGGCCTCCTCCGCTTGTCATCCGTCCCCGCCGGTCGCTGGTCGTCGTCGGCCGTTGCTGTCGTGATCGTCGTCGTCGCTCGGTTGCTGAACACATCTGCCTATCATTGCTAATCGTCACCACCACCGCCACAACAATCAATATAGCCAAAATTTTGCACATATGCATTACCAGGAATGATTAAAATACACCAAGCACATTAATATATCATTACCTAAACTTAGATGCTTCAACATCATTTAACCGGGAATGTGTGGATTGCCAATGATCTTTCATTCAATGTACTTAGTGCAACACAAAGGCCTAGAATTGAGGATTTATATTGTTGCATGGTTTTTATATATGGAAAGTCTGCACATATAGATTACTTTCTAGAAGCATACTATCTCATCTTTCTTCCTGCCAATATTTTCCCTAGTTTTACATAGAAATTCCTTCCATATTAAAAACTCAACTAGTTTGTAGACTATAATATGAAAGATAAATTAATGGAAAAATCTATTCTAGGTAGCTAACTTAACCTAAAAGTTTTGTACCATTAGAAAACTAAATAAAGTTGGACCTTAACACTGTATTTCCCCCTAAAAATGATAACTAAAATGTGCATGGTAACAATAAATGATGAATTAATGTATAGTGTATGTTGATGATAATAACTTACTTTAAACTCGTTAGTTTCATGTTGTCATGGCAGTGTCACCATAAATCGCTAAACTATTGGAGAACTACAACATGGAATGATCGTTTCCAATTTGGTTAAATTACTGTTTTGGATTGGAAGAACCAAGTTGCACAAATAAGGATACGGGAACATGGACACATCACGACATGGCGATACAACAAAACCCCAAAATATAGAACAATGGGGACTTATATATATATATATATACACACACACACACACACCCGCGCACGTGCACGCACACACAAAATACCATAACATAACACCAAAATATTTTAAGCAAAAACCTTAGTATTTCAACATGTTTTTATGGTATTTATCAAAACTCGGCATAAAACCAAGTTATTTCAGCAATTTCTGCAAAAATGATTTTAGCATTTTTAAAATTGTGTTTGACGTAATTGTAGCCATAACCTTATAACAAACTATTATACTTAACAAAATATAATTTCTGAATTTTTCTAACAGTTTTAGCAAAACCTTATATATTTCACCAGAGAAATTATATTAAGCACTAAAATTAAGTAAAATAGCAAGAAAAGGCAACTTTAAAAAATTTCAATTGGATTAAGGTTTTTCTCATCTTTAATTGGAAAAATAGGGTCGTCGGCAATTGCTTTTTGTGTCATGGCTGCTCTAAACGTGTCCGACATATGTCCAAATATGAAGCCGCATCATTTCGAAGCAAGGTATGGAAATTCTGCGTCGGACACGTGTTGTGCACGAATTCGTGTCCGACACTTGTCCGATAGCTAACAAAATGTGTCTGTGCAACCTAAGGAAGAACCGCTTGAGAACTCAAGTTAAATGGTCTTAAAGTTGGATTTGTGTTAACTTACTAACAAATACTTTATACATAATGGATAAAGTATTTATCATTCTTGATGGTATAAATATGAATGTTGAATATAATCTTGTTTATTAGGCATATATAATTTATTTTTTCTACATTTAGAGAAATATGTATTGAAATTCTTTTGGGGAGCAGATTGCAACAAGAGAAGTTATATTGTTTACTGGTTGACCATACATGACCACGGGCGTGACAACATTCACTACAGCGGATAATTAAAAAGCACTAAATATAGTGAAAACCTTGTTTAATTGAACGCCCAAGGCATTCATTTTTGAGGAGTTGATTGCAACAAAAGAAGTAATTCTTCTATCAATTTGAGACAACTATCCATGTGATAAATGCATAGAGGCATTAGTTTTCAATGTGGCTCTTTGCTTTATTTTTCGACATGGAAAAAATTAACTATATGTCCTTAAAAACCTTCCATTAAGACGGATTTCCGTGCTATTCTAATGTAAAAACAATTAATGAATGCCCATAAAAGAATTTGGTACACCCCCAATGATGTGTATTTTCTACAAGTCAATGTTATAGTTACTTGTGCATACCTAGTCATTGTAATGCCTATTCATGTCCTCATTAAATGGTCGTTGGCGGCCCCTTTGCATGTCACTGCTAGCAGACAATTGCGCACACTTTCTTCTGGTTTCTTCAAAGATATCATTTTGCCCCCCCCATACCTAGTCATTGTAATACCTAGTTTTTCTTTCTATCTCCCTGTACAGTTAAGATTTGTTTCTTCTAATTCCACTCAAGAACTTTAGTTGGCATTCTATCATGTTTATTATTAATCTAACATAAGCTATTAGTTTTAATGTTTTGCTATTTCACCAAAAGATATGACATGTGGTCCTTAATTCTTTTGCTTTCTGAAAAAAGAAGTACAATAGAAACAACTCAATATAAATTCAAGTTTAGAATTTTTCCATTTCCATTTTTATTTTTTGCAAATCTTAATTTTCCTTATTTTACTCCTACAAACAATTTCTTTTGCTATATTTGTAATATATTTAAAGGTCGCTTCTTTCTCATACTTTTAATTATTTTCAGTTACTGAATGGGGTAGTAGAGCCTTTTATTACGCAGGTGAGCTCTTATTCTATTCAATATTCTATTTTTTTCCACACTAAGGAAATTTTTAGCTCGGCTTTTGACCGTTGTGGTTCATCATGCCAACCTCTTGTTGTGCATGCAAGTACGTAAGCATGTGAGTCAGCGACGTATTATTTCAAAATGAGAACCATGATCCATGTCAATGAATACAAAAAGAGGTTGAAGTTAGGCACCAACCATCTAGATCGAAAATATTACTATGTATATAGCAAACTTATACAAGACAAATTAACATGTTAAATAAATCTTATGATTAACACGATCATTTCTGGGACCACGATTTTTGTGCAAGACTGAAGTCACTAAGTATGCTGTTGGCTCTCTAACAATTTGAGGTTCCTTGTCTTCTCTAATACTGAAAACTTGCTGTAGAGTTTGGTTAAAGTATTCGGCCATCAAATTCTATGGTAGATATGATCTATATTAAATTTAAGATAGGGCCCACCTCCAATCCAATTGCCACGTCTCTAACCTTGTATGCGGCTGTGGAATGACTTAATCCTTACAAACTTTGTTGTTTTTGTCTGTCTTACAGCATGGAGGTGGGGATGGGGGAAGGAATGAGCTCCGTGTGGTTGGCATGGCTATTGGAATCATACACAAAACATAGTGACGAATAAGTAAATGTCACTATATAAGTTAATCTTAATATATTTAGTTGGATGACCATATACTTTAATCAGACCTTCAGTACCTTTTCAGTACTGGAGAAGATCTAAATCCTAATTTTTATCTGACCTATTATCGAATCTCTCTCCCAGCCAATAAATATATCAACCAACAACATACATCATTTTAGAGAGTTCATAGCCGATATTTTAACTTTTTATCAATCTTTCAATGGATAATTGTCAATTTAGCGTTATTCTTCATACCATCTCATTTTTTGGAAAAGTCTTAAAACTTAGATGAATGTTCGAAGCAAGCACCTAAAATCTCAAAATGGGAAAGAGGGAAAAATATTTATGCATTGTTTTTCTTTGTTATTTGAAGTAAAAGAATTGACCCCATTATATTGCGCACTTTTCAAGGAGTTAAAGAAAGAGGGGATCGGTTAAATAGTTCGTTCATTTCCCCTCGAAAGAAATTGTTGTGATAATACTGTATCTAAAAAGTAAAGTGTAAAAGGGCATATTTTCACCTAGGAATAAGTTATAGATTTATGATATATAGTTTTCTTTTATAGTATTTGTAAAAAGGGTGTTAACTGTTGTAGTTTTGGTGTTGTGGCAGGGACATTGAAGATGTTATCTGAGCATCCTCTTTCAAGACATGTGAGGGTTCCTAGCTCGGTGGAAACGGTGTGGTGCTTGTCTAATCGACGAGGTGCTTCTCACGACTATCTCGAGAACATAGTGTGTCGTAAGAAAGATTCGAATCAGGTTGCCATAGTCCCTGAAGTGTGCTCGAGGGCTGTTACAAGAAAACCTTATCCCAAACTTTTGGAGTCGGCTATATTAATCAGAGTTGAAGTGACACATAGGAAAGATTGCAAACGGCACTATAACATTACTGGATTATCCGGAGGCCTTTGAATTTGTTGGTGTTCTTGTGGACAATAAGGGAACAAGGAGGCCAGTGCTTTATAAAGAAGCTGAATGATAAACTGGTAAATAAATTCTTGATATCTACATCTCAACTCCTTCTAATCAAAGAGAGAAGTATTATTGCTGAGATATAAGCTATGCAAAACAATTATGATAATGACAAGTATGCATAAGTATTTGGTATTAATGTTCCGAATATGATAAAAGAAACAGATAAACCATAGTTCTTTCCCAAAAAATAGAATCATAATACTTCACTATAACCAATAGCAATGCCCCAAGAGCAATCCAACCTTTCACGTGAAAATTATTATTCAGTAAATTGATTGGATTACATTAAATATAACATAAATCGACCGACTTGAAACATCACAACATCATTATCTGGACTCTTTCTTGTGTGAAATAATTTGCTACCAAGCTTCTCCATCCTCCAGCTCATGGTAAGACATAAAGGAAATCGAGTTCATCAACTTGTTCGATTCATAACCAATGTTACCTGGATCACAAACACTTCGGTATGCAGAACGAAAATGGGAACGTGTAATGCTACTTGTCATGAAATGTGATACGATAAGGGTAGTTTTCTTCAATATACTTATATGGAACGCAAATATAGGCTAGGAACCTAAACATAGGTTAGGAACATAGAGTGTTTCTTGGATCGTTTGAATATGTAGGTGTATACTTGTGTATATATAGTTTAATTTCTTTCCTATCTATTTAAGTTCTTGAAATAGAATTAATTTTTTTTAGTACAATTCAAGTATTAACATAAAGCCAACTTTATGTCCGTTTAACTTAAGTTCTTAATGGGTTAGTTCGAAACAACGATTTCAACGATCCGGATCGCTAGTATTTCCGAATTGGGAACGATTGTTCCAAATCGTAAATCGCTAATGGTTTAGCGGTTTATGGCAACACAGTTCATGACATGTGGCTATCCTTAGCGAATATTTTTTTGTGTGGACTAGCTAATAATGAGAAGGGGGAAGTCAATAGCATAATTGTTTTAGTATGGGAAAAATTACTCTGAACCCCACTTAACTATCTCTATTTTTTCTCTAAACTCCTTCAAGGTTTTTTTATTATAGTGAAGTCCCTTTGGTTTTTGTGGATTTGCTTTCACTAAAATACCCTTAAATGCAGCAGATTTTGGGAGCTTAATAATTTAGCCTTTAGTATTATTTCATGACTCATGTAAATTGGGTTATCTACACCTGCAGGATGCTTATCGAAGACATCGATAACTTCTTTGGTAGCTAGAAACCCATAGAGTTGTCTTTTGCCGCCAGGATAGAATAGAACCCTCCGCTGTTGCCATGTGTTTATATCTCTGCCTTCATCAGCGAACTGCTTTTGCATGCGCTCTGCCTCCACATAGCTAATTACGGAAGCATCATTTATTATGATCCTCATGCAGCGATGCCCATTACGGAAGTTCCTCTCGAGCGCAATGAAAATTGCAGTCCCGGTATGCATATGTTGAGAAAGGTATCCCCCCTCCGAATTATATGATCTCAATATGCAATTTATGGTAGTTTGAAATTCTTAATCGGGTTGTTTTTAAATGATCAAAATAAAAAAAATACGGGCATGCCTTGTTTTTGTGAGGTTCAATTACATGATCAATAAGGTATGTTTCCGGCTAACATGTATATATTTGGGTTCTATGACAACATCTTTCATTGCCAATCGTTTTAACTTACATCTACCAACAACTTACAATTTTTTTTTGGTATTTGGTTGCCGATATCACATCACTTTTGGTCAATCTTTCAATGGGAACTTCTGAGTTCAGAGTTATTTTTCATGGTACCTCATTTATTTGAGAGGACTTAAAACTTCTATGAGAATTAGAAGTGTGCATCTAAAATCTCGAAAGGGAAAGAGAGGGAAATGTATTTATGCATTATTTTTCTTTGCTTTTAAGTAAATGAAGTGACCTAAGTTTACACATTTCAAGGAGATAACAACATAAGAGGGAATCAGTTAATTGTTCATTCTTTTCAGCGTCTAAGAAATTATTGTAGCACTAGTATATCTTCAAAAAGTTTCAAAAAAAAAAAGTTTAATGAGTCATATTTTTTGAATAAGTAAAGACTTAATTCCAAAAAACTACCAAATTCTTTCAAAATTATGGGAAACTACCATGCTGTGAAAGTTTTGTGGTACTTTTTTGCAATTGTTGCTGAAATGGCACCTAATTTATGGTAGTTTCATTAGTTTTGAAAGTTTTGAGGTAGTTTCATATAGTTTTTGGAAGTTTTGTCGTAGTTTCTTATGTATTTAACACGAATTTGGTAGTTTTTCTTAATTAGGCCAACGCATTTGGTAGTTTTTTGGAATTAAGCCATATAAAAATAGAGTATGTGGTTTTCTTTAAAATAAATATTTTAAAAGGTTGTCAAGTGTGCTAGAATATAAAAGTACATCCTTCAACCCTCTTAATAACTTCGGAGCTTTTGTGCAGTGGTGGGGAGTTTAAGACGGTATCAGAGGTGTCATCCTCTTTCATGTCTGGTGAGAGTTAGCAGCTTGATGGAAGTAGAGGAGTGCTCGTCTAATCAATGCAATACTTCTCACAATCATATCGACAACATGGTGCGGTGTAGTATAGATCTGAACCAGGTCTTCCGAGCCAAAGCCACAACCGCTTCTTTCTTAGCTTTCTTCTTGCTTTTTTTGTTTTCGTATTCTTTCATTTTTTTTTTGTGACAAAACCAACCATTCGTTAATTTGTTGAACCTTAAATCACAAGACCCAATACACAATTCCCTGCGGATCGGCCCGTACTTGCCGGCTTGCTACAACGCGCCGTGCACTTGCGGTTTATAAATATTTAAAACGAGAACGATCTCGCGTGCACAATCCGTTTCCTTAATATCATATCCGTTTCCAAAACATACGCGTTTGCGCGCGCGGGTGAATTCCCAACATTTATTTATATATGTCATTGCATTGACTCGATTATTGACATATATGCATATTGTTGGAGATAATGCCCTCAGAGTCAATTATTGGATCACAGGCACGCGATTGCAATGATTGAGGGAGGACCTATGCCGGTAGGACAGTCTTACTCAAGATGATAGCATGGTATCTGGTTTACCTTTATCATCGTGTACTGCTTCAGGTGACCTTACAGGTCACTATTACACGTTGATAGAGCACTTAGGATTCTTGCTTGACGATCAGCAGTATGATGGCGATCATATACGTGGGAGCTGGGGTTTATAAGCACATCCTTAAAAGGTCCCTAGTCGTGGGAGTTTTCGAGACAGGGCATCGATACTCCAGAGTAGACTAGTGTATACAGTCGAGACCCCGACGAGGGGCGGTGACCGATCTCACAAGCCACTGGTGTCAGATGGTTCACCTAAGATGTATACATGTGCTCATTGGGTTATGAGTACACCGGACAGGACTCGCCGGGAACATGCTAGTTGGTATTATACCTGACGTCAGATAGCAGTTCCCTGGTGACATGTGTACAGGTTAGTTCATCGACCTGAGATCGTCATTTGTCTCGTGTGAGTTCCCACTGTGCTTTGATTACTACCCTACCACGGCTCAAAGGAGTCGTGCAAACAGGTTTTAGTTGGGTACAGTCCCGAGCCACATGGAGGCAGTGAGCGGATCTGCAGGGGTTCGTCTCTCCCAGTATTGGGGGTGAGGTCGCGCTGTGTCTAGGAGGGTCATTACACGAAGTCCTTGGACAAGGCAGGAGATTTACTGGTAGGTATTCCAGTAGTATCTCAGGGTGTTTTGGGCTACACTCCGACACGACTTGTACCGCTTTTGGGGGTCTGACTTTTACCAACCCCCTAGACCCACCATGCGATGCTCATAGACGAACGGACCGGACTGTACGGATATTGTCACTGACAGGCTCAGTAGGGTGTCAGGATGAGTTCGCTCACAGACGTCCCTTTTGGTCAATACCTGATAGCCCGTTACGTATGGCTAATACCTCTGACGTGCTAGTGGTTAAATCCACAGCCAAAGTATTGACGAGTCTTTAGAGTCCCCCACAGACAATTTCTCAAGTTTCGGGAGAAACGCTGTAGAGGCCGTATGGAGATATGGCAGGGTTTGATCTTATCCGTGCGGTATTGCACGGATCATGATCGGACAGATAATACTAGCGGGCTTTGGTTTAAGCCAGATCCTAATATTGTACAGTGTAGATTTTGTCTCATTGCATTTGTATTCGGTCGCAATACAAATGCGGGTATGTATATACAGTCGGGGGGTTTTCCTGTAATTTATTACGGGATCAGTTTTCTGAAGTTGCCAGTTTGCTTTCCGGTTTCGGCCATTTTCCTTTGTTTCTTTCTTTGGCTGAATTTAGGTGGAGAGGGGGTAATTTGCAAGCATGAAAATGTGAATAGTGGAGGGTGTTATTGGCAAGTAGTAGCTTCATGATGGTTCAACCATCATTTGATTCTTTGTTCATCATGGCTTGACTTTTGCTTGATTTGAGAGATGATGGGTTTTGCTTTTTAACTTAGTTGTGATCATTATTCATCATGATAACCCTTTCTCTCTCTTGCATTATTCCCTCTCTCCCTACACAACATTTGACTCACTCCCCTTCTCATTGTTAAAATCATGGTCGGCCATTCTTTGTAGGAGGGCTGTCCAAAATTTGGGTAGAGAAATTGATCTCTTTTGCTTGCCACAAAATTCTCTAGTTCATCTAAAAAGCTTACTACTCTTCCTCCACATCAATATGGCAACTTCCTTAACCCCGTTGAGACAAAAGAGTTCTACACTATCCTACAGCATTCTTGGACACGTCGACTCGCCAACTTCGTGCCCGAGTTGCCTCGGTCCAGAGGTGGGAGCCCGTAAAAGAACCCGGCGATGTGGTGCCCTTCCGACGAGGATATGAAGACCGGAGATTCCGCGGGGAGATCGGGATGACGACGAGAAGACCGAAGGACACGGATCGCTCGGTATATCTCTCTACCCATTCTCTAGTTAGCTAGCATTAGGTTAATAGCCCGATCCAGGTTTTAAATTCCGCGGTAGCGCCGGTTCTAGTTTATAGAAAAGTTTTGGATTCCGCATTTTGGTCTCGGGATGACAGCCAGGGCGCTGCCGTGCACTTACACTGGTATCAGAGCCACGCCATTAACCTAGTCTAGCTTGCTCTAACGTGTTTACAAGTTCGATCGATCGGATTTTCCAAAAACCGTATTTTCAAGCATCAGTTTCTGTCGAATTTTTGCAGTGGTCAAAAAATTATCTGGTACATTGTAAAATTACGAGCAGGGTTTCTTAAGCATTCTGTGAAAATTTGATGTCATGGTCGTACGGAAGCGCCGCGGAACCGCGGCCATAACCCCCTTCCGGCAGCGGTTCCGCCGCCATTCTGTGCCTTCTCTGTACCAAATTTCTACAGTGAGTTTCTGACATGGAAATAGGGTTTTTGGTATGTTCTGTTCGGGCCCAGATTTATTTTGAGTGCTACAGTAGTGCTTGGGGCCCACTTCGGAAAATTTAGTCGATCGAAAATTTTAAACATGTTAGTTCACAGTATTTACATTATATCTGCGACCGTGAATGTCACTTGATCGGTAAATCCTGTCTAACTGCTATTGCCCTTTTAGACGGATTTGCGAACGTGACATTCACGTTGATATTCTGTGTTGTGCTGTGATATTGCGGATTTGTCGTGGTGGATAACCTGGATGCAATGGTAGTACAGTTTGGTTGTATATGTACATTTGATATTGCGGGGCGAGCGTCCAACATATGGACTGCCGTCACTGCCTGTTTGTATATTATTCTTTTGGGCCACGACCGGGCTGAGGTCGATGTACCCGTTGTATATTTTACTTTCTGTACTAGGATTACCCCGCGGAGGGGTGCACGAGTAGCCGGGTTCTAGAGGGCAACGGGCCCGCATCTCATGACGTTGAGACGGAGGGGGCTTCACTCTAGAATTGGCGGGCTATTCACCGCACTCGTAGGGGGTACAGGTTGACCCAAGGAGGAGTGCCCAAGTTACCGGATTCCGTGAAGTGCTAGGTGGTCCATTCACGTTGTTGAAGGGGGCTGCCTCGCTTCAGGTTTTGGCGGGTAACTTGCCGCGCCCGTAGGGATCTAGGATTTCATTGCACAGGCTATCCACACGACCAGGGGAACGTCGGGTTTCAGTAGCGGCTCAATGAAACCCGGGGATCCCAGATATCTGTATTGTTCTGTGATACTTATTACATTTCTGTGATGTTGCATTTTATCATGCCTTGAGCGAATATTATATATTGATATATATACTAGTAGATGTTGTATATGTTTTGCACCCGCGCTAGTCCAGTCCCCGCTCCGTCGTTAGTTAAGTAACCTAACGGGTGATGACGGGACCCAATGGCGAATGCGGATGGCATATACGTACATCATTATTTTCGTTCTTTATTGGTGTGATCAATTGATGGGACTGCGTTAATTCGGATCAATGCAAGCTAAACAAACCTATTCTGATGTTGTTGGAACATTTTTCAAAAAGCTGTTATTGCAAGGACGTTCTCTTTTGTTTTACACAGTGGTATTCGGTTATGAATATCCAGCACCTCAGTCGACAAGGCAAGGGCCGAGATCCCTTCACCGGGAGTGACCCCTTGGACAAAAGTTTGCGTCAGGGCAATAACTTCACTATAGTCGTTTACTTTTGCTTTGTATCGTGGTATTCAGTTGGAATATCCTGCACCTCATTCTACGGGAAAAGAGCCGAGATCCCTTCACCGGGAGTGACCTCTTTAGCAAGGGTTTTCGTTACTATTTTTTTATAAAAGCTATCCAGTTCCTTCAACGATATCAAGTTCATTATGTTAAAGGTTTTTCGCCAAAAACCATTCGTAGCCCTCCGTCATTTCAGTTAAATGTTCGGTAGTATTCAAGCTATGTATTTTGACCTACGCCAAGGCATAGTGATTGGTAGCTACCGGATATTTATCTGTTGCATAGATAAATGCGTTAGTTTGGGACAGTCGTACTACTATTTTGGCCTACGTCAAGGGTATGTACGGGTGGGTTCAAATTAACCTGGACAATGACGGGTAGAACTTAACATGTGACTTATGATATTTTGGCCTACGTCAAGGTCATAAGAGCATGGGGCAAAAATCACATCGGGAGTTTCTAAAGAAACTGAAACTTGCCAGATATGCGCATACCTTCTGGAGTGTGATAACGTGAGCGGATTCCGTCACGTTATCATGCGATGATAGTTGGATCCTGATTCCTACTGATGAGTTGGTTTACTCCTCGGGTGATCCCGACTAATTCTTCTTTCAGGTTTGGAGGAGAATTTGACATTACAGTGGGAGGTTTCCTGATTAGATAAATTGGTAACCATTCTGATCTAGGTTAGAGTGTACGCTGAGTGTTTTTTCTCTCTCTCTCTCTTTGGCAGTGACCATGACCCGACCCTTGACTATGACTCAGTGACCAAATTGGCCGAACCTTCTTAAACACTGGCTTTTGGATTGTCAGAGTTGCATACCTCATTGCCACTCCTACTCTTACCCTTTTCTCTAGGACACCCCGTATTATTACGAACATCCACTTCCATTGGATAAAACCATCGTATGGTTATATACGAACTCGAAGGAATTTATTCGAGGATGGTTTCCGGTTCTGGAGAAAACGAATAGGACTATTCAGTTGTCTTTTCCTTTTACCTTCTCTCAGGTTGCGAGTGCTCCTTGGATTAGGGCAGTACACCTATTACGCTTATTGGATAGTCTTCTTCCAAACCATAGGCAGGTGCCGACCGGTAGGGAATGAAAAAAACCATTTAGCCTAAAAGGTGTACAGAAGGTATTATGTAAAGACAAGTAAAGGGATTAGAAGGAGGGCAAAGTAAATTGCGACTGCTATTCACGACCAAACCAAGTATTTCATTACCACTCCCACTTCATCTTTATATTTCTCCAGGACACTCCGTATCACTACGAAGATCTACAGTTATTTGGATACTCTATCGTATGGTTATATACGAACTCGAAAGGAACTTTTTCCAGTTCGGGGATGGATTCAGGTTCAGGAGAAATAGGAATAAGGTTTATTCAGGTGTCTTTTATCTTTACCTTCTCTCGGGTTGCGAGTGCTCCTAGGATTAGGACAGTACACCCATTATGCTTATTGGATAGTCTTCTTCCAAACCATAGGCTGGTGTCGAAAGTGTAGGGTTCCTAGGCACACACAAGAGGTTCCACAAGGCATCAACCATGCCAAACAAAAATTTTCCGGTGCCGAGAAACCCTAAACTAGATCGTTAACTAGAAGTTAAGGCGAAACAACAAGCAAGCAAACGACTTTGCTACTAAGTGAAAGGGATTACAACCTTTGTAGATCCGGTCCACCGCTTCTTTAGCTCCGTGTTGACGTCCCTCCGCTGCGATCATCGGATCTTTGACTCTAGCGATGGTTTCGTCGGAGAAATGATCGGGCTAGGTCATTGACTTCGAGGCCGAAGATGATCTACGTCGGGGAGACTCAAACTCAAGCTATTCCTTCACTTGATCAAAAACTTTGTGAAGAGAACACCCTATACTACATGGCAAGTGGTATAGGATGAAGAAATAGGAAGTGGGTTCACTTTAGAATTGGATTTCTCACTCTTTTACTCATGGCACCATTGGAGCTCTCAAGCTTTTGTGAGCTTGATGAAGATGAAGAAGAAGAAAGAATGATATCAATTAAAAGAATAATATGAATACTTATCCTTTTAATCATGGCACCATGGTTGAGTTAAGCCCTCATGCTTAACTCATGTAGAGAATTAACCATAGCATAATGTTAAGGGTTGGGTTAGCTAATATCTTAAGCAAATGACAAAAGAGTTGACTTTAACAATGTTCATCAAGCTTCATGAAGCTTGATAACTTTGACCAAAGTCACACTCTTTTGTTATATGCTAAGGAAAATAGTAAACCCTAATCTAACCTTGATATGGTTCAAGTCTCATACACCTAACTTGTTTGTATCATCAAGCATGATACAAACATGTACACTTGCATATATCACATATAAACAATGTGCTCATTCAAGTGAGAAAATCAATCTTAAGTGAACCAATACTAGTTAATGTAAAGTAATATATCAAATATATAATTATACATTAAATCATTAAATCAACACTTGATTTAACGATCCGGTCATATCGCATATAACCGACTAATATCATCTGTATAAATGTATCGAATCAACACTTGATTCGGTAACCCGGCTATATCGCATATAACCGACCGATGATACAAATCGCGAGAATAGAATACAATATCACATACTGGTATTATTCTCGGTCCCGCACATATCTCATATGCGCTCCTATTTCGTTTCGCTTGAGCCAGGAAACCCCTGTGTAGGACTCTAAAGACTCGTCAATACGCCGGCAGCAGGTGATGATCATATCAAACACCCACAAACCGCAAGCGGTCTGCTAAACGTAACGGCCACCCGGGTATTGAGCGATCAGAAGATCAACGAGCAAGCCCGCTCACATTCCAGTGAATCCAACGAGTAACACTACCGTACAGTCCGGTCTCTTCGTCTGATATGTCGCATATCTCGCCTAGGGGTGGTAAACGCCAGACCCCAATAACTCGATAAGTCGTGTCGATATGAGGCTCATAACGGGTCGAGAAACTACTGGTAACACTTACCAGTAAATCTCTAATACTGCCTTGGCCAAGGACTTCCTGTTATAGCCAATCGAGCACTGCGCAACATCAACTCCCTATACCGGGAGAGACGAAACCCCTCCTATCGCTCATTGCCTCCATGTGACTCGGGACTGTACCCAAAAGCCATCTTTTTGCACGCCTCTTGGACGTGGTATGATGGAAATCAAAGCACAGTGGGAATCACACAAGACTCTATGACGATCTCGGGTCTACAGACTAACCTGTACCAGTGTCACCAGAGAACTGCCATCTGACGTAAGGTATAATACCATCTGGGAGTTCTCGGCGAGTCCGTCCAGTGTACCCAGTCTCCACTGAGCACCCGTATATCATCTCTGATGTCAAACACCAATGGATATGGGATCATCCATCGCCCATCTGTATGGGTCGAGAAGCTATACGCTAGTCTACTCTGGTATATCGATGCCCCATCTCGATACACCCACGACTAGGGACTTTGAAGGATGTACTTATGGACTACCATGTCCCCACTAGTATGATCCGCATCATAGTCCAGGTAGTCAGGTACACATCCTAAGGGCTTTACCAACATGTAACAGAGAGACAATCAGTGTACACGTTAAGGTAAAGAGTAACCAGATAGCATACTATCATATCGAGCAAGAAAGTCATCCCTATATATGTCCAAGTATCCACTACAATATACATCATATGTATAGTAATGGCCTCTAGGGCACACATATAACTAACAGAAAGGAAGGGAAGGAAGAAAACCATTTAGCCTAAGAGGGTGTACAGAAGGTAATGAATAAAGACATATAAAGGGATTTAGAGAGATGGCAAAGAATTATACGGTTACAGTTTTGAATTTGATAATGGAAGAGGCATTACTAGGAATACCCGGATACCCCTACGAAACATTTCAATGTTTCAGTATTCACTGTGTACTGTTAAAAGAAAACTGATTTCCCAATTAGACACTTGCTCCAGGGTATGTTTTTACCAGGTATGATTCTCACATCTGTATGGTTTTACAGATGATGAGTGGGAGTAAGCTATTGGGAATTGGGTGATCATCCTCATTATATCGGGATTCGTTGTAATTGGTGATATTTGAGGAAATCGCCTGGGTTGTTTGCCGGACGGCAAATATTTGGTTTTGAATATCCGTTGTTATGCACCAATTTCAAATTGATATATCTGTACGTCTATTTTTATAGAGTGAGATATAACATTTTGAAATTATGTCTATGACATTTACCTATATCTGTGGATGGTTAGGTAAGGAGCATTAAACAACGGTGTAATTCTTCAGAACCATAAGTACAGTTTTCAACCTACGACACACAGGGAATGAGTTATCAGACTCAAGGGACTTATACAGAGTATTGTATGTTGTCCAGTGTCCATTAGGACAGAGGGGTTGATCCTCGTACTATACTCGGTTTACTTATGACTTCTCTAGTTTTAGATAAGTGTTTCGTAGAAACACAAGGTCCAAGTTTTGAGAAGTTATAGGTATAAGAGTAAAGTAGAGAACCAGATGTTGCAAGTATCAGGATTCTTCAAGGTGATCGAAGATGTAGATACTTGTGTATAGTATTCAGTTGATAGTAATGATTTTAAGAGAACTTGCTTCTCTTTCAGGTTACTCATAATTGGAAGCACTTCTAAGTTGAGTAATGCTGATCGGCCTCTCTCCTTTTAGTTGACATGCACTGGAGACAGCTGCATGATTTGAATCTGGTTCAATTAAATCAGTGCCACTGTTTCTATATTGGATATAGAATGGTTCATATCTTAACGATGTTAAGGTACGGGGAGTTGTCCGGCTTATGCTTAAAACCAGACTCTGGATAACTCAAGGCACGTTTCTGTAATGGTTGTTTGTGGGTTGACCCAGGCTATGACGAGGGTTGACTTTCTACCATCTGGAAGATCAATAGTGATATTGTTCTTGACTCGCCACAGTTTTAACAAAAATGGATTTTTTTAGAAAACAGTAGTGGGAGTATGGTGGAACTGGAAGTGATTCCAGAACCGCAAACGATTACTGAAAATTTGATAAGAACCTAAAGATTCAATCTGGTTTGACATTCCATTGGCCACTCCGCAGATATGGTGGGTAATCTCAGGCACTCGAGAGGTACTTCGGTATGCTCAAAGACGGTGACAGGGAGGTTCTTGTTTACCCAAACTTGCCATTGCTGTTGTTCCAGACTGTGAGACCCGGCAGGAGGATGAATATAGCGTCGTTCTAAATTAGCTTTAGAAGTGCACGTGTATATGATTCTGCCAGAGGGTTGTCGTGGTCAGTGGGAGCAGCGGAAGCATTGGTGGACAAGTGGCTTATGTCTATTTGTGGACTAAAGCAGATATAGCGGAGATAGATCATCTATTTCTGATGTGACAGTCATAGGTTTGACTTCATCAGAATAGGGGATGGATCTGTTAAGAAGGTCGTAGGGTGTGATGTCCTGGTATTTGGATGACATACACAGAGTAGGAAGTGATGTTCCTATACTACGATCGGTTATACTTTGGTTGTCACACAGTGGTTTCTCCATATAGGAATTGGATATTATATCAGACATTCTGGTTACTAGATCTATGGTTTTAGATCTAGATTTGGGTAGTTTCCCAATCTGGGTACTTAGACAGCATTCTAAAGGTGTTTTAGAATGGACGACTCCTGGCATGGTGGTGTACCTGCAGGTAATGGAGTCACTCTTTCTAAAGGTGTCTTACAGACTAAAGAGGAGAGGGATGTGCATGATTGGCAGATCACTTGCTTAGGCAATTGAGTCAATCATGAGATGTCAAGTACCACACCAGATGTTGTTTTTGCAGTAGATGAAATAAGTTGATATTGATCCAACCCTGAAGAAACATTCGGAAGCAGTTTTAGAACATAAGTGGATGTTCTAGGGATATGATAACGGTGGCCTCCTTCGGGAAACGGTTATCATTCCAGGCTTCCAAGGTGACCTGGATGACAGAGTGGCTGTAAGAGTTATAGTTTTCCCTCTGACGAGGGGCAGTATTTTGGACAGGTGGTCCAAGCGGATACTGAGGGAGGCATGGCGCAGGATACTGATTGGTTTCAGTTGACGATACAGTCTAAAAGGTTTGGATTTGGAGTTCATTTATGAACTAGGTCCCATCAGATATCCAGACATATTCTAAGACAGGTATTGCTCATTTCAGGAGATGGCTTTCTCCGCGAACTTGAGATAAAGAGAGACATAGAAAGAAACATTAGAGCGGATCCACTCACTGAGGCTATTCCTCGAACACATTAGTTTCGCAAGCGGGTTTTGTGAGACTGATTAGCAGAGGAGTTGGGTGTTCGGTATCACACAGGCTGTGAGTATGCGACATCGCAATAATTAGCCTTGAGTGCAAGTGGGAGATTGTTGGAGATAGTGCCCTCAGAGTCAATTATTGGATCACAGGCACGTGATTGCAATGATTGAGGGAGGACCTATGCCGGTAGGACAGTCTTACTCAAGATGATAGTATGGTATTTGGTTTACCTTTATCATCGTGTACTGCTTCAGGTGACCTTACAGGTCACAATTACACGTTGATAGAGCCCTTAGGATTCTTGCTTGACGACCAGCAGTATGATGGCGATCATATACGTGGGAGCTGGGGTCTATAAGCACATCCTTAAAAGGTCCCTAGTCGTGGAAGTTTTCAAGACAGGGCATCGATACTCCAGAGTAGACTAGTGTATACTGTCGAGACCCCGACGAGGGGCGGTGGCCTGTCTCACAAGCCACTGGTGTCAGTTGGTTCACCTAAGATGTATACAGGTGCTCATTGGGTTATGAGTACACCGGACAGGACTCGCCGGGAACATGCTAGTTGGTATTATACCTGACGTCAGATAGCAGTTCCCTGGTGACATGCGTACAGGTTAGTTCATCGACCTGAGATCGTCATTTGTCTCGTGTGAGTTCCTACTGTGCTTTGATTACTACCCTACCACGGCTCAAAGGAGTCGTGTGAACAGGTTTTAGTTGGGTACAGTCCCGAGCCACATGGAGGCAGTGAGCGGATCTGCAGGGGTTCGTCTCTCCCGGTATTGGGGGTGAGGTCACGCTGTGTCTAGGAGAGCCATTACACGAAGTCCTTGGCCAAGGCAGGAGATTTACTGGTAGGTATTCCAGTAGTATCTCAGGGTGTACTGGGCTACACTCTGACACGACTTGTACCGCTTTTGGGGGTCTGACTTTTACCAACCCCCTAGGCCCGCCATGCGATGCTCATAGACGAACGGGCCGGACTGTACGGATATTGTCACTGACAGGCTCAGTAGGGTGTCAGGATGAGTTCGCTCATAGACGTCCCTTTTGGTCAATACTTGGTAGCCCGTTACGTATGGCTAATACCTCTGACGTGCTAGTAGTTAAATCCATAGCCAAAGTATTGACGAGTCTTTAGAGTCCCCCACAGACAGTTTCTCAAGTTTCAGGCGAAACGCTGTAGAGGCCGTATGGAGATATGGCAGGGTTCGATCTTATCCGTGCGGTATTGCACAGATCATGATCGGACAGATAATACTAGCGGTCTTTGGTTTAAGCCAGATCCTAGTATTGTACAGTGTAGATTTTGTCTCATTGCATTTGTATTTGGTCGCAATACAAATGCGAGTATGTATATACAGTCGCGGGGTTATCCTGTAATTTATTACGGGATCAGTTTTATGAAGTTGCCAGTTTGCTTTCCGGTTTCGGCCATTTTCCTTTGTTTCTTTCTTTGGCTGAATTTTGGTGGAGAGGGGGTTATTTGCAAGCATGAAAATGTGAATAGTGGAGGGTGTTATTGGCAAGTAATAGCTTCATGATGGTTAAACCATCATTTGATTCTTTGTTCATCATGGCTTGACTTTTGCTTGATTTGAGAGATGATGGGTTTTGCTTTTTAACTTAGTTGTGATCATTATTCATCATGATAACCTTTTCTCTCTTTTGCATTATTTCCTCTCTCCCTACACAACATTTGACTCACTCCCCTTCTCATTGTTAAAATCATGGCCGGCCATTCTTTGTAGGAGGGCTGTCCAAAATTTGGGTAGAGAAATTGATCTCTTTTGCTTGCAACAAAATTCTCTAGTTCATCTAAAAAGCTTACTACTCTTCCTCCACATCAATATGGCAACTTCCTTAACCCCGTTGAGACAAAAGAGTTCTACACTATCCTACAGCATTCTTGGACACGTCGACTCGCCAACTTCGTGCCCGAGTTGCCTCGGTCCAGAGGTGGGAGCCCGTAAAAGAACTCGGCAATGTAGTGCCCTTCCGACGAGGATATGAAGACCGGAGATTCCGAGGGAGATCGGGATGACGACGAGAAGACCGAAGGACACGGATCGCTCGGTATATCTCTTTACCCCTTCTCTAGTTAGCTAGCATTAGGTTAATGGCCCGATCCGGGTTTTAAATTCCGTGGTAGCGCCGGTTTTAGTTTATAGAAAAGTTTTGGATTCCGCATTTTGGCCTGAGGATGACGGCCGGGACGCTGCCGTGCACTTACACATACATGGTCACCCTAGATATCATAGTATTACCTTCAGGATATAGTGACCTAGGAAATCGTTGTTTTATTCGATTTCTACTTGCTGATATTTTCTACTAACGAGTTGGCAACTCACCCCCGTTGTGCCACAGTTCTTGCAGATTTGTCAGCCTGAGATCAGTTGCTGTATCGCTGGCACACAGCTTCTTCTAGGGTGTTTTGCTTTGGTAGGTGGGACACATGTTTGATTATGCCCACTCCCGTACTTTATATTTCGTTGTATCTAGATAAACTCCATCAAATCAAATCAGAGATTAAAATTTGTATATTGGTAGACCTAGTCGTACTTGGGTATTGTGCGAGACTTAGAGCGATGGTTTTATGTTCGCTTTCTTGAGTTTTGATGTCTTGCTTATTTGTTGTTCTTTCTGGGTTGATTCTTCGCCGTTGGGCGTCATATATATGTTATTCCGTGGTTGTGATTCGAAGTTGGCGAAGAGCTAACTCCTGCTTGGGGATGCCTATATATTGTTGTGTATATGTTTTTGGATCAAAATATACAACGAGGGTGCTGCCCTAATTTTTAAAAGACAAAACATGATTCTTTATACTTTTATTTCAAACTGCACCCCCACTATTTTCCGCAAAAAGGTTTAGATTTTCTGGGCTTCGGCTTACTTGATTTACGTCACGCCTTTAGACGTTACGTAATTTAAGTGCCGGTCACGTGATAAATTACGGGTCGTGACACACACACACACACACACACACACACACACACACACACATATATATATATAGATATATCACACCAGTAGTTTCCAGAGAGTTCGTCCAGTGTAACTCATAACCCAATGAGCACCTGTATACTATTTTTGGTACCGTATACCAATGGCTGCGGGATATGCCTCATCCACTGACGGGGATAAGAAGTGTACACACTAGTCTACTCTGGAGTATTGATGCCATGTCTCGATAATCCTATGACTAGGGACAATGTTTAAGGATGTGCTTATAGACTATCCAGTCCCCACTAGTGTGACTGCCATCACAACGCTGGTAGTCAAGTAAAGATCCTAAGGGCTTCATCAACATGTATTAGCGATATATTAACAGAAACATATACACATGTTAAGATAGACTCAAATCAGATAGCATGCTATTATATTGAGCAAGACTATTATATATCTGTATATATTCCAAGCTTCCAAAATGTAATATACAATCCAGTACTATACAATAATGGTCTCTAGGTCATATATCACTAACACCCCGCACTCTCCCTTAGAGTGCAAGCACTACTACAATAAGGGGTTGCCCCTACGGCTACAGGAATCCATAGGGGCAACTTTTTATTGCCCCTACGGATTAATCCATAGGTCTCCATGGTTGTCCCTATGGTGCCCTACGTTTTAATTTAAAAATATTAAATCGTAATTTGTTATTTGGCCTTACGGTGCCGCAAACAAATGACCTACGGTTAAGTCCGTAAGGGCATATATATGGGTTATTAATAAATAAAGGCACAGAAAAACCCTCGCCATTCCCAAAATTTCTCTCTCTCACTCTCCCGCGCACGCCTCTCGTCGCCCTCGATCCCGCGCCTCGTCGCCACCGACCTCCGCCCGTGGCCCGCCACCACCCTCGATCGTTCCCAAAACTTCCTTGTCGCCACAGCCCGCGGCTCGTCGCTGATTGCGTCGTCGACCACTGGTCTCCTCCACCGCCCGCTACAGGTTAGTAATGCTTTTATTTTTAATTTTGATGATGTTAGGGCTAGGGTTCAGGGTTCGAGTAGGGGTGTAACGCCCCATGCCCCAGTACAGATGGTATTGTCCGTTCTGGCCGAAACAGTACGGTTTTGTCCTTCAGGGCGAACCGGACCCGACCAGCGGCCATTTCCCAGGAGGTCACCCATCCCAGAACTTCCCTGGCCCGAGCATGCTTAACTACGGAGTTCTCAAGCTCCTGTAGTTCCGGTTCACTTAAAAGGCGCCTCTGTAATTGAGGGTGGTATCACTACATTTATAATGCAGTTCGGTCCTCTTTCAGAATATGTTCCGAAGATTCCTCATTGTTCTACAGTGGGTCCCAAGGATTCAAGAGGTGGCCCGCATGGATTCAAGAGGTGGCCCCCGCCCTCTTGGCATGACAATTGGCGTGGCACTTTGTTGCGTGTAGCGCGGCACTTTGTTGTGGTGTGGCACTTTGTTCCGTGTGGCACTTTGTTCACCTTTGAACAATGGTTCGTCCTCGAACCACAGACCTACTACTGAGGGACCTGTATGGGCCACCATAAATGTAACGCCCCATGCCCCAGTACAGATGGTATTGTCCGCTCTGGCCGAAACTGCACGGTTTTGTCCTTCGGAGCCAACCGGACCCGACCAGTGGCCACTTCCTAGGAGGTCACCCATCCCAGAACTTCCCAGGCTCGAGCACGCTTAACTACGGAGTTCTCAAGCTCATGTAGTTCCGGTTCACTTAAAAGGCGCCTCTGTAATTGAGGGTAGTATCACTACATTTATAATGCAGTTCGGTCCTCTTTCGGAATGTGTTCCAAAGATTCCCCATTGTTCTACAGTGGGTCCCACGGATTCAAGAGATGGCCCCCACGGATTCAAGAGGTGGCCCGCACGGATTCAAGAGGTGGCCCCCACCACCTAGGCATGACAATTGGCGTGGCACTTTGTTCTGTGTGGCACTTTGTTCCGTGAACAAGAACCGGGCCCCGACAAGGGGTGAGGGTTAGGGTTAGGCATCGGGTTCAGTTTATGGTAGGGTTAGGGTTTGGGTTCGGTTGGGGTTCGGTTGGGGTTGGGATTGGGGTTGGGGTTAGGGTTCGGTTGGGGTTGGGGTTAGGGTTAGGGTTAGGTCCACGTTACCCACCCCGGTTCTTTCGGGGAGGCGGAATAGGTAAAACGAAATTTTTTCCCTAGCTAGGTAACATGGACCGTTTCATGAAGGATCGTTGCTAAACAAAACTAACATAAAATCTACAAGTTCTTACTACTATGTAGAATGGTTATACCTAGTCTTGAACTCCTTCTCTTCTCGTTGTTCTCTTGAACTCTTTCTCTTCTTGTTGTTCTCCTCCTTACTTGCTCCTTGTAGTAGTTTGTACGGCTCCTCCTCTTCGTCTCCTCTTTGTCGAAGATAGATCCACCCGAGGGTTCGAACTTGAGCTCCTACCTCAACCTAGAGGTAACTAAGGTGCTTGGTTTGCTAAACCTAGAACCCTAGAAAGAGTAGAGAGTAGTCTTGGTGTTTTATCTCAAAGGAAAATGGTTCTCAACTCATGAGAGGGATTTTTCCTTGAGCTAGAGGAAGAAGGAGAGCAATGGATGAGAGAGAAGATGCAAGTGAGAATGATACAATTACAACCATGCTCTCATAATTTAGAAAAATGATAATAATAATAATAATTAACAATTTGTGATGGTGAGTTGATGAATGACCATTATCATTTCATTCATTAAATGCTTTTGCAAAGAATAAGAAGCATCTTTGAAAACAAATGATGATGGTCAACAAGTCTACTTTGGTCAACCGGTCAACGAAGTCAACAAGTCAACAAAAGTCAAGAATTCAACTCAACCATGGCACAAAAATTGTTAACTAATATTATTAATCATATTTCTTATTCTCATTAGGGTTTGGAAAAAGACAACAGTCAACTGTGCATACACACCCGTATCATAACCCTAATGAGAATCCTCTGTCTCTGCCTCAGTCAACTGTGCATACACACCAGCATCCGTGATCCGAGGAACACAAATACAATGAGATAAAACCAACCTCAAAACATATACTACGATCTGGCTTAAACCAAAGCCCACTAGTAATAACTGTCCGGACACCAAACGTGCACAAGTGCGCAGATGTGAACGAACCCCGTCGCAAAACCATGCGACCTCTACTCTGTTTTGCCCAAAGGCGAATAACCCTTTGTGTGGGACTCTAAAGACTCGACACTACGCTGGCAGTGGGTTTAACCACAGACCGCAAGCGGCACTAGCTGTACGTAACGGTCCCCAGGTAGATGCCGATAAGAAGACTGATGAGGTGAACCCATCCGAACTCCTACTGAGCCTGTATGTGACAATCTCCGTACAGTCCGGTCTGTTCGTCTGAGAGTATCGCATGGCGGGCCTAGGGGGCGGTAAACGTCAGTCCCCTAATAGCGGTACAAGTCGTGTCGGAGTGTAGCCCAAAACACCCTGAGAATCTACTGGAAAACCTACCAGCAATTCTCGCTAGCCCTGGCCAGGGACTTTGTGTAATGGCTCTCATAGACACAGCGCGATATCAACCCCCAATACCGGGAGAGACGAATCCTGTCTAACCGTCACTGCCTCCAAGTGCTTCGGGACTGCACCCAACTACTACCTGTTTGCACGACTCAGTAGAGCCGTGGTAGGGTTGTAATCTAAGAACAGTGGGAACACACTTGAGGCGAAGTGACAGTGTCAAGTCAGCGGACTAAGCTGTACTCATGTCACCTGGGAAATGTTAACTGACGATAGGTATAATACCAACCAACAGTTCCCGACGAGTCCTGTCCAGTGTACTCGTAACCTAACAAGCACCTGCATACTATCTCCAGTACGACGTACTGATGGCTGTGGGACAGACCATCTCCCCCGCTGGGAAGAGAAGCGTATGCACTAGTCTACTCTGGAGTATCGATGCCCTGTCTCGATAATCCTACGACCAGGGACCAAAATAAGGATGTGCTTATAGACTACCCAGCCCCCACTAATGTGATCGTTATCACAACGCCTGTAGTCAAGCAAAGATCCTAAGGGCTCTACCAATATGTTTTTTAGCGATATGTTAAAAGAAACATATACACATATTAAGGTAACAACAAACCAAGTAGCATACTACTATATCGAGCAAGACTGTCGTAAAACCATATATATATCCCAAGCCTCCAAAATGTATTATACAAACCAGTACTATACAATAATGGCCTTCAGGGCATACATATCTAACAATCTCCCACTTGCACTAAAGGCCAGTAATTGGTGTACCGCATACCCAACGTCTGCACTAAGGCCAGCTGCAGGTGTACCGCATACCCAATAGCTCAAAAAGTCACTCGAACTGTGTTTGAGGGAGGGCCTTCGTGAGTGGATCCGCTGTGTTGTCTTTTGTGTCCACTCTCCGTACCTCGATCTCCTGGCGATCAATGATCTCCCTGATCAGGTGATACCGCCTTAAGATGTGTCTGGATTTCTGATGGGACCTTGGTTCCTTCGCTAAAGCTATAGCCCTATTGTTATCGCAATACAAAGGTATTGGGTCAACAATGGATGGAACCACCTGAAGTTCACTAATGAACTTCTTTATCCAGACCGCCTCTTTTGCGGCATCGCTTGCAGCAATGTATTCAGCCTCCATCGTCGAGTCTGCGATGGTATCTTGTTTGGAACTCTTCCAACATACCGCCCCTCTGTTGAGGGTAAACACAAAACCCGAGACAGACTTGCTATCATCTTTGTCACTCTGGAAGCTTGAATCGGTAAAGGACTCGACCCTGAGGTCTCCATTACCGTAAACGAGGAACATCTCCTTAGTCCTTCTCAGGTACTTAAGAATGTTCTTCACTGCCGTCCAGTGGTCCTCACCTGGGTCTGACTGATACCGGCTCACCACGCTCAGTGCGTAAGCTACATCTGGTCTTGTACATAGCATCGCATACATTATAGATCCTACCGCCGAAGCGTAGAGTATAGTGTTCATGCGAACCCTCTCCTCGTCAGTCTTAGGAGACATCTTCTTGGAGAGGGTAATTCCATGCAATGCGGGTATGTTACCGCGCTTGGAATCCTCCATACTAAATCTCTTTAGTACGGTCTCTATGTACCTAGACTGCGAAAGTCCCAGTAGTTTCTTGGATCTATCTCTATAGACCTTGATCCCCAGAATGTACGAGGCATCACCCAGGTCCTTCATGGAGAACCGTTGTGACAAGAATAGCTTGACCGATTGTAGCATAGGAATGTCATTTCCTATCAAAAGAATGTCGTCCACGTACAAGACTAGGAATACGACAGTTCGTCTTACAATCTTCTTATAGACAGAAGGTTCATCTTCGTTCTTGATGAAATCAAATTCCTTGATTGCCTCATCAAAACAGATGTTCCAGCTCCGCGATGCCTGCTTCAATCCATAAATGGATTTGAGTAACTTGCACACCTTCCCGCTGCTCCCACTGTCCACGAAACCTTCTGGCTGATCCATGTAAACGCACTCTTCTAAACAGCCGTTTAGAAAAGCCGTTTTAACGTCCATTTGCCAGATTTCATAGTCATGGAAGGCAGCAATGGAAAGTAGGATCCGAATGGATTTGAGCATAGCCACTGGAGAAAAAGTTTCGTCATAGTCCAAACCAGGTCTTTGACGAAAACCTTTTGCTACGAGTCTAGCCTTATAGGTTTCCACCTGCCCATCTACACCAAGTTTCCTTTTGTAGATCCATTTTGCATCCAACGGGTTTTACCCCAGGTGGAGCAATATCCAAGGTCCACACTTTATTGGTGTACATGGACTCCATTTCAGATTGCATTGCATCCAGCCACTTATCAGAGTCCCTACTGATAATGGCCTGCCTGAAACTGGTAGGGTCATCTTCTTCCAAGATGCAATCCTCTCGATCCCCGTCTATGAGAAAACCGTAGTATCTCTCGGGCGGATGAGAAATCCTACCAGATCTGCGGAGTGGCTGAGGTTCGTTCGGGGTTATTGAATCCTGATGTTCTGTCAAATTTTCAGTTTCATTTTGTGGTCGCTGAATTTCTTCCAGTTCTACCGAACTCCCACTTGTTTCCTTTGCAAGAAATTTACACTCTAAAAAAGTGGCGTGGTGAGATACAAACACCTTCTGTTCCTCGGTGTGGTAGAACAGATATCCTGTAGAGTTTTTAAGATATCCCACAAATTTACATAGAACTGAACGTGCCTGCAGTTTGTCCGCATTTTGTACTTTTACATAGGCCGGACAACCCCATATCTTAATACGTTTAAGATATGGCCTTTTTCCATTCCATATCTCGAACGGAGTCTTAGGCACAGATTTAGACGGAACATCGTTCAATAGATATGCCGCTGTCAAAAGCGTATGTCCCCAATGTTAGTGTATATGCCTTAGAGGCCATTACTGTATCATATTAGTTTGTATATTACTTAATGGAAGCTTGGGATATTCACCTTGTATATACAATCTTGCTCAAAATAGTAGTATGCTACTTGGTTTGTTTCTACTTCAATGTGTACATGTGTTTATTTTTGTATATCGCCTATACACATTAGTGGAGCCCTTAGGATCTTTGCTTGATTACCAGCGATGTGATGGCCGTCACACTAGTGGGGCTGGGTAATCTATAAGCACATCCTTATGCAGGTCCCTGGTCGCAGGACTATCGAGACAGGGCATCGATACTCCGGAGTAGACCAGCGCATGCGCTTCTCATCCCAGTGTGGGAGACGGTCTGTCCCACAGCCGTCAGTACGTCGTACTTGAGATAGTATGCGGGTTCCCGTTAGGTTACGGGTACACTGGACAGGACTCGTCGGGAACTGACTAGTTGGTATTATACCTATCGTCAGTTATCAGTTTCCAGGTGACATGAGTACAGCTTAGTCCGCTGACTTGACACTGTCACTTCGCCTCGGGTGTGTTCCCACTGTACTTTGATCACTACCCTACCACGGCTCAAAGGAGTCGTGCAAACAGGTGGTGGTTGGGTGCAGTCCCGAAGCACTTGGAGGCAGTGACGGTTAGACAGGATTCGTCTCTCCCGGTATTGGGGGTTGACATCGCGCTGTGTCTAGGAGATCCATTACACGAGTAGTCCCTGGCCAGGGCAAACGAGATATACTGGTAGGTTTCCAGTGTTATCTCAGGGTGTTTTGGGCTTCGCTCCGGCACGACTTGTACCGCTATTGGGGGACTGACGTTTACCGCCCCCTAGGCCCGCCATGCGATGTATCAGACGAACAGACCGGACTGTACGGAGAATGTCACACTCAGGCTCAGTAGGAGTTCAGATGGGTTTCGCCTCGTCGGTCTTCTTGTCGGCATTACCTGGGGACCGTTACGCACAGCTAGTGCCGCTTGCGGTCTGTGGTTAAACCCACTGCCAGCGTAGTGTCGAGTCTTTAGAGTCCCACACAGAAAGCTTTTCGCCTTTAGGCAAAAGAGTAGAGGTCGCATGGTTTTGCGACAGGGTTCGGTCACATCCGTGCACTTGTGCACGTACAGTGTCCGGACAGTTTACACTAGCGGGCTTTGGTTTAAGCCAGATCCTAGTGTACTTTATGGGATTGGATTTATCCAGTTTGCATTCGTGTTCCTCGGAACGCGGATGCGGGTGTGTATGCACAGTTAACAGGGAGACAGAGGCAGTGGATTCTCATTAGGGTTGTTGACAGTTGACCGTTGACTATTTGACTTTTTGCTCAACCCTAATGAGAATATGATATGTGATTAACTATTATATTAATTAAGTATTATGGTGACTTGGTTGTTGACTTTTGTTGACTTTGTTGACTTGTTGACTTTTGTTGACTTGTTGACTTTGTTGACCGGTTGACTAGGCTTGACTAGTTGACCATCATGATAACCATGGCTATCATTTCATGCCAAAGACTTTTACTTGCTTGCTCATTTGAGTAAAATGAGTGCATGACATGATAAGGTTATGGTTGCTTCAACCATCACATAAGACTTTTATTGATATGATGAGTTATGATTACTTTGGATTATGAGAGGGTGAGAGACAAAAGAGAGCCTCATTCTTTCTTGCTCATTCTCTCTCTTGTTCTTGAGCTCTCCATTTTGCTCTCACCCTCTTGCTCTTGCTCCCTCTCTTTAATCTATGGTTCATATCTCTCATGAGTTGAGAATCAAGAACCATAGATAAAATCCCATTCTAAATCTTCTCTACTCATTCTGGTTCACTAGGTTTAGCAAACCAAGTGAACTAGTTTCTTCAAAGAACGAAGAAGGAGCTAAAGGTTGGAGCTTTCAAGTGGATCTATCTTCGGCGTACGGAGACGACGAGAAGGAGCCATCGGACCACCACCGGAGCTTGAAGACGAAGGAGTTCAAGACAAGCTAGGTATAACCCCCTAACCGAGTAGCCAGAAACTCTTAGTTAGGATGTTAGATAGAAGTTTAACCAAGATCCGGGTTATAGGTCCATGTTACCACCTCCGTAAAAATTGTTATTTACCAAATTCCGCATTCCCGAAAGTACCGGGAGAGGTAGCATGGACTTACAGTGGTATCAGAGCCTAGTTAAACTCTATCTAGCATGTTAGAAAGTAACTAGAAGATCGATCAACGAAAAAGTCCCGAAACAACCCCAAAAATTTGCAGTTTCTGTCGATTTTTCCACTGTTCAAAAGTTCATTATTTTAACACCTAAAATCGGCTCAGGCTTTTCTGTGGGCACTCACCAAAAATGGTCCAACGTTCGAGTCAACGAGCCGCGGAAACGCGGCGGGAGCACGCTCCCGCCGCGGATCCGCGGCCGAGTCGACTCGGCCGAGGTCAATTTTTGGTGCAGTGTTTTTATGGGGGTATTTGGGGATTTTTGGAATATATATTTTCTGCCCAGATTTTCCAGAACGAAAATTTCTTTTTTGGGGTCCCGAAAATCCGTATTTTTGATCGAACTTCTAAAAGACTTAAGCTAACGGGTTTTCTGTAATGTGATATTTGTATTGAACGTCTACTAATCGCTATATGTCGATTAGAGGGGGTTATACAAATCTATGATCTGTAATGTGCTGGAATGTGTATATAAATATGTTGGATTGTCGCGGGTGAATAGCCGGGGGTTGTGAGACGAGAGTTTTCTTTTCTTTCAATTCATGTAAATTTGTAAATTGATGTAATAATTATTTGTATGGCCGCACAACCGGGTCGGGGTTGTAGCCGTCATTGTATAATTTCTTTTTACTGTTTTTGCTCCTAGGATAGACCCATGGAGGGGTGCACAAACTACCGGGTATGCCGAAGTGTCGAGTGGCCTACTCATGGAGATGAGGGAGGTTGCTACGCTTCGGGTACTTGGCGGGTAGTTTTCCGCACCCGTAGGGGTCTTGGGTGGGGTATTGGCTATTCACCGCGACCGTGTTATCTGTTTTTGTTACAGGCTCGTACAAATTACAGATTCCTAGTATATCCAATGTATTTATCTGTGATCTGAAATGTTTATCATTGCAGTATATCTATATATGATATTATTTAGGCGTTGCTTATGTTTTACAGACGCGCTAGCCCAGCCCCCGCTCTGTCGTTAGTTAAGTAACCTAACGGGTAATGACGGGGCCCAGTGGCGAATGCGAATGGCATAAGCGTACGTCATATTTTGGTTGTTTTCTGCAATGGTAGGATTAAATGATGGGACGCATTAAAAGAACTAATGCAAGAATATCACGCATTAAAAGAACTAATGCAAGATAATAAACCAAGTTAAAGTCGTTGGAACACTTTCGAAAAACCACTCGGTTCTTTTCAAAACAAACTTTTAAAATACGGAGTTTGAGCCACTCCTTTTAAAAGCTATCTCGTTCCATCGACCAAATCAAGTTCACTACGTTCAGGGTTTTACCAAAACCATTCGTAGCCCTCCGTCGTTTCACATGAATAGTCAATAGTATTCAAGCTGTGTATGTTGGCCAAAGTCAAGGCACAGTGATTGGTAGCTATTGGGTGTTCATGTGTAGCATAGATAGATGCGTTGGTTTGGGACAGTCGTACTGCCATTTTGGCCAAAGTCAAGGGTAGGTACGGATGGATCCAAATTAACCTGGATAATGACGGGTAGAACTTGACATGTGACTTATGATATTTTGGCCAAAGTCAAGGTCATAAGAGCATGGGGCAAAAATCCACATCGGGAGTTTCATAAGTACTGAAACTTGCTAGATTTGCATACCATTTGGAGTGTGATGATTCTGGTAGGATTCCTTCAGTTTCGTCACGCAATGATATTTGGATCCCGATCCTACTGTGAGTATATGCTACTCCTCGGGAAATTTCTCGCTAAACGATCAATGCTATAAACCTAGTAGGTGCCTAGAAAGGTGTTAGCGGGGCTACGCCCCCAGGGAAAAGAGGTTCTCTAATTAAGGAACTTCGCGAAAGCGTTGGAAAACCTCCCTCGAAGTACCGATACCGGCCTGGCTGAACGGTTAAGCAAGAATTGTACGGTGGGATTGATCCTGACTAATTCTTCCTTTATGGTTTGAGGAGGGATTCGAGAAACAGTGGGAGCCATCCTGTTTAGACAAACTAAAAACCACTTTAAACTTGCAAGAGCATCATGCTGAGTGTTTCTTCTTCTCTCCAAATTGCAGCGACCAATCAACATGACTGGACTTAAGTTACTCCTAGATAAAAACAAACTGACAGGGCCAAACTACAAAGATTGGCTCAGGAATGTCAAGATAGCAATCACTTATGACAAGCTGGGGTATCTTCTTACCACCAAAGCTCCCCCTGTCCCTGGTCCAACTTCCAGTGTCGCGGATAAGGAAATCCGCAAGACTTGGGAGATTGATAGCGCGAAGGCCAAGTGCCTCCTGCTTGCCTCGATGGACAACGAACATCAGAGGAGGCATGAGAATATGGACATGGAATCCATATTGCTCCATACAAAAGAACTGTATGGAGAGCAATCTCGTATCGCAAGATACGAAGCGTCGAAAAAGTTATTCTCGACAAGAATGGCCGTCGGATCATCAGTAGCCGAGCACGTGCTAAAGATGATCGGCTACATTGAGGAGCTCGCTGACCTAAGGATCACATTGGAGAGTGAGCTATATACGGATATAGTTCTCCAGTCCCTTCCTTCCACTTACGCCCAGTTTATACTGAACTTCAACCTACAAGAAAAAGAGGTTGAACTTTCAGAGCTCCTCAACATGCTGAGGAGCGCAGAGGGCACCCTACAGAAAGGTAGGGATACATCCACTTTGTTTGTAGGAGGATCATCTTCTTCTAGGTCCAAGGCGAAAACCAAGGGAAAGAAGAAGAAGGCCCCCGCCAAACCAAGGGGCGGTGTAAGTAAAGTGGATACGAAGGGAAAAGCAAAAGCAACAAAGTTAGCGGGAAAGCTTGTGGATAAGGAAGAATGCTTCTATTGTCATAAGAAAGGACACTGGAAGAATGATTGCAGGGCCTGGAAGGCCAGAACACAGGAATTGAAGCAGGTTGCAGCTTCAGCTTCAGGTGTGTATGTTATTGAAAACTGTCTTTCAATAAACTCTACTTCCTGGGTATTGGATACCGGATCAGGATCTCATATCTGTAATTCTTTGCAGGCGTTGAGAAACCGTAGTGTTTTGAAAGCAGGTGACATGACCCTCAGAGTTGCGAACGGAGCTAGCATGGATGCTAAAGCCGTGGGGGACTATCACCTGGGAATGTCAGATGGACAAGTTTTGGTTTTGCGTAATTGCTTTTTTGTACCCAACGCAACTTGTAATATCATTTCTGTATCTTTAGTTTCTAAAGAAGGTTATGAATTTGCGTTTGTAAGTAATGTTGTAAACATTCACCTTAATCAAGTTTTGATTGGGTCAGGTACTTTGAGTAATGGTATATACGTGTTAAACCAACCACAGATTTTTAATGTCCAGAATACACACAAAAGAAAGTCTCCAGAAATAAATCAGACTTTCTTATGGCATTGTAGATTGGGTCACATCAATGAGAGAAGGTTGACGAAGTTACATACAGAAGGGTATTTGAATGCGTTCGAATATCGGTCGTATGCCACTTGTCAATCCTGTCTCAAAGGAAAGATGACAAAGACTCCGTTTACTGGACATGGAGTAAGAGCGAGCGAGCTCTTGGGACTCGTACACAGTGACGTGTGCGGTCCAATGTCTACACATGCCCGAAGCGGACATTCTTACTTCATTACTTTTACGGATGACTTCTCAAGGTACGGTTATGTCTTCCTAATGAAACATAAGTCCGAGGCCTTTGGAAAATTCCAGGAGTATAAGAATGAAGTAGAGAAACAGACCGGTAAAAGTATTAAGATTCTAAGATCGGATCGAGGTGGAGAATACTTAAGTGCCGAATTCCTGAATTACTTAAAAGAGAATGGTATTCTCTCTCAGCTTACTCCTCCATACACTCCGCAACATAACGGTGTATCGGAGAGACGGAACCGAACCCTATTGGATATGGTTCGGTCCATGATGAGTAACGCTGAGTTGCCGCGATCATTCTGGGGATATGCGCTAGAATCAGCCGCATACCTTTTGAACCGAGTTCCCACTAAGACTGTGCCTACTACGCCATTTGAGATGTGGTGTGGGAAGAGACCCCATCTTAATCACATTAAGATATGGGGAAGTCCAGCTTTTGTCAAAAAGCAGCATGCGGACAAGCTCGAGGCACGCTCAGTACTGTGCAAGTTTGTGGGATATCCAAAGAATTCCAAGGGATATTTCTTCTACTGCGAAGAGGAACAAAAAGTTCTTGTTTCTCGTCATGCCCACTTTCTAGAACACCAGTTCATAGAAAAGGAAATAAGTGGGAGCGCAGTAGAACTGGAAGAGATTCCAGAACCACGGACTATTACTGAAAGTTTAGTGGAACCAGAGGGTTCGGAAGAACAGGACATTCCTACGCCGCTCCGCAGAAGTAGTAGGCAGTCTCATCCGCCCGAGAGATACTACGGTTTTCTCATAGACGGGGATAGAGAGGATTGCATCATAGATTATGATGAGCTTACTAGCTTCCAGCAGGCCGTTCAGAGTGTTGACTCAGTGAAATGGCTGGATGCAATGCGGACCGAAATGGAGTCCATGTACACCAACAAGGTTTGGACGTTAGACATTGCTCCAGACGGGGTAAAACCCGTAGGATGCAAGTGGATCTTCAAAAGGAAGATTGGTGTAGATGGACAGGTTGAGACCTATAAAGCTAGGCTGGTAGCAAAGGGTTTTCGTCAAAGACCTGGCTTGGACTATGACGAAACCTTTTCTCCAGTAGCCATGCTGAAATCCATTCGGATCCTTCTTGCCATTGCTGCCTTCCACGATTATGAGATTTGGCAAATGGACGTAAAGACAGCTTTTCTAAATGGAAATTTAGAGGAGTGTGTCTATATGGACCAGCCAGAGGGTTTCATTCAGAGTGGGAGCAGCGGAAAGGTGTGCAAGTTGCTTAAGTCCATCTATGGACTAAAGCAGGCATCGCGGAGTTGGAACATCTGCTTTGATGAGACGGTCAAAGAATTTGGCTTTATCAAAAATCCAGATGAACCATGCATCTATAGTAGATTTGTAGCGAGAACTGTAGTATTCCTCGTTTTATACGTGGATGACATTCTCTTAATAGGAAATGACATTCCTATGCTACAATCTGTCAAGGGGTTCTTGTCACACAGGTTCTCCATGAAAGACCTGGGTGATGCCTCATACATTCTGGGTATCCGGATCTACCGTGACAGATCCAAGAGAATATTAGGACTTTCACAGTCCAGGTACATCGACACCATACTGAAGAGATTCAGTAAGGAAGATTCCAAGCGCGGTAACCTACCGGCTTGTCACGGGATCACCCTCTCTAAAGAGATGTCTCCCAAGACTGATTTGGAGAGGGATCGCATGTCTATTATACCCTACGCTTCTGCGGTAGGCTCTATAATGTATGCGATGTTGTGTACCAGACCGGATGTAGCTTATGCACTGAGTGTGGTAAGCCGGTATCAGTCAAACCCTGGGGAGAAACATTGGATAGCAGTAAAGAACATTCTCAAGTACCTGAGAAGGACTAAGGAGATGTTCTTGGTGTATGGCGGAAAGGACCTCCAGATCGAGGCCTTTGCTGACTCCAGCTTCCAGAGTGACAAGGATGATTCCAAGTCCATGTCGGGTTTTGTCTTCACCCTTAATGGAGGGGCGGTGTGTTGGAAGAGTTCCAAACAAGAAACCGTTGCAGACTCGACGATGGAAGCGGAATACATCGCTGCATCTGATGCCGCAAAAGAAGCTGTCTGGATGAGGAAGTTCTTGAAAGAACTTCAGGTGGTTCCGTCCATTGTTGATCCAATACCTCTGTATTGCGACAACAACGGGGCTATAGCTTTAGCAAAGGAACCCAGGTCCCATCAGAGATCCAGGCACATCTTGAGGCGGTATCACCTGATCAGGGAGATCGTGGATCGCCAGGAGATCGAGGTTCGGAGAGTCGCTTCAGAAGATAACACTGCAGATCCATTCACCAAGGCCCTGCCCCAGACTCAGTTCGAGCGGCTGATCGAGATGATAGGTCTTCGATACGCCAGTACATGGCCTTAGTGCAAGTGGGAGATTGTTAGTGTATATGCCCTAGAGGCCATTACTGTATCATACTAGTTTGTATATTACTTAATGGAAGCTTAGGATATTCACCTTGTATATACAATCTTGCTCAAAATAGTAGTATGCTACTTGGTTTGTTTCTACTTCAATGTGTACATGTGTTTATTTTTGTATATCGCCTATACACATTAGTGGAGCCCTTAGGATCTTTGCTTGATTACCAGCGATGTGATGGCCGTCACACTAGTGGGGCTGGGTAATCTATAAGCACATCCTTATGCAGGTCCCTGGTCGCAGGACTATCGAGACAGGGCATCGATACTCCGGAGTAGACCAGCGCATGCGCTTCTCATCCCAGTGTGGGAGACGGTCTGTCCCACAGCCGTCAGTACGTCGTACTTGAGATAGTATGCGGGTGCCCGTTAGGTTACGGGTACACTGGACAGGACTCGTCGGGAACTGACTAGTTGGTATTATACCTATCGTCAGTTATCAGTTCCCAGGAGACATGAGTACAGCTTTGTCCGCTGACTTGACACTGTCACTTCGCCTCGGGTGTGTTCCCACTGTACTTTGATCACTACCCTACCATGGCTCAAAGGAGTCGTGCAAACAGGTGGTGGTTGGGTGCAGTCCCGAAGCACTTGGAGGCAGTGACGGTTAGACAGGATTCGTCTCTCCCGGTATTGGGGGTTGACATCGCGCTGTGTCTAGGAGAGCCATTACACGAGTAGTCCCTGGCCAGGGCAAACGAGATATACTGGTAGGTTTCCAGTGTTATCTCAGGGTGTTTTGGGCTTCTCTCCGGCACGACTTGTACCGCTATTGGGGGACTGACGTTTACCGCCCCCTAGGCCCGCCATGCGATGTATCAGACGAACAGACCGGACTGTACGGAGAATGTCACACTCAGGCTCAGTAGGAGTTCAGATGGGTTTCGCCTCGTCGGTCTTCTTGTCGGCATTACCTGGGGACCGTTACGCACAGCTAGTGCCGCTTGCGGTCTGTGGTTAAACCCACTGCCAGCGTAGTGTCGAGTCTTTAGAGTCCCACACAGAAAGCTTTTCGCCTTTAGGCAAAAGAGTAGAGGTCGCATGGTTTTGCGACAGGGTTCGGTCACATCCGTGCACTTGTGCACGTACAGTGTCCGGACAGTTTACACTAGCGGGCTTTGGTTTAAGCCAGATCCTAGTGTACTTTATGGGATTGGATTTATCCAGTTTGCATTCGTGTTCCTCGGAACGCGGATGCGGGTGTGTATGCACAGTTAACAGGGAGACAGAGGCAGTGGATTCTCATTAGGGTTGTTGACAGTTGACCGTTGACTATTTGACTTTTTGCTCAACCCTAATGAGAATATGATATGTGATTAACTATTATATTAATTAAGTATTATGGTGACTTGGTTGTTGACTTTTGTTGACTTTGTTGACTTGTTGACTTTTGTTGACTTGTTGACTTTGTTGACCGGTTGACTAGGCTTGACTAGTTGACCATCATGATAACCATGGCTATCATTTCATGCCAAAGACTTTTACTTGCTTGCTCATTTGAGTAAAATGAGTGCATGACATGATAAGGTTATGGTTGCTTCAACCATCACATAAGACTTTTATTGATATGATGAGTTATGATTACTTTGGATTATGAGAGGGTGAGAGACAAAAGAGAGCCTCATTCTTTCTTGCTCATTCTCTCTCTTGTTCTTGAGCTCTCCATTTTGCTCTCACCCTCTTGCTCTTGCTCCCTCTCTTTAATCTATGGTTCATATCTCTCATGAGTTGAGAATCAAGAACCATAGATAAAATCCCATTCTAAATCTTCTCTACTCATTCTGGTTCACTAGGTTTAGCAAACCAAGTGAACTAGTTTCTTCAAAGAACGAAGAAGGAGCTAAAGGTTGGAGCTTTCAAGTGGATCTATCTTCGGCGTACGGAGACGACGAGAAGGAGCCATCGGACCACCACCGGAGCTTGAAGACGAAGGAGTTCAAGACAAGCTAGGTATAACCCCCTAACCGAGTAGCTAGAAACTCTTAGTTAGGATGTTAGATAGAAGTTTAACCAAGATCCGGGTTATAGGTCCATGTTACCACCTCCGTAAAAATTGTTATTTACCAAATTCCGCATTCCCGAAAGTACCAGGAGAGGTAGCATGGACTTACACCCAAAATGAAAGAGGCAACTCGGCACTACTCATCATGGAGCGAACCGTATCCAATAGGGTACTATTCCTCTGCTCCGATACACCGTTGTGCTGTGGTGTATAAGGAGGAGTAAGCTGAGAGAGAATACCATTCTCTTTTAAGTAATTTAGGAGTTCCGTGCTTAAGTACTCCCATCCTCTATCCGATCGGAGGATCTTGATACTTTTGCCAGTCTGATTCTCTACTTCGTTTTTGAATTCCTTGAATTTCTCAAAAGCTTCGGATTTGTGTTTCATCAGATACACGTATCCGAATCTAGAGAGATCGTCAGTGAATGTGATGAAGTACGAGAACCCACCCCTTGCATGTATAGACATCGGACCACATACATCACTGTGTATGAGTCCCAAGAGCTCTGCTGCCCTTTCTCCATGTCCGGTGAACGGAGATTTGGCCATCTTCCCTTTGAGACAAGACTGACAAGTTTCATAAGGTGAAAACTCGAACGTATTCAAGAGTCCATCTTTATGCAACTTACTTAGTCTTTTCTCTCCGATATGACCAAGTCTACAATGCCACAAGTAGGATTCATTCGTATCTGAATTCTTCCTCTTGCGTGTGTTTTGTACATTGAGAACTGTATTCTGATTTAGAACGTAGATACCATTACATAGTGTACCTTCTGCAACCTGTACCTTATGAAGGTAGATATTCATGATATTTCTATCAAGAACAAAGTTATATACATCTTTATCGAGTAAAGAAACTGATATGGTGTTGCAAACCATGGAAGGTACATAGTAGCAATCGTTCAAAATCATAGTATTGCCATTTGGCAACACTAGGTGATATTCACCGACGGCTGCAGCATTAACTTGTGCTCCGTTCACTACTCTGAGCGACATATCACCAGGTACAACTCTCCTACTTTTTCTCAGTCCCTGCAATAAATTACAGATATGAGATCCTGATCCGGTATCAAGTACCCAGGAGGTAGGGCTGACCGTAAAGCAGTTCTCAATTACAAGAACACCTGAAGTAGATGCAAAACCATGCTTCTTCTTCAACTGGGTATCCTTGGAATCCATACAATCCTCTTTCCTTTGCTCATACTTATGACTGTTGTCGTAAGTTAGAGCTGAACCAACGTTTCCCAGCCCCGAATAAGAATTCGGATCGGTCAAGCGATACATTTTATTATCTTGATTAGGGCGTGAAATGGCTGCTACCTGGAGAGAGAGAAAAGAAACACTCAGCGTGCGCTCTTGCAAGATCAGATTGGTTTATTGATTTATCTAATCAGGATGGCTCCCACTGTTTCCTCAAATTCTTCTTCAAACCATAAAAGAAGAACTAGTCAGGATTAATCGCACGTCACAATACTTGCTTAACCTTTCAGCCAGGCTGGTGTTGGTACTTCGAGGGAGGTTTTCCAACGCTTTCGCGAAGTTCCTTAATTAAATAACCTCTTTTCCCTGGAGGTGTAGCCCCGCTAACACCGTTCTAGACACCTACTTGGCTTATAGCATTGATTGTTAAGTGAAATATTCTCCCGAGAGTAATCCAACTCATCAGTGGGATCGGGATCCAACTATCATCGTGTGATGATCTAGATGGAATCCACTCTAGTCACTACACTCCAGAAGGTATGCTAAATCTGCAAGTTTCAGTTTCTTTAGAAACTCCCGATGTGGTTTTTACCCCTAGGACCCAAGTGACATTGACTGAGCCAACATATCAAAGGATCCTAGTCAAGTTCAACCCGTCATTTTCTTGATTGCATTAGACCCACCCGTACGAGTCCTTGACTGAGACAAAATGACTGCACGACTGTCCCAACCAATCACATTATATGCTACAGAAAAATATTACATAGCTACCGTTCACTACGCCTCGGCTGAGCACGAAATACGTAGCACGATTACTAAGCAATACCTATCCGAAATGACGGAGGGCTACGGCTGGGTTTTGGCGAAAAACCCGTTAACATAATGAACTTGATATAGTTGAAGGAACATGATTGCTTTTTTGAAAATACAGTGGCGAAAACTTTTGCTAAAGAGGTCATTCCCCATGAAGGGATCTCGGCTCTTTCCTTGTCGAATGAGGTGCAGGATATTCCAAACTGAATACCTCGAGGCAAAGCAAGAATAATCGACTATAGTGAAGTTATTACCCTGACGCAAACTTTTTGTCCAAGGGGTCACTCCCGATGAAGGGATCTCGGCCCTTGCCTCGTCGAATGAGGTGCTGGGCATTCATAACCAAATATCTCTATGCAAAACAAAAGAGAACGTCCTTGCAATAACAGCTTTTTGAAAATTGTTCCAACAACGTCTTTTAGGTTTGTTTTCTTGCATTAATTTAATGCGTCCCATCAGTTAATCCTACCATTGCAGAAAACAACGAAAATATGACGTGCGCTTATGCCATCCGCATTCGCCACGGGGTCCCGTCATCACCCGTTAGGTTACTTAACTAACGACAGAGTGGGGGCTGGACTAGCGCGGATGCAAAACATAAGCAACGCCTAAATAGATATCATAGAGATATATACACATTCGTCAGATGCAATGATAGCCATTCCAGATCACAGATGAACACATTGGATATACTAGGAATCCGCATTCCGTACGAGCCTGTAACGAAGAGCGGATTACACGGTCGCGATGAATAGCCAAAACCCCACCATAGACCCCTACGGGTGCGGCAAACTACCCGCCAAGTACCCGAAGCGAAGCAACCTCCCTCAACACCGTGAGTAGGCCACTCGGCACTTCGAGGTACCCGGTAGTTTGTGCACCCCATCTTGGGTCTATCCTAGGAGCAAAAACAGTAAAAGAAATTATACAATGACGGCTACAATCCCATCCCGGTTGTGCGGCCATATAAATAATATTACATCAATTTACATATTACATGAATTGAAAGATAAAGAAAACTCTCATCTCACAAACCCCCGGCTATTCATCCGCGACAATCCAACGAATTCATATACACAAACCATCAACATTACAGATCACAGATATGCACAACTGTCACGACCCAAAAATTGGCCCGTGACGGCCCTAATACTACGCAACGCCTAAAGACGTAGCGCAGTAAAAGAAAGCCAAAACCCAGAAATCTAAACCATAAAAATACGGAAAAGATAATATAAGATTTTGAAACATTTGAAATCGCAACCCAAATTCTTTAAAAGTCCTATTTTATTTCATTAAAATTTTAGCAACACCCCTTTTTGTAAAAACCAGCCAAGATGAATACAACACAAAAATATGAAGCTATAGCGAAGAAATAAGGACAATAGAGAGAAAGCTGTATATAAAAGACAACAAACCCACACATAATATACAGTAACGTCCTCACCAAGTCTCTAAGTCAACAATACAATAGTAGATGGAGAGTACAAGATACAACGAATGTATAATACAAAATACAGATGACCACCAAAACCCACCTAAGCAAAATAGTACTGTGAGCTGATGCGGTATCTGTAGCAAAAGATGATAGATGGATACTGAATAGCCTGCCTCGACTACTCTGGGGAACAACCTGAAACATCTGTGGCACAACGGGGGTGAGTTGCCAACTCGTGAATAGTAGATAACATATGCAGGTAATCGCAGGAATGCACGTACAGCATGAATCTAAGATATGCGATTACAGTAATAACATGTCATGCAAATGCTGAATAAAGAAAAGTACACTAGCAGGTACAATCAATATGTGAAGTAATAGTATTATGACAATAATATGCAATAACCATGCAATAGGGATGTGGAAATGTCAATATGCAACTATCATAAGGGTACACTAACAGGTACTACCAATATGTGAATCTGTGCATAAAGTAGATAAGTGTGAGGTATAGGGTGGAATATGTCATTTCCACGGAAACCTGACATCGTGGCAGGATCACAATCCATCAAGACACTCAAATCCACAATTCCTCAAATCAGCCCCCAAACTGGGGTCGCATATCATATAAGTCTCACATCACCTCAATGTACAATATCGAGTAATCCCCTATATCTCGAATGTACAAATAAACAATCTCCTTTATATCCATTATCCAATCTCAATGAATCATATATATCCCAAGTTGAATCTCAAGTAAGTTTCTAACATCCTAAGGTATTTATATATATATTTGCAGAAATAAAAATGATGGGGGCAATACACATATATTAGCGTCACATTCCACTAATATTGGTGTAAGGGCATATATAACAACGGCTAATCCCCTGTTATATATACAAAGGTATTACAAGAAATATCATGAAAACAATGTGCCAAGCATCGACACAGAAATCCTGATAGGTACGTATCATACGCTGTCCCGAAAGCACGAGTGCCTAGCTCTGACCCTCGCCTTTCGACGTATGCATACGTGCATGACTCCCAACGGTGTCTCCATGACCCCCGCCGAGTCATCAGTACTGTCACCGGTAGGTACTAGCCCGCCTCCAGGCTCAATCGGCAAAATCCATCGATCTTCTTGCCGAGGGGAACTATACCGGGCCCTACCATGTACCCTCTACGGCCTCGACGCCTCCTCGTAGGGGTATATACATATCAGCACCGATAAAGCTCATGGTGGATGCGCAAATATCATATCAAGGAAACCGGATTTTTCAATGTATGCATAATTTCATGAACTCCCGCGGTTTCCAAATCCAGAAAACATCATCTAAAATCCCAATAACAATGCGCAAATCCAGGAATAAATATATGCGATATATCTGAAACGCGAGCATGTAAATGAGAATATGTAGCTGAAACCAGATGTATGCGAAACCAATAAGGTATAGCTAAGTAACACCAGTAAAGGTAAATATGTAACTGCAACTGAATAAGTGTGTAACATACAGGTGCAGCAATGTATATGTATCTACCTATAAGAACTGATGTCGTATACCCCCTGGGTATAAGTAAAATATGTAGGATACCCCTCCCGGTATAACTAAAATATGTGCAAGGTATACCTGTAGCTGTATCGCAAGGTGTATGTGTACCTATCACTAAAGGTATGATACACTATAGGTATACCGATAAGCTAGATGTCATGTGTGGTAAGCAATAGTATCTATAATGGTTAGTGTGTGACATGGCAATTATTGACGGTGTGTGTATAGCATACAATCCGTGCTCGTGCAACATGAACCGTCAATAATGTGTGCAGTGTCCTACAGCTGCTAGTCACAGTATAACTATATCAAGAAAATAAAGTAAAGGCGCAATTCTACAATGACGTAGAAGGTGCGACAAGTATTTGAATCCTAGCCCAGACGCATAACGCCATGCGGGCGATTCCCCTGTAGATGTTAAATCTACTCACCTACGCTCCACGCTAGGTGAATCCTACCATCTGCTTCCCCCCTGTAGTAGTGTCCGTAGTCCCTGCCTGCAAACCTGCAAATAAGACATGGAAATCATATATAAGCAAAATATCTCGCAAAACGCGATATCGAACCAAAACGAGAAACTCGCGTCGCGAACTAAACGCGCGTGTGCACGATACGCTGAAACGTGTGTGTACGCGTCTAAAACTATCGCGACACGCCGCGATACGCTGGATCACAGAACCCACTCACGTATCGCGCGTATCGCGCAAACACAACGGACACCAAAAACGATATATAGTCCCGGATTTTCCTACAGATCAAAACTTACAAAACTAGACATGCCAAAGCACTATACAACACAGAAGAGAGCCCTACACAAAAACCCAACACCTACTCCTATTCCTGGCCGCAAATTGCGGCCATATGGATTAAATTGGCGGCCAGGGATGGGAATGGGTGGCTCGTGTTCATATGGTGTGCTCTATACCTAGTGTACATGCTCCAGTCTTCTCAATTTTAACCTGAAGATCCCGGGTCAAAAGCAGATCATAGATATCCAATAGAACACTTTAAAAACACCAAATTGCATAATTTGGAAACCTTATGGTATTTTAGTGTAATCTGGGTTATTTCTCAGTTGAAGTGGCCCTAATAACACTTAAATAGGTAGGGTTAACCAACACAATCATCACTTAAACAACATTCCACACAAATCACCTTAATTAGCACTAAACTAGCTAATTTAACACTAATCGAAGCAAATTAACACACAAGCTAAGCAAACAAGGGAAAGGGTTCAGAAATATACCCTAGAGAACCCAAAGAAGCAGGAGAAGAAGTGTATGGGGGAGGAAGAGCTTCTGCAAGTGCTGGGGTTCATGTTGCTGTTGTTGCTGATGCTTGCCTCTGCTGCTGCTGCTCTCTGCTGCTGCTGCTGCTGCTGTTGTTGTTGTTGTTGTGGTTGATGCTATGGCGGCTGCTGCTGTTGTTGTTGTTGTGGTGGTGGTGGTTGATGCTATGGCTGCTGCTGCTGTTGCTGCTGTTGTTGTTGTTGTTGTTTCTGCTGCTGCTTCTGTGTGTGAGTGTGTGTGTGTTTGTGTGAGAGTGAGAGAATGAGAGTGAGAGAAATGAGAGTAACACTAACCCCTCCCTCTATTTCTCTTGCCTCATTAATGAGGCAAGGTTCACACCATGCTCCCCATGCCCTCTCTCTCACACAAGTCAACATTTCAAACCAATAATAAACCCTTTTCCAAATTCATTTTAATTTTTAAAACAACCATAACTATTTAACCTAAAACACCTAATAAGAATTAATTAGCTTAAAGAGAATGGGTTAATCCATCATGCTAGCTAAATCATGGTCTAACCCATCTCTAACCCTAGTTATCATGCACAAGTGTGTGTGCGCGCCTAACAAAATTCTAATAAAATACTCAATAAATAGGATAAAATATCTAAAACTTCATTTGGTAAACTTTTTTATTAAAAACCATACATTAAAATATAATTAGCTACAAAACACATTCTAAGGTGTTACAATCTCCCCCCTTAAAAGAAATTCGTCCCCGAATTTTAAAATATACCGATACGCGTACCTTCAAAGAGAAGATTAAAATCCTCAAATCTCGCTCGCAGCCTCCCAAGTGACAATCTCACTATACGGCTACGTCCAAGGAAACCTTCCACAGATAGCAAGACCCTTGACCGATATTCCTCCACCTGCTGGGCCATTAACACAATTGGCTGCTGGTAAACGAAAGATCGCGTCCAAGCCAAAAGGTCTGGTGCTAAATCATGTGAGAAAGGTCATGAAGGTAATTGTAAAGTATCATCACAAGGAATACGGGGTGAAAACTCAATAATCTGGGCGGAAGTGCCAAATTAAAGGCAACGAAACTAACTCGCTTATAGGACCTCAGAAAGACCTAAATCCTGGGACAAACTTCCCAAAATCCAACACGTCTGTCACGACCCAAAATTGGCCCGTGATGGCCCTATTACTACACAACGCCCTAAGACGTAACGTAGGAAAAGAAAGCCAAAACCCAGAAGTCTAAACCATAAAAATACGGAAAAGATAATATAAGTTTTGAAACATTTGAAATCGCAACCCAAATTCTTTAAAAGTCTTACTTTCTTTCTTTAAAACTTTAGCAAAACCCCTTTTTGTAAAAACTAGCCAAGAAGAATACAATACAAATATACGACGCCGTAGCGAAGAAATAAAGACAGTAGAGAGAAAGCTGTATATAAAAGACAACAAATCTGCAAAGATACACATTAACGTCCTCACCAAGTCTCTAAGTCAATAATACAATAGTAGATGGAGAGTACAAAATACAACGAATGTACAACATGAAATACAGATAACCACCAACCCACCTAAGCAAAATAGTACTGTGAGCTGATGCGGTATCTGGAGCAAAAGATGATAGCAGAAAGCGGAATAGAGGAATAGCCTGCCTCGACTACTCTGGGGAAAAACCTGAAACACCTGTGGCACAACGGGGGTGAGTTGCCAACTCGAGAATAGTATAAAACATATGCAGGTAATCGCAGGAATGCACGTACAGCATGAATCTAAGATATGCGATTACAGTAATAACATGTCATGCAAATGCTGAATAAAGGAGAGTACACTAGCAGGTACAATCAATATGTGAAGCAATAGTAACATGACAATAATATGCAGAAACTATGCAATAAGGATATTAAAATGTAGATATGCAACTTATCATATGGGTACACTAACAGGTACTACCACTATAAGAATCTGCATAAAATAGATAAGGGTGATGTATAGGGTGGAATATGTCATTTCCACGGAAACCTGACATCGTGGCAGGATCACAATCCATCAAGACACACAAATCCCAAATTCTCAAATCAGCCCCCACATTGGGCTCTCACAACATATAAGTCTCACATCACCTCAATGTACAATATCGAAAAGCTCTCCTATATCTCGAATGTACAGATCAACCATATCTTTCATATCCAATATCCAGTCTCAATGAATCACCTATATCCCAAGTCGAATCTCAAGTAAGCTTCTAACATCCTAAAGGTAAATACACAGAAATAAGTATGATGGGGGCAATACACATATATTAGCGTCCCATTCCACTAATATTGGTGTAAGGGTATATATAACAACGGCTAAATCCCCTGTTATATATACAAAGGTGTTAAAGAAATATCATGAAAACAGTGTGCCAAGCATCGACACAGAAATCCTGACCACGTATCATACGCTATCCCGAAAGCACGAGTGCCTAGCTCTGACCCTCGCCTTTCGACGTATGCATACGTCCATGACTCCAAGCGGTGTCTCCGTGATCCCCCGCCGAGTCATCAGTACTGTCACCGGTAGGTACTCGCCCGCCTCCAGGCTCAATCGGCAAAATCCATCGATCTTCTTGCCGAGGGGAACCATACCGGGCCCCACCATGTACTCTCATACGGCAACCACACCTCGTATGGAGTATATAATCAGCACCGATAAAACTCATGGTGGACGCGCAAATATCATCTCAAGGAAACCGGGTTCTTCAATGTATGCATAATTTCATGAACTCCCGCGGTTCCCAAATCCAGAAATCATCATGCGAAACTCAAATAACAATGCGCAAATCCAGGAATACATATATGCGATATATCAGAAATACGAGCATATAAATAAGAATATGTAGCTGAAACCAGATGTATGCGAAACCAATAAGGTACAGCTAAATAACATCAATAACTGTAAATATGCGACAACAACTGAATATGTGTATGACATACAGGTGTAGCAATGTATAGGTATCTACCTATAAGAACTGATGTCGTATACCCCCTGGGTATAAGAAGAATATGAGTAAGATATCCCCCGGTATAACTAAAATATCTAAAAGGTATACCTGTAGCTGTATCACAAGATGTAACTGTACCTATCACTAAAGTCATGATACACTATAGGTATACCGGTAAGCTAGATGTCATGTGTGGTAAGCAATAGTAGCTATAAGGGGGTAGTATGTGACATGGCAATTATTGACGGTGTGTGTGTAGCATACAATCCGTGCTCGTGCAACATGAACCGTCAATAATATGTGCAGTGTCCTACGTCTGCTAATCACAGTATAACTACATCAAGGAAATAAAGTAAAGGCACAATTCTACAATGACGTAGAATGTGCGACAGGTATTTGAATTCTAGCCCAGACGCATAACGCCATGCGGGCGATTCCTCTGTAGATGTTAAATCTACTCACCTACACTCCACGCTAGGTGAATCCTACCATCTGCTCCCCCCTGTAGCCGTGTCCGTAGTTCCTGCCTGCAAACCTGCAAATACGACAAGAAATCATATATAAGCCAAAATATTCCGCGAAACGCGATATCGAATCGAAACGAGAAACTCGCGTCGCGAACTAATCGCGCGTTTGCACGATATGCTGAATCGTGTGTGTACGCGTCTAAAACCATCGCGACACGCCGCGATACGCTGGATCACAGAACCCACTCACGTATCGCGCGTATCGCGCAAACACAACGGACACAAAAACGATATATTGGCCCAGATTTTCCTACAGGATAAATCTTGCAAAACTAGACATGCCAAAACACTACAATACACTGCAGACAACCAATCCCAAAACCCCAGCACCCCACTCCCCTTCCTGGCCGCAATTTGCGGCCAGAATGACATAATTGGCGGCCTGGGATGGGAATTGGGGGCTCGTGTTCATGTGGTGTGCTCTAAACCTAGTGTACATGCTCTAGTCTTCTCAATTTTGTTCTGTAGGGTCCGGGTCAATAGCAGATCACAGAAGTCACAAATATCACTTTAAAAACACCGATTTGCACAATTTAGAAACCTTATGGTATTTTAGTGTAATCTGGCTATTCCTCAGTTGAAGTGGCCCTATTAGCACTAAAATAGGCTAGGTTAGCTAACACAACAACAATTTATCACCACATCTCACAAATCACTAAAACTAGCACTAACTTAGCTATTTTAACACAAATCGAAGTAATCGATTCACAACTAAGCAAACCATGAGATGGGGTTCAAGAAATATACCCTAATGAACCCTAGAAGGCAGGTGAAGAAGTGGAGAAGAGCTTCTGCAAGTGCTGGGTTCCTGTTGCTGCTGTTACTGCTGCTTCTGATGATGAAGCTGATGTCTGCTGCTGCTGCTGATGGATGATGATGATGATGATGCTACTACTGCTGAAGATGTTGTTGTTGTTGCTGCCCCTGGTGTTGGAGCTGCTGCTGCTGAAGATGATGATGGTGATGCTGCTGCTGCTGTTGTTGCTGTTGTTGCTGTTCCTGCTGCTGCTGCTGCCTCTTTGGTGTGAGTGTGTGTCTGAGGTTGAGAGGGTGAGGGAAATGAGATTGAGAGTGAGAAATGAGAGAAACAAACAACCCCCCCTTCTCACTCTCTCTCACTTCACCTAAGAGGCATGGCTCACCATGTAGCCCATGCTCCTTCTCTCTCTCAAAAGTCAACATTCAACCAAAATATTAAAACCTTTTTCCAAATTCATTTTTTTATTTTAAAACCATCATGACTAATTACAACCATGACACTTAAACAATATTAAAACTAGATTAGGGAGAAATGGTTAGTTAACCATGGTTGCTAATCATGTTTAACCCCAAAAACAACCCTAGTTATCATGCACAAGTGTGTGTGTGCCTAACAAAAATTTAATAAAATACACATTAAATAGGATAAAATATTTAAAACTTAATTTGGTAAACTTTTTATTAAAACCCACACATTAAAATATAATTAGCTACAAAACACATTCTAAGGTGTTACAATCTCCCCCCCTTAAAAGAAATTCGTCCCCGAATTTTAAAAATATTCCGATACGCATACCTTCGAAGAGAAGATTAAAATCCTCAAATCTCGCTCGCAGCCTCCCAAGTGACTATCTCACTATACGGCTACGCCCAAGAAAACCCTTCACAGATGGCAAGACCCTTGACCGATGTTCCTCCACCTGCCGAGCCATTAACATAATTGGCTGCTGGTGAACGAAAGATCGCGTCCAGCTAAATGGTCTGGTGACAAATCATGTGGGAAAGGTCATGAAGGTAATTGTAAAGTATCATCACAAGGAATACGGGGTGAAAATCCAATAATCTGGGCGGAAGTGCCAAATTTAAAGGCAACGAAACTAACTCGCTTATAGGATCTCAGAAGGGCCTAAATCCTGGGGCAAACTTCCCAAAATCCAACACGTCATTCATCGGAAAGTCCATAGGAATCCATGATTTGCCACTGCGCACTCAAGCCTGCGACCAGCACAGTCGCATAAGACATCTGTTTGCAATGGACAATTCTCATCCTGACCTGAACACAACTGGACTATCTCCGAAGCTCTGGACATAGCTGGGGTCCAAAGTCCTACTTACGCAGAGTCAGAAGAACAACAGACTGGTGATCGACACGACCTAACCCCTAAGCCTAAGGGTGGCCAATTGGAGTGTCTCCTGATAACAGCTATCGAAGGAGAACCCTAACGATGGCGAGTGACGATCCCAACTGCTGACGACAAACAAAACAAACACACAACTTTAACAAAACAACTGAGCAAACTGAGTATAACCGGATGACAAGAATCCGAATGGAGTCACACCTAACCAAACTTGGGTAGAAACCATAATGAAATTCGTGGAGATCTGCTCCCATTCCTACTTCGGAACGGTAAAAAGGTTGCAACTCTCCAGCCGGCCTCAGATGCTCGACTCAAGCACACAACAAGACTGACACCTTGAAACGAAACCTGAAACTTCTCTTTACATCCTGTCCACCCGTAACCATCTCACAAGTCACGTCACTATTGGCGGAGCTTGAATGAAAACTGAGAGTTGACAGATGTGCATGTACTAGGATTACACGTCTCTACCCGATAATTTCAGGTACACAAACGCGTCCCTAACTTAGCACACCATTGTCACAATTCAAGGTCTCTGAATCATTACCTAACCGAGTATGCTCAAGTATCGCTGACGAACGAGCTTCGGCGGGCAGTGTCTCGCGAAAACGATTTAAGGGAAGTAGTCGGGCGCGGACATGAGCAAGCTGTCCCCTCCGTAGAGACGAACTTAAGCTGTACTCAACGATTACACAAAAACTGTAAATCTGCAGAAGAATAACACAACAATCCAAACCCGCTTCAGGAAGATGTACATTAAGCTCTAGTGGTCCGTGGAAAATCTGACACGACTCTCAACCAAGTAGTGTCTCCAAATTTCCAACGCAAAACCACCGCGGCCATCTCCAGGTCATGAGTGGAATATCCTTCTCGTACTTCCTCCAACTGTAGGGAAGCAAAAGCGATGACTCTGTAGTGTCACCTCAGTACACAATCGAGCCCACTCAAGAAACACTACGGTTAGACAACAAGATCGCCCGAACCAAAAGCAAAGAAAGACTGATACAGTTGTTAACTGAATCTTCAACTGCTGAAAACTCCGTACACATGCCTCAGTCCAAAGAAAAGAAACCTCCTTACTGGTCAATTCAGTCAACGGTGCAGCACTACTTTAACAATCCTGCATGAAACGGCGGTAAAAACCTACTAAGACCAACCATCTGCGGATCTCCGTCCTGCACACAAGTCTGGGCCAAAGCTGTACGGCCACGATCTCCCTCGGAACCATACGAAGCCGTCTCCCGTGACTACAAGACCTAGGAGTCAACACAAAACAAGCCTGAAGAAATACTCAGAGAATTTAGCAAACTGCTGGGGCTCTCCCAGTATCTGCATAACAAATTCCCAAGTGTTACTCCTGTCCCTCAAGACAAATTAAGTAGACCAGAGTGTCGTAAATAAGACAACAAAAACTAGTCGAGGAACGGCCTGCAGAAATCTGGTTCATCATATCTACGAATGCTGCTAGGGCATCAGGGAATCCAACGACTCACTGATACACACAAAGCCCGTAGCACGCATAAGGCAGTCTTCGGAATGCCATCATCCCGAATCCGCGATAATGATGACCTGATCCCAAACACACTTAGAAAATGTCTCGCACTCTGGAGCTGATCGAAGAAATCGTCACGGCGAGGTGAAGGATACCTATCCGCACTGTAAGCCAGTTCAATTGACGATCCGTCGATACACAACCTCAAACTGCCGTCTTCCTTCTCGACGAACAGAAATCGGAGCCTCCAAAAGCGAAAAACACTCAGACGCACAAAACTCCCCAAACCAAAACTCTGCAGCTGATCCTTTAGCTCCCAAGCTTCGCCGGCTCATCCGGAACAACGTCGGAAAAACTCTCGCACGAAAGGAACCCGGTCCAACAATCCCACTGTGGCTCCGGTATCACGAATGAACGCCAAGAATCCACGACATCTCCTCAGAAGCCGTCAAGCTAAAAGGCTGAATTCAAGCTGTAAGAGGCGGCACAACTATCCACCTGTACAACAAGAACTGACTTGCCGGGGAAAACAAAACCTAACTTGCTTCCACACGGTAGTCCACAGACGCCTAACACGTAGTTAACCAGTCCGTGCCCAGGAGAACGTCAAATCCAACATCTCAAGAAGGATCAAAACAACGGACGAATCTCTATCTCCCATCCGATTGGCACAAAACTGAATTACGTGTCGCACAACATAAGAATCGCTGACAGAAGTTAATACCAGTACGACTAATCTACCCAACCACGGTACAAGCAAGAAAACAAACGAATACATGAAAAGAACATATAAATCAAGGGTACCTGAAAACTCCGCATTGGACGTCTGCGCATCCCGATGAGTAGAAGCAAACTCCTGCGTCTGCCCTCTACTCGCAGCTGGATGAACTCCTCTGGTAGACTGAGCCCTCTGAGCGAATCTTCCACGTCCACGGCCTCTCTGAAAACGATCCTGACGAGGTGCCAAGGAACAATCCCTGACGAAGTGCTGAAGGCTCCCGCATCGAAAACATCCACGCGCTGACTGCTGACCATCCTGGGGCTGAGAGCTGAACGACTGCCCTCGTCCTAAGCCTCTGCTACTCCCGCGACGGCCACGAAATCTGTCTCGACGACCAAACCTCTGTCTCTGGGCTGGTACGCTGGTATGAGTCCTCCACTGTCCTGGAATATGTGCCTCGTCAACTGGAGCTGCAACCACTGGTGCTATGTAGGTGACGAACTGCTGCATGCTGATCGTAAGGGGCAGCTGAGTAACAGGGGTGACAACCTCCTGTCGTAGCTCCCGAACGACGTCAGCTAAAGAACTCATCGTCTGGCGGAACTCCTGCATCTCTACTAAAAGTCTATCCATGGTATAGGTCGTAGGCTGATCCGTCTGCACCTGTGCAACTAGAGTGCCATCCTGGTCGGTACTCGTCTCACCCGAGCTAACTCTGACCTCGGCCCTCGCTGCATCACTCTGAGTCACCATAGTCATCGACGGCAAGGCTATAAATAGATATAAGATGAGATTCGATAGGAATAAGGAAATCGAATCTCAAGGATACGAATCATCAAGGAAGGAATGTCAAGCAAATTGTACTTAGGTCACTTTAGGCGAAGTATCGCATCGTGGGTATGCTGCAGACATACACACACTACGTTAGTTTGCTTAAGCTACCTACTCCATCATACTAAGGTCATCCTACACTCCGAAAGGTAAAACCTAGCGCTCTGATACCAACTTTGTCACGACCCAAAATTGGCCCGTGACGGCCCTAATACTACACAACGCCCTAAGACGTAACGTAGCAAAAGAAAGCCAAAACCCAGAAGTCTAAACCATAAAAATACGGAAAAGATAATATAAGTTTTGAAACATTTGAAATCGCAACCTAAATTCTTTAAAAGTCTTACTTTCTTTCTTTAAAACTTTAGCAACACCCCTTTTTGTAAAAACTAGCCAAGAAGAATACAATACAAATATACGACGCCGTAGCGAAGAAATAAAGACAGTAGAGAGAAAGCTGTATATAAAAGACAACAAATCCGCAAAGATACACATTAACGTCCTCACCAAGTCTCTATGTCAATAATACAATAGTAGATGGAGAGTACAAAATACAACGAATGTACAACATGAAATACAGATAACCACCAACCCACCTAAGCAAAATAGTACTGTGAGCTGATGCGGTATCTGGAGCAAAAGATGAAAGCTGAAAGCGGAATAGAGGAATAGCCTGCCTCGACTACACTGGGGAAAAACCTGAAACACCTGTGGCACAACGGGGGTGAGTTGCCAACTTGTGAATATTATAAAACATATGCAGGTAATCGCAGGAATGCACGTACAGCATGAATCTAAGATATGCGATTACAGTAAAAACATGTCATGCAAATGCTGAATAAAGGAGAGTACACTAGCAGGTACAATCAATATGTGAAGCAATAGTAACATGACAATAATATGCAGAAACTATGCAATAAGGATATGAAAATGTAGATATGCAACTTATCACAAGGGTACACTAACAGGTACTACCACTATAAGAATCTGCATAAAATAGATAAGGGTGATGTATAGGGTGGAATATGTCATTTCCACGGAAACCTGACATCGTGGCAGGATCACAATCCATCAAGACACTCAAATCCCAAATTCTCAAATCAGCCCCCACATTGGGCTCTCACAACATATAAGTCTCACATCACCTCAATGTACAATATCGAAAAGCTCTCCTATATCTCGAATGTACAGATCAACCATATCTTTCATATCCAATATCCAGTCTCAATGAATCACCTATATCCCAAGTCGAATCTCAAGTAAGCTTCTAACATCCTAAAGGTAAATACACAGAAATAAGTATGATGGGGGCAATACACATATATTAGCGTCCCATTCCACTAATATTGGTATAAGGGTATATATAACAACGGCTAAATCCCCTGTTATATATACAAAGGTGTTAAAGAAATATCATGAAAACAGTGTGCCAAGCATCGACACAGAAATCCTGACCACATATCATACGCTATCCCGAAAGCACGAGTGCCTAGCTCTGACCCTCGCCTTTCGACGTATGCATACGTACATGACTCCAAGCGGTGTCTCCGTGATCCCCCGCCGAGTCATCAGTACTGTCACCGGTAGGTACTCGCCCGCCTCCAGGCTCAATCGGCAAAATCCATCGATCTTCTTGCCGAGGGGAACCATACCGGGCCCTACCATGTACTCTCATACGGCAACCACACCTCGTATGGAGTATATAATCAGCACCGATAAAACTCATGGTGGACGCGCAAATATCATCTCAAGGAAACCGGGTTCTTCAATGTATGCATAATTTCATGAACTCCCGCGGTTCCCAAATCCAGAAATCATCATGTGAAACTCAAATAACAATGCGCAAATCCAGGAATACATATATGCGATATATCAGAAATACGAGCATATAAATAAGAATATGTAGCTGAAACCAGATGTATACGAAACCAATAAGGTACAGCTAAATAACATCAATAACTGTAAATATGCGACAGCAACTGAATATGTATATGACATACAGGTGTAGCAATGTATAGGTATCTACCGATAAGAACTGATGTCGTATACCCCCCTGGGTATAAGAAGAATATGAGTAAGATATCCCCTGGTATAACTAAAATATCTAAAAGGTATACCTGTAGCTGTATCGCAAGGTGTAACTGTACCTATCACTAAAGGCATGATACACTATAGGTATACCGGTAAGCTAGATGTTATGTGTGGTAAGCAATAGTAGCCATAAGGGGGTAGTGTGTGACATGGCAATTATTGACGGTGTGTGTGTAGCATACAATCCGTGCTCGTGCAACATGAACCGTCAATAATATGTGCAGTGTCCTACGGCTGCTAGTCATAGTATAACTACATCAAGGAAATAAAGTAAAGGCACAATTCTACAATGACGTAGAATGTGCGACAGGTATTTGAATCCTAGCCCAGACGCATAACGCCATGCGGGCGATTCCCCTGTAGATGTTAAATCTACTCACCTACACTCCACGCTAGGTGAATCCTACCATCTGCTCCCCCCTGTAGCTGCGTCCGTAGTTCCTGCCTGCAAACCTGCAAATACGACAAGAAATCATATATAAGCCAAAATATTCCGCGAAACGCGATATCGAATCGAAACGAGAAACTCGCGTCGCGAACTAATCGCACGTGTGCACGATATGCTGAATCGTGTGTGTACGCGTCTAAAACCATCGCGACACGCCGCGATACGCTGGATCACAGAACCCACTCACGTATCGCGTGTATCGCGCAAACACAACGGACACAAAAACGATATATTGGCCCAGATTTTCCTACAGGATAAATTTTGCAAAACTAGACATGCCAAAACACTACAATACACTGCAGACAACCAATCCCAAAACCCCAGCACCCCACTCCCCTTCCTGGCCGCAATTTGCGGCCAGAATGACATAATTGGCGGCCTAGGATGGGAATTGGGGGCTCGTGTTCATGTGGTGTGCTCTAAACCTAGTGTACATGCTCTAGTCTTCTCAATTTTGTTCTGTAGGGTCCGGGTCAATAGCAGATCACAGAAGTCACAAATATCACTTTAAAAACACCGATTTTCACAATTTAGAAACCTTATGGTATTTTAGTGTAATCTGGCTATTCCTCAGTTGAAGTGGCCCTATTAGCACTAAAATAGGCTAGGTTAGCTAACACAACAACAATTTATCACCACATCTCACAAATCACTAAAACTAGCACTAACTTAGCTATTTTAACACAAATCGAAGTAATCGATGCATAACTAAGCAAACCACGAGATGGGGTTCAAGAAATATACCCTAATGAACCCTAGAAGGCAGGTGAAGAAGTGGAGAAGAGCTTCTGCAAGTGCTAGGGTTCCTTTTGCTGCTGTTGCTGCTGCTTCTGATGATGAAGCTGATGTCTGCTGCTGCTGCTGATGGATGATGATGATGATGATGATGCTACTGCTGCTGAAGATGTTGTTGTTGTTGTTGCTGCCCCTGGTGTTGGAGCTGCTGCTGCTGAAGATGATGATGGTGATGATGGTGATGATGCTGTTGCTGTTCCTGCTGCTGCTGCTGCCGCCTCTTTGGTGTGAGTGTGTGTGTGAGGTTGAGAGGGTGAGGGAAATGAGATTGAGAGTGAGAAATGAGAGAAACAAATAACCCCCCCTTCTCACTCTCTCTCACTTCACCTAAGAGGCATGGCTCACCATGTAGCCCATGCTCCTTCTCTCTCTCAAAAGTCAACATTCAACCAAAATATTAAAACCTTTTTCCAAATTCATTTTTTTATTTTAAAACCATCATGACTAATTACAACCATGACACTTAAACAATATTAAAACTAGATTAGGGAGAAATGGTTAGTTAACCATGGTTGCTAATCATGTTTAACCCCAAAAACAACCCTAGTTATCATGCACAAGTGTGTGTGTGCCTAACAAAAATCTAATAAAATACTCATTAAATAGGATAAAATATTTAAAACTTAATTTGGTAAACTTTTTATTAAAACCCACACATTAAAATATAATTAGCTACAAAACACATTCTAAGGTGTTACAACGTCATTCATCGGAAAGTCCGTAGGAATACATGATCTGTCCCTGCGGACTCGAGTTTATGGCTAACACAGTCGGCATAAGACCTCAGTTCGCAATGGACAATTCCCTTCCTGACTTAACACAGCTGGACCATCTCCGAAGTCTCTAGACATAGCTGGGGTCCCAATCCTACTTACGCCGAGTCAGAAAAACAACAGACTGGTGATCGACACGACCTAACCCCTAAACCTAAAAGTGGCCAATTGGAGTGTCTCCTGATAACAGCGATCGAAGGAGAACCCTAACGATGGCGAGTGACGATCCCCAACTGCTGACAACAAACAATACAAACACACAGCTTTAACAAAACAACTGAGCAAACTGAGTCTAACCGGACGAGAAGAATCCGAATGGAGTCACACCCTGACTAAACTTGGGTAGAAACCATAACGAAATTTGTGGAGATCTGCTTCCACTCCTACTTCGGAACGGTAAAAGATTGCAACTCTCCAGCCGGCCTCAGATGCTTGACCCAAGCACACAACAAGACAGACACCTTGAAACGAAACCTGAAACTTCTCTTTACATCCCTGTCCACCCGTAACTATCTCACAAGTCACGTTAAATGTTGGTGGAACTTGAATGCATATAGAGAGTTGACAGATGTGCATGTTCTAGGATTGCACGTCTCCACCCGACGGTGTCAGGTACACAAACGTGTCCCTAACTTAGCACGTCATTGTCACAAATCAAGGTCTCCGAATTATTACCCAGCCGAATATGCTCAAGTATCTCTGACGTACGAGCATCGACGGGCAGTGTCTCACGAAAATGATTTAAGGGAAGTGGTCGGGCGCGGACATGAGCAAGCTGTCCCCTCCATAGAGACGAACTTAAGCTATACTCAACGATCACACAAAAACTGTAAATCTGCAGAAGACTAACACAACAATCAAAATCCACTGCAGGAAGATGTTCATTAAGCTCTAATGGTCCGGAGAAAATCTGACACGACTCTCAAACAAGTAGTGTCCCCAAATCTCCAACGCAAAACCACCGCAGCCATCTCCAGATCATGAGTGGAATATCCTTCTCGTACTTCCTCCAAATGTAGGGAAGCAAAAGCGATGACTCCGTAGTGTCACATCAGTACACCCTCGAGCCCACTCAAGAAACATTATAGTTAAACAACAAAGTCGCCCGAGCCAAAGGCAAAGAAAGGACTAATGCAGTTGTTAACCGAATCTCCAACTGCCGAAAACTCCGTACACATGCCTCAGTCCACAGAAAAGAAACCTCCTTTCCGGCCAATTCAGTCGACGGTGCAGCACTACTCTAGCAATCCTGCATGAAACGGCGGTAAAACCTGCTAAGCCCAACAATATGCGGATCTCCGTCCAGCACACAAGTCTGGGCCTAAGCTGTACGGCCACGATCTCCCTCGGGAACATACAAAACCGTCTCCCGCGACTACAAGACCTAGGAGTCAACACAAACAAGTCTGAAGAAACACTCCGAGAATCTAGCAGCTACCGGTGCTCTCCCCGTATGTGCATAACAAATCCTCAAGTGCTACTCCTGTCCCTCAAGACAAATTAAGTAGACCAGAGTGTCGTAAATAACACAACAGTAATTGGTCGAGGAACGGCCTGAAGAAATCTGGCTCATCACATCTACGAATGCTGCTAGGGAATCAGTGAATCCAACGACTCACAAAAACACCCAAAGCCCATAGCACGCATAAGGCAGTCCTCGGAATGCCATCACCCCGAATCCGCAATAATGATGACCTGATCCCGAACAAACTTAGAAAATGTCTCGCACTCTGGAGCTGATCGAAGAAATCGTCACGGCGAGGTGAAGGATACCTATCCGCACCGTAAGCCGGTTCAATTAACGATCCGTCGATACGCAACCCTAAACTGCCGTCTTTCTCCTCGACGAACAGAAGTAGGAGCTTCCAAAAGCGAAACACTCAAACGCACAAAACTCCCCAAACCACAACTCTGCAGCTGATCCTTTAGTTCCCAAGCTTCGCCGGCTCATCCGGAACAACGTCGGAAAAACTCTCGCACGAAAGAAACCCGGTCCAACAATCCCACTGTGGCTCCGGTATCACGAATGAACGCCAAGAATCCACGACATCTCCTCAGTAGCTGAGTAGCGGAAAGGCTGAATTCAAGCTGTGAGAGGCGGCACAACTATCCACCTGCACAACAAGAACTGACATGCCGGGGAAAACAAAACCTAACTTGTTTCCTCACGGTAGTCCAAAGACGCCTAGCAAGTAATTAACCAGTCCGTGCCCAGGAGAACGTCAAATCCAACATCTTTAGAAGGATCAAATGACGGACGAATCTCTACCTCTTATCCGATTGGCACAAAACTGGAATACGTGTCGCACAACAAAAGAATCGCTGACAGAAGTTAAAACAGCTAACTACGACTAATCTACCCAACCACGGTACAAGCATGAAAAACAAAAGAATACATCAAAAGAACAAGCGAATTAAGGATACCTGAGAACTCCATATTGGACGTCTGCGCGTCCCGATGAGTAGAAGCAAACTCCTGTGTCTGCCCTCTACTCGCAGCTGGATGAACTCTTCTGGTAGACTGAGCCCTCTGAGTAAATCTTCCACGTCCACGGCCTCTCTGAGTACGATCCTGACGCCGTGCTGAGGAACAATCCCTGACGAAGTGCTGAAGGCTTCCGCATCGAAAACATCCACGCGCTGACTGCTGACCATCCTGGGGCTGAGAGCTGAACGACTGCCCTCGTCCTAAGCCTCTGCTACTCCTGCGACGGCCACGAAATCTGTCTCGATGACCAAACCTCTGTCTCTGGGCTGGTACACTGGTACGAGTCCTCTACTGTCCTGGAACTCTCTGAGCCTCTGGAATATGCGCCTCATCAACTGGAGCTGCAACCACTGGTGCTATGTAAGTGTCGGACTGCTGCATGCTGATCGCAAGTGACAACTAAGTAACAGGGGTGACAACCTCCTGTCGTAGCTCCCGAACGACATCAACCAATGAACTCATAGTCTAGCGAAAATCCTGCATCTCTACCAAAAGTCTATCCATAGTATAATTCGTAGGCTGATCCGTCTGCACCTGTGCAACTAGAGCGCCATCCTGGTCAGTACTCGTCTCACCCGAGCCAACTCTGACCTCGGCCCTCGCTGCATCACTCTGAGTCCCCATAGTCATCGGCGGAAAGGCTATAAATAGATATAAGATGAGATTCGATAAGAATAAGGAAATCGAATCTCAAGGATATGAATCATCAAGGAAGAAATGTCAAGCAAATTGTACTTAGGTCACTTTAGGCGAAGTATCGCATCGTGGGTATGCTGCAGACATACACACACTACGTTAGTTTGCTTAAGCTACCTACTCCATCATACTAAGGTCATCCTACACTCCGAAAGGTAAAACCTAGCGCTCTGATACCAACTTTGTCACGACCCAAAAATTGGCCCGTGACGGCCCTAATACTACGCAACGCCTAAAGACGTAGCGCAGTAAAAGAAAGCCAAAACCCAGAAATCTAAACCATAAAAATACGGAAAAGATAATATAAGATTTTGAAACATTTGAAATCGCAACCCAAATTCTTTAAAAGTCCTATTTTATTTCTTTAAAATTTTAGCAACACCCCTTTTGGTAAAAACCAGCCAAGATGAATACAACACAAAAATATGAAGCTATAGCGAAAAAATAAGGACAATAGAGAGAAAGCTGTATATAAAAGACAACAAACCCACACATAATATACAGTAACGTCCTCACCAAGTCTCTAAGTCAACAATACAATAGTAGATGGAGAGTACAAGATACAACGAATGTACAATACAAAATACAGATGACCACCAAATCCCACCTAAGCAAAATAGTACTGTGAGCTGATGCGGTATCTGTAGCAAAAGATGATAGATGGATACTGAATAGCCTGCCTCGACTACTCTGGGGAACAACCTGAAACATCTGTGGCACAACGGGGGTGAGTTGCCAACTCGTGAATAGTAGATAACATATGCAGGTAATCGCAGGAATGCATGTACAGCATGAATCTAAGATATGCGATTACAGTAATAACATGTCATGCAAATGCTGAATAAAGGAAAGTACACTAGCAGGTACAATCAATATGTGAAGTAATAGTATTATGACAATAATATGCAATAACCATGCAATAGGGATGTGGAAATGTCAATATGCAACTATCATAACGGTACACTAACAGGTACTACCAATATGTGAATCTGTGCATAAAGTAGATAAGTGTGAGGTATAGTGTGGAATATGTCATTTCCACGGAAACCTGATATCGTGGCAGGATCACAATCCATCAAGACACTCAAATCCACAATTCCTCAAATCAGCCCCCAAACTGGGGTCGTACATCATATAAGTCTCACATCACCTCAATGTACAATATCGAGCAATCCCCTATATCTCGAATGTACAAATCAACAATCTCCTTCATATCCATTATCCAATCTCAATGAATCACATATATCCCAAGTCGAATCTCAAGTAAGTTTCTAACATCCTAAGGTATTTATATATATATATTTGCAGAAATAAAAATGATGGGGGCAATACACATATATTAGCGTCACATTCCACTAATATTGGTGTAAGGGTATATATAACAACGGCTAATCCCCTGTTATATATACAAAGGTATTACAAGAAATATCATGAAAACAATGTGCCAAGCATCGACACAGAAATCCTGATAGGTACGTATCATACGCTGTCCCAAAAGCACGAGTGCCTAGCTCTGATCCTCGCCTTTCGACGTATGCATACGTGCATGACTCCCAACGGTGTCTCCATGACCCCCGCCGAGTCATCAGTACTGTCACCGGTAGGTACTAGCCCGCCTCCAGGCTCAATCGGCAAAATCCATCGATCTTCTTGCCGAGGGGAACCATACCGGGCCCTACCATGTACCCTCTACGGCCTCGACGCCTCCTCGTAGGGGTATATACATATCAGCACCGATAAAGCTCATGGTGGATGCGCAAATATCATATCAAGGAAACCGGATTTTTCAATGTATGCATAATTTCATGAACTCCCGCGGTTCCCAAATCCAGAAGACATCATCTAAAATCCCAATAACAATGCGCAAATCCAGGAATAAATATATGCGATATATCTGAAACGCGAGCATATAAATGAGAATATGTAGCTGAAACCAGATGTATGCGAAACCAATAAGGTACAGCTAAGTAACACCAGTAAAGGTAAATATGTAACTGCAACTGAATATGTGTGTAACATACAGGTGTAGCAATGTATATGTATCTACCTATAAGAACTGATGTCGTATACCCCCTGGGTATAAGTAAAATATGTAGGATACCCCCCGGTATAACTAAAATATGTGCAAGGTATACCTGTAGCTGTATCGCAAGGTGTATGTGTACCTATCACTAAAGGTATGATACACTATAGGTATACCGATAAGCTAGATGTCATGTGTGGTAAGCAATAGTATCTATAATGGTTAGTGTGTGACATGGCAATTATTGACGGTGTGTGTATAGCATACAATCCGTGCTCGTGCAACATGAACCGTCAATAATGTGTGCAGTGTCCTACGGCTGCTAGTCACAGTATAACTATATCAAGGAAATAAAGTAAAGGCGCAATTCTACAATGACGTAGAAGGTGCGACAGGTATTTGAATCCTAGCCCAGACGCATAACGCCATGCGGGCGATTCCCCTGTAGATGTTAAATCTACTCACCTACGCTCCACGCTAGGTGAATCCTACCATCTACTTCCCCCCTGTTTTAGTGTCCGTAGTCCCTGCCTGCAAACCTGCAAATAAGACATGGAAATCATATATAAGCAAAATATCTCGCAAAACGCGATATCGAACCAAAACGAGAAACTCGCGTCGCGAACTAAACGCGCGTGTGCACGATACGCTGAAACGTGTGTGTACGCGTCTAAAACCATCGCGACACGCCGCGATACGCTGGATCACAGAACCTACTCACGTATCGCGCGTATCGCGCAAACACAACGGACACCAAAAACGATATATAGTCCCGGATTTTCCTACAGATCAAAACTTACAAAACTAGACATGCCAAAGCACTATACAACACAGAAGAGAGCCCTACACAAAAACCTAAAACCTAACTCCTATTCCTGGCCGCAAATTGCGGCCATATGGATAAAATTGGCGGCCGGGGATGGGAATGGGTGGCTCGTGTTCATGTGGTGTGCTCTATACCTAGTGTACATGCTCCAGTCTTCTCAATTTTAACCTGAAGATCCCGGGTCAAAAGCAGATCACAGATATCCAATACAACACTTTAAAAACACCAAATTGCACAATTTGGAAACCTTATGGTATTTTAGTGTAATCTGGGTTATTTCTCAGTTGAAGTGGCCCTAATAACACTTAAATAGGTAGGGTTAACCAACACAATCATCACTTAAACAACATTCCACACAAATCACCTTAATTAGCACTAAACTAGCTAATTTAACACTAATCGAAGCAAATTAACACACAAGCTAAGCAAACAAGGGAAAAGGTTCAGAAATATACCGTAGAGAACCCAAAGAAGCAGGAGAAGAAGTGTATGGGGGAGGAAGAGCTTCTGCAAGTGCTGGGGTTCCTGTTGCTGCTGTTGCTGATGCTTGCCTATGCTGCTCTCTGCTGTTGCTGCTGCTGCTGCTATTGTTGTTGTTGCTGCTGTGGCTGCTGCTGCTGCTGTTGTTGTTGTTGTTGTTGTGGTTGATGCTATGGCGGCGGCTGCTGCTGCTGCTGCTGTTGTTGTTGTTTCTGCTGCTGCTTCTGTGTGTGAGTGTGTGTGTGTTTGTGTGAGAGTGAGAGAATGAGAGTGAGAGAAATGAGAGTAACACTAACCCCTCCCTCTATTTCTCTTGCCTCATTAATGAGGCATGGTTCACACCATGCTCCCCATGCCCTCTCTCTCACACAAGTCAACACTTCAAACCAATAATAAACCCTTTTCCAAATTCATTTTAATTTTTAAAACAACCATAACTATTTAACCCAAAACACCTAATAAGAATTAATTAGCTTAAAAAGAATGGGTTAATCCATCATGCTAGCTAAATCATGGTCTAACCCATCTCTAACCCTAGTTATCATGCACAAGTGTGTGTGTGTGCCTAACAAAATTCTAATAAAATACTCAATAAATAGGATAAAATATTTAAAACTTCATTTGGTAAACTTTTTTATTAAAAACCATACATTAAAATATAATTAGCTACAAAACACATTCTAAGGTGTTACAACAACCCCCAGTAATCGACGTATAGCGATTAGCCGACGTTCAGTGCATATATCACATCACAGATATAACTCATTAGCCAAAGTCTAGAGAAGTTCGATCAAAATACGGATTTGTAACCACCCCAAAAACAACTTTTGCTTTCTGTAAAATCTGGGCAGAAAAAACATATTGTAAAAATCCCAAAACACCCTACTGAACATACTGCAGGAAACATTTCCCACGACCGAGTCAACTCGGCCGCGGATCCGCGGCGCTTTGACCGAGTTAGTGGACCATTTTTCTTGTTCTTAAAAAACCCTGAGCCGATTTTTAGTACATGATTTATTATTTTTTGAACAGAAAATAAAATCGGTAGAAAGTTGATATCTCGGGCATGTTTTGTGATTTTTTTTCGATCGAACTTCTAGTTACTTTGCTAATATGTTAGATAGTGTTTAGCCAGGCTCTGATACCACTGTTAGGTCCACGTTACCCACCCCGGTTCTTTCGGGGAGGCGGAATAGGTAAAACGAAAATTTTTCCCTAGCTAGGTAACATGGACCGTTTCAAGGATTGTTGCTAAACAAAACTAACATAAAATCTACAAGTTCTAACTACTATGTAGAATGGTTATACCTAGTCTTGAACTCCTTCTCTTCTCGTTGTTCTCTTGAACTCCTTCTCTTCTTGTTGTTCTCCTCCTTACTTGCTCCTTGTAGTAGTTTGTACGGCTCCTCCTCGTCGTCTCATCTTTGTCGAAGATAGATCCACCCGAGGGTTCGAACTTGAGCTCCTACCTCAACCTAGAGGTAACTAAGGTGCTTGGTTTGCTAAACCTAGAACCCTAGAAAGAGTATAGAGTAGTCTTGGTGTTTTATCTCAAAGGAAAATGGTTCTCAACTCATGAGAGGGATTTTTCCTTGAGCTAGAGGAAGAAGGAGAGTAATGGATGAGAGAGAAGATGCAAGTGAGAATGATACAATTACAACCATGCTCTCATAATTTAGAAAAATGATAATAATAATAATAATAATTAACAATTTGTGATGGTGAGTTGATGAATGACCATTATCATTTCATTCATTAAATGCTTTTGCAAAGAATAAGAAGCATCTTTGAAAACAAATGATGATGGTCAACAAGTCTACTTTGATCAACTGGTCAACGAAGTCAACAAGTCAACAAAAGTCAAGAATTCAACTCAACCATGGCACAAAAATTGTTAACTAATATTATTAATCATATTTCCTATTCTCATTAGGGTTTGGAAAAAGACAACAGTCAACTGTGCATACACACCCGTACCATAACCCTAATGAGAATCCTCTGTCTCTGCCTCAGTCAACTGTGCATACACACCCGCATCCGTGATCCGAGGAACACGAATACAATGAGATAAAACCAACCTCAAAACATATACTACGATCTGGCTTAAACCAAAGCCCACTAGTAATAACTGTCCGGACACCAAACGTGCACAAGTGCGCGGATGTGAACGAACCCCGTCGCAAAACCATGCGACCTCTACTCTGTTTTGCCCAAAGACGAATAACCCTATGTGTGGGACTCTAAAGACTCGACACTACGCTGGCAGTGGGTTTAACCACAGACCGCAAGCGGCACTAGCTGTACGTAACGGTCCCCAGGTAGATGCCGATAAGAAGACTGATGAGGTGAACCCATCCGAACTCCTACTGAGCCTGTATGTGACAATCTTCGTACAGCCCGGTCTGTTCGTCTGAGAGTATCGCATGGCGGGCCTAGGAGGGCGGTAAACGTCAGTCCCCTAATAGCGGTACAAGTCGTGTCGGAGTGTAGCCCAAAATACCTTGAGAATCTACTGGAAAACCTACCAGCAATTCTCGCTAGCCCTGGCCAGGGACTTTGTGTAATGGCTCTTCTAGACACAGCGCGATATCAATCCCCAATACCGGGAGAGACGAATCCTGTCTAACCGTCACTGCCTCCAAGTGCTTCGGGACTGCACCCAACTACTACCTGTTTGCACGACTCAGTAGAGCCGTGGTAGGGTAGTAATCTAAGAACAGTGGGAACACACTCGAGGCGAAGTGACAGTGTCAAGTCAGCGGACTAAGCTGTACTCATGTCACCTGGGAACTGTTAACTGACGATAGGTATAATACCAACCAACAGTTCCCGACGAGTCCTGTCCAGTGTACTCGTAACCTAACGAGCACCTGCATACTATCTCCAGTACGACGTACTGATGGCTGTGGGACAGACCATCTCTCCCGCTGGGAAGAGAAGCGTATGCACTAGTCTACTCTGGAGTATCGATGCCCTGTCTCAATAATCCTACGACCAGGGACCAAAATAAGGATGTGCTTATTGACTACCCAGCTCTCACTAGTGTGATCGCTATCACAACGCCGGTAGTCAAGCAAAGATCCTAAGGGCTCTACCAAAATGTTTTTTAGCCATATGTTAAAAGAAACATATACACATATTAAGATAGAAACAAACCAAGTAGCATACTACTATATCGAGCAAGACTGTCATAAAACCATATATATATCCCAAGCCTCCAAAATGTATTATACAAACCAGTACTATACAATAATGGCCTCTAGGGCATACATATCTAACAGTTGATTAGGGTTAATTAGGTTAATTTGGGTAAATTGGGTTAAATTTGGGTTGATTAGGGTTAATTTGGGTTAATTAGTGATAATTTGAAAGGGTTAGGGTGTTGATTAGGGTTAATTAGGTTAATTTGGGTAAATTTGGTTAAGTTTGGGTTGATTAGGGTTAATTAAGTTAATTTGGGTAAATTGGGTTAAGTTTGTGTTAATTAGGGATAATTTGTGTTAGCGTAATGATTATGGTTAATTATGGTTAATTAGGTTAATTTGGGTTATTTAGGGTTAGGGTTTATGGTGCACTAGTTCATTGTTGTAAGATACTCGATGATAACGTAAACGTACAACTTTACCGTAAACGCAAGAAAAATTTACCCTAAACTTGAAATTTTGAACCCTTAATAACGAAACGTAAACGTAAAACCTATTCATGTTAAATGTTCAAGTTAAAACCAATATATGATACTCGATGATAATATGAAACTTTCATATTCTCATCGATACTCATATATGAAACTCAAAGCGCCACTTAGTCCCCGTCTATCGGTTAACATACATTCGATGTTCGTCGTGACATAGAACTATACGAAGGTTGTTAAATATCAGACGGTATAGCTCGATACTAACAACCGTCGTGTAGTCTATTTGACGAGAATATTCAATCGTATGATAACCGATAGATTTGTCCCGTGTGGACAACTTAGGAATGTATAAAGCAAACACTGCATTCACTTGTGTTTTCATCCGTTTCGAGATATTTCGTCGGTACTTTTCCGCTGGTTCTCCTGTACAAAGATAGATTAGATGTTCATTTCAACGTTGTTTCACAACTTTGAAATGATTATCTATTCTATTACAGTGTACTCGGAGAACAGCGGGGAGGTGCTGCCGAAATTTACTCGAAACGGTTGAAAGCACAAGCGAATGGGTGTCTGCTCTATACATTCTTAATGGGATAGAAGCCTTACCCCCGACAGCCGAAACACACACATACAACACGAATACACAACAAACGCACGCACAGCACATACATACTAACAACCCTACACTTAAGGGAAATCATAAATTTAAACACACATATATAGAATACAACTCATACATGGGTATCCTCAAATCTAACTTTGATTATCGATAATTTATTCTTTTCAACGACAAACACACACACAAAGCATATACACGGATTTTCTCCTTTGTCAGTAACCATCTTGTTCTTATATTTCTCAATATAGTCATCATAACCTACAATTTATATGTTATACAGTCTAACATGGTCCATGAGTACATCAGAGTTAAGGACTGGATGTATGTGGACTGGAAACAACGTATGCAACCTTAGTTTGTCGCAGGAATTGCTGCTTTTATTGAATTTGCACGCGCATATAATAAGATCGTGATAGAGAAGATTCTCTGCCCGTGCGATAGATGTGGGAATAAGTACTGGCAGAAGGTAGAATTTGCAGAGCTTCATATCGTTAAACATAGTTCTACTAGACTTTATACAACTTGGCTATATCACAGGAAAGGAGAAGAACACAGTAATGCGGCAGAAGAAGAAGGAGTAGACGATAATGCTGCAGAAGAAGAAGGAGAAGACGGTAATGCGGCAGAAGAAGAAGACGGTAATTTGTTTCCATCAGAAGAAATGGAGGATATGGTAGAGGCCACCCTAGGTGAATCTATTCGTACCGAAGATGACATTCCTTCCGGTCAAGGACCGCGTGCGGATATGTATGAAAATTTCATGAATGATGCTAGAAAACCAATATATGAGAATGCAAAGCATTCCACCCTCTCATGGTTCGTCCAACTTTTCCAGATTAAGTGTCTAAATGGATAGAGCAACAAGTCATTCACAATGCTTCTTTCGTTCTTGAAAGATTCTATGCCCCCGGGAAATAACGTGCCCGACAGCTGGTACGGAGCCCAGAAGATGATGTCTGATTTGGGTCTGAAGTGTGAGAAGATTCATGCATGTCCTAAAAATTGCGTGTTGTACCGGAAAGAGAATTCAGATTTGAAAGAATGTCCAACATGCGGAGAGGTCAGGTATAAGCCGAAAGATTCTGATAAGAAGCCCGATATACCTGTCAAGATAGCACGATACTTTCCCATAACACAGAGGCTGCAAAGGCTATTTAGGTGCAAGAAAACATCCGAGGCAATGATTTGGTATCACCGTGCTCCTCCAAGTGAAGATGGAAAAATGAGTCATCCAAGAGATTCACCAGCATGGAAGGATTTCGATAGGAGGCACGCAATATTCAGTAGCGATCCTCGCAATGTCAGGCTCGGACTGGCTAGTGATGGCTTTTACCCATTCAACTATATGGCTGGAAGCCATAGCACACTGTCCGTTGTAATGATAGTTTATAATCTGTCGTCTTGGTTGGCTATGGACCAATCATACTTTATGATGCCTTTTCTTATCGACGAACCAAACTCACCGGGGAACAATATAGACGTCTATCTCCGACCTCTGATCGAGGAGTTAAAATCTCTATTCAATGATAGTGTAGAGACTTACGATGCAAACACAAATACAACCTTCATACTGCGTGCGGCTTTAATGCGGACAATTAATGACTTTCCTGCGTATGGAATGCTATCAGGTTGGTCCGTACATGGTCACAAAGCATGTCCTCATTGCCATCAACATACAACATCGAAATTCTTGAATCTTAGCAGGAAGGTTTGTTATTGCGGCCATCGACGTTTCCTGCCTCTAGACCACCCCTACAGGTTAGACGTTGTTCACTTTGATGGTCATCAGGAGCTTCTTGGACCTCCAGCCCCATTGTCCGGAGAGGACGTGACTGCTCAGTGGTATGGTTACGATAATGTGACCTTCGGGATAGATCCGACAAAACAGGTCAAACCATCATTCTGGAACAAGTTAAGCATTTTCTTCGAGCTTCCGTACTGGTCAATAAATTTAGTGCGTCATTGTCTGGACGTCATGCACATAGAGAAGGGAGTATCTGAGCATGTACTCAACTTGCTTCTTTGTAAAGACGGGAAATCGAAAGACAACCTCAATACTTGGATGGATCTACAGGACTGGGAAATTAGAAGTGAATTGCATCCTAAACTGGTAGCGGGTAAACCAGGCAAGTTTTTACTTCCCAATGTCGCTTATCATATGTCACAACTGGAGAAGAAAAGATTCCTGCAGGTGTTGCATGATTTGAAATTTCCCACAGGTTTCTCAGGTTCATTCAGCAAGGAGATAAAAATTGTGAAAGACAAGATCGATGGGCTGAAAAGTCATGATCACCATGTTATCATGGAGCACCTTCTCCCATTAGCCCTCAGGACTTCCCTCCCCGAATCGGTTGGTCTAGTAATCAGTGACCTATGTTTATTTTTTAGAGAGTTATGCGCTAAAACACTGGATGTTGTGACGCTGGAGAAACTAGAAAATTCTATTGCGTTGATACTTTGCAAGTTTGAGCGTATTTTCCCACCGTCATTCTTCGATATCATAATACACCTGACGGTTCATCTTGCAACTAAGGCTAAGTTAGCCGGACCGGTACAATATCGATGGATGTATCCCGTAGAGAGGTACGTGGAATTTTTCGTTTCGCGCAATTTTTAAAATTATTGTTGTCTTGTATGCCCGTATTTATTTATTCAACATATTTTCTTTACGTAGCTCTACACTCTTAAAAAGTACATACGTAATAGAAATCGACCAGATGGTTCTATCATGCAAGGTTATCTTCTAGTTGAAGCAACCATATTTTGTTCCCGCTATCTGGACGAGAACATTAAGACGGGACTTAACCGGCCTCGAAGAATTCAAGACGGGTGATATGGTAAAGCCGATTATAAGAGGGTTGACATTATGTTTATCAACAAGATATACCGGTTTATCTTGCTCAATAGCGGCTGTCTTGAAAAAAATTAGAGAGTAAGTTTTTTTGGATTAATTGTTATATTTGTGTTTTTGTGTGTATGAAATGATATAATATTAATGTCATAATTTATTGTCGAGAACAGAATTCATTTTAACGAGGTACGTGAGGGGCATCCTGATTGGAACGATGAACGATTGGAAAAATATCATCAGGATAATTTTTACGATTAGGTTGCAGATCATGTAAGTTATTTGAATAACATGTTATTGCTATCAATTTTAATCTAAACTTATATCGTTATGTATTTGTCGTAAAATTTGTTTTGTTAGATCCACGATCCGAACTTGTCTGCATCATTATAGAGTGATTCAAGATGTTTAGCTCAGTTTCCTAGTATGGAGGTTGCATATTATAAAGGATTCGGTGTCCTTGGATACAAATTCGAAGTTAAGGACATAGAAACATCTAGAACCACTCTGAATAGTGGGATTGCGACGGTAGGATCGGATGGTGTGATTTATTATGGATACTTAAATTGTATACTTGGCATCCAATATCCCGGACGATCAGAACCCTTTTATATATTTCAGTGTACTTGGTACGATACACGAACCGATACGGATAAGTGGAGAAGAAATCTCGGGACTTGGAAAGATGAATATGGATTGACCAGTGTGAACACACTTCGATTTTACGGTCAGGAAGATCCGTTTATCTTTCCGAACCAAGCGTTCCAAGTATACTACTCACAGTGTTTGAAGCATCCGGGATGGAGTGTCGTATGCCGTTGGAAACCCAGGGATGTCTACGATATCCCAGAATTCAAGGACAGCGATGAGGATGAAGAAGAGAGAAGACTTAGAGTGCTCCGACCGTCTGTTTCGAAAGACGGGGGGTCTACGGCTGATCATGAAGTTACGTGGGTTAGAAATGATATCGATGATGAAATCCAAGAAGATATGTCTAATGAGCCCACGAAACAAAAAAGGTTATCAGTAATGTTATATTATTACTTCACATTTTACGATCTATACATATATAGTCAATGCTTGTAATGATTGTCTAATGCGTCCACGAACCGTTTTATCTAGATTTGATGACGATGACGGGAGCAGCGAGGGGCGGCAGGAGCTCCAGCCGCGGCACCGGCAGAGGCAGAGGTAGAGGCAGAGCGGTTCTGCCGTCCGGAGAGTTGCGTAGGGAGCTTCAGAGGGCCGGTTGATTGTAATAAATTCTTGATGTGTAATATCGAATCAAATAGTCCCCGGCAACGGCGCCATTTGATTGTAATAAATTCTTGATGTGTAATATCGAATCCAATAGTCCCCGGCAACAGCGCCATTTGATTGAATAGAATTCTTGTTTGTGTAGTATGAAATTGTAAAGAAATCACAACCAAAAATTATTTGACCGCAATCAACTACGGTGTCGGATGTAGATTGTAAGTGAGTGCGGATCGTCCACAGGGACAGTGTAATCGTTCGTCTTTTGAATTAGATGAGTTGAAACTTTAAAGAAAACAAAACAAAATAATTCATGATTTGAAATTGAAGTTCAAGAATTAGAAAAACATAGATCTAATAACAAGAAAAAGATAGAATCAAGAATTGATAGTTTGATGATTTTTCCAAACCAAATCTCAAGAATCGAAATGAGGCTCGTAGGAATCGATCGGATCTATAGGTGTGATGTAATCTTACAATGACGTATTCTTATCCTTCGATGAATTGATACTAGATCGATGATGATCGACAAGAATTAGGGATTTCTAGTGAAACTAGGGTTTCATCTTATCCCTTGTTCTTTCATCGATATCATTCATATTCTAGCCTCTAGTAATTTCAAGAAACGATCGTAGATCCCTAATTTCGAGCGATCACAATCAAGAAAGCATCGCAACGAAACTAGGTCATCGATTCTTGAACTTGCTAGGATTTACAAAACTCATAGGACTTAAAAATCGTTTTAAAGATTTGTTAAATCATCATTCTATTGATCGTCTCGGCTCCTTAACGAGCGGAGTTTTACTCAAACATCACAACAAGAACAACAATTACAAATTGAGATCTAATCATGATGCAAGAATTAAAAGAAAGCAAGATAAAAGAATTTCACCTTTTATTTATATCAACAATTTCGTTACACTCGCTCAAGAACTACAAGAGGAAGCACTCGATCGTCGATTTGGTTTCGCTCGTCTCCGGGAGTCGCGGATCGGCTTGGATCACTTGCCCGATTGAAGATCGGCTCGGCTCCTAAAAGGTTGAAGGCTTCTCGCTTGATTGGTACTCAAGATCTTGAATTTGGAGTGGAATTAGGGTTAGGGTTTCGCACAAGCCTTGTCACTAGACTTGTGGAAAAAGATGAAGAATTGAAGAAGTAAAGAATTAATGAACTAATGAAGAACTATTGATGAACAACTAAGATTGAACAACCACAACCCTTAGATTTAGGCTCCTATTTATAGATATCTAAACCCTAGATCTAAGATTTCAAATTCTAAGTTTCCCTCCTAAAGTTTGTTGAGGAAATTTGAATTTCCCTCCAAAAGTTAGTTAGAGGAGAAGCTTCTAGATGTGATTATTTAGAAGGGAGCTTCTAGAAGAGGTTAGTTAGGAGCTTAATTATGTTTAGCCTTGCTTAATGATCTTTGCTGATCTGGTAGTAGCTTCTAGGTCCTTCTGGAATTTGACATGTCATTATGAGCTGTGGCCACCGAGATAGGGATAATACAGTAAAATTGAGTCTCTGAAGCCATCAAGCCGCCGCGGAACCGCGGCGCAAGCGCGCTCCCGCCGCGGAACCGCGGCGCTTTTGGAGAGTTGGGGCTTGGGCTTTCTGGTGCTTGCTTGGGCTGATGTATGGGCCTTTATTATATATGTTGAATTTAATATCTCCTTCTGAAATGCTACCGGATCTGAATTCATTGAGTTGGCGTAATTTTGATCAGCTCTTTGGTTTTTCTTCCGTATTTTCCTGCACAGACTCAAGACAAGTGTTGCGCAAATACAGAAATGATGCGATGCCATGAAATGCGGTTAATTTCCCTTAAAGTGTCGGTTTAAAAGTCTAACACATGAAATCTGATATTTAATGACTGATTTGCTAATATGTGAAATATGAATACCGAACACTTCTAAATGAGTGCAAAAGATGGGGAAATTGCCGTGTTAAAAATACATTATTTTCGACTGATCACCGGTCTTGCACCCCGATCGGAGACCCCTTCTGATGCCTCCTTCCGTGTGGACTTTGCCACACATCCAGGTATATTGCACGCATATTCATTTTGAATGTAATATTATAGATATACATGCATGTTCATGTCAAAATTACTTACATTGTCAATGTTTGATTGTCTAGCTGTTGGTGATGCGTCCACATCAGGGACAGAGGCCGCTGCCTTCACATCTCCGGCAGAGCCCACCACCGCACCTGCGGGTATGTTTATATATCCTATAGTGTATACATGTTGATTTAGAATGTTATATTATTGATATACGCATTCTTTTTACAATTACTTATATAGTCAATATTTGATTGTCTAATTATAAGTGGTGCGTCCTCGTCTGGTGCAGGGGCCACTCCCGTCACTTCCATACACTCCGCGCAGTCTGCAGGTTTGTATAAATAAATATAAAATATTTATTCATTTTACATATCCTTTAAGAATAAACATGAACTTCATGTAATTTTATCGATGTTTATTTTCTAGTTGGAGATGCGTCCACGTCCGGGTCACCGGCTGTTTCTCACCAGAGGAACTATCTGTAAGTGCACGACGGCGCCCCGGCCGTCAATCCGAGGCCAAAATGCGGAAACGGTAATTTACTTTAACTTTTTGAACCGGCACCACCGCGCACTAAAATCCCGGATCGGGCCATTAACATAGTCCTCGCTAACTAGAGAACGGGTAGAGAGATATACCGAGCGATCCGTGTCCTTCGGTCTTCTCGTCGTCGTCCCGATCTCCCCGCGGAATCTCCGGTCTTCACCTCCTCGCCGGAAGGGCACCACGTCGCCGGCTTCTTTTACGGGCTCCCACCTCTGGACCGAGGCAACACGGGCACGAAGTTGGCGAGCCGACGTGCTCAAGGATTGTTGTAGAATGTAGTGTAGTGCTATGTCTCATTTAGGGTCACTAGAAGTTGCCCATTTGGTGGAGGAAAGGAGATATATACTTTGGTGGTGGCTAATGAGTTTTTAGCAAGCAAAGGAGATAAAAACCCCACTCTCAAAATTGGGACAGCCCCTCCCCTAATGTGGCCGGCCCTGCATGATGGAGAGAATGAGAGGAGTATCAATGTGTATCAAAAAGAGAGAGAGTCACATAATGCAAGAGAGAGAAAAGGGTTATCATGAAAAGAAATGATCACCCAATAAAACCCACACTCCATCAACCAATCATCTCATCACAAAGTCAAGCAATCATGAAGTCAAGAAAGTCAAGGGAGGGTGCAACCATCATGACACTACAACTTGTAAAAACAACCCTCCAAATTGCTAATTTGCACAATTGCAAATAAGCCCTCCTCCACCAATTTTCAGCCAATGAAAGATACAAAGAAAAATGGTCAAAACGGAAAACAAACTGGCAACTTCATAAAACTGATCCCGTAATAAATTACAGGAAAACCCCGCTACTGTATATACATACCCGTATTTGTATTCCAACCGAAATACAAATGCAATGAGACAAAATCTACACTGTACAATACTAGGATCCGGCTTAAACCAAAGCCCGCTAGTATTATCCGTCCGATCATGATCCGTGCAATACCGTACGTATCTGATCGAACCCTGCCATATCTCCATACGGCCTCTACAGCGTTTCGCCCGAAACTTGAGAAACTGTTCTGTGGGGGACTCTAAAGACTCGTCAATACTTTGATTGTGGATTTAACCACCAGCACGTCAGAGGTATTAGCCTATACGTAACGGGCTACCAGGTATTGACCAAAAGGGACGTCGATGAGCGAACTCATCCTGACACCCTACTGAGCCTGTCAGTGACAATATCCGTACAGTCCGGTCCGTTCGTTTATGAGCATCGCATGGCGGGCCTAGGGGGTTGGTAAAAGCCAGACCCCCAAAAGCGGTACAAGTCGTGTCGGAGTGTAGCCCAGAACACCCTGAGATACTACTGGAATACCTACCAGTAAATCTCTTGCCTTGGCCAAGGACTTCATGTAATGGCTCTCCTAGACACAGCGCGACCTCACCCCCAATACCGGGAGAGACGAACCCCTGCAGATCCGCTCACTGCCTCCATGTGGCTCGGGACTGTACCCAACTAAAACCTGTTTGCACGTCTCCTTTGAGCGTGGTAGGGTAGTAATCAAAGTACAGTGGGAACTCACACGAGACAAATGACGATCTCAGGTCGATGAACTAACCTGTACACATGTCACCAGGGAACTGCTATCTGACGTCAGATATAAGACCAACTAACATGTTCCCGGCGAGTCATGTCCGGTGTACTCATAACCCAATGAGCACCTGTATACATCTTAGGTGAACCAACTGACACCAGTGGCTTGTGAGACCGGCCACCGCCCCTCGTCGGGGTCTCGACTGTATACACTAGTCTACTCTGGAGTATCGATGCCCTGTCTCGAAACTCCTACGACTAGGGACCTTTTAAGGATGTGCTTATAGACTACCAGCTCCCACGTATATGATCACCCTCATACTGCTGGTAGTCAAGCAAGAATTCTTGGGGCTCTATCAACGTGCAATAGTGACCTGTAAGGTCACCTAAAGCAGTACACGATGATAAAGGTAAACCAGATAGCATACTATCATCTCGAGTAAGACTGTCCTATCGGGATAGGTCCTCCATCAATCATTGCAATCACGTGCCTGTGATCCAATAATTGACTCTGAGGGCACTATCTCCAACACTATCGTCCCGCTCGTGCTGCTGCCCGGGCCCAGGCTCGTGCTTCTGTCGCCGGAGGTATATATCACACTTCAATTTTCGTTAAAACTTGATTTCTTAAAACCACTTTGTCTTAATATTGATTGTCTTGATATTTCTTGTAGACGCAGGGCCTCCCCAACTCGAGAGGAGGACTCGAGGCCCGAATCAGTCCCACAGGCTGAGGCCATACAGAGCTAGGGGGAGGCAGCATTCCTCCTCTTTTTTACCTCTGATTATCGCTATACCGGCGATTATGCCGAGAGGTTCGGCCGGTATATGGGGGATGAGAGCCGCCTCGTGAAGAACTATCCACTTCACGTTGAGTGGGGCGACCAGCACCGACGCTCATTCGCCCTCTTCTGGGATCAGGCTCGGGTATTAATATATATTCATTTGATTTATCCAATATATTTATTATTAACACTTGAAATTTAATAACATTGTTTTTTTTTGTATTTTCAATTGGATTACGATTTTCAGTCTGTACCTGACCCTGATCACCCTGGGAGGGTGCTCGATCTTCACGCTCTGTACTATGGCCTGATGAAGAACATTAAATCGAAGGTCCAATACAATAGGAATGAGCTGAAGATCGACTGCTATTCCCTGTGGATGGCGACCCCCGGGGCAGAGAGAGCGGCCCTCCTACATACTCCGGCCTTTGCGACAGTCGACGTAGATACATGGCCTCTATTGTGCCAATATTTCGACTCTCAGCGCAAACAGGTATGTATTTTAAATGTAATTCATTGTTTAATATATAATTTATTTTTTGGTGTTGCTTAATTAGAAAACTAAATCTGAATGTATTGTGCAGAAACAGGCGGATCAAAATAAAGAGAATAGGATGTCGGCGAAGAGGGGTCGTCCCACTTATACAGGTGGCTCGAGGAATATTACTCGTGCCATGGAATTATCGGTAAATTACAATAAACCTACTATGATATAATGTAATATTAAGAGTTATTTTCTAATATATGTAATTTTTTTGCGAATTGCAGAGAGCTCAGACCCTGGCGCAGGGTGGTACACCGAGCGTGTCGTCCGCGTATCTTGCCGTCCACGGCACCTCGACAGATCCCTCCACGGGCGAGCTTCGATACCCCGACACCGCTACCCAGGAGTATTGCGTAAGTGTTAATATTTATTCAACCCATATTTGAAATTTTTATTTTGAAAGGTTCAAATTTAAATGATATACTTATATTTTACTGGTTAATGTGGGTGAAGGAGCGGGTGGTTGAGCATGCGAAGGCATCGGGGATCGATTTTACTGGACAGAACGATCCGATGTTGCTGACCCCAGTCCTAGACGCCGCACACGGAGGGCACCACGGAGGTTGGGAGAGAGGCCGGGGACTGGGTCCTAGCAGGGCCTATATGAGGTTGGACTCCACTCCGACGGTTACTTCCTCTATCTCCCATGAGCGACGTTTCGAGCAAGAACTGGACACCTTGAAGGCCACCGTCCAGGAGTTGAAGGAGATGTTGGTATGCATACTACTTAATAGTAAAATATTATGTCATATTATAGATAGCAACATATCCAATATTAGTACGTAGCTTGAGCTTATTTGGTTGTAGACTTAGCTTTGATTAATCATACATACATAGAACCGTTTAATTAAAATAAACTACGGTTTTCCAAACTAGATATCCAAACGAGGCCTAAGTCCCTAAGTATACATAGATTGGGGTTTCGCAATAACCTGATAATAATACGAATTCGACTAATACACAGTTCTTACTCGTTTATTACACCCAAAACTGAACAGACGCGACAGGATACTTCGGCTGAGCCTCCACATGCATCTCCTTCGGCTGCGGCTCCGCAAGCCACTCTCTCGGCTGCGGTTGCGCAGACCACTCCTATAGCTCCACAGCCCGCTCAGACTCCTGCAGCTGCGGCTTCGCAAGCCACTACCTCGGCCGCGGTTGCGCAGACCACTCCTACAGCTCCACAGCCCGAGATGTTGACTCAGGGTATATCCGAGGAGCAGGCGCACCAGATTACGACGTTTATCAGAGGTGGAGCTGGACCGAGCTAGGGTAGCTTTTTGATTCTTATATTTTAAACATGTATTTACTTATATGATACATATTGTATATATTTTGGACGATATTGATATTGGTGGTGTTTGCGTGTTTATATTGATTTAGATTGATATCGTATTATGCTTGTTGATTTCTTTTATATATTATGCTTGAGATGTTGATTATGAATACTGCGGTATATATTCTGTGTGTTGATTACTTTTATATATAATGTATATATTATTGTGCACAGGGCGAGAAAAAAACAGGCAGCCCTTTTTTTCATAAAAAAAACTGATAATATATCCTTACGGATTAATCCGTAGGGCCAACGTTTGCACCTACCGTTTAATCCGTAGGGTGAAACGTAGCCCCTACGGATATATCCGTAGGGGCAAAATATCAGGCTGCCTGATACAAGCTATCAGGCTGCCTGATATTTTGCCCCTATACATATGGCCTACGCATTGAGCTGTAGGGGCATATATTTGTCCCTACGGAGCTATCTGGAGGGGAAACTATTTTATTTTATAAACCGATAAATTTAATAAATTTTGTGTCCTTACGGTGTAATCCGTAGGGACGGATGGACCTATGCATTAAGCCGTAGGGGCAATTATTTAACCGTAGGGGCATGTTGAGGGCTAAAACTTGCACCTGCGGCGTGTGCACGTACGGCGTATTTTCGTGCCCCTACGAATATAGCCGTAGGGGCAGTGGTTTGCTCCTACAGATTTATCCGTAGAGGCAAACCCTATTTGTAGTAGTGAAGTGCCCATATTAACAGTGCCACTGCTCATTGCAACATTCTAAGTATTTAGATAGATCTTTCTCTCATAAAAAAAAGCGACATCTTCGCTTAATTGAAGATTCGAATTTAGTGCAACTAAATAATGACTCTCCTTTCAGACTAGCTTGCCCACAAACTCGAAACTTGCAATTGATGGGACAATGACGCTTGTTGCTGGAGAAGCTTGAGAAAGATAAACCGATTTCCATAATCAATTTGAGAGATCTTTGATCGAAACCCTACTTCTAAAACCAATTTGGTGGAAAATTTAGGAATTTTGGGAAAAGGAGAGGGGTTGTGAAAAAACCCTAATCCGATACTCACCGTTAGCTTCCTAAGTGAGTAATGGAAGATGTCAAAAAAATTTCTCGTTTTGATTTGTTAAGTGTTTTTTAATGTAATTTAAATGTATGTGGGCCTTTTAAGTAAATACAAAGTATGAGGGGGCTTTTTAGTAATTGTATGAGGGGGCTTTTGTAGTAAAAACCCCTTATTATATTTACTTTCATGCATCACACGTGAATGGATTCTGCTATATAAAAATTCAAAATTTTAAGATATTAAAAATTGGAAAGTGCAGAAGGGACACATGGCAAGTATTAACTGCACTCACTGGAAAACGTTAGAAATTCCTTTTCCCTATTCATTGGTATTATCGCCTTTTTAGGGATTTAATTAATTGGTGCATCGCTCCTTATTTATGAAGTTTTTCCCAATGTTTTTCCCCATTTCTTTTTAAGATTCAGATCGCTTTAATTTTCCCCCTTCACTTTGATGGTACCTGCCGGAAAGTAAGGTATGATCTATTTGTCTTTAAAATTGATGGGTTTTTTTTAAACACTCAAGTTGAAGGGATTGATGAATCATTTGTGAAATGAATTTTTATAATATTTTGCACCTGACCATGCATTTGATCCATGCAAGTGGGTTTTTTCTTCTTTCTTTTTGTTGCAAAAAAGACGGTTCTATCAATAAAATGAAAAAGAAAACAGAAAGTTTAGAATTGTAGTTGAATAATTGCAAGCTTTACAATACAAGCTCTAACTAGAATAATTTTATCTTCTGAAAATTGTTGACTGTTTCTTTCAATGCATATTCTATTTCGATGAGAAAGTGGCCCTTTCATAAAATTTTGCCTATGCCTTGGTTTCTTAGTAATCTTGTGATGAATGTTATTTATGGTGTCTCCTTATTAGAGAAGTAGCCCCCCCTGTTTTCGTAGGAATGCAAAGGCCAGAAGGGGCACATGACCCCTCTAGGATTTTGCAAGAACCCCTACTAGTGCTTTTTATCCATGTCCATCCCCATATGATTCTATAATAGCCATACAAAAACTCCTCTAATCCCATTCATTCATAACTCTTTACTCCTATTAAACTTGAGCCTACCGACCAAACATCCTAGCTAGGCCCATCGTTACTAACAAAGCAGGCGGAGTTTTCTTGTCACTCCCTAAAATCTTCTTTATTTTCACAAAACAACCGATATTCTTAGTATTTTCAGATTTTTCCATATTCCCCTCTTATTTTAAGAACACCCTCAATGTCATTATCTAAGAAGAAATCCTAAAATTAATGATGAAGCTAAAAGCTTTTAATGATACGAAAGGGGCATGAAACATATAGAACGGGCTAAAGGTTAAATTTAATAAGAGGGATACTTGGAATGGTTAGAAGCTATGAGGAATTTTTTCTTGGAACAACAAAGAGATTTAATGATGAAGAATGGAAATACTAAAATTTGAGATGATTTTTAAAGTAGTTAAAAGATTTAAAGGTATTATTAAAAAAAAAACTAAGAAGAAAGTGTATTTTTCAAAAATAATGATGTATTTGATATGAAATATGGAAGTTATCTACAAGAACTTCGCCAAATCCCAATCAAATATCACCTTTATCCATTATCTTTTAAATTTTATCTCCATCCTATTCTAGTCACACTAGTCGCGATCTGCAAGTTGCCACCAATTTCTATGATTAAATAGACCAAAATTTCTTTGCCGAGTTCATTTGTATTATGGGTTTTAATATGTTACTTATTTGGAGTTATAAATGGATTCTAGAATTTTTTGTGTGCCCCCCTAACTTGAATTCCTGGGTCCTCCACTGTTGGTATGCTTGGCTAGATTTGTTTAGTATTGCACAATAATCTTATCCCTGCAAGTTTAGGATGTGAATGATCGAGCTTTGAACTCCCTCCCTTTTTTGAATGGAAAGTGGTGGAGAGAAATTCTGTTTGTGTTATGCATTATTCATTCTTTTAAATCATCGGAGACGCCGGAGGACCTACGACATCAGGACGACCTTCTGTTTCCTATAAATGATCTACGCACTCTATAATTTCTTACTTGATTGCATGATTACTGTATTTTTTTGGCCTTGTTTTGTTACCCTTAGTAATATACAGCAGAACTAATGGGACCCAAGGAGGTCAACATGCATTCTCTCACAGTCTCCAATTATTTCCTTTTACTATCCATGTAGAGAACTGGGAAGGGACTCCAGCTAGGAGATTTGAATCTAGCATCGTGAGTTTAACTGAGAGTTATGAGACAAGGCAACAATTGGTTTTCCTCCATTCTGCATAGTGAAAGCTCATAAGGGGTCGGACATTTTTCATAGAGCATGAAAACCATATGTGTTAGGTAATTCAGTATTCTTTCTCTATATAGAAGTTATATCTATATAGTTGTATCGACATCCTTCTTGACAATCTTTTCTTCCTATATAATTTTTAGAATGATCGTGAATTTATCATTATCCTTTGGTATACTGTGTATATTTATTGTAGCAAGAGAGATGCAAATTGTTTGAAATGATTTTCCATCGTAGAAGGAAGCAAATACAAGGGTATGGATGATTATAACTATTTTATATATAGATAGATATATGAATATAAAAATATAGATATTCAATTATACTTAAAGATATGATTTCTCCTAAATCGTTGACTAGCAATGTCAATGACCTTGAGGGGGCACATGGTACATTGTGATCTAGGATGGAATCCTAAATTTCCATGAAATTATCCCATACTTAATTTGACGCAAATAATATTCTTGGGAATTTAAGATTATCCTGGGAATAAGATGCGCTCAATTCGTGATAATGTTGTAAAAAGCGGTCTATGCAACCACTTAAGTTGAATCGGCACAAAACCACTTCTCTTTTCACTCAGTGGTGTAATTAAACGAACTTTTGCGCTTGAGCAGGTTGGTCCAACAAAGCACCCATGTTAGTGGGGCCTAAGTGTCTACCCTCCTAGGTGGGGGCCTAGGTGACCGTACCGCTTAATCATTGACCTTTTAAATGCAAATGGTTGGAATTGGTATGTTCTTTCCCTTGACAAAAATAATTACATACCAAACCCGATTAAATCCTCAAATCTGTCATTTTCCTAACATGAAATCCTTATCTTTCCACCTCTAAATATATTTAACTAAAAATATCAAAATCGAATAGGCAACACTTAAGCGCCCGCCTAAGCGCTAGGCGCTACCTTAACTGCCTAGCACCGTCGCACGCTTTTCACAACTCTAAATTGTGATAATATTATTCATATTCAAATCGGTGTCTATTAAATTCCCGCGAAATATTCTCGTCTTATAGAATCACCGACATGACTGCGCTGTCAACGACCGCCGCCACCGACCCTCCGCTTGTAAGCTGTTGCCTCCGATCGCTACCGTCGTCTGTCACGGTGGGATGTCGGCCCTTCAGCTGTCGCCGCCAATCACCGTCGGTTGTCGCCGGCTGCCACCGGCCACTGTCGGCCTCCTCTACTGGTCATCCGTCACCTCCGGTCGATGGTCGTCGTCGGCTGTTGCTGTGATCGTCGTTGTCGCGCGGTTGCTGAGCACATCCGTCTCTCATTGCTAGTCGTCACCACCACCACAACAATCAATGTAGCCAAATCTTTCCATAGATGCATTACCTGGAATGATTAAATTACACTAAGCACATTAATACAACATTACCTGGAATCGTATGCCTCGACATCAGCTAACCGGGAATGTGTGGATTTCCGGTAATCTTTCATTCAATGTACTAAAGCGCAACACAAAGGCCTAGGTTTGAGGATTTGTATTGTTGCATGGTTTTTATTATGGAAAGTCTGCACATATAGATGATCACTTTCAACAATAGTACTATCTCATCTTTTAACCTGCTCAATATTCTCTTTAGTTCTACATGGAAATTCCTTCCATATTAAAAACTCAAACTAGTTTGTAGACAACATGAAAGATAAATTAATGGAAAAATCTATCATAGGTGGCTAACTCGAAATTCTTTCATTAAACATTGGATGCTGTGTAATAATCTAAAAGTTTTCTTCCATCAGAAAACTAAATAAAGATGGAACTTAACACTGTATTTTTCCCAAAAATGATAACTAAAAAGTGCATGGTAACAATAAAGGATGAATCAATGTATAGTATATATACTTTAAACTCATTAGTTCCATGTTATTGTGGCAGTGTCACCATAAATCACTAAACTATTAGAGAACTGCGACAGGGAATGATCGTTTCCAATTGGGTTAAATTACTGTTTTGGATTGGAAGAACCAAGTTGCATGAACAAGGATATGAGGACATGATACGATGCGATATGGCGATACAACAAAATCCCAAAATATAAAACAATGGGGACTTATATATATAACATAACACTAAAATATTTAGCAAAAACCTTAGTATTTCAACATGTTTTTATGGTAATTATCAAAACTTAGCAAAGAACTAAGTTATTTCAGCAATTTCTGCAAAAAAATGATTTTAGCATTTTTTAAGTTGTATTTGAAGTAATTGTAGCCATAACCATATAACAAACTATTATACTTAACAACATATAATTTCAAAAAATTTGTAACAGTTTTAGCAAAACCTTATATATTTCACCATAGAAATTATATTAAACACTAAAATTGAGTAAAATAGCAAGAAAAGCCAACAACTTAAAAAAGTTTCAATAGTATTAGGGTTTTCCCCATCTTTAATTAGAAAAATAGGGTCGTCAGCATTTTTTTGTGTCATGGCTGCTAAAAAACGTGTCCGAAATATGACCAAATCCGAAGCCGCCTAATTTCAAAGCAAGGTATGGAAATTCTGCAGTTGGACGCGCCGTGCATGAATCCGTGTTCGACACTTGTTCGATAGCTAACAAAATGCGTCCGTGCAACCTAGAGAAGAACCGCTTAAGAACTCAAGTTAAATGGGCTTAAAGTTAGATTTGTGTTAACTTACTAAAAAATACTTCATACATGATGGATAAAGTATTTATCATTCTTGATGGTATAAATATGAATACATGACCACAGACATGATAACATTTACTATAGTGGATAGTTAAAAAGCGCTAATATAGTGAAAACCTAGTTTAAGTGAACGTCCACGACATTTACTTTTGAGGAGCGGATTGCAACAAAGGAAGTTCTTGTTCCATCAATTTAAGACCACTATCCATGTGATAAATGCATAGAGGTATTAGTTTTCAATATGGCTCTTTGCTTTATTTTTCGACATAGCAAAAATTAACTATATGCATAGTCACAATATTTGCGAATAATTTGGCGAATTCGCGTATTTTTGGTCGGCCGATTAATTCTGTGATTTAATCGCCGTTCGCGAACGATTCGAATTTTTCGCGAATAATTCGCAAAATCGGCAGATAATTCGAAAAAAACGGATTACGTCGCCTCATTTACTGTTTACATGTTATGCGTATACTCATATATTAATTTCTTCCTCGAAATCTTTCCGAACATTTCCCGAATACTTGCCGCGTCTTTTCCGAATACTTGTCGATTTTTTCCGAATAGATCTCTGAATCCTATTTTTCGATCTCGCCGAATTATTCCCGAATGCCGAATTTGTGACTATGACTATATGTCCTTTCATAAAAATCGTCCATCAAGACGGATTTCCGTTCTATTCTAATGTAAAAAGAATTAATGAATGCCTATAAAGGAATTTGATACATGTGTATTTTCTACAAATCAATGTTAATAGTTACCTGTGCATACCTAGTCATTGTAATGCCTATTCATGTCCTCATTAAAGGGTCGTAGGCGGATCCTTTGCATGTCACTGCTAGCAAGGCGGTAGGTGCAGGCAGTGTGGACAATTACACACACTTCTCTCTGTTTTCTTCAAAGATATCACTTTGCCCTCCCCATATTAGGTTGGGCATGTTTCCAACTAAATTAGTCATTTACTTGACTATTATAGCATAGTTTTTCTTTCTATCTCCTATATAGTTAAGATTTGTCTTTTCTAATTCCACTCAAGAGCTTTAGTTGGCATTCCATCATGTTTATTATTAATCTAACGTAAGCTATTAGTTTTAATGTTTTGCAATTTCATAAAAAGATGATCTATGGTCCCTAATTCTTTTGCTTTCTGAAAAAAGAAGTATACTAGAAATAACTCAAAACAAATTCAGGTTTAGAATTTTACCATTTCCATCTATTATTTTTTGCAATTCTTAATTTTCCTTGTTCCACTCCTACAAACAATTTCCTTTGCTATATTTGTAATATATTTAAAGGTTGCTTATTTCTCATACTTTTAATTATTTTCAATTACTGAATGGGGCAATAGAGCCTTTTATTATGCCTTAAAGGTGAGCTCTTATTCTAGTCAATATTATATTTTTGTTCACACGAAGGAAATTTCTAGCTCTGCTTTTGACGGTTGGGGTTCATCATATCAGCCTCTTGCTGTGCATGCAAGTACGTAAGCATGTGAGTTGGCGAAGTATTATTTCAAAATTAGAACCATGATCCATGTAAATGAATACAAGAGTAGGTCCAAGTTACGCAACAACCATCTGGATCGAAAATATTATTATATAGCAAACTTATAGAAGACAAATTAACATGTTAAATAAATCTTATGATTAGCACGATCATTTCTAGGACCACGATTTTTGTGCAAGACTGAAGCCACAAAGTATGAAGTTGGCTCTCAAACGATTTTAGGTTCCTCATCTTCTCTAATACTAAAATCTTACGGGAGAGTTTGGTTAAAGTATTCAGCCATCTAATTCTATGATAGATATGATCTATATTAAATTTAAGATTGGGCCCACCTCCAATCCAGTTGTCACGTCTCTAACCTTGTATGCGGCCGAGGAATGACTTAATCCTAGCCAACCTTGTTGTTTTCATCTTTGTCTAACAGCGTGGATGTCACATCCCGCTTTCCAAAATACGGGATACGAGGAACGACTAGGCCAACCATGCTCCTACGATTAGGGAATAATCCCGCCGTAGTCACACTTCGGCTTCTAGCATTACATGGTAGTTAATAAACAATGCTTGAGTAAAGGAAAAATCATAGTTCACGACTTTATTACATTGCAATTTAAAAGAGTTCGAGGTACATTTATTTCATAGAATAAACAACTAACTAATAACAAATGCTGAAATCAAAGAAAGTAGCGCTGGTGGTGCAGTCTAGATCTCCGCAATCTCGAAGGATAAGTCCTGCTTCTGGGATGGATCCACTTCGTCCTCTGAGTATGCACACTCAGGTCGTCAGGGCGACACATATAGCAATAAATATGTATAATAGGCGTGCATTATTATTAAACATGGGGAGTACAATGGATTTGCAGAATATGTATATAATAACATCAACTGAATATGAATAGTGCACTATGTGTAACATGTCGGTGAACTAAGCAATGTATATGTCACTAATTAACGGTCATTAAGTCAATGAAATCAATTGATGGAGAGGATATTCGTGTTTAACAAGGGTCTCGTGCATGCCCGAGACTACGGTCCACTGTGCCCGGGACATAACCTTGTCAGCCGTGCCGCTAGGCCCACGACCTAAAGTATGCATATATATATATATAAATATCACTGATAGTGAATGATCATCCTCTAAATCACTGTACCTCGCTAAATACGAGTTCAATTCCACCTTGATTTTCCTATTCCCTTAGGTTATGGTATGTATTCATGAATTAGATAGGTTGTGGACAATACGTATCACTGTCGTTTTCAATCACTTTTCCACTTATCAATATCACTGTCGTATTTACCACAACCCAATCACTAATCATTAATATATCGACAATGCAAATGATTCTCTATGCGACAGGTATAACATAAGCATGGAAAATATGCAGAAATGCACTGAATAGGTATTCATTATACTATAACGACTAATGCCATATAACTTGCAAAATTCACGGTAAATCATACGCTTAGAATTGACCAAAACAATATAAAGGGCGTATGAAGCACACTGGATTATCTAAACATTAAAATTTATTTTAGGTTAAACGGAGTTCAGATTATGGAGTTATCATCATTTAAAGGCAACGATCGATTTCTGGAATTCCAGTTTCAAAACTGGAATCCCAACTTCGTGTGCATTTTACCAGTAATTGTGTTCAGATTCAGCTATTTCCCTAGTTGAATAAAATCTAGGTCTGTCAGTTAATTTTCCAACGCATCAAACGGATTATCAATCGCACTTCGATATCAGAAGTTATGTCCAGATTAATGTGTCAATGTAACGAACATTTCTGCAGAAACTGCAGAACGCAATGACATTCTAAAATACAATTTAAATACCAAGCGACCGTAAAAATGCACAGGACCGATTTCAGGTGTTATCTAATTAAGTTATCTACGCTACCATATGGGGCTCTGTGCATTTTCAGTTTTAAGCAGGTGTGTACAGGTGCTTAGAATTCAGTTTCCCCCATAGATTGCTACCCCGGACTGCAGTCCAGAATTTCGTTCCTCATCATTTTTCAGGGTCAAGGGATTGCACTATTCCAAAACTAATTACATAGGGTTATAGGACATCTCGTTAGGTTCGATACGAGCCCTGGAGCATCATGATTGGAATTATATTCAAATAACTACAAATTTTACAACATGGTATGTACGTTGATTTTCAGATTTGACGTAACCAATAGGGATTTCATTTTACATTCGACGCCCTAACGATTTGATGCCGATATCTTATATGTCACTCGTTAACATAAATCGGAACTTCTAATAATGAAACTTGGGGATTTTAATAGGGTAAACGCATCGAGCACTCGGTACGTATACGGGGATGCTATCTATTTGTTCATACAAGCATCAGATATTATACCCATTTAAACCGTTAAACTACAATTTCTAACTACACAATTACGTAGCATGAATTGAACAAGTGAAAGGGGCTTCACTTGCCTGAGACGATCGCGGCGACGATAAGGGATGGCGCGACACGGACACGATCACGACACGAACACGACAACTACGGCAGTGAGCTCGGGCAGTGCGTATGGCGGCGACGGCAGCGAGCTCGGCAGTACTGGCTTGGAATGGTGGATAGGGGAAGGTGAGCAGGTCATGGGCGAGCTCGGGGGCTGCAGGCGGTGAGCTTAGGCGGCTCAGGAGACGGCCGACGGTGATGTCGACTAGGGGTCGGTTTGAGAGAAGAAGCGAGTGGGGAGTTTTTTGGTGGTGTGGTGAAGGTGAGGTCGACAACGAGGCTTGTCGGCGACTCAGGCGGCAACGACGGCGATGGTGGTGTGCAGGGGTTGCTGGTGATGATGGCTTCGACGGTGGTGATGCAGTGGGGAAGCTCGGTGGTTGCAGGGAGGCTTGGTAGCCTGGTTGGGTGAAGGGGAGGTGAGCTGCTGCGATGGGTGCTTCGGTGGTGTTGGGTGCAGCGAGCGATGGCCGGCGAGGTGGGTTGGTGGTTGAGGTGTTGTTTGCTCGGTGTTGGAGGAAGGCAGAGGAGAGTGAGCAGGGGAGTTCGGTGAGAAAATGAAAACGAGGAAGAAGAAAAGCGAGGGGAAAAGAAGGGGGAGCTCGGTCGTCGTGGGGAGGGAGAGCTGTTGGAGGAAGCGAGGTCGTGGGCGGATCTTAAGATGGCGGCGCGAGAAGGGGAGGAGTCAAGGGGGAAGAGCCGTTGGGGGGAGCGTGGGTGCGAGTCTCGCGGCGCGGGCGCGAGGAGCGCGGCGTCGAGGCGAGCGCGAGATGCGGGGAACGTTGCGAGAGGAGCGGCAGGAAAACGAGAGGGAGTGAGGAAGGAGGAAACGGGTCCGGTCGGGTAGAATAGGATAGGGTTTTAGTTTAGATTTTGTGTTTGGGAAATTAATTAAAAAAAATACAATATATATATATAAATGAACAAATTTGGATTAAATTCTGGAAAAATACGGGAAATTTTTATTCGGAACTGGGGATTTACAGTGGAGGTGGGGATGGGGGAAAGAATGAGCTCTGTGGGTTGGCATGGATATTGGAATCATAAATAAAACATAGTGACGAATAAGTAAATGTCACCATATAAGTTAAAAACATATCCAGTTGGACAACTATATACTTTAATCAGACCCTCAGTACCTTTTCAGTAGCGGAGAGGATCTAAATCCCAATTTTTATCCGACCTATCATCGAATCTCTCTCTCTGTCAATAAATATTTCCACCAACAACATACATCATTTTAGGGAGTTCATAGTCGATATTTTAACTTTTTTTTTTATCAATCTTTCAATGTATACTTGTCAATTTAGCGCTATTCTTCATACCATCTCATTTTTCGGAAAAGGGTTAAAACTTAGATGAATGTTTGAAGCATGCGCCTAATATCTCAAAATGGGAAAGAGGGAAAAATATTTATGCATTGTTTTTTTTTTTGAAGTAAAAGAAGTGATCCTATGTTATATTTCACTTTTCAAGGAGTTCAAGAAAGAGGGAATCGGTTAAATAGTTCGTTCATTTTCCCTCGAAAGAAATTATTGTGATAATAAAAAGAAAAGTGTAAAAGGGCGTATTTTCTCCTAGGAATAAGTTATAGAAATAGGGTACACAGTTTTCTTTTGAAGTATTTGTAAGAAAGGTGTTGACTGTTGGAGTTTTTGGTGTTGTGGTAGGGACATTGAAGATAGTAGCCGAGCATCCTCTTTCAAGTCATGTGAGGGTTCCTAGCATGGTGGAAACAGGGTGGTTCTTGTCTAATCAACGAGGTACTTCTCACGACCATCTCAACAGCATGGTGTGGCATAAGAAAGATTCGAATCAGGTTGCCAGAGTCCCTGAAGTGTGCTCGAGGGCTGTTACAACAAAACCTTATCCCAAACTTTTGGAGTCGGCTATATTAATCAGAGTTGAAGTGACACATAGGAAAGATTGCAAACGGCACTATAATATTACTGGATTATCCAGTGGCCTTTGAATTTGTTGGTATTCTTGTGGACAATACGGGAACAAGGAGGCCATCGCTTTACAAAGAAGCTGAATGATAAACAGGTAAATAAATTTTTGATATCTACATCTCAACTCCTAATCAGGGAGAGAAGTATTATTGCTGAGATATAGGCCATGCAAAACAATTATGATAATGACAAGTATGCATAAGTATTTGGCATTAATGTTCCGAATTTGATAAAAAAAAACAGATAAACCAAAGTTCTTCCCCAAAAATAGAATCATAATACTTCACTATAACCAATAGCAATGCCCCGAGAGCAATCCAACCTTTCACGTGAAAATTATTATTCAGTAAATTGTTTGGGTTACATTAAATATAAATATAAATCGACCGACTTGAAACATCACAACATCATTTTCTGGACTCTTTCTTGTGTGAAATAATTTGCTACCAAGCTTCTCCATCCTCCAGCTCATGGTAAGACATAAAGGAAATCGAGTACATCAACTTGTTCGATTCATGACCAATGTTACCTGGATCACAAAATGTTTCGGTATGCGGAACGAAAATGGGAACGTGTAATGCTACTTGTCATGAAACGCCAAACGATAAGGGTAGTTTTCTTCAATATACTTACATGTAACCTAAACATAGGTTAGGAACATATAGTGTTTCTTGGATCGTTTGAATATGTAGGTGTATACTTGTGTATATATAGTTTAATTTCTTTCCTATCTATTTAAGTTCTTGAAATAGAATTAATTTTTTTAGTATAATTCAAGTATTAACATAAAGCCAACTTTATGCCCGTTTAACTTAAGTTCTTAATGGGTTAGTTCGGAACAATGATTTCAACGATCCGGATCGCTAGTGTTCCCAAATTGGGAACGACTGTTTCAAGTCGTAAATCGCTAATGGTTTAGTGGTTTATGGTAACACAGTTCATGACATGTGGCTATCCTTAGCGAATATTTTTTGTGTGGACTAGCTAATAATGAGAAGGGGGGAAGTCAATAGCATAGTTGTTTTAGTATGGGAAAAATTACTCTAAAACCCCCTTAACTATCTCTATTTTTTCTCTAAACTCCTTCAAGGTTTTTTTTTTATTATAGTGAAGTCCCTTTGGTTTTAGCGGATTTGCTTTCACTAAAATACCCTTAAATGCAGCAGTTTTTGGGACCTTAATAATTTAGCCTGTAGTATTATTTCATGACTCATGTAAAAAATTGGGTTACAGGATGCTTATTGAAGACATCAATAACTTCTTTGGTAGCTAGAAACCCATAGAGTTGTCTTTTGCCGCCAGGATAGAATAGAACCCTCCGCTGTTGCCATGTGTCCCTATCTCTGCCTTCATCAGCGAACTGCTTTTGCAAGCGCTCTGCCTCCACATAGCTAATTACGGATGCATCATTTATTATGATACTCATGCCGCGATGCCCATTACGGAAGTTCCTCTCGAGTGCAATGAAAATTACAGTCCCAGGATAGCCCCATATTGTTGAGAAAGGTATTCCCCCCTCTCCAAATTATATAATCTCAATATGCATATACTGAATTTCTTGGATCGTGTTGTAATTACAATATCACCGCAATTTATGGTAGTTTGAAATTCTTAATCGGGTTGTTTTTAAATGATCAAAATAAAAAAATACGGCATGCCTTGTTTTTGTGAGGTTCAATTACATGATCAATAAGGTATGTTTCCTGCTAACATGTATATATTTGGGTTCTATGACAACATCTTTCATCGCCAATCGTTTTAACTTATATCTACCAACAACTTGCAATTTTTTTTGGGTATTTGGTTACCGATATCATCACTTTTGGTCAATCTTTCAATGGGAACTTCTGAGTTTTGAGTTATTTTTCATGGTATCTCATTTATTGGAGAGGACTTAAAACTTCTATGAGAGGGGGAAATGTATTTATGCATTGTTTTTCTTTGTTTCTGAAGTAAATGAAGGGACCTAAGTTATATTACACATTTCAAGGAGATAACAACATAAGAGGGAATCAGTTAATTGTTCATTCTTTTCTGCTTCTAAGAAATTATTGTAGCACTAGTATATCTACAAAAAGTTTTTAAAAAAAGAGTTTAACGAGCCGTATATTTTAAATAAGTAAAGGCTTAATTCCAAAAAACCACCAAATTCTTTCAAAATTATAGGAAACTACCATGCTTTGAAAGTTTTGTGGTAGTTTCTTCCAATTGTTGCTGACGGCACTTAATTTATGGTAGTTTTTGTAGTTTTTGAAAGTTTTGTGGTAGTTTCATATAGTTTTTGAAAGTTTTGTCGTAGTTTCTTGTGCATTTAACAAGAATTTGGCAGTTTCTCTTAATTAGGCCAATGTATTTGGTAGTTTTTTGGAATTAAACCATACAAAAATAGAGTATGTGGTTTTCTTTAAAATAAATATTTTATAAGGTTGTCAAGTGTGCTAGAATATAAAAGTACATCCTTCAACCATCTTAATAACTTCCGAGCTTTTGTGCAGAGGTGGGGAGTTTAAGACGGTATCAGAGCTGTCACCCTCTTTCATTTCTGGTGAGGGTTAGCAGCTTGATGGAAGCAGAGGAGTGCTCATCTAATCAATGCAACACTTCTCACAATCATATCGACAACATGGTGCGGTGTATAGCATAGATCCGAATCAGGTCGTCATATCCCCTGAAGAGACCTCAAGGATGTTAGCAGAGATATAATGAGCCAGCTAGTGAACCTTTACAAGGATTCACATCCAGGCAGGTTTACTGTACATTCACAGCTTATGCTGCTGCAACAACACAACAACAACCACAAAATCTTTATCCCAAACTTTGGGGTCGGCTATTTGAATATGTTTTCTTTCCCCTTTTGCTCTGTCGAGGGCCGTCTCAAGCCTATGATGGCAGAAATCTCTTCAGGCAACTCCCTTTACGTTTGAGCAGCTCAAGGTCAAATTATTGAGAGGGAACGAGATATGAAATTTAGTACCATCAAGTCCTAAAATATCGTTCTTTGGGAATTACCTTGGCTAAAGCTATTCCACAGTATCTAGATCATTTTTCTCAACTAGCTTTGGAAATGTCAAAGATATTGGTGATGGGGCTGTCCTTGAATTAGGTATCACTTCAGCATCATTTTTCAAGCCTGTCAATTTGCACGATCCAAGACATTAGTCGCCCGTTAACTTAGAAAACAACATATTGGGTTAAAGAACGCCTTGGATAAAAAAAGAATGCAAAAGGCACTGCCAGCGCTTTACATACAAGCTGAATGAGAAACAGGTAACTGAAATCCTGAAACGCCTGCAGATAAGGGAGAGAAGTATTATGGAGATCGTCGTGCAAAACTATGGTCATGACAAGTATGCACAAGAATTTGGCATCAAGTTGGCGGATATGATTTCAGGGGAATCTAAAAGGTACCATGATTCTGACAGAGACAATTAAGATGATATCACGACCCAGGTTTAAATCCCACCGTGACGCATGTTTTGAAGCATATTAATACCACAACAACCCAGGTTTAAATTGAATAAGCTGATTGAAAGAAGTAATTTTCTGAGCACAAGTATTTTTGAGATCTAATTTCAAATCTTCAAGGTTTTGTTTTTGATATTTTCCTATCGAAGACACAAGCTTAGACTGACTTGTGATACATCCAGTTTGTACATCAATACTCGCATGCACATAAAAGAGAAACCCCTCGCCCGCGTGTGCACACGAACACATGCACGCCTATAAAACTTTTGAAATGTTAGTAAAGCTTGTGAGTCTTGAAATGCTTGAAGAAAATATTTTCAGTCAATTTTTATGTAATCTATCTTCTGTCTATAGTTTGTTCTAGCATTGTTTCATACATACAGGTCAATTAAAAATAAGGGGATCATCTAGTAGGGAGGTTCTAAATCATCATTATGAATGTGAGATCATACTTAATAATAAACTTATAATTGTCCAATACCAAAATATAAGAGGAGCTTGTTGCTTAGGGGTTGTTTGTTTAGATGGAATAAGAATTTGAATTGGAATTCAAGAGGACAAGACATTATTCATGTTGGGAAAAACAAGCTTGAATTTCAAGCTTCTTGTTTGTTTGAGAGAAATCAGAAATGCAATATAATGTCTCTCTTCCACCGGGGTAATTTTATGAAACAAACAAAAGAATGGGATTTCCAAACCAATCAACAAAATATGAATTTGTACTATATCTTCAATTTCCATTTATCAATTCCACCATCCAAAATACGGTATTTGTACGAATATGGGTATTTGTGTCTTAATACAAATATTGATATTTTGTATCTTAGTACAAATATGGGTATTCGTATATTATACGAATACGGTATTCGTATTTTGATATGAATATGGGTGTATGTATTTGTAGCATATACTTATATTAGTGTATTTATAAATTTATATATACAAATACATATGTATGTGTGTACATTGAGGTGACACACTTCTCTTTGCATATCTTCTTGTATTGTTTGGAACGGTGTGGACTTGTGACTCACTATGGTGAGTCATAATTCCACCCATCCAAAACATTAAAAGAAAATATGAAGTGAAAAGATTAGGAAGATGGATTATTCTTGAGTTGCCATGCTTCCTCAACACCCCTGTTCTTCTTCATTCTCTTTTGGGTTTTATGATTTATGAGAAAGGAAAAAGATTATGAGAGATCATTTAGAGATTAGCCACTACATCTATCTAGTGATCAATTCCTAGCAAGTTTTGATCATTGCTTCACTTTTGAAGTTAGAGCCTCGGCCAGATTTCCTTCAAGCTGGATCGTCTTCGGTAAGGAAGACCGACTCCTAAGCTCGTTCTGGACAACCTAAAGAGCTAAGAAAGTGGAAAGAAGACGAAGTACATGACTACAAGGTTGTAATCAAAAATCTAGTAGTTAACTCCTTCTAATTAGTTTCTAGTTTAGTATTTGGATCCGATTCTAGGTTATAGCAGTTCGTGCTCAAGTTTCGAAAATTTTCGTTTTGTATTCCACACTCGCCGTAAGTTAGCGGCACGAACACAAGCGTATACCTACATCGTATCAGAGCCACCCAAACACTAGAACTAGATTTAGATGATGTTTACGTTTTGAAACTAAAATTTTCCGTATTTTCAAAACTGAAAATCAAGCTTCTGTCGATTTATTTTTGATCTCAAAAGAATTTTTAAACAAGTGCAGAGATCATCTCATGAGATATAAGAACTTGGGAAGAAAAACGAGGACCCGACTCTACAGAAAAACCGCCAGAATTCCCTAAATCCCCGACACTGGCGGTTTTGTTGTGGCCTCTGGTCCCAATTTTTTCTTTCCAGGTGGTTTATCACTTGAAAACTTGATTTTTGGTTATATTTGATTTTGCCCAGATTTCACTTGGTGTTATTTTTGTATTCGGGAAACACGGAAAGTTTTAAATCGAAACCTTTGCATCGTTTATCTCTTGTGTTTCGTATTTGTGTTTATAAACGTCGTCTAATTGCTATAGGTCATTAGACGGGGTTGCAAATACTTGTTAGTTCTGTGATGCTTATTTGGATTGGAATAGTTGCGGTCGTCGTCGTGAATAGCCGGGGTTTTTTGCGAGATGAGAGTTTCATATTTACATTTGTACATTCATATTGTGGGGCGAGCGTCCGACTTGTGGCGACTTGTGGGCTGCCATCACTGCTTGATGTATATTCTTTTGAGGGGCACTTCCGGGTTGAGGCTGTGTCGCCTATGTATTATATTTGTTTCATCTTTTATACCTAGGATAGACCCATGAGGAGTGCTCAACTATACGGGGTTCAAGAAAGCAACGGATGGCCATCTCATTGAGTTGAGAACGAGTCATCCCATTCTAGAATTGGCAGGACTACTTACCGCACTCGTAAGGGTCTAGGGGCTAGGGTGTGGCTATTCACACGACTGTGGAATCCGTGTTTCATCAATGGCTTAAATGAAACGCGGAATTCCTAGTATACCCTCTATTTCATAGTGTTTGCTTCTGCTGTGATTCTGTGTTTGTGATATATTATCATGTCTGAGACGAATGGTGTTTTATATATTTATATATATATCTAGTAAACGCTATATATGTTTTGTATCCGCGCTAGTCATGTCCCCGCCCTGCCATAAGTAAAGTAATCTTACGGTGAAGATCCGGGATCCTGTGACGAATGCGGATGGTATATATGTGCGTGCCTATTTTCATTTCTTTTGGTGTGATATTATTAATTGATGGGATCACATTATAGGTTTAATGCAAGCAAAACAAATCTAATTGATGTTGTCGAAATTTTTTTTTAAAACTACTCGGTTTTCTTCAAAACCACTTGTTTTAAAAGCGGAGCCTAAGCCACTCCTTTTTCAAAGCCACTCGAGTTTCTTCAACGATATCAAGTTCATTACGTTAAAGGTTTTTCGCCAAAACCAGCCGTAGCCCCCCGTCATTTCAAATTAGTATTGCTTAGTATTCGTGCTGCGTATGTTGACCTAGTCAAGACGTAGTATTTAGTAACTTTGTAGTGCTTTTCTTCCGGATGGTGATGCGATTGGTTAGGATAGTCGTACGGTCATTTTGACCCAGTCAAGGGCTTAGGCGGGTGGGTCTAATTAATCCAGGATAATGACGCGTTGAACTTGACTTGCGACTTATGATATGTTGACCCAGTATACAGGAAACTTTCCAGGCATGCATATACCTTCTGGAGTATGGTGACTTGAGTGGCTTCCATCAAGTTATCATACGGTGATAGTTGGGTCTCGATTCTCATTATGAGTAGGTATTATTTCTCGGGATATTTTCACTTCACAATTAGCTAACCTATTAGGTGTTTAGAAAGTGTTAACGAGGTTACGCCTCTACGGAAGCGAGGTTATTTAATTAGGTCCGTGCAAAAGTATGAGGAGCCTCCTTTGGAGTACTAACACTACCCTCGATGAACGGTTAGCGAACTTGTAAGGAGTTAATGATCCCGACTAGTTCTCCTTTTAGGGTTTGAAAGAGAATTCGAGGAAACAGTGGGAGTCATCCAGATTAGATAAAGTGATTAACCAATCTAATCTAGGTTAGAGCGCACTCTCTCTTTCGCAGCGATCATGACCCGCCTTAAAACTAAAACTCATAAACCAAGTTCACTGAAACTATTTTACAAACCTGGTTTTGTTTTGTCACGATTCACGACAAAGTCACATATATCCATGCCACTCCTACTTTACCTTTTTCTTTCTCCAGAACATTCCGTATCACTACGAATATCCATATAGAATGGATATAACCATCATGTATAGTTACATACGAACTCATAGAAATTTATTTCAAGACGAGGATGGATTCCGGTTTTGGGGAATTGAATAGGATTATTCGGTTGTCTTTTCTATTTATCTTCTCTCAGGTTGCGATGGATCCTAGTATTAGGATAGTATACCTATTACGCTTATTGGGTAGTTTTCTTCCAAATCTTAGATAAGTGTCGAAAGGTAGGGAAAGAAGAAAACAAATTAGCCTAAGTAAGGTGTACAAAAAGTAAGAAGTAAAGACATATAAAGAGATTGGAGTAAGGGCAATGGATGTTAGTTATATGTATGCCCTAGAGGCCATTACTGTACATGTGATGTATATTGTGGTGGATACTTGGACATATATATGGAGGACTTTCTTGCTCGACATGATAGTATGCTATCTGGTTGCTCTTTATCTTAACATGTACACTTATTGTCTCTCTATTACATGTTGATAAAGCCCTTAGGATGAGTACTTGACTACCAGGATTATGATGCAGATCATACTAGTACAGACAGGGTAGTCGGTAAGTACATCCTTCAAACGTTCCTAGTCGTGGGAGTATCGAGACAGGGCATCGATACTCCAGAGTAGACTAGCGTATACGCTTCTCAACCCATATGATGGGCGATGGATGATCCCATATCCATTGGTGTTTGACATCAGAGAAGGTATACGGGTGCTCAGTGGAGACTGGGTACACTGAACGGACTCGTCGAGAACTCCTAGATGGTATTATACCTATCGTCGGATAGCAGTTCTCTGGTGACACTGGTACAGATTAGTCTGTAGACCCGAGATCGTCATAGGGTCTTGTGTGATTCCCACCGTGCTTTGATTTCCACCATACCACGGTCAAGAGATCGTGCAAAAAAGTGGTTTTTGGGTACAGTCCCGATTCACATGGAGGCAATGAGCGATAGGAGGGGTTTCGTCTCTCCCGGTATTGGGAGTTAATGTTGCGCTATGGTCGATTGGCCATAACAGGAAATCCCTGGCCAGGGTTGCTGAGATTTACTGGTAAGTGTTACCAGTAGTTTCTCGAACCGTTATGGACCTTGTATCGGTATGACTTATTAGGCTATTGGGGTCTGACGTTATACCACCCCCGGCTGTTGATATGCGATATATCAGACGAAGAGACCGGACTGTACAATAGTGTTACTGATTGGATTCGCAGGAGTACGAGCATGCTCGCTTGTTGATCTTTTGATCGCTCAATACCCGGGTGGCCGTTACGTTTAGCAGACCGCTTATGGCTTGTGGGTGTTTGATATGATTATCACCTACTGCCGGCGTATTGACGAGTCTTTATAGAACTACACAGAGCTTTCCTGGTTCATGCGAAAAGGAGTAATAGCACATATGTGATATGTGCGGGACCGAGATTAATGCATGTATGTGATACCGCATTCTATTCTCGCGACTTGTGATATTGATCGGTTATATGTGATATAGCCATGTTATCGGATCAAGTGTTGATTCGTTAAGTTGTTACATTTGATATTAGTCGGTTATATGTGATATAGCTGGATTATTAAATCAAGAATTGATTTAATAATTTAATGTATAATTATATATTTGATATATTATATTACATTAACTAATATTAGCTCACTTAAGTATTTCTTTTTCTCACATTTGATACACTTTACATATATTTGATATATGTATTGTTTTCTACTTGTACACAAAATATATATGTGATATATATTGTTGTGTCATGATAGGTTACACATGCTACATGTATTTATGAGACTCATACCATACTAGGGTTTATGTTAGGGTTTATATTTATTAAGTAATTCAAACATTTGGAATTTGTCATGGTTGATTTTTTGTGCAAACTTGATAACCATTGACCAAGTCCACTTGTTTGTCTTGCTTAAGATATTTGTTAACCCAACATTAACCCATGACCATTGTTTATTCTCTACATGAGTTAGGTATGACATAATAACTCACCATGGTTGCATTTCTAACCTCATGAATTATCCATTCATCACTTCACTTCATCTTCTTCTTCCTCATGAGTTTGCTCTCTAGCTTGTGATAAAGTGATGATTTTTAGTGAGAAAATAAAAACTAAAGTGAGCCCACTTCCTACTTCATCATCCTCTACTATTAGCCATTTAGTTTAGGGTGCTTGCTTCACTAATTTTACCATTAATAAAGAGGTAGTATGAGCTCAAGTCTTCTCGACGTAGATCATCTTCGGCCTTGAAGACATTGAGCAAGCTTGTTCGTTTCTTCAAGTGAACCCTCTCTAGAGTCCGGGAGTTCACCATTCGCAGCGAAGGGACTACATCATGGAGCTTTAGAAGTGATGGACCGGTCTACAAAGGTTGTATTCCGCATTCACTTTGTATGTAAAGTAGTTTACATGTTTATTCGTCGGATTTTCTAGTAACGATTCTAAGGTTAGGGTTAGCTAGAACGATAATTTTTTAAATTGGCATGGACGATTCCTCCCGAAACTTTGCTGTTGTGCTGGGCAACCCTACCGTGGTATCAGAGCCATGCTAGAAAATTAGGCGATGTTTGCTAGGATTACGAAACCAAAACTACTCCGAAACACCTGATACAAAATCTAGTTTCTGTCGAATTTTTAGAGGTGTCAATTTTTTTTTAAACAACTGCAGAATGTTGTATGAGATATGACATGAACACCAAGAAAATTTGAGGGGTTTTTGTGCAAATATGGCCGGCCACATAGGGCTAAAAACCGGCCACCTCGGGTCATTCTTGGAGTTTTGACTTCAAATTTTCATGGTGTTCCAGTCTCTGGGTTTTGGTGTTTCAGGTATTGTTTGTTTTTGCTAAATTTTTATGTGATGTTAACTTTCTGCAAAAGCAATTCGGAGTGTTTCGTAATCGTAATTCTAACATGTATTCGGGTTATTTAGACGATGTTAAAAAGTTCGAACGGATATCAATAACCCATATTTTCCCTCGCTGAAATTTTCCAAGAGTTGGATCTTTTCGAGTTTAAAATTTTCAGGAAATCATGCAAGCGATTCTGTAGACCCTCTAGAAGAACGATACCCAAACTCGACCTTTTGGATCGCGGAACCGCGGTCATACCCTAGGGTTTGCCGCAGTTCAGCGGCGGCATGAGTGAGGCATGGCTCGGCCCTTTTACGGATGGTTCATAAGAGCTGTGGCGGTTTCTGGGTACTTTTTGAACTCCGCTTAAGTGTTAAGCTTGTCGGGAAATTTTGGGTGCTTGCTTATTCGATCGAAAAGTTTAACTTCGTGTAGCTATCTGTGATTATGATACAATATTTGGAATCCACAAATAGTTATGAGATAAGTAGTTTGAATTTTATAAATCTAGCAATTTAGTCTCATTTGATTGGTTGCCACGGAATTTTGATGTGGATCAAAAGTCCGTCGCAATTACGTAGTGTACGCGGATACTTGCCGGGTAATCTTACTAGATAGCTACGCCCCATAGCTCCGACCAAGTGACTGTAGGAGAACCCCGTCGCCAAAAAGCATCCGTTCGGGTGCTCGCGGCTGCGGTGTTCCGTCTTAGTGCACTTCGTCGACGGCATCGGGGGTGCGGCTGTCTACTGAAGTTTCCGACGAGCATTCGATCAGGTTATCGGGAATCTTGTTGAATTACCCGACAGGTTATTGGAAGTGTTTTCAATATTGAGACTAAAATGCTGGGTTTATAATTGTTAGGCATGCGATGTCTAAGGAATTCATTTGGTTAGGTATGAAATCCAAAGTATGAGATACATTGGGTTTATGATGTTTAAGGTGGTTGCGGATTCCAATTGTTGTACTTTTTCACTTTCTTTTTTGCGACCGTAAGTGTAATATATGGTGTATCGCCGGTTTCGTTGCTATATGTCAACGACAATTGGGATACGCATATTTACTTACGTTGATGACATGTGATGTTATGTGTTGCTGTGATATGCTATATTGGATCGTCGTGTTTTGAATAGCCGGGGATTTTATGTGAGATGAGGGTTTTTATTTTCATTCATGTAAAATTCATTGTATGTAATATTCTTTTATTGGGGCACTTCCGGGTTGAGGATGATGCCACCATTGTATATTATTTACTTTTCCGCATCAGGATAGACCCAAGGAGGGGAGCACAAGCAACCGGGTTCTAGGGTTCAGTGGGAGACCATTTCGAGGAGTCGAGATCGGGTCTCCTAACTCTAGAATTGGTAGGGTTGCTTGCCGCTCTCGTAGAGGTCTAGGGATGTGGGTTTGGCTATTCATCGCGACCGTGGAATCTACTTTTTTATTGGCTTAAATAAAATACGGAATTCCTAGTATATCCAATATTTCATATGTGATTCTTCTGCTGCTGATATTCTGTGATGTGATCACTTGATATGTTATGAGACGAATGCCTATATTATATATATGAGATATAATTAATATTGCTGCTTTCGTTTCTTATGTGATGCTTAGGAAACATATAATGATGGGACTTCATTAATGAGATTAATGAAATAAAAGAAATCTAAAGATGTTGTAGAAACTTGTCTTAAAAACTGGTAGCTCTAGTTCTTGATTTGCATAGTGGTATTCCTTGTAGAATATCCAGCACCTTATTCGATAAGGAAAGAGCCGAGATCCCTTCACCGGGAGTGACTTCTTTAGCGAAACTGGTAGATGCTACAACCCACTCGGTTTGTCTTTTGATTGCTTCTATAATTTTTGCTTTGCATAGTGGTATTTATGAAATATCCTGCACCTTATTCGATAAGGAAAGAGCCGAGATCTCTTCACCCGGAGTGACCTCTTTAGCAAAAATAGTAAAAGCCTAAAAAACACTCCTTTTCAAAATCACTCGATTCTATAACGATATCAAGTTCATTATGCTCATGGTTTTCTTAAAAACCTGCGTAGCCCTCCGTTATTTCAGATAAATACTACTTAGTATTCGTGCTGCAGTAGTTTGGCCTGCGTCAAGGCGTAGTGTACGGTAGCTAACTAGTTCTTATCTGCTAGAATACGATGCGATTGGATTAGGGTATTCGTACGACGTTGTTTGGCCTGCATCAAGGGTCATGCGGGTTGGTTTAATTCAATCATGAAATGTACGGGTTGAACTTGACTAGCGGACTGTGGTTTGTTGGCCTGCGTCAAGGTCATAGGACGCTAGGGGTGAAATATTATCGGGAATTTCAAGTGTTGAAATTTTCAATGAGATTGCATACCTTCTATTAGATAGTTGGATCCCGATACCCACTGCGAGTAAGAGTTACTCCTGGGAGAGTTTTACACATTACAATTAGCCGATCAAGTAGGTGTCTAGAAAGGTGTTAACGGGGTTACGCCCCCTGGGGAAACGAGGTTTATTTTAATTAGGTCCGTGCGAAAGCACATGGAACCTCCCTCAAAGTACCGACACTGGCCTGGCCGAATGATTGGCGAACTTGTAGGGTGTAATTAATCCCGGCTAGTCTTACCTTTTAGGGTTTGAAGGTAGATTTGACTAAAACAGTGGGAGCCATCCTGATTAGATAAAATAATAACCAATCTAATTTTGTAAGAGCGCACGCAGAGTGTTTTCTTCTCTCTCTCTCTTCTGGTAGCGACCATGTCACGCCTTAATAAAGATAATAATATGGATGCATTGACCGAACCTGCTTATTATACTGAGCTAGGGAGCGTTGGTTCCGATCTATCTTATAACTGTTATAAGTCCGAGCAGGAAACAGGGGAATATCTGAATTCCCATGCGACCCAATCGAGGAATAAGCATGCTGATGCATATTCTTCGGGTGTGTTCAATACCAAGAACTGTTTTTCTGTATTCTTTACATCCTAGGTATGAAATATCGAATTAGGATCCCACATATGTAATCTGTTACATGGGACAGATAGGTAGAGAATTGAGAATGGGAGATATATCTCTAAGTGTTAGAGAATGGTGCAATTGTTGCAGCCAAGTCTGTTGGCAGATATCACCTTGTATTAATACATTGATTCTGAACAAATGTTATCACATACCGAACCTGATATACAACATTACATCATGTTCTTTACTGAGTTAAAGAAGGATATAATTCTGTATTGGAGGATAATGTTGTGAACATTTTCCTGAATCAAGAGTTGATTCGATCAGACACGTTATATAATAGCATATACGTTCTAAATCAAACCACAGTTCAAAGTATGTAGAATACACATAAGAGGAGTAGTTCAGAAATGAATGAATCCTTCTTGTGGCATTGTAGACTAGGTCATATCAATGCAACACGACCAGCTAAGTTACATAAGGATGAATATGAGAATCTATTCGAATTTTCATCTTCTGATACTTGCCAGTCTTGTCTCAAAGGTAAAATGACCAATACTCCGTTTACTGGAAACAGAGAAAGAGTTAGTGAACTCTTTGGACGATACATGATGATGTATGCGGTCCTATGTCTACAAATGCCAGGATTGGTTCTTGGTACTTCATTATATTCACCGATCTTCTCTCAGGATTCGGACATAGTTCCTGTTGAAACACAAGTCTGAAACTTTTGAGAAATACAAGGAATATAAGCTTGAAGTTGAGAACCAGACGGGTAGAAGTATTAAGTCCTTCGATGTGATCAAGGAGAAGAATACTTACGCATGGAGCTCCTGGAGTTTCTAAAAGGAGAATGAGATTCTCTCCCAGCTTACTCCTTCACATACACCACAGAAAAACGGTGTATCGGGGCGGAGGTATCGCACCCTATGAGATATAGCACGCTCTATGATGAGTACTGCTGAGTTACCTGTTTTCTTTTGGAGTTGTGCACTTGAGAAGCTGCATACCTATTGAATGGGGTTTCGTCCAAATCAGGGCCTACCACTACATATGAGATATGGTGGGAAGAGACCATGTCTTAAACGAGTTAAGATATGGGGTTGTCCGGCCTATATTGAAAGGCAGAATCCGGACAAGCTCGAGGCAAGGTCAGTTATGTACAAGTTTGTTAGGATATCCCGAACATTCGCAAGGGAATATCTTCTACCACTCTGAGGAGCAAAATGTGTTTTGTTTTCTCAGCATGCCACCTTTTTAGAAAAGGAATTTCTTGTGAAGAAATTTGTGGTCATGAGGTAGAACTGGAAAGAGTTCCGGCTAGACAAAATAACAGCTGATGATTTGGTGAAACCAAAGGATTCAGTAGTCTCCAACGAACCTCAGCCTCTCCGCGAATCTGGTAGGGTTTCTCATCCAATTGAGAGATACTACGGTCTTCTCGGCGACAGTGGGAGCAAGGATTGCAACATGGTAGATGATGGCCTAACTAGGTTCATGCAGGCCATCACGAGTGGTGACTCTGTGTAAAGGCTGGATGCTATGCGATCAAAGATGGAATCCATGTACACCAACAAAGTATGACTTTGGATGTTGCACCTGAAGGGGTAAAACCCATTGGAGCAAATGGATCTTGAGAAGATTCTTAGTGTAAATGGAAAAGTTGAGACTTTCAAAGCTATGCTTAAGTCCATCAGGATCAATGCGCGCATCGCGGAGTTGGAACATCTTTTTTGATGTGGCGGTCAAAGAGTTTGACTTCATCATAAAGGTAGACGAACCTTGTATATACAAGAAGGTAGTAGAGAGTAAGGTTGTCTTCCACGTATTGTACGTAGATGACATACTCTTGATAGGAAATGGTTTCCTATGCTACACTCGGTCAAGCTCCTCTTATCACAAGGATTCTAAATAGAAGATCTGGATGATACCTACTACATCTTATGGATAATGATCTATGGTGATAGATCTAAGTGGATGTTGGGAGCGTCCCAAATCTATGTACATTAACACCATACTAAAGGGGTTTAGTATGGACGATTCTAAGCGTGGTGGTTCGCCCACTTACTCATGGATCACTCTCTCCAAAAAGATGTCTTCCAAGCCTGATTTGGAGAGAGTTCGCGTTCAAGGGATACCCTATGCTTCGGCAGTAGGCTCTATCAGAGTAAGCGATGTTATGTACCAGACCAGATGTAGATGACTCACTAGGAGTAGTGTTAGGAATCAATCGGATCTTGGGAGAATCACTGGACAGCTGGGGATGACATTCTTTAGTACTTGAGAAGCACTAAATGAATGTTCTTGGTTCGAGCTTCCAGAGTGATAAGGTCGACTGAGAGTCAGTCACATGCATTGTCTTTACCCTCAGTGCAGAGACGGTATGTTGGAAGAGTTCCAAGCTAGATACCGTGATATACTAGACGATAAAGACTGAATACATTGCTACCGATGATGCTGCCAAAGTGGCTGTCTGGGCATTTCTTGTTCATGAGATGAACAAGGTTCCTACCATTGAGTGTCCAATAATAGTTATTATGACAACAATGGAGTTGTGGCTTTGGCCTAGGTACACCGGTCCCATCAGCGTTCCAGACATATTCTGAAGCAAGTATCACCTGATTAGGGAGATGGATGATCTCCAAGGGATCTAGGTCAGGAGAGTAGACACGAAGGATAACACATGGGATCCACTCACAAAGGCCTTACCCCTAGAGAGACTTCTAAGGGATGGTTGAGTATGGGATACTACAACCACTGCTATATTGTTGGATATTGGATATTACAACAGATGGCCTTAGTGCAAGTGGGAGATTGTTAGTTATATGTATGCCCTAGAGGCCATTACTGTACATGTAATGTATATTGTGGTGGATGCTTGGGCATATATAGGGATGACTTTCTTGCTCGACATGATAGTATGCTATCTGGTTGCTCTTTATCTTAACATGTACACTTATTGTCTCTCTATTACATGTTGATAAATCCCTTAGGATGAGTACTTGACTACCAGAATTATGATGCAGATCATACTAGTGGGGATAGGGTAGTCGGTAAGTACATCCTTCAAACGTTCCTAGTCGTGGGAGTATCGAGACAGGGCGTCGATACTCCAGAGTAGACTAGCGTATACGCTTCTCGACCCATATGATGGGCGATGGATGATCCCATATCCATTGGTGTTTGACATCAGAGAAGGTATACGGGTGCTCAATGGAGACTGGGTACACTGAACGGACTCGCCGAGAACTCCTAGATGGTATTATACCCATCCTCGGATAGCAGTTCTCTGGTGATACTGGTACATGTTAGTCTGTAGACCCGAGATCGTCATAGAGTCTTGTTTGATTCCCACTGTGCTTTGATTTCCATCATACCACGGTCAAGAGATCATGCAAAAAGGTGGTTTTTTGGTACAGTCCTGAGTCACATGGAGGAAATGAGCGATATGAGGGGTTTCGTCTCTCCCGGTATTGGGAGTTGATGTTGCACTATGCTCGATTGGCCATAACAGGAAATCTCTGGCCATGGTTGCTGAGATTTACTGGTAAGTGTTACCAGTAGTTTCTCGAACCGTTATGGACCTTGTATCGGCATGACTTATCAGGCTATTGGGGTCTGACGTTATACCACCCCCAGGCTGTTGATATGCGACATATCAGACGAAGAGACCGGACTGTACGGTTGTGTTACTGAATGGATTCGCAGGAGTACGAGCAGGCTCGCTTGTTGATCTTTTGATCGCTCAATACCCGGGTGGCCGTTACGTTTAGCAGACCGCTTGCGGCTTGTGGGTGTTTGATATGATCATCACCTACTGCCGGCGTATTGACGAGTCTTTATAGAACTACACAGAGGTTTCCTGGTTCATGCGAAAAGGAGCACATATGTGATATGTGCGAGACCGAGATTAATGCGTGTATGTGATACCGCATTCTATTCTCGTGACTTATGACATTGGTTGGTTATATGTGATATAGCCAAGTTATCGGATCAAGTGTTGATTCGATAAGTTGTTACATTTGATATTAGTCGGTTATATGTGATATAGCCGGATTATTAAATCAATAATTGATTTAATAATTTATTGTATAATTATATATTTGATATATTACATTACATTAACTAATATTAGCTCGCTTAAGTATTTCTTTTTCTCACATTTGATACACTTTACATATATGTGATATATGTATTGTTTTCTACTTGCACACAAAATATATATGTGATATATATTGTTGTGTCATGATAGGTTATGCAACATGTATGTATGAGACTCATACCATGCTAGGGTTTATGTTAGGGTTTATATTTATTAAGTAATTCAAACATTTGGAATTTGTCATGGTTGAATTTTTGTGCAAACTTGATAACCATTGACCAAGTCCACTTGTTTGTCTTGCTTAAGATATTTGTTAACCCAACATTAACCCATGACCATGGTTTATTCTCTACATGAGTTAGGTATGACATAATAACTCACCATGGTTGCATTTCTAACCTCATGAATTATCCATTCATCACTTCACTTCATCTTCTTCTTCCTCATGAGTTTGCTCTCTAGCTTGTGATAAAGTGATGATTTTTAGTGAGAAAATAAAAACTAAAGTGAGCCCACTTCCTACTTCATCATCCTCTACTATTAGTCATTTAGTTTAGGGTGTTTGCTTCACTAATTTCACCATTAGTGAAGAGGTAGTATGAGCTCGAGTCTGCTCGACGTAGATCATCTTCGGCCTCGAAGACATTGAGCATGCTTGTTCGTTTCTTCAAGTGAACTCTTTCTAGAGTTCTGGAGTTCACCATTCGCAGCGAAGGGACTACATCATGGAGCTTTAGAAGTAAAGGACCAGTCTACAAAGGTTGTATTCCGCATTCACTTTGTATGTAAAGTAGTTTACATGTTTATTCGTCGGATTTTCTACTAACGATTCTATGGTTAGGGTTAGCTAGAATGGCAATTTTTTAAATTAGCATGGACGATGCCTCCCGAAACCTTGCTGCCGTGCTAGGAAACCCTACAATGGAAATTGTAACTAATGCCATGAGTCCGATATTGGAAGAGGCATTACTAGGATTACCTGGCCACTCTCTCAAAACATTTTCATGTTTTAGTTTTACTGTGCGGAGTTAATTGAAAACTGCTTTCCCAATTAGATTCTGACTCCAGGGTATGTATTTACTGGACTTGATTCTCATATTTGTATAACATTACAGATGCTGAGTGGGAGTAGAATATTGGGAATTGGATGATTAGATCCTCAAAAATCAGAATTCATTGTAATTGTTGATATTTGAGGAAATCGTGTGGGTTTTTCCTAACGTCAAATATTTGGTTTTGAATATCCGTTGTTATGCACCAATTTCAAACTGATATATCTGTACGTTTATTTTATAAAGTGAGATATAACCTTTTTAAATTATGTTTATAACAATTACCTTTATCAGTTGATGATTAGGTAAGGTGCATTCAATAATAGTGTAATTCTTCTTAAACATAATACAATTTTCAACCTACGACACACAGGGTTTGAGTTATTAAACTTAGAGGTTTTATACAAAGTATTGTGTATTGTCCGATGTCCATTAGGACAAGGAGTTGTACTCATACTATATTCCGTTTACTTATGACTTCTCTGGTTTTAAACATGCATTTCGTTGAAGTGCAAGGTCTAAATTTTGGGAAGTTGTAGGTATAAGAATAAAGTAGAGAACCATGCATTGAAAGTATCATGATTCTTCAAGATGATCGAAGATGTAGATAGTTATGCTAAGTATTCCGTCCTAGTAATTTTGAGAACATACTTCTCTCTCAGGTTACTTATCCGTGGGTGTGCTCCTTGATGAGTAATGTTGTATGGCCTTTTCCTCTTTAGTTGTGCAATGGAAACAATTGCATAATATTAGAATCTGGTTCAAATTAAATTAGTGCTTTTGTTTCTATATTGGATATAGAATGGATCTATATCTTAACGATGCTATGCTATATGGAGTTGTCCGGCTTATGCTTAAAACCAGAATCTGGATAAACTCGAGGAACGTTTTTAGTAATGGCAATTTATGGGTTATCCCGGGCTTAGACAGGGGTTAACTTTCTCCCATATGTAGGATCAATAGATATATTGTTCTTGACTCGCCACATTTTTAGTAAAATGGATTCTTTTCAGAAAATATTAGTGGGAGTATGGTAGAACTGGAAGTGATTTCAGAACTACAAACGGTTACTGAATATTTAATAGAACCTAAGGATTCAATTGGATTCGATAATCCATTAGCCATTCCGTAGATTTAGTGGGTAACCTCAGCCACCCGAGAGGTGCTTCAGTTTTCTTAAAGACGGTGAAAGGGAGATTTTGATTACCCAAGGTTATCATTACTGTTGTCATAGACTATGAGATCTGGCAAGTGGATGACTATTACGTCATTCTAAATTAAATTTAGAAGTGCAGTGTATATGACTCTACTAGAGGGTTGTTGTAATCAGTGAGAGCAGCGGAAGCGTGGTGGGCCAGTAGCTTATGTCTATTTATAGACTAAAGCAAGTATAATGGAGATGAGTCATCTATTCTTGATGTGCCAGTCATAGTGTTTGACTTCATCAAGAATAACAGATAGATCTGGTAAGAAGGTTGAGTAGGGAGTACTGTCTTGGTTTTTGCATGATTGATATACTCCTAAAAGAAAATGTTGTTCTTATACTGCGATCGGTTAAACTTTGGTTGTCATAAATGTTTCTTCACATAGAATTAGATAAAATATCAGATAATCTGATGATTGAATCTATGGTTTTAGATCTAGACTTAGGAACTGTCCCAATTTGGGTACTTTGACACTATTCTAAAATATTTTAGAATGGACGACTCCTGGCGTGGTGGTGTACCCGCAGGTGATGGAGTCACCCTCTTTAAAGAGATGTCCTCTGGACTGATTAGGAGAGGGATTTGCATGATTGACATATCACTTGCTTAGGCAGTTGATTCAATCATTAGATGTCAAGTAGCATATCAGATGTTGCTTTTGCACTAGCTGTAATAAGCATATATTAATCCAATTCTGCAGAAACATTGGGAAGCAGTTATGAACATGAGAGAATGCTCTTGGTTTATGGTAACGGCAGCCTCCTTAAAGAGGAGGATATCATTTTAGGCTTCCAAGATGACCTGGATGACAAAGTGACTGTCAGAATTATAGTTTACCCTCTTCTGAGGGGCAATATGTTGGACAGGGGGTCCAAGAAGATACTGAGATAGGCATGGAGTAAGATACTGAATAAATTCAGTGGAATATACAGTCTAAGAAGTTTGTTGGATTTGGAGTTTATTTATAAACTTGGTTCCATCAGATATCCAGACAAGTTCTAAGACAGGTATCGCTCATTTCAGAAGATATTTGTTCTCCACGGAGTTGAGATATAAAAAGACAAAGATAGAAACATTAGAGCGGATCCGCTCACTGAGGCTATTGTTGTTAGTTGTGTATATGCCCTAGAGGCCATTGTTGTACATATGATGTATATTATGATGGATGCATGGATATATATAGAGATGACTTTCTTGCTCGTCATGATAGTATGCTATTTGGTTTCACTTTATCTTAACAAGTTGACTTGTACTGGTTTACTGTTTTTCTCTCACATGTTGATAAAGCCCTTAGGATCTGTACTCGACTACTGGGACTATGATGAGATCATACTAGTGGGGCCACGGTAGTCGATGAGTACATCCTATAACTGTTCCTAGTCGAGGGTATATCGAGACAGGGCATCGATACACCAGAGTAGACTAGCGTATACGCATCTTGACCCATATGATGGGCGATGGATGATCCCATATCCATCGGTGTTTGACATCAGAGATGGTGTACGAGTGCTCAGTAAAGACTGGGTACACTGGACGGACTCGCCGAGAACTCCCAGATGGTGATATACCACACGTCAGATGACAGTTCTCCGGTGACACTGGCATAGGGTAGTCTGTTGACCCGAGATCGTCATAGAGTCTTGTGTGATTCCCACTGTGCTTTGATTTCCATCTTACCACGTCCAAGAGGGCGTGCAAAACGGTGGCTTTTGGGTACAGTCCCGAATCACATGGAGGCAATGAGCGATAGGAGGGGATTCGTCTCTCCCGGTATAGGGAGTTGATGTTGTGCTGTGTTCGATTGGCTATAACTAGAAGTCGCTGGCCAAGGCTGATATAGGGATTTACTGGTAAGTGTTATCAGTAGTTTCTCGACCTGTTATGAGCCTCACATCGACACGACTTATCTGTTACTGGGGTCTGACGTATACCACCCCTAGACTAGATATGCGACATATCAGACGAACAGACCGGACTGTACGGGAGTGTTACTGATTGGATTCACAGGAGAACGTACAGGCTAGCTTGTTGATCTTCTGATCACTCAATACCTGGGTGGCTGTTACGTTTAGCTGACCGCTTGCAGCTTGTGGGTGTTTGATATGATCATCACCTGCTACCGGCGTATTGACGATTCTTTAGAGTCCTACACAGAGGTTTCTTGGCTCAGGCAAAACGGAGTAGAGGCACATATGTGATATGTGCAGGACCGAGGATAATGCGATATGAGATACCGTATTATGTTCTCGCGATGTTTAGATATGAACCGGGTCATCGGATCAAGTGTTGATTCGATGAATCGGTACATGATATATTAGTCGGTTATATTCGATATTGTAAGTGCACGGCGGCGCCCCGGCCTCCATCCCGAGGGCAAATGCGGAAGCGATGGTTAACTTTAATTTTTCTTGAACCGGCACCACCGCGCACTAAAACCCGGATCGTACCATTAACTAGTCCTAGCTAACTACTAGATGGGGAAGAAAGATATACCGAGCGATCCGTGTCCTCCGGTCTTCTCGTCGTCGTCCCGATCTCCCGCGGAAGCTCCGGTCTCTATCTCGTCGCCGGAAGGGCACCACGTCGCCTGCTTCTTTTACGGGCTCCCACCTCTATACCGAGGCAACTCGGGCACGAAGCGGGCGAGTCGACGTGCCCAAGGTTTGCTGTAGAATGTGTAGTGCTCAAGTCTCATTTGGGGTAGAGGATGTTGCCTTTGTGGTGGAGGAAATGATATGGACTTTTGAAGATGGAGTTGTAGGGATTTTACAAAGCCAAAGATACCAAAATCCCCACCAAAATAAAATGGGCAGCCCCCATACAAGCTTGGCCGGCCATGGCATGGAATGGGAGAGGGGAGAATGAATGAGGGAGTGTATGGATCAAAATGATACAAGAGAGAGAGAGAAAAAGTGATCGTGATCAAGCACGATAACAAAACCAACCTCACACTCCAACTATCATCATAACAACCAAAAGTCATGCAATCATGACACTACAAGACTAGCCATGATGACTAAAGAAAGTCAAGCAATGATGGTGCAAGTATCATGATACAAAAATATGCAAAGACCACCTTCCAAAATTGCTTATTTGCACAATTGCAAATAAGCCCTCCTCCACCAATCTTCGGCCAATGAACGATACAAATGAAAATGGCCGAAACGGAAAACAAACTGACAACTCCAGAAAACTGGTCCCGTAATAAATTACAGGAAAACCCCGATACTGTGAATACACACCCGCATCTGTATTCCGACCGAAATACAAATGCAATGAGACAAAATCTACACTGTACTATACTAGGATCCGGCTTATACCAAAGCCGGCTAGTAATATCCGTTCGATCCTGATCCGTGCAATACCGCACGTATCTGATCGAACCCTGCCATATATCCATACGGCCTCTAGTATTAACTGTCCGATCCTGATCCGTGCAATACCGCATGTATCTGATCGGACCTTGCCATATCTCCATACGGCCTCTACAGCGTTTCGCCCGAAAGCTTGAGTAACTGAATGTGTGGTGGACTCTAAAGACTCGTCAATACTATGGCTGTGGATTTAACCACTAGCACGTCAGAGGTATTAGCCATACGTGACGGGCCACCAACTATTGACCAAAAGGGACGTCGATGAGCGAACTCATCCTGATACCCTACTGAGCCTGTCAGTGACAATATCCGTACAGTCCGGTCCGTTCGTCTATGAGTATCGCATGGCGGGCCTAGGGGTTGGTAAAAGTCAGACCCCCAAAAGCGGTACAAGTCGTGTCGGAGTGTAGCCCAGAACACCCTGAGATACTACTGGAATACCTACCAGTAAATCTCCTGCCTCGGCCGAGGGCTTCGTGTAATGGCTCTCCTAGACACAGCGCGACCTCACCCCCAATACCGGGAGAGACGAACCCCTGAAGATCCGCTCACTGCTTCCATGTGGCTCGGGACTGTACCCAACTAAAACCTGTTTGCACGTCTCCTTTGAGCGTGGTAGGGTAGTAATCAAAGTACAGTGGGAACTCACACGAGACAAATGACGATCCCCAGGTCGATGAACTAACCTGTACACATGTCACCAGGGAACTGCTATCTGACGTCAGGTATAAGACCAACTAGCATGTTCCCGGCGAGTCCTGTCCGGTGTACTCATAACCCAATGAGCACCTGTATACATCTTAGGTGAACCAACTGACACCAGTGGCTTGTGAGACCGGCCACCGCCCCTCGTCGGGGTCTCGACTGTATACACTAGTCTACTCTGGAGTATCGATGCCCTGTCTTGAAACTCCCACGACTAGGGACCTTTTAAGGATATGCTTTTAGACTACCAGCTCCCACGTATATGATCGCCCTCATACTGCTGGCAGTCAAGCATGAATCTTAGGGGCTCTATCAACGTGCAATAGTGACCTGTCAGGTCACCTAAAGCGGTACACGATGATAAAGATAAACCAGATAGCATACTATCATCTCGAGTAAGACTGTCCTACTGGGACAGGTCCTCCCTCAATCATTGCAATCACGTGCCTGTGATCCAATAATTGACTCTGAGGGCACTATCTCCAACAATCTCCCACTTGCACTCAAGGCTAATTATTGCGATGTCGCATACTCACAGCCCGTGTGATACCGAACACCCAACTCCTCTACTAGTCAGTCTCACAAAGCTCGCTTGCGAAACTGTTGCGTTCGAGGAATAACCTCATTGAGTGGATCCGCTTTGATGTTTCTTTCTATGTCTCTCTATATCTCAAGTTCGCGGAGAAACCCATCTCCCGAAATGAGCAATACCTGTTTTAGAATGTGTCTGGATGTCTGATGGGACCTAGCTCATAAATGAACTCCAAATCCAAACTTTTTAGACTGTATCGTCAACTGAACTTAATCAGTATCCTGCGCCATGCCTCCCTCAGTATTGCCTTGGACCACCTGTCCAAAATACTGCCCCTCGTCAGAGGGAAAAACTATAACTCTGACAACCTCCTTGTCGTCCAGGTCACCTTGGAAGCCTGGAATGATAACTGTCTCCCGAATGAGGCTGTCGTTATCATATCCCTAGAACATCCACTTATGCTCTAAAGCTGCTTCCGACTGTTTCTCCAGGATTGGATCAATATCAACTTATTGCATTTAGTGCAAGAACAACATCTGGTGTGGTACTTGACATCTCATGATTGACTCAATTGCCTGAGCAAGTGATCTGCCAATCATGCACATCCCTCTCCCCTTTAGTCTATAAGACACCTTTAGAGAGGGTGACTCCATTACCTGCAGGTACACTACCGTGCCAGGAGTCGTCCATTCTAAATACTCTTAGAATGCTGTCTAAGTACCCAGATTGGGAAACCACCCAAATCTAGATCTAAAACCATAGATCTAGTAACCAGTATGTCTGATATAATGTCCAAGTCCCATGTGGAGAAACCACTGTGTGACGACCAAAGTATAACCGATCGTAGTATAGGAGTTTCTTTTCCTACTCTGTGTATGTCATCCAAATACCAGGACATCACACCCTACTACCTTCTCAACAGATCCATCCCCTATTCTGATGAAGCCAAACCTATGACTGTCGCATCAGAAATTGATGATCTATCTCCGCTATATCTGCTTTTGTCTATAAATAGACATAAGCCACCTGTCCACCAATGCTTCCGCTGCTCCCACTGACTACGGCAACCCTCTGGCAGAGTCATATACACGTACACTTCTAAAGCTAGTTTAGAACGACGCTATACTCATCCTCCTGCCGGGTCTCGTATCCTGGAACGACAGCAATGGTCAGTGTGGGTAAACAAGAACCTCCCTGTCACCGTCCTTGAGGTTACCGGAATACCCCTCGAGTGCCTGAGGTTACCCACCGTATCTGCGGAGTGGCCAATGGAATGTCAAACCAGATTGAATCTTTAGGTTCATATGAAATCTTCAGTAATCGTTTGTGGTTCTGGAATCACTTTCAGTTCTACCATACTCCCACTACTGTTTTCTGAAAAAATCCATTTTATTTAAAACTGTGGCGAGTCTAGAACAATATCACTATTGATCTTCCAGATGGTAGAAAGTCAACCCTCGTCATAGCCTGGGTCAACCCACAAACAGCCATTATAGAAACGTGCCTCGAGTTGTCCAGTATCTGGTTTTAATCATAAGCCGGACAACTCCCCGTACCTTAACATCGTTAAGATATGAACTGTTCTATATCCAATATAGAACCAGAGGCACTGATTTAATTGAACCAGATTCAAATCATGCAGCTATCTCCAGTGCATGTCAACTAAATGGAAAGAGGCCGATCAGCGTTACTCAACTTAGGAATGCTTCCAATTATGAGTAACCTAAAAGAGAAGCAAGGTCTCTTAATCATTACTATCAACTGAATACCATACACAAGTATCTACATCTTCGATTACTTTGAAGAATACCGATACTCGCAATACCTGGTTCTCTACTTTATTCAAATACCTATAACTTCTCAAAATTTGGACCCTGTGTTTCCACGAAACACATGTCTAAAAACTAGAGAAGTCATAAGTAAACCGAATATAGTACGAGGACCAACCCTTCTGTCCTGATGGATCCTGGACAACATACAATACTCTGTATAAGTCCCTTGAGTCTGATAAATCATTCCCTGTGTGTCGTAGGTTGAAAACTGTACTTATGGTTAAGAAGAATTACACCGCTGTTTAATGCTCCTTACCTAACCATCCACTGATATAGGTAAATGTTACTGCCATAATTTCAAAAAGATATATCTCACTCTATAAAAATAGACGTACAGATATATCAATTTGAAATTGGTGCATAACAACGGATATTCAAAACCAAATATTTGCCGACCGGCAAACAACCCAGGCGATTTCCTCAAATATCACCGATTACAACGAATCCTGATATAATGAGGATAATCACCCAATTCCCAATAACTTACTCCCACTCATCATCTGTAAAACCATATAGATGTGAGAATCATACCTGGTAAATACATACCCTGGAGCAAGTGTCTAATTGGGAAATTAGTTTTCCTTTTACTGTACACAGTGAAACTGAAACATTGAAATGTTTCGATGGGGTGTCCGGGTATTCCTAGTAATGCCTCTTCCATTATCCATATTCACAACTGTAACCGTGTAATTCTTTGCCACCTCTCCAAATCCCTTTATATGTCTTTAGTCATTACCTTCTGCACACCTCTTTAGGCCAAATGGTTTTCTTCCTTCCCTACCGTTCGGCAACAGCCTATGGTTTGGAAGAAGACTATCCAATAAGCATAATGGGTGTACTGTCCTAATCCTAGGAACACTCGTAAAGCGAGAGAAGGTGAAGATAAAAGACAACCGAATAAACCTTATTTCTATTTCTCCTGAACCAGGATCCATCCCCGAATTGGAACAAGTTCCCTTCGAGTTCGTATATAACCATACGATGGAGTATCCGATAAACTGTGGATCTTCGTAGTGATACGGAGTGTTCTGGAGAAATACAAAGGTGATTTAGGATTGGCGAAGAAATACTTGGTATGGTCGTGAACAGCAGTCGCAATTTACTTTGCCCTCTTACTAATCCCTTGCTTTGTCTTAACTTAATACCTTCTGTACACCATTGTTATGCTAATTGGTTTTCTTCATTCCCCATCGTTCGGCACTATCCTAAGGTTTGGAAGAAGACTATCCAATTTGCGTAATAGGTGTACTATCTCCTAAACCAAGGAGTACTCGCAACCTGAGAGAAGGTAAAAGGAAAAGACAACTGAATAGTCCTATCCGTTTTCTCCAGAACCAGAAACCATTCTCGAATAAATTCCTTCAAGTTCGTATATAACCATACGATGGTTTTGTCCAATGGAAGTGGACGTTCGTAGTAATATGGGGTGTCCTGGAGAAAAGGGTAAAAGTAGGAGTGGCAATGAGGTTTGCAATTCTGACAATCCAAAAGCCAGTGTTTAAGAAGGTTCGGTCAACTTGGTCACTGAGTTATAGTCTTAGGGTCGGGTCAATGGTCGCTGCCAGAGAGAGAGAGAAAAGAAACACTCAGCGTGCACTCTAACTTAGATCAGAATGGTTACCAATTTATCTAATCTGGAAACCTCCCACTGTACCGTCAAATTCTCCTCTAAACCTGAAAGATGAATTAGTCGGGATCACCCGAGGAGTAAACTAACTCATCAGTGGGAATCGGGATCCAACTATCATCGCATGATAACGTGACGGAATCCGCTCACGGTGTCACACTCCAGAAGGTATGCGCATATCTGGCAAGTTTCAGTTTCTTTAGAAACTCCCGATGTGATTTCTGCCCCATGCTCTTATGACCTTGACTTTGGCCAACATATCATAAGTCACATGTCAAGTTCTACCCGTCATTTTCCAGGTTAATTTGAACGCACCTGTACCTACCATTGACTTTGGCCAAAATGGCAGTTCGACTGTCCCAAACCAACGCATCTATCTATGCTGCATATGAATACCCCAATAGCTACCAATCACTGTGCCTTGACTTTGGCCAACATACACAGCTTGAATACTATTGACATCCATATGAAACGACGGAGGGCTACGAATGGTTTCTGGTGAAAACCTTTAACGTAATGAACTTGATATCGTTGAAGGAACGGATAGCTTTTAAAAATATAGTAACGAAAACCTTTGCTAAAGAGGTCACTCCCGGTGAAGGGATCTCGGCTCATTCCCCGTAGAATGAGGTGCAGGATATTCCAACTGAATACCACCGTGCAAAGCAAAAGTAATCGGCTATAGTGAAGTTAATGCCCTGACGCAAACTTCTGTCCAAGGGGTCACTCCCGGTGAAGGGATCTCGGCCCTTGCCTCGTCGACTGAGGAGCAGGATATTCCAACTGAATACCACGATGCAAAACACAAGTGAACGTCCTTGCAATAACAGCTTTTTGAAAAGTGTTCCAACAACATCAGATTAGGTTTGTTTTTAACTTGCATTGATCCGAATCAACGCAGTCCCATCAATTGATCACACCACAAAGAACGAAAATAATATGACGTACGTATATGCCATCCGCATTCGCTACCGGGTCCCGTCATTACCCGTTAGGTTAGCTAACTAACGACAGAGCGGGGACTGGACTAGCGCGGATGTAAAACATATACAACATCTACTAATATATATACCAATATATTATATTTCGCTCAAGGCGTGATAAAATGCAACATCACAGAAATGTACAGCATCACAGAACAATACAGATATCTGGGATCCCCGGGTTTCACAGAGCCACTACTGAAACCCGACGTTCCCCTGGTTGTGTGGATAGCCTGTGCAATGAAATCCTAGACCCCTACGGGCGCGGAAAGTTACCCGCCAAAACCTGAAGCGAGGCAGCCCCCTTCAGCACCGTGAATGGACCACCCAGCACTTCACGGAATCCGGTAACTTGGGCACCCCTCTTGGGTCAACCTGTACCCCCTACGAGTGCGGCGAATAGCCCGCCAATCCTAGAGTGAAGCCCCCTCCGTCTCAATGCCATGAGATGCGGGCCCGTTGCCCTCTAGAACCCGGCTATCCGTGCACCCCACCTTGGGGTAATCCTAGTACAGAAAGTAAAATATACATACAACGGGTACATCGACCGCAACCTGGTCGTACCCCAAAATAATAATACAATCAGGCAGTGACGGCAGTCCACATGTCGGACGCTCGCCTCACAATATCAAATGTACATAATACAACAAAACTGTACTAGCATTGCATCCAGGCTATCCCCCACGACCAATCCACAACATCACAGCATAACACAGAACATCAACGTGAAAGTCACGTTCGCAAATCCGTCTAACCGGGTTATAGCAGTTAGACCGGATTTACCGATCAAGTGACATTCATGGTCGCAGATATAATATAAATACTGTGAACTAATGTGTTTAAAATATCCGATCGATCAAAATTATAACAAGTGAGCCCCAAGTACTACGGTAGCACATCAAGAAATTCTGGGCCCAAATTTAATATTCCAAAAACCCTATTTTAAACCCAGAAAGCAACTGCAGAAATTTGATACGGCAAGGACATCAATGTGCGGCGGAACCGCGGCCTAAGGGTGGGTTTGGCCGCGGTTCCGCGCTCCCATTGTCGAGTATTGTATCGAATTTCTACAGAATGCTTAGAACTTCCAGTACATTACTATTCAACAACCTGAAAAATTTTTAGAGCCAGAAAAAAATCAACAGAAAACTGATGCATGTGTTATTAGGTTTTCGGAACATTTGTTCGATCGGAAGTGTAAAACACATTAGACAAAGCTAGACTATGTTAATGGCAAGGCTCTGATACCACTGTAAGTGCACGGCGGCGCCCCGGCCTCCATCCCGAGGCCAAATGCAGAAGCGATGGTTAACTTTAATTTTTCTTGAACCGGCACCACCGCGCACTAAAACCCGGATCGTACCATTAACTAGTCCTAGCTAAATACTAGATGGGGAAGAGAGATATACCGAGCGATCCGTGTCCTTCGGTCTTCTCGTCGTCGTCCCGATCTCCCGCGGAAGCTCCGGTCTCCACCTCGTCGCCGGAAGAGCACCACGTCGCCTGCTTCTTTTACGGGCTCCCACCTCTATACCGAGGCAACTCGGGCACGAAGCTGGCGAGTCGACGTGCCCAAGGTTTGCTGTAGAATGTGTAGTGCTCAAGTCTCATTTGGGGTAGAGGATGTTGCCTTTGTGGTGGAGGAAATGATATGGACTTTTGAAGATGGAGTTGTAGGGATTTTACAAAGCCAAAGATACCAAAATCCCCACCAAAATAAAATGGGCAGCCCCCATACAAGCTTGGCCGGCCATGGCATGGAATGGGAGAGGGGAGAATGAATGAGGGAGTGTATGGATCAAAATGATACAAGAGAGAGAGAGAAAAAGTGATCATGATCAAGCATGATAACAAAACCAACCTCACACTCCAACTATCATCATAACAACCAAAAGTCATGCAATCATTACACTACAAGACTAGCCATGATGACTAAAGAAAGTCAAGCAATGATGGTGTAAGTATCATGATACAAAAATATGCAAAGACCACCTTCCAAAATTGCTTATTTGCACAAATGCAAATAAGCCCTCCTCCACCAATCTTCGGCCAATGAACGATACAAATGAAAATGGCCGAAACGGAAAATAAACTGGCAACTCCAGAAAACTGGTCCCGTAATAAATTACAGGAAAACCCCGATACTGTGTACACACACCCGCATTTGTATTCCGACCGAAATACAAATGCAATGAGACAAAATCTACACTGTACTATACTAGGATCCGGCTTATACCAAAGCCGGCTAGTAATATCCGTTCGATCCTGATCCGTGCAATACCGCACGTATCTGATCGAACCCTGCCATATATCCATACGGTCTCTAGTACTAACTGTCCGATCCCGATCCGTGCAATACCGCACGTATCTGATCGGACATTGCCATATCTCCATACGGCCTCTACAGCGTTTTGCCCGAAAGCTTGAGTAACTGAATGTGTGGTGGATTCTAAAGACTCGTCAATACTATGGCTGTGGATTTAACCACTAGCACGTCAGAGGTATTAGCCATACGTGACGGGCCACCAACTATTGACCAAAAGGGACGTCGATGAGCGAACTCATCCTGACACCCTACTGAGCCTGTCAGTGACAATATCCGTACAGTCCGGTCCGTTCGTCTATGAGTATCGCATAGCGGGCCTAGGGGGTTGGTAAAAGTCAGACCCCTAAAAGCGGTACAAGTCGTGTCGGAGTGTAGCCCAGAACACCCTGACATACTACTGGAATACCTACCAGTAAATCTCCTGCCTCGGCCGAGGGCTTCGTGTAATGGCTCTCCTAGACACAGCGCGACCTCACCCCCAATACCGGGAGAGACGAACCCCTGAAGATCCGCTCACTGCCTCCATGTGGCTCGGGACTGTACCCAACTAAAACCTGTTTGCACGTCTCTTTTGAGCGTGGTAGGGTAGTAATCAAAGTACAGTGGGAACTCACACGAGACAAATGACGATCCCCAGGTCGATGAACTAACCTGTACACATGTCACCAGGGAACTGCTATCTGACGTCAGGTATAAGACCAACTAGCATGTTCCCGGCGAGTCCTGTCCGGTGTACTCATAACCCAATGAGCACCTGTATACATCTTAGGTGAACCAACTGACACCAGTGGCTTGTGAGACCGGCCACCGCCCCTCGTCGGGGTCTCGACTGTATACCCTAGTCTACTCTGGAGTATCGATGCCCTGTCTCGAAACTCCCACGACTAGGGACCTTTTAAGGATATGCTTATACCAGCTCCCATGTATATGATTGCCCTCATACTGCTGGCAGTCAAGCATGAATCCTAGGGGCTCTATCAACGTGCAATAGTGACCTGTTAGGTCACCTAAAGCGGTACACGATGATAAAGATAAACCAGATAGCATACTATCATCTCGAGTAAGACTGTCCTACTGGGACAGGTCCTCCCTCAATCATTGCAATCACGTGCCTGTGATCCAATAATTGACTCTGAGGGCACTATCTCCAACAGATATAGGCGGATTGTCGGATCAAGTGTTGATTCGATGATTTAATGTATAATAATATATATGATATATTGTATTACATTATCTAATATTGGCTCGCTTTATTATTTCATTTTCTCACCGGATAATACACTGATATATATGCGATATATATTAATTGTATTATTTTCTTTTGTTACAAATATATAATATATATGTGATATATATTATAGTAACATGATATGATTAATAATGAAACATGTTTAGTGATGATAAAAAGAGATTAGGGTTTGATTAGGGTTAGCTTCTTCTTGCACCATCTAGAAGCATTCCTTTTGTCTTGGTTAAGATATTATGGTTGATATTTATCCATGACTCATTCTTTAACCTAACCAAACCCTAGCTCTAGCTTATTCTCTACAAGGGTTATCCTTGTCACAGTGCAGTGGGTAGGGGACCAAAGGGGGACCCACAAAATCTGGATGACAATGCATCAGTTAATAAGACAACCCCATCATTGGATGAGATTGTCAGTTAATCCCCAAGAGAATATTCTCATTAATAATAAAAATCCCTAGAGACAAAGAGAAAATCTCCTCTTTCAGAGCAAAACTATGTCACAGAGTGACACTTGTCAAACTCTGGTCTCAGGGGAATAAGATTTCTTAAAAGAGCCTAGCTCTGTGATAATGATGAGAAAATCTATTAAATAAAAGTTTTCTTTAAACTCCTAAAAGATTAAATTTTTTGGGATCCTAAAAGATCCATGAAGACTCTTAGGAGTTCTTCATTTTTAGATAAAAAAGATCTACATTTTGATCCATGAGCAAAGCTCTGTTCATGGGTTAAAACCCATGAACAAGATCTCTGTAGATCTATGGATTCTTGAGAGCAAAGCTCTGTTGGTGAAACCCCAAAGGGGTTTTCTTTAGATCAGAAGATCTATGAGAGCAAGGCTCTATTGGTTAAGATTAATTAAAATTAATTCAATTTAAGATTAATTTTACCTAAAGTTTTTCTAACTTTGGAAATGAGAGCAAAGCTCTGGAGTTCTTGAAAACAAGAGCAAGGCTCTGGAAAATCAAATTTCTTAAAAAGATGGTAATCATCTACTAAGGGCCAGGGGTCCTATTTATAGGCGCTTGCGACCCTTCAACTCCTGAGTTGATCTAACGGGCAGGACCTTGCCACCGCTGCACTCACGTGCGCGCCACGTGAGCGCAACGGTGGGGGGCATTTGTTTCCCCCAATCAGAGCAAAGCTCTATTTGAATTTCAAAAATTAGAAGCAACGCTTCAAATTCCTTACACAACGCGCCACGTGTCAAAAGCTGATACGTCAGCGCAGCGCCCAAGGCAGCGCGCCCAATCAGAGCAAAGCTCTATTTAAAACAAAAATTAAAGGAGGCAACGCTTCAGTTGTGCAAGCGCTGCGCTGCACGACACGTGTCAGCGCAGTTGCGCAAGCGCTGCGCTGCGCGACACGTGTCAGCGCAAACGCAGTTGCGCTACGCTGCGCGGTTGGCGACACGTGTCAGCGCAGTTGCGCTGCGCGACACGTGTCAGCGCAGTTGCGCTGCGCTCTGCGCTGCGTGACACGTGTCACGCGCTGGGGCGTTTGCGTCAAACAGAATTAAGATTCTAGTAAGATCTTTCTATGTTTGTTAAAATAAGAAGATTGACTTCTGTAAAACAGAAGCCCTTGGATCAAAGATCCAACGGTGGGGAAAATTCCCCAAATCACTCAGAGAATGATCTCTTTAACAAACTTAACAAGTCTATGGGCACTATATAAAGAACCCTAGACCCTAATTCAAAAGATCATCAACATTGTGAGAGATCAAAAACTTCAAAACAGAGAGAACTCTGAAGAAAATTCAAGAAAAAGGTAAAAACCTTTATAAAATAGAAGAATTTCTTCTGAATAGATCATTGATCTAAGAACAAGATCAATGATCTTCAATAAAAAAAACAAATAATAATAGTGCCTTGCACTTTTTTATGAACCATTGGTTCTGGAATCTTAAAGATTCTTTTCTTGAATCCAAAATTGGATCAAGTTATTGAAACAGTGCCTTGCACTTGCAAAAGTAGACTGTTGCGCTCCTGGGTTAGCCCAAGCCACCAGAGAGAGCCACGTGTCAGCACCAGAACCAGTTGCGCTATGCGCTTTTAAGATAGAGCATTGCTCTTTAAAATTGGCGCAACTCACCAGAGCGCGCCACGTGTCAGCAGCGCAAGCGCAGCGCACTGGCACAGCGCACTGCGCTTGCGTGACACGTGTAGGGTACCTAGGCACTCTCAAGGGGTCTCACAAGGCATTAACCATGCCCGTTTCAAAAATTACGGTGCCGAGATACCCTAGACTACGGATCGTTAGCTAGATGTCTAGGCGAAACATGAAACTAGTTAACAAATTAACTAAGTGAACGGAAATACAACCTTTGTAGATCCGGTGCTCCACCTCCATAGCTCCGCAATGATGTCTCTCCGCTGTCCAAAATGAATCCCGGGCTCAAGCGTCGGCTTCATCGGAGAAATGGCGGGCTAGGTCATCGACGACATGCCGAAGATGATCTACGTCGAGGCATCGCTAGATCAAGCTCCAACTTCACCAAGTCAAGAAACTTGTGAAGAAACCACACTCTACTACTTGGCAAGAGGTAGAGGATGAAGAAATAGGAAGTGGGTAGACTTTAGAATTGGATTTCTCACTTGTTTCATCAATCCACCATTGATGAAGTCAAGCTTCTTCATGGAAGAAGAAGATGATGAAGAAGAAGAAGTTATGATAAGTTATTTAGAAAATAGAAATAAAAGAATACTTATCATAATCAACCATGGTCAAGTGTAGAGACTAAACTAAGGTTAAGTGAATGGTTAGGTTAGGTATGAAGACAAAAATGGTGACTAAGTCAAAGCTTCATGAAGCTTCAACATATATCCAAATAAAGCCACCATTTTTCTTTTCATTTTCCAAAAAGAAAATAAATAAATAAATGAATAAATAGATATGAAAAACAAAACCCTAACCATTTAAATAACCATGGTTTAATCTTTACACAAACTCAAGTAAGCATGTATCATCAAACATGATACAATCAAGT